>CM035132.1:172079936-175014103 GCA_020205605.1 Panax ginseng
GATGAGTGATTTGATCATTGGTGATGAAATCTTATGAGTATGGCATTTTGAATGATTAAATGCATTATTTGGTAAAGTGTAAACAATTAAATTAAATTGTTTATAAGTTTAAGAAGTGATTAAAATATTGTTATAATATTAACAATATTAGATTATGAGTTATTTAAGTGATGGATAATATTTAGATAAATTTAAAGTCTTTAATATTTATCTTTGTTTTCGTTTGATTAATGCTTATATTATTGTCATCATCCTCATGCTTATATTGTGATGAAAGTCATCTTTGGCTTACGTGCAGAGATGGACTTGGTATGATTATGACCAGAGATTATTCGGTATAATTATGATCATAATGTATCGAATGATGTGGTAAAAGTCCTCATTGGCCTGTAGTTCATTGGTGGACAGTTGTTGGTATGATTATGACCAGGGATTATTCGGTATAATCATGACCATTGATGATTACATGAATATCCTTGGCCGTGGTGCAGAGATGATGTGATTTATTTATTAAGCTGAGTCTGAGCGATAAAGTTTATGAAAATCTTTTTAAATCATAGAAGATAGTAGATTTTATGCTCTACTTGACTCTTCTAATGGATTACTTGTTCCGCTGCAGTTAAACTTGATGTCCATTGTATTTTATCAGTTTAACATTGTTAAAGACTAATGATAATTTATTCTGCATTATCTTAGTCATAATATTTCTTACTGGGCTAGTTGAGCTCACCCTTTCTTTCACTGTTCTCTTCAGGAAATGAGAATATAGCTTGGGCCAGTCGGGCCTGGAAACTAAATGACGGTCCAGATGATAGCATTAGTAGTCCTCACTATTTTGTTAAGTAGTGTGACAATAGATGTAATGAGGACTCCATTGAGTGTGGATATTGTCTAGATGATAATATTCTTATTAAAACTCTCAGTTTATGTTTTGTCGTATTTTACACGACGGTTGTATAATTAGTTTGTATTTATATTCAGAACCTTGTATCTGGCGACCCAAGATGGGTGATGTATACATATTTTGGGGGCGTCACAGTTGGTATCAAAGCTTAGGGATATGATCCCTGGCTGAGATGTGAGATAAGAACTAGGAGGGGAGAGACGGGGAATTCTTTCGCTAGTATGACCTACCTAATTTTATTTGGTATTTAATTGGTCGGTTAGAGTATACGGATAATATGTGATATGTTAATTAACCCTTGTTTTGTGGCAGTATTTGAAAATGACATCCAAAAATATTGAGATAAGCAATGAAGCACATGAGATCGTTGAGACACTTTTAATCACTAAACAGGTTAATGTGATGTCAGACGAAGAAGAAATTAGAGATATCTACGTGATGAGTGAAGAACTAATAGTTGCACCCGAGCTAGTTGCAGAGGTAGCAGCTGAGAGAGAGGAAGAAGAGGAACCTGAGGAGAATTTATTAGAAGAATTTTATGATATAAATTTAGAATTACAAAATCGTGTTCATGAATTAGAAGAGCAGGCTGAAGAATGGCAGGCGGTCATGGAGCAAAGAGATGTAACAATTCAAAATTGTGTTACCCGATGTGCGATTCTTGAACAGAAGCACTCTTTGGCAGAGTATAAGATATTAGAGTTGGAATCTGAGAATGCTATACTCAAAGTTCTGATGAAAGAAGAAACAACTGAACGAAGGAGAATAGATGATGCATGGGTAAAAGTTGCACGACGCGTAGATATTGTAGAAAAAGACAAAGGATAAAAAAATAATATGTTGATTTGGTAATTTTTCATGAAAATGGTTTAGTTTCAAATATATGAGTTAAATATGTTATGTGAAGTTGAAGAATTGGTAAATAGGATTTTAGGACTTGAAAATCCTATATAAGGTATATGAACATTTTTGATGAGTGATTTGATCATTGGTGATGAAATCTTTTGAGTATGGCATTTTTGAATGATTAAATGCATTATTTGGTAAAGTGTAAACAATTAAATTAAATTATTTATAAGT
This sequence comes from Panax ginseng, assembly GCA_020205605.1. Taxonomy (NCBI): domain Eukaryota; kingdom Viridiplantae; phylum Streptophyta; class Magnoliopsida; order Apiales; family Araliaceae; genus Panax; species Panax ginseng. Next base: position 172,081,921 of record CM035132.1, read on the forward strand.
TTAAAAAGTGATTAAAATATAGTTATAATATTAACAATATTAGATTATGAGTTATTTAAGTGATGGATAATATTTGGATAAATTTAAAGTGTTTAATATTTATCCTTTTTTTCGTTTGGTTAATGCTTATATTATTGTCATCATTGTGACGCCCCCAAAATAGGTATACATCACCTATTTTGAGTCGTCAATAATATGGTATAGAAACAACTACAACTTTATTAATACAACATGAAAACTGTGAGTTTAAATACAAATATTGCCGTCTAGACAATATTCACACTCAAATAAGTCCTCATTACAATTATTGGTAAATTATTTTACAAAAATGGTGAGGAGTACTAAAACATCTTTCTAGAACCATCATTCTACACCCCGACTAGAACTCGCTACATTCTCGCCTCCTGAGAAAAAAATGGAACAAAAAGGAAAATGGTGAGCTCAACTAGCCTAGTAAAGAATATTATGACTAAGATAATATAGAACAAATTATCGTTAGTCTTCAATAGGGAAAAATCTGATAAATACAATAGACAACAAGTTTCAGATCAATATTCGCAGCGAAAATAATAATTCATAGATGAGTTATGTAGAGAATGAAATCTACTATTATCTATGAATTTAAAAGTCCATCATCAATATTTTATCCTTGTAACATCAATCAATATACATCTGGAATCAAATATTCATCTTTGCACTACAGGCCAAAGATATTCATCAGTTGGTCATGTTCATCTCAACACCTGTACATCTTTGCATTACAACCAAAGATATTCATCATAAAATCACATTAATCTTTGCACTACATGCCAAAGATATTCAATAATATCATCATTTAGGACTGAGGATGATGAAAAATATTTTAAAGAAAACGAATCCAGTGAAACGAAAGAATAAATATTAAGGATTCGTATTTCGGTTTATCTATGTCCAAAAATACCTCATAAATAATCATAGTGGAGTAAAATTCAAGAATGATCAAAACATGGATACAATCAAAGCTAGTATCCATAATAGATATTTTGGACGAAAAGGAAAAAAAATTCATTTTTTGATGAATAGTCCAGATTCAGTGAATAATTAATCGATACGTGAATAGTGCCGTATACGTGAATAGTAACCCCGACATAAAAGGTTTCAAATTTGATTAAAAGTTCAAACCAATATTTCGGCATAATGATATTGAAGAAAATAATATCATTTAAGAAGAAAATAACATCCCTTACCTTGAAAAGATTGTACTTCTAGCTGGAATACCGGATATAGTGCTGAAGGTAACTTGCACCGTATAGCAACACTCAATGTATCAAAATACTCACAAGAATATGCTCGATAATATAGAGAGAGAAAACTTCAGTTTCTGGTGTGATTTTCAATTCTAACCTAAGCACCCTATTTATAGGAAAATACTTAGAAGACCAAAGCAGAAAATTTAATAAAATATTAATATATATTTATTAAATTCTTAAGCACACATAATATGATTCAAAACATCAGCCACCAAGAGTGACCCACCTCGCCTAAATAAAAAAAACATTTTTCTTATTAAAAATATTTAAAACTTCAAAAATCAATTATTCTGGAATTTCAGAACTTCAATAATTCATAATACATAGCCCTTTTATCAGAAAAATTTGAACCTTATGTCTTCTTCATAGGAAATTTCATTCTCTACAACTTTACAGAAGAAAGTTTTTCCAAATTCCAAACAGAAATTGACCGAAATCCACAAACGGGCGATTTTACAGGCTATAATCAAATTTCAGTCAAGAAATGGAGTCCACAAATATGAAAAACATGTTTTAAATATTTTTAGTAACAAAAATACTTTTCCTCCTCATATATTTATATATCCCACATTCATTGTAAAAATATCACCATTATTATATTATTAAAATATAATAATATATTTAAATGAATTATTTTATCAAAAAAGATAAAATATTAATTTTTCAACAATTGTCATATTAAAATTTTCTCCACCTATATCCACATAAAATAAATATTTTTTATTATAATATAAATCAATAATTAATTATTCACAAATAATATTACAGAATCACAATATTGGGAACCAGGCTGTTCCCAGGAAAGATGGGGCTTTCAAATAAGGATTTCTCCTTACTAGCGCGCAATTAGGTGACCAAACCTCTCCTTAGACAGAACTTTCTAGACATTGTCAATAATGTTATCTAATAATACTATTCAAATAATATGAATTATTGATCCGATAATGGAAAATACTGTGTAATGACAATTATTGAAACAACAATAATATAAAATATCAACATAGCAATTATTGAATCAATAAAATAAAATATTGAATAAGAATTATCGTAACAATTATTGAGTAGTGCCTTCCCACGTAAGAATCAATAATTGGTGCAATCTTTGTGTCTTCTCGTATTTTAACCACCGGGTATTCCAACAAGATAATTGTAGAATAACTACGCCGTTATTTATAAACAACTTATACTTGTCGCTTTCTTCATCCAATCACTTTCCGTTATGGGTCGACACAAAGGTCACACTACTGTTATCTTAATATTCCCGACAGTAAGAATATTCCACGACCAAACGAATATTCTCCAATAAAATTGAATATTTTATAACCACTTGCATACTTGAAATATTTGCGCATTTTACCCATAACTAACCACATTAATCAAATCAACCCTTACTATTTCAAAATAATAAATAGAGGAAGTTTAATTTCATTTATAATAAGTTGGGGTCTTACAACCTCCTCCTTATGAAATTTCATCCTCGAAATTGACGTCGTGATACACAGTGTTTCAAAAGGTGAGGATACCTCGCTTTCATTTCGCTTCCAACTCCCGTGTCATTTCCTCAATAGCATGGTTCCTCCACAAAACTTTGACTTATGGTATGACCTTTTGTACGTAAGACATGCTCCTTCCTATCCAAGATCTTGACAGGTACCTCCTCGTGACGTTAAGTCTTCTATTATCTCATCCTGCTTCTAACTCAATAACATAGTTCGGGTCTTTCACATATTTATGAAGCACAGATATATGAAAAACATTATGAACACGAGACATACTTGGAGGTAACGCGAGTCTATAGGCTACATTTCCTACTCGGTCAAGAATCTGAAATGGACCAATAAATCATGGATTGAGCTTTCCTCTCTTTCCGAATCTTGTAACTCCCTTCTATGGGGCAACACGCAACAATACATGATCCCCAATACTAAATTCCACTTCCTTTCGATGAAGATCCGCATAACTCTTTTGTCGATCTTGTGCCATTTGTATACATTGTCGAATCATTTGGATCTTTTCTGTAGTAATACGTACCAACTTTGGTCCCAACAATGTTGCTTCACCCACCTCATCCCAACATATCGAAGAGCGACACTTTCTTCCATACAATGCTTCGAATGGAGCTACCCCTATACTTGCCTGATAACTGTTGTTGTAGGAGAATTCCACCAATGGTAAATACTTATCCCAACTCCCTTTGAAGTCTAGGACACAGAGTCTTAATAGATCTTCAAGAGTTTGAATAGTCCTCTCTGAGTGTCCGTCCGTTTGAGGTTGGTATGCCGAACTGAATCGTAAATCCGTGCCCATAGCTTTTTGCAAGCTAACCCAAAATCGTGAAGTGAATCTTGGGTCACGATCCAAAACTATGGATACTGACATGCCATGCAATCTCACAATCTCATTTACATACATATGAGCAAGACGTTCAAGGGAATAAGTCTCCCGTATCGGCAAGAAATGAGCAGACTTGGTTAATCTATCAACAATAACCCAAATAACATTTATACCTTGAGAAACCGTGGGAAGACCCGTAAAGAAATCCATGGTAATGTGTTCCCACTTCCATTTCGGAATCTCAAGTGGTTGCAACGGACCCTTAGGTACTTGATGCTCCGTCTTTACACGTTAACAAGTTAAACACCTCGAGATAAACTTTACAATCTCTCTCTTCATATTGTTCCACCAAAATGTATATCAAAGATCATGATACATTTTGGTACTTTCAGGATGGATTGCAAACAGTGTATTATGTGCCTCCGTCATGATCTTATATTTCAAATTAGAGTCATTAGGAACACAAAGTCTGGAGTGGACTCGAAGTATTCCTTCTTCATCGATTCTCGCCCTAATAATAGCACCTTCTTGTACTTTCTTCTTCATACGCATCATTTCAAGATTCATGGCTTGAGCAACTTTAACTTTTCTATTAAAGTTGGCTCTATCGCGTATACTTGACATCATCACATGGGTCCCCGAAGTCTTGAATTCTATCTTCATCTTTTGTAAATCACATAAAATGGGCCCTTGTGTTGACAACATCGCACTTTTTCCCGCATATGATCTTCTACTCAATGCGTCAGCTACCATGTTCGCTTTTCCAGGATGGTATTGAATAGTGTTGTCATAATCTTTCAACAGCTCGAGCCAACGTCGTTGCCACATGTTGAGTTCCTTTTGGGTGAAGAAATATTTGAGGCTTTTATGGTTTGAATATATCTCCACTTTCTCTCCATATAGATAGTACCTCCAGAACCTTAGCGCGAAAACGACTGCTGCCAACTCTAGATCATGAGTAGGATAATTCCTCTCATATTCTTTAAGTTGTCGCGAGGCATAGGCTATGACTTTCCCACATTGCATGAGAACACATCCTAACCCTTTGCCTGAAGCATCGCTGTAGATAACAAATCCATCCAAACCAGATGGTATTGTTTGAACAGATGCCGAAATGAGTCTCCTCTTAAGCTCTTGGAAACTCTTCTCGCATTCCTCGCTCCATATGAATTTTATATCTTTCCGAGTCAGCTGAGTTAATGGAGTAGCGATTCGAGAAAATCCTTCCATGAATCTTCGATAATAACCAGCTACGCCCAGAAAGCTACGTACTTAGGTCACCGAATTCGGTTGCTCCCAACTTTGTATTGCTTCAATCTTCGCCGGGTCAACAGATACTCCATGTTTTAACACTACGTGCCCAAGGAATGCTATTTCCTCAAGCCAGAACTCGCATTTCTTTAACTTGGCATATATCTTGTTTTCATGAAGCCTTTGGAGTACCAGCTTCAAATGGTGCTCATGATCTTCACGTCTTTTGGAATATATAAGGATGTCATCAATAAAGACAATAATGAATTGATATAAATATTCCTTGAATACTCGGTTCATTATATCCATGAAAGTCGCATGAGCATTAGTCAATCCAAAAGACATGACTAAGAATTCATAATGCCCGTACCGAGTTCTGAAGGCAATCTTTGGAATATCCTCAGTTCTAATCTACAGCTGATGATATCTAGAACGAAGATCGATCTTTGAAAAGAATTATGCTCCTTGCAACTGGTCAAACAGGTCATTAATATGAGGTAGATGATACCTATTCTTGATGGTGACATGGTTCAATTCTTGATAGTTAATACAAAGTCGCATACTCCCGTCTTTCTTCTTTACAAATAAAATAGGAGCACCCCAAGGAGATGTACTAGATTTAATGAAACCGATGTCCAACAATTCCTCGTAGTTGGACTTTTAACTCCCCAAGTTCAATAGAGCCATTCGATATGGGGTTTTAGAAATGGGCTTTGTACCAGGTTCAAGATCAATAAAGAATTCAACTTCACGCCGGGGGTAGACCGAAGTTCTTCAGAAACACGTCGAAATTTACTAACAACAGAATATTATTCAAATCGACGTGTCTTTATTCAAATCCATAACATGGGCTAAGAAAGCTTGACATCCTTTTTTTCAATAAACGAATAGCTTTATGACTAGATATGACAGTGATTGATTTTAATGGTTTAGTTGCTTGAATTAAATATAATAGGTTGGTTAGGAATATGAAAACTAACAACCTTACGAAAACAATCAATTTTGGCATGATGAGTAGTTAACCAAACAATCCCTAAAATCACATCAAAAGCAAGTATCTTTAAAGAGATAAGGTCAACATGTAATGTGATGGTGCCAACTTGGATCAAACAAGATTTATAAACAAAGGATGTGATGAAAGTTTCTCCTAATCTGAGTCTCCACAGATAAATCAAAGTCTAATTTCTCCTGAGTTAAGTTTAAACGTTGAGCACAAGCGGGAGAGATAAAAATGAATGGGTAGCACCCCAGATCTAGTAAGGTATAAACTTCGCAAGAATTTATGATTAGCTTACCCGTGATCACCTCATTTGGGTTCCTCGATTTTGACCACCACGATAAACGCTCTTCCAGAACCGCTTGACTTTGACTTTTCTCGATAACCTTTTGAGTCACCATCCCTCACTGGACTTGGTTTCGCTACCGCATAATCTCGAGCGATATGTCCTTCCTTTCCACAATTATAACATACCTTGAACTGCTGTGGGTAGTTTGGGGTGATATGTCCCTCTTTCCGATTTATAGCAAACGACCGGTGGTCGCTTCTCCTCCCTTAGAACCGATTCTTCTTTGGCGGCGGCCGACGCCTTCATATGGTCGTTGTTGAATCTCCTCTTTTAAAATCTCCTCTTGACTTTCGCTTCTTTTCCTCATGGCCATGATTACCACCCGTGAGTGGGTTACCGCCTTGTCCAGTATTCTTCTTTCTCCGCCGGTTATCGTTGTTCTGATGACTGTTATCACCATTATGATCCTGGTTATGGTCCCTCGGTTGAACGTACTCGTTATCTCGTTCTAACAATTGAGCCCTATTGACAACATCTGAATAGAGAGAAAATTTATGAGAAATGAGATACTGACGTATGCCGAGTTTCAAACCTCTCAGAAACATCCGCGTCATACGTTCCTCATTTTCCACCAAATGAGGTGCAAACCTGGATAACTCTACAAACTTTGCTTCGTATTGGGACACCGTCATGTTATTTTGTTCCAGTCTAATGAACTCCACTTCCTTCATATGACGAATACTTTCAGGAAAGTACTTGTCATTGAACAATTTTTGAAATGTCTCTCAAGACATCTTTGAAAAGTACCGGATGGGTACGCTTCACGATTCCCACCAAGAATCTGCCTCATTACTTTACATAAAGGTGGCGAATGGAACCTTCGTTCTCCACGCGTGCATCCCAAGACATCGAATATCTTGGTGATTTATTTGACCCACGCTTACGCTTTTTAATCGGATCCGGCTTTCCCTAGAATTCGTGGTCCTAACTCTTTGAATCACTTGGGTTGTGATAAACCGTCGCGTTGTTATCATTTCCACCAGTATTTTGTGCACGAGTCTCCTCGTTCGATTTTGCATGAACTGCAAAAAGTTTCTAAACATCCCGTCGTTCATCATCTGCTCAATGGTGTTGTTCACAGGAGGAACATTGCCAGCCTGTTGCACGTTCTCCTCGTTGATGAGTAAAGGTGTCTCCACGGTTACATTTATTCCACTGTTAACATTCTCAGTCGACATTCTCAAATACTGCCATAAAACAAAGGTTAATTAAAGAAATCAATATATCACATAATATCCATATATACTGACCAACCAACAAATAATCTTAGGTATGACACACTAGAGAAAGATTTACATGTCTCTCCCCTCCTAGTTTTATTCCCTGATCTCCGCCAGAGATCATATCCCTAAGCTCCGATACCAACTTTGACGCCCCCAAAATAGGTATACATCACCTATTTTGAGTCGTCAATAACATGGTACAGAAATAACTACAACTTTATTAATACAAAATGAAAACTGTGAGTTTAAATACAAATATTGTCGTCTAGACAATATTCACACCCAAATAAGTCCTCATTACAATTATTGGTACATTATTTTACAAAAATGGAGAGGACTACTAAAACATCTTTCTAGAACCATCATTCCACACCCCGACTAGAACTCGCTACATTCTTGCCTCCTGAGAAGAAAAATGGAACAAAAAGGAAAAGAGTGAGCTCAACTAGCCCAGTAAAGAATAATATGACTAAGATAATATAGAACAAATTATCGTTAGTCTTCAACAGGGAAAAATCTGATAAAATACAGTAGACAACAAGTTTCAAATCAATATTCTCAGCAAAAATAATAATTCATAGATGAGTTATGTAGAGAATGAAATCTACTATTATCTATGAATTTAAAAGTCCATCATCAATATTTTATCCCTGTAACATCAATCAATATACATCTGGAATCAAATATTCATCTTTGCATTACAGACCAAAGATATTCATCAGTTGGTCATGTTCATCTCAACACATGTACATCTTTTCATTACAGCCAAAGATATTCATCATAAAATCACATTAATCTTTGCACTACATGCCAAAGATATTCAATAATATCATCATTTAGGACTAAGGATGATGAAAAATATTTTAAAGAAAACGAATCCAGTGAAACAAAAGAATAAATATTAAGGATTCGTATTTTGGTTTATCCATGTCCAAAAATACCTCATAAATAATCATAGTGGAGTAAAATTTAAGAATGATCAAAACATGGATACAATCAAAGCTAGTATCCATAATAGATATTTTGGACAAAAAGAAAAAAAAATTCATTTTTCGATGAATAGTGTCGTATACGTGAATAGTAATCCCGACACAAAAAGTTCCAAATTTGATTAAAAGTTCAAACTAATATTTCGGCATAATGATATTGAAGAAAATAATATCATTTAAGAAGAAAATAACATCCCTTACCTGGAAAAGATTTTACTTCTAGCTGGAATACCGGATATAGTGTTGAAGGTAACTTGCACCGTATAAAAACACTCAAAGTATCAAAATACTCACAAGAATACACTCGATAATATAGAGAGAGAAAACTTCAGTTTCTGGTGTGATTTTCAATTCTAACCTAAGCACCCTATTTATAGGAAAATGCTTAGAACACCAAAGCAGAAAATTTAATAAAATATTAATATATATTTATTAAATTCTTACGCACACATAATATGATTCAAAACATCAGCCACCAAGAGTGACCCACCTCACCTAAATAAAAAAAAAACGTTTTTCTTATTAAAAATATTTAAAACTTCAAAAATCAATTATTTTAGAATTTTAGAACTTCAATAATTCATAATACATAGCCCTTTTATCAGAAAAATTCAAACCTTATGTCCTTCCCATAGGAAATTTCATTCTCTACAACTTTACAGAAGAAAGTTTTTCCAAATTCCAAACATAAATTGACAGAAATCCACAAACGGGCGATTTTACAGGCTATAATCAAATTTCAGTCAAGAAATGGAGTCCACAAACATGAAAAACATGTTTTAAATATTTTTAGTAACAAAAATACTTTTCCTCCTCATATATTCATATATCCCACATTCATTGTAAAAATATCACCATTATTATATTATTAAAATATAATAATATATTTAAATGAATTATTTTATCAGAAAAAAGTAAAATATTAATTTTTCAACAATTGTCACATTAAAATTTTCTCCACCTATATTCACATAAAATGAATATTTTTCATTATCATATAAATCAATAATTAATTATTCACAAATAATATTATAGAATCACAATACTGGTAACCAGGCTGTTCCCAGGAAAGAGGGGACTTTCAAATAAGGATTTCTCCTTACTGACGCGCAATTAGGTGACCAAACCTCTCCTTAGATAGAACTTTCTAGACATTGCCAATAATGTTATCTAATAATATTATTCAAATAATATGAATTATTGATCCGATAATGGAAAATACTGTGTAATGACAATTATTAAAACAACAATAGTATAAAATATCAACATAGCAATTATTGAATCAATAAAATAAAATATTGAACAGTAATTACTGTAACAATTATTGAGTAGTGCTTTCCTACGTAAGAATCATTAATTGGTGCAATACCGTGTGCTACTGTGTTTTAACCACCGGGTATTCCAACAGTATTAACGGTAACAACTACGCCGTTATTTATAAACAACTTATACTTGTCCTTTTCTTCATCCAATCGTTTTCCGTTATGGGGCCCACACAAGGTTGCGTCGTCGTACGAATATTCTCCGACAGTAAGAATATTCCACGACCAAACGAATATCCTCCGATAAAAATGAATATTTTATAACCACTTGCATACTTGAAATATTTGTGCATTTTACCCCTAACTAACCACATTAATCAAATCAACCCTTACTATTTCAAAATAATAAATAGAGGAAGTTTAATTTCATTTATAATAAGTTGGGGTCTTACAATCATCCTCATGCTTATATTGTGATGAAAGTCATCTTTGGCTTATGTGCAGAGATGGACTTTGTATGATTATGACCAGAGATTATTCGGTATAATTATGACCGTAATGTAACGAATGATGTGGCAAAAGTCCTCATTGGCCTGTAGTTCATTGGTGGACAATTGTTGGTATAATTATGACTAGGGATTATTCGGTATAATCATGACCATTGATGATTACATGAATATCTTTGGCCGTGGTGCAGGGATGATGTGGTTTATTTATTAAGATGAGTCTCAGCGATAAAGTTTATGAAAATCTTTTTAAATCATAGAAGATAGTAGATTTTATGCTCTACTTGACTCTTCTAATGAATTGCTTGTTCCGCTGCAGTTAAACTTGATGTCTATTGTATTTTATCAGTTTAACATTGTTAAAGACTAATGATAATTTATTCTCGCATTATCTTAGTCATAATATTTCTTCTTGGGCTAGTTGAGCTCACCCTTTCTTTCACCGCATTTCTCTTCGTGAAATGAGAATATAAATTTGGGATGAGTCGGGAAATGAATGACGGTCCAGATGATAGCATTAGTAGTCCTCACTATTTTGTTAAGTAGTGTGAAAATAAATGTAATGAGGACTCCATTGAGTGTGGATATTGTCTAGATGACAATATTCTTATTAAAACTCTCAATTTATGTTTTGTCGTATTTTACACGACTGTTGTATAATTAGTTTGTATTTGTATTCAGTACCTTGTATCTGGCGACCCAAGATGGGTGATGTTTACCTATTTTGGGAGTGTCATAGAAGTTGCTAAAATCGATCTTGTAATTTATTATGTATATGTTAGTTAATTAAATTGGTTTATTAATTACCTAATATTAATAATTATTCATGACAATAACAAATGTCACTTGTATAGCTAATGATGAATGATGCGGAAGACATAGTAGAGTCCTTCGACGTATGGGCTCTATCCTAAAACTCGACCATGGTGGGAGGTCGGCCCAAGCTCGTTTGCATGGTCTAATAAATATATTAATATAGCATTTATTTAGTATTTTTATGACAATATTAAACTAAACAACTAAACACACATATATACCGACTTCAACTCCTTAAATTACTACGAGTCGGTATGTACTTCTCGTAGCTTGCTACGATTCTTCTTCATTTGCTCAGACTTCTTTTTGAAATCATCGTACACATAACCTTTCATACTGCATCATATATATAGGGTTGAGGATCACATATCTTAATATTATCATGTGTCTTTTGTGGAGAATTGGGGAGCTCATACGTCAAGTGTGTGCACTTAAAACATTATACAAATGTTTGAAACCTAACTTGATTAAAAAAAATTAAACTATTAGGTCTTAAACTCATCAGTGTAACGATCGAGATCGAAGAATATCTTTGTAATAAGATTTTTCATATTTATTAAATAAAATAAATGTTTTGATAGGATAAATTATGTGTTATGAGTTTTTAGGCCAATTAATGACCTAGTTTAGGAGTTACGCGACTAAATATGAGTTTATAATTTTTGGGAGAAAATAAAATTTTTTGAGAAAAAACGTAAAAAACACTATTCATAAAATGCAGAAGACGCTTTTTTTTTAAAAATTTTCAAATTACGGCATAGTGTTTATTTGGAAAATGGAGACAAAGTCTCTAATAAAAATATTTTTACCAAAAAAATGTAAAATCACTATTCACACTAAAAACATAACTTCGTTTTTTTGAACTTTTGAAGGGTGATATAGCGTTTATTCGGGAAAGGGGGAATGGTAGCGAAATCGAATTTTCAAAAATCGAAAGTTGATTTTTTGGAGAACCGAGCGTGTTACGAAAGGTAACCGAAAAAGTTAAAAATTTTAACTAAAAAAAGAAAATGAGAAATTAAATTAATTTTGGTCTGGCCAAGCCTAGGGTTTGAATGGCTTGGCAAGAAAATGTAAGGGGCTTGACTAGGGTTTGAGATGGCTTGGTTTAGGGTTGAGCCAAGGCTCAAACTTAGGGTTAGGGGACTTAAGCCTTAAAGTCATGGCTTGAAAACTTGAGCCAATTCTTGCAAGAATTGGAGCCAAAGTCTAAGCCAAACTTGGAGCCAAAACAAAGGAAGGGCAAGTGTCATGTGTACACAATTTAGCACATAGGATAAGGAAGAATTAAAAGCTAAGGTGTGAGTCATAAGCTAGGATAACCAAGTGTCATTTGCAAGCATTTCAAGCATATAGTGAATTGAATATGGAAAAAGAGAGAGAGGGCGAAGTGGGCTGATGGGATTATAGGAGAGGAGATAGAGTTGGATGGAAACTTTTCATTTTTGGTAAGTTTAGGTCTAAATGAAGCAAACCATTTAATGTTGGTTGCTTCCCTTCATTTTATTTCAACCAACATGGCCTTAATGGTATAATTTTGTCTAGCTTAAGTTAGTTGATCATGGATGGTGTGGGCAAGGAAAACGTGCCTTGCTAGTTAGGATTTCATGTTGGCTGAGGAGGAGAGAAATCCACGAAGAGCACGAAATTGATTGATTAATTAAATAGGGGAGAAAAACAGGTGAGTAATTACTTCAATGACGCGTGGCAGAACTCCTAGAATCTGAAAACCTTGTTAGGGTAGCAGGGATTCAGGGAGCCTTCTTGAGTGCTTCGGGTTGACAGAGAATTTCCAAGTCTTGAGTGCTTTGAGAGAGAATGTCCAAGTCCAAAGTCCCCAAAGAGGTCTCAGCTCCAAAGTTTAGAGTCCAAAAAGAGTCCCCCTTCATAGAATTGAAGGGGTATTTATAGAGTTTTCTGGAACTTAAGTAGTCTCATGTCAGGCACATATCTTCAGGGAAATTCCAAAAATACCCTTTAGTCATTAGAATAATTCTCATATCGTTATGTCCTTATAGCCACCAATCCAATCCCTTAATCAATTCCCAAAATGAGCCGCCTCCACGAGCCTTCTATCTCGGGACACGTGGAGGCTTCTCTCAGGTCTAGTACATTTATTTCTAGCTTTTCCGTCTTCATTCAATTAAGTTGTGTGAACCCTATTTTGTACATTTAATGAGACCGTGGAATCCTAATTGTGCATTTAGTTCAATTAGGTCACGGGAACCCTAATTTTCACTTGGGCCCACATTTTTCCCCTGTGCGAGAGTCGCCTTTCCAAAGAGACGATCGTGCAAGAATACTTCAAGCTTTTGAATGATTTTGTGGGACTCCACTTTACAGGTCTTGAAGACAAGAATCCTAGAAGAGGGAACCCCTATGCAGCCGAACCGTTAGGGTTAACCCTAGAGAGGCAAAACCTAGCAGGGCTTTTCCTTGGACATATTAGGAAATCTTCCAAAAATCTTTCCATAGCTTGCCCAATATTTGTTTCCTTATTTTTTTTTCTGGATATTGAAACAAGATAGATCATCAAATATCACAAAATAAAATTTAATCTAATAAAATCTTTTTTTTGGTAAACCAAATCTGTAACGACCCCAAAATTCATACAATTAAACTCTCAACTTTGGTCATTAACAATACATATAACTTCTGATTTTACATCATTATTCGATGTCAAACTAATAAAATATTGAATAATTTAACCTTTTATGTCTTATTACTTTAATTCCATGAATTAAAACCTTTATCATCTACACATCTCTGAATCAAATTTATTTTATGATTCACTTCATCAAAGTTATTATATAAAATATTACATTTCAGCTCGATATCCCTTATACATTGGGTAACTCAAACTTTACATGCAACTAAATATGAAATTTTCACATCATAACTTATCAAGTACATATCTCAAAACCTTAAACATGGTTTAAAAATAATAACAACTATAGTTAAAGTATTTAATCTTTATGCATTGCATCTGATCCATGTCATTGAGGTAGCACATAGCATTACCTTGAATCCTTAACCTGCAAAAATGGTTATTTGCAAGGTTGAGCTCGACAGCCCAACAAATGTAACAGTTTTCATGCATCATGTAGCACATAATAACATGCTCAACATATATCTCATAATCATTGGACTAACATAACATACATGCTGTGGTTCACATAACAAGTATAGAGATTGAGTTCCTTACCCAATCAACATTCTTTACTCAATCAACATAGTCATAAATTAACTTTAACAATTCATACTCTCAACTTATATAACACATCATGCTCTTTGAAATAAAGATTTAAAACAGTTCATCATCAAGTTCACATAGAAATAGGAACTGAAAGACATGCATTGATTGTTGTTTACCAATAACAGATTAACATCTTACAGCTATCTGCACTTCACGTGCCCTACACAATTATATAATCATACACATCAACTATTAGTCACATAGCAACATATAGTAGTTGTAATATAAATTTTACTCTACATCTCATAACCCTTCCTGTTAATTAATACACAATGTTCAATTTGATTGTTTTAACTTTCGACTTATATCTCACTATATTCTTCTTCGGTCATACCTGAAGTTCATTCAAGTGTTTAAGTCTGGCTAGGACTCCTTATTGGTTTATATTAACCACATTCCATATCTTATAATGTTCACTTCAATTGAATTGAAACACTTTTTAAGTTCATTAACACTTGTCATGGTGTTTCGACGTTCATTTGTCACACGCCCGAATCGTCTCTCTTGTGTATGCTTATTATGCTTATACAACTTATCTAATACATCATTACTAATATTCATGTTTTATAACTTAGAAAAACATCTTTTATCGTCAGAAGCACTACACTTGCATACGTGCATGCCCGACTCCCTCTGATTGCCTCCGAATACATATAAGTCCCAAAGATGACCATTTTTAACCATGTTAACGAACTCAAATTGAAATACTTAAAGAACTAAAGTTGTTGGTCTACTCATCCTCGTTCTGAATAATCTTTAATTTTCTCAATCAGAGTTTTTATGAAAAAGTTATGGCCATTTTAGTAAAACATGTCATGACAGATTTTTCTCTAACACTTGTTTAGTCTTCCCACCCCCGCCGGGGCATGTTTTTTAACCTAGAAAAGCTAGCCGGGGCGGGATACCCTCTGGGGTGGCACTTTTTGAACTAAAAACCCATGCCGGGGCGGGTATTCAAAGATTCCAATTCTGCAGTTTGTGTTCTTCACGATTTTTTTAACCCTTTCTCCATTCAACCTTCATAACTCGAGTTATACACATCCAATTGAGTCCGTTTTAGACTCTATGGATTCATAATTCATAGAACTACAACATACCAAAGAATCAATAATTTAAAGAAACATTAACTAACCCAAATCTTGACCCAAAACTCATATTTATACTAATTTTTCATGTTTTAACATGTTTAGCGTAATCATTCACTACAAATTCGTTTCTTAACCAAATTGATTCATTCAACTTGCGTTCTTTTCATTTTTAAATGTTTTAACAACTTCCATTATCGATTTACAGATTATAACTTGAATTCTTAACCAATTTTTGACCTCAAAATAGCCAAAACACATATATTTACAACAAAAATATAATCTTCATCTTTTAACACTTTCTCATGAATTTAATTACTCCAAAACCACTTTTAGATAATATAATATGGATTACATAAGCCCATAACATATATATATATATATATATATATATATATATATAACATCTTTTTACATCAACCAACCCAAAATAGCTTTTTATGTGAAGAACTTGAAAATTATATTTTAAAGCTTTAGAACTAGATTGATACCTTGATTAGATAATAAAGATTATCTGATTTCTCTTTATTAATCTTCTTCCTCCTTCTTGATTCTCAAAAATCTTCTCAATTTCTCAGAGAATTTCTTCTCTTTATCAATTTTCTCTGAACTATCTTTATTTCTCTCCTTCTCTCTGCCTTTTTAAATAACGTAAAAACCACCCTTATTGCAATTAGGAGTTACACCCACGTAATAAATAAACTTAGCAGTTATAAAACCAACAGTTGTGACGCCCCCAAATCCGGGTATCTTTCAACCCGACATATGGTGTTCCACGGTGCTACAGTTCACACAAACATTCAATCGAAAAGCCTCAAAAGAATGAATATGTCTTATATATATTACAAATCAATACTACCATTCCCCAGGTTCTTTATAACCGCTACATTTGTTCTTGTCATAATATCAAATATTAACATTACAACATATACTATTACATAAGTAAATCTATAGGTTCATCTTCGCCTTTCCTTTATCTTTGCCGGATCCTTCGGTCCGTTCGGTCTTAGCTGCATTCATATGGTTCAAGCAAGAGTGAGCATGACTAGCTCAGCAAGTACAACAATTCTATTAACAATAAACTTGAATCATACAAATCATATATCTTCAATAACTGAATAATAGTTATGATGTACTATCGATAATTCAAAATAGCACTTCTCTTTTCTTTAAAACGTTTTACAATGATAATATTCAGTAAAACATCAATTCTGGCCCAAGACCTTGAGCATTTCTTACTTTCTTTAAAAAGGGCATTTCGACACAAAGTCCGTAAGTCCAGCATTTCTTACAAGCATGTCTAGGTGATCAGCCTATAGTATTCTATGTTGATCAACACTACATTCTTTAAACGTATGTACGTTTAAGTTGTGGCAACCTCACGTGCCTGTCGTTTGACAACAAAACATTTTAGCACACTCAGTCTTCATATGAAAACCACACCAATATAACTTGGTAACATATTGATCATACTTTGATAGATTATAAGAAATCCAACATATCATAAGTTTAGCTGAAAGAATTGGCTTTGACTTTATCATACAACAATTCATACGTAAGAATACATAAACCACAAAGCTTGTCTAGATTGAACATAGACAAGGGTTAGAATACTTGCCTTCAACGTCTGTTACGGTTATTACACGTTCACTTTAAGTCTTTAAGGTCTCTACAGTAAAGGATCACATAATATAACACATTAGGTCATGAACATCATACATGGTTCCTAAAGAATCTTACCCTTCTTCTCAATCTAATCATGTATTAGACTTGTTTTTATTGGTTTCGGCTTCCCGATATAGTTAACATTGTCATTACGTTCATGTTTGATTACTTATCTTCAACCTTTATGTATCATAATTAAGGTTTAACAATGCCTTACAATGTTATTGTTAAACAGTTACCATTCTTGCTATACTTGTAACCCTTCTTTACAATACATTCCTTAAGGTTATGATGCTGGCCTTGATCGTCCTTATACAACTCAAGCATTCTTGGGGTTAGCGATGGCGAGCCTCAGCCTTGGCGTCAAGCGGCTACCACACATAGCTAATTTGGTCGCGTCGCGGCGTGACTCTGAAGTAGGTTTGGGCATGGCACCGGCGCTGTAGCGCCGCCTTTAAGCCTTGGGTTGGCGCCGTGGTGCCAGCTCTATGCACCAGATAACTTGGATAGTTTTTTGAACTTTGCGAACTTTCCGGACTCCAAATTTGATCATTTTAAGTCCGAATTGGCTCATTCAAAAGCCATTAACTCACAAATCACATACTCTATGTGTCCATGCAAGAATTTTATATTTTCGACTTCGTTAACTCAAAATTCACCTATTAGTTCATTTTTAATGAAAACGATAAACGTCCGTGAACGGTCAACGCTCGTTTCTTCGTTCTAAGTCAGAATTTGGCCATTTTCAAGTCTGCAACTCTATAATGCCAAATAATACTTGTTCCCATTGAAAACCAACATTTTCAAGCTCAATATCAAAATTTGACCTCTAATCCGAGAATTTCACGAATTCGACGATTATCGTCCAATCGTGAAAATTATGACATAGTTTCATTACTAATGATTTGATTATCATTTTAAATGATCTCTATCCATCATATTGATATTTCAACCTACATATTACATCAACTTATTTTCATGATAAGTTATGGCTTATTCTTCTTGAGTTTATAACTTATCATAGTATAAACTACATATAGTTCAATTCTCATGACTTATGATAGTTTAAATCTTCTATCCATCATTCTTACATACTTTTAACATACCAAATTCATTCATGTAAACATGATACAAGTCTTACAAGTTTTCCTTAATTCATAGCTTATCTATGAACAAAGTGCTTATTCTCGACTTATTAGGACTTAAGCCCTTAGTTTATTTCTTCCTATCATTCTTTGCATACATGATCATTAATCCACACTTCTCTTATCATCCTACAATGGTAGAGATGGAAGACTAATGACATAAAAGGCTTACCCTTGTTGAACTAGCTTTCTTCTTCTCTTTTCTAACAAATGAAAGTAGCTTATTCTTGCTTATTCTCTCTAACAATTAAGTTGTATTATGTTAGATGAAATTAACAAGTGTAAAAATGATCCAACTCTCTCTCTATTTATAAGATTGCTAAGGTTAGGGTAATTTAGTCATTTAGGCCATCCCACCTCCTTTAAACACACCTCCTTACTATTCCTTACTTAGTTATTAAGTTAACTTGTTAATCACAACACTTATCCAATACTTGATCATCACAACTTTTACTTGGTCATTACACAATTATTGTGGTCATCAAGATTAACCAAATGATCATGGGTTGCCCCATGGATGACCTTAATTCATTGGATCCTATCTTGGGCTTGTATTAATTAACTTAACTTAAGCTTTTGGGCTTGCCTTAATTCCCTTTGGACTTTACCTTAATAACCACTTGGGCTTTATCATTAACTTACTTCTATTGGACTTTACAAAATACTACACAATCCCACAAGTTCATTTCATTTGGCTTAAAGCCTTATAATGTATTATTTATGTATTATTCTCGTATTCTAACTCGTATACTAATTCATAATATACGATATTCCATCCTTCATACATACTCTTATAATACTTCGTATCATACTCGTATTTGTTACCTCGTACAATACATACGTATCATACGATCATTACATTAACTTCTAACGCTTTATTTTCCTAATATTCTCGAACTACGTCCGCATGCAAAAAATTACGTTTTCCATACTTGAATTATTATTACATAATCCAATTCACTTTGATATTCTATCATTACGTATTTCTCGGAAGTTCAAAATAATTCCCGTGCAGAAATTGATGAATAGTATTTTCTAGAAAATTTCTCGAAAAACTTCTATTTTTCGTCTTGGAAATTCAAACACTATAATTCTCCCATGTAGTCAAAATACTACTAAGTTCCGATGTTTCTAGGTTATAGAATGACATTCATCTTACTAACACGTAATAATAACAAGTAATACAATTTTATTAATTATTTTAATAAATAAAATTATTTTATAAATGATCTGAATTTCTCGGTCGTTACATTCTTCCCCCCTTATAAAGATTCTGTCCCCAGAATCTCGTCTCATATTAAGCAAACAATTGAGGATAATCCATCCTTATCTTTTCTTCCAATTCCCATGTTGCTTCTTCTGCATCGTGGTTCTTCTATAACACCTTCACGGAAGATATGGCTTTGTTCCGCAGAACTTGCTCTTTTCTATCAATAATTTGAATCGGCATCTCTTCATACATTAAGTCCTTCTCGATATGAATAGGCTTATACTCTATTGCATGCTTATAATTCAGTTTATAAGGACGTAACACAGATACGTGAAACACGTTATGTATTTGTTCTAAGTCTGGAGGTAATGGTATCATATAATCTACCTTACCTACCCGTTTTAACACTTTAAAAGGTCTTATAAACCTTGGACTTAACTTTCCTTTCTTTCCAAAATGTATTTTTCCTTTCCAGGGAGATACCTTTAGAAACACATAAGAGCCTACTTCAAACTCCTTATTTTTTTGATGCAAGTCCGCATACTTCTTCTGTCTGTCTTGAGCTGCTACGAGACGCATTCGTATCAACTTCACCACATCCACTGTTTGTTGCACCAATTCTGGCCCTAGCATTCGGCGTTCTCCCACTTCATCCCAACACAGTGGTGTTCTGCACTTTCTTCCGTACAAAGCTTCGTAAGGCGGCATACCTATGCTTGCATGATAACTATTGTTATACGCAAACTCTACTAATGGTAGATGATCATCCCAACTACCCTTGAAATCCATGACGTAAGATCTTAACATATCTTCTAACATCTGAATTGTTCTCTTGCTTTTTCTATCAGTTTGTGGATGATACGCCATACTCAGCTTTAACTGTGTTCCCAACTTCTCCTGCAGACTCCTCCAGAAGTTTGATGTGAATCGTGGATCACAATCTGACACAATCGACACTGGTACTCCATGTCTAGAAATTATTTTCTTAACAGAAAGTTTAGCTAACTGGTCCAAGTTATACTTAACCCTAATTGTCAAAAAGTGAGCCGACTTCGTCAATCGGTCCACTATTACCCAAATTGCATCATACCCTTTCGTTGTAGTCGGAAGTCCCACCACAAAGTCCATCGTGATATGTTCCCACTTCCACTCCAAAATCTCCGATGACTGTAACAAGCCACTTGTTCGTTGATGTTCGGCCTTAACTTTCTGACAAGTCAAGCACCTACTCACATACTCGGCTATTTCTCTCTTCATGTTCGGCTACCAAAAACTTTATCGAAGGTCTTGATACATCTTAGTACTACCAGGATGAATCGAGAACCTCAAACTATGAGCCTCTTGTAATACTTGCTCCTTTAATTCCGTCTCATTCGGAACCCAAATTCTTCCTTCAAATCTCAATAACCCCTCATTATCAAGACTATACTTAATATCTTTTTCATTGGTTAACTGCTCCTTTATCTGGTCACACTCATCAGTTTTGAGTTGCACCTCCTTGACTCTCTCTACAATGGTAGATTGAATCTCTGTCACAAACAGTCTTTGTCCTGATTCACTTGGAAACTTCACTTCTATTTCCATCCTAGTCATTTCTGTTATTAACTCAGTTTGAGCCGTTAACATAGACAACTTCTCCCGACCCTTTCTACTTAAGGCATCGGCAACTACGTTGGCTTTTCCAGGGTGATACAGGATTTCACAGTCGTAATCCTTTATAAACTCCAGCCATCTCCTCTGTCTCATATTCAACTCCTTATGTGTGAAGATATATTTTAGACTCTTATGGTCCGTGTATATCTCACATTTTTCTCCGTAAAGATAATGTCTCCATATCTTTAAGGCAAAAACTACTGCGGCCAATTCCAGATCATGAGTAGGGTAAACTTTCTCATAATCCTTCAACTGCCTTGATGCATACGCAATGACCTTTCCATGCTGCATGAGCACGCAACCAAGTCCTCTATGCGAAGCATCGCTATAAACTACGAAATTTCTTGTGTCATCGGGTAATGACAAAACAGGCACTTCACTCAACCTCTTCTTCACTTCTTGAAAATTGTCCTCGCATTTATTAGTCCACATGTATTTCACCGTCTTCCTTGTCAAATTATTCAATGGAGTAGCTATCTCCAATAGTATCCCGCTAACCCTAGGAAACTTCGCACCTCAGTCGGCGTTCTTGGTTATTTCCAATTCATCACGACCTCCACCTTCGCTGGATCTACTGAAATCCCCTCATGGTCAATGACATGACCTAAAAACTGTACCTTTTCCAACAAAAATTCACACTTAGTGAACTTCGCATACAACTTCTCCTTTCTTAGTGTCTCTAACACTATTCTTAGATGTTCAGCATAATCTTCTAACGTCTTAGAATAGACTAGAATATCATCGATAAACACCACGACGAACTTGTCCAAATATTATTTGAACACTCTATTCATCATACCCATAAATGCAGCTGGTGCATTAGTCAATCCAAATGACATCACCAGAAACTCGTAATGACCATAACGAGTCCTGAATGCCGTCTTTGGTACATCCTCCTTCCTAACCTTGAACTGATGATACCCAGTCCTTAAATCTATTTGAGAAAAATACTTAGCCCCTTTTAACTGATCAAAGAGATCATCGATCCTGGGAAATGGGTATTTATTCTTTATGGTTAACATGTTCAACTCTCTATAGTCGATACAAAGTCTTAACGATCAGTCCTTATTCTTTACAAACAGTACCGATGCTCCCCACGGCGAAACACTCGGTTGTATATACTTCATGTCCAACAGTTTTTGTAATTGTACCACTAACTCCTTCATCTTCACTGGCGCCATACGATACGGTGCCCTGGAAACTGGTGCCGCTCCTGGCACAATGTCTATTACAAACTCGGTCTCCCTATCCGGTGGAAAACCCGATAATTCACTCGGAAATACATCTGCGAATTCTCTAACTATAGGTATTTATTCCATGGTTGCTACCACTCTCTGGGTATCAACAACATGGCACAGATAACCTACAAATCCCTTCCTCAATAATTTTTTAGTTTTTGTTATGGTAAGACAACACAAACGCCCCGATGATCTATTCCCGTAAAATACTACCTGAGGTTGTCTTAACGTTCTAATATTCAAACATTTCTTCTGACAATATATAATTGCCCCATGGTTAACCAACCAATCCATTCCGAGAATTATATCTAATTCTCCTAACTTTATCGATATCAAATCTATCGATAATTTACAACCCCGTATGTCTACGCAACAACTCCTATGAATATTTTCAACAAGAATTATCTCTTCGTTTGCTACCTTCATATTTAAAGGTATAGGCAACTTTTATGGAAGTAATCCTAATCGTCTAGCAAAATCACATGCTATAAATGAACAAGTAGAACCCGAATCAAATAGCACGTAAGCATTTATGTCGTTGATCGGAATAATACCTACGACTACGTCCCCTGATGCAACTACATCTTGGACTGTCATGTTAAAGGTACGACCCATCGGCCTACCTGGCTGCGCTGGACCACTAATAGCTAACTTATCGCTATTAGTACCCCGATTCTCGTCTGTTGTAAGACCCCAAATTATTATAAATGATATTGAATTTCCTCTATTTATTATTTTGAAATAGTAAGGGTTGATTTGATTAATGTGGTTAGTTATGGGTAAAATGCGCAAATATTTTAAATAAGCAAGTGGTTATAAAATATTCATCGTTGTCGAGGAATATTCATTTGGTCGTGGAATATTCTTGTTGTCGGGGAATATTCGTACGACGGCGCAACCTTTTGTGGGCCCCATAACGGAAAGCGATTGGATGAAGAAAACGACTAGTTTGAGTTTTTATAACGACGTAATGGTTACCGTTAATACTGTTGGAATACTCGGTGGTTAAAATACAGTAATACACGATGTTGCACAGTAGCACACGGCAATGCACCAATTATTGATTCTTACGCAAGAAGGCACTACTCGATAATTGTTACAGTAATTACTATTTAATATTTTATTTTATTGATTCAATAATTGCTACGTTGATATTTTATATTATTGTTGCTTCAATAATTGTCACTACACAGTATGTTTCATTATTAGATCAATAATTCATATTATTTTAATAATATTATTAGAGAGCGTTATTGGCAATGTCTAGAAAGTTCTGTCTAAGGAGAGGTTTGGTCACCTAATTACGCACCAGTAAGGAGAAATCCTTATTGGAAAGCCCCTTCTTTCCTGGGAACGGCCTGGTTGTCAGTATTGTGATTATGTAATATTATTTATGAATAATTAATTATTGATTTTTATGATAAGGAAAATATTCATTTTATGTGGATATAGATGGAGAAAATTTTTAATGTGACAATTGTTGAAAATTGATATTTTATCTTTTATGATAAAATAATTCATTTAAATATATTATTATATTTTAATAATATAATAATGGTGATATTTTACAATGAATGTGTGATATATGAATAAATGGGGAAGAGTATTTTTGTTACAAAAAATGTTTAACACATGTTTTGTGTGTTGGTGGACCCTATTTTTGACTGAAATTTGATTATAGCCTGCAAAATCGTCCGTATGTGGATTTCGGTCAATTTCTGTTTGGAATTTGGAAAAACTTTCTTCTGAAAAGTTGTAGATAATTAAATTTCCTATGGAGTGGACATAAGATTTGAATTTTTCTGATAAAAGGGCTACTTATTATGAATTATTGAAGTTCTGGAATATTTGGTCTGAATTGATTTTGTTGCATTAAATGATAAAAACATGTTTTTCATTTTGGTGGGCCCCACATGAGAGGTAAACATGCTGAATTCAGATTCAAGTGGTGGGCGTGAAATTTTTTTATAAATATTATTATTTTATTAAATTTTCTACTTTGGTGTTCTAAGCATTTTCCTATAAATAGGATGCTTAGGTTAGAAATGAAAATCACACCAGAAACTGAAGTTTTCTCTGTATATATTATCGAGCGTATTTTTGTGAGTATTTAGATATCTTGAGTGTTGCTATATGGTGCAAGTTTCCTTCAGCGTTATATCTGATATTCCAGCCAGAAGTACTATTCTTTTGAGGTAATGGATGTTATTTTTTTATAAATGATATTATTTTTTTTCAATATCATTATGCCGGAATATTAGTAAGATTTTTCTTGTGAAATTCTTATCTTTTCATGTCGAAGTTACTATTCATGAGTTACTATCCACGAGTTACTATTCACGAGTACTATTCACGAAGCATAATGATTTTTCTTATGGAATTTCTACCTTTTAGTGTCGAGATTACTTATTCATGTATATCGTTGTCTTATTCACGATATCAAGACTATTCATTTCATGAATACGACACTATTCACAGAAAAATTAAATTTTCTTTTCTATGTCCAAGATTGTCTGTTATGGTTCCTATCTTTGATTGGATCTATGTTTTGATCTTCATTTTTGAATTCTGCTCCACAATAGTCTATTATGGAGTTTTTTTGAACATGGATAAACCGAAGTACAAATCCTTAATATTTGTTCTTTTATCTCACTAGATTCGCTTTTCTTTAAAATATTTTTCATCATCCTCGGTCCTAAATGATGATATTCTTTGAATATCTTTGGCACGTAGTGCAAAAGATGAATGATTTATTGATGAATATCTTTGGCCCATAGTGCAAAAGATGAATGTGTTGAGATGAACATGACCGACTGATTAATATCTTTGGCCTGTAGTGCAAAGATGACTATTTGATTCAAGATGTATATTGATTGATGTTACAGGGATAAAATATCGATGATGGACTTTTAAATTCATAGATGATAGCAGATTTTATTCTTTACTTAACTCTTCTAATAAATTGTTGTTTCCGCTATAGTTGTTGATCATAAACTTGTTGTCTATTGTATTCTATCAGATTTTTCCCTGTTGAAGACTAAGGATAATTTGTTGTACATTATCTTAGTCATAATATTCTTTACTGGGCTATTTGAGCTCACCCTTTTCTTTTTTGTTCCATTTTTCTTCTCAGGAGGCGAAAATATAGCGGGAACTAGTCGGGGTGTGGAGTGATGGTTCAAGATAGTTGTTTTAGTAGTCCTCACTATATTGTAAAATAGTGTATCAATAATTGTAATGAGGACTTTATTTGAGCGTGGATATTGTCTAGAAGATAATATTTGTATTTAAACTCACAGTTTATGTGTTGTTGTATTTTGCACGACAATTGTATTAATGAAGTTGTAGTTGTTTCTGTGCCATGTATTTGGCGACTCAGAATAGGTTGGGTGGATTGGACCTATTTTGTGGGCGTCACAGTTGGTATCAGAGCTTAGGGATATGATCTCTGGTGGAGATCGGGGAATAGAACTAGGAGGGGAGAGACGAGTAAATCATTCGCTAGTACGTCCTACCTAAGCTTATTGTTGGTTGGTCAGAGTATATGGTTATTATGATGCATTTTAATTTCTTTAATTAATCCTTGTTTTATGGCAGTATTTGAGAATGACAACTGAGAATGTTAACAGTGGAGTAAATGAGACCGTAGAGACACCTTTACTCACCAATCAAGAGAATGTGCAACAGGACAACAATGTTCCTCCTGTAAACAACACCATTGATCAGACGATGAATAACGGGATGTTTAGAAGCTTTTTGCAGTTCATGCAAAATCAGACGAGGGAGACTCGTGTACAAAATACAGGTGCAAATGATAGCAACGCACGGTTTGTCACAGCCAAGCATTTCAAAGAGTTGGGACCACCAGGATTCTGGGGAAAGCCGGATCCGATTAAGGTGGAGACGTGGGTCAAGCAAATTACCAAGATATTCGATGTCTTAGGATGCACGGAGGAACAGAAGGTTCCATTTGCCACTTTTACGTTCTGTAATGAGGCAGATTACTGGTGGGAATATGTGAAGCGTACCCAGCCAGCCGCACTCAACATGTCTAGGGAAACATTTCAGAAACTTTTCAATGACAATACATTCCTGAAAGTATTCATCAAATGAAGGAGGTAGAATTTATTAAACTGGAACAGAACAACATGACGGTATCCCAGTACGAGGCGAAGTTCGCAGAGTTATCTAGGTTTGCACCTCATTTGGTGGAGAATGAGGAACGTATGACATGGATGTTTCTAAGAGGTTTGAAACCCGACATACGTCAATATCTCATTTCTTATAAATTTTCTCTATATTCAGATGTTGTCAACAGGGCTCAATTATTAGAGTGAGATAACAAGTATGTTTAACCGAGGGACCACAACCAAGGTCATACCGGTGACAGCAGTCATCGGAGCAATGACAACCAACGGGGAGGGAAAAATACAGACAAAAGCGGTAACCACTCTGGTGGTAATCGTGTCCATGATAATAGAAGAAGCGAGTTGGGAGGAGATTTTAAAAAGAGAAGGTACAACAATGACAATGCGAAGACGTCATCACTAGCATCAACTGTTCCTAAGGGAGGAGAACGACCACCGGTCACATGCTATAAATGTGGAAAAGAGGGACACATAAGCCCAAACTGTCCACAACAATTCAAGGTATGTTATAATTATGGAAAGGAAGGACATATCGCTCGAGATTGTACTATAGAAAAACCAAGTCCAGCAGGGATGGTGACTCAAAAGGCTGTCCCTGAAAAGTCAAAGTCAACGATTCCTGGAAGAGCGTTTGTCATGACTGGCCAAAATGCAAGGAACCTGAACGAAGTTAGCACGGGTAAGCTAATCATAAATTCTTACGATATTTATACATTATTAGATACCGGTTCTACCCATTCTTTTATCTCTCCTGCTTGTGCTCAACGTTTAAACTTGACTCCAGAGAAATTAGACTTTGACCTATCTGTGGAAACTCCGTTAGGAGAAACTTTCGTTACATCCACTGCTTATAAATTTTATTTGATCCAAGTTGGCACCATCACATTACCTGTTGATCTTATCTCTTTAAAGATACTTGCTTTTGATGTGATTTTAGGGATTGATTGGTTAATTACTCATCATGTTAAAATTGATTGCTTTCGTAAGGTTGTTAGTTTTCATATTCCTAAGCAACCTGTTATTTGAATTCAAGCAACCAAACCAATGAAGTCAAACTCTTTCATATCAAGCCATAAAGCCATTCGTTTATTGAAAAACGGATGTCAAGCTTTCTTAGCCCATGTCATGGACTTGAACAAAAATACGTCAGATTTGAATGATATTTCTGTTGTTAGTAAATTTCCTGACGTATTTCCTGAAGAATTTTCTGGCCTACTCCCAGAGCGTGATATTGAATTTTGTATCGACTTTGAATCCGGTACAAAACCCATTTCTAAAATCTCATATTGAATGACTCCTATTGAACATCGGGAGTTAAAACCCCAACTATAGAAGTTGATAAACCGAGCCTCTATCTAGTGACTTTCTTTATGGAATGCACCGAAGCCAGACTCTCCGTAGGGGACGCCATATTCATGCAGTAGTAAACTGATAGGTGTCATTGTGACGTGCTATCCAAGATTGGGATATGAGTCACAGTTGAGAGCAACCTAAGTTAGTAATCGAAATACGTAGCTTTCTAAGCTTAGTTGGTTATTATTGGAGATTCATGGAAAGATTTTCTCGAATCGCTACTCCATTAACTCAGTTGACTCATAGAGATACAAAATTCGAATGGAGCAAGGAATGTGAGAAGAGCTTCAAAGAACTCAAGAGGAGACTCATTTCGGCACCTGTTCTGACCATACCATCCTGGAAAAGCGAATGTGGTAGCTGACGTGTTGAGTAGAAGATCGTATAAGAGTACGAGTACGATACTATCAAAGACCCATTTTGTATAACTTAAAAATGATAGAGATATAATTAAAGACTCTAGGGACCCACGTGATGATATACGAGTATAATCGACTTTAATCGATAAAGTTAAAACCGCTTAAGCTACACACCGAAGTTGATGCGTATTAAGAAGAAAGTACAAGAAGGTGTTATCCCAGAAGCAAGAATCGATGAAGAAGGAATACTTCGAGTCAACTCCAGACTTTGTGTTCCTAACGACTCTGATTTAAGGTACAAGATCATGATGGAGGCACACAATACACTATTTGCAATCCATCCTAGAAGTACCAAAATGTATTGTGATCTTCGACATACATTTTGGTGGAACAATATGAAGAGAGAGATCGTGAAGTTTATCTCGAGGTGTTTAACTTGTCAACGTGTAAAGGCAGAGCATCAAGTGCCTAAGGATCCATTGCAACCACTTGAGATTCCGAAATGGAAGCGGGAACACATTACCATGGATTTCGTTACGGGTCTTCCCACGGTTTCTCAAGGTATAAATGCGATTTGGGTTATTGTTGATAGATTAACCAAGTCTGCTCATTTCTTGCCGATACGGGAGACTTAATTATTCCCTTGAACTTCTTGCTCGTATGTATGTAAATGAGATTGTGAAATTGCATGGCATGACAATATCCATAGTTTTGGATCGTGACCCAAGATTCACTTCACGATTTTGGGTTAGCTTGCAGAAAGCTATGGGCATGGATTTACGATTCAGTTCGGCATACCATCCTCAAACGGACGAACAATCAAAGAGGACTATTCAAACTCTTGAAAATCTATTAAGACTCTGTGTCCTAGACTTCAAAGGGAGTTGGGATAAGTATTTACCATTGGTGGAATTCTCCTACAACAACAGTTATCAGGCAAGTATAGGTGTGGCTC
Source organism: Panax ginseng (assembly GCA_020205605.1). Taxonomy (NCBI): domain Eukaryota; kingdom Viridiplantae; phylum Streptophyta; class Magnoliopsida; order Apiales; family Araliaceae; genus Panax; species Panax ginseng. The sequence goes on from CM035132.1 coordinate 172,111,004, forward strand.
CATTCGAAGCATTGTATGGATGAAAGTGTCGCTCTCCAGTATGTTGGGATGAGGTGAGTGAAGCAATATTGTTGGGACCAGAGTTGGTACGTATTACTACAAAAAAAAGATCCAAATGATTCGACAACGTATACAAATGGCACAGGATCGACAAAAGAGGTATGCGGATCTTTATCGAAAAGACGTAGAATTTAGTATTGGGGATCATGTATTGTTGCGTGTTGCTCCATGGAAGGGAGTTACATGATTTGGGAAAAGAGAAAAGCTCAATCCACGATTTATTTGTCCATTTCAGATTCTTGATTGAGTAGGAAATGTGACCTATAGACTCGCGTTACCTCCAAGTATGTCTCATGCTCATAATATTTTTCACATATTTGTGCTACGTAAATATGTGAAAGACCCGAACCACGTTATTGAGTTAGAACCAGACGAGATAACCGAAGACTTAACGTACGAGGAGGTACCTGTCAAGATCTTGGATAGGAAGGAGCATGTCCTACGCACAAAGGTTATACCGTAAGTTAAGATTTTGTGGAGGAACCATGCTATTGAGGAAATGATCTGGGAGTTAGAATCATAAATGAAAATGAGGTATCCTCACCTTTTTGAAACACCAGGTACGTACGCCAATTTCGAGGATAAAATTTTATAAGGAGGGGAGCTTGTAAGACCCCAACTTATTATAAATGAAATTGAATTTCCTCTATTTATTATTTTGAAATAGTAAGGGTTGATTTGATTAATGTGGTTAGTTATGGGTAAAATGCGCAAATATTTTAAATAAGCAAGTGGTTATAAAATATTCATTGTTGTTGGGGAATATTCGTTTGGTCGTAGAATATTCTTGCTATCGGGGAATATTCGTACGATGATGCAACCTTTTGTGGGCCTCATAACAGAAAGCAATTGGATGAAGAAAATGACAAGTTTGAGTTTTTATAACGGCGTAATGGTTACCGTTAATACTGTTGGAATACCAAGTGGTTAAAATACAGTAATACGCGATGTTGCACAGTAGCACACGGTATTGCATCAATTATTGATTCTTAAATAAGAAGGCACTACTCGATAATTGTTACAGTAATTACTGTTTAATATTTTATTTTATTGATTCAATAATTGCTACGTTGATATTTTATATTATTGTTGTTTCAATAATTGTCACTACACAATATGTTTCATTATCAGATCAATAATTCATATTATTTTAATAATATTATTAGATAGCATTATTGGCAATGTCTAGAAAGTACATCTAAGGAGAGGTTTGGTCACCTAATTGTATGCGCTTGAGAAAAGAGAAATCCTTATTGAAAGCCCTCTTTCACAGGAACGGCTGATTATCGATGATTGTAATTACGTAATATTATTTATGAATAATTAATTATTAATTTATATGATAAGGAAAATATTCATTTTATGTGGATATAGATGGAGAAAATTTTTAATGTGACAATAGTTGAAAATTGATATTTTATCTTTTACGATAAAATAATTTATTTAAATATATTATTATATTATAATAATATAATAATGGTGATATTTTATAATGAATGTGTGATATATGAATAAATGAGGAAGAGTATTTTTGTTACAAAAAATGTTTAACACATGTTTTATGTGTTGGTGGACCCTATTTTTGATTGAAATTTGATTATAGCCTGCAAAATCGTCCGTATGTGGATTTTGGTCAATTTCTGTTTGGAATTTGGAAAAACTTTCTTACGAAAAGTTGTAGATAATTAAATTTCCTATGGAATGGACATAAGATTTGAATTTTTCTACGATAAAAGGGCTACTTATTATGAATTATTGAAGTTCGGAATATTTGAGTGCGAATTGATTTTGTTATTAAATGATAAAAACATGTTTTTCATTTTGGTGGGCCCCACATGAGAGGTAAACATGTTGAATTCAGATTCAAGAGGTGGGCGTGAATTTTTTTTATAAATATTATTATTTTATTAAATTTTCTGCTTTGGTGTTTTAAGCATTTTCCTATAAATAGGGTGTTTAAGTTAGAATTGAAAATCACACCAAAAACTGAAGTTTTCTTTCTCTATATTATCGAGCGTATTTTTGTGAGTATTTAGATATCTTGAGTGTTGCTATACGGTGCAAGTTTCCTTCAGCGTTATATCTGATATTCCAGCCAGAAGTACTATTCTTTTGATGTAAGGGATGTTTTTTTTTATAAATGATATTATTTTTTTCAATATCATTATGCCGAAATATTGGTAAGATTTTTCTTGTGAAATTCTTATCTTTTCATGTCGAAGTTACTATTCACGAGTTACTATTCATGAGTTACTATTGACGAGTTACTATTCACAAGTACTTTCATGAAGCATGATAATTTTTCTTGTGGAATTTCTACCTTTTAGTGTCGGAGTTACTATTCAGGTATACGACATTATTCACGTATACGGCATTATTCACAGAAAAATTAAATTTTCTTTTCTATGTCCAAGATTGTCTGTTATGGTTCCTATCTTTGATTAGATCTATGTTTTGATCTTCATTTTTGAATTCTGCTCCACAATAGTCTATTATGGAGTTTTTTTGAACATGGATAAACCGAAGTACAAATCCTTAATATTTGTTCTTTTATCTCACTGGATTTGTTTTCTTTAAAATATTTTTCATCATCCTCAGTCCTAAATGATGATATTACTGAATATCTTTGGCATGTAGTGCAAAGATGAATGATTTATTGATGAATATCTTTGGCCCATAGTGCAAAGATGAACAGGGGTTGAGATGAACATGACCGACTGATTAATATCTTTGGCCTGTAGTGCAAAGATGACTATTTGATTCAAGATGTATATTGATTGATGTTACAGGGATAAAATATCGATGATGGACTTTTAAATTCATAGATGATAGCAGATTTTATTCTTTACTTAACTCTTCTAATAAATTGTTGTTTCATTATAGTTGTTGATCATAAACTTGTTATACTCTATTGTATTCTATCGATTTTTCCTTGTTGAAGACTAAGGATAATTTGTTGTACATTATCTTAGTCATAATATTCTTTACTGGGCTAGTTGAGCTCACCCTTTTCTTTTTTGTTCCATTTTTTTTCTCAAGAGGCGAAAATATAGCGGGAACTAGTCGGGGTGTGGAGTTGATGGTTCAAGATAGTTGTTTTAGTAGTCCTCACTATTTTGTTAAATAGTGTATCAATAATTGTAATGAGGACTTTATTTGAGTGTGGATATTATCTAGAAGATAATATTTGTATTTAAACTCACAGTTTATGTGTTGTTGTATTTTGCATGACAATTATATTAATGAAGTTGTAGTTGTTTCTGTACCATGTATTTGGCGACTCACAATAGGTTGGGTGGATTGGACCTATTTTGGGGGCGTCCATATGGTCAGTTGACCTACACATAAAGCATCCGTGGTTCTTCTTCGGACTTGGACAGTTAGGAGAAATGTGCCCCTCCTGTCCATAATTGTAGCATACGGCCTTCCCCTTGAGACAGACTCCCAGATGAGTCTTCCCACAGGTTTAATTTACAGGCCTCCATTCTCCTCTTTGGATCTCCTTGCTTCACTCCGGTATTCCTAGAGTTGAACACTTTCCACTTTTGTCCCTCACCACTTCCGCTGGCTCCTTCTATCTTTACTCCCCCATCAACCTTCCCCTTATTCTTCATGTCTTTGTGGTACTGACTTAGATCCTCGCTACCACCTTCGACGATTATCTCCTTTTCTAAAATAGTTCCAAACGTAGTACTTTGAAACACAAATATACGGTTGTAGAGCCAGGGTTTCAAGCCCTGCTCGAACCGTCGAGCTTTTCTAACCTCAGTGTCCACTTGGTGTGGAGCGAACCTCGCCAGTTCATTAAACTTGGCAACATATTGGGGAGCCATCATGTCCCCTTGTTTCAAGTCCAGAAACCGCATCTCCATCCTTCCCTGCATACTCGTGGGAAAGTAGTTCTCAAAGAATATCTCCTTGAACCTTACCTGTAAGACCCCGAATTTTATGAAATGAAAGTATTCAATTTTCTTATAATTATTATGTTATTTAGTAAATGGTTAAATTGAGAAAGGGTTAAAGTTAAGGGAGATATTTAAAAATTTTACAAAGTAAGCAAGTTGTTATTCATTATGTCGGGGAATATTCGATTGGTCGGGGAATATTCATTTTCACAGAGAATATTCGTTCGATGGCATAATCATTGGTGGACCCCCCCCCCCCCAACGAAAGTATTGTTGTATTTAGAAAACGACATATTTATCTTTTATTAAAAATAACAGCGAAAGTGTTACCGATAAAACTGTTGGACTACCCGGTAGTAAAAGAAAGTCTGATGTCTGGCGTTAGTTGCATAAAGTAGCACCTGTAGTATTGATTATTGATGCTTACGTAAGAAGTCACTTAGTTATACTCAATTATTGCTACAGTAATTACTATATCATATCTCTCATATTATTGATTCAATTATTGTCACAGTATCATCTGCATAATATGTTATATTATTAAATCAATAATTGAGACGACAAAGTTATTCATATTATTATTTGCAATATTGGCAATGTCTAGAAGTTTTGTCAAGGAGAGGTTTAGTCACCTAATTGCGCGCCAATAAGGAGAAATCCTTATCGGAAAGCCCCCTCTTTCCTGGGAACGACCTGGTTGTTAAATATTGTGAATTATAATATTAATGATAAATAAGTTCGTGTTGATTAAAGATGAAATTGATAGTTCCATTGTGTTGGAATTATTAGTGTTAGTGAAAATCGATATTTATTTCGATAATAACTGATGTCTAGAGGTTATATTGACCAATCGGGTAATTAACCGGATAAATGAACAATTAATTACTAGTGTTTCACATGATTATAACTATTTGTTCACATGTGTGTACTATTGATTCACATTCATTTACTAATAGGGGAGTTGGTGCAAGATTGATAATACTTGCATGACTAAGTTAAAAATGGAGGTATAGATGGAGGTACTATACTGTTATTCGTATTTTCACATGTCTAGAACTATTGATTCACATGATTTATTATTGATTCACATGATTTACTATTAGGGGAGATGGTGCAAGTTTGATAATAATTGCAGGACTAAATTAAAAATGAAGGAAAAGAGGAAGGTATTATACTGTAATATTTCGAGTCCCAAAACGTGCAATTATCGAAACTATATTTTCCTACAAATAGAAGCTCATTCTTCCTTCATTTCTCACCAATTCACTAAAGCTATAGAGCAATTATTATAGAAAAAAATTATAGAGAGAAAGAAGAAGAGAAGTCTGCTACTTCACTATTCCAGTATCCAGTCTTCTTTTGAGGTAAGGGGTATTATTCTTTCGTATTCATGAAGAGAGTTATTTTCTTTCAAAACTCATAAGGGTTGTTATTCCATTCTTTATTATTATATTGGAATAACCTGTCTATGCGAAGTACCACATACATGGTGAAATTATTCTGTTATTCCATTCTTTATTATTTTGTTGGAATAACCTATCTGTGCGGTCTATCGCATACTTGGTGAATTTTGTTGTTATTTCATTCTTTATTATTCTGTTGGAATAACATGTTTATGCGGATTATGCATGACCTGGTTCCATTCTTTATTATTCTGTTGGAATATCCTGTCTGTGCGAATTACGCGTGACCTGGTTCCATTCTTTATTATTCTGTTGGGAATAATCTATCTGTGCGGTCTATCGCATGCATGGTGAATTCTTCTGTTATTCCATTCTTTATTATTCTGTTAGAATAACCTGTCTATGTGGATTACCGCATCCATGGTGAATGATCCTTTATATTCATTCCTTATTAAATTGTGGAAATGATCATCTACGTGGATTCTGCATGGCGGGTGAAAATTCATTCTGATTTAAGTATAATCTATTATACTCGTATGAGATATCATTTCTTTTGTATTCGTCATGGAATATCATTTTCTTTGGTATTTTTTTTACGAGTTACTATTCACGGGTTACTATTCACCCGATTACTATTCACTCTAGTATTATTCACTTAGGTATTCGGGGCACTTTTCGTGTCAGAGTACTATTCACGAGTTACTATTCACGGGTTACTATTCACCCAAATTACTATTCACCCAAATATTATTCACTCGGGTATTTGGGGTACTTTTCATGCTGGGGTACTATTCACGAGATACTATTCCCGAAGTACTATTCATAGGGTACTATTGCGGGGTACTATTTACTCAAAAAATATATTTCTTTTCTGTCCAAATTATTTTTGGTACATGAATATTATTCTTGAATTTTACTCCACAAGGCAGTATCATGTTGACAATTTGAATATTTTTAAACACTGGATAAATTTAAAGTCTTTAATATTTATCCTTGATTTCGTTTGATTAATGCTTATATCATTGTCATCATCCTCATGCTTGTATTATGATGAAAGTCATCTTTGGCTTACGTGCAAAGATGGACTGTTGATTATTGGTTTTACAGTTGTATATCTTTGGCTTATGTGCAACGATGAACTATTAATTGATGAGTATCTTTGGCTTATGTGCATAGATGAACTGTTTATTGGTATGATTATGACCAGGGATCATTCGGTATAATCATGACCCGTAATGTTATAGATGATGTGGTAAAAGTCCTCATTGGCCCGTAGTGCATTGATGGAAAGTTATTGGTATGATTATAACCAAGGATTATTCGGTATAATCATGACCATTGATGATTACATGAATATCCTTGGTCGTAGTGCAGGGATGATTCGATGATGTGGATTATTTATTAAGTTGAGTCTCAGCGATAAAATATTGATTATACACTTTTAATTAAGTAAAGATAGTAGATATCATGCTCTACTTGACTCTTCTAAAATACGATTGTATGTCTTTGGCTGTAGTGAAAAGATGAATTGTTAATGAATATCTTTGGCCGTAGTGCAAAGATGAATTTATTAGTATGATTATGAGTAAGAATTGTGATTTGGTATAACCATGATTTTTGATGTTTCAGGTGAAGATAGGTGATAAAAATTATCTTCGTCCTAGGTGGGAAGAGGAATTTAGAATCACAATTATAATTATGAGTTATTTATATGATTGTGGACATGAATTGTTGATTGATGTTACAGGGATAAAACATTATTGGTGGACTTTTAACATGGAGAAGATAATAGACCTAATGGTCTATTTGACTCTTCTAATGGATTGCTTTCGTTCATTTATGACTATAGTTGAAAAGTTTTATCATCTACCATATGTTCTAAATCTCTGATTTATTATTGATGAAGGTTATTGATAATTTAATTATCTTTAGTCATGATATTCTTTACTGGGCTAGTTGTGCTCACCCTTTTTGCTTCAAAATTCCTTTCAGGTAATAAGAATATACCTTGGTTGAGCGGGGGTAACAGGAGAATAGAACGGTGGTCTATAGCTGTTGAGGTTCTCCTTAAATAGTATGGAAATAATTTTATTGAGAACTTCAGATAAGTGTGTCATATTGTATACGTCATTTGATATTTAATTTTGGTGAACCAAATAGGGTGAGGTGAACCCAACTTTGGAAGGGTGTTTTGCCACTATCATACAAGATGTCTAATGACATACAACCTCGTGTTATCATAAGACAGGGTTGTGCACATCCACTTGTTGAGTATATCTACGAGCACTGCCTATATGATCTTGGAGTTTGGTTGAAATATAATTTTTAATTGCAGACAGTGGAGATAGTTATATGTCAAGAGAAGACTCACCATTGGAAAGAACATGATAGTAATCTTCTCATTTTTCTTTGGGGTCTATTGGGTCAACCAAGGATAATTCTGTGGACATATGATATCTATCATAACCTTGACGCATGGGCCTCCCATGTGTCATGAAAGGTTTCCTTGAGCACTTCCGAAAGATTTTAATTTCTAAAACAGTTTTTGACTGTACTTTTATGTAAAGTACCATTGTAAGGTTGTGGTCGAGGAACCATGAGAGTTACATATATTTGTATTAAAACTCACAATTTAACTGTGGTCGTATTCTGCACGACAGTTCAACAGTTGTATAAATAAAGTTTGTAAATGATTTTTATAGTGTGATATCTGGCGACTCAGATTGGGTCGTGTGGACCTATTTTTGGGGCGTCACAAATGGTATCAGAGCTTAGGGATATGGTCGCTGGCGAAGATAAGAGTCTAGAACTAGGAGGGGAGAGATAAGTTATATACTTCGCTAGTGTGTGACTTACCTAAGCTAAAATTGTTTACTTGATAAGTTGACAAATTGTGATATGTCAATCAACCTTTGTTTTGAAGATATATTCTAGAATGATATCTGAAATACAGGAGATGAGCAATGGGAAAATCATGATACAGAGGAAATAACTAGGAAGGTACAACCCAAAAAAAGAAAGCAAGGTATTCTCATCTCTTTGAACTACCAGGTACGTAAATTTCGAGGGCAAAATTTCATAAGGAGGGGAGATTGTAAGACCCCGAATTTTATGAAATGAAAGTATTCAATTTTCTTATAATTATTATGTTATTTAGTAAATGGTTAAATTGAGAAAGGGTTAAAGTTAAGGGAGATATTTGAAAATTTTACAAAGTAAGCAAGTTGTTATTCATTGTGTCGGGGAATATTCGATTGGTCGGGGAATATTCATTTTCACAGAGAATATTCGTTTGATGGCATAATCATTAATGGAACCCCCAACAGAAGTATTGTCGTATTTAGAAAACGACAGATTTACCTTGAAGGTAGTAGCTCGTGCTACTCCCGGATTTACGGGGATATTAGCCCCATTTCTATTAAACGTGACTGTTAATAAGTTAACAAATTCCTGCATTGGGGTAACCGGACCTCCTTCTGGTTGATTTTCGTTAGTGCCTTGATTTCGTTGCCCTCTTCTTGGCGGCATTTTGTTGTTACAATAAACAACATATTCCTTTCTTATTAGTTAGTTATTATTCAAGATTAAATAATAACTTCAACATTCATTATTCAATATGTTCCGTAAAAAGGTTTATATTGTTTCATTCATTGTAGTATAATACTACATCGTTTCATTACACAACCTAAGCTGATTATATTACCATCCCGCAATTACTTTCCAAAAATTGGAATTTACAAAAGACTACCCTTTGATATACAAAAGAGGGTTTTATGTCACTACTATATACACAATATTTACATATCTAAAACTACTCTAGCTACTACTAGATTACATCTGCCTTAAGGCATTATCAAAATTTGTTGTGGCCAGACCAGCGATAACATCCCAGCTGATAGTGTGCTGAGTCTGCCCAGCCTCTATTGGATATCCAGCTACCTGCTACTGAAAATCCTTATGAGAACTCCTATGAATATAGGACATTCTCCCTATCTTTTGCTTCTTGGTCTTTACCTCCTCCTTGAGCTCGAAGACCTCATGTTTTAGCTCATGGACCTTGTCCATGGCTAAAACCTGCTCGTCATGTTCCTGTTCCCACATCAACTCCACATCTGTCTTATCCTGTAAGACAGCCCGGAGCTCTGCTCGTAACTCTTTCACCTCCTGACAATAGTGGAGGTTCATGTCTAACACTGCCATGAACAGTGACATCATAGGGTTGAAGGACACCACCTCCACCCTCTCTTCTAACATGCTATCAAATACCGACATGAGATCGGGGTCCTCTGAGTCTCTAGACTCAATCACTACTATCTCTGGCTCCTCTGCTATTGGATTTGGTATAACCTCTATCTGGTTAAATGATTCTTCGCTAACTGCTTGTACATCTATATACATTCCATTTCCACTTGACATCTACACAAACCAATTAAGTTTAATTAGTACACGTCAGTATAATAATAAAAGCACATAACATATATATAATGCATTTTTATAAGGTTAATTTCTTCTTTTACTTCTTTGACTTCTCTTAAGGTTATGACTTAAGGTTTTAATTTCCCCCCTTAAGTTTTATAACCTAATGCTTTGATACCAACCTGTGATGCCCCCAAATTTGGGTATCTTCCAACCTGACATATGGTGCTCCACGGTGCTACAGTTCACACAAATATTCAATCAAAAAGACTCAAAAGAATGAATATGTCTTATATATATTGCAAATCAATACTACCATTCCCCATGTTCTTTATAACCATTACATTTGTTCTTGTCATAATATCAAATATTAACATTACAAGCTATACTATTACATAAGTAAATCTATAGGTTCGTCTTCGCCTTTCCTTTATCCTTGTCGGATCCTTCGGTCCGTTCGGTCTTAGCTGCATTCATATGGTTCAAGCAAGAGTGGGCATGACTAGCTCAGTAAGTACAATAATTCTATTAACACTATGCTTGAATCATACAAATCATATATCTTCAATAACTGAACAATAGTTATGAAATATTATCGATAATTCAAAATAGCACTTCTCTTTTCTTTAAAACGTTTTACAATGACAATATCAGTAAAACATCAATTCCGGTCCAAGACCTTGAACATTTCATACTTTCTTTGAAAAGGACATTCCGGCACAAAGTTCGTAAGTTCAGCATTTCTTACGAGCACATCTAGGTGATCAGCCTATAGTACTCTATGTTGATCAACACTACATTCTTTAAACATATGTACATTTAAGTTGTGGCAACCTCACGTGCCTATCGTTTGATAAGAAAACATTTTAGCATACTCAGTCTTCATTTGAAAACCACACCAATATAACTTGGTAACACATTGATCATACTTTGATAGATTATAAGAAATACAACATATCATAAGTTTAGCCGAAAGAATTGGCTTTGACTTCATCATACAACAATTCATGCTAAAGAATACATGAACCACAAAGCTTGTCTAGATTGAACATACCATAACACGTTCACTTTAAGTCATTAAGGTTTCTACAGTAAAGGATCACATCATATAACACATTAGGTCATGAACATCATACATGGTTCCTAAAGAATCTTACCCTTTTTCTCAATCTAATCATGTATTAGACTTGTTTTTTATTAGTTTTGGTTTCCCGATATAGTTCACATTGTCATTACGTTCATGTTTGATTACTTATCTTCAACCTTTATGTATCATAATTAAGGTTTAACAATGCCTTACAATGTTATTGTTAAACAGTTACCATTCTTGCTATACTTGTAACCCTTCTTTACTATATATTCCTTATATTTTGGTGCAATGGCGCGGTCGTCCATCCTCTGACAACTCACAATGCTGCCGAAGGCGGTGTTAGCGATGGCTGAGTCTTACCTTGGCATTTGCGGTGCCACACATAGCTCATTTGGCCGCGTCATAGCGTGACTTTGCGATGAAATGCTGGCATGGCACCAATACTGCGAGTATTGTGGCCACCAAATTTCTATGCACCAGATAACTTGGACAATTTTTTGAACTTTGTGAACTTCCCAGACTCCAAATATTATCATTTTAAGTCCGAATTGGCTCGTTCAAAAGCCATTAACTCACAAATCACATACTCTACGTGTCCATGCAAGAATTTATATTTTTAACTTCGTTAACTCAAAATTTACCTATTAGTTCATTTTTAACGAAAATGATAAATGTTCGTGAACGTTCAACGCTCGCTTCTTCGTTCTAAGTCAAAATTCGGCCATTTTTGAGTCCACAACTCTATACTGCCAAATAAGACTTGTTCCCATCAAAAACCAACAATTTCGAGCTCAATATCAAAATTTGACCTCTAATCCGAGAATTTCACGAATTCGACGATTATCGTCCAATCGTGAAAATTCCGGCATAGTTTCGTTACTTATGATTTGATTATCATTTCAAATGATCTTTATCCATCATATTGACATTTCAACCTAAATATTACATCAACTTATTTTCATGATAAGTTATGGCTTATTCTTCATGAGTTTATAACTTATCATAGTATAAACTACATATAGTTCAATTCTCATGACTTATGACAGTTTAAGACTTCTATCCATCATTCTTACATACTTTTAACATACCAAATTCATTAATGTAAACATGATATAAGTCTTACAAGTTCTTCCTTAATTTATAGCTTATCTATGAACAAAGTGTTTATTCTCGACTTATTAGGACTTAAGCCCTTAGTTTATTTCTTCCTATCATTCTTTGCATACATGATCATTAATCCACACTTCTCTTATCAACCTACAATGGTATAGATGGAAGACTAATGATATAAAAGGCTTACCCTTGTTGAACTAGCTTTCTTCTTCTCTTTTCTAACAAATGAAAGTAGCTTATTCTTGCTTATTCTCTTTAATAATTAAGTTGTATTATGTTGGATGAAATTAACAAGTGTAAAAATGATCCAACTCTCTCTCTATTTATAGGATTGATATGGTTAAGGTAATTTAGTCATTTAGGCCATCCCACTTCCTTTAAACACACCTCCTTACTATTCCTTACTTAGTTATTAAGTTAACTTGCTCATTACAACACTTATCCAATAATTGCTCATCACAACTTTTACTTGGTCATTACACAATTATCTTGGTCACTAAGATTAACCAAATGATCATGGGTTGCCCCACGGATCACCTTAATTCATTGGATCCTATCTTAGGCTTGGATTAATTAACTTAACTTAAGCTTTTGGGCTTGCCTTAATTCCCTTTGGACTTTACCTTAATAACCACTTGGGCTTTATCATTAACTTACTTCTATTGGACTTTACAAAATACTACACAATCCCACAAGTCCATTTCATTTGGCTTAAAGTCTTATAATGTATTATTTACGTATTATTCTCGTATTCTAACTCGTATACTAATTCATAATATACGATATTCCATCCTTCATACATACTCATATAATACTTCGTATCATACTCGTATTCGTTACCTCGTACAATACATACGTATCATACGATCATTACATTAACTTATAACGCTTTATTTTTCTAACATTCTCAAATTACGACCGCATGCAAAAAATTACGTTTTCCATACTTGAATTATTATTACATAATCCAATTCACTTCGATATTCTATCGTTACGTATTTCTCGGAAGTTCAAAAATAATTCCCTAGCAGAAATTGATGAATAGTGTTTTTCAGAAAATTTCTCGAAAAACTTCTATTTTCGTCTTGGAAATTCAAACACTATAATTCTCCCACGTAGTCAAAATACTACTAAGTTCCGACGTTTCTAGGTTATAGAACGACATTCATCTTACTAACACGAAATAATAACAAGTAATACAATTTTATTCATTATTTTAATAAATAAAATTATTTTACAAAGGATCTGAATTTCTCGGTTGTTACAACAGCCATAAGGCTTTGTTTGGCTTATTCAAATAAAATTTCTTCCTATTTATTTTTATAACTTCCTTATTATTTAGTACACAATCGTCACACTTTATTAAATTTAATTACTTAATCAATATTATTCTAATTTTATTTAACAAATCATTAGCCCTCTAATTTAATTATTTAATTAAATTAGGATATCACCAACACAATAGCGTAATAAAATACGCACAAATTATAAAATTATTTAACATCAATTTATTTAATATCATCATACTTAAATAAATTATTCTATAATAATTTCTATTGAATATTTATTTTATTCCATAAATATTTCAACTAAAATATTTATTTTATTTGATAAATATTTTAGTTATTTATAAGATTCACAATCGTATTACATTAACATATTATGTGTATATTTAATATGTATTACTTTCTCATCTTATTAAAACAAATATATGTACATTAATTTACTATTTTAATTAAGTGAATTAATTCATTTTTCCACCTTATTCCTTTACATAACTAATTCTCTTCACTTCCTTTAATAGTTTAACCAACTATTAAATCTCATATATATTTAATTTCTTCACACTAAAACACATATTTCAAAATATATACATCTCATAATAAGAATTTTAATTATTAAATTCTTATTTTAATAACTTATGAAAATTCGGGTTATCACAAAATCTTTCCTTTTATCAAATCAAATCTTAATTTTATTTTGAAAATAAAATAAAATCTTTCTTTATTTGATCTTTATATATATATATATATATATATATATATATATATATATATATATATATTACTTTTGTAAAGGAACCATTTTTGAAATCCTCCCTTTGTTGGGAATAAAATCAAATCTTTTTTATATTTAGCAAATAATATCTTTATATATTTCTATTTAGGAGCAAGATCAAATCCACTTATCTTTTGGAAACTAGATCAAATCATTCCCTTAATAGGAACATGGTAACTACTTCTTTTTCTGGTGCAAGCATACTTGAGAACATATACATGTATTTGTATATACATCTCCCAAGCTATTCAAGCTTCCCTTTTTGTTTTGCTTTGTTTTGGATTTTTTTCTCTTTCTTCGAGCCAAGAAGATCATCAAAGGAGCAGCAAAGAGAGTTTCTTCAATCCGAGCGAGAGGTAACAAAGAGGATTCCTCCTTATAGGGCCGAACCTTAGGGGTTGAACCCTATAGGGCCGAACCCTATGGGGGACCCGAGCCCTTGGGGCTCCATTCCTTCTTCTCGTCTTCGCTTTTCAATTTGCTTACTTGCATGCTTTCTTTTGGATTTCTCTTGACTTGCTTCCTCTATTTCTCTTTTTTGTTTCATGTAATTGTAGTCATTCTTTGTTTCTAAGCCCCATCACCTTGATCATATCTTAGTTTTTTCCCTCAGAATCCATCAAAAAAAGGCTATAATTTTTGCGGCGAAGAAGCACTCGTTCCAAGCAGTTTATTTGTGGAGTAACATGACCTCAATGGAATAGAGGGGACAACCCCCTAGGTGGCCGAACCCTATAGGGATCGAACCCTAGAATTTTTCTTAGGTACCTCCAATCTTTCTTTTGTCTTCCGAGCCCAATTACCTTGAATACATCTCGGTTTTTTCCCTTGGATAATAAAGAAAGATTTGGCATTTTTTCAATGAAAACACGAAGGAAGAAAAAATGCTTTGTATGCGGCAAAATCACCTCAATTTGCTGAACCCTAGGGGGGCGAACCCTAGGAGGACGAACCCTAGGGGAAAATTAATAATTAGATGGGAAAAAATGAAGTCCGGGAGGAGTAGTTACTATATTGACCATAACTTTTGATCCCTTTGGAGTTTCGAGGCCTATAATATATCAAAACGAAGCTAGCGATGAGCCCTACAAAAGTCATCTCCTTTGGCCATGATATATACCGTTAAAAGTCAAAAAGAGGCTCTGAAGGATGCTTTTGGGTTGTCCGAAGTTTTTTTTTAGAAAATTTTAGGAATTTTTTTCTTGCATGATTGTGATTCTTAACTCTTTATGACATTATTTCTTCTTCTTTTCAGGTGTTTTTAAGCTTAAATATCAGATTTTCTTCTTTGCCATGGTAAGCACTCAAGTTCAAATGCTTTCCTTGCCATCTTTTCCCTACTCTTTAGAGCCCTTATGCTGAATTATTCTTGCTTGCAGGCCCTCTTCGTTGAACATTCTGTAGACCCAGAAATCTCCAAGGAGGCCCCGTTCCACAGTGATTGGGGAAAGGCTCCCCTCTTTGGTCTTTTCGACGTCTTTTAGGAGTAAGTCCAGACTTATGACCGTACAACTTTTCCTCCGCTAGAGAAGGAAGGCTCGTTTCTATATGCAGTGGCTTGTGGAGGTTGGGATGACTTTCCCCATTCCGATCGCATTCCCCATATATGTATAGAGAAACAAGAGTACCTTTTTAGTCCCATTCACTTCTTGTATGATTCATCTAGCCACCTTCAAGAATTGCAGCATTGGATCGACGAGATACTTGGGAATGCTGATTATGTGGATAAACTAGAGAAATGGATAAAATTCTTTATGGCATCCAGCTATGTAGGGACATTCGTATCCAACAAGACTATGGTGCTCCTCTACATGCACATTCGTCACTACTTGGGGGGGAATGCACCTCTACTCTGGAGGATGTCTATGCCATCTACCAGTAAGTATTTGCCCCCTGCGCGTGAGTCACGCCTTTGGTGAGATGATCGCGCAAAATATTTCTCTTTTCTTTAGAATCAAGAATTCATTGAGAAGACCAATGTTGATGAAGAGGATGATGATGTTCCCATTGGGCTCTTTGTGAGTACTGCATATGGGGCAGCGACGGCGGCTTCCATTACTTGTGAGATGTCCCAGCATATCACTATTTGAATCGAGTCTTCTTCACCACATGATGATTGTGTCAGTCTTAATGCTAAGGATTCTTTGTCTGATGTAAGCTCAGATGGCCTGTTGTGGGTAGTGCAGCACTCTCTTCATGCCTTTCTACAACTTCTCCATATGACAGTTTTTAGGGTACCGATGAGACTCATGCTTCTTTGAGGCGGAATCCTTCTCTGACTATTATTGATGTTCATCCTCCCAAGGAGGATTTCGTCGATTTGGTGATTTCTCGGGAGGGTATTGTGGATAGCACTTTGGGTGGGTTTAATGACCTTCCGTCTCCCATGGCATCTTCTAATTCTCCTTGGACATCATGACAAATCTTCTATTTAATCCTTCCAAATATTACTCTTTCTTGGAATTTCTTTCTTCTTTAAAATCAAGGAGTTATCGAGAAGGCATCAAGTGAGCGTGCTTCCAATCGGGGTCAATAAAAGATGAAAAAGATCTTTCCCCTAGGTGGCCGAATTCTAGGGGCCGAAGCCTAGGCGGCTTCATTTTGGGAACTTGATCAACGAGTTAGGAAAAGTCAAAGGTACGGAAGGAGAGCCTCCCTAGGTGTTCGAACCCTAGTAGACTTTAGCCTCTTCCTTTATTTTTTTCATTCTTCTTCTTTTAAGGTGAATCTTGGACGTCTCCTATTCTTGGTGAATCTTGGACGTCACCTGTGAGATCCTGAATTTTATGAAATGAAAGTATTCAATTTTCTTATAATTATTATGTTATTTAGTAAATGGTTAAATTGATAAAGGTTACAGTTAAGGGTGATATATGAAAATTTTTCAAAGTAAGCAAGTTGTCATAAAATAATCGGTGATAAAAGTATAGTAATACGCGTGGTTGTATAGTAGCACACGGTATTGATTATTGATGCTTATGTAAGAAGTCACTCAGTTATACTCAATTATTGCTAAAGTAATTGCTGCATCATATCTCTCATATTATTAATTCAATTGTTATCACAGTATCATCTACATAATATGTTATATTATTAAATCAATAATTGAGACAAAAACGTTATACATATCATTATTTGCAATATTGACAATGTCTAAAAGTTCTGTCAAGGAGAGGTTTGGTCACCTAATTGCGCGCCAATAAGGAGAAATCCTTATCGAAAAGCCTCATCTTTCTTGGGAACGACCTGGTTGTTAAATATTGTGAGTTATAATATTAATGATGAATGTTATTAAAACTCGAATTTGAGTTCGGAGTTGAATTTGGAGACGCGGACGTGATATTTGAGTCCGGAACGATGAAATTAATAGAAATAGACTTTAAACACAAAATTTGTCGGGGTTGACTTTTTTGGTCAAAAAAGTCAACAGTTGACTTTTTCAGAAAAAGTCAAACTTCAAAATTTCAAAAATGAAATTTTTGAGAAAAATATTTCCATTGTGTTGGGATTGTTAGTGTTAGTGGAAATCGACATTTATTTCAATAGTAATTGATGTCTGAAAGTTATATTGACCAACCGGGTAATTAATCGGGTAAATGAGCAATTAATTGCAATTAATTCACATGCTAATAACTATTTGTTCATATGTGTGTACTATTGATTCACATTCATGTACTATTAGGGGAGTTGGTGCAAGATTGATAATACTTGCATGACTAAGTTAAAAATAGAGGTATAGATGGAGGTACTATACTGTAATTCGTATTTTCACATGATTAAAACTATTGATTCACATGATTGAACTATTGATTCACATTATTTACTATTAGGGGAGGTGGTGCAAGTTTGGTAATACTTGCATGACTAAATTAAAAATAAAAGAAAAGTTGAAGGTATTGTACTGTAATATTTTGAGCCCCAAAACATGCAATTATTGAAACTATATTTTTCTATAAATAGAAGCTCATTCTTCCTTCATTTCTCACCAATTCACTAAAGCTATAGAGCAATTATTATAGAGAGAAATTATAGAGAGAAAGAAGAAGAGAAGTCTGCTACCTCACTATTCTAATATCCAGTTTCTTCTAAGGTAAGGGATATTATTATTATAGTAAGGGGAATTATTCTTTCGTATTCATGAAGAGAGCTATTGTTATTCCATTCCTTATTATTCTGTTGGAATAACCTGTATACGAGGACTACCGTATACATGGTGAAATTCTTCTGTTATTCCATTCTTTATTATTATGTTGGAATATCCTGTCTGTGTGGATTACACATGACCTGGTTCCATTCTTTATTATTCTGTTGGAATACCCTGTCTGTGCGGTCTATTGCATGCGTGGTGAATTCTATTGTTATTCCATTTTTTATTATTCTGTTAGAATATCTTGTCTGTGCGTACTACGCATGACCTGGTTCCATTCTTTATTATTCTATTGGAATATCTTATGCATTGGGATTCTGCATGACACGTTCCATTCTTTATTATTCTCATTGGGAATAACTCCCATGCATGCGGTCTCACCGCATGCATGGTGAATTCTTCATTATTCCATTCTTTATTATTACGTTGGAATAACTTTGTCTATGTGGACTACCGCATGAATGGTGAATGATCCTTCATATTCATTCCTTATTAAATTGTGGAAATGATCTGTCTACGTGGATTACCGCATGGCGGGCAAAAATCCATTTGCAGTTTTGTAATTTGTCTGACCCTCAAAAATTTTGAAAAAATTTGAAATGATAATTTGTTGAGTTTTATAGATTGTGTCCAAAAATGGCGATTTTTGGATGTATAGATTAGGAGTTATGAATTTTATGGGAAAAGACTATTTTAAAAGTAAACCCTTATAACTCCTTGTGGTTAACTCCGAAATTGGTGAAATTTTTATTGGGAGTATATATATATAACAGAGTATACCACAGAAATTTTGGAATTTTTGGAAAAAAGTACAATTTATGATAAAATGTCTAAATATTCTGGCGCTTTTGGCTATATGAAAAATAGTAAATGAATTTTAAAAATTAGAGAAAAATATATGTTCAATATGGGACTATATTCTGCTAAATCCTAGAAAAGAAATATTTTTGGGACTGATTTGGTATTTTTCATGAAAATGAACTAGTTATGAGTAAATGAATTAAATATGTTATGTGAAGTAACAAAATTGAAAAATAGGATTTTATGGCTTGGGAATCCTATATGGGGTATATGCAGATTTTTGATGCAGGATTTGATCATTGGTGATGAAATCTTATAAGTATGGCATTTTTGAATGATTAAATGCATTATTTGGTAAAGTGTAAACAATTGAAATAAATTGTTTATAAATTTAAGAAGTGATTAAAATATTGTTATAATATTAATAATATTAGATTATGAGTTTATTAAGTGATTGATAATATTTGGATAAATTTAAAGTCTTTAATATTTATCATTGTTTTCGTTTGATTAATGCTTATATCATTGTCATCATCCTCATGCTTATATTATGATGAAAGTCATCTTTTGGCTTACGTGCAAAGATGGACTGTTAATTATTGGTTTTACAGTTGAATATCTTTGGCTTACGTGCAAAGATGGATTATTGATTATTGGTTTTACAGTTGTATATCCTTAGCTTACGTGCAAAGATGGATTGTTGATTATTGGTTTTACAATTGTATATCTTTGGCTTACGTGCAAAGATGAACTATTGATTGATGAGTATCTTTGGATTATGTGCATAGATGAACTGTTTATTGGTATGATTATGACCAGGGATCATTCGGTATAATCATGACCCGTAATGTTATAGATGATGTGGTAAAAGTCCTCATTGGCACATAGTGCATTGATGGACGCTTATTGGTATAATTATAACCAAGGATTATTCGGTATAATCATGATCATTGATGATTACATGAATATCCTCGGCAGTAGTCTCTGTGGATGATTCGATGATGTGGATTATTTATTAAAATCGAGTCTCGGCGATAAAATATTGATTATACACTTTTAATTAAGTAAAAGATAGTAGATATCATGCTCTACTTGACTCTTCTAAAATACAATTGTATGTCTTTGGCCTGTAGTGCAAAAATGAACTGTTAATAAATATCTTTGGTCGTAGTACAAAGATAAATTTATTAGTATGATTATGAGCAGGAATTGTGATTTGGTATAACCATGATTTTTGATGTTTCAGGTGAAGATAGGTGATAAAAATTATCTTCGTCCTAGGTGGGAAGAGGAATTTAGAATCACAATTATAATTATGAGTTATTTATATGATTGTGGACATGAATTGTTGATTGATGTTACAGGGATAAAACATTATTGGTGGACTTTTAACATGGAGAAGATAATAGACCTAATGGTCTATTTGACTCTTCTAATGGATTGCTCGTTCCGCTGCAACTATAGTTGAAAAGTTTTATCATCTACCATATGTTCTAAATCTCTGATTTATTATTGAAGGTTATTGATAATTTAATTATCTTTAGTCATGATATTCTTTACTGGGCTAGTTGTGCTCACCCTTTTTGCTTCACAATTCCTTTCATGTAATAAGAGTGTAGGTTTTTGGTCGGCCGGGGGTAACAGAGAGAATAGAATGGTGATCTATAAATCGCTTGAGGTTCTCCTTAAATAGTATGGAAATAATTTTATTGAGAACTTTAGATAAGTGTATCGATTATATACGTCATTTGATATTTAATTTTGGTGAACCTGAATAGGGTGAGGTGAACCCAACTTTGGAAGGGTGTTTTGCCACTATCATACAAGATGTCTAATGACATACGACCTCGTGTTATCATAAAAGACAGGGTTGTGCACATCCACTTCTTTGAGTATATCTATGAGCAGCCCGCTTATATGATCTTGGAGTTTGGTTGAAATATAATTTTCAATTGCAGACAGTGGAGATAGTTATATGTCAAAAGAAGACTCACCATTGGAAAGAACATGATAGTAATCTTCTCGTTCTTCTTTGGGGTCTAAAAATTTTTGCTGTTGTATTTTATATGGCGTTGTAACAATTTGAGTTTAGAAAATGTCTACGAGACAATATTGTATTAAAACTTACAGCTTATCTGTTGTCGTATTCTGCATAATAGTTCAACAATTGTATAAATGAAGTTTGTGAATGATATCTGTTGTCAGACCTTCTTGCTAGATGAACTTGCAAGCCTTATTCTCGAAATGCACAGTCTTTCTTTCTATTCTTTGCGAACGGAGGACTTATATAGTTTTAGTTATGAGGTTAATGACTTCTCCTTTATGTGCCTTGACATGTCTCCCCTCTATGCTAGGTTGGATCTCTTTATTTCCAATCATCATGTTGTTGCACTTTATTCAAAAGTCACTTCATGTCATCATGAGAATGACTTACTTTATGTAGAGCTTTAGGAGCTTCAAGATGCCATGGATAAATTGAAGACCAAGCATTTGGTAAATTGAGTCAACTGCCCAAGACCTTGAAGGCCTGATAGCCTCAAATACGAAGGCTCGAGGTACCGCCATTGTCGACTTGGAGGTTTTATCTATTCGACATGTCATTGCCTTTAGATCATGAACTTTTGTAGTTTTTTCATTTCCTGTATCAGAAAATTCATTTACATATATTTCATTTATCAACATGTAGTTTCTTTAACCTTGTTGATTGTCTTTAATTTGAATGATTCCTTAAAACTCAATATTTATCATTGAATCTCAAGTTATTCAAATTAATACTCCAAGACAACAATAGGTATTATAAACTAGTAAACATGAATTTTGTCAAAAACATGTATATATATTTTTCACAAACCAACACTTGAATTTATACTTTTTTTTAAAGAAATCAGGAAAACATTCGATTATAAGTGCAAATTTGTCAATTCATTGATAATTAGATTGCTTTTAACGAAAAGCATAACATTTCAAATAATAAATCTTTCTTTTATCGGAGAAAGCATAATGTTCGCCACTTTTAGAGATAAAGTGTAACTTTCTTGCTTTTGTAGAAGAAAGCATAAAGTTCGCCACTTTTATAGATAAAGTGTAACTTTCGAGGTTGAGGGCTACTCAGGTGCCTCAATCACTTTTGAAGTTGAAAGTGTAACTTCTGAGGGCTGATAGTCGCCAAAGAAATATGGGCAAGGAAATCGTGCCTTGTTAGTTAGGGTTTCGTGTTGGCTGAGGAGGAGAGAAATCCACGAAGAGGACGAAATTGATTGATTGATTGAAGAGGGGAGAAGAACAGGTTAGCAATTACTCCAATGAAGCGTGGTAGAACTCCTAGAATCTGGAAACCTTGTTAGGGTAGTAGGGATTCAGGGAGCCTTCTTGAGTGCTTCGGGTTGAGAGAGAATGTCCAAGTCTTAAGTGCTTTGAGAGATAATGTCCAAGTCCCAAGTCCCTAAAGAGGTCTCAGCTCCAAAGTCTAGAGTCCAAAAAGAGTCCCCCTTCATAGAATGGAAGGGGTATTTATAGAGTTTTCTGGAACTTAAGTAGTCACATGTCAGGCACAAGTCTTTAGGAAAATTCCAGAAATACCCTTTAATCATTAGAATAATGTTCATATCATCCTGTCCTTCTAGCCACCAATCCAATCCCTCAATCAATTCCCAAAATGAGCCACCTCCACGAGCCTTCTGCCTCGGGACATGTGGAGGCTTCTCTCGAGTCTAGTACATTTATTTTTGGCTTTTTCGTCTTCATTCAATTAGGTTGTGTGAACCCTAATTGTGCATTTAGTTCAATTAGGTCACGTGAACCCTAATTTTCACTTGGGCCCACAGATGGTTAACACTTGGAAACATGGTTAAGTTCGTAAGAGATGACGTATAACCATTATACCCTAACTATTGCCAATCTTATAAATAGAGCTCATTTCTTTTCATTTCTCACTAATTCATTAACTAAAAGGAAAAACTCTAGTAAATTAAAGAGAGAAATAGTTTTGATTCCTAGAGGGAGAGAGAAGAGCAAGGAGCTTAGATAAATCAAGCTAAGAAGAAGAAGACCATCAAAGATAAGAAACTCTAGAAACATATATTCTTCATCATATTTCTTTTAAAAAGCTTTGTAGTATGATATGAAGTGTCTTGTTGGTGGTTGTGTTGTTTGATGAGAGATTATTGAAGGATCTTGGGGTGATAAGGCTACTTATGGTTTAGATATGTTAAATGACTTTTTAGTATGCATTAAAAATGAAAATTGATGTTAAAATAGTAAAACTAAGCATAAAGGATGGAAAACATAGTAGAAGACTTTGAATCAAAATTTTATTGTTTATTTTTTATGAAATCCGGGTATGAGGTTTTTTAGATAAGGAATTTATGGAAAGTTCCAAGTGGGAACAGAGGAAAAATATGCTATAACAAATTTATGGCGAAATTTTTCATAAAAGGTGTGATCAACTGTAAAGCCCCAGAAAAATCGGATTTTTTGATAATTAAATTTTTATTTGTTTATGGGGATTAAATGAATTTAATTAATTATTTATGGGAGTAAGCTAATTGAAGGTCATTCTATGACCTAGATATGTCAGAACGTCGTAGTATTTTGGCTACGTGATAGAATTAAAGTGTTTGAATTTTCAGGACGAAAATAAAAACTTTTCGAGAAATTTTCTGAAAAACACTATTCACACATTTCTGCTCGGGAATTATTTTTAAACTTCCGAGAAATACTTAATGATAGAATATCGAGGTGAGATAGAATATCCAATAAAATTTCAGTTATGGAAAAAGCAATTTTTCGCCTGCGGACTTAAAACCTAACGATTAGGGAAAGTGATTTCCGAGAAGGAAATAGAATGTGTATAATGAATTAAAGCGATGATTGTATAATACATAAGTATTGTACGAGGTAATGAATACGAGTATAATACGAGGTATTATACGAGTATGTATGAATGATGAAATGTCGTATATGAATAAGTATAAGAGTTAGAGTACGAGAATAATACATAGATTATACGTTATAAGGCTTTAAGCCAAATGTATTGAACTTGTAAGATTATGTAGGAAATTGTAAAGTCCAATATGAATTGATAAGGCCCAAATGAAGGAATGGATAAGTCCAATTGGAATTAAAATTTAAGGTCCAAATATAAATTAATGAACAAGCCCAAGTGTTTGTTTAATTGCAAGCCCAATGTATAAGTTAGGTTAATTAAACTTTAAGCCCACACTATTAATCCAATGGGTTAGGGCGACCCATGGGGCAACCTATGATCACATGGGTGAATTGGTGACCAAGAACTTTGTGTGATGAGCAAATAGACTTAATGACCAAGTAGACTTAATGGCTAAGAAATGTGATGAGTAAGCAAAGGATAAAAGTTGTGCTTAACAAGTAAACTTAAAGGCTAAGTTATGTGATTAGCAAGTATACTTAATGATTAAGTAAATGTGATGCCCAAGTATTGGATAAATGTTGTGATGGCCAAGCAAAGAGTGTGGAGGCCAAGTTAACTTAATGCTTAAGCTTGGAATAGTAAGGAGGTGATTAAGGAGGTAGGTTGGATTATTGACCCTTATGCCCTAACCTAGCAACTCCTATAAATAGCAAGCTTTGGATTTCATTTATTCCTTGTTCAAACACACTAACAACTTATAGCTTATTGGTTAGAGAGAATAAGTGAGAATAAGCTAGAAAAACTAGAAAGTTAATCTTTCATAAATCAAGAAGCAAGAAGAAGATTAAAGATTAACCAAGTGATATTCAAAGGTAAGAAATCTTAAACTATGATTCTCTTTTTCTTCCATTGTTAGAGAAGTGGGTAGTGGTAGAACATGTATGTTAAGGAATGATAAGAATAATTAATCAATGGACTTAAGCCGTATAAGTCATGAATAAGTAATTCAAACTTAATTAAGTGATGAACTTATGAAGAGCTTATATGAACTACTCATATGTTTACCTTTATAAGATGGTATGATAAGGAGATGTGAAAATGGTGGTTAAAAGACTTAATCTATAAGAAGTCATGAGAAATGAAAGTGTAAGTAGTTTATACTTTTATAAGTCCTAAACTTATGAAGAACAAGTAATAACTTAACATGAATATAAGTTAATGAGATGAGTAGGTTAAGATGTTAATATGATGGATAGAATCCATTTGAAACGATGAACAAATCATAAGAAATGAAGTTAAGGCGGAATTCAAGAGTTTGGATGATAATCATCAAATTAGTAAAAATCTCGAAATGGAAGTCGAATTTTGATATTGAGATTGGAAACATTAGTTTTCAATGGAGATAAGTCTTATTTGGCATTATAGAGTTGCGGACTCAGGAATGACCAAATTTCGACTTAGAACGAAGAAACGAGCATTGAACGTTCACGAACGTTTATCATTTTCGTTAAAAATGAACCAATAGGTGAATTTTGAGTAAACGAAGTCAAATAGATAAAATTCTTGCATGAACATGTAGAGTATGTAATTTGTGAACCATACGCTCTTGAACAAGTCAACTCGGACTTATAACGAAGAATTTAGGAGCCCAAGAATCTCACAAAGTTAAAAATCTGTCAAATTTTTCTGAGGCACGAGTCCCGCTTTAAGCCGGCAGTTAGCGAGGCAAAGGAATGCCCACGTCGCACATGCAATGAGGCGTGAGTCTCGCATGACATATCATAATTGGATGTTGGTTGAGAAATAGGAAAGGAGACTTTCACCACAACGTCGAGTCCGAACCATACACACAAAGCCTAAGTTTTGTCGACAAGTTGATTGACACGATAGTTTGCAAGATGTATGGGACATGTAATTACTTAATGAACATGATAAAACCTTTCCTAAAGCCCTTTTATAGGAAACTTTATGAATATAAAGGAGAAACAAGTTAATGATAATGAATCATATCAATGTTAAACCTAATGTAACATCATTAAAGGATGTTATAAACCTTAAGTATAATACTGAAGGTTGAAGATAAGTCAATTGAATGTGAACGTGAACGGTATGTAATAAGTGTACTTAACGATCGAGTTCGATTAATAAAGTAAGAACGTTAGTAAGCTGTGAAGAAGGATGATTAACTCGAAACGAGTTGTATTAATGAAGTAAATCCACGTAAGACATAGAAGAGAAAGAAGTTGGTAAGAATGATGCAAGTTATAATAGTGTTTAACCAATAATAATAAATCTAATACATGATTAGATTAAGAAGAAGGGTAAGATTCATTAGGAACCATGTATGTTCATTCATGACCTAATGTGGTATGTTATATGGTTATGTGTTGTAGAGACTGTAAAGACTCAAAGGGAAAGTAATTTTTACTGTAGCAGACGCTGAAAGAAAGTTTTTCTAAACGCTTGTCTAACCTTCGTGTTAGCCAGGTTTTCAGTGATTCATGTTATAAGATGCATGATTTGTTTACAAAAATATCGATGCCAGTTTTAACTCGGCTAGACTAATCTTGAAGAGTTGATTTATTTATTTACAAGTCTTTCAATATAGAATTGATAACGTTATCGTATGCCAATTGTTTGGTACTGATTCAAGGTAAGCTTAAGTATGAATAAACAAATGTATTTTTCATCGATTATTCGATGGGCACGCGAGGTTGCCAAAACTTGAACGTACATACGTTTAAGGGATGTAGTGTTGATCAACATAGAGTACTATGGGCTGATCACCCAGAAGTGCTCGTAAGATATGCCGGACTTACGGACTTAGCGTCGGGTTGTCCTTTTTAAAAAAATATGAAATGTTCATGGTTTTGGACCAGAATTGATGTTTTACTAAATATTATCATTATAAAACGTTTTAAAGGAAAAGAAATGCTATTTTGAATCATTGATAGTACTTCGTAACTATTATCCAGCTATTGAAAATATACGATTCCTATGTTTCAAGCATGTTGTTTAAAAGAAATTGTTGTACTTGCTGAGCTTGTTATGCTCACTCTTGCTTGAACCATATGAATGTAGTTAAGACCGAACGAACTGAGGGATCTGACCAGGATAAAGGCAAAACAAGGAGGATTGATTAGTTTACCTTGTAATAAACTAGTAAGTTGTGTATATTATAGTATGATGAACAAAGAATGTAATGGTTTTAGAACCTGGGAACGGGATGTAATATTATTAATGTAATAAGAATGTCGTTAATACACGCATTTTGATGTCATTTCAATGGAATGAATGTACAGTTATGAGTACCATGTAGCACCATCTGTCAGGTTGGAAGATACCCGGATTTGGGGGCGTCACAAGTTGGTATCAAAGCATTAGGTTATAAAACTTAAGGGGGGAAGAACCTTAGGCTAATAACCTCGTTAAGGAAGGAAAAGTCTAAAGGAAGTAAGCTCGAGATTTACTTAAGTTGAATGAGTTAATAAGGTATTGAGGAAACTCAATACCGAAAGATTTAAAAGATGGAAAGTAACCTTAAATAAATTAAATGTGATTTGTGCTTATACTATTGTGTGTTATGTACTAATCAACATGTTATGTGTTATTGTAGGATGTTGATCGATAGCTTGATGTATAGAGATATACACGCGGTGAGCGAAGAAATTGTGAACAGAGTAGAGCTTGTACCCATGCCAGTGGCGGAGGTACCATTAGTGATTCTAGAGGAGTCGGAGATAGTGGAGTACTTTTCTGAGGAGGACTACTCCGACGGAGATATGGATATAGCGTCATATCTTAATATGATGGTCTATGAGGAGGAGGAAATGGAGGTAACATCGGTTAATACCGTGGTACCTACACTAGAAGTCAATACCTCCGGATGCAATGAGAGCATTGTATCCGGCGAAGGCTTGACAGAATGTGAAACCGAAATACAACATGCGTAATCGAGTGAAGAGATTAATTATCTCCATGAAGCTAAGGTTTCGCTGAAGCGATTTTGAGTCGAGCACGATAGAGCATGTGCTTATGAAAGAAGCGGGCTAGGGATTTTAAGAAGGAGGCCAATGAGCTTCGTAAAGAATTGGGGAGAAGGATCGGAAGATAATACGGATATCTTACATCCATAAGAGTGCTCATATGGATTTCAAGTTGAAAGTTGCTTGTCATCCCATGGAGTCGTCGACAAACCCGTCCTACACTATTAGTCGGATATCAGGCGATGATTGCGAATGAGAAACACGAGGACGCTGTTATGCATTATTAGAAGTCTAGAGTTATAAATATGTGTGTAGTGACGTAAAACACTCTTTTGTATAACAGGGTAGTCTTTTTGTTAGTCCCAACTTTTAAGAAGTTCAATTGCGGGATAAAAATGTAATAGCCTTTGGCTATAGAAGCAAATTGTAAATAGTTTTGACTATGAAGAAGCATATGAATATAATGAAATTTTTATTTAATATGCTTTGTTATGGTATGAGTTGTTATGTGGCGAATAATAACAAAGTAAGTAAATAGATAATAATGAAATTTTATTTATTTAATCAAAAAAATGTCGTCGAGGAGAAGACAACGTAATCGGAAGCGGAATCACGTAATGATAATCAAGGGGGGGATGCAAGAGTTCAAAATTTAACCCTATTAACAAGAGTTCGTTAATTTATTAACGATCGCATTTAAAGAATAAAAGCGTGGGGAGTTCAGAAGTACGACGGACGAAGAGGCCAAGGGTAGCTAAAAAATAGACTACCTTTTAAAGAATTTAAAAGCATAGGTCCGCTTACATGTTTAAAGGATCGATGGACCCATTATAAGCCCGAAATGAGTAAAGCGAAATAGAGAAGGTTTTTCTTGTTATTATAAAAAGTAGGTGAGATTACGCTCTTAGAACTTAAACTAGACTTCTTTTCCCTAACTTATATGATGAAAGGGGAAGCCAACTTTTGGTGAAAGGCTCATAGGTTTGAGCAGGGCCTAAAACCCTGGCTCTATAATAGGATTTCGATGTTCCAGAGTGTTTCCTATGGGACCATTCTAGAGAAGGTGACTATAGCGGAGGGTGGTAGTGAGGTGTTAACTCAATACCATGCAGGGAGAAAAGATAAGAGCAAGGAAGAGGGAGGAACTAAGGCATAGAATGCCAGTGGTAGTGGCATTATGCCAAATAAACAGAAAAGAATTTTAACTCCAGGAATACTGGAATGGGACAAAGGGATCCTAAGCGTAGGATTGAAGCATGTAAGACATGTGGAAAGACTCATTTAGGAGTTTGTCTGAAGGGGAAATTGGTTTGTTGTAACTATGGACAGGAGGGTCATATGTTACCCAATTGTCCTAATCCTAAGAAAAACCATGGCTATTTTGTATGTGGGTCGTTGGACCACATGGCAAGAAATTGCCCAAAGAAGGGGTCGGAGGAAAGTAAAGGTGTTAGTAGTGGTAAGTTAGCCATTACTAGACCACCATCGTCGGGTAGACCTATGGTCGTACTTTTAATATGACGGTCCATGATGTGGTAGCATCAGCGGATTTAGTTGCAGGTATCATTCCAGTCAATACAATGAATGCTTATGTGCTGTTTGATTGGAGTGCTACTTTTCTTTTTATAGCATGAGAGTTTGCTAAGTGATTAAGTTTATTCCTGAAAAGGATTATAAATATCTTTATACATTAAGGTAGAGAATGGGGGAAATAACTTTCATGGATTATATTCATGGGAAATGGTTTCATGAATAAAAATGTAAGCAAGTATCGGTAGATAAGTACCGATAAAGTTGAGAGAGTTTGAAGTAATTCTCGGTATGAATGAGTTGATTAACCATAAAACTTTAATAAGTTGTTAGAATAAAAGTATGAATCTTCAGTTTTCTAAAAAACCCAAGGTAGTAATTTACGATGATGAATCACCGAAACTTTCTTGTTGTCTGATCATGACGCAATCTAGAAGGATGTTAATATTAGGTTGTGGTACGATCGTAACCTTTGATGGTTGACATATGGGAGCTGGGCTAAACAATTCCTTCAGAGAGCAAAGGTATATACGAAACTGGCAACCGATCTAACTCACTGTGATGGCAGTGTAGATGAGACGGGAACTTGTTTTTTGGTTGTTTGTGGGAAACCACTCAGAGTACCATATGGACTACTAGCAGAGAAGTGATGTGTGCTGAATCCTAGAGAAATAATAAGAAGAAGATAAGAATTTAAATCATCAAAGATGATGAGCATATTAAGTAAGACATCTCCGTATGTCATGAAGCTGTAAACTGGTAATGAAAGTAGATCGCGTAAACTTAGGTCGAAAGAACGTGAACCCTAAGAAGTAAAGTTAAGTAAACCAATACGTAAGTCAAATATATGACTATTTGGTTAGCAGTTAAGAATAAATACCCATTGCCCAGGATCGATGATCTATTTGATCAGTTGAAAGGGGCAGAGAATTTTTTTAAGATATATTTATGTACGGGGTATCATCGGTTGAAAGTAAGGAATGAGGAGGTACCTATGATGACGTTCAGAACTCGTTATGGTTATTACGAGTTTCTGGTTATGTTATATGGGTTGACTGATGTACTGAAGTTAGACTTTCTGTAAGGGGCGCCGAGCAAGTCGGTGGAAAATTGATAGATAACCTTGTGAGGTGCTATGGTTGAAAGTACCATTAGCATCACAGGTTGGTTAAGTGAGGTACCTGTATTGTTTCTATCAGATGATACGGGGAATTTTGTAGTGTATCTCGATGTTTTGCATAGATGACGAGATTGCATGCTCATGAAGCATGGCAAGGTCATTAGGTATGCATCACGCCAGTTAAAGGATTATGAGAAGGTATATCCTACTTATGATCTATAATTGGCAGCTGTAATTTTCGAATTAAAAAAAAATTGAAGATAGTATTTATATGGGGAGAAAGGTGAGATATATACGGACTCTAAGAGTCTGAAATATATCTTTCCTCAGAAGGAGTTGAATAAGAAATAAAGAAGGTGATTAGAAGTGATGAAAAGTTATGACTGTGATATCTTATATCATACAGGGAAGGTAAACGTAGAAGTCGACGCGTTAAGTAGGAAGAGTAGGAAAAAGTTATCGATGTTAATGACTCAGAATGAGTTAATAACGAAGATGGCGAGGATGAAGTTAGAAGTTAAATTACGGAATGAAGTGGTAGAAATGTTATCCACAATGTAGACTCAATCCACAAAAATGGAACAAGTTAAGTAAGTATAATTAATGAAGAAGAAGATGCAGGATGAAGAGAAGATCAAGTATCATCTCATTTTGAAGGAGGAATTTGAGTATCATATAATTTTGAGTTAAAAGAAGGACTAATAAAAGGAAGATAGCGTAATATGTTAATAAATGTTTAACTTCCAACTCAGATTATTGATAGGAAGTGACAAGTCATGCGAATTAAGATAATACCTTCGGTGAAGGTGAATTGGAGGAACCACAACGCCGAAACATTATTGTGGAAACTTGAAATTAAAATGATGGAAAATTTTTCTCATTTAGTTATGTAATTGTAGCGAGATTCTGGGGACAGAATCCTTATAAGGGGAGAAGAGTGTAACGCCCCAGAAAAATCAAATTTTATGAGAATTAAATTTTTATTTATTTATGGGGATTAAATGAATTTAATTAATTATTTATGGGAGTAAGCTAATTGAAGGTCGTTCTATGACCTAGATATGTCAGAACGTCGTAGTATTTTGGCTACGTGATAGAATTAAAGTGTTTGAATTTCCAGGACGAGAATAAAAACTATCTGAGAAATTTTCCGAAAAATACTATTCACGCATTTCTGCTCGGGAATAATTTTTGAACTTTCGAGAAATACGTAATGATAGAATATCGAGGTGAGATAGAATATCCAATAATATTTCAGTTATGGAAAAAGCAATTTTTCGCCTGCGGACTTAAAACCTAACGATTAGGGAAAGTGATTTCCGAGAAGGAAATGGAATGTGTATAATGAATTAAAGCGATGATCGTATAATACGTAAGTATTGTACGAGGTAATGAATACGAGTATAATACGAGGTATTATACGAGTATGTATGAATGATGAAATGTCGTATATGAATAAGTATACGAGTTAGAATACGAGAATAATACGTAGATTATACGTTATAAGGCTTTAAGCCAAATGTATTGAACTTGTAGGATTATGTAGGAAATTGTAAAGTCCAATGGGAATTGATAAGGCCCAAATGAAGGAATGGATAAGTCCAATTGGAATTAAAATTTAAGGTCCAAATGTAAATTAATGAACAAGCCCAAGTGTTTGTTTAATTGCAAGCCCAATGTATAAGTTAGGTTAATTAAACTTTAAGCCCAAACTATTAATCCAATGGGTTAGGCTGACCCATGGGGCAACCCATGATTAAATGGGTGAATTTATAACCAAGAACTTTGTGTGATGAGCAAGTAGACTTAATGACCAAGTAGACTTAATGGCTAAGAAATATGATGAGTAAGCAAAGGATAAAAGTTGTGCTTAACAAGTAAACTTAAAGGCTAAGTTATGTGATTAACAAGTATACTTAATGATTAAGTAAATGTGATGCCCAAGTATTGGATAAATGTTGTGATGGCCAAGCAAAGAGTGTGGAGGCCAAGTTAACTTAGTGCTTAAGCTTGGAATAGTAAGGAGGTGATTAAGGAGGTGGGTTAGATTAATGACCCTTATGCCCTAACCTAGCAACTCCTATAAATAGCAAGCTTTGGATTTCATTTATTCTTTGTTCAAAAACACCAACAACTTATAGCTTATTGGTTAGAGAGAATAAGTGAGAATAAGCTAGAAAAACTAGAAAGCTAATCTTTAATAGATCAAGAAGCAAGAAGAAGATTAAAGATTAACCAAGTGATATTCAAAGGTAAGCAATCTTAAACTATGATTCTCTTTCTCTTCCATTGTTAGAGAAGTGGGTAGTGGTAGAACATGTATATTAAGGAATGATAAGAATGATTAATCAATGGACTTAAGCCGTATAAGTCATTAATAAGTAATTCAAACTTAATTAAGTGATGAACTTATGAAGAGCTTATGTGAACTACTCATATGTTTACCTTAATAAGATGGTATCATAAGGAGATGTGAAAATGGTGGTTAAAAGACTTAATCTATAAGAAGTTATGAGAAATGAAAGTGTAAGTAGTTTATACTTTTATAAGTCCTAAACTTATGAAGAACAAGTAATAACTTATCATGTATATAAGTTAATGAGATGAGTAGGTTAAGATGTTAATATGATGGAAAGAATCCATTTGAAATGATGAACAAATCATACGAAATGAAGTTAAGGCGGAATTCACGAGTTTGGACGATAATCGTCAAATTAGTAAAAATCTCAGAATGGAAGTTGAATTTTGATATTGAGCTTGGAAACATTAGTTTTCAATGGAGACAAGTCTTATTGGGCATTATAGAGTTGCGGACTCAAGAATGACCAAATTTTGACTTAGAACAAAGAAACGAGCGTTGAATGTTCACGAACGTTTATCGGTTTTGTTAAAAATGAACCAATAGGTGAATTTTGAGTAAACAAAGTCAAATAGATAAAATTCTTGCATGAACACGTAGAGTATGTAATTTGTGAACCGTAGGCTCTTGAACGAGCCAATTCGCACTTATAACGAAGAAGTTAAGAGCCTGGAAATCTCACAAAGTTAAAAATCTGTCAAATTTTTCTAAGAGACCTGAGTCTGCGCCTCAGCAGCGACTCAAAGTAACAAGCAAGGCCCACACCATATGAGAAGGCCAAGGCATGACACATTGCTAATTGGCGCCGCAGTGCGACTATAGCAAAGGAGACTCATTTCGCGCAGTGGCTAGTCCCACCATACACACTTTGCTAAGTCACGTGTGCGGCGTGACACGATTGAGAAGGAATAGTTTGTGTCAAGCATGGGACAAACATTAGGAAAACCCAGAGAGGAAAGGTTATGAATATAAAGGAGAAACAAGTTAATGATAATGAATCATATCAATGTTATACCTAATGTAACATCATTAAAGGATGTTATAAACCTTAAGTATAATACTAAAGGTTGGAGATAAGTCAATTGAATGTGAACGTGAACGGTATGTAATAAGTGTACTTAACGATCGAGTTTGATTAATAAAGTAAGAACGTTAGTAAGCTGTGAGGAAGGATGATTAAATCGAAATAAGTTGTATTAATGAAGTAAATCCACGTAAGACATAGAAGAGAAAGAAGTTGGTAAGAATGATGTAAAATATATATGGATGGCGGAACCAATAATAATAAATCTAATACATGATTAGATTGAGAAGAAGGGTAAGATTCATTAGGAACTATGTATGTTCATTCATGACCTAATATGGTATGTTATGTGGTTATGTGTTGTAGAGACTGTAAAGACTCAAAGGGAAAGTAATTTTTATTGTAGCAGACGTTGAATGCAATTTTTTCTAAACGCTTGTCTAACCTTCGTGTTAGCCAGGTTTTCAGTGATTCATGTTATAAGATGCATGAATTGTTTACGAAAATGTCGATGCCAGTTTTGACTCGGCTAGACTAATCTTGAAGAGTTGATTGATTTATTTACAAGTCTTTCAATATGGAATTGATAATGCTATCCTATGCCAATTGTTTGGTACGGATTCAAGGTAAGCTTGAATATGAATAAACAAATGTATTTTTCATCGATTAATCGATGGGCATGCGAGGTTGCCAAAACTTGAACGTACATACGTTTAAGGGATGTAGTGTTGATCAACATAGAGTACTATGGGCTGATCACCCATAAGTGCTCGTATGATATGCCGGACTTACGGACTTAGCACTGGGTTGTCCTTTTCAAAGAAAATATGAAATGTTCATGGTTTTAGACCAAAATTGATGTTTTACTAAATATTATCATTGTAAAATGTTTTGAAGGAAAAGAAATGCTATTTTGAATCATTGATAGTACTTCGTAACTATTATCCTAAAAATATATGATTCCTATGTTTCAAGCATGTTGTTTAAAAGAAATTATTGTACTTGTTGAGCTTGTTATGCTCACTCTTGCTTGAACCATATGAATGTAGTTAAGACCGAACGAACCAAGGGATCTGACCAGGATAAAGGCAAGACGAAGTGGATCGATTAGTTTACCTTGTAATAAACTAGTAAGTTGTATATATTATAGTATGATGAACAAAGAATGTAATGGTTTTAGAACCTGGGAACGAGATGTAATATTATTAATCTAATAAGAATGTCATTGATACACGTATTTTGATGTCATTTTAATGGAATGAATGTACAGGTTATGCAGCTTATGAGTACCGTAGCAACATCTATCCGGGTTGGAAGATACCCGATGGGGGGAATTTGAATAATTTGTTATAAGGAAGAAATAGACGCAAGAACGAGCTCATTCCGATAACGGACGAATAAGTTATGATGTGTCAAAGTAAGCGCATTGAAACTGTGCGAAGTCAAAAATTTGACAAATTTTGAAGAAACTTTAAAAGTTTCAGAGTCGTCCACGCTGGTTATAGGTTAATTTGAGAGCCGCCCGCGCTGGATTCGCAGAAGGTTGGACAATCTGGACGTCCTTTAGTAAATTAGACATAACTCTTTCGTATGAACTCCGATTAAGATGATTCTAGATGGTTCGGAAAGATAAGGAGTAGACCTACAACTTTCATTCTGTAAGTTTTGAGAGTTGAGGTCGGGATCAAGGTTGAAATTTGAGGTTTTTAGGACTAATGTGTAATCTGGGGCAAGGCGTAGTGGTTTCTTCGGAACGCCTTGACGCCAAGCCATGTTTGAATAGTATTTTCGAATTCTAAACATTAGTCTTTGGAGATATAGTCTAGAGGAATATCAACCAAGAAATGGTAGTGGTATTGGACGTATCAATCATACACAATAGCGTGTCAGTTAAGCTTTCGGGTTAGATAAGTTGGACGTACGACGTACGAATGTCCAAACCCTGTGTCAAATATTAATGAACTTAAATAGTATTTCGAGTTTAATGAAACGAACATTATAAAACTTTGAATAGGGTTATAGTACGTCAAAGTATAGAACACACTTGAGGCAAGTTTCTTAAACTTACTCAAATTTTATTGAACAAGTATTCTAACTCCATTCAACTTTCGTTTGAATGTCAGTATTTTTTGAGTATATATTCTTATGATTAATTCTTATGTATGCTTCGGTTTACACAATATTTATCAATTATGCAACCTTCAAACTTATACAAACTCTCTGTTAGTTGTATAAGTGTTCAGCTATGCTATAATGCATAAATTGTTCAAGTTTTTAAAGTTCGGTATTACATGAACTGTTTGAGCTGTACGTTAATGCCATTTTTTCAGCAAGATAAAGATTTAAATATTTTATCGGTTTAAAAATAAATCTTTGAAATATTATTGATGATCATAGATATAGATGTCCACCCAAATTGTTTTAAGGTTCAAACTCCAGTCTGAGATGAACAACACTAATATTGTGGTATTTTTACCTCAGAAAAATCCCGACAGACCCCTGAGGTGATCAAACAAACGCATATAGTCATTTAGCCAGAGTGTTGTACAACATAAGGTAAATTGGGTTGATCACCCAATGTGCCCGTAAGCCAAACCAGTTCATAGTTGAATTACTGTTGAACCCTTGAGAAAACAAAAATATTTGAGGTCTTTTGACCGCTCAGTACGTCGTTTCAAAAATGTTAGATAAAAAGAAATTTACTATTATCATTTGTATTTATTAGGAATGCTTTTACAACTATTGTTCAGTTGTAGAAATAGTAATATGATTCTTGATTTTGTTGTTTATTCAATTGTTTATACTTGTTGAGCTTTATAGTTCATCCTTGTTTTAAATTAAATATTTTCAGGGAAGCCATAGCAGATTGAATAGAACAAAGAAAAATGAAAGATGAACGAATAGAAGATAGTTGTAACTACTTGTAATAATTAGAAGTATTTTAATAATTACTTAATACTTTATCATGTGTTGAAGACTTAAAGATTTTAGAACCTGAAATCTAGAGTAAGACATGCATATTGTAATAATTAGTAATTATCTTTATGTCATTATTATTATGTTAAATGAGAAGTACCGTATAGCATCATATCAAGAGTTTAAAAGTATTTGGCGGCGTCACAATCCGTGTACATTACTCCCTCCATCTCAAATTAATTGCTCAATTTTGACTTTTTAAAGTCAAACTGACTATTTTTAAAACTTATCTTTTTATTATTTTTTTTAAAATATAGGTGAAGAAATTATAACCAGAAGAAAGTATATACAATTTATTACTAACCCCAATTTTTATAATTTTAGAAATATATTTATATATGCTTAATTATTAATTCTAAAAATAGTCAACTTGACTTAAAAAAGTCAAAACTGGGCAATTAATTTGGGATGGAGAGAGTACTTAAAAGTTCAATTCAATTGTAAAATCCTAACAAACGTAAACTGAGACAATGTATTCAAGTTTGCCATAATAATTTTATTATCATGACTACTAAACGAACATATTCTTTTTTATTCTAAAATAGTAAACCTGGAATAAAAATATATCCCTCATATTTACAAATTTTCCATATGAAACTAATTTGGAGAACGAAATAAGTATACTTTGACAATGCAACAATTTACAGCTAATTTTATGCGAAGAGGGTTGTAACTTGTTACTAGTTCCACATAATTAAGATTACATTAATAATGCATGGTAGCTTTAGGGGACCATCTCACAAACGAAAGCATGGGTCAGTTCATGTAACAAGTGTTAGATGGAGTAATAAGAAGACTGAGGGCTTGCATGAAACGTTTGTCTAAGAATCTGTAAAAGAGAAAGTGAAAAATGACTCAAAGACAAGGGACTTTGAATCATCATATATATATATATATATATATATATATACAAAGACTGAATGATTGAAGTATAGATAAAGTTAAAGGGATCACAAAGAGTTCAGAGGAGGGTGGTGGTGGTGGTGGAGCTAGGAGAGAAATGGCTCCAGTCGGATTGCCGCCGGGTTTTAGATTTCATCCAACTGATGAAGAGCTTGTGAATTATTATCTTAAGAGGAAAATCCATGGCCTAGAGATTGAACTTGACATTATTCCAGAAGTTGATCTCTACAAGTGTGAGCCATGGGAGCTATCAGGTCATCTCTCTTTTTCTTAGGCATACAATCGTGTGTAGTCGGATCTAGTTTTGGTGAAGTTATCCTTCAGCTGACCATTTGTCAGTAATTTGTTAGGAACGAATTTTATTTGTATAACAAGAGAGTTGTATTTTTCGAGAGCCAGTGTTAAACAAATGCAATTCGATCTCTTGCATTTTGATGGCCTCTAACAAATGCAACTCGATCTCTTGCATTTTGATGGACTTCGAAAAATATAATCTTGCATTTGTATAGCAAGAGAATTGCATTTTGGTGGCCTTTATTAACAAAATGCAACTAATTGATCTCTTGCATTTTGATGGCCTTTGACTATCTTGCGTTTCAAATGCCTTATTTATACCAATGTAACTCAATCGATCTCTTGCATTTCGATGGCCTTTGACAAATGCAAATTCTCTTGCTATACAAATTTAACTTCGTTCTATCAAACTTACAAATGGTACAGTTAGAGGTCAACTTCACCAGAATCGGATCCTACATAAATAGTCATGTTCTGAATCTCTCTCTCCCCCCTTTTCTCTCAAGTTCAAACGGTTACTCACGCGTATAATATTTTAGTCCAGATATGTTTTAGGGCAGTTTTCATTATTCATTTTTCACGTATCTTATTCCAAATCCGTTCTTCTATGTCTATTTGATTGATTTTGATACTAATATTTTGTTGAAACTTGTAACCTGATCACTCATTGCAGAGAAATCATTTTTTCCAAGTAGGGATCCCGAATGGTACTTTTTCGGACCGAGGGACAGAAAATACCCAAATGGATTTAGAACAAATAGAGCAACCAGAGCAGGATACTGGAAATCCACAGGAAAAGATAGAAAGGTTTCGTCTCAAAACCGAGCAATTGGAATGAAGAAAACATTGGTTTACTACAGAGGCCGAGCTCCTCAGGGAATCAGGACTGACTGGGTAATGCATGAATATCGCCTTGATGATAAGGAGTGTGAGGACACATCTGGAATTCAGGTAGTTTTTAATGATGATAATTATATGGAAAAACAAACATTCTTCTAAGAATGTTTGTCTTTGCATATAATTCTCTAAATTTTCTTCAGTAATTCAAAAACATTGTATGCATGTTATCAGCAGTAATAAGTTTCTTGATAATGTTAGAGTAATATTTATGTTGTCAGAGTAAATATGCATTTAATTAGTTAGCGACACTTTACACTTGTACGTTTTAGTGACAATCCGATATTGCTCTGTCAGCATTTTTATTACAATGACATTATTATCTCGTCTTATTCTTTTTTTGGGCTTTCAAGTTTATGTTTTTTTAACATTTTAATTAAAAATAAATTATTGTTAGGCTTAGCACTTCCAGCCTTAACTTTATTGGCACAGATATCACTAGCTAGTAATTTGACTTAGGAAGCATGAAATTCGAGACCATAATAATTATTTGAAAAAAAAAATTGTCTAATTTTTTTTTCACCTCCTCTTTTCTTTTACTAATCAAAAGAGAGAAAAGAAGGGTGGTTTGAGCTTTAAGATATGCAACGAGCAAAGCTAGATACTGGATAAATGGGGATAATTACTCTCTCTGCCCCTTGACAACTTTAACTCCTCAAGATCAAAGTTAAATAGGGTTTGTGCATGTGATTTTTTACAGTAAAGGGATGGAAGCGTGCATGCAAAGTCTGGGCTTTTCTCATCGTCTTACTTGTCCTTGCTACCCTACTTTAACTTTATTTCTTAATATATACACACACACAATTATTACATGCAATTATTTTTTATTAGTATCGTATTTCACCATTTTCAAAGATAGTTGGTTTGATATTGCATCATTTTATCAATTAAAACTACGATATATATTAGGTAAAATATTAACATACAGAAGTTTGTGTGTTTAAAACGTATACTTGAGATTTTATGTGGGGTATATATATATATATATATATATATATATATATATATATATATATATATATATATAGAAAGAGGGTACGTGTCTTGGTCTTAGACACACTTACACTTGTGTGTATTCTATTATTTTAAGAGATTTTATTACACTTCACCATTTTCATTAATAGTTGTTTTGATATTTCACTATTTTATTAATCAAAATTGTGTTATATTAGGTGCAAAACACACACAAGCTTGAGTGTGTTTAAAACAAATACTCCATTATATATATATATATATATATATATATATATATATATATATATATATATATATATATATATATATCATAGCAACAATATTTTTAAATCAATAAACGGTCCTAGACACGTACTCCCTTTAATAATGAACATTGTAAGATGGGGAGGTTATATAAAATTTTATACTTTCTCCATCTTGTTATATCTGACGTTCTAGACTATTTTTTTTTTCAAAATATTTAACGTTCTACAAAACCAAGAATATTTTACCATTTTATTTCTTTCTCTACCCTTCCTTCTCCACCACCATTAATGACTATTTAATGCTGTCGTTCACTTTCTCTCTCCTTTTTCTCTCCTTACCAAATCCATGGGCTTTAGAAAGTGAATGGGATGGATTTAATATTGCCGTTAACTGCCTTCTCACTTTCTGCCGTTTCCGTCGATCTCGCCTTTAGAAGTTCATACCTTACCAAATCCATCCCATTCACTTTCTCCTTTTTCTCTCTCATATATATACCAATACATAAACGACTGGATCTTCGTTGCGGATCAGAGAATATAAAATGGACGGCCGCGATGGGAACTCTCAACACTAGGCCCGTCGATCAATGCTTCAAATTTAGAAAGCATAAAGCTGCCATCGCTTGCGGGATCGGAGTCACAGCGGGATCGACGACGTTAATGGAGTCGCCGGTTAATGGAGTTAATGGAGTCGCCACTGGCGGAGATTTCGTCGGACTGGTAGCGGCCGCCGGCGAGAGGGTGGAGAAAGCACGAAGTGGTGACGCGGTGGATCAGATCAGAGAAATTGGTGGAGACTTTGTTAATTGCCATTTTCTTGATTCATGTGTTAAATAAATTGCCTTTAATTGCACACTCAAAGTATTAATTAAGAGTAAAATAGTAAAATTGTATCTATTCTTAATTTATGTAAAAATTTCTAGAACGTCAGATATAATGGGACGGACAGAGTAACCACCATTTCTTATAAATCATCTCCCAAATATATATATATATATATATATATATATATATATAGAGAGAGAGAGAGAGAGAGAGAGAGAGAAGATTTAACAAATTGCTAAATATATTCGTTGCTTGAGCTGTCTTAAGTCTTGGATCACTTTGTCTTTCTCCTAGATGAGACAAAAGTATTATTCCCCATATTATATTAGTGGATCTCTTAGTAACCCTATCAGCTGTTTGTTAGCTAGAAGTATTTTTATTTTTATTTTTATTTTATTTTTTTTGATCTAGAACCCCATATTCTACAACTAAAAGCAGCTAAAACTCTTCACTTTCATGCTGTAAGATGGTGTCGGCTACTTTAGCTTTATTCTAAATGTACACTACAATAAGCCAGTGACTATCCAATTCTATATCAATGACTTTACGTCATTTGCTCCCGTCATAAATTCTCAAGCTTTATAGAATTATGTAATTAATATACATTCGTTATATATACCTAAAAATATCTTTCCAACCCATTAAATTTATTATGTCAAGGGGATCTATTCCGGTACTTATTTGATGGATCCTCATTCTAGGTAGTTCCGTTCATTTAAACCGTATGTAGAAATAAGTTAAATTTTATATTACAAAAAGTCACATTTTAAATAAAATATACAACTCTCTTGCTATATAAACTACAACTTAATCTATATACTACTCAAATTGATTGTCTATTTGAGTCTTTATTTGATACATTGAACACAATTTTTTATATTATATTTTTTAATATTAGACGTTATAATTTAAATTTTGTTAGAACAAATTATGTTGAAGTGTACTGGATGTAAACCTTAATACACATAAAAAAAAACAACAAAATTTCATCATCTAGATTTTTGACTTGATTGTAGTTAACCTTTCCTATGCATTTCTCAAATAAAGTTTTAAGTTCTCTCTGCATTTCTCTAAGAAGATAGGGAGAAGAAAGGCAAAGCTTAAAAATGCATTTCTTGTATAAAGGTCTACAAATCTCCATGGATTTTTTTTCAATATACAGAGAAGAATAAAGGCAAAGTTTCGTTGGCCCTGATTACAAGTACATATGATCTTGGTTTTGACGTGTATCAATCTCTTTATTAAATCTTTCTTCTTTTCAAGTTCTCTTGTCTTTTCATTTCTTTTCTTTTTATCCCTAAATAACATCTATGTATGAAATGCCCTGGCCCCAATTATTGAATGTTAGCAACAACGTCATCCCAATCTGTTTACTTTCAATGATGTGGGATCTTTTGTTGAAAGAATCACTAACCTAGCTAATTTTTTTATTATTATTATTATGTGAAGTATTTTTTATTATTATTAAAGATGTTTCAAATTGCAGCATGATCACTCATGACAATCATGCTATGAATGTCGCTAATATAAAAGTAAAAAGCATGGCATAAGCGGTTAAATTATTATCGCAGGATGGATCACACACGGCAATCATGTCATGAATGTCGCTAATATAGAACTAAAAGCACGACACAAGTGGTAAAAATTAATACAGTCAGCTAATATTTCCTATTTTTAATTGCAGGACTCCTATGCATTGTGCCGTGTGTTCAAGAAAAATGGAATATGCGGCTCGGAGCTAGAAGACCAAGGGCAACCAAGCATACCGTTAATAGAATATTCACAAGGTGTCATCATCAACGAGTACGAAACGATGTCTCCTGCAGACGTTAACTTAGCATCAAGTTCATGCATGGATGAAGAAGATAAAGATGATTCATGGATGCAGTTCATTACAGATGACGCATGGTGTTCTTCTAATAATCCGATTGGCGGCGAAGAGGGTTCTCAGGTTACAATTACTAACTAATAAATTGAAAAAAATTATTAGAGGATGGGTTGGTATTTGTTAATAATATATGATTTGGGTAAATTATCCTCGATAATAAGACAATACATATATAACATTTTTATTGTAATTAGTTTTTTTTACCATTGTTGTGGCTGGTTGTATCTGGAAAGCCAGATTATGTTATGGCTCTACAGATTCAGGTTTTGAGTACCTCTGTAATGAGGCTACTTGGGTGTTACTTGAAAAATAAGTAATGGGCATGCATGTGTTTTAAATGACATAATAAGTTTTATATACGATCTTTTTCATATATGAATGATTCCTTCTCAAGTACCTTTAATTTTGAATGAAATGAAGAATGATGTGATAACTTGCAGCTGGATTAAGTCCTCTTCGTTTACTCTTATTTCCCGGAAATAATTTATTCCCCTTCTTGTTGTGGAGCTCATTTTCTCCATTATGTGATATTCGTTTTTTCAATGTGATGATTGATTTCTTTCAATCTTTTTGTGAGAGATTTTTATTATCATCTCTTGTGAGTTTTATTTTCTCTCAATATTGGAGATTATTTTTCTCGGTTGTGATAATTTTTTCAATGCGCAGATCGATGAAGATATATATTATTCAGATTTGAGTGCAGCGTTATTATGATGACTTGTTATTTTGTTGTTCATATTGAAGAACTGTTCAGATCTACATATTGAATTCTATTGTTATTTTCAGAATATAACTGTTGTAAAAGAGTATTTGTGGTATCTACTATATGTTGTTACGATTGACATTTTTCTTGATTGTCTACAATATTTTATTTGAAATGATTAATATTTTAATTATTCTGATTGTAATCATTCATATCTTTTAATTGTAATATATGACTTCGAAATTCTTTGATAAAAAAAAAACCTTCAGTCGAGTTGAAGAGCATGTGGTTTATTTTGCCATTTATTGATTTAAAGTTAAAGTATGGAAATTAAATTAAATTAAATTATTGAGGTTAAATTAAATGATTTCATATATTTTAATTAAACTTAAAAATATATCAAATTAATTTTAAAAAATCAAAAAATATATTATATTTTGAGCCGAAGGAGTATTATTTCAAATTGGGGATCTTCATTTGACAATTTTACTACTGTTTGTATAGATTTAATATTACCGAGTTTAGGTAATGAAGCATTATTATAATAATCATGTAAAATAAGACTTATATTTGTTTATTTTGTCATTACTAGTCATTGACAAATTAAATATCTCCAAATGAAATAAAAAAATTTGTATGTCTTATGTGAGCTCAAATATAAATTAGGGTTCACATTTGACTTAAACAATTGAATGAAAAATGAAAAAATCTGGAATAAATGAACAAAGGGAGAACACATAGCGTTAGACAAAATTCGACATCTTCCTCAATTGAACTTGATTTGAACTACTTGAACGAAACAAGGATAAAACGAGAAAAACAAATAGAGAATGAACAATAAAAAAAACTAAGGTGTCCCCTAGGCACCCTAGGGGGTACACCGTTTCATGAACCCGAGAATCGTGCTGGACAAACTTTAAGCAGTGCAATTAATGATTAAATAACGAGCCCGAACCATTGAAATGAGCAAGGGAACTTGTGAGGTTCTAGAAATGGTTTCAGTTGGATCTTCCATGACAAGAGAACCTTCTCACAGGACCAAGAATCAGGATAATAGGATGAAAATGATCAAGAAAAATCAAGTCGAACGAAGAGGACCAAAGGAGGCATGAACCTAGGGTTAGGTCCCCTAGGGTTCGACCCCATAGGGTTTGACCCCATAGGGCATGGCCTACCCGGTTCCGTGTTGAGTTCCTCTAAAGTTGCTGACGATGATGTTCCAAAGAAGAGCATAAAAACATGGATTGAACAATAAAAACCTTAGAATACGAGACCTGAGAGATGCCTCCATGAGGTCTAAGGTAGAAGGCTTATGAAGGCAACTCATTTTGGGA
Source organism: Panax ginseng (assembly GCA_020205605.1). Classification (NCBI taxonomy): domain Eukaryota; kingdom Viridiplantae; phylum Streptophyta; class Magnoliopsida; order Apiales; family Araliaceae; genus Panax; species Panax ginseng. The sequence goes on from CM035132.1 coordinate 172,155,944, forward strand.
ATTGGTTGAAGGATTGGATAGGCGGCTAAAAGGACAGGACGATTTGGGCATTACTCAGGTAACTAAAGGTATTTTTGGAATTTTTCTTGAGGTCACATGCCAGGCATGTGATGTCCCAAAAATAGGTATACAACACCCATCTTGAGTCGCCAAATACATGGTATAGAAAGCAAACTACAACTTCAATAATACAATTGTCGTGCAAAATACGACAACACATACTGTGAGTTTAAATACAAATATTGTCTTCTAGACAATATCAACACTCAAACAAGTCCTCATTACAATTATTCAAACACTATTTTACAGAAATAGTGAGGACTGCTAAAACATCTTTCTAGAACCATCACTTCATACCCCGACTAGATCCTGCTATGTTCTCACCTCCTGAGAAGAAAAATGGAACAAAAAGGAAAAGGGTGAGCTCAACTAGCCTAGTAAAGAATATTATGACTAAGATAATATACAACAAATTATCATTAGTCTTCAACAGGGAAAAATCTGATAAAACATAATAGACAACAAGTTTTAGATCAAAACTGTAGCAGAAACAACAATCCATTAAAAGAGTCAAGTAGAGAATGATTTCTACTATCTTCTAAGATTTAAAAGTCCATCATCAATATTTTATCCCTGTAACAACAATCAATATACATCTTTAATAGAATATTCATCTTTGCACTACAGAGCCAAAGATATTCATTTATATCCCCATTAATTCATGTTCATCTCAACACTGCTCATCTTTCTTTACTACGGGCCAAAGATATTCATCAGTTAATCATTCATCTTTGCTTACAGGCTAAAGATATTCAATAATATCATCATTAAGGACTGAGGATGATGAAAAATATTTTAGAGAACGAATCCAGTGAGACAGAAGGATAAATATTAGGGATTCGTGTTACAATTTATCCAAGATCACTAATACTTCATAATAACCAAATTTGAAGCAGAATTCAAAAATAAATATCAAAACATGGATACAATCAAAGATAGTAACCATAGTAGACATCTTAGACAAAAAGGAACAATTTCATTTTTCGGTGAATAGTGTCGTATTCGTGAATAGTGCCGTATACGTGAATAGTGCCGTATACATGAATAATAACCCTGACACAAAAAGTTCTAAATTTAATTAAAAAGTTCAAACCAATATTTTGGCATAATGATATTGAAGAAAATAATATCATTTAAGAAGAAAATAACATCCCTTACCTCAAAGAAACAAAGATTTGAATGAAAGGTCAAGTGATGTTTGAATGAAACTTGCAACCTAACAAAGAACTCTCAAAGTATCTAAATACTCACAAAATACGCTCGATAATATAGAGAGAGAAAGAGAGAAAGCTTATGTTTCTGGTGTGATTTTCAATTCTAACTTAGCCCTCTATTTATAGGAAAATATTAGCAAGCCGACGCAGACTTGACCTGCTACCTGATGGCTTTACCTCCTACTATTGCCCCCCACCACATTTGAAATAAAATTCAGCACATTTCTTCACCAACCACAAGTGGGGCCCACTCAATTCTAGAATTTTCCACCAAAATCATTTATAAACCTAATTTCCGAATCAGTCACCTCTTAAAATTCATAACAAATCATTTGTTCATTTTTAACGATTCAAAATTTGTGGACATATACTCAACTTATATATGTATAACATATCCAAAATTCACAACGATCCAACGGTCGGATTAAAAATTATAACTCACGTAATATATCGTAAAAATACTGATTTGATTTTTAATACCTCTATTCTGACAAAAATACTGATAAAACACCTCAACAATAATTCCTTCAATTATAACCACATAAAATAAATAAATCCATCATTTATATCCGCATCAAATAAATATTTCCTTATCATATAAATCAATAATTATTTATTCACAAATAATATTACAGAATCACAATTATGAAAACCAGGCCGTTCCCAGGAAAGAGGGGGCTTTCCGATAAGGATTTCTCCTTACTAGCGCGCAATTAGGTGACCAAACCTCTCCTTGACAGAACTTTCTAGACATTGCCAATATTATTCAAATAATATGAATTATTGATCTGATAATGGGAAATATTGTGCAATGATAATTATTGAAACAACAATAATATAAAATATCAACGCAACAATTATTGAATCAATAAAATAAAATATTGAACAGTAACTACTGTAACAATTATTGAGTAGTGCCTTCTTATATACGAATCAATAATTCAACAATATCAGCATGCAATATATCGTGTGCTCTCTTAATGCAACCACGCCATTCATCGTATTTTAACCACCGTATTCCAACAAAGTTAACTTGGTAACAATTACGCCATTATTTATAAAAAACTCAAACTTTGTCGTTTTATTCATCCGAGCAGCTTATTTCAAGTTATGGGGCCCATTAATTGATCAAGGCCAATGCGGATATTCCCGACAAAAATAATATTCCACGACCAAACGAATATTCCCCGACAAAAGGAATATTTTATAACCACTTGCTTATTTTGTAAAATTTGCACATTTCACCCATAACCAAAGTATTATATCAAATTAATACCTTATTAATTTAGAATAATGAATAGAGAAAATTCAATTTTATTTATAATAAGTTGGGGTCTTACAAGGCACATGACCCAAACATCTGTCAGACACATGATCACTTTCTAGGAACCTCTATAAATACTTTTTCCATTCCTGAATAAGAGACTTTGGATTCTCTCTAGACTCGAGACACCCGAGAAGGCTCTTGCATTCCTAAGATTTATGTCACGTGTTACTAGAGTAACTATCTACCTGTTCTTTTTCCATCTTCAACTCTTCAATCAATTCCGTACTCTTTGTGAATTTCTCTTATCCTCAGCCAACACGAAACCCTAACCCTAGCGAGGAATAATTTCCATACCCATATTTCTTTGGTGACTCTGCTGGGAAGGTGTAGAATTCGTGAAGGGTATGCCCAAAATTTAAAGTGGGAGAACTACGGTAGAATTTCACCGACCACGAGTATTACCACACCAAATCTAGCTTCAAAGAAAGTGAATCAAGCTTTCCAAAGAGCGAATCTGGATATAGATAAACCAATCCTAGAAAATACTTCAGAAGAGAGTTCACTTCACCACAAATGGTTGATCAACGACCAACTAACACCATGCAAGCAAGCACATGCATGCATGCAATATGAAGAAGCAACAGGAGATCAGATGACGATGAATGTTGTGCAACGGGAGATGCTTAAGGCGTTGAAGAAGGCATGTGAATGACAAGGGATGATGACGACAATGATGTCAGAGATGTAGAGGCAGCAGGAGGAAATGGGGAATTTTTGCTAACAATTAATGTAGATCCCAAAATTTAAAGCCATGTTTCTAGGAAGTTTACAAGCAGTATGAGCAGGAGTGGGTAACAGCGACAAGGACAATCAGAATGTGTCTCCAACAACGGAAAGCCAGCAAATTCCAATCATCAATCTAGAGCCCCAAAACAGTGGTGACATGCCATAACATGGAGCAGAGATGAGTCAGCCTCAACCAACAATCATTCCAGCCACACTCCCAACATTCTCATAAGTACATGTTCAAACCATTCGAAGCCATAATTAACAACTCGATAAATAAGCATAACTCATGCAAGTTTTGCACGATGCAAGTGCAAAACAACCGATCTCTTTACCACACACAGTTGGTTGGGCTATGACGAAGTAAAGTAACCAAAAACTTTTGCTCCAAGAGTTCAACAAAACGTGGACAGATAGTGCCTTCAGTTGGTACTATAATTTAGAGAAACAGTTAGTCCAAGATTGGAATGATTTGAAGTTATAATTTTTTAAGAAGTTTTTCTATGTTCAAAAATAGATGACCATGTAGACAAGTTCAGGATTCAGACGCAGAAGTGCATAAAGCCAATAAAAGAGAAGAATTTAGTGAGCATATGCAATAATGATCAGATGCCTTCAAGCCCCATCTTATTACTAAAGCTTGTGATTCTTTTGTAATACTCTCATCGTTTGAATATGACTTGGGAGGAATCATGTCATTTCCCGCGAGCCATGAGGCTATTACGTGGAAGGGCAAAAAGACGACTAATGTGGCTTTAGGAGATTCTCATTAAAAGCCACAAGAGGGAAAAAGGGAAAAGAATGAAAAGAATGAAAGGAATGAAAAGAGCAAAGGAAAGTCATGGGATAAGTATTCAAGAATGCCAGTCCTGAAGGCTATTACGTGCAGTGAAAAAGTATTTAGGGATTTGTATGAGCAATGGCAGAACATGGAGTGGTGAAACCTCCAAAGCCCAAATTTGTGGTGACCGAAGAAATGAAGAGAGACCGGACTTCTGCGTGTATCATCAATACTATAATAAATTGAGTTTTCAGATTGATTAATAAGTAAAAATTTAGTAAATAAAATTTTTATTTTAATATTATTTATTATACATGTGTGTATAGGTGCCATGTGGATTAAATATTGGTGAAAATAGTAAAAAGATATTAAAATAATTTATGAGGTTAAATTATTTTAATATATAGAAAAAGGTAGCATTAAATATTTTTTGTGATATAATAAATTTGTATTATGAAGTTATCAATACCTTATATATAAAGACAGAACAACCGATCCTTTAAATTGAAAAACTCACTGAGTTAACTCTTAATTAATTAAGTTAATTAAGAGTTAACTCGGTGAATTTAAAATATCATAAATTGAGTCCATTTCAATCGACAAAATCGACGATTTCTTTTCAGATTTCCTTGTCTTCCTCTCCCTCTCTCTCTTTCTCACTACCTTCTCTTTCCCCCTTCAATTCCCGAGAAAAATAAGAAATAATAAAACTAATCGACCAAAAATTAAAGCATTCCTCTTCTTCAGCCTCGATCATATCTATTCATCTCCCCCTCAATAAATCACATCTCGGTTTGATCTCCTCCTCATCCCATAAAACCCTAGAATTGGGTTGCAAAAATATGTAATCAAAGCATCAAGACATGAAATTGATCGTCATTCAATTGGGTGGCCGATAATGGAGAGATCGATGTCTCACAATCATTTCTGATTTTCTTCTTTCTCTCACTCTCTGAAGGTCAGCAAAACGAGAGAACTTTTAAGTCTATTTCTCTTCGTAAGGTCAGTACATCTGCTTATCTTTCCAATTATATATTGATTGTTTTGATGGGTTTTATGTTGATTATAAGTTGGATGATCGATCTTTAATTTCTGACTTAAAATTAAGGCTTTTCTTCAGTGACTCAATTAACCCTTCTCGACTTCACTTGTTTTTTTTGCCACTAAGAAGTTGGCGATGGCAAACAAGAAGTTCAAAGTTAATCAATTATTGAATCTCCAGCGGTAAAAAAGAGAGAAAAAACTATGAAATATGTTAGTTCCCAGTAGGCACAATATAGATCTAGAAGGGGGGGGGGGGGGTTGAATAGATCCTTTTTAATTTCAAATACTTTTCTCGTTTATTTTGTATTTCTAGTGATTTAGCATATGACAAATATAAGAATCTTTTCAAGCACAACGGAATAAGTAAAAGATCCCCTTCATTGATATATTCAATAATCATACATACATTGTTCGTAGAGTTAGTTCAGTAGTAAGCAGTTAAAATATACATAGCAGCGATTATAGCGATTAAGTACATAATGTAAATGACATAAAAGTAAAAGACACAAGGATTTTAAGTGGTTCGTAGACTCAAGCTCCTAATCCACTCTTTTACTTTCAACTAGCAAGGTGATTTCTACTAAGGAAGGGCAAAGACTCTAATCACTAAGATTCCTTCAAGGCCGCAGACCTTGGAACTTCAGCTCACTAAGAACTCTTCAAGGTCGCTGACCTTGGAACTCCTCTAGTTCCCTAGAACTCTTCAAGCCCAAAGAGACTTGAACTTCATTTAGTCCCTCCCATAAGGACCCTCGAATCCCTCGGCTTCTTGTTGTTGAGTTATTTGTTTGTTGTTGTTGTTGGTGGTGCTGAGCTGCTAAGATGTCTTTAAGCTCTGAACATCTTCTGTACTTAGCAACTTGGCGTGATCATGCATCCTTGAAGTGCAGTTGAGTGTTACACAATGCTCAGCTTCTTCAGTTACTCAACCACTTCTGATAATCCCTTGATGAACTGCCTTGAAGATCATTCTTCTTGATACTTGATGGCTGCACATGATGAGTTTCTAAGATGACTGTAAGCTCTTCTGCTAGGTACTTAGAAACTTTCTCATGCTTGACACCATGATGGCGTTGGTGATCTTCTTTCTTGATACTTGATTCCTTCTCATGATAGACTTGCTAAGATGACTGTAGGCCCTTCTCTCTGGTACTTGGAGTCTTCCCATGATGGACATCAAGATGACATTGATGCTCTTCTTTCTCTTAGCAGTTTAGAACACTCTTCTTGTAGTAGAACTCTCACTTCTATATTGTAGAACTCTTACTTCTACTTCTTTCTTTATCTATTTCTAAATGTTCTTGGTGGATCGTAGATTGAGCCTTCAGACCTTCATTGGTCACTCACTATTTTACGTTGGTTAGATCAGCCCACCATTTCTTCAAACTCAGCAACTCCAGCAACTCTTGATCTTTGAAGCTCTTGCTAATTTATACTCCTTCCCAATCTTCTCATTGGAAAGTAGCCATTGGAAGTTCTTTGAAATGCTTCGCATATCTCGAGTTTTTTGGTGCAGACTGCAGATGTGACAAGACATCCCCTTTTTTGACTTTCTGACACTACAGTCTATTGTTTCACCTTCTCCGTCAGAGATGTTACTTTGATGTCTCGGGTAGGTCGATGACTTTATTTCCCCCTTCTGATTTCTCGATCAGAAGTTGTCTTTTTGCATCGATGCTCTCAATAAGCTCTTGTCCGAATACCAACCTTCAGATTGAATCGTTGCCAATGCTTCAATCTTTGGATGACTGAACTCTACGATTATGATGCTTGTTTTCTTGGACCTAATCGTAGTATCTTGTTGACTATTGCTCATTGACATGTAGAGTCAACACTACGATCTTGAAGAGTGTTGATTGGATCTTCAATGTAGAACACCTCTTCCTTCTCTTGTGCAGTGTCTTAACACTTCTGTTTGCCTCAACTGATCTCAGATACTAATGGCTTGACTCTTTGTTCTGGCCCCTTCTGAATAGCAAGACACTTCAGATTTGTGGCATGTCCAGCTCGCTTTCTCCTTGTGATCTCCCATTCACTTATCATCAATGGACTGACCCAATGCTTAATCACTTTAGCCTTGTTCTTCAGAAGCTGACCAGTATCTCTGTGTACACACCATCAGTTCTTTCTTTGTTTGGCAAACACTACGATCCCGATTTCTTCCAAGATCGTTGTCTTCTGATCACTTGACAGCTACTGCACTTGCTGACTTTTCTTAGTCAGTTACTGAAGTCTTCTTATGATCAACTTATGGAGGACTTCATCTCGAATGGCTTCACAACTCAATTTGGATGCTGATTGAGTTAATGCTTAGATCTTCTGTTAGCTTGCATGCCATTCGTTGAGTGCTCTCTGGTTTCCTTCAGGTGGGATGTATCTTTGCAGTACCAACCAGAGGCTTCATTCCTTTGGATATTCTGGGAGTGCTCATTTGTTTAGAATTGTGTTTTCTCTACGATTCTACCTTGGCTTTGTGAGAACATCTGTTAAGTTCTTAGTTTTTCACTTTACGATTCAGCTTCGGTTGTGCAGACACTACGACTCCGAGATCAGATCTTGACACTCTTTGATTTTTATCATTGTGCTTGTTGTCTTCATCTGATCTTGCTCGACTACGATCTCTGCCTCTGATACGATTAGTAGACTCTACGGCTCTGAGTGTAGTCTACGATTTTTGACTTAGCTTCGGCAGATGCTCGGTCAGCTCGTAGGCAGACTGTCTCTACGATTCTGAACATGACTTTCTCAGCAGACTACGGCTCCGATGAAGTGCTCCTCGACATATTACGATCCTTCCTCGTCTCTTCTGATAGTCTACGAACTCCGAGATCTACTATCTTGCAGACTACGATTCTGCCTCGATAGCTCTCGAGTTATCCTTGATTCTCCTGGCAGATTACGATTTCTGGTGCAATGCTCGACGATCAGACAAGCCTATCTATTACATCATAAGATCAACCTAACATGCTTGATCTTTCTATATTTATAGTCCTTGTACATCATTTCTTTTTAAGGACTTTATAAAGCTGTTTTGCTTATGTAGGATCAACCTAACATATTTGATCAATTCATTCTAAGTCCTTGTACATCTGTTTCTATTATCTATCAAAGGACTTTATAGCTTTTCTTAATGCAAGCATACTTGCATAGTCATTCATATATATATATATCATAATCAAATCATATATAAATAGGAATATCATTCACATGTTTATTCCTGACAAAATATTTATAGAAACGACAGGAAATGGTGAATCCAGACACATCAGGAAGTTGGCCACAAGAACCTTTTGCAGAGTGATGCTCTTTACCAGGTTTCCATTGTTTTATAAGCACTTTCTTCTAAAAGATCAAATCTTTCCTATCAAAATTGATCTTTTCTTGATTAATTGACTGATTTTCTTTTTCTTTTTTAGTATATTCTTGAAACCAGTTGTAAAACCCCGAATTTTATAAAATAAAAGTATTCAATTTTTATATTTAGTAAATGGTTAAATTGATAAAAAGTAAAGTTAAGGGTGATATATGAATTTTTTTTTAAAATAAGCAAGTGGCTATAAAATACTTATTGTTGTCGGGGAATATTCGTTTGGTCGTGAAATATTCTTTTTATCGGAATATCCGTATTTACCTGCCGCAAATGACCATTTGTGGGCCCCATAATGTAATAACCGTTTGATGAAGAAAATGACAAGTTTGAGTTTTTATAAATAATAAATAGTAGTTGTTACCAAGTAACACTTTGTTGGAATACACGGTGGTTAAAATACGTTGATACGCTGTTGTTGCTTGTGATGCACACCTGGTATTGCATAATATTTTTGAATTATTGATTCTTATGTAAGAAGGCACTACTCAATAATTGTTACATTAGTTACTGTTCAATATTTTATTTTATTGATTCAATAATTGCTGCGTTGATAGTTTATATTATTGTTGTTTCAATAATTGTCACTGCACAGTATTTCCCATTATCAGATCAATAATTCATATTATTTGAATAATATTATTAGATAGCATTATTGGCAATGTCTAGAAAGTTCTGTCAAGGAGAGGTTTGGTCATCTAATTGCGCGTAAGGAGAAATCCTTATCGGAAAGCCCCCTCTTTCATGGGAACTGCTTGGTTGTCATAATTGTGATTCTGTAATATTATTTATGAATAATTAATTATTGATTTATATGATAAGGAAATATTTATTTGATGCGGATATAAATGATGGATTTATTTATGTGTTTATAAATGAAGGATTTAATGTTGAGGTGTTTTATCGGTATTTTGTCGGATTGGAGGTATTAAAAGATCAAGTCGGTGTTCTTAAAGCTCTATTGCGTGAGTTATAATTTTGATCTGACCATTGGATCGTTATGATTTTTGGATATGTTATACATATATAAGTTAAGTATATGTCCACAAATTTTGAACCGTTGAAAATTAACGCATGATTTGTTATGAATTTTACAAGGTGTTGAAACGGTGTTGAAAATCATCCATTTGTAGATTTTGGATACTTTCTGTCTGGAATTTGGAAAAACTCAAAGCTACAAAGTTGTAGAGAATTCGATTTTGTGTGGAATGGATATAAAATTTGTATTTTTCTGATAAACGGGCTATTTTCTATGAATTGTTGAAGTTTTGGAAAATAAAATATTTTTTATTAAAATATTTAGTGGGACCCACTTTTGTTTTTTCAAAGTTGTGGGCTGAAATTCTTGTTCCAAGTTGGCTGCTCAGCTTTCATAATGGGTGGGCGTGGAATGAAGAGAAAAAAATAAAAAAATAAATATTATTTTATTATTTAGTCTCCTTTGGCGTTCTAGCATTTTCCTATAAATAGGTGCTTATGTTAGAATTGAAAATCACACCAGAAATATAAGTTTTCTCTCTCTATATTGTCGAGCGTATTTTTGTGAGTATTTTGATACTTTGAGAGTTGCTATTCAGTGCAAGGTTCCTTCGGCTTTACATTCTGGTCAGAAATACTGCTCTTTCGAGGTAAGGGATTTTTAAGGGTTGTTATGTTTTTCATGTTTCGTAATTTTTTCGACCTTCAAAAATTCTGGAAAAATTTGAAATGATAATTTGATGAGTTTTATTGATTGTGTCCAAAAATGGCGATTTTTGGATGTATAGATTAGGAGTTATGAATTTTATGGGAAAAGACTATTTAAAAAGTAAACCCTTATAACTCTTTGTGGTTAACTCCAAAATTAATGAAATTTTTATTGGGAGTACATCTATATAATATCAAGATATACACGTGAATTTTGGAATTTTTGGATAAAAGTACAATTTATGATAAATGTCTAAATATTCGGCAGTTTTGGCCATATGAAAAATAGTAAATGAATTTTAAAAATTCCGAGAAAAATATATGTTCAATATGGGACTATATTCTGTTAAATCCCAGAAAAGAAATATTTTTGGAACTGATTTGATATTTTTCATGAAAATTGACTAGTTATGAATAAATGAATTAAATATGTTATGTGAAGTAAGAAAATGGGAAAATAGAATTTTATGGCTTGGGAATCCTATATAAGGTATATGCAGATTTTTGATGAAGGTTTTGGTTATTGATGATGAAATCTTATGAGTTTGGCATTTTATGATGATTAAATGCATTAATTAGTAAAGTGTTAATAATTTAAATAAATTATTTATAAGTTTAAGAAATGATTAAGATATTGTTGTAATATTAATAATATTAGATTATGAGATTATTAAGTGATTTATAACATTTGAATTAAGGTGTTATAAATATTGATATGAATTTTGTTGTGGAATTTCTACCTTTTTGTGTTGGGGTTACTATTCACGTATACGACACTATTCACCGAAAAATAAAATTTTTCTTTTTGTCCAAGATGTCTATTATGGTTACTATCTTTGATTGAATCTATATTTTGATAATATTGTTTTTATTATCATATATAATATTTTTATACTCCTGGTGAAGAAATTTCTCTTTGACTTGAGTGTAAAGATGGGTAGATTATTTGTAAGACCCCAACTTTTTTTTTTAATAAAGATGATTTTTCTATAAATATCATTTTTTAATATTATGGAATGAATTTGATATAATGTTATAGTTGTGGGTAATATTTATAAATTTTGCTTAAGTATTCAAGTTGTTATAAAATATTCGATTAGTCGGGGAATACTCTTTTTTTTCGGGAATATTCAGACAACAAAGACAATCATTGGTGGACCTTATGAATGAAATTATTGTCGGATCGAGAAAACGACAAAAATATTTTTTATAAATAACGACGGAGGTGTTATTGTTAAAACCGCTGAACTACCCTTTAGTAAAAGTACTGAATACTGGCATGGTTGCATAGTAGTAGCGCACTGCGGTATTGATTATTGATGCTTACGTGAGAAATTACTCAGTTATACTCAATTATTGCTACAGTAATTGCTGCATCATATCTCTCATATTATTGATCCAATTATTGTCACAGTATCATCTGCATTATATGATATGTTATTAAATCAATAATTGAGACGACAAAGTTATTCATATTATTAAATTGCAATATTTACAATGTCTAGAAGTTCTGTCAAGGAGAGGTTTGGTCACCTAATTGCGCGCCAATAGGGAGAAATCCTTATTTGAAAGCCCCCTCTTTCCTGGGAACAACCCGGTTGCTAAATATTGTGAGTTATAATATTAATGATGAATAAGTTCGTGTTGATTAAAGATGAATTTGATAGTTTCATTGTGCTGGGATTATTTGTGTTAGTAGAAATCGACATCTATTCCAATGATAATTGATGTCTGGAGGTTATATTGTTCAATCGGGTATTCGGAGAACTTTTTGTGTTGAAGTACTATTCACGAGTTACTATTCAGGAGTTACTATTCATGAGTTACTATTCATGAGTTACTATTCATGAGTTACTATTCACCCGATTACTATTTACTCTAGTATTGTGCATTCGGGTATTTAGGTACAATATTATTCCATGAGGAGATGTGCTAATTTTTCAGACCTTTGGTTGAAGTTATATTAGTGAATCAATATGGATCGCTGGTTTAAAGTTTTAATAGTAAATCAGTATGGACCGTTGCTTTAAGTTTTAATAGTAAATCAATCTGAACCATCCATTTAAAAGTAAATCAATCTGGACCGTTCAGGAATTAGTTACTATTCAATCCATTCTTCTATAAATAGAAGCTCATTCCTTCATTATTTCTTACGAATTCACTGAAACTCTAGAGAGAGAAATTATAGAGAGAAAGAAGAAGAGTATTCTGCTACTTCACTACTTCGATATCCAAAGGTCTTTTACTAAGTAAGGGGTGTTATTCTTTCTTATTCATGAAGAGAACTTCATTATTCCATTCTTTATTATTCTCGTTGGAATAACTCAGATATGCTGGCATACCCTATACTTGGTGAAATCCTTATGTTATTCCATTCTTTATTATTCTGTTAGAATATCCTATTTGTGCGTTTTACGGGACCTTATTCCTTCTTTATTATTCCGTTGAATAACTTTTGTATCATACGCGACTCCCCTATACTTGGTGAAATCCTTATGTTATTCCATTCTTTATTATTCTCATTGGAATATCATGTCCGTGCGTTCGCCGGGACCGTTCCATATTTATTATTCTCATTGGAATAACTCACTCAGTCTTGCCTATCACATGCCCGGTGATTTCTTTTGTTATTTCATTCCTTATTATACTCAAATGGTTAAAGTTTTGACTTCTATACTCCATGAAATTAGTGGAATGTCATTGATATTTGCGCTTCATCCAAAGATCTTTTCATGGAAATATTCTTTTGAGCATTCTTGAATTTTACTCTACAAAGAAGTATCATGTTGACAATTTGGACGTTATTAGTTCCTGGATAAAATAATTCTTGAACTTGTTTTATTGAATTCTTATATCATTGTCATCATCTTCATGTTTATATTTTTTAAAGTCATCTGTGGCCTGTAGTGCATAGATGGACTTGGTATGATTATGACCAGGGATTATTCGGTATAATCATGACCGTAATGTTACAAATGATGTGGTAAAAGTCCTCATTGGCCCGTAGTGCATTGATGGACAGTTGTTGTCATGATCATGACCATTGATGAATACACAAATATCCTTGGCCCGTAGTGCATTGATAATTTTTGGTCGTGACCCTAATGAATACCCTTGGCCGTAGTGCATGGATGATGTGGATTATTTATTAAGTTGGGTCTCAGCGATAAAAGTGATGAAAAATGTTTTGAATCATAAAAGATAGTAGATTTAATTCTCTACTTGACTCTTTTAATGGATTACTTATTCCGCTGCAGTTAAACTTGATGTCTATTGTATTTTATCAGTTTAACATTGTTGAAGACTAATGATAATTTATTACAGATTATCTTAGTCATAATATTTCTTCTTGGGCTAGTTGAGCTCACCCTTTCTTTCACCGTTTTCTTCGTGAAATGAGAATATAGGCTGGGACGACGAGTGGAAACGGAGTGTGATCCAGATGATAGCATTAGTAGTCCTCACTAATCTGTTAAATAGTGTGATAATAAATGTAATGAGGACTGAATTTGAGTTTGTATACTGTCTATGAGGACTCCATTGAGAGTGGATATTGTCTAGAAGGCAATATTCTTACTTAAACTCTCAGTTTATGTTTTGTCATATTTTACACGACAGTTGTATAATTAAGTTGTATTTGATTTATGTACCATGTATTTGGCGACTCAAGATGGGTGATGTATACCTATTTTGGGGGCGTCACAGTTGGTATCAAATCTTAGGGATATGATCCCTGGCTAAGATGTGAGATAAGAACTAGGAGGGGAGAGACGGGGAATTCCTTCACTAGTATGACCTACCTAAGTTTATTTGTTATTTAATTGGTCAGTCAGAGTATAGGGTTAATATGTGATATGTTAATTAACCCTTGTTTTGTGGTAGTATTTGAAAATGGCATCCGAGAATGTTGGGAACATCAATGGAGCACAGGAGACCATTGAGTCTCCACAGATCAATAACCAGGACAATGTGCATTAGGAAGGTGACAATCCTCATGCAAACAACAACACTGACCAAATGATGAACGATGGAATGTTCCGAGGCTTCATGAAATTCATGCAATATCAGGAAAGAGCGGCTCCTGTCCAAAATTCTGGTGGAAACACTGGCAACTCTCGGACGGTCACCGCCAAACAGTTCAAGGAGCTGGGACCACCAGAGTTTTTTGGTGAGCCAAAACCACTTAAGGCGGAGACGTGGATAAAACAGATCAAATAAGATATTTGATGTCTTGGGTTGCTCCGAGGAGCAAAAGGTTCCCTTTGCCACCTTCATGTTTTGCGCGTAGGCGACATCGGTGGGAATCAGAAAGCGACTCAACCTCGCCGCACCAAGATGTCTTGGGAGAAGTTTCAAGAACTGTTCAATGACAAGTACTTTCTCGAAAGTATTCGTCACATGAAAGAGGTAGAGTTCATCAAGCTGGAGCAAAACAATATGACCGTGTCACAGTACGAAACCAAGTTTGCCAAGTCCTGGTTTGCGTCCCATTTGGTTGATAATGAGGAAAGAATGACGCGAATGTTTCTAAGAGGTTTGAAACCAGAGATACGTCAATACCTTATCTCTCATAAACTGTGTTTGTACTCAGATGTTGTTAATAGGGCTCAGTTATTGGAATGCGATAATGAGTCAACCCAACCAAAAGAGAAGCGTAAAGCAAAATAATAATACCATGATAGATATCAGCCATCGGTGAAAATAAGCGTGGAGGGAATCAACATGCCAGAAATGGTAACCACTTCGGTGGTAATCATGGCCAAAATAATAAGAATGGATATTTCAAGAAGAGGAGATTCAACAATGATGGAAAGACGTCAGCACCATCACCCGTTGTTAAGGAAGGAGAACGACCACTTATTATATGCTTCAAATGCGGAGGGGAGGGACATATCAGTCCAAACTGCGCGATGCCATCCAAAGCATGTTACAATTGTGGAAGAGAAAGACACCTAGCCCGATTTTGTCGTTCACTGAAGACAAGTCCAGCTGGGAAGGAGGCACCAAAGGTCGTCCCAGAAAAGTAAAAGCCAGTAGTGTAAGAGAGAGCATTTGTCGTGACCTCCCAGAAAGCAAGGAACCCGAATGAGGTCATCACGGATAAGCTTATCATAAAATCTAGCGAAGTATATACCTTATTTGATACCGGTTCTACCCATTCTTTTATTTCTCCTACTTGCGCTCAACGTTTAAAATTGACTCCGAAGAAATTGGACTTTGACTTAGCTGTTGAAACTCCGTTGGGAGAAACCTTCATTACATCCACTGTTTATAAGTCTTGTTTGGTTCAAATCGGTATCCTCACATTACCTGTCGATATTATTTCATTGAAAATACTTGCATTTGACGTAATTCTAGGGATTGATTGGTTAACTACTCATCATGCAAAAATTGATTATTTTCATAAGGTTGTTAGCTTTCATATTCCTAACCAACCAATTATGCGAATTCAAGCAACCAAACCATTAAAATCAATCACTGTCATCTCAAGCCATAAAGCTATTCGTTTATTGAAAAATGGATGTCAAGCTTTCTTAGCTCATGTCACGGATCTAAACAAAAATACGTCAGTTTTGAATGATATTTCTATTGTTAATGAATTTTCTGACGTATTCCCTGAAGAACTTCTTGGCCTACCCCCAGAGCGTGAAATTAAATTTTGTATCGACCTTGAACCCGTTACAAAACCTATTTCCAAAGCCCCATATCGAATGGCTCCTATTAAAATTCAGGAGTTAAAGACCCAACTACAGGAATTATTAGACATTGGCTTTATTCGTCCTAGTATTTCTCCTTGGGGTGCTCCTGTTCTATTCGTGAAAAAGAAAGATGGGATTATGCGACTTTGTATTGATTATCGGGAGTTGAATCATGTCACCATCAAAAATAGGTACCCATTGCCACATATTGATGACCTATTTGACCAGTTGCAAGGTGCCAAATTCTTTTCAAAGATTGATCTTCGTTCTGGATATCACCAATTGAAGATTAGAATCGATGACATTCCAAAAACGGCTTTCAGAACTCGGTACAGGCATTATGAATTCCTATTCATGTCTTTTGGATTGACTAATGCTCCAGCTGCCTTCATAGATATGATGAATCGAGTATTCAAGGATTATTTGGATCACTTTATGGTCGTCTTCATTGATGACATCCTTATTTATTCCAAAAGCCGTGAAGATCATGAGCAATACTTGAGGCTGATACTCCAAAAGCTTCGTGAATATAAGCTTTATGCCAAGTTGAAGAAATGCGAGTTCTGGCTTAAGGAATTAGCATTCCTTGGGCACCTAGTATCAAGTCATGGAATATCTCATTAACCCAAAGAAAGATTGAAGCTATTAAAAGTCGGGAGCAACCTAAATTAGTAATGAGAAGCACGTAGCTTTCTATAACCGGGTTATTATCGGAGATTCGTAGAAGGTTTTCTCGAATCGCTACTCCACTAACTCAGCTGACTCGAAAAGATACAAAATTCGGTTGGAACGAGGAATGTGAGAAGAGTTTTCAAGAACTCAAGAGGAGACTCATTTCAGCACCTATTTTGACAATACCATCTGGCTTGGAGGGGTTTGTCATCTACAGTGATGCTTCAGGCAAAGGTTTAGGATATGTTCTCATACAACATGGGAAAGTCATAGCCTATACCTCTCGACAACTCAAAGAATATGAGAGGAATTATCCTACTCATGATTTAGAGTTGGCAGCAGTCGTTTTTACACTAAAGATTTGGAGGCATTACTTGTATGGGGAGAAAGTAGAGATCTTTACAGATCATAAAAGCCTCAAATATTTCTTTACTCAAAAGGAACTCAACATGCGACAACGACATTGGCTTGAACTGTTGAAAGATTATGATCATACCATCCTAGAAAAGCGAACGTGGTAGCTGACGCATTGAGTAGAAGATCATATGCGGGTACGAGTGCGAGATTGTAAGATTGCATGGTATGCCAGTATCCATAGTTTCTGATCGAGACCCAAGATTCACTTCAAGATTTTGGGTTAGTTTGCAAAAAGCTATGGGCACGGATTTACGATTTAGTTCGCATATCATCCTCGGATTTTACGGACAATCGGAGAGGACTATTCAAACTCTTGAAGATTTATTAAGACTCTGTGTCCTTGACTTCAAGGGAAGTTGGGACAAGTAGGAACTGTGGCCTATAGACTCGCTTTACCGCCAAGTATGTCTCGTGTTCATAATGTTTTTCACATATCTATGTTACATAAATATGTGAAAGACCCGAACCACGTTATTAAGTTAGAACCGGACAATATAGCGGAAGATTTAACATATGAGGAGGTTCCTGTTAAAATCTTGGATAAAAAGGAGCATATTCTATGCTCTAAGGTTATACCTCAAGTCAAAGTTTTGTGGAGGAACCACGATGTTGAGGAAATGACCTGGGAGTTAGAATCTGAAATAAAATCAAGGTATCCTTACCTCTTCGACATACCAGTGCACGTCTTTCTAATTTCGAGGCAAAATTTCATAAGAAGAGGAGGTTGTAAGACCCCAACTTTTTTTTAATAAAGATGATTTTTCTATAAATATCATTTTTGAATATTATGGAATGAATTTGATATAATGTTATAGTTGTGGGTAATATTTATAAATTTTGCTAAGTATGCAAGTTGTTATAAAATATTCGATTGGTCGGGAAATTCTTCTTTTGTAGGGAATATTCGTATAACTAAGACAATCATTGGTGGACCACATAATGGAATTATTGTTTGATTGAGAAAACGACAAAAATATTTTATAAATAACGATTGAGGTGTTATTGTTAAAACCTGTTGAACTACCCAATAGTAAAAAATGCGATGTCTACGTGGTTGCATAGTAGCACACGGTATTGATTATTGATGCTTATGTGAGAAATCACTTCGATTTATACTCAATTATTGCTACGATAATTCTTTGCATCATATCTCTCATATTATTGATCCAATTATTGTCACAGTATCATCTGCATTATATGATATGTTATTAAATCAATAATTGAGACGACAAAGTTATTCATATTATTAAATTGCAATATTTACAATGTCTAGAAGTTCTGTCAAGGAGAGGTTTGGTCACCTAATTGCGCGCCAATAGGGAGAAATCCTTATTGGAAAGCCCCCTCTTTCCTGGGAACAACTTGGTTGCTAAATATTGTGAGTTATAATATTAATGATGAATAAGTTCGTGTTGATGAAAGATGAATTTGATAGTTTCATTGTATTGGGATTATTTGTGTTAGTAGAAATCGACATCTATTCTGATGATAATTGATGTCTGGAGGTTATATTGTTCAATCGGATATTCGGGGAACTTTTCGTGTCGGAGTACTATTTACGAGTTACTATTCACGAGTTACTATTTATGAGTTACTATTCATGAATTACTATTCACGAGTTACTATTCACCCGATTACTATTCACTCTAGTATTGTGCATTCGGGTATTTGGGTACAATATTATTCCATGAGGAGATGTGCTAATTTTTCAGACCATTGGTTGAAGTTATATTAGTGAATCAATATGGATCGCTGGTTTAAAGTTTTAATAGTAAATCAGTATGGACCGTTGCTTTAAGTTTTAATAGTAAATCAATCTGAACCGTCTGTTTAAAAAGTAAATCAATATGGACCGCTTCAGAATTAGTTACTATTCAATCCATTCTTCTATAAATAGAAGCTCATTCCTTCATTATTTCTTACGAATTCAATTTGAAACTCTAGAGAAAATTATAGAGAGAAAGAAGAAGAGTATTCTGCTACTTCACTACTTCGATATCCAGTGTCTTTTACGATAAGGGTTGTTATTCTTTCTTATTCATGAAAAGAACTTCAGTTATTCCATTCTTTATTATTCTGTTGGAATAACTCAGTATACGCAGACACCCTATATACTTGGTGAAATCCTTATGTTATTCCATTCTTTATTATTCATTTGAATATCTTGTCTCTATGTTGCGTTTCTGTGGGAACTCGGTTCCGTATTTATTATTCTCATCGGAATATCTTGTGCGTGCGCGTTCTGGCTTGACACAGTTCCATATTTATTATTTTGTTGGAATAACTCCGCTGCTGTCTATCTATCACATGCCCAGTGATTTCTTTTGTTATTCCATTCCTTATTATACTCGGTTGGTTAAAGTTTTGACTTCTATACTCCATAAAATTAGTGGAATGTCATTGATATTTCAAGCTTCATCCAAAGATCTTTTCATGGAAATATTCTTTTGAGCATTCTTGAATTTTACTCTACAAAGAAGTATCATGTTGACAATTTGGACGTTATTAGTTCCCCGGATAAACTAATTCTTGAACTTGTTTTATTGAATTCTTATATCATTGTCATCATCTTCATGTTTATATTTTTAAAGTCATCTGTGGCTGTGTAGTGCATAGATGGACTTGGTATGATTATGACCGTGGATTATTCGGTTGTAATCATGGATCGTAATGTTACAAATGATGTGGTAAAAGTCCTCATTGGCCTGTAGTGCATTGATGGATAATTGTTGGCATGATCAATGACTAATCGATGAATACACGAATATCCTCGCCCGTAGTGCATGGATAATTTGTGGTCGTGACCCTAATGAATACCCTTGGTCAGTAGTGCGGGGATGATGTGGATTATTTATTAAAATTTGGGTCTCAAATGATAAAAGTGATGAAAAATGTTTTAAATCATAAAAGATAGGAGATTTAATTCTCTACTTGACTCTTTTAATGGATTGCTTATTCCGCTGCAATTAAACTTGATGTCTATTGTATTTTATCAGTTTAACATTGTTGAAGACTAATGATAATTTATTCTGTATTATCTTAGTCATAATATTTCTTATCTTGGGCTAGTTGAGCTCACCCTTTCTTTCACTGCTTCTTCAGAAAAATGAGAATATAGGGGGACGAGTCGGAAAGCGGAGTGTGATCCAGATGATAGCATTAGTAGTCCTCACTAATCTGTTAAATAGTGTGATAATAAATGTAATGAGGACTGAATTGGAGTTTGTATACTGTCTATGAGGACTCCATTGAGAGTGGATATTGTCTAGAAGGCAATATTCTTGCTTAAACTCTCAGTTTATGTTTTGTCGTATTTTACACGACAGTTGTATAATTAAGTTGTATTTGATTTATGTACCATGTATTTGGCGACTCAAGATGGGTGATGTATATCTATTTTGGGGGCGTCACATTATTTGTATGATCATGACTATGGGTTCTCTTTGGCTAGTAGTGCAAAGTTGAATCGTTGACTGGTATGATCATGACCATTGAATTTACAATTGAATATTTTTAGCTTAAGTGCAAAGGTGAATTGATTAACATGGTTATAATTATGGTTTATATAAATTCTGAAATGATTATGTATTTCTTTGAGATATGAATATCTTTGGCCTATAGTGGAAAGATGAATTATTGATGAATATCTTTGGCCCGTAGTGCAAAGATGATCTATTTTTGGAATATCTTTCGCCCGTAGTGCAAAGATGACTTGTTGATGAATATCTTTGGCCCGTAGTGCAAAGATGAAGTTATTAGTATGATTATGAACAGGAACTGTGATTTGGTATAACCATGATCTTTGATGTTTCAGGTAAAGACAGGAGATGAAAATTATCTTCGTCCTGGATGAGAAGATGAATTTAGAATTACAATTATGATTATGAGTTATTCATATGAATGTGGAAAGGAACTGTTGATTGATGTTACAGGGATAAAACATTGTTGGTGGACTTTTAACATGGAGAAGATAATAAACTTTATGGTCTATTTAACTCTTCTAATGGATTGCTCGTTCTGCTGCAACTATGGTTGAAAAGATTTATCATCACCATATGTTCTAAATCTCTGATTTATTACTGATGATGACTATTGATAATTTAATTATCTTTAGTCATGATATTCTTTATCGAAGTTAGTTGTGCTCACCCTTTTGCTTCACAATTCCTTTCAGGTAATAAAAGTGTAGCTGGGTCGAAATGGGGATAACAGGGGAATAGTGTGGTGGTCCGAGACTATCAAAGTTTCTCAACACATTATAAAACGGCATGACATACAATATATAATTGTATTGAGGACCTAAGATGTGTGTGTTATATATTATACGTCACCTAATAATTGATTTTTGGTGAACAACAATAGGGTGAGGTGAACCCAACTTTGGAAGGGTGTTTTGCCACTATCATACAAGATGTCTAATGACATACAACCTTGTGTTATCATAAAACAGGGTTGTGCACATCCACTTGTTGAGTATATCTACGAGCACTACCTATATGATCTTGGAGTTGGGTTGAAACATAATGTTCAATCGTAGACGGTGGAGATAGTTATATGTCAAGAGAAGACTCACCATTAGAAGGAACATGATAGTAATCTTCTTGTTTTTCTTTGGGGTCTATTGGATCAACCAAGGATAATTCTCTGGACATATGATATCTATCACAACCTAGACGCATGGCCTCCCATGTACGAAGGTTTTCTTGAGCACTTCCCAAAGATTTTAATTTCTAAAACAGTTCTAGACTGTACCTTTATGTAAGGTATCACTGTGAGGTGTTGTCCATAGTTGGGACATGAGTTAAAGTTGGTATTAAAACTCACAGTATATGTGTTGTTGTACTTTGCTCGACAATTGTAGTAATAAAGTTGTAGTTGTTTTCTGTACCATGTATTTGGCGACTCAGAATAGGTTGGATGGATTGGACCTATTTTGGGGGCGTCATACCAGTGTGTACCCAGAGGCCATGAGAGAGCTTAAGAAAGTGACTGCTAAGCATCCATGGTTAGTTTTTTTTTATATACAGAACCAATATTAATTATTTGGAAAAAATAAATTCTCTTATTAATTTTATTAATTTTAATTTTTGTAAAAATGATTTTATGTTGAAATGAGAAATTGATTTAGGATTTTGATGGATTGAATTATTGGAAAATCAAGAATTTGATGAAAACATTTGTTAATGAAGGGCAGTTCTTGAACATGCTTTTGAAGCTGATCAATGCCAAGAACACCATGGAGATTGGTGTTTACACTGGTGTCTCTAAAGCAGCTGAAGTTGCATACTGCACTTCATATCCTTTTAAGAGTGAAGGTTATGGAAACAAAAATTCATTACTTGCTAATGAAAGGTAACTGGAACTTGAATAATATATTTTTTTACTTAGTATATCCTTCAATTAGACAAATTAACATTCAAAAATGAAGTGTTACACCTATCACTTTGTTTGCATTATATTTAAGTTAATAATTTTCTTTACGTATAACCAATATCTTATGGGAATAAGTTGTTTGGAGATGTGTAGTATGAAGAGGCATTATTGAAGTATGACATTGCTCTATAACTTGCCTCGGTGATTCCCTCTATTGATGAATTACGTTCAATTTGTCATTCAAACCGTGCCACATTTAGGAGGTTATGTTATACAAACATTTAAAAGAGGTCAGACTGTTAAATTGAGTTATAGTTTAGCATGTAGGTCTCCTACGTATGTGAAATATAATGTCAGTAGTCATTTTGAAATCAATACCTATTCCCAGATCTACTAAACACTGATTTTTTTTACTAAGATTATCAATAAAAAATAAAATAAAATAAAAATAGTAGTATCTATCTTATTGTAATTTTGCTAAATTTATGAATTCGGATATGAATATATGATGGAGAGCACTTGTTGGATTAAATTGAAATTATCAAATTAAATTGATTTCAGTCTTGAGAGTATTAATCTGGAAGATATATTAACATGTGAGGAAATAAAATTTTAAGATGGTAGTGATGTTCAGTTGCATTTAGTTATTATTATGTAAATAATATGTGCAGTTGCAAAATTGTTAATGGGTCTATAGCATCAAAACTCACATCTGATATATTTAATATTTGTATGTGTTAAAGCAAAACAAGGGTTTTTATTAGTCTTTATTTAGTTTTTCTATACAATATTTTCACACTTTAAACCTATTTTTTGGGTTTTGTTTTCTTTTTTATAGTTTCATATTTATGCTATTTTTGTTCTTTTTTTTTGGTGGGATAGCTTTTTTTGATTAGAATAGAACGAGGTGAGGCCGACTTATATAATCACTTTCACTTGGCTGTTTTTTCTTTCATTTTTTAATTTATTTCATCTATTACAGCATCGGAATAGTAAAGTTGTTGATCAAGACAATTCACCCAAAAAAGATGCAGACCATATTCATGAAAAAAGAGTTACAAGCTGGCTTGAATTCCTCTAACTGATGAATGAGGAATGAGGATGAGATTGAAGTCATCAGCGACAACTAGGACGAGGTAAATACTTGATTTTGCTATGTGATTTGGGGTTCCCTATCTACTTTTATGTCTCTCATTTTTTTCTTCTCTGTTTTCTTTTTCTTAATTGCAAGAACGGGAAGTTCAAGCAGAAACAAAATCTTATCTTTTGAGCCAACAAAGCGTGCAGTTTTCAGGTGATCAGTACTTTGTCTTTCTGTATATTCATTTTTTGTTCCAACAAGCCCCCAATTTTTTAAATATTTTTTAGGTGTCTTTATTCATTTTTCTTTTGCTCTGGAAGATGGTTAAAGGTTCAATCTTGATGTAAGGCTGATTTCACTAGGCCCTTTTCTTTCTTCATGTATTTGAGATTATTTTTCTGAGATTGGTATTATGGAATTATGGATAATTTTGATTCTTTTTGGGGGTTCTTTACAAGTTGAGGTTTTGAATGCTCAGAACTTGACATGCAATTCAAATTATTTGAAGGCATTGGAGGGTTCGATAAATGGTTTAAACTCAATTAGTGATGTGTGGAAATTGAATGCAAATTCATCTTTTCCCCCCAATTACTGTGATTGGGTAGGCTTCACTTGCAGTTAAGTTAGAACTTGGAAGGGAAAGATTAATGGGCAAGCTCTCAGAATCAATTTCCCTTAATTCATCCCACAATGTGCTCAAAGGCTCATTTCCAACATAACTGTTGCATTTGCCCAATTTAGAGTTTTTGGACTTGAACAAAAATGTCTTTTCTGGGTTGTTTCCAATTAGCATCGATCTGCCATCAATTCGAGTTTTCAACATTTCTCAGAATATTTTCAGTGTTTGGTTCCTGATGGTATATGTAACAACTCACCCCGTATTCAAGTTATTAATTTAGCAGTGAACTATTTCAATGGAAATATTATATTGGAGCTTGAGAAATGCAGCTCAGTGGAACACCTAGACCTTGATTCAAACTATCTCTCAGGTATTATACGGGATGATCTGTTTTGGCAACAAATTTGACTACATTGACTCTTAGAGATAATAGGCTTTCTGGGCAATTGGGCAACAAGTTGATTATATCCTTTCAAATATTTGGAAAAGTGCACATTACATGTTTGATGAAATGCCAAAAAAGAAATATAACTTGGTATTTGATAATACCTAGAATGTATTCATCCTCCAACAGTGTAATAAGTTAACATGGTTGTTTTTCTTTTCCCTTTTGTGCTTTTAGATATCATTTTCCTACATTGACGAATGTTTCTTTGCTTTTCATTTTTCTGAAGTTGAATAGCATTATACGCGAGTTGAAAGAGATTTATGCTACATTTGGATTGTCGGAATTAAGGAGGGCATTGAATGAACCATTTTCATTCTCTCCAAATTTATGAATTTTATTATTTGAGAAATGGTATAGAATGGCTCATTCTAGCTAGGTTTAGAATGAATCATTTCACTCACTATTTCATTCCATTCTTAGTATTTGTTTCATGTTTCATTTCTTATGCTATAATGAATGTATTTTTTGTTAGATACATTCAGGTTTAAATTAGTCAATTTATTTTTTAAACTAGCCCGTGCATTGCACGGGCTATCAACTAGTATTAATAAAGGTATGGATTTTTTTATATGAGATGCTTATTTATAAGGAATGCAGGGTAAAGGGGTCAGTATTGGTTTTAAAAAAAACAAGACAAGCAAGTCTTATATAAGCAAGCATGAGTTGTTGTATCATCTGAGTATTTAGCTGGTGCTGGCATTCAATAAGAAATATAGGCAAGGGAGTCATCAAGCCTATGTGAGTAATTAACCTGCACGCAAAATCCTTGGAGAGCAAGGCTGAGTTCTTTTATAAAATCAAGACTTCAAACTTTCAGTCTTGTTTTCCCTAAACCATAATCTCAATTTCTTCTTGCTCAAAATCCTTTCATCTCCCATTCTTATATACTGAAGTTCAACAATACTAAGGTCTTGGAGAGCTGAACTGTGACTAACCGGAGATGGGAGAGTAGTGATTAAGAACATTGAAGAACTCAGCATATTTAATTAAACAATTAAGAGGTAATTACTCCTTTGCTATATTGTGCTATATGAGAATTACTCCATTAGTTGGTTAATAATATGTTTAACTGTGAAATAACTGTGTGTGATGTTAGATTATATAACCACTGATTACTTACAGAGTATTGGTATCACATGTAGCAAAGGATATGTTATGGAAACTTAAAGTAAATTGAAGATGATCAAGTTAAGAAATTATTTAGTTTACAAACTAATATGTTGAGTTTAACTGTGTATATCAGACTGTTATGGCTGGAATTTGTATAAAGGAGATAAGTTGGATGTGTGAAGGCATAAGGGAGATAAAAATGGGATTGAAGAGCAAACCAATAGCTATGCAAAAGATGTCTTAAAACTATGCACACTAACTGTTCGATAAAAGTCCCTAATGGACTGTTTTACTTAAAAATTTATTATTTGATAGAATTAAAGCCTAGGCTGGATATGTATACCATACATGATGATAATTAGAGTATTTGGGTATGTCAAGTTAGAAAAAAACTCAATTTTAAGCTTCAATGAAAATTCAAAAATTTATTTAATGGGTCAGTTTCGGCCACTGTTTTGAGTGGCCTATGGAATCTGAAATGGAGTGATCAGAACTTCTAAATACAGTACTTTATATGATACACAACCTATATAAAATTTGTCACAATCTGGTATATGAGCTAAATTATACAAGACCGCAAAGTGACCACGCGGGAGGGGGAAAGAGTTGTTGCCTAGGGGCAGCAGCGTGTACCAGTAGCGGATAGCAGCAGTGGCCATGATGGGGCAATGGCTGGAGGCTTCCTTGGCTCTCAGTCAACTCATTTGAGCCAACCAAATTGCTTAGCTATTGTATCTCGTTATTAGGCAAGTGTATCATCTATATTAGCTTTAAAACCCAACTCAAACAAAACAAGAATGTTGGGATAAAAGTGTAGCAAAGCATGAATCAAAGGGAAAAGCTGCTGGCTAGTGGTAGCAGCAAGTACCAGCAGCAGCAGTTGGTGAACAGTTGGGCAACCCATTTTGACAAACTAACATAATTTTATGAAACTAATTATCAAGTATGGTTTTGGTTGGTTTTATAATTATGTATATAGACTTTCCTTTGGGATGTGTAAGTCTAGAGTTGAAGGAGAAGCAGAAGCAGGCTACGCCTTGGCAATGATGAAGGAACATAATTGGCATGGGCTGGGAGCTTTACATTAGCTTTCAGTTAGTGCACTTATATGGCTAGAGATGCTTAATTGTTGGTTCCTTCTTATAAGCAAAGGTATCACCTATTTTGGGTTCCAAAATCTAATATAAACGGGTTTAAAACTTTCTAAATAAAGAAGTATATATGATTTACATCAAATCTCCAATTCAATGTTGATGCTCGCATATGTAGAAACTATAATGAATTAGCAAGTTATAAAATTAAGCTATCAAATGTAAGTGTGGCAAGTTAGAAATATTTATTAGGTATGTTTGGGGCCGCGAGGCCAACCTAGGCCACACTTAGCTTGGCTAAGCCCCACGGGGCCAAGTAAAGCTTGGCTTCCCACATGGCTAGTCAAGTTGGAACTGTTATTCAATAAAAAAGGGTTGTTTGATGCACTTAGTCGAAAAGGGGACTGTTTTGACATTACGAAGGAAAACAAGATTATGTAACACTGGCATACAAAAATGAAATTATAAATCATGGGAAAGACTATACATTAACCATACATGTGGGAAATACTTTCAAAACATGAACTAAGCTATGAAGACACCTTGTGTGCTAGAAATTAAGTAACAAAAGCATGAAATGCTCATATACTAAAGTTACTAATAGAGTGTAAATAATTATTGTAATGTGGTTACATGTGATGAGCATACCGAACTTTATTAAAGAGACAAATGGCTATTTTGAGAGCATGGATGAGGTATTTGAAAAATGTGTACAAGTATTTCAAAAGTAACAACACAAACTAAAAATATAATCAATGTGATTATGTGATATGTGAATATACAAGCTATATGACTTGGATGTTTGGCTAATATATTTGTACATGCAAATATAATTGTGTAGGCTTTGTGAGAACAAGTTAAGCTGAATTTTATCAATAGTCTACGAACAAGGAAAGTATCTAAATCTTACTCTTCATTGAGCAAGTATTATGGAATTATTCATATGTGGATAAGTTCTCTGAATTTTGAACCGTCTCCCATTTATTTATGAATAATACAAGGTATTAAGACCTTTTTATTCCAATTAGCTTCAAAAGAATAGTTAATGTACTGTCATGTATATCGAATGAAATTCAATATGCATGAACAGGTTGAAGGTAAGTCTAAACTATTTTTTCTGGTCAGACACATGTAAAATATTTTAATTTCTTTATAATAAGCCTTGAATATTATTGTGCAATGATTTGAGCTATCCAGCTATATTGTTATAGTTTGGACTCTAGACTGAGAATGAACAAACCCTGAAATGGGATATTTTTATTGCACTCTGGAAGTGGTGACGTTGAATATAAAAATTATTCTAGATAAGATAGTATTGATCAATACATGGCATAAAGGGCTGATCACCCACCGTGCCCGTAAGATAAGACGGTTTACAGATAAATCTCTGATAGAACCTTTTCAAGAAAATAAAAGGCTTGTTCATGGTCTTATAATCTCTCAGCAATTTGATATTGATATGATATTCCCAGAATATGAATGATTCATGATTTAATTGCTTTACAGTTTTGTTTCACTGTCAAAGCATGCCTCAAAGAAAATATTTATTTATTGTTAAGATATTAAAGAATGCTATTACTTGCTAAGCAATTAAATGCTCATTCTTACTTTGTTATAAATGTTTTCAGCTAATCAGGCTCTAGCAGAGGGGTCTATTAGAGACAAAGGAAAAGGAAAAGCTACTGAGTAGTTGGAATATGATGTAATAGATAGTTTATATGTTTGTAAATATTTAACTATCATGTAATAAACACTTAAAGGTCTACGTACCTGGGATTAGAAAAACTCTGATGTAATAAATTTATTAAGTTTAATATTATTTTAAGTTGAATCCTTGATATCGTGAAGCACTGAATAAGGGTTTCAAGTACCCGAATTTAGGGGCATCACAAATACGTAGGACATTCCACCATAAACTGTTACAGTCTGTGAAGAATTTACCATGAGCAATTAGCAGCAGCTGAAATTGAGTTAGGAAGGGGAAACAACGTGTTGAACAAGCCACTGCCCAACTATAAAGGGAAAGAAACGTACAACACTATTACCCATAGTGAAGCACTGGAAGGAAGAGAAGTGGAGATAACGAAAAGTGTCGAAGTGATATAGGAAATTGAGGATGTTTCTCATCCGGGTTTACAAGTGAATGCGTTGATAAATGGAGCAAAGTTTAGAAGATTTTTTTACCAGATAGGATTGACCAAGGAAAAAAGAATAGAGGTGACCAAGGCAATCATCAAAGCTGCTGAAGCATAGGAAACTTGCATAGCAGTAAGCAAAGGTTTTGCAAATATGGTGGAGGAGGAGGAGCACAAATCTCTTTCTTCAAGGTGGATATAAAGGTGAAATACCTACATAATAAACCATTGTATGTGACAGCAATAATCAATGGTTTAGAAGTGTGAAAGGCGTCCATTGACAATGGAGGATCTATAAATACCATGCCCTACAACATGTTTAAACAACTGGGTCTGCTGGTGTTGGTCGAATTCTATATACGCTCACACGCAAGCGCACGTGGTCAACAAGTAATATAATAGTAAGAAAAAGTATCGTTCCCACAAAGACTAGTATGAAATTAAGCCTAACAATTACCAGTTTTATATTAACCCAATTTTATTAAATTACTCAAATTTAATGATTATAACTAATAAAAACTAAGAAACTAAAAATCCCAACCAATCAACACAACTTAATAACTGTAATTTCAAGCAATTAATGGAGAATTAGGCTTACAACTTCACTTTAAGTCTCACTCCAATTATTACACCTTATTCCAGTTTAATTCACTATCTCAGTTTATTAATCAAGAACATTTAACTAGAATTAGCCATCTCTCGATGCACTAACACCATATTAACTTAAATCCACAAATTGATAGAATTAAGTCAAACACCCTAATCAACTAATTCACTATATCTCTATGTGAATTAAAATCAAAGAAGGTTTAAATTTAAGTTCTTTACCCCGATTAAATGCAATGCTAGGTATATCTCTATCCTAACATACATCAAGATTCCATTAAAACATAGAATTCAAGAACACATGCTAAAGTGACTAAGTCTAGATTCATACATCATCTCTCGAATCCATATAAATCCACATAGAACTGGTGATCAAGCAATTCATAAATTAAAGTGCAAATCACAATAGATAAACTGAATTGATAGATTATTAAACTGAAATTAAGGCTTCACAATCATT
Source organism: Panax ginseng (assembly GCA_020205605.1). NCBI lineage: Eukaryota > Viridiplantae > Streptophyta > Magnoliopsida > Apiales > Araliaceae > Panax > Panax ginseng. Next base: position 172,185,860 of record CM035132.1, read on the forward strand.
GTTCAAACATTAAGATCCATTGCAAGCCTAACAAGTACTTTAGTTCATTATGAATGAAATAAAAACTAAAAAGATAGAGAAATTCATCATCCCAATTACAATAATTGAAATAAAGAAGAAGAATAGTTACAAAACCACCCTTATCCTTGCTCCAATTTGCAATCTTTGTGACCTTGACCTTCAAATCCTCTCCTCCAATGATCTTCTCAAAATTAGGGTTCAAAACTTGCTAATGATTCATTGTTGTGTTATCTCTCTGTTGTTGTGTATGTATGTTATCTCATCCTCAGTCATGTATTTAGTCCCAAAACGACGCTTATCAGAGTTCCAATCCATGCCAAATTGATTCTCATCCACAGCTACAGAGTTCCAATTAAAACACAATTCTTGCTCTTTCCTCAGCACTTCACCCCTGAAGGTTTTTTTCTATAAAGGTTTCGCCCGTGAGAGGGTCTTCTATAGTTAGCTCATGTACCCCCGCCCCGACGGGGGTTTCCTTTGTTAAAGTTCCCGCCCCGATGGGGGGTTTTCCTGTAACTTTGATTTTTGTCCATTTTGATGCCAAGTCCTGCCACAAAGCCACCATTATGCCACAAATGCTACGCCATGACACCTAAACATAAAACAAACATAAACAAGTAAAAACGAACATAAATATATAGGATCAACACAGTTTAAGTTCGTATTAGAGGCCGATTCATAGGTATAAAATCCACTTATCAAACTCCCCCAAACTTAAATCCGTGCTAGTCCTCGACCATAAAACAAAACAAAAATGCAATGTAATGAAATGAAATGTAACTAATCTACATGCCTACGAATCCAGCAGTAATGACAAAAACAAGTTTGCTCAATCGACCTCAGAGAAATCAAGTAAACATGTTAGCATGTCATATCAGGGCAAATCAATAACTTCTCAGTCAATCATCAAATCTTAGACTGATATCACTGATACAGTGCGTGTGTGCTCAACAACCATGATAACTGATATGAATTCAAATTTAATACATAATAGACCTCTTCAAAGGCATCATACCGTGTAAACTCAAGAAATCCCAAAATAGTCAAGATCCAACTAAAATCAAATAATTACCAATATCAAGGGTCAAAATAGGGTACTTATGTTTTATTTTTCATTTACGGGGGCTTTTGCTCTTATCTCCCGTTTTATTCTTCTTCTTTTTTATACTCATAGTTGTGCAATGTCTAATTCCCTTAGGCTTTTCAATGCTACCATAACGAGCTTTCGACCACCGACTCCCAAATCATTTAAGGCCTTAGGGTGCTAGGTGTGAAGACAATCCACTCGGGTTACTTACTCAAATAACAAAGGCCACAAAAACTAGACTAGCCACGGTGTTTATTCATATATATATATATATATATATATATATATATATATATATATAGCTTATATACCCCAGATTTTTCTCCCAAACTTAGGTTCTTGCCTAACTTTAGCCATCACTGCCTATTCTTGTCGTTCTCTCATTCAAACTAGCAATAACCTTTAGAGTCCTATTATGTATCAATTTAGACTCAATCAATCAACAAAGTTGTTTTACTGTGCTAACCTTTTTATATAGTTTCAAACAGAAAAAGATTCGATTCAAGACAGAAAATCACATCAATGCTCTAATAGTCAATACTATACTCGTCTACTCAATTCCAATCTCATCATTGGCCAAAATAGACTGTAACTATCAAACAGCTAGAAACATGCAAGATGAACTAAATGCAACATAAACACAATAAACTAACTAATATATTTGCAATTTGTCAATTTTTTAAAATTTTTTTAGATAAACTGACAAGGAACTAAAAGCCATTATAATACTATTAAAAAATATTATAATACTACCGTGCAAATGCAACTTACATAACATGAATACCACCATATATGATATAACTAAACATGAAAACTACTATTATAACATATGCAATCGAACATACATATGACATGAACTAAATGCTAAAACATGAAACAATAATAAAAATCCCCCAAACTTAACAAGTACAATGTCCTCATTGTAAACATATTGAAATAAAAGAACAGAGAACTTCCCTGTATCCTGCTAAGCTTGAGGTGAATGTGGTGATGGTGGCGACGGTGGTCGTGGCATAAACACTCGACGCTCCTCCGTGTTTAAATCTGATGGTGGGTACTGTGGCATAGGCTCGGGCTGCTGATAGTGGAATTGAGCGGCTGGATTGAGACTTTAGAGGGACGCATTCAATGAGGCAAAGGACGTGTTCATGGCATTAAACATATGGTCCTGCCTAGCTGCTAGTCGGGACATCCTTCTAATATTTTCTTTCTCTTTCTTATTAATCTGTATTTGAAGGTTGCGGAACTGAGAGCTGAACATGTACCTTCCCGTCCTTCGCCTCTCCTCGTTCTCTTGCTCCCCAGTAATCTCGTCAGCCCAAAACTCATCATATTCAGAGGTGTCCTCAGCATCTTTCTCCTCCTCAGAGGCTGGTGGAAATATAAAATCGACGCCTCTTGGGTGTGAATCTCCCCCAGGCCAAACCGTGTAGCGTGCAATCATGCGAGAGTCCAATAACTGGAGAAGCTGCTGTGAAGGCTCATCTCCTGACCATCTAATGCCAACTTTCCTGCACATCTCATAGATGAGGGATGGGTGTGGCAGACTGTGAAGCCCCCAAAATAGGTACACACGACCCATTCTGAGTCGCCAGATATCACACTATAAAAATCATTTACAAACTTCATTTATACAACTGTTGAACTGTCGTGCATAATACGACCACAGTTAAACTGTGAGTTTTAATACAAATGTATGTAACTCTCATGGTTCCTCGACCACAACCTTACAATGGTACTTTACATAAAAGTATAGTCAAAAATTGTTTTAGAAATTAAAATCTTTGGGAAGTGCTCAAGGAAACCTTCGTACATGGGAGGCCATGCGTCAAGGTTATGATAGATATCATATGTCCACAGAATTATCCTGGGTTGACCCAATAGACCCCAAAGAAAAACGAGAAGATGACTATCATATTCTTTCCAATGGTGAGTCTTCTCTTGACATATAACTATCTCCACTGTCTGCAATTGAAAATTATATTTCAACAAAACTCCAAGATCATATAGGTAGTGCTCATAGATATACTCAGCAAGTGGATGTGCACAACCCTGTCTTATGATAACACGAGGTTGTATGTCATTAGACATCTTGTATGATAGTGGCAAAACACCTTTCCAAAGTTGGGTTCACCTCACCCTATTCGATTCACCAAAATTAAATATCTAATGACATATACAATACGACACACTTATCTAAAGTTCTCAATAAAATTATTTCCATACTATTTAGGAAGAACCTCAACAACTATAGACCACCGTTCTATTCTCCTCGTTACCCCGCTCGACCCAAATTTTACTCTCTTATTACACGAAAGGAATTGTGAAGCAAAAAGGGTGAGCACAACTAGCCCAGTAAAGAATATCATTTACATCATCAATAGCCTTTATCGGTAATAAATCAGAGATTTAGAACATATGGTAGATGATAAAACTTTTCAACCATAGTTGCAACGGAACGAACAATCCATTAAAAGAGTCAAATAGACCATTAGGTCTATTATCTTCTCCATGTTAAAAGTCCACCAATAATGTTTTATCCATGTAACATCAATTAACAATTCCTGTCCACAATCATATGAATAACTCATAATCATAATTGTGATTCTAAATTTCCTCTTCGCATCCAGGACGAAGATAATTTTCATCGCCTATCTTCACCTGAAACATCAAAAATAATGGTTATACCAAATAAAAATTCTTGTTCATAATCATACTAATAAATTTATCTTTGCACTACGGGCCAAAGATATTCATCAACATTCATCTTTGTTCTACAAGCCAAAGACATACAACTGTATATAGAAGAGTCAATTAAGAGCATGATATTTACTATCTTCTACGAATTAAAAGTGTATTATCAATATGTTATCGCTGAGACTTAACTTAATAATTAATCCACATCATCGAATCATCCATGCACTATGGCCAATGATATTCATTAGTATTACGACCACGAATTATCCATGCACTACGGGCCAAGGATATTCGTGTTTTTAACAATGGTCGTGATTATACCGAATAATCCCTGGTTATAATCATACCAACAACTGCCCATCAATGCACGTAAGCCAAAGATATACAACCAATAATCAACGGTCCATCTTTGCAGGTAAGCCAAAGATATACAACTATAAAACTAATAATTAACAGTCCATCTTTGCACGTAAGCTAAAGATGACTTTCATCACAATATAAGCATAAGGATGATGACCATAATATAAGCGAAAACAAGGATAAATATTAAAGACTTTAAATTTATCCAAATATTATCAATCACTTAATAAACTCATAATCTAATATTATTAATATTATAACAATATTTTAATCACTTCTTAAACTTATAAACAATTTATTTCAATTATTTACACTTTACCAAATAATGCATTTTAATCATTCAAAAATGTCATACTCATAAGATTTCATCACCAATGATCAAATCCCTCATCAAAAATCTACATATACCCTATATAGGATTCCCAAGCCATAAAATCCTATTTTCCAATTTTGTTACTTCACATAACATATTTAATTCATTTACTTATAACTAGTTTATTTTCATAAAAAATACCAAATCAGCCCCAAAAATATTTCTTTTCTTGGATTTAGCAGAATATGGTCCCATATTGAACATATATTTTTCTCGAAATTTTGAAAATTCATCTACTATTTTTCATATGGCCAAAACTGCCGAATATTTAGACATTTATCATAAATTATACTTTTGTCCAAAAATTCCAAAATTTACAAGGTATACTCCTGTTATATACATGTAATCCCAATAAAAATTTTACCAATTTTGGAGTTAACCACAAGGAGTTATAAGGATTTACTTTTAAAATAGTTTTTTTTCCATAAAATCCATAACTCTTAATCTATACATCCAAAAATCGCCATCTTAGGACACAATATAGAAAACTCATCAAATTATCATTTCAAATATTTCCAGAATTTTTGAGAGTCAGAAAAATTACAAAACTGCAAATGGATTTTTACCCACCATGCGGTAATCCATGTAAACAGATCATTTCTATAATTTAATAAGGAATTACAAAGGATCATTTACCATGCATGCGGTAATCCACATAGTCAGGTTATTCCAACAGAATAATAAAGAATGGAATAACAGAAGAATTCACCATGCATGCGTGAGACTTGCATGCACGAAAGTTATTCCCAATGAATAATAAAGAATGGAACCAGGTCATGTGTAATCCGCACAAACAGGATATTCCAACAGAATAATAAAGAATAGAACCAGGTCATGCGTAATCCGCACAGACAGGATATTCCAATAGAATAATAAAGAACGGAATAATAGAAGAATTTTACCATATATGCAGTACTTTGCATAGTCATGTTATTCCAACATAATAATAAGGAATTGAATAATAATAGCTCTCTTCATGAATACGAAAGAAATAATACCCCTTACCTCAGAAGAAAACCGATCTTTGGAATAGTGAGGTAAATTCTACTTCTCTTCTTCTTTCTCTCTATAATTTCTCTCTATAGCTTTAGTGAATTGGTGAGAAATGAAGGAAGAATGAGCTTCTATTTATAGAAAAATATAATTTCGATAATTGCACGTTTTGGGGCTCAAAATATTACAGTACAATACCTTCAACTTTTCTTTCATTTTTAATTTAGTCCTGCAAGTATTATCAAACTTGCACCACCTCCCCTAATAGTAAATCACGTGAATTAATAGTTCATTCATGTGAATTAATAGTTATAATCATGTGAAAATACGAATTACAGTATAGTACCTCCATCTATAACTCCATTTTTAACTTAGTCATGCAAGTATTATCAATCTTGCACCACCTCCCCTAATAGTACATGAATGTGAATCAATAGTACACACATGTGAATAAATAGTTATAATCATGTGAATTAATAGCAATTAAATGCTCATTTATTCGATTAATTACCCGATTGGTCAATATAACCTCCAGACATAAATTATTATCGAAATAAATGTCGATTTCCACTAACACTAACAATCCCAACACAATGGAAATATTTTTCTCAAAAATTTCATTTTTGAAATTTAGAAGTTTGACTTTTTTTTGAAAAAGTCAACTGTTGACTTTTTTGACCAAAAAGTCAACCCCAACAAATTTTGTGTTTATAGTCTATTTCTACTAATTTCATCGTTCCGGACTCAAATATCACGTCCGCGTCTCAAAATTCAACTCCGAACTCAACTTCGATTTTTAATAACATTCATCATTAATATTATAACTCACAATATTTAACAACCAGGTCGTCCTAGGAAAGAGGGGGCTTTTCGATAAGGATTTCTCCTTATTGGCGCGCAATTAGGTGACCAAACCTCTCCTTGACAGAACTTCTAGACATTGTCAATATTGCAAATAATAATATGAATAACTTTGTCGTCTCAATTATTGATTTAATAATATATAACATATTATGTAGATGATACTATAACAATAATTGAATTAATAATATTAAAGATATGATGCAGCAATTATTGTAGCAATAATTAAGTATAACTGAGTGACTTCTCACATAAGCATCAATAATCAATACCGTGTGCTACTATGCAACCACGCGTATTACTGTTCTTTTACTACCGGTTATTTTATGACAACTTGCTTACTTTAAAAAATTTTCAAATATGACCCTTAACTTTAAACTTTTATCAATTTAACTATTTACCAAAATAGAAAAATTGAATACTTTTATTTCATAAAATTCGGGATCTCACACAGACCGCTAGAGAATGGCCCTCGCAGGCATTGCCGTATAAAGAAATTGATAATGGAGCCGATGTCGATGTTGAAGTCTTTCACAATTGCGTACAGCAGAAGCACCTTCTCCCTCGTTACCTCAATGGTATGCATGGATGGAAACAACTTTGCACACAAAAACGCATACCATATCTTGCCATAGCGGCTCAAATCCTTATTGAGGAAGATTGTGCCGCCCTTTCGTCCTTTAACCCAAGTAGTACTCGACTTAGTTATCTCAGCTAATATTTGATCATAATCGGACCCACTGTCACACAATTGAGTGTATTAGCATATCGCAGGGGTTCGCAGACTGTAGTAGTTGTTGATAGCCTCTAAACTAAAGGGGACCTGTTTACCCCTCATAAATACACTGAACGACGCCCTATCCTCAGTGTTCGCATAGAACTCCTTCACCACATTGACTATTGCTGGGTCTGGCTCATCTGTCAGCATATCCCAGCCTTTCTCGTATATTTGCCTCCTCATTTGTCTATCAACATTGTCTGGTGCCAAGCCCCTCTCCAGAGTTAGTGCTTTGGGCACTAAATAGTTGTACTTGTCGGCGTCACTGGCACTAATGAACTTGCGTCTGTCAAAGGCCCGTGTAGGTGGTGTAGGTGGCTCGTTGTCTCTTTGATGGTGTTTTTGGATCCATTAAATTAACCTCAATCACAATATTCCCACAAACTTCACTTGCACAATTCGTCAAACACGTGGTGTGCACGACTCACAATACCCCCAAATATGGTAACTGAACTTCAACTATGGTGCTAAACTGATGAAAACTTGCAAGTAAATGCTTACCCACAGCGTATTGACCCAATTGAAGTATGAATTTCCAGTAGGTGGTGACAATTTGTTGTTTTTCCCCTTCTTTGTTGCTGTCAAAAACGAACTTGAAGAACCCTAGCTTTGTGATAACTGAACTTGATAGATAATGGGTATGTAATGGTGTGGATTTGATGTAGTTAGGGTTTGTATATATATAGTGAAGATGGTGTACGGATTTCGTGGAAATAGTTATAGCAAGTTCGTGGGTATATGATAGTGAGAGGATCGGTTAGCAGGAATAAGTAGTGGAGAAGTGGGACAATCAAGTGCTGAATCAGTTAAAAACTCTTTAGGTTCCCGTACCCCTACCCCGATTGAGGTATTTATCTTCTAGGAGCCCGCCTGACGCGAGGGTACACTATTTTTAGATTGAGACCCACTTAAGCAGGGGTATTCTCAAAAATGGCTTTGAATTTTCAACTTCTTCTCATCATACACATGTCCAAAAGTTCCCCAAGTACCTGAGGCACATTGAAATAATAAACATAAGATAATATCATGAAGGTTGAGCACGTAAGGTCGAATTTACTAAAAATCATGAATTAACTAGCTATCTAATGTATCGCAATAAACTAATTGATACTAGAATTATAATTTAAACTACAAATTGACTAACATAACATAAAAAATACTGTAAATGAAATAAATTTGGGTTGCCTCCCAATGAGCGCTTATTTTTTAGTCTTTCAGTATGACTACTCCCTGTTCATGGCGCATCGGCAAGTGTGATCGCGGTGGATTCGTTGTCGATGTCGCCACCCCAGTAATGCTTTAACTATTGACCGTTGACTTTAAATGTCTCGAGTGGATTTCTACTGTATAGTTCAACGGCGCCATGTGGGAAAACCATTTTAATCGTGAATGGCCCCGACCATCGGGATTTGAGCTTTCCTGGGAACAATCGCAGTCGTGAGTTAAACAGTAACACTGATTGTCCCGGTTCGAACTTTCTCTGCATAATCTTCTGGTCATGCCACTTCTTGACTTTTTCCTTTTACAACTTTAGGTTCTCATACGCTTGTAGTTAAAATTTGTCGAGTTCGTTCAATTGGAGTAACCTTTTCTCTCCTGCAGCTGTTTAATCAAAGTTGAGTTTCTGAATGGCCCAGTATGCCTTATGTTGTAATTCCACCGGGAGGTGACACGCTTTCCCGTCGACCAACTGATACAGAGACATCCCAATTGGCGTCTTATATGATGTCTTGTAAGCCCATAGTGCGTCATCCAACTTTAGAGACCAATCTTTTCTGCTTGGATTTACTACCTTCTCTAAAATTTTCTTCACCTCTCTGTTGGAAACCTCAGCTTGACCACTCGTTTGGGGGTGATAAGTTGTAGCTACCCTATGATTGACCCCATATTTCGCCAAGAGCTGTAAATGACCTGTTGCAAAAGTGACTTCCCTCGTCATTTATCATTGCTCTTGGTGTGCCAAACCTCGTAAAGATATTTTTTTGTAGGAATTTAAGAATGACCTTAGCATCATTGGAAGGGTGTGCTACAACTTTAACCCACTTGGACACGTAGTCCACAACTAGTAAGATGTACAGGTTGTTGAATGAAGGAGGAAAAGGTCCCATAAAGTTCAACCCCCAAACATCAAACACCTCTACTTCCATGATAATATTGAGCGGCATCTCATTCCTTTTTGAGATAATACCCACCATTTGGCATCTATCACAGTTTTTCACGAACTGGTGGGCATCCTTGAACACAGTAGGCCAGTAGAATCCTTCTTGAAGTATCTTGGCCGCTGTCCGCTCGCTACCATAATGTCCCCAATAAGCAGATGAATGACATTCATGTAAAATATTTTTCACTTCGCTGTATGGTACACATCTCCGAATCATCTTGTCTGCACATTGTCTGAATAAATAGGGATCGTCCCACATGTACCACTTGACGTCATGTAGGAATTTCTTTTTCTGTTGTCGTGTTAGATCAGGGGGAAGGATTTTGCTCACCAAGTAATTTGTAAAATCTGCATACCATGGAAACTCTGTGTTTACTCCAAAAAGCTGCTCATCCAAAAATGATTCATTGATTACACATCTATCTGCCCCATCCTTATCCAGATTTTCCAGCCTCGAAAGATGATCCGCCACTTGGTTTTTTGTCCCATTCCTATCCTTTATTTCTAAGTCAAACTCCTAAAGGAGAAGGATCCATCTGATTAGTCTAGGCTTAACATCCTTCTTTGAGATTAAATATCGAATTGCCGAGTGATCCGTATATACCACCACCTTTGTTCCAATCAAGTAGGCTCTGAATTTGTCAAAGGCGTATACTACTGCAAGTAACTCCTTTTCGGTGGTTGTGTAGTTCAATTGGGCATCCGTAAGGGTTTTACTTGCATAGTATATAACATGGAATATCTTCTCTCGGCGTTGACCCAAAACAGCTCCTACCGCATAGTCGCTAGCATCGCACATTAACTTAAAAGGCATCGTCCAATCCGGTGCTACAATTACTTTTGTTGTAGTCAACTTCTTTTTCAACTGTTCAAATGCTGCTTTGCACTATTCATCAAAACTATATATTGCATCTTTCTCTAAGAGACTGCATAGTGGTTTTGCAATCTTAGAGAAATCCTTTATAAACCTTCTGTAGAATCTAGTGTGTCCAAGAAAACTGCGGATTCCCTTAACTGAATTCGGCAGTGGCAAATTTTCTATCATGTCCAACTTTGCCTTATCAACCTCTAATCCTTTCGCAGAGACCTAGTGCCCCAGAATTATTCCTTCTTCAACCATAAAGTGGCACTTCTCCCAGTTAAGCACCAAATTAGTCTTCACACATCGCTTCAAAACCATGACCAGATTCTCTAGACACTTATCAAAAGTGTTTCTATAGACTAAAAAGTCATCCAAGAAAACTTCCACATTCTTCTCCACCATGTCTGAGAAGATATCCATCATACATCTTTAAAAGTCGCCGGTGCGTTACATAACCCAAAGGACATCCTTCTAAATGCATAGGTGCCGTATGGGCATGTAAAGGTAGTCTTCTCTTGATCCTCGGGAGCTATGACTATTTGGTTGTACCCCGAATATCCATCCAGTAGATAGTAGTATTCATTCCCAGCTAACTGGTCCAACATCTGGTCAATGAAGGGTAGAGGAAAGTGATCCTTTCGGGTTGCCTTGTTCAGCTTTCTGTAGTCCATGCAAACCCTTCATCCGGTTACTGTCCTTATTGGAATCAGTTCATTGTCGTTCTTAACCACTGTCATTCCACCCTTTTTCAGTACACACTGAATTGGACCGACCCATGCACTCTCTGAAATAGGGTAAATAATTCCCGCATCCAACCACTTCAAAATTTCTTTTTTTACCACTTCTTTCATGATTGAATTTAGCCGTCTCTATTGTTCCACTGTTGGCTTTGCGTCTTCTTCCATGAGAATCTTGTGCATGCAAAAGGAAGGGCTGATCCCTTTCATGTCGGCAATCATCCACCCTATCGCAGACTTGTATTCTCTCAAAATCCTCAACAATTTACTTTCCTACAATTTGTTAAGCGCAAATGCAATAATAACAAGTAAAGTATTTGAATCACCCAAATAAGCATACCTGAGGTGTTTAGGAAGCAGTTTTAGCTCAAGAGTGGGTGGCTCCTCAAGTGAAGGTTTCATCCGAGCTGGAGCTTTTTCTTCCGTGTGAAGTGGCTCGAACGGAACCTTAAACCTACTAACTCGAGGCAAAACATCTAGCATGTGCAAGTAGTCCACGAACTCTGGATCATCTAAGTCTTCATCCCCCAGTAGTGTATTTTCCTATGGATCTTTGACCAAACTTTTAACCAAGTCTTCATTAACTATCATGTCGATCACATCCAACCGGAAGCACTCCTCCTCATCTATAGGGAACCTCATGGCCTTAAACACATTGAATTTGACTTCCTGATCTTGAACCCTCATGGTTAATTCCCCTTTTTGAACATCGATGAGAGTCCTACCTGTAGCCAAAAATGGTCTCCCTAGGATGATTGGGATGTTTTTGTCCTCTTCATAATCCAGAATTATAAAATCTGCTGGAAAAATAAATTTATCTACCTTAACCAAAATTTCTTCCATAATTCCTCTTGGATATATCACCGATCTATCCACTAACTATAGAGATATGTTTATTGGCTTCGGAGCTGGTAAACCCAATTGAGTATAAACAGATAATGGTATAAGGTTTACACTCGCCCCCAAGTCACACAAACACTTGTTAAAGGCCATATTACCGATCGTGCAAGGAATAGTGAAACTCCCCGGATCCTTCAACTTCAGAGGTAGCTTTCTCTGTAAAATTGAGTTTCATTCCTCTGTCAAAGCTACCGTCTTGTAATCCTCTAACTTTTTCTTCCTTGACAGAATCCCCTTCATGAATTTGGCGTAACATGGCATTTTCTTTAGGGATTCTGCGAAGGGAATGTTGATCTGAAGTTTCTTGAAAACTTCCAAAAATTTTGAGAATTGCTTGTCTAATTTCTGTTTTTGGACCCTCTGTTGAAACAGTGGTGGAGGATACACAACTGGCTCAACATCTAACTTGCTCTTGTCCCCTTGCTTTTCCTCAACCTGTTTCTCTTCAACCACTTTTTCTTCACCTTGATTGACATCTTTCTTAGCTGAATTTTCTACATTTTTCCCCTTGAGATGCTTTCCACTCCTCAAAGTGATTGCTTGACACTGTTCATGATTCCCCTTCGGATTTTTCTCAGTGTCACTAGGTAGAGTCCCTTGAGGCCTATTATTCAGTGCTAAGGCAAGCTGTCCCATTTGATTTTCTAAGTTTTTGATGGCCACTGCTTGTGATTTCATTGCCGCCTCATTTCCCGATATATACTTCAACAATAGCTCTTCTAAATCTGTCTTTTTCTCTTGATGTGGAGCTGATTGTTGATGCTGATTTTGAAACCCCGGGGGATAAGAAGGTCGTGGAGCCTGCTAATTCTGGTTGTTACTCTATGAGAAGTTGGGATGGTTCTTATTCCCCAGATTGTAGGCATTTTGATACATATTCTGTGGAATCCTATTGTAGCTGCCCACAAACTGTACTGTTGTTGGTTTAATGGCACACTGATCTGTAGGATGTTCCCCCGCACATAACTCGCAAACATATGCAACCTGCTATGTTTGTACACCTGTTAGAGCATCCATTTTCTTCGACAACGCTGAAATTTATGCCGCCAACGTTGTTACCCCATCTACCTCTAAAACCCCAGCTACCTTAGGTTGTGTCATTCTTGATGTAGGCCACTGGTAGTTATTAGCCGCCATTATTTCTATTAACTCATACGCCTCCTCGTAGCTCTTAGCCATGAATGCTCCACCCGAAGCTACATCTATACTAGTCCTGAGATTACCACTCAACCTAATGTAGAATGTGTTCATCTGCAGCCATTTAGGCAATCCATGATGTGGGCACTTTCTGAGTAATTCCTTGTACCTTTCCCATGCCTCGTACAATGACTCCCCATGCAGCTGCTCAAATATTGTAATCTTGTTTCTCATCTTAGCAGTCTTGGCTGGTGGGAAATACTTGGCCAAGAACTTCTGAGCAAGGTCATCCCATGTAGTAATCGACCCTGGCGGTAGAGAGTGTAACCAGCTTTTCACCTTATCCCGCGATGTGAATGGGAACAAGCGAAGTCTGACTGCATCGTCTAACACCCCGTTGTATCTAAAGGTGTCACAGATTTCCAGAAAACTAACCAAGTGCTCATTCGGATTGTCGTTGGCTAATCCCCCAAATTGCACTGAGTTCTGAATCATCTGTATGGTCCCAAGCTTGATCTCAAAATTGTTCGCAGCTATCGCCGGCCTGGTGATACTCGACTGAAGCTCAGTCACCCTAGGAGTAGCATAATCTTTAGCGCTTTCTGATCTTCTGCAGCCAATATTTCTTCCTTATCAGAGTTCTCAAAGTTTTCCTTACTATCTTTAATCCATTTACTTAGCCTTTGAAACCGTTTCTCAAAATTTTCCTCGAAAGGAAGCAAGTCTGGCTTCTTAAACCGAGTTTGCATAAACTAACTCAGAGAATCTGAAACATGAAAGAACAAAAAAAAAGGAAAATATGTTTAAGTAAAACTAAACTAATTAAACTGATATTGAAAAATATTAAAATCAAAACTAGTCCACGGCAACGGCGCCAAAAACTTTTTGGTCAAATTCTATATACGCTCACACGCAAGTGCACATGGTCAACAAGTAATATAATAGTAAGAAAAAGTATCGTTCCCACAAAGACTAGTATGAAATTAAGCCTAACAATTACTAGTTTTATATTAACCCAATTTTATTAAACTACTACAATTTAATGATTATAACTAATACAAACTAAGAAACTAAAAATCCCAACCAATCAACACAACTTAATAACCGTAATTTCAAGCAATTAATGCAGAATTAGGCTTACAACTTCACTTTAAGTCTCACTCCGATTATTACGCCTTATTCCAGTTTAATTCACTATCTTAGTTTATTAATCAAGAACATTTAACTAGAATTAGTCATCTCTCGATGCACTAACACCATATTAACTTAAATCCACAAATTGATAGAATTAAGTCAAACACCCTAATCAACTAATTCACTATATTTCTATGTGAATTAAAATCAAAGAAGGCTTAAATTGAAGTTCTTTACCCGATTAAATGCAATGCTAGGTATATCTCTATCCTAACATACATCAAGATTCCATTAAAACACAGAATTCAAGAACACATGCTAAAGTGACTAAGCCTAGATTCATACATCATCTCTCGAATCCATATAAATCCACATAGAACTGGTGATCAAGCAATTCATAAATTAAAGTGCAAATCACAATAGATAAACTGAATTGATAGATTATTAAACTAAAATTAAGGCTTCACAATCATTGTTCAAACATTAAGATCCATTCCAAGCCTAACAAGTACTTTAGTTCATCATGAATGAAATAAAAACTGAAAATATAAGAGAAATTCATCATCCCAATTACAATAATAGAATTAAAGAAGAAGAATAGTTACAAAACCACCCTTAACCTTGCTCGAATTTGCAATCTTCGTGACCTTGACCTTCAAATCCTCTCCTCTAATGATCTTCTGAAAATTAGGGCTCAAAACTTGCTAATGATTCATTGTTGTGCTGTCTCTCTGTTGTTGTGTATGTATGTTATCTCATCCTCAGTCATGTATTTAGTCCCAAAATGACGCCTATCAGAGTTCCAATCCATGCCAACTTGCTTCCCATCCACAGCTGCAGAGTTCCAATCGAAACATAATTGTTGCTCTTTCCCGTACCCCCGCCCCGATGGGGGTTTTTGCTCTATAAAGGTCCACCCCAGCGGAGGGGTCTCCTGCAGTTAGGTCATGTACCCCGCCCCGGCGGGGGTTGTTCCTGCAGCTGTGATTTTTGCCCATTTTGATGTAAAGTCTTGCCACAAATCCACCATTATGCCACGAATGCTACGCCACGACACCTAAACATAAAACAAACATAAACAAGTAAAAACGAACATAAATATACATGATCAGCATAGTTTAAGTCTGAATTAGAGGCTGATTCGTAGGTATAAAACTCACTCATCAGCTGGAAAAAAAGATTTTTAAAGAAAGGACAAGTATAACAGGGTTTGCCAATCAAAGCACATGAACCCTTGAACACATAAGAGTGGATATGCAAGTCAGAAAGATTCAGGGAATGTGACGTTCCATGTAAAAAAAATCATCGCGGCATACCATGTGATGTTAGGGAGAGCTTGGAAAAACAATGTGGTACCATGAGTCTTTCATCAGTGTATGAAAGCAATTTGAAAAGAAAAGGAGGTTAAGGTACTTGCAACAAGGAACCCCTTTGCGCCAAAAAAGGCATACATCATCGACGTAGCTTTCTTCGAAATTTTATAGAAGAAGGAAAAAATAAGATTACTAAGTTTGATTCTATGAAGCTAGCAAGCTGGCAGGAAGTGTAGGAGGACAATTTCATACCTGCTAAGAAGGAAAAGAAACTGACCTAAAATAAGGTGGATGTTCCAAAGAGAAGAAGCTAGTGGTGGTTAACCTAGAGGAAGAAGGAAAAGAAAATAATTAACATAAGACGAAATGGGAAAGGGTTTTCAAACCCGAAGGGAAGATATTATTTCATTTATGACGGTTCGAAGTGAGGAGCCCGAGGGTACACCCAAACCTGATGGATCATGAGGTGTCCTCCACTTCAGTAGTAATGAAGAGGAATAGATTGTGCAATAGAAATTGGAACCAACTCCATAATGGTTTGAAGATATGATAAAATCTCAACAGAATGAATTAGAATATATCGATTTTGCAATAGAGGAAGGAATGCCAAGACCGACCTTCATCAATAAGGAGTTAAACGTTAGCTAGAAGGTAGAACTAATGAAGCTACTGCGAAAATAGGGAAGCTACTAGAACTATAATGAGATGCCCGAGATCGACAAGGAGTTTGTGACGCCCCCAAAATAGGTCCAATCCATCCAACCTATTCTGAGTCGCCAAATACATGGTACATAAAGCAAACTATAACTTTAATAATACAATTGTCGTGCAAAATACGACAACACATACTGTGAGTTTAAATACAAATATTGTCTTCTAGATAATATCCACACTCAAATAAGTCCTCATTACAATTATTCATACACTATTTTATAGAAATAGTGAGAACTGCTAGAACATCTTTCTAGAACCATCACTCCATACCCCGACTAGATCCTGCTATGTTCTCACCTCCTGAGAAGAAAAATGGAACAAAAAGGAAAAGGGTGAGCTCAACTAGCCTAGTAAAGAATATTATGACTAAGATAATATACAATAAATTATCATTAGTCTTCAACAGGGAAAAATCTGATAGAATATAATAGACAACAAGTTTTAGATCAACAAATGCAGCGAAAACAACAATCCATTAGAAGAGACATGTAGAGAATGAATTCTACTATCTTCTAAGATTTAAAAGTCTATCATCAATATTTTATCCCTATAACATCAATCAATATACATCTTTAATAAAATATTCATCTTTGCAATACTGGCCAAAGATATTCATTTGTATCACCAGTTGGTTATGTTCATCTCAACACCTGTTCATCTTTGCACTACGGGCCAAAGATATTCATCAGTTAATCATTCATCTTTGCACTGCAGGCCAAAGAAATTCAATAATATCATCATTTAAGACTGAGGATGATGAAAAATATTTTAAAGAAAATGAATCTAGTGAGACACAAGGACAAATATTAGGGATTCGTATTACAGTTTATCCAAGATCAATAATACTTCATAATAACCACTTGTGAAGTAGAATTCAAAAATAAAGATCAAAATATGGATACAATCAAAGATAGTAACCATAATAGACATCTTAGACAAAAAGGAAAAATTTTCATTTTTTGGTGAATAGTGTCATATTCGTGAATAGTGCCGTATACGTGAATAGTAATCCCGACACAAAAAGTTCCAAATTTGATTAAAAAGTTCAAACCAATATTTCAGCATAATGATATTGAAGAAAATAATATCATTTAAGAAGAAAATAACATCCCTTACCTCAAAGAAACAGTACTTCGAAATGAAAGGTCAGAAGTGATGCTGAATGAAACTTGTACTAAACAACAACTCTCAAAGTATCTAAATACTCACAAAATACACTCGATAATATAGAGAGAGAAAGCTTATGTTTCTGGTGTGATTTTCAATTCTAACTTAGCCCTCTATTTATAGGAAAATATTAGCACGCCGAAGCAGACTTGACCTGCTACCTGATGGCTTTACCTGCTACTATTGTCACCCACCACATTTGAAATAAAATTCAGCACATTTCTTCACCAACCACAAGTGGGGCCCACTCAATTCTAGAATTTTCCATCAAAATCATTTATAAACCTAATTTCTGAATCAGTCACCTCTTAAAATTCATAACAAATCATTCGTTCATTTATAACGGTTCAAAATTTGTGGACATATACTCAACTTATATATGTATAGCATATCCAAAAATCACAACGATCCAACGATCGGATTAAAAATTATAACTCAAGCAATATATCGTAAAAATACTAATTTGATTTTTAATACCTCCATTCCGACAAAAATACTGATAAAACACCTCAACATTAATTCTTTCAATTATAACCACATAAAATAAATAAATCCATCATTTATATCCGTATCAAAGAAATATTTCCTTATCATATAAATCAATAATTAATTATTCACAAATAATATTACAGAATCACAATTATGACAACGGTAGTTCCGAGGAAAGGGGGCTTTCCGATAAGGATTTCTCCTTACTGGCGCGTAATTAGGTGACCAAACCTCTCCTTGACAGAACTTTCTAGACATTGCCAATAATGCTATCAAATAATATTTTTCAAATAATATGAATTATTGATCTGATAATGGGAAATACTGTGCAGTGATAATTATTGAATAAACTATCAACGCAAAGTTGAATTATTGAATCAATAAAATAAAATATTGAGCAAGTAACTCATTGTAACAATTATTGAGTAGTGCCTTCTTACGTCATGAATCAATATTTCAAAAATCTTGTGCAATACTGTGTGTCTTTAATGCAACCATGCGTATTCTTTGTATTTTAACCACGGTATATTCTAACGATGTTTAACGGTATCAATTACACCGTTATTTATAAAAACTCATACTTTGTCGTTTTTCTTCATCCAACCATTTTCTGTTATGGGGCCCACAAATGCTTGCGCCGTCGTACGAATATTCCCCGACAACAAGAATATTCCACGACCAAACGAATATTTCCTGACAGAAATGAATATTTTATAACCACTTACTTAATTTGCAAAATTTGCACATTTCACCCATAACTAAAGTATTATATCAAATTAACACCTTATTAATTTAGAATAATGAATAGAGGAAAATTCAATTTTATTTATAATAAGTTGGGGTCTTACAACCTCCCCTCCTTATAAAATTTCGTCCTCGAAATTGACGTACGTACCTGTTGTTTCGAAAAGGTGAGGATACCTCGTTTTCATTTTCGATTCTAACTCCCAGGTCATTTCTTCAATAGCATGATTCCTCCACAAAACCTTAACTTGTGGTATAACCTTTGTGCGTAGGGCATGCTCTTTCCTATCCAAGATCTTGACAAGTACCTCCTCATACATTAAATCTTTGGCTATCTCGTCTGGTTCTAACGCAATAATGTGGTTTGGGTCGTCCACATATTTACGTAACATCGATACGTGAAAAACGTTATGAACACGCGACATACTTAGCGTTAAGGCGAGTTTATAGGCCACAGTTCCTACTCGATCGAGGATTTCAAATAAATCGAAGGTTTGAGCTTTCTTCTCTTCATCGACTCTTACTTCTAGAATAGCGCCTTCTTGCACCTTCTTCTTTATATTCATCAGCTCCAGTGTATAGCTTGAGCGGTTTTAACTTTATCAATTAAAGTCGATTCTACTCGTATGTCATCACGTGGGTCCCTAGAGCTCTATCTCTATCATTTGTAAATTATACAAGATAGGTCTTTGTGTTCAACAATATCGCATTCGTACTCGCGTACGATCTTCTACTCAACGCGTCACCTACGTTAAACTTTTCCGAGATGGTATGGTCAGAACATGTGCCAAAATGAGTTGCCTCTTGAGCTCTTGGAAAATCTTCTCGTATTCCTCGCTCCATACGAATTTTGTATTTTTTTGAGTCAGCTAAGTTAATGGAGTAGCGATTTGAGAAAATCCTTCCACGAATTTTTGATAGTAACCAGCTAAGCCTAGAAAGCTACTTAAGTTGCTCTCAACTGTGACTCATATCCCAATCTTGGATAGCACGTTACAATAGCACCTATCATTTTACCACCAAACAAATATAGCGTCCCCTACGGAGAGTCTGGCTTTGGTGCATTCCACAAAGGAAGTTACCAGATAGAGGCTTGAGTACCAACTCTTGTAGTTGGGTTTTTAACTCCTGAAGTTCAATAGGACCCATTCGATAAGAGATTTTAGAAATGGGTTTTATACCAAGTTCAAAGTCGATACAAAATTCAATATCACGCTCTGGGGGTATGCCAGGAAATTCTTCAGGAAATACGTCAGGAAATTCACTAACAACAGAAATATCATTCAAATATGATGTATTTTTGTTTAAATCCATGAAATGGGCTAAGAAAGCTTGACATCTATTTTTTAATAAACGAATGGCTTTATGGCTTGATATGAAAGTGTTTGACTTCAATGGTTTGGTTGCTTGAATTTGCATAACAGTTTGGTTAGGAATATAAAAACTAACAACCTTACGAAAACAATCAATTTTGGCATGATGAGTGGTTAACCAATCAATTCCTAAAATCACATCAAAAGCAAGTATCTTTAAAGAGATAAGATCAACAGGTAATGTGATTGTGCCCACTTGGATCAAACAAGATTTATAAACAGTGGATATGATAAAAGTTTCTCCTAACGGAGTTTCCACAGATAAGTCAAATTCCAATTTCTCTGGAGTCAAGTTTAAACGTTGAGCACAAGCAGGAGAGATAAAAGAATGGGTAGAACCGGTATCTAGTAAGGTATAGATTTCGCAAGAATTTATAATTAACTAAGCCGTGATACCTTCATTTGGGTTCCTCGCATTTTAGGCAGTCATGACAAACGCTCTTCCAAAAACCGCCGACTTTATTTTGTCCGTATCCGCCTTTGGTGCCACCGTCCCAGCTGGACTCGATTTTGCTACAGGAAAAAATCGAGCTATGTGACCGTATTTTCCACAACTAAAACATACCTTGGAAGGCTGTGAACAGTTTGGACTTATATGTCCCTCCTCTCCGCATCTGTAGCATCTAACTGGCGGTCGTTCTCCTCCCCTGGAATTTGTTGTTGGTGTTGGTGCTGCTGCCGACGTCTTCCCGTCATCGTTAAATCTTCTCTTCTTGAAATTTCCACTTGAATTATTTCTTCTATTATCTTGGCCATGATTACCACCGAAGTGGTTACCATTTCTGGCATGATAATTTCCTCCATGATGGTTATCATTGTTCCGATGACCGTTGTCACTGGTTCGATTATCATCGAGTTATTGGTCGTTATTCTTTGGTTGAGCTGACTCATTATCGCGCTCCAATAACTGAGCCCTATTCACAACATCTAAATATAAACAAAGTTTGTGAGAAATGAGGTATTGACGTATTTCGGGTTTCAAACCTCGCAGAAACATTCGTGTCATTCTCTCTTCATTATCAACCAAATGGGATGCAAATCGGGACAATTCGGCAACTTAGCTTCGTACTACGACACGTTCATATTGTTTTGCTCCAGCTTGATGAACTCTACCTCCTTCATGTGACGAATACTTTCAGCAAAGTACTCGTCATTGAACAGTTTCTAAAACTTTTCCCAATACATATTGAGTGCGGCAGGCTGGGTACGCTTCACAGATTCCCACCAGTAATCTGCCTCACCACGAAACATAAAGGTGGTGAATGGAACCTTCTGTTCCTCCGTGCATCCCAAGACATCGAATATCTTGGTAATTTGCTTGACCCATGTTTCCGCCTTAATCGGATCTGGCTTTCCAAAGAATTCTGGTGGTCCCAACTCTTTGAACTGCTTGGCTGTGACAAACCACGTGTTGTTATCATTTCTACCCGTATTTTGTACACGAGTCTCCCTCGTCTGATTTTGCATGAACTGCAAAAAGCTCCTAAACATTTCATCATTCATCGTTTGCTCGGTAGTGTTGTTTACAGGAGGAATATTGCCTTCATGTTGCACGTTCTCCTAGTTCGTGACTAAAGGTTGTTCCACAGACTCATACACTCCATTGTGAACGTTCTCAGCTGCCATTCTTAAATACTGCCATAAAACAAGGGTTAATTAAACATATCACATAATATCCCTATATTATGACCGATCAACAAATAAGCTTAGGTAGGACACACTAACGAAGGATTTACCCGTCTCTCCCCTCCTAGTTCTAGTCTCACATCTCAGCCAAGGATCATATCCCTAAGCTTTGATACCAACTGTGACGCGCCCCCCCCCCCCAAAATAGGTTCAATCCATCCAACCTATTCTGAGTCGCCAAATACATGGTACAGAAAGCAAACTACAACTTCAATAATACAATTGTCGTGCAAAATACGACAACACATACTGTGAGTTTCAATACAAATATTGTCTTCTAGACAATATCCACACTCAAATAAGTCCTCATTACAATTATTCATACACTATTTTACAGAAATAGTGAGAACTGCTAGAACATCTTTCTAGAACCATCACTCCATACCCCGACTAGATCCTGCTATGTTCTCACCTCCTGAGAAGAAAAATGGAACAAAAAGGAAAAGGGTGAGCTCAACTAGCCCAATAAAGAATATTATGACTAAGATAATATATAATAAATTATCATTAGTCTTCAACAGGAAAAAATTTGATAGAATATAATAGACAACAAGTTTTAGATCAACAAATGCAGCGGAAACAGCAATCCATTAGAAGAGTTACGTAGAGAATGAATTCTACTATCTTCTAAGATTCAAAAGTCCATCATCAATATTTTATCCCTGTAACATCAATCAATATACATCTTTAATCAAATATTCATCTTTGCACTACAGGCCAAAGATATTCATTTGTATCACCAGTTGGTCATGTTCATCTCAACACTGTTCATCTTTTGCACCACGGCCAAAAGATATTCATCGATTAATCATTCACTCTTTTGCACTACTGAGCCAAAGATATTCAATAATATCATCATTTAAGACTGAGGATGATGAAAAATATTTTAAAGAAAAAGAATCCAGTGAGACAGAAGGACAAATATTAGGGATTCGTATTACAGTTTATCCAAGATCAATAATACTTCATAATAACCACTTGTGAAGTAGAATTCAAAAATAAAGATCAAAACATGGATACAATCAAAGATAATAACCATAATAGACATCTTGGACAAAAAGGAAAATTTTTATTTTTCGGTGAATAGTACCGTATTCGTGAATAGTGTCATATACGTGAATAGTAACCCTGACATAAAAAGTTCCAAATTTGATTAAAAAGTTCAAACCAATATTTTGGCATAATGATATTGAAGAAAATAATATCATTTAAGAAGAAAATAACATCCCTTACCTCAAAGAAATAGTACTTCGGAATGAAAGGTCGGAAGTGATCTTGGAATGAAACTTGTATTGACGTAAACTCTCAAAGTATCTAAATACTCACAAAATACGCTCGATAATATAGAGAGAGAAAGAGAGAAAGCTTATGTTTCTGGTGTGATTTTCAATTCTAACTTAGCCCTCTATTTATAGGAAAATGTTAGCACGCCGAAGCAGACTTGACCTACTACCTGATGGCTTTACCTGCTACTATTGTCACCCACCACATTTAAAATTCAATTCATCACATTTCTTCACCAACCACTAGTGGGGCCCACTCAATTCTAGAATTTTCCACCAAAATCATTTATAAACCTAATTTTCGAATCAGTCACCTCTTAAAATTCATAACAAATCATACGTTCATTTTTAACGATTCAAAATTTGTGGACATATACTCAACTTATATATGTATAACATATCCAAAAATCACAACGATCCAATGGTCGGATTAAAAATTATAACTCACGCAATATATCTCAAGAACACTGATTTGATTTTTAATACCTCCATTCCGACAAAAATACTAATAAAACACCTCAACATTAATTCCTTCAATTATAACCACATAAAATAAATAAATCCATCATTTATATCTGCATCAAATAAATATTTCCTTATCGTATATATCAATAATTAATTATTCACAAATAATATTACAGAATCATAATTATGACAACCAGGCCGTTCCCAGGAAAGAGGGGGCTTTCCGATAAGGATTTCTCCTTACTGGCGCGCAATTAGGTGACCCAACCTCTCCTTGACAGAACTTTCTAGACATTGCCAATAATGCTATCTAATAATATTATTCAAATAATATGAATTATTGATCTGATAATGGGAAATATTGTGCAGTGACAATTAATGAATAAACTATCAACGCAGCAATTATTGAATCAATAAAATAAAATATTGAACAGTAACTACTGTAACAATTATTGAGTAGTGCCTTCTTACGTACAAATCAATAATTCAACAATACTGTGCAATACTGTGGTGTGATCTTTGTGCAACCACGTGTATTCTTGTATTTTAACCACCGTGTATTCCAACAATTATTAATTGGTAACAATTACGCTGTTATTTAAAAAAACTCATACTTTGTCATTTTCTTTCATCCAACCGTTTTCTGTTATGGGGCCCACAAATGGTTGCGCCGTCGTACGAATATTCCCCGACAACAAGAATATTCCACGACCAAATGAATATTCCCCGACAGAAATGAATATTTTATAACCACTTACTTATTTTGCAAAATTTGCACATTTCACCCATAACCAAAGTATTATATCAAATTAACACCTTATTAATTTAGAATAATGAGTATAGGAAAATTCAATTTTATTTATAATAAGTTGGGGTCTTATAGAGTTGGTGGAGCATAGGTTGAACATAAGCCCGAAAGCTAAACTAGTGAAGAAAGCACCTCACACCTATTCACCAGAGGTCGAAACACATATAAAGGAAGAGATAAAGAAGTTATAGGTATGACGCCACCAAACCCAAGTACCTTTAAACTCCGAATATAGTGCTCCATGGTACTTCTCATTTAACATAATAATAATGACATAAAGGTAATTACTAATTATTACAATGTCTTACTTTAAATCACAGGTTCTCAGACCTTTAAGTCTTCAACACATGATAAAGTATAAAGTAATTATTAGAATACTTCTAATTATTACAGATAGTTACAACTATCTTCTACTCATCCATCTTTCCTTTTCCTTTATCCTTACGAGACCCTTCAATCTGCTCTGGCTTCGCTGAAAAATATTTAATTTAAAGCAAGGATAAGCTACAAAGCTCAGCAAGTATAGACAGTTGAATAAACAATAAAATAAAGAATCATGTTACTATTTCTACAACTAAATAATAGTTTTGAAAGCATGTCAAATGAATAGGAATAATACTAAATTCCTTTTTATCTAACATTTTTGAAACGACGCACTGAGCTCTCAAAAGACCTCAAAACATTTTTATTTTCTCAAGGGTTCAACAGTAATTTAACTATGAACTGGTCTAACTTACGGGCACGTTGGATGATCAGCCCAGTGTATCCTATATTGTACAACACTCTAGCTAAACGACTATATGCATTTCTTTGACCACCTCAGGGATCTGTCGGGATTTTTTTGACGTAAAATACCCCAATATTAGGGTTGTTCATCTCAGACTGGAGTCCAAACCCCAAAACAATTAGGGTGGACAGTTCTACCTAATCCAAATAACGTTTAGAGAATTGTATTCAAATCAATAAAACATTTTAACATGTGTCTAGTCGATACAATTGGCATTGACATAACTCTTAAACAATTCATGAATATTAGAACTTTAAAACTTAAACAATTTATGTCAAAGTAAGACTTGAACAATTTATGAATTATAGCAACACGTTAAATAATTTATGCATTATAACATAGTTGAACACTTATATACAATTAACAGAGAGTTTTTATAAGTCTGAAAGTTGCACAATCGATAAATATTATGTAAACCGAAGCTTACATAAGGATTATTCATAAGAATATATACTATAAAACTGACATTCAAATGAAAGTTGAATGGAGTTAGAATACTTTCTCAATAAAATTTGAGTAAGTTTAGGAAACTTGCCTCAAACGTCTTCTATACTTTGACGTTAATCACCTTTTGAAAGTCATACGCATTTAGTGCACATAGACATACCAATTAGTCATGTATAAATGTCACTCATGGTTTACTATAACCCTATTCTATGTTTTATAATGTTCATTTCTTTAAACTCAGAGCATTATTTAAGTTCATTAATACTCGACTTCGCATTTCGACATTCGTACGTTATACGCCCAACTTTTCTACCCTGAACGCTTAACCGACACGCCATTGCGTACGATTAATACATCCAATACATCTACCATTCCTTGGTTTACATTTCTCTAGACTATATTCCCCATGTCCAATGTTTAGAACTTAGAAATACTAGTCAAACATGGCTCGACACCACAATGGTTCAATGAAACCAACATGGTTTTCCTTTTATTTCAAAATAGTCCTAAAGATGCCCTTTTTAGGCCTTGATCCAGACCTCATCTCTCAAAACTTAAAGAATGAAAAATATAGGTCTACTCCTTAGTTGTTCGTATAATCTTAAATCACCTCAATCGGAGTTCGGACAAAAGAGTTATGTCTAAGTTACTAAAGGATGTCCAGACTGTCAAACCTACTGCGTGTCTGGCGCGGGGTGAGCCAGGTTTGTGATATGGGTGTCGCGGGGCGCGCCCACCTATAGAAAATTTGCTAAGCTTTGTTAAATTTTCAACTTTGCATATTTTCAATGTGTTTACTTCGACACATCATAAATTTCTCATCCGATAACGGAATGAGCTCGTTCTTACGTCTATTTCTTCCTTGTAACAAAATTTTCAAATCCCCCTAATAGAAAATTTTTCAAAATTCTCTAACTTGTTTGGAATTAGGCTCAAAACCCTTCCGGGAGCCATTTATCGTCGAAAGTTTTTTTAAACGACAAATCTTCTAAACTTCATAACGTGTTCGTCTGAAGTCAGATTGAACTCATTATTGAGCCCACGACTTATATATTTACCCAACTACATAACTCATGGAAAGAAATAATTTTCCATAGGCGTTAACTACCGTTAAACTTGGTTCAAAAAGAGTACCAATCTAGGGTTTTTCTTACTTGACACCTTTTATGAAAAATTCAACATAACTTTGTTATAACGTATTTTTCCTCCGTTCCATTTGGAACACTTCCACAACATACTTATCTAAAAATCCTTCTTTTCTGATTTCACAAATAATAAACATTATAAGTCTGATTTAACTTCCTCTACTATGTTTTTCATCCTTTACGCTTAGGCTTACGATTTTAACATCCGTTTTCATTTTTGATACATATTAACAAGTGATTTAACATATCCAAACCAAAAGCAACCTTATCATTCCAAAATCCTTCAAGATCATCATCAAATAACAACATCCACCAACAAAGTACTTCATATCATACTACAAAGCTTTTAAAAAAAATAAGATGAAGAAGATAGGTTTCTAAAGTTTCTTACCTTTGATGTTCTTCTTCTAGCTAATGCTTGAATTTCTTACTCTTCTTTCCTCCTTTCTATCCGTGAACTCCCTCTCTCTTTCTTTTCACTCTTGCTTTCTCTCTCTTCCTTACGTAGCTCATAAGATGAAATGAACATATGACCAAGTGTTGGGTGATTTAATTAAATCCCCCACCAACTAACCTAACCATGCTACCAAGGGTTAACCACCCATGATCAACTAACTTAAGCTAAATAAAATTATACCACTAAAGCCATGTTTGGTTGAAATAAAATGAAGGAAAGGAACCAACATTAAATGGTTTACTTCTTTTAGGCCTAAACTTACCAAAAATGGAAAGTTTCCATCTAACTCTCATCTTTTCTCCTCTCATCTGCCCACACCCTTTTCCTTGCCCATTTTCTTCATTCATTTAACCTTATGTCTAATAACTAACAAATGACACTTGGCCTACCATCTAGCTTATAACTCACCTCTTTATCCTTCTCATCCTCCCATATCCCGTGTGCTAAATTGCCTACAAACAACACTTGGTTATCAACTTACTTAATCAACTGACACATGAAATTGCAAAGATTTAGCTCCAAGCTTAGTTTACTCTTTGGCTCCAAGTCTTGCAAAAGTTGGCTTAAGTCTTCAAGCCATGGCTTTAAGGCTTAAGCCTCCATAACCCTAAATTTGAGCTTTGGCTCAACCCTAAGCCAAGTCATCTCAAACTCTAGCCAAGCCCCTTTCATTTCTTAACCAAGTCATTCAAACCCTTGGTTTGGCTAGACCAAAAATTAATTTGATTTTTCATTTTTTATTTTAGTTAACTTTCATAATTCATATAGTTAGCAAAAAGTCCTTTTTCCCTTTCCTACAATTTATTAGGGTTTACTTCCCGAACTAAGTCAGTTATCCGATTTCCTTCTAGTTGATTTTCCTAACTTTTTCAATTATATTTTTGTAACATGCTCGATTACCCAAAAAATTGACTTTCAATTTTTAAAAATTCGATTTTGCCACCGTTCCCCCTTTCCCGAATAAATGATATGTCGCCCTTCAAAAATTCGAAAAAACGAAGTTGCGCTTTTAACATGAATAGTGATTTTACGTCTTTTCTGCTAAAAATATTTTTATTGGAGATTTCGTCTCCTTTTTTCAAATAAACGCTATGACGTAATTCAAAAAGTTCAAAAAATGAAAAAGCGTTCTCTGCGTTTTATGAATAGTGATTTCGTGTTTTTCTCAGAAAAATTATTTTCTCCCAAAATATATAAACACTCATATTTAGTCATGTAACACGTAAACTAGGTTAATATTCAACCTAAATACTCATAATACATAATTTATTCCATCAAAATATTTATTTTATTTAATAAATATTAAAAATCTTATTACCAAGATGTTCTACGATCTCGATCATTACATTTTGGAGGAAGGATTTATCAAGCAAATTCAGCATCCAGTGTGACTATCTATCATTGTATCGGTAAAGAAATCCAATGGACAGTTGCAAATATGAGTGGATTTCAGGAACTTAAATAAGGCATGTCCAAAAGACATGTACCCACTACACAACATAGATACTTTGGTGGATGCAACGGCCAATCATGAGATGATGTCATTCATGGACAGGTTTATGGGATATAACCAGATAAAGATGTCCTTAGGTGATGCAGAAATGACAGCCTTCCGTACCCCATTGTTTGCCTAATTTTATCACTCAAGAAATACACGCAAGTTTACAAGATCGACTAGTAATATAATGGCAAGAAGAGTATCATTCTCACGAGGAATTAATTCTAATGTTTTTTGATTACCGATTTTATATCAACTCAATCTTATTCAAACAAATGAATTAAACTAAAAATTAACAATGAATCTAAACACTAAAAGTAATAACTAAATAATAAAACATA
This sequence comes from Panax ginseng, assembly GCA_020205605.1. Taxonomy (NCBI): domain Eukaryota; kingdom Viridiplantae; phylum Streptophyta; class Magnoliopsida; order Apiales; family Araliaceae; genus Panax; species Panax ginseng. The sequence goes on from CM035132.1 coordinate 172,214,678, forward strand.
ACTAAATAAATAGATAAATCTAAAAATTCAATTTCACCACATGCTTCATTTAAATCTCATAACTTTTCATTTAATTATACGGTCACAATGAATTGTTAACAAATAATTCATTAGTATTTATAAGTCTCTCTCAAGGATCATATAAACAAATCTTCCCAAATCCACTAAAGAATATAATTATAAAGAACATCCTAGATAATTAACTCACTATATCTCTATGTGAATTAAAATTAACAAAGATTTAAGCACAGATTCTCTTTAGATTGCATATGGCATATAGGTATATCTTTATCCTATACACAAATTATGTATTCAATCCTAAGAAGAATAAACATAATCACATGTCATTATATTCAAATTTAAATCAATAATATAATCCATCTCTCAATTTTATATAGATTATCTCAATTAATTACTAAATAGGTAATTACATGTGAACGCGCAAAATATAATGAACCAATTCATATAGTATGCATCAATCAAATAGAAAGAAAATCAATTTAAACTACACATGGGATTAATTCCATTAAAATCTTAAATTAAAAACATGTTTATAGAAGATAAAATTATAATCAATAAAATATTCAACATCAATGAAGAATAAAAATAAATAAAAGTTTAGAGAAGAAAAATTGTCTCCCGCAAGTCTTCTATCTCTAAGTTTTATCAATTCATGGCCTCCATCGTTGATGATATATTGCTTGCTCTTGAACTTGGTAGAGAATTAGCCTCCCATGGTGTTCGTTGGTTTTTTCCTAACACCTTTACAATCCCAAAATAAGAATATTTATATTTTTTCTAACACTAATATGAATAAAATCCTATAAAAATTAAATACAAAATATCCTAATTTTAATAAACTACTATAACAAAATTCCTAATGCTCTTCCTTTTCCAAAAATGATATTGGCTCATTAATTTCCTTCCTTGTAATTCATCTTGGGACCCACTAGAAAAATAACAATCTGCGCTTGCTCTGCAGTACGAGCCTCATACAGAGCCGCGCCCCTTTAATATGATGAGAAGAAGAGGGGCCGCCCTCTTTTCTTTTGTTGTCCCTTGTGAGTTATTTTCCTATCAGATAACGATCGATTCTTTGACATGGGATCTTCATGAAAGTTGTAGCCTTGAAAGTGTAGATGAATTTAGGCTTTTGAATAACTTGATTTAGACTTCCAAAGCTCAAATTGACCCTTTGAAGTAAACTGGTCCGAACATAAATCAAACTCTAATCAAGATTCAGATCATCTTTTCAAATCTTACGTTGACACACTCTTTGGAGGCCCAAATGAACACAAACCATAACTTTCTGAAAAGCTTAATACGTTCTCTAAAAATTTCAAGAATACCACTTTCTCATTCTGAAACTTTAACACCATCTAAAACTCCATTGAAGCTTCAGAGGTCAAATCTACCTAAAAGCTGGAAATTGCACAATATACTCCACTTTGACTAAAATGCATCCAAATAGCTTCCTTTTAACTAAAATGCAACCAAATAGCTTCAAACTTCACTTCCTACATAAAAATATAAAAACACATAAAAAATAGAAAATACTCAAAAACTCACAAATCATCAAGTCACCTATTTGGTAATTTCTACTATGTAGTAATGTCATTCGGGTTAAAGAATGCGGGAGCAACTTATCAACGAATAATGCACGCTATCTTTCACAACATGATTCATGATACGATAGAGGACTATGTGGATGACATAGTAGCAAAGTCTAAAAAGGAGGCAACCCACATGGAGGATCTCAGAAAGGTGTTTGAACGATGTCGAAAATACAAGATGAAGATGAATTCGAAAAAGTGCGCATTTGGGATGACTACTGGAAATTATTTGGGCTTCCTGGTACACAAAAAAGGTTTAGAGGTAGACTCGGGCAAAGCGAAGGCCATTACAGAGATGCCCCCACCAAAAACACATAAATAGTTAAAAAGCTTTCTAAGAAAGGTTTCCTACCTAAGGAGATTCATGTTGGCATTAGCAGAGGTCACAGAACCTTTCAGGAAGCTACTTAAGGAAAAGGCAGAAATAGATTGGGGGCAGGACTAGCAACAACCATTTGAGAAGGTAAAGGGAATATTGGCCTCGACAAAAATGATGGTAGTACTACATAAAGAAATATAGTTACAATTAAATATCACATCTACCGCGAAGTCTATAGGAGGGTTGATCACATAGGAGGTAGGTGAGGAAGAAAAGCATGTGTACTACATTAGCCGAATCATTAGAGGACCGGAAATCCAATATTCGCAGTTGGAGAGACAATGTTTGGCATTAGTATTTGTCGCACAAATATGCAAAATTATTTTTTAGCACATGAAGTGAAGCTCGCAATAAGGACTGATCCGATAAAATACTTACTGACTAGGACGGCGTTGGTAGGAAGACCTGCAAGATGGATGATGATCCTTTCAAAATATGACATCAAGTGCGTAACACCGAAAGTAATTACATATTAGGTTTTGGCAGACCTGCTCGCTCAATTTTTGAATGGAGAAAAAAATCAAGATATAATAAAGGTTATAAGGCTTAGAAAAGAAAGATTAAATTTACCTGAAAGAAGAAAAAGCAAGCAAGAAAGAGCTCAAGTATAAGAAACCATTCAAATAAAGTGGGAAGGAAAAAACCAAGAAAATAAAGGAAGAGGCCAAAGCCCCCTAGGGTTCGGCCACCTAGGGGTTCTCCCCTCTTACCTTTTGACTTCCTCTAGCTTACTGATCGGTTTCCCAAAATGGATGCTCCTTCGTCGTGAAAGGAATGTATTCTGTCTTTGAAAAAAATTTGGAGAAAAGGGCCAAAATCCAGTTAAGGTGAAGTGGCCCAAAAAAGAAAGATTAAAGTCACCTGAAAAAGAAGTAGATGAAGCAATCGAGAAGAATCCAATTAAAGAAACCATTCGAATAAACAAAAGAATAAAAAATGGGAGAAAGCCTTGAAGCCTTCCCCTAAGGTTCAGCCCCCCTTAGGGTTCGGCTTCTAGGGCACAATCACCTAAGGGAAAGTCCCTCCATACCTTTGTTCGCCCCGATTTGTTGAACGCTCGCTTGAATTTTTCATGACGACACTTCATTGAAGAAAGAAAGAAATTTAAGGAAGAGAGAAATTATAAGAGATAGGAGAAAGCATTCGGTTATTATCCGAACCGAATAAACATTTCAGTTATAACCAAAAACTGAAATTGCACTATTTTAATTATCTGAACAACTAACCGAAATACATAATAACCGAATAACCAAATTAATTATTCGGTTAATAACTGAATTTAATAGTTTAATAATTTAATAGTACACAGTGATATTAACATCAGTGTTTACAAAACATATATTTACCAAACATATATTACAAAAGATTAACAGCAGGTCAGCAGCAGCAATCAACAAGTCTAAACAGCAACAATCAAGTGTCAAGATATATTACAAAAACATGAATGATCCTCAGATCAACACCAACAGGCAACAACAACAGCATACGTGACTACAGGAGCAAATGAGTAATCAACAACATGCGTACCAATCGAGCGAAGTCCAAACAGCAACAACCAACAAGTCTAAATCCTAAATCCTCAGTCTCAATATCTCATAGTCTCAACAGTTCTTGCATTATTTGCCATTTGCCAAACTAGAATGAATAAAAAGAAAGAAATTACATCAGTTGCAATTACACATAATATTCAACAATAATTTTGACGCCAATAAAACTTTCTGACCCCAGGACCAAGTTATCATCACCATAATCCAACTCAAGATATGTGCTATGGGAAATAAAGTATATGTATATGTGCTATGGAAGATGTTGAACCTGTGTAGATTTTTTAAATATGTAGCAATCTTTGTAGACACAAAAGGCACCAATTTCTAATGACAGATTCAAAGAAAAATATCAATTTGATTTCTTTCAACTTGAGTTCAGGTTTAGATTATGTTCCTATGATAGTGTTCAATGAGGTCATTTTTTTCATTTTTTTTTCAATGTAATTATTAGTCATATTTTACGATTTAATTTGAACAAAGTAATTTTTAAATTTATTACTATCAATTCCAAATTATTTACAAACAGATTCATAAAGACTTTTAGCCATGTAAATTAATGTCAAATCATTTACATTTTCACAACTTAAATATCAAATGACAGAATGTCATATTTCAATTTTAATAACACATGTTAGAATGTTTTTTAGGCATGTGGACAAAGAATTCAGCTCAGTGATTTAGATACAATATTATGTGACTAGAGTTATCATCCATGGTTTGGATGTGGTGTCTATGGTTTTTGAAACCACAGGAGAAGGCCACAAAGTCTAAACAGGAAAACTGTTGATTATGATATAAAAGAGTTTTGAATCAATCTTTGTTAAGGCCACTTAGTGCTCAAATTTATAAAGCGGTATGGGGGTTTGGGAATTGGGAATTATTTCCTTTTACTACTTGTTGTCAATGACCAAGCAGAGTATTAGAGTTTTTACAGGAAATAAGAAATAAAAGTAATGATTAAGCTTTAGCATGTACTAGAGTTGGCAAATCCAGGCGAAGTGGGCAGACCAGCAACAGTCGAACCAAAATGGCCCTAAGGTTTTGTGAATTTGCTAAAGTGAGGCTCGTGGCCCGTGTTAGGTAGGCCAACTACCATGCGCTTCTTCCTCTATTTTTTTTTACAAAATCTTGTTACACCAAAAATAGTAATAATAATAAATATTAAAAATAATTAAATAATTTATAATAAACAATAATTCTAATTACCTACATTAACTACATATCTCAATCAATTAAAATTTTAATAGTATTATAAATTACTTTCAAAGTATATAATCAAATTTGATTTTTTTAAAATTATACTTTAAAATTAATATAATTTATTTAACTTTTAAAAATGCATTCATGACTCCACAAATATTGTTCCAAGAGATATCTAAATAATTTTTAAGATTTACACGATTGGAACTTGGAGATGCCAAGATTTTAGCACTTTGAATATTTAAATTGATTTTCAGAAGATTTGCATGACATGATTTTAGGCATTACCCAATATCTCATTATTTAATCAATTAGCTTGTTTTATGGGACTTATTAACAGCCACATCAATTAAGAAGTTTTAAACTACAATTATTATTTACTACAACTATAATAGTTAAATATCGTATTAACATGTGATATTTTTGTATAAAAATATATTTTTATATTGAAGATTGCATTAAAAATAAACAGTTGTTGTAGCTCAGTTGGTTTGAACTCTTATTTATTTACTTACAAGTCTTGTGTTCAAGCCTCATAACCCACAAGTAGCAACATTTTGTTAAAAAAAAAAAAAAGTCGCGGGCCACGGGCCAATTAGTTTATCTTTCACCTCTCCATGCCAATTAGTCAACATAAAATTCTATGAACTAGAACAGTTAAATAAATATAAATATTACAAATACTATAGCTTACTGCAACTTGGAGTAATGCATAATAGTATTCCTTGAATAGATAATATATAACATGTTAGGGTGTGATAACATGAACTATGGCAAAAGAAATCAAAGATTATACAAGGAAAAAAAACTTAAACAAAGTTGTTGAAATTTTCAGCAAGAATGATAAAAACACTAAAATAGAACCTGATTTTGTAACGATTAATTAGAACTATTAGTGTATTTCGAATTTTTGAGTAAAGATTGTTGGAGTAGACATATATGTAAGTTTACTAAAATACTGTACTGGTTTATAAAAAAATCCATACTAAAGGGATAACCATATATAGCCTACTGGTAAGAACTGAATAAGATCTATCTTAGGTTTTAGGCTTGATTTTATCCCTCTCAACACATCAGATGCAGTTCTCCCTAAATATAATACTATTAAGTTCTCAAAAGAAAAAATATATATATATTCAGATATTCTAATCTAAAATTTGTTATACTGTTTGATGTTGTTAGTTCCACCCACATACTGACATACATCAAGAAAAAGGAAAATCTAAATGAAGAAAATAAAGCGAGAAATTTAGGCAATGGCCTCCATCTCCAGGAATTTCCAATGAAGTTTTTGCAGAGGTATATCATGGGCTGGCTAGCAAGAATCAGCATGCATTTCAAGGTTCCAATCATAATTTAACCTCTAAAATATTGATTACAATTTACACAGTAGTAAATTAGAGCAAAGAACAAAGAAAAAGTTGGCCCTATATTAAATTAGACAAATTAAAGACTTTAGAACTCACAATTTAAGGAAGAAGAACTCACAATTTAAGGAACAAGAACTCACGGCTTGAAGAACAAGAACTCACAATTTGGGTTAGGGCAGAAACAGATTCTGACTTCTGAGGGATGACCGGATAAGACTTGGGAGATCGAGATGTGAGATGTCAGGTGAGAGATAAGAGATGAGAGATGTGAGATCGAGAATTCGAGATAAAGGGCCGATGAAGAATTTAAGATGTCAGACTGAATGAGAGTTCGAGATTGACTTATGATGACCGTTGATCGATGAAGGGCCGAAGGCAATGAGGCGATGCGCCGATGGCCGTCAGCCGATGAGAGATTGAGACTTGAGAGTTTCGAGTTCAAGATCTGGGTTTGGGGCCCTGGGGCTGAGTGCTGATGGCTGAGAAATGAATTGAGAATTTGAGATAATATATACTCTGATACTCATATTATTATTTTAAGTGTTACTGTGTAAGGGCCATAAGGCTTTATTCGATCATTCGGTTTAGCCGAATAACCCAAAAGTGAAACCTGTATAAACTAATCGAAAATCGTAAATAATTTTGGATATAACCAAAATGTTAAAAAAAAAACCGAATTATCAGAAAATTTCAGTTCGTTTTGGTAATTTGGTTATACCCGTTTTTTGATCAGTCTTAATAAGAGAAGGCTTGAAATGAGGAGACATGAGTAGCTTAGGATATATATATATATATATATATATATATATATATATATATATATATATATATATTTTGGTGGCGGAGGCAAATATATAGAAAGAGATGAAGAAGAAATGCATATAGATAGAATACACAGTTAAATTAATAAATAAAAACAATAGTTTTATTGATAAATAAAAACAGTAGTTTTATTGATTACTGAAACTATGTACAAATTGAAATTAAAATTAACTTACAACTTAGAACATTTAATTGGAGAAGTAGAGAAGAGGGTTAAGTAGGCTAATCAGTGGTAGAAACTAAAGATTCATCTAAGAGAGAGAGCTCAGAGTCTTTCTAAGTTTCGAAAATCTGACTAAATGACTGAGTTCTGTTTCCTTTTATAGAATAAGGAAAAGAACTATTACAAATGCAGATGTAAATGAAATACAAATGAAATTCAAAGAAATACAGACAAGCAACTGTTGATAAACAGTGCTAACTTTTGACAAAATATAGACGCATGATTAATTTTGGACTAAATGGCCGACATCTTTTGACTCAACAATGCTTTCGGTGGAAAAGAAAGCATCTTCTGACTGTTGTTGTAGACGCATGTGACTAGAGCTGCTTTCGGTGGAAAAGCAGATTCCTTTATCGAGAGGTCGCCGAAAGGTGAGCCGGTCTCGACCGGAGAACCGAAAGCGAACCGGGTTTCTTTGTTGAACTCAAGCGAATGGATCCTGAGCCTCCTGGAGATTAACAGTGCCGTATGGATCATAATCACCATCATCATCGCCATGAATCGGTGATGAATCACCTTGGGAAGAATGATTAGAAGCTTCTTCATGTAGAAGCCGTCAATTCTTTTATTGAGAACTTGGGCAATTTTCAATAATTCTTTCTTTGGTGCAATCTTTAAAATCCGAAATACTACGAACATGAAGATCCAAAGGGATCGACTTTGAATATTGATTTTTGGAGACCGACATCGACTCCTTTTCTTTCTTGACCATGGAACAGGCATTAACCGGGAGAATGGAATTGGAGCAACAGAAATTCTCACTTGAACTCGAGTAACTATTCTATCAATGTTGAATTTATCCCACCACTTAATGTAAAAAAGAGGCAGATACACGAGGAAGTGGATCATTAGGAATCTTGTTGATCGGAGAACCGGAGGTGGAAGGCATCAGACTCCCATTTAAGTATCCAAGGAATCTTGTATTTACTGACGAATAAAAGAGTGGGTGAAACTCTTTCATTCAATGGGGTAGGTTTATAATGGTTATTGAAATGATTTAACTGAACCTTCAAAGGGTCAGGAAGAAGATCATAACAAGATCCTAACCTATACCACCAGAGGATGAACCAATAAGGAAATGGACTTTTGAATTTATGGTCAAATTGTATGAACCATGAATGACTGAGAGACTCGTTCTGGTGAAGGAGGACCTTATACCAGGCTTCAATGTAATCATAGTAACAAAATTGATGATCTTGACTAGAAAGATTCATGAGATCGGAGGGATTCTTCCCCCAATCAGAGATTTGAATAAACTGTTTAATATACATAGAATGATAAAGAACTTTTGATTTATCATTCTGTGCATAGATTGGTTTGATGTTTACTGACTCAGTTTCTAGTAGAATATCCTTATAGTACACAAGGGACTTATAAGGAGCTAGAGGTTGGAAATGCCATCCAGGGGGAAAAAACTGGGCAGCAAGCTTACTGGGATCATTTTGTGGCTTCATACTGGGTTCAATATGGAATAAGTAATTTTCCCATCTGAGCATGTACTCAGCAGGAGAATGACTAGAAGCTGAGGACGAAGCCTTGGCAGGATTACTGAAAGGGTCAATTGAATCATTTGATCGCCAAGGCCGAATCATAAGGTTTAGGCATGGTGCCTGAACGATAAAATTTATTATCGGTTTTGAACCGTTGGGTTAACTGGGTGAGGAACCATAGCTCCTATGGGTTGATTAAGTGGGCCTGAAGGGCGACCCGGGCCTCTTGAGGACGATGCTCCTCTAGTGCTCATTTATGAATAATACCAGATAATAAATTCTCTAGTAAGAAAATCAGAACCCGAATTGTTACTTCCTTTGATGTATTCAATTTCAAAATCAAAAATGCTTAATAGAGCTTGCCATCTAGCGAAAGAATGCTTAGAGGCTAGATTTTCAACATCCTTTTCTAATATATATTTTGCTGACTTACAATCTATACTGAACTAAGAATTTTTGGTTTAATAAATCATTTTGAAATTTAGAAATACATAATACTAATGAAAGTATTTCTTTTTAATAATCTTTGTAATTTAATTGTGTAGTATTCCATGCACCGAATGAAAACGAACAATTTGTTCGGAAGAATTAGGTGTTAACTTTTGTTTGAGAATGCCTCAAAGCCAATGCCTGAGGTGTCGCTTCTACAATTTTGAACGCCGAATCATTAGAAATGCCAAGGCGGTAATGCCTTGACGTATTTTTTTAACTTGTTGAACGACGTATATGAATGTCGTCACCAAAGGTGGAGGATTATCTTGCAAATCTTTGAAAAAGTGGTTTCAGATCTTCCCGAGATTCTTGTAAAACTTGCCTATGTAATTCAATGAGCCAAGAAATCTCTGCGATTGGGTTTTATTGGTTATCTTATCGGAAACTTGTCGGCGAATTGAATAGCTCGTTCAATGGGTGGACTTGTCCTCTAAAGATATTAAGACCAAGAAACCTTATTCGACTGAAACAATTTTGCATTTGGATGGTGAAAGAACTAGACCATTATCTTTAACCGCCTTGAAGAAAGATTTCAAGTGTTTAATGTGTTCTTCAATGGTCATTGAAAAATAAGGATATCGTCAATATAGACTACAATAAAATGATGACTGAAAGGGTTTAATATGTCATTGAGAATATTTTGAAATTCACTTGGGGCATTTTTTAGGCCAAATGCCTTGACATTCCATTCGTAATGACCGAACGGAGTGGTGAATGCAGTTTTATAACTATCTTCAGGATGAATGGCAATTTGCCGTAAACCGGTTAAAGGTCAAATTCTTCAATATAGTGGCATTACTCAATCTATTGACTAGGTCGTCTTTATTGGGAAGGGGATATCTAATCCATTCTAAAACTTTGTTCAATGGTTTATAATTGATGACTAGACGAGGAACTCTTCTTTCTTTCTCCGCTTCATTGTTTACGTAGAAGGCAGGACAAGACCAGGGAGATTTACTGGGTTTAATAAGACCTTTACTAAGGAGATCATTGATTTCCTTTTTGCATAACTCCATTTGTTCATGATTCATCTGAATAGGCCTAGCCTTAGTAGGAATTAAATGTTCTTTAAATTCCTTAGCATAAGGGAGCCTAACCATATGCTTCTTCTGATACCAAAAGGCATTGGGAGAATCAGAACAAAGGTTATCTTTCAAATACGTTTTTAATTCTTCAATTTTTTCTTGAACCCTTTTATTAAGAAGTTGTTCTTCAACTCTTTTATATTTAACTTCTTCCTTTAAGAAATTTAAATGTGTTATTTTACAATTGAGTAGATTTATTGATTTTGAGATAGATTCTTTTTGAATGAATTTTAAATCTCTTTCTTTTGGTTTAATAAGAAATTTAAATGTTATTTTCTTACCTAAGTGTCTACAGCTTAGGCCTTCATTATTAGTAAATGGTAATCCTAAGATGACTTTATCTGTGAGATTGCAGATCAAAACAAATGATGTTTTGAAACACATATCATCCGCATGTATATATGAACCTTTGGTAATTTATATTTAATTTCCATTTGATTTGCCATTAAATTTGAGTTTAGTCTTTCACCGGGTTTCTTAAAATATTTGGTTGGGATTAAACCTTCTTGTATGCGGTTTAAATCACTTTTTGTCAACCAGAGCGAGAAAGTCAGATAGAGAAGCCTTTATCAACAAACTGTGTTAATCGAGATGTACCATTTTGAATGGTGATGTCTTTAATTCTTTTAAGCGTGAAACCTTGAACAAAAAGATCGTGGATCATTTTAACGCCGGGAAGATTCAGTGCTCACTATGATTTTCATCACTAGATAAGGAATCGTTAACTCAAGATTTTTATCTTCAAAATCCTTTTTAAATTAGAAACTTCTAATTTTAGGTTAGTAATTTCCTTTTAAGTTTATTAATTTCTAGATTCAATTACGGAGGGTGACTTCATATGAGTTTTAAATCTTTCCAATGTTTTATTAAGGCTAAAATTGGTTTTTCTTTGGCTTTAATGAATTTTTCATTATTATTTTTGGTTAATAAATCCTTTAACTTTTAGTGTCTTCGAGCCTTTAGTTTAGGATCGATAATTTTACTAATTAGATCAATTAACAAAGAACTTTCTTCATCATCTTTGTTAATTACATTAACTCTTTTTGTGCAACACTGCTTTCATTGCAATTGTCTCTGCATGAAATAGTGACTTCTCTGTATCAACGCTAAATCTGTTATTACTTTCATTACTAGGGAACTAGAAGAATCTTCAGTATTACTGACATCCTTCTCAATTCGCATAAGTTCTAGAATTTGCTCTGTGTCTTCACTAGAAATATTTAACTGATTTAATTTTTGTTTTATTTTACATTCATTTTTATAATGACCCTTTTGCCCACAATTGTGGCAAATAACTTTACTTTTATCATATTTTTTAGACTTAGATTTTTTAATATTCTTTTTATTAGTAGTTTTGGGCTTATTATAATAATTGTCTTGATTTCTATTTTCATGGTAACGACGCTTTCTTTTATGATGTTTAGTAATTTTGTGAGATTCAATATGTTTATGCCTTGGCTTCCTCCTGGAGGGAGCAACAGGGGGTAAACCATATTGTTCACAAAAAGTGCCTAATTCATATTTAGCTTTTTTCTTATCTTTATTAGCTTGTTTGGCCAATTTAAAATCAATACACTTTTTTAATCCAATTTTTTGAATGTGACTAACTATATCACCGTAGGTTAAGTTATCATAATTAATGTATCCAAGATTTTTACCCAATTCTTCACGAACCTTATGGGCAAATAAAGAGGGTAAACCGTTGATGAATTTTTCTTTCCAGAAAGGTTTATTATCGCTCATTACAAGAACATAACTCTAGATGTAAAACATCTTTGTACCACCTAAAGTCACTTAGAGTGGGACAAGTGAGATTACTTAACTAATCGTGAATTCTTTCTGTTATATTACTGGGAGTGCCAATGAAGTGTTTTATTATGGTAAATATAAGTGTATTAACTCCATCAGGCGGACCGATGCCAATATCCTCATTGAAGATAGGGTTGCCATCATCATCCAACTGGACGACATGGATTATTGATATTCTAGTATCTTCAGTGAGATGTTTTTCCCACCAAGATCTGAGGATACCAGTGAATCCACTAACAATTAATTCAACAATATCTGGTTGAGATAGATTGTTGAATTTGGTGATGTAACTGTTTGCCACCATAGACATATGGTTTAATTTATTTAAAATTTCCTGTTCACTAAACCCATCAATGTTCCATTCAGTAAATTTTATTAGATGAAACTGAGAACTGTTTATCTAGGTTTCTCTCTTCGAACTGTAAGTCCGGAGGAGTAGGTCTAGAATACCAATTCCTAGTTATACTGGTGTTTTTAACTGTTAATTTGTTTAGCTGATCATTTAAATCTGGTATTGAATCAGTATCAGAATTATCTGATTGATAACTGCTTTCAACATCAGTTTTAACTTGATCAATCGCGGCAATAGTACCACTTGTACCAGGTTCATTTTTAAGTTTTTTGAATAACTTATCAATGGATTTAACTAAGTTATCATCATCAGATGGTAATCCTAACTTGTGTCTATTTTCTGGTAACTTTATTAAAGGATGTTCAATTTTTAAATCTGGTTTTTTTATAATAGATTCTTCAAACTTTTCCTCAATCCTATCTAGTCGCTTTTCCAACTCGCTGCTAGATATTGATTGCTAAAGTTTAATTGTTCAATAATTTTTTATCATTGTTATTAGCATCGTAAATTTTAAATGGGCTTGCTTCAATGTAGACGCTTTTTTAACCGAGATTAGAACTGCTTCCAAAGGAGGATGACTAGAAGAAACTTTTGACTTATCTTCTTTAACCCATCGTGTTTTTTAACCACGTTACATTTATTTTGAAATTGTTCATACCAAACATAAAATGAAATATTCATTCTTTCATTTTTAATAAATCTTTTCCATCTGCTTATTACTTTATCATGCTCTTTTTCTGTGGGGTGATTGGATCTAAATAGATGTCTTTTTCTTTATTAGATTTAGCATTAAAATCTTTTACTAGATTATCCCACCTAAAACGAATTCCTTTTTGACGACTCTTAATTGATTGTTAATGGGGATATCAAAATCAATCGAGTGGGCATCACAGAAGAAGTGGGAGAAGAACAACTTTCTTCTTCAACAAAATCTCTATGAGCATAACAAAGATGACTAGTTTGACCTTGATTAAGAACGCCTTTTAACTTAACATTTTTGATTGAAGGATTACCGAGTACTTCATTGTCTCTTCTAGTATGGATAATCGAAGAAATCAAGAACCGGAAATGTCTTCAATAATTATTGGTGTCTTAGTACGCTTCAAAACTAATTTTAATAGCCCCATCGAAAAATTGTTGAATATTTTCAATATTTAATAAATTATTAACTATGAAATTTGTTGGGGTAATTCATTAGTAAAGTCCATCGATCGGGAAGCGTAATATCCTTCCGAAGAATTGTTCTTGGAACTTGAATATTAGCATCAGTAGTAGAACTTTGAATTAAAATTGTTAAATCTTTAGGACTTTTATTTAAAGCATGAACATTTAAGTTTGTTTTCATTATTTTATAATAAATCCTATAAATTAAAGCAATAGGCTGAGAACCCTCAATCATATGAGTGATTTCACCTGAAGTTTTAATATTTAATGTTAAGGCTTTTAATAAGTCTTTGATCACTAAGACTTAGGGTGAAATCAGGAAAGCAATTAAAATGGACAGGTCCATTGTGCAAACTTGATTCCATAGCACCTATTATACCAAGGTGATAATTAAAACCGCGCATCTCTAAGATGAGATAGATGCATGAGTTAATTCCTTTAATGTTTAATGGTTTTATCGCAACTTGAATTAATCCAATATGAATAAAATTGTAACCCTTTTTCCTATGTTTTTAATAACATCGTAGTCAAGAAGACTACAATTTTCATATTCTTTATTAATGGCGTAAACTTTCTCAACTGTTTTGACATTATAATCAGTTTTAAAATTATCTAAAAATATTGACTGATAAATTTCTTTAAGGGAAACTCTTGGTATATTCCAATTGTGTAAGGCTTGACTAATATTTTCATATCTGTGAGATTCTTGGTTAACTATGTCTGGGATAGAAGGTAAAGTTGATCTTTGGCTAGTTGAAGAATTAGATCTAAATAATCTACTCATTATACTGGTTTCAAAACAAAATTTCACTCTTTATCTTCCATACAGACCCTCTTACCTTGAGTAGACTCATACCCAAACCTAATACCCGAAACTGCTCACACAAGAGACTTACCTGGGTAGACACGGAGAAGGGTGGACTATAGTAAGTTAGGTGACTTCTGACAAAGAAAAAGAAGATGTTTTGAAAATAGTATGAATGAAAGATTACTTATTTCTTATCAGCTACTAGAACAAACAACAACTTGGCTCGATATATATATATATATATATATATATATATATATATATATATATATATATATATATATATATATATATATATACCCAAATTCAAGAGCATAAGTCTTAAGTAACATAATTTCTTTAAAAAGCATAAGTATATAAACCAACATTTTTTTTTCTAAAAATTCAAAACATTGTTCCGTGTTTTTTAGAACACCCAAAATTTCAAAGCTCGGCCAGCCGTTGATCCAATACAAACAAGAAACCCAAAAAGATGAAATAGTGGCTCACTGTTACTAGTCAAAACAATGTCGAACACAACCGTCATTAATGCTAGATAAACCTCGACAGATTCTTTCTTAAAAGTAATTAAAAAGGCAAAAATGGCGGTGAAAAATGGGGTAGTCGCTCCAATAGCTTGATTAAACGAAACAGGAAGATATCTCAATGAGGTATTTCCAAAAACAACCGATAGAAGCAAAAAATGATACCCAAAGCTAAGATCTTGAAGAATTGTTTCCACTAAATTTCTTTGAAATGGGACGATTTCGAACAAATGGTGACGAAGGAATAAGCGGTGCAGGATAGCATGTGGAGCATGGTTAGGAAGATGGGATAGCAGTAGCCATAGAAGCTGAGGAGATACTTGTTGAAGGTGGGTGATAAGATGGGGGGATACTATTAGGGTTTGTAGATCTGATCTGACGGTGGAAGTTAGATTTGTGGTGAGTGGGGTGGTGTGAACCGTTGGATTATATACTGTTAGAGTTTATGCCCTAGAGGCCAATTATTTGATATAATTGCTTAACGTTTTGATATTATATTTGATTGAATAAATATATGATTTTATTATGGTTTTATTTACTGCGTAATATAATTGTTAACATAATAAAATTCCTTAGAATAGTGATACAAATTATATAGTTTCAAGTATGTGACTTGAACATGAGATTATATATTACCATTAGTATCGTTGTTCTTAAATGTCCCTAGTCGAGTATCATTGTTGATGGGACAACAATGATGCATGGAGACTAGTATGTGGATTGACTGATGACCAAATCTCATTGGTCATAAATATATGAGATATTAAGTCAATGCATAGGTACATGTTAGAGAACGATGTCTTAATCGATGTAACCCACCATGAGAATTCTATATGGAGCATTATGCGAAGTGTCGTTAGCAATTCTCATAGTGATAATGATGATGTAATGGTCCTCCGACCGAAATCGCTATATTACTACACGAGAATTTATGTACTTTGATATCATCAAATGTCACCTTTAATAGGGTGGACTATAAAGGTGATTATTGGGTTCATCATTAATCGTGTGAGAAATATGAGTGATCTAGATGGAATTTAACCATCTTATATATTATGGGTGATATCCATAGGCCTCTTGATTGAGTAGGACTATGAAATGCATGGCCATGCTCAAATAGTGATTTGTTTCATATAGTCTACTCATTGATCAAGAAAACTCATTAAATTATGAAGAGTATGACACATTCCATGACTCGAGTTTAATCTAGGATATTAAGGTTAAAAGGATTAAATTACATTGAAACATTGGTCACGAAAAGGTTGCATCGAATCATCGATCTTATTATTACTTGGGTAGCGAAGATGCATTACTAGATGTCGCTTTCAACGTTTATAATTTTATAATATGATTTTAAAATTATTGCCAACGTAATAATAACCTATAGGTCACACACATAGAACGTTATTTAAAGGGAATTAATTTAAATTTTAAGGATTTAAATATATTAATATGATTAATAGTATTTAAATCACTTAATTTAAATTAAAAGGATAATTTGTATATATGTATATTAATTAAGTAAGACTTAATTAAGAGATATATATATATATATATTCGGATTTTATAAAATTAGGTTTTGATTTGATTAATTCCTTTTAACTACTATATATATGATATATAGCAGCTACTTAGGGTAAGATATCATAATTAATAAAAACCCTAGCCGCTCTTAGAGAGAGACTAGAGAGAAAACAGTTTCAGAAAATCCATTCCTTTTGGTGGCTAGTACCGCAAGTCCTTCTTATTGCAAAATCGTTCGACGGTTCGTGCGGCGTTCGTGTGGATACCGTAGAGGCGCAATCGGTTTGTATTGCGTTGGAGATTCGAGGCGCAGTCGGTTTCAGATTCTCGTTTTTTTGTTTATATCTGGTATAATCTCTAAACCTCTAAATTAATTGATTTTCGCATGGATCCTGTTTTAGGGTTTCGGAAATTGCTTTAAAATTTTAATTTTTCATTTGTGCGTTTCGCGTCAAGCCCAACAAAGGGTATCGAGCTACTACGAAAAAGATTAATTCAGATTACGTGTTTTAATTGTATTTGATATATATGATATATGATGATGCATGTTTACCGATATAAAATTGAATATATGATATTCCGTTGAATGTGTATTCTGGTAATATATATGATGATACTGTTAATCGTATCTTTAATCGGTGGAATAACAATATAACTATTCTAATCGGATTAGAAGCATGAAGAATCGTTTTAATATGATTAATCGAAACTGGAAATATATGATAAATTGGTTGGTATTGTTATTCGCTTTAATATGATTAAATCGAAACTGGAAATATATGATAAATTACAGGTGTCTTCGTTATTCGCTTTAATATGATTAAATCGAAACTGACATATATGATTTGTTATTATGGGTGTTTTGGTGGATTAAAATGTATGATTCTGAAACTGTTTCAGAGATTCGTATGGAAAAAAATATGCAATACAGAATGTAGTTCGAAATTTTTTTTTCGGGGCGCCGCTTCCACTTCGCTTACCGACCGGGCCACGAGACCACCATTACCGATCGATCACCGGACCACCGCTGTGGGAGACCCCCTTGGACCCCCGTCGTAGCGCACGATGGTCGTGTCCCCTATATTTTATATATAGTTTTCTTTAATTATATATAAATTGTTATGTGCTTATCAGGATATGCATGGTGCACAGATTATGGCCTTTTGACCCAT
Organism: Panax ginseng; assembly: GCA_020205605.1. Taxonomy (NCBI): domain Eukaryota; kingdom Viridiplantae; phylum Streptophyta; class Magnoliopsida; order Apiales; family Araliaceae; genus Panax; species Panax ginseng. Next base: position 172,232,252 of record CM035132.1, read on the forward strand.
AGGTTAGTGGTTTTGGTTTTGAAATACGGCTTGCATGTCGTGCCTTTCTATAAATTCTAATGTAATATTCTCTTCTCATCTAAATCCCCTCGAACGTAACTCGAGGTTTCTTTATGTCATGTAATAATCAGAATTGATGAAGATGTCAAGATGGAGAACACAATGGAAAGATGATGATGGAGAGGAGGCGATGCTAGAGGAAGATCCAAGGATGTTATTTATTTTAAGATCTTTTACCACCTTAGATTGACCTTGAATCTTTCATTAGCTTGAAAAGATTGACGATGGATTGGGCCATAATCGTGACACATTTAATTTTGCACTTTATTTATGCTTGTATGTGATATGATATGATTAATAATGTGCATGCTTAACAAGATTAAAATTGGTGAGATCTAAATTAATAAAATCCTCATTAAATTATTAAGTCTAAATCGGATGCCTTCCAATGAATAACACTCATCAAGACCTTGATCAATAGATGTAGGTTTGCCAAAGCAAAAGTACCCTATTTATCTAGGTAAGATGCGATAGGATAATTGTGATATCCAAACTATTAAAATCATTGGGCTCGACTTAACTAAGTTATCTCAATAGGATTGTGGACTTAGAGGCATAGAGTTTGGTTGGTACCATTAGATGGACTAGAAACAAATGTTGTTTACCAAACTATCCAGAGTTATATATGATATAATTGACAAAGGGTTGTCTACCTAAATAATTATGTTTTGAGAGAATAGCCAAAGCTAACTTAAGGCATAATGAAATATGGATCTTGGCTCACTAGAAAGATTTAATAGAAAATGCTTTCCTAATTAATGGTGAGGGCTATTAATTTGAATAAAATAGTGGGAGGTATATTTTGAATGTACTATTATCAATTATATAATATCAACTCTGTAATTTGACTTATTATTGTTGCACTTATAAATTGTAGATATCAAATGGCAAACAACAACAACACAAATAGTCTTTCATTACGATCACCCTTGAAAAGGACAAGCTAAGTGGAATTAATTTCCTTGATCGGCATAGGAACTTGAGGATTGTCCTCAAACAAGAGCGTAAGCTATATGTCCTGATGGGCCCATTCTGCAAAGACCAAATTATCATCGCACCACGTCACGAAGCACAATGTTTACAAGAAGCATCAAGATGATGCTCGATGTGAGTTGTGTCATGCTAGCAACCATGAACGCCGAGCTTCGAAGCAAAATGAGTTAATGGATGCTTATGAGATGATCGAGCATCTCAAGAAATTGTTCAAGGGCATGCTCGACAGAGAGGTATGATACAAGCAAGCGCGTTGTATCACCGCAAAATGGGTGAACGTGATCCAGTTGGTCCACATGTCTTTGAAAATGATTGGGTATATTGAGTACCTTGATAGGTTGGGTTTTCCAATCACTCCTAAGCCCAAATCGACCTTGTTTTGCAATCTTTGAACAAAGACTACTCTCAATTTGTTATGAACTATCTTATGAATGAAATTGAGAAACCCTTCATCGAGTTGTTGAGCATGTTAAGAACTGAGAGAATAACATGAAAAGGCAGGACCCGCTCCCCATAATGATGGTGCAAAAGGGGAATGCTAAAGGAAATTGGAAAGGCAAGAAGAAGATAGGATCTAAATCTTTTCCAAAACCAAACAGCTTTAAAACCTAAAAGGTAGGGTGGCTAAAGAAGGTGAATGTCACTTCATGGAAAACACGGACACCGGAAAAGGAACCGCATGCTTATATGGAAGAAGTGAAGAAAAGAAAAGGAAGTCGACTTGATTCGTATATATGTTATAGAAGTCAACTTATCTACTTCTACATCATGGGTATTGATATTGGATGTGGTTCTCACATTTGTGTTAATGTGCGGGGGACTCAAAGGAGTAGAACTTTAAGCGAAAGGAGAGGTTGACCTACGAGTTGGAAATAGAGCAAAGTTCTTTGACCGGCCGTAGGAACTTATCATTTATCTTTGCCCACCGGGCTAGTTTTAGAATTAGAAGATTGTTATTTTGTGCCCGCTATAAGCAAAAACATTATTTCGCTTTCTTGTTTGACAAGAAAGGTTTTTCATTTATAATAAAGAACAATCGTTGTTTATTTTACTTAAATGATATTTGTTATGGTGTTGCACAATTGTTTAACTGTCTCTATATTCTTGATTTAGAAATGCCTATCTATAACATAAATATAAAATGATTTAAATCAAATGATTCAAATCCGACATATCTCTCGCAATCGCTGTTTAGGCTATATAAATGAGAAACGATATCCAAACTCCATAAAGATGGGTTCTTGGATTCATTTGATTTTGAATCATATGAGAAATGCGAGTCTTGTTTATTAGGCAAGATGACTAAAGCCCCTTTCACTGGACATGGTGAACGGGCTAGCGATGTATTGGGACTTATACATAGTAATGTATGTGGACCCATGAGTTCATTAGCAAGAGGTAGGTTTTATTACTTCATTACATTTACTGATGACTTTAGTAGATATGGATATGTGTATCTTATGAGACACAAATCTGAATCCTTTGAAAAGTTCAAGGAATTCAAGAATGAAGTTCAAAACCAATTTGGCAAAAGCATAAAAGCCCTTCGATCCGATCGAGGAGGTGAATACTTAAGCCAAGACTTTGATGACCTTCTAAAGGAGTGTGGTATTATATCACAGCTCACTCCACCTGGAACACCGCAATGGAATGGTGTATCTGAGAGGAGGAATCGAACCTTGTTGGACATGGTACGATCAATGATGAGTCATGCAGATCTTCCAATAAGCTTCTGGGGTCATGCCCTAGAGACAGCTGCATTCACACTTAACCGTGTTCCTACAAAGACGGTTCGTAAGACACCATATGAAATGTGGTCCGGGAAACGTCCTAGTATGTCGCTCATGAAGATTTGGGGTTGCGAGGCGCTCAGAAACGTCCTCAATTCGACAAGCTCGGACCCAAATCTGACAAATGTAATTTTATGGGATACCCAAAGGAAACAAAAGGGTATTATTTCTACAAACCTTCTGAGAACAAAGTGGTTGTTGCTCGAACTGGTATTTTTCTAGAAAGAGAATTTGTCTCTAAAGGGAAACAAGTGGGAGGAAAGTAGAACTTGAAGAAATTCGAGAACCACAAAATATCATTGAACTCGAGTTGGAACATGAGCAGAACCACAAGAAATTGTGGAAAGTGAACTCGCTCAAATTACACAAGTCATTCAGAGATCTGGTAGGACACGCCAAGAGCCCGAGAGATATTATGGATATCTTGTGACTCAAAACTGGCGATGTGATGCTCATAGATCAAGATGAGCCCGCTTCCTACCAAGAAGCTATGAATGGACCAGATTCGAGAAATGGCTTGAAGCCATGAAATCGAGATGGACTCCATGTATACTAACCAAGTATGGACTCGGTTGATCCACCAAGGGGTAAAACCAATTGGTGCAAGTGGGTTTTCAAGAAGAAAACCGATATGGATGGTAATGTACAAACCTATAAAGGCCGATTTGGTAGCAAAAGGTTTCAAACAAATTCAAGGTATTGACTATGATGAAACCTTCTCTCTAGTGGCAATGGTTAAATCCATCGTGATCTTACTTGCTATCAGTAGCTTTTTATGATTACGAAATCTCGCGGATGGATGTCAAAACCGCTTTCTTTAACGGAAATCTCCTCGAGGATGTGTATATGACACAACTCGAGGGTTTTGTCACCCAAAGGATGTTTGAAAGGTATGTAAGCTACAAACGATCCATTTATGGATTGAAGCAAGCCTCTCGAGTTGGAATCTTCGATTTGATGAAGCAATCAAAGAATTTGGATTTATTAAAATGAAGATGAACCTTGTGTATATAAGAAGGTTAGTGGGAATCACATTGTATTCCTAGTATTATATGTTGATGACATATTAATTATTGGAATGACATTCCTTCCTTACAGTCAGAAAAAACATGGTTAGGAAAATGTTTCTCCATGAAAGATTTGGGCGATCTTGCCTACATTTTAGGTATCAAGATCTATAGAGATAGATCAAGAAAAATGCTCTACTAAGTCAAAGTACATATATTGATAAAGTGTTGAAACGGTTCAAAGATGCAAGAGGCGAAAAGAGGAAACTTACCCGTGACTCATGGTGTAAAGATCTCTAAGGCCCAATGTCCTAAATCACAAGATGATGAGGAGCGATGAGAAAGATCCCTTATGCTTCGAAATTGGATCTATTATGTATGCAATGATATGTACTGTTCCGGATGTCTCGTATGCTTTGAGCATGACGAGAGATACTGATCGAATCCAGTGAAGGTCATCGGGCCGGTGATCAAGAATATCCTCAAGCACCGAAAAGGACTAAGGATTCATTCTTGGTATATAGAGAGTGAAGACGAACTAGCAAAGAAAGGTTACACAGATGTTAGTTTCCAGACCGACAATGATGACTATAAGTCTCAATCGTGTTTTGTGTTTTGCCTTAATGGTGGTGATGTTAATGGAAAGTTCAAGCAAGAGACGATGAGTGATTCTACAAATGAGAGGTCGAGTATATTGCTTCTTCTAGTGCAGCCAAGGAGGCTTTATGGATTAAAAAGTTCATCATTGAACTTGGTGTTGTTCCAACCATTGTTGATCCGGTTGCTCTATCTCGTGATAATAATGGAGCCATTGCACAAAGCTAAGGAACCCGGATCTCACCAACGATCCAAGCATATACTTAAAGCGGTACCATCTCATCCGTGAAATCATTGATAGAGGAGATGTACATATAGGAAGAGTGCCAATGAGATGATAATGTTGCGCAGATCCACTAACCAAGGCTTTGTCGCAGCAGGAAGCTAACGACGGTCACACACTAGTTCCATGGGTATTAGATACATGAGTGATTGGCTCTAGTGCAAGTGGGAGACTCATTAGAGTTTATGCCCTAGAGGCCAATTATTTGATATAATTGCTTAACGTTTTGATATTATATTTGATTGAATAAATATATGATTTTATTATGGTTTTATTTATCACGTAATATAATTGTTAACATAATAAAATTCCTTAGAATAGTGATACAAATTATATAGTTTCAAGTATGTGACTTGAACATGAGATTATATATTACCATTAGTATCGGTGTTCTTAAATGTCCTTGTCGAGTATCATTGTTGATGGGACAACAATGATGCATGGAGACTAGTATGTGGATCGATTGATGACCAAATCTCATTGGTCATAAATATATGAGATATTAAGTCAATGCATAGGTACATGTTAGAGAACGATGTAATCGGGATGGACCCACCATGAGAATTCTATATGGAGCATTATGCGAAGTGTCGTTAGCAATTCTCATAAAGGACAATGATGTAATGGTCCTCCGACACAAAATCGCTATATTACTACACGAGAATTTATGTACTTTGATATCATCAAATGTCACCTTTAATAGGGTGAACTATAAAGGTGATTATTGGGTTCATCATTAATCGTGTGAGAAATATGAGTGATCTAGATGGAATTTAACCATCTTATATATTATGGGTGATATCCATAGGCCTCTTGATTGAGTAGGACTATGAAATGCATGGCCATGCTCAAATAGTGATTTGTTTCATATAGTCTACTCATTGATCAAGAAAACTCAGATTAAATTATGAAGAGTATGACACATTCCATGACTCGAGTTTAATCTAGGATATTAAGGTTAAAAGGATTAAATTACATTGGAACATTGGTCACGAAAAGGTTGCATCGAATCATCGATCTTATTATTACTTGGGTAGCAGTGATGCATTACTAGATGTCGTTCACTGTTTATAATTTTATAATATGATTTTAAAATTATTGCCAACGTAATAATAACCTATAGGGTCACACACATAGAAACGTTATTTAAAGGGAATTAATTTAAATTTTAAGGATTTAAATATATTAATATGATTAATAGTATTTAAATCACGAATTTAAATTAAAAGGATAATTTGTATATATGTATATTAATTAAGTAAGACTTAATTAAGAGATATATATATATATATATTCGGATTATATAAAATTAGGTTTTGATTTGATTAATTCCTTTTAACTACTATATATATGATATATATAGCGACTACTTAGGGTAAGATATCATAATTAATAAAACCCTAGCCGCTCTTAGAGAGACTAGAGAGAAAAAAAGCTTCGTAGAAAATCCATTCCTTTTGGTGGCTAGTACTGCAAGTCCTTCTTATTGCGTGAATCGTTCAACTGGTTGCAATGCGGCGTTAAATATGGATACCATAGAGGCGCAATTCGGTTTGTATTAAGTTGGAGATTCGAGGCGCAAATCGGTTTTAAATTCTCGCTTTTTTGTTTATATCTCGTATAATCTCTAAACCTCTAAATTAATTGATTTTCGCATGGATCCTGCTTTTAGGTTTTGAAATTGCTTTAAAATTTTAATTTTCATTTATGCGTTTACGTCAAGCCCAAATATATACTTATGCTCTTTAAGGAAATTATGTTACTTAAGACTTATGCTATTGAACTTGGCTATATATATATATATATATATATATATATATATATATATATATATATATATATATATATATATATATAGTGCTCAAAGTATACTTGCAAAGTGATTAGGGAAACAAATATTTCATTCCTAAAAAGGGAAGGATTTGATTTTGTTTTCAAAATAAAATGATATTTGGTTTTACTTTCCAAGTATTCTAGCAAGGATTATGGAAACAAATATTCAAAGAAGGGAAGGATTTGATTTTGTTTCCAAAATAAAATAAGATTTTATTTTATTTGCTAATATATAGTTTTCAAATTTAATTTGATCTATCTTGATTTAGTTTCCAAAAAAAATAAGGAAACAAAGAGATTGAGAAAGATTTGGGAAAATTTGATGAAAGATTGCAAACAGGATCCTAGGAGAGCTCCACATAAGGGTTCCCTCTCCTGAAGACTTCATTTTCGAGGTTTGCAAGATTGAATTTTGCGGATTATTCATAAAATTAAAGCGAGGCTTTAAGGCTTGAAGTATTTTTGTACGATCGCCACTCCGATTGCATGACTCACGTGCAGATGTGAGCCCATGTACAAATTAGGGTTCACATGTGACCTAAATAATTGACTAAAAAATGAAAATGTCAAAGATAAATGAACAAAAGAAGCAATAAATGAACAAAGTGGGAACACCTAGGGTTTTGTTCCCCTTGGGTTCAGCCACCCCTAGGTGGCCCTACCTTAAGACAAAATTTGACAAAATCTTCCCTGGTTGAACTTGATTTAAAATACTGGAACGAAATAAGGACAAAATGAGGAAACGAATAAAAAAGAAACAAAAAATCTAAGGTGCCCCCCCCCCTAGGCACCCTAGGGTTCGGCCATGCTAGGGGGGCACACCATTTCATGATCCCAAGAATCTTATTGAACAAACTTTGAGCAATGCAATAATGGAATAACAAGCCCGAACCATCAAAATGAGCAAGGGAACTTGTGAGTGTGACGCCCCCAAATCCGGGTAATTGAAACCCGAACTCGGTGCTTCACGGTACCATTTCTATGCGCAGAATAATACTAATCATAATATTAATAAAAATAATATTGATACCAAATTTAAGTTACATATGCATCAAAGTTTAAATCCCAAGTACGAGACCTTTAAACATTCATTACATCATAGATAATAAGTATCATTATCTCAATAAACTATAACTATTACACGTCATATTATAAATCTCATTCGAACAGCTTTCCTTTCCCCTTGTTCTTGCCTGAGCCTTCGGGTTAATCATACTTAACTGAAAACATTTAATTTAAGCAAGACTGAGCATTTGAGTGCCCAACAAGTAATAACAATTATAAATATTAGCTGAAAGGGTTAAATGTTTTCTTTGTACTACCCTTCTACAACAAGTCAATAATTGTGAAGTAATCTGAACCGATAATAATAACATAACAACTCTCTATCAAATTTTTGAAACTACGTATTGACTATATATAGGGTTAAGGTGACATGCTATGAACATTGTTTTCAGTTTTCGAATAGGTTTAGCAGAACTTCATCCGCAAACCTTTATAACTTACGGGCACGGGGGGTGATCAGCCCGTTGTACCCTATATTGATCAATAATACATACAAGAACGATATTATCGTTCACTCTGTCCATCTTGGGTGCATAAAAGTTTTTCCTTGATCGGGATGTTCATACTTAGTCTGGAATCCGAACCAAAATAATTTAATTGGATACAAAAAGGTTTTATCATAATCAACGATATTTCTAAATATGTGTATAGCTAGTCAAATAGCTTCGACGACTCTTTGTTATCATATACATACTGGTATCAATAGGTATGAATATATATATCAACATGTGATTAAATACAATGATTATCCAAGTGGGGACACTTGAATAACCATATATAGAAATTAACGAACATAATATATATAACTGAATTACAATATAGTACCATGTTGATAATCAATAATCGAATATAACATATATAACAATAGGGTTATTAATCTAATAAAACAATAATATAATTCTGAATCTTCTTACTCATGTCCATCGCATAAAGAAAATGCAAAGGTAGGATACTTGCCTGATACGCTACTTACAATTCGCAACTTAGTTTTATCTTTTATGTAATCACCTATCAGTAATAAGATCATTTTACTGATTAGAATAACATATCATAACACATAACACTGCCTATTGCAGTCAGCACATAACCTAATCACCTTGTCACACATATCCCACAGTCATTGAATCACAAATAATCATTAATACAGTTAAAATATCTAAGTCCAGATCAATTTAAAAAATATGCTTAGATAATCTGAAGCGGCTTTATCGGGTAATAATCGAGTTTAAGACTCTATCCAGTTAGTTCAATAACTGTAATTATCAGTCATATTATTTTTAAATGACTTAAAATACTTTTTAAACACTTATTATAATTTATCGTGAATTTTCAAATATTAGAATCATTATTAAATAATTTAAATATTAAACAATTTTATTATTATTAATATTTAATTAATATTAAACTACTAATGAAACCATTGCCAAAATATTAAGGTTATTTATAATAACTCAAAATATTTTTAAAGTATTAATATTACCCTTAAATGATTTTTAAAACATTTAAAATCATTATTTTTAAAATAATTATCATTAATATTTAAATATTAATGTACTATTTATCCAAATATTAAAAGTCATTAATTATAACTTAAAATATTTTTAATTCATTTATATCCTTTTTAAATGATTTTTAAATAATTAAAACCATTTTAAAACTATTTATTTAATATAATTATTGAATAAATTTAATATCATTAATGTTAAATTAATATCATTAATATTAAATTCTTAATGAGATTATCCTTTAAATATTAAAAGTAATATTTTATAACTTTAAAATATCTTTAAACACTTTATTTTTATTTAAAGATGATTTTTCTAATATTAAAATCATTTTTACATTACTTTATTTAATATAATTATTAAATAAATCTAATATCCTTAATATTAAAATATTAATATTAATCATGATAAAATATCAAAAGTTATATTTTATAACTTAAAATATTTTTATAACCTTTAAATCATTTTTATATAAATTTTAAATTATTAATTCTATTTTTCATCATTTATTTAATACATTTATTAAATAACTTAATCATCATTAATATTAATTAATTAATGAAATTCATCACAAAAATATTAAAAGTTATAGAAAATAACTTCAAATATCTTTTTATATCATAACATATTTTTAAATAATTTTTAATGTATTAAAATCATTTTTAAATAATTTATTTAGTATTATACATAAATAAATTAAATACTTTTATATTCCAAAAATATTAAATATTTATGAAATATACTTAAAATAATTAAAAATTAATTTTTAGAATTTAAAAATAATTATTATGTAATTTTAATAATTTAAAACTATTTTTTTCTATTTTTAATCATTTTTTAAAATTTAGAAAAATAAAATTATTAATAACCGTCGTTATAGGCTATAGCGACACTCATCTGTCATGTTAGGTGTTCTTGGCCTCAAGAACACTGACAAGTCAGTGGTTGAGGTGCCCTGTTTGACCGAGTCTAATTCTTATCTAGAAATGTTTCTGGGTCATGTAAAATATTTTTCATGTAGTGTTCATGTAACACTACAATTAACAATCAAAATCCAGGTCATAACATACAACATCATGAAAATCTAGCCATTCAAACTTCCTGTCAGGCGTTTCTGGGTTTTCCCAGAAACCCAGAAATTCGAGTCCCTTGTTTCGTGCTCAATTTACTTTAGGTTCCAGCCTTGATTCATGTGATATAACGATTTATACTTATAGAGTACATGTCAGGGAACAATAAAACAACATCAGATCATCATATTATCAACACAATCAAGATCTATAGGCCGGTGAAAGTACCCTCCTGGATCCCCATTCTTGAACATTTCGGGTTTCCGAAATGTTCTTGAGCGCTTTTACTTAGCTAAGTTTGACCATCATTCAGATCGATTCTATTAAGTGTCTAGGTGATATAAAAGATTCAACATGTAGTCTTCATGTCAGTCTAAAACTATAAGACAACAACATGGCAAAACAACTTAAACATAGCAAGATCCAAGCCCTGCCAAAACAACATCCGAGGTTTCAAATTGATTTTGGGCTTCAAAACGGTCAATCGATGCTTATTGACCCACTTTTACCTTAAATAACTTTTAATCTACAACAAATATGACAATGATTCAAGTTACAAATTAAAGATCTCCTAATAGACTACAAGTAAAAATTTCAAAACACAAAAACACATAACGAATTGAGATCTATGGGGCCTGACATTCACTGTCAGACCCTTATTTTTTATAATTTCCAGATTTTTGAAAAACTTAATTTTGAGCACTTTGATGTTATGGATCTAACAAATACCAACCCAGATCAACTATATGGACTACAAATAACATGTTTTAACAATAAATCATAACATCTAACACAAGATCGAAAGTCAAATTTCTAATTAGGGTTTACCTCTTTATGATCCAATTCTGATTTCTATGCTTCTGATTTGATGTTAGTGTTCGTGGGGCTTGATTTGGGACTGATCTAACACTATAATTTCGTGGGTTTGGTCTTGAGAGAATATGGCTATGTATTTGTGAACAAATTAGGCCAAAAATGAGCACTTTCTCTCTCTTAAATCTAGCAAATCATGTATGCAATGTATGGGATGGTTGATCATGTGATGTGTTATAGATTGTAGGCTTATAGGCAGGCCTAGGGTAGGGTGGCTGCAGATTTTGCAAGGATTTGGCTAGCAATAATTCAACTAATGGGACAAAAAGGGCACTTTGGTAATTTTGCTTATAATCTCAAGGGTATTCTTGTCCAAGGTGCTTAAATCTAAGGTTTAATCACTAGATTTTAAGTCTTAAAATTTCCCAAATAATTTCTAGGGTTTGAAAAATTAAAATTAAAGTGTAATAAAATTTTAATTAAATACACTAATTTAAAATTAGGATTTTTAATAGAAAATTAGGGTTTTTAAATTAGGGTTCCTAATTAGCAATTAGGGTTTAAATAATAATTAGGGTTTCTCCTAATTATCATGATAATTTACTAAAACAATAATTAGGGTTTCTAATTTTAGCAAATTAGGGCTTTCAAATAATAATTAGGGTTTCACCTAATTACAGAAATTCTATAATACACAGTAAAATTCATATAACACAATTACTACACAGTCTCGAACTCATAACCGAGTTTAACAGTTAGGGTTTAACAACATGATATAAGGGTTATGACATAATTTACCATATTTGGCCCACCATTATCAGTCTACAGATATACAGTACATATTTATAGCACTGAAAAATCAAAATATAATTAATATTATATTATTATTCTCATCCCTTGATCAAAATCCCAATTTAGGGTTTGGATTCCATATCTGGTTCATCCTTCATATATAACATCAATAATTAAGTTAAAATAATTAACTTAAATATTCTGAACACATTCATATAATAAAATATTTATTATCATAATTCTAATAATCATTTCATATATTATTTAATTAATATAAAATCATGTTTTCATGGAAAAATAATTAATAAAATATTTCTGCTGCAAAATTAATTACAATAAGAACATAATTTGTAATGATCAATAATTCTAAAATTATTTATAATTTTTCAGGTAATAAATATATTTGTATTTATCATACACATTACTTGACACATATTCTCATCATTAAAATAAATAAAAAATTATATGCAAAATTTCTTATTTATTTATATGGAAAATATCTGGTTATTACCTAGAAATGGTTTCAGTTAGATCTTCCATGACAAGAGAAACTTCTCACGGGACCAAGAATTAGAAGAAAATGATGAAAAACGATTACGAAAAGCTAAGTCAAATGAAGAGGACCAAAGGAGGCATGTGTGATGCCCCCAAAACAGGTATACATCACCCATCTTGGGTCGCCAGATACATGGTACATAACTCAACTACAAACTTAATTATACAACAGTCGTGTATAATACGACAAAATATAGCTAAGAGTTTAAACAAGAATATTGTCATCTAGACAATATCCACACTTAATGGTGTCCTCATTACAATTATTATCACGTTATTTCGTAGAATAGTGAGGACTACTAAAGCCATTTATCCTGGACCATCACTCCATTCCCCGACTCGTCCCAGCTATATTCTCATTTCACAAGAGAACAATGAAAGAAAGGGTGAGCTCAACTAGCCCAAAGAAGAAATATTATGACTAAGATAATGCGTAATAAATTATCCTTAGCCTTCAACAAGATAACAACCGATGATAGAATACAATAGACAACGAGTTTTAGATCAACAACTGCAGCGAAAATAAACAATCCATTAGAAGAGTCAAATAGAGCATAAAATCTACTATCTTCTATGATTTAAAAGTTTTTTCATCAATCAGATCATTTGAGACTCAAATTTTAATAAATAAAATGGAATCATCCCTACACCACGGCCAAGGATATTCATGTAATCATCAATGGTCATGATTATACCGAATAATCTCTGGTCATAATCATACCAACAACTGTCCATCAATGAACTACAGGCCAATGAGGACTTTTACCACATCATTCGTCACATTACGGTCATGATTATACCGAATAATCTCTGGTCATAATAATACCAAGTCCATCTATCCACGTAAGCCAAAGATGACTTTAATCACAATATAAGCATGAGAATGATGACAATGACATAATAATTCAATAAAACAAGTTCAAGGATAAATTTTAAAGATTTATAATTTAATTTATCCAGCAATCAAGAACGTCCAAATTGGCAACATGATACTGCTTTGTAGAGTAAAATACAAGAATAATATTCATGTACCAAAAATAATTTGGACAGAAAAGAAATATATTTTTTGGATGAATAGTACCCTGTGAATAGTATTTTGGGAATAGTACCCCGACACAAAAAGTGTCCCGAATACCCGAGTGAATGATACCAGAGTGAATAGTAACTGGGTGAATAGTAACCCATGAATAGTAACTCGTAAAAAAAATACCAAAGAAAATGATATTCCATGACAAGTACAAAAGAAATGATAGCTCATACAAGTATAATAAAATATACTAAATCGCAAAATGGATTTTCACCGCCATGCAGAATCCACGTGAGATGATCATTTCCACAATTTAATAAAGAATGAATACGAAAGATCATTCACCATGCATGCGGTAATCCACGTGGACAGGTTATTCCAACAGAATAATAAAGAATGGAACCAGGTCATGCGTAATCCGCACAGACATGATATTCTAACAGAATAATAAAGAACGGAACGAGGTCATGCGTAATCCGCATGCATGTGATATTCCAACATAATAATAAAGAACGGAACCAGTCATGCATAATCCGCATGCATGTGATATTTCCAATGAATAATAAAGAATGAAATAATAGAAGAATTCACCGTGCATGCGATAGACCGCATGCATAAAGTTATTCCAACGTAATAATAAAGAATGGAATAATGTAAGAATTCACCAAGCATGCGATAGATCAAGATGCATGTGTTATTCCAATGTATAATAAAGAATGGAATAATGTAAGAATTTCACCATGTATGCGGTACTTGCATGCATAAAAGTTATTCCAACATAATAATAAAGAATGGAATAACAACCCTTACAAGTATTGAAAGAAAATAACTCTCTTCATGAATACAAAAGAGTAATACCCCTTACCTCAAAATAAGACTGGATATTGGAATAGTGATGTAGCAGACTTCTCTTCTTCTTTCTCTCTATAATTTCTCTCTATAATAATTGCTCTATAGCTTTAGTGAATTGGTGAGAAATGAAGGAGGAATGAGCTTCTATTTATAGGAAAATATAGTTTCGATAATTGCACGTTTTGGGGCTCGAAATATTACAGTATAATACCTTCCTCTTTTTCTTCATTTTTAACTTAGTCCTGCAAGTATTATCAAACTTGCACCACCTCCCCTAATAGTAAATCATGTGAATTAATAGTTCTAAACATGTGAAAATATGAATTATAGTATAATACCTCCATCTATACCTCCATTTTTAACCTAGTCATGCAAGTATTATCAATCTTCCACCAACTCCCTTAATAGTAAATGAATGTGAATCAATAGTACACACATGTGAATAAATAGTTATAATCATATGAATTAATAACAATTAATTGCTCATTTATCCGGTTAATTACCCAATTGGTCAATATAACCTCCAGACATTAATTATTATCGAAATAAATGTCGATTGTCACTAACACTAATAATTCCAACACAATGGAACTATCAATTTCATCTTTAATCAACACGAACTTATTCATCATTAATATTATAATTCACAATATTTAACAACCAGGTCGTTCCCAGAAATGAGGGGGCTTTTCGATAAGGATTTCTCCTTATTGGCGCGCAATTAGGTGACTAAACCTCTCCTGGACAGAACTTCTAGACATTGTCAATATTGCAAATAACTTTGTCGTCTCAATTATTGATTTAATAATAATAAATATTATGCAGATGATACTGTGACAATAATTGAATCAATAATATGAGAGATATTATGCAGCAATTACTGTAGCAATTTTAACGATCCGGAATTTCAAATTGTAATTTTTAAATATTTATTGAATTATATAAATATTTATTTGAGGTGTTTATTGTTGAATAAATATTTATTTGATGTGATGGTTGTGAATCTAAATTTATTAGAGAATTTTCTAAATTAAATTAATTTATAATTTAGAGATTTGTATTATAACATGAGGGGTTATATTGTGACTAATAATTTAATATGGTATGATATATTAAATTATCAAATAAAATTATAACATGAAATTGTAATTTTGTGGTATTGGATAAAGGGGGAAATATTTATCAAAAATATAGTATGTAATTATAATCATAAACTAAAGTGTTTATTAAAATAAATTAAAAAGGATTTAATTTAGTTTTTGCCAAGCAAGGCTTAAAAATATTTTAATTCTTTAAAATTTAAAGAGTTGCCAAATAAGCCTTATGGCTTTTAGGATTTCTAGCTTTTGAAAAAATCAAATAAAATAAATTAGAATAATAATTATAATATATAGGTTAGTTTTGTAACTGCCATTTTAATTAAGTTAGCGTATTAAGACTCAGTTTATTTCCTACGCTGGCTATCAGTTTTGTATTTTGGTTAATATGCATATTGGTTATCAGAGCTTTCATTCTAGTTTGCTATCCTAGAGAGCTTCAGAGAAAAATTGAGAGAGAAGTTGTGAGGGAATTGAGAGAGAGCCTCAAGATTTTCACGGCAAATTCTAGTGAGTTAACAAGGATTGCAAGCAAATTCAAGGTATTTTTACACAACATTAGTATTATATATATATATATATATATATATATATATATGTTTATGAGTATTACGACAAACTTTTATATAATCTGTGAATTTCAAATTATTGAATTGTTGCTATACAATGGGATTACTTGTGATTATATGAGTATATGATGACTGGAGATTGTGCTTAAACGAGAAATTCATGCTAATTTCGGATATCAGTAGAAATTTTATCAGTATTTATATGTTTTCATATGTAGTTATGTAAGTATCAATTTTAATGGCCAATTTATATGTAAAAGTATAAATTGAAGCTTGTATATGTTAGTTCATTGAGATACGAACATAATGTAATTTGAATGAGATGATTTGGTCATGTAATGAATTTACAGTGATAATTTTTGGGATGAATATCAAAAATGGAGTTTTGTATGAAAAACATGAAAATTGCAAAATTAAAATAGTTTTAGTGGTTGTTAAATTGTGCTAAGTGGTTGTATATGTTAGCAACCATGTCTATGATAGTTGTATATTTATTTTACGTGTTATTATCACTGTTTGATAGGTGAAATTCGTGTTAGTTGGCTTAAGAAAAGTGTCAAAGCTCTGTTCTGCAAAACTGAGTTCTGCAAGTCGCAATGCACATGAATGTTGTCATTGTGGTACGCCAGATCCCAAAGATAAAATCATGCGCTATTAGTGCCCGCTGTCGGAACAATCGAAGTCTGCTTTTTTCTGCAGACTTTGGTCTTTCTTTGTAGCTTAGTCTAAGGTTATGGTAATATGAGAATCATGTAACAACAAGGTTAAGTAGAGTCTTGTGATGTGGATTATGAATTCAAAATTATAAAAATGGTTAGTAATCGAGAACGCATTATGCGGTAACTTGGTATACAAAATGAATGTTAGGCAAGTGTTGCGAAGTAAACACTTGGAATTTCTGAAATGTAGATGGTAAAGAAAGACTTGTGCTAAAATGATAAGGTTAGATAGAAGAATACATGTTATAGTATGTTAGCATATCTAATAGATAATGTGGTTTTAAACCAATGTGTAGGTGAACATGAGTTTAATATTGTAGTTTACGCTCGAGGCAAGTTTCTAAACTCTATCTTTTACATTGAGAAAGTTTCCTAATTCTTTACTTTCATTGAGTTAGTTCCATTATTACATTATGTAGCTTAATTCTTTGATTGAGCAAGCTTTCTATTTCAACTGTTGATTGAATAAGTCAATTGTCCCTAGAGTTCATTCGAACAAACTTTAACTCTAATGTTATTTGAATTCTCATTTTGTTGCTTCATTTTAACTTGTTTATAGTTAAGCAAGTTTCTTAAGTTACATCCTTATATAATGAACACAGTTTGAACTCTCGTCTTTATTTTTGAACTATTTCTAATCCTTGCTTGAATTTAATACCATGTTGGGCAAGTTTTTAGTTTCCAGCTTGCTACCAGTTAATGTATGTTTAGTAAATTCATTTCTAATGTTATAAGACTCTAACCTTAGCTTATTTATTGTTCAAGAAAAGGTTTACCATTTTCTTCATTTTGTTAAATACTTATGCTCTATAGTATTTCAAGCATGAGTTTAATATGTATAATCAGTTCATTTATGATTCTCAATTGTTCTATGTTATGTCGTTATCAAACATCTATTGTGATTAACAAACACTATTAATTCAACTAGTCCTCTAGTTGATGTTCGTTGAACATTAAATTACCCTTGAAAGCTTATCCAAACCAAACTTTCTTTGGTGCAAACTTGTACTCTAAATACTAAGATGAACAACCCTATTATTATTAGGGG
Source organism: Panax ginseng (assembly GCA_020205605.1). Lineage (NCBI taxonomy): Eukaryota > Viridiplantae > Streptophyta > Magnoliopsida > Apiales > Araliaceae > Panax > Panax ginseng. The sequence goes on from CM035132.1 coordinate 172,249,927, forward strand.
ATAACTTACGCGTAGCGTTAAAATGTTTGTGCACAATACATTGTATGAAGAAATTGATCCCCCCAAGTACGAGGAGTCCTTATAGTCTTATGACGCTAAAAGTTGGAGTTAAAAGATTACTTCATAAATCCCATGGACATAGTTCATGGTCTTATAACCCTCAGTTATGTTTATTCCATATTTTGGATTCCAGTTCAGATTATCATTGTTAGGGTACTATTCAGTGTTGATGAGCCTATTCGTTGGCAGTTATTATTGTTATTCTCACGTTGATTCATTATTATATCCAGTGAACAATTGTTTTGCTCACTCTTGCGTATTTATAAACTCATTGCAGCTAAAGTGGAGAAGGTAGATGAACCTTCAACTAGCAAAGGAAAGGGAAAATTGTACAAGTGATGTTGATTTGTACTTTTATTTATTATGATGATCTTAGACTTTTTGATACTGATGAGATGTAATAAATTTTATTTCCGCACTTGAATGTTGTATAAAGGTTAGATAACCTGGGATTATTTTTGAATTTATTAATGTAACCCTAATTAAGGGAAGGATTTATGATTAAAATATTATTTATTTGGGTAGCTAGTATGAATGTATGGATACTGAGCACCAAATCTTGTGGGAATGAAGTACCTAGATTTGGGGGTGTCACATCAATAATTGAGTATAACTGAGTACCTTCTCACATAAGCATCAATAATCAATACCGTGTGCTACTATGCAACCACGCGTATTACTATACTTTTACTACCGGGTATTTTATGACAACTTACTTACTTTGAAAAAATTTCACATATCACCCTTAACTTTAACCTTTTATCATTTTAACCATTTACTAAATAGAATAATAATTATAAAAATTGAATACTTTCATTTCGTAAAATTCAGGGTCTTACAATCTCCCCTCCTTATGAAATTTCGTCCTCGAAATTTACGTACCTGGTAGTTCGAAGAGATGAGAATACCTTGCTTTGTTTTTGAATTGTACCTTCCCGGTTATTTCCTCTCTATCATGATTTTCTCAGTTCTCATCTCCTGTATTTTAGATATCATTCTAGAATATAGTTTCAAAATAAGGGTTAATTGACATGCCACATATTATCCCTATATTCTGACCGACCAATTAAATACCAAATAAACTTAGGTAGGTCATACTAGCGAAGGAATTCTCCGTCTCTCCCCTCTAAGTTCTTGTCTCACATCTCAGCCTGGGATCATATCCCTAAGCTTTGATACCAACTGTGACGCCCCCAAAACAAGTATACATCACCCATCTTGAGTCGCCAGATACATGGTACATAACTTAACTACAAACTTAATTATACAACAGTCGTGTAAACTACGACAAAACATAGCTGAGAGTTTAAACAAGAATATTGTCATCTAGACAATATCCACACTCAATGGTGTCCTCATTACAATTATTATCACATTATTCCGTAAAATAGTGAGGACTACTAAAGTCATTTATCCTGGACCATCACTCCATTCCCCGACTCGTCCCAGCTATATTCTCATTTCAAGAGAGAACAATGAAAGAAAGGGTGAGCTCAACTAGCCCAAGAAGAAATATTATGACTAAGATAATGCGAGAATAAATTATCCTTAGCCTTCAACATGAGATAATAACCGATAGAATACAATAGACAACAAGTTTTAGATCAACAACCTGCGGTGAAATAAGCAATCCATTAGAAGAGTCAAGTAGAGCATAAAATCGACTATCTTCTATGATTTAAAAGTTTTTCATCAACTTTATCATTTGAGACTCGACAATAAATAAAATCAAATCATCCTCGCACTACGGCCAAGGATATTCATGTAATCATCAATGGTCATGATTATACCGAATAATCCTCGGTCATAATCATACCAACAACCGTCCCATCAATGAACTACAGGCCAATGACGACTTTTACCACATCATTCGTCACATTATGGTCATGATTATACCGAATAATCCCTTGTCATAATCATACCAAGTCCATCTATACACGTAAGCCAAAGATGACTTTAATCACAATATAGGCATGAGGATGATGACAATGACATAATAATTCAATAAAACAAGTTCAAGGATAAATTTTAAAGATTTATAATTTAATTTATCCAGCAATCAATAACGTCCAAATTGTCAACATGATACTGCTTTGTAGAGTAAAATTCAAGAATAATATTCATGTACCAAAAATAATTTGGACAGAAAAGAAATATATTTTTCGGGTGAATAGTACCTCGTTAATAGTACTTCAAGAATAGTACCCCGACACGAAAAGTGTCCCGAATACCCGAGTGAATGATACTAGAGTGAATAGTAACCCGTGAATAGTAACTCGTGAATAGTACTCTGGCACGAAAAGTACCCCGAATATCCGAGTGAATAATACCAGAGTGAATAGTAACCGGGTGAATAGTAACTCGTGAATAGTAACTTGTAAAAAAAATACCAAAGAAAATGATATTTCATGACGAGTACAAAAGAAATGATATCTCATACAAGTATAATAGAATATACAAAACTGCAAATGGATTTTCACCCGCCATGCGGTAATCCACGTAGACAGATCATTTCCACAATTTAATAAAGAATGAATACGAAGGATCATTCACCATGCATGCGGTAATCCACGTGGACAGGTTATTCCAACAGAATAATAAAGAATGGAACCAGGTCATGCATAATCCGCACAGACATGATATTCTAACAGAATAATAAAGAACCGAACCAGGTCATGCGTAATCCATGCATGCATGTGATATTCCAAATGTAATAATAAAGAATGTAAACCAGGTCATGCGTAATCCACACGCATGTGATATTTCCAATGAATAATAAAGAATGAAATAACGTAAGAATTCACCGGGCATGCGTTAGATCGACAAACAAAGTTATTCCAACAAAATAATAAAGAATGGAATAACGTAAGAATTTCACTATGTATGCGCGGTACTTGGCATGAAAGTTATTCCAACATAATAATAAAGAATGGAATAACAACCCTTACAGTATTGAAAAGAAAATAACTCTCTTCATGAATACTGAAAGAATAATACCCTTACCTCAAAAGAAGACTGGATACTAGAATAGTGAGGTATGAGACTTCTTTCTTCTTTCTCTCTATAATTTCTCTCTATAATAATTGCTTCTATAGCTTTAGTGAATTGGTGAGAAATGAAGGAAGAATGAGCTTCTATTTATAGGAAAATATAGTTTCGATAATTGCACGTTTTGGGACTCGAAATATTACAATATAATACCTTCCTCTTTTTCTTCATTTTTAATTTAGTCCTGCAAGTATTATCAAACTTTCACCACCTCCCCCTAATAATAAATCATGTGAATCAATAGTAAATCATGTGACTCAATAGTTCTAAACATGTGAAAATACGAATTACAGTATAGTACCTCCATCTATACCTCCATTTTTAACTTAGTCATGCAAGTATTATCAATCTTGCACCAACTCTCTTAATAGTAAATGAATGTGAATTAATAGTACACACATGTGAACAAATAATTATAATCATATGAATCAATAGCAATTAATTGCTCATTTATCCGGTTAATTACCCGATTGGTTAATATAACCTCCAAACATTAATTATTATCGAAATATATATCGATTTTCACTAACATTAATAATTCCAACATAATGGAACTATCAATTTCATCTTTAATCAACACAAACGTATTCATCATTGATATTATAATTCACAATATTTTACAACCAGGTCATTCCTAGGAAAAAGGGGGCTTTCCGATAAGGAATTCTCCTTATTGGCGCGCAATTAGGTGACCAAACCTCTCCTTGACAGAACTTCTAGACATTGTCAATATTGCAAATAACTTTGTCGTCTCAATTATTAATTTAATAATAATAAATATTATCCAGATGATACTGTGACAATAATTGAATCAATAATATGAGAGATATTATGCAGCAATTACTGTAGTAATAATTGAGTATAACAGAGTGACTTCTCACATAAGCATCAATAATCAATATCGTGTGCTACTATGCAACCACGCGTATTACTGTACTTTTACTACCGGATATTTTATGACAACTTACTTACTTTGAAAAATTTTCACATATCACCCTTAACTTTAACCTTTTATCAATTTAACCATTTACTAAATAGAATAATAATAATAATAATTGAATACTTTAATTTTGTAAAATTCGGGGTCTTACAGCATGAACCTAGGGTTTGGCCTCCTAGGGTTCGGTCACTATAGAGAGGTTTCGGCCCCTCCCCTAGGGTTTGGTCCCCTAAGACATGGTCTTCCCAGTTTCGTGCCGAGCTCCTCCAAAGTTACAGACGATGATGTTCCAAAGAAGAGTGGAAAGGCATGGATTACTTTGGAATACGAGACCTGAGAGAGGCCTCCATGAGTCCTGAGGCAGAACACTTATGGAGGCAACTCGTTTTGGGAATTGGTTGAAGGATTGGATTGGCTGCTAGAATGACATAACAATTCAGGCATTACTCAGGTAACTAAGGGCATTTTTGAAATTTCCCCTGAGGTCACATGCTAGTCACATTGCAGTGCCCCCGAAATTGGATTCTATCTTCAAAATTAGATTCTGGTGCTACTCACCCAAAACATCTTATTATATCAAAAGAATAAACACAATATCCTTACCAAATAATTGTGGAACATACATTCTACTCCCAAGGTTCGAAAACCTTAACTAATACACCACTTAACATTACTTTATAATATTACAATTGTACTAATATTACAAAAATTCTTCTAACTACAACTTCTTATTTCCCTCGACGATACCAGATTCTTCGGTCTGCTCTTGCTTAGCTACAATTTTATTAGAATTTACAAGAGTAAGCATTTAATTGCCCAACAAGTTAAAGCAGTTGAATAAACAACATAATCAAGAATCAAATCAATATTCTTTGAAAACTCCACTAACCTACAATAGTTATGGAGCAGCTTGTGTGACACCCCCAAATCCGGGTACTTCCATTTCCACAGGATTTGGTGTTCACTGTACAAAAATCATCTATCTATCTACCCATAAATAAAAGCAAACCATGCAATAGATAGAATTAAATAAATAAATCTCCCCTTATGGGGTTACACCATCTGCATAAAAATACAATCCCAGGTTACTCTAACCTTAATCATCTGTGCGGAATCATAAACAAATAACAAGTCTTTAAATAACATAAATCCTGAATATCATTACATAACCACATAAATAACCAGTCTTCATTACTTGTTAATCTTGCCCTTGCCTTTACTAGTGGAAGGCTCGTCAGATCTTTCGTTCTTAACTGCAATGTTATTATTACGTAAGAGTGAGCACGATTGCCCACAAGTATAACAATATAACAAAGAAATAATAACATGCGAATAAATCAAAGGCTTCTGAAACATGAAAACTCAACTTTTGAATCAAGAATGAATAACAAGAAACAAAAGAACTTCTGAGGGTCATAAGACCTTGAACTATGTCCTAGGTTGTCAAGTGTTTATACTTGAAACCTTTAATGATCGTAAGACTATGGACTCTTCTTCGTACTTGGGGATCAGCCCTTAGTACCATATTGTGCACAATATCTTAACGCTAACGATTAAGTAATCCCCTATACAGGGTTGTTCATCTCAGTTTGACATTATAGTCCGCACCAAAGGAAGTTTGGTTTGAATAATTCATCAAGGATTACGAAATTTAGAACGCATCAAACTATGGACTAGTCGAATCATGAAGGGTTCATTAGTCTAACAAAGTTCAACAATGATCTAATAATTTAAAATTGAATAGCAATCTCAAAAGGTATACAATAGAATAATTATTGTATAACAGAATCATACTTTTAAAGATTAATACACTTTAATATAATAAAATGGACTTGATCAATAATAACGAGAATTTGCTCGAAGTAAGGAGACAACTTATAAGCTCATATTAAGATAACGAGTAAGGTTAGGAAACTTGCCTCATGCGTAGATTACACGTTAATTATACTTGTTCCTTGATTTAAATCCAACATATCATTTACGTTCACAATACCAGTCAATTATAATGTACTAGTCATCACAAGTTCATTCTCTTTGTCTACCTTTGATTATGACTATACTTAGTCAAACTACTACACTCATTGTCACATAATTTATACTTCATAAACAATAAGCTAACTATGCATTCAATCGTTCAATTTACACAGAAATGTGTTATTGACATGTTAAGAATTTATTTTAATACCTCATTATATGTCTAACATGTTTTTATGGTCATTAGATTAAGTTACCAACATATTGCTAGACTTGAACATTTAAAAATTCATTTCTGGACCATTCTGCTAAGTTGTGTTATGGCAGGTATACTATGGGCTTAAGGATCTCTGGCGCAGTGGCCATACTGCTGACGTGTCAGATGTATAGGCGTGAGTTAGCACCGCAATAAAAACTCCTTTCGATTCAGTAATTATGCGAAAATTGTAAAACATGGCCAAAAAACTCCAATTAACTTATTTTTACACGAATTTAGACATACCCAAACATTGTAATACACAAATAACTAATACTCAACCCTTCTAGCATGATTTTAACAAGTTAAAACACATAATTTACGAAATCAACACATGTAATTTTCACGGTTCTTGATGTTCTTGAAGGTTTTGAACATAAAACATAATATTAACACCACGGATTCGTTATAACACCAAATCCATCCATTCAAGTTTTGTTTTATTCATTTTAACATGCATAATTATATACGTGTGTGAATTTTACAAAACAATTTATGTTTGACATATTAAATTCACGTATAAGGGCCATATGGCCATATAATATACTCTGTAACAATATATTGTATAATTTTTTTATGAAACTGATGATATGGAACCATCTAATACATGGTAAAACATGTTATTCTAACATATTATCACATTTACATCCACAAAATCAATAAAATTTCCAATTACAGAGATTTAACAGAGAAATTGGAAACCATTTTCATGAAAGCTTAATGACGTAAAAATGAGAATTGAGTTGGAGATAATTACCCAGAGCGTAGAGTGAGTAAAGATAACAATCTCTCTTTCAGATACTACTTCAATCACAGAGTTTCTCCCACAATTCCTCTGAATTCTCTCTGAAATCTCTTTGACTCTCAGGTTGAACACTTAATGAAAATACGTAAAACAAAACAAACTTGTCATTTATGCGCACAGTTGAGGTTAGTTAATCCATACGTGGTTTAACTGTCCCCAACTCCTAATAAGGCCTCGTTTGGCTTGAAACATGAATAACCCTTCTAATTATTTTAATTAATCTCCTATACTATAGTTTAATAATGTCACACCCAATTAAATAATAAATCAAATATCTTGTTTAATTTATTTTAAATAACATATAGTAATTTCTCATTAATTCACATAGTCACATAATTAAATTTCTCATTTATTAATTATGTCAAATTATTAAATCTCTGATTAATTATTAAATTAATTAAAATAACATTAGGTTTATTAAATATTTCTTTTTAATTCAATGATCTCACATAAATACATACTTCGAATAATAAAAATTCTCCATATTAATTTGATTAATATAACACATATAATTAAATTAATCTACCACAACTTCATCAATTAATTATTTAATCTAATAATTAATTCATCAAAAATATTTATTTAATCCAATGAATATTAAAAATTAAATTACAAAATCTCGGTTGTCACATCTTTCCCCCCTTAAAAGGATTCTGTCCTCAGAATCACAACTCAAATAATTCGTCCCGTTACATTCTCCCCCCCTTATAAAGATTCTGTCCCCAGAATCGCTTACACATAAGTTAAGTAAATAAATGAGGATAATTCGTCATCATATTCTCTTCGAGTTCCCACTTAGCTTCTTCAGCGTTATGGTTCCTCCAAATTACCTTAACAGAAGGTATAACTTTATTTCTCAGAACTTGTTCTTTTCGGTCGACAATTTGAACTGGAATTTCTTCGTAAGATAAGTCTTTGTCGAAATGTAGGGGTTCATATTCAATCACGTGCTTGTAATCAGGTTTGTAGGGTCGTAGGACTGAGACATGGAAAACGTTGTGGACATTCTCTAGAGCTGGAGGTAAGGTTACCTCATAAGCAACTCCTCTGACCCTTCGCAGAACTTCAAAGGGTCCAATGAATCTTGGGCTTAACTTCTCTTTCTTCCCGAACCTGATCTTTCCCTTCCAGGGAAAGACCTTTAAAAACACATAACTACCCGATTCAAACTCAATATTTTTACGGTGTGGATCGGTGTATTTCTTCTGTCTATCTTGAGCTGCTATCAATCTTGTCCGGATCACTTTGATTATTTCTGTTATCTGTTGTACCAATTTCGGGCCTAGTAATTGTCTTTCGCCAATATCATCCCAGTATAGCGGAGTTCTGCACTTTCTGCCGTATAATGCTTCATAAGGCGGCATGCCAATACTAGCGTGATAACTGTTGTTGTATCTGAAATCTACGAGCGGTAGATTATCATCCCAATTTCCTTTAAAGTCCATTATACAAGCTCTTAACATGTCTTCTAATGTCTGAATTGTTCTTTCACTCTGTCCATCTGTCTGAGGGTGATATGTCGTGCTCATTCGCAACTGTGTACCCATGCATTCCTGTAGATGTTTCCAAAAGTTCGATGTAAAAGGGGGTCTCTATCTGAGACAATTAACACCGGGACTCCGTGCCTCAAAACAATCTCTTTCACATATAACCTTGCCAACTGATCTAAGTTGAATCTGATTTTGATCGGAAGGAAGTGTGCGGATTTCGTCAATCGGTCAACAATAACCCATACTGCGTCGTAGCCTTTCTGAGTTGTCGGTAGGCCAACCACGAAATCCATCGTAATATGTTCCCATTTCCATTCTGGAATCTCTAAAGGTTGTAGTAACCCACTCGGCCTCTGATGTTCTGCTTTCACTTTCTGACATGTCAAACACTTGGCAACACATTCTGCAACCTCTCGTTTCAAATTTGGCCACCAGAAATGTTGTCGAAGATCTTGGTACATCTTGGTACTACTAGGGTGAATCGAATATCGTGAGTTATGAGCCTCGCTCAAAATTTCTTCCTTAATCTCTGGTACCGGCAGTAACCAAATTCTATTCTCAAATCTCAGTATTCCTTCCCTATCCATCTTGAATCTTGATTCAGTTCCTTCGAATATCTTCTTTTTAACCGTTTTACATTCGTCATCCTGAATTTGAGCCTCCTTAACTTTATCTAGTAGAGTTGTATCAGATTGCATCTGAAACAGCTTCTCATCAATCTCCATAAGACACTTCACTTCTAATTCCAGCTTTTCCATTGCTGAAATTAACTCCATCTGATTGGTCAAGATCATCAGTTTCTCCCAACCCTTTCTACTTAAGGCGTCGACAACCACATTTGCCTTACCCGGATGGTATAGAATCTCATAATCGTAGTCCTTAATTAACTCCAACCACCTCCTTTGGCGCATGTTCAAGTCTTTCTGTGTAAAAATATATTTTAGACTCTTGTGGTCTGTATATATTTCACACTTCTCCCCATAGAGATAGTGCCTCCAGATTTTCAAAGAAAAAACCACTGCAGCTAACTCCAAGTCATGGGTCGGATACCCCTTCTCATACTCTTTTAATTATCGTGACGCATACACAATGACTCTACTGTTCTGCATAAGCACATAGCCAAGTCCTTTATGCGATGCATCACTATAAACCACAAAATTTCCTGTGTCATCCGGAAGAGATAACACAGGTGCTGAACTCAATCTCTTCTTTAATTCTTGAAAGCTTTCCTCACACTTCTCCGTCCAAACAAATTTCATCGATTTTCTAGTCAAATTCGTCAACGGGGTTGCGATCTTGGAAAAATCCTGAATGAATCTTCTGTAATAACCTGCCAATCCGAGAAAACTTCTTACTTCTGACGGCGTCTTCGGCTGATCCCAGTTAATCACTGCTTCGACTGTGGAAGGATCCACCGAAATTCCATCCCTATCGATCACATGTCCAAGAAATTGTACTCTTTTAATCCAGAATTCACATTTCAAAAACTTAGCATATAACTTCTCTCTTCTCAATGTCTCTAACGTCACCCTCAAATGCTCTTCATGTTCTTCTTTGGTTTTCGAATATACCAAAATATCATCTATAAATACCACTACGAATTTGTCCAAAAAAACGGTTTGAACACTCCATTAATTAAGCCCATAAATGTTGCAGGAGCATTCGTTAGACCAAATGACATTACCAAAAATTCGTAGTGACAATATCGTGTTCTGAACGCTGTCTTCGGTACATCCTCAGGTCTCACCTTCAATTGATGATAACCACTCCTCAAGTCTATCTTTGAAAAGTATCTTGCTCCCTTTAACTGATCGAACAGGTCGTCGATTCTCGGTAATGGATATCTATTCTTTATCGTGACCTTATTCAATTCTCTATAGTCGATGCAGAGCCGCATTGTCCCATCCTTCTTCTTCACGAACAAAATCGGCGCTCCCCAAGGCAATACGCTTGGTTGGATATACTTCTTGTCCAGTAATTCTTGTAGTTGAACCATCAATTCTTTCATCTCTACCGGTGCCATTCGATACAGTGCCTTCGATATTAGAGCCGTTCCTGGAGCCAAATTGATCACAAATTCAACTGCTCTATCTGGTGGAAGTCCTGGCAAATCGTCTGAAAATACGTCTGCAAAATCCCTCACTACTGGTATCTCCTCTATTTTTGGATTCTCTTTACGACTATCGACTATGTAAGCTAGATATCCTACACAGCCTTGCCTTAACAACCTCCTGGCCTGCATCATCGTCAGAAAACTCGCTTGTCTAGGCGACTTGCTACCATAAAACATAACCTTTGACGAAGTCATAAGGTTAATACGCTTCTTCTGGCAGTCAATTACCGCCCCATAATTGGATAACCAGTCCATACCCAAAATAATGTCGAATTCTCCGAGTCGAATAGGATAAGATCTATGTTCATGATATTACCCTTAATATCCACTCTACGCTTCTTATGCACGCATTTCACTGTGGATTATTTCTCTATTCGCAATTTCTATGTTCATGGGTATTCTAACTCGCCTTTAGGTAATTCTAAGTTCTTAGCAAAGTCATCTGGATATAAATGAACAAGTAGCACCGAATCAAATAATACATAAGCATTAACTTTATTGATCGAATGATACCGACACCACATCGCGAGACCGCATTTGCATCCTGTCTTCGTCATGTTGAATGTTCTTGCGGCGATCGATCGGTTAATTCTGATTGGTCCTGCGATAGTCAGAGTGTTTCCACCGTTGTTTCCTCTATTCCCTCCTGATCCCGTCCCTCCACATCCCTTCTTAGGACAATCCCTTGCAAGATGATCCTTTGAGCCACAAGTGAAGCAGGCACCCTTCTTTAGGTTAGGACAGTTAGGTGTTATGTGGCCTTCCTGACCACAATTGTAGCACACACGTTTCCATTTCATGCAAACCCCCAGATGAGCTTTTCAGTAGGTTTGGCACGGTTCAACCTTCTTCTTACGCCTCCTTGTCGACTTCCAAATTTGACGAGTTATCGATCACTTTCTCTTGATTATGACTACCCCGTCTTACTCCCACCACCGGTCTTGTTAATTCCTTCATTCTCACTTTTTTTCTTCTTCTGATCCTGATTATATTTAGTTACCGCATCGCTTCCACCTTCAGCGAGTATGGCCTTCTCTAACACTCCAGCAAAAGTGTTCAATTGGAACATCGACACCTTGCTATACAACCAGGGCTTCAATCCCTACTCGAAATGTCTTGCCTTCCTCTCATCAGTATGTACTTGGTATGTGGCGAACCTAGTCAACTCGTTGAACCTTGTCGCATAATCAGCTACGGACATACTCCCCTACTTTAACTCCAGAAACTGAACTTCCATTTGATTCTGCGAGCTGGTTGGAAAGTACATCTCGAAAAACATCTCTTTGAATCTCTCCCAGGTTATTACACCTTCACCTCCCCATACTTTTTTTGCCTGCCACCAATAACTAGCTTCAGACTTCAGCATGAATGTTGCATACGCAATTTTCTGGTCTTCCCTTACTCTAGCGACATCGAACACCTTCTCCATCTCCATAACCCAGGTCTAAGCTTCGATTGGGTTTATGGAGCCCTTAAACTCTGGCGGTCCCACCGCCTTGAAATCCTTGAACGAGGTGTTTGGTGGAGCTTGTGGTTGATTGTTAATTGCTCCGGCTAATAGGTTCACCAATTGCTGAATAGGGTTAGCATTGGCGTCGTTGTTGTTATTCATTTGTTCTTCATGAGCTTGCTGATGGTTCTGTCTTCTTCTAGGCGGCATATTTCTGTTAAGAATATACGCTTATTAGGTCTTTATTCAATCTCTTAAACATTTAAGGCTTAACTAAAACATTTAATCATAATTCACTTAACACATCAATTCAAATAAACTCTGACATTTTCATTCAAATTCAAAAGTTTTAACATCATACGATAGCATCACTGCTATTTACATCAACTATCCCGAGATAAAGAATCTACAGGATTTAAAATATTCCTTTGTTTATAAACACATCGGAATTTACATCTTAAACTACCAGATAGTTTTCACATAATCAAACTAATTCTATCACTGCCTGTTAAGGCGCTGAATAGCCTTACCACGTTCCTCTTCCATGATGCAGGACATCGTCCTGCAATCTAGCATATATGATGGTAGACCTTCAAACTAGATTGGGTATCTCATAACTTGATCCTGGGCCTCAACCATTGCGTTTTGAAGCGTAGAGTACGTCTCCCCAAGCTTAGCCTTCTTCGCACGACAATCCTCTTCTGCAAGATCAGCACGACGTGACTCTCTTACCCAGCCCTCCTCTGCTATGGCCAGCCTTTCTGAGCTCTCTTTCAGATCCTTCTACAACTTTTTTATTTCTTCGAACTTCTCCTCGGTTTGATCCTTCTCATGAACCAAATCCCACTCCACGTTTCCTAAACGTGTGTGAAGAGTCACAATTTCCCCATCCTTCTGCTCGATGGTAATCTGGTGGATAACAGTCCGCTCCTTCAGCTCTTGAACAGTGTCTTGTAACTCTATGTTACGATCATAAAGTGCATCATACATCTCAGCATCGATGGAGTTCGGTGGGAACTCCTCTTCCTCCTCTTCTTCATCAGAATCCTCCTGTGGATAAGTCTCAAGCTCATGCTCCCAACCAACAACAGTGATCAAAAGAGATGGCTCTCTCCGTACCAACTGCTCCCTAACGACATGAATGTCTCGGGGCTCCTCCTCTGTAGGTACTCGGGGTTCCTCCTCCCCAGCTCGACTAGCTCCTCCAACATCCGACATCCTAACAACAAAATTTTAAGTTTTAGTTACTATTCCGTACTAGCGAGCACATAATTTAACACATAAGCACATAAAGTCTTTTATTATCTTCAATGAATTAAAAAATTCATTTCTTAGAACTCGATAAGAGTTTACCACCACTATGTTCTCAATCTCCTACAAAGCTACTACCTAAGGTTATTTCCCCCACCTAAGGTTCATAACCTACAGCTTTGATACCAACCTGTGACACCCCCAAATCCGGGTACTTCCATTTCCACAGGATTTGGTGTTCACTGTACAAAAATCATCTATCTATCTACCCATAAATAAAAGCAAACCACGCAATAGATAGAATTAAATAAATAAATCTCCCCTTATGGGGTTACACCATCTGCATAAAAATACAATCCCAGGTCATTCTAACCTTAATCATCTGTGCGGAATCATAAACAAATAACAAGTCTTTAAATAACATAAATCCTGAATATCATTACATAACCACATAAATAACCAGTCTTCATTACTTGCTAATCTTGCCCTTGCCTTTACTAGTGGAAGGCTCGTCAGATCTTTCGTTCTTAACTGCAATGTTATTATTACGCAAGAGTGAGCACGATTGCCCACAAGTATAACAATATAACAAAGAAATAATACATGCGAATAAATCAAAGGCTTCTAAAACATGAAAACTCAGCTTTTGAATCAAGAATGAATAACAAGAAACAAAAGAACTTCTGAGGGTCATAAGACCTTGAACTATGTCCTAGGTTGTCAAGTGTTTATACTTGAAACCTTTAACAGTCATAAGACTATGGACTCTTCTTTTCGTGCTTAGGGGGTGACACTTAGTATCATCACATGCACAATATTTTAACGCTAACGCATAAGTAATCCCCTATCTGGGTTGTTCATCTCAGTTTGACATTAGAGTCCGCACCAAAGGAAGTTTGGTTTGGATAATTCATCAAGGGTTCTGAAATTTAGAACGCTCATCAACTATGGACTAGTCGAATCATGAAGGGTTCGCTAGTCTAACAAAGTTCAACAGTATCTAATAATTTAAAATTGAATAGCAATCTCAAAAGGTATACAATAGAATAATTATTGTATAACAAAATCATACTTTGAAAGATTAATAAACTTTAATATAATAAAATGGACTTGATCAATAATAACGAGAATTTGCTCAAAGTAAAGAGACAACTTATAAGCTCATATTAAGATAACGAGTAAGGTTAGAAAACTTGCCTCGTGCATAGATTACACGTTAATTATACTTGTTCCTTGATTTAAATCCTACATATCATTTACGTTCACAATACCAGTCAATTATAACGTACTAGTCATCATAAGTTCATTCTCTTTGTCTAACTTTGATTATGACTATACTTAGTCAAACTACTACACTCATTGTCACATAATTTGTACTTCATAAACAATAAGCTAACTATGCATTCAATCATTCAATTTACACATAAATGTGTTATTGACATGTTAAGAATTTATAATACCTCATTATATGTCTAACATGTTTTTATGTTCATTAGATTAAGTTACCAACACATTGCTAGACTTGAACATTTAAAAATTCATTTACGGACCATTACGCTAAGTGAAGTACTACTACACTGCATCAATATATCTAGGTCTTGGCGGTCATGGGCTTAAGGATCTCGGGGCGGTGGCGCAAGACACTTGATACAAGGCGGGAGAGTTGGCCATGGGCGCCAAAACTCCAGTTTCGATTACGTAATTCATGAAAAAATTGTAAAACATGGCCAAAAAACTCCAATTAACTTATTTTTACACGAATTTAGACATACCCAAACATTGTAATACACAAATAACTAATACTCAACCCTTCTAGCATGATTTTAACAAGTTAAAGCACATAATTTACGAAATCAACACATGTAATTTTCACTGCTCTTGATGTTCTTGAAGGTTTTGAACATAAAACATAATATTAACACCACGAATTTGTTATAACACCAAATCCATCCATTCAAGTTTTTTTTATTCGTTTTAACATGCATAATTATATACGTGTGTGAATTTTACAAAATAATTTATGTTTGACATATTAAATTCACGTATAAGGGCCATATGGCCATATAATATACTCTGTAACCATATATTGTATAATTTTTTTATGAAACTGATGATATGGAACCATCTAATACATGGTAAAACATGTTATGCTAACATATTATCACATTTACATCCACAAAATCAATAAAATTTCTAATTACAGAGATTTAACAGAGAAATTGGAAACCATTTTCATGAAAGCTTAATGACGTAAAAATGAGAATTGAGTTGGAGATAATTACCCAGAGCGTAGAGTGAGTAACGATAACAATCTCTCTTTCAGATACTACTTCAATCACAGAGTTTCTCCCATAATTCCTCTGAATTCTCTCTGAAATCTCTCTGACTCTCAAGTTGAACACTTAATGAAAATACGTAAAACAAAACAGACTTGTCATTTATAAGACAGATTGAGGTCGATTAATCCATACATGGTTTAACTGTCTCCCTGACTCCTCATAAGGCCTCGTTTGGCTTGAAACATGAATAACCCTTCTAATTATTTTAATTAATCTCCTATACTATAGTTTAATAATGTCACACCCAATTAAATAATAAATCAAATATCTTGTTTAATTTATTTTAAATAACATATAGTAATTTCTCATTAATTCACATAGTCACATAATTAAATTTCTTATTTATTAATTATGTCAAATTATTAAATCTCTAATTCATTATTAAATTAATTAAAATAACATTAGGCTTATTAAATATTTCTTTTTAATTCAATGAGCTCACATAAATACATACTTCGAATAATAAAAATTCTCCACATAAAAATTCTCCACATGATTTTGTTACAATTTTTAAAAATTTCTAAGTATTTTTCAAAGAGCCATTTTAGTTCGCAACTTAGCAAAATTAGCTATATCATGCTCAACTCCAAAAATTCCCAAATCTTGGCAGAATCTTAAACATGTTAACATGAACTTCCACTTTATATTTCGTGGCCATCGAAGTTATATAACTCAAGTTATAGCAATTTTCGTCAGAAAAATCCTAATATTGAATTGGCCATATCTCCTTCCTCCGAAGTCTTTTCATCTTTGTACCAAAAATTCATTATACCATATAATTTCATGTCTCAAAAGGCCTTAATTTATTTCAATTTTTAAGTAGGCAAAACAGCCCAAGAAAATTTTAGCTCAGCCTACTTTTTGGCTTTTCTAGTTTTGGCCTGTTTTGGTCAAAACTGTCCATACGAAAATCTACAAGGAATTTTTCGGAGCTTCAACTCCAAAACTTGACCACGCTCAAAAATTCGAAATATTCTATGAGTTATGCTTGTTCAAATTTTAGTCTTCGTTTTCCCAAAAAACAGTATTCTGATAACTTTTACAGTTTTGACTAGTCTCCTTCCGAAAGGCATATCTCCCACCTCCGGACTCGGATTGAGGTTATTCTTACGTCCACGGACTCGTTACATAACATACTACATAACCCCCAAAACGGAAATATTTTCCAGCAAACCATTTAGAACAGATAACTGCTCAAGGGTCAAGGGTTACACTAATTCCGTTTTTAACTAGTTTTAAATTCGCCATGGCTTCGTTACAAAAGTTTTTACTTCCGTTCCAATTGGGTGATGTTCATGACTTAAAAGATTATAACATGAAACCCTAGAACTTATTTTTTACATTTCATAAGTTACCTCAAAAGGTCACCAAAACAGCCCATAACAATCCACTAATTGTCCGTTCTTGTATTCCTTTACGCATAGGTTCGTAACAAGGCAGCTAGCATTCTTTAAAAAGCTCACCAAGGTAAGCAAACTCAGTCCATTCCCATTTCATTTTGGTAGGAAAACCAACTGTTAGTAATTATATTACTTGAATAGAACTATTATGGCTGTGTTGTGTTGTTAATGAATTTGGGGACCATGAAGGGTATGAAAGTTATAAGTTTGGAATTTATAAAGGAAATATGTGTTTATTTATGTAATATATGGACTGCACCTCAACTGTTCGATAAAAGGACTAAAGGAGGACTGGAATGTGATAAATGTATGCTAGCTGTATAGTCAAGACCAATACCATGTTAATATGATAAGGTGGTTATTAAATGATTGTATGCTTATATGCAGAATGAAAAGTAAATGTGAACAACTAGTAAAACTGTTTTGGGGGCTGTTTTGGAGCCAAAGATTCATAATGTTCCAAAGATGAAATTTAAGTTCTGTTATGATGGGGTGTACTCTTACGAGTTACGAAAATAACCCAATTGGAATAAAATAAAAAGAAGCTAAAACGAATTTATGGTGAACATTTTCGTAAAGAAGGTTAAAAATCAAAAATCTAGAGGGCTGCTGACCTTAAGGCCAAATTTTGGACTAGTTTGATTTCCTGGAAACTTCTGGGCTTTTGGGATTTTATAGTAAACTGATTAAGGAATCCATAGCCTCTAGAACGAACTAATTTCGACTTCGGAATTGCTCACCCTTGCTATAAATAATTGGTTTCAACTAAATCAAAGCGGACCGAAGGATTCGGGATAGACAAAAGAAAAAGAAGAAATAGTGATTGATGTTGTTTGTATAGTTCTAGCTACGCTAGATGAATATTAATATGATATATTGTAATTACGTAGTCAAATGAACTTTGTATATCATGATCGTTAAATCTGGTTGTGAGACCATGAATATTTACAATCAGTAAATCAAAGAGAAACCTATTGATTATATCTCGAGATGTATAAATCAGATCAAAACGATCTACAAATGTAATAGTAGATTGTAAAGGTTACTATTTCTGGAATAGAAGGAACTAATGTATTAATGGGAATCAAAGCAAGGTTGTATTCATTATTTTATGAATAAAGATTATAAATATTAAGATGAAAGTTGTATCGTGTTGTATCGTGACACACTAGGTCCGAGGTAACAAGTACCCGGATTTGAAAGCGTTACAAAAAATTGTTGCTTAAGTATTAAAATCGGCTTTTTATGCTTTATCAACAGTTTTGTCCGTCGCTAAATCCGATTTGTTTTTGGTTCGCCCCCTGGGTTCGTTGGAGAAGCGGACCCTATATATATATATATATATACGGTCCGGATCTTAAGCTGACCCCTTATCTAGCTCACCTTGCTCACCCTCCTTTAGTGATTTAATTGCTGACGATTAAATCCGTCGCTATATGTAAAACCGTCGTTTTATATTGTTCGTCATATATGTTGTCCGTCCGTTAAAAGTTAAGGCAGCGGTTTTACATATAGCATTTTTAATCAAATCGTCGCCCATCATTCATCGCTAAAAGGGGTGAGCAAGGTGAGCTAGATAATGGGTGAACTTAAGATTCTGACCTTATAGTATATATATATATATATATATATATATATATATATATATATATATATATAATTGTTAAATTCACAATAGAAATTGTAATATGATTGAAAATAGTATAATATATACATTGTTCAAGAAAATTAATTATAATTATAATTATATTCATTGTATTTAGACATATATTATTATTATTATGTAATTATACCCTTAAGATGACCAACTAAGTTAATTTTATATACTAGTATTGATTTATTGATAGAGGTATTGATGGGTCAAAGAAAGGTTATCTTGTTGCGTAAAGTTTATGCAATTTTACTTTTAACTTCTTAAATGCTTAAATTCTCAATGCCGACATCAAAATTGGGGCAAAATGGTAGTAGTAATAACACTAATCAAGTACTCGTTTCATCTCTTATGTAATCCATAAAGAACTGGCATGTCAATATATACTCTATTACTTATTTTATTTTATTTTTTTATAAAAAATAAGTATATAATCTAATGAAATTCTCACTTTAGGAATACTACGTTTGGATTGAAAGAATAAAATGAAAAGTGGAATGATTTATTTCATTCTAGTTGAAATAAGTTATTTCATGTTCTCCCTCTCCCAAAGAACTAAACACAATTTTTTTTATTTCAATCGCAATCAAAAATAATTTTTTTTTTCATTTTATAAGAATAAGTCATTTTATTCCCACTTTTATTACTCCGATCCAAAATTAATTTGCAAATCCTAAAACTCGAATTGATATAAATTCGTTCAAACTTTAAAAA
This sequence comes from Panax ginseng, assembly GCA_020205605.1. Lineage (NCBI taxonomy): Eukaryota > Viridiplantae > Streptophyta > Magnoliopsida > Apiales > Araliaceae > Panax > Panax ginseng. The sequence continues at coordinate 172,269,418 of CM035132.1, forward strand.
CAAAGATAATAATTAGTAATGTTTTATATTTAGTTTACAATTGTTATATTTATTATATTAAAACTAAATAACTTCATATCAATTTTGAATTTTAAAATTTTACGAATCGACTTTAAAAAGTCAAAACGTATCTCTAATTTTAAAACGGATATAAAAAATTTCAATCTAAAAACTTTAAATTTTTTATTAAATACTCTAAAATTTTACTCTTTTCTTTTTGACCCTCAAAAATCAGTAGAATCAATTGCCCCATGCCCCTTAGATCCACCCTGATCATGGTCTACTTTTGAAACTCAACTTGACATAATATCAAACTCAAAATTAATATGATTTATAATATTCTTAATTATATTAACTAAAATTAAATTGATGCATGTCAATTTCGAGTTGATTACGTTGCAAAATTATTTCAAAACGTTAATAATCTTATATAACCGAGGGGATATATTAAAATTTTACACCTACAGTACAACACCAGTTATACCACACCTAAAAAAATATCCTAATTACTTGGTCTCTCAGCATGATATCTGTTGTTTAGTATATATCCATCTCAGGGTGTTGAGCAGTTCAGCAAAATAATACCTTCCATTGCTCAAACTCCTCGGATCTTAGCATAAAAGAACTGGCATTTCGATGACCACCACCTCCGAATACCTGAAAGAACCAAAAAAGACGTTAAAACCTTCAACTGAAATTCACAAGGAAGAAAGGTTAAGAATAACCTGTGATATGGGTGTTGTATCTTCATTGCCGATGCTCCTAAGGCTTATTTTTAACAACCGGTCATTTTTAAGCTCGGGTATTCCATAAACAACAGCTCCAATGCCCCTAAGAATATCGTAAAATATTCATGATGTTAACGATGACTAGCAGGGATGAAAAATGACCCTCTACTCCAACACTTCACATATAAAATATCAATCAAACTAGTTATGAATTTGCATATCACAGCTAGCAAAGGTTCATATTTGAGTACAACAAAAGAGTGCAATAAAAATAGACTAGTAATTTAGTATGCAAGTACAGATACTCCAGTTTCAAGGCCTCAATATTTCCCAATAAGCAGTATATTGTAGATAAAAATGGATAAAGAAAGAATACTGAAAACACGAGCAAAAATAAACAAGAAAAAACCCCTCTAGGAAGAGAAAAGAAACTGTCATTTGATAATTGTGAATACATGTAAGCCAAATAAGGAATATATCCAATCCAGATACTCAATGAGTGGAAATACCGTTAATGAGATTGTAGCAAAAAGCAGAAACCTCTGGCCTTACTCATCAACCTTAAGTTAGTAAGGTATTATGCACTGAGAACTGTTCCACGCTGAAACAGGTTGTCGTTGGCCTGAATGATCACTTTGTAGGACAACCCAACCTTAATGTCCCAATAGGTACATGTCCAAGACCATGCATCAAATTCTTAACTTACATCCATATTGTGGCACTCTATTTTCAAAATTTCATAAACTAATGAGGTACCCAGACTAATAAGACATGAAACTGAAACATCTGCCAGATAAATTCAATGTTAATCTTGCAAGGTCCTTGTGCCTTGTTTTTTTTTTTTTGCAACTGGAAAATTATAGTACAAAGAGCTATAGGCATGAACCACCAATTAACGTGATCTAGAATGTTAGGTTTAATCAGAGTATGAAAACAATTTTAATCAAATTTGCAGAGAGTAATCACTATTGAGTGTTTAAAAAGGTTATAGTACATCCGTCTCACTTTAGTTGCTACACTTTTTTTCATGTCACGGATTTTTATATTTTTAACATATTGTAATATAGTAGGAAATACAACATTTAAATAATTAACAAAATAATAATGAAACATATTTTCAGCACAAAGAAATCAGTACAAATTAAAGAAGAATAGAATCAGAGAGGTAAAATTCAGAAAATACAAAATGTGTCAATCTTATGATATAGAATAAAGTATAACATACCTCAAGTTCATTCTGCAGCTTTTGTTAGCTAGTTGGTGCCCAAGCTCACTCCTCAGCTCAGAAACAGAATCCGCATTAACAGCCTGTAAGTAAGAGAAACAAATTAGAATTTACGTTCTTTATTTAAAAAAAGCTCTGGAAAGTATATCATGCTCAGGCGCTGGTGAACTATAATTTTGAACAAGATCAGAAACTTCGTGTGCATGATAACTTTTAGCATATAATGTTATTGGAACAAGTCAACTACTTCCACCTCTTGACAGTAGCATATTATGAAACAAAGTGTTAATGAATAGTTGTAGAAGAAATAGTTTTTGTCTTTTAGATAAAACACCGCTAAATAATAAAAGATAATACTGCCAACATTTATTTTTCCTGGATAGTCAAGCCTGAAATGTTCTTCAGGGGCTAAAAATCTTGAAAAGTATGGTAGCATGGTTAAAGGGGTAAAAGAAAGGCACTGGATCAGTGAATGTAGAAGCATGGACTTCAATTGGAAGTACGACAAGAGTGTCAAATTTTAAAATATATATACTATTTTTTATCACCTTAAGTTGAGGGAGGGCTGAGGATCTGTGATATTGGCTTACATGAACAGACATTGCTAGGAGAATGACGATGGAGAGTTTCAAGGGAGAAAGTCAGCATGTTGAGTCAAGTTATTGTGTGATTCATACTGTAGGCCCATGGACGAATCACGTCAGAGGCAAGGATGCCTCATAAGGGGTTGGTCTTTCAAGAGCAATTTGACATGCCCAGTGACACCAAGAAAGAGAAACACTGCCCAAAAAACAATGTAGATACTCTCCCAAACTGAAAGAATTCTGGAAAAAACACAAAAGTGAACTCAAAACCTGAATACACCCTCATGGATTTAAAAAATGCAGAAGACTTGGCGCCAAATACTGCTAGTATAATATCTGACACTCCTTGCTACTAATTAATAATTTTGAAAAAATCAATTTCTCGATCCAAAAATTGCAAAAGTCACATAATACCACAGCTGAACAAGGCATATGTGATACACCTTGCTGAGAAATACTGGAATTTCTCTCCCTCCGATTAACCCTAAAATACATGTACCATAACAAGCTAATTGATGTAAGTCTGTAAATAACTCCACCAGTCACATCCCCACATCCCCACATCCAATATCCTGATAAAATTGCACCATCTATCCGTCAAGCACCAAAATAGAACCCATAATAAATTTATTGCTCCACACCATGAGGAAAACAAGAAGCCTAGGACCTCCAACTGTAAGTGTCAAGCCCGAATCTCCCAACAACTCTCCTCCATCTGCTCTATACCATAAATCTCCACAGCCATTTCTTCTCAGAGCCTTATTAGACACTTGCAAATTGTGAATGCCCACAACCCCCAAAGCCGCTAGCTTACAAACCTCCGATCACCTCAAAAAGTAATATTTGAAGTCCTGTGTTCCTTTCCTTAAGAAATCACACAAGTTTCTCAAGACATTCAATTTTCTAACTTAAGAGGCAGATTAAAATCAACCAAGAAGCATTCATTAAGATTTACAAATCAATTTTCATTTAACAAGAAAATACGTGAATCCATAACTCACAAATTTTAAACAAAAGACCACATTGTTATGATCGGCCATATCAGAGATATATACAGAGACTGAGAGAAGAGACTAATGGTTATTCAACTTACTTGAGTAAAATACTATTTGAGATAGCTTATAAATTCTTATATTGGTTTGAGTTGTCATCATTAAAAACTAGATTCTATTACAACGGGAACACCATTACAATAAATATTAGTAGGGTTTGACTTAGAAAAATCACTCATCATAAAATATCCTTTCATTTTATGCTCAATTTTCAAAACTTAACGGATTTTGTTCTGTTTCCTCTTTTATTATGAAAGAAATTGTACAACTATCTATCTACCTTTTGTTTGTATCAAAGCAGCCATATTAGGAAGAAATAAGACCAATAGTTCATTCTACCGCTGCAAGTCTCCAAGTACTTTTAAAAGGCTTACATGACAATAGACATTTTTAAAAGAGATTCCTAATGTGAAAGTTGATATTTGACAACATATTCCATGAAACGATCAAATTTTAAAACTTGATATAAAATTTACCAAGCAATGTCCAAAGTCTCCCCCACCAAGTGAAATCTCATATGACTGATCAAGAACCTCAGTTATCAGTGTCTGCTTGTGTGATAAGCTCATCATGCCTTGACTTATGACAGAATCCAGATCCACTGAAAGTAACTGCAAAGTTTATGGCATTCCTGTCTTAGAATGAGAAAGTAACCAAAAAGTATATAAAAGAAAAGAAAAAGTAATTATATACCATTGTTGAAATAGTGGTCTACATTAACAAAATAACATTCTTCGTATGTTTCTTCAAGAATATCTTAGTCCCTAATAAGTACTCCAATACTAGAAAATTATCAAATTCCATGAAGATCTAATTAGAATAAAGAAAGTGGACAGAATATACAAGAAAATATATTCTAGAATATGCTTCCGTGAAGATCTAATTAGAACAAAGAAAATGGAAAGAATATACAAGAAAATACATTATAGAAAATGCTTCACCTTGGAATGCAGGATTTAGAGAACAATGAAAGATTAGAAATTCTTATATTGAATAAGAAATAATTACTTAGAAAAGAAGGTCTAAAGGGGGCATCGCCTAAGAAGGTCTAAATTCTATTGGATGCTAAAACATCACATTTGTACTAAATCACTTATAGAACAATCAACTTGTTGATTCAACTAAGATTCTTCAATAAAACTTAGTTTATTGCATTAGATTCTAAGGGTATTCCTAACTATAAGCATTCGTATAAATTACCTAGTGTACCACGCTTTAGCCTTTATTGCGTACTGCGTTTCAGCCTATAGAGCGTACCACGTACCCATATCGGTTCCACAAACCGAAACGAACTGTGTGTTAGGTAACACTGCTCTAGAGTACAAAAAGAAAGCTTTGAGACAGAAAACCAATCACAAATCCTAATATATCCAAAACTAGCAACCCTAGGATTCCAGGTAACTTTAACACTACCGCTTCCAAAAAATACTACCTTTTTTCACCAAGTGAATCTTCTCCCAAACATCCCATGTAAGTCTCAAACTCCTTTTAATTTGAAGGATCACACCAAGTTATTTATTAGGTAATCTGATCCCAAACTCAAATGCAGCAAAAGATATTGAATTCGAATCAATCCACATCCAAAAGTTCAATTAAAACATTTAATTTTGGCAAATATAAAACATATTATGAACTTAAACAGCCAAGAAAATTACCTGCTGAAATAAGGAAGGGTTCAATATGGTATGGAATTCAATGTTCAAATCTTTCAGACCGCTGCTGAAAGCTTTGCTATTATGACGATTCCATCTCCACAAATCAGCGTCTTCAACATATTCAAACAATGGTCGTGCACGTTCGAATTCCCGAACAATCTTATCATTATTACCTAGAGCAAGGACCTTTTCCTTGAAAAAATCAAAAGCAATTGTAGCCCCACTCCTATCCATATCTATCACTCTAATCACATTCTCCCCAATGGAAGTTCCATCCTTCAACGTCTCAAGGGCAGTTTTGTGATGATCTAATACAACCACACTGCATAGCAGGGGAGTAAAACAATCAATAGAAATGCATAACTCAGACAGCAAAAGAACGAAAAAATCAGAACTCTAACCATGAGGAAAAGAATCAATAGTCTGATATCCTAGTTAATTTATGAAATCCTTTTATTCAAATTGTGAAGGATTTATATTAATTTTCAAAATAACAATTTTTCACTTAGTAATATTGTTTAATTAGTTTATTAATCAAAATCAAATAAATTGGCAACAATTTTGAATGTTAAGATTTTGCCAGTTGACTATTCAAATAATACTTTATTTTTTGAATGGAGAGAGTAAAACATATATGTAATCAACAAAGATTCTCAGCAGATAAATAGAGAAAGATATAAGGAAGAGGGTACACGGAAAACAAAAAAACAGACCAGGCAACCTTGGAAGAGAGATTCTGAACAAAACCAGGGGGACCCACAAAATCAAGGAGGTAAACATTGTCAATTTCGTCAAGAGGAAGCTCTTCAACCCTGAAAAAAATTACATTAAATTAGCAGAATTTGGTGTAAAAAATTCAGAAATTCTTTGTTTTTGGAAAATTGTGTGTTTTTTTAAAAACAGAGAGAGATACCTGAGAGGAGTGTAAACGGTGTTGGGGAAGAAGAGGGAGGGAGTGGAAGAAGCAGACAAGTAAAGGTGAGCCGCCAATGCGGCAAAGGCGCCGTCGGGGCACGGGTAGTGGTACAGCACCGCCGTGTTCTTCATCAAATTCATTGATTCAATAGTACTAGGACTTGGGAGTATGAAAGAAAAGGAAATTAGAGAAGGGGAAATAGAGAGTTTAGAGTTTAGACCGTTCGGTCAGGCTCGATCCAATTGAACTCGGAAGATAGGGCACAGAGCCCAAGCCAAGAGTCCTTTTTCCCTGGCTGGGCCTAGGGGTGTTCATTGATAAAACATCGGCCCAAACCAGTCCGAACCAATTACCGAAAGTATTAAAAATTGAGTATCGATATCGGTACCAGGTATATCGGACCGATTAACTGGTTCGGTACCGGATCGGTTCCGGTTTTTATCGGCTTGTACCGGAATTTTAGCCCAAACAATTTCAGCCCAAAAACTAAATTTTTAGCCCAAAAACTTTCAACCCAAAACCTTAAATACTAACTTGAATTATGGGCTTAGTAATATAGACCTATTAGAGCCCAAACCCAAAATTATAAGTTAAAATCGGCCTAATTGGTATTTATTGTTACATGATAATCATTTTATAAGGAAAATCTCCTTAAAGTTTTACCAATTTAATCAATATGGGACTTGGACACAACTAAATAGTAAAGGCTTCACTTGGTAGTGTTTTTATAAAAAAAACTTTCTTAAATTTTTATAATCTAATCAATGTGAGACTTAGAAACAAGTTATGTAAGATGGTGCCAAAAGTTTCCTTATGTGATTTCCTTGGCATTCATTAGTGTCATTACAGTGGATTTGATTTGATGAGAGCCTAAATTGGTATTTACATTCCAATATTAAATTTACATCCATATATTAAATAAAAATAATTTGATTAGTTGTTATCCCGAATTCATTATTACATGTAATCATTTTATAAGGAAAATTTACTTAAAGTTTTAGCAATGGTGTTTTTATAAAGAAAACTTTCTTAAATTTTTATAATCTAGTCAATGTGGGACTTAAAAACAAGTTATGTAAGATGGTGTCATAAGTTCTCTTATGTGATTTCCTAAGTTGGTATTTACATCCCTATATTAAGTAATAAAGCTTAAATTACTTGTCACTTTTTTTTGAATTCATTATTACATGGTAATCAACTTATATGGAAAATTCTTTAAAGTTTTACCAATTCATTATTACATGGTAATCAACTTATAAAGAAAATTCCTTAAAGTTTTACCAATTTAACCAATATGGGACTTGGAGACAACTAAATAGTAAATGTTTCACTTGGTTATGTGAGATGGTGCCATAAGTTCTTCATTAGTGTCATTATAAGGGTAAAGTTATTTACATCCTAAGTTATGTGAGATGGGTGCCATAAGTTATTTCATGAGGGTAAAGTTAGTATTTACATTATAATGTTAATAAGTATTACGGCTTTGATTACTTGTTATCTTGAATTCATTATTACATGGTAATCAATTTAAAAGAAAAATTTGCTTAAATTTTTACCAATTTTGTGAGACCCCGAATTTTATAATATGAAAGTATTCAATTTTCTTATAATTATTCTATTTAGTAAATAGTTAAATTGATAAAAGGTTAAGGTTAAGGTTAAGGGTGATATGTGAAATTTTTTCAAAGTAAACAAGTTGTTATAAAATAATCGGTAGTAAAAGAACAGTAATACGCGTGGTTGCATAGTAGCACACGGTATTGGTTATTGATACTTACGTAAACAAGTTGTTATAAAATAATCAATAATTTTTTTGATAAATATAGTTTCATTGTGTTGGGATTATTAGTATTAGTGAAAATTGACATTTATTTCGATATTAACTGATGTCTGGAAGTTATATTGACCAATCAGGTAATTAACCGGATAAATGAGCAATTAATTGCTATTGATTCACATGATTATAACTATTTGTTCACATGTGTGTACTATTGATTCACATTCATTTACTATTAGGGGAGTTGGTGCAAGATTGATAATACTTGCATGACTAAGTTAAAAATGGGGGTATAGATGGAGGTACTATACTGTAATTCGTATTTCAACAGGTCTGAACTATTGATTCACATGATTTACTATTGATTCACATGATTTACTATTAGGGGAGGTGGTGCAAGTTTGATAATACTTGCAGGACTAAATTAAAATTTAAGAAAAAGAGGAAGGTATTATACTGTAATATTTCGAGGTCCAAAACGTGCAATTATCGAAACTATATTTTCCTATAAATAGAATCTCATTCCTTCATTATTTCTCACCAATTCACTAAAGCTATAGAGCAATTATTATAGAGAAGCTATAGAGAGAGAAGCTATAGAGAGAAAGAAGAAGCGAAGTCTGCTACTTCACTATTCCAGTATCCAGTCTTCTTTCGAGGTAAGGGATATTATTATTATAGTAAGGGGTATTATTTCTTTCGTATTCATGAAGAGAGCTTCTATTATTCCATTCTTTATTATTATGTTGGAATAACCTGTCTATGCGAAGTACTACATACATGGTGAAATTTTTCTATTATTCCATTCTTTATTATTATGTTGGAATAACTCATGCATGCGCAATACCGCATACATGGTGAAATTCTTCATTATTCCATTCTTTATTATTCTGTTGGAATATCCTCGTCGGTCATGGATTCGCACGACACAGTTCCATTCTTTATTATTCTTTGAATAACTTGTATACGTGGACTACCGTATACATGGTAAAATTCTTCTGTTATTTCAGTCTTTATTATTATGTTGGAATAACCTGTCTATGTGGATTACCAAATGCATGGTGAATGATCCTTCGTATTCATTAAACGATCTGTCTACGTGGATTACCGCATGGCGGGTGAAAATCCATTTGCAGTTTCGTAATTTTTCTGACCCTCAAAAATTCTGGAAAAATTTGAGATGATAATTTGATGAATTTTTTAGATTGTGTCCAAAAATGGCAATTTTTGGATGTATAGATTAGGAGTTATGAATTTTACGGAAAAAGACTATTTTAAAAGTAAACCCTTATAACTCTTTTTGGTTAACTCCAAAATTGGTAAACTTTTTATTGAGAGTACATATATATAACAGGAGTATACCCTGTAAATTTCGGAATTTTTGGACAAAACTACAATTTATAATAAATGTCTAAATATTCGGCAATTTTGGCCATAAGAAAAATAGTAAATGAATTTTAAAAATTCAAAGAAAAATATATGTTTAATATGGGACTATATTCTGCTAAATCCCAGAATAGAATAATTTTTGGGACTGATTTGGTATTTTTCATAAAAATAGTTTAGTTAAGAATATATGAATTAAATATGTTATGTGAAGTTGAAAAATTGGTAAATAGGATTTTATGGCTTGGAAATCCTATATAAGGTATATGCAGATTTTTGATGAGGGATTTGATCATTGGTGATGAAATATTATGAGTATGACATTTTTGAATGATTAAATGCATTATTTGGTAAATTGTAAATAATTAAAATAAATTGTTTATAAGTTTAAGAAATGATTAAAATATTGTTATAATATTGATGATATTAGATTATGAGATTATTAAGTGATTGATAACATTTGAATATTTTTAACTCTGGATAAATTTAAAGTTTTTAAAATTTATCCTTGATTTCGTTTGATTAATGCTTATATCATTGTCATCATCCTCATACTTATATTATGATGAAAGTCATCTTTGGCTTACGTGCAAAGATGGACTATTGATTATTGGTTTTACAGTTGTATATCTTTTGCTTACGTGCAAAGATGAACTATTGATTGATGAGTATCTTTGGCTTATGTGCATATATGAACTGTTTATTGGTATGATTATGACCAGGGATCATTCGGTATAATCATGACCCGTAATGTTATAGATGATGTGTTAAAAGTCCTCATTGGCCCGTAGTGCATTGATGGACAATTATTGGTATGTTTATAACCAAGGATTATTCAGTATAATCATGACCATTGATGATTACATGATTATCCTTGGCCGTAATGCAGGGATGATTCAATGATGTGGATTATTTATTAAGTCGAGTCTCTACGATAAAATATTGATTATACACTTTTAATTCGTAAAAGATAGTAGATATCATGCTCTACTTGACTCTTCTAAAATACAGATTGTATGTCTTTTTGTCAGTAGTGTAAAGATGAATTGTTAATGAATATCTTTGGTCGTAGTGCAAGATGAATTTATTAAATATGATTATGAAGCGTAAATTGTGATTTGGTATAACCATAATTTTGATATTTCGTGAAGATAGGTAATGAAAATTATCTTCGTCCTAGGTGCGATGTAACATTCTAGAATTTTAATTATTATATTAAATATTTATTGAATTATTTAAATATTTAATGGATGTGTTTATTGTTAAATAAATAATTGTTCAAATTTGAATTGACGTGATTAATTATTTGTTAAATAAATAATTAAGGAAAATTAATTATTTTGCTAATTTAATTTAATTATTAAGTTAGAGAATTTTGATTAATTCAATTACTATTCTTTTATTGGAATTTATAATTAAAAAGGATGTGTTGGTTGATTAAATAAAGTTATAATTATATAGAAATTATAATTTTGGTGGTATTGATTTATGTGATGAAGTGATTTAATAAATTGTTATTATGATTAATTTAATTAAATTAATGTGTGACAAATAATCTTTTATAAAGTAGTTATTAAAATAACTTAAAGGAGTTTTAATTCCGTTTTTTCAATCAAGGCCTAATGCCTATTAAGTCTTTAATCTATTTAAGTTTTACCAAACAGGGTGTTAGGATTAATGGGTTATTTTTTTTAGTTAGTAACCAAACAAGTCTTATGGCTTTTGATTTTAAAATTCACATAACTGATATCAGTTATGTTTATAATTATATTATATAATTAATATATATAATATCTATATACGTTATTTGGTTAAGATGTATGTTAGAGGAGAGAGATTAGAGAGAAGAAAAAAAACTCAGAGAAAAAGAAGAAGAAAAGAAGAAAGAAGAGAGAAAAGAAGGCTACAGATTAGCCATATCATCTTCTATCAAGGTATTCTCCTATTCCTTTTAGTTCTTAAAAGTTTAGTTTTATCTTCCCAAATTCTCTGTAGAATCTTTGTGTAAGCATGAATTTTTGTTGTTATGTGGCTTTATATGTCATAATAGTGATGTTAAAACTATTTTCATGGGTTATAATCAAAGAATTGTTGTTATGTATATGTTTGTGAAGAAAATGTTTTTACAGAGAGTTTTTATGAAAATTTATTGTTTAGTTAAAATAGAAATTGAGGGTTAATTAGTTGTTTAGTTGATAAATTGATCATTTAATTTGATAGAGCATGTATAATTGTTGATAAAAATACTTTGAATTAGTGGTTTTGGTTGAAAAACAAAAGTTACAGTGTTGATTTTCATTGAAATATAAAAAAATGAGTTTTAGCCAAAAACAGTGAATTTGGGTGTGTTAATTTTGTTGTTTATGTGGTTGTATGGGTAGAATCATGTTTAGAGTTTGTGAAATATATTTATATGAAGTTTTTGTATGATTTACATGATATTTGGTCTGTTAGAAACGAGCTTGTAGGCCAAAATTGGCTTTTTCATCTTTCGCTTGAGAGGTCGTCTCTACCGAGGTCTGCAATTCTTGTCGTCGCAGTCACGACTTGCGATATTTTTGTGGTGCATGACGCCATACTCATGCCATAGCCACGCCTTGTATCCTTGATCTCGCTCGCCAAGAATCATCATCCTCACGCCAGCAGTCGACTCACAAATGTAAATCTGGGAGTCGCCACGAAGTTAGCGTAATGGTCCCACAATGTTGATTTTGTACTTGAAATTTTAAGGAATTGTTATGTGATGATAGTAGGACTATAAAATGTTGATTTTAGTATTTTTATACTATGAATAAGTATGTTATTAACAATTAACTTGTGTTATAACTTGATTATGTGATTAAAAATCTAATTTTAAATGATGAACGTACTTAGTTATGTTTGTAAGATGGTAATGACTAATTATGTCATGATGACATATGTTTATAGGATATTGTGATTCGTATTGATTTGGTTTAGCCTACGAGCAAGGCAAGTTCTTTAACTCTACTTTTAGAATTGTGCAATCGCTTAAATTTTCTTTGAGCAAGTGTTCTAATCCATGATCTTGATTGAATCAATTATTGTTTCCAATATAATAATGCAAGATTTCTAATTCTTTATCTTGTTGAACTATTTATTGTTTCAATTCGATTACCTTATGAATGATGCAAGCTTTCTAAACTTCGGTTTAATGTTGACAAGTTATTCTTGTATTTAACTTGTTGTTTAGCATGCACAACTATTTATACTAATGTTGAGCAATTTCATCGTTCAAACTGTTATGCATGCTTAGTACTTAATTCTAATTAACCTTGACTTAATATTGTTCAAGCAAGGCATGTTATAGTTATTCAAATTATATGCTATTAGATTATTCCTAAAGCATGATTTTGGTTTACCATGTTGATTCAATTACAATTATTCTGTAATATGATGTTATTAATTCAACTAATCCTCTAGTTGATGATCGTTGAACTTCAAATTACCCTTGAAAGCTTATCTAAACCAAACTCTCTTTGGTGCGGACTAGTACTCCAAATACTGAAATGAACAACCCTATTATTATTAGGGGTTAACTTACGCGTAGTGTTAAATGTTTGTGTACAATACATGGTATGAAGGGCTGATCCCCCTAAGTACGAGGAGTCCTTATAGTCTTATATCATTAAAGTTGGAGTTGAAAGATTACTCAATATCGTGGACATAGTTCATGGTCTTATGACCCTCGCTTATATTTATTCCATATTTTGGATTTCAATTTCTGATTATAGATGATAGAGTACTATTCATTGTTGATGAGCCTATTATTGGCAGTTATTATTACTATACTCCTGTTGATTTCATATTATATCCAGTGAGCAATTGTTTTGCTCACTCTTGCATATTTTAAAACTCATTGCAGCTAAAGAAGAGAAGGTAGATGAACCTTCGTCTAGCAAAGGAAAGGGAAAAATGTGCAAGTGATGAAGACTTGTAATTTTACTTTGATTGAGATGTTAGATTTTTATTATGATGATCTTAAACTTGGTTTTAATGAAGTTTATTTAATTTCCTCATTTGAATGATTGTAATTAAAGGTTAGATAACCTGGGATATTTTATTATGTAACCCTTTAATGGGAAAGGTTTTATTTATCCAGTTTTATTGTGATTGGGTAGTTAGATATGAATGTTTGATTAACTGAACACCAGATCCTGTGGGAATGAAGTACCTGGATTTGGGGGTGTCACATGCGAAGAGGAATTTAGAATCACAATTATGATTATGAGTTATTCATATGATTGTGGACAGGAATTTTTGATTGATGTTACAGAGATAAAACATTATTGGTGGGCTTTTAACATGGAGAAGATAATAGACATGATAGTCTATTTGACTCTTTTAATGGATTGCTCGTTCCGCTGCAACTATGGTTGAAAAGTTTTATCATCTACCATATGTTCTAAATCTCTGATTTATTATTGATGAAAGCTATTGATAATGTAATTATCTTTAGTCATAATATTCTTTACTAGGCTAGTTGTGCTCACCTTTTTGCTTCACAATTCCTTTCAGGTAATAAGAGTGTAGCTGGGTCGAGTGGGGATAACAGGGGAATAGTGTGATGGTTCGAGACTGTCGAAGTTTCTCAATACATTATAAAATGACATGACATACAATATATAATTGTATTGAAGACCTAAGATGTGTGTGTCGTATTTTATACGTCACTTAATAATTTATTTTGGTGAACAACAATGGGGTGATGAGAACCCGACTTTGAAAGCGTCAAAAGTGCACCTCATTAGAATGAACAAGATAGTAATCTTCTCGTTCTTCTTTGGGGTCTTGAAATATTTACTACTGTATTTTATATGGCATTGTAATAATTTGAGTTTGGATACTGTCTATGAGACAATATTGTATTAAAACTCACAACTTATGTGTTGTCGTACTCTGCACGATAGTTCAACAGTTGTATAAATGAAGTTTGTATTTGATTTTTATAGTGTGATATCTGGCGACTTAGAATGGGTCATGTGGACCTATTTTGGGGGCGTCACAAATGGTATCAGAGCTTAGGGATATAGTCGCTGATGGAGATATGAGTCTAGAACTAGGAGGGGAGAGACAAGTAATATACTTCGCTAGTGTGTGACTTACCTAAGCCGAAATTTTTACTTGATAAGTTGACAATTTATGATATGTCAAGTGACCTTTGTTTTGAAGATATATTCTAGAATGATATCTAAAATACAGGAGATGAACAATGGAAAAATCATGATACAGAGGATATAACCGGGAAGGTACAATTCGAAAAGAAAGCAAGGTATTCTCATTTCTTCGAACTACCAGGTACGTAAATTTCGAGGGAGAAATTTCATAAGGAGGGGAGATTATGAGACCCCGAATTTTATGAAATAAAAGTATTCAATTTTCTTATAATTATTCTGTTTAGTAAATGTTTAAATTGATAAAAGGTTAAAGTTAAGGGTGATATGTGAAATTTTTTCAAAGTAAATAAGTTGTTATAAAATAATCAGTAGTAAAAGAACAGTAATACGCGTGGTTGCATAGTAGCACACGGTATTGGTTATTGATGCTTACGTGAGAAATCACTTAGTTATACTCAATTATTGCTGCAGTAATTGCTGCATCATATCTCTCATATTATTGATTCAATTATTGTTATAGTATCATCTGCATAAAATGTTATATTATTAAATCAATAATTGAGACGACAAAGTTATTCATATTATTATTTTCAATATTGACAATGTCTAGAAGTTCTATCAAGGAGAGGTTTGGTCACCTAATTGCGCGCCAATAAGGAGAAATCCTTATCGGAAAGCCCCCTCTTTCCTAGGAACGACCTGGTTGTTAAATATTGCGAATTATAATAATAATAATGAATAAATATTATTAAAAATCAAATTTGAGTTAGGAGTTGAATTTGGAGACGCGGACGTGATATTTGAGTCCAGAACGATGAAATTAGTAAAAATAGACTACAAACACAAAATTTTTCGGGGTTGACTTTTTGGTCAAAAAGTCAAAAGTTGACTTTTTCGGAAAAAGTCAAACTTTGAAATTTGAAAAATAAATTTTTTGATAAAAATAGTTTCATTGTGTTGGGATTATTAGTGTTAGTGAAAATTGACATTTATTTCGATATTAATTGATGTCTGAAAGTTATATTGACCAATCGGGAAATTAACCGGATAAATGAGCAATTAATTACTATTGATTCACATGATTATAACTATTTGTTCACATATGTGTACTATTGATTTACATTCATTTACTATTAGGGAGTTGGTGCAAGATTGATAATACTTGCATGACTAAGTTAAAAATGGAGGTATAGATGGAGGTACTATACTTGTAATTCATATTTTCACATGTGTAGAACTATTGATTGACATGATTTACTATTGATTCACATGATTTACTATTAGGGGAGGTGGTGCAAGTTTGATAATACTTGCAGGACTAAATTAAAATTTAAGAAAAAGAGGAAGATATTATACTGTAATATTTCGAGGCCCAAAACGTGTAATTATCGAAACTATATTTTCTTATAAATAGAAGATCATTCCTTCATTATTTCTCACCAATTCACTAAAGCTATAGAGCAATTATTATAGAGAAGATATAGAGAGAGAAGCTATAGAGAGAAAGAAGAAGCGAAGTCTGCTACTTCACTATTCCAGTATCCAGTCTTCTTTCGAGGTAAGGGATATTATTATTATAGTAAGGGGTATTATTTCTTTCGTATTCATGAAGAGAGCTTCTGTTATTCCATTCTTTATTATTATGTTGGAATAACCTGTCTATCCGAAGTACTGCATACATGGTGAAATTCTTTTGTTATTCCATTCTTTATTATTCTATTGGAATATCCTGTCACTGCGGATTACGCATGACCTTGTTCCATTCTTTATTATTCTGTTGGAATAACCTGTATACACGGACTACCATATACATGGTGAAATTATTCTGTTATTCCATTCTTTATTATTATGTTGGAATAACCTGTCTATGTGAAGTACCACATACATGGTAAAATTCTTCAGTTATTCCATTCTTTATTATTACATTTGGAATATCCTCATGCATGCGGATTCACGCATGACTGGTTCCATTCTTTATTATTCTGTTGGAATATCTCATCGGTCACGGATTACGTGACACGTTCCATTCTTTATTATTCTGTTGGAATAACCTGTATACGCGGACTACCGTATACATAGTGAAATTCTTCTGTTATTTTATTCTTTATTATTATGTTAGAATAACGTGTCTATGTGGATTACCACATGCATGGTGAATGATCCTTCGTATTCATTCCTTATTAAATTATGTAAATGATCTATCTACGTGGATTACCGCATGACGGGTGAAAATCCATTTGCAGTTTCGTAATTTTTCTAACCCTAAAAAATTTTGGAAAATTTTGAGATGATAATTTGATGAGTTTTTTAGATTGTGTCCAAAAATGACGATTTTTGGATGTATAGATTAGGAGTTATGAATTTTACGAGAAAAGACTATTTTAAAAGTAAACCCTTATAACTCCTTGTGGTTAACTCCAAAATTGGTGAACTTTTTATTTGGAGTACATATATATAACAGGAGTATACCCTGTAAATTTCGGAATTTTTGGACAAAACTACAATTTATAATAAATGTCTAAATATTCGGTAATTTTGGCCATAAGAAAAATAGTAAATGAATTTTAAAAATTCCGAGAAAAATATATGTTGAGTATGAGACTATATTATGCTAAATCCCAGAATAGAATAATTTTTGGGACTGATTTGGTATTTTTCATGAAAATAGTTTAGTTACGAATATATGAATTAAATATGTTATGTGAAGTTGAAAAATTGGTAAATAGGATTTTATGGCTTGGAAATCCTATATAAGGTATATGCAGATTTTTGATGAGGGATTTGATCATTGGTGATGAAATCTTATGAGTATGGCATTTTTGAATGATTAAATGCAGTATTTGATAAAGTGTAAACAATTAAAATAAATTATTTATAAGTTTAAGAAATGATTAAAATATTGTTATAATATTGATGATATTAGATTATGGGATTATTAAGTGATTGATAACATTTGGATATTTTAAACTCTGGATAAATTTAAAGTTTTTAAAATTTATCCTTGATTTCGTTTGATTAATGCTTATATCATTGTCATCATCCTCATGCTTATATTATGATGAAAGTTATCTTTGGCTTACGTGCAAAGATGGACTGTTGATTATTGGTTTTACAGTTGTATATCTTTGGCTTACTTTGGCTTACGTGCAAAGATGGACTGTTGATTATTGGTTTTACAGTTGTATATCTTTGGCTTACGTGCAAATATGAACTATTGATTGATGAGTATCTTTGGCTTATATGCATATATGAACTGTTTATTGGTATGATTATGACCATGGATCATTCGGTATAATCATGACCCGTAATGTTATAGATGTTGTGGTAAAAGTCCTAATTGGCCCGTAGTGCATTGATGGATAGTTATTGGTATAATTATAACCAGGGATTATTCGGTATAATCATGACCATTGATGATTACATGAATATCCTTGGCCGTAGTGTAGGGATGATTCGATGATGTGAATTATTTATTAAGCTGAGTCTCAGCGATAAAATATTGATTATACACTTTTAATTCGTAAAAGATAGTAGATATCATGCTCTACTTGACTCTTCTAAAATACAGTTGTATGTCTTTGGCCTGTAGTGCAAAGATGAATTGTTAATGAATATCTTTGGTTGTAGTGCAAAGATGAATTTATTAGTATGATTATGAGCAGTAATTATGATTTGGTATAACCATAATTTTTGATGTTTCAGGTGAAGATAGGTGATGAAAATTATCTTCGTCCTAGGTGCGAAGAGGAATTTAGAATCACAATTATGATTATGAGTTATTCATATGATTGTGGACAAGAATTATTGATTGATGTTACAGGGATAAAACATTATTGGTGGGCTTTTAACATGGAGAAGATAATAGACCTGATAGTCTATTTGACTCTTCTAATGGATTTCTCGTTCCGCTGCAACTATGGTTGAAAAGTTTTATCATATACCATATGTTCTAAATCTCTAATTTATTATTGATGAAAGCTATTGATAATGTAATTATCTTTAGTCATAATATTCTTTACTAGGCTAGTTGTGCTCACCCTTTTGCTTCACAATTTCTTTCAGGTAATAAGAGTGTAGCTGGGTCGAGCGAGGATAACAGGGGGATAGTGTGATGGTCCGAGACTGTCGAAGTTTCTCAATACATTATAAAATGACATGACATACAATATATAATTGTATTGAAGACCTAAGATGTGTGTGTCGTATTTTATACGTCACTTAATAATTGATTTTGGTGAACAACAATAGGGTGATGAGAACCCGACTTTGAAAGCGTCAAAAGTGCACCTCATTAGAATGAACAAGATGATAATCTTGTTCTTCTTTGGGGTCTTGAAATATTTGCTGCTGTATTTTATATGACATTGTAATAATTTGAGTTTGGATACTTCTATGAGACAATATTGTATTAAAACTCACAGCTTATGTGTTGTCGTACTCTGCACGATAGTTCAATAGTTGTATAAATGAAGTTTGTATTTGATTTTTATAGTGTGATATCTGGCGACTCAGAATGGGTCATGTGGACCTATTTTGGTGGCATCACAAATTTAGCCAATATGGGACTTGGAGACTTGGAGACTTGGAGACAACCAAATACTAAAGAAGCCACACCAAATTTCAAATACATCCCACATTGTCTAGTATGTCATCTCTTGTCTTACCTCTATTCTATAAATAGAGGAGACTTTCAAGTTAATTTTATATGTTTAGACAAAAAAATATCCCACATTGTTTAGTATTCCATCTCTTGTCTTACCTCTATTTGTAAAATCCCAAATTTTACGAATAAAGATTTATTTCCTCGAAATAATTTTTTTGAATATTATGGTGTGGATTTGATATAATGTTATAGTTGTGGGTAGTATTTATAAATTTTGTAAAGTATGCAAGTTGTTATATAATATTCGATTGGTCGGGGAATATTCATTTTTTCAGGGAATATTAAATATAACAGGCAAGAAATCATTAGTGGACCTCATGAACGGAATTATTGCCGGATTGAGAAAACGACAAAAATATTTTATGAAAATAACGGCGGAAGTTTTACCGTTAATGCGGTTGAACTACTCGGTAGTAAAAGTATAATAATCTGGCGTGGGTTACATAGTAGCATTTTCGTATTGATTATTGATGCTTACGTGATAAGTCACTCAGTTTTGTTTTATTAGTATTATTAATGTATTAAAACAGAAAAACTTTTTATATAAAATAGAATAATTTTATAAAGTTATTCTATAAATAGAATATATTATATTCTATTATGCATAGTGTTTTGCATAGTAAAATCTTTTTATATAAAACAGAATACTTTTATAAAGTTATTCTATAAATAAAATATATTATATTTTATTATGCATAATGTTGCATAGTGCCTGCATAGTATTTTGCATAGTAAAATCTTTTTATATAAAACAGAATACTTTTATAAAGTTATTCGTTTTATTAGATTATAAATAGAATATATTATATTTTATTTAAAAGATTTTGCTTTAAATATGGACCGTCCGATTAAAAGTAAATCAATCTGGACCGTTCATGAATAAGTTACTATACAGTCCATTCTTCTATAAAAGAGAAACTATAGAGAGAGTTCTTCTTCTATAATCTTGAGCGTATTTCTTTAGAGTTTAAGAAAGCTTTGAGCGTAGTGCAAGTTTTCTTCGAGTATATCCTCACCCTACCAGTCGGAGTACTCTTTTTTCAAAGGTAAGGGATATTATTTGTTGTACCTGTAAGGGGTATTATTTCTTTTGTATTCATGAAGAGAACTTCTGTTATTCTATTCTTTATTATTCTGTTAGAATAACCTGTATACACGGGTTACCCTATACTTGGTGAAATTCTTACATTATTCCATTCTTTATTATTATGATGGAATAACTTTTGTTTATCTTAATCTGCATACATGGTGAAATTCTTCTATTATTCCGCTCTTTATTATTACTCGTCGAATATCCTCGCTTGGTCATGTATTACTCCCGACTGGTTCCATTAATTATTCTCGTTGGAATAACTTTTGTCTATCGCGATCTATCGCGTGCATGGTGATTCTGTTATTATTCCATTCTTTATTATACCGTCGAAATATCACGTGCGTGCGCTTCTGCGGGACTGGTTCCATTATTTATTATTACGTCGCCGTAATATCCGTGCGTAACGTTTATCTTATGCCGACTGGTTCCATTATTTATTATTCATTGGGAATAACACATGCTGCGATCTATCTCACGATAATAGAATCCTCCTGTTATTCCATTCTTTATTATTACTCGTTGAATAACTTTGTCTATGTGGATTACCACATGCATGGTGAATGATCCTTTGTATTCATTCCTTATTAAATTATGGAAATGATCTGTCTAAGTGGATTACCGCATGGTGGCGAAAATCCATTTGCAGTTTCATATATTCTATTATATTTAGTTGGTTAAAGTTTTGACTTCTATACTCCATGAAATTAGTGGAATATCCTTGATATTTGCGCTTCATCCAGTATCTTTTCATGGAAATATTCTTCTGAGCATTCTTGAATTTTACTCTACAAAGAAGTATCATGTTGACAATTTGGACGTTATTGGTTCTTGGATAAATTAATTCTTGAACTTGTTTTATTGAATTATTATGTCATTGTCATCATCCTCATATTTATATTATGTTGAAAGTCATCTGTGGCCTGTAGTGCATAGATGGACTTGGTATGATTATGACCATGGATTATTCGGTATAATCATGACCGTAATGCTACAAATGATGTGGAAAAAGTCCTCATTGGCCCGTAGTGCATTGATGGACAGTTTTTGGTATGATTATGGCTATGGATTCTCTTCGGCCAAGGGTGCAAAGATGAATTGTTTTATGGCATGATCATGATCGTTGATGAAAACACGATTATCTTTGGCCCGTAGTGCATGGATAATTCGTGGTCGTGATACTAAATAATATCCTTGGCCTGTAGTGCAGGGATGATTTGATGATGTGAATTATTTATTAAGCCGAGTCTTAGCGATTAAGTTGATGATTTTTTTTTAAATCAGAGAAGATAGTAGATTTTATTCTCTACTTGACTCTTCTAATGGATTGCTTGTTCCGCTGCAGTTAAACTTGATGTCTATTGTATTTTATCAGTTTAACATTGTTGAAGGCTAATGATAATTTATCCTGCATTATCTTAGTCATAATATTTCTTACTGGGCTACTTGAGCTCACCCTTTTGCTTTCATTGTTCTCTTCAGGAAATGAGAATGTAGCCGGGACTACTCGGGGAACGGAGTGATGGTCCGAGATGTTGTTATAGTAGTCCTCACTATTCTATAAAATAGTGTGATAATAAATGTAATGAGGACTCCATTGAGTGTTGATATTGTCTAGATGATAATATTTGTATTAAAACTCTCAGTTTATGTTTTGTCGTATTTTACACGACAGCTGTATTATTAAGTTGTATTTGAATTTTTTACCATGTATTTGGCGACTCAAGATGGGTGATGTATACCTATTTTGGGGGCGTCACAGTTAGTATCAAAGCTTAGGGATATGATCACTGGCTGAGATGTGAGATAAGAACTAGGAGGGGAGAGACGGGGAATTCCTTCGCTAGTATAACCTACCTAAGTTTATTTGGTATTTAATTGGTCGGTCAGAGTATATGGATAATATGTGATATGTTAATTAACCCTTGTTTTGTGGCAGTATTTTAACATGACATCCGAGAATGTTAAGAATAGCAATGGAGCACAGGAGACCGTTGAGTATCCACATATTAATATTCAGGATAATGTGCATCAGGAAGGTGATAATCCTCAGGCAAATAACAACACTGACCAAATGATGAACGATGGAATGTTCAGAGGCTTTATACAATTCATGTAACAATAGGTAAGAGAGACTCCTGTTCAAAATATAGGTGGAAATAATGGCAACCCACGGTCGATCACCACTAAGCAGTTCAAGGAGCTGGGACCACCGGAGGTTTTGGGAAAGCCAGAACCACTTAAGGCGGAGAAGTGGTTAAAGCATATCACCAAGATATTTGATGTCTTGGGATGCTCAGAGGAGCAAAAGGTTCCCTTTGTAACCTTTATGTTAAGTGAAGAGGCAGATTACTGGTGGGAATCTGTAAAATGTACCCAGCCTGACGCACTCAAGATGTCTTGGGATAAGTTCCAGGAGCTGTTTAATGACAAGTACTTTCCCGAAAGTATTCGTCACATGAAGGAGGTGGAGTTTATCAAGTTGGAGCACAACAACATGACCGTGTTGCAGTACGAAGCCAAGTTTGCCGAGTTGTCCCGATTTGCGTCCCATTTGGTTGATAATGAGGAGAGAATGACGCGAATGTTTCTAAGAGGTTTGAAATCTGAGATATGTCAATATCTTATCTCTCATAAACTGTGTTTGTATTCAGATGTTGTTAATAAGGCTCAATTATTGGAGCGCGATAATGAGTCAACCCAACCAAAAGAGAGCGGTAAACAAAATGATAATCTGGTGATAACAAATATCAAAGCGGTGATGATAAGCATAGAGGAATCAACATGCCAGAAATGGTAACCACTTCAGTGGTAATCATGGCCAAAATAATAAGAATGGACATTTCAAGAAGAGAAGGTTCAACAATGACGTGAAGACGTCGGCACCACCACCCATTTCAAAAGAAGAAGAACGACCACCGGTTGTATGTTTCAAATGCGACGGGAGGACATCATCCGTCCAAACAGACTGTGACAATCCAAAGCGTGTTTTAATTGCGGAAGAGAAGGTCACCTAGCTCGATTTTGTCATATGGTGAAGTCAAGTCTAGCTGGGATGGTGATGCCAAAGGATGTCCCAGACTAGCCAAAGCCGGTAGTTTAAGAGAGAGCATTTTTTTTCGTGACGAGGAACCTGAATAAAATTATCACGGGTAAGTTAATCATAAACTCTTGTGAAGTCTATACCGTGTTAGATACCGGTTCTACTCACTCTTTTATTTCACCTAGTTGTGTTCAATGTTTGAAGTTAACTCCGGAGATGTTAGACTTTGATATATCTGTTTAAACTCAGTTGTGAGAAACCTTCGTTACCTCCACTAATTATAAATCTTGTTCAAATCAACACTTTCACGTTACCTGTCGATCGTATCTCTTTGAAAATACTTGCCTTTGATGTGATTTTAGGAATCTATTGGTTAACTACTCATCATGCTTTTTGTAAGGTTGTTAGCTTTCATACTCCTAACCAACCTGTTATGTGAATTCAAAGTAACCAAACCACTAAAGTCAATCATTATCACACAAGCCATAAGTAAAGAGCCCCGATCCTTTCGTTGTTGACTTCTTTGTGTGGAATGCACCGAAGCCAGACTTTCCGTAGGCGACGTCGTGAATGACGATGGCAAGTTGATAATGTGATGTACTATCCAAGTCTTGGGATGAGAGTCACAGTTTTGAAGGATATTTCTATTGTTAACAAATTTCCTGACGTACCCCTAGAGCATGAAATCGAATTTTGTATTGACCCCAGTACAAAGCCCATTTCTAAAACCCTCAAATATTTCTTTACTTAAAACAAACGTAACATGTGCCAAAGACGTTGGCTCGAGCTGTTGAGGATTATGACCATACCATTCAATATAATCGTGGAAAAAGCGAACGTGGTAGCTGACGCATTCAGTAGAAGATCGTATACAAGTGCGATGTTGTTAACACAAAGACCCATTTCGTATAACTTATAAATGATTAAGATAGAGTTAAAGACTCTAGGGACCCACATTAAGATAACGAATATACGATTAGAATCAACTTTAATCGATAAAGTTAAAGCCGCTCAAGCTACTCAAAGCTGATGAATGTGAAGAAGAAGGTTCAAGAGGGCGTTATTCTAGAAGCAAGAATCGACGAAGAAAGGAAATCTCAACCCTCAATTTAATTGACCCATTTGAAATCCTCGATCGAGTAGGAACTGTGGCTTATAGACTCGTTTTACTGCCAAGTATGTCGCGTGTTCATAACGTTTTTAACGTATCGATGTTACGTAAATATGTGGACGACCCGAACCACATTATTAATTTAGAACCAGACGAGATAGCAGAAGATTTAACGTATGAGGAGATACGTGTTAAAATCTTGGATAAGAAGGATCATATTCGACACTCAAAGGTTATACCTCAAGAGTTAGAATCTGACGAAGTGTCCTTATTTGTTCGGCATACCAGGTACGTACGTAAATTTTGAGGGCGAAATTTCATAAGGAGGGGAGATTGTAAAATCCCAAATTTTACGAATAAAGATTTATTTCCTCGAAATAATTTTTTTAAATATTATGGTGTGGATTTGATATAATGTTATAATTGTGGGTAGTATTTATCAATTTTGCAAAGTATGCAAGTTGTTATATGATATTCGATTGGTCGGGGAATATTCATTTTATCAGGGAATATTCGTACAATGGCGCAATCATTGGTGGATCCCGCAACGGAATTATTGTCGGATTGAGAAAATGAAAAAATATTTTATGAAAATAACTACGGAAGTTTTACTCATTATCTTCATTGAACTACTTGGTAGTAAAAAATGCTGATGTCTGGCGTGGTTGCATAGTAGCTAGCACGGTATTAATTATTGATGATTATGTGATAAGTCACTCGGTTTTGTTTTATTAGTATTATTAATGTAATAAAACGAGAAAAACTTTTATATAAAATGAATACTTTTATAAAGTTATTCTATAAATAGAATATATTATATTCTATTATGCATAGTATTTTGCATAGTAAAATCTTTTATATAAAATATAATACTTTTATAAAGTTATTCTATAAATAGAATATATTATATTTTATTATGCATAGTGTTGCATAATTACTGCGATAGTATTTTGTATAGTAAAATCTTTTTATATAAAACATAATACTTTTATAAAGTTATTCGTTTCATTAGATTATAAATAGAATATATTATATTTTATTTAAAAGATTTTGCTTTAAATATGGACCGTCCGATTAAAAGTAAATCAATCTGGACCGTTCATGAATTAGTTACTATACAGTCCATTCTTCTATAATATAGAAGCTCATTCCTTCATTATTTCTTACCAATTCATTGAAACTCTAGAGAAAGAAACTATAGAGAGAGTTCTTCTTCTATAATCTTGAGCGTATTTCTTTAGAGTTTAAGAAAGCTTTGAGCGTAGTACAAGTTTTCTTCGAGTATATCCTCGCCCTACCAGTCGGAGTACTCTTCTTTCAAAGGTAATGGATATTATTTGCTGTACCTGTAAGGAGTATTATTTCATTTGTATTCATGAAGAGAACTTTTGTTATTCCATTCTTTATTATTCATTTGAATAACTCAGATACGCTGCTACCCTATACTTGGTGAAATTCTTACATTATTCCATTCTTTATTATTATGATGGAATAACTTTTGTTTATCTGAATCACCGCATACATGGTGAAATTCTTCTATTATTTTGTTCTTTATTATTCGCGTCGGAATATCACGCTTGTGCGTATTACGCCTTTGACACAGTTCCATTAATTATTCTTGGAAATAACTTTTGCAAGCGATCTATCGCATGCATGGTGATTTCGTTGTTATTCCATTCTTTATTATTCGTCGAGAATATTCTGCTTTTGTCAAGTTTACTTGTGGGACTGGTTCCATTATTTATTATTACGCCGGATATCACATGCATGCATGCGTTTACGCCGGACTGGGTTCCATTATTTATTATTACGCCGGAATATCACATGCATGCGTTCTGCGGGACTGGTTCCATTATTTATTATTCATTTGGGAATAAACTGCATGCATGCGATCTATAACACGCATGGTGAATCCTCCCGTTATTCTATTCTTTATTATTCTATTGAATAACTCGCTTACATGTGGATTACCACATGCATGGTGAATGATCCTTTGTATTCATTCCTTATTAAATTGTGGAAATGATCTGTCTAAGTGGATTACCGCATGGCGGCGAAAATCCATTTGCAGTTTCATATATTCTATTATATTCAATTGGTTAAAGTTTTGACTTCTATACTCCATGAAATTAGTGGAATATCCTTGATATTTGTGCTTCATCCAGTATCTTTTCATGGAAATATTCTTCTGAGCATTCTTGAATTTTACTCTACAAAGAAATATCATGTTGACAATTTGGACATTATTGGTTCCTAGATAAATTAATTATTGAACTTGTTTTATTGAATTATTATGTCATTGTCATCATCCTCATGTTTATATTATGTTGAAAGTCATCTCGTGGCACAGTGGTGCATAGATGGACTTGGTACGATTATGACCAGGGATTATTCGGTATAATCATGACCGTAATGTTACAAATGATGTGGAAAAAGTCCTCATTAGCCCGTAGTGCATTAATGGACAGTTTTTGGTATGATTATGGCTATGGATTCTCTTCGGCCAAGGGTGCAAAGATGAATTGTTTTATGGCATGATCATGACCGTTGATGAAAACCTGATTATCTTTGGCCCATAGTGCATGGATAATTCGTGGTCGTGATACTAAAGAATATCCTTGGCCTGTAGTGCAGGGATGATTTGATGATTTGATGATGTGAATTATTTATTAAGCTGATTCTTAGCGATTAAGTTGATGAATTTTTTTTTAAATCAGAGAAGATAGTAGATTTTATTTTCTACCTGACTCTTCTAATAGATTGCTTGTTCCGCTGCAGTTAAACTTGATGTCTATTGTATTTTATCAATTTAACATTATTGAAGGCTAATGATAATTTATCCTGCATTATCTTAGTCATAATATTTCTTATTGGGCTAGTTGAGCTCACCCTTTTGCTTTCATTGTTCTCTTCAGGAAATGAGAACGTAGCCGGGACTAGTCGGGGAAGGGAGTGATGGTCCAAGATGGTGTCATAGTAGTCCTCACTGTTCTATTAAATAGTGTGATAATAAATGTAATGAGGACTCCATTGAGTGTGGATATTGTCTAGATGACAATATTTGTATTAAAACTCTCAGTTTATGTTTTGTCGTATTTTACACGATAGCTGTATTATTAAGTTGTATTTGAATTTTGTACCATGTATTTGGCGACTCAAGATGGGTGATGTATACCTATTTTGGGGGCGTCACATTATTCTATAAATAGAGGAGACTTTCAAGTTAATTTTACATGGTTAGACAAAAAAGTCTTAAAGAATTGGTCTTTCAAGTTATTTTTTAATATATTATTTAAATAATCGGTACACTCGGTTCGGTATTTACCGACTAAGCCAAACACTACCGAAACCGGAATTGAAAAATCCGGTATGTATCGATTTTTTGTACTGGTACCGAACCGGTTCATCTTTGCACCGAACCGACCGATTCGAACCGGTTTGGTTTTCCTAAAAATTGAATATACCGACCGGTTTGAACACCCCTAGCTGGGCCTCCCTCTTCTGCCATATCGAAAGAATCAATTTTTGTAAGACTTAATTGTAGTTTGGTTGGACGGAATGAAGGTTGGAAATAAATGTTCGTTATACTTATATGAAAAGAGAATGTACACCCCAAACTTTACACCCATGTTTATTTTTGCACCCAAACCAAAAAAAGTGTCTAAATACACTCCAAACTTCA
This sequence comes from Panax ginseng, assembly GCA_020205605.1. Lineage (NCBI taxonomy): Eukaryota > Viridiplantae > Streptophyta > Magnoliopsida > Apiales > Araliaceae > Panax > Panax ginseng. The sequence goes on from CM035132.1 coordinate 172,297,465, forward strand.
ATTAAACGTAACAAAAAGCACACTTTCGTCAGTTAACCAGTCAAAAGTGACCGACTAAGGCTGTAATATTTATTACAGAGGGGTAAACTTGGTAGTTTACATTTATTTCACACAATCCCCTGCCTTCTCTCTCTGTTAAACCCATACTTCTATACTGAGTCAACTCACCCACACACCACCCACATCTCCCTTTCTCTCTCATAACACAGAATAGAGAATGCATATTGAGTCTCCTCAAATGTAAAATGCTCATTTCTACCCTTAACAGCAACCTCCGGAAATGGGGATAACAACCGATTTATATGTACCCTATACTTGATAGACCACTTCAAGGTAACCTTATCCATTTTAAGAACATTAAATCTTTTTGCAGCACCGCTGCAAACATAGATAAGATGCAGGTGCCCATTGTATTCCCCAAAATACCAAAAATAAGCACGATCCCCCTCTTGAGGCTTTTGGTGTTAGAGTTTATGCCCTAGAGGCCAATTATTTGATATAATTGCTTAACGTTTTGATATTATATTTGATTGAATAAGTATATGATTTTATTATGGTTTTATTTACTGCGTAATATAATTGTTAACATAATAAAATTCCTTAGAATAGTGATACAAATTATATAGTTTCAAGTATGCGACTTGAACATGAGATTATATATTACCATTAGTATCGGTGTTCTTAAATGTCCCTAATCGAGTATCATTGTTGATGGGACAACAATGATGCATTGAGACTAGTGTGTGGATGGATCGATGATGACCAAATCTCATCGGTCATAAATATATGAGATATTAAGTCAATGCATAGGTACATGTTGAGAACGATGTAATCGGATGGACCCACCATGAGAATTCTATATGGAGCATTATGCGAAGTGTCATTAGCAATTCTCATAGTGACAATGATGTAATGGTCCTCCAGGCACGAAATCGCTATATTACTACACGAGAATTTATGTACTTTGATATCATCAAATGTCACCTTTAATAGGGTGGACTATAAAGGTGATTATTGGGTTCATCATTAATCGTGTGAGAAATATGAGTGATCTAGATGGAATTTAACCATCCTATATATTATGGGTGATATCCATAGGCCTCTTGATTGAGTAGGACTATGAAATGCATGACCATGCTCAAATAGTGATTTGTTTCATATAGTCTACTCATTGATCAAGAAAACTCAGATTAAATTATAAAGAGTATGACACATTCCATGACTCGAGTTTAATCTAGGATATTAAGGTTAAAAGGATTAAATTACATTGAAACATTGGTCACGAAAAGGGTGCATCGAATCATCGATCTTATTATTACTTGGGTAACAGTGATGCATTACTAGATGCCGCTCACTGTTTATAATTTTATAATATGATTTTAAAATTATTGCCAACGTAATAATAACCTATAAGTCACACACATAGAAACGTTATTTAAAAGGGAATTAATTTAAATTTTAAGGATTTAAATATATTAATATGGTTAATAGTATTTAAATCATGAATTTAAATTAAAAGGATAATTTGTATATATGTATATTAATTAAGTAAGACTTAATTAAGAGATATATATATATAAATTGGATTTTATGAAATTAGGTTTTGATTTGATTAATTCCTTTTAACTACTATATATATGATATATATAGCGACTACTTAGGGTAAGATATCATAATTGAAAAACCCTAGCCATCTTAGAGAGAGACTAGAGAAAAACAGCTTCGTAAAATCCATTCCTTTTGGTGGCTGTACCATAAGTCCTTCTAATTGCGTAATCGTTCGACGGTTAAATGCGGCGTTAAATGTGGATACCGTAGAGGCGCGTAATCGGTTTGTATTAAGCGTTGGACATTCGAGGCGCAATCGGTTTCAAATTCTCGCTTTTCATATCTCGGTATAATCTCTAAACCTCTCGAATTAATTGATTTTTCGCATGGATCCTGCTTTTGGGTTTTTTAAATTGCTTTAAAATTTTAATTTCCGTCATGCGTTTACGCGTCGAAGCCCAACAAAGGGTATCGAGCTACTTGCGAAAAGATTAATTCAGATTACGTGTTTTAATTGTATTCGATATATATGATATATGATGATGCATGTTTACAAGATATAAAATTGAATATATGATATTCCGTTGTATGTGTATTCTGGTAATATATATGATGATACTGTTAATCGTATCTTTAATCGGTGGAATAACAATATAACTATTCTAATCGGATTAGAAGCATGAAGAATCGTTTTAATATGATTAATCGAAGCGGAAATATATGATAAATTCTTGGTGTCTCGTTATTCGTTTTAATATGATTAAATCGAAATCTGAAATATATGATAAATTAAGGTGTCTTGTTATTCGCTTTAATATGATTAAATCGAAATCGACATATATGATTTGTTATTATGGGTGTTCGAGAGATTCAGATGGAAAAATTCGCAATCTGTAATGTAGTTCGAATTTTTTTTTACCGTATTTCCTCAGACCCACCATTGGCCAATTAATGACCACCACCGGCCGGTTTGATCGGTCGCTGTGGGAGATTCTTTGAGAGACCCCCTTTGGACCCCCATCGTGCCATGCGATGGTCGTGTCCCCTATATTTTATATATAGTTTTCTTTAATTATATATAAATTGTTATGTGCTTTATTGTGATATGCATGGTGCACGCTTATGGCCTTTTGACCCATAGGTTAGTGGTTTTTGGTTTTGAAATACGGTTTGCATGTCGTGCCTTTCTATAAATTCTAATGTAATATTCTTTTCTCATCTAAATCCCCTCGAATGTAACTCGAGGTTTCTTTATGTCATGTAATAATCTGTAATTGATGAAGATGTCAAGATGGAGAACACAATGGAAAAATGATGATGGAGAGGAGGCGTATGCTAGAGGAAGATCCAAGGAAGCTATTTATTTTAAGATCTTTTACCACCTTAGATTGACCTTCAATCTTTCATTAGCTTGAAAAGATTGACAGTGGATTGGGCCATAACTGTGACACATTTAATTTTGCACTTTATTTATACTTGTATGCGATATGATATGATTAATAATGTGCATGCTTAATAAGATTAAAATTGGTGAGATCTAAATTAATAAAATCCCTCATTAAATTATTAAGTCTAAATCAGATGCCTTCCAATGAATAACACTCATCAAGACCTTGATCAATAGATGTAGGTTTGCCAAAGCAAAGTACCCTATTTATCTAGGTAAGATGTGATAGGATAATTGTGATATCCAAACTATTAAAATCATTGGGCCCGACTTAACTAAGTTATCTCAATAGGATTGTGGACTTAGAGGCATAGAGTTTGGTTGGTACCATTAGATGGACTAGAAACAAATGTTGTTTACCAAACTATCCAGAGTTATATATGATATAATTGACAAAGGGTTGTCTACCTAAATAATTATGTTTTGAGAGAATAGCCAAAGCTAACTTAAGGCATAATGAAATATGGATCTTGGCTCACTAGAAAGATTTAATAGAAAATGCTTTCCGAATTAATGGTGAGGGCTATTAATTTGAATAAAATAGTGGGAGGTATATTTTGAATGTACTATTATCAATTATATAATATCAACTCTATAATTTGACTTATTATTATTGCACTTATAAATTGTAGATATCAAATGGCAAACAACAACAACACAAATAGTCTTTCATTACGATCAGTCCTTGAAAAGGACAAGCTAAGTGGAATTAATTTCCTTGACTGGCATAGGAACTTGAGGATTGTCCTCAAACAAGAGCGTAAGCTATATGTCCTTAATGGGCCCATTCCTGCAAAGACCAAATTGTCATCGCACTACGTCATGAGCACAATGATTTACAAGAAGCATCAAGATGATGCTCGGATGGATGAGTCAGGTGTCATGCTAGCAACCATGAACGCCGAGCTTGTAGCAAATATGAGTTGATGGATGCTTATGAGATGATCGAGCATCTCAAGAAATTGTTCAAGGGCATGCTCGACAGAGAGGTATGATACAAGCAAGGCGTTGTATCATTGCAAAATGGGTGAACGTGATCCATTGGTCCACATGTGCTTTGAAAATGATTGGGTATATTGAGTACCTTGATAGGTTGGGTTTTCCAATCACTCCTAAGCCCAAACTCGACCTTGTTTTGCAATCTTTGAACAACAAACTACTCTCAATTTGTTATGAACTATCTTATGAATGAAATTGAGAAACCCCTCATCGAGTTGTTGAGCATGTTAAGAACGGCCGAGAACAACATGAAAAAGCGCAGACCTGCTCCCCATAATGATGGTGCAAAAGGGGAATGCTAAGGGAAATTGGAAAGGCAAGAAGAAGATAGGATCTAAATCTTTTGCCAAACCCAATTCCAAAACCAAACAGGCTTTAAAACCTAAAGGTGGGGTGGCTAAAGAAGGTGAATGTCACTTCTGTGGAAAACACGGACAATCGGAAAAGGAACCTGCATGCTTATCGGAAGAAGTGAAGAAAAGAAAAGGAAGTACGACTTCTGATTCAGGTATATATGTTATAGAAGTTAACTTGTCTACTTCTACATCATGGGTATTGGATACTGGATGTGGTTCTCACATTTGTGTTAATGTGCAGGGACTCCGAAGGAGTAGAACTTTAAGCGAAAGGAGAGGTTGACCCACGAGTTGGAAATAGAGCAAAAGTTCTTTGCCTTGACCGGTAGTAGAACTTATCATTTATCTTTGCCCACTGGGCTAGCTTTAGAATTAGAAGATTGTTATTTTGTGCCTGCTATAAGCAAAAACATTATTTCTGTTTCTTGTTTGGATTCACATGGGTATAGGAATGACCTGCTGTATTTGTGCACAAGCTAAAGTCTGAAAAAAAAGAAATGTCTTTGGTAAGTTTCATTGTAAACATTGTCAAGAAAGGTTTTTCATTTATAATAAAGAACAATCGTTGTTTGTTTTACTTAAATGATATTTGTTATGGTGTTGCACAATTGTTTAACGGTCTCTATATTCTTGATTTAGAAATGCCTATCTATAACATAAATACAAAACGATTTAAATCAAATGATTCAAATCCGACATATCTCTGGCACTGTCGTTTAGGCCATATAAATGAGAAACGCATATCCAAACTCCATAAAGATGGGTTCTTGGATTCATTTGATTTTGAATCATATGAGAAATGCGAGTCTTGTTTATTAGGCAAGATGACTAAAGCCCTTTCATCGGACACGATTGAACGGAAGCTAACGATGTATTGGGACTTATACATAGTGATGTATGTGGACCCATGAGTTTGTTAGCAAGAGGTAGGTTTTATTACTTCATTACATTTATCGATGACTTTAGTAGATATGGATATGTGTATCTTATGAGACACAAATCAATCCTTTGAAAAGTTCAAGGAATTCAAGAATGAAGTTCAAAACCAATTTGGCAAAAGCATAAAAGCCCTTCGATCCGATCGAGGAGGTGAATACTTAAGCCAAGACTTTGATGACCTTCTAAAGGAGTGTGGTATTATGTCACAAATCACTCCACCGGAACACCGCAATGGAATGGTGTATCTCGAGAGGAGAATCGAACCTTGTTGGACATGGTACGATCAATGATGAGTCATGCAGATCTTCCAATAAGCTTCGGGTCATGCCCTAGAGGCAATTGATTCACACTTAACCGTGTTCCTACAAAGACTGGTTCGAAAGACACCATATGAAATGTGGACTTGGAAACATCCTAGTATGTCGTTCATGAAGATTTGGGGTTGCGAGGCATTCAGTAAAACGCCCGAATTCCCACGACAAGCTCCTGACCCAAATCGACAAATGTAATTTTGTGGGATACCCAAAGGAAACAAAAGGGTATTATTTCTACAAACCTTCCGAGAACAAAGTGGTTGTTGCTCGAACTAGTATTTTTCTAGAAAGAGAATTTGTCTCTAAAGGAAACAAAGGGGAGGAAAGTAGAACTTGAAGAAATTCGAGAACCACAAAATATCATTGAACTCGAAGTTGGAACATGAGCGGAACCACAAGAAATTGTGGAAAGTGAACTCGCTTCAAATTACATAAGTCATTCAGATCTCCGTAGGACACGCCAAGAGCACGAGAGATATTATGGATATCTTGTGACTCAAAATCATGATGTGATGCTCATAGATCAAGATGAGCCCGCTTCTTACCAAGAAGCTATGAATGGACCAAATTACGAGAAATGGCTTGAAGCCATGAAATCGAGATGGACTCATGTATACTAACCAAGTATGGACTCGGTTGATCCACTCGAGGGGTAAAACCAATCGGTGCAAGTGGGTTTCAAGAAGAAAACCGATATGGATGGTAATGTATAAACCTATAAAGGCCGATTTGGTAGCAAAAGGTTTCAAACAAATTCAAGGTGTTGACTATGATGAAACCTTCTCTCCAAAGGGAAATGGTTAAATCCATCGTGATCTTACTTGCTATCGCAAATTTTTATGATTACGAAATCGGCGGATGGATGTCAAAACCGCTTTCCTTAACGGAAATCTCCTTGAAGATGTGTATATGACACAACCCGAGGGTTTTGTCACTCCAAAGGATGCTTGAAAGGTATATGTAATGTAAGCGATCCATTTATGGATTGAAGCAAGCCTCTCGAAGTTGGAATCTTCGATTTGATGAAGCGAACAAAGAATTTGGCTTTATTAAAATGAAGATGAACCTTGTGTATATAAGAAGGTTAGTGGGAGTCACATTGTATTCCTAGTATTATATGTTGATGACATATTAATTATTGGGAATGACATTCCTTCCTTACAGTTGTGAAAAACATGGTTAGGAAAATGTTTCTCCATGAAAGATTTGGGTGATCTTTTTTACATTTTAGGTATCAAGATCTATAGAGATAGATCAAGAAAAATGCTCGACCTAAGTCAAAGTACATATATTGATAAAGTGTTGAAACAGTTCAAAGATGCAAGAGGCGAAAAGAGGAAACTTACCTGTGACTCATGGTGTAAAGATCTCTAAGGCCCAATGTCCTAAATCACAAGATGATGAGGAGGCGTATGAGAAAGATCCCTTATGCTTGAAAGAATTGGATCTATTATGTATGCAATGATATGTACTCGTCCGGATGTCTCAGTATGCTTTGAGCATGACGAAAGATACCAAATCGAATCCAGGTGAAGGTCATCGATGTGATCGCCAAGAATATCCTCGAAGTACCGAAAAGGACTAAGGATTCATTCTTGGTATATGGAGGTGAAGACGAACTAGCAGTAAAGGGTTACACAGATTCTAGTTTCCAGACTGACAATGATGACTATAAGTCTCAGTCAGGTTTTGTGTTTTGCCTTAATGGTGGTGCTGTTAGCTGGAAAAGTTCAAAGCAAGAGACGATGGTGATTCTACAACAGGGCCGAGTATATTGTCGCTTCTGTGCGAACGAGGAGGTCGAGGATTAAAAAGTTCATCATCGAACTTGGTGTTATTTCAACCATTGTTGATCCGGTTGCTCTATACTGTGATAATAATGGAGCCATTGCACAGGCTAAGGAACCCAGATCTCACCAACGATCCAAGCATATACTTAGGCGGTACCATCTCATCCGTGAAATCATTGATAGAGGAGATGTACATATAGGAAGAGTGCCAACAGATGATAATGTTGCGATCCACTAACCAAGGCTTTGTCGCAGGCGAAGCACTACGGTCACACACTAGTTCCATGGGTATTAGATACATGAGTGATTGGCTCTAGTGCAAGTGGGACATTTGTTAGAGTTTATGCCCTAGAGGCCAATTATTTGATATAATTGCTTAACGTTTGATATTATATTTGATTGAATAAATATATGATTTTATTATGATTTTATTTATGCATAATATAATTGTTAACATAATAAAATTCCTTAGAATAGTGATACAAATTATATAGTTTCAAGTATGTGACTTGAACATGAGATTATATATTACCATTAGTATCAGTGTTCTTAAATGTCCCTAGTCGAGTATCATTGTTGATGGGACAACAATGATGCATTGAGACTAGTATGTGGATTGACTGATGACCAAATCTCATTGGTCATAAATATATGAGATATTAAGTCAATGCATAGGTACATGTTGAAGAACGATGTCTTTGGATGCGGACCCACCATGAGAATTCTATATGGAGCATTATGCGAAGTGTCATTAGAAATTCTCATAGTGACAATGATGTAATGGTCCTCCGACATGAAATCGCTATATTACTACACGAGAATTTATGTACTTTGATATCATCAAATGTCACCTTTAATAGGGTGGACTATAAAGGTGATTATTGGGTTCATCATTAATCGTGTGAGAAATATGAGTGATCTAGATGGAATTTAACCATCCTATATATTATGGGTGATATCCATAGGCCTCTTGATTGAGTAGAACTATGAAATGCATGGCCATGCTCAAATAGTGATTTGTTTCATATAGTCTACTCATTGATCAAGAAAACTTCAGATTAAATTATGAAGAGTATGACACATTCCATGACTCGAGTTTAATCTAGGATATTAAGGTTAAAAGGATTAAATTACATTGAAATATTGGTCACGAAAAAGGTTGCATCGAATCATCGATCTTATTATTACTTGGGTAGCGATGATGCATTACTAGATGTCATTCACCGCTTTTATAATTTTATAATATGATTTTAAAATTATTGCCAACGTAATAATAACTTATAAAGATCACACACATGACGTTATTTAAAGGGAATTAATTTAAATTTTAAGGATTTAAATATATTAATATGATTAATAGTATTTAAATCACGAATTTAAATTAAAAGGATAATTTATATATATGTATATTAATTAAGTAAGACTTAATTAAGAGATATATATATATATATATATATATATATATATATATATATATAAATTCGGATTTTATGAAATTAGGTTTTGATTTGATTAATTCCTTTTAACTACTATTATATGATATATAGCAGCCTACTTAGGGTAAGATATCATAATTGAAAAACCCTAAATAGCTCTTAGAGAGAGACTAGAGAGAAAACAGCTTCGGAAAATCCATTCCTTTTGGTGGCTAATCCGCAAGTCCTTCTTATTGCGAGAATAATCGTTCGATGGTTCGTAAGCGCGGCGTTAGGTGATGAATACCGTAGAACGCTGATCGGTTTGTATTAAGGCTGGACATTCGAGGCGCATCGGTTTGATTCTCGTTTTTCATATCTCGTATAATCTCTAAACCTCTGAATTAATTGATTTTTCGCATAGATCCTGTTTTAGGGTTTCAGAAATTGCTTTAAAATTTTAATTTCGGCTGTGCGTTTTTGTGCCGAAGCCCAAAATTTGGGGCATACTCATTATTGTCAAGTTCTCAGCTTCCACATCAAAATGATAGCATTCTAACCTAATGGTATCGTCTTTAATCCAATGAATGGCACCATTCTAGTAAACCCCATTATCAAATTCCATCCGCCAAGGATTAGTAGTAAAATTGGTGGTTCTCCAATCATCAGTTTCGGATGAATAAATTTCATATTGACAGGGGTTATATTTCACTTTCTTAACACAAACAATCTTGTAATGGGGCGATTTCAAAGGGTCAAAAGCTAAGCTACAATTGACAATCGATTCAACTGGTGATAATTCAGGTAAAGGGATTAGTTTGCATTGACGAGTAGTTGAATTGCGGATGCAATAGAGATTTATACTGCGATCGGGAATGGTAATCAAACAGAAGAGGTCTAGGCCATTGCAGGATTATACAATACTGATGGAATCATCGACAGAATGAGGATCGGGGTGGGAAAGCGAAGGAATTTTTGTCCCAGTTTTAGAGAGAGAAACTGACTCGATTTGTTGGGATTTGGAGAGAGAATTGTAGAAGAAGAGGCCGGAGGGAAGGAAGGAGGTGGGGTTTTTGCGGAGGAGAGTGTGGTGGCGGCTGAATTAGAATTTGGGTTAAAGGTTATTGATAGAAAATTTGGGTTGAGGGTTATTGGGTGGGATGATTATGGCTAAAATTGGTTTGGTAAAGTGGGTTTTTATGGGGGGAGAGAATTGGGGATTGAGAGCAATTGACTTAAACAGGGGAAAATGGTTTGGTTTGGTTTGGTTTGGTGAAGAAACAGGAAAGGAATTAGCTGATGAAGAAGATATGGAAAAGACTTAAATGCTTCTTCAGATCCACATGTGTGCCTTAGCTGGTCACTTTTGACCGATTAAGTGAAGAAAGTATGTTTTTTGTTAAGTGTAATTGAAGTTTGGGGTGGACTTAGACACCTTTTTCAGTTTGGGGTGCAAATTGTCTTTTATTCTATTATATTGTATTATAATATCAGTCCGTTTCTGATGCATACCCTTTATTTTACATACCATATTCTCCACCTTTAGCGACAGACCGGGCGACGGTTTGGTCTGTCGCTATAGAACAGATAAACGGTTTATATGTTATGGCGACGGTTCGCTGCGTCGCTAAAAGCTAAGATGACGGTTCTCTGATATACGCGATGGACCAAATCGTCTGTGACGCCCCCAAAATAGGTATACACCACCCATCTTGAGTCACCAAATATATGGTACAGAATTCAAATACAAACTTAAATATACAACATGAGCTGTGAGTTTTAATACAAACATTGTCGTCTAGACAGTATTTAAACTCAAAATAAGTCCTCAATATGTTTATTAACACACTATTTTATAGAATAGTGAGGACTACTAATGCTATCCTCTGGACCGTCACTCCGTTCCCCGACTAGCCCCAGCTATGTTCTCATTTCCTAAAGAGAACAATGAAAGAAAGGGTGAGCTCAACTAGCCCAGTAAGAAATATTATGACTAGGATAATAAAAAATAAATTATCGTTAGCCTTCAACAGTGTTAAACTGATACAATATAACAAACATCAAGTTTAACTGCAGCGGAACAAGCAATCCATTATAAGAGTCAAGTAGAGAATAAAATCTACTATCTCCTATGATTTAAAAAGGTTTTTCATCACTTTTATCGCTGAGACTCAGATCAATAAATAATCCACATCATCAAATCTTCCCTGCACTACAGGCCAAGGATATTCTTTAGTATCACGACCACGAATTATCCATGCACTACGGGCCAAAGATAATCGTGTTTTCATCAACGGTCCTGATCATGCCATAAAATAATTCATCTTTGCACCCTTGACCGAAGAGAATCCTTAGCCATAATCATACCAAAAACTGTCCATCAATGCATTACGGGCCAATGAGGACTTTTTCCACATCATTTGTAACATTACGGTCATGATTATACCGAATAATCCCTGGTCATAATCATACCAAGTCCATCTATGCACTAAAGGCCACAGATGACTTTCAACATAATATAAACATGAGGATGATGACAATGACATAATAATTCAATAAAACAAGTTCAAGAATTAATTTATCCAAGAACCAATAACGTCCAAATTGTAAACATGATATTTCTTTGTAGAGTAAAATTCAAGAATGCTCAGAAGAATATTTTCATGAAAAGATACTAGATGAAGCGCAAATATCAAGGATATTCCACTAATTTCATGGAGTATAGAAGCTAAAACTTTAACCAACTGGGTATAATAGAATATATGAAATTACAAATGAATTTTTGCCGCCATGCGGTAATCCACTTAGACAGATCATTTTCACAATTTAATAAGGACTGAATATAAAGGATCATTCACCATGCATATGGTAATCCACATAGACAGGTTATTCCAATAGAATAATAAAAAAATGGAATAATAGGAGGATTCACCATGCGTGCGATAGACTGCACAGACAGGTTATTCCCAACAGAATAATAAATAATGGAACCAGGTCATGTGTAAACGCACCGACAGGATATTTCTATAAAATAATAAATAATGGAACCAGGTCCCAAAGCGTAACGCACGATGTGATATTCCGGCGAATAATAAATAATGGAACCGAGTCCATATTCGGCTGTAATAATAAAGAAGCGGAATAATAGAAGAATTTCACCATGTATGCGGTACTTGATATAGGCGAGTTATTCAACATAATGATAAAGAATGGAATAACGAAAGAATTTCACCAAGTATGGGTAGTAGCCAGATACATATCTGAGTTATTCCAATGTAATAATAAAGAATAGAATAACGTAAGTTCTCTTCATGAATACAAAAGAAATAATACCCCTTACGAATACAACAAATAATATTCCTTACCTTTGAAAGAAGAGTACTTATTTGGTAGGCGAGGATATACTCGAAGAAAACTTGCACTACGCTCAAAGCTTTCTTAAACTCTAAAGAAATACGCTCAAGATTATTGAAGAAGAACTCTCTCTATAGTTTCTCTCTCTAGAGTTTCAGTGAATTGGTAAGAAATAATGAAGGAATGAGCTTCTATTTATAGAAGAATGGACTGCATAGTAACTAATTCATGAACGGTCTAGATTGATTTACTTTTAATCGAACGGTCCAGATTTAAAGAAAAATCGTTTAAATAAAATATAATATATTCTATTTATAATCTAATAAAACGAATAACTTTTTAAAAATATTACATTTTATATAAAAAGATTTTACTATGCAAACACTATGCATAATAGAATATAATATATTCTATTTATAGTCTAATAAAATGAATAACTTTATAAAAGTATTACATTTTTATATAAAAGCTTTTCTCATTTTATTACATTAATAATACTAATAAAATAAAACCGAGTGACTTATCACGTAAGCATCAATAATCAATACCGTGTGCTACTATGCAACCATGCGTATTACTGTACTTTTACTACCGAGTAGTTCAACAGTATTAGTGGTAAAACTTCCGCTGTTATTTTTATAAAATACTTTTGTCATTTTCTCAATCCGACAATAATTCCGTTCATGAGGTCCACTAATGATTGTCTTGCCGTTGTACTTAATATTCCCTGATAAAACAAATATTCCCCGACCAATCGAATATTATATAACAACTTACATACTTTGCAAAATTTATAAATACTACCCACAACTATAACATTATATCAAATCCACACCATAATATTCAAAAAATTATTTGGAGAAAATTAAATATTTATTCATAAAATCTGGGGTCTCATAATCTCCCCTCCTTATGGAATTTTGCCCTCGAAATTTACGTATGTACCTGGTATGCCGAATAGGTGAGGATACCTTGACTTCACTTCAAATTCTGACTCTTGAGGTATAACCTTTGAGCGTCGAATATGATCCTTCTTATCCAAGATTATAACACGTATCTCTTCATACGTTAAATCTTCTGCTATCTCGTCCGGTTCTAAATTAATAATGTGGTTCGGGTCATCCACATATTTACGTAACATCGATACGTTAAAAATGTTATGAACACGCGACATACTTGGCGGTAAAACGAGTCTATAAGCCACAGTTCCTACTCGATCGAGGATTTCAAATGGGCCAATTAAATCGAGGGTTGAGATTTCCTTTCTTTGTCGATTCTTGCTTCTAGAATAATGCCCTCTTGAACCTTCTTCAGTCATCAGCTCCGGGTGTGTAGCTTGAGTGGCTTTAACTTTATCGATTAAAGTCGATTCTACTCGTATATTCGTTATTTTCACGTGGGTTCGTATATTCGCACTTGTAACCGCATACGATCTTCTACTCAACGTGTTAGTTACCATGCTCGCTTTTTTACGATGGTATTGAATGGTACGATCGTAATCTTCAATAGCTCGACCCAACGTCTTTGGCGCATGTTACATTTGCTTTAGTTGAAGAAATATTTAAGGGCTTTAGAAATGGGTTTTGTACTGGGGTTAATACAAAATTCAATTTCACGCTCTAGGGGTAGGCTAAAAAGTCATCAAGAATACGTTAGGAAATTTATTAACGATAGAAATATCATTCAAAACTGTGACTCTCATCTAAGACTTGGATAGTACGTCACATTGATACCTATCAACTTGCCATCGTTATACATGGCTTCCCCAACAGAAAGTCTGGCTTCGGTGCATTCCACACAAGGAAGTCACCAGCGAAAGGCTCGGGGCTCTTTACTTATGGCTTGATATAACAATAATTGACTTTAGTGGTTTGGTTACTTTGAATTCGCATAACCGGTTGGTTAGGAGTATGAAAGCTAACAACCTTACAGAAAGCATGATGAGTAGTTAATTAATCGGTTCCTAAAATCACATCAAAGACAAGTATTTTCAAAGAGATACGATCGACAGGTAACGTGAAAGTGTTGATTTGAACAAGATTTATAAATAGTGGAGGTAATGAAGGTTTCTCCCAACTGATTTTAAACAGATATATCAAAGTCTAACTTCTCCGGAGTTAACTTCAAACATTGAACATAACTAGGTGAAATAAAAGAGTGAGTAGAACCGGTATCTAACACGGTATAGACTTCGCAAGAGTTTATGACTAACATACCCGTGATAATTTTATTCAGGTTCCTCGTCACGAAAAAAAAAGCTCTCTCTTCAACTACTGGCTTTGGCTTGTCTCGGACATCCTTTGGCATCACTATCCCAGTTGGACTTGACTTCACCATACGATAAAATCGAGCTAGGTGACCTTCTCTTCCGTAATTAAAATACGCTTTGGATTCTTTGCAGTCAGTTTGGACGGATGTGTCCCTCCCCGTCCGCATTTGAAACATACAACCGGGTGGTCGTTCTTCTTCCTTTGAAGCGGGTCTTTGATGCCGCGTCTTCACATCATTGTTGAACCTTCTCTTCTTAAAATGTCCATTCTTATTATTTTGGCCATGATTACCAATCGGTGGTTACCATTTCTCGCATGTTGATTCCTCCATACTTATTGTCACCGCTTTGATGATCATTATCACCGTATTATCATTTTGCCACCGCTTCTTTTTGGTTGGGTTGACTCATTATCGCTACCGCAATAAGCGAGCCCTATTAACAACATCTGAATACAAACACAGTTTATGAGAGATAAGATATTGACGTATCTCAGGTTTTAAATCTCTTAGACACATTCGCTTCATTCTCTCCTCATTATCAACTAAATGGGATGCAAATCGGGACAACTCGGCAAACTTGGCTTCGTACTGCGACATGGTCATGTTGTTTTGCTCCAACTTGATAAACTCCACCTCCTTCATGTGACGAATACTTTCGGGAAAGTACTTGTCGTTGAATAGCTCTTGGAACTTCTCCCAAGACATCTTGAGTGCGTCAGGTTGGGTACGTTTTACAGATTCCCACCAATAATCTGCCTCTTCACACAACATAAAGGTGGCAAAGGGAACCTTTTGCTCCTCGGAGCATCCCAAGACATCAAATATCTTGGTGATCTGCTTTAACCAAGTCTCCGCCTTAAGTGGTTCTGGCTTTCCCAAAAACTCCGGTGGTCCCATCTCCTTGAATTGCTTAGCGGTGACCGACTGTGGGTTGCCATTATTTTTACCTGCATTATGAATGTGGATCCGCGCAAATCGATGTTGCATAAATTCTAAAAAGCTCCTAAACGTACCGTCGTTCGTCAATTGATCAGTGTTTTTATTTACAGGAGGATTATCGCCATCCTGTTGCACATTGTCCTGATTATTGATCTAGGGAGACTTAACGGTCTCCTGTGCTCCATTGCTTATCTCAACATTTTTAGATGCCATTTTCAAATACTGCCACAAAACAAGGGTTAATTAACATATCACATATTACACCCCCAAAATAGGTATATATCACCCATTTTGAGCCGTCAATGACATGGTACAGAAACAACTACAACTTTATTAATATAACATAAAAATTGTGAGTTTAAATACAAATATTACCATCTAGAGTTAGCTGAGTTAATGGAGTAGCGATTCGAGAATATCCTTCCACGAATCTCCGATAATAACCAGCTAAGCCCAGAAAGCTACGTACTTCGGTCACCGACTTCGGTTGCTCCCAACTTTATATTGCTTCAATCTTCGCTGGATCAACAGATACTCCATGTTTTGACACCACGTGCCCAAGGAATGCTACTTCCTCAAGCCAGAACTCGTATTTCTTCAACTTGGCATAAAGCTTGTTTTCACAAAGGCTTTGGAGTACCAGCTTCAAATGGTGCTCATGATCTTCACGACTTTTGGAATATATGAGGATGTCATCAATAAAGACAACAACGAACTGATCCAAATATTCCTTGAATACTCGGTTCATCATATCCATGAAAGCCGCAGGAGCATTAATCAATCCAAAAGATATGACTAAGAATTCATAATGCCCGTCTTGAGTTACGGCGCTTTGAATATCTTCAGTTCTAATCTTCAGCTGATGATATCCAGAACGAAGATCAATTTTTGAAAAGAATTGTGCTCCTTGCAACTGGTCAAACAGGTCATCAATATGAGGTAGCGGATACCTATTCTTGATGGTGACATGGTTCAATTCCTGATAATCAATACAAAGTCACATACTTCCGTCTTTCTTCTTTAAAAATAAAACAGGAGAACCCCAAGGAGATGTACTAGGACGAATGAAACCGATGTCTAACAACTCCTGTAGTTGGACCTTTAACTCCCGAAGTTCAATAGGAGCCATTCGATATGGGGTTTTAGAAATGAGCTTTGTACCAGGTTCAAGATCAATAAAGAATTCAACTTCACATTCTGGGGGTAGACCGGGAAGTTCTTTAGGAAATACGTCAGGAAAGTCAATAACAACATGAATATTATTTAAATCTGACGTGTCTTTATTCAAATCCATAACATGGGCTAAGAAAGCTTGACATCCGTTTTTTAATAAACGAATGGCTTTATGACTTGATATAACATTGATTGATTTTAATGGTTTAGTTGCTTGAATTCGCACAACAGGTTGATTAGAAATATAAAAACTAATAACCTTGCAAAAACAATCAATTTTGGCATGATGAGTAGTTAACCAATCAATCCCTAAAATCACATCAAAAGCAAGTATCTTTAAAGAGATAAGGTCAATAGGTAATGTGATGGTTCCAACTTGGATCTAACAAGATTTATAAACAGTGGATGTGATGAAAGTTTCTCCTAACAGAGTCTCCATAGATAAGTCAAAATCTAATTTCTCCGGAGTCAAGTTTAAACGTTGAGCACAAGCAGGAGAGATAAATGAATGGGTAGCACCGGTATCTAGTAATGTATAAACTTCGCAAGAATTTATGATTAGCTTACCCATGATCACCTCGTTTGGGTTCCTTGCATTTTGACCAGTCACAACAAACGCTCTTCCAAGAATTGTTGACTTTGACTTTTCCGGGACAGCCTTTTGAGTCACCATCCCCGCTGGACTTGGTTTTGCTACAGTGAAATCTCGAGCGATATGTCCTTCCTTTCCATAATTATAACATACCTTAAACTGTTGTGGGTAGTTTGGGCTGATATGTCCTTCTTTCCCGCATTTATAGCTTACGAATGGTGGTCGTTCTCCTCCCTTAGAACCGGTTGCTGCTGGTGCTGACGTCTTCGCATTGTCATTGTTGAATATCCTCTTTTTAAAATCTCCTCTCGACTAGCTTTTTATATTATCATGGCCATGATTACCACCAGAGTGGTTGCCGCTCTTGTCCGTATTTTTCTTTCTCCGCTGGTTATCGTTGTTCTGATGACTGCTGTCACCAGTATGATCCTGGTTGTGGTCCTTCGGTTGAACGTACTCGTTATCTCGCTCTAATAATTGAGCCCTGTTGACCACATCTGAATAGAGAGAAAATTTATGAGAAATGAGATATTGACGTATGTCAGGTTTCAAACCTCTCAGAAACATCCGCGTCATACGTTCCTCATTCTCCACCAAATGAGGTGCAAACCAGGATAACTCTGCAAACTTTGCCTCGTACTGGGACACCATCATGTTGTTTTGTTCTAGTGTAATAAACTCTACCTCCTTCATATGACGAATACTTTCAGGAAAGTACTTGTCATTGAACAGTTTCTGAAATGTTTCCCAAGACCTCGAAAAGCTTGGTGGGATGGAGTGCGCTTCACGATTCCCACCAAATGTCTGCCTCATTACGGAACATAAAGGTGGCGAATGGAACCTTCTGTTCCTCTGTGCATCCCAAGACATCGAATATCTTGGTAATTTGTTTAACCCATGTCTTTGCCTTAATCGGATCCGGCTTTCCCCAGAATTATGGTGGTCCCAACTCCTTGAACTGCTTGGCTGTGACAAACCGTGAATTGCTATCATTTCCTCCTGTATTTTGAACACGAGTTTCCCTCATCTGATTTTGCATGAACTGCAAAAAACTTCTAAACATTCCATCGTTCATTGTCTGATCAGTGGTGTTGTTCACAGGAGGAACATTGCCAGCCTGTTGCATGTTCTCCTCGTTGGTGAGTAAAGGTGTCTCCACGGTCTCATTTACTCCACTGTTAACATTCTCAGTCGACATTCTCAAATACTGCCATAAAACAAGGGTTAATTAAAGAAATCAACATATCACATAATATCCCTATATATTGACCAACCAACAAATAAGCTTAGGTAAGACACACTAGCGAAGGTTTTACTCGTCTCTCCCCTCCTAGTTCTATTCCCCGATCTTGTTAGAGTTTATGCCCTAGAGGCCAATTATTTGATATAATTGCTTAATGTTTTGATATTATATTTGATTGAATATATATATGATTTTATTATGGTTTTATTTACTACGTAATATAATTGTTAACATAATAAAATTCCTTAGAATAGTGATACAAATTATATAGTTTCAATGATGTGAATTATTTATTAAGCTGATTCTCAGCGATTAAGTTGATGAATTTTTTTTTAAATCAGAGAAGATAGTAGATTTTATTTTCTACTTGACTCTTCTAATAGATTGCTTGTTCCGCTGCAGTTAAACTTGATGTCTATTGTATTTTATCAATTTAACATTATTGAAGGCTAATGATAATTTATCCTGCATTATCTTAGTCATAATATTTCTTATTGGGCTAGTTGAGCTCACCCTTTTGCTTTCATTGTTCTCTTCAGGAAATGAGAACGTAGCCGGGACTAGTCGGGGAAGGGAGTGATGGTCCAAGATGGTGTCATAGTAGTCCTCACTGTTCTATAAAATAGTGTGATAATAAATGTAATGAGGACTCCATTGAGTGTGGATATTGTCTAGATGACAATATTTGTATTAAAACTCTCAGTTTATGTTTTGTCGTATTTTACACGATAGCTGTATTATTAAGTTGTATTTGAATTTTGTACCATGTATTTGGCGACTAGATGGGTGATGTATACCTATTTTGGGGGCGTCACATTATTCTATAAATAGAGGAGACTTTCAAGTTAATTTTACATGGTTAGACAAAAAAGTCTTAAAGAATTGGTCTTTCAAGTTATTTTTTAATATATTATTTAAATAATCGGTACACTCGGTTCGGTATTTACCGACTAAGCCAAACACTACCGAAACCGGAATTGAAAAATCCGGTATGTATGTATTTGTTTTGTAATCGCACCAAGTTCATCTTTATCTACCGAACCAAATCGATTCGAACCGGTTTGGTTTTCCTAAAAATTGAATATACCGACCGGTTTGAACACCCCTAGCTGGGCCTCCCTCTTCTGCCATATCGAAAGAATCAATTTTTGTAAGACTTAATTGTAGTTTGGTTGGACGGAATGAAGGTTGGAAATAAATGTTCGTTATACTTATATGAAAAGAGAATGTACACCCCAAACTTTACACCCATGTTTATTTTTGCACCCAAACCAAAAAAAGTGTCTAAATACACTCCAAACTTCAATTAAACGTAACAAAAAGCACACTTTCGTCAGTTAACCAGTCAAAAGTGACCGACTAAGGCTGTAATATTTATTACAGAGGGGTAAACTTGGTAGTTTACATTTATTTCACACAATCCCCTGCCTTCTCTCTCTGTTAAACCCATACTTCTATACTGAGTCAACTCACCCACACACCACCCACATCTCCCTTTCTCTCTCATAACACAGAATAGAGAATGCATATTGAGTCTCCTCAAATGTAAAATGCTCATTTCTACCCTTAACAGCAACCTCCGGAAATGGGGATAACAACCGATTTATATGTACCCTATACTTGATAGACCACTTCAAGGTAACCTTATCCATTTTAAGAACATTAAATCTTTTTTGCAAAGACTACAAAAACATGAGATAAGAAGATGCAGTGCCCATTGTATTCCCCAAAATACCAAAAATAAGCACGATCCCCCTCTTGAGGCTTTTGGTGTTAGAGTTTATGCCCTAGAGGCCAATTATTTGATATAATTGCTTAACGTTTTGATATTATATTTGATTGAATAAGTATATGATTTTATTATGGTTTTATTTATTTGCGTAATATAATTGTTAACATAATAAAATTCCTTAGAATAGTGATACAAATTATATAGTTTCAAGTATGCGACTTGAACATGAGATTATATATTACCATTAGTATCGGTGTTCTTAAATGTCCTTAGTCGAGTATCATTGTTGATGGGACAACAATGATGCATTGAGACTAGTGTGTGGATCGATGATGACCAAATCTCATTGGTCATAAATATATGAGATATTAAGTCAATGCATAGGTACACATGTTAGAGAACGATGTCTTCGATGGACTCCACCACCATGAGAATTCTATATGGAGCATTATGCGAAGTGTCATTAGCAATTCTCATAGTGACAATGATGTAATGGTCCTCCCGACACGAAATCGCTATATTACTACACGAGAATTTATGTACTTTGATATCATCAAATGTCACCTTTAATAGGTGGACTATAAAGGTGATTATTGGGTTCATCATTAATCGTGTGAGAAATATGAGTGATCTAGATGGAATTTAACCATCCTATATATTATGGGTGATATCCATAGGCCTCTTGATTGAGTAGGACTATGAAATGCATGACCATGCTCAAATAGTGATTTGTTTCATATAGTCTACTCATTGATCAAGAAAACTCAGATTAAATTATAAAGAGTATGACACATTCCATGACTCGAGTTTAATCTAGGATATTAAGGTTAAAAGGATTAAATTACATTGAAACATTGGTCACGAAAAGGGTGCATCGAATCATCGATCTTATTATTACTTGGGTAATGAAGTGATGCATTACTAGATGTCATTTCACATTTATAATTTTATAATATGATTTTAAAATTATTGCCAACGTAATAATAACCTATAAGTCACACACACATAGAACGTTATTTAAAAGGGAATTAATTTAAATTTTAAGGATTTAAATATATTAATATGGTTAATAGTATTTAAATCATGAATTTAAATTAAAAGGATAATTTGTATATATGTATATTAATTAAGTAAGACTTAATTAAGAGATATATATATATAAATTGATTTTATGAAATTAGGTTTTGATTTGATTAATTCCTTTTAACTACTATATATATGATATATAGCAGCCTACTTAGGGTAAGATATCATAATTGAAAAACCCTAGCCGCTTTAGAGAGAGAGACTAGAGAAAAACAGTTCGTAAAAATCCATTCCTTTTGGTGGCTGAGATCGCAAGTCCTTCTAATTGCAGAATCGTTAAATTGCCTCGTTAAATGCGGCGTTCGATGTGGATACCGTAGAGGCTTAATCGGTTTGTATTGGGTTGGACATTCGAGGCGCAGTCGGTTTCAAATTCTCGTTTTTCATATCTGGTATAATCTCTAAACCTCTGAATTAATTGATTTTTCGCATGGATCCTGCTTTAGGTTTCTAAATTGCTTTAAAATTTTAATTTCATTTGTATGCTTCTGCGTCGGCCCAACAAAGGGGTATCGAGCTACTTGCGAAAAGATTAATTCAGATTACGTGTTTTAATTGTATTCGATATATATGATATATGATGATGCATGTTTACCGATATAAAATTGAATATATGATATTCCGTTGTATGTGTATTCTGGTAATATATATGATGATACTGTTAATCGTATCTTTAATCGATGGAATAACAATATAACTATTCTAATCGGATTAGAAGCATGAAGAATCGTTTTAATATGATTAATCAAAACTGGAAATATATGATAAATTCTGGGTGTACTGTTATTCGTTTTAATATGATTAAATCGAAACTGGAAATATATGATAAATTATGGGTGTACTGTTATTCGTTTTAATATGATTAAATCGAAATTGGACATATATGATTTGTTATTATGGGTGTTCGAGATTCAGATGGAAAAATTCCGCAATACGAATGTAGTTCAAATTTTTTTCAGGGCGTATTTGCCTTCGACCCATTCATTGACCGGTCGTGTGAGACCACCCACAACGGTGATCGGTCGGTCGGACCACCGCCGTGGGAGACCCTTTTGGACCCCCCCATCGTGGCCTTGCATTTATGGTCGTGTCCCCTATATTTTATATATAGTTTTCTTTAATTATATATAAATTGTTATGTGCTTATTGTGATATGTCATGGTGCACGCTTATGGCCTTTTGACCCATAGGTTAGTGGTTTTGGTTTTGAAATACGGTTTACATGTCGTGCCTTTCTATAAATTCTAATGTAATATTCTTTTCTCATCTAAATCCCCTCGAATGTAACTCGAGGTTTCTTTATGTCATGTAATAATCAGAATTGATGAAGATGTCAAGATGGAGAACACAATGGAAAAATGATGATGGAGAGGAGGCGATGCTTTGAGGAAGATCCAAGGAAGCTATTTATTTTAAGATCTTTTACCACCTTAGATTGACCTTCAATCTTTCATTAGCTTGAAAAGATTGACGATGGATTGGGCCATAAGCGTGACACATTTAATTTTGCACTTTATTTATACTTGTATGCGATATGATATGATTAATAATGTGCATGCTTAATAAGATTAAAATTGGTGAGATCTAAATTAATAAAATCCTCATTAAATTATTAAGTCTAAATCAGATGCCTTCCAATGAATAACACTCATCAAGACCTTGATCAATAGATGTAGGTTTGCCAAAGCAAAGTACCCTATTTATCTAGGTAAGATGTGATAGGATAATTGTGATATCCAAACTATTAAAATCATTGGGCCCGACTTAACTAAGTTATCTCAATAGGATTGTGGACTTAGAGGCATAGAGTTTGGTTGGTACCATTAGATGGACTAGAAACAAATGTTGTTTACCAAACTATCCGTGAGTTATATATGATATAATTGACAAAGGGTTGTCTACCTAAATAATTATGTTTTGAGAGAATAGCCAAAGCTAACTTAAGGCATAATGAAATATGGATCTTAGCTCACTAGAAAGATTTAATAGAAAATGCTTTCCTAATTAATGGTGAGGGCTATTAATTTGAATAAAATAGTGGGAGGTATATTTTGAATGTACTATTATCAATTATATAATATCAACTCAGTAATTTGACTTATTATTGTTGCACTTATAAATTGTAGATATCAAATGGCAAACAACAACAACACAAATAGTCTTTCATTACGATCGATCCTTGAAAAGGACAAGCTAAGTGGAATTAATTTCCTTGGTGGCATAGAACTTGTGGATTGTCCTCAAACAAGAGCGTAAGCTATATGTCCTCGATGGGCCCATTCCTGCAAAGACCAAATTGTCATCGCACCACGTCACGAGCACAATGTTTACAAGAAGCATCAAGATGATGCTCTGATGTGAGTTGTGTCATGCTAGCAACCATGAACGCCGAGAGCTTGAAGCAACATGAGTTGATGGATGCTTATGAGATGATCGAGCATCTCAAGAAATTGTTCGAAGGGCATGCTCGACAGGAGAGGTATGATACAAGCAAGGCGTTGTATCATTGCAAAATGGGTGAACGTGATCCAGTTGGTCCACAAGTGCTGAAAATGATTGGGTATATTGAGTACCTTGATAGGTTGGGTTTTCCAATCACTCCTAAGCCCAAACCGACCTTGTTTTGCAATCTTTGAACAACATGTACTCTCTCAATTTGTTATGAACTATATTATGAATGAAATTGAGAAACCCTTCTTCGAAGTTGTTGAGCATGTTAAGAACGGTATGAGAACAACATGAAAAAGCGGACTGCTCCCATAATGATGGTGCAAAAGGGAAGGCTAAGGGGAAATTGGAAAGGCAAGAAGAAGATAGGATCTAAATCTTTGCCAAACCCAATTCCAAAACCAAACAGCTTTAAAACCTAAAGGTGGGGTGGCTAAAGAAGGTGAATGTCACTACATGGAAAACCTCGGACAATTGGAAAAGGAACCGTCATGCTTATCTGGAAGAAGTGAAGAAAAGAAAAGGAAGTACGACTTGATTCGTGTATATATGTTATAGAAGTCAACTTGTCTACTTCTACATCATGGGTATTGGATCTCGGATGTGGTTCTCACATTTGTGTTAATGTGCAGGGGACTCAGGAAGGAGTAGAACTTTAATGAAAGGAGAAGTTGACCTACGAGTTGGAAATAGAGCAAAAGTTCTTTGCCCGGGCCGTAGGAACTTATCATTTATCTTTGCCCACCGGGCTAGTTTTAGAATTAGAAGATTGTTATTTTGTGCCCGCTATAAGCAAAAAACATTATTTCTGTTTCTTGTTTGGACAAGAAAGGTTTTCATTTATAATAAAGAACAATCGTTGTTTGTTTTACTTAAATGATATTTGTTATGGTGTTGCACAATTGTTTAACGGTCTCTATATTCTTGATTTAGAAATGCCTATCTATAACATAAATACAAAACAATTTAAATCAAATGATTCAAATCAGACATTTCTCCTGCAATCGTCGTTTAGGCCATATAAATGAGAAACACATATCCAAACTCCATAAAGATGGGTTCTTGGATTCATTTGATTTTGAATCATATGAGAAATGCGAGTCTTGTTTATTAGGCAAGATGATTAAAGCCCCTTTCACTTGGACACATTGAGCAGGCTAACGATGTATTGGGACTTATACATAGTGATGTATGTGGACCCATGAGTTTGTTAGCAAGAGGTAGGTTTTATTACTTCATTACATTTATCGATGACTTTAGTAGATATGGATATGTGTATCTTATGAGACACAAATCAATCCTTTTGAAAAGTTCAAGGAATTCAAGAATGAAGTTCAAAACCAATTTGGCAAAAGCATAAAAGCCCTTCGATCCGATCGAGGAGGTGAATACTTAAGCCAAGACTTTGATGACCTTCTAAAGGAGTGTGGTATTATGTCACAGCTCACTCCACCTGGAACACCGCAATGGAATGGTGTATCTGAGAGGAGGAATCGAACCTTGTTGGACATGGTACGATCAATGATGAGTCATGCAGATCTTCCAATAAGCTTCTGGGGTCATGCCCTAGAGATAGCTGCATTCACACTTAACCGTGTTCCTACAAAGACGGTTCAGAAGACACCATATGAAATGTGGACTTGGAAACATCCTAGTATGTCGTTCATGAAGATTTGGGGTTGCGAGGCGTTCGTAAAACGTCTGAATTCTGACAAGCTCGGACCCAAATCTGACAAATGTAATTTTGTGGGATACCTAAAGGAAACAAAAGGGTATTATTTCTACAAACCTTCTGAGAACAAAGTGGTTATTGCTCGAACTAGTATTTTTCTAGAAAGAGAATTTGTTTCTAAAGGAAACAGTGGGAGGAAAGTAGAACTCGAAGAAATTCGAGAACCACAAAATATCATTGAACCTGAGTTGGAACATGAGCAGGAACCACAAGAAATTGTGGAAAGTGAACTGCTCAAATTACATAAGTCATTCAGTAGATCTCGGTAGGACACGCCAAGAGCCTCGAGAGATATTATGGATATCTTGTGACTCAAAAGCAGCGATGTGATGCTCATAGATCAAGATGAGCCCGCTTCTACCAAGAAGCTATGAATGGACCAAATTAGAAATGGCTTGAAGCCATGAAATCGAGATGGACTCCATGTATACTAACCAAGTATGGACTCGTTGATCCACTCAAGGGTAAAACCAATCGGTGCAAGTGGGTTTTCAAGAAGAAACCGATATGGATGGTAATGTACAAACCTATAAAGGCCGATTGGTAGCAAAAGGTTTCAAACAAATTCAAGGTGTTGACTATAATGAAACCTTCTCTCCGGGGCAAATGGTTAAATCCATCGATCTTACTTGCTATTGCACTTTTTATGATTACGAAATCGCGGATGGATGTCAAAACCGCTTTCCTTAACGTAAATCTCCTTGAAGATGTGTATATGACACAACCCGAGGGTTTTGTCACTCCAAAGGATCTTTGGAAAGGTATGTAAGTCATGGCGATCCATTTATGGATTGAAGCAAGCCTCTCTGAGTTGGAATCTTCGATTTGATGAAGCGATTAAAGAATTTGGCTTTATTAAAATGAAGATGAACCTTGTGTATATAAGAAGGTTAGTGGAGTCACATTGTATTCCTAGTATTATATGTTGATGACATATTAATTATTGGGAATGACATTCCTTCCTTACAGTCAGTAAAAACATGGTTAGGAAAATGTTTCTCCATGAAAGATTTGGGCGATCTTTGCCTACATTTTAGGTATCAAGATCTATAGAGATAGATCAAGAAAAATGCTCTACTTAAGTCAAAGTACATATATTGATAAAGTGTTGAAACGGTTCAAATGCAAGAGGCGAAAAGAGGAAACTTACCCGTGACTCATGGTGTAAAGATCTCTAAGGCCCAATGTCCTAAATCACAAGATGATGAGGAGGCGTATGAGAAAGATCCCTTATGCTTCTAAGAATTGGATCTATCATGTATGCAATGATATGTACTGTCTCGGATGTCTCGTATGCTTTGAGCATGACGAGCAAATACCAATCGAATCCAAAGAAGGTCATCGATGCGGATCGAGAATATCCTCGAAGTACCGAAAAGGACTAAGGATTCATTCTTGGTATATGGAGGTGAAGACGAACTAGCGAAGAAAGGGTTACACAGATGTTAGTTTCGGGACCGACAATGATGACTATAAGTCTCGGTCAGTTTTGTGTTTTGCCTTAATGGTGGTGTTTGTTAATGGAAAAGTTCAAGCGAAGAGACGATGAGTGATTCTACAACAGAGGCCGAGTATATTGTCGCTTCTAGTGCAAATGCAAGGAGGTCATATGGATTAAAAATTTCATCATCTGAACTTGGTGTTGTTCCAACCATTGTTGATCCGGTTGCTCTATCTTCAGATAATAATGGAGCCATTGAACAAAGCTAAGGAACCCGGATCTCACCAACGATCCAAGCATATACTTAAAGCGGTACCATCTCATCCGTGAAATCATTGATAGAGGAGATGTACATATAGGAAGAGTGCTAACGTAGATGATAATGTTGCGAGATCCACTAACCAAGGCTTTGTCGCAAAGAAGCTAACGACGGTCACACTAGTTCCATGGGTATTAGATACATGAGTGATTGGCTCTAGTGCAAGTGGGAGACTGTTAGAGTTTATGCCCTGAGGCCAATTATTTGATATAATTGCTTAACGTTTTGATATTATATTTGATTGAATAAATATATGATTTTATTATGGTTTTATTTATCGCGTAATATAATTGTTAACATAATAAAATTCCTTAGAATAGTGATACAAATTATATAGTTTCAATGATGTGAATTATTTATTAAGCTGATTCTCAGCGATTAAGTTGATGAATTTTTTTTTAAATCAGAGAAGATAGTAGATTTTATTTTCTACTTGACTCTTCTAATAGATTGCTTGTTCCTCTGCAGTTAAACTTGATGTCTATTGTATTTTATCAATTTAACATTATTGAAGGCTAATGATAATTTATCCTGCATTATCTTAGTCATAATATTTCTTATTGGGCTAGTTGAGCTCACCCTTTTGCTTTCATTGTTCTCTTCAGGAAATGAGAACGTAGCCGGGACTAGTCGGGGAAGGGAGTGATGGTCCAAGATGGTGTCATAGTAGTCCTCACTGTTCTATAAAATAGTGTGATAATAAATGTAATGAGGACTCCATTGAGTGTGGATATTGTCTAGATGACAATATTTGTATTAAAACTCTCAGTTTATGTTTTGTCGTATTTTACACGATAGCTGTATTATTAAGTTGTATTTGAATTTTGTACCATGTATTTGGCGACTCAAGATGGGTGATGTATACCTATTTTGGGGGCGTCACATTATTCTATAAATAGAGGAGACTTTCAAGTTAATTTTACATGGTTAGACAAAAAGTCTTAAAGAATTGGTCTTTCAAGTTATTTTTAATATATTATTTAAATAATCCAGACACTTTCGTTTAATATTTACCGACTAAGCCAAACACTACCGAAACCTAATTGAAAAATCCGGATGTATCGATTTTTATCTTTGTACCGAACAGTTCATCTTTGTACCGAACCGACCGATTCGAACCGATTTGGTTTTCCTAAAAATTGAATATACCGACCGGTTTGAAACACCCTACCGGGCCTCCTCTTCCGCCATATCGAAAGAATCAATTTTGTAAGACTTAATTGTAGTTTGGTTGACTTAATGAAGGTTGGAAATAAATGTTCGTTATACTTATATGAAAAGAGAATGTACACCCCAAACTTTACACCCATGTTTATTTTTGCACCCAAACCAAAAAAAGTGTCTAAATACACTCCAAACTTCAATTAAACGTAATAAAAAGCACACTTTCGTCGCTTAACTACCAAAAGTGATCAGATTAAGGTCGTAATATTTATTACGTAGGGGTAAACTTAGTAGTTTACATTTATTTCACACAATCCTCGCCTTTCTCTCTCATTAAACCCATACTTCTATAATGAAGTCAACTCACCCACACACCACCCACATCTCCCTTTCTCTCATAACACAGAATAGAGAATGCATATTGAGTCTCCTCAAATGTAAAATGCTCATTTCTACCCTTAACAAAGAACCTCCTAAATGGGGATAACAACCGATTTATATGTACCCTATACTTGATAGACCACTTCAAGGTAACCTTATCCATTTTAAGAACATTAAATCTTTTTGCAGCACGGCTGCAAACATAGATAAGATGCAGGTGCCCATTGTATTCCCCAAAATACCAAAAATAAGCACGATCCCCCTCTTGAGGCTTTTGGTGTTAGAGTTTATGCCCTAGAGGCCAATTATTTGATATAATTGCTTAACGTTTTGATATTATATTTGATTGAATAAGTATATGATTTTATTATGGTTTTATTTACTGCGTAATATAATTGTTAACATAATAAAATTCCTTAGAATAGTGATACAAATTATATAGTTTCAAGTATGCGACTTGAACATGAGATTATATATTACCATTAGTATCAGTGTTCTTAAATGTCCCTAGTCGAGTATCATTGTTGATGGGACAACAATGATGCATTGAGACTAGTGTGTGGATTGACTGATGACCAAATCTCATTGGTCATAAATATATGAGATATTAAGTCAATGCATAGGTACATGTTAGAGAACGATGTACTGGACAGACCCACCATGAGAATTCTATATGGAGCATTATGCGAAGTGTCATTAGCAATTCTCATAGTGGACAATGATGTAATGGTCCTCCGACACGAAATCGCTTATATTACTACACGAGAATTTATGTACTTTGATATCATCAAATGTCACCTTTAATAGGGTGGACTATAAAGGTGATTATTGGGTTCATCATTAATCGTGTGAGAAATATGAGTGATCTAGATGGAATTTAACCATCCTATATATTATGGGTGATATCCATAGGCCTCTTGATTGAGTAGGACTATGAAATGCATGACCATGCTCAAATAGTGATTTGTTTCATATAGTCTACTCATTGATCAAGAAAACTCAGATTAAATTATAAAGAGTATGACACATTCCATGACTCGAGTTTAATCTAGGATATTAAGGTTAAAAGGATTAAATTACATTGAAACATTGGTCACGAAAAAGGGTGCATCGAATCATCGATCTTATTATTACTTGGGTAACAAAGATGCATTACTAGATGTCAGCTCACTTTGCTTATAATTTTATAATATGATTTTAAAATTATTGCCAACGTAATAATAACCTATAGGTCACACACATAGAAACGTTATTTAAAAGGGAATTAATTTAAATTTTAAGGATTTAAATATATTAATATGATTAATAGTATTTAAATCATGAATTTAAATTAAAAGGATAATTTGTATATATGTATATTAATTAAGTAAGACTTAATTAAGAGATATATATATATATAAATTCGGATTTTATGAAATTAGGTTTTGATTTGATTAATTCCTTTTAACTACTATATATATGATATATAGCAGCTACTTAGGTAAGATATCATAATTGAAAAACCCTAGCCGCTCTTAGAGAGAGACTAGAGAGAAAACAGTTTCAAAAATCCATTCCTTTTGGTGGCTAGTATCTGCAAGTCCTTCTTATTGCAGAATCGTTCGACGGTTCGTATGCGGCGTTAAATGTGGAATCTGGAGAGGCGCACCTGATCGGTTGAGATTCGTTTGAGATTAGCAATCGGTTTGATTCTCGTTTTTTGTTTATATCTGGTATAATCTCTAAACCTCTGAATTAATTGATTTTTGCATGGATCCTGTTTTAGGGTTTCAGAAATTGCTTTAAAATTTTAATTTCTGCTGTGCATTTCTGTGCCGAAGCCCAACAGATCTCCGTCAGAGATCATATCCCTAAGCTCTGATACAAACTGTAACGCCCCCAAAATAGGTATACATCACCCATTTTGAGCCGTCAATAACATGGTACAGAAACAACTATAACTTTATTAATACAACATAAAAACTGTGAGTTTAAATACAAATATTGCCATTTAGACAATATTCACACCCAAATAAGTCCTCATTACAATTATTGGTACATTATTTTATAAAAATGGTGAGGACTACTAAAATAATTTTTTAGAATCATCATTCCACACCCCGACTAGAACTCGCTATATTCTCGCCTCCTGAGAAGAAAAATGGAACAAAAAGAAAAAGGGTGAGCTCAACTAGCCCAGTAAAGAATATTATGACTAAGATAATATAAAACAAATTATCATTAGTCTTCAACAGGGAAAAATCTGATAAAATATAATAGACAACAAGTTTCGGATCAATATTCATGAATTTTAATAAAAATTCATAGAAGAGTTATGTAGAGAATGAAATCTACTATTATCTATGAATTTAAAAGTCCATCATCAATATTCTATCCCTGTAACATCAATCAATATACATCTTGAATCAACTCATCTTTGCACTACAGGCCAAAGATATTCATCAGTCGGTCATGTTCATCTCAACACCTGTTCATCTTTGCACTACGGGCTAAAGATATTCATTATAAAATCATTAATCTTTGCACTACAGGCCAAAGATATTCAATTATAACATCATTTAGGACTGAGGATGATGAAAAATATGTTAAAGAAAACGAATCTAGTGAAACAATAGAATAAATATTAAGGATTCGTATTTCGGTTTATCCATGTCCAAAAATACCTCATAAATAATCATAATGGAGTAAAATTCAAGAATGATCAAAACATGGATACAATCAAAGCTAGTATCCATAATAAATATTTTGGACGAAAAACAAAAAATTAATTTTTTACGTGAATAGTCTTGAGATTCGTGAATAGTCAGATATCGTGAATAAGAACCCCGACACTAAAAGACAAGAATTTTACAAGAAAAATCTTACCAATATTTCTGCATAATGATATTGAAAGAAATAATATCATTTATAAAAAAAATTACATCCCTTACCTCAGAAAGAATAGTACTTCTAGCTGGAATATCAGATATAACGCTGAAGGAACTTGCACCGTATAGCAACACTCAAATTATTAAAATACTCACAAGAATACGCTTGATAATATAGAGAGAGAAAGAGAGAGAAAACTTGTTTCTGGTGTGATTTTCAATTTTAACCTAAACACCCTATTTATAGGAAAATGCTTAGAACACCAAAGCAAAAAATTTAATAAAATAATATTATATAAATTAAATTTTCTACGCCCACCTAGAATCATTCAATTTTAGCAATTTAACACATGCAAATGAGGCCCACAAAAATGTAAAAAAAGTTTTTGTTGATATAAATATTTAAAACTTCTAAAAATCAATTATTCTAGAACTTCGGAACTTCAATAATTCATAATAAATAGCCCTTTTATCAGAAAAATTCGAATATTATGTCTTTTCCATAGGAAATTTAATTATCTACAACTTTGCAGAAGAAAGTTTTTTCAAATTCCAAATGAAATTGATCAAAATCCATACTACGAGACGATTTTACAATTATAATCAAATTTCAGTCAAGAAATGGGGTCCACCGACACACATAACATGTGTTAAACATTTATTACAACAAAAATACTCTTCTTCCTCATTTATTCATATATCACACATTCATTGTAAAAAATATCACCATTATTATATTATTAAAATATAATAATATATTTAAATAAATTATTTTATCGTAAAAGATAAAATATCAATTTTTCAACAATTGTCACTTTAAAATTTTCTCCATCTATATCCACATAAAATGAATATTTTCTTATCATATAAATCAATAATTAATTATTCACAAATAATATTACGAGAATCACAATCATCGGGCGACCAGTAGTTCCTCAGAGAAAGAGGGGGCTTTCCAATAAGAATCTCTCCTTCTTCGGCCGCAATTAGGTGACTAAACCTCTCCTTAGATGTAAATTTCTAGACATTGTCAATAATGTTATCTAATAATATTATTCGTATAATATGAATTATTGCTCAGATAATGAAAAATACCGTGTAGTGACAATTATTAAAACAACGATAATATAAAATATCAACGTAGCAATTATTGAATCAATAAAATAAAATATTGAGCAATAATTACTTGTAACAATTATTGAGTAGTGCCTTCTTACGTAAGAATCAATAATTGGTGCAATCTGTATGCTTTCTTGTTTTTAACCATCGAATTCCAACAAAGATTAAAGGTAACAACCACGCCGTCATTTATAAACAACTTATATTTATCGTTTTCTTCATCCAATCGCTTTTTAAGTTATGGGGCCCACACAAAGGTCAAGCTACTATTGTAATTACGAATATTCTCCGACAGTAAGAATATTCCACGACCAAACGAATATTCCCCGACAACAATGAATATTTTATAACAACTTGCTTACTTGAAATATTTGTGCATTTCACCCATAACTAACCACATTAATCAAATCAACCCTTACTATTTCAAAATAATAAATAAAGGAAATTAAATTTTATTTATAATAAGTTGGGGTCTTATAGATACGAATGATGAAATGTTGAGCAATGTGAATGAAGTTAGAAATTCTGAAAGGAAGAATTGTTATATAAACAAGAAAATTCAAAGAAGAATCTTGAAGTGATAAAAAAAAAATTAAAAAAAAATGGGAGTTGCCTAACTCCAATACTCAAGAAAATGAAGAATATCGTAATGATGAAAAAGGAAAGAAAGGGGATCGTAAAACAAAACGATCACGAGTTAAGAAAAGACCTTTAGTGGCGATGATTATAAAATAAGATCACAACGTGATCTGTATAAGTTATAAAAGAAAGATAGTCTGTAATGTTTGAATAATTATAGCTTGATGCTATGAAGATAATGTACTATGATATAGTACGAAATAAACTCACGAGGAGTTATAGATAATGTGATACGAGGAATTCGTATCGAGCAAAGAGCAAGTTAAGAGTAAGATAGAGTTAGGTGGGATTTCAATTGAGGACTCATGTGATGGCTGAGTTGTACAAATCCTTGTATGGGCGAGGGTTTTGTGCTTGCACTCAGTTTATCACATTGATAATCATTGGAATATTGGTGTCGCGCTATCGATGTATATGTGGCGAAAAGGTGATTTTTTTCTCATGTGTATGTTTGATAGTTAGGAACTATTAAGTTCGTCAGATATTATTAGGATTAGGTGCGGTTCTTAAAACTAATGCATATGGTAAGTTTGTGACTCACAATAATATGGTATGTTTTGAACCCCTCAGCGAATGGACGCTTATGGTCTGACTAGGATAAGTTCTTAAACTCATATTATTGTGGCAAGTTCCTGAATTTCCAATGTGCGGTAAGTTTAATGAACTATACTGGGGTATAGATAAGTTATGAATGAAGAATTGAGAATTGTGGGAATATATAGAATTATTAAGCAATGGATCGAGATAGAAAGTGGAGACATAGGTTTTCCAAATCTTCTAGCTTTGTTAGATTTTCAAATTTATTGACTTCGTGCCAATGGTTATACTTTTGATTTAAAAAAATGTTGGGTCACACTAGTGAACCAAAAATTTTTTTTAAATAAAGTTATTATTCGCATATCTATCTTTGTTTGTTTTGACTAGATAAAAATGATTTTTAAATTTTCAAAATATATTTTAACTATATGTATCGGGTGATATGATAAGCGATGGAGTCATCAATGCAATGGAATCAATTGTTGGATGTGATCATACAATCGTCACCCATTATGGAGAGATGTAGTATGACAACGTCATAATCATGACACCATAAAGAGATTTTTGAGATTTCTTTAAGATATGAGAATATATATATATATATATATATATATATATATATATATATATATATATATATATATATATATATATATATCTCGATTGATGTCCGAATTGTTGTAGAAGTCTATGCTATTTGATTCAAATTTAGAGCGAATATTGAAAGATGTTCATAAAATTCAAGCGTTTCTTGAGAAGTTATGCCAAACCAAATTGTTTTGGTGCGGATTCGAGATGTTGAAAAGTCGAGGTGAACAACCCTATAAAAGGGGACATGTTATCGGAGACAATGGTTTTGAAAGTTACGCGTATAGTCAAGTTCGATGTTAAGATGTAATACGTTGTGCCGCGAAGTAGGGTGCGATAGGATGATCACCTAGAGTACTTGCAGAGAGTGTTTTCGATCTGTGTGATTGCTAAACATTCTCATTAAAGATGGTTTATAGTGGTGAAGCACTGTTAAACCTAGAGAAGAGTTCAAGGTCTGTATAGTCTTATGATTGTTAAAGGTTCAAGTCGAGATACTTGATAACCTAGGAACGTAGTTCAAGGTCTTATGACCCTCAACATGATTTGGAATCTTTTAAATTCCCCATTATTCATATCGCTTCCCAATTATTGAGCAATTGTGGAAGATTCTTATTATTCTGAAAGGTGAAAGTGGGAAGGATGAGAAAAATTAAGTAAAACATAATAATTTCAAGAAAGAAATGAAATTCCAAAAGAAGAGAAAATGTGAAACTCTTAGAAGAGGAAGAGGTGAGGAATATGGTGTTCTTAGAAAGATCCTTCGAGAAAGAATTTAGTTGCAGAACCTAATGAATAAATAGATATTGACATAAAATCTATTTTGATAAATGAAATGAACGAGTGTTAGTAAGTCAAAAATTTCGAGGACGAAATTCTTAGAAGAAGGGGTGACTGTAATGTCCCGAGAGTTTGAGAATATAGTATATGATAATGATCCTTAGAGAAAGATAATGAACGGGTCAAAGAATATGTAATACTCAAACATAATTGAGTCTAAGTAAATGTTATGAAATAAAACTTGCAAGAATTTATTATGAATAATGGTGGGAGTAAGAAATATAAAACCTATATTAAGGTAATGTGATGAAGTTATTCAACGATAAATTTTGAAAAGAGATTTGGTGAAAACTGAGTAAGGGAGGTTTTGTTGATTCCGAGGACGGAATCCTTATAAGGGGGGAAAGATGTGACAACCCGAATTTTTATAAATTATTAAAATAAGAATTCAATAATTAAAATTCTTATTATGAGATGTTTTGAGTTTGAGTATGTATATATAGACATGCTATATATGTTGAAATATATGATCCGGTGTGAAGAAAAATATATATTTATATATTGGGAAAGTGAGGTTTAATAGTTAAGTTAACTATTGAAGAAATTAAATGAATTTTGTAATTAATTTTAAATATTTATTGAATTAAATAAATATTTTAATTTATTTATTTATTGAGATAAATAAATAGTTGATAAATTATGGTGCATTAATTTAGTAACTAAATTGATTAATGTAAATTAAATTGAATAATGTTAATTTTATTTGAAGGATTTAATTTAAGGAAATAATTAAATTAAATCAATTATTTAATATTTAAGAAAATAATTAAATTAAATATAATGTTATTTTAATCTAATTTATTAATTAAATTAGATATGTGAAGATTTATTAAGTATGTTACAATGGGATTTATAATTATTATAATTATTATAATTATCATTGCAAGTTATTTAAATGTTACATGTGTGACTAGTGAAACTATATAATAAAAGTATTATAAAAATAATCTAGTTTGGCGGGTTTGTGGTAGCCAAACAAGGCCCTGTGGGCCTTTGGCTTATTCAACTGGCGCCTTTTGTTATTTTCTAACGGAGAAATGCGTGGGGAGTGTCGGTTTATTTCTTCACATCTTATTTTCTAAGGCCAAAATAGCAGAGGGTTTGAAAGAGGGCTTGGAAGAAGAGAGGAGATACAGTGGAAATTGAGAGATTAAGCCTATGAGATTGTGGCCAAGAGGAAGGAGATTCACCATCTTTTTGCTAAACATATAATCTAGAGGATTAAAGGTATAATTTATCTTAATTTTCTTTGCAATACCTATTCTCTGTTAATTGGAAATTTTGTTGGATAGGGTTAAGATGTAGAATTCTATGTTTGTATGTTGTTGCTAAACTTGTTAGTTATTATCTATAATCCTTGGTTGATGTTCAAATTCATGAGAATTAGTTTGTAGGAAGAAAGGTAAAATAACAGTGTTTATATTATAGAATATGGCTTAGAAAGTACAAAATTTCATGGTCAATACTTGTTATAATCTGCGAATTGATATTCGATTATGTTAGTATGTGAAGAAACGAAAGCGGCGTAGTTTAAATTGTGTCAATTGATTAAGAAACAAAGTCGTGGCGATCGAATTCACTAAATGTGTTAAAACATGAAAATAGAGTATGAACATGTATTTTGGGTCAAATTTTAGGTTGGTTAATGTTTTTATAAATTGTTAGAATTCTAGTATGTTGTAGTTCTATGAATTATGAATCCATAGAATCGAAAACGGACTAATTTGGATATGTATAACTCAAGTTATGAAGATTAGTAGGAGAAAAAATTCAAAATCGAGAAGAATGGTAGCTTGTGTCCTTGTTTACGCTTCTAGCAACTAATGTATTGCGCTATGCCCTAAGTCATTTGGGGCACAACAGACTTTGTAGGGCGAATCTTTGCTTTGTGCCCAAAACTTAATTGGGCACAATTTGCCTTCCAAAGTGTGTCGAGTGTGATTACTTTGACCTTTTTAGTAAAAATAGGCATAACTTTTTCATACGAACTCCGATTGAGGTGATTCAAGATGATCCTAATCGAGGGCGAATAGACCTACAACTTTATTCTTTAAGTTTTTCAATTTGAGGTCGTGGAATAGTAGTCAAAATGGTCATCTTTGTGACAATGCGTGTTTCGGAGGCAATCGGGAGGCGTCGGGCATGCACGTACACAAGTATAGTGATCTCAACGCTAATAGATGTTGTTCTAAGTTATAGAACATGAATATTATGAAGTATAATGATACTTAACATTAATAAATGATATATTAGATAAGTTGAATACGCATACTAAGCACACATGAAGAGAGAGACAAATTGGGCGTGTGATTTAATAAACGTCGAAAAATCGCCGTGATAAGTGATAATGAACGTAAAAAGTGTTTTAAATCAAATGAAATGAATATAATAAGATATTGAATAGTGCTAATATAAAACCAATAAGCAGTCCTAGCAAGACTTAAACACTTGAATGAACTTCAAATATGAAATATAGTGAGATATAAGTTGAAAGTTAACACAATAAAATTGAACATTGTCTATATATAATAGGAATGGTTATGAGATGTAGAGTAAAGTTTACATTACAACTACTATGCATTTCTATGTGACTAATAGTTGATGTGCATGGTTATATAATTGAGTAGGGCACGTGAAGTGCAGATAACTGTAAGCTGTTAAACTGTTATTGGTAAATAACGATCAATGCAAGTCTTTCAGTTCCAATTTGCTATGTGAATTTGATTGATTTAAATCTTTATTATAAAGAGCATGATGTGTTATATATATATTGAATGTATGAAATGTTAAAGTTAACTTATGACTACGTTGATTGAGTAAAGAATGCTGATTGAGTAAAGAACTCAATCTTTATACATCTTTATACTTGTTATATGAACTGTAACATGTATGTTATGTTAGTCCAATGTTTATGAGATATATGTTGAGCATGCTATTATGTACTATGTGATGCATGAAATTGTTAGATTTTGCTGGGCTGTCGAGCTCAACCTTGCAAATAACCACTTTTGCAGGTTCAAGATTCAAGGTAAAGTTATGTGTTACTTGAGAGACATGAATCAGATGTGATATTTGAAGATTTATACACTTTGGTTGTGTTATTATTATTTGAACCATGTTTAAGGTTCCGAATAATGTATTAATGTTGAATTGTAATATTGTTTTGCAATGTAAACTATATTATAAACTATTGATTCTGAGATATTTAGATGTAAAGGTTGAAAGTTTTGGGCACGAGAATAGTTTGTAATAGAAAATTTTAATTATTCCGCAAATTTCAATGGTTGTATTATGGTTTAATGATGTAAAAATTAGAGGTTGAATGTATTATTAACGACCGAAGTCGAGAATTAAATTGTATGAATTTTGGGGTCGTTACAATTAATATTATTATTTGCAATATTAACGATGTCTAGAAGTTCTGCAAAGGAGAGGTTTGTTCACCTAATTGCGCGCCAATAGGGAGAAATCCTTATTCGAAAGCCCCCTCTTTCCTGGGAATGACCCGGTCGATTAATATTGTGAATTATAATAAAGGTGATAAGTTTTGTTTTATTATTATTATTATTAATGTAATAAAACAGAAAAGCTTTTTATATAAAATAGAATACTTTTATAAAGTTATTTGTTTTATTAGACAATAATTAGAATATATTATATTCTAT
This sequence comes from Panax ginseng, assembly GCA_020205605.1. Classification (NCBI taxonomy): domain Eukaryota; kingdom Viridiplantae; phylum Streptophyta; class Magnoliopsida; order Apiales; family Araliaceae; genus Panax; species Panax ginseng. The sequence continues at coordinate 172,336,403 of CM035132.1, forward strand.
TATGCATAGTGTTTTGCATAGTAAAATCTTTTTATATAAAATAGAATACTTTTATAAAGTTATTTGTTTTATTAGACAATAATTAGAATATATTATATTTTATTATGCATAGTGTTGTATAGTGCACTCGCGATAGTAAATCAATATGGATAATCTGCTTAAAAGTAAATCAATCTGACCGTTCATGAATTAGTTACTATTCACCCATTCTCCTATAAATAAGCTCATTCCTTTATTATTTCTTACGAATTCACTGAAAATCTAGAGAGAGAAACTATAAAGAGAAAGAAGAAAAGTATTCTGCTACTTCACTACTCCTATATCCAGTTCATTCTATGGTAAGGGGTATTATTTCTTTTTTATTCATGAAGAGAACTTACATTATTCCATTCTTTATTATTCTCATTGGAATAACTTTTATACGCTGATCACCCTATACTTGGTGAAATTCTTACATTATTCCATTCTTTATTATTATGTTGGAATAACTTTTTGTCATCACAATCTGCATATATGGTGAAATTCTTCCATTATTCCATTCTTTATTATTCATTGGAATAACCAAATATATCTGCTGTCTACCCCTATACTTGGTGAAATTCTTCATTTATTCCATTCTTTATTATTATGTTGGAATAACCTGTCTATGCAAAGTACCGCATACATGGTGAAATTCTTCTATTATTCCATTCTTTATTATTCTGTTGGAATAACCTGTATACACGGTCTACCCTATACTTGGTAAAATTCTTCAGTTATTCCATTCTTTATTATTATATTAGAATAACTTTTATGCATGCGAGTACCGCATACATGGTGAAATTCTTCATTATTCCATTCTTTATTATTCTGTTGGAACATCCTGTCAGTGCGTTTACGCAGGACTTGGTTCCGTTATTTATTATTCTGTTGGAATATCCTGTCGGTGCGTTTACGCATGACCTGGTTCCGTTATTTATTATTCTGTTAGAATAACCTTTCCGTATGATTATCGCATGCCCGGTGATTTCTTTTGTTATTCCATTCTTTATTATACTCGATTGGTTAAAGTTTTAACTTCTATACTCCATAAAATTAGTGGAATATCTTTGATATTTGTGCTTCATCCAGTATCTTTTCATGGAAATATTCTTCTCGAGCATTCTTGAATTTTACTCTACAAAGAAGTATCATGTCGACAATTTGGACTTTATTAGTTCTGGATAAATTAATTCTTGAACTTGTTTTATTGAATTATTATGTCATTGTCATCATCCTCATGTTTATATTATGTTGAAAGTCATATGTGGCCCATGTAGTGCATAGATGGACTTGAGTCCGATTATGACCGAGGATTATTCTAAGATAATCATGGCCGTAATGTTACAAATGATGTGGAAAAAGTCCTCATTGGCCCGTAGTGCATTGATGGACAGTTTTTGGTATGATTATAGCTATGGATTCTCTTCGGCCAAGGGTACAAAGATGAATTGTTTTATGGCATGATCAGGACCGTGGATGAAAACATGATTATCTTTAGCCCATAGTGCATGGATAATTCGTGGTCGTGATACTAAAGAATATCCTTGGCCTGTAGTGCAGGGATGATTTGATGATGTGGATTATTTATTAAGCTGAGTTTCAGCGATAAAAGTGATGAAAAACCTTTTAAATCATAGAAGATAGTAGATTTTATTCTCTACTTGACACTTCTAATGGATTGCTTGTTCCGCTGCAGTTAAACTTGATGTTTGTTATATTGTATCAGTTTAACACTGTTGAAGGCTAACGATAATTTATTCTGCATTATCTTAGTCATAATATTTCTTACTAGGCTAGTTGAGCTCACCCTTTTTTCTTTCATTGTTCTCTTCAGGAAATGAGAACGTAGCAGGGACTAGTCAAGGAACGGAGTGACGGTCCAGATGATAGCATTAGTAGTCCTCACTATTCTATGAAGTAGTGTGATAATAAATGTAATAAGATTGATTTTGAGTGTGGATATTGTCTAGATGACAATATTCATGTTAAAACTCTCAGATATGTTTTGTCGTATTTTGAGTTTGAATACTGTCTAGAAGACAATATTTGTATTAAAACTCACAGCTCATGTTGTATAATTAAGTTTGGATTTGAATTTCTTAACAAGTATTTTGGGACTCAAAAAGGGTGATTTATACCTTTTTTGGGGGGCGTCGCAGTTGGTATCAAAGCTTAGGGATATGATCCCTAGCTGAGATGTGACACAAGAACTAGGAGGGGAGAGACGGGGAATTCCTTCGCTAGTATGACCTACCTAAGTTTATTTGGTATTTAATTGGTCGGTCAGAGTATAGGGATAATATGTGATATGTTAATTAACCCTTGTTTTGTGACAGTGTTTGAAAATGGCATCTGAAAATGTTGAGATAAGAAATGGAGCAAAATAATATGACCGTATCGTAGTACGAGGCTAAGTTTGTCGAGTTATCCCGGTTTGCATCCCATTTGTTCGATAATGAGGAGTGAATGACGCGAATGTTTCTAAGAGGTTTGAAACCCGATATACGTCAATACCTCATTTCTCATAAACTTTGTTTATATTCAGATGTTGTGAATAGGGCTCAGTTATTGGAGCACGATAATGAGTTAGCACAACCAAAAGGTAATGACCAACAACACGATAATAATTGTACCGGTGGAAATGACCATCGGAATAATGATAACCATCGTGGGGGAAATTATCATGCCAAGAATGGGAACCACTTCGGTGGTAATCAATGCCAAAATAATAGAAGTGGAAAATTCAAGAAGAGAAGATTTAACGATGATGGGAAGACATTTGCAGCAGCACCAACACCAGCAACAAATTCTAGGGGAGGAGAACGACCGCCAGTTAGATGCTATAGATGAGGAGAGGAGGGACACATAAGTCCAAACTATTCACAGCCTTCCAAGGTATGTTTTAGTTGTTGAAAAGACGGTCACATAGCTCAATTTTGTCCTGTAGCAAAATGAAGTTCAGCTGGGACAGTGGCACCAAAGGCGGATATGGACAAAACAAAGTCGATGGTTTCAGGAAGAGCGTTTTTTGTGACTCCTCAAAAAGCGATTAAACCGAACGAAGTTAGCACGGGTTAGTTAATTATAAATTCTTGCGAAGTCTATACCTTATTAGATACCGGTTTTACCCATTATTTTATCTCTCTTGCTTGCGTTCAATGTTTAAATTTGACTCCGAAGAAGTTAGACTTTGACTTATTGGTTGAAACTCCGTTTGAAGAAACCTTCATTTCATGTGCTATCCAAGTCTTGGATGAGAGTCATAGTTTTTAAATGATATTTCTATTGTTAATAAATTTCTTGACGTATTCTTGAAGACTTCTTAGCCTACCCCTAGAGCGTGAAATCGAATTTTATATTGACCCCGGTATAAAAACCCATTTCTTAAACCTCAAATATTTCTTTACTTAAAATGAACGTATCATGCGCCAAAGACGTTGGTTCAAGCTGTTGAAGATTATGATCGTACCATTCAATATTATCATGGAAGAGCGAACGTGGTAGCTGACGTGTTGAGTAGAAGATCGTATGCGTTTACGAGTGCGATGTTGTTAACGCAAAGACTCATTTCGTATAACTTACAAATGATGAAGATAGAGTTAAAGACTCTAGGGACCCACATGAAGATAACGAATATACAAGTAGAATCGACTTTAATCAATAAAGTTAATGTCGTGCAAGCTACAGACTCGGAGCTGATGAATACTAAGAAGAAGGTTCAAGAGGGCGTTATTTTAAAAGCAAGAGTTGCTGAAAAGAGGAAATCTCAACCCTCAATTTAATTGGCCCATTTGAAATCCTCGATTGAGTAGGAACTGTGGCTTATAGACTCATTTTACTGCCAAGTATGTCGCGTGTTCATAACGTTTTTAACGTATCGATGTTACGTAAATATGTGAATGACCCGAACCACATTATTAATTTAGAACCGGACGAGATAACGAATGATTTAACGTTTGAGGAGATACGTGTTAAAATCTTGGATAAGAAGAATCGTATTCAACACTCAAAGGTTATACCTCAAGAGTTAGAATCTGACGAGGTATCCTCACCTGTTCAGCATACCAAGTACGTACGTAAATTTCGAGGGCGAAATTCCATAAAGAGGGGAGATTGTGAGACCGCATATTTTATGAATAAATATTTAATTTTTTCGAAATAATTTTTTTTAATATTATGGTGTGGATTTGATATAATGTTATAGTTGTGGGTAGTATTTATAAATTTTGCAAAGTATGCAAGTTGTCATATTATATTCGATTGGTCGGAGAATATTCGTTTTATCAGAGAATATTCGTACAACGGCACAATCATTGGTGGACCCCGCAACGGAATTATTGTCGGATTGAAAAAACGACAAAAAATATGTTTTATGAAAATAACGACGGAAGTTGTACCGTTAACTATTGAAACACTCGGTGTTAAGCGTCTGATACTGGCGTGGTTGCATAAGTAAGCACTACCAGTATTGATTATTGATGCTTACGTGATAAGTCACCCGGTTTTGTTTTATTGGTATTATTAATGTAATAAAATAGAAAAGCTTTTTATATAAAATGTAATACTTTTATAAAGTTATTCTATAAATAGAATATATTATATTCTATTATGCATAGTGTTTTTGCATAAAAATCTTTTTATATAAAAAGTAATACTTTTATAATGTTATTTGTTTTATTAGACAATAATTAGAATATATTATATTTTATTATGCATAGTGTTGTATAAATGCATGCATAGTGTTTTGCATAGTAAAATCTTTTTATATAAAACATAATACTTTTATAAAGTTATTCGTTTTATTAGATTATAAATAAAATATATTATATTTTATTCAAAAGATTTTGCTTTAAATCGACCATCCGATTAAAAGTAAATCAATACTGACCGCTTCATGAATTAGTTACTATATGGATCCATTCTTCTATAAATAGAAGCTCATTCCTTCATTATTTCTTACGAATTCACTGAAACTCTAGAGAGAGAAACTATAGAGAGATAGTTTTTCTTCTATAATCTTGAACGTATTTCTTTTTAAGAAAGCTTTGAGCGTAGTGCAAGTTTTCTTCGAGTATATCCTCGCCCTACCAGTCGGAGTACTCTTCTTTCAAAGGTAATGGATATTATTTGTTATACCTGTAAGGGGTATTATTTCTTTTGTATTCATGAAGAGAACTTTTGTTATTCCATTATTTATTATTCTGTTGGAATAACCTGTATACGCGGGATACCCTATACTTGATGAAATTCTTCTGTTATTCCATTCCTTATTATTATGTTGGAATAACTTTGTCTCTATGCAAGTCTGACATACATGGTGAAATTCTTCTATTATTCCATTCTTTACTATTCTTTCGTAATATCCTCGCATGCATGCGTTTTCTGTGGGACTGGTTCCATCATTTATTATTCCGTAGGAATATCCATCGTCAAGCGTTTACGCGGGACTTTGACCGGTTCCATTATTTATTATTCTGTCGGAATATCCTGTCGGTGCGTTTACGCATGACCTGGTTCCTCATGCTTATATTGTGATGAAAGTCATATGTGGCTTACGTGCATAGATGAACTTGGTATGATTATGACCAAGGATTATTCAGTATAATCTTGACCGTAATGTTACAAATGATGTGGTTAAAGTCCTCATTGTCCCGTAGTGCATTGATGGACAATTTTTGGTATGATTATGGCTATGGATTCTCTTCGGCCAAGGGTGCAAAGATGAATTGTTTTATGGCATGATCAGGACCATTGATGAAAACACGATTATCTTTGGCCCGTAGTGCATAGATAATTCGTGGTCGTGATATTAAAAAATATCCTTGGCCTGTAGTACAGGGATGATTCGATGATGTGGATTAATTTTTGAGCTGAGTCTCAGCAATAAAATATTAATTCATGGATATGACAATAATGAATATCCTTGGCCGTAGTGCATGGATAATTCATGGATGTGATATTAACGAATATCCTTGACCGTAGTGCAGGGGTGATTCGATGATGTAGATTATTTATTAAGTTGAGTCTCAGCGATAAAATATTGATAATAAACTTTTAAAAAGATAGTAGATATCATGCTCTACTTGACTCTTCTAAAATACAGTTGTATGTCTTTGGCCTGTAGTGCAAAGATGAATTATTAATGAATATCTTTGGCCGTAGTGAAAAGATGAATTTATTAGTATGATTATGAGCAGAAATTGTGATTTGGTATAACCATAATTTTTGATATTTTATGTGAAGATAGGTGATGAAAATTATCTTCGTCCTGGGTGCGAAAAGGAATTTAGAATCACAATTATGATTATGAGTTATTCATATTGTGACGCCCCCCAAAATAGGTCCATTCCATCCAACCCATTCTGAGTCGCCAAATACATGGTACAGAAAACAACTATAACTTTATTATAATTGTCGTGCAAAATACGACAACACATACTGTGAGTTCAAATACAAATATTATCTTCTAGACAATATCCACACCCAAATATATCCTCATTACAATTATTGATGCACTATTTTACAAAATAGTGAGGACTACTAAAACAGCTATCTTGAATCATCACTCCATACCCCGGCTAGTCCCTGCTAAATTCTCACATCCTGAGAAGAAAAATGGAACAAAAAGGAAAAGGGTGAGCTCAACTAGCCCAGTAAAGAATATTATGACAAAGATAATATACAACAAATTATCCTTAGTCTTCAACAGAAAAAATCTAATAAAAATACAATAGACAACAAGTTTTAGATCAACAACTGCAGCGAAAACAACAATTCATTAGAAGAGTTAAGTAGAGAATGAAATCTACTATCATCTATGAATTTAAAAGTCCATCATCAATATTTTATCCTCAGTAACATCAATCAATATACATCTTTGCACTATGGGCCAAAGATATTCATTTATATCACCAATTGGTCATGTTCATCTCAACACTGCTCATCTTTTGCACTACGCGCCAAAGATATTCATCGAGTAATCATTCATCTTTGCACTACAGCCAAAGATATTCATCAAGTATCACCATTAAGGACCGAGGATGATGAAAAACATTTTAGAGAACGAATCCAAAGAGACGGAAGGACAAATATTAGGGATTCAGATTACGCTTTATCCAAGATCAATAATACTTCATAATAACCAATTTTGAAGCGTAATTCAAAAATAAAGAACAAAACATGGATACAATCAAAGATAGTAACCATAATAGACATCTTGGACAAAAGAAGAAAATTTTATTTTTCTATGAATAAAGGCCATATTCGTGAATAAGTGCCGATATCGTGAATAGTAATCCCGACACAAAAAGTTCCAAATTTGATTAAAAGTTCAGATCAATACTTCAAGATAATGATATTGAAAGAAATAATATCATATATGAAGAAAATAACATCCCTTACCTCAAAGAAACAAAGATTTCCTGAATGAAAGGCCTGGATGTGATGTCGAATCGAAACTTATCTTGAATAGCAACTCTCAAAGTATCTAAATACTCACAAAATACGCTCGATAATATAGAGAGAGAAAGAGAGAAAACTTTGTTTCTGGAGTGATTTTCAATTCTAACTTAGCCCTCTATTTATAGGAAAATGTTAGCACGCGCGAAGCAGACTTGACTTGCTACCTGATGGCTTTACCTGCTACTATTGCCACCCACCACATTTGAAATTCAATTTGAGCACATTTCTCACCAACCACAAGTGAGGCCCGCTCAATTCTAGAATTTTCCACCAAAAATCATTTATAACATAATTTCTGAATCAGTTACCTCTTAAAATTCATAACAAATCATACGTTCATTTTTAACGGTTCAAAATTTGTGGACATATACTTATCTTATATATGTATAACATATCCAAAAAACACAATGATCCAACGGTCAGATTAAAAATTATAACTCACACAATATATCTTAAGAACAGTGATTTAATTTTTAATACCTCCATTCCGACAAAAATACCTCAACATTAATTCCTTCAATTATATCCACATAAAATAAATATATCCATCAATTATATCCACATAAAATAAATATTTTCTTATCATATAAATTAATAATTAATTATTCATAAATAATATTACAGAATCATAATTATGACAACCAGTGCCGTTCGTGAAAGAGGGGCTTTCCGATAAGGATTTCTCCTCATCAAGCCAAGCAATTAGGTGACCAAACCTCTCATTCACGTAACTTTCTAGACATTGCCAATAATGCTATCTAATAATATTATTCAAATAATATGAATTATTGATCTGATAATGGACAATACCGTGCCGTGATAATTATTAAAACAACAATAATATAAAATATCAACGCAGCAATTATTAAATCAATAAAATAAAATATTGAACAATAATTACTGTAACAATTATTGAGTAGTGCCTTCTTACGTATGAATCAATAATTCAACAATACTGCAATACCGTCAGCAATCGTTGCTTACCACACGATACATCGTATTTTAACCACCGTAATCCAACAAAGGTTAATTCGTAATAATTACGCCATTATTTATAAAACTCAACTTTGTCATTTTTTCATCCGATATTTATTCCGCTATGGGCCCCTCAATTAATCAACCGGCCAATGCATCGATATTCCCGACAAAAAGAATATTCCACGACCAAATGAATATTCCCCGACAGAAATGAATATTTTACAACCACTTGCTTATTTTGTAAAATTTGCATATTTCACCCCTAACCAAAACATTATATCAAATTAACTCCTTATTATTTCAAGATAATGAATAGAGAAAATTCAATTTTATTTATAAAAAGCTGGGGTCTTACAACCTCCCCTCCTTATGAAATTTCATCCTCGAAATTGACGTACGTACCTAGTATTTCGAAAAGGTGAGGGTACCTCGCTTTCATTTCTGATTCCAACTCCTAGGTCATTTCCTCAATAGTATGGTTCTTCCACAAAACTTTAACTTGTGGTATAATCTTGGTGCGTAGGACATGCTCTTTCATATCCGAGATCTTGACAGGTACCTCCTCGTACGTTAAATCTTTGGATATCTCATCCGGTTCTAACTCAATGATGTGGTTCGGGTCTTTCACATATTTACATAACATCGATACGTGAAAAATGTTATGAACACGCGACATACTTAGCGTTAAGGCGAGTCTATAGGCCACAGTTCCTACTCGATCGAGGATTTCAAATAAATCGAAGGTTTGAGCTTTCTTCTCTTCATTGACTCTTACTTCTAGAATAACGCCTTCTTGCACCTTCTTCTTTATATTCATCAGCTCCAGGTCTGTAGCTTGAGCGGCTTTAACATTATCGATTAAAGTCGATTCTACTCGTATATCATCACGTGGGTACCTAGAGCCTTTAGCTCTATCTTTATCGTTTGTAAATTATACGAAATAGGTCTTTGTGTTCAACAATATCGCACTTTTACTCTCGTACGATCTTCTACTCAGTGCGTCAGCTACCACGTTCACTTTTCCAGGATGGTATGGTCAGAACAGGTGCCGAAATGAGTCATCTCTTAAGCTCTTGGAAAATCTTCTCGCATTCCTCGCTCCATACAAATTTTGTATCTTTCCGAGTCAGCTAAGTTAACGGAGTAGCGATTCGAGAAAGTCCTTCCACGAATCTTCGATAGTAACCAATTAAGCCTAGAAAGCTAGATATTTCGATTACTGACTTAAGTTGCTCTCATATATGATTCATATCCCAATCTTGGATTGCACGTCACAATGGCACCTATCGTTTTACCACCACACAAATATAGAGTTCCCTACGGAGAGTCTCGCTTGGTGCATTTCCACAAAGGAAGTCACCAGATAGAGGCTCAGTACCAACTTTTGTACTTGGGTTTTAACTCACGAAGTTCAATAGAGCCATTTGATAAAAGATTTTAGAAATGGGATTTGTACCGGGTTCAAAGTCGATACAAAATTCAATATCAGACTCTGGGGGTAGGCCAACAAGTTCTTTAGGAAATACGTCAGGAAATTCACTAACAACAGAAATATCATTCAAATCTGACGTCTTTTGTTCAAATCCATGAAATGGGCTAAGAAAGCTTGACATCCATTTTTCAATAAACGAATGACTTTATGGCTTGCTATGCCAGTGATTGACTTTAGTGGTTTGGTTGCTTGAATTCCCATAATAGGTTGGTTAGGAAAAAATACTAACAACCTTACAAAAATAATCAATTTTTGCATGATGAGTAGTTAACCAATCAATCCCTAAAATCACATCAAAAGAAAGTATCTTTAAAGAAATAAGATCAACAGGTAATGTGATTGTGCCCACTTGGATCAAACAAGATTTATAAACTGTAGATGTAACGAAAGTTTCTCCTAACGGAGTCTCCACAGATAAGTCAAAGTCTAATTTCTCTGGAGTCAAGTTTATAAGTTGAGCACAAGCAGGAGAGATAAAAGAATGGGTAGAACCGGTATCTAACAGGGTATAGACTTCGCAAGAATTTATAATTAACTAACCCGTGATACCTTCGTTTGGGTTCTTCGCGTTTTGGGAAGTCACGACAAACGCTCTTCCATAAACCGCTGACTTTATTTTGTCCGTATCGGCCTTTTGGTGCCACCGTCCCAGCTGGACTTGATTTTGCTACAGGACAAAATCGAGCTATGTGACCATCTTTTCCACAACTAAAACATACCTTGCCAGGCTGTGAACAGTTTGGACTTATATGTCCCTCCTCTCTGCATCTGTAGCATCTAACTGGCGGTCGTTCTCCTCCCCTAGAATTTGTTGCTGGTGTTGGTGCTGCTGCTGACGTCTTCCCGTCATCGCTAAATCTTCTCTTCTTGAAATTCCCACTTGAATTATTTCTTCTATTATCTTGGCCATGATTACCACCGAAGTGGTTACCATTTCTAGCATGATAATTTCCTCCACGATGGTTATCATTGTTCCGATGACCGTTGCCACTAGTACGATTATCATCGAGTTGTTGGTCGTTATTCTTCGGTTGAGCTAACTCATTATCGCGCTCCAATAACTGAGCCCTATTCACAACATCTGAATATAAACAAAGTTTGTGAGAAATGAGGTATTGACGTATTTTGGGTTTTAAACCTCGCAGAAACATTCGCGTCATTCTCTCCTCATTATCAACCAAATGGGATGCAAATCGGGACAATTCGGCAAACTTAGCTTCATACTACGACACGTTCATATTATTTTGCTCCAGCTTGATGAACTCTACCTCCTTCATGTGACGAATACTTTCAGGAAAGTACTTGTCATTGAACAATTTCTAAAATCTTTCCCAAGACATGTTGAGTGCGGCTGACTGGGTACGCTTCACAGATTCCCACTAGTAATCTGCCTCACCACGGAACAAAAAGGTGGCGAATGGAACCTTATGTTGCTCCGTGCATCCGAAGACATCGAATATCTTGGTAATTTGTTTGACCCATGTTTCCGCCTTAATCGGATCGGGCTTTCCCCAGAAATCTGGTGGTCCTAACTCCTTGAACTGCTTGGCAATGACAAACCGCGCGTTGCTATCATTTCCACCCGTATTTTGTACACGAATCTCCCTCGTCTGATTTTGCATGAACTACAAAAAGCTTTTAAACATCCCATCATTCATCGTTTGCTCGTTAGTGTTATTTACAGGAGGAATATTGCCATCCTGTTGCACGTTCTCCTGGTTTGTGGTTAAAGGTGTCTCCACAGTCTCATACACTCCATTGTTAACGTTCTCAGCTGCCATTCTTAAATACTGCCATAAAACAAGGGTTAATTCAACAAATTAACATATCACATAATATCCCTATATTATGACCGGCCAACAAATAAGCTTAGGTAGGACACACTAGCGAAGGATTTACTCATCTCTCCCTTCCTAGTTCTATTCCCCGATCTCCACCAAAGACCATATCCCCAAGCTCTGATACCAACTGTGACGCCCCCCAAAATAGGTCCATTCCATCCAACCCATTCTGAGTCGCCAAATACATGGTACAGAAAACAACTACAACTTTATTACAATTGTCGTGCAAAATACGACAACACATACTGTGAGTTTAAATACAAATATTGTCTTCTAGACAATATCCACACCCAAATATGTCCTCATTACAATTATTGATGCACTATTTTACAAAATAGTGAGGACTACTAAAACAGCTATCTTGAATCATCACTCCATACCCCGGCTAGTCCCTGCTAAATTCTCACCTCCTGAGAAGAAAAATGGAACAAAAAGGAAAAGGGTGAGCTCCACTAGCCCAGTAAAGAATATTATGACTAAGATAATATACAACAAATTATCCTTAGTCTTCAACAGGGAAAAATCTGATAGAATACAATAGACAACAAGTTTTAGATCAACAACTGCAGTGGAAACAACAATTCATTAGAAGAGTTAAGTAGAGAATGAAATCTACTATCATCTATGAATTTAAAAGTCCATCATCAATATTTTATCCCTGTAACATCAATCAATATACATCTTTATACTACGGGCCAAAGATATTCATTTGTATCACCAGCTGGTCATGTTCATCTCAACACTGCTCATCTTTGCACTCACGCCCAAAGATATTCATCAGGTAATCATTCATCTTTGCTCTACAGGCCAAAGATATTCATCAAGTATCACCATTAAGGACTGAGGATGATGAAAAACATTTTAGAGAACAAATCCAGTGAGACAGAAGGACAAATATTAGGGATTCATATTACAATTTATCCAAGATCAATAATACTTCATGATAACCAATTTTGAAGCAGAATTCAAAAATAAAGACCAAAATATGGATACAATCAAAGATAGTAACCATAATAGACATCTTGGACAAAAAGAAGAAAATTTCATTTTTCGATGAATAGTGTCGTATTCGTGAATAGTGCCGTATACGTGAATAGTGTCGTATATGTGAATAGTAATCCCGACACAAAAAGTTTCAAATTTGATTAAAAGTTCAGATCAATACTTTGGCATAATGATATTGAAAGAAATAATATCATATATGAAGAAAATAACATCCCTTACCTCAAAGAAACAGTACTTTGGAATGAAAGGTTGGATGTGATCTTTGAATCGAAAATTGTAATTTGAATAAGAACTCTCAAAGTATCTAAATACTCACAAAATACGCTCGATAATATAGAGAGAGAAAGAGAGAAAACTTTGTTTCTGGAGTGATTTTCAATTCTAACTTAGCCCTCTATTTATAGGAAAATGTTAGCACGCCGAAGTAGACTTGACTTGCTACCTGATGGCTTTACCTGCTACTATTGCCACCCACCACATTTGAAATTCAATTTGAGCACATTTCTCACCAACCACAAGGGGCCCCGCTCAATTCTAGAATTTTCCACCAAAAATCATTTATAACATAATTTCTGAATCAGTCACCTCTTAAAATTCATAACAAATCATACGTTCTAGTTCAAAATTTGTGGACATATACTCAACTTATATATGTATAACATATCCAAAAATCACAATGATCCAACGGTCAGATTAAAAATTATAACTCACGCAATATATCTTAAGAACAATGATTTAATTTTTAATACCTCCATTCCGACAAAAATACCTCAACATTAATTCCTTCAATTATATCCACATAAAATAAATATATCCATCAATTATATCCACATAAAATAAATATTTCCCTATCATATAAATCAATAATTAATTATTCACAAATAAAATTACAGAATCACAATTATGACAACCAGGCCGTTCCCAGGAAAGATGGGACTTTCCGATAAGGATTTCTCCTTACTGGCGCGCAATTAGGTGAGCAAACCTCTCCTTGACAGAACTTTCTAGATATTGTCAATAATGCTATCTAATAATATTATTCAAATAATATGAATTATTGGTCTGATAATGGACAATACTGTGCCGTGACAATTATTGAAACAACAATAATATAAAATATCAACGCAATAATTATTGAATCAATAAAATAAAATATTGAACAGTAATTACTGTAACAATTATTGAGTAGTGCCTTCTTACGTCTTTAATCAATAATTCAACAATATCGCAATACCGCAAATGCTACATTGTGCTACTACGCCAGACATCGTATTTTAACCACCGTAAATCCAACGTTGTTAACGGTAATAATTACGCCATTATTTATAAAACTCAACTTTCTCGCTTTTCTTCATCCGACGCTTATTTCATTATGGGACCCTCAATTGATCAAGCGTCTGTAAATGCGGATATTCTCGACAAAAAAAAGAATATTCCACGACCAAACGAATATTCTCTAACAGAAATGAATATTTTACAACAACTTGCTTATTTTGTAAAATTTGCACATTTCACCCATAACCAAAATATTATATCAAATTAATTCCTTATTATTTTAAGATAATGAATAGAGAAAATTCAATTTTATTTATAAAAAGCCGGGGTCTTACACATATGATTGTGGACAGAAATTGTTGATTGATGTTACATGGATAAAACATTATTGGTGGACTTTTAACATGGAGAAGATAATAGACCTGATGGTCTATTTGACTCTTTTAATGGATTGCTTGTTCCGCTGCAACTATGGTTAAAAAGTTTTATCGTCTACCATATGTTCTAAATCTCTGATTTATTGTTGACGAAAGCTATTGATAATTAAATTATCTTTAGCTATGATATTCTTTACTGGGCTAGTTGTGCTCACCCTTTTTTCTTTACAATTCCTTCCAGGTAATAAGCGTGTAGCTGGGTCGAGCGGGGATAACAGGGAGATAGTGTGATGGTCCGAGACTGTCGAAGTTTCTCAATGCATTATAAGACGGCATGACAAGCAATATATAATGGTATTAAGGACCTAAGATGTGTTATACCATTATACGACACCCTATGATACGTATATTATATTTTATTATGCATAGTGTTGTATAGTGCATGCATAGTGTTTTGCATAGTAAAATCTTTTTATATAAAATAGAATACTTTTATAAAGTTATTCGTTTTATTAGATTATAAATAGAATATATTATATTTTATTTAAAAGATTTTGCTTTAAATATGGACCGTCCGATTAAAAGTAAATCAATCTGGAGCGTTCATGAATTAGTTACTATGCAGTCCATTCTTCTATAAATTGAAGCTCATTCCTTCATTATTTCTTACGAATTCTCTGAAACTCTAGTGAGAGAAACTATAGAGAGAATTCTTCTTCTATAATCTTGAGCGTATTTCTTTAGAGTTTAAGAAAGCTTTGAGCGTAGTACAAGTTTTCTTCGAGTATATCATCGCCCTACCAGTCGGAATACTCTTCTTTCAAAGGTAAGGGATATTATTTATTATACCCGTAAGGGGTATTATTTCGTTTGTATTCATGAAGAGAACTTATGTTATTCCATTCTTTAAAATTCAGTTTGAATAAACTGTATATGCGAATTACAGTATACCTAGTGAATTCTGTTGTTATTCCATTTTTTATTATTCTGTTGGAATAACCTGTATACGCGGATTACCGTATACCTGGTGAATTATGTTGTTATTCCATTCTTTATTATTCTGTTGGAATATCCTGTCGGTGCGTATTACGCCTGACCTGGTTTCATTATTTATTATTCTGTTGGAATAACCTGTCTGTGCGATCTATCGCATGCATGGTGATTTCTTTTATTATTCAATTCTTTATTATTCTGTTGGAATATCCTATCGGTGCGAATTTTGCCTGACCTAGTTCCGTTCTTTATTATTTTATTGGAATAACCTGTCTGTGCGGTCTATCGCATGCTTGGTGATTTCTGTTGTTATTCCATTCTTTATTATTCTGTCGAAATATCCTGTCTGTGCGTTTACGCCCGACCTGGTTCCATTATTTATTATTCTGTTGGGAATAACTCATGCTCATGCGATCTATCGCACGCATGGTGAATCCTACTGTTATTCCATTCTTTATTATTCTGTTGGAATAACCTGTGTATGTGGATTACCACATGCATGGTGAATGATCCTTTGTATTTCATTCCTTATTAAATTATGCAAATGATCTGTTTACGTGGATTATGATGAAAGTCATAATAAAAGCATTGGACTGATGAAAATCATGGTATATGTGGTATTAGTAAGTGTTATGATGAGTTATTTTAGTTGTTATGTGAAAATATGGAAGTTTCTTAGAAATCACAAAGGGTTGAAAAATTAGATTTTGGTGAAAATGGAACATTAAATTCAATTGACCATATCTCCTATTATATTTCGAATTTTTGAGTGTGGTCAAGTTCTAGAGTTAGATCTATGAGTTTCCTAACTTACCCAAGTGGAATCATCGGAAAAGGTGTTGTAGATTTTCGTGTGGACTGATTTTCGCAAAGGAGTCAAAAACCAAAATTTCCAAAAAGGATACTGTCCAAAATTTTAAAAGGGCATTTTCAGCCACTTAAATTGTGAGAAATATTCCGGCCATTTGGGACATGGAAATATATGGTATAAAGTACCACCTGTCCAAAAATGAACTCATTTCGACATAAAATGAGCAAGTTATGACCATTTCAATATTTAGGTTTTTTCGACGAAAAATGCTATAACTGGAGTTCTATAACTCTGATGACCATGGAATTTAAACTGGAAGCTCACGTTAACACGTGTAAGATACTGCCAAGATTTGGGAAATTTTGGAGTTAAACTTGAGGTAGCTAATTTCTTAAGGAATTAATTAGAAATTAATTTTTAAAAAATAGTAAATGAATTTTAAAAATTCCGAGAAAAATATATGTTCAATATGGGACTATATTATGCTAAATCCCAGAAAAGCATAATTTTTGGGACTGATTTGGTATTTTTTACGAAAATAGTTTAGTTACGAACATATGAGTTAAATATGTTATGTGAAGTTGAAGAATTGGTAAATAGGATTTTAGGGCTTGAAAATCCTATATAAGGTATATGCAGATTTTTGATGAGGGATTTGATCATTGATGATGAAATCTTATAAGTATGACATTTTTGAATGATTAAATGCATTATTTGATAAAGTGTAAATAATTGAAATAAATTATTTATAAGTTTAAGAAAAGATTAAAATATTATTATAATATTAATGACATTAAATTATGAGATTATTAAGTGATTGATAACATTTGGTTATTATTGAACGTTGGATAAATTGTATTATAAAATTTTAATATTTATCCTTTATCTCATTTGATTGATTCTTTATGTCATTGTCATCATCCTCATGCTTATATTATGTTGAAAGTCATCTGTGGCCTGTAGTGCATAGATGGACTTGGTATGATTATGACCAGGGATTATTCGGTATAATCATGATCGTAATGTTATAAATGATGTGAAAAAAGTCCTCATTGGCCCGTAGTGCATTGATGGACAGTTTTTGGTATGATTATGGCTATTGATTTTCTTCGGTCAAGGGTGCAAAGATGAATTGTTTTATGGCATGATCAGGACCGTTGATGAAAACACGATTATCTTTGGCCCGTAGTGCATGGATAATTCGTGGTCGCGATACTAAAGAATATCCTTGGCCTATAGTGCAGGGATGATTTGATGATGTGGATTAATTATTGAGCTGAGTCTCAGCAATATAATATTAATTAATGGATGTGATAATAATGAATATCTTTGGCCGTAGTGCAAAGATGATTTAATTAGTATGATTATGAGTAGAAATTATGATTTGGTATAACCATGATTTATGATGTTTCAGGTAAAGATATGTGATGAAAATTATCTTCGTCCTGGATGCGAAGAGGAATTTAGAACCACGATTATGATTATGAGTTATTCATATGATTGTGGACAGGAATTGTTGATTGATATTACAGGGATAAAACATTATCGGTGGACGTTTAACATAGAGAAGATAATAGATCTGATGGTCTATTTGACTCTTCTATTGGATTGCTCGTTCCGCTGCAACTATGGTTGAAAAGTTTTATCATCTACCATATGTTCTAAATCTCTGATTTATTATTGATAAAAGTTATTGATAATTTAATTATCTTTAGTCATAATATTCTTTACTGGGCTAGTTGTGCTCACCCTTTTTGCTTCACAATTCTTTTCAGGTAATGAGAGTGTAGCTGGATCGAGCGGGGATAACAGGGAGATAGTGTGATGGTCCGAGACTGTCGAAGTTTCTCAATACATTATAAAACGGCATGACATGCACCAGATAATTGTATTGAAGACCTAAGATGTGTGTGTCGTATTTTATACGTCACTTAATAATTGAATTTGGCGAACAACAATAGGGTGATGAGAGCCCGACTTTGAAAGCGTCAAAAGTGCACCTCATTAGAATGAATATGATAGTAATTTTCTCGTTCTTCTTTGGGGTCTTAAAATATTTGCTGCTGTATTTTATATGGCATTGTAACAATTTGAGTTTGGATACTGTCTACGAGATAATATTGTATTAAAACTCACAGCTTAACTGTGGTCGTATTCTATTTGACAGTTCAACAGTTGTATACATGAAATTTGTAATTGATTTTTATAGTGTGATATCTGGAGACTCAGAATGGGTCGTGTATACCTATTTTGGGGGCGTCACAAATGGTATCAGAGCTTAGGGATATGGTCGCCGGCGGAGATAAGAGTCTAGAACTAGGAGGGGAGAGACGAGTTATATACTTCGCTAGTGTGTGACTTATCTAAGCTGAAATTATTTACTTGATAGGTTGAAAAATTATGATATATCGATTAACCTTTGTTTTGAAACTATATTCTAGAATGATATCTGAAATATACAGGAGATGAGAAATGGGAAAATCATGATAGCGAAGAAATTACCGGGAAGGTACAATCTGAAAAGAAAGCAAGGTATTCTCATCTCTTCGAATATCAGGTACGTACGTAAATTTCGAGGGCAAAATTTCATAAGGAGGGGAGATTGTGAGACCCCGAATTTTATGAAATAAAAGTATTCAATTTTTCTATTTTGGTAAATAGTTAAATTGATAAAATTTTAAAGTTAAGGGTAATATGTGAAAATTTTTGCAAAGTAAGCAAGTTGATATAAAATATTCTTTTTGTCGGGGAATATCCCTACGACGGTACAATCATTGGTGGATCCCACAACGGAATTATTGTCGGATTGAGAAAACGAAAAAAATATTTTTATGAAAATAACGGCGGAAGTTTTACCGTTAAAACTGTTCAACTACTCGGTAGTAAAAGTACAGTAATACGCGTGATTGCATAGTAGCACACAGTATTGCTTAATACTTACGTGATAAATCACTCAGTTTTGTTTTATTAGTATTATTAATGTAATAAAACAGAAAAACTTTTTATATAAAACAGAATACTTTTATAAAGTTATTCTATAAATAGAATATATTATATTTTATTATGCATAGTGTTGTATAGTGCCTGCATAGTGTTTTGCATAGTAAAATCTTTTTATATAAAACATAATACTTTTATAAAGTTATTCGTTTTATTAGATTATAAATAGAATATATTATATTTTATTTAAAAGATTTTGCTTTAAATATGGACCGTCCGATTAAAAGTAAATCAATCTGGACCGTTCATGAATTAGTTACTATGCAGTCCATTCTTCTATAAATAGAAGCTCATTCCTTCATTATTTCTTATGAATTCACTGAAACTCTAGAGAGAGAAACTATAGAGATAATTCTTCTTCTATAATCTTGAGCGTATTTCTTTAGAGTTGAAGAAAGCTTTGAGCGTAGTACAAGTTTTCTTCAAGTATATCTTCGCCCTACCAGTTAGAATACTCTTCTTTCAAAGGTAAGGGATATTATTTGTTGTACCCGTAAGGGGTATTATTTCGTTTGTATTCATGAAGAGAACTTTTGTTATTCCATTCTTTATTATTCTGTTGGAATAACCTGTATATGTGAATTACCGTATACCTGGTGAATTCTATTGTTATTATATTCTTTATTATTACATTGAATAACTCAGATATCTGTGGATTCTGGTATACACCGGTGAATTCTGTTGTTATTCCATTCTTTATTATTACATTTGGAATATCCGCATTATATGTATTATGCCCGACTGGTTCCATTATTTATTATTACATTGGAATAACTCCGTCTGCATGCGATCTATCGCATGCATGGTGATTTCTTTTATTATTCAATTCTTTATTATTACATTGGAATATCCTCATCTTGGTCGAATTTTGCCTGACCTAGTTCCATTCTTTATTATTTTATTGGAATAACATGTCTGTGCGGTCTATCGCATGCTTGGTGATTTCTGTTGTTATTCCATTCTTTATTATTCTGTCGAAATATCACGTAAATGCGTTTATGGGACTGGTTCCATTATTTATTATTCTATTGGGAATAACTCAGATGTATGCGATATCGTGACGCATGGTGAATCCTACTGTTATTCCATTCTTTATTATTCTATTGGAATAACCTGTCTATGTGAATTACCACATGTATGGTGAATGATCCTTTGTATTTCATTCCTTATTAAATTGTGGAAATGATCTGTTTACGTGAATTATGATGAAAGTCATAATAAAAGCATTGGACTGATGAAAATCATGGGTATATGTGGTATTAGTAATTGTTATGATAAGTTATGTTAGTTATTATGTGAAAACATGAAAGTTTCTTAGAAATCACAAAAGGTTGAAAAATTAGATTTTGGTGAAAATGGAACATGAAATTCAATTGACCATATCTCATATTATATTTTGAATTTTTGAGTGTGGTCAAGTTCTAGCGTTAGATCTATGAGTTTCCTAACTTACCCAAGTGGAATCACTGGAAAAGGTGTTGTAAATTTTCGTGTGGACTGATTTTCGCAAAGGAGTCAAAAACCGAAATTTCTAAAAAGGCTACTGTCCAAAATTTTAAAATGGCATTTTCAGCCACTTAAATTGTGAGAAATATTCCGGTCTTTTGCGAAATGGAAATAAATGGTATAAAGTACCTCTTGTCCAAAAATGAGCACATTCCAACTTAAAATGAGCAAGTTATGACCATTTCAATATTTAGGTTTTTCCTTCGAAAAACGCTATAACCGGAGTTCTATAACTTCGATGACCATGAAATTTAAAATGGAAGCTCACGTTAACATGTGCAAGATCTTGCCATGATTTGGGAATTTTTGGAGTTAAACTTGAAGTAGCTAATTTCTTAAGGAATTAATTAGAAATTGATTTTTGAAATATAGTAAATGAATTTTAAAAATTCCGAGAAAAATATATGTTTAATATGGGACTATATTATGCTAAATCCCAGAAAAGAATAATTTTTGGGACTGATTTGGTATTTTTCATGAAAATAGTTTAGTTACGAATATATGAGTTAAATATGTTATGTGAAGTTGAAGAATTGGTAAATAGGATTTTAGGGCTTGAAAATCCTATATAAGGTATATGCAGATTTTTGATGAGGGATTTGATTATTGATGATGAAATCTTATGAGTATGATATTTTTGAATGATTAAATGCATTATTTGATAAAGTGTAAATAATTAAAATAAATTCTTTATAAGTTTAAGAAATGATTAAAATATTATTATAATATTAATGACATTAGATTATGAGATTATTAAGTGATTGATAACATTTGGTTATTATTGAACGCTGGATAAATTATATTATAAAATTTTAATATTTATCATTTATCTCATTTGATTGATTCTTTTTGGCATTGTCATCATCCTCATGCTTATATTATGTTGAAAGTCATTTGTGGCCTGTAGTGCATAGATGGACTTAGTATGATTATGACCAGATATAATCATGACCGTAATATTATAAATGATGTGGAAAAAGTCCTCATTGGCCCGTAGTGCATTGATGGATAGTTTTTGGTATGATTATGGCTATGGATTCTCTTGACCCAAGGTGCAAAGATGAATTGTTTTATGGCATGATCGGGACCATTGATGAAAACACGATTATCTTTGGCCCAGTGTGTATGGATAATTCATGGTCGTGATACTAAAGAATATCCTTGGCACAGAGTGCGGGGATGATTCGATGATGTGGATTAATTATTGAAATGAGTCTCAAAGATGAAATATTAATTCATGGATGTGATAATAATGAATATCTTTGGTAGTAGTGCAAAGATGATTTAATTAGTATGATTATGAGCAGAAATTGTGATTTGGTATAACCATGATTTATGATGTTTCAGGTAAGGATAGGTGATGAAAATTATCTTCGTCCTGGGTGCGAAGAGGAATTTAGAACCACGATTATGATTATGAGTTATTCGTATGATTGTGGACATGAATTGTTGATTTATGTTACAGGGATAAAACATTATCGGTGGACGTTTAACATAGAGAAGATAATAGATCTGATGGTCTATTTGACTCTTCTAATGGATTGCTCGTTCCGCTGCAACTATGGTTGTAAAGTTTTATCATCTACCATATGTTCTAAATCTCTGATTTATTATTGATGAAAGCTATTGATAATTTAATTATCTTTAGTCATGATATTCTTTCTTGGGCTAGTTGTGGCTCACCCTTTTTTGCTTCACAATTCCTTTCGGTAATAAGAGTATAGCTGGGTCAAGCGGGGATAACAGGGAAATAGTGTGATGGTCCGAGACTGTCGAAGTTTCTTAATATATTATAAAACGGCATGACATGTAACAGATAATTGTATTGAGGACCTAAGATGTGTGTGTCGTATTTTATACATCACTTAATAATAGATTTTGGCAAACAACAATAGGGTGATGAGAGCCCGACTTTGAAAGCGTCAAAAGTGCACCTCATTAGAATGAATATGATAATAATCTTCTCGTTCTTCTTTGGGGTCTTAAAATATTTGTCACGTATTTTATATGGCATTGTAACAATTTGAGTTTGGATATCATCTCTACGAGACAATATTGTATTAAAACTCACAAACTTAACTGTGGGTCGATTCTATACGATAGTTCAACATTTGTATACATGAAGTTTGTATTTGATTTTTATAGTGTGATATCCGGCGACTTTTCGAATGGGCCGTGTATACCTATTTTGGGGCGCCACAAATGGTATCGAGCTTAGGGATATGGTCATTTGACGGAGATAAGAGTCTAGAACTAGGAGGAGAGACGAGTTATATACTTCATTAGTGACTTACCTAAGTCAAATTGTTTACTTGATAAGTTGACAAATTGTGATATATCGATTAACCTTTGTTTTGAAACTATATTCTAGAATGATATCTGAAATACAAGAGATGAGAAATGGAAAAATCATGATAGCGAAGAAATTACCGTGAAGGTACAATATGAAAAGAAAGCAAGGTATTCTCATCTCTTCGAATATCAGGTACGTACGTAAATTTCGAGGGCGAAATTTCATAAGGAGGGGATATTGTGAGACCCCGAATTTTGTGAAATAAAAGTATTTAATTTTTTCTATTTTGGTAAATAGTTAAATTGATAAAAGGTTAAAGTTAAGGGTGATATGTTAAAATTTTTCAAAGTAGACAAGTTGTCATAAAATACCCGATTACTATTCACTCTAGTATTATTCACTCGGGTATTTGGGGCACTTTTTGTGTTGGAGTTGTGACACCCCCAAATCCAGGTACTTCATTCCCACAGGATCTAGTGTTCACTTAATCAAACATTCATATCTAACTACCCAATCACAATAAAACTGGAAAAATAAAACCTTTCCCATTAAAGGGTTACATAATAAAATCTCTCAGGTTATCTAACCTTTAATTACAATCATTCAAATGTGGAAATTAAATAAACTTCATTAAAACCAAGTCTAAGATCATCGTAATAAAAATCTAACATCTCAATCAAAGTAAAATTACAAGTCTTCATCACTTGCACATTTTTTCCTTTCCTTTGCTAGACGAAGGTTCATCTACCTTCTCTTTAAATAGTCGCAATGAGTTTTAAAATATGCAAGAGTGAGCAAAACAATTGCTCACCGGATACAATATGAAATTAACATAAGTATAGTAATAATAACTGCCAATAATAGGCTCATCAACAATGAATAGTACTCTATCATCTATAATCAGAAACTGAAATCCAAAATGTGGAATAAATATAATTGAGGGTCATAAGACTATGAACTATGTCCACGCCATGCAGTAATCTTTCAACTCCAACTTTAATAAATATAAGACTATAAGACTCCCTCGCATTTAGGGGATCACCCTTCGTACCATGTATTGTGCACAAACATTTAACGCTACGCGTAAGTTAACCCCAATCATAACATTAGGGTTGTTCATCTCATATTTAGAGTACAAGTCCGCACTAAAGGAAGTTTGGTTTGGATAAGCTTTCGGGGTAATTTGAATTCAACGAACATCAACTAAGGATTAGTTGAATGAAACCAAGAACATTTCACTATAGAATAATCGTGATTGAATCAATCATAGTAAACTAAAGTCATGCTTTAGGAATAATCTAAGAGCATACAATTTGAATAACTATAACACCTTGCTTGAACAATACTAAGCCAAGGTTAATTAGAATTGAATACTAAGCATGCATAACAATTTGATCGATAAAAATGTTCAACATTAGAATATATAAATTTTCATGCTAAACAACAAGTTAAATACAAGAATAACTTGCTCAAGAATAACTTACATCATTATATCATAATCGAATTGAAACCATAATTAGTTCAACAAGATAAAGGATTAGAAAAACTTGCTTAAAGAAAATTTAAGCGATTGCACAATTTTAAAAGTAGAGTTAAAGAACTTGCCTTGCTCGTAGGCTAAACCAAATCAATAAGAATCACAATATCTTATAAACATATGTCATCATGACATAATTAGTCATTACCATCTTACAAACATAACTAAGTACGTTCATCATTTAAAATTGGATTTTTAATCACATAATCAAGTTATAACACAAGTTAATTGTTAATAACATACTTATTCATAGTATAAAAATACTAAAATCAACATTTTACAGTCCTACTATCATCACATAACAATTCCTTAAAATTTTAAGTACAAAATCAACACTGTCAGACCATTATTCTTTAACTCACGCCCATGCATACCACGCTTTATATCGATGGGTTGCGATGCGACGTGAGGATATGAATGAATCATGCGCATACAAAAATCTTACAAAGTCATCATGCTTAAATGCGGACCTCTCGGCAGCAGTTTCGACAACAACAAAGACAGAAAAAGCCAATTTTGGCCTACAAGCTCATTTCTAACAAACTAATTAGCACATAAATCATATAGAGACTTCATGTAAACATATTTCAAAAACTCTAAACATGATTCTACCCATACAACAACATAAACAACAAAATTAACACACCCAAATTCACTATTTTAGCTAAAACTCATTTTTTATATTTCAATGAAAATCAACACTGTAACTTTTGTTTTTCAACCAAAACCACTAATTCAAAGTATTTTTATCAACAATTATACCCAAAATAGGTATACATCACCCATTCCGAAGTTGTCAATACATGGTACGTAAACAACTACAACTTTATTATTACAACAAGAAACTGTGAGTTTGAATACAAATATTATCTTCTAGACAATATCTATACTCAAATAAATCCTCATCACATTTATTGATACATTATTTTACAAAAAAATGGTGAGGACTACTAAACAACTCTCTCTAGAACCTTCATTCCATACCCCGACTCAGCATCGCTATATTCTCGCCTCCCGAGAAGAAAAATGGAACAAAAAAAGGAAAAGGGTGAGCTCAACTAGCCCAAAGAAGAATATTATGACTAAGATAATATACAACAAATTATCGTTAGTCTTCAACAGGAAAAAATCTAATAGAATACAATAGACAACAAGTTTTAAATCAATATTCGCAAATGAAATAATAATTCATTAGAAGAGCAAGTAGAGAAATGCAAACTACTATCTTCTATGTATGAATTTAAAAGTTCATCGCTCATCTTTTATCCCCGTAACATCAATCAATATATATCTCGAATCAAATATTCATCTTTGCACTACAGTGCCAAAGATATTCATCACTTGGTCATGTTCATCTAAACACCTGTTCATCTTTGCACTACGGGCCAAAGATATTCATCAGAAATCATTCATCTTTGCACTACAGCCCAAAGATATTCAATAATATCATCATTTAAGACTGAGGATGATGAAAAATATTTTTAAAGAAACGAATCCAAAGGAAACAAAAATGACAAGGATTAAGGATTAAGGATTCGTGATTTTGTTTTATCCATGTCCAAAAAAAATACCTCAAAAATAATCATAGTGGTGTAAAATTCAAGAATGATCAAAACATGGATACAATCAAAGCTAGTATCCACAATAGATATTTTAGACGAAAAGGAAAAATTTTCATTTTTTTCAATGAATAAAGGCCGATTCGTGAATAAGATCAGATACGTGAATAAAGGCCGTATACGTGAATAAGAATCTCCGACACCAAAAGTTCCAAATTTGATAAAAACTTCAGATCAATATTTCAAAGATAATGATATTGAAGAAATAATATCATTACGAAAAAATAATATCCTTACTCTGAAAAGATACAAGATTTAACCTGAATAATCGGATATAAGCTATAACTTGAACTTGCACCGTATATAGCAATACTCAAAGTATACTCAAAATACTCACAAGAATACGCCGATAATATAGAGAGAGAAAAACTTCAATTTCTCGTGTGATTTTCAATTCTAACCCAAGACCCTATTTATAGAAAAATGCTTAAACACCAAAGCGTAAAATTTAATAAAATATTAATATATATTTATTAAATTCCTACGCACCCAAAATCTGATTCAAACCATCACCACCAAGAGTGACTCACCTTGCCTAACTCAAAAAAAAAACGTTTTTCTTATTAAAAATATTTAAAACTTCAAAATTAATTATTTTGAGCTTCGTAACTTCAATAATTCACAATAAATAGCCCTTTTGTCGTAAAAATTGAATCTCATGAAGTTTTTATAGGAAATTCAATTCTCTACAACTTTGCGTAAGAAAGTTTTTCCAAATCCAAAATGTAAATTGACCAAATCCATAAACTATGATTTTACAAAGCTGCTATAATCAAATTTCAAATAAGAAATGGGGTCCACCGACATGTTTAACATGTTTTAAACATTTATTGCAACAAAAATACTCTTTTCTCCTCAGATACTCATATATCACACATTCATTGTAAAATATCACCATTATTATATTATTAAAATATAATAATATATTTAAATGAATTATTTTATCGTAAAAAGATAAAATTTTAATTTTCAACAATTGTCACATTAAAAAATTTTCTCCATCTATATCCACATAAAATCAATATTTTCCTCATCATATAAATCAATAATTAATTATTCACTTAATAATATTACGTAATCACAATATCGACAACCAGCAGCTCCTGTGAGAGAGAGGGCTTTCAATAAGAATTTCTCCTTATCAAGCTACGCAATTAGTGACCAAACCTCTCCTTAGATGTAACTTTCTAGACATTGCCAATAATGTTATCCAATAATATTATTCAGATAATATGAATTATTGCTTCGATAATGAAAAATACCGTAGAAGACAATTATCAAACAACAAAGAATATAAAATATCAACACAAAGAATTATTGAATCAATAAAATAAAATACCGAATAAGAATTATCGTAATAATTATCGAGTAGTGCCTTCACGTAAGAATCAATAATTGGTGCACTACCGTGCTACCGTGTTTTTAACCAATTTAGTAGTATTTTAACAAAGATTAATCAGAATAACTACGCCATTATTTTTAAACAACTTATTCTTGTCGCTTTTCTTCCTCCAATCGCTTTCCGCATGGGCCCACACACGGTCATACTACATATATTTAATATTCCCCGACAAGCATTTAATATTCCACGACCAAACGAATATTCCCCGACAATAATGAATATTTTATAACCACTTGCTTATTTTGAAATATTTGCGATTTTACCCATAACTATCCACATTAATCAAATCAACCCTTACTATTTCAAAATAATAAATAGAGAAAATTAAATTTCATTAATAATAAGTTGGGGTCTTACAACCTCCCTCCTTATGAAATTTCGCCCTCGAATCGACGACGACTGTGTTTTCAAAAGGTGAGGATACCTCGCTTTCATTTCCGCTTCCAATTCCTGTGTCATTTCCTCTATAGATGGTTCCTCCACAAAACTTTAACTTGTGGTATAACCTTCGTATGTAGGACATGCTCCTTCCTATCCAAGATCTTGACAGTACCTCCTCACACGCTAAGTCTTCTACTATCTCGTCCTGCTTCTAACTCTATAACGTGGTTCGGGTCTTTCACATATTTACGGCAAGTACGATATGTGAAACACATTATGAACACGAGACATACTTTGAGGTAACGCGAGTCTATAGGCTACATTTCCTACTTCCTGGCAAGAATCAAATGGACCAATATATCGTGGATCGAGCTTTCCTCGCTTCCCAAATCTTGTAACTCCTTCCATGGAGCTACACTCAACAACAATACGTGATCCCCAATACTAAATTCCACGCCTTTTCGATGAAGATCCGCATAACTCTTTTGTCGATCTTGTGCCGCTTGTATACGCTGTCGAATCATTTGGATCTTTTCAGTAGTCATACGCATTAACTCTAGTCCCAACAATGTTGCTTCACCCACCTCATCCCAACATATATGAGAGAGCGACATTTTCGCCCATATAATGCTTCAAATGGAGCCACACCTATACTTGCCTCGATAATCGTTGTTGTAGGAGAATTCCACCAATGGTAAATACTTATCCTAACCGCCTTTTGAAGTCTAGGACACAGTAGTCTTAATAGATCTTCAAGAGTTTGAATAGTCCTCTCTCGATTGTCCGTCTGCTTGAGGATGGTATGCCGAATCAATCAGAAATCTGCGCTCCATAGCTTTTTGCAAGCTAACCCAAAATCTTGAAGTGAATCTTGGGTCACGATCCAAACTATGGATACTGGCATGCCATGCAACCTCACAATCTCATTTATATATATACTAAAGAAGACGCTCAAGGAATAAGTCTCCCGTGATTTCAAGAAAAATGAGCAGACTTGGTTAATCTATCAACAATAACCCAAATAGCATTGATGCCTTGAGAAACCGTAGGAAGACCCGTAACGAAATCCATGGTAATGTGTTCCCACTTCCATTTCGAATCTCAAGTGGTTGCAACGGACCCTTTAGGTACTAGATGCTCCGCTTTACACACGCTGACAAGTTAAACACATCGAGATAAACTTTTTGCAATCTCTCTCTTCATATTGTTCCACCAAAATGTATGTCAAGATCACGATACATTTTAGTACTTCCAGATGGATTGCAAATGGTGTATTGTGTGCCTCCATCATAATCTTGTACTTCAAATCGAGTCGTTAGAACACAAAGTCCGGAGTGGACTCAAGTATTCCTTCTTCATCAATTCTCGCCCTAATATAACTCCTTCTTGTACTTTCTTCTTCATATGCATCACCCGCCTGGCGGGCTTGAGCAACCTTAACTTTTTCTATTAAAGTTGGCTCTATGCGATACTTGACATCATCGCACTCATTCCCGTGATATGATCTTCTACTCAACGCGCCACCTACCACGCTCGCTTTTCCAGATGGTATCAATAGTGTGGTCGTAGTCTTTCAATAGCTCGAGCCAACGTCAGCCGCCAGATGTTGAGTTCTTTTTGAGTGAAGAAATATTTAAGGCTTTTATGGTCCTAATATATCTCCACTTCTCTCCCCATATAGATAGTGCCTCCATATCTTTAATACGAAAACGATCACGCCGCTAACTCTAGATCATGAGTAGGATAATTCCTCTCATACTCTTTTTAGTTGTCGCGAGGCATAGGCTATGACTTTCCCACGCTGCATGAGAACACATCCTAACCCTTTGCCTCAAGCATCATCAGAGATAACAAATCCATCCGAACCAGATGGTATTGTTAGAACAAAAGCAAAATAAGTCTCCTCTTAAGCTCTTGAAACTCTTCTCGCATTCTTCGCCCAAACAAATTTTGTATCCTTCCGAGTTAGTCGAAGTTAATGGAGTAGCGATTCGAGAAAACCTTCCACTAATCTCCGATAATAACCAAATAAGCCCAAAAACTACGATTTCACCACCGACTTTTGCTGTTCTAACTTTGTATTGCTTCAATCTTCACGGATCAACAGATACTCCATGTTTCGACACCACGCGCTCAAAGAAATGCTACTTCCTCAAGCCGTAACTCGATTTCTTCAACTTGGCATAAAGCTTGTTTTCACGGGCCTTTGAGTACCAAATTTTCAAATGGTGCTCATGATCTTCACGACTTTTTGAATATATGAGGATGTCATCAATAAAGACAACAACGAATCGATCCAAATATTCCTTGAATACTCGATTCATCATATCCATGAAAGTCATAGGAGCATTAGTCAATCCGAAAGACATGACTAAGAATTCATAATGCCCGCATCGAGTTCTAAAGGCGCCTTTTGAATATCCTCGCCTAATCTTCACCGATGATATCCGTAATCTAAGATCGATCTTTGAAAAAAATTGTGCCCTCAGAATCGGTCAAACAAGTCATCAATACGAGGTAGAGGATACCTATTCTTGATGGTGACATGGTTCAATTCCCGATAGTCAATACAAAGTCGCATACTCCCGCCTTTTTTCTTTACGAAAAACAGAGCACCCCAAGGAGATGTACTAGATTTAATGAAACCGATGTCCAACAATTCCTCGAGTTGGACCTTTAACTCCTCAAGTTCAATAGAGCCATTCGATATGGGGTTTTAGAAATGGGCTTTGTACCAAAGTTCAAGATCAATAAAGAATTCAACTTCACGCTCGGGGTAGACCGGAAGTTCTTCAGAAATACGCCAGAAAGTCAATAACAACAGAATATTATTCAAATTTGACGTGTCTTTATTCAAATCCATAACATGGGCTAAGAAAGCTTGACATCCGCTTTTTCAATAAACGAATAGCTTTATGATTAGATATGATGTTGATTGATTTTAATGGTTTAGTTGTTGAATTCAACAACAACAAGTTGGTTAGAATATGAAAACTAACAACCTTACGAAAACAATCAATTTTGGTATGATGAGTAGTTAACCAATCAATCCCTAAAATCACATCAAAAGCAAGTATCTTTAAAGAGATAAGGTCAATGTGTAAGGTGATGGTGCCAACTTGAATCAAACAAGATTTATAAACAAAGGATGTGATGAAAGTTTCTCCTAACGGAGTTTCCACAGATAGTCAAAGTCTAATTTTTCTCCGAGTCAAATTTAAACGCTGAGCACAAGTAGAGAGATAAATGAATGGGTAGCACCCAGATTCAGTAAAGTATAAACTTCACAAGAATTTATGATTAGCTTACCCGTGATCACCTCGCTTGGGTTCCTCGATTTTGACCACCACAACAAACGCCTTCCAGAACCGCTGACTTTGACTTTTCTCGACAATCTTTTGAGTCACCGTCCCTCACTGAACTAGGTTTCGCTACAGCATAATCCCGAGCGATATGTCCTTCCTTTCCACAATTATAGCATACCTTGAACTGCTAGGGCGCTTGACCGATATGTCCTCTTTTCCGATTTTTAGAGATACGACCGGTGGTCGCTCCTCCTCCTTGAACCAGCTTGTCACCGGTGTCGCCGCCTTCACATGGTCGTTGTTAAATCTCCTTTTTAAAATCTCCTCCGCACTCGCTTTTCTATTTTCATGGCTATGATTACCACCAGAGTGGTTACCATTTTTGTCCGCCTTTTTTTTTCTCCGCCACCGGTTATCGTTGTTTTGTTGATCGCTATCTCCTAGATGATCCTCGGTCAGGGTCCTCAAATGACTGCACTCAAGTATCTCGCCTAATAATTGAGCCCTGCTTACAACATCCTAATAGAGAGAAAATTTATGAGAAATGAGATACCGACGATGCCGTGTTTCAAACCTCTAAGAAACATCCGCCATACGCTCTCTCATTCTCCACCAAATGAGGTGCAAACCGATAACTCGCAAACTTTGCCTCGCATCGAGACACCGCCATGTTGTTTTGCTTTGCTCTAACTGATGAACTCCACTTCCTTCATATGACGAACACTTTCGTGAAAGTATTTGTCATTAAATAGTTTCAAATGTCTCCCAAGACATGCCGAAAAGCGCCGGATGGGTACGCTTCACGCACTCCCACCAAGAGTCCGCCTCGCCACTTTTAACATAAAGGTGGCGAATGGGAACCTTCGTTCTCCGCATCCCAAGACATCGAATATCTTGGTAATTTGTTTGACCCATGTTTCCGCCATGATCGGATCCGCTTTCCTTAAATTCGTGGTCCCAACTTTTGAACTGCTTTCAATGTGATAACCCGTGAATTGCTATCATTTCCTCCTCAGATTTTGAACACGAGTCTCCTCTCGTCTCGATTTTGCATGAATCGCAAAAAGCTTCTAAACATCCCCTCGCTCATCATCTCGCTCAAGGTGTTGTTCACAGAGGAACATTGCCACCATTGCACGCTCTCCTCGCTGGTGAGTACAAAGCGCTCTCCACTGGCCTCATTTCCATTGTTAATATTCTCAATGACATTCTCAAATACATCATAAAACAAGGGTTAATTAAGGAAATCAATATATCACATAATATCCCTATATACCGACTAAACTAACAAATAAGCTTAGTAGACACACTAGCGAAGGATTTACTCTGCCTCTCCTCCTAGTTCTATTCCCCCCGATCTCCGCCAGAGATCATATCCCTAAGCTCGATACCAACCGTGACGCCCCCAAAATAGGTATACATCACCCATTCTCGAAAGTCAATACATGGTACGTAAACAACTACAACTTTATTATTACAACAAGAAACTCGTGAGTTTGAATACAAATATTATCTTCTAGACAATATCTATACTCAAATAAATCCTCATCACATTTATTGATACATTATTTTACAAAAATGGTGAGGACTACTAAACAACTCTCTCTAACCTTCATTCCATACCCCGACTGCATTCGCTATATTCTCGCCTCCCCGAGAAGAAAAAAAATGGAACAAAAGGAAAAGGGTGAGCTCAACTAGCCCAAGAAGAATATTATGACTAAGATAATATACAACAAATTATCGTTAGTCTTCAACAGGAAAAATCTAATAGAATACAATAGACAACAAGTTTTAAATCAATATTCGCAATGAAAATAATAATTCATTAGAAGAGTTAAGTAGAGAATGCAAACTACTATCTTCTATGTATGAATTTAAAAGTTCATCGCTCATCTTTTATCCCCAGAACATCAATCAATATATATCTCGAATCAAATATTCATCTTTGCACTACAAAGCCAAAGATATTCATCACCGGGTCATGTTCATCTAAACACTGCTCATCTTTGCACTACGCCCAAAGATATTCATCGAAAATCATTCATCTTTGCACTACAGCCAAAGATATTCAATAATATCATCATTTAAGACCGAGGATGATGAAAAATATTTTTAAAGAAACGAATCCAAAGGAAACAAAATGACAAGGATTAAGGATTAAGGATTCGTATTTTGTTTTATCCATGTCCAAAAATACCTCAAAATAATCATAGTGGTGTAAAATTCAAGAATGATCAAAACATGGATACAATCAAAGCTAGTATCCACAATAGATATTTTAGACTTAAAGGGAAAATTTTCATTTTCAATGAATAATGTCAGATTCGTGAATAAGATCGTCATATATAATGAAATAAAGGTCGATACGTGAATAAGAATCTCGACACAAAAAGTTCCAAATTTGATAAAAACTTCAGATCAATATTTCAAAGATAATGATATTGAAGAAATAATATCATTACAAAAAAAATAATATCCCTTACCTCTGAAAAGACAAGATTTAACCGAATATCGGATATAAGCTATAACTTGAACTTGCACCAGATAGCAATACTCAAAGTATACTCAAAATACTCACAAGAATACGCTTCGATAATATAGAGAGAGAAAACTTCAATTTCGTGTGATTTTCAATTCTAACCCAAGACCCTATTTATAGAAAATGCTTAGAACACCAAAGCGTAAAATTTAATAAAATATTAATATATATTTATTAAATTCCTACGCACCCAAAAATCGATTCAAACCATCACCACCAAGAGTGACTCACCTTGCCTAACTCAAAAAAAAAAACGTTTTTCTTATTAAAAATATTTAAAACTTCAAAATTAATTATTTTGAGCTTCGTAACTTCAATAATTCACAATAAATAGCCCTTTTGTCGTAAAAATTCAATCTCATGAGTTTTTATAGGAAATTCAATTTCTACAACTTTGCAAGAAAAGTTTTTCCAAATTCCAAATGTAAATTGACCAAATCCATAAACGGGCGATTTTACAAAGCTATAATCAAATTTCAACAAAGAAATGGGGTCCACCGACATGTTTAACATGTTTTAAACATTTATTGCAACAAAAATACTTTTCTCCTCAGATACTCATATATCACACATTCATTGTAAAATATCACCATTATTATATTATTAAAAATATAATAATATATTTAAATGAATTATTTTATCGTAAAAAGATAAAATTTTAATTTTCAACAATTGTCACATTAAAAAATTTTCTCCATCTATATCCACATAAAATCAATATTTTCTCATCATATAAATCAATAATTAATTATTCACAAATAATATTACGTAATCACAATATCGACAACCAAAAGCAGCCCTGTGAAAGCAGGGGGCTTTCCAATAAGAATTTCTCCTTATCAAGCGCAAGTAATTAGGTGACCAAACCTCTCCTTAGATGTAACTTTCTAGACATTGCCAATAATGTTATCCAATAATATTATTCAGATAATATGAATTATTGCTTCGATAATGAAAAATACCGTAGAAGACAATTATCAAACAACAAAGAATATAAAATATCAACACAACAATTATTGAATCAATAAAATAAAATAATCGAATAAGAATTATCGTAATAATTATCGAGTAGTGCCTTCACGTAAGAATCAATAATTGGTGCAATACCGCATAAGCATCGTGTTTTAACCAATTTAGTATTTTAACAAAGATAATCTGTAATAACTACGCCGTTATTTTTAAACAACTTATTCTTTGTCGCTTTCTTCCTCCAATCGCTTTCACATGGCCCACACATGGTCGCTACTGCCGCATTTAATATTCCCCGACAAGACGTATTCCACGACCAAACGAATATTCTCCACATAATAATGAATATTTTATAACCACTTGCTTATTTTGAAATATTTATGATTTTACCCATAACTATCCACATTAATCAAATCAACCCTTACTATTTCAAAATAATAATATAGAGAAAATTAAATTTCATTAATAATAAGTTGTAGCAAAATAATTAATTTTCCTTAATTATTTATTTAACAAATAATTAACCACATCAATTCAAATTTGAACAATTATTTATTTAACAATAAACACATCCATTAAATATTTAAATAATTCAATAAATATTTAATATAACAATTAAAATTCTAGAATGTTACATCATTCCTTCCTTACAAGGATTCTCGCTCCGTAATCACAATTCAAACAATTCATTCGTCACATTCTCCCTATTTTCAAAGATTCTCGCCCCCTAATCAAGAAGACACGATTAAACAAATAACTCGTGGTAATTCTTCATCATTTCAAACGAGTTCCCACGTAGCCTCTTCGACATTGTGGTTCCTCCAAATTACCTTCACAGAAGGTATCACCTTATTCCTGAGCACTTGTTCTTTCCTGTCGACTATCTGGATAGGAACCTCTTCATAGAATAAGTCTTTCTCAAACTGTAATGGTTCGTATTCAATTACGTGCTTGTAATCAGGTTTATACGATCGTAACACCGACACGTGAAAAACATTATGAATGTTTTACAATTCTGGAGGTAGAGCTACCTCGTAAGCCACCTCTCCAACCTTTCGCAGCACTTCGAAGGGTCCAATAAATCTCGATCTTAGTTTCCCCTTCTTACCAAATCGAATTTTTCCCTTCCAAGGAGAAACCTTTAGGAATACGAAATCTCCTATGTCGAATACACGATCCTGTCTGTGTTGATCAATATATTTCTTTTGTCTGTCTTGAGAAGCTATCAATCTTGTTCTGATGAGTTCGACAACCTCAAAGATTTGTTGTACCAGCCTCGGTCCTAACGGCTTGACGCTCACCAACTTCATCCCAAAGACAAAGGAGTTCTGCACTTTCTGCCATATAATGCTTCATAAGGCGGCATGCCGATGCTAGCGTGGTAACTGTTATTGTAAGCAAATTCCACCGATGGTAATTGTTTATCCCAGCTTCCTTTGAAATCCATGATGTATGCTCTCAATATATCTTCCAACGTCTGAATCGTTCGTTCGCTTTGGCCATCTGTTTGCGGATGATATGCAGTACTCATTCGCAACTAGGTTCCCATACATTCTTGAAGTCTCTTCCAGAAGTTTGATGTGAACCTCAGATCTCTATCTGACACAATTGACACTGGAACTCCATGTCTCGACACGATCTCTTTAACATATAACTTTGCCAGCTGATCAAGATTGAATCTAATCTTTATTGGCAAAAAGTGTGCAGATTTTGTCAATCTGTCCACTATCACCCAAATCGCATCGTATCCTTTCTGAGTTGTTGGAAGACCTACCACAAAATCCATTGTGATATGTTCCCATTTCCATTCTGGTATCTCCAATGGTTGAAGTAACTTGCTTGGTCTTTGATGCTCGGCCTTGACTCTCTGACATGTCAAGCACTTTGCAACGCATTCTGCAACGTCTCTTTTCATATTTGGCCACCAAAAATGTCACCGCAAATCTTAATACATTTTCGTACCTCCTGGATGAATCGAATATCTTGAGTTATGAGCTTCGATCAAAATTTCTTCTTTAATCTCTAGTACTACTGGAACCCATATTCGTCCTTCAAATCTCAGCATTCCATCGGTATCAATCTTGTATTTCACCTCTTTTCCTTCAACAACACTTTCTCTGATTTTTCAGCATTCCTCATCCTGCAGTTGAGCGTTTTTCACTTTGTCCACCAAAGTGGGACTGGCTTCCATCTGGTAACATCTTTCATCGGATTCTCTTGGAAATTTGATTTCCAACTCTAACCTTGACATTGTTGTAATAAGCTCCTCCTTATCAGTTAACAACATCAACTTTTCCCTGCCTTTCCTACTCAAGGTTTCTGTAACCACGTTTGCTTTGCCTGGATGATAAAAGATCTCACAATCATAATCTTTTATCAGTTCCATCCATCTTCTTTGACGCATGTTCAGGTCCTTCTGTGTGAAAATATACTTCAGACTTTTATGGTCTGTGTAAATCTCAAATTTCTCTCCGTAGAGATAGTGTCTCTATATCTTCAGAGCAAACACAACCGCCGCCAACTCTAAATTATGAGTCGGATACCCTTTTTCGTAATCTTTCAATTGTCTTGATGCATACACAATGACTTTACCATTTTGCATAAGAACACACCCTAATCCTTTGTGTGAAGCATCACTATACACCACAAAATTTCTTGTATTATCTGGTAATGACAACACAGGTGCCATACTTAGCTTCTTTTTCAATTCTTGGAAACTTTCTTCACACTTCTCCGTCCAAATAAATTTTACAGATTTCCTCGTTAAATTTGTTAACGGAGTGGCAATCTTGGAGAAATCCTGGATAAACCGTCTGTAATACCCTGCTAATCCCAAGAAACTTCTCACTTCTGATGGAGTTCTCGGTTGTTCCCAATTTATCACAGCTTCAACCTTTGATGGATCCATTGAAATTCCATCCTTGTCAATTACGTGCCCAAGAAATTGTACACGTTCCAGCCAAAATTCACATTTAGAGAATTTTGCATACAATTTTTCTTTTCTTAGTGTCTCCAGCATTAGACGTAAATGTTTCACATGTTCCTCTTGAGTTTTAGAGTACACCGAATATCGCCGATAAACACCACCACAAACTTGTCCAAAATGGTTTAAACACCACTGCTCATCAAATCCATGAACGCCGCAGGGCATTTGTCAAACCAAAAGACATCACCAAAAATTTGTAATGTCCATACCGAGTTCGTAATGCCGCCTTTGGTACATTCGCCTTTCTTACCTTTCATTGATGATACCCACTTCTCAAATCTATCTTCGAGAAATATCTAGCACCCTTCAATTGATCAAACAAGTCATCTATTCTCAAGAATGGATACTTGTTCTTAATAAAGACTTTGTTTAACTCTCTATAATCAATGCAAAGACGCATTGACCCATCCTTCTTCTTTACTTAATAACACCCCAATGCGCTCCCCACGATGACACACTCTATTGAATGTATTTCTTGTCCAACAACTCCCCGTAGTTGTACCATCGGTTCTTCTTTCATCTCCACCGGAGCCATTCATCAGACGGGCTTTCGATATCGGAGCGGTTCACGACGCTAAGTCGATCACGAACTCGATTTCTCCGTCAAAGTGAAGTCCCGAAAATCCTCCGAAACACGCCCACAAATTCCCTAACTACCGGGTATTTCTTCCGCCAGCACCCTTTTCGAGTATCGACTATGTAAGCTAAATAACCCACACATCCTTGACTCAACAACTTCTTGGCCTGCATAATCGTCAGACATCTCATTTGTCTAGGCGATTTGCTACCATTGAATACTACCTTTGACGGAGTCATAAAGTTTACACATTTCTTTTGGCAGTCAATTATCGCTCCATAATTGAACAACCAATCCATTCCCAAAATAACATCAAACTCTCCTAGTCTGATCGGAATCAAATCTACCATAAAAATATTTCCCTTAATATTCACCCTACAGTTCTTGTATACGAACCTAACAGGAACTACTTCCTTATTCTCAATTTCTATATTTAAGGGAAAATTCAATTCTTCACTAGACAATCCTAATCTCATAGCAAATTCGTCAGATATAAATGAGCAAGTAGCACCCGAATAAAATAATACATAAGCGTTAATATCATTGATCGGGATAATACCTGACACCACATCCTTTGATTGCACAGCATCTTGCACAGTCATGTTGAGGGTTCTGGCTGTGGGCTTATTTGTTGTTGTTGGTCCCGCAATAGCCAACGCACCTCCACTAGCATTTACCTTGCTCCCATTTGTCTCACCAGATCTCTTCTTGGGGCATTCACTAGCAAAGTGATCCTTGGATCCGCACGTGAAGCACACATTCTTCTTAGCTTGAGTGCAATTTGGGGAGATGTGACCCTCCTGGCCACAATTGAAGCATACTCGTTTCCCCAACAAACACACTCCCTTATGAAAATTTCCGCACATAGCACATGCTTCGAACTTCTTATTTTGCTGGTTTCTTTGCTGATTTACAGCTCCTCCATTCCCATTCCACTTCCTCTTCAGGTTGTTGCCATTACTACCGTTACCACTACTCTTAGCTTCACCTTCACTTTTCTTCTTTCTCTGCTCTTGATTATGCTTTGTTACCGCCTCGCCTCCACTTTCAGCGAGAATCGCCTTATTTGAAAATCCTATATAAGGTATATGCAGATTTTTGATGAGGGATTTGATCATTGATGATGAAATCTTATGAGTATGACATTTTTGAATGATTAAATGCATTATTTGATAAAATGAAAACAATTGAAATAAATTGTTTATAAGTTTAAGAAATGATTAAAATATTATTATAATATTAATGACATTAGATTATGAGATTATTAAGTGATTGATAACATTTGGTTATTATTGAACGCTGGATAAATTGTATTATAAAAGTTTAATATTTATCCTGTGACGCCCCCAAAATAGGTATACATCACCCATTCTGAGTCGCCAGATATCACACTATAAAAATCAAATATAAACTTCATTTATACAACTGTTGAACTGTCGTATAGAATATGACCACAGTTAACTGTGAGTTTTAAAACAATATTGCCTCATAGACAGTATCCAAAATCAAATTATTACAATGCCATATAAAATACAGCAGCAAATATTTCAAGACCCCAAAGAAGAACGATAAGATTACTATCTTGTTCATTCTAATGAGGTGCACTTTTGACGCTTCCAAAGTCGGGTTCTCATCACCCTATTGTTGTTCACCAAAATCAATTATTAAGTGACGTATAAAATACGACACCCACATCTTAGGTCCTCAATACAATTATATATTGTATGTCATGTCATTTTATGATGTATTGAGAAACTTCGACAGTCTCGGACCATCACACTATTCCTATGTTATCCCCGCTCGACCCAGCTACACTCTTATTACCTGAAAGGAATTGTGAAGCAAAAGGGTGAGCACAACTAGCTTAGTAAAGAATATCATGACTAAAGATAACTACATTATTAATAACTTTCATCAATAATAAATCAAAGATTTAGAACATATGGTAGATGATAAAACTTTTCAACCATAGTTGCAGCGGAACGAGCAATCCATTAAAAGAGTCAAATAGACCATCAGGTCTATTATCTTCTCCATGTTAAAAGTCCACCAATAATGTTTTATCCCTGTAACATCAATCAAGAATTCCTGTCCACAATCATATGAATAACTCATAATCATAATTGTGATTCTAAATTCCTCTTCGCACCCAGGACGAAGATAATTTTTATCACCTATCTTCACCTGAAACATCAAAAATTATGGTTATACCAAATCACAATTTCTGCTCATAATCATACTAATAAATTCATCTTTGCACTACGGCCAAAGATATTCATTAACAATTCATCTTTGCACTACAGGCCAAAGACATACAACCGTATTTTAGAAAAGTCAAGTAGAGCATGATATCTACTATCTTTTACTTAATTAAAAGTTTATTATCAATATTTTATCACGAGACTCGACAATAAATAATCCACATCATCGAATCACCCCACACTTTTCTGCCCAAGGATATTCGTTAATATCACATCCATGAATTATCCATGCACTACTGATATTCATTACAAGGATATTCATTATTATCACATCCATGAATTAATATTTCACTGCTGAGACTCAGCTCAATAATTAATCCACATCATCGAATCATCCCTGCACTACAGGCCAAGGATATTCGTTAATATCATAACCACGAATTATCTGTGCGCTACAGGCCAAAGATAATCGTATTTTCATCAACGGTCCTGATCATGCAATAAAACAATTCATATTTGCACCCTTGGCCGAAGAGAATCCATAGCCATAATCATACCAAAAACTGTCCATTAATGCACTACGGGCTAATGAGGACTTTTTCCACATCATTTGTAATATTACGGTCATGATTATACCGAATAATCTCTAGTCATAATCATAACAAGTCCATCTATGCACTACAGGCCACAGATGACTTTCATCATAATATAAGCATGAGGATAACGACAATGATATAAAGAATCAATCAAATGAGATAAAGAATAAATATTAAACATTTATACTACAATTTATCCAGCGTTCAATAATAACCAAAACCCTTAACAAAGATCTGCATATACCTTATATAGGATTTCCAAGCCATAAAATCCTATTTTCCAATTTTGTTACATTACATAACATATTTAATTCATTTATTCATAACTAGTACATTTTTATGAAAAATACCAAATCAGTTCCAAAAATATTTTTTTTCTGGGATTTAGCAGAATATAGTCTCATATTAAACATATATTTTTCTCGGAATTTTTAAAATTCATTTACTATTTTTCAAAAACTAATTTCTAATTAATTCCTTAAGAAATTAGCTACCTCAAGTTTAACTCCAAAAATTCCCAAATCTTGGCAGGTTCTTACACATGTTAACGTGAGCTTTCAGTTTAAATTTCATGGTCATCGGAGTTATAGAACTCTGGTTATAGCGTTTTTCATCGAAAAAACGTAAATATTGAATTGGTCATAACTTGCTCATTTTAAGTCGGAATGAGCTCATTTTTGGACAGTACGTACTTCATACCATATATTTTTATGGCCCAAAAGGCCGGAATTTTTCTCACAATTTAAGTGGCCAAAAATTCCCTTTTAAAATTTCTAGCAGTAGCTATTTTCCTATTTTTCACTTTTTCGTGCTTTGCTAAAATCAGTCTACACAAATATCTACAACACCTTTTCCAGTGATTCCACTTGGATAAGTTAGGAAACTCATAGATCTAACTCTAAAACTTGACCACACTCAAAAATTTGAAATATAATAGGAGATATGGTCAATTGAATTTCATGTTCCATTTTCACCAAAATCTGATTTTTCAACCCTTTGTGATTTCTAAGAAACTTTCATATTTTCACATAATAACCAACATAACTCATCATAACACTTACTAATACCACATATACCCATGATTTTCATCAGTCCAATGCTTTTATTACGACTTTCATCATAATCCACGTAAACAGATCATTTCCACAATTTAATAAGAAATGAAATAAAAAGGATCATTCACCATGCATGTGGTAATCAACATAGACAGGTTATTCCAATAGAATAATAAAGAATGAAATAACAGAAGGATTCACCATGCGTGCGATAGACTTCACAGACAGGTTATTCCCAACAGAATAATAAATAATGGAACCAGGTCCGACGTAAACGCAGAGACATGATATTCAGACAGAATAATAAAGAATAGAATAACAACAGAAATCACCATGCATGCGATAGACCGCACAGACAGGTTATTCCAACAAAATAATAAAGAACGGAACCAGTCGATTTAAATTATGACCGAAGTGGGATATTCCAATGTAATAATAAAGAATGGAATAACAACATAAATCACAATGCATGCGATAGATCGCATATGAATGGTTATTCAAATGTAATAAATAATTGAACCGTGTCAAAGCGTAAATGCGCAATGTGATATATTTCGACGAATAATAAAGAATGGAATAACAACGAAATCACCGGTATATCTGTAATCCAGATACACAAAGTTATTCCAAATGAATAATAAAGAATGGATTAACAATAGAATTCACCAAGTATACTAGAATCACAGATCACAAAGTTATTCCAATGAATAATAAAGAATGGAATAACAGAAGTTCTCTTCATGAATATGAAAGAATAATACCCCTTACAGGTACAACAAATGACATCCCTTACCTTTGAAAGAAGAGTATTCCGACTGGTAGGGCGATGATATACTCGAAGAAAACTTGTACTACGCTTAAAGCTTTCTTAAACTCTAAAGAAATACACTCAAGATTATAGAAGAAGAATTCTCTTTATAGTTTCTCTCTCTAGAGTTTTAGTGAATTCGTAAGAAATAATGAAGGAATGAGCTTCTATTTATAGAAAAATGGACTGCATAGTAACTAATTCATGAATGGTCCAAATTGATTTACTTTTAATCGGACGGTCTATATTTAAAATAAAATCTTTTAAATAAAATATAATATATTCTATTTATAAT
This sequence comes from Panax ginseng, assembly GCA_020205605.1. Lineage (NCBI taxonomy): Eukaryota > Viridiplantae > Streptophyta > Magnoliopsida > Apiales > Araliaceae > Panax > Panax ginseng. The sequence continues at coordinate 172,379,729 of CM035132.1, forward strand.
CTAATAAAATGAATAACTTTATAAAAGTATTACATTTTTTATATAAAAAAGATTTTACTATACAAAACACTATCAGCACTATGCAACATTATGTATAATAAAATATAATATATTCTATTTATAGAATAACTTTATAAAAGTATTCTGTTTTATATAAAAAGATTTTACTATGCAAAACACTATTCATAATAGAATATAATATATTTTATTTATAGAATAACTTTATAAAAGTATTCTGTTTTATATAAAAAGCTTTTCTGTTTTATTACATTAATAATACTAATAAAACAAAACTGAGTGACTTATCACGTAAGCATTAATAATCAATACCGTGTGCTACTATACAACCACACGTATTACTGTATTTTTACTACCGAGTAGTTCAATAGTTTTAACGATAAAACTTCCGCCGTTATTTTCATAAAAATATTTTTATCGTTTTCTCAATTCGACAATAATTCCGTTGTGGGGCCCACCAATGATTGTGCCGTTGTACGAATATTTTCTTTTAAAACGAATATTCCCCGACCAATCGAATATTATATAACAACTTGCATACTTTTCAAAATTTATAATTATTACCCACGACTATAACATTATATCAAATCCACACCATAATATTAAAAAAAATATTTCGAGAAAATTAAATCTTTATTCATAAAATTTGGGGTCTCACATATCTTTTATCTCATTTGATTGATTCAATGTCATTGTCATCATCTTCGTGCTTATATTATGTTGAAAGTCATCTGTGGCCTGTAGTGCATAGATGGACTTGGTATGATTATGACCAGGGATTATTCGGTATAATCATGACCGTAATGTTATAAATGATGTAGAAAAAGTCCTTATTGACCCGTAGTGCATTGATGGACAATTTTTGGTATGATTATGGTTATGGATTCGCTTCGGCCAAGGGTGCAAAGATGAATTGTTTTATGGCATGATCAGGACCATTGATAAAAACACGATTATCTTTGGCCCGTAGTGCATGGATAATTCATGGTCGTGATACTAAAGAATATCCTTGGCCTGTAGTGCAGGGATGATTCGATGATGTAGATTAATTATTGAGCTGAGTCTCAGCAATGAAATATTAATTCATGGATGTGATAATAATGAATATTTTTGGCCGTAGTGAAAAGATGATTTAATTAGTATGATTATGAGCAGAAATTATGATTTGGTATAACCATGATTTTTGATATTCTAGGTGAAGATAGGTGATGAAAATTATTTTCATCTTGGGTGTGAAAAGGAATTCAGAATCACAATTATGATTATGAGTTATTCATATGATTGTGGACAGGAATTGTTGATTGAAGTTACAGGGATAAAACATTATTGGTGGACTTTTAACATTGAGAAGATAATAGACCTGATGGTCTATTTGACTCTTTTAATGGATTGCTCGTTCCGCTGCAACTATGGTTGAAAAGTTTTATCATCTACCATTTGTTCTAAATCTCCGAGTTATTATTGATGAAAGCTATTGATAATGTAATTATCTTTAGTCATGATATTCTTTATTGGGCTAGTTGTGCTCACCCTTTGCTTCACAATTCCTTTCGTGTAATAAGAGTGTATTTGGGTCGAAAGCGGGATAACAGGAAATAGAATCTTATGGTCTATAGTCATTGAGGTTCTCCCTAAATAGTATAGAAATAATTTTATTGAGAGCTTTAGATAAGTTTGTCGTATTATATACATCATTTGATATTTAATTTTGGTTAATCAAATAGGGTGAGGTGAACCAAACTTTGGAAGGGTGTTTTGGCACTATCATACAAGATGTCTAATGACATACAACCTCGTGTTATCATAAGACAAGGTTGTGCACATCCACTTGCTAAGTATATCTACGAGCACTACCTATATGATCTTGAACTTTATTTGAAATATAACTTTCACTTGAAGATAGTGGAGATAGTTATATGTCAAGAGAAGACTCACCATTGGAAGGAACATGATAGTAATCTTCTAGCTTTTCTTTGGGGTCTATTGGGTCAAACAAGGATAATTCTCTGGACATATGATATCTATCATAACTTAGATTCATGGCCTCCTATGTACGAAGATTTCCTTGAGCACTTTCAAAAGATTTTAATTTCTAAAATAGTTTTTGACTGTACCTTTATGTAAGGTGCAAATGTGACATGAGTCAGAGTTGGTATATGTATTTGTATTTAAATTCACAGTATACATGTCGTCATATTTTGCACGACAGTTGTATAAATGAAGTTGTAAATAATTTTTATAGTGTATTTTTCTGGCGACTCAAGATGGGTGATGTATACCTATTTTGGGGGCGTCACATTAGTCACAGTTGGTATCAAAGCTTAGGGATATGATCCCTGGCTGAGATATGAAACAAGAACTAGGAGGGGAGAGACGGGGAATTCCTTCGCTAGTATGACCTACCTAAGTTTATTTGGTATTTAATTGGTCGGTCAAAGTATAGTGATAATATGTGATATGTTAATTAACCCTTGTTTTATGGCAGTATTTGAAAATGGCATCCGAAAATGTTGAGATAAGCAATGGAGCACAGGAGACCGTTGAGTCTCCACAGATCAATAATCAGGACAATGTGCAATAGAATGGCGATAATCCTCCTGTAAACAACAACACTGATCAATTGATGAATGGCGGTACGTTTAGGAGATTTTTAGAATTCATGTAACATCAGGTGAAGGCGGCTCCTATTCATAATGCAGGTAAAAATAATGGCAACCCACGATTAGGTCACCGCTAAGCAATTCAAGGAGCTGGGACCACCGGAGTTTTGGGAAAGCCGAGAACCACTTAAGGCGCGAGACATGGTTAAAGCGGATCACCAAGATATTTGATATCTTGGGATGCTCGAGAGAAAAAAGGTTCCTTTGCCACCTTTATGTTGTGTGAAGAGGCGATTCTTGGTGGGAATCTATAAAATGTACCCACTGGCCGCACTCAAGATGTCTTGGGAGAAGTTCCAAGAGTTGTTCAATGACAAGTACTTTCCGAAAGTATTCGGCTCACATGAAGGAGGTGGAGTTTATCAAGTTGGAGCAAAACAACATGACCGTGTCGCAGTACGAAGCCAAGTTTGCCAAGTTGTCCCGATTTGCATCCCATTTGGTTGATAATGAGGAGAGAATTACGCGAATATTTCTAAGAGGTTTGAAACCTGAGATACGTTAATATCTTATCTCTCATAAACTGTGTTTGTATTCAGATGTTGTTAATAGGGCTCAGTTATTGGAGCGCAATAATGAGTCAATCCAACCAAAAGAGAGCAGCCGGCAAAATGATAATACCAATGATAACAGTCATCAAAGCAGTGACAATAAGCACGGAGGGAATCAACATTCTAGAAATGGTAACCACTTCGGTGGTAATCATGGACAAAACAATAAGAATGGACATTTCAAGAAGAGAAGGTTCAACAATAACGCGAAGACATCGGCACCAGCACTCGTTTCAAAGGAAGAAGAATGACCACCAGTCGTATGTTTCAAATGCGGACAGGAGGGACACATCCGTCCAAACTGTACGTAGCAATCCAAAGTGTGTTTTAATTGCGGAAAAGAAGGTCACCTAGCTTGATTTTATCGTATGGTGAAGTCAAGTCCAGCTGGGATAGTGATGCCAAAGGATGTCCCAGACAAGCCAAAGCCAGTAGTTTAAGAGAGAGCATTTTTTTTTTCGTGATGAGGAACTTGAATAAAATTATCACGAGTATGTTAGTCATAAACTCTTGCGAAGTCTATACCGTGTTAGATAACGGTTCTACTCACTCTTTTATTTCACCTAGTTGTGTTCAATGTTTGAAGTTAACTCCGGAGAAGTTAGACTTTGATATATCTGTTTAAACTCAATTGGGTGAAACCTTCGTTACCTCTACTCTTTATAAATCTTGTTCAAATCAACACTTTCACGTTACCTGTCGATCGTATCTCTTTGAAAATACTTGCCTTTGATGTGCTTTTAGGAATCGATTAGTTAACTACTCATCATGCTTTTAAGTAAGGTTGTTAGCTTTCATATTCTAACCAACTTTTGTTATGCAAATTCAAGCAACCAAACCACTAAAGTCAATCATTGTCATATCAAGCCATAACTAAAGAGCCCCGATCCTTTCGTTGTTGAATTCCTTGTGTGGAATGCTTGAAGCTTGGACTTTCTCAGTGGCGACATCGTGAATGACGATGGCAAGTTGATAGGTATCAATGTGACGTACTATCAAAGTCTTGGATGAGGGTCACAGTTTTGAATGATATTTCTATTGTTAATAAATTTCTTGACGTATTCCTGAAGACTTCTTAGCCTACCCCTAGAGCGTGAAATTGAATTTTGTATTGACCCCAGTACAAAACCCATTTCTAAAAACCTCAAATATATCTTTACCTAGCACGATTGTATAATGTGTCAAAGATGTTGGCTCGAGCTGTTGAAGATTACGATCATACCATTCAATACCATCGTGAAAAAGTGAACGTGGTAGCTGACGTGTTAAGTAAAAGATCATATGCGTTTACAAGTGCGATGTTGTTAACACAAAGACCCATTTCGTACGACTTACAAATGATGAAGATAGAGTTAAAGACTCTAGGAACTCACGTGAAGATAATGAATATACGATTAGAATTGACTTTAATCGATAAAGTTAAATTCGCTCAAGCTACACACCCAGAGCTGATGACTGAAGAAGGTTCAAGAGGGCGTTATTCTAGAAGCAAGAATCAATGAAGAGAGGAAATCTTAACCCTCGATTTAATTGGCCCATTTGAAATCCTCAATCGAGTAGGAACTGTGACCTATAGACTCGTTTTACCGCCAAGTATGTCGCGTGTTCATAACATTTTTAACGTATCGATGTTACGTAAATATGTGGACGACCCGAACCACATTATTAATTTAGAACCAGACGAGATGGCAGAAGATTTAACGTATGAGGAGATACATGTTAAAATCTTGGATAAGAAGGATCATATTCGACGCTCAAAGGTTATTCTTCAAGAGTTAGAATTTGAAGTGATGTCAAGGTATCCTCACCTGTTCGGCGTACCAAGTACGTACGTAAATTTCGAGGGCGAAATTCCATAAGGAGGGGAGATTGTGAGACCCCAAATTTTATGAACAAATATTTAATTTTCTCAAAATAATTTTTTTGAATATTATGGTGTGGATTTGATATAATGTTATAGTTGTGGGTAGTATTTATAAATTTTGCAAAGTACGCAAGTTGTTATATAATATTCGATTGGTAGAGGAATATTCATTTTATCAGGGAATATTCGTACAACGACACAATCATTGGTGGACCCCGCAACGGAATTATTGTCGGATTGAGAAAACGACAAAAGTATTTTATGAAAATAACGGCGAAAGTTTTACCGGTTAATACTGTTAAACTACTCGGTAGGAAAAGTATAGTAATACACGTGGTTGCATAGTAGCACACGGTATTGATTATTGATGCTTACGTGATAAGTCACTCAATTTTGTTTTATTGATATTATTAATGTAATAAAACAGAAAAGCTTTTTATATAAAACAGAATACTTTTTCTATAAATAGAATATATTATATTCTATTATGCATAATATTTTGCATAGTAAAATCTTTTTATATAAAATAGAATACTTTTATAAAGTTATTCTATAAATAGAATATATTATATTTTATTATGCATAGTATTGCATAGTGCCTGTATAGTGTTTTGCATAATAAAATCTTTTTATATAAAATAGAATACTTTTATAAAGTTATTCGTTTTATTAGATTATAAATAGAATATATTATATTTTATTTAAAAGATTTTGCTTTAAATCTGGACCGTCCGATTAAAAGTAAATTAATCTGGACCGTTCATGAATTAGTTACTATGCAGTCCATTCTTCTATAAATAGAAGCTCATTCCTTCATTATTTCTTACGAATTCACTGAAACTCTAGAGAGAGAAACTATAGAGAGAATTCTTCTTCTATAATTTTGAGCGTATTTCTTTAGAGTTTAAGAAAGCTTTGAGCGTAGTACAAGTTTTCTTATAGTATATCCTCGCCCTACCAGTCGGAATACTCTTCTTTCAAAGGTAAGGGATATTATTTGTTGTACTCGTAAGAGGTATTACTTCTTTTGTATTCATGAAGAGAACTTCTGTCATTCCATTCTTTATTATTTTGTTGGAATAACCTGTATACGTGGACTAACCTATACTTGGTGAAATTCTTCTGTTATTCCATTCTTTATTATTCTGTTGGAATAACTCGATGTATACGCTGATTCACCGATATACAGTGAATTCGTTGTTATTCCATTCTTTATTATTCATTTGAAATATCCTCCATTTGATTACATATTACTCGACCGGTTCCATTATTTATTATTCATTGGAATAACTCGTCTGCATGCGATCTATCGCATGCATGGTGATTTCTGTTGTTATTCCATTCTTTATTATTCTCGTTTGAATATCCTATCGGTCTTAATTTCACCTTCACTTCGATTCCGTTCTTTATTATTACATTGGAATAACTTTTGTTTGTAAGGCGATCCTATTGCATGTATGATGATTTTTTTTGTTATTCCATTCTTTATTATTCTATCGGAATATCCTATATGTGCATTTATGCCGGACCTGGTTCCATTATTTATTATTCTGTTGGGAATAACCTGTCTGTGCAGTCTATCGCACGCATGGTGAATCCTACTATTATTCCATTCTTTATTATTCTATTGGAATAACCTGCCTATGTGGATTACCACATGCATGGTGAATGATCCTTTGTATTTTATTCCTTATTAAATTGTGGAAATGATCTATTTACGTGGATTATGATAAAAGTCGTAATAAAAGCATTGGACTGATGAAAATCATGGGTATATGTGGTATTAGTAAGTGTTATGATGAGTTATGTTAGTTATTATGTGAAAACTTGAAAGTTTCTTAGAAATCACAAAGGGTTGAAAAATCAGATTTTGGTAAAAATGGAACATGAAATTCAATTGACCATATCTCCTATTATATTTTGAATTTTTGAGTGTGGTCAAGTTCTAGAGTTAGATATATGAGTTTCCTAACTTATCCAAGTAGAATCACTGGAAAAGGGGTTGTAGATTTTCGTGTGGACTAATTTTAGTAAAGGAGTCAAAAACTGAAAAGTGCCAAAAACCCTCTGCCAGAAAATTTAAAAGGGCATTTTCGGCCACTTAAATTGTGAGAAAAATTCCGACCTTTTGGGACATGAAAATATATGGTATTAAGTACCTACTGTCCAAAAATGAGCTCATTCTGACTTAAAATGAGCAAGTTATGACCATTTCAATATTTAGGTTTTTCTGACGAAAAACGCTATAACCGGAGTTCTATAACTCCGATGACCATAAAATTTAAACTGGAAGCTCACGTTAACATGTGTAAGATCCTGCCAGGATTTGGAAATTCTGGAGTTAAACTTGAGGTAGCTAATTTCTTAAGGAATTAATTAGAAATTGATTTTTTTTTAAAATAGTAAATGAATTTTAAAAATTCTGAGAAAAATATATGTTCAATATGGGACTATATTCTGCTAAATTCCAGAAAAGAATAATTTTTGGGACTGATTTGGTATTTTTCATGAAAATAGTTTAGTTACGAACATATGAGTTAAATATGTTATGTGAAGTTGAAGAATTGGTAAATAGGATTTTAGGGCTTGAAAATTCTATATTAGGTATATACAGATTTTTAATGAGGGATTTGATCATTGATGATGAAATCTTATGAGTATGACATTTTTGAATGATTAAATGCATTATTTGATAAAGTATAAACAATTGAAATAAATTGTTTATAAGTTTAAGAAATGATTAAAATATTATTATAATATTAATGACATTAGATTATGAGATTATTAAGTGATTGATAACATTTGGTTATTATTGAACGCAGGATAAATTGTATTATAAAAGTTTAATATTTATCATTTATCTCATTTGATTGATTCTTTATGTCATTGTCATCATCCTCATGCTTATATTATGTTGAAAGTCATCTGTGGCCTGTAGTGCATAGATGGACTTGGTATGATTATGTCCAGGGATTATTCGGTATAATTATGACCGTAATGTTATAAATGATGTGGAAAAAGTCCTCATTGTCCCGTAGTGCATTGATGGACAGTTTTTGGTATGATTATGGCTATGGATTCTCTTCGGCCAAGGGTGCAAAGATGAATTGTTTTATGGCATGATCAGGACCATTGATGAAAACACGATTATCTTTGGCCCGTAGTGCATGGATAATTCGTGGTCGTGATACTAAAGAATATCCTTGGCCTGTAGTGTAGGGATGATTCGATGATGTGGATTAATTATTGAGCTGAGTCTCAGCAATGAAATATTAATTCATGGATGTAATAATAATGAATATCTTTGGCCATAGTGCAAAGATGATTTAATTAGTATGATTATGAGCAGAAATTGTGATTTGGTATAACCATGATTTTCGATGTTTCAGGTGAAGATAGGTGATGAAAATTATTTTTGTCCTGGGTGCAAAAAGGAATTCAGAATCACAATTATGATTATGAGTTATTTATATGATTGTGGACAGGAATTGTTGATTGAAGTTACAAAGATAAAACATTATTGGTGGACTTTTAACATGGAAAAGATATTAGACCTGATGGTCTATTTGACTCTTTTAATGGATTGCTCGTTCCGCTGCAACTATGGTTGAAAAGTTTTATCATCTACCATATGTTCTAAATCTCTGATTTATTATTGACAAAAGCTATTGATAATTTAATTATCTTTAGTTATAATATTCTTTACTGGGCTAGTTGTGCTCACCTTTTTGCTTCACAATTCATTTCAGGTAATAAGAGTGTAGGCGAAGTCGGCGGGAGGATAACAGGGAATAGAGCGGTTGGTTCATATAGCTGAGGTTCTCCTAAATAGTATGAAAATAATTTTATTAAGAACTTTAGATAAGTGTGTCGTATTGTATACGTCATTTGATATTTAATTTTGGTGAATCGAATAGGGTGAGGCGAAGCCAACTTGGAAGGGTGTTTTGTCACTATCATACAAGATGTCTAATGACATACAACCTCGTGTTATCATAAGACAGGGTTGTGCACATCCACTTGCTGAGTATATCTATGCACGTAAGCCACAGATGACTTTCAGAATTGATAAAAGTTTAAAGTTAAGGGTGATATGTGAAAAAAAAAATTCAAAGTAAGCAAGTTGTCATAAAATACCCGGTAGTAAAAGTACAGTAATACGCGTGGTTGCATAGTAGCACACGGTATTGATTATTGATGCTTACGTGATAAGTCACTCAGTTTTGTTTTATTAGTATTATTAATGTAATAAAACAGAAAAGCATTTTATATAAAACAGAATACTTTTATAAAGTTATTTGTTTTATTAGACAATAATTAGAATATATTATATTCTATTATGTATAGTGTTTTGCATAGTAAAATCTTTTATATAAAATGAGAATACTTTTATAAAGTTATTTGTTTTATTAGACAATAATTAGAATATATTATATTTTATTATGCATAGAGTTTGCGTAGTGCCTGCATAGTGTTTTGCATAGTAAAATCTTTTTATATAAAACAGAATACTTTTATAAAGTTATTTTTTTTTATTACACAATAATTAGAATATATTATATTTTATTATGCATAGTGTTGCATAGTGCCTGCATAGTGTTTTGCATAGAAAAATCTTTTTATACAAAATAGAATACTTTTATAAAGTTATTTATTTTATTAGACAATAATTAGAATATATTATATTTTATTTAAAAGATTTTGTTTTATTAGAATATTTTATTAAATCAATCTGGACCGTCCGTTTCAAACTAAATCAATCTGGACCGTTCATGAATTAGTTACTATGCAGTCCATTCTTCTATAAATAGAAGCTCATTCCTTCATTATTTCTTACGAATTCACTGAAACTCTAGAGAGATAAACTATAGAGAGAGTTCTTCTTCTATAATCTTGAGCGTATTTCTTTAGAGTTTAAAAAAGCTTTGAGCGTAGTACAAGTTTTATTCGAGTATATCCTCGCCCTACCAGTCGGAGTACTCTTTTTTCAAAGGTAAGGGATATTATTTGTTGTACTCGTAAGGGTATTATTTCTTTTGTATTCATGAAGAGAACTTCTGTTATTCCATTCTTTATTATTACATTGGAATAACTTTGTATCTGTGAGACTACCCTATCGTGGTGAAATTCTTCTATTATTCCATTCTTTATTATTATGTTGGAATAACTTTTTTTATCTGCAAGTACCGCATACATGGTGAAATTCTTACATTATTCCATTCTTTATTATTACATTTGAATATCCTGTTGGTGCGTATTACGCTTTGACACGGTTCTATTATATATTATTACATTGGAATAACTTTGCCTCTATCGCGATCTATATCATGCATGGTGATTTACATTGTTATTCCATTCTTTATTATTCATTTGGAATATCCATGGGTCTTGAATTTCGCTTTGACGTTTCGTTCTTTATTATTCTGCTTGAATAACTTTTCTGCATGCGGCCTATCGCATGCATGGTGATTTCTGTTGTTATTCCATTATTTATTATTACATTGGAATATCACATGCGTGCGTTTACGCCGGACTGGTTCCATTATTTATTATTCATTGGGAATAACTTTTATGCATGCGATCTATCGCATGCGCATGGTGAATCCTACTATTATTCCATTCTTTATTATTACATTGTAATAATAACTTTTATGCATGTGGATTACCACATGCATGGTGAATGATCCTTTGTATTTCATTCCTTATTAAATTGTGGAAATGATCTGTTTACGTGGAATATGATGAAAGTCGTAATAAAAGCATTGGACTGATGAAAATCATGGGTATATGTGGTATTAGTAAGTGTTATGATGAGTTATGTTGGTTATTATGTGAAAACATAAAAGTTTCTTAAAAATCACCAAGGGTTGAAAAATTAGATTTTGGTGAAAATAGAACATGAAATTCAATTGACCATATCTCTTATTATATTTCGAATTTTTGAGTGTGGTCAAGTTCTAGATTTAAATCTATGAGTTTCCTAACTTATCCAAGTGGAATCACTGGAAAAGGTGTTGTAGATTTTCGTGTAGACTGATTTTAGCAAAGGAGTCAAAAACCAAAATTTCCAAAAAGGCTACTGTCCAAATTTTTAAAGGGCATTTTCGGCCATTTAAATTGTGAGATAATTCCGGCCTTTTGGGACATGAAAATATATGGTATGAAGTACCTACTGTCCAAAAATGAGCTCATTCCGACTAAAAATGAGCAAGTTATAACTATTTCAATATTTAAGTTTTTTCGACGAAAAATGCTATAACCAGAGTTCTATAACTCCGATGATCACGAAATTTAAACTAGAAGCTCACGTTAGCATGTGTAAGATCCTGCCAAGATTTGGGAATTTCTGAAGTTAAAATTAAGGTAGCTAATTTCTTAAAGAATTAATTAGAAATTGATTTTTGAAAAATAGTAAATGAATTTTAAAAATTCCGAGAAAAATATATGTTTAATATGAGACTATATTCTGCTAAATCCCAGAAAAGAAATATTTTTAGAACTGATTTGGTATTTTTCATGAAAATTAAATAGTTATGAATAAATGAATTAAATATGTTATGTGAAGTTGAAGAATTGGTAAAAAGGATTTTAGGGCTTGAAAATCCTATATAAGGTGTATGCAGATTTTTGATGAGGGATTTGATTATTGATGATGAAATCTTATGAGTATAATATTTTTGAATGATTAAATGTATTATTTGATAAAATATAAACAATTGAAATAAATTATTTATAAGTTTAAGAAATGATTAAAATATTATTATAATATTAATGACATTAGATTATGAGATTATTAAGTGATTGATAACATTTGGTTATTATTGAACGTTGGATAAATTGTATTATAAAAGTTTAATATTTATCCTTTATCTCATTTGATTGATTCTTTATGTCATTGTCATCATCCTCATGCTTATATTATGTTGAAAGTTATCTGTGGCATGTAGTGCATAGATGGACTTGGTATGATTATGACCAGAGATTATTCGGTATAATCATGACCGTAATGTTATAAATGATGTGGAAAAAGTCCTCATTGGCCCGTAGTGCATTGATGGACAGTTTTTGGTATGATTATGGCTATGGATTCTCTTCGGCCAAGGGTGCAAAGATGAATTGTTTTATGGCATAATCAGGACCGTTGATGAAAACACGATTATCTTTGGCCCGTAGTGCATGGATAATTCGTGGTCGTGATACAAAAGAATATCCTTGGCCTATAGTGCAGGGATGATTCGATGATGTGGATTAATTATTGAGTTGAGTCTCAGCAATGAAATATTAATTCATGGATATGATAATAATGGATATCTTTGGTCGTAGTGCAAAGATGATTTAATTAGTATGATTATGAGTAGAAATTGTGATTTGGTATAACCATGATTTTTGATGTTTCAGGTGAAGATAGGTGATGAAAATTATATTTGTCCTGGGTGCGAAGAGGAATTTAGAATCACAATTATGAATATGAGTTATTCATATGATTGTGGACAGGAATTATTGATTGATGTTACAGGGATAAAATATTATTCGTGGACTTTTAACATGGAGAAGATAATAGACCTGATGGTCTATTTGACTCTTTTAATGGATTGCTCGTTTTGCTGCAACTATGGTTGAAAAGTTTTATCATCTACCATATATTCTAAATCTCTGATTTATTATTGATGAAAGATATTGATAATGTAGTCATCTTTAGTCATGATATTCTTTACTGGGCTAGTTGTGCTCACCCTTTTGCTTCACAATTCCTTTCAGGTAATAAGAGTATAGCTGGGTCGAGTGGGGATAATAGAGGAATAGTGTGATGGTCCGAGACTGTAGAAGTTTTTTTCAATACATTATAAAACAACATGACATGCAATATATAATTGTATTGAGGACCTAAGATGGGTGTGTCGTATATTATACATCACTTAATAATTGATTCTGGTGAACAACAATAGGGTGATGAGAACCCGACTTTGAAAGCGTCAAAAGTGCACCCCATTAGAATGAACAGGATAGTTATCTTCTCGTTCTTCTTTGGGGTCTTAAAATATTTGGTGCTGTATTTTATATGGCATTGTAATAATTTGAGTTTGGATACTGTCTACGAGACAATATTGTATTAAAACTCATAGTTTAACTGTGGTCGTATTCTGCACGACAGTTCAACAATTGTATAAATGAAGTTTGTATTTGATTTTTATAGTGTGATATCTGGCGACCCAAGATGGGTGTGTCGTATATTATACGTCACTTAATAATTGATTTTGGTGAACAACAATAGGGTGATGAGAACCCGACTTTGAAAGCGTCAAAAGTGCACCCCATTAGAATGAACAGGATAGTTATCTTCTCGTTCTTCTTTGGGGTCTTGAAATATTTGGTGCTGTATTTTATATGGCATTGTAATAATTTGAGTTTGGATACTGTGTACAAGACAATATTGTATTAAAACTCACAGTTTAATTGTGGTCGTATTCAGCACGACAGTTCAACAGTTATATAAATGAAGTTTGTATTTGATTTTTATAGTGTGATATCTGGCGACCCAAGATGGGTGATGTATACCTAATTTTGGGGGCGTCACAGTTGGTATCAAAGCTTAGGGATATGATCCTCGCTAAGATGTGAGACAAGAACTAGGAGGGAGAGCAGGGAATTCCTTCGCTAGTATGACCTACCTAAGTTTATTTTGTATTTAATTGGTCGGTCAGAGTATAGGGATAATATGTGATATGTTAATTAACCCTTGTTTTGTGACAGTGTTTGAGAATGGCATCTGATAATGCTGAGATAAGCAATGAAGCACATGAGAGCGTTGATTCAGCTTAAGTAAAAGGTAATGACCAACAACACGATAATAATCATCTAATTGGCAACGGGCTATCTAACAATGATAACCATCGTGGGGGAAATTATCACGCCAAGAATGGTAACCACTTCGGTGGTAATCATGACCAAGATAATAGAAGTGGAAATTTCAAGAAGAGAAGGTCATTTAGCTCGATTTTATCGTGCGCCAAAGTTAAGTCCAGCTGGGACGGTGGCACCAAAGGCGGAAACGGAAAAAACAAAGTCGGTGGTTTTAGGAAGAGCGTTTTTCATGACTTCTCAAAAAGCGAATAACCCGAACGAAGTTAGCACGGGTTAGTTAATTATAAATTCTTGTGAAGTCTATACCTTATTAGATACCGGTTGTACCCATTTTTTTTATCTCTCTTGCTTGCGCTCAACGTTTAAATTTAACTCTAGAGAAGTTAGACTTTGACTTATTGGTTGAAACTCCGTTAGGAGAAACTTACATTGCATGTCCTATCCAAGTCTTAGACGAGAGTCACAGTTTTGAATGATATTTCTATTGTTAATAAATTTCTTGACGTATTCCTTGATGACTTCTTAGCCTACCCCTAGAGCGTGAAATCGAATTTTGTATTGACCCCAGTACAAAACCCATTTCTAAAACCCTCAAATATTTCTTCAACCAAAACGAACGTATAATGCGCCAAAGACATTGGCTCGAGCTGTTGAAGATTACGATTATACCATTCAATATCATTGTGGAAGAACGAACATGGTAGCTGACGCGTTGAGTAGAAGATCGTATTCGTTTCCGAGTGCGATGTTGTTAACACAAAAAAAAACTCATTTCGTATAGCTTACAAATGATGAAGATAGAGTTAAAGACTCTAGAGACCCACGTGAAGATAACAAATATACAATTAGAATCTACTTTAATCGATAAAGTTAAAGTCGCTCAAGCTACATACTCAGAGCTGATGAATGTGAAGAAGAAGGTTCAAGAGGGCGCTATTTTAAAAGCAAGAGTTGCTGAAGAGAGGAAATCTCAACCCTCGATTTAATTGGCACATTTAAAATCCTCGATTGAGTAGGAACTGTGGCTTATAGACTCGTTTTACCGCCAAGTATGTCACCTGTTCATAACGTTTTTAATGTATCAATGTTACGTAAATATGGGGACGACCCGAACCACATTATTAATTTAGAACCGGACGAGATAGCAGAAGATTTAATGTATGAGGAGATACATGTTAAAATCTTGGATAAGAAGGATCATATTCGACGCTCAAAGGTTATACCTCAAGAGTTATAATTTGAAGTGAAGTCAAGGTATCCTCATCTGTTCAACATACCAAGTACGTGCATAAATTTCGAGGGCAAAATTCCATAAGGAGGGGAGATTGTGAGACCCCAGATTTTATGAATAAAATTTTATTTTTTCAAAATATTTTTTTTAATATTATGCTGTGGATTTGATATAATGTTATAGTTGTGGGTAGTATTTATAAATTTTACAAAGTACGCAAGTTGTTATATAATATTCGATTGGTGGAAATATTCATTTTAACAGGGAATATTAAATGCGACGGCAAGACAATCATTAGTGGACCCATAACGAAATTATTGTCGGGTTGAGAAAACGACAAAAATATTTTATGAAAATAATGGCGGAAGTTTTACCGTTAATCTTTGTTGAACTACTCGGTAGTAAAGTAATGAATGTCTGGCGTGGTTGCATATAGTAGCACCACGTATTGATTATTGATGCTTACGTGATAAGTCACTCGGTTTTGTTTTATTGATATTATTAATGTAATAAAATGTAAAAGCTTTTTATATAAAATGTAATACTTTTATAAAGTTATTCTATAAATAGAATATATTATATTCTATTATGCATAGTGTTTTGCATAGTAAAATCTTTTTATATAAAAGCAGATAACTTTATAAAGTTATTCTATAAATAGAATATATTATATTTTATTATGCATAATGTTGCATAGTGTATGCGCATATTGTTTTGCATAGTAAAATCTTTTTATATAAAAATGAATACTTTTATAAAGTTATTCGTTTTATTAGATTATAAATAGAATATATTATATTTTATTTAAAAGATTTTGCTTTAAATACTGACCATCCGATTAAAAGTAAATCAATCTGGACCATTCATGAATTAGTTACTATGCAAATCCATTCTTCTATAAATAGAAGCTCATTCCTTCATTATTTCTTACGAATTCAATTTGAAACTCTAGAGAGAGAAACTATAGAGAGTTCTTCTTCTATAATCTTGAGCGTATTTCTTTAGAGTTTAAAAAAGCTTTGAGCGTAGTGCAAGTTTTCTTCGAGTATATCCTCGCCCTACCAGTCGGAGTACTCTTCTTTCAAAGGTAAGGGATATTATTTGTTGTACCCATAAGGGGTATTCATTATTATATTGGAATAACCTGTTTATGCGAAATACCGCATACATGGTGAAATTCTTCTATTATTCCGTTTTTTATTATTCTGTCGGAATATCCTGTCGGTGCGTACTACACCTGACCTGGTTCCATTATTTATTATTCTGTTGGAATAACCTGTCTGTACGATCTATCGCATGCATGGTGATTTCTGTTGTTATTCCATTCTTTCTTATTCTGTTGGAATATCCCGTCGGTACGTATTACGCCTGACCTGGTTCCATTATTTATTATTCTGTTGGAATAACCTGTCTGTGCGGTCTATTGCATGCATGGTGATTTCTATTGTTATTCCATTTTTTTTATTCTGTCGGAATATCCTGTCTGTGCATTACGAATGACCTGGTTCCATTATTTATTATTCTGTTGGAATATCCTGTTTGTGTGATTACGCATGACCTGGTTCCATTATTTATTATTCTGTTAGAATAACCTGTCTGTGCGGATTACGCACACATGGTGAAATTCTTCTGTTATTCCATTCTTTATTATTATGTTGGAAAAATTTGTCTATGCGAAGTACTGCATACATGGTGAAATTCTTTTATTATTCTATTCTTTATTATTATGTTAGAATAACCTGTCTATGCGAAGTACTGCATACATGGTGAAATTCTTTTATTATTCCATTCTTTATTATTATGTTGGAATAACCTGTCTATGCGAAGTACTGCATACATGGTGAAATTCTTTTATTATTCCATTCTTTATTATTATGTTGGAATAACTTGTGTATGCGAAGTACTGCATACATGGTGAAATTTTTTTATTATTCCATTCTTTATTATATTGTTGGTTATTGGTTTTACAGTTGTATATCTTTGGCCTATAGTGCAAAGATGATCTGTTGTTTGATAGCTTTGACCCGTAGTGTGAAGATGGACAGGTGTGTGACATGATCATGACCACTAGTGATACTAACGAATATCCTTGGCCGTAGTGCATGGATAATTCAATGATGTGATTGGCAGGATCATGAACATTAGTCAATAGTTGAATGTCTTTGGCCGTAGTGCACTGACAGGAAATTGATTGGTATGATCATGACCATTAGTTTTATAGTTGAATATCTTTGGCCCGTAGTGCAAAGATAGACAACTGATTGGTATGATCATTGTTATTACATTTGAATATCTTCGGCCTTTGGGGTAAGGATATTGAGTAAACGTTCTATTAAGCCTTTGTGGCAAGAAGGAACTATTAATTCACATTATTATAAATATGAATTATAAATTTAACTAACATCTTTGGTGGTTCAGATGAAGACAATTGTTGAAAGTTCTATTTGTCTTAAGTATAACAAAGAACTGTTGATGAGTATTACAGGAATAAAATATCAACGATGGACTTTTAATCTAGAGGAGATAGTAGACATTATGTTCTACTTGACTCTTTTAATGGATTGTTCGTTCCGCTACAACTATGGTTGAAAAGTTTTATCATCTACCATATGTTCTAAATCTCTGATTTATTACTGATGAAGGCTATTAATAATTTAATTATCTTTAGTTATGATATTCTTTACTGGACTAGTTGTGCTCACCCTTTTGCTTCACAATTCCTTTCAGGTAATAAGAGTGTAGCTGGGTCGAGCGGGGATAACAGGGGAATAGTGTGATGGTCCGAGATTGTCGAAGTTTCTCAATACATTATAAAATGACATGACATACAATAGATAATTGTATTGAGGACCTAAGATGTGTGTTTCGTATTTTATACGTCACTTAATAATTGATTTTGGCGAACAACAATAGGGTGATGAGAGCCCAACTTTGAAAGCATCAAAAGTGCACCTCGTTAGAATGAATATGATAGTAATCTTCTCGTTCTTCTTTGGGGTCTTAAAATATTTGCTGCTGTATTTTATATGGCATTGTAACAATTTGAGTTTGGATATCATCTCACGAGACAATATTGTATTAAAACTCACAGCTAAGCTGTTGTCTTACTACTTACATCGACAGATTCAACAACAGTATAAATGAAGTTTGTATTTGATTTTTATAGTGTGATATCTGGCGATTCAGAATGGGTCGTGTATACCTGTTTTGGGGGCGTCACAGTACAGGTTACACAGTGCACACATTTCCAATAGTTGGGAGAGTACTTACAATTTCTACGGAGATAGAAACTAGGGTTTTGCCAACACTCATATTCTTAAATACATATTATTCCTTGATGGATCACATCTAGATGTCAAACACTTGGATGGCTAACATTGATCAAAGGAAGGAATCTAACCGATGAATACATTGAGAACGCGAAGGAATTGGAGGTGAACTTGTACCCGAGGAAGCTTGGATCTACGAGGGTATGATTGTGGAGTAATAAATATTCGAGTCGAGTCGAATCTTAGTAGAGTTTTTTAAATGCAATTCGAATCCGACTCGAATTTGAGTCTCTTCATAATAACTACTTTTATAGTAGATATAGTTATAAATTAAAAAATATATTTACTATTACACTTTACAAATGTAAAATCATAATTAAAAATAAACATAATTAATTAGTCTAATTTTGTTTAACTTTGTAAATATTATAAGAAAATGTATCGAGTATCTACTCGAATATGCATCAATTGAATATGTATCGAATCACAATTGAAAGTTCGATTAATTTGAATCATAAACGAGTTGAGTGTAATATTACTTAAATTCTACTCATATTTTTATTCGAACTATGTGTTGGATCATATTATTAACAAATTTGAGTTTTACTCGCATTTTTTCGAGTTGAACTCGAATCGAGCTCGAACTAATTGGTTCGATTTACAGACTTATTTATCGTATTGTCAGGTGCAAAAATAGGCACATGGTTTCTGTCACTTAGCTAATATAGTTGTTGGATACATTTTTAAATGCCCTTATCCTTATCCTCAAGTGTTTTAATGACATACCTTGGGATCTTCACTCTACGATGTTTGGCAATGTCAGTCCTTATCAAACCTGATGAACTCTACAATTTTGCGTAATCGTAAAGTTGAGTGTCCAGTCGTAGAGTATCTGGCTTCACACACTCTACATTTTTCACTTTGTTTTAGTGTACTCCATGATGCTTCTAGCGTGCTGCTGTACTTTTATCGCCGAGTATTTAAACAGTTAAAAGTAATGGTATTGCTGACAAATTTTATTAAAAATATTATTTCTGTAGTTTTCGGTATTCTACAATTATGTCATTATGGGGCCCACCAATGATTGATTGTTTCGGCACTGTTGTACTTTACCGAATATTCCCTGATAGAATGAATATTCTCTGACAAAATGAATATTCTTTTGACATACTTTTTATTTTATAATTTACAATATCACTCTTAAATTTATCATTTTATCAATTAAAAACCTTCTTATTTAGCATAATAATTATAAGAAAATTTAAATTCTATTTATTAAAAGTCAGGGTCTTACATGATCACTAGTATATGTTCACTCAGAACAGTTACAAAGAATGAATAACTAAGATTCCTTCAAGTTACTAAGACTGGTTCACACAAAACCATTCAAGTTGTGACGCCCCCAAAACAGGTATACATCACCCATCTTGAGTCTCCAAATACATTGTACAAAATACAAAGAAAAACTTAATTATACAACTGTTGTGTAAAATACGACAAAACTTATGCTATGAGTTTTAATACAAATATTGTCATCTAGACAATATCCACACTCAAAGGAGTCCTCATTACATTTATTATCACACTATTTTATAGAATAGTGAGGACTACTAATAATATCATCTGGACCGTCACTCCGTTCCCCGACTAGTCCCGGCTACGTTCTCATTTCCTGAAGAGAACAATGAAAGCAAAAGGGTGAGCTCAACTAGCCCAGTAAGAAATATTAACACTAAGATAATGCAGAATAAATTATCCTTAGCCTTCAACAGTATAACAATTGATAGAATATAATAGATAACAAGTTTAACTGCAGCAGAATAAGTAATCCATTAGAAGAGTCAAATAGAGCATAAAATCTACTATCTTCTATGATTTAAAAAGATTTTCATCAATTTTATTGCTGAGACTCAGCTTAATAAATAAACCACAGCATCCCTGCACCACGACCAAGGATATTGATGTAATCATCAAGGGTTATGATTATACTGAATAATCCATGGTCATAATCATACCAACAACTTTCCATCAATGAACTACAGGCCAATGAGGACTTTTACCACATCATTCGTCACATTACGGTCATGATTATACCGAATAATCCCTGGTCATAATCATACCAAGTCCATCTATGCACGTAAGCCAAAGATGACTTTAATCACAATATAAGCATGAGGATGATGACAATGACATAATAATTCAATAAAACAAGTTCAAGGATAAATTTTAAAGATTTATAATTTAATTTATCTAGAAATCAATAACGTCCAAATTGTCAATATGATACTTCTTTGTGGAGTAAAATTCATGAATGCTCAGAAGAATATTTTCATGAAAAAATACTGGATGAAGCGCAAATATCAAGGATATTCCACTAATTTCATGGAGTATAGAAGCCAAAACTTTAACCAAATGAGTATCATAGAATATATAAAACTACAAATGGATTTTCACCCGCCATGCGGTAATCCACATAGACAGATCATTTCCACAATTTAATACGGAATGAATATGAATGATCATTCACCATGCATGTGGTAATCCACATAGACAGGTTATTCCAACAGAATAATAAAGAATGTAATAACAAAAGAATTCACCATGCATACGGTAGTCCGCGTAGACAGGTTATTCCAACAGAATAATAAAGAATGGAATAACAGAAGAATTTCACCATGTATGCAGTACTTCGCATAGACAGTTTATTCCAACATAATAATAAAGAATGGAACCAGGTCATGCGTAATACGCACCGACAGGATATTCCAACAGAATAATAAAGAATGGAATAACAACAGAAGTCACCAGGCATGCGATAGACCTCACAGACAGGTTATTCCAACAAAATAATAAATAATGGAACCAGGTCATGCGTAATACGCACCGACAAGATATTCCAACAAAATAATAAAGAATGGAATAACAAAAGAATTTCACCAGGCATGCGATAGACCGCACAGACAAGTTATTCCAACAGAATAATAAATAATGGAACTAGGTCAGGCGTAATATGCACAGACATGATATTCCAACAGAATAATAAAGAATGGAATAATAGAAGAATTTCACCATGTATGCGGTACTTCGCATAGACAGTTTATTCCAACATAATAATAAAGAATGGAATAACATAAGAATTTCACCATGTATGCGGTACTTCGGATAGACAGGTTATTCCAACATAATAATAAAGAATGGAATAACAGAAGCTCTCTTCATGAATACGAAAGAAATAATACCCTTACCTCAAAAGAAGACTGGATACTGGAATAGTGAGGTAGTAGACTTCTCTTCTCCTTTATCTCTATAATTTCTCTCTATAATAATTGTTCTATAGCTTTAGTGAATTGGTGAGAAATGAAGGAAGAATGAGCTTCTATTTATAGCAAAATATAGTTTCAATAATAGCACATTTTGGAGCTCAAAATATTACAGTATAATACCTTCCTCTTTTTCTTCATTTTTAATCTAGTCCTGCAAGTATTATCAAACTTGCACCACCTCCCCTAATAGTAAATAATGTGATTCAATAGTAAATCATGTGAATCAATAGTTCTAGACATGTGAAAATACGAATTAAAGTATAGTACCTCCATCTATACCTCCATTTTTAACTTAGTCATGCAAGTATTATCAATCTTGCACTACTCCCCTAATAGTAAATGAATGTGAATCAATAGTACACAAATGTGAACAAATAGTTATAATCATGTGAATCAATAGCAATTAATTGCTCATTTATCCGATTAATTACCCGATAGGTCAATATAACCTCCAGACATCAATTATTATCGAAATAAATGTCGATTTTCACTAAAACTAATAATTCCAACACTATGGAACTATCAATTTCATCTTTAATCAACATGAACTTATTCATAATTAATATTATAATTCACAATATTTAACAACCAGGTCGTTTCCAGGAAAGAGGGGGCTTTTCGATAAGGATTTCTGCTTATTGGCTCGCAATTAGATGACCAAACCTTTCCTTGACAGAACTTCTAGACATTGTAAATATTGCAATTTAATAATATGAATAACTTTGTCGTCTCAATTATTGATTTAACAATATATCATATTATGCAGATGATACTGTGACAATAATTGAATCAATAATATGAGAGATATGATGTAGCAATTACTGTGGCAATAATTGAGTATAACTGAGTGAATTCTCACGTAAGCATCAATAATCAATCTTTGTGTGCTACTATGCAACCACACGTATTCTTCGTACTTTTTACTACCCGGTAGTTCAACAGCTTTTAACGGTAACACTTTCGTAGTTATTTTTATAAAAGATAATTACGTCGTTTCTACGACAATACTTTCGTTAATAGGGTCCACTTAATGATTACTGCCGTAAATCGAATATTCCCTGTTAAAACGAATATTCCCCACCAATCGAATATTATATAACCACTTGCTTACTTTGCAAAATTTGTAAATATTACCTGAACTATAACATTATATCAAATCCACACCATAATATTCAAAAATATATTTCGAGAAAATTATTCTTTATTCATAAAAGTTGGGGTCTTATAGTACGTCACATTGATACCTATCAACTTGCCATCGTCATTCACGGCGTCGCCTACGGAAAGTCTAGCTTCGGTGCATTCCACACAAGGAAGTCACCAGATAAAGGTTCGGGGCTCTTTACTAATGGCTTAATATGACAATGATTGACTTTAGTGGTTTGGTTGCTTGAATTCGTACAATAGGTTGGTTAGGAATATGAAAGCTAACGACCTTACGAAAAGCATGATGAGTAGTTAACCAATCGATTCCTAAAATCACATCAAATGCAAGTATTTTCAAAGAGATAAGGTCGACAGATAACGTGAAAGTGTTGATTTGAATCAAACAAGATTTATAAATAGTGGAGGTAACGAAGGTTTCTCCCAACCGAATTTCAACGAATAAATCAAAGTCTAATTTCTCCGAAGTCAAATTTAAACATTGAGCGCAAGTAGGAGAAATAAAAGAGTGGG
Source organism: Panax ginseng (assembly GCA_020205605.1). Lineage (NCBI taxonomy): Eukaryota > Viridiplantae > Streptophyta > Magnoliopsida > Apiales > Araliaceae > Panax > Panax ginseng. The sequence goes on from CM035132.1 coordinate 172,403,184, forward strand.
TAGAACTGGTATCTAATAAGGTATAAACTTCACAAGAGTTTATCATTAACTTACTCGTAATAACTTCATTCGGGTTCCATGATAAACGCTCTCACTTAAACTACCGAATTTGACTTTGCTATAGGGTACAATCCACCCTTAATTGCTTCGTCACATTCCTGATCCATGATTCGAATCATTACTCTCTGATCCATATCGAATTGGGGTTGACCACTCTGCACAGGGTAATTCTGAATTTGATGTTGTATTCTCCCAATTGTTGTCCAAAAAGCAAAATCCATTTCATCTATTTTGGCCTTATTGGATCGGACGTCTTTTTCTGCAATATCTACCCGTCATGCGGCTTTTACCCATGCATCATCTATTCTCCTTCGTTCAGTTGTTTCTTTTTTCATCAGAACTTTGATCATAGCATTCTCACATACCAGCTCTAATATCTTATACTCTGTCAAAGAGTGCTTCTGTTCAAGCATCGCACATCGGGTAACATAATTTTGAATTGTTACATCTCTTTGCTCCACGACCGCCTGCTGTTCTTCAGCCTCCTCTTCTAGCTCATGAATACGATTTTGTAATTCTAAATTTTGATCATAAAATTCTTTTAATAAATTATCCTCAGGTTCCTCTTCTTCCTCTTCTTCCTCACTCTCAGCTGCTACCTCTGCAACTAGCTTAGGTGAAACTATTAGTTCTTCACTCACCACGTAGATATCTCTAATTTCTTCTTCGTCTGACACAACATTAACCTAATTAGTGATTAAAGGTGTCTCAACGGTCTCATTCACTCCATTGTCATCATTTTCAGCTGCCATTTTTAAACACTACCACAAAACAAGGGTTAATTAACATATAACAACTGATAACAACTGATAAAATATAATAGACAACAAGTTTAACTACGGCGGAATAAGCAATCCATTAGAAGAGCCAAGTAGAGCATAAAATCTACCATCTTCTATGATTAAAAAGATTTTCATCAACTTTATTGCTGAGACTCAGCTTAATAAATAAACCACAGCATCCCTGCACCACGACCAAGGATATTCATGTAATCATTAAGGGTCATGATTATACTGAATAATCCCTGGTCATAATCATACCAACAACTGTCCATCAATGAACTACAGGCCAATGAGGACTTTTACCACATCATTCGTCGCAATACGGTCATGATTATACTGAATAATCCCTGGTCATAATCATACCAAGTCCATCTATGCACGTAAGACAAAGATGACTTTAATCACAATATAAGCATGAGGATGATGACAATGACATAATAATTCAATAAAACAAGTTCAAGGATAAATTTTAAAGATTTATAATTTAATTTATCCAGAAATCAATAGCGTCCAAATTTTCAACATGATACTTCTTTGTGGAGTAAAATTCAAGAATGCTCAGAAGAATATTTCCATGAAAAGATACTGGATGAAGCGCAAATATCAAGGATATTCCACTAATTTCATGGAGAATAGAAGCCAAAACTTTAACCAAATGAGTATCATAGAATATATGAAACTGCAAATGGATTTTCACCCTCCATGCGGTAATCCACGTAGACAGATCATTTCCACAATTTAATACGGAATGAATACGAAGGATCATTCACCATGCATGTGGTAATCCACATAGACGGGTTATTCCAACAAAATAATAAAGAATGAAATAACAGAAGAATTCACCATGCATGCGGTAGTCCGCGTAGACAGGTTATTCCAACAGAATAATAAAGAATGGAATAACAAAAGAATTTCACCATGTATGCGGTACTTCGCATAGACAGGTTATTCCAACATAATAATAAAGAATGGAACCAGGTCATGCGTAATACGCACTGACAACAAATTCCAATAGAATAATAAAAAATGGAATAACAACAAAAGTCACCAGGCATGCGATAGACTGCGCAGATAGGTTATTCCAATAGAATAATAAATAATGGAACCAGGTCATGCGTAATACGCACCAACAAGATATTCCAACAGAATAATAAAGAATGGAATAACAACAAAATTTCACCAGGCATGCGATAGACCGCACAGACAGGTTATTCCAACAGAATAATAAATAATGGAACCAGGTCAGGCGTAATACGCACAGACATGATATTATGGTGTGGATTTGATATAATTTTATAGTTGTGGGTAATATTTATAAATTTTGCAAAGTATGCAAGTTGTCATATTATATTTGATTGGTCGGGCAATATTCGTTTTATCAGGGAATATTCGTACAACGACGCAATCATTGGTGGACCCCACAACGGAATTATTATCGGATTGAGAAAATGACAAAAATATTTTATGAAATTAACGGCGGAAGTTTTACCGTTAACTATTGAAACACCCGGTGTTAAAAGTACAGTAATATGCGTGGTTTCATAGTAGCACACGGTATTGATTATTGATGCTTACGTGAGAGGTCACTCAGTTTTGTTCAAATATTGCTACAGTAATTGTTGCATAGTATCTCACGTTATTTGATTCAGTTATTGTCAATATTTTATATATTATTAAATCAATAATTGAGACGACGAAGTTATTAGCATTATAATTTGCAATATTAACGATGTCTAAAAGTTACGCTTATGAGAGGTTTGGTCACCTAATTGCTTGCCAATATAGGAAAAATCTTATTATTGAAAGCCCTCTTTCACAGGAATGACACAGTCGATTAATAGAGTGAATAATAATAATGATGATGAGTTTTGTTTTATTAGTATTATTAATGTAATAAAACGAAAAAGCTTTTTATATAAAAATGAATACTTTTATAAAGTTATTTGTTTTATTAGACTATAAATAGAATATATTATATTCTATTATACATAGTGTTTTGCATAGTAAAATCTTTTTATATAAAATAGAATACTTTTATAAAGTTATTTGTTTTATTAGATTATAAATAAAATATATTATATTTTATTATGCATAATGTTGCATAGTGCCTGCATAGTGTTTTGCATAGTAAAATCTTTTTATATAAAACAGAATACTTTTATAAAGTTATTCGTTTTATTAGATTATAAATAGAATGTGCAACCCCAGATTTTATGAATAAATATTTAATTTTCTCGAAATAATTTTTTGAATATTATGGTGTGGATTTGATATAATGTTATAGTTGTGGGTAGTATTTATAAATTTTACAAAGTATGCAAGTTGTTATATAATATTTGATTGGTCGGGGAATATTCATTTTAACAGGGAATATTCGTACGACGGCACAATCATTGGTGGACCCCACAACGGAATTATTGTCGGATTGAGAAAATGAAAAATATATTTTTATGAAAATAACGGCGGAAGTTTTACAGTTAAAACTGTTGAATTACTCGGTAGTAAAAGTATAGTAATACGCGTGGTTGCATAGTAGCACATGGTATTGATTATTGATGCTTACGTAAGAAGTCACTCAGTTATACTCAATTATTGCTACAGTAATTGCTGCATCATATCTCTCATATTATTGATTCGATTATTGTCACAGTATCATCTGCATAATATGTTATTTTATTAAATCAATGATTGAGATGACAAAGTTATTCATATTATTAAATTGCAATATTTATAATGTCTAGAAGTTCTGTCAAGGAGAGGTTTGGTCACCTAATTGCGTGCTTGATAGGGAGAAATCCTTATTGAAAGCCCCTTTTTCTAGAGCGACCGGTTGATAAATATTGTGAGTTATAATATTAATGATGAATTTTATTAAAATTGAAGTTGTGTTCGGAGTTGAATTTGGAGACGCGGACGTGATATTTGAGTCCGGAACGATGAAATTAGCAAAAATAGTCTATAAACACAAAATTTTCCGAGATTAACTTTTTGGTCAAAAAGTCAACAGTTGACTTTTTTGGGAAAAGTCAAACTTCAAAATTTCAAAATTTATATTGTTGATAAAAATAATTTCATTGTGTTGGAATTATTTGTGTTAGTGAAAATTGATATTTATTTCGATAATAATTGATGTCTGTAGATTATATTGACCAATCAGGTATTTAACCGGATAAATGAGCAATTGATTGCTATTATTTCACATAATTATAACTATTTGTTCACATGTGTATACTATTATTTCACATTCTTATTACTATTAGGGGAGTTGGTGCAAGATTGATAATACTTGCATGACTAAGTTAAAAATGGAGGTATAGATGGAAGTACTATACTGTAATTCGTATTTTCACATGTCTAGAACTATTGATTCACATGATTTACTATTGAATCACATTATTTACTATTAGGAGAGGTGGTGCAAATTTGATAATACTTGCATGACTAAATTAAAAATAAAAAAAAAGTTGGAGGTATTGTATTGTAATTTTTCGAGCCCCAAAATGTGCAATTATTAAAACTATATTTTTCTATAAATAGAAGCTCATTCTTCCTTCATTTCTCACCAATTCACTAAAGCTATAGAACAATTATTATAGAGAGAAATTGTCGAGAGAAGCCTGCTACCTCACTATTCCAGTATCCAGTTTCTTCTAAGGTAAGGGATATTTTTTTTTTGTATTCATGAAGAGAACTTCTGTTATTCCATCCTTTATTATTATGTTGAAATAGCCTGTCTATACAAAGTACCGCATACATGGTGAAATTCTTCTGTTATTTCATTCTTTATTATTACATTGGAATATCATATACATAATGCGTTTCTGGCCGGACCGGTTCCGCCTTTATTATTTTGTTGGAATATCATGTCTGTGCGTTTTACGCATGACCTGGTTTCATTATTTATTATTTTGTTGGAATATCCTCATGCATGCGTTTCGCATGACCGGTTCATTATTTATTATTACTGTTGAAATATCATATGCGTGCGCTTCTGCGCATGACTGAATTCGGTTCCGTTATTTATTATTCTCGTTGGAATAACTTATCATGTATGATCTATCGCATGCTTGGTAATTTCTTTTGTTATTCCATTCCTTATTATACTCAGTTGGTTAAAGTTTTGACTTCTATACTCCATGAAATTAGTAGAATATCCTTGATATTTGCGCTTCATCCAGTATCTTTTAATGGAAATATTCTTCTGAGCATTCTTGAATTTTACTCTACAAAGATGTATCATGTTGACAATTTGGACGTTATTAGTTCCTGGATAAATTAATTCGTGAACTTGTTTTATTGAATTCTTATATCATTGTCATCATCCTCATGTTTATATTTTTTGAAAGTCATCTGTGGCCTGTAGTTCATAGATGTACTTGGTATGATTATGACCATGGATTATTCGGTATAATCATGACCGTAATGTTACAAATGATGTGATAAAAGTCCTTATTGGCCCGTAGTGCATTGATGGACAATTTTTGGCATGATCATGACCATTGATGAATACACGAATGTTCTTGGCCCGTAGTGCATGGATAATTTGTGGTCGTGATACTAAAGAATATCCTTGGCCGTAGTGCAGGGGTGATTCGATGAGGTGGATTATTTATTAAGTTGAGTCTCAGCGATAAAAGTGATGAAAAACCTTTTAAATCATAAAAAATAGTAGATTTTATTCTCTACTTGACTCTTTTAATGGATTGCTTGTCCCGCTGCAGTTAAACTTGATTTTTATTGTATTTTATCAGTTTAACATTGTTGTAGACTAATGATAATTTATTCTGCATTATCTTAGTCATAATATCTCTTACTGGGCTAGTTGAGCTCACCCTTTCTTTCACTGTTCTCTTATGGAAATAAGAATATAGCTGGGATGAGTCGGGGAATGGAGTGATGGACCAGATGATAGTATTAGTAGTCCTCACTATTCTATTAAATAGTGTGACAATAAATGTAATGAGGACTTATTAAAGAGTGGATATTGTCTTGAAGATGATTTGTATTAAAACTCACAGCTCTCTTGTTGTATATTAAAGATTGTATTTGTATTCTGTACCATATATTTGGCGACTCAGAATAGGTGATGTATACCTATTTTGGGGGCATCACAGTTAGTATCAAAGCTTAGTGATATGATCCCTGGCTAAGATGTGAGACAAGAACTAGGAGGGGAGAGACAGGGAATTTCTTCGCTAGTATAACCTACCTAAGTTTATTTGGTATTTAATTGGTCGGTCAGAGTATAGGGATAATATGTGATATGTTAATTAACCCTTGTTTTGTGGCAGTATTTGAAAATGGCATCCGAGAATGTTGACAATAGCAATGGAGCCTAGGAGACCGTTGAGTCACCACAGATCAATAATCAAGATAATGTGCATCAGGAAGGCGACAATCCTCATGCAAACAATAACACTGACCAAATGATGAACGATGGAATGTTCCGAGGCTTCATGCAATTCATGCAACATCAGGAAAGAGCGGCTCCTGTCCTAAATGCAGGTGGAAACACTGGCAACTCTCAAACGGTCACCGCTAAGTAATTCAAGGAGCTGGGACCACCGGAGTTTTTTAGAGAGCCAAAACCACTTAAGGCGGAGACGTAGATAAAATAGATCAACAAGATATTTGATGTCTTGGGTTGCTCAGGAGCAAAAGGTTCCTTTCTACCACATTCATGTTATGGCGCAGGCGATTCTTGGTGGAAATCAGTAAGCGTACTCAACCAAACAAGCACTAAAGATATCTTGGGAGAAGTTTCAAGAACTGTTCAACGACAAGTACTTTCCCGAAAGTATTCATCACATGAAGGAGGTAGAGTTCATGAAATTGGAGCAAAACAACATAATCGTGTCTCAGTATGAAGCCAAGTTTGCCTAGTTGTCCCAGTTTGCGTCCCATTTGGTTGATAATGAGGAGAGAATGACGCAGATGTTTCTAAGAGGTTTGAAACCCGAGATACGTCAATACCTCATTTCTCATAAACTTTGTTTGTATTCAAATGTTTCTAATAGGGCTCAGTTATTGGAGCGCGATAGTGAGTCAACCCAACCAAAAGAGAGTAGCCGGCAAAATGATAATACCAGTGATAGCAGTCATCGAAACGGTGACAATAAGCGTGAAGGGAATCAACATGCTAGAAATGGTAACCAGTTCGGTGGTAATCATAGCCAAAACAATAAGAATGGACATTTTAAGAAGAGGAAATTCAACAATGATGGAAAGATGTCAGCACCAGCACCCGTTGTTAAGGAATGAGAACGACCACCTATCATATGTTTCAAATGCGGAGGGGAGGGACATATCAGTCCAAACTGCGTGATGCCGTCCAAAGCATGTTATAATTGTGGAAAAGAAGGTCACCTAGCCCGATTTTGTCATTCACCGAAGACAAGTTCAATTTGGGATGGTGGCACCAAAGGTCGTCCCCGAAAAAGTCAAAATCGGTGAGTCTGAGGAGAGGCGTTTTTCGTGACTTCTCAAAAAGAGAGTAACCCAAACGAAATTAGCATGGGTTAGTTAATTATAAATTCTTATGAAGTCTATAACTTATAAGATACCGGTTCTACCCATTATTTTATCTCTCTTGCTTGCGTTCAACGTTTAAATTTGACCACTGAGAAGCTAGACTTTGACTTATTGGTTGAAATTTCGTTAGTAGAAACCTTCGTTACATCTACTGTTTATAAATCTTGTTTGATTCAAATCAACACTTTCACGTTACTTGTCGATCTTATCTCTTTGAAAATACTTTCCCTTGATGTGATTTTAGGAATCGATTGGTTAACTACTCATCATGCCAAAATTGATTATTTTTGTAAGGTTGTTAGCTTTCATATTCCTAACCAACTTGTTATGCGAATTCAAGCAACCAAACCACTAAAGTTAATCGTTGTCATATCAAGCCATAAGTAAAAAGCCCCGAGCCTTTCGCTGGTGACTTCCAAGTCTTGGAATACACCGAAGCCAGACTTTCTGTAGGCGACACCGTGAATGACAATGGCAAGTTGATAGGTATCAATGTGATGTACTATCCAAGTCTTGGATGAGAGTCACAGTTTTTAAATGATATTCCTATTGTTAATAAATTTCTTGACGTATTCTAGAAGACTTCTTAGCCTACCCCTAGAGCGTGAAATCGAATTTTATATTGACCCCGGTACAAAACCAATTTCTTCAACCCTTAAATATTTATTTAACCAAAATGAACGTATAATGCGCCAACGACGTTGGCTCGAGATGTTGAAGATTACGATCATACCATTCAATATCATTGTGGAAGAGAGAACGTGGTAGTTGACACGTTGAGTAGAAGATCGTATGCATTTATGAGTGCGATGTTATTAACACAAAAACCCATTTTGTATAACTTACAAATGATGAAGATAGAGTTAAAGACTCTAGGGACCCACGTGAAGATAGCGAATGTACGAGTAGAATCGACTTTAATCGATAAAGTTAAAGCCGCTCAAGCTACACACCCGAATTCGATGAATGTGAAGAAGAAGGTTCAAGAGGACGTTATTCTAGAAGCAATAATCGACGAAGAGAAGAAATCTCAACTCTCAATTTTATTGGCCCATTTGAAATCCTCAATTGAGTAGGAACCGCGACTTATAGACTCGTTTTACCGCCAAGTATGTCGCGTGTTCATAACATTTTTAACGTATCAATGTTACGTAAATATATGGACGGCCCGAACCACATTATTAATTTAGAACCGGACTAGATAGCGGATGATTTAACGTATGAGGAGATACGTGTTAAAATCTTGGATAAGACGGATTATATTCGACACTCAAAGGTTATACCTCAAGAGTTAGAATCTGAAATGAAGTCAAGATACCCTCACCTCTTCAGCATACCAGGTACGTACGTAAATTTCGAGGGCAAAATTCCATAAGGAGGGGAGTTTGTGAGACCCCAGATTTTATGAAAAAATATTAAATTTTCTCAAAATAATTTTTTGAATATTATGCTGTGGATTTGATATAATGTTATAGCTGTGGGTAGTATTTATAAATTTTGCAAAGTATGCATGTTGTTATATAATATTCGATTGGTCGGGGAATATTCGTTTTAACAGGGAATATTCGTACGACGGCACAATCATTGGTGGACCCCATAATGAAATTATTGTCGGATTGAGAAAACGACAAATATATTTTTATGAAAATAATGGCGGAAGTTTTACAATTAAAACTGTTGAATTACTCGGTAGTAAAAGTATAGTAATACGCGTGGTTTCATAGTAGCACACGATATTGATTATTGATGCTTACGTAAGAAGTCACTCAGTTATACTCAATTATTGCTACAATAATTGTTGCATTATATCTCTCATATTATTGATTCAATTATTGTCACAGTATCATCTGCATAATATGTTATTTTATTAAATCAATAATTGAGATGACAAAGTTATTCATATTATTAAATTGCAATATTTACAATGTCTAGAAGTTCTGTCAAAGAGAGGTTTGGTCACCTAATTGTGCGCCAATAGGGAGAAATCCTTATTGGAAAGCCCCCTCTTTCTTGGGAACGACCTGGTTGATAAATATTGTGAGTTATAATATTAATGATGAATTTTATTAAAATTGAAGTTGTGTTCGGAGTTGAATTTGGAGACGCGGACGTGATATTTTAGTCCAGAACGATGAAATTAGTAAAAATAGTCTATAAACACAAAATTTTCCGGGATTAACTTTTTGGTCAAAAAGTCAATAGTTGACTTTTTCGAGAAAAGTCAAACTTTGAAATTTCAAAATTTATATTGTTGATAAAAATAGTTTCATTGTGTTGGAATTATTTGTGTTAGTGAAAATCGACATTTATTTCGATAATAATTGATGTCTGGAGGTTATATTGACCAATCGGGTATTTAACCGGATAAATGAGCAATTGATTGCTATTATTTCACATGATTATAACTATTTGTTCACATGTGTATACTATTGTTTCACATTCTTGTTACTATTAGGGGAGTTGGTGTAAGATTGATAATACTTGCATGACTAAGTTATAGATGGAGGTACTATACTGTAATTCGTATTTTCACATGTCTAGAACTATTGATTCGCATGATTTACTATTGAATCACATTATTTACTATTAGGGGAGGTGGTGCAAATTTGATAATACTTGCATGACTAAATTAAAAATAAAGGAAAAGTTGGAGGTATTGTACTATAATTTTTCGAGCACCAAAACTTGCAATTATTGAAACTATATTTTTCTATAAATAAAAGCTCATTCTTCCTTCATTTCTCACCAATTCACTAAAGCTATAGAGCAATTATTATAGAGAGAAATTGTAGAGAGAAAATCTATAGAAGAAGAGAAGCCTGCTACCTCACTATTCTAGTATCCCGTTTCTTCTAAAGTAAGGGATATTATTTTTTTTGTATTCATGAAGAGAACTTCTGTTATTCCATTCTTTATTATTATGTTGAAATAGCCTGTCTATGTGAAGTACCGCATACATGGTGAAATTCTTCTGTTATTTCATTCTTTATTATTTTGTTGGAATATCCTGCTGCATGCGTTTCTGGCGGGACTGGTTCCGCTCTTTTATTATTCTATTGGAATATCCTGTCTGTGCGTTTTACGCCGGACCTGGTTCCGTCTTTATTATTCTGTTGGAATATCTTATCTGTGCATTTTATGCCGGACCTAGTTCCGTCTTTATTATTCTGTTGGAATAACCTGCCTGTGCGGTCTACCGCATGCTTGGTGATTTCTTTTGTTATTCCATTCCTTATTATACTCAGTTGGTTAAAGTTTTGACTTCTATACTCCATGAAATTAGTGGAATATCCTTGATATTTGCGCTTCATCCAGTATCTTCTCATGGAAATATTCTTCTGAGCATTCTTGAATTTTACTCTACAAACAAGTATTATGTTGACAATTTGGACGTTATTAGTTCCTGGATAATTTAATTCTTGAACTTGTTTTATTGAATTCTTATATCATTGTCATCATCCTCATGTTTATATTTTTTGAAAGTCATCTGTGGCCTGTAGTTCATAGATGTACTTGGTATGATTATGACCAGGGATTATTTGGTATAATCATGACCGTAATGATACAAATGATGTGATAAAAGTCCTCATTGTCCCGTAGTGCATTAATGGATTGCTTGTCCCGCTGTAGTTAAACTTGATGTTTATTGTATTTTATCAGTTTAACATTGTTGTAGACGAATGATAATTTATTCTGCATTATCTTAGTCATAATATCTCTTATTGGGCTAGTTGAGCTCAACCTTTCTTTCACTGTTCTCTTCAGGAAATGAGAATATAGCTGGGACGAGTCGGGGAACGGAGTGACGGACCAGATGATAGTATTAGTAGTCATCACTATTCTATTAAATAGTGTGACAATAAATGTAATGAGGACTTATTCTGAGAGTGGATATTGTCTTGAAGACAGTATTTGTATTAAAACTCACAGCTCTCTTGTTGTATATTAAAGATTGTATTTATATTCTGTACCATGTATTTGGCGACTCAGAATAGGTGATGTATACCTATTTTAGGGGCATCACATAGAATATATTATATTTTATTTAAAAGATTTTATTTTATTAGAATATTTTATTAAATCAATATGGACCGTCCGATTAAAAGTAAATCAATCTGGACCATTCATGAATTAGTTACTATTCAGTACATTCTTCTATGAATAGAAGCTCATTCCTTCATTATTTCTTACGAATTCACTGAAACTCTAGAGAGAGAAACTATAGAGAGAGTTCTTCTTCTGTAATCTCGAGCGTATTTCTTTAGAGTTTAAGAAAGCTTTGAGCGTAGAAGATAGTGCAAGTTTTCTTCAAGTATATTCTCGCCCTACCCGTCAGAATACTCTTCTTTTTAAGGTAAGGGATATTATTTGTTGTACTCGTAAGGGGTATTATTTCTTTTGTATTCATGAAGAGAACTTCTATTATTCCATTCTTTATTATTCTATTGGAATAACCTGTATACGCGGGCTACCCTATACTTGGTGAAATTCTTCTGTTATTCCATTCCTTATTATTATGTTGGAATAACCTGTCTATGCGAAGTACCGCATACATGGTGAAATTCTTCTGTTATTCCATTCCTTATTATTATGTTGGAATAACATGTCTATGCGAAGTATCGCATACATGGTGAAATTCTTCTATTATTCCATTCTTTACTATTACTCGCGAATATATCCTGCTTGTCATGCGTTTTTACGCATGACTTCGGGTTCCATTATTTATTATTACATTGGAATATCCTGCTTTGCGCGTTTACACATGACCTGGTTCCGTTATTTATTATTACATTTGGAATATCCTCACATGCATGCGTTCGCATGACCGAATTCCGTTATTTATTATTCTGTTAGAATAACCTATATGTGCGGTCTATTGCATGCCTGGTAATTTCTTTTGTTATTCCATTCTTTATTATACTCAGTTGGTTAAAGTTTTGACTTCTATACTCCATGAAATTAGTGAAATATCCTTGATATTTGTACTTCATCCAGTATCTTTTCATGGAAATATTCTTTTGAGCATTCTTGAGTTTTACTCTACAAAGAAGTATCATGTTGACAATTTGGACGTTATTAGTTCCTGGATAAATTAATTCTTAAACTTGTTTTATTGAATTCTTATATCATTGTCATCATCCTCATCTTTATATTATGTTGAAAGTCATCTGTGGCATGTAGTGCATAGATGGACTTGGTATGATTATGACCAGGGATTATTCGGTATAATCATGACCATAATGTTATAAATGATGTGGAAAAAGTCCTCATTGGCCCGTAGTGTATTGATGGACAGTTTTTGGTATGATTATGGCTATGGATTCTCTTCGGCCAAGGGTGCAAAGATGAATTGTTTTATGGCATGATCAGGACCGTTGATGAAAACACGATTATCTTTGGCCCATAGTGCATGAATAATTTGTGGTCGTAATACTAAAGAATATCCTTGGCCTGTAGTGCAGGGATAATTTGATGATGTGGATTATTTATTAAGTTGAGTCTCAGCGATAAAAGTGATGAAAAACCTTTTATTCCAACATAATAATAAAGAATGGAATAACAGAAGCTCTCTTCATGAATATGAAAGAAATAATATCCATTATGTGACGCCCCCAAAATAGGTATACATGACCCATTCTGAGTCGCCAGATATCACACTATAAAAATCAAATACAAACTTCATGTATACAACTGTTGAACTGTCGTATAGAATACGACCACAGTTAAGCTGTGAGTTTTAATACAATATTATCTCGTAGACAGTATCCAAACTCAAATTGTTACAATACCATATAAAATACAATAGCAAATATTTTAAGACCCCAAAGAAGAACGAGAAGATTACTATCATATTCATTCTAATGAGGTGCACTTTTGACACTTTCAAAGTCGGGCTCTCATCACCCTATTGTTGTTCGCCAAAATCAATTATTAAGTGACGTATAAAATACGACATACACATCTTAGGCCCTCAATACAATTATCTGTTGCATGTCATGCCGTTTTATAATGTATTGAGAAACTTTGACAGTCTCAGACCATCACACTATTTCCCTGTTATCCCCACTCGTCCCAGCTACACTCTTATTACCTGAAAGGAATTATGAAGCAAAAACGGTGAGCACAACTAGCCCGGTAAAGAATATCATGACTAAAGATAATTAAATTATCAATAGCTTTCATCAATAATAAATCAGAGATTTATAACATATGGTAGATGATAAAACTTTTCAACCATAGTTGCAGCGGAACGAGCAATCCATTAGAAGAGTCAAATAGACCAGCAGATCTATTATCTTCTCTATGTTAAAAGCCCACCGATAATATTTTATCCCTATAACATCAATCAACAATTTCTGTCCACAATCATATGAATAACTCATAATCATAATCGTGGTTCTAAATTCCTCTTCGCACTCAGGACGAAGATAATTTTCATCACCTATCTTTACCTGAAACATCATAAATCATGGTTATACCAAATCACAATTTACGCTCATAATCATACTAATTAAATCATCTTTTTACTGACCAAAGATATTCATTATTAGCATATCCATGAATTAATATTTCATTCTTTGAGACTCACCAATAATTAATCCACATCATCAAATCATCCACACTACTGTGCCAATGATATTCTTTAGTATCACGACCACGAATTATCCATACCTTTCTGGGCCAAAGATAATTGTGTTTTCATCAATCTGTCTTGATCATGCCATAAAACAATTCATCTTTGCACCCTTGGCGAAGAGAATCCATAGCCATAATCATACCAAAAAGCGTCCATCAATGCACTACGGGCCAATGAGGACTTTTTCCACATCATTTATAACATTACGGTCATGATTATACCGAATAATCCCTGGTCATAATCATAAGTCCATCTATGCACTACATGCCACATATGACTTTCAACATAATATAAGCATGAGGATGATGACAATGACATAAAGAATCAATCAAATGAGATAAAGGATAAATATTAAACTTTTATAATACAATTTATCCAGCGTTCAATAATAACCAAATGTTATCAATCACTTAATCTAATGTCATTAATATTATAATAATATTTTAATCATTTCTTAAACTTATAAACAATTTATTTCAATTATTTACACTTTATCAAATAATGCATTTAATCATTCAAAAATGTCATACTCATAAGATTTCATCATCAATGATCAAATTCCTCATCAAAAATCTGTATATACCTTATATAGGATTTTCAAGCCTTAAAATCCTATTTACCAATTCTTCAACTTCACATAACATATTTAACTCATATGTTCGTAACTAAACTATTTTCATGAAAAATACCAAATCAGTCCCAAAAATTATTCTTTTCTGAGATTTAGCAGAATATAGTCCCATATTGAACATATATTTTTCTCGGAATTTTTAAAATTCATATACTATTTTTCAAAAATCAATTTCTAATTAATTCCTTAAGAAATTAGCTACCTCAAGTTTAACTCTAGAAATTCCCAAATCTTGACAGGATCTTACACATGTTAACGTGAGCTTCCAGTTTAAATTTCACGGTCATTGGAGTTATAGAACTCTGGTTATAGCATTTTTCGTTAGAAAAACCTAAATATTGAAATGGTCATAACTTGCACATTTTAAGTCGGAATGAGCTCATTTTTGGACATGAGGTACTTTATACCATATATTTCCATGTCCCAAAAGGCCGGAATTTTTCTCACAATTTAAGTGGCCGAAAATTCCCTTTTAAAATTTTGGACAGTAGCCTTTTTGGAAATTTCAATTTTTGACTCCTTTGCTAAAATCAGTCCACACGAAAATCTACAACACATTTTTCAGTGATTCCACTTGGGTAAGTTAGGAAACTAATAGATCTAACTCTAGAACTTGACCACACTCATAAATTCGAAATATAATAGGAGATATGGTCAATTGAATTTCATGTTCCATTTTTACCAAAATCTAATTTTTCAACCCTTTATGATTTCTAAGAAACTTTCATGTTTTCACATAATAACTAACATAACTCATCATAACACTTACTAATACCACATATACCCATGATTTTCATCAGTCCAATGCTTTTATTATGACTTTTATCATAATCCACGTAAACAGATCATTTCCACAATTTAATAAGGAATGAAATACAAAGGATCATTCACCATGTATGTGGTAATCCACATAGACAGGTTATTCCAACAGAATAATAAAGAATGGAATAACAGTAGGATTCACCATGCGTGCGATAGACTGTACAAACAGGTTATTCCCAATAGAATAATAAATAATAAAACCAGGTCCGGCATAAACGCACAGACAGGATATTCCGATAGAATAATAAAGAACGGAATAACAACAGAAATCACCATGCATGCGATAGACCGCACAGACAGGATATTCCAATAGAATAATAAAGAACGGAACCAATCGTCGAGGCAAAATTACATGCAAATAGGATATTCCAATAGAATAATAAAGAATGAAATAACAACGAAATCACCATGCATGCGATAGATCGCACAGACAGGTTATTCCAATAGAATAATAAATAATGGAATCAGGTCAGGCGTAATACACACCGACGGGATATTCCAACAGAATAATAAAGAATGGAATAACAACAAAATTAATAATATCCCTTACCTTTGAAGAATAATAGTATTACATTGGTAGGGTGAGGATATACTCAAAGAAAACTTGTACTACGCTCAAAGCTTTCTTAAACTCTAAAGAAATATGCTCAAAATTATAGAAGAAGAATTCTCTCTATAGTTTCTCTCTCTAGAGTTTCAGTGAATTCGTAAGAAATAATGAAGGAATAAACTTCTATTTATAGAAGAATGGGTACATATAATGTAATGTGGCGCCCCAAAATAGGTATACATCACCTATTACGAGTCGCCAAATACATGGTACGAAATACAAATACAATCTTTAATATACAACAAGAGAGTTTGTGAGTTTTAATACAAATCATCGCTTCAAGACAATATCCACTCTCGAATAAGTCCTCATTACATTTATTGTCACACTATTTAACGAGAATAGTGAGGACTAATAATACTATCATCTGGTCCATCACTCCGTTCTTCCCAGGCTAAATCCCGGCTATATTCTCATTTCTGAAGAGAACGGTGAAAAGAAAAGGGTGAGCTCAACTAGCCCGATAAGAGATATTATGACTAAGATAATGCGAATAAATTATCATTAGTCTTGAACAATGTTAAAGCGATAAAATACAATAGACATCAAGTTTAAGCTGCGGTAGGACAAAGCAATCCATTAAAAGAGTCAAGTAGAGAATAAAATCTACTATCTTTTATGATTTAAAAGTTTTTCATCACTTTTATCGGCGAGACTCGACAATAAATAATCCACATCATCGAATCACCCCTGCACTTTTCTGACCAGGATATTCTTTAGTATCCGACCACAAATTATCCATGCACTACGGGCGAGGACATTCGTGTATTCATCAATGGTCATGATCATGCCAACAATGTCCATCAATGCACTACGGGCCAATGAGGACTTTTATCACATCATTTGTAACATTACGGTCATGATTATATCGAATAATCCACGGTCATAATCATACCAAGTCCATCTATACACGTAAGGCCACGAGATGACTTTCAAAAAATATAAACATGAGGATGATGACAATGATATAAGAATTCAATAAAACAAGTTCACGAATTAATTTATCCGGGAACTAATAACGTCCAAATTATCAACATGATACTTCTTTGTAGAGTAAAATTCAAGAATGCTCGGAAGAATATTTCCATGAAAAGATCTTTGGATGAAGCGCAAATATCGAGGATATTCCACTAATTTCATGGAGTATAGAAGTCAAAACTTTAACCAATTTGAGTATAATAAGGAATGGAATAACAAAAGAAATCACCAAGCATGCGGTGAAGCCTTTGCAGCGCGCAGCGAGAGAATAATAAAGGAGGTATTCCAATAGAATTCAATAAATAATAAAAACGGAACCCGGTCCGGCGTAAAATGCCGAAGCGAGGATATTCCAACGAGAATAATAAAAAACGGAACCCCGGTAATGTAAAACACATAGACGGGATGTTCCAACGAATGGTAAAGAATGGAAATAACGAAGAATTTCACTATGTATCATGCGGTGCTTATTATATAGGCGAGTTATTCAACATAATAATAAAGAATGGAATAAGAGAAGTTCTCTTCATGAATACAAAAAATGAAATAATACCCCTTCTTCATACAACAAATAATATATCCTTACCTCAGAAGAAACTGGATAATGGAATAGTGAGGTAGCAGGCTTCTTTTCTTCTATAGATTTTCTCTCTACAATTTCTCTCTATAATAATTGTTCTATAGCTTTAGTGAATTGGTGAGGAATGCAGGAAGAATGAGCTTCTATTTATAAAAAAATATAGTTTCAATAATTACACGTTTTGGGGCTCGAAAAATTACAGTACGATACCTCCAACTTTTCCTTTATTTTTAATTTAGTCATGCAAGTATTATCAAACTTGCACCACCTCCCCTAATAGTAAATAATGTGATTCAATAGTAAATCATGTGAATCAATAGTTCTAGAACATGTGAAAATCTGAATTACGATATAGTACCTCCATCTATACCTCCATTTTAACTTAGTCATGCAAGTATTATCAATCTTGCACCAACTCCCTAATAGTAACAAGAATGTGAAACAATAGTATACACATGTGAACAAATAGTTATAATCATGTGAAATAATAGCAATCAATTGCTCATTTATCCAGGTTAAATACTGGATTGATCGATATAACCTCCAGGACATCAATTATTATCGAAATAAATGTCGATTTTCACTAACACAAATAATTCCAACACAATGAAACTATTTTTATCAATAATATAAATTTTGAAATTTTGAAGTTTGACTTTTCCCAAAAAAGTCAACTATTGATTTTTGACCAAAAGTTAATCCGGAAAAATTTTGTGTTTATAGACTATTTTTACTAATTTCATCGTTTAGGACTCAAATATCACGTCCGCGTCTCCAAATTCAACTCTGAACACAACTTCAATTTTAATAACATTCATCATTAATATTATAACTCACAATATTTATCAACCAATTCGTTCTAGGAAAGAGGGGCTTTCGATAAGGATTTCTCCTATTGGCGCCATGATTAGGTGACCAAACCTCTCCTTGATAGAACTTCTAGACATTGTAAATATTTTAATTTAATAATATGAATAACTTTGTCATCTCAATTATTGATTTAATAAAATAACATATTATGCGGATGATATTGTGACAATAATCGAATCAATAATATGAGAGATATGATCGTGAATTATTGTAGCAATAATTGAGTATAAGCTGAGTGACTTCTCACGTAAGCATCAATAATCAATACAGGTGTTACTACTTATGCAACCCACAGCGTATTCTTTGTACTTTTACTACCGAGTAGTTCAACAGTATTAATGCATGGTAAAACTTTTCGTAGTTATTTTCATAAAAATATATTTTTCGTTTTCTCGATCGATGAATAATTACATTGTGGGGTCCACCATGATTATGTAAATCGTCATGAATATTCCTGTTAAAAGCGAATATTCCCAGACCCAATCAAATATTATATAACAACTTGCATACTTTGCAAAATTTATAAATACTACCCACAACTATAACATTATATCAAATCCATACCATAATATTCAAAAAAAAATATTTGAGAAAATTAAATATTTATTCATAAAATCTGGGGTCTCACATCTCCCCTCCTTATGGAATTTTGCCCTCAAAATTTACGTGCATTACTGGTATCTTTGAAGGTGAGGTACCTTGACTTCATTTGATTCTAACTCTTGAGGTATAACCTTTGAGTGTCGAATATAATCCTTCTTATCCAAGATTTTAACACGTATCTCTCATCATCGTTAAATCATCCATTATCTCGTCCGTTCTAAATTAATAATGTGGTTGAATTAGTCCACATATTTACGTAACATCGATCGTTAAAAATGTTATGAACACGCGACATACTTGGCGGTAAAAGCGAGTCTATAAGTCACGATTCCTACTCGATTGAGGATTTCAAATGGGCTAATAAAATCGAGGGTTGAGATTTCCTCTCTTAAATCGATTATTGGTTCTAGAATAACGCCCTCTTGAACCTTCTTCTTCACATTCATTAGATTAGGTGTGTAGCTTGGCGGCTTTAACTTTATCGATTAAAAGTCGATTCTACTCGTATACATTCGTTATCTTCACGTGGGTCCTAGAGTCTTTAACTCTATCTTCATCATTTGTAAGTTATACAAAATGGGTTTTTGTGTTAATAACATCGCACTCATAAACGCATACGATCTTCTACTCAACGCGTCAGCTACCATGTTCTCTCTTCCACAATGATATTGAATGGTATGATCGTAATCTTCAACAGCTCGAGCCAACGTCTTTGGCGTATTATACGTTTGTTTTGGTTGAAGAAATATTTAAGGGTTGAAGAAATGGGTTTTGTACTGGGGTCAATACAAAATTTCAATTTCATACTCTAGGGGTAGGCTAAGAAGTCTTCTAGAATACGTCAAGAAATTTATTAACAATAGGAATATCATTTAAAAACTATGACTCTCATCCAAGACTTAGATAGTACGTCACATTGATACATATCAACTTGCCATCGTCATTCACGACGTCGCCTACAGAAAGTCTGGCTTCGGTGTATTCCAAGACTTGAAAGTCACCAGCGAAAGGCTCGGGACTTTTTACTTATGGCTTGATATGACAATGATTGACTTTAGTGGTTTGGTTGCTTGAATTCGCATAACAGGTTGGTTAAGAATATGAAAGCTAACAACTTTACGAAAATAATCAATTTTGGCATGATGAGTAGTTAACCAATCGATTCCTAAAATCACATCAAGGGCAAGTATTTTCAAAGAGATAAGATCGACAAGTAACGTGAAAGTGTCGATTTGAATCAAACAAGATTTATAAACAGTAGATGTAACGAAGGTTTCTACTAACGAAATTTCAACCAATAAGTCAAAGTCTAGCTTTTCTATGGTCAAATTTAAACGTTGAACGCAAGCAAGAGAGATAAAATAATGGGTAGAACCGGTATCTTATAAGGTATAAACTTCGCAAGAATTTATAATTAACTAACTCGTGCTAACTTTGTTCGGGTTACTTGCTTTTTGAGAAGTCACAAAAAACGCTCTTCCTTGCACTACCGGTTTTGACTTTTCTGGGACGGCCTTTGGTGCCTCCATCCTAGCTGAACTTGTCTTCGGTGAACGACAAAATCGGGCTAGGTGACCTTCTTTTCCACAATTATAACATGCTTTGGATGGCATCAGCGCAGGTTTGGTGATATGTCCTCCCCTCGCATTTAAAACATATGATAGGTGGTCGTTCTCCTTCTTAACAACGGTCTTTGGTCTTTGGCGTCTTTCCATCATTGTTGAATTTCCTCTTCTTAAAATGTCCATTCTTATTATTTTGGCCATGATTACCACCAAAGTGGTTACCATTTACGGCATGTTGATTCCTTCACGCTTATTGTCACCGTTTTAGATGGCTTGCTATCACTAGTATTATCATTTTTTTGTTGCTCTCTTTTGGTTGGGTTGACTCACTATCGGCGCTCCAATAACTGAGCCCTATTAACAACATCTGAATACAAATAAAGTTTATGAGAAATGAGGTATTGAGCGTATCTCGGGTTTCAAACCTCTTAGAAACATCCGCGACATTCTCTCCTCATTATCAACCAAATGGGACGCAAACGGGGACAACTCGGCAAACTTGGCTTCATACTGAGACACGGTTATGTTGTTTTGCTCCAATTTAATGAACTCTACCTCCTTCATGTGATGAATACTTTCGGGAAAGTACTTGTCGTTGAACAGTTCTTGAAACTTCTCCCAAGACATCTTGATCTGGGCGGGTTGAGTCGCAGCTTTTATAGATTCCCACGATGTCTGCCTCTCTGCTCATAACATGAAGGTGGCAAAGGGAACCTTTTGCTCCTCGAAGCAACCCAAGACATCAAATATCTTGTTGATCTGTTTTATCCACGTCTCCGCCTTAAGTGGTTTTGGCTCTCCAAAAAACTCTGGTGGTCCCAGCTCCTTGAACTGCTTAGCGGTGATCGTCCAAGAGTTGCCAGTGTTTTCACCTGCATTTAGGACAGGAGCCGCTCTTGCCTGATGTTGCATGAATTTCATAAAGCCTCAGAACATTCCATCGTTCATCATTTAGTCAGTGTTGTTGTTTGCATGAGGATTGTTGCCTTCCTGATGCACATTATCTTGATTATTGATCTGTGGTAACTCAATGGTCTCCTGTGCTCCATTGCTATTCTCAACATTCTCGGATGTCATTTTCAAATATTCCCACAAAACAAGGGTTAATTAACATATCACATATTATCCCTATACTACGTGAGCCAATTAAATACCAAATAAACTTAGGTAGGTCATACTAGCGAAGAATTCCCCATCTCTCCCTCCTAGTTCTTGTCTCACATCTTAGCAGGGATCATATCCTAAGCTTTGATACCAAGCTGTGGCGCCCCCAAAATAGGTATACATCACCTATTACGAGTGCGCCAAATACATGGTACAAAATACAAATACAATCTTTAATATACAACAAGAGAGTTTGAGTTTTAATACAAATCATCTTCAGACAATATCCACTCTCTCAAATAAGTCCTCATTACATTTATTATCACACTATTTAACAGAATAGTGAGGACTACTAATACTATCATCTGGTCCATCACTCAGTTCCCAGACTAGTCCCGGTATATTCTCATTTCACGAAGAAAACGGTGAAAGAAAAGGTGAGCTCAACTAGCCCGATAAAATATTATGACTAAGATAATGCGAGAATAAATTATCATTAGTCTACAACAATGTTAAACGATAAAATACAATAGACATCAAGTTTAACTGCGGTGGGACAAGCAATCCATTAAAAGAGTCAAGTAGAGAATAAAATCTACTATCTTTTATGATTTAAAGGGTTTTTAATCACTTTTATCATTTGAGACTCGACAATAAATAATCCACATCATAGAATCACCCACTTTTTACTGGCCAGGATATTCTTTAGTATCACGACCACAAATTATCCATGCACTACGGGCGAGGACATTCGTGTATTCATCAATGGTCATGATCATGCCAACAACTCATCCATCAATGCACTACGGGCCAATGAGGACTTTTATCACATCATTTGTAACATTACGGTCATGATTATACGAATAATCACGGTCATAATCATACCAAGTCCATCTATGCACTACTGAGGCCACAGATGACTTTCAAAAAATATATAAACATGAGGATGATGACAATGATATAAGAATTCAATAAAACAAGTTCACGAATTAATTTATCCGGGAACTAATAACGTCCAAATTATCAACATGATACTTCTTTGTAGAGTAAAATTCAAGAATGCTCGGAAGAATATTTCCATGAAAAGATCTTTGGATGAAGCGCAAATATCGAGGATATTCCACTAATTTCATGGAGTATAGAAGTCAAAACTTTAACCAATTGAGTATAATAAGGAATGGAATAACAAAAGAAATCACCAAGCATGCGGTGACCACACAGGCGGAGTTATTCCAACGAGAATAATAATAAAGCGGAACCACGTTAAAGGCGTAAAACACCTGAGCGAGGAATAATAAAACGAACAATAAGAAAAGGCGGAACCCGAGTCCGGAATAAAATGCATAAACGAGGATATTCCACAACGAGAATAATAAAGACGGAACCATGTCATGCGTAAAAGCCACGAGACGAGGATGTTCCAGCGAATAATAAAGAATGGAATAACAAAAGAATTTCACCATATATAAGGTACTTATAGACGGAGTTATTCCAACATAATAATAAAGAATGGAATAACGAAGTTTTCTTCATGAATACAAAAAGAACAAATAATATCCCTTACCTCAGAAGAAACTGGATACTGGAATAGTGAGGTAGCAGGCTTCTTTTCTTCTATAGATTTTCTCTCTACAATTTCTCTCTATAATAATTGCTCTATAGCTTTAGTGAATTGGTGAGAAATGAAGGAAGAATGAGCTTCTATTTATAGAAAATATAGTTTCAATAATTGCGGTTTTGGGGCTCAAAAATTACGATCTGATACCTCCAACTTTTCCTTTATTTTTAATTTAGTCATGCAAGTATTATCAAACTTTCACCACCTCCCCTAATAGTAAATAATGTGATTCAATAGTAAATCATGTGAATCAATAGTTCTAGACATGTGAAAATACTGAATTACGATATAGTACCTCCATCATACCTCCATTTTTAACTTAGTCATGCAAGTATTATCAATCTTGCACCAACTCCCCTAATAGTAACAAGAATGTGAAACAATAGTATACACATGTGAACAAATAGTTATAATCATGTGAAATAATAGCAATCAATTGCTCATTTATCCGGTTAAATACTTGGATTGGTCGATATAACCTCCAGACATCAATTATTATCGAAATAAATGTCAATTTTCACTAACATAAATAATTTCAACACAATGAAACTATTTTTATCAACAATATAAATTTTGAAATTTCAAAGTTTGACTTTTCCTAAAAAAGTCAACTGTTGACTTTTTGACCAAAAAGTTAATCCCAAAAAATTTTGTGTTTATAGACTATTTTTACTAATTTCATCGTTCCGGACTCAAATATCACGTCCGCGTCTCCAAATTCAACTCCGAACACAACTTCAATTTTAATAACATTCATCATTAATATTATAACTCACAATATTTATCAATCAAGTCGTTCCCAGGAAAGAGGGGGCTTTCCAATAAGGATTTCTCCCTATTGGCGCGCAATTAGGTGACCAAACCTCTCCTTGACAGAACTTCTAGATATTATAAATATTTTAATTTAATAATATGAATAACTTTGTCATCTCAATTATTAATTTAATAAAATAACATATTATCACGAGATGATCTTTGTGACAATAATCAATCATAATATGAGAGATATGATGCGACAATTCTTTGTAGTAATAATTGAGTATAAGCGAGTGACTTCTCACGTAAGCATCAATAATCAATCTGGTGTGCTTCTTATATGCAACCACAGCGTATTCTTGTACTTTTACTACTTAAGTAGTTCAACAATTATTAACGGTAAAACTTTCCGCCGTTATTTTCATAAATATATTTTTGTCGTGTCAGATAATAATTACATTTATGGGGTCCACCAATGATTGTGTTTGTCGTACGAATATTCCTGTTAAAATGAATATTCCCAGACCAATCGAATATTATATAACAACTTGCATAATTTACAAAATTTATAAATAATACCCACAACTATAACATTATATTAAATCCACACCATAATATTCAAAAAATTATTTAGAAAATTAAATATTTATTCATAAAATCTGGGGTCTCAGGTCCATATTTAAAGCAAAATCTTTTAAATAAAATATAATATATTCTATTTATAATCTAATAAAACGAATAACTTTATAAAAGTATTACATTTTATATATAAAAAAAAATTACTATGCAAAAAACTATATGCATAATAGAATATAATATATTCTATTTATAGAATAACTTTATAAAAGTATTATGTTTTATATAAAAAGCTTTTTGTTTTATTACATTAATAATACTAATAAAACAAAACCGAGTGACTAATCACGTAAGCATTAATAATCAATACCGGTGTCTTACTTATGCACCACAGCGTATTCATCGTACTTTTACTACCGAGTAGTTCAACAGTTTTAACTGTAAAACTTTCGCCGTTATTTTCATAAAAAATAATTGTACCGTCGTACGGATATTCTCCGACAAAAAGAATATTTTATATCAACTTGCTTACTTTGCAAAAACTTTTACATATTACCCTTAACTTTAAACTTTTATCAATTTAACTATTTACCAAAATAGAAAAATTGAATACTTTTATTTCATAAAATTCGGGGTCTCACAATCTCCCCTCCTTATGAAATTTCGCCCTCGAAATTTACGTACATACCTAATATTCGAAGATATGAGAATACCTTGCTTTCTTTTCAGATTGTACCTTCCCGGTAATTTCTTCGCTATCATGATTTTTTCATTTCTCATCTCCTATATTTCAGATATCATTCTAGAATATAGTTTTAAAACAAAGGTTAATCGACATATCACAATTTGTCAACTTATCAAGTAAACAATTTCACTTAGGTAAGTCACACACTTCTTGCGAAGTATATAACTTTCGGCTCTCCCTCCTAATTCTAGACTCTTATCTCATGAAATGACCATATCCCCTAAGCTCCGATACCATTTGTGGCGCCCCAAAATAGGTATACACGACCCATTCTCGAGTAAATGAGATATCACTATAAAAATCAAATACAAACTTCATGTATATAATCGTTGAACGTCAGATAGAATCGACCCACGATTAAAATTGTGAGTTTTAATACAATATTATCTCGTGAGACAAAGTATCCAAACTCAAATTGTTACAATGTCATATAAAATACAAAGAAAAATATTTTAAGACCCCAAAGAAGAACGAGAAGATTACTATCATATTCATTCTAATGAGGTGCACTTTTGACGCTTTCAAAGTCGGGCTCTCATCACCCTATTATTGTTCGCCAAAATCAATTATTAAGTGACGTATAAAATACGACACACACATCTTAGGCCCTCAATACAATTATTTGTTGCATGTCATGCCGTTTTATAATGTATTGAGAAACTTCAACAGTCTCAGACCATCACACTCTTTCCCTATTATCCCCGCTCGACCCAGCTACACTCTTATTACCTGAAAGGAATTGTGAAGCAAAAAAGGTGAGCACAACTAGCCCAGTAAAGAATATCATGACTAAAGATAATTAAATTTTCAATAGCTTTCATCAATAATAAATCAGAGATTTAGAACATATGGTAGATGATAAAACTTTTCAACCATAGTTGCAGCGGAATGAATAATCCATTAGAAGAGTCAAATAGACCATCAGATCTATTATTTTCTCTATGTTAAAAGTCCACCGATAATGTTTTATCCCTGTAACATTAATCAACAATTCTTGTCCATAATCATATGAATAACTCATAATCATAATCGTGGTTCTAAATACCTCTTCGCACCCAGGATGAAGATAATTTTCATCACCTATCTTTACCTGAAACATCATAAATCATGGTTATACCAAATCACAATTTCTGCTCATAATCATACTAATTAAATCATCTTTGCACTACGACCAAAGATATTCATTATTATCATATCCATGAATTAATAGTTCATTGCTGAGACTCAGCTCAATAATTAATCCACATCATCGAATCATCCCTGCACTACAGGCCAAGGATATTCTTTAGTATCACGACCACGAATTATCCATGCACTACGCACAAACGGGATATTCTAACAGAATAATAAAGAATGGAATAACAACAGAATTTCACCATGTATACGGTGCCCGCGCCAAATAGGTTATTCCGAATAGAATAATAAATAACGGAACCCGGGCCGGCGTAAAAGCGCGCAGACACGGATATTCGATAGAATAATAAAGATGAGAACCGGTCCCACGTAAAATGCATGACGAGGATATTCCAACGAGAATAATAAAGAATGGAATAACAACGAAATTTCACCATGTATGCGGTAGATTGCGATATATCTGAGTTATTCAATGAGAATAATAAATAATGGAATAATGAAGAATTTCACCAAGTATAGGGTAGATCAGCGTATACGAGGTTATTCCAACAGAATAATAAAGAATGGAATAACAGAAGTTCTCTTCATGAATACAAAAGAAATAATACCCCATACGAGTACAACAAATAATATCCCTTACCTTTGAGAGAAGAGTATTACGACTGGTAAGGCGAGGATATACTCGAAGAAAACTTGCACTACACTCAAAGCTTTCTTAAACTCTAAAGAAATACGCTCGAGATTACAGAAGAAGAACTCTCTCTATAGTTTCTCTCTCTAGAGTTTGAAAGGAATTAAATAAAAATAATGAAGGAATGAGCTTTTATTTATAGAAGAATGGATGCTGCATAGTAACTAATTCATGAAACGATCCCGATTGATTTACTTTTAATCAGACGATCCGATTTAAAGTAAAATCTTTTAAATAAAATATAATATATTCTATTTATAATCTAATAAAACGAATAACTTTATAAAAATATTTTGTTTTATATAAAAGATTTTACTATGCAAAACACTATGCGAGCACTATATAAATACTATGCATAATAAAATATAATATATTCTATTTATAGAATAACTTTATCAAAGTATTCTATTTTATATAAAAAGATTTTACTATGCAAAACACTATGCATAATAGAATATAATATATTCTATTTATAAAATAACTTTATAAAAGTATTCTGTTTAATATAAAAAGCTTTTATGTTTTATTACATTAATAATATCAATAAAACAAAACTGAGTGACTTATCACGTAAGCATCAATAATCAATCTGGTGTGCTACTATGCAACCACGCGTATTCATCGTATTTTACTACTAAGAATGGTTCAACAGTTTTAACGGTAAAACTTCCGTAGTTATTTTCATAAAAATATTTTTGTCGTTTTCTCGATCAAATAATAATTCCATTCATGAGGTCCACCAATGATTATCTTGGTTATCCTAATATTCCCTGATAAAACGAATATTCCCCGACCAATCGAATATTATACAATAACTGGCATACTTTTCAAACTTTATAAATATTACCCACAACTATAACATTATCTCAAATCCACACCATAATTTTGAAAAAAAATATTTCGAGAAAATTAAATCTTTATTCGTAAAATTTAGGATTTTACAATCTCCCCTCCTTATGAAATTTTGCCCTCGAAATTTACGTACGTACCTGGTATGCCAAACAAATAAGGACACTTCGTCAGATTCTAACTCTTGAGGTATAACCTCTGAGCGTAAATTATATTTTAAGATTTTAACAGGTACATCTTCATACGTTAAATTATCAACTATCTCATCCGGTTCTAAATTAATAATGTGGTTCGGGTCGTCCACATATTTATGTAACATCGATACATTAAAAATGTTATGAACACGCGACATACTTGGCGGTAAAACGAGTCTATAAGCCATAGTTCCTACTCGATCGAGGATTTCAAATGGGCCAATTAAATCGAGGGTTGAGATTTCCTCTCTTTAGCAACTCTTGCTTTTAAAATAATGCCCTCTTGAACCTTCTTCTTCACATTCATTATCTCCGGGTGTGTAGCTTGAGCGGCTTTAACTTTATCGATTAAAGTCGATTCTACTCGTATATTCGTTATCTTCACGTGGGTTCGTATATTCGTACTTGTAACCGCATACAATCTTCTACTCAACCCGTTAGCTACTATGTTCGCTTTTCCTACGATGGTATTAAATGGTACGATCATAATCTTCAACAGCTCGAGCCAACGTCTTTGGCGCATGTTACGTTCATTTTAGGTGAAGAAACATTTGAGGGTTTTAGAAATGGGTTTTGTACTGGGGTCAATACAAAATTCGATTTCACGCTCTAGGGTAGGCTAAGAAGTCATCAAGAATACGCCAGGAAATTCATTAACGATAGAAATATCATTCAAAACTGTGACTCTCATCCAAGACTTGGGTAGCACATCACATTGATACCTATCAACTTTCCATCGTTATACACGGCTTCCCCTACAGAAAGTCTTGCTTCGGTGCATTCCACACAAGGAAGTCACCAGCGAAAGGCTCGGGGCTCTTTACTTATGGCTTGATATGACAATGATTGACTTTAGTGGTTTTATTGCTTGAATTCGCATAACAGGTTGGTTAGGAATATGAAAGCTAGCAACCTTACGAAAAGCATGATGAGTAGTTAACCAATCGTTTCCAAAAATCACATCAAAGGAAAGTATTTTCAAAGAGATAAGATCGACAGGTAACGTGAAAGTGTTGATTTGAATCAAATAAGATTTATAAATTGTGGAGGTAACGAAGGTTTCTACTAACAGAATTTCAATCGATAAGTCAAAGTCTAATTAAGTTCAAACATTGAACACAACTAGGTGAAATAAAAGAGTGAGTAGAACCGGTATCTAACAAAGTATAGACTTCGCAAGAGTTTATGATTAACTTACCCGTAATAACTTCGTTCGGGATTCTCGACAAACGCTCTCACTTAAACTACCAGATTTGACTTTGGTATAGGGTACATTCCACCCTTAAGTGCTTCCTCACATTCCTAATCCATGATTTGAATTATTACTCTCCGATCCATATCGAATTGGGGTTGACCGCTATGCGCAGGGTAATTCTGAATTCGATGTTGGATTCTCCCAATTGTTGTCCAAAAAGCAAAATCCATTTCATCTATTTTGGCTTTATTGGATCGGACGTCTTTTTCTACAATATCTACGCGTCGTGCGACTTTTACCCATGCATTATCTATTCTCCTTCGTTCAGTTGTTTCTTCCTTCATCAGAACTTTGATCATAGCATTCTCAGATTCCAGCTCTAATATCTTATACCCTGCCAAAGAGTGCTTCTGTTCAAGCATCGCACATCGGGTAACACAATTTTGAATTGTTACATCTCTTTGCTCCAAGACCGCCTGCCGTTCTTCAGCCTGTTCTTCTAACTCATGAATACGTTTTTGTAATTCTAAATTTTGATCATAAAATTCTTCTAATAAATTATCCTCAGGTTCCTCTTCTTCCTCGCTCTCAGCTGCTACCTCTGCAACTAGCTCGGGTGCAACTACTAGTTCTTCACTTACCACGTAGATATCTCTAATTTCTTCTTCTTCTGGCACCACATTAACCTGGTTAGTGATTAAAGGTGTCTCAATGGTCTCATTCACTCCATTGTTAACATTTTCAGCTGCCATTTTCAAACATTGCCACAAAACAAGGGTTAATTAACATATCACATATTATCCATATACTCTGACCGACCAATTAAATATAAAATAAACTTAGGTAGGTCATACTAGCGAAGGAATTCCCCGTCTCTCCTATAAGACCCCAACTTTTATGAATAAAGATGATTTTTCTATAATTATCATTTTTGAATATTATGGAATGAATTTGTTATAATGTTATAGTTGTGGGTAGTATTTATAAATTCTGCAAAGTATGCAAGTTGTTATATTATATTCGATTGGTCGGAGAATATTCGTTTTAGCAGGGAATATTTTGTACAACGGCGCAATCATTGGTGGACCCCACAACAGAATTATTGTCGGATTGAGAAAACGACAAAAATATATTTATGAAAATAACGGTGGAAGTTTTACCGTTAATACTGTTAAACTACTTTCGGTAGTAAAAAATACGATGTCTACGCGTGGTTGCATAGTAGCACACGGTATTGATTATTGATGCTTACGTGAGAAGTCACTCAGTTATACACAATTATTGCTACAGTAATTGCTGCATCATATCTCTCATATTATTAATTCGATTATTGTCACAATATCATCTGCATAATATGTTATTTTATAAAATCAATAATTGAGACGGCAAAGTTATTCATATTATTAAATTATAATATTTACAATGTCTAGAAGTTCTGTCAAGGAGAGGTTTGGTCACCTAATTGCGCGCCAATAGGGAGAAATCCTTATTAAAGCCCCTGCTTTCACGGAGCGACACGGTTGATAAATATTGTGAGTTATAATATTAATGATGAATGTTATTGAAATTGAATTTGTGCTCGGAGTTGAATTTGGAGACGCGGACGTGATATTTGAGTCCGGAACGATGAAATTAGTAAAAATAGACTATAAACACAAAATTTTCCGGGTTTTACTATTTGGTCAAAAAGTCAACAGTTGACTTTTTCAGGAAAAGTCAAACTTCAAAATTTTAAAATTTATATTTTTGATAAAAATAGTTTCATTGTGTTGGAATTATTTGTGTTAGTGAAAATCGACATTTATTTCGATAATAATTGATGTTTGGAGGTTATATTGACCAATCGGGTATTTAACCGGATAAATGAGCAATTAATTGCTATTATTTTGCATGATTATAACTATTTGTTCACGTGTATACTATTGTTTCACATTCTTGTTACTATTAGGGGAGTTGGTGCAAGATTGATAATACTTGCATGACTAAGTTAAAAATGGAGGTATAGATGGAGTACTTATCTTGTAATTAAGTATTTTCACATATCTAGAACTATTGATTCACATGATTTTCTATTGAATCATATTATTTACTATTAGGAGAGGTGGTGCAAGTTTGATAATACTTGCATGACTAAATTAAAAATAAAGGAAAAGTTGGAGGTATTGTATTGTAATTTTTCGAGCCCCAAAACGTGCAATTATTGAAACTATATTTTTCTATAAATAGAAGCTCATTCTTTCTTCATTTCTCACCAATTCACTAAAGCTATAGAGCAATTATTATAGAGAGAAATTATAGAGAAAATCAGAGAAGAAGAAAGCGTCTTTACTCACTACTCCCTATATCCGGTTTTTTCAAAGGTAAGGGGTATTATTTCTTTCTTTCATCTTCATGAAGAGAACTTACATTATTCCATTCTTTATTATGATGTTGGGATAACTTTGTTTATCACGAATACCGCATACATGGTGAAATTCTTCATTATTCCATTCTTTATTATTACATTGGAACATCATGTTTTGTGCTTTTCTGGGGACACAGTTCCGTCTTTATTATTCTGTTGGAACATCTTATACGTAAGCTTTCACGCCGGGACCTAGTTCCGTCTTTATTATTCTATTGGAACATCACATCATGCTGCGCTTTTTACGCATGACTGGTTCCGTCTTTATTATTCTTGGAATATCACATGCATGCGTTTCTGGCGGACTGGTCCGTCTATATTATTACTGTTGGAATAACTTTTGCACATCTGCGGTCTACTGCGTGCTTGGTGATTTCTTTTGTTATTCCATTCCTTATTATACTTAGTTGGTTAAAGTTTTGACTTATACTCCATGAAATTAGTGGAATATCCTTGATATTTGCGCTTCATCGATATCTTTTCATGGAAATATTCTTACGAGCATTCTTGAATTTTACTCTAAAAAGTATCGTGTTGACAATTTGGGCGTTATTAGTTCATGGATAAATTAGTTAAATGAACTTATTTTATTGAATTCTTATATTATTGTCATCATCCTCATGTTTATATTTTTTGAAAGTCATCTACGTGGCTGTAGCTTGCTTGGTATGATTATGACCGGGGATTTTTGGTATAATCATGGTAGTAATGTTACAAATGATGTGATAAAAGTCCTCATTGGCCGTAGTGCATTGATGGACAATTGTTGGCATGATCATGACCATTGATGAATACGAATGACCTTGGCGCGTAATGCATGGATAATTTGTGGTGCGTGATACTAAAGAATATCCTTGGTAGTAGTCGGTGATTCGATGATGTGGATTATTTATTAAGGCGAGTCCTAGCGATAAAAGTGATGAAAAACCTTTTAAATCATAAAGATAGTAGATTTTATTTTCTCTTGACTCTTTTAATGGATTTCTTGTTCATTATGATTAAATTTGATGTCTATTGTATTTTATCGGTTTAACATTGTTGAAGACTAATGATAATTTATTTTGCATTATCTTAGTCATAATATTTCTTATTGGGCTAGTTGAGCTCACCCTTTCTTTCCTTTATTCTCTTGAAAATGAGAGCGTGGCGGGGACTAGTCGGGGAGCGGGTGATTGGTCCGAGATGATTGTATTAGTAGTCCTCACTATTACATTAAATAGTGTGACAATAAATGTAATGAGGACTTATTCTGAGAGTGGATATTGTCTAGATAACAATATTTGTATTGAAACTCATAGCATATGTTTGTCGTATTTTACACGACAGTTGTATAATTAAGTTTTTTTATTGTATTTTGTACCATGTATTTGGCGACTCAGGATGGGTGATGTATACCTATTTTGGGGGCGTCACATCTCCCCTCCTAGTTCTTGTCTCACATTTCAGTCAGGGATCATATCCCTAAGCTTTGATACCAACTGTGACGCCCCCAAAATAGGTATACATCACCCATCTTAGGTCGCCAGATACATGGTACTGAATACAAATACAAACTAATTATACAACAGTCGTGTAAAGTACGACAAAATATATGCTGTGAGTTTTAATACAAATATTATCATCTAGACAATATCCACACGCAATGGAGTCCTCATTACATTTATTATTACACTATTTCACGTAATAGTGAGGACTACTAATGCACCATCTAGGACCATCACTGCATTCTCCCGACTAGTCCCATTCGTTCTCACTTTCTCAAGAGAACAATGAAAGAAAGGGTGAGCTCAACTAGCCCAAAGAAGAAATATTATGACTAAGATAATGCGTAATAAATTATCGTTAGCCTTCAATAGTGTTAAACTGATACAATATAACAAACATCAAGTTTAACTGCAGCGGAACAAGTAATCCATTAAAAGAGTCAAGTAGAAAATAAAATCTACTATCTTTTATGATTTAAAAGGTTTTTCATCACTTTTATCGCTGAGACTCAGCTCAATAAATAATTCACATCATTAAATCATCCCTGCACTACAGGCCAAGGATATTCTTTAGTATCACGACCACAAAATATCCATGCACTACGAACCAAAGATAATCATGTTTTCATCAACGGTCTTGATCATGGCATAAAATAATTTATCTTTGCACCCTTGGCCGAAGAGAATCCATAGCCATAATCATACCAAAAATTGTCCATCAATGCACTACGGGCCAATGAGGACTTTTTCCACATCATTTGTAATATTACAGTCATGATTATACCGAATAATCCCTGGTCATAATCATACCAAGTCCATCTATGCACTACAAGCCACAGATGACTTTCAACATAATATAAACATGAGGATGATGACAATGACATAATAATTCAATAAAATAAGTTCAAAAATTAATTTATCCAGGAACCAATAACGTCCAAATTGTCAACATGATACTTCTTTGTAGAGTAAAATTTAAGAATGCTCGGAAGAATATTTTCATGAAAGATCTTCGGATGAAGCGCAAATATCAAGGATATTCCACTAATTTCATGGAGTATAGAAGTCAAAACTTTAAACAACCGAGTATAATAAAGAATGGAATAACAAAAGAAATCACTGGCATGCGATACATCGCGTAGGCGTGTTTTTCCAACAGAATAATAAATAACGAAACCAGTCAAGCATAATACGCCTTATAGCATGATATTCCAACGAAATAATAAAGAATGGAATAACAACGAAATCACCATGCAAGCGGTACTTAGCATGATGCATTATTCCAATGAGAATAATAAATACGAAACTGTGTCCCAGCATAAAATGCACGGATAGGATATTCCAATGTAGAATAATAAAGAATGGAATAACAACGAAATTTCACCATGTATACGGTTGCCTTGTATAGACAGAGTTATTCCAGTAAAATAATAAATAACGGAACCGGGCCAAAGCGTAAAATGCACGCATGGGATATTCCAACATAATAATAAAGAGCGGAACCAGTCCCACGTAAAATGCATGTGATGTGGATATTCCAATGAATAATAAAGAATTGAATAACAACAGAATTTCACCATGTATGCGGTGCCTTAGCATATACTGAGTTATTCCAATGAGAATAATAAATAATGGAATAACGAGAAGAATTTCACCAAGTATAGGGTAGACCACGCATATCTGAGTTATTCCAATGAAATAATAAAGAATGGAATAACGAAGTTCTCTTCATGAATACAAAAGAAATAATACCCCTTACGAGTACAACAAATAATATCCCTTACCTTTGAGAGAAGAGTATTCCGACTGGTAGGGCGAGGATATACTCGAAGAAAACTTGCACTACGCTCAAAGATTTCTTAAATTCTAAAGAAATACGCTCGAGATTACAGAAGAAGAACTCTCTCCATAGTTTCTCTCTCTAGAGTTTCAGTGAATTCGTAAAAAATAATGAAGGAATGAGCTTCTATTTATAGAAGAATGGACTACATAGTAACTAATTCATGAACGGTCCAGATTGATTTACTTTTGATCGGACGGTCCAGATTTAAAGCAAAATCTTTTAAATAAAATATAATATATTCTATTTATAATCTAATAAAACGAATAACTTTATAAAAGTATTACATTTTTATATAAAAAGATTTTACTATGCAAAACACTATCAGTATTTATGCAATACTATGCATAATAAAATATAATATATTCTATTTATAGAATAACTTTATAAAAGTATTACATTTTATATAAAAGATTTTCTATTTTATTACATTAATAATATCAATAAAACAAAACCGAGTGACTTATCACGTAAGCATCAATAATCAATACCGTGTCTACTTGTCTGCAACTAATGCCAGACATTCTATATTTTACTACCGAATAGTTCAACAGTTTTAACGGTAAAACTTCCGCCGTTATTTTCATAAAAATATTTTTGTCATTTTCTCAATCCGAAAATAATTCCGTTGCGGGGTCCACCAATGATTGTGCCGTTGTACGAATATTCCCTAATAAAACGAATATTCCCCGACCAATCGAATATTATACAACAACTTGCATACTTTTCAAACTTTATAAATATTACCCACAACTATAACATTATCTCAAATCCACATCATAATTTTGAAAAAAATATTTCGAGAAAATTAAATCTTTATTCGTAAAATTTGGGGTTTTGCAGTGTCGTCGAACGAATATTCCCTGTTAAAACGAATATTCCCCGACCAATCGAATATTATATAACCACTTGCTTACTTTGCAAAATTTGTAAATATTACCCACAACTATAACATTATATCAAATCCACACCATAATAGTCAAAAATATATTTCGAGAAAATTATCCTTTTATTCATAAAAGTTGGGGTCTTACACAAGTCACTCAAACTTAGTTACAATAAGTCACTAAGACCAGTTAATCACTAAGAGAGTAAGATATTTGAGGTGCTGCTAAGTGACTTTAACTCCAATACAAAATGACTTAGCAACAGAATAAGTTGTTCAAAATCATAAGAGTATGAGCGTTTAAGAAATGGCAACAATTCGACTTGTTTGATCGTTTGCTGTCTATTATTTGTTTGAATTTGTTTGCGTTTTATAGACCTTTCTTGAAATCTCCCCTTTGGAAAGTTACCGTTACTCCATTCTAACTTGGACACTTGTCGATCTTTGATTGTTGACTCTTAAAAGGTGTCAGCTTTAAACTATGTCACGTCGCTTTCATCGTACTGTCAGGTGCAAAAACAGGCACATGGTTTATGTCCTTTAGCTAATATAGTTGTTGGACACATTTTCAAATTAACTTCTCCTTATCCTCAAGTGTTTTAACGAACATATCTTGGGATCTTTACTCTACGATGTTTGGCCTTGTCAGTCCTTGTGAGAGCTGATGAACTCTACGATTTTGCCTAATCGTATAGTTGAGTGTCTAGTTATAGAGTATTCGGCATGGCAGGCTCTACCTTTTTCACTTGATTTCAGTTTACTCTACCATGCTTCTTCTTAATCTTGTAAGACTACGTCTTTGTCTTTTATGTGGTTGATAATCTCTAGCTTTGTTGTGATTCTTTGTTCATTATTTGTACTCTATGAACTCTGTGCATTTGTCTTGACAATTTTACAAACTTAGAATAATATGTTTAGTAAGTTCTACGATCTTCAACTACTACCTTATCTTGTTTTACAATCATTTTCAGACTTAAGTTCTATGCAATACACTCACTCTACGAAATTGTATCAACCTAACAAGTTTGATAGCTAAATTAAGTCATTTTACATTAATTTTATTTTAAATATTATATAAAAATTACCGATAACAAATATACATTAATTTCAAATATCATAATCAAATCTAAATCATACATTTTACAAACATGATTAATTAAGGTTCAACATATTTTTGTTAAATAAATAAACAGTTCAACATAATTTGGTGTTATTTTATTTTTGAAGTTCGTTCCTTTCTAATGTGACAATTATATATTACATACAAACTACTATTCATAACTAATGCTTTTCCTTTCTATAACAAAAGTTTTGCTTTTAAAAAAATATATTTTAAAATGAAAGTCTCATTGTAAAAAATATATTTTACACACATTCCTCAAGTTCACAAGTTCAGTATCATAATTTCATTTTTATTTTATCACTATTATACTAAACACTCAACAAAATTTAAGAATAAATATGGAACAAAATGTATATTTAAAATTCAAAAGTTTCTCATTTTTTTTGTGAAACGGAGATAATATTATTTAAAACTATATAACTGTTCATTAGACTTGAGCTTCTATCCATCGCTCCTTATTATTGGAACAAAAGTGTATTCCTAAATTTTTTAAATGTTTTTTCTATGAAATATAAAGAGTATTATTTAATAATATATAAATATAAAATATTCATTTGGCCAAAATTTTACCAATTAATTTTTATAATTTCTCACCACTCTTGTAATTATAAAGACATTAAATTAAAAAAAATGAAAAACTAAGAAATAGAAAATACACAAAACAATTTACAAGTGAAAAATATAACATTCATTTTGAAATGATGAAAGTTATGTAATATCTTCTTCTTAATCTTCTAGTAGAATTTTTTAGTAGAATATACTACAATTTTAAAAAAAAAAAAAAATCGTTACGTATAAAGAAAGCTTTGGTAAATTTCATTCTTTTGTTCTTATCAATTATCATGAACTTTAACGTCGTAAATGAGTCAAACTGAACCGAACATAGATCTACTTAAATTCGACTTTTAAGATTAAATTCTAACTCAAATTAGACTCGGATTTGAATTATATTTGAAAAACTTCACTAAAGTTTGACTCGTAAGGTTAAATTCTTATTCAAATTCGACTCGGATACGAATAATATTTGAAAAACTTCACTCAGATTCAACTTAACCCGAATATTTATTACTCAAATTCGATCCGACTCGGATCAAATTATATTCAAACTATTTGCGAATTTCGAATTCAAACTCGAATTTAAGTGTCCATATAGTAACTAATTTTATAATACATATAATTACAAATTGAACTTATTATTTTACTTAGAAATTGAAAAATATATTTATAATTACACTTTACAAATATAAAATTGTAATTAAAACTAAAATAATAATAATAATAATAATAATAACTTATTATTCTAACTTTATTTAATTGTGTATATATTATAAGAGAATGTATTGAATCTATACTCGAATATGTATCAATTGAGTATGTATTGAATTATGATCGAGAATTCGAGTTGTTTGAATTATAAACAAATCGTTTCGCTCGTATTTTTCTCAATTAAGCCTGAATCGAGTCCGAACCATTTTGTTAGATTTACAGCCTTAAAATTTAAGGATAATTAGGTAATTTTTGAACAATATTCTTGTCACCACTATTAAGTAACCGCCCGAAAGTACCATGTGCCAATATCACAAAAGAAAACCCACTGTGTTAAGTTAAATGAACTCGCGGGGAGGGGTATAAACCCATTGTATGTGTTTCTTCCTGTTAGCATGATATATATTGTTGGACCCTCCATTTAAAAGCGGTTAAATTTTAAGTTCGAATCGAATTAAATTCATCAAAATAAAGCCTCAAACTACTGACCCAATAGTATCTTCTTGGGTCAACTTAGCCAACCACAGGCTCACCTAAAAGGTTATGACTTGAAGGTACTATTGGTAGTAACTTATTTTCTTATATGTAGATAATTTTTTTTTCTATCTTTCG
The DNA here is from genome assembly GCA_020205605.1 of Panax ginseng. Lineage (NCBI taxonomy): Eukaryota > Viridiplantae > Streptophyta > Magnoliopsida > Apiales > Araliaceae > Panax > Panax ginseng. Next base: position 172,442,330 of record CM035132.1, read on the forward strand.
ATGTGGGACTGGTAGAACTGATCATTCGGTTATAACCGAACCGAATAGGCTATTCGGTTATAAAAAATCGAAATTTATTCATTTTTGGTATCCGAGCAAATAACCGAATTACCGAATAACCGAATTTATAATTCGGTTATTCGGGTAATAACTGAAATTAAGAAATATATTTACAAGTGTTTATTCATTTATGGTTTACCTCTCAAAATTAAAAAACAAAAAGGAAAACATTTTCTGAAATACATTATGCCATTACAGAAACATTTCAGCAATCAAGCAAGAAACATTTCATTCAGTAATTGCAAGGGCCACAACTTTTTCTGTATTCAAGTAAAAAATGACAATAAAAATAATTACCCATCACACATCACACATCCCGAATTGCAATACAACTATACAAGTATGACGATCTACTTCCCCATGCTCGTATGCGTCCATTGTAGGGGTCGATCTCGAAGCTCCATCAAATAAATCATCTCAGAACCCACCCACAGCCACGCACCCATATAATTTGTACAGAAAACAGGGATTACCAAGAAGGTACTGGTGTCGATCTCCACCACTGTAAGATCCCAAATAATTAATAAATGAAATTTAATTTCCTCTAATTATTATTTTGAAATAGTAAGGGTGATGTGATTAATGTGGATAGTTATGGGTAAAATCATAAATATTTCAAAATAAGCAAGTGGTTATAAAATATTCATTGTTGTTGGGGAATATTCGTTTGGTCGTGGAATATTAAATCTTGTCGAATATTAAATGCGACTGACAAGCAGCGACCATGTGTGGGTCCCATAACGAAAAGTGATTGGAGGAAGAAAATGACAAATATAAGTTGTTTAAAAATAACTTGGCGTAGTTATTCTGGTTTAACCGTTGGAATACCCGTGGTTAAAAACACGATGTCTACGCGTTGTTGCTGCAGGTAGCACTGCGGTATTGCACCAATTATTGACTCTTACGTAAAAAGGCACTACTCAATAATGGTTACAATAATTACGATTCGGTGTTTTATTTTATTGACTCAATAATTCTTTGCGTTTATATTTTATATTCTTTGTTGTTTTAATAATTGTCATTACACAAGATTTTTCATTATCGAAGCAATAATTCATATTATCTGAATAATATTATTAGATAACATTATTGGCAATGTCTAGAAAGTTACGTCTAAGGAGAGGTTTGGTCACCTAATTGCGCGCCCGATGAAGGAGAAATTCTTATTGAAAGCTCCCTCTTTCAGGAACCTGCTGGTTGTCAATATTGTGATTCGTAATATTATTTGTGAATAATTAATTATTGATTCATATGATGAGAAAAATATTGATTTTATGTGGATATAGATGGAGAAATTTTTAATGTGACAATTGTTGAAAATTGAAATTTTATCTTTTTTCTCGATAAAATAATTCATTTAAATATATATAATATTATATTTTAATAATATAATAATGGTGATATTTTTACAATGAATGTGGGATATATGAGTATCTGAGGAGGAAGAGTATTTTTGTTGCAATAAATGTTTAAAACATGTTAAACATGTAATGGTGGACCCCATTTATTGATCGAAATTTGATTATAGCCTCTAAAATCGCCTGGTTTGTGGATTTCGGTCAATTTCTGTTTGGAATTTGGAAAAACTTTCTTCTGCAAAGTTGTAGAGAATTGAATTTCCTATAAAAACTCATGAGATTCAATTTTTTCTAACAAAAGGGCTATTTATTATGAATTATTGAAGTTACGAAAGCTCAAAATAATTGATTTTTGGAAGTTTTAATTATTTATTTTATGAAAAACGTTTTTTTACTTCTTCTAGAAGGGAGCATGTGGTTTGTATTCAGATTTTCAGATTCTAAGAATGGGCGTGAAAATTTTATATATATTATTATTATAATAAATTTTACGCTTTGGTGTTCTAAGCAATTTCCTATAAATAGGTGCTTAGGTTAGAATTGAAAATCACACGAGCAAACTCAAGTTTTCTTTCTCTATATTATCGAAGCGTATTCTTGTGAGTATTTTGAGTATACTTTGAGTATTGCTATACGGTGAAAATTCAAGATATAGCTTTATATCCAAGATTCCAGCTTAAATCACGATCTTTAGAGGTAAGGATATTATTTTTTTTTCGTAATGATATTATTTCTTCAATATCATTATCCTGAAATATTGATCTAAAGTTTTTATCAAATTTGGAACTTTTGGTGTCGGGGTTACTATTCACGTATACGACACTATTCACGAATACGGCATTATTCATCGAAAAATAAAAATTTTCCCTTTTCGTCTAAAATATCTATTGTGGATACTAGCTTTGATTGTATCCATGTTTTGATCATTCTTAAATTTTACACCACTATGATTATTTTTGAGGTATTTTTGGACGTGGATAAAACAAAGTACGAATCCTTAATCCTTAATCCTTGTCATTTTGTTTCACTGGATTCGTTTCTTTAAAAAATATTTTCATCATCCTCAGTCTTAAATGATGATATTATTGAATATCTTTGGCCTGTAGTGCAAAGATGAATGATTTATGATGAATATCTTTGGCCATGGTGCAAAGATGAATGATTTCTGATGAATATCTTTGGCCCGTAGTGCAAAGATGAACATGTGTTTAGATGAACATGACCAATCGGTGAATGTCCTTGGCACAGTAGTGCAAGGATGAATATTTGATCCCGGATATATATTGATTGATGTTACGAGGGATAAAAATAGATTTATGAACTTTAAAATTCATACATAGAAGATATTAGTTTGCATTCTCTACTTAACTCTTCTAATGAATTATTATTTCCACTGCGAATATTGATTTAAAACTTGTTGTCTATTGTATTCTATTATATTTTTCCCTGTTGAAGACTAACGATAATTTTGTTGCATATTATCTTAGTCATAATATTCTTTACTGGGCTAGTCGAGCTCACCCTTTTCCTTTTTGTTCCATTTTTCTTCTCAGGAGGCGAGAATATAGCGAGTATGAGTCGGGGTATGGAATGAAAGTTCTAGGGAGAGTTGTTTAGTAGCCCTCACCATTGTTGTAAAATAATGTATCAATAATTATGATGAGGATTTATTTGTATGTGGATATTGTCTAGATGGAAATATCTGTATTTAAACTCACAGTTTTACTATTGTAATAATAAAGTTGTAGTTGTTTCTGTACCGTGTATTGACAACTCAGAATGGGTGATGTAGACCTATTTTGGGGGTGTCACAACCACGCCCCCATGGTCAGTCGCTGCCTTGCTGGTGGTCAATCTCCACCATGAGTCGTCGTGCAAGAAAGATGAGGCAGATTTGTCAAGGAGTCAACCAGGAAGATGAGCGACGACGATAGAGCTGTCGAAGCGAGAGATCAGAGATCAAAAGCGGAGCTGCATAGGAGAGTTGAAAGAGTGAGATACTGACTACTGAGATCTCAGATCTGAAACTAAAAGAAGAGTCCCACTTAATTTTGTACGCTTGCTATTGGGCTGAGTGCTACTGCTGAGTCAAGAGTGAAGAGATGTCTTTGTTCGGTTATTCGGTTTAACCGAATAACCCAAAAATAAAACCCGTATAAACTAACCGAAAATCGTAAAAAAATTCGAATATAACCGAAATATTAAAAATAACCGAATTTTCAGAAAATTTTGGTTAAATTATTTTGGTTCGATTCGGTAATTCGGTTATATCCGTTTTTTACTCAGTCCTAGGGACTGGGGTGTTACAAACTCCCCCACTTAAATTTTTGACGTTCCCGTTAGAACCGATCACACACGGTCCAAAGATCTTTGCCTCTCTAGCCATTGTGACGTCCCCGTCAGAACCGATCACACACGGCCCAAAGATCTTTATCTCCCTAGCCATTTTGGGATAATACCGGCTGGCTTCGTGTCCCCACCTCTGGACCTCCATCTCTCCATTGTGGGATAATACCACTAGCTTTCGTGTCCCCACCTCCGACAACCCGATCGGATAACCCAACCCAAGCTTTCGAGAGTCGGCTTTGATACCATGTTAAGTAACCAACTCATCTAAAAGCTTAAGCTATTAGATGGAGGGCCCAACAATGTATATTATGCTAACACTTACCTTGTGATAAAAATAATTTTACCTTGTGTTTCTTAAAATAATTTTTAATTATAGTTTTAAAATATAAATTAATTTTTTATACTGATCAGTGTATATATGAGCAACTTTAAGATCACGTTAAATTATAAATAAAATAATGTTAATAAGAAAAATTAATTTTTGAGGGCACGGGAGGTGATGACTACGCCCAAACTCTTACATAAGGTTTTGAAAATTTATAAAGATACCATTTTGTGCATAACTTGAGAAGAAGTGCATTCAATTATGCAATTTTACTTTACCTCCTTTTTTTCTTTACTTTTATTATAATATGTCAATTTTAATATTTTCAGTGTGTATATAGTGTCAATATATTAAATTTAAAATAATAAAATATGAAAAATATATAAATAATTAATTGATTTGTTTAGAGGTAATAATTGTACCCATATTCTTATATAGCAATAAATCTTTTCGTTTTTTCTTTTTCTTTTTCTTTTTCTTATCCTGGCCAATCATGTGACAGGAGTAGGACTAAGCATTCGGTTAATAATCGAACCAAACCACAAATTCGGTTATAACCGATACCCGAACAAACACTATTTTTGGTATCCGAATACACAACCGAAGTTTGCACTAACCAAATAACCGAATAACTAAATAAGTTATTCGATTTTTCGGTTAAAAACTAAATTAAAAAACTAATAGCAGCACAGTTCAGTTCCTACTTCCTACAATCCATAAACATAATTACATTCAAGGGGTATTGGTGAAGACTACTTACAATCCATAAACATAATTACATTCAATCCATAAACATAAACTAAACTAGCAGCAACACAGTTCAGTTCATAATTACAATCCATAAACATAATTACATTCAATCCATAAACATAAACTAGCGACCAACATTCGATATTGCTAAATTTGTTGTTCTTTATTCTTTGTTGAAGACTTGAACATTCAAGGGGTATTGGTGAAGAAACACTCAAAGAACCATACTGGCCTTCCATGCTTGCTTTGAGCCAATAAGAAAACTAAGCATGTTGCTTGATAAACATAAGCAAAACAAAAGTGGGCAGCTTTCCGATGTGAACATATTAAGACACTGGAAGACAATGCAGCTAGAAAGTCTGCAAGACACTGCAAGTCAGTGAGTCACTGCAACTACCAACTATAGTCACTGCAACTACCAACTATAGTCTATACATATTAATCAAAAAAGGAAGTAAACAAAAAAGAATGCTAGAAAGTCTGAAAAAAGTCACTGCAAACACTGCCAACTATAGTCTATACATATTAAACAAAAAAGGAAGTAAGACACTGCAAGTCACTGCAACTGCCAACTATAGTCTATACATATTAAACAAAAAAGAATGCTAGAATGAAACTAGAGTATGAGTTATTAGGAAAACACACACTTGTTCAATATTGGAAAGAAATTATTGCCATCAGAGCCACTCAACCAAGTTTTACCCAAAAATTAATATGTATAGAAGCAGAACTGAATGAGGATAATTTTGACAAATTACTTCACAAATTATGATAATTTTGACAAATTACTTCACAACTTACAAGTTTCAGAAAAAATCAAATAGCTGGCTTGCTATTTGCTAAACAGTAAGTCAGAAACAAATGACCAAAACATATAAACTGATTTTAATGAGCAAAGAAACACCACTCTGATTCTCTGAAGACTTAGACCCATCATTCATCAAGATAAGTTCAGTAAGACAAAGAACTTCTCAGTTCTCACAGTCAAAGAATCAAAGTTGAAGGAAACTCCGTACCGATTGTAACGCCCGAGAAAATCGGATTTTTATGACAATTAAATTTTTATTTGATTATATGAATTAAATGAATTTAATTGATTAATTTGTGAGTAAGCTATGTGAAGGTTGTTCTATGACCTAGAATGTGCTAACGTGGTTAGTAATCTGGCTACGTACTAGAATTATTTGTTTGGAATTTCCAAGACGAAAATAATTATTTTTTGAGAAATTTCCGTAAAAACACTATTCATCCGTTTCTGTTCGGGGAATTATTTTAAAATTTTGAGAAACGCGTAATGATAGAATGTCATGATAAGATGAAATATCTGATAATATTTCATTTATGGCAAACACAGTTTTCGCCTGCGGACTTAAAACCTAAGGGTTGAGTATATTAATTTCCGAGAAGGAAATAATATGCATAGAAGGAATGGCGTTAGGGTAATGCGAGTGTTATACATTTGGTGATACTATTTAGTATCTATGTATAATACGTTGAGTAAATACGACGTATAATACGATTATTGTACGTGTAGTATATGGAAAGAATACGTGAATTGTACGTGTAGAATACGATTCGTATTATAGGATTAAGATTAAGTCTTAATGAATAAGTCATTTGAGTTGGATTTCTATTAGTCCAATTATTAAATGACCAAGCCCAAGGAGATAAGTGAGTTGAGCCCCAAGTCTAGGCCCAATGTTTATTTAGTTAAGCCTAATTCATTTAAACCGAACCGTGAATTGAACCGGTGGGTCACTAAATGGGTAAAACCCATGGGGCAACCCATGGGATGACCCATGGCTAGTGGTGGGCCGGCCACCTTGGTGTGGACTCCAAGCATAAGGCTAATAGTAAGGAGGTTAGTGTGTGTATTGTCTGAATTACCCTCCATTCTCATTTCCTATAAATAAGAAGGCAAGGTTGGTCATTTGAGGGTTTAACAAATTCCAACCTAGATTATTAGAGAGAGAAAGAGAGCTAGACTCACAAAACATTCACTTTGGAAGCTTGATCTTCTAGTTTTCCGAGAAAGTTTCATAAGAATTCTTAAGGTATAATCCTTACCTTTCATCTTCATCTCTTTTGATTTTCTTTTATATTGAAGAATCATAGATGTGTGGTATATGTCTTGTGTGAGAGATTAAAGATGGCTTATCATAGATTCAATCTCTACAAGCCATGAGATTATAAGAATTATAAGGTTTAATATAGTTTTGAACCATGAAATATTGTTTGTTGAGATTGATCGTTTATAAACGATTGAACTCCATCAATACGTTAGTATTTGCATCTTGATTGGTTAGGGTGTAGGTATGAAATCTATGGAGTATTCCATGTGATTTGGCTTAAAGAACCCTAGTAACGAAGTTATGGCGAATTTTACGAACATAGACGATAAACGTAGAAAACATTGAATTTCGGATTAGAGGTCAAAAGTTGCCGTGAGACTTGAAAACATTGGTTTTCAATGTCAACACGTGAGATAGGGTGATTAAGAGTTGTGGGTTCGAGAATCGTCGGATTCCGACTTAAAATGAAGAAAACGAGCATTGAACGCTCTTTAACATTTACGAACGTCTAAAAACGAACTCAATAGTGAATTTTGAGTTATTGGATTCGAAAGTGTTGAATTCTTATATGAACACGTAGATTACGTTATTTGTGACGTGTAGGCTTTTGAACGGACCAAATCGGGCTTAAAATGAAGAAGTTACGGCCCTGGGAATTTCACAAAGGTTTAAAAATTTTGTTGGAATCTGATCGAGGTCCAGCATTGCCGGCGCGGAACATAGTTCAAATGCAGCGTTGCAGGCGCTTGACACGACAATAATGTTACACATCTTTGCTAAGTGGCGCCCATGCAAAGACCATTACTACGTGCCACAGGTACAAGGGCCAGGAGCCTTGCCCTTTGCTAATCATCAGCAGCATTTCTGAGTCTAGTTTATGTGAGAGTTCTTGCCATGACTGATCTAAGGGCTTGGATTCTGACTTAGGTTTTCAACTGTAATTGTTTGGAGGCCTATAGGGAGAATGTTTGTACACTTCATAAGTGTATCAAAGCTATTCCTATACTACTTATACTAAGGTATATGGTATGAAACTTAGGAATGGAATTCATGTTAATGAGTTAAGAACGTTGAACAACGTTGGTACCTCGCCGACAATGTTCGATTCCGGTTAATAAACGTCAGTTGTGTAAAAAACCGGGACGAAGGGTAATAAGTCATGTTAACTTAAGTAAATGATATTAAATTAACAAAGACATAGAAGAGAAAGAAGCTTGTAGGAACAATGTGAATAGTTGTTTCATAGCTAATTACAGTGTGCTATGTGAATATATCATGTAGATTCTGTAAAAGCTGTGGTCAGCCGAGTAAGTTGTTTGAAGACACTGAAAGACAAGGTTTCTTAACGCTTGTCTAACTTCCATGTTAGCCAAGTTTTATGTGATTCATGAACTGAATTGCAAGACTTGTTTTAAAGAAAGGGTCGATGCCAGATTTTAACTCGGCTAGACTATTCGTAATATATAGATTGATTATGATTCATATCATTCTATATAGAAATGTTAACGCTATCCTATGCCAAGTAATTGATACGAACGTGAAGGTAAGGTTTGTTTATGAACAAACAAAAGTATTTTTCATCGATATTTCGATGGGCACGCGAGTTTGCCAAAAATATTAAACGTAAATACGTTTCATGAATGAGTGTTGATCAACATAGAGTACTATAGGCTGATCACCTAGAAGTGCTCGTAAGTTATCGGATGAACGGCCTTAGTGCTGTGGACTCCTTTTCAAGTATGAATATTAAAAGTTACTATTCATGGTCTATCGACCGGTTCAAAATTCCTAATCTATTCTATACTTTGAGAATTGACGTTATGAACTGTTAAAGTATTATTGATTCATAATACTTCATAACTATTTTTCAGTTATGTTGGAATTGTTATATAATTCACGAATGTGGTATTACTGTTATCCTTTGATAAACTTGCTGAGCTATCATGCTCACTTCTTGCGTGAATTATATAACTGCAGTTAAAGATGAACGTACTGTGAATGCCAAGGGCAAAGCTAAGATGGATGCTTAGGCATTGTGTAATAGTTTAGTAAGTTTGTATGTATTATACATTATGAACAATGAACGATGTAACCGGTTTGTGAACCTGGGAAGGATTATACTTTGATTGTAATAAAAAGATAGTAATTACATTCATTTTGTTGGATCTCAATGGAATGATTGTATGGATGTTAGTACAGTGGAGCACCATATGTCGGGTTGGAAGATACCCGAATTTGGGGGCGTCACACCAGTAACCGAATGGCGGATGACGGGATGAGACTTGCTTGACTCTTGAGACTTGAGAGATTGAGAGATCGAGATTCGAGATGAAGGACCGAGGCGATGGCCGATTGGCGCCGTCGGCGTCGACCGATGATAGAAATCGAGAGATGGGTGACTGGGTCTGGTCGTCTGGTCGTCTGGATCTGATAGACAGAGAGAGTTCGAGATCTGAGGACTGAGAGAGTAAAGTAGATCTGAGAGAGTTCAAGTAATCAAGTGTGCTTTGTTTGTTCAGAGAGTGGGCTATCGCCTATCGGGTAGTACTAATTAATTTAGTAAAGTAGAGTCTTTGTTCGGTTATGTGAATACTTCACCTTTACACAGTTTTGTTCGGTTATTCGGGTTAACCGAATAGCCCAAAAGTAATACCCGTACAAACTAACCGAAAACCGTAATAAAATTCGGATATAATTGAAATTTTAAAAATACCCGAATTGTCAGAAAATTTCGATTTGATTCAATTTTTCAGTTATACCCGTTTTTTACTCAGTCCTAGACAGGAGCGTCGTACTGTCACCTCATCATCCGAGTCAACTCACTTTTAATACATCATAGAGTTGCACACCCTCCTTAAGTTCACCATAAGCATCATCATCATATTATGGACTTGAATCCCTCTATCACATCTCCTCTCCAATTTAATTTAATACATTATATTTTTAAAGCTATTAATATTATAATTGAAATTAATGTCAATCAATTAATTTATTATATTAACAACATAGTTATTTTAAAAATAAAAATAATTCGATACTTTTTTATCATTTGATGAACATGTAAATTTTAATAGATGAAAATTCTTTTAAATTTTTAAATTTTAATAGTGAAAATATTTTTATAATTATAATTTTTTATAAAATTGATATTAATATCATCAACTATCTATTAAGATATTAAAATATTCATTCGGCCGTAATTTTACCAATTACTTTTTTTTTTATAATTTCTCACCACTTGTAATTATAAACACATTAAGTTATAAGTTTGAAAAAAAAAAACTAAGAAATCGAAAATACGTAAAACAATTTACAAGTGAAAAATATAACATTCATTTTGAAATGATGAAAGTTATTTAACATCTTCTACACATTAAAAAAATAAAAATAGAAGAATTTTTTTTTAAAAAAAATCAAATTTATCATTAATAGTCTCACAAAATTATATAAAGTAATGAATATTTTTTTTATACTGATGGAATCCATTAAATGAAATTTTTACCTTTCATTTTATACAGTTTATTTCATTCTTGTGAGGGTAAAAATATTTATATATTTAGTCATCTTTTTGAGACGGACGGACTAATATTTTTTAGCAGGGTATACAATTTTAAAAAGGAAATTGATATTTCTATATAGTCCACTCTCACATGAGCATATAGTGAATTTCACCTTCATGTGATGTGAAAATATACAAAATACATGTGAAAATAGTATGTGAAAATAGTGATCCTATTTTAAAAATTCATTATGCTCTTATCAATTATCATGAAGTTTAAGGGTAATTAGGTAATTTTCGAACAAGATTCCTGTTACCATGGTAGATTAACTGGCCGAAAGGTTCCATACGGCCCAATATTACAAAAAAACCACTGTGTTAAATTAAATAAACTCGCGGGGAGAGGGGTTATGAATGAACCAACTGAATGTGTTTCTTTCTTACCTTGTGACAAAAATATGTGGATTGTTATTTCAGTATATATATTTACAATTATTTATAAATTACTATAAACCTTATTGTTTTAAATAAAAGATTTAATTTTATTTTTAAAATAAATTTTCAAAAATAAATTTTAAATTCAAACAATTATAAATTAATTATTAAATTTTAGTAATTGTTATATGTGTTGCTTTCAAAACTTTAAATTATATCAATTCTGAATTTTAAAATTTTAAAAATTAAAAAATTAAAACAAATTTTAATTATAGTTTAAAAAGAATTGTCCACGTCGAGATTTTAGAAAATCGGATTAATTGTAAAATACTTTTATTTGATTAAATAATGAATAAAATTATTTTATAATGAGTAAGCAAGATGAATGTCATTCTATAACCTAATAGTGTTGGAATGTCGTAGTATTTTAGCTATGTGGTAGAATTAAAGTGTTTGAATTTTCAAGATAAAAATAAAAGTTTTCCGAGAAATTTTCTGAAAAATACTATTCATCGATTTCTGCTCGAGAATTATTTTTGAACTTCCTAGAAATACGTAACGATAGAATAATAAGGGAAGATGGATTAAGTAATAATAATTCATGTATGACAAACACAGTTTTTCGCTTGCGTATTAAATTCGAGAACGTTAGGGAAAGTGAAACGTTAATGAATAAACGATGATCGTATGATCGTAAGTATTATGCGAGGTAATGAATCTGAGTATGATCACGAGGTATTATACAAGTATGTATGAATGATGGTATGTATATATGATGAATGAGTATATGAGTTAGCATCTGAGAGAGATATATGTAGACAATACGTTATAAGCTTTAAGCTAAGTGTATTGGACTTGTAGGATTTGTGTAAAAGTTGTATAAGTCCAAGTGAATTGATGTTAAAGCCCAATATTTGATAATGCAAGCCCAAATGTTAAGTTAAGGTTATTAAAATTTAAGCCCAATTTAAGAACCGGATCCGTGGATCTAACCGATGGGTAAACGGGTAAGAAAAACCCATGGGGCAACCCATGTGGGCCCCATGAATCACATGGCAACCATCTTGGTGACCAAGTAAAGTGGTTTTACTTGGTGACCAAGGATGAATAGTAAGGAGGTGGAGTTGTGGAGGTGGGATGGCCTAAATGGCTATTATGCCCTCATTTTGGAAATCCTATAAATAAGAGAAGCTTGCTAGATTATTTGCTTGTTAAATTTCCACCAACAACTTAGAGTTTATATATTGAGAGAGAAAAGTGAGTAAAAGCTAGACTTTTCTATATCAAGAAGGAAGAAGGGGTATTAAGCTAAAGAACTTCAAGGGTAAGCATCCTAAACCATGGTTCTCCCTCTCTTCATTTGTTAGAGAAGTGAGTAGGGGGTAGAGCATGTTGTTAAGGAGTGATAAGGATGGTTATTAATGGATGAAACCTTAATAAACCATGTGAAAGTGAAATCATAAGTATAAAAGTTATGAACCATTGAAAGTCATTGAAAATTATAATATTGTTGTTGATGAATAAGTTTAAAACTATCATTTGTAGACTTAGATAATCTATGTTATGATAATGGAATGAATCCATTTGGAATGGTGTAAAAATCTTAAGTAACGAAGTTATGACAAAATTTACGAGATTAGACGATAATCGTCGAAATCGTGATATTCTCGAAATGGAATTCAAAAGTTAGCATTTAACTCGAAAACGTTGGTTTTCGATGGAGAATAGTCTAAGTTTGCATTTTAGAGTTGCGGACTCGAAAATGGTCAAATTCGACTTAGAATGAAGAAAGCGAGCTATGAGCGTTCCACGAGCGTTTATCGTTTTTAAATAAAAAATGGACTTAAGCATAGTGAATTCCATGTTAGCAGATTCAAAAATGTAAAATTTCTATATGAACACTTAGTTCATGTGATTTGTGAGCTAATGGCTTTTGAGCGAGCCAATTCGGACTTAAAATGAGCAAATTATATGAGTCAGGAAGTTCATTAAGTAAACAAACTATCAAAACTATCTGGTGCACAGAGTCGTGTAATGGCAGTGAACCAAGGCTTAAAAAGGTGGCGCCTTACGTGGCCAAGCCATGCCAATACCTATTGGAGAATGGCGTCATTGGTAACGATCAATTGAACTGAGGATGGCATAATAGCAGCATGCAAGTCGGACCAATAATTCTTTGGAGACTTCATGCATGCATGCCTTGAGAGACTTATAAAAGGAAAAGTTGGCAGCCATGGCGCCAACACTAGACAAGAATAGAATAATAAAGAATGGTTATGAATATAAAAGAAATTCAGTTGATTAATGATGAGTTATAACATTAATAAACGCGAAGTAACATCATTAAAGATGTTAATAACCTTAAGAATTATAAAGGTTAACAAAAGATTTCTTAAAACGTAAACACAATGTAATACGATAAACCGTAACCAATGTTAAACAATCTAATGAACGATTAGATTGAGAAGAAGGGTAAGATAAGATACCATACATGTCTGATTATGACCTAATGCGGTATGTTATGTGATCATGTATTGTAGAAATCCTTAAAGACTCAAAAAGGAAAAGTATTTAATCTGTAGAAGACGCTGAAGGCAAGTGTTTTAACCCTTGTCTATGTTCATTCTGGACAAGTTTTGCGATTCATGTATCTTGCACATGAATTAATGTATGATGAGGTCGAAGCCAGTTCTTTCGGCTAGACTTAATGTATTTATTGGATTTCTTTTAATCTATTGAAATATTATCAAAGTTGTTATCTTTTGCCAAACTATTTTGGTATGGATTTCAAAGAAAGACTGAGTATGAATAAACAAACGTTTTGTCATCAAACGACAGACACATGAGGTTGCCAAAACTTAAACATAAATACGTTTACAGAAGAAGTGTTGTACAACATAGAGTACTATAAATTTGATCACCTAGACGTGCTCGTAAGTAATCTCTTGGACTTACGGACTTAGTGTCGGGTTGTCCTTTTCAAAGAAAGAATGAAATGCTCAAGGTCTTGGACCAAAAAATATGTTTAATGAACGTGGTTCATTGTGAAATGTTTTAAAGGAAAAGAAGTGATATTTTGATTTATCTATAGTACTTCATAACTATTGTTCAGTTATTGAAGATATATGATTTCTATGTTTCAAGCATGTTGTTTAAATGAAATTATCATACTTGCTGAGCTAGTTATGCTCACTCTTGCTTGAACCATATGAATGCAGCTAAGATTGAGCGACCCGAAGGATCGAATAAAGATAAAGGAAAGGCTAAGGCAGACCACTAAGCGACCTATGTAATAGTATATGTTTAATATTGTAATTATTTGGTATTATGACAAGCAACAGATGTATTGGTTATAAAGAACCTGGGAAGGGAATATTATTTTGGAATATATAGAAGACATATTCACTCTTTTGAGTAATTTCAATTGAATGTATGTGAGAATGGTAGTACCGTGTAGCACCATCTATCGGGTTGGAAGATACCCGAATTTGGGGGCGTCACAGGTTGGTATCAGAGCAATAGGTTATAAAATTTAAGGGGGGAAATAGAACCTTAAGTTATAACCTTAAGAAAAGTTAAAGAAGTAAAAGATGAAATTAACCCTAAAAATGCATTAAATGTGATATGTGTTTTTATTATGCTAATGATGTTTACTGATCAAACTAATTTATTTTATTATAGATGTCAGAAGATAGCGTTATGTATAGGGATAAACATGTTGATAGTGAAGAGTCGGTGAATCAAGTAGAGATTATACTGAACCCAGTAGCCGAAGAGCCATAAGTGGTAGTTGTTGAGTCTAGAGACTCGAAAAACCTAGACCTTATGTCTATGTTTGATGGCATGTCTGCAAAGGAGGTGGAGGTGGTGTTATTTAACACCATAACACCTGCAAAAGAGATGACTCTGGGGGAGTCAATGAAATCATTATTCATGACTGTATTGGATAGAAACATCCAGTATGAGAAGGAGGTGAAGGAACTAAAGGAGAAACTCATGTGGTCTTGGAGGATAAGAAGAGTATGGAGTCTAGGTGGGAGGAGGAACATGATGAGAAGGTGTTAGCCAAGGACAAAATCCATGAGCTTAAACATGATGTCTTTAAGCTCAGGCAGGAGCTAAAGACCAAGAAGCAAAAGATTGGTAGGATGTCCTATATACATAGGAGTTTGCACGGGGATTTTCAGCGGCAGGTGGCTGAATATCCTGTGGAGGCGGGGCAGACTCGGTATACTATCAGCCGAGATGTGATAGCCGGTCTTGCAAATTCCGACTATGAGAATGTCTTAAGGCAGATGTAATCTAGCTATTAGTTAGAGTAGAATAGATATGTAAATATGGTATATCTTTGTAGTGACGTAAAACCCTCTTTTGTATAACAAAGGTTAGTCTTTTGTAAATCCCAATTTTTGGAAAGCAATAGCGGGAAAGTAATGTAATCAGCTTAGGCTGTGTAATGTGAACGATGTAGTATTATACTACAAGGAAGAATGAATTAATATAAGTTTCTTTTATAGAACATGTTGTGCAATGAGTATGAGTTATTGTTTAATAATGAATAATAACTAATTAACAAGAAAGAAATGATAATGAAATGTTATTTATTTTAATAGAAAAATGCCGCCAAGAAGAAGACAAAGAAATCAAGGAGCGAATGTAAATCAATAGGAAGGGGGGATCAGGTTAATCCGTCTGAAGAGTTTGTTAATTTATTAGCAATTACCTTTAACGAGAATAGGGTAAATGTACCCATAAATCCTGCGGTAGTACGAAATTACTACTACGTTTAAGGATTTTAAGAGTGTAGGTCACACGGAGTTCAAAGGAACTACGGACCCCATAGAAGCCAGACGTGGGTGAAAGAGATAGAAAAGGCATTTGTTATTGCCAATGTTGATGAGGGCAAAAGGTTGCTTTTTTACCTATATGATGAAGGGAGGCCAACTTCGTGGGAGGCAAAAGAGCAGGCTAGGGCGAAATAGATAACTTAACGTGGGCCTTGCGGTTTAAGGAGATTTTCTTGAGAACTACTTTCCCACGAGTATCATGAGGGAAGGATGGAGATTAGGTTTCTAGAGTTGAAATAAGGGGAGATGACTGTTCCCCAATACGCTGCCAAGTTCAATGAACTGGCAAGGTTTGCTCCACACCAAGTGGATATGAAGGTGAGGAAGGCTAGGAGATTCGAGTAGGGCTTGAAACCCTGACTCTATAGCCGGATATCAGTGTTCCAAAGTACTTCCTTTGGAACAATTCTGGAGAAGGCGATAATCACCGAGGGTGGGAATGAGGCTTTAAGCCAGTACCACATGGAGAAGAAAAACAAGGGTAAAGTAGATGGGAGAGTAAAAATCGAGGGAGCTAGTGGTAGTGGCAATGGCCATAAGAGGAAGGGTTTTAACTCTGGGAATACCAGAGTGAAGCAAGGAGATCCTAAGAAGAGGATGGAGGCGTGTAAGAACTGTGGGAAGACTCATTTATGAGTCTGTCTCAAGGGGAAATTGGTGTGTTTCAACTGTGGATAGGAGGGACATATTTCACCTAACTGTCCGAGTTCGAAGAAGAACCGTGGATGCTTTGTATGTGGATAAACTGACCACATAGCAAAGAACTGCCCAAAGAAGGGGACGGACGAGAATAAGGGCGCTAATAGTGGTAAGCTATCTATTAGTGGTCCAACTCAGACGGGTAGGCCGATGGCCCGCACCTTTAACATGACGGTCCAAGATGCAGTTGCATCAGGGGATATAGTTGCAGGTATTATCCCGATCAACGATATAAATGCTTATGTGTTGTTTGATTCGGGTGCTACTTGTTCGTTTATAGCATGTGATTTTGCTAGACGATTAGGATTACTTCCTAAAAGATTGCATATACCTTTGAATATCAAGGTAGCAAATGAAGAAATAATTTATGTTAAAAATATTCATAGGAGTTATTGTGTAGATATACGAGGTTGTAAATTATTGGTAGATTTGATACCAATAAAGTTGGGAGAATTCGATGTAATTCTCGGGATGGATTGATTGTTTAACCATGGTACAATTATAGATTTCCAAAAGAAATGTGTAAATATTATAACGTCAAGACAACCACATGTAGTGTTTTACGGTAATAAATCGCTGGGACGTTCGTGTTATCTTACTATGACACAAACTAGGAAATTATTGAGGAAGGGATGTGTAGGTATTTGTGTCATGTTGTTGATACCCAGAGAGTGGGAGCAACGATGGAATAAATACCTATAGTTAAAGAATTTGTGGATGTATTTCCAAGCGAATTACGAGGTCTTCCACCCGATAGGGAGATCGAATTCGTAATAGATATTGTTCCAGAAGTGGCACCAATTTCAAGGGCACCGTATCGTATGGCGCCGGTAGAGATGAAGGAGTTGATGGTTCAATTACAAGAATTATTGGACAGAAAGTATATTCAACCAAGTGTTTTGCTGTGGGGAGCATCGAACCTGTTTGTGAAGAAGAAGGAAAGATCGTTAAGACTTTGTATCGACTACCGAGAGTTGAACAAGTTAACGATAAAGAATAAATACCCATTTCCCAGGATCGATGATTTTTTTGATCAGTTGAAAGGGGCAAAAGTATTTTTCTAAGATAGATTTGTGAATGGGGTATCATCAGTTGAAGGTTAGAAAGGAGGATGTACCTAAGACAACATTTAGGACTCGTTACGGCCATTACGAGTTTCTGGTGATGTCATTTGGGTTGACTAATGCATCAGCTGCATTTATGGATATGATGAACAGAGTGTTCAAACAATATTTGGACAGGTTCGTCCTAGTGTTTATCGATGATATTCTAGTCTATTCTAAGACGCCAGAAGATCATGCTGAACACATAAGAATAGTGTTGGAGACACTAAGGAAGAAGAAGTTATATGCGAAATTCACTAAGTATGAATTTTGGCTAGAAATGGTACAATTTTTAGGATATGTTATCGACCGGGATGGGATTTTAGTAGATCCAGCGAAGGTGGAAGTAGTGATGAATTGGGAACAACCGAAAATGCCGACTAAGGTGCGGAGTTTCCTCGGGTTAGCGGGATACTATCGAAGATTCATCTAAGATTTTTCTAAGATAGCTACTCCGTTGACTAACTTGACAAGGAAGACAGTGAAGTATGTATGGACTGAGAAGTGTGGGGACATTTTTCAAGAACTGAAGAAAAGGTTGAGTGAAGCACCTGTATTGTCATTACAGATGATCTGAAAATTTACAGTAGTTTATAGCGATGTTTAGCATAAAGGACTTGGTTGCGTGCTCATGCGAATGGCAAGGTCATTATGCATATATGCATCACGGCGTTAAAGGATTATGAGAAAGTTTACCCTACTCATGATGCAGGAATTAACCCATGATAGTGTTTGCCTTAAAGATATGGAGACATTATCTTTACGGAGAGAAATGTGAGATATATATGGACCATAAGAGTCTAAAATATATCTTCACACAAAAGGATTTAAATATGAGACAAAGGAGATGGCTGGAGTTGATAAAGGATTACGACTGCGATATCCTGTATCACCCCGGGAAAGCCAATGTAGTTGTCGATGCCTTGAGTAGGAAGGGTCGAGAAAAGTTGTCTATGCTAACGGCTCAAACTAAGTTACTAGCAGAGATGGCTAGAATGGAGTTGGAGGTGAAGTTACCGAGCGAATCGGGACAAAGATTGTTTAGAACGGAGATTCGATCTACCATTGTAGAAAGAGTTAAGGAGATACAACTCAGAACTGATGAGTGTGACCAGATGAAGAGGCGACAAGCAAAGGAAAAAGATATTAAGTATAGTCTTGATAACGAGGGGTTGTTAAGATTTGAAGGAAGAATTTGGGTTCCGAATGAGACAGAATTAAAGAAAGAATGTGAGATCCCGAATTTTATGAAATAAAAGTATTCAATTTTTCTATTTTGGTAAATAGTTAAATTGATAAAAGTTTAAAGTTAAGGGTAATATGTGAAAAAAAAAATTCAAAGTAAGCAAGTTGATATAAAATATTCGTTGTGTCGGGAAATATTTGATTAGTCAGGGAATATTCTTTTTGTCAGGGAATATCCGTACGACGGTACAATCATTGGTGGACC
The DNA here is from genome assembly GCA_020205605.1 of Panax ginseng. Taxonomy (NCBI): domain Eukaryota; kingdom Viridiplantae; phylum Streptophyta; class Magnoliopsida; order Apiales; family Araliaceae; genus Panax; species Panax ginseng. Next base: position 172,461,277 of record CM035132.1, read on the forward strand.
CCACAATGAAATTATTGTCGGATTGAGAAAACGATAAAAATATTTTTATGAAAATAACGGCGGAAGTTTTACCGTTAAAACTGTTGAACTACTCAGATAGTAAAAATAATCTGCGCGTGGTTAAGTAGCAGCACGATATTGATTATTGATGCTTACGTGAGAAGTCACTCGGTTTTGTTTTATTAGTATTATTAATGTAATAAAAGCAGAAAAGCTTTTTATATAAAGCAGAATACTTTTATAAAGTTATTAGTTTTATTAGACTATAAATAGAATATATAATATTCTATTATGCATAGTGTTTTGTATAGTAAAATCTTTTTATATAAAATGAATACTTTTATAAAGTTATTTGTTTTATTAGATTATAAATAGAATATATTATATTTTATTATGCATAGTGTTGTATAGTACTGCATAGTATTTTGCATAGTAAAATCTTTTTATATAAAAGCAGAATACTTTTATAAAGTTATTCATTTTATTAGATTATAAATAGAATATATTATATTTTATTTAAAAGATTTTGTTTTATTAGAATATTTTATTAAATCAACTTTGACCGTCTAGTTTAAAAAGTAAATCAATCTGGACCATTCATGAATTAGTTACTATTTAGGTCCATTCTTCATATATAGAAGCTCATTCCTTCATTATTTCTTACAAATTCACCAAACTCTAGAGAGAAAACTATAGAGAGAATTCTTTTCTATAATCTTGAGCATATTTCTTTAGAGTTTAAGAAAGCTTTGAGTGTAGTACAAGTTTTCTTGAGTATATCCTCGCCTACCCGATTGAATACTCTTCTTTCAAAGGTAAGGGATATTATTTGTTGTACTCGTAAGGGGGTATTATTTCTTTTGTATTCATGAAGAGAACTTCTGTTATTCCATTCTTTATTATTCTGTTGGAATAACTTGTATACGCGGGCTATCCTTTACTTGGTGAAATTCTTTTGTTATTCCATTCCTTATTATTATGTTGGAATAACCTGTCAATGCGAAGTACTGCATACATGGTGAAATTCTTCTATTATTCCATTCTTTACTATTCTGTCGGAATATCCTGTCTGTGCATTTTACACATGACCTGATTCCATTATTTATTATTCTGTCGAAATATCCTATCTGTGCGTTTACGCATGACCTGGTTCCATTATTTATTATTCTGTTGGAATATCCTGTTTGTGCGTTTACGCATGACTTGGTTCCGTTATTTATTATTCTGTTGGAATAACCTGTTTGTGCGGTCTATCGCATGCCTGGTGATTTCTTTTGTTATTCCATGTAAGACCCCAACTTTTTATAAATAAAATTAAATTTTCTCTATTCATTATCTTGAAATAATAAAAAGTTAATTTATATAATGTTTTGGTTATGGGTGAAATGTGCAAATTTTACAAAATAAGCAAGTGGTTGTAAAATATTCATTTCTGTCGGGGAATATTCGTTTGGTCGTGGAATATTCTTTTTTTGTCCGAATATTAAGTATGGCGACGCGATCGATTGAGGGCCCCATAATGAATAAGCGCCGGATGAAGAAAAGCGACAAAGTTGAGTTTTATAAATAATGGCGTAATTATTACAGTTAATCTGTTGGATTACACGGTGGTTAAAATCTGATGTCTGGCGTGGTGCACGATGCTTTACGGTATTGCACAATATTGTTGAATTATTGATTCGCGTGTAAGAAGGCACTACTCAATAATTGTTACAGTAATTATTGTTCAATATTTTATTTTATTGATTCAATAATTGCTGCGTTGATATTTTATATTATTGTTGTTTTAATAATTGTCACAACACAGTATTGTCCATTATCAGATCAATAATTCATATTATTTGAATAATATTATTAGATAGCATTATTGGCAATGTCTAAAAAGTTCGGTCTAAAAAGTCAGCGGTTTATGGAAGAGCGTTTGTCGTGACTGCCCAAAATGCGAAGAACCCAAACGAAGGTATCACGGGTTAGTTAATTATAAATTCTTGCAAAGTCTATACCCTGTTAGATACCGGTTCTACCCATTCTTTTATCTCTCCTGCTTGTGCTCAACTTATAAACTTGACTCCAGAGAAATTAGACTTTGACTTATCTGTAGAGACTCCGTTAGGAGAAACTTTCGTTACATCTACAGTTTATAAATCTTGTTTGATCCAAGTGGGCACAATCACATTACCTGTTGATCTTATCTCTTTAAAGATACTTTCTTTTGATGTGATTTTAGGGATTGATTGGTTAACTACTCATCATGTAAAAATTGATTGTTTTCGTAAGGTTGTTAGTTTTTTTTCCTAACCAACCTATTATGAGAATTCAAGCAACCAAAACACTAAAGTCAATCACTGGCATATCAAGCCATAAAGTCATTCGTTTATTGAAAAATGGATGTCAAGCTTTCTTAGCCCATTTCATGGATTTGAACAAAAATACGTCAGATTTGAATGATATTTCTGTTGTTAGTGATTTTCCTGACGTATTTCCTGAAGAACTTGTTGGCCTACCCCCAGAGTGTGATATTAAATTTTTTATCAACTTTGAACCTGGTACAAAATCCATTTCTAAAATCTTTTATCAAATGGCTCCTATTGAACTTCAGGAGTTAAAAACCCAAGTACAAAAGTTGGTACCCTAGCCTCTATTTGGTGACTTCCTTTGTGGAATGCACCAAAGCCAGACTCTCCGTAGGGAACTCTATATTTGTGTGGTGGTAAAATGATAGGTGCCATTATGACGTGAAATCCAAGATTGGGATATGAATCATATATGAGAGCAACTTAAGTCAGTAATCGAAATATCTAGCTTTCTAGGCTTAATTGGTTACTATCGAAGATTCGTGGAAGGACTTTCTCGAATCGCTACTCCATTAACTTAGCTGACTCGGAAAGATACAAAATTTGTATGGAGCGAGGAATGCGAGAAGATTTTCCAAGAGCTCAAGAGGCAACTTATTTTGGCACCTGTTCTGACCATACCATCCTGGAAAAACAAACGTGGTAGCTGACGCGTTGAGTAGAAGATCATACGCGAGTACGAGTGCGATATTTTTGAATACAAAGACCTATTTTGTATAATTTACAAACGATAAAGATAGAGTTAAAGACTCTAGGGACCCACGTGATGATATACGAGTAGAATCGACTTTAATCGATAACGTTAAAGCCGCTCAAGCTACAGACCTGGAGCTGATGAATATAAAGAAGAAGGTGCAAGAAGGAGTTATTCTAGAAGTAAGAGTCGATGAAGAGAAGAAATCTCAAACCTTCGATTTATTTAAAATCCTCGATCGAGTAGGAACTGTGGCCTATAGACTCACGTTAACGCTAAGTATGTCGCGTGTTCATAACATTTTTCACGTATCGATGTTATGTAAATATGTGAAAGACCCAAACCACATCATTGAGTTAGAACCGGACGAGATAGCCAAAGATTTAACGTACGAGGAGGTACCTGTCAAGATCTCGGATATGAAAGAGCATGTCCTACGCACCAAGATTATACCACAAGTTAAAGTTTTGTGGAAGAACCATGCTATTGAGAAAATGACCTGGGAGTTGGAATCAGAAATGAAAGAGAGGTACCCTCACCTTTTCGAAATACCAGGTACGTATGTCAATTTCGAGGACGAAATTTCATAAGGAGGGGAGGTTGTAAGACCCCATCTTTTTATAAATAAAATTGAATTTTCTCTATTCATTATCTTGAAATAATAAGGAGTTAATTTGATATAATATTTTGGTTATGGGTGAAATGTGCAAATTTTACAAAATAAGCAAGTGGTTGTAAAATATTCATTTCTGTCGGGGAATATTCGTTTGGTCGTGGAATATTCTTTTTGTCGGGAATATTCGTATGACGACGCAGGCAATTGAGGGCCCCATAACGGAATAACTGTCGGATGAAGAAAACGACAAAGTTGAGTTTTATAAATAATGGCGTAATTATTATCGTTAACACTGTTGGATTACCTGGTGGTTAAAATACGATGTCTGGCGTGGTGGCACAAGATAGCACGGTATTGCACATATTATTGAATTATTGATTAAATGCGTGAAGAAGCACTACTCAATAATTATTACGGTAATTCTTGTTCAATATTTTATTTTATTGATTTAATAATTCTTTGCGTTGATATTTTATATTATTGTTGTTTCAATAATTATCACGACCTGATATTGTCCATTATCGGATCAATAATTCATATTATTTGAATAATATTATTAGATAGTATTATTGATGATGTCAGAAAGTTACATCGAGGAGAGGTTTGGTCACCTAATTGCTTGGCCAAGAGGAGAAATCCTTATCGGAAAGCCCCTCTTTCTGAGGAGCAGTGCAGTTGTCATAATTGTGATTCTCGTAATATTATTTGTGAATAATTAATTATTGATTTATATGATAAGAAAATATTTATTTTATGTGGATATAATTGATGGATATATTTATTTTATGTGGATATAATTAAAGGAATTAATGTTGAGGTGTTTTTGTCGGAATGGAGGTATTAAAAATTAAATAATTATTCTTAAGATATATTGCGTGAGTTATAATTTTTAATCGTAGTTGGATCATTGTGATTTTTGGATATGTTATACATATATAAATTAGTATATATGTCCACAAATTTTGAACCGATTAAAATGAATGTATGATTTGTTATGAATTTTAAGAGGTGACTGATTCAGAAATTATGTTATAAATGATTCTTGGTAGAAAATTCTAGAATTGAGCGGGCCCCACTTGTGGTTGGTGAGAAATGTGCTCAAGTTGAATTTCAAATGTGGTGGGTGGCAATAGTAGCAGGTAAAGCCATTAGGTAGCAGGTCAAGTCTGCTTTGGCATGCTAACATTTTCCTATAAATAGAGGGCTAAGTTAGAATTGAAAATCACACCAGAAATAAAGTTTTCTCTCTTTCTCTCTCTATATTATCGAGCATATTTTGTGAGTATTTAGATACTTTGAGAGTTACTATTCAAATTAAATTTAGATTCGACATCACATCAGACCTTTCATTCCAAAATCTTTGTTTCTTTGAGGTAAGGGATGTTATTTTCTTCATATATGATATTATTTCTTTCAATATCATTATGCCGAAGTATTGATCTGAACTTTTAATCAAATTTGGAATTTTTTGTGTCAGGGTTACTATTCACTTATACGGCACTATTCACGTATACAACACTATTCACGAATACGACACTATTCACCGAAAAATGAAATTTTCATCTTTTTGTCCAAGATGTCTATTATGGTTACTATCTTTGATTGTATCCATGTTTTGGTCTTTATTTTTGAATTCTGCTTCAAAATTGATTATTATGAAGTATTATTAATCTTGGATAAACTGTAATACGAATCCCTAATATTTGTCCTTCTGTCTCACTGGATTCGTTCTCTAAAATGTTTTTCATCATCCTCAGTCCTTAATGGTGATACTTGATGAATATCTTTGGCACAGTAGTGCAAAGATGAATGATTACGATGAATATCTTTGGCCGTGAGTGCAAAGATGAGCAGGTGTTGAGATGAACATGACCAATTGGTGATACTGAATGAATATCTTTGGCCCGTAGTGCAAAGATGTATATTGATTGATGTTCTGAGGGGATAAAATATTGATGATGGACTTTTAAATTCATAGATGATAGTAGATTTCATTCTCTACTTAACTCTTCTAATGAATTGTTATTTCCATTGCGGATTGTTGATCTAAAACTTGTTATGCTTGTATTATATCGATTTTTCTGTTGAAGACTAAGGATAATTTGTTGTATATTATCTTAGTCATAATATTCTTTACTGGGCTAGTTGAGCTCACCCTTTTCCTTTTTGTTCCATTTTTCTTCTCAGGAGGTGAGAATTTAGCAGGGACTAGCCGGGGTATGGAGTGATGATTCAAGATAGTTGTATTTGTAGTCCTCACTATTTTGTAAAATAGTGCATCAATAATTGTAATGAGGACATATTTGGGTGTGGATATTGTCTAGAAGATAATATTTGTATTTAAACTCACAGTATGTGTTGTCGTATTTTGCACGACAATTGTAATAAAGTTGTTGTAAGATCCCAAATAATTAATAAATGAAATTTAATTTCCTCTAATTATTATTTTGAAATAGTAAGGGTTGATGTGATTAATGTGGATAGTTATGGGTAAAATATGCAAATATTTCAAAATAAGCAAGTGGTTATAAAATATTCATTGTTGTCGGGGAATATTCGTTTGGTCGTGGAATATTAAATCTTTGTCGAGAATATTAAATGCGACGGTAGCGACCATGTGTGTGGCCCCATAACTTGAAAAGCGATTGGAGGAAGAAAATGACAAATATAAGTTGTTTAAAAATAACGGCGTAGTTATTCTGGTTTACCTTTGTTGGAATACCCTATGGTTAAAACACGATGTCTGGCGTTGTTGCACGGTAGCACGCAGTATTGCACCAATTATTGACTCTTACATAAGAAGGCACTACTCAATAATGGTTACTGATAATTCTTTATTAGGTGTTTTATTTTATTGATTCAATAATTGTTGCGTTGATATTTTATATTCTTTGTTGTTTTAATAATTGTCATTACACAATTTTTTTATTATCGAAGCAATAATTCATATTATCTGAATAATATTATTAGATAACATTATTGGCAATGTCTAGAAAGTTACATCTAAGGAGAGGTTTGGTCACCTAATTGCGCTACTGTAAGGAGAAATTCTTATTGAAAGCCCCTCTTTCACAGGAACCTGCACAGTTGTCATATATTGTGATTCGATAATATTATTTGTGAATAATTAATTATTGATTCATATGATGAGGAAAATATTGATTTTATGTGGATATAGATGGAGAAAATTTTAATGTGACAATTGTTGAAAATTGAAATTTTATCTTTTTACGATAAAATAATTCATTTAAATATATATAATATTATATTTTAATAATATAATAATGGTGATATTTTTACAATGAATGTGGGATATATGAGTATCGAGGAGGAAGAGTATTTTTGTTGCAATAAATGTTTAAAACATGTTAAACATGTCGGTGGACCCCATTTATTATTTGAAATTTGATTATAGCCTCTAAAATCGCTTGGTTTGTGGATTTCGGTCAATTTCTGTTTGGAATTTGGAAAAACTTTCTTCTGCAAAGTTGTAGAGATTGAATTTCCTATAAAAACTCGCGAGATTCGAATTTTTCTAACAAAAGGGCTATTTATTATGAATTATTGAAGTTCGAAGCTCTCAAAATAATTGATTTTGGAAGTTTTAATTATTTATTTTATGAAAAACGTTTTTTTACTTCTTCTAGAAGGGAGCATGTGGTTTGTATTCAGATTTTCAGATTCTAAGAATGGGCGTGAAAATTTTTATATATATTATTATTATAATAAATTTTACGCTTTTGGTGTTCTAAGCAATTTCTTATAAATAGGTGCTTAGGTTAGAATTGAAAATCACACCGAAAACTGAAGTTTTCTCTCTATATTATCGAGCATATTCTTGTGAGTATTTTGAGTATACTTTGAGTATTGCTATCGGTGGAAGTTCAAGATATAGCCTATATCCGATTATTCCAGGTTAAATCTTGATCTTTCGAGGTAAGGGATATTATTTTTTTTTCGTAATGATATTATTTCTTCAATATCATTATCTTTGAAATATTGATCTGAAGTTTTTTTTATCAAATTTGGAACTTTTGGTGTCGAGTTACTATTCACGTGTCTGACGACTATTCACGTATCTGACCTTTATTCACGAATCGGCATTATTCATCGAAAAATAAAAATTTCCCTTTTAAGTAAAAATATCTATTGTGGATACTAGCTTTGATTGTATCCATGTTTTGATCATTCTTGAATTTTACACCACTATGATTATTTTTGAGGTATTTTTGACGTGGATAAAACAAAAGTCTGCGAATCCTTAATCCTTGTCATTTTGTTTCAATTGGATTCGTTTCTTTAAAAAATATTTTCATCATCCTCAATCTTAAATGATGATATTATTGAATATCTTTGGCTTTTGAAGGTGCAAGATGAATGATTTATGATGAATATCTTTGGTCGATAGTCTGAAAGATGAATGATTTACGATGAATATCTTTGGCCCGTAGTGCAAAGATGAATGATTTCGATAAATATCTTTGGCCCGTAGTGCAGAGATGAGCAGTGTTTAGATGAACATGACCAATGGTGAATGTCCTTGGCACATAGTGCAAGGATGAATATTTGATCCAGATATATATTGATTGATGTTACGAGGGATAAAAATAGACGATGAACTTTAAAATTCATACATAGAAGATAGTAGTTTGCATTCTCTACTTAACTCTTCTAATGAATTATTATTTCATTGCGAATATTGATTTAAAACTTGTTGTCTATTGTATTCTATTATATTTTTCCTGTTGAAGACTAACGATAATTTTGTTGTATATTATCTTAGTCATAGTATTCTTTTCTTGGGCTAGTCGAGCTCACCCTTTTCCTTTTTTGTTCCATTTTCTTCTTCTCGGAGGCGAGAATATAAGCGAGTAATGCTCGGGGTATGGAATGAAAGTTCTAGGGAGAGTTGTTTAGTAGTCCTCACCATTGTTGTAAAATAATGTATCAATAATTATGATGAGGATTTATTTGTATGTGGATATTGTCTAGATGGAAATATCTCGTATTTAAACTCACGTTTTTACTATTGTAATAATAAAGTTGTAGTTGTTTACATCACTGTATTGACAACTCGGAATGGGTGATGTAGACCTATTTTGGGGGTGTCACAGTTGGTATCGAGCTTAGGGATATGATCTCCAAGCGAGATCGGGGAATAGAACTAGGAGGGAGAGACTAGTAAATCCTTAGCTAGTGTGTCCTACCTAAGCTTATTTGATAGTTGGTCGAAGATATAGGGATATTATGTGATATATTAATTTCCTTAATTAACCCTTGCTTTATGACGGTATTTGAGAATGTCGATTGAGAATATTAACAATGGAAATGAGGCCGTGGAGACGATTCAGACTCACCAACGAGGAGAATCGTGTAACAGTGGCAATGTTCCTCCCCGAACAACAACACCAGAAAGCGATGATGAACAAGGGATATTTAGAAACTTTTTGCGCTCATGCAAAATCGAGACGAGGAGACTTCGTGTTCAAAACATAGGAGGAAATGATAGCAATTCACGGGTTGTCACAACCAAGCGGTTCAAGAGTTGGGACCACTAGAATTTAAGGAAAGCGGATCCGATCATGGCGAAAACATGGGTCAAGCAAATTACCAAGATATTCGATGTCTTGGGATGCACAGAAGAACGAAGGTTCCATTCGCCACCTTTATGTTCCGTGGCGAAAGCGCACTCTTGGTGGGAGTCTGGTGAAGCGTACCCATCCGTACCGCACTCGGCATGTCTTGGGAGGCGTTTGAGAACTATTTAATGACAAATACTTTCACGAAAGTGTTAATTCATATGAAGGAAGTGGAGTTTATTAGGCGGAAGCGAGAACAACATGACGGTGTCTCGATGCGAGGCGAAGTTTGCGAGTTATCGGTGTTTGCACCTCATTTGGTGGAGAATGAGGAACGTATGACGCTTGAATGTTTACGAGAGGTTTGAAACCCGGCATACGTCAAAGATCTCATCTCTCATAAATTTTCTCTCTATTCAAATGTTGTTAACATGGCTCAATTGTTAGAAGCGAGATAACGAAATACGGTCAACCGAGGTACCACAATCGAGGATCATACCCAGGAGATAGCGATCAACAAAACAACAATAACTAGTGGAGAAAGAAAAAGGCGGACAAAATGGTAACCACTCTGGTGGTAATCATGGCCATGAAAATAGAAGAAGCGAGTCGGGGAGGAGATTTTAAAAGAGGAGATTCAACAACGACCATGTGAAGACGACGATGCACCAGCGAAGAATCTGGTTCCAAGGAGGAGAACGACCACCGGGTCATATGCTATAAATCACGGGAAAGAGGACATATCGATCAAAGCGCCCAATGACAGTTCGTGTATGCTATAATTGTGGAAAGGAAAGACATATCGCTCGAGATTGCATGGTAGCGAAACCTAGTTCAATGGGGATTCGGTGACTCAAAAGATCATCCCGAAAAAGTCAAAGTCAACGGTTCTGGAAGAAGCGTTTGTTGTGGTCGGTCAAAATGCGAGGAACCCAAGCGAGGTGATTACGGGTAAAGCTATTTATAAATTCTTGTGAAGTTTATACTTTACTAGATCTGGGGTGCTACCCATTCATTTATCTCTCCGCTTGTGCTCAACGTTTAAACTTGACTCAGGAGAAATTGAACTTTGACCTTATCTCGTGAAAACTCCGTTAGGAGAAACATTCATCACATCCACCGTTTATAAATCTTGTCTAATCCATGTTGGCACCCTTTTCTTTTTGTTGACCTTATCTCTTTAAAGATACTTGCTTTTGATGTGATTTTAGGGGATTGATTGGTTAACTACTCATCATGCCAAAATTGATTGTTTTAAAAGGTTGTTAGCTTTCATATTCCTAAACAACACTGTTGTTCAATTCAAGCAACTAAACCATTAAAATCAATCACCGCCATATCTAACCATAAATTTATTCGCTTATTAAAAAGCGGATGTCAAGCTTTCTTAGCCCATGTTATGGATTTGAATAAAGACACGTCAAAATTGAATAATATTCTGTTGTTATTAACTTTCCGTATTTCACGAAGAACTTCCCGGTCTACCCCGAACGTGAAGTTGAATTCTTTATTGACCTTGAACTTTAGTACAAAGCCCATTTCTAAAACCCCATGTCGAATGGCTCTATTGAACTTGAGGAGTTAAAGGTCCAACTACGAGGAGTTGTTGGACATTGGTTTCATTCGTCCTAGTACATCTCCTTGGGGTGCTCTGTTTTATTTGTAAAGAAGAAAGGCGGGGAGTATGCGACTTTGTATTGACTATCGGGAATTGAACCATGTCACTATCAAGAATAGGTATCCTCTACCTCGTATTGATGACTTGTTTGACCAGTTGCAAGGAGCACAATTCTTTTCAAAAATCAATCTTCGTTCTGGATATCATCAGCTGAAGATTAGAACTGAGGATATTCCAAAGACTGCCTTTAGAACTCGGTACGGGCATTATGAATTCTAGTTATGTCTTTCGGATTGACTAATGCTCCTACGGCTTTCATGGATATGATGAATCGAGTATTCAAAGAGTATTTGGATCGATTCGTTGTTGTCTTTATTGATGACATCCTCATATATTCCAAAAGCCGTGAAGATCATGAGCACCATTTGAAGTTTTGGTACTCGAAAGGCTTTGTGAAAACAAGCTTTATGCCAAGTTAAAGAAATGCGAGTTACGGCTTGAGGAAGTAGCATTTCTTGGGCATGTGGTGTCAAAACATGGAGTATCTGTTGACGTGAAGATTGAAGCAATACAAAGTTGGGAGCAAGCAAGTCGGTGGGATCAAGTACGTAGCTTTTGGGCTTAATTGGTTATTATCGAGATTCGTGGAAGGGTTTTCTCGAATCGCTACTCAGATTAACTCATCTAACTCGGAAGGATACAAAATTCGTTTGGAGCGAAGAATGCGAGAGGAGTTTCTAAGAGCTTAAGAGGAGACTTATTTCGGCACCTATTCTAACAATACCATCTGGTTGGATGGATTTGTTATCTCTGAAGATGCTTGAGCAAAAGGGTTAGGATGTGTTCTCATGCAACGTGGGAAAGTCATAGCCTATGCCTCGCGACAACTTAAAGAATATGAGAGAATTATCCTACTCATGATCTAGAGTTAGTAGCGATGATCGTTTTCAGCGCTAAAGATCCGGAGGCACTATCTATATGGGGAGAAAGTGGAGATATATTGAATAATAAAAAGCCTTAAATATTTCTTCACTCAAAAGAACTTAACATGCGACAATGACGTTGGCTCGAGCTATTGAAAGACTACGACCACACTATTCAATACCATCCTGAAAAGCGAGCGTGGTAGGTGACGCGTTGAGTAGAAGATCATATCGAGAGAACGAGGGCGATGATGTCAAGTATACGCATAGAGCCAACTTTAATAGAAAAAGTTAAGGTTGCTCAAGCCACCCAGGCGGAGCCGATGCATATGAAGAAGAAAGTACATAATAACCCGATATTTTCTATATAAAATAATTAAGAAATTTTATGATAAATTTTTTTTTATTTATTTAATGACGAGAATAAGTGTCTAGTAATGTGAACGATAGATACGAATATATTTATTACTTGAAAAATTAGAAATAATTTTGGAATTATTAATTACTACAAATTATATTTTTATGGTAATTAATTTACAGTAGTTTTAAAATGTTTTTATTAATTTTTTCACATGATAACATGATTGGAAATAATATATGAAGTGATAATTAGAATTATATAATAAATATTTTATTATATGATTTGTTCGTAATATTTAAGTTAATTATTTTAACTTGATTATTGATCTTGTGTAAGAAAGAGAAGTCGATATGAGATCCAAACCTCGAATTGGGATTGTGATCAAGAGATGAGAATAATAATATTATATTATTGTTATAATGATTTTACAATACAATAATTATGTATTGTGTATATGTGATGAAGATAATATTGAGCAATGACGACCAATTTAGGTCATAGCATATTACCGTCATTGTGAAACCCTAATTATTAAACTTCGATTATGAGATGATGAGTAGTAAGTATTTGCGTATATGAAGGTTACTGTGTATAAGATGTCGGTAATTAGAAGAAAACCCTAATTACTGCTGTATGTCGATAATTAGGACAAACCCTAATTATTATAACCCTAATCGATTGAAGTTAGAGATCGTAATGACTGTGTTAGAACATACACAGATAATTAGAGAACCCTAATGGTCAATTAGAAACCCTAATTGATGGCGTTAAGAAACCCTAATTATAGAACCCTAATTTTTTCTATAGAAAACCCTAATTTAAATTACCGGGTTTAATTACGATGTTATTGTATAAATATTTTAATTTACCAAAGGATAGAAATTAATTGGTAAATGGTAAGAATTATAATCTAATGGTTAAATATTACATTTAATTGCTATGTACAAAAATGCCCATGAAATTATATGCGAAATTACCAAATTACCCTTTTTGGTTTATTAGTGTATTATTAGTTACATTGTTGATGGAATCTTGCCAAAAATCATGGCCAACATCCCTACCCTACCAATTGAGCATCCAATACTCAATTATGCTCACTCAATCAACTAATCTAGCATCCAATGTATCTATATAATTTTTATATAAATTAAAGAGAGAGAAAATGTATTTTAGTGCATTATTTGTGCATTATTGAGCTACCAATCCCTAAAAATCCGGCCAACCACTCCATAATTATCATGTGAGCTCAATTATACCAAATATATATAAGCATCCAAGGCAATCTAAGGGTCTATATATAGAGATTGAAGGAGAAATAATGAAAACACACTCTAATATTTTCTAAACTCTCTAGCTACACTCTCTCAACCTCTAGCCAACGAATTTACCTTGCCCATAAGCTCCTAATCAAAGCCCAACCACCACAAACAACAAATCAGAAGCATCAAAGGATCAAAATCAAGAAATCAAAGCTAGAAAAGGTAAAAACCCTAAATTCTAGAAATCCTTCGATTCGATGTTAATTGGTGCAATTGATTGTTTAAAGTTCTGTAATAGTGAGTCTATTAATGTTCTGGGTTGTTTAATTCAGGACCCATAACATCAAAGTGCTCAAAATCAAAGTTTTTCCAACTTTTGTAAAACCGAATTCTGTTATTTTTGGGCAAATGTCAAGCCTTATATCTCTGTGGTTATTTACTGTTTTTGGTGTTTGTAAGATGTTATGTGTAGCTTGTTATGAGGTCTTTAAGATTAAAAAAAGAATCAAGGCCATATCTATTATAGATCACAAGTTATAATCAGTCAAACAGGGTTGACCAAAATTGCAAAAATCAAATGAATCCGTAAATTTCTTGAGTGCTGTCCGTGGTCGACTTTGACCAGTAATTTCTAGTTCGATCTGATGTTATTATGATGATGTTAAGGTTTGTAGTTGTAGTCCTACATGTTTTCTACACATTAGAAGTGATAGAGCACGAAAATGTTACACGATCACCAAGTTATAGAGGTCCAAAGTAGGCACCTCGAAGCTGTTTTTCGTGAAGAACAACTTTGGCAGCTACTTTGAGGTTCGTTGTCTCCCCGATCTGATGTTTTTTAGAGGTTATGTTTGTTGGATCTTGTATTCTTGTATTTCCTCTACAAGACCCAATTTATAGATTGTCCAAATTCGTTAAGATGAGAGAGTTATTCACGGTCAAAGTAGCCCACCTTGCCTACGCCTTATGAAGATCTCGGTAGGCTCAAGAACACCTATATATGACGGTTACGTCACTATAGGGGCCTTTAGCTTACGCTTTTAATTATTTTAATTTCTCGATTTTCCTAAATTAATTTAAAAATTAGAAAAATTAGTTTTAATTATTAAAAATACCAAATAAATTATGAAAAATTATTTTAAAGTCCTAAAAATAGTTTTTAATTATTTTGAGTATATTTCATAAATATTTAATATTTTTGAAATATAAAAGGTATTTATTTATTTAATTATAATATTAAATAAATGATTTAAAAATAGTTTTAATTCATGAAAAATCATGAAAAATTATTTTATGGTATAAGAAAATATTTTGAGTTATTTTCCATGACTTTTAATATTTTGTGATGAATTTCATTAATTAATTATATATTAATGATATTAAAGTTATTTAATGATTATATTAAATAATTAGTTTAAAAATGATTTTAATATTTTAAAAATCATTTTAAATGAAAATTAAAGTATTTAAAATATTTTAAGTTATAAAATATAACTTTTAATATTTAAAGGATAATTTCATTAATAATTATATATTAATGATATTTAGTTAATATTTGTGATATTAAGTTTATTTAATATTTATATTAAATAAATAGTTTAAAAATGGTTTTATTTATTTAAAATCATTTAAAGAGGATATTAAGGATTTAAAAATATTTTAAGTTATAATTAATGACTTTTAATATTTGGATGAATAGTACATTAATATTTATATATTAATGGTGATTATTTAAAAATGATTTTAATTGTTTTAAAAATCATTTAAGGGTAATATAAATGTTTTAAAAATAGTTTGAGTTATTATAAATAACTTTTATATTTTGGCAATGGTTTCATTAATAGTTTAATATAAATTAATTATTAATGATAATGGAATTGTTTAATGTTTAAGTCATTTAATTATGATTCCGATGTTTGAAAGTTATAAATTTTACCAAACTAGTGATTGAGAGAACCTTATGAAGTCCAGGATTTGATGAAGAGCACCCATAGTAACAGTTATATCACTATAAGCCCTTGAGTGACAGATTTGATTTATTTTAAATTTTTCAATTTCTGGAAAATTCAAAAATGATTAAAAGTAAAATGTCTGATATTTACAGATGTTGAGGTATAGAATAAGAGTCTTAGACTCAGTATTTACCCGATAAAGGCTTGTCGATGCATGCAAACGCTGTCGAACCCTATAATAGAAAGAAAAGACTTCAGAAGAGCATGGGTGAGATATTTGAAAAATGTAAAAATGTATAAAAGTATAGAATGAACTAAAAGTATGATCACTGCGATTATGTGATGACGTGATTAGACTATGTCTTGTTGTCATAATTGACAAAGACTATGTGTTATGATATATTGTTCTAATCGAACGAATGACCCGATTATTGATAGGTTGTGATAAAGAGATAAAACCTAAGTTGAGATTTGTAATCGAAGAATCAAAAAGTATCTTACCTTTGCATTTTCTTTATGCAATGGACATGAGTAAGTAAGTTTCGTAATTATTCTATTCCCGCACAGTTATTATGCGCGCTTGATTATCAACATGTTAGCTCGGATATATATTCTCGTTAAGTTGATTTCTAAATGGTTATACAAGTGTCCCCACTTGGATAATCATGGCATTTATTCACATGTTGATATACCTTTGTCAATTACCCGTATACATATATGTTGAATTACATATTATTGTTGAAGCAAGATTAAAACCTTCTGGGTTTGGAACCGTGCATGTATGAACATCCCGATAATGGGAAAATTTTTATGCGCCTTGGCGGACAAAGGGTGAGCGATGAATTTTCGTTCAAGTTATGTAGTATTGATCAATATGTGGTACAACGAGGTGATCACCCTCCGTGCCCATAAAGTTATGATTTGGTTTATGGATGAATTTCTCGCTAAACCTTTTCGAAAATGAAAAACCATGTTCATAGTATGTTTCTTAAACCCTATTCATGGGTGGAGCCTAATTTCAAGAAATTGAAAGAGAGTTGTTATGTGAATCTTTTATCAAGATCAGATTACTTCACAACTTTTGATTCGTTGTAGAAGTGTTATGTAAAGAGAATACTTATATTCTTTCAAATTTATATATATAATTGTTATTACTTGTTGGGGCACTCAAATGCTCATCCTTGCTTAAATTAAATGTTTTCGATTCGACGATCGATCGACACAAGGCTCGAGTACCTAACAAGGGAAAAGAAAAGCTATTCGAATGAGATTTAGTATGAGTTAATGGTTATAGTTAGTAAGACAATGGAATCTATTGTCGATATATTGTAAGGAATGTATTTGAAGGTCACGTGCACTGGAAGTAAACTTTGATGTATGTAAATTAAGTTCGAATGTATTATTATTTAGTATTATTCACTTTTTAAGAAATGGTATCGTGGAGAACCGAAGTTCGGGTTTCAAGTACCGGATTTGGGGTCGCCACAGTGTTGGTATCAAAGTCATGGGTTATAAACGTTAGGAATGCTAAAACCTAGGTTATAACCTTAGTAGAATGGAGGAAGAAAGTTAAGATAAATATTCAAAGGAACCAGAGAAACGAAGTACTGCGGTGAGAAGTTATAGGATATGATGAGTTGAAGAGATTCATCGAAGTTTTAGTGGTACTAAATAAAATATTACTTCATTTTAATGATGAATATATTTTATTTCAAAGAATGATGTTGTCTCGCTTATTGTGGTCATAGGATGGATGACGAAAGTCAAAATAGTAATTCCTCGACCCAAGAGACGATGGACTCTAGCGAGGAGTACATGATGTGAGATGATAAGAGATTTGATAGTTAGGAAAGATGACTTAAAGGTTAGAGCCGAGAGCAAGCGAGGCACAGTAATCGTATTTCCATTTTTGGAACAAAGAAGATAAGGACGCCGCTCACCAAACACGTATAGAATTAGCCGAAGTTACGAGGGAGGTTGGAGCAGAGAGATACAGAGATAGACAATTGAAGGTTGAGATAGAAGCCAAAGACACCAAGATATATACCTTGGAGCAGTGCTTTAGACATCGCCTTTATGCGATTCGATGCAGAGTGGATGGAGCGCTTTCTACAGAGAAAGATAAAGCGCTGATGTGATGAGATGGATTGAATAAATTTATCGTCAAACAAAATAAGAGACAACGATATAGAACTCTTGATTGTCGTGTATATATACTACATGCTAATAATCAGGTAACTTATGTATGTAGATGTCCGTGGAAAAGATATGTGGAATAAGAAGGATCGATCCATACCCCGAGCTAATATCGAGGCCAACAAATTTAAATAGAAGCTTACCAAGAACCCAAATCGGACGAGGTGGCTATAGTGGAAAACGTAGTATCGATCCGTAAATGGTGGATTTGACAGATAGTGATTCGTACACTAAAGTTGAAGTCGCCAAGCATCAACGAAGGTGCAGGATCCGGAGAACAAGGTTTCTTCACTAGAAAGGTTGTGGGAGATAGAAAAGTTGCTTAATATTCAACTGCGAAAAGCATTAAAAGAAACAATGGAAAGAGCAAGATAAGCTCAAGATCCAAATTGACCAGATGGGAGCCTCAAGCAACACATCGTGCGCAAATCCCGAGAGGTAAGGAAAAAAGAAAGATAGAAGATCCCGACTTAGGAAAACCTCGATAAGAAGAAAGGAAGAAGATATATGTTATATTTATACCGCCGTGAGGGACATACCTCTCCTCGCTGCCCCAACTATAAGAAAGGTGGATGTTTTAATTGTGGAATGGAAGGACATCGAGCGAATGAATGTCCGAGAAAAAAGGCTTGGTAGATAAGTAGTATGGGTTATGTTATGTAATATGTGTGATAAGTAATGAACTATATTTCAACTTTTATGTTGATCAAGATTTTAAATCCCGACTTTTTGAGTCACAAAGGGATAAATGATGTTTAAAGCAATATGTGCTATGGTATGTTAAGTTCTATTAATGTGAGGTGCTATGGTTGGAAGTACCATGAGTGTCACAAGTTGGATTAATGAAGTAAGTTGTTATAAAGGTAGCGAATATTTATCTCTAATATTGGTTAATATAGTAAACCAAGTTTCAAAATTTAATATTTTGGAATACATGATTATTTGAGTAGAAAATTTTGTGTTATATGTCTAACGATACGATGAGGCTTAGAATCTAAGAAAATGAAGAATAATTTATGATTATGTCACCGAGACGAAAACGAAAAACCACCGCGGAAGATCAACCAGATAATCGAACGTCGAACGCTAAAGACTTTAAGGCAATCTTATTGCTAGGGTATAGAGGATTAAGTGACTCAAGAGAAGCGTTTATGATAGTTAGGATAACTAAAAGGCAAAAGATAACTTTTATCACCTATACGATAAAAGGAAATGAGATAAAGAGAAAGTTTGTGGGCGTAAGAGACATATCTCTTCCAATTGTCCCAATTCAAGAATGTATAAATAATGTTTTATTTGTGAATCAATGGATTATAAGGTGAAAGATTATTCAAGAAGGAGAAGTGAGATAAGGAATGCGAATACGAGAAATGACAAAGAAGAAGATATAGCGCATAAACTAAATAAACCGTAAAAACAACCTTCATTATGGTCGCTCAAGATATCGTAGAAGCCTGAGAGATACTTGTGGCAAATGGAAATGAACTCCGTGTGCTATTTGAATAACTTATGTGTCTTATATGATTTTCCCCATATATATACATATAGTAGATTTACTTTATTAAAGAAATTTTGAGGAAGGAATTTGAGTTCTTTTAGAAATCAAATTTCGCTTTATCGAATAGACAAGTTACTATGGAGAATAGTTAAAGATCGCCGATCAAGTATTGATCGAGGTCTATGTGCAAGGATTATATGCGTATGTACTCTTCGTGTATGAGTTTTAAAGCGGTGATTCCGGGACTAAATCCTTATAAGTGGAGGGTGAATGTAATAACCCGAGATTTTCTATATAAAATAATTAAGAAATTTTATGATATAATTTTTTTTTTTTTTTATTTAATTAATGACTAATAAAGTGTCTAGTAATGTGAACGATAGATACTAATATATTTATTACTTAAAAAATTAGAAATAATTTTGGAATAATTAATTACTACAAATTATATTTTTATGGTAATTAATTTCGTAGTTATAAATGTTTTTATTAATTATTTTCCATGATAACATGATTGGAAATAATATATGAAGTGATAATTAGAATTTATATAATAAATATTTTATTATATGAATTGTTCGTAATATTTAAGTTAATTATTTTAACTTGATTATTGATATGTAAGAAAGAGAAGTCGATATGAGATCCAAACCCCGAATTGGGATTGTGATCAAGAGATGAGAATAATAATATTATATTATTGTTATAATGATTTTACAAAGACAATAATTATGTATTGTGTATGTAAGCGACAGATAATATCGAGCAATGACGATCCAATTAGGTCATAAAGATATTACCGTCGTCAGTGAAACCCTAATTATTAAACTGAGCCATTTAGATATAACCGAGTAGTGAAGTTTATGTATATGAAGGTTATCAGTATATAAGATGCCTGTAATTAGAAAAAACCCTAATTATCTATTTTTACGCGTCGATAATTAGACAAACCCTAATTATTATAACCCTAATCGATTGAAGTTAGAGATCGTAATGACGTGTGTTAGAACATACACGTATAATTAGAGAACCCTAATGGTCAATTAGAAACCCTAATTGATGGCGCTAAGAAACCCTAATTATAAAACCCTAATTTTTTATATAAAAACCCTAATTTAAAATTACGGTTTAATTACGATGTTATTGTATAAATATTTTAATTTACCAAAGGATAGAAATTAATTGGTAAATGGTAAGAATTATAATCTAATGGTTAAATATTACATTTAATTGCTATGTACAAAAATGCCCATGAAATTATATGTGAAATTACCAAATTACCCTTTTTTGGTTTATTAGTGTATTATTAGTTACATTGTTGATGGAATCTTGCCAAAAATCATGGCCAACATCCCTACCCTACCAATTGAGCATCCAATACTCAATTATGCTCACTCAATCAACTAATCTAGCATCCAATGTATCTATATAATTTTTATATAAATTAAAGAGAGAAAATGCATTTTAGTGCATTATTTGTGCATTATTGAGCTACCAATCCCTAAAAATCCGCCAACCACTCCATAATTATCATGTGAGCTCAATTATACCAAACCATATAAGCATCCAAGGCAATCTAAGGGTCTATATATAGAGATCAAGGAGAAATAATGAAAACACACTCTAATATTTTCTAAACTCTCTAGCTACACTCTCTCAACCTCTAGCCAACGAATTTGCCTTGCCCATAAGCTCCTAATCAAAGCCCAGCCACCACAAACAACAAATCAGAAGCATCAAAGGATCAAAATCAAGAAATCAAAGCTAGAAAAGGTAAAACCCTAAATTCTAGAAATCCTTCGATTCGATGTTAATTGGTGCAATTGATTGTTTAAAGTTGTGTAATAGGGAGTCTATTAATGTTCTGGGTTGTTAAATTCAGGACCCATAACATCAAAGTGCTCAAAATCAAAGTTTTTCCAACTTTTGTAAAACCGAATTTCGTTATTTTCGGGCAAATGTCAAGCCTTATATCTCTCTGTGGTTATTTATCTATTTTTTGGTGTTTGTAAGATGTTATGTGTAGCTTGTTATGAGGTCTTTAAGATTCAAAAAAGAATCAAGGCCATATCTATTATAGATCACAAGTTATAATCAACAAACAGGTCGACTAAAATCAAGAAAACCAAATGAATCCGTAAATTTCTCGAGTCTTTGTCCGTGGTCGACTTTTGACCAAGAATTTCTAGTTCGATCTGATGTTATTATGATGATGTTAAGGTTTGTAGTTGTAGTCCTACATGTTGTTCTACACACTAGAAGTGATAGAGCACAAAAAATGTTACACGATCACCAAGTTATAGAGGTCCAAAGTAGGCACCTCAAAGTCAAGCTTTTTCGTGAAGAATGCTTTTTGGCAACTACTTTGAGGTTCGCTTTCTCCCAGATCCGATGTTTTTTAGAGGTTATGTTTGTTGGATCTTGTAGTCTTGTATTTCCTCTACAAGACCCAATTTATAGATTGTCCAAATTGCTAAGATGAGAGAGTTATTCACTACCAAAGTAGCCCACCTTGCTCGCCTTATGAAGAAGATCCTGGTAGGCTCAAGAACACCTATAATGACTTTGCTCTGGCTACTATAGGGGCCTTTAGCGATAGCTTTAATTATTTTAATTTCTGATTTTCCTAAAATTAATTTAAAAATTAGAAAATTAGTTTTTAATTATTAAAATACCAAATAAATTATGAAAAATTATTTTAAAGTCTCAAAAATAGTTTTTAATTATTTTGAGTATATTTCATAAATATTTAATATTTTTGAAATATAAAGGTATTTATTTATTTAATTATAATATTAAATAAATGATTTAAAAATAGTTTTAATTCATGAAAAATCATGAAAAATTATTTTATGGTATAAGAAAATATTTTGAGTTATTTTCCATGACTTTTAATATTTTGTGATGAATTTCATTAATTAATTATATATTAATGATATTAAAGTTATTTAATGATTATATTAAATAATTTAGTTTAAAAATGATTTTAATATTATAAAAATCATTTTAAATGAAATTAAGGTATTTAAAATATTTTGAGTTATAAAATATAACTTTTAATATTTAAAAGATAATTTCATTAATAATTTAATATTAATGATATTTAGTTAATATTTATGATATTTAGTTTATTTAATATTTATATTAAATAAATAGTTTAAAATGGTTTTATTTATTTAAAAATCATTTAAAGAGGATATTAAGGATTTAAAATATATTTTAGTTATAATTAATGACTTTTAATATTTGATGAATAGTACATTAATATTTATATATTAATGGTGATTATTTAAAATGATTTTAATTGTTTTAAAAATCATTTAAGGGTAATATAAATGTTTTAAAAATAGTTTGAGTTATTATAAATAACTTTTATATTTTGGCAATGGTTTCATTAATAGTTTAATATAAATTAATTATTAATGATAATGGAATTGTTTAATGTTTAAGTCATTTAATTATGATTCCGATGTTCGAAAAGTTATAAATTTACCAAAAACTAGTCGACTTGAGAACCTAAGTTATGAAGTCCAGATTTGATGAAGAGCACCCATAGTAATGCTTATATCACTATAAGCCCTCGAGTGATGATTTGATTTATTTTAAATTTTTCAATTTCGAAAATTCAAAATGATTAAAAGTAAAATGTCCGATATTTACAGATGTTGAGGTATAGAATAAGAGTCTTAGACTCAAGATTTACTCGATAAA
This sequence comes from Panax ginseng, assembly GCA_020205605.1. Taxonomy (NCBI): domain Eukaryota; kingdom Viridiplantae; phylum Streptophyta; class Magnoliopsida; order Apiales; family Araliaceae; genus Panax; species Panax ginseng. The sequence goes on from CM035132.1 coordinate 172,484,038, forward strand.
GTCGCTTGTCACGCGTCGACAAATGTCGTAATTCTATAATAGAAAGAAAAAGACTTCAGAAGAGCATGGGTGAGATATTTGAAAAATGTATAAAAGTATTTCATAGTAGTATGATCAAAAGTATGATCATGCGATTATGTGATGACGTGATTAGACTATGTGTCAATCGTAATTGACAAAGATTACTATGTGTTATGATATATTGTTCTAATCGAACGAATGATCCGATTCTTGATAGGTTGTGATAAAGAGATAAAACCTAAGTTGAGATTTGTAATCAAAAAATCAAAAGTATCCTACCTTTGCATTTTCTTTATGCAATGGACATGAGTAAGAAGTTTCGTAATTATTCTATTCCCTCATATGATTATGTACGCTTTGATTATCAACATGTTAGCTCGTATATATATATTCGTTAAGTTGATTTCTAAATGGTTATACAAGTGTCCCCACTGGATAATCATGGCATTTATTCACATGTTGATATACCTTTGTCAATTACCCGTATACATATATGTTGAATTACATATTATTGTTGAAAGCAAGATTAAAACCTTCTGGGTTTGGAACTGTGCATGTATGAACATCCCGATAATGGGAAAATTTTTATGCGCTTTACGGACAAAAGGTGAGCGGCGAATTTCGCTCAAGTTATGTAGTATTGATCAATACAGGTACAATCTGGTCGATCACCCTCCGTGACTGTAAGTTATGACTTGGCCATGATGAATTTCGCTAAACCTTTTCGAAAATGAAAACCATGTTCATAGTATGTTTCTTAAACCCTATTCATGGGTGGAGCCTAATTTCAAGAAATTGAAAGAGAGTTGTTATGTGAATCTTTTATCAAGATGATTACTTCACAACTTTTGATTCGTTGTAGAAGTGTTATGTAAAGAGAATACTTATATTCTTTCAAATTATATATATAATTGTTATTACTTGTTGGGCACTCAAATGCTCATCCTTGCTTAAATTAAATGTTTTCACAGATTTACGATCGACCAAGGCTCAGCACCTAACAAGGGAAAAGAAAAGCTATTCAATGAGATTTAGTATGAGTTAATGGTTATAGTTAGTAAGACAATGGAATCTATTGTCGATATTGTAAGGAATGTATTTGAAGGTCACGACTGGGAAGTAAACTTTGATGTATGTAAATTAAGTTCGAATGTATTATTATTTAGTATTATTCAAATTTTAAAGAAATGGTATCGTGGAGAACCGAGTTCGGGTTTCAAGTACCTTGATTTGGGGTAAGACTTTGTGTCCTGAACTTCAAGGCGTTGGGATAAGTATTTACCATTGGTGGAATTCTCCTACAACAACAGCTTATCGAGCAAGTATAGGTGTGGCCCCATTCAAGCATTATATGGACGAAAAGTGTCGCTTCTCAATATGTTGGGATGAGGTTGGTGAAGCAACATTGTTGGGACCCGAAGTTAAAATGCGATTATGACTCACCGAAAAGATCCAAATGATTCGACAACGTATACAAACGGCACAAGATCGACAAAAGAGTTATGCGGATCTTCATCGAAAGGATGTGGAATTTAGTATAGGGGATCATGTATTGTTGCGTGTTGCCCCATGGAAGGGAGTTACAAGATTCGGGAAGAGAGGAAAGCTCAATCCATGATTTATTGGTCCATTTCAAATTCTTGACCGAGTAGGAAATGTAGCCTATAGACTCGCGTTACCTCCAAGTATGTCTCAAAGGTGTTGGCTGCTATCGTTGGCCTGACTATGCTTGACTGTAATCCATTAATGTTCGGCATCGAATAGTCCCTCAAAGCCTTGTGCTCCTCTCTATGATCTTCTCTTTGTCCCTCGGCTGCCATATTAGATGTAGTACCCTCTAGCTCTGCTTGTATATTTTTACGCACTCTCGCTTGCCAACCTCTCCCATTAATACTATCCTGTGCTAGTATCAACTCTGAATTGGATGATCGTGTGTGCATAAAATATCTACAAGTACCTGAAACACAAACAAAATCAAAGATAGAAATGAGATAAAATTAGTTTTGTCTAAGTCATACAATATAGCTTAAAATTAATGATAATAGTAAAAATTTAAACGCCTGTCCCCGGCAACGGCGCCAAAAACTTGTTGCCTCCTTTTTAGTTCTAACAAAAGGACTCTAACTAAAGCAAGCATACATGGGTCAACAAGTAATACAGAGTAAGTAAAGTATCGATCCACGGAGAAAGGTTTTAAAATTAAATTACTATGCATCAACTATATCACTATCTTTATATGCTTAAACGAACACTTATAACTTTTAATTACTCTAAACTCAAATAATAACTAAAAGAAGAATATAAATGTAATACTTCAAATCTTGAAATAATGGGATCCTAACTTTATTTAATAGTTCATCTAAGTAATACCGTCATGCAAGGATATTCACGTATCACAGAAAATTAGCCAAGAGAACGAATGTAGACATAACCATTTTTCAATGTATTATGACCTACTTACATAACATCCACATACAATAGACATCATGTAATCTTCAATAAAACCAAGATCATTATATTTCTATGTGAAATTGCAGCCATATTGAATTTAAGCACAAGCCCTTATATAACTCACACGGTGAAACAGTATATGTCTATCTGATTCACAAAATATAAAGCTACGCAAGTCAGCCCCATATACGCATGCTATCATGATTACAACCATACTTGCATGTTATTTTTCAATTTCATACAAGTACATATAATGAATGGTGATCAAGCATTCATGCAATCAACTCAACCATGATAGAAATTCATGATGATACACTAACAATCTAGCAATCAAACCATCATTTAGACTATATATTAAAATCCGTTAGAATCCCATATTGGAGTTTAGCTCATGTCTGAACCAAAAGCCATTATGTGATTATAGCAACACATGAGAAATAAATAACACAATTGAGAAGATAGAATCGATCAAACCCAATTGCTGATTATACTCCAAACGTGATGTTCAAATCCTCAATAATCTCCAGCAACATAAAAGTAGTTCATAAACGATGATTGAATTCCAAAGAAGAAGTAGAAAAAATTAAGTCTATGCTTGGATCTTCGTTGGAAATCGCTCAAACGTAAAACCCTAGTTCTTCAATATGAAAAACTCGTAAAAACAAATGATCGCGTCTGATACCAACCAGAGTAGTTTATACCAACTCAAACTCTTTAAATTTCAAAAATAAAATAAAATCAGCAACTACAGTCTGTGACGCGCGCGGTCCCTTTGTAAATATGGCGCGGGCGCGTGGGTGTAAAATCTGCTATGTCCGATTGATGGCACGGACGCGTGTGTTTTTTAGCCTTTGTATAGCCGCTAGCGACTCTGAATTCTCGCGTTCGTGCTCTCACTTTACTATCTGCTTCTATGTCCAAATCTATCTTGATTCTTTGACATGATACTCTTGCATCTTTGTCCATCAATGCTCAGTTTCATTTGTCCACTCGACCCTCTTGTCATGCCATCACTGATCTCATGCCACATACCAATGCCGAGCTATGCCATTTTCCTGCACTTGCACACCATAGGAGTTCTCAGTATATGCAATGCAAAATAACACAAAATGCACTAAAAACACACTAAAATGTACTTGAGATGGGCATAGTTCTCGTGAATTGATATCCAATATGTAGGTATAAAACCCACTTATCATGGAGTATGTGGCCCACACATGAGCGGCCCTCTACTTGTCAAGAAAATCCTAAGAATCGGGCATTACTGGCTCTCTCTCAAGGCTGACTGTGATGATCACGTCAAGAGATGTTATCAATGCCAAATTCATGGGAATGTTATCCACACCCCTCCAAGGGAACTCCATAATATGCGTTCACCATGGCCCTTCTCAATGTGGGAAATGGACGTGATCGGGCCCATTGAGCCCAAATCCAATAATGGGCATCAATTTATTGTGACGCCCCCAAAATAGGTATACATCACCCATCTTGAGTCTCCAAATACATGGTACAGAATACAAATACAATCAAATATACAACAAGAGCTGTGAGTTTTAATACAAATATTGTCTTCTAGACAATATCCACTCTTAGAATAAGTCCTTATTACAATTATTATCACACTATTTCATAGAATTGTGAGGACTACTAATGCTATCATCTGGACCATCACTCCGTTCCCCGACTAATTCCTGCTACGTTCTCATTTCCTGAAGAGAACAGTGAAAGAAAGGGTGAGCTCAACTAGCCCAGTAAGAAATATTATGACTAAGATAACGCAGGATAAATTATCATTAGCCTTCAACAATGTTAAACTGATAAAATACAATAGACATCAAGTTTAACTGCAGCGGAATAAGAAATCCATTAAAAGAGTCAAGTATAGAATAAAATCTACTATCTTTTATGATTTAAAACGTTTTTTCATCACTTTTATCACGAGACTCACGACAATAAATAATCCACATCATCCCTACACTACGCTGACCCAAAGATATTCATTAGGGTCACGACCACAAATTATCCATGCACTACGGGCCAAGGATATTCGTGTATTCATCAATGGTCATGATCATGCCAACAATCGGCCCATCAATGCACTACAGACCAATGAGGACTTTTATCACATCATTTGTAACATTACGGTCCATGATTATACTTAAATAATCCTGGTCATAATCATACCAAGTCCATCTATGCATTACAGAATGCCCACAGATGACTTTCAAAAATATAAACATGAGGATGATGACAATGATATAAGAATTCAATAAAACAAGTTCACGAATTAATTTATCCGAGAACTAATAACGTCCCAAATTGTCAACATGATACTTCTTTGTAGAGTAAAATTCAAGAATGCTCGGAAGAATATTTTCATGAAAAGATCTTTGGATGAAGCGCAAATATCAAGGATATTCAACTACTTTCATGGAGTATAAAGTCAAAACTTTAACCAAATGAGTATAATAAAGAATGGAATAACAAAAGAAATCACCGGGCATGTGATAGATAAGACAGCGGAGTTATTCCAACAGAATAATAAATACGGAACCAATCCGCGTAAAAGCGTCTGAGCATGGATATTCCAATGTAATAATAAAGATTTTAACCCAGTCCCAAGGTAAAACGCATGAGCATGTGATATTATAACGAAATAATAAAGACGAAAACCGAGTCCCATAAAAGCATGCACAAGATATTCCAATGCAGAATAATAAAGAATGGAATAATGTAGGATTTCACCAAGTATAGGGAGTCCATGTATACAAGTTATTCCAATGTAATAATAAAGAATGGAATAATGTAAGTTCTCTTCATGAATACAAAAGAAATAATACCCACTACCGTAAAAGACACTAGATATCGAGCATCAAGTAATGTAATACTCTTATTCTTTCTCTCTATAATTTCTCTCTCTAGAGTTTCAAAGAATTAAGAAAAATAATGAAGGAATGAGCTTCTATTTATAGAAAAATGGATTGAATAGTAACTAATTCATGAACGGTCCAGATTAATTTACTTTTAAATGGACGGTCCATATTAATTTACTATTAAAACTTTAAACCAGCGATCCATATTGATTTACTATTATAAATTCAACCAACGGTCTGAAAAATTAGCACATCTCCTCATGAAATAATATTGTACCCAAAAATAATTTGGACCGAAAACAAATATATTGTTCGGGTGAATAGTAACTCGTGAATAGTAACTCCGACACGAAAAGTGTCCCAAATACCCGATTGAACAATATAACCACCAGACATCAATTATCATCAGAATAGATGTCGATTTCTACTAACACAAATAATCCCAACACAATAAAACTATCAAATTCATCTTTAATCAACACGAACTTATTCATCATTAATATTATAACACACAATATTTAACAACCAGGTTGTTCCTAGGAAAGAGGGGCTTTCCAATAAGGATTTCTCCCTATTGGCGCGCAATTAGGTGACCAAACCTCTCTTTGATAGAACTTCTAGACATTGTAAATATTGCAATTTAATAATATGAATAACTTTGTCATCTCAATTATTGATTTAATAATATAACATATAATTCAGATGATACTATGACAATAATCGAATCAATAATATGAGAGATATGATGCAGCAATTACTGTAGCAATAATTAAGTAAAACTGAGTGACTTCTCACGTAAGCATCAATAATCAATACCGTGTGCTTACTATGCAACCACGCCAGACATCGCATACTTTACTACCGTAGTTCAACAGTTTTAACGAAGAACACCTCTATCGTTATTTATAAAATATTTTTGTCATTTTCTCAATCCGACAATAATTCCGTTGCGGGGTCCACCAATGATTGTGCCGTTGTACGAATGTTTCCTGCTAAAATGAATATTCCCCGACCAATCGAATATTATATAACAACTTGCATACTTTGCAAAATTTATAAATATTACCCACAACTATAACATTATATCAAATTCATTCTATAATACTCAAAATAATATTCATAGAAAAATCATCTTTATTCATAAAAGTTGGGGTCTTACAACCTCCCCTTCTTATGAAATTTCGCCCTCAAAATTAGGATACGTACCTGGTATGTCGAAGAGGTAAGGATACCTTGATTTCATTTCAGATTCTAACTCCCAAGTCATTTCCTTAACATCGTGGTTCCTCCATAAAACTTTGACTTGAGGTATAACCTTGGAGCGTAAAATATGTTCCTTCTTATCCAAGATTTGAACAGGAACCTCTTCATACGTTAAATCTTCCGCTATTTCGTCCGGTTCTAACTCAATAATTTGGTTCGGGTCTTTCACATATTTATGTAACATGGATACATGAAAAACGTTATGAAAACGAGACATACTTGGCGGTAAAGCGAGTCTATAGGCCACAGTTCCTACTCGATCGAGGATTAAAAATGGGCCAATGAATCGAGGATTGAGCTTTCCTCTCTTTCCAAACCTCGTAACTCCTTTCCATGGAGTAACACGTAAAAACACATGATCTCCAATATCGAATTCCACGTCCTTTCGATGAAGATCAGCATAACTCTTTTGTCGATCTTGTGAGATCTTTATACGTTGTCGGATCGTTTGAATCTTTTCCGTAGTCATACGTACCAACTCCGGTCCCAACAATGTTGTTTCACCCACCTCATCCCAACATACTGGAGAACGACACTTTCTTCCATACAACGCCTCAAATGGAGCCATGTTAATACTTGCTTGATAACTGTTGTTGTAGGAAAACTCTACTAATGGTAAGAACTTGTCTCAACTTCCTTTAAAGTCAAGGACACAGAGTCTTAATAAATCTTCCAGAATTTGAATAGTCCTCTCTGATTGTCCGTCCATCTGAGGATGATATGCCAAACTAAATCGTAAATCCGTGCCCACAGCTTTTTGCAAACTAACCCAAAATCTTGAAGTGAAGCTTGGGTCTCGATCAGAAACTATGGATACTGGCATACCATGCAATCTTACAATATCGTTTATGTACATACTAGCAAGATGTTCAAGTGTATAAGTTTCTCGTATTGGTAAAAAATGAGTAGACTTGGTCAATCTATCAACAATGACCCAAATCGCATCTATGCCTTGAGAAACCTTGGGAAGACCAGTAACGAAATCCATGGTAATGTGCTCCCACTTCCATTCTGGAATTTCAAGTGGTTGTAATGGACCTTTTGGTACTTGATGCTCTGCCTTGACTCGTTGACAAGTTAGACACCTTGAGATAAACAGCGCTATCTCTCTCTTCATATTGCTCCACCAAAATGTATGACGAAGATCACGATACATTTTGGTACTCCCAGGATGGATTGTAAACGGTGTGTTGTGCGCCTCCATCATGATTCTATACTTTAAATCAGGGTCGTTAGGAACACAAAGTCTGGAGTTGACTCAAAGTATTCCTTCTTTATCAATTCTTGCTTCCGGTATAGCACCTTCTTGCACTTTCTTCCTCATACGCATCAGCTCCAGGTCTGTAATTTGAGCAGCTTTAACTTTATCAATTAAAGTTGGTTCTACTCGTATATTCGTCATCATCACATGGGTCCCTGGAGTCTTTAACTCTATCTCCATCCTTTGCAAGTCACACAAAATGGGCCTTTATGTTGACAATATCGCACTCGTACCCGCATATGATCTTCTACTCAACACGTTAGCTACCACGTTCTCTTTTCCAGGATGGTATTGGATGGTATGATCATAATCTTTTAACAGTTCAAGCCAACGTCGTTGTCGCATGTTGAGTTCCTTTTGAGTGAAGAAATATTTGAGGCTTTTATGATCCGTAAAGATCTCCACTTTCTCCTCATACAAGTAATTCCTCCAAATTTTGAGTGCAAAGACAACAGCTGCCAACTCTAGATCATGAGTAGGATAATTCCTCTCATATTCTTTGACTTGCCGGGAGGCATAGGCTATGACTTTCCCATGTTGCATGAGAACACATCCTAACCCTTTTCCCAAAGCATCACTGTAGATGACAAATCCCTCCGAGCCAGATGGTATTGTCGAGCGAGTCTTTGAAATGAGTCTCCTCTTGAGTTCTTGAAAACTCTTCTCACATTCCTCGTTCCAACTGAATTTTGTATCTTTTTGAGTCAGCTGAGTTAATGGAGTAGCGATTCGAGAAAACCCTTCTACGAATCTCCGATAATAACCAGCTAAGCCGAGAAAGCTACGTACTTTGGTCACTCATTTAGGTTGCTCCCAGCTTTGAATAGCTTCAATCTTTGCTGGGTCAACAGATATTCCATGACTTGATACTACGTGCCCAAGGAATACTACTTCCTCAAGCCAGAACTCGCATTTCTTCAACTTGGCATAAAGCTTATATTCACGAAGCTCTTGGAGTATCAGCCTCAAGTGTTGCTCATGATCTTCATGGCTTTTGGAATATATGAGCATGTCATCAATAAAGACGACCACAAAGTGATACAAATATTCCTTGAATACTCAGTTCATCATATCCATGAAGGCAGCAGGAGCATTAGTTAATCCAAAAGACATGACTAGGAATTCATAATGCCCGTCTTAGGAGTTCCCGAAAGCCGTCTTTGGAATGTCATCGGTTCTAATCTTCAGTTGGTGATATCCGGAACGAAGATCAATCTTTGAAAAGAATTTAGCGCCTTGCAACTGGTCAAACAGGTCATCAATACATGGCAACGGATATCTATTTTTGATGGTGACATGGTTCAACTCCCGATAATCAATACAAAGTCGCATACTCCCATCTTTCTTTTTCACGAATAGAACAAGAGCACCCCAAGGAGATGTACTAGGACGAATGAAACCGATGTCTAACAATTCCTGCAGTTGGATCTTTAACTCCTGAAGTTCAATAGGAGCCATTCGATATGGGACTTTGGAAATAGGTTTTGTACCGAGTTCAAGGTCAATACAAAATTCAATTTCATGCTCTGGGGGTAGGCCAGGAAGTTCTTCAGGGAATACGTCAGGAAATTTATTAACAATAGAAATATCATTCAAAACTGACGTATTTTTGTTTAGATCCATGACATGAGCTAAGAAAGCTTGACATCCGTTTTTCAATAAACGAATAGCTTTATGGCTTGAGATGACAGTGATTGATTTTAATGGTTTGGTTGCTTGAATTTGCATAATAGGTTGGTTAGGAATATGAAAGCTAACAACCTTTCGAAAACAATCAATTTTTGCATGATTAGTAGTTAACCAATCAATCCCTAGAATTACGTCAAATGCAAGTATTTTCAATGAAATAAGATCGACAGGTAATGTGAGGGTACCGATTTGAACCAAACAAGACTTATAAACAGTGGATGTAATGAAGGTTTCTCCTAATGGAGTTTCAACAGATAAGTCAAAGTCTAATTTCTCCGGAGTCAAATTTAAACGTTGAGCTCAAGTAGGAGAAATAAAAGAATGGGTAGAACAGGTATCAAATAAGGTATATACTTCGCTAGATTTTATGATAAGCTTACCCATGATGACCTCGTTCGGGTTCCTTGCTTTCTGGGAGGTCACGACAAATGCTCTCCCTTGCACTATCGGTTTTAACTTTTCTGGGACGGCCTTTGGTGCCTCCATCCTAGCTGAACTTGTCTTCGGTGAACGACAAAATCGGGCTAGGTGACCTTCTCTTCCATAATTATAACATGCCTTGGACGGCATCGCGCAGTTTGGACTGATATGTCCCTCCCCTCCGCATTTGAAACATATGATAGGTGGTCATTCTCCTTCCTTAATAACGGGTGCTGGTGCTGACGTCTTTCCATCATTGTTGAATTTACTCTTCTTGAAATGTTCATTCTTATTATTTTGGCCATGATTACCACCGGCGTGGTTACCATTTACGCACATCTTGATTCCTCCACGCTTATTGTCACCGCTTTGATGATCGCTATCATCGGTATTATTATTTTACGCTTAATTGCTCTCTTTTGGTTGGGTTGACTCATTATCGCGTTCCAATAACTGAGCCATATTAACAACATCTGAATACAAACACAGTTTATGAGAGATAAGATATTGACATATCTCAGGTTTTAAACCTCTTATAAACATTCTCGTCATTCTCTCCTCATTATCAACCAAATGGGGCCGCAACCCGACAACTTCGGCGAACTTGGCTTCCGTCTTTGCGACACTGTCATATTATTTTCTCCAACTTGATGAATTCTACCTCTTTCATGTGATTTAATACTTTTGGGAAAGTACTTATCGTTGAAAAATTCTTGGAACTTCTCCCAAGTCATCTTCATCTGGCGAGGTTGAGTGCGCTTTCTGATTCCCACCAATAATACGCCTCTGCTCCTTGCAACATGAAGGTGGAAAAGGGAACCTTTTTCTCTCGAGAGCATCCCAAGACATCAAATATCTTGTAGATCTGCTTTATCCACGTCTCACCTTAAGTGGTTTTGGCTCTCCAAAAACTCGGTGGTCCCAAATTGAGCTGCTTGGCGGTGGCCAAATCGAGAGTTGTCGGTGTTTCCACCGCATTTTGGATGAGGGCCCGCTCTCACCGATGTTGCATGAATTGCATGAATCCTCGGAACATTCCGTCGTTCATCATTTGGTCAGTATTGTTGTTTGCATGAGGATTGTCGCCTTTCTGATGCACATTGTCCTGATTATTGATCTGTGGAGACTCAACAGTCTCCTGTGCTCCATTGATGTTCTCAATATTCTCGGATGCCATTTTCAAATACTGCCACAAAACAAGGGTTAATTAACATATCACATATTATCCCTATACTCTGACCAACCAATTAAATAACAAATAAACTTAGGTAGGTCATACTAGCGAAGGAAATCCCTGTCTCTCCCCTCCTAGTTCTTATCTCACATCTTAGCCAGGGATCATATCCCTAAGCTTTGATACCAACTGTGACGCCCCCAAAATAGGTATACATCACCCATCAAGGATATTCCACTAATTTCATGGAGTATAGTAGTCAAAACTTTAACCAACTGAGTATAATAAAAAATGGAATAACAAAAGAAATCACCAGGCATGTGATAGATAAAGACAAAAGTGTTATTCCAACAGAATAATAAATACTGAACCAGTCCCACAGTAAAATGCATGAGCAGGATATTCCAATGTAATAATAAAGATTTTAATTCAGTCCCACAGAAACGCCAAAACGAGGATATTCCAATGTAATAATAAAGAGGCGGAACCCGGTCCCATATAATAATGCATGCATGTGATATTCCAACGTAATAATAAAGAATGGAATAACAGAAGGATTTCACCAAGTATTGGGGAGTTCGCGTATACAGGTTATTCCAACAGAATAATAAAGAATGGAATAACAGAAGTTCATGAATACAAAAGAAATAATACCCCTTACCGTAAAAGACACTAGATATCAAGTAGTGAAGTAGCGAGAAAACTCTTATTCTTTCTCTCTATAATTTCTCTCTCTAGTTTCGGTGAATTAAATAAGAAATAATGAAGGAATGAGCTTCTATTTATAGAAGAATGGATTGAATAGTAACTAATTCATGAACGGTCCAGATTGATTTACTTTTAAACGGATGGTCCATATTGATTTACTATTAAAACTTTAAACCAGCGATCCATATTAATTTACTATTATAAATTCAACCAACGGTCTGAAAAATTAGCACATCTCCTCATAGAATAATATTGTACCCAAAAATAATTTGGACCGAAAACAAATATATTGTTCGGGTGAATAGTAACTCGTGAATAGTAACTAACTCATGAATAGTAACTCGTGAATAGTAACTTATGAATAGTAACTCGTGAATAGTAACTCCGACACAAAAAGTGTCCCGAATACCCGATTGAACAATATAACCTCCAGACATCAATTATCATCGGAATAGATGTCAATTTCTACTAACACAAATAATCCCAACACAATGAAACTATCAAATTCATCTTTAATCAACACGAACTTATTCATCATTAATATTATAACTCACAATATTTAGCAACCAAAGTTGTTCCCGGAAAAAGGGGCTTTCAATAAGGATTTCTCCTATCAAGCAAGATTAGGTGACCAAACCTCTCCTCGATGTAACTTCTAGACATTGTAAATATTGCAATTTAATAATATGAATAACTTTATCGTCTCAATTATTGATTTAATAATATAACATATAATGCATATAATCTTCGTGACAATAATCGAATCAATAATATGAGAGATATGATGCAAAGAATTATCTTGTAATAATTGAGTAAAAAACTGAGTGACTTCTCACGTAAGCATCAATAATAAATATCGTGTGCTACTATTATGCTAACGCCGTATTACTATACTTTTACTAATGGGTAGTTCAACAGGTTTTAACAAAGAACACCTCCGTCATCGTTATTTATAAAATATTTTTGTCATTTTCTCAATCCGATAAATAATTACATTCATGGGTCCACCAATGATTGTGCTTGGTTGTACGAATATTCCCCACCAATCAATATTATATAACAACTTGCATACTTTGCAAAATTTATAAATATTACCCACAACTATAATATTATATCAAATTCATTCTATAATACTCAAAATAATATTCATAGAAAAATCATCTTTATTCATAAAAGTTGGGGTCTTACATTTATCTTCACCATGATCGACTACTTCACCAAGTGGGTAGAAGAAACCTCTTCCCCCAAGATTACTAAAGAAGTTATTATTGGTTTCATCAGAAACAATGTCATTTGTCGGTATGGACAACCAGAGGTGATTGTATCAGACAATGCCAAGAACCTCAATAATCAAATGATGGAGGAATTATGCAATAAATTTTGCATCAAACATCTCAACTCCGTCATCCACCGTCCAAAGATGAATGGTGTTGTTGAAGCGGCTAATAAGAATATCAAAAACATCATGCAAAAGATGTTCGCCAATCACAAAAGATGGCCTGACTTGTTGTCTTTAACTCTATTAGCCTACAAAACATCAATACACACTTCCACTGGGGCAACCCCCCTACTCATTAACCTATGGGATGGAAGCAGTGCTCCCCATAGAAGTGGAAATGGAATCCCTCAGGGTGTTAATAGACGCTTAGCTGGATGAAGACCAATGGTTACAAGATAGGTACCATCAATTGTCTTTAATAGATGAAATGCGGGCCACAACTATCTTTCATGGTCAGTTATATCAACTAAGGGTCGCTAGATCCTACAATAAAAAAGTCTGGCTACGACAGTTTAAACAACATGACTTGGTTTTGAAGAAGGTTCTTAACAACCAAGACCAATCCAAAGAAAAATTCGCCCCAAACTGGGAAGGCCCATTTGTCGTTAAGGAGGTATTGACAAGAGGGGCCCTCAGATTACAGGAGATGGATTGCGATGAATTTCCATAACTCATCAACTCCGGACAATCAAAAACGACATACTATATCCGAAGTTACCAAAGAAGCCAAAGATCCCGGTTTTGGATCACCAGATCCCCAGTTAATTCAAGTTTTCAAAATCTCTCACTACATACAATCTTTCTTCACATCTGTTTGCCCCATCAGGGACAAACATACCTTCCAACCAGCAACTTGGTTTCGAATCATCAGATCCTTCACTCAACTCAGGTTTTCAAAACCTTTTTACACCTTCAGTTTGTCCCACTAGGGATCAAACATTTCACACCTTCAGTTTTTCCCATTAGGGATAAAACTTTTTCACATCTGCAGTCTGCCCTGTACATGGGGCGAACTATGCATACCTAATCTACCCAATACATGGGAGTACGTAGGCAGCCATTTTTATGGTCCAGTCTCACTAAAAAAAATAAAAACAAACACATCTCTACACCCTTTTCACCACATACAACTTTGAACCTTTTCAAGCTAAGTTCGAACTACGTAGACCTTATCTCCCCTCATCAATGGGAGTACGTAGACAACCATTCATGGTTCGGTCTCACCCCCTACCAAAACACAAAACTTGCCAAATGGTACTGGGATCAATCTTTCAAACCATACACCTCATCGGCTTAGACCAAAGGGATGTAACTACATGTCTCCCCACACAAATGGGAGAACCGGCGATCATCTAAGCTGCGGCTGAGTCCTTAAAGAGAAAAAATCAATCCATAAGAGATGGAACTATTTGGGCTCCCCAATACAAAGGAGTACCGACGACCATCTGTGGTGCGGATAACTTCAGAGTAGGAAGCCACACTCCTCTCCATAACCACATACATAAACCAGTCCCAAGACACCAAAAGGTAGGGAATACACACAGATCAATGATCCATTCTGAAAGATCCTGAGACATCTCCATGTCCATCCACCAAGGGGGAGTTCAAAATACATCAAGATCACAAGCCCTGGAAAAACAGGCAAATATTAAGCAAGTAACAAGACAGAACTAAAAGGGGAGTGAATCAAAAATATATTTCCCTGCCATATATAATACTGTTTGATATATACAATGTGTACTTTACATGACAAAAATGGCTAAGTTAGTCTGTGCAGGAAAATCCAAGCCCATTTACAAATCAGTGTATATGTGTGCTATCAAATCCAACATGGCATCCCTCTCAGAAGAAGGGGGTAACTCTGTGAGCTCCTGCCATATGGTATCAACCTGAGCCAAGAGATCCACAGCAATCTACATGGTGACACTATGCTCATCAATAAAAGTGTTTATCTCTGCAATGATATCAGTAATATGGGACCTCAATGCAGTATTGTCTGCAATAGAGACATCTTGGGCAGATATAGCGCCATCCCGCTCAATCACAACTGCATCTCTAGATGATCTGGCCTCGTCCCGCTCAGCTACAGTGGTGTCTCTACGATCTAAAACATCATCCCTCTTGGCTAGAGCGACATCTCTCCCAGAAAGAGATCTCAACATCAAGGCCCTAGCCTGATCCCTCTCAAATGTCATCAGATGTAGACTCTGCTCTAAATACTCTACCGAATACGGGGTCACAGTAGCAGTCATACTGGGAAAATCAACAAGAGCTGCTATCAAATCAGCAAACAACTCATCCTCGGTGGGAGAATCAATGTCCTCCATGGGCTCCCCATTGTCAAAATCAATCCCCGATCCTATGGATACAACCCCAACCGATGTAATCTCTGCCTCCATCCATGCAGAATACTTTGTAGAACGACCTGGATGGCTAGTAGTAAAATTAGCCCTCTCACGCTGTGCCCAACAGGCATACACCCTAGATCTATCCTCTGCTGATAAAAGTCGAGAAGCCAAACGCTGACCCAATGCCACCTCAAAGGGATGAACATCCTGAAATAGGTAAAACTGTGCCATCACAACCAGTGGGTGATAAGTGGTCATGCCCCTCAAACCAGCTAGAGGAAGATAATCCATGCCAGATGCATGAGTAATGAATCTGTAGAGAGAACTGAGCCCTGAACACAGCAAAATGTCAAATGGATCCTCGATCCCTGCCAAGAACACCGACCAGGAAGCAGCGTTTATACACTCTGTCAGCTAAAAGGAGTAAGACATGGCTATCTTATGAGAAAAACAGTACCCATGGCGTCAGAAGGTGCCAATCGGTCTCAGGTGTGACATGAACCACACATATAACAAGACCGGGCTGCCTGTAAATACCCCTGTAAGATGGGTGTGGCAATATGTGGCCGACCTTAAGGTCTCTCCCACAATCATCGGTACAATGGTATGTCCCTCCCGGAGAGCACACACTGCCATAATCACACCAATGTCTAAATGATCCATGTACAATGGCATGTACAGATAAGCCACTACACACATCAGGAGTACGT
Source organism: Panax ginseng (assembly GCA_020205605.1). Classification (NCBI taxonomy): domain Eukaryota; kingdom Viridiplantae; phylum Streptophyta; class Magnoliopsida; order Apiales; family Araliaceae; genus Panax; species Panax ginseng. The sequence continues at coordinate 172,500,235 of CM035132.1, forward strand.
CTACTTAAGCAACACGCCACTGATCCTCCGACGTGATGAAATCCCCAGAGTGCTGCGCATAACTGTCCAATGAGCCAAATTTGTCTATCAAAAAATGCAGAGACACTACATGCCCAGAGGTGATCTCATCATGGGCTACTCTACGCCTCAAACTAGTGAGGGTCATGAACTGTTGGCTTATATCCCCTGTAGCCATCCGAGCGCAAGGTCTGTCTAATGGCAAAGCCATCAAATGCTCATACTCCTCTTAGGTAGGAGTCAACTCCCGGGTCTCAAATCGGAAAACTTGCTTGTCCGGTACCCAGTGCTCCAGCATGCCCTCTATAAAGCCCAATTGAACTTGGAACATCAAGAGGGTCATAGAGTGTTGCAACAGCTGATCTACAGTCACCCGATCTGAGGGTGATAAACTATCATACCACGATATTAGGCATGAGGCTACTAATACTAGGGGTGTTCATTTGGATCAGTTTTTTTGGTTTTTTGGTTTTCCGAACCGGTCGGTTCGGTATAAAAAAGAATCGGTCCAATTTGGTACAAAAAAACTAGTATATACCGATTTTTCGATACCGGCTTGGTTTCGATTCGCGTTTTATGGTTCTAAAAACCCGAACCTAATTCTAAGATATATTTGTTTTTCTATTTTTATTATTATTAATAATTTATTAATAATAATAATAATAATAAAATAATGATTATAATAATAAAAATAATAATAATAATAATAAAATAATGATTATAATAATAAAAATAAAAAAATAATAATAATAATTAAAGTAATAAATAATAATTATATTAATTTTTGGTAAAAAGCTAAGATCTTAATCCTAATTGGTATACTCTGCCTTTCGAGTATACCACCAACAGTATCGATATCAAGATTTGGGCGGTTTTGCTTTGATTTTCGGTTTCATTCCGGTCCTGTTTTATCCTAGGTAAAAATCGGTTGAACACCCCTAACCAATACTGGTGGGGTGTGATCAATGCGACTAACTGTCGAGGAAGACATCTGTGTAGGTCGTATCATAAGACCATCCAGGGGTCAATGCTGAATATCTCTGGACATACATATGCATAACATAATACATGCATGATAAAAAAAATAGATGGCAATGTGATGTAGGGAATAAAAAACAGTATATATACATTCCTAAGTACATCATCATCTAATACATCATCTCTGTATACAGCTAGAAAATACAGGGAAATGGGGCACAACCGCCCAACAACTAATAGAGGCCTATCAAAAGATATAACAAGAATGGGGCACAGCCACCCAATATCTAACAGAGGCCTATCACCCCTCCGGCTCGATCCAATTTGAGTTGCAAAGGAGGTCCCATAAGCGGAGAAGTCAAATCAGGAAAAAAGACGATACGCGATTAAGCGGGAAAGCCTAAAATCTTGATTTTCAGAGACCAAACTGTGGGTCTACATATCACTCATTGGTATTCGCCCAAACACAGGGTTCACAAAACCAGTGATCACAGCGGTTGCAAACTACATTTGGCAATACCTCACAAAGGTCCGATGTCATCAACTTAGGATTGTGATTCCAGCTATAACCAAACCTTTCATCAAAAACCTCTCCCCAGCGAAAACTTCATACACCTTCAGCTGTTGAAGCACATTTCAGCGAAGGTCAAGCAACGTTGACGTTATTCAACCATTGGCAAGTAAATCCAGTGAAGCATCAGAGGTGTTCAGATGATATTCAGCAGTTGAAGCACATTTCAATGAAGGTCAAGCAACCTTGACGTTATTCAACCGTTGGAAAGTAAATCCAGTAAAGCATCGGAGGTGGTCCGATGATATTCAGCCGTTGAAGCACATTTCAACGAAGGTCAAGTAACCTTGACGTTATTCAGCCATTGACAAGTAAATCCAGTGAAGCATCAGAGGTGGTCTGATGGTATTCAGTTGTTGAAGCACATTTCAACGAAGGTCAAGCAACCTTGACATTATTCAGTCGTTGGCAAGTAAATCCAGCGAAGCATCAAAAGTGGTCCGATGATATTTATCCATTGAAGCACATTTCAGTGAAGGTCAAGTAACCTTGACGTTATTCAGCTATTGGCAATTAAACCCAGCGAAGCATCGGAGATGGTCCGATGATTGTAGCCATTGAAGGACATTCCAATGAAAATCAGGCATCCCTAACGACATCCGCCGTTGGCAATTGAACCCAATAGAGCATCAGAGATGGTCCAATGATTTTAGCCATTGAAGGATATTTTAATAAAGGTCAAGTAGCCCTGACATCACAAACTGTTGGCAGTAACTCCAACAAAGCACTGGAAAGACATGGCGATACAAACCAGGGAAAACTATCCTCATCGGGGAGGATTGATGATGGAATCTGTTATACAAGTCTTCATCAGACAGAGCACAATTCCCCCAAGAGTCTCTCGTACATGAGAAGCACATCTTCAGTGGAAAGTCTGTACCAAGGATTAAAGATTTTGGTGATAACCCCAATGTCAACATACTGGAGGTTCCTATGAGTTTTGGAGTAGACATCCAAGCAGTTCATTAGGATCATTAGTGATAGCTCCATTCCCCAACAGAAGTCGTGGAAGCAGGCAATCATCACATCCCGTTGGAAAATGGTCCAACAAACCACATTCATCATACATTTGCATCATGATGTATTACATTGAATCATGATTCTCTTGTCACATATCAAGTGTTTAGTATTCTTTATGTAAGACCCCAACTTTTATGAATAAAGATGATTTTTCTATAAATATCATTTTTGAATATTATGGAGTGAATTTGATATAATGTTATAGTTGTGGGTAATATTTATAAATTTTGCAAAGTACGTAAGTTGTTATATAATATTCGATTGGTCTGGGGAATATTCGCTTTTAATAGGAATATTCAGATAACGACACAATCATTAGTGGACCTCAAGAATCGGAATTGTTGTCGTATTGAGAAAAACGACAAAAATATTTTATGAAAATAACGGCGGAAGTTTTACCGTTAATCGTTGAAACACCCTAAGTGTTAAAAGTACAAGAATACGCATGGTTGCATAAGAAGCACACTTGTATTGATTATTGATGCTTTACGTGAGAAGTCACTCAGCTTTTGATTCAATTATTGACGATATTTTATATATTATTAAATCAATAATTGAGACGACGGAGTTATTAGCATTATTATTTGCACTATTAACGATGTCTAGAAGTTCTGCCAAGGAGAGGTTTGGTCTCCTAATTGCGCGCCAATAGGGAGAAATCCTTATTAAAAAGCCCTCTCTTTCCTAGGAACGACCTGGTCGATTAATAGTGTGAATAAAAATATTGATGATGAGTTTTGTTTTATTAGTATTATTAATGTAATAAAATGTAAAAGCTTTTTATATAAAATGTAATACTTTTATAAAGTTATTCATTTTATTAGACAATAAATAGAATATATTATATTCTATTATGCATAGTGTTTTGCATAGTAAAATCTTTTATATAAAAACAAAATATTTTTATAAAGTTATATGTTTTATTAGATTATAAATAGAATATATTATATTTTATTATGCATAGTGCCTGCATAGTATTTTGTATAGTAAAATCTTTTTATATAAAATGTAATACTTTTATAAAGTTATTCGCTTTTATTAGATTATAAATAGAATATATTATATTTTATTTAAAAGATTTTGTTTTAAATTTGGACCGTCTGCTTTAAAAGTAAATCAATCTGACCGCTCATGAATTAGTTACTATTCACCCATTCTTATATAAATAGAAGCTCATTCCTTCATTATTTCTTACAAATTCATTAAAACTCTAGAGAAAACTATAGAGAGAAACGAAAAAAGTATTCTCGCTACTTCACTTTCTCCGATATCCAAAGACTTTTCTTTCAAAGGTAAGGGTATTATTTCTTTTGTATTCATGAAGAGAACTTCATTATTCCATTCTTTATTATTACGTTGGAATAACCTATATACGCTTGTGACTACTACCTATACTTGGTGAAATTCTTCTCATTATTCCATTCTTTATTATTATGTTGAATAACTTTGTCTATCTGCAATCATACATGGTGAAATTCTTCTCATTATTCTATTCTTTATTATTCTCGTTGGAATAACTCAGTATACGCGACTACCCTATACTTGGTGAAATTCTTCATTATTTCATTCTTTGTTATTATGTTGAATAACTTGTCTATGCAAAGTACCGCATACATGGTGAAATTCTTCTTCATTATTCCATTCTTTATTATTCTTGGAACATCCCGCTTAGCATAATTTTACGCATGACTGGGTTCTCGTTATTTATTATTCTATTGGAATATCCCATGTCATGCATTTACGCATGACCTAGTTCCGTTATTTATTATTCCATTGGAATATCCTCATGCGTATGTTCTGCGCATGACACGTTCCATTCTTTATTATTCTATTGGAATAACCTATTTGTACGGTCTATCGCATGCATGGTGATTTATTCTGTTATTCCATTCTTTATTATTCTATTGGAATAACCTTTCTATGTGGATTATCATATGCATGGTGAATGATCATTTGTATTCATTCCTTATTAAATTATGGAAATGATCTGTCTAAGTGGATTACCGCATGGCGGGCGAAAATTCATTTGCAGTGTCCTATATTCTCTTATACTCAGTTGGTTAAAGCTTTGACTTCTATACTCCATGAAATTAGTAGAATATCATTGATATTTGCGCTTCATCTAGTATCTTTTCCTGGAAATATTCTTCTGAGCATTCTTGAATTTTACTCCACAAAGAAGTATCATGTTGACAATTTGGACGTTATTAGTTCCTGGATAAATTAATTCTTGAACTTGTTTTATTGAATTCTTATATCATTGTCATCATCCTCATGTTTATATTATGTTGAAAGTCATATGTGGCCTATTGTGCATAGATGGACTTGGTATGATTATGACCAGGGATTATTCGGTATAATCATGACCGTAATGTTACAAATGATGCGGTAAAAGTCCTCATTGGCCCGTAGTGCATTGATGGACGCTTGTTGGCATGATCATGACCATTGATGAATACACGAATATCCTTGGCCCGTAAAGCATGGATAATTTTTGGTTGTGATACTAATGAATATCATTGGTAGTAGTGTGGATGATGTGGATTATTTATTAAAGTCGAGTCACAAATGATAAAAAATGATGAAAAACCTTTTAAATCATAAAAGATAGTAGATTTTATTCTCTACTCGACTCTTTTAATGGATTGCTTGTTCACTGCAGCTTAAACTTGATGTTTGTTATATTGTATCGCTTTAACACTATTGAAGGCTAAGGATAATTTATTCTCGCATTATCTTAGTCATAATATTTCTTCTTTGGGCTAGTTCACTCACCCTTTTTGCTTTTATTGTTCTCTTCAGGAAATGAGAACGTAGCAGGGACTAGTCGGGGAACGGAGTGACGGTCCAGATGATAGCATTAGTAGTCCTCACTATTCTATAAAATAGTGTGTTAATAAATATATTGAGCACTTATTTTGAGCTTGAATACAGTCTAGAAGATAATATTTGTATTAAAACTCACAGCTCATGTTGTATATTCCAACAGAATAATAAAGAATGGAATAACAAAAGAAATCACCGAGCATCGATGAATCGATAGATAAAAGTTATTCCAATGAATAATAAATAATGGAACCAAGTCATGCGTGAACGCATTGCATGTGATATTCCAATAGAATAATAAATAATGGAACCAGTCATGCGAAAAGCACGCATGTGATATTCCAATGAATAATAAATAATGGAACCAGGTCATGCGTAAAGCACATACAGGATGTTCCAACAGAATGATAAATAATGGAACCAGGTCATGCATAAAGCACAGACAAGATGTTCCATCAGAATGATATAGAATGGAATAATAGAAGAATTTCACCATGTATGCAGTACTTTGCATAGACATGTTATTCCAACATAATGATAAAGAATAGAATAACAAAAGAATTTCACCAAGTATAGCGTAGCTCTCGTATACAGGTTATTCCAACAGAATAATAAAGAATGGAATAACAGAAGTTCTCTTCATGAATAAGAAAGAAATAATACCCCTTACCTTAAAAAGAAGAGTATTCCGACGGGTAGTGCGGGAATATACTTGAAGAAAACTTGAACTATCTTCTACGCTCAAAGCTTTCTTAAACTCTAAAGAAATGCGCTTGAGATTACAGAAGAAGAACTCTCTCTATAGTTTCTCTCTCTATAGTTTCAGTGAATTCGTAAGAAATAATGAAGGAATGAGCTTCTATTTATAAAAGAATGGACTGCATAGTATGTGAGACCCCAAATTTTATGAATAAAGATTTTAATTTCTCAAAATATTTTTTTTAATATTATGGTGTGGATTTGATATAATGTTATAGTTGTGGGTAGTATTTATAAATTTTGCAAAGTAAGCAAGTTGTCAGATTATATTCGATTGGTCTGGGAATATTCTTTTGTCTCTGAATATCCGTGCGATGACACAATCATTGGTGAACCCATTAAATAAGTACCGTCAGAGTTAGAAAACGACAAAAATATTTTTATGAAAAATAATCTACAGAGGTTTTACTGTTAAAACCGCTGAACTACCCTAAGTAGTAAAAAATACGATGTCTGGCGTGGTTGCATAGTAGCACACGGTATTGAATATTGATGCTTACGTGGTAAGTCACTCAGTTATACTCAATTATTGCTATAGTAATTGCTGCATCATATCTCTCATATTATTGATTCAATTATTGTCACAGTATCATCTGCATTATATGATATGTTATTAAATCAATAAATGAGACGACAAAGTTATTCATATTAATAAATTTCAATATTTACAATGTCTAGAAGTTCTGTCAATGAGAGGTTTGGTCATCTAATTGCGAGCCAATAAGGAGAAATCCTTATCGGAAAGCCCCCTCTTTCCTGGGAACGACCTGGTTGATAAATATTGTGAGTTATGATATTAATGATGAATGTTATTAAAAATCGAATTTGAGTTCGGAGTTGAATTTGGAGACACGGACATGGTATTTGAGTCCGGAATGATGAAATTAGTATAAATAGACTATGAACACAAAATTTTCTAGGGTTGACTTTTTTTGGGTCAAAAAGTCCATAGTTGACTTTTTTAGAAAAAGTCAAACTTTAAAATTTCAAAATTTATATTGTTGATAAAAAATAGTTCCATCGTGTTGGAATTATTAGTGTTAGTGAAAATCGATATTTATTTCTATAAAAAATGATGTCTGGAGGTTATATTGACCAGTCGGATAATTAACCGGATAAATGAACAATTAATTGCTATTAATTCACATGATTATAACTATTTATTCACATATGTGTACTATTGATTCACATTCTTGCTACTATTAGGGGAGTTGGTGCAAGATTGATAATACTTGCATGACTAAGTTAAAAATAGAGGTATAGATGGAGGTATTATACTGTAAATCGTATTTTCACGTGTCTAAAACTATTGAGTCACATGATTTACTATTGATTCACATGATTTACTATTATGGGAGTTGGTACAAGTTTGATAATACTTGCAGGACTAAATTAAAAAGAAAGAAAAAGATGAAGGTATTGTACTATAATATTTCGAGCCCCAAAACGTGCAATTATCGAAACTATGTTTTCCTATAAATAGAAGCTCATTCTTCTTCATTTCTCACTAATTCACTAAAGCTATAGAGCAATTATTATAGAGAGAAATTATAGAGAAAAGCTATAGAGAGAAAATCTATAGAGAAAAAGAAGAAGAGAAGTCTACTGCCTCACTACTCCTATATCCAGTTTCTTTCAAAGGTAAGGGGTATTATTTCTTACGTATTCATGAAGAGAACTTCTGTTATTCCATTCTTTATTATTATGTTGGAATAACCTGTTTATGCGAAGTACCGCATACATGGTGAAATTCTTCTATTATTCTGTTCTTTATTATTTTGTCGGAATATCCTATCGGTGCGTATTACGCCTGATCTGGTTTCATTAATTATTCTATTGGAATAACATGTCTGTGCGGTCTATCGCATGCATGGTGATTTCTGTTGTTATTCCATTCTTTATTATTCTGTTGGAATATCCTCACATACATGCGTTTACTGTACAACTGGTTCCGTCTTTATTATTTTGTTGGGAATAACCTGTCTGTGCGGTCTCTATCGCATGCATGGTGAATCCTTCTGTTATTCTATTCTTTATTATTCTGTTGAAATAACTTGTCTATGTGGATTACCACATGCATGGTGAATGGTCCTTTGTATTTCATTCCTTATTAAATTGTGGAAATGATCTGTTTACGTGGATTATGATGAAAGTCATAATAAAAGTATTGGACTGGTGAAAATCATGGGTATATGTGGTATTAGTAAGTGTTATGATGAGTTATGTTGGTTATTATGTGAAAACATGAAAGTTTCTTAGAAATCACAAAGGGTTGAAAAATCATATTTTGGTGAAAATAGAACATGAAATTCAATTGACCATATCTCCTATTATATTTTGAATTTTTGAGTGAGGTCAAGTTCTAGAGTTAGGTCTATGAGTTTTGTAACCTATCCAAGTGGAATCACTGGAAAAGGTGTTGTATATTTTCGTGTGGACTGATTTTAGCAAAGGAGTCAAAAGCTATAATTTACGAAAAAGCTACTGTCCATAAATTTAAAAGGGCTGTTTCGGCCACTTAAATTGTGAGAAAAATTTCGGCCTTTTGGGACATGAAAATATATGGTATGAAGTACCTACTGTACAGAAAATGAGCTCATTCCGACATAAAATGAGCAAGTTATGACCATTTTAATATTTAGGTTTTTCCGACGAAAAACGCTATAACTGGAGTTCTATAACTCCGATGACCATGAAATTTAAACTGGAAGCTCACGTTAACATGTGTAAGATCCTGCCAAGATTTGGGAATTTCTTGAGTTAACCTTGAGGTAGCTAATTTCTTAAAGAATTAATTAGAAATTGATTTTTAAAAAATAGTAAATGAATTTTAAAAATTCCGAGAAAAATATATGTTCAATATGGGACTATATTATGCTTAATCCCAGAAAAGAATAATTTTTGGGACTGATTTGATATTTTTTATGAAAATAGTTTAGTTACGAACATATGAGTTAAATATGTTATGTGAAGTTGAAGAATTGGTAAATAGGATTTTATGGCTTGAGAATCCTATATAAGGTATGTGCAGATTTTTGATGAATAATTTGATCATTGGTAATGAAATCTTATGAGTATGACATTTTTGAATGATTAAATGCATTATTTGGTAAAGTATAAACAATTAAATTAAATTATTTATAAGTTTAAGAATTGATTAAAATATTTTTTTAATATTAATAATATTAGATTATGATTTTATTAAGTGATTGATAATATTTGGATAAATTTAAAATCTTTAATATTTATCCTTATTTTTGTTGGATTAATGTTTATATCATTGTCATCATCCTCATGCTTATATTATGTTAAAAGTCATCTGTGGCCTGTAGTGCATAGATGGACTTTGTATGATTATGACCAAGGATTATTCGGTATAATTATGACCGTAATGTTATAAATGATGTGAAAAAAAGTCCTCATTGGCCCGTAGTGCATTGATGGACAGTTTTTGGTATGATTATGGCTACGGATTCTCTTCGGCCAAGGGTGCAAAGATGAATTATTTTATAGCATAATCAGGACCGTTGATGAAAACACAATTATCTTTGGCCCGTAGTGCATGGATAATTCGTGGTCGTGATACTAAAGAATATCCTTGCCTGTAGTGCAGGGATTATTCGATGATGTGGATTAATTATTGAGCTGAGTCTCAGCAATGAAATATTAATTCATGGATGTGATAATAATGAATATCCTTGGCCGTAATGCATGGATAATTCATGGATATGATATTAACAAATATCATTGGCCATAGTACAGGGGTGATTCGATGATGTGGATTATTTATTAAGCTGAGTCTCAGCATTACTGGTTTTACAGTTGAATATCTTTGGCCGTAGTGCAAAGATGAATGAATTTATTAGTGTGATTATGAGCAGGAATTGTGATTTGGTATAACCATGATTTTTGATGTTTCAGGTGAAGATAGGTGATGAAAATTATCTTCGTCCTGGTGCGAAAAGGAATTCGTAATCACAATTATGATTATGAGTTATTCATATGATCGTGATGAAATTGTTGATTGATGTTATAGGGATAAAACATTATTGGTGGACTTTTAACATGGAGAAGATAATAGACGATGGTCTATTTGACTCTTTAATGGATTGCTTTCGTTTACGCGCATCTATGGTTGAAAAGTTTTATCATCTACCATATGTTCTAAATCTCTGAGTTATTATTGATGAAAACTATTGATAATGTAATTATCTTTAGTCATGATATTCTTTACTGGGCTAGTTGTGCTCACCATTTTGCTTCACAATTCCTTTCAGGTAATAAGAGTGTAGCTGGGTCGAGCGGGGATAACAAGGGAATAGAATGGTGGTCTATAGTTGTTGAGGTTCTCCCTAAATAGTATGGTAATAATTTTATTGAGAACTTTAGATAAGTGTGTCGTATTGTATACATCATTTGATATTTAATTTTGGTGAACCAAATAGGGTGAGGTGAACCCAACTTTGGAAGGGTGTTTTGCCATTATCATACAATATGTCTAATAACATACAACCTCGTGTTATCATAAGACAGGGTTATGCACATCCACTTGCTGAGTATATCTACGAGCACTACTTATATGATCTTGGAGTTTATTTGAAATATAATTTTCACTTAGATACAGTAAAGATAGTTATATGCCAAGAGAAGACTCACCATTGGAAAGAAGATGATAGTAATCTTCTCGTTTTTCTTTGGGGTCTATTGGGTCAACCAAGGATAATTCTGTGGACATATGATATCTATTATAACCTAGACGCATGGCCTCCCATGTACGAAGGTTTCATTGAGCACTTTCCAAAGATTTTAATTCCTAAAACAATTTTTTTACTATACTTTTATGTAAAGTACCATTGTAAGTTGTGATCGAGGCACCATGAGAGTTACATACATTTGTATTAAAACTCACAGTTTAACTGTGGTCGTATTCTGCACGACAGTTCAACAGTTGTATAAATGAAGTTGTATTTGATTTTTATAGTGTGATATCTGGCGACTAAGAATGGGTGATGTATACCTATTTTGGGGGCATCACATAGTAACTAATTTATGAACGGTCCAGATTGATTTACTTTTAAACGGACGGTCCAGATTGATTTAATAAAATATTCTAATAAAACAAAATCTTTTAAATAAAATATAATATATTCTATTTATAATCTAATAAAACGAATAACTTTATAAAAGTATTTTGTTTTATATAAAAAGATTTTACTATGCAAAACACTATGCAGGCACTATGTAACACTATGCATAATAAATATAATATATTCTAATTATTGTCTAATAAAACAAATAACTTTATAAAAGTATTCTGTTTTATATAAAAAGATTTTACTATGCAAAATACTATGCATAATAGAATATTATATATTCTATTTATAGTCTAATAAAACGAATAACTTTATAAAAGTATTATGTTTTATATAGAAAGCTTTTTTGTTTTATTACATTAATAATACTAATAAAATAAAACTCATCATCATTATTATAATTCACACTATTAATCGACTAGGTCATTCCCAAGAAAGAGGGGGCTTTCCAATAAGGATTTTTCCCTATTGGCGCGCAATTAGGTGACCAAACCTCTCCTTGGTAGAACTTCTAGACATCGTTAATATTGCAAATAATAATATTAATAACTTTGTTATCTCAATTATTGATTTAATAATATATAAAATATCGACAATAATTGAATCAAATAACATGAGATACTATGCAATAATTACTGCAACAATAATTGAACAAAACCGAGTGACTTCTCATAAAGCATCAATAATCAATACCGTGTGTACTATATGCAACCACGCCAGACATCGTACTTTACTACCGAGTAGTTCAACAGTTTTAACGGTAAAACTTTCATCGTTATTTTCATAAAAGTATTTTTATTGTTTTCTTAATCCGACAATAATTCTGTTGTGGGGTCCACCAATGATTGTACCGTCGTACGGATATTCCCCGACAAAAAGAATATTCCTCGACCAATCGAATATATTACAAAAACTTGCATACTTTTCAAAATTTATAAATATTACCCACAACTATAACATTATATCAAATTCATTCCATAATATTCAAAAAAATATTTCGAGAAATTTAAATCTTTATTCATAAAATTTGAGGTCTCACATTTACTATTTATATATATATATATATATATATATATATATATATATATATATATATATATATATATATATCTCTGTCATCAAACTCTATTTGATTGAGCCTCGGATATACATCCTGAGCGTTTATTACTTTTATATATATAAATACTTATATATATATATATCATTATCGAACTCGCTTAAATTAGGAGCTGGATTTAACATCTGAGTGCGTTTATTGCTTTTATATATATATATATATATACTTAATATATATATATATATATATATATATATATATCAAGTTATCGAACTCGCTCGGTGGGAGCCTAGATTTAACATCTCAATGCATTTATTACTTTTATATATATATATATAAATACTTATATATATATATCATTTCAAGTATCGAACTCTGCTTCGATTGAGCCTGGGTGTGATATCTGGTGCATTTACACTTTTATATATATATATATATATATATATATATATATATATATATATATATTATTTACATTTCAATCAGTTTGGAGATCACTTTGTGGCCATTTCCGCTTATATACATACATATATATATTTACATTTTTATGCTGCTTGGATCTAACTTCGTGGCCTTTTATACCTTTTATATATATATATATATATATATATATATATATATATATATATATATATATATATATATATATATATATATATTACATTTCATGTCTTGCACTGGATTTCACTTCGTAGTAGATTATTTTTATATATATTTACAACTTATATATATATATATATATATATATATATACATACATATATATACACACACAACTGTTTATCAGTCTGCGGGTTAGATTTGCCTAAATCTGGCTATTTCTCACTTTAACCGGTTCATGTTGACTAAACTAAAACCGTTGAAGCTGGAATGCTTAGATTTACTTAAATCTAATTTGTTTTCTAGCTTTTGCTATGGGCTAGATTTGTCTCAATCTAGCTATTTCTCACTTTAACTGGTTCATGATGACTAAACTGGAACCGATAAAGCTGAAATGGTTTAGATTTATTTAAATCTAGCTCTTGTTTTAGCTTTTGTACATATTACTTTATCATGTGAGCCTAGGAATAATGTGATCACAGATTCAGTCTCTGAATCTAGATTCGGTTCCCGTGATGGACATTTTCAGCTGCAGCCAATTTGTAAATTATTCACGGTGTCTGAATTTTCTTAGATGACTCTCATGCCCACAAGGAGTTCGGCGCTGCTATGTATCTTATTTTCTCGAAAATGTTTCGCATCTCAAAAATAATAAAAACAATCAACCCGAACACATAATAAAATGGAAGTATCAAAGGTCTCAATTACTATTGAGCATAAGGGTTTGAAAAACCTATTTTGCAAACATCATTGTTATATTTCGTTAAAATTGAACATTTATACAAAATTCAAACCTTTTGTATATAAGAGGTGCAAACGAGACATAACACTACTTCCAGATAACTGCACATAAACCACACACACACACATTCAGATAAAAGTTTAAATTGAAAAGTGGCGGTAACCGTATTATCACGGATGTCGGGGGTGCCTAGCACCTTCCCTCCGCATAATCAAGCCCTCGGACCTTAATGAATTTCGGTTTTGCAGACCCGTTAAATAGTGTCACATCACTAGGTCTATGTGCAAACCATTTCTCGATTGAGTTGGTGCAACCATTTAAAAATACCAACTGATGACTCTTACAGTCAAATCGTCGACATATACATGTTGGACCTTTTCAAACTTATTATTTTTAATCAAATCTCACCTCACATGAGAACACCAAAAGACAAGAACAAAAAGGGACAAATAAAAATCTCGACGTCGACAATTTCCTTTCCAAAATTCTGTATTCTCCATGTCAGTCTTCATCTTCTCGTTCACCGCCAACAGGTCTTCATGCTGACCCTTGGTATGAACTAAGTCCCACTCCGTGTTTCCAAGTTTTGAGTCAAGTTCCTGAATATCCGCATCCTTTTGCTCTATCGAAGCATGATGCATCTCAACCATCTCCTTCAGCTCCTCAACTTCGTCCTGTAACTCTATGTTACGGTCATACAGAGCATCATACATCTCGGCTGATATGGAGTTTGGTGGAAACTCCTCAAGATCATCTTCCTCATCATCCTCCTCTATCTGCTCAGAACTATCATCCTCGGGATCGGTCACAGGCTCATCCTAATGGATCAACTGCTTCCGCACTACATGAATATACTAGGGCTCATCATCTATAGGTATCTGGGGTATCGCTTCCCTAGCTGGACTGGATCCTCCTTCGTTAGACATCCTGACAACAAAATATTTTAAGTTTTACTTAATATTTTCGATACTCGGGAGCACATAAGTTATTAACACATTGCACATAATGTCTTTTATTATTTAGCTTCAATGGATACCTTAATCCATTTCTTAAAACTCGATAAGAGTTGAACACCTCTATATTCTCTGTCTCCTTAAAGGTTACTTCCTAAGGTTTCCCCACCTAAGGTTCATAACCTAAAGCTTTGATACCAACGTGTGACACCCCCAAATCTAGGTACTTCATTCCCATAGGATTTGGTACTCACTTATCAAAAACAATTACATCTGGCTACCCTTAATCAAATGATAAAGACATAATTTAAATAACTTAAACAATAATCTTTCCCATAAAAGGGTTACATCGTAATCTCAAATAATCCCAGGTAATCTAACCTTAAAAATTATTACATAAGTTGCGGAATACACCACATATTAAAACAAGTCTTTAACATGATTAATTAAAATAATATTCTCATAAGTCTTCAGCACTTGGACAATTTGCCCTTTCCTTTGCTAGTAGATGGCTCATCAACTTTCTCCACTTTAGCTGCAGTGTTAATTGCAAGAGTGAGCAAACAATTGCTCACTGATATAGGAAGTAGCAATGATAACAACATGAGAATGAACAACGAATGCTGAATAATAATGAACTTGTCCTACGGATTAAAAATAGAAAACAAGTTCGAAAATCAATATTTGAGGGTCTTAAGACCACAAACTATGTCTCTGGTATATAGGTATTATTACCTCAACCTTAACAGTCTTTTAGACTATACAAACCATTTTTAACGTACTTAGGGGGATCAGCCCTTTGTACCATGTATTATGCACAAACATCTAAACGGTACACGTAAAAAATCCCATATGCCAGGGTTGTTCGTCGCAGCTTGAATTTAGGATTTTCGCACTAACGAAAGTTTAGCTCGGAACTAACTTATCAATGGTTCTAGAATTCTAGAACACCATTCCATAGTAGACTAATTCAATCAATAAGGGTTTAATATAATCAATCTAAAATTGAACAAGATTATCAAGATCAAGGATCGAATAACAACAGTATATAATTGAATAAACATGATATACATGCAAAGTGCTATATTCAAAAGAGTTAGAACAATCTTTTATGAATCAATGTATTAGAATAATATATGCTTTGAATAATATTAAGGAAAATAAAGCTCGCTCGATGTAACAAATTAGGTTACAAGAGCTTGCACAAACATACTCAACATAAACTAGGCTTATTCAACTTTATAAGAATTTTAGGAACTTATACAATATCGATTTAGGAATGGGAACATACATTCAATATGAAAAGAATGAAGTTAGAAAGCTTTCTCAATGTAAAGAGTTAAGGTCTAGGAACTTGCCTTGTTTGTAAGCTACACAAGTGTAAAATAATCTCCAATTATCCTACACATATCATTACAATCGCAACAATTATTAGTTGTATGAATATTAACACTATGGGTATTAAACCATCATTTAGGTCATAACCCTAACCTAGCACCTAACCATTTAGGCTAACATACTTAACAAATCTGAAATCGCATTACGAGCCAACATAACTTACTCGTTCACTTCTAACTTTTGAAAACATCACTTTTAGTTTCATTATATAACTCAATTAACAATTACCTAAAACTCTTTTACACTTTGTATTACAACACCTTACAATCTTTTATTGTAGTCCACTTTATATTTTAATATCCTTAACATGCATGCTAAACTAACTCAAGTCCGTTACGCATGACCTGCAATTAAGTAGACTTCATTGTATCATGATCGGGTTACTCAATGGCCACACGCCAATAATACATCATTATCATCAAGCGGCATTAATGCAACGCTACCACACATTATTAGGCTGCAATGTGTCACGTCGCGATGCCTCGGTTCCAGCTTTTGAAGCTTCAAAATCGACTTCTGCTTTGGCCAAAAATCCTAATTCTACAGAAAATCACCCAACTTCAACATCTAAAACTTTGTAACATCATTGTTACACATGCTAAACATCATTTTATATACAAAACATTACATATACATCATTTTGAGGAATCAAAACCATAGTTTTTCCAAATTTCTTCATTTTTGACACTTTTAACGAATTTGATCGCCACGAATTCGTTTCTTAACCAATTAACATAATTCGAACTATGCCGCTTTCATTTCTTAACATATTAACATAATCCATTAACAAATTACAGATTATAACAAGTATTAATCATGAAAATTTGTACTTTCTAAAGCCATTTTTCAAATATGAACACTATTAGTTATACGTCCTTCTTATAATTCAATTTCACGTGTATGACAATCAACAATTATGTATATATATATTAATAATAACAGATTTCACAAAAACCATACATATAAATTTATTTTCAACAACAATCCAACATACTTCCAACAATAATAACAAAACTTAATAGTTAAAATTAAAGTAGGTCATACCTTGATTAGCAAGAACAATTAGCAACCCTTCTCTTTCTCTTGACAATCTCAGAACAACTACTTTCTTCTCTAAATTCTCTGTGATTCTCTCTTTTCTCCCAAGCTCTCTCTCTCTAACCCTCTGCTTTTTAGCCTTAGACAAAATACGCTTAGAAAATATAACTGGCCATAATCCCACGTTCTCTTTCAGTTATAAAAATAAGATATTTGCGTCAGTTGAATAAGCCAAAGGCCATAAGGCCTTGTTTGGCTAACCAGAATTTCCCCCAACTAGATTATTTTTATATTATTCTTATTATATAGTTTTCATGTCACACCATTAATTTAGTTAATTAAATAACTTTAGTTTAGCTAATTTAAATAACTTATAATAATAATAAAATTATTATTATCATTATACCTTATAATTAATAAATAATTATATATCTAATTTAATTAATAAATTAGAAACAACACTTTATTTAATTTATTCATTTAATATTAAACAATTCACTTAATTTAATTATCTTCTTAAATATTAAGCAATTGATTTAATTTAAATATTTTCTTAAATTAAATCCTTCAAATAAAATTATCATTATTCAACTCAATTAACATTAATTAATTTAGTTACTAAATTAATTCACCACAATTCATCAATTATTTATTTTCTTCAATAAATAAATTATTTAAAATATTTATTTAATTCAATAAATATTTAAATTAAATTACAAATTTCTCGATCGTTACATGGGAGCAATATAAAGTTGGACGTATTTGGTTTATCAGTTACAGAATTTTGGGATTCTGCAACTGGGAATTGACTTAGTGGATGTAGGATAGTCAGTACCTCATGTTCGTTCTTTGAAAAGGAGTTATTTGTGAGTAACATCTTGGTAAAATTGAAACTGCCTGGGAATCCATGAGCTAGCACAGAGATGGCTGGAAATTCTTTGAAGCTCTAAAACATGTGATTCCAGGAGTTTAGAATTTGAGCTTGATGGAAAGGCATCATGGGTAGATAGGAGAACATCTGCTCATAGTTAGCTCTTCTGTACCCATTAATGCCTACAGCTATGACCTCAACCTCATCCTCTTCTTTGTCTTCATTCGAAGAGTCCACTATATCAATTTCTTCATTTTGTTCCTGCTCTGGTTCGCCCTCATTTTCTGTAGGAACCTCTTCTTCTGTCATGGGGATATCATGAGCCTCCTCCTCAACATGATCATCCTCTTGCACGATTAGTAGCTCCCCCTCAGCTGGAGCATTTTCTAGGATGAGAGCTTCAGGCCTCTCCCCCTTAGCTGATGTATTTTCTATAGTTAGAACTTCTGGTATCTCCCCCTCAGCTTGAGCAATCTTTTTGGCTTTCTTTGGATACTTCATTTTCAGCAGCCAATTCTTTGTCGTCCTTCTTGAGTACTCCTTCATTGACAAGGATATACTTCTTCACCAGTTTTTGTCTTGGTTTTCTAGGCTGAACCACAGCCTCAGGACTTTCTTGAGCTTCAGCTTTGCCATGTTGATAAGCCAGAAAATTTGATGTAGCAACTTCATTGCTCGAGGTGTTCAGTCTGGTCTCTACGATCGGTAGAGGCTCTACAATCGAAGAGATAGATGGCCTCTTGGATTTGTGACTGATTTTGTTCTTCTTCAGCAGCTGTGATATGATAGCTTTGTCTTCTTCTGCTTCAGCCTGTTGTTGTTTTCTTCTTAGGATCCTTAGAGTCTCAATGTCAGAGGACTCTACAGGTTTATCAGTAGTTGATCCTTGGGGTTCTTCTGTCATTCTAGCCTTTAGCTTTCTCTTGCCCTTGCTTTTTCTGATTAGGGCAGTGGGTTCTTCCTTGTTGGTTTCTGCTTCTTCTTCTTCAGTTTCCCTGATGACTGACATATTTCCTGGAATCCCTTATTCCTTTGCATCAGCAGTCCTTCCGCTGGACTTAGACATCATTCGCATATTTTCTGCTGGATTCCTTTTCCAGTTCACGAAGAGTTGCTGGGTCATTCGTCTGTTTGGATTGATGGATTCTCCTTCATCATCCCCAATTTTGTCACCTAGAGCAGACTGTAGGATAATGCTTATAAATCGCCTGTAGAGCATCTTTTGAGAGCTCTTTGTCTTCTTTGAGCTGGTGATCCACTTTCCAATCCATTCAATCAATAGAGCTCCACAGTTAAGTTGTATTCCATAACATATGGCGGTCATGAGCTTGAGTTGCACTTCATTTACAGAATCGTGACCAGAACTCTTGCAACATATACATTTTCCAATAATATAAGCCAAAAATTCATACCTCTGAGGAAACTCCTTCTTCTTGTATCCTTTGATAGAGGGGGATTTCTTATGATGCATCATTTTAAGTCCCTCGTGGAAGTCTATGCCATCTATGAACGAATACCCTTCAGATTTGAAACCTAGGGCTAGGTTGATGTCCTCAGCCTTCAGCCTGATTTCTACGTCCCTGACTCTCGTAGTGATGGCGTCATTTTCAAACACACCATTTCTGTAGAATTCTTTCACTAGCTTAGGGTAGATCAATGTGTCTGTACCCAGAGCCTCTTCGAGACCAGCCTTCTTTAATAATGACAGAGTTTTGTGAAACTTGGGTTCAGCTATTTTGAACTCATCAAAACAGAGTCTATAGCCAGAGATGACGTTGGAAGCCGCCATTAATTTCTTTGCAAAGAGTATGACTGGCTGAGCTTTCTTTAGGGTTTTTTCTTGAGAGAGAATGAGAGAGAGATGAGCTTTTTGAACTTCTGATTTCAAAAGGACTATTTCAATTTGTGCTTGTAACTTCCCTCTCTCTCCATTTTTCTTAGTGGGACAGGTGTCGAATTCTGCTTGGCTCTATGAATCTGACTGAGGAGGATTGTACAGAATTGCCCTTAACTCCTTCTGAGCTAATATATTCTTCAGAAGGACTACGATCGTTGAGATGGTCCTTGGAATCGTTGAGTCTATTCTACATTTATCGAGTCTGCTCAGCCATCGTTGAGTTTGTTCAGCAGTCGTAGTGTCTGAGCTGCAATCGTCGAGTCTGAACGAGTCCTTATGATGAACTTTTGATTTAGCATTCTTCTTGGTTTAAGGTAACTTAGGAAGGGCCAACCTTATTGAATGAATCAAGGGTTAGATTTGTCCCTGAGGAGCTTATTAGAGAGATTGCTTTGTTTTGTCGAGCTTTCGTCATCACAAGATGCTCCTTTGTTTTGTTGATGGATTTCTGCTATTGTTAAGTCTGCACTGCGATCGTTGAGTCTACACTACGATCGTTGTCTTTTATGATACTTCAGCTCTACGGCCGTGGGCTTCCTTTGATCATGTCTATGATTTCATACATAGCCTTTAAATATGTATAGTTAGCACAAACTAGAGCATATTTTTCATGGTTATAAGTTAAGCATGCCTAGCTCACTTATTAACTTGTTAAATCTGGATTCATCTAAAGGTTTTGTAAAGACATAAGCAAGTTGGTTTTCAATAGGGATATATTGTAAAGATATAGTTCCATTTTGCACATGATCCCTAATGAAGTGATACCTTATTTCTATATGCTTAGTCCTAGAATGCATGACAAAATTATGAGTTATAGCAATTGCACTTGTGTTGTCACAGTGAATGGGTATGGATTTGAATTCAAACCCATAATCTACCAACTGATTTTTCATCCATAGGATCTAAGCATAGCAGCTGCCAGCAGCAATGTATTCAGCTTCTGCAGTTGAAGTAGATACTGAATCTTTCTTCTTGCTAAACCAGGATACAAGTCTGTTTCCTAACAATTTACAGGTGACACTGGTACTTTTTCTATCTATTTTGCAGCCTGCAAAATCAGCATCTATGTATCCTGTTAGTTCAAATGAGGACTCCTTGGGATACCAAAGCCCCAAGTGAGGTGTAACCTTGAGATACCTGAAAATCCTCTTTACAACAGTTAAATGAGATTCTTTAGGATTAGCCTGAAATTTAGCACAAATGCATGTTGCAAACATTATATCTGGTCTACTGGCAGTTAGATATAAAAGAGAGCCTATCATACCTCTATATTGAGTTATATCAATACTTTTACCCTTTTTATCTTTGTCAAGTTTGGTTGCAGGAGCAATTGGGGTTTTCATGGGAGAGGCTGATTCCATGCCATACTTCTTAAGTAAGTCTTTAATGTACTTGGCTTGGTTTTTAAAGATTCCTTCATCAGTCTGCTTTACTTGTAGTCCAAGGAAGAAATTGAGCTCACCCATTATGCTCATTTTAAACTTGCTCTGCATAATCTTGGAGAATCTCTTGCATAATTTTTCATCAGTAGATCCAAAAATAATGGCATCAACGTATATTTGAACTAATAAGACTTTATCTTTATGCTTTCTAAGAAATAGTGTGGTATCTACTCTACCTCTAGTGAACCCATTTTTAATAAGAAAGTTAGTTAGTGTTTCATACCATGCTCTAGGTGCTTGTTTAAGATCATATAAGGCTTTGTCTAATCTAAAGACATAATTAGAAAGAAATGGATTGATGAAACCTGGAGGTTGCTCTACGTAGACTTCTTCTTGAAGTTCACCATTCAAGAATGCACTTTTGACATTCATCTAAAAAACCTTGAATTTCATGTGAGCAACAAAGGCAAGGAATATTCTGATAGCTTCTAGTCTAGCAACAGGTGCAAATGTCTCATTGTAGTCAATGCCTTCTTCCTGAGAGTAGCCCTTGGCCACTAGTCTTGCCTTATTCCTGGTTATTACTCCATCTTCATCCATCTTATTTCTGAAGACCCACTTGGTTCCAATAACAGGATGATTCTTTGGTCTTGGTACCAGTCTCCATACTTTGCTTCTTTCGAACTGATTAAGTTCTTCCTGCATGGCCTCTATCCAGCTGGAGTCTTCCATAGCATCCTCTATCTTCTTAGGTTCCATTTGTGACAGGAAGCTTAGATAAAAGCATTCATTTTGGGTGGCAGCTCTTGTTTTGACTCTTGCACTCGGATCTCCGATGATTAGATATTTAGTGTGATCTCTTGCCCATCTGATTCTTGTTGGGACATCTGTTCTTATGCCTTCTTGTCTTACATTTTCAAGATCTATTTCTTCTTCTTGGTGTGGAGGTTCGTTATCTGGCATAGGCCTCTCTATGATCTCATTTTCTTGCTCAATGATTTCACTATCTGGCACTACGATCCTAGGGTTGAGCTCGACGACCTCGTTCATAGTGTCTGAACTGTTGTTCATAGTGTCTTGAAGCACTATTTTGTCTAAGTCTGTCTCATCAAAGATGATGTGAATCGAGACTTCAACACTCAGTGGCTTCTTGTTAAACACTCTGTAGGCCTTACTGTCTGTGGCATATCCAAAAAATATTCTTTCGTCTGACTTTGGTTAAAACTTTGTAAGTATTGTTTTCCATTATTGAGGATGTAGCATGCACAGCCGAAAACATGAAAGTAGCTGACACTTGGCTTTCTTCCTTTCCATAGTTCATAAGGAGTCTTCTTAATCGTAGAGTGTATGAGTGATCTGTTCTGAGTGTAGCATGTAGTGTTGACAACTTCTGCCAAGAAGTATTCAGGCAGATGGGCTGCTGCTAGTAGAGTTCTTCCAGCCTCTATCAATGTCCTGTTCTTTCTCTTAGCTACTCCATTTTGTTGGGGAGTTTATGGAGCTGAGAAGTTGTGACTAATGCCATTATTTGTGCAGAACTTGTCCATTTTTGAGAAGTCAAATTCTCTGCCATGATCACTCCTTATCGCCTTGATTTTTTCCCCTTTCTCGTTCATCACCAATTTGAACATCTTAATCAGTTGGGAGCATGTTTCATCCTTTGAGGTTAGAAAGAACACCCATGTAAATCTGGTGTAGTCTTCGACTACGACCAGTGAGTATCTCTTTCCTCCAAGGCTCGTCATTGGAATTGGCCCAAAAAGATTCATATATAGCAACTGCAGAGGCTTGTCAATTGAGTTGACAATTTTGCTTTTGAATGAGCATCTGGTCTGCTTTCCAAGTTGACAGGCATTGCACGGCCTTTCTTTGACGAAGTTGAACTTGGGTAAGCCTGTAACTAGATATTTTGAAGCTAATTTGGACATGCTTTTGAAGTTGAGATGATATAATCTTCGATGTCATAGCCAGCTCATTTCTTGAGATGCTTTAGCCAGAAAGAATATAGTCTCATCTGAGCTCAGTTGTCCAAGGTTTACTGTGTAGACATTTCCTTCTCTTGTTCCGGTTAGCTTTACAGCAGATGTCTTCAAGTCTCGGACTTGACATTGATTATTGAGGAATGTTACTTGATGACCATTGTCGCAAAGTTGGCTAATGCTTAGAAGATTGTGTTGTATTCCTTCCACATAGGCCACTTTGCTGAAAGATAATGCACCATTTCCAACTGAGCCATATCCTCTTGTCTTGCCAGAGCCATTGTCTCCAAAGATGACCGAGGGACCCTCCTTTTGTATGTAATTAGACAGAAGGGCTTTGTTCCCAGTCATGTGCCTTGAGCATCCACTATCCAGATATCAGGTTGTGATCGTGGAGCTCTTTTCCTGTAGTAACATTAAACCTTCATTTTGATACCCATATTTGCATGGGTCCTACTTTGTTAGTGCCCTTGGGGACCCAAACCTGCTTGATTTTGGGTCTCATATGCATGGAATTATAATGACATTTTGCTTCCTTGTGGCCAACTTTGTAGCACACAAAACATCTAATATGATGCATGTTTGTGTGTGTGTGAAAATTCTTCCTCCATTTTGACTTTTGTGGGTTATTGGTCATCCTATTGTTAAGATGGTATTCCTTCTTCCATGTGTTCTTGTGTTTCATAATTTGTGAGGAGTATACCTTACCTCTACTGTACCTTCCCAATTGGTTCGTAGAGCTTATCTTACTGGAGTACTCTACGATCCTTCGAGGTTGGTGAGTAGTGGCTGAGTTACTCTTCTCTTTTCTGAAACCCAGACCGGCATGAGATCCCTTTTTCCTAGGAACATGGATTGAATCAGTAGAGCAAGGTTTGACAGGCTCATCCTTCTGTGAGAATTTCACAAATATAATGCCTCTACTAAAACTTGAGGCATTACTAGTGCTAATTTCCTTTACTTTTTCCACACATGGCTCTGAGGTAGATCCCCCAAAGCCTAACCTGTTCTGTCAGAGATACTTCTCTAGGTAGAGATTAGGGAGTCCATGGACGAAGAGGATTTATTGTGACGATTTGATTTTGTTTGAGTTATGATTCTGAGGACAGAATCCTTGTAAGGAGGGAATGATGTAACATTCCAGAATTTTAATTATAATATTAAATATTTATTGAGTTATATAAATATTTAATGGATGTGTTTATCATTGAATAAATATTTTTTTTAATTGATTTGATTTTTATTTGGTTATTTATTTGTTAAATAAATAATTAATGAGTTAAGAAATTATTATTATGTTGATATTTCAATTTGATGGTTAATTATTTGTATTGAGTTATGTGATTGTTATTTGAATTAATTAAATTAAAAATGAAAGCTTGATTAAATAAAGTGTGACAAATAACTATAGTATAAGGAGTTATTAAAAATAAATTAAAGTTGTTTTAATCTAGTTTTACCCAAACAATGCTTAAGGATATAAACTCTTTAATTTTAAATGATTTGCCAAACAAAGCCTTATGGCTCTTGGATTTTCTCTTTTCAATTATGAATTTTACTATAACAAATAAAATAAATAAATAAATAAAATAATAAATAATATATATTATAACTGATAACTTATTATTCTAATTATTATAACGTCGGTTTCAGAGGTTTGGGTGTGTGTGTTGGGTTAAGTTTTATTATACGTAAGAATCATTTGGCCTAAGTCTACTGAGGAAGAAAGGGAGAAAAGTTACAGAGAATGGAAAGAGTTGAGAGGAAACTTGTGAATCTTCACAACAATTCCAGTGATTAGCAACGATTGTCTGAGTAATTGAAGGTATGTTTATAACCTTAG
This sequence comes from Panax ginseng, assembly GCA_020205605.1. Classification (NCBI taxonomy): domain Eukaryota; kingdom Viridiplantae; phylum Streptophyta; class Magnoliopsida; order Apiales; family Araliaceae; genus Panax; species Panax ginseng. The sequence continues at coordinate 172,525,260 of CM035132.1, forward strand.
TGTTATATATATGTGTATATACGTGCATATGTATTTCACGGCAAGAATTTTCTTATGTTCTGTAAAATCGATTGTTGAATTATGGACATATATAGTTGATAATTGTGGTTATACATGTTTATAATGCTTGAGATTATGTTTAAACAATAATTGCATTCTAATTTCGGTTTACAATAGGAAGAAATAGTAACAGTGTTTGTGTTCTTCATATGGCTTGAGTAATTGTCAATTTTAGTGGCCAATTCATATGTGAAACTGTGAAATTGACGCTTGTATATGGTAGTTCATTAAGAAACGAGCATAATATAATTTGAATGGAGTGATTTGGTCAAGTAATGAATTCATAGTGATGAATTTTGTAAAGGATGTCAAGAAAATTGAGTTTTTCATGAAAACATGAAAATTGAGAAATTAAAATAGTTTTAGTTGATGTTAAATTGTACTAAATGGTTGAATATGTTAGCAATTATGTTTAAGATAGTTTTATATTTATTTTACATGTTATTATCACTGTTTGATGGGTGAAATTTGTGTTTGTTGGGCTAAAGTCGGCTACTGTTCATTAGCCTTCTCTGCGTCTGTCTGAAAGTAATCCGACGCAATGCTAAATGATGCTAAGTAAAAACTACAGGTAATTGCGCTTATGGCCCGAAGTTTTTATGCCTTAATTGCGCTCACATACCTCGTTTGAGATTCGATTTTCTCTCTTTACTGCTGAGACTTGAGTTAGCATCATAACATGGTCTGAAATTATGTTAGCATGTTAAATGTGTAATGTTAAGGATAGCATAACATAGTGAATTGTGGTTAATAAGTTTCAAAGTTGGAAATGATTAGTAAGTTATGAAAGCAATATGTTAGGACTTAGTGTATATAATGATTAGTAAATAAGTGTTGTGAAGGTTAACACTTAGAATTTCTGATATTTATATAGTAGCATAAAGCTTGTGCTAAAATGATAAGTTTAGCAAGAAATGTACATTTTATGGTATGTTAGCATATCTAATAAGTATTGTGGTTCTAAACCTGTGTGTAGGATATTAGAGTACGTGAGTTGTAATTGTATAGCTTACGCAAGAGGCAAGTTCCCTAACCTTTGCTACTTTATTATTCAGCAAGGTTACTTTTTACTGTTATGTTATACTTATGCAAATTCTCTATTTCTAATCTCTTGCTTAACGATTTATTGTCATGCAAGTTCTTTAACCCTCATTTATTGTTGAGCAAGTTAGTTAATCTTTGTGTCTTTATTTCAATCGAGGTTACCTTGGTTATTCAAAGTTTGTACTCATTTATTGTTGAGCAAGTTAGTTAATCTTTATCTCTTTATTCAAAGTTTGTATTAGTAAGAAGTGTGTTTATAGAACTCTAAGTTGCTTAGCGATTCTTTACCAATTCAACTAATCCTTAGTTGATGAATGTTCTAAACTCTAAATTACCCTTGAAGTCTACCCAAACCAAACTTCCTTTGGTTTGTTTATGTACTCACACAACTTTGAAAGCATGCATGTTGTTAGTGATAACATTTGTTAAACTTAGAAATTGTTAATACTCTAGCCTTATTGATTCATCGTTATACCTTGTTCATGAAAATATTTTAATCAAACCCTTGAATAGTTATTGGTTCCTATCCGATTCAACTAGTACTTGGTTGATGATCGTTCTAAAAATTTAGACTTCCTTTGAAGTTAATTCACAACCAAACTTCCTTTGGTTCGGAACCTGATAATCTAAGCTGAGATGAACAACCCTATATCAGGGGATTATTTTAAAGCTACGCAATAGCGTTAAAATGTTTGCGCAATACATGGTACAAAGGGCTGATCACCTGGAGTACAGAATGATGGTCCATATAGTCGTTTAGACTGTTAAAGGTTACAATAGAAACACCTATGAACCTAGGACATAGATGATGATTATAGTCTTTTAGACTGTTAAAGGTTAAAGTAGAAATACTTGAAAACCTAGAATAGAGTTTGTGGTCTTGTGTCCCTCGGTGTATTCTTTGATGTTGTTATCTATTGTTAACTTAAACGTTAATTATTCCTTTGAACTCATAGCTGTTGAATTAAAGTTTCTTGTTCCGGTAAGAATACTTTACCATTGAAAGCTCAGTTAATTGTCATTCATAAAACGTAATTGTATATTATCCTTCTTGTGGGCAATTGTTTGCTCACTCTTGCACAAAACAATGCAGATGAAGTTACGAAGTTTAAAGAGCTTTCTACAAGTACGGGCAAGGACAAAGTGCTTAATTAGACGACAACGTTTAATTTATCTTTTATTTATGAAGCTTATGTAATAGATTTATTTATGATCATGTTTTAATTTTTTTCGCTGATGATTGTAATAAAGGTTAGATGACCTAGGATTTATTTTAGATTATGGAACCCTTTTAATGGGAGATTGATTGTTTAAACTTTTGAGTTTAATAATATCCTTTGTTTATGGTTAGTCAGTTACGATTTAATTGGACAGTGAACACCAAATCTGTGGGGTTGAAGTGCCCGGCTTTGGGGGTGTCACATTTATTCCATGTAGAGATTGTCTTTTCTAGATCCTCAATTTTAGAGGTTAGACTTGACTCTCTTTTAGCATTGAGCTCATTTGTTTGTTTCAGGAGCTTATTCTCAGCTTCAAACTTGGAGAGAGAATTAGTACTTAGAAGGGCTGTTTCCAGTTCGTCTTGAACTTTTTCTTTCTCCTTTTGAAGAAGTGAATAGTCCTTAGTTAGAACTCTAAACCACTTCATGTATTGATGTAGATCGGATGTTATACCATGCAGTGCAGTTCTTAAGTCATCAATATCTACATCAGGAGAGTTGAAGTCAAATACCTCATCGATACTTACTTCATGTATGTTGGAATTTTGTTTGTCCTTGCATTTTTGGCCATCAGGAAAAGATTTGCCATTTGAGGATATTCATCATCTCCAGATTTTGGAGTTGAGTCATTGTCTGAGTTACTCCATGATCCTCCAGCTACAAGGCCTTTGTCTTTCTTCTGAGACCTTTTGTTGCCTTTGTATTCCTTCTTTGAATGTGATTTCTTCTTGAGTTTTTCTCTGAGGGGTTTGTTGCACTTAGCAATGAAGTGGCCAAGTTTCATGCAATTGTAGCATAGGTCATTCAATTGCTCCTGGCTGCTGTAGTTGCTGACTTTCTCCGGCTTGCTAGTTTTGCCTTATCGCATGAACCTTTTGAGTCTCTTCACCAGCATTGCAAAGTCCTCATCATCATCTTTATCGTAGTCAGAATCAACTTCAGTGTTGACTTTGGAGGTGTTCTCAGTTGCTTTGAGAGTAACACTTTTATCCTTCTTTCTTGTTTCAGACAAGGTTTCTTCTCGTTGAGTCAGCTCCAGTTCGTATGTAAGGAGGTTTCCATATAACTGTTGAACAGTCATTTCATGTAGATTCTTTGACTCTCTAATGGCAGTAGTTTTGGCATCCCACTTACTTGGTAAGGCTCTTATGAACTTTATGATTAGATCTTTGTTTGGCTAGATCTTTCCATATGCTCGTACAGAGTTAAGTAGAACATTAAATCTCTCGTAGGTGGCAGTGACGTTCTCTCCTTGAACGTGAGCAAACATCTCATATTGCTGAGTCAAAAGAGATTGTTTGTTTTCCTTGACTTCTTTTGTTCCTTCATGAATAATGAGCAATGTTTCCCAAACCTCCTTTGTTGTTTTGTTGTTGACCACATTTTCAAATAGATCATCTTCTAGGGATTGGAATAAGATATTCTTGGCCTTTTTGTCGAGCTGGACAGCTCTCTTCTTGTTTTCTGTCCATTCTCCTTTAACCTTGATCTATATTCTTTTTGGGTCGTCTGTAGTTGGTGCAAGCTTTGTAGGAACATAGGGCCCATTTTGAACAGTTTCAAATAGATCTTCATCTATTGAATCCATGTAAGCTTGCATCCTAACCTTCTAGTTAGTGAATTTATCTTTGTTGCACATAGGTGGCATGCTGCCTCCTTCAGTCTTTGATTCGCTTGGTAAGTGTGCCATTGGATCTACTTAAGCTTTGTAGGCTATAGAATAGAACCTGCTCTGATACCAGTTGTTAGTTCCCGGAGGCACAATAGTTATCTAGAAGGGGGGGGGGGGGTTGAATAGATATTTAAAAATCTTTTAATTTTACTTTGAGATTTAAGCACAGCGGAATTAATGTTTGTTTGATCTCCCTTTTAGATATAGCGAGTTTAATGAAGGTGAGGTAGTTATAACAATTATAGCAGTTATAGCAAGAATGAAATAGACACAGTTATTTTTAAGTGGTTCAGAGCACTTAAAGCTCCTATTCCACTCTTCTACTCCTCGAGTAGGAAATCCACTAAGAATGTCTTTTACACTTTCTAAATCTCGCAGATTCCTTCTAGACCAACAGTATAGGCACTTCTTAGTTCACTCTTGAACTCTTTAAGTCCAGCAGACTTGGTTCTTCACAGTTCAGTTAGAACTCTTCAAGTCCTTCTGACTTGGAACTCTTACTTCACTTGATTGGTAGTTGTTGAGTTCATGATTGATGTTACTCAGTTGCAGTTAAGCACTTGTTCGAAAGAACTAAGTAGCTGAGCAAGCTTCCTCTTTTTCTCAGATCGTAGAGTTGAGCGTTGAGTGTTCTTGTGCGTTTGTGTTCAGTTGCTTGCTTGCTTGTATCATCTGCAGATGTCTTGCATATATGTGATCTTTGAGATATGTTCGTTGAATCCATCCGTTGAAGCATTAAATGCATTTGACATTTCTGAACTTTGATGGAGACTTTTCTGCACACCTTCTGAATTGCATTACGCCCACGACACAAAGTTGATCGCTTTCTCACCTAACACCTGAAAAGGTGTTTTTCCTCTGTCCTATGGTCCTTTCTTTAGCTTCTTGAATACGTTCCTTTTGTTGAATACTAAGGATATCTTTTGTACCGCTGGGACTGATGAGGACTTTAACGTTTCAAAACCATTCTACATTTGTTAGAATTTGTCTCTTAACAAAAGTAGGGCTCGATACTTCTGACACAAGGCAGATGATACTCTATGATCCATATCGTGGTGTCTTATCATATTGATGCTTGGTCTGAAGAGAACACTACGATCGCTCTCAAGGATTTGCACACTACGATCTTCACTTATTCGTCTTTCAGACTCTACGTTTCCGAAAGCACACTACGATCTTCACTTGCCCATCTTGCAGACTCTACATTTCCGAGAGCACACTACGATCTCTAAGTTAGCTTCGGCAAATGTCTGGACCACTCTACGATCTCTGGAGAGGCCCTTCAAGGCAGATACACTACGATCTTCTGAGCTCTACGATTCTGCCTTAGCTTCTGCAATTTGTTGATCAACTCGATAGATTATGATTCTCGATGAAGCCTATCTATTCTTTTCAAGTCATAGATCAACCTAACATCTTCGATCTCTTTATCTATACATTCGTTTATAGAATGATGAACATTAAAAGCTAAGATCAACCTAACAATTTTGATCTATTTCTAAGTCCTTGTACATATATTCCTTGAAGGACTTTATATATAATCATGAACATTTACTTTAAACATCAAATCAAAATATGCATTCTTCCAACAGAATGCTCACACTTGCTTTAAATGAAAAATATTTTCAGCGTACGATCCAGTAAAAGATCTTAAGGATCATGTAAAGATCAAGCTGATCGTTATCCAGAAGAAGTCTCATTCATTAGATGAATGAGGGTGAAGATTAAGTGAAGACTTGTAATGTAGAAAGATGAAATTGAACTATAGATTAGTTTAATGAACTGTTATGTATCATTTGTGGCGGATGAAAGTCACTCGTTTAAGATGTAAAGAATAATGTAATTATCATTATTTGTAATGAATGAAGTTATAAGGTAATAGAACCTAGGAATTGAGAATGTATGTTGTTATATTTCAGTATATAATGATGTATGTTTGGATAAATGATGTACTCATGACGTACGGAATTCGGGTATGAAGATAGACCATATTTTGGGGTGTGAAAAGTTGGTATCAAAGCTGATAGGTTATAAATCTTAGGTATGAGTACCTAAGATTATAATCGTAGAGAGAAGGATAAGAAGATCACCATGTGATCATAGTAAATCGTAGTAACAGATAAGTTGTTAAACGATGAATGATTTATAGCTAATGCTATGAATGAATGGTACTACGAAGTAGTACAGGTAGAAGAACTCAGATTGAGTTAAGAAGGATAGCATACGTATTAAAGAAAATTCATATTAAGTAAAGAGAAAATTTAGAAGTTGTAAAATTTCAATTGAGGATTCATGTGATAGTTGAGTTGTATGAACCTTTGATATGGGCAGAGGTTTGTGCTTGGTGTAACAACTACTTAGCTTATTACAATGATAATTATTGGAATTAGTCACGCTATGAAGATGTATTTGACGAGAAGGTGAATCTTTTCTCATGTATATACTTGATAGGTAGAGAACGATTAGGTAGGTGCGAGTTCTTGAAACTCATACTTATGGTAGGTTCGTGAATCATAATTATATGGTATGTTTTTTAACTTCTCAGCGAAAGGATGCATATGGTCTGACTGGGATAGTTCTTAAACTCATAATGTGTGGTAAGTTGATGGACTGTACTTAAGGTATAGGGATGTTTAGACTGAAAGCGTGTATTTTCAGTAGAATTAGCCATGAAGGTGATAGAGAAGATTAAGTATTGTCGCAGGTAAGACAATGAAGGAAGATGGAGAATAGGATATTCCAAGTCATCTAGCTATGCTAGATTTCGAAGTTTATTGAAATCGAGCTTATGTGTTCGCGTTTTGAAAATGAAAGAATTGGTTCAACTTTTGGAACCAATGGATTTTAAAAGAACTATTCTTGGTATGTCTATGCTAATTATTTCGGCTAGACAGAAATTGATTTGAAATATCAAAAGGAATTTTATATCATCCGTGCATTCGATGCAAGGATGGAGTTATTAATGCAATTGAACCTGGTGTTGGATGTGATCTTAGGATCAACAACCCGCTATGGTATGTTGTATAATGACGAACTCACAAACTGACAAAGTCGTCAACTTACTGTGAAAAGTACGGTATCATGACGTCATAAAATGTTTTGATGTATTGAAAAAGAATTTAAAGAAGTAGCCGATGTCAATTGATTTGTCTAGACGAGTGTTTCCAGTTGATATCCAATTTATTTGTATGGTTTAAGCTACTTGATTTGGATAGACAAATGGTATGTCATGTTTAAAAGAAAATCGAGCTTTCTTTGAGAAGTTGTGCCAAACCAAATTGCTTTCGTATGAAATCTAATGATTAAGTCTAAAGTGAACACACCCCGAAATGGGGTTATACAATGGGTTGATCGCTTACGTATGAAAGAGGTCGTTTACCTTCATGGTGATTGTAAACTGACCGTGGAAGAAAGGTTACGACATCATGTTGTTAAACCTAGTAAGGGTTCATGGTCAATTTGACCCCTCAGCAAAAGTATGAAATGTTTTAAAGGAATTGTTATGTTCCTCGTTGTTCATTCTACTTCATAATTCTTGATAAGTTATGAAGGTGAGAGAATGTTTGAAAGATAAAAACTTCTTTGAAGAGAAGGTGAGAAGAAGGGTAGGCTAAAATTTTGAGGACGAAATTCTGTGAAGAAGGGGTAAATGTGATAACCCGGCAATGGGTGTGGTTTTAAGAAATTCCGAGGACGGAATTTTTATAAGGGAGGAAGGATGTGACAACCTGGAAAATCGGATGTCCAAATTTAAGTTTAAAGAGTTAGTTATTAATAAAATGAATTTTTATTAATAATATTTTGTGATATGTGTTTATTAATCGATTTAGAACCTAGGATGATTATAATACTGGAGGATTCTGGCTACGACCTAGATTGAACGAGTAAGAATTTCCAAGATGAAAATAAAAAAAAATTGGGAACAAAAAATATTTTCGGTGAAAAAGACGGCATAGGCACTATTCACCCGACGAAACCCTAAGGGTTAGGGTTTGAATAACCTAAGCCTTTCCAAGAGTTTGATATGTCGAAATGACATTCCGTCAAAAGATTTGATGATAATATGTCGTGAAAAGTTAAGTAAGCCGATAAAAGTTTTTCTCGAAAAACATGCAGAAATCGGACGAGATAAAAATGGCAAAAAGTATTGTTATGTACTTTTCATTTGTTTAACTACATTAGGGAAAAACGTGAAGAAAAACGCTTAACGTAAAAAAATGTTTTTCAATTTTTCGGATATCCAAATAATGCGTAAAAGTTAATCGGTAAAGGAAAGACGAAATATCCAATAATATTTAGATTCCGAGAATTGCAGTTTTTAAAATTATCGGACGAAACCCGAAAGACGGAACCATGAAACTTCCAAGGGAAGTTTCGTGAATAGTAAGGAGGTAGAAATAGTAAGGAGGGGTGAATAGTAAGGCGATTTGGCCAAATAACCAAAACGCCCCTAACCTTGAAAATCTATAAAAGGAGAGCTTAATTCATTTGTTGGTGATTTTGAAAATTACCAAAACTTGAGAGAGAGAGAGAGTTCGGATGAAGAGGGAGAGAAAGAGGAAAAGCTAGCCCAAGTGAACGCTTTGTCCAACGGAGGAAGATTAAAGAAGAAGTAATCCGAAAACATAACTTCTAATAAATTTTCTGTAAGTTTTCTATGTTAAAAACATAACTTAATGAGAATAAGAAGTACATGATGTTAGGAATGATTTTATATGGTTGAAATCATGAGAAAATGAAGAAATAAGAATTTGAAGTTTATGTTAAAAATTTCTTAAGGAAGTATAAGATTCGTAATGAATTTGAGCGATCCGAGTGAATCATATGAATGATACGGTGAAATAAGTAAGGAATGGTGTTTTATAATATCAAATTCCAAGAAAAAGTAAAATTGTAATCAAAATATCGATAAAAAATGAAGAACGAACGAAGAACACGAAGAACACACGAAGAACATGAAGAATGTTATTGATGGACAAATTTAAAACCATCGTAGTATAATTGTTGTTGATGGACAAGTTTAAAACCATCGCGTATGTGACACCCCCAAATCCGGGTACTTCATTTCCACCAGATTTGGTACTCACATGATAAAAACATTCATATCATTACTCCTCGACGTTATCCTGAAGTTCCACATTACGGTCGTACACTTCGTCGTACATACGGGCATCAATCGAGTTAAGTGGAATCTCTTCCTCTTCGTCCTCCTCATCCTCATTCAACTGGGGCAGCTCAACAGGATCCTCCTCGTCCGTCTCTATCTCATCATCCTCATCAAGTAACCCCTCCTGCTCAACTACTATGACCAACGAAGTTGTTTCCCGTGGCAGTAGTTGTTTCCAAACCGCCTGAATATCTCGAGGCTCCTCCTCTCTAGGCATCTGGGATCCTTCCTCCCTAGCCTGACTGGATTCTCCTATTAGCCATCCTGACAACAAAATTTTATGTTTTAATTACTACTCGACACTCACGAGCACATAAGGTTCATAACCTAAGGCTTTGATACCAACTTGTGACACCCCCAAATCCGGGTACTTCATTTCCCCCAGATTCGGTACTCACTTGATAAAAACATTCATATCTAACTACCCAAACATAATAAAGTTTAATAATAAACCATCCCATTTAAGGGTTACATCAATAAGTTCAACAAAATCTCCCAGGTTATCTAACCTTTAAATACAAACATTATATGCGAAAAAATAAATAATTACATCATAAGATTTAAAATAAAGTCCAACAACATAAAAGCTAACGGTTTTACAAGTCTTCAATACTTGCTTATCTTCCCTTTCCCTTTACTGTTTGTAGGTTCATCAACCTTCTCAACTTTAGCTGTAATATTAATATAAGCAAGAGTGAGCAAACAATGCTCACTTGAAATGACAATGAATAAACATCATATCAACCGCCAAATGAATAGGCTCAATAAAAATGAATAAGGTACTTCATCAATAATAATCAAGAACAGAATGTGAAATACATTATTGAGGGTTAAAAGACCATGAACTATGTCCATAGTTTAAGTATTCTTTCAACCTAAAGTTTAACAGTCATAAGACTATAGGGACTCCTCGTACTTAGGGGGATCAACCCTTCGTACAATGTATTGTGCACAAACATTTTAACGCTATGCGTAATTTATCCCCTGTAATAGGGTTGTTCATCTCAATATTTAAAATATAAGTCCGCACCAAAGTAAGTTTGGTTTGGATAAGTTTTAAGGTAATTTAGAGTTTATCGAACATCAACTAAGGATTAGTTGAATAAAATGTAATAATAATGCGCTATGTAATAAGTCATAAATGATTCAACATTGCATAGTAAGGTCATGCTTTAGGAATGAACTAAAAGCATAAGCATTGAATAACATAGCATACCTTGCTTGAACAATATTAAGCTAAGGTTAAAATCTTATCCATAATTGAGTATTGAGCATGCATAACAAATAGTAAATTGAACAACAAAACTTGTTCAAGATTAGTGTATCAAAATTTAGAAACTTGCATGCTAAATGATAATTTAAATATTAGAAAAATAACTTGCTCAATATCAAAAGGTAAGATTTAGGAGCTCGCACGATATAGTTAGAGTTAAGAATCTTGCACAAAGAAAGTTTAGGTTAGAAAAACTTGCCTTGCGTGTAAGCTAGACCGTAACAATTTGATTCACAATATCCTAATCACATGTCATTAGGACACAATTAGTCACTACAGATACTCTGTATACAAATAAGTACATATTTCATGTATGGCCTGATTTTTAATCACATAGTCAAGTTACGTTAGTAACAAAACTCGTTAAGTGTTAATTATATGCTCATTCTTAGCACTATAATATCACAACAACTAAATTACATTTTTAATAGTCATAATATTGCATCATATCAACTATTACATACTCTGTGTTCAAGAAAAAATTTCGGGGCCATATTACAACTTAAGTACTTTACCCATCGTCGGTTAATCGAGGTTAGCGTTATTGTGGCCACAATATGGCCAGTAGCGACACTACTGAGCTGAACAATGGAGTCGTGTGTAGCGAGGCGGCGTTAGGCGCTGGATTTTTAGCTGATTATGATATGAGGCTTTTAGGCCAGAATTACAATTTTGAGCACGATGAACAAAACAGAGCAGATTTTGACTTTTTAAAAACTTCTAGCACCTAAATTAACACATATAACTTATATAAATTACACATAACTATTACCCATCATACATATACTAATTTTAAACAACTAAACAACAACTCCAAAAATCCTTGAATACCATGGTTTCAACTCAAAACTCCATTGTCGACACTATTTGATAAAATTAACACTATATCCATGATTATACACCAAATTACCTCATTTGAACTACGTTTTCTCCATTTCTTAACATATTAACATATTCAAGGTTCAATTTATCTATTAATTCACAATCACATATCAATTTTGGTACTCCTACAATTCATGTTCATACATATGTTCACTGTAAAACTATTTTCTTATTTTTGAACGTAAAGAAATCAATTTGGCACACTAAATCCCTATCTAGATGTTAGTTCTAACATCAAAAATACATATAATCATCAAAACAAGTTGTATATCAATAATTCTAGAAAACTTGATTCACAGAGCTTGAAAAAAAATTCATGTCGTAAAACATATATATATATATATATATAATAAGGTTATGATCATACCTTCTTTTGCTTAAAAATCCTTGATCACCACTGAAATCTAACACAAGTCACTCTCAAACTCTCTGCTTTTCTTCTTAGGCTTAGCAAATAACTAAAATGCGTAACCCCAAAACTGATAGCCAAACCAATTAACAATATGCGTACATTAAAACTGATAGGCCATAATAAGCGTACTTAATATAATATCAGTTACTAATAATAACGTATAGGTCATAAATATATTTTATTTATTATTTGATTTATTTTATTTATATTATTAAAATTTCAAAATTCAAAAATCCAAAAGCCATAAGGCTTTGTTTGGTAAAAACTCTTTAAAAATTAAAGACTTAATATCTTTAAGCCTTGTTTGGCAAACTAAATTAATCTCCTTTAATTTATTTTAATAACCCATTTATAGCATAGTTTATTATCACACTTTTATTACCAAATTAAATTGAAATATTATAATAATCCATTTAATCCCTATCAACTCTCTAATTTAATTATTAAATTAAATTAGAATATTATCTCATAATAATTAATTTCTTTCACTCATTAATTATTTATTTAACAAATAATTAATCAAATCAAATCAAATTAACAAATATTTATTCAACAATAACACATCAATTAAATATTTATATAATTCAATAAATATTTAAAATTATAATTTAAAATTCTGGATTGTTACAGCGTATAAGTTCGATGCTTATTGCTTGGTTAGGAACGGTAGAAACGTTCATGAAGAACGGATTAAAACTGAGTTATAACGAAGTTATGGCAAAAACGAACGAAAATTAGAAAGCATGTAAATGAACCCGAAGGTCTAGGGTTTCATAAGAAAGTAAGAGAACGTTGAAAACGTGAGTCATGAACTCAATAACGAATGAGTTTCGAGTTCGGATGACCAAATTACGGACGAACGAATGAAGAACGTTAACAACGTAAAAATAAATGAATGATGAAGATCAAGCCAATCGAATGGCACGTTAACAGATTCAGAATGAAGTTCTATCTGAGGGGGATTGAAGTACGTAAGATAAGGAGGATAATGGCTTTGGAACGACCTCATTCCGAGTTATAACGAAGGAGTTATGAGATCGGAAAGTAACCGTCTCAAATTAGTGTAAACACTTAGAAAAATTTTCAAAAATTAGGGATTGGCGCCACATGCGGCGCCCATGCCTTATGAGTGGCGCCACTTGAGCGCTGCACCAAGGAGCCAGGTACTAGAGACTCGCGTCGCGACACTAGAGATAGAAGGGAGAGTGGCGCCGCAATGTTGGTGTAGGGAAAAAGTCAGAGAAGAGCTTTTAACTGCTAAAGTCTTGGGGGAAACATAAGGGAGGATAAAGAACATAATGTTCAACCAATGTAACACTTAATCAAGTGATTTGAACCTTTAGTAAAGGTTGAACGGAAAGATTAAACGACAAAGAATGTAGACGCGGGTTACGGAACTGATATCTGGGGACCGTAGTCGCGATAAACGAATGTGGGGGATTACTATTTTGATGCCCCCAAATTCGGGTAACTTCCAACCCGATAGATGGTGTTCCACGGTGCTACAGTTCACACAAACATTCAATTAAAATGCCTCAAAAGAATGATATGTCTTATATATATTGCAAATCAATATTACCATTCCCCAGGTTCATTATAAATGTTACATTTGTTCTTGTCATAATATCAAATATTATCATTACAAACCTATACTATTACATAAGTTGTCCTCAGGTTTGCCTTAGCCTTTCCTTTTTTCTTGTCGGATCCTTTGGTCCGTTCGGTCTTAGCTGAAATTATATGGTTCAAGCAAGAGTGAGCATAACTAGCTCAGCAAGTAAAATAATTCCGTTTAACAATATGCTTGAATCATACAAATTATATATCTTCAATAACTAAACAATAGTTATGAAGTACTATCGATAATTCAAAATAGCACTTCTCTTTTCTTAAAAATGTTTTACAATGACAATATTCAGTAAAACATCAATTCTGGTCTAAGACCTTGAGCATTTCATACTTTCTTTGAAAAGTACATCCCGACACTAAGTTTGTAAGTTAGGCATTACTTACGAGCATGTCTAGGTCATCAGCTTATATTACTCTATGTTGATCAACACTACATTCATTAAACATCTGTACGTTTAAGTTGTGGCAACCTCACGTGCCTGTCGTTTGACGACAAAACCATACCAATATAGTTTGGCAAAACATTGACCATACTTCAATAGATTATAAGAAATCCAACATATCGTAGGTCTAGCCGAAAGAATTGGCTTTAACTTCAACATACATCAATTCATGTGTAGGAATATATAAATCACAAAGCTTGTCTAGATTGAACGTATACAAGGGTTAGAATTCTTGCCTTCAGCGTCTGCTACTGTTATTACACGTTCACTTTAAGTCTTTATGGTCTCTACAATATATGATCACATAACGTAACACATTAGGTCATGAATAAACATACATGGTTCTTAATAAATCTTACCCTTCTTCTCAATTTAATCATGTATTAGATTCGTTACTATTGGTTCCGGCTTTTCATTATAGTTTACATCGTCATTACATTCATGTTCAATTGATTATCTTCAACCTTTAGTTATCATACTTATAGTTTAACAATGTTATATTTAGGGTTTAGTTCATTGTTAATCAATTAACATCTTTGCTCTACTTACAAACATTCTTTATTGTGCAATCCCTAAGGCTGGCGCTGCGGCGCAAGCTTTCCTTCATTGTGCCTTGTTGTAGTGCGAGTTAACAGTGGCAAGGGTAAGGGCTCGGTCTTTGCACATGCGAGTCCTTGTCACGATGGTCGCGCTTTGGTGCCACTCTTGCTGTTTGAGCTCCAGGCTCCTAAGATCATGGCCATGAAGTCTCGATTACAATATGTCGCGATGCGGCGTGACTCCTCAGTAGGTCTGGACACTTCACATGTTGCTGCAGTGCCACCATTATGACTTGGGCTGGCACCGCGGTGCCAGCTCTGTGCACCAAACAGTTAGAAATTTTATTTTGCATAACGAACTTCCTGGACTCCAAATTCGATCATTTTAAGTCCGAATTGGCTCGTTCAAAAGCCATTACCTCATAAATCATATACTCTACGTGTTCATGTAAGAATTTTATATTTTTAACTTCGTTAACTCAAAATTCACCTATTAGTTCATTTTTAACGAACATTTCACGAATTCGACGATTGGTTCGTGAACGTTCAACGCTCGTTTCTTCGTTCTAAGTCGGAATTCGGCCATTTTTTAGTCTGCAACTCTATAATGGCAAATAAGACTTGTTCTCATCAAAAACCAACATTTCCGAGCTCGATATCAAAATTTTACTTCTAATCTGAGAATTTCACAAATTCGACGATTATAGTCCAATCATGAATTCTGGCATAACTTCGTTACTTATGATTTGTTCATTGTTTCAAATGGATTTTATCCATCATATTAACATCTTAACCTATATATTACATCAACTTATTTACATGATAAGTTATTACTTGTGCTTTATGAGTTTATAACTTATAAAAGTGTAAACTACTTATGTTTTCATTTCTCATGACTTATAATGATTTAAGTCTTCTAACCAACATTCTTACATCCTTTTATCATACTAACTTCATTCATGTAAACATGTTACAAGTCTTACAAGTTCTTCCTTAGTTAATAGCTTATCTATTAGCAAAGTGCTTATTTATGGCTTATTAAGACTTAAGTACTTAGCTTATTCATTCTTATCATTTCTTAGCATACATGTCCATTAATCCACACTTCTCTTATCAACCAACAATTATAGAGATTGAAGATTAATGACATAAGAGGCTTACCCTTGATGAACAAGCTTTCATCTTCTTTTCTAACAAATGAAAGTCTAGCTTATTCTTGCTTATTCTCTCTAACAATTAAGTTAAAAGTGTTGGATGAAAGTTAACAACCAACAAATGAAAACCATCCTCTCTTATTTATAGGAAAACCAAGCTTAGGCTATTTTAGTCCATAGCCAAATCCCACCTCCTTAGTAACCTCCATACTATTCATTACCTAGCTATTAAGTAAACTTGCTTACTACACAATTTACTTGGCCATCATATTAATATCTTGGTCACCAAGATTAACCATATTATCATGGGTTACCCCATGGGTCATCCTAACCCATTGGATCTATAGATTGGGCTTAGTTTTAATTAACTTAACTTAAGCTTTTGGGCTTACATTAATTCCCTTTGGACTTTACTTTAATAACCACTTGGGTTTAAACATTACTCCCACTTGAGCTTGCACATTAATTTACTTCTATTGGACTTTACAAATTCCACATAATCCTACAAGTGCATTTCATTTGGTTTAAGCTTTATAATGTATTGTTTACGTATTATTCTCGTATTTTAACTCGTATACTCATTCATAATATATGATATACCATCATTCACATATATTCGTATAATACATCGTATCATACTCATATTCATTACCTCGTACAATACCTACGTATCATTCGATCATTACATTAACTTCTTAAAGCTTTATTTTCCCTAACGTTCTCAAACTAAGTCCGCAAGCGAAAAATTACGTTTTCCATACTCGAATTATTATTACATAATCTATCTCACCTCGATATTCTATCGTTACGTAATTCTCGAAAGTTCAAAAATAATTTCCGAGTAGAAATTGATGAATAGTGTTATTCAGAAAATTTCTCGAAAAACTTTTATTTTCGTCTTGGAAATTCAAACACTTTAATTCCTTCACGTAGTCGAAATACTACGATGTTTCGATGTTTCTAGGTTATAAAACGACATTCATCTTTCTAACACGTATTAATAACAAATAATATAATTTTATTCATTATTTTATTAAATAAAACTATTTTATAATGGATCCAAATTTCTCGGTCGTTATATTCTTCCCTCCTTATAAAGATTCTATCCCCAGAATCTCGTCTCACATAATGCAAACAATTGAGGGTAATCATTCCTTATCTTTTCTTCCAATTCCCACGTTGCTTCTTCTGCATCGTGGTTCTTCCATAACACATTCATGAAAGGTATAACTTTGTTCCGCAGAACTTGCTCTTTTCTATCGATAATTTGAATCAGCATCTCCTCGTACGTTAAGTCTTTTTCGATATGAATAGGCTCATACTCTATTACGTGCTTATAATCTGGCTTATAAGGACGTAACACAGATATGTGAAACACGTTATGTATTCATTCTAGGTCTGGAGGTAATGCTATCATATAAGCTGCCACATATACCCATTTTACACTTCAAAAGGTCCTATAAACCTTGGACTTAACTTTCCTGTCTTTCCAAAGCATATCTTTCCTTTCCAAGGGGATACCTTTAGAAATATGTAAGAGCCTACTTCAAACTCTCTATTTTCTCGATGCGAGTCCGCATACTTCTTCTGTCTATCATGAGCTGCTACGAGACATATTCGTATCAACTTCACTACATCCATTGTTTATTGCACCAATTCTGGCCCTAGCATTCGACGTTCTCCCACTTCGTCCCAACACAATGGTGTTCTGCACTTTCTTCCATATAGAGCATTGTAAGGCGGCATACCTATGCTTGCATGATAACTATTGTTATACGTAAACTATACTAATGGTAGATGATCATCCCAACTACCCTTAAAATCAATGACGCAAGATCTTAACATATCTTTTAACGTCTGAATTGTCCTCTCGCTATGTCCATCAGTTTGTGGATGGTACGTTGTACTCAGCTTCAACTTCATTCCGAACTACTCCTGCAGACTCCTCCAAAAGTTTGATGTGAATCGTGGATGACGATCTGACACAATCAAAACTGGTACTCCATGACTGGAATTTATTTCCTTAACATAAAGTTTAGCTAACTGTTCCAAGTTATACTTGACCCTAATTGGAAAGAAGTGAGCCGATTTCATTAACCGGTCCACTATTACCCAAATTGCATCATACCCTTTCATTGTAGTCAGAAGTCCCACCACAAAGTCCATCGTGATATGCTCCCACTTCCACTCCGAAAATCTCCAATAACTGTAACAAGCCACTTGGTCATTGATGTTTGGCCTTAACTTTCTGACAAGTCAAGCACCTATTCACATACTCGGCGATTTCTCTATTCATGTTCAGCCACCAAAAACTCTGTCGAAGGTCTTGATACATCTTAGTACTAGCAGGATGAATCGAGAACCTTGAACTATGAGCCTCTTGTAATAACTGCTCCTTTAATTCCGTCTCATTCAAAACCCAAATTCTTCCTTCAAATATTAATAATCCCTCATTATCAAGACTGTACTTTAAATCATTTTCATTGGTTAACCACTTCTTCATCTGGTCACACTCATCAGTTTTGAGTTGCACCTCCCTGATTCTCTCTACGATGATGGTAGATTGAATCTACATGCATAAGCAGATCTACCTTGGATTCACTCCTAAGCAACTTCACTTCTATTTCCATCCTAGCCATCTCTGTTATTAACTCAATTTGAGCCGTTAACATAGATAACTTCTCTCGACCCTTCCTACTTAAGGCATCGACAACTACATTGGCTTTTCTAGGGTGATACAAGATTTCACAATCATAATCCTTTATCAACTCCAACCATCTCCTTTCTCTCATATTCAACTCCTTCTGTGTGAAGATATATTTTAGACTCTTATGGTCTGTGTATATCTCACATTTTTCTCCATAAAGATAATGTCTCCATATCTTTAAGGCAAAAACTACTGCAGCCAGTTCTAGATCAAGAGTAGGGTAAACTTTCTCATAATCCTTCAACTGCCTTGATGCATAGGCAATGACCTTGTCATGCTGCATGAGCACGCAACCAAGTCCTCTATGCGAAGCATCGCTATAAACTACAAAATTTCTTGTGTTATCGGGTAATGACAAAACAGGCGCTTCACTCAACCTCTTTTTAAGTTCTTGAAAACTATCCTCGCATTTCTCGGTCCACACGTAATTCACCGTCTTCCTTGTCAAGTTAGTCAACAGAGTAGCTATATTCGAAAAATCCTGGACAAATCTTCAGTAGTATCCCGCTAACCCTAGGAAACTCCGCACCTCAGTTGACGATTGTGGACGTTCCCAATCTCCTCATGAAATCTCTTAGGAAACTCCGCACGTTCGCTGGATCTAATGAAATCTCCTCATGGTCAATGACACGACCTAAAAAATGTACCTTTTCCAACCAAAATTCACACTTTGTGAACTTTGCATATAACTTCTCATTCCATAGTGTCTCCAACACTATTCTTAGGTGTTCAGTATGATCTTCTGGCGTCTTAGAATAGACTAGAATATCATCAATAAACACCACAACAAACTTGTCCAAATATTGTTTGAACATTGTTCATTATATCCATAAATGCAGCTGGTGCATTAGTCAACCCAAATGACATCACCAAAAACTCATAATGACCATAACGAGTCCTGAATGCCGTCTTTGGTACATCCTCCTTCCCAACCTTCAACTGGTGATACCCCATCCTCAAATCTATTTTAGAAAAATACTTTGCCCCTTTTAACTGATCAAATAGATCATCGATCCTGGGCAATGGGTATTTAACTTGTTCAACCCTCTATAGTCGATACAAAGTCTTAACGATCCGTCCTTCTTCTTAACAAACAGTACCGATTATCCCCACGGTGAAACACTCGGTTGTATGTACTTTTTGTCCAACAGTTCTTGTAACTGTACCATCAACTCCTTCATCTCCACTGGCACCATACGATACGGTGCCCTGAAAACTGGTGCCGCTCCTGGCACAATGTCTATTACAAACTCGGTTTTCCTATCCGGTGGAAGACCCGACAATTCACTCGAAAATACATTAGTGAATTCTTTAACTATAGGTATTTGTTCCATGGTTGCTACCACTCTTTGGGAATCAACAACATGGCACAGATAACCTACACATCCCTTCCTCAAAAATTTCCTAGTTTGTGTCATAGTAAGACAATACGAATGCCCCGATGATCTATTCCCATAAAACACTACATGAGGTTGTCTCAACATTCTAATGTTCACACATTTCCTCTGACAATCTATAATTTCTCCATGGTTAACCAACCAATACATTCCGAGAATTATATCGAATTCTCCTAACTTTATCGGTATTAAATCTACCAATAATTTATAACCCCGTATGTCTATGCAATAACTCCTACGAATATCTTCAACAGAAATTATATCTTCTTTTGCTACCTTAATATTTAAAGGTATAGACAACCTTTTGGGAAGTAATCCTAATTATCAAGCAAAATCACATGCTATAAACGAACAAGTAGCACCCGAATCAAACAGCACGTAAGCATTTATGTCGTCGATCGGAATAATACTTGCGACTACGTCCCCTAATACAACTGCATCTTTGACTGTCATGTTAAAGGTGCGGCCATTGGCCTACCCGGCTGTGCTGTACCACTAATAGCTAACTTATCGCTAATAGCACCCTTATTCCCATCCGTCCCCTTCTTCAGGCAGTTCTTTGCTATGTGGTCAGTTGACCCACATACAAAGCATCCGTGGTTTTTCTTCAGACTTGAACAGTTAGGCAAAATGTGACCCTCCTGTCCACAATTATAGCATACCACCTTCCCCTTGAGACAGACTCCTAAATGAGTCTTCCCAAAGGTTTCGCACGCCTCTATCCTTCTCTTCGGATCTCCCTGTTTCACTCTGGTATTCCCAGAGTTAAACACTTTCCTCTTCAATCCTTCGCCACTCCCGATGGCTCCTTCAATCTTCACTCCCCCCACAACATGTCCCTTATTCTTCTTGTCCTTGTGGTATTGGCTTAAAGCCTCGCTCCCACCTTCGGCGATTATCTCCTTCTCTAGAATGGTCCCAAACGAAGTACTTTGGAACATATATATATACGGTTATAGAGCCAGGGTTTCAAACCCTACTCGAACTGTCGAGCTTTCCTAACCTCGGTGTCCACTTGGTGTGGAGCAAACTTTACCAGTTCATTAATCTTGGCAGTATGTTGGGGAACCGTCATGTTTTAAGTTGCATTAAAGTACCTTAAAGGCTTTTTAAATTTCTACCATTTATTTTGATGGTTACTTTCCTTCAATTAATTCATTTCTAACATTAATTGATTTGTTTAGTGGCAATAATTGTACCCATTCCACCATTTATTTTGATGGTTATTTTCCTTTAAATAATTCATTTCTAACATTAATTGATGTGTTTAGTGACAATAATTGAACCCATATTTTTTTATATCTCTAATATATATATATATATATATATATATATATATATATATAACAAACTAAAATTTAAGTTGCATTAAAGCAACTTAACTTTTTAAGTTTTCACAATTATTTTTATTTTGATGGTTACTTTCCTTCAAATAATTCATTTCTAATATTAATTGATTTGTTTAGTGGCAATAATTGTACCCATATTTTTTTTTATAGCAATAGCAACAGCAATAAATCTTTTCCTTTTTATTTTTATATCCTGGCCAATCATGCGAGGGAGCCTCGTACTTCCATCTCAGCATCCGAGTCAACACATTTTCGAACCGAAGGACTCTTCGAGAGGAAGAAAGGGAGGAGAGATAGTGTAGGGACAAAATTGTCATTTTCAAGACCCACCACTACTTTAAATAGGGAGAGAGAGTGACGGAGGGGCCTCACTGGATTTTAACAAAGACAAGGGTTTTGCCCTCATTCTCCTTTTCTCTCTCAAAATATATTTACGTACTGTTGAAAGTGGTGAGGTGAGGTTGGTGAAGTACTCCTTTTCGCGTTGAAATCTCTACTTTTAACAACCGGAGAGCGGTTTGATTTTGAGGTAAGCATTAGTGGTATTTTGTTTTTTGACTTGTGGTTTTTTTGCTGGTTTTGAGTTAATCTGAATGCGATTCACTTATTTCTGGCTTGTTATCCGGTTGTTCTTTCTGATTTTCGTTTTTTTCCGGTTGGATCTAGGTTATTTGGTTGGATCTGTATAGTTTTCGAACTCTTTGTTATATCTTTTGTTAAATTTTATTTTATTATACATTTTCGCTTTTGGAGTGTGTTTTCATGTATTTGTTTTTTCAATGCGGTCTAGTTTCATTTATGCTTTGGAATGAGTTTCATTTGTTATAATTGTTTTGAGATTATGGCGAGGGTTCTGATTTTGTTAGTTTTGGGTTTTGTTTGTTTATTGTGTATTTATGAGCTTGTGATAAATTGAATTTTCTTCTTATTTTATGGTACATGATAAAAATTTTGCATTGCCTTATTTTATTTTTGCTCAAATATTGTTTTTATATGTTAAAGTAAATGTGAAGTACATTTGTTGTGGTTTTTATTTTTGGTTTCGTGTTTCAGAGAGGGAGAACTGTTTTATTTGGGGGGGGGGGGAATTTATTATGCACCAGAGGGAGGGTTCTATTTTCTTTGAAGAGGCTTTTTTGTTTGTGCTAGTGTTAAGGAGAAGACTGTACCTGTTTGGTTGGTTTACTGGATTTTAATGGCATATATGGTGCTTCCTTTTGAAACTTTACTTTTATATAGCTTTATGCCATGACACATTATTGCTCTTATTCATGTTAGTGTTGCCTTTTCTAATAGTTAGATTGTTCTGCCTAATGTCCAAGTCTTTTTCCAATTGAGATTGATTGATTTTAGTGTTATTTACTCAATACCGTTTGTATATGCTTATTGCAGTCGTGACTCATGGCAAGGAAGAGGAGGACTGAAATTCCAGGTGGGAGTGAGAGCTCTGAGTCTCAGGAAACAAGTGGAGGACGTGGTGCTGGTTCAGCTCAACCGCCGCCACAGCAGCAGCAGGTTGGTGGTGGTGCAGTTCAACGTTCGCTACAGCAGCAGCAACAACAGGGTGGTGGTGGTGCAGGTCAACAGCCGCCACAACATCAGCAACAAGGTGGTGGATACCAAGGTGGAGGAGGTCGAGGCTGGGCTTCTCAACAACAAGCTGGTGGGTACCAAGGCCATGGAGGGTATGGTGGTGGACGCGGTGCTCAGCGTGATGGGATTGCTCCCCAGCAGTACTATGCTGGGCCTCCTGAGTATCAGCAGCAGGGCAGGGGTACTCAACAGCAGCCGCCACGAGGATCACCACCCCAGCGCCGTGGCGGTGACATGGGAGGTGGCGGCCGTGGAGGGGTTGTACCTTCTTCTGGTGGACCTTCTAGGCCATCAGTACCCGAGCTGCACCAAGCAACCCAGGCTCCATATCAAGCAGGGGTGATGACTCATCCCATGCCTTATGTGAAACCAGCAGAGGTGGTTCAGTCTGATGCTAGTTCATCCAGTGTTCCTGAGCCAACTTTGGAAGTAATGCAACAGTTTCAGCATCTTTCTGTTCAGCAAGAGCCCTCTTCCAGTGAGGTTGTTCAGCCTAATCCTGCCTCAAGCAAATCACTTAGATTTCCTCTTCGACCAGGCAAGGGTAGTACTGGTTCCCGGTGTATTGTGAAGGCCAATCACTTTTTTGCTGAATTGCCAGACAAGGATTTGCACCAGTATGATGTGAGTTCCTTTGGTTGTGGTCATCTCTATGTTCTGCTTGTTATATTTGGGGAAATTCATTTTGATACAATTATGTCTCGCTGTTTAGGTTTCTATCATTCCTGAGGTCACGTCTCGTGGTGTCAACCGTGCTGTAATGGAACAGCTGGTGAAACTGTATAGAGAATCTCATCTTGGAAAGCGCCTTCCTGCATATGATGGTAGAAAGAGTTTATATACCGCAGGGCCTCTCCCTTTTATTTCAAAAGAGTTCAAAATCATTCTCAGTGATGAAGACGATGGATCAGGCAGTGCGAGGTATTTTTTATCAGGATTTTCTTCATTTGCTGTTTTCACTTTCTTTAATCAACTTTTTTTGCAATATGATCGATTAATCGATTTAATTTGGTTTACTGGGTGCAGGAGAGAGAGGGAATTCAAAGTTGTCATCAAATTTGCTTCACGTGCTGACTTGCACCACTTGGAAATGTTTTTAAAGGGGAGGCAGGCTGATGCGCCTCAAGAAGCTCTTCAGGTTTTGGACATTGTTTTGCGGGAATTGCCTACTGCGAGGTATAGACTTTAAAAACCATGCCTTCCGATCCTTCCGATCCACCTTCTGATGTCATTATTCAATTATCATTATCTTCCTATATTTATACTTTGGTGTTGACTTGGTTGGTTTTTGGCAATGGATATAGGTACTCTCCTGTGGGTCGTTCATTTTATTCCCCTGATCTCGGACGAAGGCAGCCATTGGGCGAGGGATTGGAATGTTGGCGTGGTTTCTATCAGAGTATCCGCCCAACGCAGATGGGATTGTCACTGAACATTGGTTTGTCTTGTGCATATTCCAGATTTTTTTTGTTTCTTTAGTTTTGACCCTCAAGTTTTCTCTCCTTACGATTTTGAACACTTGATGATGCAGATATGTCTTCCACTGCCTTTATTGAACCACTGCCTGTTATAGACTTCGTCACACAACTTTTGAATAGGGATGTTTCTTCTAGACCATTGTCAGATGCTGATCGTGTAAAGGTTTGATTCTGTTCCATAAATCTAGATAAGTTGTGGTTATATCTGTTCATTGTCTATGTCCTTTTATTGTTCAAGGTTGTTTTTTATGGTTTCCCCTAGTAGACTTGTTTTCCTTCTCATTTTTTTCATTGTTTGATTTTTTTGTGGTATACTTTCATTTACTTACTTTTTGTCTAAAGTTGTTTCCTGTTGCGATTATCGACACTTAAATAGTTTCTGCTTTTGATCCTAGTTGTTTGCTTTATGCTTTGAGTCTTTCTGGATTCAAATACTGATTTTTTCTTGTTTGATTTTGTTCGGATTATTAAAAAATGATTATTATGATTGTTCAAATGATCTGGAGAACAGTAAAATTTACTTGTCCAAAATTTCTGAAAGAAGACAATCTTGTAGGAATATTTTAACAATTCGCTTAGTTGATGTCTTTTGTCTTGAAAGCTGCTTCAAAAATCTGGATTCTAAATTCTGAAAAAGCATGCTGTTTTACATTTTTTTACCAGAATCTGATCATTTTTGTTGCAATGGTTTAACAATATGTAACTATGGATCTCTTACCACCGCAAACCTAGTTATATTGTTCTAGTGATAAGGGAACTTAGATGCCTGGTGCATCCCAATGTAGGTTCCATCTTTCGGGACCTTAGATGCTTGGTGCATCCAACCATATGTTCCAATCTTTTTGCTATCTATATTCTAGCGTTGTGTGTTTGGCAGCGATATTAAGGCTTGTTAAACACACACACGTGTGTATATATATATATTCTTTAATTATCGTTGATCTTGTTGAAACTATAGCATAAAATATATTGAAAATATAGAATATTAAAAAATAAAAATATTATTTGAAATTATTTCTTTGGCGTGTATAAAAGCCTGAGCTGAACACCTAGAAAAGTATTACATCCATTTTAGTAGTTTCGTACTGTGGATATAAGACGGATTTCAGTTACTGATTTGCAGCTGCCTCTGATAAATGCTATTCTCATGTGCATCACTTGATTTACTTGCATGACAGATTAAAAAGGCATTGAGGGGTGTGAGGGTTGAAGTTACACACCGTGGAAACATGCGCCGGAAGTATCGCATTTCTGGTCTAACATCACAAGCAACACGAGAGTTGACGTATGAATCTATGGCTAGATTTTCAATTACAATTAATGATTCATGCCACTCAAGAAGGCATATTTTCTGCTTTGCGTGTGTCATGTCTGATGTGTTATACATTTTGATATCAGTTTCCCCGTTGATGGAAGAGGGACGATGAAATCGGTGGTGGAATATTTCAGAGAGACATATGGGTTTGTCATAAAACATACTCAATGGCCTTGTTTACAAGTTGGCAATCAACAAAGACCAAATTATTTGCCTATGGAGGTGTGTGTTTAACTTTCATCCCATCTTGCAATCTCACAGTTTATGCATATGCTAATGTGATGATTGTTTCAGGTCTGCAAAATTGTGGAGGGACAAAGGTACTCGAAGCGGTTAAATGAGAGACAAATTACTGCTTTGCTGAAGGTTACCTGTCAGCGTCCTAGTGAGAGGGAGTCTGATATTCTTCGGGTTTGTGCTGCTGCATACCTCTAGTTCTCTAGTGTTTCATACTCTTGATTTGGCACTATATCTTTACTTGTCATTGTTTTATTGCTAATTTTATCATTCAGTGCTGCTCTTCTGAATTTTGATATGTTAGTTTTGAAATGAATGAGCAGTTGATTTCAAAAGGCCTGTTTTTTGTTCAGTCTTATTTGTGTCACATATGTATATATTTATCCTATACAAGAGTTAAAATAAATGATTTGGTTAATGTTAGAGATCATTTTTGATAAAAATTCAGTGGCATCGTAATAGTGTATATAGATTATGTCAGTGATAAAGTATTGGCAATTTTGGAGAATGTTCTAGGTTGGCTTGTAGCTTAAACCTTAGATTGGATAGGAAAAAAGTATTCACCATTTTCTATATGCTATCCACATCTGTATTCTTGAGTGCATGGGCAGCTGGTTTTTGGTTGCGTGAACGTTGTTCTATTGGAGTAGTCTTTCTCATGGTCAAAGTCCTTGTGTGGGTTAAGGGCCCTTTCTTAATGCAACATTATCTTCTGTTCACTCCGTGCGTGCGCATGTATGTGTATATGCCCGTGAACTCTCTCCTGTACCTAGTCTTTCCACATAAGCTATATTAAAAGAAAACTTCTTTAGTTGTCATGTATATAGGCCATTCAAGTTTGACACTTGAGTGGCCACTGTAGTACTATATTACGTGATTGCATTGTGTGATCATGTTGTTGATAATGTACCTTAAATGTGTACTAATATACTCTTTACTTGAATCTTTTTGCAGACTGTCCATCATAATAAATATGCGGAAGATCCATATGCAAAGGAGTTTGGTATAAAAATTAGTGACAAGCTGGCCTCTGTAGAAGCTAGAATTCTGCCTGCTCCATGGGTAATTGATAAATTTCAAATATTACTCATTTATCATATTCATTTTCTTGATGTAGTCATCCTTTGTAAATGCTTTCTTGAAGGCTTTGAGTTGGTCAATGAATGACTAGTGTGTTTTGTGTGCATAGCTGAAATACCACGAGACAGGTCGGGAGAAGGATTGTCTACCCCAAGTTGGACAATGGAATATGATGAACAAGGTAACCTTTGTCTTAAACTAAAACTACTACACTATAGCATGTAGGCTGTATATGTTGTTAAGTTTGGTGGTAGCAGGTTTATATAAAACCACTCCTTTCATGCGTGTCCCATTTTATGGTTTTGCATGTGCTCTTTCATGTGTGATCTAATCTTGCAATATGTTCTAATTTTGCATAACTTTTAGATGTATGGCTTTTTAACTTCTCATTACAATACATAGTTCTAACTAGTGTCACAGAATTACCTACAGACTCCACTGATGCCTGTGTACTGCTTGTAATAAATTGCCGAGGCACCTCCCAACTCGGAGCATAAAAGTATTTTTCGCGAGTAGGGATCTTAGAACTATGGTTTAAAAGGACCAGAATTTGATTCAAAGTCTGCATAATTTTCTCTTTCAAAAATGTGATTGAATAGATTATAAAATTATATTATAGCCATAGGTAACATGTAAGTGTGTATATGTGCACAAAAGAAATATGTCAAGGACACTCTCCTTTGGTTGGATAATAGTATGTTCATATTACTCTTAGAATTCACGTTACTTGTGGAGTCATCCCTGGTTTTGTGACCATGTGTAATTTTTTATCTGCTGTAATCCTAAAGGTAAGAAATCATCTTTAATCCATATTGTCAAATCGTTAAATCGAGTAGAGTTGGTGGCCGGGAGCTTAATTGACTAGTCGACTAGGCGCCCAACTAGACTATAGGCGCCCAAATAGTCGTTCATAAGTCGCAAGTTAATTACTATGTGATTTTATACTTGTAAAATTTTATACGTACATTTTACTTCAACTACATTAAATAATGAAGAAATTGCTTACAAATAATCAAATATATTACTACTTCACAAGCAATACTCTTAAATACCATTAAAAACAAAAACATATTAATATTTCACATTTATATATCATTTATAAATAATAAACATGATAAACATTTATGGGGACCTAAGTACCTAACTGAAAACTAAACTAATGAATAGGGCTAACATTGAAAATATGGGGGGTCTAAAGGTTAAAATGTAAACTTAAAAAACTTGGGGGTGATTATGAAAGGAAAAAAGGCTTAAATGAAAAGTCTGTAACTTAAGGGACTAGATCTAAAGTTTAAAAAAAACTATCGGGGTACTAAATTGTATTTTGTCAAGATCTTTTTTATATATCAGTCGCCTTTGTTGTTCTCCTACACAAAAGAAGTAGCGATCAGTAGTGGCGATTTTGACGATGGCGATTGAAGCATCTGACAAAATAGTGGTCGACTTCGACGATGGCGATTGAAGCGTCTGACAGTGGCGATTTCTTTTTTTTGTTCTCCCTTTTCTTTTTTCATTTTTGTTCTTTTCTAGATCGTGCGTCTTGGACGTAGGCGACCCAAGGCGATGCCTTCACCTAATCGCACGACTTAGCTACTTCACCCAAGTCGCCTTCAACTTGCTCCTCACTACCGCTCAGAAGCCTAGGCGACGATTTGATAACCATGGTTTAATCAGTGTCTTGGAAAAAATATTTCCAAGGTGCATGTTATATGATGTTGAATAGCAGTCATTATGCATGACTTCCATGGTTAAATCCATGGGAATATGTTGCATTTCTTAAACTTTTCCAGTGCTCATGAATTCAAATAGTCAGTGGGTGATGTATTGGTGGTTTAGTTTAGCAGAGTTCGCAACGTAGTATTTAGTAAAATAAAGTGCATTGGATAAATATACTGTGATAACATACAAACTACAAACCATATAATTTATTCTAGCAGGAAATCGTTCATTAAGCTCTTGATTATGATTGGAGGCGTCAGCATTGAAGTACATAATCATTAAGTAATGCATGCTATTACTTGGGTCCCAATTTTTATGGGTGTGTCCATCTTCTGTTCTTTATACACGGCCATATAAAATTATTGAAGCATCATATTTCTAAATATTAAAATACTTTGTTTCAGAAAATGGTTAATGGGGGCATGGTAAACAGTTGGATTTGCATAAACTTCGCGCGGAATGTGCAAGATAATCTGGCCCGTGGGTTTTGTTCTGAGCTTGCACAAATGTGTATGATCTCTGGCATGGTATTTACTTTGAGACATCCTTGTGCTTTTAATATTTCATATACAGTTGATGGCTCTGTGCTCTAACCTAAACAATGGGTTCTTGTAGCAATTTAATCCCGAATCTGTACTCCCAGCAGCTAGTGGCCGTCCTGATCAGGTTGAAAGAGTGTTGAAAACCAGGTACCAGGAAGCCATGAGTAAACTCTCGAAGAAGGAGCTTGACCTGTTAATTGTTATTCTGCCAGACAATAATGGCTCTCTGTATGGTATGGAAATTTGAGAGAAATAATCATATAGGAATTGTTATTTTTTTCTAATCTCGTGAAAGTATGTAGTATGTCATGTGCTATTTCAGTTGATATTGATATTTGCAGGTGATCTGAAGAGAATTTGTGAGACTGACCTTGGAATAGTTTCTCAGTGCTGCTTGACAAAGCATGTTTTTAAAATGTCGAAGCAGTATCTTGCGAATGTGGCCTTGAAGATAAACGTGAAGGTTGGAGGAAGAAATACGGTTCTGGTTGATGCACTATCAAGGCGCATTCCCCTTGTTAGTGACATGCCTACTATAATTTTTGGTGCTGATGTTACTCATCCTCACCCTGGGGAAGATTCAAGCCCTTCGATAGCAGCTGTACGATTTTAAGTTTGATGAGTTGTTTGGCTGGTTTGGTTTTGTATTCATAACTGTGTATTATCCTTTCTTTCATTTGCCAATAGCTTATTTTGAATGGAAATGTAGGTTGTTGCTTCTCAAGATTGGCCAGAGATTACCAAGTACGCTGGGCTAGTTTGTGCACAAGCACATCGACAAGAGCTCATACAGGATCTGTTCAAGAGCTGGCAGGATCCAACAAGAGGGATTGTAACTGGTGGCATGATAAAGTAGGATCTCTCATCTCTCCCTGTCTCTAAAATATTATTAAACAATGTTATGAAATCCCACCCGAAGTGCATTTTTTTGGGTTTCCATTATGATATTTTTTCAGCAATTGAAGTTGGATCACCAAATCAACCTTTTCTTTGTGTACTACAGGGAACTCCTTATTTCATTCCGTAGAGCAACTGGGCAGAAACCGCAGCGCATTATTTTTTACAGGTATTTTATAAATGCCTAGTTGCATATTTAGGTGCACTATAAATGCCTAATTATGAGCTCTATCTGTAGGGATGGTGTCAGTGAGGGACAGTTCTATCAAGTTTTGCTATATGAACTTGATGCAATTCGCAAGGTGTGATTCATGCAAATTTATATGTACATAATATTTTTTGGTTGCTATTCTTCTGTCTTGTTCTTATTTGTCACTGTATTTGAGTGCTTGTGAGGTTGACTTAAAAATCTAAATCTCTGTTGCCTTGTTCATGTCTTCTGTTTAAAAATAGGCATGTGCCTCACTAGAGCCCAATTATCAGCCTCCGGTTACATTTGTAGTGGTTCAGAAACGCCATCACACGAGGTTGTTTGCTAACAATCATCGTGACCGTAATCAAGTTGACAAGAGTGGAAATATCCTCCCTGGTATTCCTTTTTCCATCCCTCTACATTGTGTTATGATCTAATGTAATGCTGTAGGATGATATTCTGATGGTGTAAAGCTTTTTCTATGTGAAATTTACAGGGACTGTTGTAGACTCTAAAATCTGCCACCCTACCGAGTTCGATTTTTATCTGTGCAGCCATGCTGGCATTCAAGTAAAAATATACATATTTTCAAGTATCTTAGGATCAAGTGAATTTTTAGGAGATTTTTGTTTTGTGGTATTTATTTGGATCCCACTCATGTAACAGGGAACTAGCCGGCCTGCACATTATCATGTCCTTTGGGATGAGAACAAGTTCTCAGCAGATGGTTTACAGTCTCTTACGAACAATTTGTGTTATACGTAAGTCCACTTTTAGAGCAACTGTTTGTGGTGGATTAGATTCAAACTTTGGACTTATTTACTACTTGCTTCTTGCTGGCATCATTTTAAACCCTGCTCATTTTTTATTTATGTTTTCAGATATGCTCGGTGCACACGCTCAGTTTCGATAGGTGAGTGGCTCTACTAATGAAAGTGTTAATGAACAGAGTTCTTTTGATTTGTTACATTTAGATTTATGTTGTGCTTGCTACTATTTTCAAAGTACCCATTGAATTAATCTCGTCTCTCTTCATGGCAGTACCACCGGCATATTATGCCCACTTGGCAGCTTTTCGTGCTCGCTTCTATTTGGAGCCAGAGACATCTGATAGTGGCTCAATGACGAGTGGCGCAGCTGCTGGACGTGGGGGAATGGGTATTGGACGAAGCACCAGGGCACCGGGTGCTAGTGCTGCCGTCAGGCCCCTACCAGCACTTAAAGATAATGTGAAGCGGGTGATGTTCTACTGTTAGGTGTTTGTTTTGTGATATTGTGAAGCACAGAAACTATGGTTTTGTCATGGGCTAATGGCAATGGTGAAGCTCTTATACGTTGGTACATTTTGTATTTATTCCTGCACAGTTGCATGGAAAATAACATGTTATGTAGGTGGTGAATCTTGTGTTTTTGGATGCGTCATGTGTGAAGACATCATGGATATGACTAGCTATTTTTGCCTATGAAGGCTTTTGTTTATTGTGTGCCTATGAAGGTTTTGTTTATTGTGTTTTGATGTGCTATTGCATTTTGGTCTATTGTCTCGTGCTGTGCTCTCTCTATATTACAGGGCCTGGTCGTCTTTTATGGAAGTTTCCACGCTAAAAATGGTTGGCTGAGATTAGATTTTGTATAAATTTAGTCTGTTATTGCTCGGGCAAAATTATGCTGTCTTGAGTAAATATATATTTAAGTACATTTTTTTAATTATTTTATTCAACCGATACTTGTTTCGGTCCAAGTAATTTTGTTATTGGGTAATATCAGTGTCTTAATTTAACACTATTAGAAATTATTTATTGATTAAAGGTTTTTTTTTTAATTTCATATACTATTTATATTTATTATTATTTTTAAATTTATTTGATATTTTAAAAGAAAATTATTTAATATTTTTTTAAAGAATATAATTTGTCATTAAATAGTTTTAAAAATGACAACATAGTCTAAAAAAAATAATAATCATGGGATAAATATCTTGTCTAGGAAATAAATTAGTGCCAAAAATCAATTTTATTTTGTTGAATCCGTCCTCTTGGATTGTCAGCAAGCAAAAACCAACTGAGAATATATTTTCTTATTTTCGGTAGTTGCTTCTTGTTCAAATTTTGTGAAGAATATGATTTGTCTGAACAACAAAACAAGGATACAATAGGATTGGACAATAACTAATAGAGCTAAAACGGAAGAATTCAAAGCTTTGAGAGTCCACTATAGAGCTGAATAAGACTTACAGAGCAATAGAAGAACAAAATAGTGATATTTCACTAACGCTTAAAGCCATCGGTAACGTCCAAACTTAATTGGAAGGAATTTTCAAATGTAAAAGCTTACACTACTCAATACATTGTCATAATATCCCGACCGACCGACCGACCGACCGATGCTCATAACTTTATTTTTTTTCTTTTTTACTGTACAACATCACATATTCAAGTCTATTCTTCAGCAAAATCAGATCAATCAACTGACGCTACATATTAAACCATCGGTTCTCTCGATTCCTTCCATCGGTTCTCTCTAAACCCCTAAGATTGAAATATATTCCTAAAATTAAGTCATATAAACATTTGACTTTACATAAGAGAACCCATTTATGAGTTCTACTATGTATTATGAAAATTTTCTTTCGACGTATACGACTTGCTAGGATTATAAGTTGACCCATTTAATAGATTAAAATAGTTACGGTTAATAGTTATTCACGCAATTCATAGTAAAAAATATCCATATATATATATATATCAATATATATTATTTTTTATTATTTATTGGATAAAAGGAGGATTCAAATCCTTATTAGGAGGAAGGACAGGTCAAGTGAAAATGCATCCACACATTCTCCAAAATTATCCATTCAATCTAGGTCGTGAAGCAATATGGATTGACCTAAAAGTCTTCCAATTCAAATAAGAAAATATTCACTTCATTACTTAATATAAGTCGTTTTAAAAAATTATTTTTGTTCCTTAATATAAGTCGTTTGAGAATTTCAAGTAAGTATTAATTGTTTAGTTTTCAATATTACTTCTAGTAATAAATATAACTTTAATTCTCTAACTATTTTTTGTCCAATAAATAACACTTTCTTTTTTCAATATAAGGGCAATATAGACAATTGATATTATATTTAATGCTATACAATTATTTCTTTAATATTTATGCACAACTCTAAAACGACTTATATTAAGGAACGGAGGGAGTACTTAAGAGATCTCATATGATATCTATTCAAAGCATATCAATAGCGACTTTAATTTGAACTTTTCTAAGTGGACATAAAAATTAGATATGAGTGTATTTGAATTTCATTTATTTAAATTTTAATCCATTATTGTGAGTAAAAATATAAATAAATAAAATTTAAATACACTGTCTAATTTTTAAGTACAATTTCTATATTCAAGTAGAGTTTTTGCTTTAATTTATATATAAGTGATCTCTAGATAATATGTGAATCTCTGTTAGATCTTCTGTGAACGAATAACTGATATTTTAAATAATATTATCTAAGTAGACTATCCCTTGTCAGTGAAAAAGAAGAGTGGAATAGTAGCTTTTAGTTACTATTAATAACTTAAAGTACTTCTTATTTATGCATTTTAATTTTTTGTACTCTGATATTTTGTTTAGTTGTTTGTCTGTGGAGAGTTGAAGCTTCCAAATAAATTTGAATACTTTTTAATATTCTTTCACATCATAATTGCTTTGATTATTTAACCTTAACTAATTTGTAGTTTATAAAAAAGAAATTTGCAAAAGACTATTCAATCGGTGTCTATTTTATTTATAAACACATAATTCATACATTTTATTCTCTAATTTTATCTTTTTATTATATTAATTTATTTAATTAATATATTTTATTTTATTTTATAAAATTTATTATTTTGTTGCAATAAAGTCAAAATCTTTGTGATGATAACATAATATTCAATGATTTTGATTCCTTTATATTTAGTTTCATTGTATATTTTATGTGTATATGAACTTAATAAGATGTTTATTTGTTTCAGGATGAATAATGAGCATTGAAACTAATTTAGACACCAAGGATAGAAACAACAGGCCTAAAGAACAAGGTTTGAAGAAAAGTAGGCCATGCGCGACCGTTTCCCAAATGTTAAGGATCCAAGCGCGACAGTGCTGCTTTGAAGACACAAATTCCCTCTCTATCCACCAAAGGCACCAAGCCCAAATATGAAGAAAACCAAAGGTCTTGGTCGCTTCTAGAACTTGAAAAACACTCTCTGTTGGCTGTTGATTATGTTTTTAAATGGGTGGAAGCTAAAGCTACTAAAACTGATGACTCTAAAGTTGTTGTAGATTTTGTCAAGACTAACATATTTGTCAGGTTTGGAGCCCCAAGAGCCATTATCAGTGATAGAGGAACACCTTTTTGCAATAGGGTGCTAGCCGCCTTGTTCAAGAAATAAAATATTCTCCAAAGGGTTTCTACATCTTATCATTCACAGAGTAATGGCCAAGCTGAGGTATCTAATAGAGAGGTTAAGTCCATTCTAGAGAAAGTAGTGAAGCCAAACAGGAAAGATTGGAGTCTGCGGTTAAAGGATGCACTTTGGGCTTATAGAACCGCGTACAAGACTCCCATCAGTATGTCCCCTTATCGGATCGTGTTTGGAAAATCATGTCACCTTCCTGTGGAGTTAGAGCACAAGGCTTTTTGGGCCATTAAGTAGTGTAACATGAGTTTGGACCAAGCTGGCGAGCATATGAAGTTGCAATTGCAGGAGCTAGAAGAATTGAGGAATGAGGCTCACGAGAATTCAAAGCTTTACAATGAGAAGATTAAGGCTTTCCACGAAAAGAAAATTCTAAGGAAGACTTTCACTCTTGGACAACGAATTCTTCTTTATAATTCGAGGCTTAAGTTGTTTCCAGGTAAGCTACGTTCTCGTTGGGATGATCCATTTGTTGTTTCTAATATCTTTCTTCACGGTGCTATAGATATTCAAGATCCACAGACATGGAAGACTTTCAAAGTGAATGGTCACATGCTCAAATTCTTCTATGACGGTTATCCGACGGCGAATGTTGAGATGGTGGATTTGGTAAATCCCATTTATGAGGATTGGGAGGATCGATGTCAGGCAAACAACATAAAATAAATGCGCTGCTTGGGAGGCAACCTAAGATCTCAGATTTTCTTTTCTATCTCTTTTTATTTTGTAGTTGCATGTTAATTAGTTACATTATCTTTGCATGATTGTCTTACATTGGGGACAATGTAAGGTTCGAGTGTGGGGGAGGGGTTTTAGGTTAAGTTTTTGTTGAATCAGTTTTACATGTTTTTGTCAAGAATTTTTGCCTTTTAATTTTATTTGGCTAAGCTTTTAGAGGTTATGGTTGTAGAATGAAAATTAATGATGATTGACAGAATTTTTTTTAATACTTAATTGATTAAGGAATGATGATAATTGAGTCAGGAATTCACAGTTGACTGATCTTAAATTGAATTTATTTGCGTGAGTTTTTGAATATGAGATATATGCTTATTTAGCTGAGTTATCTGTGGGATTTGAGTATGTGCACGGATTTCATGATTTAGAATTGCTTAACTGCTTATTTGTTTGCAGAACCATGCTAATAAGATTGAGAAAAAAAGAAGAAAAAATTGAAAATAAGGAAACAAAAGTGCAAAATCATGTGGTGGGTAGAGGAGCGTAAAACACACTCTCCCATAAATACGTGCAAAAAGTGAGATGAAGCGTAAAACGTACTCACTATAAAAAATGGGTATAGTGTGAGATGGAGTATAAAATGCACTCACCTATCAAAAATTTGAATTTAAAAGGTTCTAGTGGCTGAAAAAAGGTTTAGCCAAAGTGGATTTTGAGTCATGAGTTAGTTGTGCACAGTTGATATTCCATAATTAATTATGCTGGGTATTCATGTTGACCATAGGAAATGTACTTATGTGGATGCAATTTAATTTTAGGATGTTTTGTGGTGAATGACAAGGTTGTTATTGTGAATTAATTGATAAAATATTAATCAGATCTCTATTGATTAGTATTGTATTCTTGGTTGGTAATCAAATTGAAACCTTTGAAAGTTTGGTTGAATAGAATTCAGAAATATTTAATATGACCTTTGTTCTGATTTACACGAGGACGTGTAAAGACTATGTGTGGGGGAATTGGATGAGTGCATAATATTCGATTATTTTGATTCCTTTATATTTAGTTTCATTGCATATTTTATGTGTATATGAACTTAAGAAAGTGTTTATTTGTTTTAGGATGAATAATGAGCATTAGAACTGATTTATACATTAATGATGGAAACAATAGGCATAAAGAACATAGTTTGAAGAAAAGCAGGCCAGGCGTAACCGCGTCCAAAATGTGAAGGATCATGCTCTGAAGACAAAAATTCCCTCACTGTCCATTTGTTAGGCCGCGCTCCAAATATGAAGAAAACGCTCTTTGTTGGCCAGCGCGACAACGACTAAAAATAAGGCAAAAACTGCGCGACCTCGCCCAAGCGGAAAATTATCAGACTTGACTTTTTGACTTTGTTGGCCAATCAGATTGTAATTTGATGCTTTAATTTCTAGTAGGACTTAAAT
Source organism: Panax ginseng (assembly GCA_020205605.1). NCBI lineage: Eukaryota > Viridiplantae > Streptophyta > Magnoliopsida > Apiales > Araliaceae > Panax > Panax ginseng. The sequence continues at coordinate 172,561,854 of CM035132.1, forward strand.
TTATGTTGGAAGGTTATAAATAGATGTCTTTATTCAGTAGATAGTAGACTCTACTACTAGATTGAAAACCCTAAACTTGAAGGCATGTCAAACTAGCTCTTTACTTTTAGTTCTAAGGGATGTTGAACCTTTTTTATAATTAATTGTTTGATTAAGTTTACATTATTTATTCTTTCTTGCATGAGATTTATTCTTGATAATTTGATTTATTTGATTGCATGCTATATGATTGGATTGATGTAATATGGCCGGTTAAGTTAATATGATTTATATCATCTGCTAAATCAAGATATCATATTAAGTAAACGATATTGTATCTGATCATAATTAACAATTAGTAATGCATGATTGTGGACAAGCTTTTTGGCTTTGCTAAGATTATCAGAAAATAAGTTAAATAATTTCTGATTGTGTGATTGGTGCTTGAAATAACCTAATTCTCTAATTCTTAATGTTGTTGTTATATTAAATCTAGACGGATAGATCTAGGTTGTATGATAGTTAGAATCTGTTGAGGTGATTGTTTCTTTGGATTTAAAATTAAGGAGAATTTCGGATTATTAGCAATTGTAATTATCTAAGGCTATTAATTTCATCGAAGGATAAATCTTGTTGAACTTGGTTACTTTGTTATTGTAAAAAGGCAATAATGAATTGAAGAACTGAATTCTTTAATTTATTGATTATTCTTGTTAACTATTTTCAGTTACATTAGTTAGTCAAACTAAATTCAAAATCTCCAATTTATATTTAGTATTTCTGTAGGATCGACCTGTGCTTGTCATTATACTTATTTTTGTGTTTGTAGAGTAAGAGTAAGGATTTAATTTCAGAGCGTTAACGACAACTTCCACTTGGCGATCAAGCAATATTTAGTGCTCCTATTCATGGAAGGTAAGAAACAAGAAGAATCTTACAACGAGAAGGAAGGAGGTGAAGCAATCTTGATGTGCAATTCAAATCCAATGAAGTAAAAGAAAGTCTATCTAAAAGATCTCTTTGAAGAAAGTTGATTGCCATTAGAAAGTTAATTCGTAGAAAAAATTAATTGAGTCTTGATGCCTATAAATAGAGGATTACTAAGAGAGATTTAGGGGATTAGATATTAGACATTTTTTATATATTAGTTTAGGTTAAGAGTAGGAGGAGAATACATTATTTCTTCATTGTATGCTCATTGCCTCGTTGGATGATCGTTAATAAAATGGAGCTTTCTTATTTTATTTTTAATCTTGTACTTCTTCTTCTTTATCTTAGTTAATTTATTTATTTTTTATATCTAGCTAATTTTTATATCTAGGATGAAGATGAAATTAAATAATTAGTCATGACATTATTTTCTATATCTTCTATTAATTGTGCTTTAATGTTTAATTGTTTTTGTCTTATGTTTCATTATTGAAATACATTCGTTTTATAGTTCTCATGTGATTTTAAATTAATTAAGTGGTTTTGATAGATTATTATTAAGATATGAGTCTTTCATAATCCATACTTGCTCGAAGAAGTTTTGATGGGTTATAGTTAATCCTTAAATTTTCATAGTCTATGATTGCCCATGTTAATTATAAAATTACTAAATTAAAGGGAAGAGAGATCAAAACTATAGTTAATTTTAATTGGACTTAATTGATTTATTTTTTGAATTAAGTACACCAAACCAGTTGTGACGCCCTCAAAATAGGCATACATCACCCATCCTGAGTCGTCAAATACATGGTACAAAAAAACAAATACAAACTTTTTTTATACAATACGACAACAGCGTAGCTAAGAGTTTTTACATGAATATTGTCTTATAGATAGTATTCAAACTCAAATGAAGTACTCAATACATTTATTATCACACTATTTCATAGAATAGTGAGGACTACTAATGCAAACATCTGGACCGTCACTCCGTTCCCCGACTAGTCCCGGCTACATTCTCATTTCCTGAAGAGAACAATGAAAGCAAAAGGGTGAGCTCAACTAGCCCAGTAAAAAATATTATGACTAAGATAAAGCATAATAAATTATTGTTAGCCTTCAACAGTGTTAAACAGATAAAATACAATAACATCAAGTTTAATTGCAACGGAACAAGCAATCCATTAGAAGAGTTAAGTAGAGCATGATATCTACTATCTTCTATGATTTAAAAAGTTTTTCATCCACTTTATCGCTGAGACTCAAATTTTAATAAATAAACCACATCATCGAATCATCCTCGCACTACTAGCCAAGGATATTCATGTAATCATCAATGGTCATGATTATACCGAATAATCCCTAGTCATAATCATATCAACAACTGTCCATCAATGCACTACGGGCCAATGAGGACTTTTACCACATCATTTATAACATTACTGGTCATGATTATACCGAATGATCCCTGGTCATAATCATACCAATCAACAGTCCATCTATGCACGTAAGCCAAAGATGACTTTCATCACAATATAAGCATGAGGATGATGACAATGATATAAGCATTAATCAAACGAAATCAAGGATAAATATTAAAGACTTTAAATTTATCCAGAGTTTAAAAATATCCAAATTGTCAACATGATACTGCTTTGTGGAGTAAAATTCAAGAATAATATTCATGTATCAAAAATAATTTGGACAGAAAAGAAATATATTTTTCGGGTGAATAGTACCCCGTGAATATTACTTCGGGAATAGACCTCGTGAATAGTACCCCAGCATAAAAAGTACCCCAAATACCCGAGTGAATTATATTTGTGAATAGTAACCAGGTGAATAGTAACCCATGAATAGTAACTCGTGAATAGTACTCCGGCATGAAAAGTGTCCCGAATACCCGAGTAAATAATATTTGAGTGAATAGTAACTAGGTGAATAGTACCCATAAATAGTAACTCATGAATAGTATTTCGGCATGAAAAGATCAATAATTATCAAGAAAGCTCAGAATAATATTTCCATGAAAAGATACTAGATGAAGCGCAAATATCAAGGATATTCTATTAATTTCACGGAGTATAGAAGCAATACTTTAACAGAATGAGTGTAAAATTAGGAATACGAAGCGAAATAATATTACTCACATACTATAGAGTATGGAAGAAAATATTATTTCTACGAATACTGAAAAAAATAATATCTCTTACCTCAGAAGAAGACTGGATACTGGAATTATGAGGTAGCAGACTTCTCTTCTTCTTTCTCTCTATAACTTCTCTCTCTATAATTGCTCTTGGGAGTCTTAGTGAATTGGTGGAAATGAAAGAAGAATGAGCTTCTATTTATAAGAAAATATAGTTTCGATAATTGCACGTTTTGGGGCTCAAAATATTACAGTATAATACCTTCATCTTTTCCTTCATTTTTAATTTAGTCCTGTAAGTATTATCAAACTTGTACCAACTCCCCTAATAGTATATCATGTGAATCAATAGTACATTCATGTGAATCAATAGTTCTATACATGTGAAAAAAATAGTTACAGTATAGTACCTTCATCTATACCTCCATTTTTAATTTAGTCATGTAAGTATTATCAATCTTGCACCACCTCCCCTAATAGTACATGCATGTGAATCAATAGTACACACATGTGAACAAATAGTTATAAGCATGTGAATTAATAGTAATTAATTGCTCATTTATCCTATTAATTACCCGATTGGTCAATATAACCTCCAGAAATCAATTATTATCGAAATAAATGTCGATTTTCACTAACACTAATAATCCCAACACAATGGAACTATCAATTTCATCTTTAATCAATACGAACTTATTCATTATTAATATTATAACTTACAATATTTAATGTGACGCCCCCAAATTCAGGTACTTGAAACCCGAACTTAATGCTTCACGATACCATTTCTATGAGCGGAATAATACAATAATAATGACAATAATATTGATACGAAATTTAATTTACATATGCATCAAAGTTTAAATCTCAAGTACGAGACCTTTAAACATTCATTACATCATAGATAATAAGTATCATTGTCTTAATAAACTATAACTATTACACAGAATATTATAAATCTCATTCGAACAACTTTCCTTTCCCCTTGTTCTTTTTCGAGCCTTCTAAGGTTGATCATACTTAATGTAAAAATATTTAATTTAAGCAAGAGTGAGCATTTGGGTGCCCAGCAAGTAATAACAACAATAAATATTAGCTGATAAAATTAAACATTTTCTTTGAATAACACTTCTACAACGAATCAATAGTTGTGAAGTAAGCTGAACCAATAATAACAACATGTCAATTCTATATCAAATTTTTGAAACTACGTACTGACTATAATTGGAGATTAGTCGACAGACTATGAACATTGTTTTCTATTTTAAAAAAGTTTTAAACAGAACTTCATCTGTAAACCGTCATAACTTACAGGCACGGGGGTGATCATCCCATTATGTCATGTATTGATCAATACTACATGCAAGAACGATATTATCGTTCATCTAATCCGCCTTTGGCACTCAAAAGTTTTTCCATGTTTGGGATGTTCATACTTAGTAGGGAATCCGAACTAAAACAATCTGGTTGGATACAATAAAGTTCTATCATGATCAATGATATTTCTAAATCTGTGTCTAGCTGGGTTAAGTAGCTTGGACAGCTTTTAATTAATGTATACATACCAGAAATCAATAGGTATGTATCAACATGTGATTAAATACAATGATTATCCAAGTAAGGAAACTTGTATAACCATATTTAGAAATCAATGAACAGAATAAATATCTGAATTATACAATAATACTGTGTTGATAAACAATGATCGGATAATTTAAGAACTTATATGAATATGAATGACTTGATACATAATTGATAACAATAGAGTTCATAATCTGGCACAATAATAATAATAAAATTCTAAAATATTCTTACTCATATCCATTGCATAAAGTAAATGCAAAGGTAGGATACTTGCACAACAAAAAGGATAGTTCAGATACTTGCTCAATAATAATTGGAGTAAGTTTAGGAAACTTGCCTGAGCTGCTGCTTACAATAACGCAACTTAGTTCTATCTTTTATATCAAAACCTATCATTAATAAGATCATTCGTTCGATGTGAATAATATATCATATCACATAGTACTGCTATTTGCACTTAAGTTTAACAGTCATTGGGTCATTAACAGACACATATCTAATCAAATTATATAAGTCTAGATCAATTTCTGAAGTATTTTGGTGTACCGACGGCTTTATCGGGTAATTATCGAGTCTAACACTCTATTCTGTAGTTCATTATCTGTAAGTATCAGTCATATTATTTTTAAATGACTTACAATAATTTTTAATTAATTATTACAATTTATCATAATTTTTCAAACACCGGAATCATTATAAAATAATTTAAATAATAAATAATTCTATTATCATTAATATTTAATTAATATTAAACTATTAATGAAACCATTGTCAAAATATTAAAGTTATTTATAATAACTAAATATATTTTTAAAGTATTAATATTACCCTTAAATGATTTTTAAAATAATACAAATCATTTTAAAATAATTACCATTAATATTTAATTATTAATGTACTATTTATCCAAATATTAAAAGTCATTTAGTATAACTTAAAATACCTTTAATTCATTTATATCCTTTTAAATGATTTTTAAATTAATAAAACCATTCTAAAACTATTTATTAAATAAATCAAATATCATTAATATTAACTTATTAATGAAATTATCCTTTAAATATTAAAAGTTACATTTTATAACTTAAAATATCTTTAAACACTTTATTTTCATTTAAAATAATTTTTCTAATGTTAAAAATCATTTTTAAATTAATTTACTTAATATTATTATTAAATAAATCTAATATCCTTATTATTAAAATATTAATATTTTTCATGATAAAATATCAAAAGTTATATTTTATAACTTTAAATATTTTTATAATCTTTAAATCATTTTTATATATATTTTAAATCATTAATTCTATTTTTCATAATTTATTTAATACCTTTATTAAATAACTTAATCACCATTAATATTTAATTTATTAATGAAATTCATCACAAAATGTTAAAAGTTATAGAAAATAACTTACAATATTTTCTTATACCATAATATATTTTTAAATGATTTTTCATGTATTAAAATTATTTTTAAATAATTTATTTAATATTATACTTAAATAAATTAAATACCTTTTATATTCCAAAAATATTAAATATTTATGAAATATACTTCAAATAATTAAAAACTAATTTTTGGAATTTAAAATAATTTTTAGTAATTTATTATGTATTTTTAATAATTTAAAACTACTTTTATTTATTTATTTAATTAAAATAATTAATTTCCAAAAATATTTGTCGCTAAAGGGTCCTATAGCGATGAAACTGTCGCTATAGGTGTTCTTGAGCATGCCCAGAAACCCATGTCAGTTAACGAGGTACTAGTTTTGACCACAATTAAATTCATATTCCAGTTGGTTTCTAGACTTGTTCTTGGTCAGATCTTGTAGTACTCATGTGATACTACAAAATACAACTTAGTTCATAGCTAAAACACATCACAACAATAAGATTCAGGCCACACAAAACCTGTCAGACCGTGTTCTTGAGGTTCTGGGTTGCCCAGAAACTCAAGGGTCCTACTTTTGATCATTATATCTTTCCTCCTAGTTCTGCTTAGTGTGATATAAAGGTTTATAATTAGAGCTGAGATGTCAAAGAACAAATTTGTATCATCAAATCATTCCGATAACAATAAAAGCACAAGATTTAAACAAGTCAAACCTTGTCAGAAAAACGGCTTATGAAGAAATCTGGGTTTTCCAGATTTGAGGCCAAACAGCTGGTCAACTCTACTTTGACCGGCAATATCTTTTATTCTGTGCACGATATAAGTGTTATAGATGCATGATCGTGTAACCTACATGTCAGTCTACAAATGGAATACCACAACATGGCCAAACTATAACAGATCAGCAAAATCAGAAGCTCCAAAAATGGCTGTCAAAAATTCTGGGTTTCTAGGTTGCCCAGAAACTCAGAATTTCTGATCGGTCAACTCAGTTTGACCACGAATAACTTTTAATCTACAATAGATATGGACCTGATTCAAGTTCCATATTAAAGATCTCATAACAGACTACAAGTACAAACTTTCAAAACACAAAAATAATCAAAGATCACAGAGATATAAGACATGACATTCGTTGTCAGACTTCATTTTTAATTTTTTTTTTTCAGATTTTTGAAAACTTTAATTTCAAGTACATAGCTGCTATGGATCTACAAGATACCAACCCAGATCACTTAAATAGACTACAAACAACATGTTTTAACATAAAAACACAACATTTAACATAAGATCAAAAGTCAGATTTCTAGTTTAGGGTTTACCTTTTTATGAACCAATTCTGATTTCTTGGCTTATGATCTGTTATTGGAAGTCGTGGGGCTTGATTTAGAGACTGGTACACCTTTGGATTTCGTGGGTTTGAGCTTGAGAGAGTATGGGTAAGTGTTTGTTGCACAAATGAGTTTTGTTTTGCTTTTCTCTCTCTTGAATTCTATTTAATCCTTGATGCAATGAATATGGCTGTTAGTAATGGCTGAGAGTTGTAGTCTTGTATGTGACATCCCCAAAATAGGTATACATCACTCATCTTGAGTCGTCAAATACGTGGTACAAAATTCAAATACAAACTTAAATATACAACATGAGCTGTGAGTTTTAATACAAATATTATCTTATAGACAATATTCAAACTCAAAAATTCTCATATATACTGTGAGTTTCAATACAAATATTGTTACGTATATAATACGACAATATTCATATTTAAATTATTACAATGCCATATAAAGTATAGCAGCAAATATATCAAGTCCCCGAAGGGACACGAGAAGATATATGTTCTCCTCATTCTAATGGAGTGCACCTTTGACGCTTCCAAATTTTGATTCACCTCACCCTATTATTGTTCACCAAAATTAAATATCAAATGATGTATAAAACATGTCAAACACATTTTAAGTTCTCAGTATGATTATTATGCCACACCGTTTCATAATTTGATTAGGCTTGTGACTAATTCGTATCACCACTTTATACCCATGTTCTCTCTGCTAGTCCCAGCTACGTTCTCATTTCCTGAAGAGGACAATGAAAACAAAAGGGTGAGCTCAACTAGCCCAGTAAAAAATATTATGACTAAGATAATGCAGAACAAATTATCATTAGTCTTCAACAGTATAACAACTGATAGAATATAATAAACAACAAGTTTTAGATCAACAACTGCATCAGAATAAGCAATCCATTAGAAGAGTCAAGTAGAACATAATGTCTACTATCTCCTCTAGATTAAAAGTCCATCGTTAATACTTCATTCCTGTAATACTCATCAACAGTTCTTTGCTATACTCAAGACAAAGAGAACTCTCATCACCTGTCTTCACCTGAATCACCACAAATTATAATTAAATCACAATTCATATTTATAACCAAGTAAATTAACAGTCCAACTTTGTACTACAGGCCAAAGATATACAACTAAAAAACCAATAACCAACAGTTCATCTTTGCACTTTACTGTGCCAAATATATACAATTCAGAAAACCAATAATCTTTGAGACCCGACTTAAAAAGTATCACGACCACGAATTATCCATGCACTACGAGCCAATGATATTCGTGTTTTCAATTACGGTCATGATTATACCGAATATGTGAGACCCCAGATTTTTATGAATAAATATTTAATTTTCTCAAAATAAAATTTTTAATATTATGGTGTGGATTTAATATAATGTTATAGTTGTGGGTAATATTTATAAATTTTGCAAAGTATGCAAGTTGTCATATTATATTCGATTGGTCGGGAAATATTCTTTTTGTCAGGGAATATTCGTACGACGGTACAATCATTGGTGGACCCCACAACAGAATTATTGTTGGATTGAGAAAACGACAAAAATATTTTTATGAAAATAACGGCGGAAGTTTTACCGTTAAAACTGTTGAACTACTCTCGTTAGTAAAAAATACGATGTCTGCTGTGGTTGCATAGTAGCACACGATATTGATTATTAATGCTTACGTGATAAGTCACTCAGTTTTGTTTTATTGATATTATTAATGTAATAAAACAGAAAAGCTTTTTATATAAAACAGAATACTTTTATAAATTTATTCTATAAATAGAAAATATTATATTTTATTATGCATAGTAAAATATTTTTATATAAAACAGAATACTTTTATAAAGTTATTCTATAAATAGAATATATTATATTTTATTATGCATAGTGTTGCATAGTGTCTGCATAGTGTTTTGCATAGTAAAATCTTTTTATATAAAATAGAATACTTTTATAAAGTTATTCGTTTTATTAGATTATAAATAGAATATATTATATTTTATTTAAAAGATTTTGCTTTAAATCTGGACCGTCCGATTAAAAGTAAATCAATCTGGACCGTTCATAAATTAGTTACTATGCAGTCCATTCTTCTATAAATAGAAGCTCATTCCTTCATTATTTCTTACGAAATCACTGAAACTCTAGAGAGAGAAACTATAGAGAGAGTTCTTCTTCTATAATTTTGAACGTATTTCTTTAGAGTTTAAGAAAGCTTTGAGCGTAGTGCAAGTTTTCTTCGAGTATATCCTCGCCCTACCAGTCGGAATACTTTTCTTTCAAAGGTAAGGGATATTATTTGTTGTACCTGTAAGGGGTATTATTTCTTTCTTATTCATGAAGAGAACTTCATTATTCCATTCTTTATTATTTTGATGGAATAACTTTGTATACGCTGACTAACTAACCTATACTTGGTGAAATTCTTACATTATTCCATTCCTTATTATTATGTTGAATAACTTTGTTTATCTGAAAGTACCCCATACATGGTGAAATTCTTCTATTATTCCGCTTTTTTTATTTTTTGTTGGAATATCACATCCAGTGCGTATTACGCTTTGACTTTAGTTCCATTAATTATTATTCGCTGGAATAACTTTCTGCATGCGGTTTATCGCATGCATGGTGATTTCTTTGTTATTCCATTCTTTATTATTCATTGGAATATTCTGCATACGTGTTTTCTGTTGGACCTTGTTCCGTCTTTATTATTACTCGTTGGAATATCACATGCATGCATTTTACGCCTGCACTGGTTCCATCTTTATTATTCTCATTAGAATATCCATCTGCGCATGCATTTTACGCCGGGACTTGGTTCCATTATTTATTATTACATTGGAATAACTCGCCTGTGTCTTTGTCTATCGCAGGCACAGGTGATTTCTTTTGTTATTCCATTCTTTATTATATTCAGTTGGTTAAAGTTTTGACTTTTATACTCTATGAAATTAGTGGAATATCCTTGATATTTGTGCTTCATCTAGTATCTTTTCATGGAAATATTCTTTTGAGCATTCTTGAATTTTACTCTACAAAGAAGTATCATGTTGACAATTTGAACGTTATTAGTTCTTGGATAAATTAATTCTTGAACTTGTTTTATTGAATTAATATGTCATTGTCATCATCCTCATGTTTATATTATGTTGAAAGTCATCTGTGGCCCGTAGTGCATAGATGGACTTGGTATGATTATGACCGTGATTATTCTTATAATCATGGTAGTAATGTTACAAATGATGTGGAAAAAGTCCTCATTGGCCCGTAATGCATTGATGGACAGTTTTTGGTACGATTATGGCTATGGATTCTCTTCGGCCAAGGGTGCAAAGATGAATTGTTTTATGGCATGATCAAGACCGTTGATGAAAACACGATTATCTTTGGCCCGTAGTGCATGGATAATTCGTGGTCGTGATACTAAAGAATATCCTTGGCCTGTAGTGCAGGGATGGTTTGATGATGTGAATTATTTATTGAGCTAAGTCTCAGCGATAAAAGTGATGAAAAACCTTTTAAATCATAAAAGATAGTAGATTTTATTTTTTACTTGACTCTTTTAATGGATTGCTTATTTCGCTGCAGTTAAACTTGATGTTTGTTATATTGTATCAGTTTAACACTGTTGAAGGCTAACGATAATTTATTCTGTATTATCTTAGTCATAATATTTCTTACTGGGCTAGTTGAGCTCACCCTTTCTTCCATTGTTCTCTTTAGGAAATGAGAACGTAATTGACCTAGCCAGGGAAAGCAGTGATGGTCCTAGATGGTGCATTAGTAGTCCTCACTATTCTGTGAAATAGTGTAATAATAAATATAATGAGGACTCCATTGAGTGTGGATATTGTCTAGATGACAATATTTATATTAAAACTCATAACATATGTTTTGTCGTATTTTACACGACCGTTGTATAATTAGTTTGTATTTGTATTCTGTACCATGTATCTGGCGACCCAAGATGGGTGATGTATACCTATTTTTGGGGGCGTCACAGTTGGTATCAAAGCTTAGGGATATGATCCCTGGCTGAGATGTGAGACAAGAACTAGGAGGGGAGAGGCGGGGAATTCCTTCGCTAGTATGACCTACCTAAGTTTACTTGTTATTTAATTGGTCGGTCAGAGTATAGAGATAATATGTGATATGTTAATTAACTCTTGTTTTGTGGCAGTGTTTAAAAATGGCAGCTGAAAATGTTAACAATGGAGTGAATGAGACCATTGAGACACCTTTAATCACTAACCAGGTTAATGTGATGTCAGACGAAGAAGAAATTAGAGATATCTACGTGGTAAGTGAAGAACTAATGGTTGCACTCGAGCTAGCTGCAGAGGTAGCAGCTTAGAGTGAGGAAGAAGAGGAAAAAGAGGAACCTGAGGAGAATTGGTTAGAAGAAGTTTATGATCAAAATTTAGAATTATAAAATCGTATTCATGAGTTGGAAGAGTAGGCTGAAGAACGACAGGCGGTTGTGGAGCAAAGAGATGTAACAATTCAAAATTGTGTTAACCGATGTGCGATGCTTGAACAGAAACACTCTTTGGCATAGTATAAGATATTAGAGCTAGAATTTGAGAATGCTATGATCAAAATTTTGATGAAAGAAGAAACAATTGAACGAAGGAGAATAGATGATGCATGGGTAAAAGCCGCACGACGCATAGATATTGTAGAAAAAGACGTCCGACCCAATAAAGCCAAAATAGATGAAATGGATTTTTCTTTTTGGACAACAATTGGGAGAATCCAACCTCGAATTCGGAATTACCCTGTGCATAGAGATCAACCCCAATTCGATATGGATCAGAGAGTAATGATTCAAATCATGGATCAGGAATGTGACGCCCCCAAAATAGGTATACATCACCTATTCTGAGTCGCCAAATACATGGTACAGAATACAAATACAATCTTTAATATACAACAAGAGAGCTATGAGTTTTAATACAAATACTGTCTTCTAGACAATATCCACTCTCAGAATAAGTCCTCATTACATTTATTGTCACACTATTTGACAGAATAGTGAGGACTACTAATACACCATCTAGGACCATCACTCCATTCCCCGACTAGTCCCGGCTACGTTCTCATTTCCTGAAGAGAACAGTGAAAGAAAGGGTGAGCTCAACTAGCCCAGCAAGAAATATTATGACTAAGATAATGCAGAATAAATTATCATTAGTCTTCAACAATGTTAACTGATAAAATACAATAGACATCAAGTTTAACTGCAGCGGAACAAGCAATCCATTAAAAGAGTCAAGTAGAGAATAGAATCTACAATCTTTTATGATTTAAAAAGTTTTTCATCACTTTTATCGCTGAGACTCAACTCAATGAATAATCCACATTATTAAATCATCCCTGCACTACAGGCCAAGGATATTCTTTAGTATCACGACCACTAATTATCCATGCACTACGGGCCAAAGATAATCGTGTTTTCATCAATGGTCCTGATCATGCCATAAAACAATTCATCTTTGCACCTCTAATCAAGAGAATCCATAGCCATAATCATACCAAAAACTGTCCATCAATGCATTACGGGCCAATGAGGACTTTTTCCACATCATTTGTAACATTACGGTCATGATTATACTGAATAATCCCTGGTCATAATCATACCAAGTCCATCTATGCACTATGGGCCACAAACGACTTTCAACAAAAATATAAACATAAGGATGATGACAATGATATAAGAATTCAATAAAACAAGTTCAAGAATTAATTTATCCAGGAACCAATAACGTCCAAATTGTCAACACGATACTTCTTTGTAGAGTAAAATTCAAGAATGCTCAGAAGATTATTTCCATGAAAAGATACTGGATGAAGCGCAAATATCAAGGATATTCCACCAATTTTATGGAGTATAGAAGTCAAAACTTTAACCAACTGAGTATAATAAAGAATGGAATAACAAAAGAAATCACCATGCATGCGGTATTTGATAAAGCGTGTTATTCCAACGAATAATAAAGTAATCTAACCAAAGTCGGTAAATTATGCACCGACATGATGTTCCAATAGAATAACAAAGAATGGAATAACAACAAATCACCATGCATGCGATACTTGATATGACAAAGTTATTCAGCGAGAATACTAAATAATCGAACCGGTCCTCACAAAAGCGCTCAAATAGGATATTCCAACGAGAATAATAAAGATTTTGAACCATGTCCCAAGTAAAACGATGCATGTGAGGATATTCCAAATGAATAATAAAGAATGGAATAATGTAAGAATTTCACCAAGTATAGGGTTGCCAACGTAAATAAAAAGTTATTCCAATGTAATAATAAAGAATGGAATAATGTAAGAATTTCACCAAGTATATGGTAGCTCACAGATATCTGAGTTATTCCAACGAGTAATAATAAAGAATGGAATAATGTAAGAATTTCACCAAGTATAGGGTAGCTCACAGATACAAAGTTATTCCAACGAGAATAATAAAGAATGGAATAATGAAGTTCTCTTCATGAATACAAAAGAAATAATACCCCTTACGGGTACAACAAATAATATCCCTTACCTTAGAAAGAAGAGTATTGGATATAGAAGTAGTGAAGTAGCAGAACACTTTTCTTCTTTCTCTCTATAGTTTATCTGTCTAGAGTTTCAGTGAATTCGTAAGAAATAAAGAAGGAATGATCTTCTATTTATAGAAGAATGGACTGCATAGTAACTAACTCATGAACGGTCCATATCGATTTACTTTTAATCAGACGGTCCATATTTAAAGCAAGATCTTTTAAATAAAATATAATATATTCTATTTATAATCTAATAAAACGAATAACTTTATAAAAGATTTTTACTATGCAAACACTTTGCAGGCACTATGCAAACACTATGCATAATAAAATATAATATATTCTAATTATTGTTTAATAAAATGAATAACTTTATAAAAGTATTCTGTTTTATATAAAAAGATTTTACTATGCAAAACACTATGCAGGCACAATGCAAACACTATGCATAATAAAATATAATATAATCTAATTATTATCTAATAAAACGAATAACTTTATAAAAGTATTCTGTTTTATATAAAAAGATTTTACTATTAGCCTAATAAAATGAATAACTTTATAAAAGTATTTTGTTTTATATAAAAAGCTTTTCTGTTTTATTACAATAATAATACCAATAAAACAAAACTGAGTGACTTATCACATAAGCATCAATAATCAATACCGTGTGCTACTATGGAACCACGCGTATTACTGTACTTTTACTACCGAGTAGTTTAACAGTTTTAATTGTAAAACTTCCGCCATTATTTTCATAAAAATATTTTTGTCATTTTCTCAATCCGAAAATAATTTTGTTGTGGGGTCCACCAATGATAGTACCGTCGTACGGATATTTCCTGACAAAAAGAATATTCCCCGACCAATCGAATATAATATGACAACTTGCATACTTTGCAAAATTTAAAAATATTACCCACAACTATAACATTATATTAAATCCACACCATAATATTAAAAAATTTATTTTGAGAAAATTAAATATTTATTCATAAAATCTGGGGTCTCACAAGGAATGTGAGGAAACACTTAAGGGTGGAATGTACCCTATAGCAAAGTCAAATCCGGTAGTTTCAGTGAGAGCGTTTGTCGAGAAACCCGAACGAAGTTATTATGGGTAAGTTAGTGATAAACTCTTGCGAAGTTTATACCTTATTAGATACCAGTTCTACCCACTCTTTTATTTCTTCTACTTGCGCTCAATGTTTAAATTTGACTCCGGAGAAACTAGATTTTGATTTATCTGTTGAAACTCTGTTGGGAGAAACCTTCGTTACCTTCACTATTTATAAATCTTGTTTGATTCAAATCAACACTTTCATGTTACCTGTCGATCTTATCTCTTTGAAAATACTTGCTAAAAGTTAAATAGATACACTTAGAAGGGGGGGGGGGGGGTTGAATAAGTGTAGGCACAAACTATGTCAGATTTTTATTTCTTATCAAACAATCCTTTTAATGCAGCAAGCTGGATTATCAAATTGAGTTAACCAGTTTTACAGATATGAATAGAATGCAGGCTGCTGAATAAAGAACAAGATATTCAAGCACAGAAAGCAATCACACCAACACCAGAATTTTTACGTGGTTCAACTACTATCCTCTAGAATAGTAGCCTAATCCACGTCCAATGCCAACTAGTATTGAAGACTCACTTTTATTAAACTCTTCCAATTATAATACAAGTTTCAATGATTCGAACACCTTTGTTCCCTGTGCACCTATGCACTCCTAAGCACCTCTGCTTTCCTTAAACTTGATTGTAATAAGTTACCAATTAAAAAACAGAATTACATGTAATATTAATTGAGATAGGAAAAGTAAAATACACACTAGAGGTCTAATGATCAAGCAATATATAACTCACCAACTTAAGGCTCTAGTATGAAATGAAATGAAATGCTTATGCACGAAGAGTATTACCAGAATGTATTCTATATGCTCTTGTAACTTGATCCTCTATTTGTAAAGCAAGTAATATCAATCACGGTGGATAACACTTTTCTGGTTTGTATGTATTGTTCAAAACAATATGTATTTTTTCGTATTTTGATATGTTGAAGAACTCAGATTATATAGACCACTTCTAGGATATTACCGTTGCAAAAGTCTTGATACTGTGATATACTGATTTAAAACACTTAGCACAACTTTTGTCGATCTGTATCAATCATGATCTACTCAGCTTGATCACCGAAATTCTATCAATCACACCATCAGTATTTAAGGCTTTAATTGATTTACATTTGTATGGGAGAAAACCATGACGGGATTACTAACAGTCCCAAATACATGGCCAGATTACCTTTTATGCCCATGAATATTTGCTAACATGTTTCCATATATCTTAACATGCATTGAATCAATTAAGTTGCTCAAATCGTAAGGCACATGATTTCAGATATGAGTATGCAACATGTGGTGATTCATGCACTCAACTAGTTACCTTAATTAATTTCCTAGACTTAAGACCCTTGATTTATGAGTATGATAAGAGCAGCGTGATTTATGATGCAAGATCTATGATGTCATGATTTATGCTTTCCATAATTAACTGCTTGCCGGTGTCCACAAATCTTACCATATATTGGACCGGTGGTGACGCCCAATTGAATTCCTAGAATTATGGGACATTAATGGTGTATGTCTCCTGCTAGCCTTAACCATGAACTTGGATTTTTGCATAACTAAAGGTAATTTAATTTAATTACTCTTTTTGCTCTACTGAACAATATTTGATTCCTTAGCGAGTATTGAGCAAATAATGGTCATGCATATTTTGTGCTAGTTAATTTATCATGTGACAACAATTATGAATATGGGCGTGTTGCCATGCATGTCCTAGAGCCTTATTTTGGAAAGTAATAGATGCTATGACCTTACATATATTCCTAGGACCCATATTTGCTTTTCTTTGAGGATGTCTTGACTTTGTAATTTCCTCCTTGTTGTTTTCTGAAATTTCATGTCTTTCCCTGAAATGTAATATAGCATGATTAGAGAAATAATAAAGTCATCATCAAAACATGGAGTGTGACATAAGTCAACACTTGGCTTTGATGTGATTTTTGGAAACGATTGGTTAACTATTCATCATGCTTTTCGTAAGGTTGTTATCTTTCATACTCCTAACCAACCTGTTATGCGAATTCAAAGAAACCAAATCACTAAAGTCAATCATTGTCATATCAAGCCATAAGTAAAGAGCCCCGAGCCTTTCACTGGTGACTTCCTTGTGTGGAATGCACTGAAGCCAGACTTTGTGTAGGCGACATCGTGAATGAAGATGGCAAGTTGATAGGTATCAATGTGACGTAATATCCAAGTCTTAGATGAGGGTCACAGATTTGAATGATATTTCTATCGTTAATAAATTTCTTGACGTATTCCTGAAGACTTCTTAGCCTACCCCCAGAGCGTGAAATCAAATTTTTATTGACCCCAGTACAAAACCCATTTCTTAAACCCTCAAATATTTCTTTACTTAAAACGAACGTATAATGCGCCAAAGACGTTGACTCGAGCTGTTGAAGATTACGATCGTACCATTCAATACCATCGTGGGAAAACGAATGTGATAGCTGACGTGTTGAGTAGAAGATCGTATGCATTTACAAGTGCGAATATACGAACCCACGTGAAGATAACGAATATACGAGTAGAATCGACTTTAATCGATAAAGTTAAAGCCGCTCAAGCTACACACCCGGAGCTGATGAATGTGAAGAAGAAGGTTCAAGAGGGCGTTATTTTAAAAGCAAGAGTTGCTGAAGAGAAGAAATCTCAACCCTCGATTTAATTGGCCCATTTGAAATCCTCGATCGAGTAGAAACTGTGGCTTATAGACTCATTTTACCGCTAAGTATATCGCGTGTTCATAACATTTTTAACGTATCGATGTTACGTAAATATGTGGATGACCCGAACCACATTATTAATTTAGAACCGGACGAGATAACAGAAGATTTAACGTATGAGGAGATACGTGTTAAAATCTTAGATAAGAAGGATCATATTCGACGCTCAAAGGTTATACCTCAAGAATTAGAATTTGAAGTGAAGTCAAGGTATCCTCACCTGTTCGGCATACCAGGTACGTACGTAAATTTCGAGGGCGAAATTCCATAAGGAGGGGAGATTGTGAGACCCCAGATTTTTATGAATAAATATTTAATTTTCTCGAAATAATTTTTTTAATATTATGGTGTGGATTTAATATAATGTTATAGTTGTGGGTAATATTTATAAATTTTGCAAAGTATGCAAGTTGTCATATTATATTCGATTGGTCGGGGAATATTCTTTTTGTCAACGAATATCCGTAAGACTGTACAATCATTGGTGGACCCCACAACAGAATTATTGTTGGATTGAGAAAACGACAAAAATATTTTTATGAAAATAATGGCAGAAGTTTTACCGTTAAAACTGTTGAACTACTCGGTAGTAAAAGTACAATAATACGCGTGGTTGCATAGTAGCACACAGTATTGATTATTAATGCTTACGTGATAAGTCACTCAATTTTGTTTTATTGATATTATTAATGTAATAAAACAGAAAAGCTTTTTATATAAAACAGAATACTTTTATAAAGTTATTCTATAAATAGAATATATTATATTCTATTATGCATAGTGTTTTTGCATAGTAAAATCTTTTATATAAAATGTAATACTTTTATAAAGTTATTCTATAAATAGAATATATTATATTTTATTATGCATAGTGTTGTATAGTTACTGCATAGTATTTTGCATAGTAAAATCTTTTTATATAAAATGAATACTTTTATAAAGTTATTCTATAAATAGAATATATTATATTTTATTATGCATAGTGTTGTATAGTGCTCTGATAGTGTTTTGCATAGTAAAATCTTTTTATATAAAAATGCAGAATACTTTTATAAAGTTATTCGTTTTATTAGATTATAAATAGAATATATTATATTTTATTTAAAAGATTTTGCTTTAAATCTGGACCGTCCGATTAAAAGTAAATCAATCTGGACCGTTCATGAATTAGTTATTATGCAGTCCATTCTTCTATAAATAGAAGCTCATTCCTTCATTATTTCTTACGAATTTACTGAAACTCTAGAGAGAGAAACTATAGAGAGAGTTCTTCTTCTATAATCTTGAGCGTATTTCTTTAGAGTTTAAGAAAGCTTTGAGCGTAGTGCAAGTTTTCTTCGAGTATATCCTCGCCCTACCAGTCGGAATACTTTTCTTTCAAAGGTAAGGGATATTATTTGTTGTACCTGTAAGGGGTATTATTTCTTTCTTATTCATGAAGAGAACTTTTGTTATTCCATTCTTTATTATTTTGATGGAATAACCTGTATACGCGGACTACCCTATACTTGGTGAAATTCTTCTGTTATTCCATTCCTTATTATTATGTTGGAATAACCTGTTTATGCAAAATACCGCATACATGGTGAAATTCTTCTATTATTCCGTTTTTATTATTACTGTCGGAATATCACATTTACAAGTGCATATACGCTGACTTTAGTTCCATTAATTATTATTACGTTGGAATAACACATGCGTATGGTCTATCGCATGCATGGTGATTTCATTATTATTCCATTCTTTATTATTACATTGGAATATTCATCACATGTGTTTTACGTCCTGGACCTTGTTCCGTCTTTATTATTCTGTTGGAATATCCTCGTCATCATGCATGCGTTTTACGCCGGACCGGTTCCGCCTTTATTATTCTCGCTGGAATATCCTCATCATGCATTTTACGTTGACTGGTTCCGTTATTTATTATTCTGTTGGAATAACCTGCCTGTGCTGTCTATCGCAGGCCTGATGATTTCTTTTTTTATTCCATTCTTTATTATATTCAATTAGTTAAAGTTTTGACTTTTATACTCCATGAAATTAGTGGAATATCCTGATATTTGCGCTTCATCCAGTATCTTTTCATGGAAATATTCTTCTGAGCATTCTTGAATTTTACTCTACAAAGAAGTATTATGTTGACAATTTGAACGTTATTAGTTCTTGGATAAATTAATTCTTGAACTTATTTTATTGAATTAATATGTCATTGTCATCATCCTCATATTTATATAATGTTGAAAGTCATTTGTGGCCTGTAGTGCATAGATGGACTTGGTATGATTATGACCAGGGATTATTCGGTATAATCATGACCGTAATGTTATAAATGATGTGGAAAAAGTCCTCATTGGCCCGTAATGCATTGATGGACAGTTTTTGGTATGATTATGGCTATAGATTCTCTTCGCCAAGGGTGCAAAGATGAATTGTTTTATGGCATGATCAGGATCGTTGATGAAAACACAATTATATTTGGCCCGTAGTGCATGGATAATTTGTGGTCATGATACTAAAGAATATCCTTGGCCTGTAGTGCAGGGATGGTTTGATGATGTGGATTATTTATTGAGCCAAGTCTCAACGATAAAAGTGATGAAAAACCTTTTAAATCATAAAAGATAGTAGATTTTATTTTCTACTTGACTCTTTTAATGGATTGCTTATTTCGCTGCAGTTAAACTTGATGTTTGTTATATTGTATCAGTTTAACACTGTTGAAGACTAACGATAATTTATTATGTATTATCTTAGTCATAATATTTCTTACTGGGCTAGTTGAGCTCACCCTTTCTTTCATTGTTCTCTTTAGGAAATGAGAACGTAGCTGGGACTAGTCGGGGAACAGAGTGATGGTCCTAGATGGTGCATTAGTAGTCCTCACTATTCTGTGAAATAGTGTAATAATAAATATAATGAGGACTCCATTGAGTGTGGATATTGTTTAGATGACAATATTTGTATTAAAATTCACAGCATATGTTTTGTCGTATTTTACACGACCGTTGTATAATTAGTTTGTATTTGTATTCTGTACCATGTATTTGGCGACCCAAGATGGGTGATGTATACCTATTTTTGGGGGAGTCACAGTTGGTATCAAAGCTTAGGGATATGATCCCTGGTGAGATGTGAGACAAGAACTAGGAGGGGAGAGACGGGGAATTCCTTCGCTAGTATGACCTACCTAAGTTTACTTGTTATTTAATTGGTCGGTCAGAGTATAGAGATAATATGTGATATGATAATTAACTCTTGTTTTGTGGCAGTGTTTGAAAATGGCAGCTGAAAATGTTAACAATGGAGTGAATGAGACCATTGAGACACCTTTAATCAGTAACCATGTTAATGTGATGTCAGACGAAGAAGAAATTAGAGATATCTACGTGATAAGTGAAGAACTAATAGTTGCACCTTGAAAATTTAGTCAGAGAGGTAGCGGTGAGAGTGAGAAAGAAGAGGAAGAAGAGGAACCCGAGGATAATTGGTTAGAAGAAGTTTATGATCAAAATTTAGAATTACAAAATCGTATTCATGAGTTGGAAGAGCAGGCTGAAGAACGACAGGCGGTTGTGGAGCAAAGAGATGTAACAATTCAAAATTGTGTTAACCGATGTGCGATGCTTGAACAGAAACACTCTTTGACAGAGTATAAGATATTAGAGCTGGAATCTGAGAATGCTATGATCAAAATTCTGATGAAAGAAGAAACAACTGAATGAAGGAGAATAGATGATGCATGGGTAAAAGCCGCACTGCGCGTAGATATTATAGAAAAGACATCCGATCCAATAAAGCCAAAATAGATGACTTTCAACACAATATAAGCATGAGAATGATGACAATGATATAAAGAATCAATCAAATGAGATAAAGGATAAATATTAAAGACTTTAACAATATAATTTATATAAAATTCAATAATGTCCAAATTGTCAACATGATCACCAATTGTGGAGTAAAATTCAAGAATAATATTATATCAAAAATGATTTGAATAATATTTCAACAAATATTTAACGAAGATAATAACATTAATCATTCTATTATAACCTCCATTTAATATTATTCATTATATAATAATATTAAATTCATTTACTAATATTATTAAACTCCATTTAATATTAACAATTCATTATTCCTCTTTTAAACTCTATTTAATATTATTCATTATTTAATAACATTAAATTCATTTACTAATATTATTAATCATTAATCAATGTTTTCATAACACCTTAATCCAAATGTTATCAATCACTTAATAATCTCATAATCTAATATTATTAATATTATAACAATATTTTAATCATTTCTTAAACTTATAAACAATATATTTTAATTATTTCCATTTTACTAAATAATACATTTAATCATCCTAAAATGTCAAACTCATAAGATTTCATCACCAATAACCAAAACTCTCTTCAAAAATCTACATATACCTTATATAGGATTCTCAAGCCCTAAAATCATATTTTCCAATTTTCTTACTTCACATAACATATTTAATTCATTTACTTATAACTAGTCCATTTTCATAAAAAATACCAAATCAGTCCTAAAAAATTTTCTTTTCTAGGATTTAGCAGAATATAGTCCCATATTAAACATATATTTTTCTCGGAATTTTTAAAATTCATTTACTATTTTTCATAAAAACTGCCGAATATTTAGACATTTATCATAAACTGTACTTTTGTCAAAAAATTCTGAAATTTACAGAGTATACTGCTATAATATACATGTACTCCCAATAAAAATTTTACCAATTTTGGAGTTAACCACAAGGAATTATAAGGGTTTACTTTTAAAATAGTCTTTTCCCATAAAATTCATAACTACTAATCTATACACCCAAAAATCGCCATTTTTGGACACAATCTAGAAATCTCATCAAATTATCATTTCAAATTTTTCCAGAATTTTTGAAGGTCAGAAAAATTATGAAACTGAAAAACATAACAATCCTTACAATCCCTTACCTCAAAAGAGCAATATTTCTAACTGGAATATCGGATGTAAAGCCGAAGGAAACTTGCACTGAATAACAACTCTCAAAGTATCTAAATATTAACAAAAATATGCTCGACAATATAGAGGGAGAAAACTTATGTTTCTGGTGTGATTTTCAATTCTAACCTAAGCGCCTATTTATAGGAAAATGCTAGAACGCCATAGGAGAGTAAATTAATAAAATATTAATATTTCCAAAAAAATTTCTGCGCACACATTTTTGACCCAAATTTCAGCCATCACCAGTGGGGCCCACCAAATCAGATTTCTACACCAACCAAAAGTGGGGCCCACCCATGTTTTTAATAAAAAAATATTTTATTTTTTGAAACTTTATTAATTCATAATAAATAGCCTTTTTATCAGAAAAATACGAATTATATGTCCATTCCACATGAAATCGAATTCTTTATAACTTTGTAGCTTTAAGTTTTTCCAAATTCCAGACAGAAAATATCCGAAATCCATAAACGGATGATTTTCAACACCTCTTAAAATTCATAACAAATCATACATTAATTTTTAACGGTTCAAAATTTGTGGACATATACTCAACTTATATATGTATAACATATCCAAAAATTACAACGATCCAACGGTTAGATTAAAATTATAACTCACGCAATAGAGCTTTAAGAACACTGATTTGATTTTTAATACCTCCATTTCGACAAGATACTGATAAAACACTGTCAGGAATAAACATGTGAATGTTATTCCTATTTATATATGATTTGATTATGATATACATATGAATGAATATGCAAGTATGCTTGCATTGAGAAAAGCTGTAAAGTCCTCTGATAGATTATAGAAACATATGTACAAGGACTTAGAATGAATTGATCAAATATGTTAGGTTGATCCTACATAAGCAAAATAGCTTTGTAAAGTCCTTAAAAAGAAATGATGTACAAGGACTATAAATATAGAAAGATCAAGCATGTTAGGTTGATCTTATGATGTAATAGATAGGCTTGTCTGATCGTCGAGCACTGCACCAGAAATCGTAGTCTGCCAGGAGAGTCAAGGAAAACTCGAGAGCTATCGAGGCAGAATTGTAGTCTGCAAGGTAGTAGATCTCGGAGTTTGTAGACTTCCAGGAGAGACGAGGAAGGATCGTAGTGTGTCGAGGAGAACTTCCTCGGTAGTAGCTTTCTTTGAGGAAGTCATGCTCGAATCGTGAGAGACAACACGCCTCTCTGAGTCGAGAGAGCATCTCTTGAAGCCAAGTCAAGAATCGTAGACTACACTCGGAGTCGTAGAGTCTACCAATGTCAAAGCTAAGTCAAAGAATTGTAGACTACACTCAGAGTCGTGGAGCCTACTAATCGCATCAAAGGCAGAGATCGTAGTCAAGCAAGATCAGATGAAGACATCAAGCACAACGACAGAAATCATAGTGTCAAGATCTGATCTCGGAGTCGTAGTGTCTGCACAATCAAAGATGAATCGTAGAGTGCAGAGCTAAGATCTCAATAGATGTGCTCATAAAGCCTAGGGAGAATCGTAGAGCAAAAATGATTCTCAACATTTGAGCACTCCCAGAATATCCAAGGGAATGAAGCCTCTGGTCTAAGCTACAAAGATACATCCCACCTAAAGGAAACCAGAGAGTACTCAACGAATGACATGCAGGCTAACGAAAGATCTAAGCACCAACCCAATCAGCATCCAGATTGAGTTGTGAATCCATTCGAGATGAAGTCTTCAATCCACAAGTTGATCAGAAGAAGACTTCAGTAGTTGACTAAGGAAAGTCAACATATGCAGTAGCTGTCAAGTGGAAAGATGACAACGATCTTGGAAGTAACCAAGATCGTAGTGTTTGCCAAACATAGAAGAAACTGATGGAGTATACATATAGATACTGGTCAGTTTCTGAATAATAAGGCTAAAGTAATTAAGCATTGGGTCAGTCCATTGATGATATGTGAACGGGAGATCACAAGGAGAAAGCGAGCTAGACACGCCACAAATCTAAAATGTCTTGTTATTCAGAAGGGACCAGAGCAAGAAGTCAAGCCATCAGTGTCTGAGAACAGTCAAGCCAAACAGAAGTGTTGAAGCACTGCACTAGAGAAGTCAAGAAGCAATAGTCAGCAAGACACTACGATCAAGACCAAGAAGGTATGCATCAGAATCATAGAGCTCGAACACCTGAAGATTGAGGCATTGGCAACGACTCAATCTGAAGATTGATATTCGAGTAGAGCTTATTGAGAGCATCGATGCAAAAGGACAACCTTTGATCGAGAAATCAGAAGGAAAAAATAAAGTCTTTGACCTGCCCAAGACATTAAAGTGACATCTCTGACGGGGTAGGTGAAACAGTAGACTGCAGTGTCAGAAAAGTATGACATGTCACATCTGTAGTCTACCTCAGTTAACTTAAGATCTGTGAAGATATTTGAACAGCTTTCAATGGCTACTTTCCAACAGAAGGATTGGGAAGGAGTATAAATCAGCAGGAGCTTCAAAGATCGAGGTGGGCTGGAGTTGCTGAGTTTGGAGAAGTGGTGGACTGATCTAACCAACGAAAATAGTGAGTGACCAATGGAGGTCTGAAGACTCACTCTACGATCCACTAAGAACACTTAGAGGCAAAAAAAGAAAGAAGTAGAAGTGAGAGTTCTACAATGTAGAAGTGAGAGTTCTACTACAAAAAGAGTGTTCTAAATTGCCGAGAGATAGAAGAGCATTAATGTCATCTTGATGTCCATTATGAGAAGAGTCTAAGTACCAAAGAGAAGAGCTTACAGTCATCTTAGCAAGTCCAACATGAGAAGACATCAAGTATCAAGAAAGAAGATCACCAACGCCAACATGGTGTCAAGCATGAGAAAGTTTCTAAGTACCTAGCAGAAGAGCTTACAGTCATCCTAGAAACCCATCATGTGCAGCCATCAAGTATCAAGAAGAATGATCTTCAAGGCCGTTCATCAAGGAATCATCAGAAGTGGTTGAGTAACTGAAGAAGCTGAGCACATGCAACACTCAACTGCACTTCAAGGATGATAATGCCAAGCTGCTAAGTACAGAAGATGTTTAGAGCTTAAAGACATCTTAGCAGCTTAGCACCAACTCCAATAAACAAACAACTCAACAACAAGAAGCCAGGGCCTGAGGGGTCCTTGTCCAGAGGGACTAAATGAAGATCCCAAGCTTGCAGGGCTTGAAGAGTTCCTAGGGAACTAGAGGAGTTCCAAGGCTGCTGGCCTTGAAGAGTTCTTAGTGAACTGAAGTCCCAAGGCTGCTGGCCTTGAAGGAATCTTAGTGATTCAGGGTGCTTCCATTCGTTAGTGGAATTCCTTCTAGTTGAAAGCAGAAGAGTGGATTAGGAGTTTGAGTCTCTGAACCACTTAAAATCCCTTATGTCTTTTACTTTATGTCATTTACATTATGTATATTAACTGCTATAACTGCTATGTATGTTTTAACTACTTACCATTGAACTAACTCTACGAACAATGTATGTATGATTATGATTATATCAATGAAGGAGATCTTTTATTTATTCCGCTGTGCTTGAAAAGATTCTTATGTTTGTCACTTGCTAAATTATTAGCAATACTAAATAAATCAGAAAAGTATTTGAAAAGAAAAAGGATCTATTCAACCCCCCCTTCTAGATTTATTGTGCCTACTTGGATCTAAAAATTGGTATCAGAGCAGGTTCTCATGCTATATTCAAAAGCTAATCGCTTTGAGTCTGATCCTAGGCACAAACATTATTCTAAACTTAGTTTAGTAGTAAGTCAGTTGTTATATGCAGATGAGCTCACACATTGGAAATATTGTGTACAGGTAAATGTGTATATACACCTGAAGCTGCTCATGTTGGTCCATGATCTTGATTGTCATATCTACAAGACCAATTTTTACTTGCAGTCAATATTGTAGTTTGAAGACTAGGCTAGGAAGCACTAGAGACATCAACAGAAAAGTGTCAAACATCCACCAGGCTGAAAAGAGAAAAAGGCCATACATGCAAAGAAATGCTCATCCAGAGAAGAAATAAATACTTCTCAAACATGTGTCTGGCTAATTAGCAGCTGGATGTAAACCTTGTATACTCAAGGATGTCGAAGAACTGAAGATGTTGACTCTCTTAGCCTGCATCCTCAAGACCACGACTGATTGATTGAAGGTCAACTGGAGCAACAAGCTTTCAGGAGTAAATGAGAAACTATGCACATCAATGCCTAATCTCAATATGTTAAAGTTAAATAACTGTTAAGGAACTAACAGTAGAAAGGTACGGTTCCTCACTAGTATAACTGTGTACATTATATTGCACCTTCTTATGAACTATAACAATATTCTTTCAAGGAATCATAATCTACCTAAAAAGGTGAAGAGAGAAACTACACTGAGGGTGGAAACTCAAATGCCTATAAACTTTCTCTCCATCCAAGTTTTAGGTTGAAGATAACATCGTAAAAGAAATCTGAAATGGGTCATAAGAGCATCACAGGTTAAATTAATTCTGTGTAGTAATCTTTGCTGATGGATTGTTATGCATGTACAACCTATATTCTAAGTGTTTGATAACACATAGAGTATGATCAGTTCTGCAAGAGTATCTTGAAGATTCATAGAAACTGATCACCTCCATGAATCATCTAGACACTAATAAATCGTAGAGTTGATTTTTGCTCTGTGAATATTTAAGCCCTGTGAACATAACCTAGCAAATGATGAAACCATCAAAGAAAAAGTTTTTCTCTTAATAACAAATATTACACACACACCTTCATGCATCTCAAAATATATTATCTAAATGAGTTACATGCATGAATATGACTGTTGGTGATCAATATGATGATTATCTAAACATATGAGGAACAAGGGTTTAGTAGACTAACCAAGCAGGACCCATTTAAACATGGGTACCAAAAATAGAAATTTACAACCTGCAGGTACTTGGTCTTACTAGCCACACTAAGGAATGTTTGAAGCGAAGACTTGATCGAAAGATTCAACCAATGAGAAGGCTTAAGACCTTCTCGATATGATTACGATAAAATTCCTATATGTCAAAGCCTGTCCTTGAAGACCTGCTGAGATAATCTGAATGAAGCACACATGGCTGCTGATCTTCATACGGAAGCAGGCCATTCAACTAAAGAAGAAAAGGGTATTATATGTTCAATCATGCAAAGCATGTCATAAGAGAAGAAGCCTCAAGGAAGCTGACTACAGAGGATTGTCAAGCATCAAACATGAGGAACTCATAATGGAAACAGAACTCAGCAAGCACAAACTAACAAGGAAGACTACGTTCGTAGTGCTGTCAAAGGATCGTAGAATGATCAACCCTGAAAATGCCCATTTCTACGATACAAGAAGATTTAATGACTTTAACCAAAATGAGATATGCATGGCTGCCTTCTGCTACACATAAAGAAGAAATCACACCTCACTAAAAAGACAACATCAACCATGGGGGAAGTAGTGATCTGATTAAGGAACAACAACACTGAAATAGTCTATGAAGCAATGTACCAGCTACAGAGTCCAAAAACTTTGTGGCTGATGAACCAAATGAAGATCCATAGTTAGTAGGAATGTCTCAAAACGTACTACTGATAACCTATCAGCCACCCAACTCAACATCGTGGAGTACATACGATCAAACATCTGATTATAGTGTAAGAGCAGGAGGACACCACAATTACAACTAGTGCAACTGTCTAAAGTTGGAAGAGGGACTCCCCAACAGAAAAGGTCAAATGAGATATCAGTGAAAATCACATCAAAAAAGTACTTCATCTGGAAAGCGCCTCAGGGACAAACCTGATCCTTAGCTCACTCTAAGAGGTTGGCCCTTCCTGAGCTACCTTGACCCAGAAGGATTGCTTAGTCAAGTTCATCTCAAGGACCAAGGAAGTCAACGATCGTAAAGTAAAAGTTTAAAGAAAACTCAACGATCGTGATGCACCCTCAACGATTGTGATGCACCCTCAACGATCGTGATGCAACCTCAACGATCATAGTGCAACCTCAGCGATCGTAAAAGCAGACTCGATGATCGCATTCCTACCAGAGGATACTTTAGCTAATGAGAAGCTTTGAAGAACTGGACAATTGCCCCAACCATTCATATTATGAGGAGATAAGTTCGAATGCTATTTGGAAAGACATAGTGCAAACGCACATCAGAACTTAAGAGTCCAAACTGTTTTGGGGTACATCGCTGATCAAACTCTGCAGTTACAAGATGAGGATAAATGTCAAAACCATCCACTGCATCATCTCTCAAAAGTTGATCATTGAGTCAACAAAGGAAAACTTAGAGTCCATAGATGCCTTATCATGCTACTCTACGAACTCAAGAGGTCAACGGTTAATCCACGTTAATCAAACGTCTACTCTTCATCCAACTAAAAAGTTAATGGGGAGTTACAGCTTAGTATTGGGCATCGTGCAACCAATGGCTAGTTGACACGTCATTATATATTTGCAAACAGTTATTAGAAACTTTTGAACCTCTCTCCCTCCCATTTTTCAAACCCTTGAATATTCTTCAAAGCCAAATCAATCAAACCTCCATAGCCCAAATCACATTCAGCTAAATCTCTCCGAATCACATACCATATACCTCGAATTCCTAAAATGGCAGAATGGAAAGTTGTAACGGGCATTCAACTCGGCTTTACAAAGTTTGAAGAATCAGAGACAAAGTTCAAGGACATACTTGAACTCGTAAAGGAAGCTGGATTCACTGAGTGCCTGGAGGCCAACACTCCAGTTTATACAGAGCTAGTGAAGCATTTCTATTCAAATGCTTCAACGAACTCTGGGCTTCTGACTACTAAGATGAAAGGATCTAGTTTGAAGATAAGAGCATTAGACATCAATCAATGTTTAGGGTTTCCCAATTAAGGTTTGTTAAACCTGGATGAAGTCGACATTGAAGAAGGCAAGAGGCTAATGCGGTATCAAAGAAACCCTAGTCTGAAAGATATGAAGAAGGAGTTTCCAGAGGAATTCGAGTTCCTCGCTGAAATAGTAGGCAAATGTATACTATGCAAGGATATCGCATACGTGACAACGTGCTTGATCAACAGTTGAAGATTATGTCTGCCATAGTTCTGAAGAAGCAAATCAACTTTAGAGTTATTCTGTTCGATCAAATCTCTAAATGGATAGAGAAAGCTGAGTTGAAGAAATCCAACAGTGTTAACGGTAAAAATTACCCCATTATTTATAAAAACTCAAACTTGTCGTTTTCTTCATCCGATAATTATTCTGTTATGGGGCCCATAAATGGCTGCGCCGTCATACGGCGTCGCATTTAATATTCTTCGACAGCAAGAATATTCCACGATCAAACGAATATTCCTCGACAGAAATGAGTATTTTATAACCACTTGCGTATTTTGAAAATTTTATATATATCACCCTTAATATTAAACTTTTATCAATTTTAACTATTTACTAAATAGAAAAATTGAATACTTTTATTTTATAAAATTTGGGATCTCACAATCTCCCCTCCTTATGAAATTTCGCCCTCAAAATTTACGTACGTACCTGGTATAACGAAGAGATGAGAATACCTTGCTTTCTTTTCGGATTTGTACCTTCCCGGTTATTTCCTTTCTATTATGATTTTCCCATTGCTCATCTCCTGTATTTCAGATATCATTCTAGACTATAGTTTTAAAATAAGGGTTAATTGACATGCCACGTATTATCCCTATACTCTAACTGACCAATTAAATACCAAATAAACTTAGGTAGGTCATACTAGCGAAGGAATTCCCCATCTCTCCCCTCCTAGTTCTTGTCTCACATCTCAGCTAGGGATCATATCCCTAAGCTTTGATACCAACTGTGACTCCCCCAAAATAGGTATACATCACCCATCTTGAGTTGCCAAATACGTGGTACAAAATTCAAATACAAACTTAAATATACAACATGAGCTGTGAGTTTTAATACAAATATTATCTTCTAGACAGTATTCAAACTCAAAAATTCTCATATATACTTTGAGTTTCAATACAGATATTGTTACGCATATAATACAACAATATTCATATTTAAATTATTACAATTTAATATAAAGTACATCAGCAAATATATCAAGTCCCCGAAGGGACACGAGAAGATATCTGTTCTCCTCATTCTAATGGAGTGCACCTTTGACGCTTCCAAATTCTGATTCACCTCACCCTATTGTTGTTCACCAAAATTAAATATCAAATGATGTATAAAACATGTCACACACATTTTAAGTTCTCAGTACGATTATTATGCCACACCGTTTCATAATTTGATTAGGCTTGTGACTAATTCGTATCACCACTTTATACCCATGTTCTCTCTGCTAGTCCCAACTACGTTCTCATTTCCTGAAGAGGACAATGAAAACAAAAGGGTGAGCTTAACTAGCCCAGTAAGAAATATTATGACTAAGATAATGCAGAACAAATTATCGTTAGTCTTCAACAGTATAACAACTGATAGAATATAAACAACAAGTTTTAGATCAACAACTGCATCAGAATAAGCAATCCATTAGAAGAGTCAAGTAGAACGTAATGTCTACTATCTCCTCTAGATTAAAAGTCCATCGTTAATACTTCATTCCTGTAATACTCATCAACGGTTCTTTGCTATACTCAAGACAAAGAGAACTCTCATCACCTGTCTTCACCTGAACCACCACAAATTATAATTAAATCACAATTCATATTTATAACCAAGTAAATCAACAGTCCAACTTTGCACTACAGGCCAAAGATATACAACTGAAAAACCAATAACCAACAGTCCATCTTTTCACTACAGGCCAAAGATATATAACTGTAAAACCAATAATGCTGAGACTCATCTTAATAATATCACGACCACGAATTATCCATACACTACGTGCCAAGGATATCCGTATTTTCAATTACGGTCATGATTATACCGAATAATTCCTGGTCATAATCATACCAAGTCCATCTATGCATTACGGGCCAAAGATGACTTTTACCACATCATTTGTAACATTACGGTCATGATTATACCGAATAATCCCTGGTCATAATCATATCAAGTCCATCTATGCACTACTGGCCATATATGACTTTCAACACAATATAAGCATGAGAATGATGACAATGATATAAAGAATCAATCAAATGGGATAAAGGATAAATATTAAAGACTTTAACAATATAATTTATCCAAAATTCAATAATGTCCAAATTGTCAACATGATCACCAATTGTGGAGTAAAATTCAAGAATAATATTATATCAAAAATGATTTGAATAATATTTCAACAAATATTTAACGAAGATAATAACATTAATCATTATATTATAACCTCCATTTAATATTATTCATTATATAATAATATTAAATTCATTTACTAATATTATTAAACTCCATTTAATATTAACAATTCATTATTCCTCTTTTAAACTCTATTTAATATTATTCATTATATAATAACATTAAATTCATTTACTATTATTATTAATCATTAATCAATTTTTTCATAACACCTTAATCTAAATGTTATCAATCACTTAATAATCTCATAATCTAATATTATTAATATTATAATAATATTTTAATCATTTCTTAAACTTATAAATAATTTATTTTAATTATTTACACTTTACTAAATAATGCATTTTATCATCCTAAAATGCCAAACTCATAATATTTCATCACCAATAGCCAAAACTCTCTTCAAAAATCTGCATATACCTTATATAGGATTCTCAAGCCATAAAATCATATTTTTCAATTTTCTTACTTCACATAACATATTTAATTCTTTTACTCATAACTAATCCATTTTCATGAAAAATACCAAATCAGTCCTAGAAAATTTTCTTTTCTGGGATTTAGCAGAATATAGTCCCATATTAAACATATATTTTTCTCGGAATTTTTAAAATTCATTTACTATTTTTCATAAAAACTGCCGAATATTTAGACATTTATCAGAAACTGTACTTTTGTTCAAAAATTCCAAAATTTATAGAGTATACTGCTATTATATACGTGTACTCCCAATAAAAATTTCACCAATTTTGGAGTTAACCACAAGGAGTTATAAGGGTTTACTTTTAAAATAGTCTTTTCCCATAAAATTCATAACTACTAATCTATACACCCAAAAATCGCCATTTTTGGACATAATATAGAAAACTCATCAAATTATCATTTCAAATTTTTCTAGAATTTTTGAAGGTTAGAAAAATTACGAAACTGAAAAACATAATAACCCTTACAATCCCTTACCTCAAAAGAGCAGTATTTCTGACTGGAATATCGGATGTAAAGTCGAAGGAAATTTGCACTGAATAGCAACTCTCAAAGTATCAAATACTCAAAAAAATACGCTCGACAATATAGAGAGAGAAAACTTATGTTTCTTGTGTGATTTTCAATTCTAACCTAAGCGCCTATTTATAGGAAAATGCTAGAACGCCATAGGAGATTAAATTAATAAAATATTAATATTTCCAAAAAATTTCTTCGCACACATTTTTGACCCAAATTTCAGCCACCACTAGTGGGGCCCACCCATGTTTTTAATAAAAAAATATTTTATATTCTGAAACTTTATTAATTCATAATAAATATCCCTTTTATCAGAAAAATACGAATTATATGTCCATTCCACACGAAATCAAATTATCTACAACTTTGTAGCTTTAAGTTTTTCCAAATTTCAGATAAAAAATATCCGAAATCCACAAACGAATGATTTTCAACACCTCTTAAAATTCATAACAAATCATACATTAATTTTTAACGGTTCAAAATTTGTGGACATATACTCAACTTATATATGTATAACATATCCAAAAATCACAACGATCCAACGGTCGAATTAAAATTATAACTGACGCAATAGAGCTTTAAGAACACTGATTTAATTTTTAATACCTTCATTTCGACAAGATACTGATAAAACACCTCAACATTAATTCCTTCATTTATATCCACATAAATATTTCCTTCATTTATATCCACATAAAATAAATATTTCTTTATCATATAAATCAATAATTAATTATTCACAAATAATATTACAGAATCACAGTAATGACAACCAGGCAGTTCCCAGGTAAGAGGGGGCTTTCCGATAAGGATTTCTCCTTACTGACGCACAATTAGATGACCAAACCTCTCATTGACAGAACTTTCTAGACATTGCCAATAATGCTATCTAATAATATTAACCAAATAATATGAATTATTAATCCGATAATGGGAAATACTGTGCCGTGACAATTATTGAAATAACAATAATATAAAATATCAACATAGCAATTATTGAATCAATAAAATAAAATATTGAACAGTAATTATTGTAACAATTATTGAGTAGTGCCTTCTTACATAAGAATTAATAATTCAAAAATACTGTGTAATACCACAATACTTCTTTATGCAACCACGCCAGACATCAGATTTTAACCACCGTGTAATCCAACGATGTTAATTCAGAACAATTACGCCAGTTATTTATAAAAACTCAAACTTGTCATTTTCTTCATCCGATAGTTATTCATTATGGGGCCATAATAGCTTTCTGCCAGTAAATATTTAATATTCTCCGACAACAAGAATATTCCACGACCAAACGAATATACCCCGACAGAAATGAGTAATTTATAACCACTTGCGTATTTTAAAAATTTTATATATATCACCCTTAACTTTAAACTTTTATCAATTTTAACTATTTACTAAATAGAAAAATTGAATACTTTTATTTCATAAAATTCGGGATCTCACATTGTAGGTTCATAGCTTTAGACTAGGGTGGCTTGCCAAGATTTTGCTAGATTTCCTAACAATAATTCACCAAATGGGACAAAAGGGTATAATGGTAAGTTACTTCTAATCTTAAGGATATTCTTGTCCATGGTACTTGAATCTAGGGTTTAATCACCAGATTTTTAACCTTAAAGTTTCTCAATTAATTTCTAGGGTTTGAAAAATTAAAATTAAAGTGTAATAAAATTTTAATTAAAACACACTAATTAGAAATTAGGGTTTTAAATAATTAGGGTTCCTTAATATCATTAGGGTTCCCAAATTAACAAATCAATTTACTAAAATAGTAATTAGGGTTTCTAATTTTAGCAATTAGGGTTCCTAATTAGCAAATTAGGGTTTCTAATTTTAGCAAATTAGGGTTTTTGAATATTAATTAGGGTTTTTCCTAATTAACAGTAATACTATAATATGCACATAATTCATATAACACAATTTCTGATCAATCTTAAATTCCAGTTTTGAGTTTCCAATTATGGTTTATGACAGTAATACTAGGGTTTGTCTTGATACACCATAATCGACTAACCATTATCAGTCTACACATAAACAATATATATTTATAGCACTAAAAAATCAAAATATAATTAATAATATATTATTATTCTCATCCCTTGATCAAAATCCAAATTTAGGGTTTGGATTCCATATCTGACTTATCTTTCATATATAACATTAATAATTATGTTAAAATAATTAACTTAAATATTCTAAACAAATTCATATAATAAAATATTTATTATTATATTTCTAATAATCATTTCATATATTATTTAAATAATATAAAATCATGTTTTCATGGAAAATAATTGATAAAAACATTTATGCTATAAAAATTAATTACTATAAAAATATAATTTGTAATGATCAATAATTCTAAAATTATTTATAATTTTTCGTACTAAATATATTTGCATTTATCATACACATTACTTGACACTTATTCTCATCATTCAAATAAATAAATAAAAATTTATATGCAAAATTTCTTATTTATTTATATGGAAAATATCGGGTTATTACATTCACCTTCCCTTATAAGGATTCCGTCCCCGGAATCACCGTTTTAAAACTCATACGTACAAGGGTACATAACATATACAATCATTGCAAGTAGATCTCGATCATATTTGATCGAACTGATCTTTAACTATTCAACATAAAGCTTGTCTATCTGATTAAACGGAAGTTTGATTTCTAAAAGAACTCAAATTCCTCCTTCAAAATTTCTTTATAAAATAATTTACTATATATAAGGAACTCATATATTTACTGTAGACACTCGAAATTTTCTGCACTCCTATTACTAACATTGCAGGAGGGTAGGTTCGTCTTTTGGAGATAACCCTGAAAGATAGCTTACAACCATTCCGGATACTACCGGAAGTTCAGTTCCAACTCGGAACACAAACCGGGAATGTCATGTCAACACCGGAACACAGACCGGGAATGTCATTTCCAATCTCGGAGATAACCCTGAGATATGCAGATCAAAAGATCGGCAACAACACCGAAGAGGATGATTTTATCTCTCACGATAACACCGCGACGTTCGATTCAGTCCCGAGAGACAACACTTTGAGTAGTAGAACCCCATCCTTGGTGATAGCCCCAAGGGATGCCATTGCGATTCCGTGATAACCCCAAAAATGCTTGTTTCAAACACATGCGATCAGCTTCAGGCTCAGACATCCTGTCGAGGCACACATACCTCAGACCCGGGACTAACAATGGGCAGACAAGAACACCTACAGATGAAAGTGAGGCATACAAATAGGCAGTCCAATCTCAGATGTAACCCTGAGCAACGTCTGCTTTCCACTTAAACCAACGATAACCCCGGTGAGGAGTCACAACGTCATCTTACCACGTCAACAAGATGATATCGCAACAAAACAACAAGTAGTCCAATCTCAGCTGTAACCCTGAGCAACGTTTACTTTCAACTCAAACCGGCGATAACCCCGACGAGGAGTCAAACATCATCTTGTTCCTTCGACAATGGCACGTCGTCTCAACACTTCATACATACATACATCCAACAATGTCCCACAAGAACCGAGGAGTGACAATCCCGAGTGACTATTACGTGTGGCAGTACTTTGGATAGAATTTGAAGCTTGAAGACCATGGGCATAGACCCCTCTTCCTGACTTCGTACAACCTCTAATCCATGTCATTACGTAACTCTCGACACAAGCGATCCGAAGAAGTACAGATATACTTCGTTTGAATGCTCGGATTGAAGTTCTGCAAGTTTGAGCGAACATTACAGTGCACGAGTGCATGTACTACGAGACGATGGGACCCGCGAGCCTCGGATGCATCACGACCAACTGCAGGTACAACTGCGGCTGCCGCAGGTGTACCTGCGGCCATCCGTCTATATATACAAGGCTTGGGTCAGCCATTTGAGAAGAGAGAGAGAAGGAAAAAGGCGAGGAAGCACTATCCATTTTACTCTGCAAAAACATCTTTTGAGTGTTTCCTCTTCTTTAAACACTAGTTAGCTCACATATAGCTATCTTTTATCCGGCGAGAGTTGAGTGTTTATCCATTTAAAGTCATAGAAGTCTACTTTGGAAGCCCACTGTAATCCTTCTTACATTCTATAAAGCCTTTTTCTCATATAGCACACACTATTCTACACATTGAGAGTCGTGTTGTGTGCGTTTGCCCGGACTTCGGTCCGTGGTTTTCATTTCTATCTGTATATATATATACTAATATATGTATATATTTCATATATATGGACTAACATTATCGAGTTATGCCTCGATTGAGCCTAGACTTCGGTCTGGAGCGTTTATGTGCTTATATATATATATACTTATATATAAACTGTGGTCAGACTCTGTCTGATGAGCTTGGATTTTACATCCGGTGCGTTTAATTTCTTTTTTATATATATATACACTTATATATATAACTGTTGTCAAACATATCTGATGAGCCTGGATTTTACATCCGGTGCGTTTATTCGCTTATATATATATATATACATATATATAATTGCTGTCAGACATATCCGATGAGCCTGGATTTACATCCAGTGCGTTTACTGCTTTTATATATATATTTGTACATATATATATATATTTACATTCTGTCGGGTTCGGAGTTCACTTCGTGGCCTTTTACACTTTTATTTACATTCATCCTGCTGAGTTTACTTAAGTGGCGATTGATCGCTTTTACAGACTTTATTTACATTTTGTCCTTTTGAGTTTACTTACGTGGCGGTTGATCATGTGCATATATATATATATATATATATATATATATATATTTACCGCTTTTATATATACAATTGCTTACTGCTTTCCATACAAATTGCAGTATCATGTGAGCCTAGAAATCATGTGATCACAGGTTCAGTTTACTAAATCTAGATTCGGTTCCCATGATGGACATTTTCTGGCTGTAAGCAGCTTGTACATTATTTTACAATGTCCGTATTTCCTTGGATAGCTGTCATGCCCGTGAGGAGTTCGACACTGCTGTATATTATTTTTCTCGAGAATGCTTCGCATCTCAAAAATAAAAGCAAACAAGCCGAACATTTAATAATAAAATGGATGTATGAAAAGGTCTCAATTCCTATTGAGCACAGGGTTTGAAAAAACCTCTTTTAGAAAACTTTATTGCTATCTTGTGGTTAAAATTGAATTTTTCTAAATAAAATTCAAACCCTTGTATATAGGTGCGAACGAGGCCTCACACTACTTTCAAATAATTGCACATTGATCCACACACACACACACACACATTCATAACAATTTCTTTGAGAAGTGGCGGTCACCGTGGTAACACGGATGTCGGGGGGTGCCTAACACCTTCCCTCTACATAATCAAGCCCCTGGACCCAAAATGAATCTCTATTTCACAGACCCGTTTAGCAGTGTCAAATCACTGGGTCAATGCGCAAACCTTTTTTCGGTTGCGTTGGTGCAACCAGTTAAATAAACCAACTGGCGACTCTTAAAGTCAATCGTCGACATTATACACGTCGGACCTTTTTCACTTGTTTTTTCAAATAAATCTCATATTAACATGAGAACACCACAGAACAAGTAACGAAAAGGGACACTCAAAAATCCCGACGTCGACAGGTGGCGACTCTGCTGGGGACTCCAGTAAGAGGGCTTAAGCCGCTATTACAAGCTTTTCAAAATTGTTATATGCTTGTGTGTGATTGTTGCATTTACATTTTTGATGAATGTATGCGAATGTATCTTACTTATTACCTTTATTAAATATCTATACATGATATTAGTGCTTCGCACATGTCATCATTTTGCATAAACGGTGAGACACGTTGTATGTGAATGTATGTTGTGTGGTTCCTCCACCAGGAGGCTATCCTATCGGTGTTTGATTACTGGACTCGTGGCAAGAATAATTCCCCGGGGCACAGGAAAGGCACCACTCAGATTCGCTCCAGTTGAAAGGCCGAATTAACTTCCCGTCGAGTAGATTGCGATGATCTGGGAACCTTCATGCCGAAAAGCCGCGAGAGAAACCCTAGGATAGGTCAACCTCTGATAAACCAAACGCGGAGGAAAGTCTCTTCATGCTTTCCTTTTTCAATTACTTGTAAAAGCATTTACTTGTAATTTTATTCCATATTCATTCATATGTAATGAAAAATATGAAGAATATCTGTGCATGCATGACATGTTATCAATTAACAACCGGTTTTGCAGGACCAAATTCCTAAAACGGGCATGTTATGATAACATTTACATTACCCTAAGACTAAACTACGTAAGTCTTTTGTAGGGAAGCAATTGGGCCTGTTACCCGCTCAAAATCCAAAAAGGCCGCAAGCCTACAGCCAACCATGTCCTCTTCTGAACAGTCTAATCCTGTTTCCCGAGAAGAATTTGACGGATTGAGTAAACAAATCACAGACTTGGCTGTTCTACTAAAAGAATTACACCAGTCTACTTAGGGTACGGAGATACCTACACATACAGAATCCTCTGCACAAGGAGGAGTTCAAGGTCTGGAAAAAACAATTCCAGAACATCAGTTGGATACAACTAACAAAGACCCTGAAAGCACCCATCTCAAAGGAGATCCAGACACCGGTGATATCAGGAAGAAGGTCCTTCAAATGGAGGAAACCATTCGTGTTCTTAAAGGGATTGGAACGCATAGCAGTGTTTCATATACAGACCTTTGCATATTTCCTGGTGTGCATTATCCAGAGAAATTTAAGACCCCTAATTTTGAAAAATATGACAGATTAGGGGATCCTTATACACATTTAAAGGTGTTCATTGGAGAACTCGGATCTTATGCTGAAAATGAAAAGCTCGAATGCAAATTGTTTTGAGAAAAAATCCTGATTGGGAGAAGCCTGCTTCATGGTATACCGAGTTAGACAACTCTAAGATCCATAGTTTGAAGAAGTGACTCATTCCTTCCTCACTCAATCTGATTTTCAATCTCGGATGGCTCTGACCAAATTACCAAATTACTAAAGTCAAGAAACAATCTAATGAGTCATTCAGAGAGTATGCTCAAAGGTGGAGGCGCTTTACTGCTCAAGTTATTCCTTCCATGACAGAATCAGAAATGGTCATGACTTTTATAGATGTACAGGAAGCTCTTTTCTATGAAAGAGTTCTAGCTGGTATTGGTAAACCATTTTCTGAAATGATCAAACACGGTGAGATGGATGAAATGGGATTGAAGTCCGGTAAAATTCAAGACCTAGCCGCTCTTAAAGCTGTTGTTGAGCACATCCAGTCTAGATCTTATGGAAACAACCCCCGGAGGGTCCATAAAAAGAAAGAGGATGATGTTTCCTTGATACTGCAAGGACAAAAAGGCAATCCAAGTATGCCTATGCAGAGGAGAAACTACTCCCCTTTTCCAGCACAATCTTTAAACCCTCCATTGCCTAAAAGTGGAGAAGTAAAACGACCTCGAACGTTCACACCCTTAGGGGATTCGCTCGAGAACATTCTTGCTCTTCTGACAGCTTAGAAGAAAATTACACATCTTCTTCCACTAGCCAACCCTAATGGGTGGGGTTTTAATGCTACTCGGAAATATGCTTATCATGCCGGGGCACCTGGACATGATACTCAAGATTGTTGGGCCTTGAAACACAAGATCCAAGATCTAATAGATAATGGTGAGATCGTGGTCACTAAACCAGATCAACCTCATGTGTAAGACAACCCTCTTCCTCAACACAAAGAAGAAGAGGTCAACATGATCAGTTGGAGCACTGTACAAGGTTCCAGTGGTGAATCATCCCAACCCATCAAAGACGGTGTTGACAAATGGGATTATGCAAAGTTCCAGTTTACCATGGAACGAAAAATGAAAGCTCTTTGCAAACAAATTGAGCAATTGGCAGAACTGGTGACCCACCAACACCAAGTCACACGCCAATTAATCAGGTAGGAGCTAAAATACAGGGAAATGGGGCGAAGCTACTCAACAGCTAATAGAGGCCTATCAAAAGAGATAATGAGAAATACATCAGAAAAAGTCAATAGTGTCGATGTCTACATCATCGATCCTGTCCACCTAATGTAACTCCTCTTGAGTCACTGGATCTCTATCTATAGGGATGTCAGGCCGATATAAGGGAGGATCTGCGCTGGCAAAACCATATGGGTCACCGGAGGGACTAGCGCTAGAGCTGGAAGGATCAAAAGTGTCTACCTCTGCAGGATCTCTGCCCAAATGCCGAATGAAAAGATGTGACCGGTCCAGCTGCCGAGTCAATCTATCAATCTATGTCACATGAGTCGGATCTCTGACACAGGTTAGCCAATCCAACATCATCACGGATCCTGGAACCATATCCCCCATAAACTGTATGGCGCGGGTCTGAGCTCCAATGGTACGAGGGATCCACCAATGCTGGAACATCTCCTGAGAACAGGGGCCCTCTGACAATGTAAAATCGTCAATCCCCAATAATGGGATGTCAACGACGGATGACTGCGAAACAGGCCAATAACGCCTGACAGGAGGCAAGATCGGCATACGGATCTCTCCTGTAGTGCTCCTAATAGCACGCTCTCCTAAATAGAGCTCCCATCCTCCATCTATAAAGAGAGGAATCCTGGAGGTAGAAATGACGTCCTCTACTCCAGTTGGGTACCCATCCTCAAAGCCAACTCCCAAATGCTCTCCAGAGTAGGGAATCCACGTGATGACATCAGCTGTCAATAGCTCCAGCTGTAGGCGATAATGAGTGAAACCCTCAGCAACAGGGACCTCCGCCAGTATGGAATGATGCCATTTCTGTCTTTGTGGATAGGTGTCTAAACCTAACACGCTCACAGGACACAAACAAGGAAGCCTCTCATAGGCCCAAAACTGCTAACATAAAGGCAAACATCTGCTATCAGTCAACAGTCTTAACCTATACATGGGAAAAGATAAGAGAAATACTCACCAGCAGAAATGGGTAAAATCCTAACCACGCCTCGGTCAAGCCCTGCGATCGCATACGCATTCCCCTGAAGAAGTAGGCAAAGGTATAGGAACCCCAATCATACTCTCCTATACGGTCCACGTGTCGAGTGGCGCTGATCAAAGCGAAGGACACCGTAGAAGAGTTATCTGCTATGAAGCAGCCCCTAATGATCATCAGGAACAATCGCCGAAGAATGCGATCCCTGACTCTCACATCAGCGGGTATGGGCTCACTCAATGTCCATTTCATAGCATCTACGTCAAAGGACACATGACGAAATGTCACGCCTCGAAGGCGCCTCATGGAACTCCCAACAAGGATCTGACGGCAGTAGGGGTGATATCCGCCGTGCAAGGCAACGACTCCCCTCCAAACTCCATACCTGTGATAAACCGCCAATCCATTGGCGTCATCATCACCTCGCAATCCAACAGATGGAGTGACTGAGTCTGGTGGAACCACCGCTCAGACAATACCCTGAGGTAAGCCCAGGGACAGTGACGGGGTAGAATGAAGAAGAACCTCCCGAATCCCCAGCCATGGACGATCACTCTATAGTCATCATGCAAGGCCTGATACATAGAGTGGATGCTAAACCAGTTCCCTCGAGGCTATGTGAAGCCGGGAACCTACATCAAATGAAGATCAACATCAGACTCCTTGACTCCTCATCAATAGGAAATAAGGAAGATTAAAGATCTAACTTCATACCTCGTTTGTGCAGGTATACTGAAGGATGCCTACTCAAGTCACCCAGAAGATCTGGGTTCTCCACTTGAATACCTGGAAATTCCCTACGGGGAATACGTACAGCTGGAGCGGGAACCTCGAACGGTACATCCTCCTCCTCGTCCTCGACATTCGGCACCTCAACCCGAATAGGGCGTATCACCGCCTCCATGAAACGACGAGGGTCATCTCACGTAATCAATGGCCGAGGCTCTTCAAAAGCCCTCCTCTATACACCAGAAGTGGTCCTGCGGGAACAACTCGGCTGATCTGGATCCATAATATCTGGACAGCAAGTCTCCAAATCACCTCAGAAAGGGTGTGGTAATTTCTTACATGGAGTCTTTTCCAAAATGCATTCTATGATTACATGCATACATGCATTATTTTAACATACATCTACAGTAGAGTTAAAAATGCATAACTACCCAATGCCTATATTTTGGGAAAATTTTGCCATAGCCCCTTTGTAAATGGGACTATCTATATGCACATAGGCATGACTAGGTGGCCATTCAGTAGCACACCTATACACAGTCATATACATCCTGTATGCATTCATCACATCATAGTAAAAATCCGTAAGTGTACTCTAATTACCAGGATTATTTTACTATTCTACCTTTACTCATTTGTCCTCAGATAAGATAAGAAATGACAGTAAAAGGTGCCAATTTGACTGCTTCAAAAGTCAATTTTTTTCACATCATTATGTTTAGCATGGTTTAATACTAACATTTACTATGTTGAATATTTTTTATCAAGTCATATCAGTATGCATATTCACTACTATGTGTCTAAATGCATTTCATGCAATAAGTCATTTTCCAATGGACAGAAATTGGAAAAAAATACATGCATGTGTTACCAAGATGATGAAAAACGCTTTTGTCACGGTGGCGATGAATATCACGGGGAAGTTACTAGAACTCAATGAGATCTGAAGAAGAGCTCTTGGATTTCCTTCGCTGCGCCACCTACGGCTCATGCAGGTATACTTGCGGCCCTCTACATGGGTCCCACACCTCTGGCTCACTCTATTTAGAGTTGCAAAGGAGGTCTCACATGCTAAAAAGGCCAAATTAGGAATAAAAATGCTACGTGATTGAGCGGAATAGCTTGAAATCCTGGTTTCTCGTCGGTCAGAGTTAAACTCCCGTCGCCTCAATGGTATTTGCCTGAATGCAGGGTATACTATACCAATGAGTTCAGCTTTCATAAACCATGCTCGACAATACCCCACAAAGGTCCGATGTCATCATTTGCAGGGTCACAACCCTAAACAATCCCCGACGGGGGTTACAATGCAAAATCACAAAATATCAAACCTCCTCGGCGGGGGTTACAACGCCGAAGTTATCAAACATCTACACCTCTCTGGTAGGGGTCACAACGCACATAGTTCAAGCATCTATGTATCCCCGGTGGGGGTCACAACGCAATGCAACCATTGATATACACATCAATGAAGGTCAAGCAACC
The DNA here is from genome assembly GCA_020205605.1 of Panax ginseng. Taxonomy (NCBI): domain Eukaryota; kingdom Viridiplantae; phylum Streptophyta; class Magnoliopsida; order Apiales; family Araliaceae; genus Panax; species Panax ginseng. Next base: position 172,606,144 of record CM035132.1, read on the forward strand.
TTGACGTCATGTCAACCGATGGCAAGTAAACCTATCGAAGAAACTTAGCTACGTATCCCTGAAGGGGGTTACAACGCAATGCTACCATTGACACATACATCGATAAAGGTCAAGCAGCCTTGACAATGCACCCAGTAGGGATCTATCCGGTGATACACACATCAGCGAAGATCAGGCAACCCTGATAGCAACAAAACTGTTGGCAGTAACTCTGACAGTATGAGGGAACATGTTATACACATCCTCAAACAGACAAAGCTTTATTCCCATAGATCTCTTCCACACAAGAGGTACCTCTATGGAATATAGGTAAGTGTCTAGGATTCAAGACCTTGGTGGTAGTCCTAACATCAACATCCTTGAAGACTTGGATCGCATGTCCAAGCCATCACTGATTGTCATCCCAACAAGATTACTTGACAATCATTTATGCATTCTACATGCATTTGCATCATGTTGCTGCATATAGCATCATGTTTACCTTACTTGCATTTCAAGTGTCTAGTATTCTTTATCCTATCCATGCCTTGCATTGCATGAATATGATAAAGAGGGGCATCTGTAGACACTCGAAATTTTCTGCACTCCTATTACTAACATTGCAGGAGGGTAGATTCATCTTTTGGAGATAACCCTGAAAGACAACTTACAACCATTCCGGATACTACCAGAAGTTCAGTTCCAACCCGAAACACAAACTGGGAATGTCATGTCAACACCGGAACACACACCGGGAATGTCATTTCCAATCTCGGAGATAACCCCGAGATATACAGATCAAAAGACCAACAACAACACCGAAGAGGATAGTTTTGTCTCGGCGATAACACCGCGACGTTCAGTTCCAGTCCCAGAGATAACACTGGGAGTAGCAACCCCATCCTTGGTGATATCCCCAAGGGATGCCATTGCAGTTCCAGCGATAACCCCGGAAATGCTTATTTCAAACACATGCGATCAGCTTCAGGCTTAGACATCCTATCAAGTCGCACATACCTCAGACCCGGGACTAACAACGGGAAAATAGGAACACCTACAGATGAAAGTGAGGCATACAAACAGGCAGTCCAATCTCAAATGTAACCTTGAACAACGTCTGCTTTCCGCTTAAACCAGCGATAACCCCAGTGAGGAGTCACAACGTCATCTTACCACGTCAACAAGATGATATCGCAGCATAACAACAAGTAGTCCAATCTCAGCTGTAACCCTGAACAACGTCTACTTTCAACTCAAACCGGCGATAACCCCGGCGAGGAGTCAAACATCATCTTGTTCCTTCGACAATGGCACGTCGTCTCAACACTTCATACAAACATACATCCGATAATGTCCCACAAGAACCGAGGAGTGACAATCCTGAGTGAATATTACGTGTGGCAGTACTTTGGATAGAATTTGAAGCTTGAAGACCATAGGCATAAACCCCTCTTCCTGACTTTGTACAACCTCTAATCCATGTCATTACGTAACTCTCGACACAAGCGATCCAAAGAAGTACAGATATACTTCGTTTGGATGCTCAGATTAAAGTTCTACAAGTTCGAGCGGACATTATAGTGCACGAGTGCACGTACTACGAGACGACAGGACCCGCGAGCCTCGGATGCATCATGACCAGCCGCAGGTACAACTGCGGCTGCCGCAAGTATACTTTCAGCCATCCGTCTATATATACAGGCTTGGGTCAACCATTTGAGAGGAGAGAGAGAAGGAAAAAGGCGAGGAAGCCCTGTCCATTTTACTCTGCATACACATCTTTTGAGTGTTTCCTCTTCTTTAAACACTAGTTAGCTCACATATAGCTATCTTTTATCCGACGGGAGCTGAGTATTTATCCATTTAAAGTCATAGAAGTCTACTTTGGCAGCCCACTGTAAGCCTTCTTACATTGTATAAAACCTCTTTCTCATATAGCACACACTGTTCTACACATTGAGAGTCGTGTTGTGTGCGTTTGCCTGGACTTCGGTCCATGGTTTTCATTTCTGTCTGTATATATATACTAATATATGTATATATTTCATATATATGGACTAACATTATCGAGTTATGCCTCGATTGAGTCTGAACTTGATGCAGTAGCGTTTATTTGCTTTTATATATATATATATATATATATATATATATATATATATATATACACTTATATATATAAAGCTGTGGTCGACTACATCGATGAGCCCAATTTTACATACAGTGCGTTTAATTGCTTTTAGATATATATATGTATATATATATATATATACTATATATATATACTCGTTGTCGATATATATCGATGAGCCCGGATTTTACATCCGGTGCATTTATTCGCTATATATATATATATATATATATATATATATATATATATATAATTGATGTCGGACATATATCATGAGCCCGGATTTACATCCAAAGCATTTATCGCTTATATATATATATATATATATATATATATATATATATATATATTTGTACATATATATATATATATTTATATTTACATTAGGCTTGGAGTTCACTTCGTGGCCTTTTACGACTTTATTTTACATTCATCCTTTTGAGTTTACTTAAGTGGCGTTGATCGCTTCTGACTTTATTTACATTTTGTCCCGCCTGGAGTTTACTTCGTGGCGGTTGATCATGTGCATATATATATATATATATTTACCGCTTTTATATATATAATTGCTTACTGCTTTCCATACAAATTGTAGTATCATGTGAGCCTAGAAATCATGTGATCACAGGTTCAGTTTTCTTAATCTAGATTCAGTTCCCATGATGGACATTTTCTGGCTGTAAGCAGCTTGTATATTATTATACAATGTCCGTATTTCCTTGGATGGCTGTCATGCCCGTGAGGAATTCGGCACTGCTGTATATTATTTTTCTCGAGAATGCTTCGCATCTCGAAAATAAAAGCAAACAAGCCGAACATTTAATAATAAAATGGAAGCATAAAAAGGTCTCAATTTCTATTGAGCACAGGGTTTGAAAAAACCTCTTTTAGAAAACTTCATTGCTATCTTGTGGTTAAAATTGAATTTTTCTAAATAAAATTCAAACCCTTGTATATAGGTGCGAACGAGGCCTCGCACTACTTTTAAATAATTGCACATTGATCCACACACACACATATTCATATAACAATTTCTTTGAGAAGTAGCGATCCCATGTGGTAACACGGATGTCGAAGTGCCTAACACCTTCCCTCCGCATAATCAAGCCCCCGGACCCAAAATGAATCTCGGTTTCACAGACCCGTTTAGCAGTGTCAAATCACTGGGTCAATATGCAAACCTTTTTTCGGTTGCGTTGGTGCAACCAGTTAAATACACCAACTGGCGACTTTTAAAGTCAATAGTAGACATTATACATGTCAGACCTTTTTCACTTATTTTTTCAAACAAATCTCACATTAACATGAGAACACCAAAGAATAAGTAACGAAAAGGGACACTCAAAAATCCCGACGTCGACATTTACGAAAGTAAAGATGATTCGAATAATACCTGGAGTTACATTCTCGGCTGCCACAGTATCCTGGACCGTCATGTTTAAGACTCTCACGGTTGCTTTTGATGGTTTGTTGGTTGAAGTCAGTCCTGTGATCGCCAGAGTCCCGCTGCCTTTTTTCGTGGTTACACTCCCCGCCTCCATTCTCCTCTTTGGACAATCCTTCACCTTATGTTCAGTCGATCCACATAGAAAATGTGAGACCCCAGATTTTATGAATAAATATTTAATTTTCTCGAAATAATTTTTTGAATATTATGGTGTGGATTTGATATAATGTTATAGTTGTGGGTAATATTTATAAATTTTGCAAAGTATGCAAGTTGTTATATAATATTCGATTGGTCGGGGAATATTCATTTTAACGGGGAATATTAAATGCGACGGCACAATCATTAGTGGACCCCTAGCGAATTATTGTCGAATTGAGAAAACGACAAATATATTTTTATGAAAATGACGGCGGAAGTTTTACAGTTAAAACTGTTGAATTACTCGGTAGTAAAAGTACGATGTCTGGCTGGTTGCATAGTAGCACACGTGCAGATTGATTATTGATGCTTACGTAAGAAGTCACTCGATTATACTCAATTATTGCTTTCTGATAATTCTTTGCATCATATCTCTCATATTATTGATTCGATTATTGTCACAATATCATCATCGCATAATATGTTATTTTATTAAATCAATGATTGAGATGACAAAGTTATTCATATTATTAAATTGCAATATTTATAATGTCTAGAAGTTTTGTCAAGGAGAGGTTTGGTCACCTAATTGCGCCCCAATAGGGAGAAATCCTTATTGGAAAGCCCCCTCTTTCCTGGGAACAACATGGTTGATAAATATTGTGAGTTATAATATTAATGATGAATGTTATTAAAATTGAAGTTGTGTTCGGAGTTGAATTTGGAGCCTTGACGCGTGATATTTGAGTCCTGAACGATGAAATTAGTAAAAATAGTTTATAAACACAAAATTTTCCGAGATTAACTTTTTGGTCAAAAAGTCAACAGTTGACTTTTTCAGGAAAAGTCAAACTTCAAAAGTTCAAAATTTATATTGTTGATAAAAATAGTTTCATTGTGTTGGAATTATTTGTGTTAGTGAAAATCGACATTTATTTCGATAATAATTGATGTTTGGAGGTTATATTGACCAATCGGGTATTTAACTGAATAAATGAGTAATTGATTGCTATTATTTCACATGATTATAACTATTTGTTCACATATGTATACTATTGTTTCACATTCTTGTTACTATTAGGGAGTTGGTGCAAGATTGATAATACTTGCATGACTAAGTTAAAAATGGAGGTATAGATGGAGGTACTATATCAGTAATTCAGTATTTTCACATGTCTAGAACTATTGATTCACATGATTTACTATTGAATCACATTATTTACTATTAGGGAGGTGGTGCAAATTTGATAATACTTGCATGACTAAATTAAAAATAAAGGAAAAGTTGGAGGTATTGTCTTTGTAATTTTTTGAGCCCCAAAACGTGCAATTATTGAAACTCTATTTTTCTATAAATAGAAGCTCATTCTTCCTTCATTTCTCACCAATTCACTAATGCTATAGAATAATTATTATAGAGAGAAATTGTAGAGAAAAAATCTATAAGAAGAAGCACGCTACCTCACACTATTCCAATATCCAGCTTCTTTCAGGGTAAAGGGTATTATTTCTTTTGTATTCATGAAGAGAACTTCATGCTATTCCATTCTTTATTATTATGTTGGAATAACTTTGTCTATGCAATACCGCATACATGGTGAATTCTTACATTATTTCATTCTTTATTATTACATTGGAATAACTTTAAAATTTTATTATTACATTGGAATATCATTTCTACGCACGACCAGTTCCGCCTTTATTATTACTGTTGGAATATCCTCATGCATGTGTTTTTGTGGGACTGGTTCCATCTTTATTATTCATTGGAATAACTTTTACTTGTGTTTTGGTCTTCATCGCATGCTTGGTGATTTCTTTTGTTATTCCATTCCTTATTATACTCGGTTGGTTAAAGTTTTGACTTCTATACTCCATGAAATTGTGGAATATCCTTGATATTTGCGCTTCATCCAAAGATATCTTTTTATGGAAATATTCTTCTTGAGCATTCTTGAATTTTACTTTACAAAGAAGTATCATGTTGACAATTTGGACGTTATTAGTTCTGGATAAATTAATTCGTGAACTTGTTTTATTGAATTCTTATATCATTGTCATCATCCTCATGTTTATATTTTTTGTAAAGTCATCCATGGCACAAGGTGCATAGATGGACTTGGTATGATTATGACCGAGGATTATTCGGTATAATCATGACCGTAATGTTACAAATGATGTGATAAAAGTTCTCATTGGCCCGTAGTGCATTGATGGACAGTTGTTGGCATGATCATGACCATTGATGAATACAGGAATATCCTTGCCCCGTTGCGCATGGATAATTTGTGGTTGTGATACTAAAGAATATCCTTGGCCATAGTGCAGGGGTGATTCGATGAGGTGGATTATTTATTAAGCTGAGTCGAAGCGATAAAATTGATGAAAAACCTTTTAAATCATAAAAAAATAGTAGATTTTATTCTCTACTTGACTCTTTTAATGGATTGCTTGTCCCGCTGCAGTTAAACTTGATGTTTATTGTATTTTATCAGTTTAACATTGTTGTAGACTAATGATAATTTATTCTGCATTATCTTAGTCATAATATCTCTTACTGGGCTAGTTGAGCTCACCCTTTCTTTCACTTTATTCTCTTTAGGAAATGGGAATATAGGTGGACGAGTCGGGGAACGGAGTGATGGACCAGATGATAGTATTAGTAGTCCTCACTATTCTATTAAATAGTGTGACAATAAATGTAATGAGGACTTATTCTGAGAGTGGATATTGTCTTGAAGACAGTATTTGTATTAAAACTCACAGCTCTCTTGTTGTATATTAAAGATTGTATTTGTATTCTGTACCATGTATTTGGCGTCTCAGAATAGGTGATATATACCTATTTTGGGGGCGTCACAGTTGGTATCAAAGCTTAGGGATATGATCCCTGGCTAAGATGTGAGACAAGAACTAGGAGGGGAGATACGGGGAATTCCTTTGCTAGTATAACCTACCTAAGGTTATTTGGTATTTAATTGGTCGGTCAGAGTATAGGGATAATATGTTATATGTTAATTAACCCTTGTTTTGTGACAGTATTTGAAAATGGCATCCGAGAATGTTGAGAACATCAATGGAGCACAGGAGACCATTGAGTCTCCACAGATCAATAACCAGGACAATGTGCATCAGGAAGGCGACAATCCTTATGCAAACAACAACACTGACCAAATGATGAACGATGGAATGTTCTGAGGCTTCATGCAATCCATGCAACATCAGGCAAGAGCGGTTCCTGTCCAAAATGCAGGTGGAAACACTGGCAACTCTCGGACGGTCACCGCTAAGCAGTTCAAGGAGGTGGGACCATCAGAGTTTTTTGGAGAGCCAAAACCACTTAAGGTGGAGACGTGGATAAAACAGATCAACAAGATATTTGATGTCTTGGGTTGCTCCGAGGAGCAAAATGTTCCCTTTGCCACCTTCATGTTGCGGGCAGAGGCAGATTACTACTGGGAATCTGTAAAGCGTACCCAACCTGCCGCACTGAAGATGTCTTGGGAGAAGTTTCAAGAACTGTTCAACGACAAGTACTTTCCCAAAAGTACTCGTCACATGAAGGAGGTAGAGTTCATTAAACTGGAGCAAAACAACATGACCGTGTCGCAGTACGAAGCCAAGTTTGCCGAGTTGTCCCGGTTTGCGTCCCATTTGGTTGATAATGAGGAGAGAATGACGCGGATATTTCTAAGAGGTTTGAAACCCGAGATACGTCAATAACTCATTTCTCATAAACTTTGTTTGTATTCAGATGTTGTTAATAGGGCTCAATTATTGGAGCGCGATAGTGAGTCAACCCAACCAAAAGAGAGCAGCCGGCAAAATGATAATACCAGTGATAGCAGTTATCAAAACGACGACAATAAGCGTGAAGGGAATCAACATGCCAGAAATGGTAACCACTTCGGTGGTAATCATGGCCAAAACAATAAGAATGGACATTTTAAGAATAGGAAATTCAACAATGATGGAAAGACGTCAGCACCAACACCCGTTGTTAAGGAAGAAGAACGACCACCTATCATATGTTTCAAATACAGAGGGGAGGGACATATCAGTCCAAACTACGCGATGCTATCCAAAGCGTGTTACAATTGTGGAAGAGAAGGTCACCTAGTCCAATTTTGTTGTTCACCGAAGACAAGTCTAGCTGGGAAGGAGGCACCAAAGGCCGTCCCAGAAAAGTCAAAACCGATAGTGCAAGGGAGAGCATTTTTCGTGACTTCTCAAAAAGCGAGTAACCCGAACGAAGTTAGCACGGGTTAGTTAATTATAAATTCTTGCGAAGTTTATACCTTATAAGATACCGGTTGTACCCATTATTTTATCTCTCTTGCTTGCGTTCAACATTTAAATTTGACCACTGAGAAGCTAGACTTTGACTTATTGGTTGAAATTTTGTTAGTAGAAACCTTCGTTACATCCACTGTTTATAAATATTGTTTGATTCAAATTGACACTTTCACGTTACTTGTCGATCTTATCTCTTTGAAAATACTTGTCTTTGATGTAATTTTAGGAATCGAGTGGTTAACTACTCATCATGCCAAAATTGATTATTTTCATAAGGTTATTAGCTTTCATATTCCTAACCAACTTGTTATGCGAATTCAAGCAACCAAACCACTAAAGTTAATCATTGTCATATCAAGCCATAAGTAAAAAGCCCCGAGCCTTTCGCTGGTGACTTCCAAGTCTTGGAATACACCGAAGCCAGACTTTCTGTAGGCGACACCATGAATGACGATGACAAGTTGATAGGTATCAATGTGATGTACTATCCAAGTCTTGGATGAGAGTCACAGTTTTTAAATGATATTCCTATTGTTAATAAATTTCTTGACCTATTCTAGAAGACTTCTTAGCCTACCCCTAGAGCGTGAAATCGAATTTTGTATTGACCCCAGTACAAAACCCATTTCTTCAATCCTTAAATATTTCTTCAACCAAAACGAACGTATAATGCGCCAAAGACGTTGGATCGAGATGTTGAAGATTACGATCATACCATTCAATATCATTGTGGAAGAGAGAACGTGGTAGCTGACGCGTTGAGTAGAAGATCATATGCGTTTACGAGTGCGATATTATTAACACAAAAACCCATTTTGTATAACTTACAAATGATGAAGATAGAGTTAAAGACTCTAGGGACCCACGTGAAGATAGCGAATGTACGAGTAGAATCGACTTTAATCGATAAAGTTAAAGCCGCTCAAGCTACACACCCGAATCTGATGAATGTGAAGAAGAAGGTTCAAGATGGCATTATTCTAGAAGCAATAATCGACGAAGAGAGGAAATCTCAACCCTCGATTTTATTGGCCCATTTGAAATCCTCAATTGAGTAAGAACTGTGACTTATAAACTCATTTTACCGCCAAGTATGTCGCGTGTTCATAATGTTTTTAACGTATCGATGTTACGTAAATAAGTGGACGACCCGAACCACATTATTAATTTAGAACCAGACGAGATAGCGGATGATTTAACGTATGAGGAGATACGTGTTAAAATCTTGGATAAGAAGGATTATATTCGACACTCAAAGGTTATACCTCAAGAGTTAGAATCTGAAATGAAGTCAAGATACCCTCACCTCTTCAGTATACCAGGTACGTACGTAAATTTCGTGGGCAAAATTCCATAAGGAGGGGAGATTGTGAGACCCCAGATTTTATGAATAAATATTTAATTTTCTCGAAATAATTTTTTGAATATTATGGTGTGGATTTGATATAATGTTATAGTTGTGGGTAGCATTTATAAATTTTGCAAAGTATGCAAGTTGTTATATAATATTCGATTGGTCGGGGAATATTCGTTTTAACAGGGAATATTCGTACGACGACACAATCATTGGTGGACCCCACAATAGAATTATTGTCGAATTGAGAAAACGACAAATATATTTTTATGAAAATGACGGCGGAAGTTTTACAGTTAAAACTGTTGAATTACTTTCATTAGTAAAATGTACGATGTATGCATGGTTGCATAGTAGCACTGCAGTATTGATTATTGATGCTTACGTAAGAAGTCACTCGATTATACTCAATTATTACTACGATAATTCTTTGCATCATATCTCTCATATTATTGATTCGATTATTGTCACAGTATCATCTGCATAATATGTTATTTTATTAAATCAATGATTGAGATGACAAAGTTATTCATATTATTAAATTGCAATATTTACAATGTCTAGAAGTTTTGTCGAGGAGAGGTTTGGTCACCTAATTAATTGCGCCATGATAGGAGAAATCCTTATTGAAAGCCCCTCTTTCCTGGGAACAACCTGGTTGATAAATATTGTGAGTTATAATATTAATGATGAATGTTATTAAAATTGAAGTTGTGTTCGGAGTTGAATTTGGAGACGCAGACGTGATATTTGAGTCCGGAACGATAAAATTAGTAAAAATAGTTTATAAAACCAAAATTTTCCGGGATTAACTTTTTGGTCAAAAAGTCCACAATTGACTTTTTCGAGAAAAGTCAAACTTCAAAAGTTCAAAATTTATATTGTTGATAAAAATAGTTTCATTGTGTTGGAAATATTTGTGTTAGTGAAAATCGACATTTATTTCGATAATAATTGATGTCTGGAAGTTATATTGACCAATCGGGTATTTAACCGAATAAATGAGCAATTGATTGCTATTATTTCACATGATTATAACTATTTGTTCACATGTGTATACTATTGTTTCACATTCTTGTTACTATTAGGGGAGTTGGTACAAGATTGATAATACTTGCATGACTAAGTTAAAAATGGAGGTATAGATGGAGGTACTATACTGTAATTCATATTTTCACATGTCTAGAACTATTGATTCACATGATTTACTATTGAATCACATTATTTACTATTAGGGGAGGTGGTGCAAATTTGATAATACTTGCATGACTAAATTAAAAATAAAGGAAAAGTTGGAGGTATTGTACTGTAATTTTTTGAGCCCCAAAACGTGCAATTATTGAAACTATATTTTTCTATAAATAGAAGTTCATTCTTCCTTCATTTCTCACCAATTCACTAAAGCTATAGAACAATTATTATAAAGAGAAATTGTAGAGAGAAAATTTATAGAAGAAGAGAAGCCTGCTACCAAACTATTCCAGTATCCAGTTTCTTCTAGGGTAAGGGGTATTATTTCTTTTGTATCCATGAAGAGAACTTCTGCTATTTCATTCATTATTATTATGTTGGAATAACCTGTCTATGCGAAGTACCGCATATATGGTGAAATTCTTCTGTTATTTCATTCTTTATTATTACATTGGAATAACTCGTCATGTTTTTTTACTGTGGGACTGGTTCCGCTTCTTTATTATTCTGTTGGAATAACTCATGCGTTTCTGTGGGACTGATTGTCTACCTCATGCTTGGTGATTTCTTTTGTTATTCCATTGCTTATTATACTCAGTTGGTTAAAGTTTTGACTTCTATACTCCATGAAATTAGTGGAATATCCTTGATATTTATGCTTCATCCAGTATCTTTTTATGGAAATATTCTTCTGAGCATTCTTGAATTTTACTCTACAAAGAAGTATCATGTTGACAATTTGGACGTTATTAGTTCCTGGATAAATTAATTCGTGAACTTGTTTTATTGAATTCTTATATCATTGTCATCATCCTCATGTTTATATTTTTTTGTAAGTCATCTACATGGCACATAGTGCATAGATGGACTTGGTATGATTATGACCAGGGATTATTCGGTATAATCATGACCGTAATGTTACAAATGATGTGATAAAAGTCCTCATTGGCTCGTAGTGCATTAATGGACAGTTGTTGGCATGATCATGACCATTGATGAATACAGGAATATCCTTGGCCCGTAGCGCATGGATAATTTGTGGTTGTGATACTAAAGAATATCCTTGGCCATAGTGCAGGGGTGATTCGATGAGGTGGATTATTTATTAAGCTGAGTTGAAGCGATAAAAGTGATGAAAAACCTTTTAAATCATAAAAAAATAGTAGATTTTATTCTCTACTTGACTCTTTTAATGGATTGCTTGTCCCGCTGCAGTTAAACTTGATGTTTATTGTATTTTATCAGTTTAACATTGTTGTAGACTAATGATAATTTATTCTGCATTATCTTAGTCATAATATCTCTTACTGGGCTAGTTGAGCTCACCCTTTCTTTCACTGTTCTCTTTAGGAAATGGGAATATAGCTGGGACGAGTCGGGGAACGGAGTGATGAACCAGATGATAGTATTAGTAGTCCTCACTATTCTATTAAATAGTGTGACAATAAATGTAATGACGACTTATTCTGAGAGTGGATATTGTCTTGAAGACAGTATTTGTATTAAACTCATAGCTCTCTTATTGTATATTAAAGATTGTATTTGTATTCTGTACCATATATTTGGTGACTCAGAATAGGTGATGTATACCTATTTTGGGGGCGTCACAGAAAATACCCACTGTTCATCCTTTGTTTGGGGCAGTTGGGATAAATATGACCCTCTTGCCCACACTTGTAACATATAAACTTACCCTTCAGACACTCACCAGAGTGATTCTTCCCGTAATTCTTACACTGCACAGTCTGTTTCTTCACACCTTCTTGCTTTATTTGAACATTCCCGAAATAATTTCCTTTTCTCTTTTCACCCCTACTCCCACTATTTGTTTCCACCTTTACAGCTCCTACGACCTTGATCTTGTTCTTCTTCTCCTTGTTGTAGAGGCTCATGGCTTCACTCCCCTCCTCAGCTATTATAGCCTTTTCCATGAGTGCTGCAAAAGTATTGATTTGCAACACCGCCACCTTGTTGTAGAGCCAGGGTTTTAAGCCCAGCTCAAACCTCCTTACCTTTCTAGCCTTCGTATCAACTTGATGCGGAGTGAACCTAGCCAACTCATTAAACTTTGCGACATACTCCGCAACAGTCATGTTATCCTACTTCAACTCCAGAAATTTTACCTCCATCCTAGCCTGCATACTAGTTGAGAGATAGTTTTCGAAAAATAGAGTTTTAAACCTAGCCCATGTAACTACTCCTTCTCCTGCACCTAGTTTGATTTGCCTCCCACCAAAAGTTAGCCTCCCCTTTCATCATATAAGTGGAAAAAGCAGTCTTTTGTCCCTCATCTACCCTAGCAATTATGAACGCCTTTTCTATCTCGTTAACCCATGTCTGGGCTTCTATAGGGTCAGCTGTTCCCCTGAATTTTGGTGATCCTACTGCCTTGAAGTCTTTAAATTTTTCCAAGTTATTATCTGGCTAGTTCCCTGCGGCTGGTATTCCCTGCTACATAGCCTGAGCTACCGTGTTTTCAAAGTTTTGCATCGGGTCTTGCTGTTGTCCCCCATCGTTGTTGACAGATTCTTCTGCCCTTTGATTTCATGTTCGACGTCTTGGCGGCATTATCTGATTACATAAAATCATAAATTTAACTTACATTCTAAACCTTATTGTATAAGTTTAACATGTAACACAAAGTTTTATACCAAACTTATTTCATTAATCAAACATAGATTTGTATTCATTAATTCAAAGTACTTTACATAACGTAGCATATACTGCTATCCCTTTGTGACCATAAAAGTCAGGAATTACTTACATAAATGTTGGGAATATTACATTACACACGTATATTATCAAACATACATAATCAACTACTAATACAATGATTAATAGGTATGTATCAACATGTGATTAAATACAATGATTATCCAAGTAAGGACACCTGTATAACCATATTTTGAAATCAACGAACAGAATAAATATCTGAATTATACAATAATACTGTGTTGATAAACAATGATCGAATAATTTAAGAACTTGTATGAATATGAATGACTGGATACATAATTGATAACAATAGAGTTCATAATCTGGCACAATAATAATAATAAAATTCTGAAATATTCTTACTCATATCCATTGCATAAAGTAAATGCAAAGGTAGGATACTTGCACAATAAAAAGGATAGTTCAGATACTTGCTCAATAATAATCGGAGCAAGTTTAGGAAACTTGCCTGAGCTGCTGCTTACAATAACGCAACTTAGTTTTATCTTTTATATCAAAACCTATCATTAATAAGATCATTCGTTCGATTAGAATAATATATCATATCACATAGTACTACTATTTGCAGTCAACACATAACCTAATCACATTGTCACTTAAGTTTAACAGTCATTGAGTCATTAACAGACACATATCTAATCAAATTATATAAGTCTGAATCAATTTACAAGTATTTGATTGTCTTAAGCGGCTTTATCGGGTAATTATCAAGTCTAAAACTCTATTCTGTAGTTCATTATCTATAAGTATCAGTCATATTATTTTTAAATGACTTACAATAATTTTTAATTAATTATTACAATTTATCATAATTTTTCAAACACCTGAATCATTATAAAATGATTTAAATAATAAATAATTCTATTATCATTAATATTAAACTATTAATGAAACATTGCCAAAAAATATTAAAGTTATTTATAATAACTAAAAATATTTTTAAAGTATTAATATTACCCTTAAATGATTTTTAAAATAATACAAATCATTTTAAAATAATTACCATTAATATTTAATTATTAATGTACTATTTATCCAAATATTAAAAAGTCATTTAGTATAACTTAAAATACCTTTAATTCATTTATATCCTTTTTAAATGATTTTAAATTAATAAAACCATTCTAAAACTATTTATTAAATAAATCAATTATCATTAATATTAAATTAATATCATTAATATTAACTTATTAATGAAATTATCCTTTAAATATTAAAAGTTACATTTTATAACTTAAAATATCTTTAAACACTTTATTTTTATTTAAAATAATTTTCTAATATTAAAATCATTTTAAATTAATTTACTTAATATTATTATTAAATAAATCTAATATCCTTATTATTAAAATATTAAGATTTTTCATGACAAAATATCAAAAGTTATATTTTATAACTTTAAATATTTTTATAATCTTTAAATCATTTTTATATATATTTTAAATCATTAATTCTATTTTTCATAATTTATTTAATACCTTTATTAAATAACTTAATCACCATTAATATTTAATTTATTAATGAAATTCATAACAAAATGTTAAAAGTTATAGACAATAACTTACAATATTTTCTTATACCATAATATTTTTTTAAATGATTTTTCATGTATTAAAATTATTTTTAAATAATTTATTTAATATTATACTTAAATAAATTAAATACCTTTTATATTCCAAAATATTAAATATTTATGAAATATACTTCAAATAATTAAAAACTAATTTTGGAATTTAAAATAATTTTTAGTAATGTATTATGTATTTTAATAATTTAAAACTATTTTTTCTATTTATTTAATTAAAATAATTAATTTCCAAAAATATTTGTCGCTAAAGGGCCCTATAAATGATTTAAACTATCATTATATAGTGTGTTCTTGAGCATGCCTAAAAACCCATATCGCTTAACGAGGTACTAGTTTTTGACCACAATTAAATTCATATTCCAAATGGTTTCTGACTTGTTTTGGTCGATCTTGTAGTACTCATGTGATACTACAAAATACAACTTAGTTCATAGCTAAAACACATCACAACAATAAGATTCAGGCTACACAAAACCTGTCAGACCGTGTTCTTGAGGTTCTGGGTTGCCCAGAAACTCAAGGGTCCTACTTTTGATCATTCTATCTTGCCTCCTAGTTCTGCTTAGTGTTATATAAAGGTTTATAATTAGAGCTGAGATGTCAAAGAACAGATTTGTATCATCAAATCATTCTGATAACAATAAAAGCACAAGATTTAATCAAGTCAAACCTTGTCAGAAAAACGGCTTATGAAGAAATCTGGGTTTTCCAGATTTGAGGGCAAACAGCTGGTCAACCCTACTTTGACCAACAATATCTTTTATTCTGTGCACGATATAAGTTTTATAGATGCATGATCGTGTAACCTACATGTAAGTCTACAAATGGAATACCACAACATGGCCAAACTATAACAGATCAGCAAAATCAGAAGCTCCAAAAATGGCTGTCAGAAATTCTGGGTTGCCCAGAAACTCAGAATTTCTGATCGGTCAACTCACTTTGACCACAAATAACTTTTAATCTACAATAGATATGGACCTGATTCAAGTTCCATATTAAAGATCTCATAACAGACTACAAGTACAAACTTTCAAAACACAAAAATTATCAAAGATCACAGAGATATAAGGCCTAACATTCGTTGTCAGACTTCATTTTAAAAATTTTTTTCCAGATTTTTGAAAACTTTAATTTCAAGTACATAAATGCTATGGATCTACAAGATACCAACCCAGATCACTTAAATAGACTACAAACAACATGTTTTAACATAAAAAAAAATATTTAACATAAGATCAAAAGTCAGATTTTTAGTTTAGGGTTTACCTTTTTATGAACCAATTCCGATTTCTTGGCTTATGATCTGTTATTGGAAGTCGTGGGGCTTGATTTAGAGACTAGTACACCTTTAGATTTCGTGGGTTTGAGCTTGAGAGAGTATGGGTTAGTGTTTGTTGCACAAATGAGTTTTGTTTTGCTTTTCTCTCTCTTGAATTTTATCTAATCCTTGATGCAATGCATATGGCTGTTAGTAATGGTAGAGAGTTGTAGTCTTGTATGTGACGCCCCCAAAATAGGTATTCATCACCCATCTTGAGTTGCCAAATACGTGGTACAAAATTCAAATACAAACTTAAATATACAACATGAGCTGTGAGTTTTAATACAAATATTATCTTATAGACAATATTCAAACTCAAAAATTCTCATATATACTGTGAGTTTCAATACAAATATTGTTACGTATATAATACGACAATATTCATATTTAAATTATTACAATGCCATATAAATTTCAGCAACAAATATATCAAGTCCCCGAAGGGACACGCAAAGATATCTGTTCTCCTCACCTCACCCTATTGTTGTTCACCAAAATTAAATATCAAATGATGTATAAAACATGTCACACACATTTTAAGTTCTCAGTACGATTATTATGCCACACCGTTTCATAATTTGATTAGGCTTGTGACTAATTCGTATCACCACTTTATACCCATGTTCACTCTGCTAGTCCCAGCTACGTTCTCATTTCCTGAAGAGGACAATGAAAGAAAAAGGGTGAACTCAACTAGCCCAGTAAGAAATATTATGACTAAGATAATGCAGAACAAATTATCGTTAGTCTTCAACAGTATAACAACTGATAGAATATAATAGACAACATGTTTTAGATCAACAACTGCAACGGAATAAGCAATCCATTAGAAGAGTCAAGTAGAACATAATGTCTACTATCTCCTCTAGATTAAAAGTCCATCGTTAATACTTCATTCCTATAATACTCATCAACAGTTCTTTGCTATACTCAAGACAAAGAGAATTCTCATCACCTGTCTTCACTTGAACCACCACAGATTATAATTAAATCACAATTCATATTTATAACCAAGTAAATCAACAGTCCAACTTTGCAATACAGGCCAAAGATATACAACTGAAAAACCAATAACCAACAGTCCATCTTTGCACTACAGGCCAAAGATATACAACTATAAAACCAATAATGCTGAGACTCAGCTTAATAGTATCACGACCACGAATTATCCATGCACTACGTGTCAAGGATATCCGTGTTTTCAATTACGGTCATGATTATACCGAATAATCCCTGGTCATAATCATACTAAGTCCATCTATGCACTACTGGCTAAAGATGACTTTTACAATATCATTTGTAACATTACGGTCATGATTATACTGAATAATCCCTGGTCATAATCATACCAAGTCCATCTATGCACTACTGGCCATAGATGACTTTCAACACAATATAAGCATGAGAATGATGACAATTGTAAGACCCCAACTTTTATGAATAAAAATGAATTTTCTATAAATATCATTTTTGAATATTATGGAATAAATTTGATATAATGTTATAGTTGTGGGTAATATTTATAAATTTTACAAAGTACGTAAGTTGTTATATAATATTCGATTGGTCGGGGAATATTCGCTTTTAATCGGAAATATTCGTATACAACAAGACAATCATTGGTGGACCCCACAATGTAATTATTGTCGGATTGAGAAAATGACAAAAATATTTTATTGAAAATAACGGCGGAAGTTTTACCATTAATACTTGTTGAACTACTTTCAGTAGTAAAAGAAATGCGAATAATCTGCGTGGTTGCATAGTATCACACGGTATTGATTATTGATGCTTATGTGATAAGTCACCATTCGGTTTTGTTTTATTGGTATTATTAATGTAATAAAATGTAAAACTTTTTATATAAAAATGTAATACTTTTATAAAGTTATTCATTTTATTAGATTATAAATAGAATATATTATATTTTATTTAAAAGATTTTGCTTTAAATATGGATCGTCCGATTAAAAATAAATTAATCTGACCGCTCATGAATTAGTTACTATCAAACCCATTCTTCTATAAATAGAAGTTCATTCCTTCATTATTTCTTACTTAATTCAATTGAAACTCTAGATAGAAAAATTATAGAGAGAAAGAAGAAAAGTATTCTTCTACTTCACTACTCCTACATCCAGTACTCTTATTCTTAAAGTAAGGGGTATTATTTCTTTTATATTCAAGAAGAGAACTTCTATTATTCTATTCTTTATTATTCATTGGAATAACTCAGATATCTGCAAGGCTACCCTATACTTGTGAAATTCTTACATTGGAATATCCTCATCACATGCTTTTACGTCGGACCTAGTTCCGTCTTTATTATTCTGGTGGAACATCCTGTCGGTGTGAATTTTGCCAGACCTGGTTCCGTTATTTAGTATTCTCGTTGAATAACTTTGTCTATCTAAGTACCGCATGCATGGTAATTTCGTTGTTATTCCATTCTTTATTATTCTCATTGGAACATCCCGCTTGGGCTGTAATTTCACCGACCGTTCCGTTATTTATTATTCTGTTGAATAACTTTGCTTTATGCTGAGTACCGCATGCATGGTGATTTCTTTTGTTATTCCATTCTTTATTATACTCAGTTGGTTAAAGTTTTGACTTCTATACTCCATGAAATTAGTGAAATATCCTTGATATTTGCGCTTCATCCAGTATCTTTTCATGGAAATATTCTTCTGAGCTTTCTTGAATTTTACTCTACAAAGAAGTATCATGTTGACAATTTGGACATTATTAGTTCATGAATAAATTAATTCTTGAACTTGTTTGATTGAATTTTTATATCATTATCATCATCCTCATGTTTATATTTTTTTGAAAGTCATCTCGTGGCTCAGTGGTGCATGATGGACTTGGTATGATTATGACCAGGGATTATTCGGTGTAATCATGACCATAATGTTACAAATGATGTGGTAAAAGTCCTCATTGGCCCGTAGTGCATTGATGAACAGATGTTGACATGATCATGACCATTGATGAATACACGAATATCTTTGGCCCGTAGTGCATGGATAATTTGTGGTCATGATACTAATGAATATCAATGGCCGTAGTGCAGGGATGATGTGGATTATTTATTAAGCTGAGTCTCAGCGATAAAAGTGATGAAAAAAATTTTAAATCATAAAAGATAGTAGATTTTATTCTCTACTTGACTCTTTTAATGGATTTCTTGTTCCACTGCAGTTAAACTTGATGTCTATTATATTTTATAAGTTTAACATTGTTGAAGACTAATGATAATTTATTCTGCATTATCTTAGTCATAATATTTCTTACTGGGCTAGTTAAGTTCACCCTTTCTTTCACTGTTTTATTCAAGAAATGATAATATAGCTGGGACGAGTCGGGAAACGGAGTGATGGTCCAGAGGATAACATTAGTAGTCCTCACTATTATGTGAAATAGTGTGTTAATAAATGTATTGAGGACTTATTTTAAGTTTTAATACTGTCTAGAAGACAATGTTTGTATTAAAACTCACAGCTTATGTTGTATATTTAAGATTATATTCTGTACCATGTATTTGGCGACTTAGAATAGGTGATGTATACTTATTTTGGGGGCGTCACAGTTGGTATCAAAGCTTAGGGATATGATCCCTGGCTGAGATGGGAGATAAGAACTAGGAGGGGAGAGACGGGGAATTCTTTCGCTAGTATGACCTACTTAAGTTTATTTGATATTTAATTGGTCACGAGTATAGGATAATATGTGATATGTTATTTAATCCTTGTTTTGTGGCGATTTTTGAAAATGACATCCGAGAATGTTGAGAATATCAATGGAGCACAGGAGACCGTTGAGTCTCCACAGATCAATAATCAAGATAATGTGCATCAGGAAGGCGACGTTCCTCAGGCAAACAACAACACTGACCAAATGATGAACGATGGAATGTTTAGAGGCTTTATACAATTCATGCAACATCGTGCAAGAAGCGGCTCCCGTCCAAAATGCGGTGTGGAAATATCGGCAACTCTCTTGACGGTCCACCGCCAAGCGCTTTAAGGAACTGGGACCACCAGAGTTTTTTGGAGAGCCAAAACAACTTTAAGGCGGAGACGTGGATAAAGCAGATCTGCAAGATATTTGATGTCTTGGGATGCTCAGAGGAGCAAAAGGTTCCCTTTGCCACCTTCATGTTATGCAGCGAGGCGATTACATCGTGGGAATCAGAAAGCGATTCAAACCGCTTTGACCAAGATGACTTGGGAGAAGTTTCAAGAATTGTTCAACAACAAGTACTTTCCTGAAAGTATTCGTCACATGAAAGAGGTAGAGTTCATCAAGCTGGAACAAAACAACATGACCGTGTCGCAGTACGAAGCCAAGTTTGTCGAGTTGTCCCGATTTGCGTCCCATTTAGTTGATAATGAGGAGAGAATGACGCGAATGTTTCTAAGAGGTTTGAAACCTGAGATACGTCAATATCTTATCTCTCAAAAACTGTGTTTGTATTCAGATGTTGTTAATAGGGCTCAGTTATTGGAGCGCGATAATGAGTCATCCCAACTAAAAGAGAGCAGCCGGCAAAATGATAATACCAGTGAGAGCAGTCATCGAAGCGGTGACAACAAGCATGGAGGGAATCAACAGGCCAGAAATGGTAACCACTTCACCAGTAATCGTAGGCAAAACAATAAGAATGGACATTTAAAGAAGAGGAGATTCAACAATGATGGAAAGACGTCAAAGACCAAAGACCAAGTTGTTAAGGAAGGAGAACAACCACCTATCATTTGCTTCAAATGCGGAGGGAGGACACATTCCAAACTGCACGCTGATGCCATCAAAAGCATGTTATAATTGTGGAAGAGAAGGTCACCTAGCCCGATTTTATCGTTCAATCAAGACAAGTTCAATTTAGGATGGAGGCACCAAAGGCATTCCTAGAAAAGTCAAAGCCAGAAGGTGCAAGGAGAGCGTTCTTTGTGACCTCCCAAAAAGCAAGGAACCCGAACGAGGTCATCACGGGTAAGCTTATCATAAACTCTAGCGAAGTGTATACCTTATTTGATACCGGTTCTACCCATTCCTTTATTTCTCCTACTTGTGATCAACGTTTAAATTTGACTCCAGAGAAATTAGACTTTGACTTATCTGTTGAAACTCCATTGGGAGAAACCTTCATTACATCCACAGTTTATAAGTCTTGTTTGGTTCAAATCGGTACCCTCACATTACCTGTCGATCTTATTTCTTTGAAAATACGTGCATTTGATGTAATTCTAGGGATTGATTGGTTAACTACTCATCATGCAAAAATTGATTATTTTCGTAAGGTTGTTAGCTTTCATATTCCTAATTAACCTATTATGCGAATTCAAGAAACCATACCATTAAAATCAATCACTATCATCTCAAGCCATAAAGCTATTCATTTATTGAAAAATGGATGTCAAGCTTTCTTAGCTCAAGTCACGGATCTAAACAAAAATACGTCAGTTTTGAATGATATTTCTATTGTTAATGAATTTCCGACGATTCCCTCAAGAACTTCCTCGCCTACCCCAGTAGAGCGTGAAATTGAATTTTGTATCGACCTTGAACTCCGGCATGTAACCCATTTCCAAAGCCCCATATCGAATGGCTCCTATTGAACTTTAGGAGTTAAAGACCCAATCGCAGGAATTGTTAGACATTGGCTTTATTAGGCCCTAGTACTTCTCCTTGGGGTGCTCCCTGCTCTATTCGTGAAGAAGAAAGATGGGAGTATGCAACTTTGTTTTGATTATCGGGAGTTGAATCATGTCACCATCAAAAATAGGTACCTATTGCCACGTATTGATGGCCTGTTTGACAAGTTTCAAGGCGCCAAATTCTTTTCAAGGATTGATCTTCGTTCCAGATATCACCAATTGAAGATTAGAACCAATGACATTCCAAAGACGGCTTTTAAAACTCGGTACGGGTATTATGAATTCCTAGTCATGTCTTTTAGATTGACTAATGCTCCTGCTGCCTTCATAGATATGATGAACCGAGTATTCAAGGAATACTTGGATCACTTTTTGGTCCTCTTTATTGATGATATCCTTATTTATTCCAAAAGTCGTGAAGATCATGAGCAACACTTGAGGCTGATACTCCAAAAGCTTCGTGAATATAAGCTTTATGCCAAGTTGAAGAAATGCGAGTTCTGGCTTGAGGAAGTAGCATTCCTTGGGCATGTAGTATCAAGTCATGGAATATCTGTTGACCCAGCAAAGATTGAAGTTATTCAAAGCTGGGAGCAACCTAAATCAGTGACCGAAGTACGTAGCTTTCTCGGTTTAGCTGGTTATTATCGGAGATTCGTAGAAGGGTTTTCTCGAATCGCTACTCCATTAACTCAGCTGACTCAGAAAGATACAAAGTTCGATTAGAGCAAAAAATGTGAGAAGAGTTTTTAAGAACTCAAGAGGAGACTCATTTCAAAGACTTACGACAATACCATCCT
Source organism: Panax ginseng (assembly GCA_020205605.1). Lineage (NCBI taxonomy): Eukaryota > Viridiplantae > Streptophyta > Magnoliopsida > Apiales > Araliaceae > Panax > Panax ginseng. The sequence goes on from CM035132.1 coordinate 172,628,787, forward strand.
GCTCTTGAGGATTTGTCATCTACAATGATGCTTCGGGCAAAGGGTTGGGATGTGTTCTCATGCAACATGGGAAAGTCATAGCCTATGCCTCATGACAACTCAAAGAATATGAGAGGAATTATTCCACTCATGATCTAGAGTTGGCAGCAGTCATTTTTGCACTAAACATTTGGAGGCATTACTTGTATGGGGAGAAAGTGGAGATCTTTACTGGATCATAAAAGCCTCAAATATTTCTTCACTCAAAAGGAACTCAACATGCGACAAACGATGTTGGCTTGAATCGCTGAAAGATTATGATCATACCATCCAATACCATCCTCGAAAAGCGAACGTAGTACGCGGCGCATTGAGTAGAAGATCATATGCGGGTACGAGTGCAATATTGACAACGCAAAGGCCCATTGTGTGACTTGCAAAGGATGGATATATAGTTAAAGACTCCAGGGACCCATATGATGATGGCAAATATACGAGTAGAACCGACTTTAATTGATAAAGTTAAAGCTGCTCAAGCTAAAGACCCGGAGCTGATGCGTGTGAGGAAGAAAGTGCAAGAAGGTGCTATGCCGGAACCAAGAATCGATGAAGAAGGAATACATCGAGTCAACTCCAGACTTTGTGTTCCTAACGACCCTGATTTAAAGTATAAAATCATGATGGAGGCGCACAACACACCGTTTGCAATCCATCCTAGGAGTACCAAAATGTATCATGATATTCGTCATATATTTTGGTGGAGCAATATGAAGAGAGAGATAATGTTGTTTATCTCAAGGTGTCTAACTTGCCAACGAGTCAAGGTGGAGCATCAAGTACCAAAAGGTCCATTACAACCACTTGAAATTCCAAAATGGAAGTGGGAGCACATTACCATAGATTTTGTTACTGGTCTTCCCAAGGTTTCTCAAGGCATTGATGTAATTTGGGCCATTATTGATAGATTGACCAAGTCTTCTCACTTCTTACCAATACGAGAAACTTATACACTTGAACGTCTTGCTCGTATGTACATAAACGAGATTGTAAGACTGCATGGTATGCCAGTATCCATAGTTTCTGATCGAGATCCAAGATTCACTTCACGATTTTGGGTTAGTTTGCAAAAAGCTATGGGCACGGATTTACGATTTAGTTCGGCATATCATCCTCGTATCTTACGGACGGACAATCGAGAGAGGACTATTCAAACTCGGAAGATTTATTAAGACTCGTGTCCCTTGACTTCAAGGAAGTTGGGACAAGTTCTTACTGTTGGTGGAATTTTCCTATAACAACAGTTATCAAGCAAGCATTGGCATGGCTCCATTTGAGGCGTTGTATGGAAGAAAGTGTCATTCTCCAGTATGCTGGGATGAGGTGGGTGAAGCAACGTTGTTGGGACCGGAGTTGGTACATATAACTACGAAAAAAATTCAAATGATCCGACAACGTATAAAAACCTCACAAGATCGACAAAAGAGTTATGCTGATCTTCATCGAAAGGACGTGGAATTCGATATTGGAGATCATGTATTGTTACGTGTTGCTGCATGGAAAGGAGTTACGAGATTTGGAAAGAGAGGAAAACTCAATCCTCGATTCATTGGTCCATTTTTAATCCTCGATCAAGTAGGGACTGTAGCCTATAGACCTGCTTTATCGCCAAGTATGTCTCGTGTTCATAACGTTTTTCATATATCAATGTTATGTAAATATGTGAAAGACCCGAACCACATTATTGAGTTAGAACCGGACGAAATAGCGGAAGATTTAACGTATGAAGAGGTTCCTGTTCAAATCTTGGATAAGAAGGAACATATTCTACGCTCCAAGATTATACCTCAAGTCAAAGTTTTATGGAGGAACCATGATGTTGAGGAAATGACCTGGGAGTTATAATCTGAAATGAAATCAAGGTATCCTTACCTCTTTGACATACCAGGTACGTACCCTAATTTCAAGGGCAAAATTTCATAAGAAGGGGAGACTGTATGACCCCAACTTTTATGAATAAAAATGAATTTTCTATAAATATCATTTTTGAATATTATGGAATAAATTTGATATAATATTTTAGTTGTGGATAATATTTATAAATTTTGTAAAGTACGCAAGTTGTTATATAATATTCGATTGATCGGGGAATATTCGTTTTAACAGGGAATATTCATACGACGGCACAATCATTGGTGGACCCCACAATAAAATTATTGTCGGATTGAGAAAACAACAAAAATATTGTATTAAAAATAACAGCGGAAGTTTTACCATTAATACTGTTGAACTACTTTAGTAGTAAAAGTATAAGAATGTCTGGCGTGGGTTATATAAGCACCACACAATTTTGATTATTGATGCTTATGTGATAAGTCACCCGCTTTTATTTTATTGGTATTATTAATGTAATAAAACAGGAAAAGCTTTTTATATAAAATGTAATACTTTTATAAAGTTATTCGCTTTTATTAGATTATAAATAGAATATATTATATTTTATTTAAAAGATTTTGCTTTAAATATGGACCGTCCGATTAAAAGTAAATCAATCTGGACCGTTCATGAATTAGTTACTATGCAGTCCATTCTTCTATAAATAGAAGCTCATTCCTTCATTATTTCTTACGAATTCACCGAAACTCTAGAGAGAGAAATTATAGAGAGAAGAAGAAAAGTATTCTCACTACTTCACTACTCCTACATCCAAGATCTTCTTCTTAAGGTAAGGGTATTATTTCTTTTGTATTCATGAAGAGAACTTCATTATTCCATTCTTTATTATTCATTTGAATAACTCAGATACGCCAGCTACCCTATACTTGGTGAAATTCTTCTTCATTATTCCATTCTTTATTATATTCGTTGGAATATCCATGCGTTTACACTGGCGGTTTCTTTATTATTCTCACTGGTTCCGCCTTTTTATTATTATGTTGGAATATCACGTTAGAATATCCCCTGCATGCGCATGCACACTGATTTACCTAGTTCCATCTTTATTATTCTTGCTGAACATCCCATGCTTGGTGTGAATTTCACTCCCAAAATTCATACAATTTAATTCTCGACTTTTATTGTCATTAATAATACATTCAACCTCTAATTTTACATCCTTAAACGATAATACAACCATTGAAATTTTCCGAGAATAATTAAAATTTTCTATTACAAACTATCCTCGCTCCCAAAACCTTCAACCTTTACATCTAAATATTTCGTAATCATTTTAATACTACAATAGTTTACATCGCAAAACGATATTACAATTCAACATTAATACATTATTCTAACCTTAAACATGGTTTAAATAATAATAACACAAATACAACAACCAAAGTGTATAAATCTTCAAGTATCACATCCGATTCATGTCTTTCAAGTAACACATAACTTTACCTTTCGAATCTTTTAACCTCGCAAAAAACATGGTTATTTGCAAGGTCGAGCTCGACAAACCAAAAGAAAAATCTTTAACTAATAATGCTTTTCATGCATCACATAAAGATATAATAACATGCTCAATATATAATATACATGCTACAGCTCATATAACAAGTATAAAGATTGAGTCCTTACTCAATCAAAGATGCTTTAATCAATCAACATAGTTATAAATCGACTTTAACATTTCATACTTTCAACATATATATAACACATCATGTTTTTTGCAATAAAGATTTAAAATAGCTTAATCATCAAGTTCACATAGCAAATAGAACCGAAAGACTTGCCTCGATCCATAGTTTATGAACTACGACTTAACCGCTTAACGCTTATCTCACACTTCGTATTCCTACACAATTATATATAATCATGGATTCACATCCATTAGTCATATATTAACGACATAGAGTTGTAATGTAAACTTTACGCTATATCTCATAAGTCCGATGACATCCAACTTTGGTATGCTATAAACATCATATTAACCTATTTTTAAAAGTTATTGGACACCCATTTCGATAAGATAGATAGTCCAAAACAAAGGTTCAAAAAGGGCGCTCAAATCTGCTTTTTCATTCTTTCCCAAATTTACCCTCTCTCTAAAAAAATAAATATAACTAATTGCTTTCAAAACATTTTTGAGCGATTCTTGAGCCCACGCGAAAGCTAACTTCCGAGGCTACAACTTTCATTCTTTGACCATTTCCAAATTCAAAACACGTAATTCCGAAAATTCGCTCAAGGTGATCGTCCCGAGTTGGTTAGATAGCTTTGACGCGACTACTTTGAATGGTCATAACTCTTTGTTCAAGTCGAATTAGTCCGCTCCGAGTCTATGGAAAGCTAATTCAGTGTACTATAACATACCAAAAGCCCGTAAGTTTCTAGAAATATTAACTAATCAAATAAAGGTCCCCCTAATAGCACCTCCTCGCCGCTGACTTTCAGCTTGACAAATTCGACACATTTCCTTCCAATCACCGTAATTCCTCATCCGAGGCTCGAATGAGGTCATTCCAAAGCCTATGGCTTCCTAACTCAAAGGCACTACAAACTACCCGTAAACTCAAATTTTTCAGTGCAATATAGCTATTCCGAATTTGACACTATAGTCACTGCTCATTCAGTTTTCATTTCTAGACATGGTTTACTAAAATCTTCACCACTTGATTCATTTTAACTCCGCTTTTGGTTCATTCAAGTTAGGTAATCTTCAGAACTTAGAGGGATATAACATACAATCATCAAATTAAGCTTTTAGACATAAATCAAAAGCACAAATGGTCCTCAAGCTCACCCCAAAAACTGCCCAAACATGGTTCTTTGTAAATATTTTATTTTGTGAGTTTTGTTACACTTGATGATGTTAAGGCTTCATATCTCTAATTACAATCATTAGAACTCATTTACATAATCAATTACAAGCCAAAATAAACATAGTAAACTAACTAGTTTACTAACAAAACTAACTAAACTTCCAAAATTTAAACTTTAACTAACAAACTAAATACAATATTTAAAATAATAATAACATTACCAAAAATTAAATAAGAAACATACCCAAAAATACGAAGTTTCACAAACCGAATACGCACTTCCACGCCAAAATTTAACTAAGGAGATCTTTATAAAAGTCCTCCCACAACAAAGCCTTTCTCAAAAATTGAGGCCTTATTGTTGGTGAATGAAACAAAGGATCAAGCCCTTCTATTTATAGGTTTAGCAAAGGGTAAAGTTCTCAATTTAGTTGATGTGGGACTTGGTTTATACTAATTCTAATTTGTTTATACTAATTTTTCCTATTTTCAACATGCTAAGTGTATTCATTCATCACGAATTCGCTTTCTAACCAATTCGATCCGCTCAAGTCATGTTGTTTTCGCTTTTTATAGAGGAGAACAACAATCATCCATCAATTTAAAGTTTCCATCACTTAATTCATCATCAACTTTAGTCCCAAAGTACACAAAAACACACATTACAATCAAAACCCAAACTCCTCTTCTTTAGTATAAATACATGAATTTGATTTTTGAAAATTTGTTTCTAGATGACCATTATCAAATTATAAATATCTAATAACATATAAAACATCGTAACCTCACAAATTCATTAACCAAAACTCCAATTTTAAAAGAAACTCAAGAACACATAAACTAGAAATATAAACTAGATTATGTACCTTTAATTCCTTAAGAAATAAAATTAACCTTATCAAGAAAATTATAATTTCTATTCAACCATTATAATCATAACATTATTTAACAAATTTCACCTCTAATTTAATTATTTAATTAAATTAGAATATCACAATTATACTCGCATAATAAAATACGATAAATCTCATCTATTTTATCACACTTAAATAAACTATCCCATAACAATTTTCATCAAATATTTATTTAATACCATAAATATTCATTTTATTCCATAAAGTTTGCAACTAAAATATTTAATGTACTTAATAAATATTTTACTCGCATTATACTAACATTTACATTTTCATGCAATATATTACCTTCTCACTTTATTAAATCAATTATACTTGTATTAATTCACTATTTTAATTAAGTGAATTATTCACACTATTTATGAAACTTAACTCATAATAATTTCCATTGCCCATAAGGCATAATAATTAAAATTATATTATCTCATAACATAATTTCAACTTAATTAAATAAACTAATATTATTTAATTTCTTTAATAGTTTAATTAACTATTAAATCTCACATTCTCCAACATATAAGAAATATATAATTCTCTTCACACCAAATCACATAATTCAAAATATATATACACTCATAATAAGAATTTTAATTATTAAATTCTTATTTTAATAACTTATAAAAATTCTAGTTGTCACATCCTTCCTCCTTATAAGGATTCCGCCCTCTAATCAAAGAAACCTCCCTTACTCTTGCTTTCACAAATCTCTTTCAAAATTTACTGATATTACATTCACCCTTTCTTCTAAGAATTTCATCCTCAAAATTTTATCTATTAATCTTTATTCATTCAATCTATCAAAATAGATTTTACGTTAATACTTTATTCACCATCGAGTTCTATAACCACTTTCATTTCACAAAGATCTTTCTACAATTATTAACTTTTCTATTAAAAGTTTTACATTATTCTTTGATAACTCATCTCCTTCTCACTTCAAAATTTCTTTTCTCACTTATTCAATATATTCATCATTCAAAGGTCGTCATTCTTCTACTTACTTTACTTCTTTCTAAGAAATATCATCCTTACCACATTCGCCTTTTTAGAATAGCAAGAATCTTCCACAATTGCTCAATAATTGGGAAGCATTATGAATAACTCAGAATTTAAAAGATTCCAAATCATGCCGAGGGGTCATAAGACCTTGAACTATGTCCACTAAGTTATAAGTACTCTTTCAACTTAAACCTTAATAAATATTAGACTATAGGGACTCCGTGACTTTAGGGTGTTAAGCCCTTCAGACGATGTATTGTGCACTCTACCCACGCTTATAAGTACTCTTTCAACTTAAACCTTAATAAACATTAACACTATAGAGACTCCGCATTTTAGGGTGATCAAATTTCTTCGCATCACGTGTATTGTGCACAAACATCTAAACGCTCTCAGTAATCCCCTATAAAAGGGTTGTTCATCTCAAATTTTCAACATCCTCAATCCACACCAAAAACAATTTGGTTTGGCATAACTTCTCAAGAAACGCTTGAATTTCATGAACATCTTTCAATATTCGCTTAGTCAATCAAATAAAGATAGACTTTTTACAATAATTCGACATTAATCAATCATAAATATATATATATATATATATATATTCTCATATCTTAAAGAAATCTCAAAAATCTTTTTATGACGCCATGATACCGCATCCGTATTTACAAATTCGCTTGAGGATTCCGCTCATTTGGTGATTTTATCATACTACATCATACCATAGTGGGTCGATGATCCTTAGATCACATCCAACACTACGTAATACCGCATTGATGACTCCATCATTTTTATCATCTCCGCACTGTGTTCCATGATGCATCGATGATATAAAAAATACATTTTGATATATTTCAAATCATTTTTGTCTAGCCAAAGCAATTAGCATGTATATATACAAATAACGATATTGTTTTTAAAACTCATTGGTTTCATCATTTGATCCAATGTTTTTCAAGAAAATAGAAGTACAAACATCAAAGACGGGTCAATAAATTTCAAAAGTCTAGCATAGCTAGTAGATTTAGAATATCCAGTATCCATCAACTTCAATCTTTACTCCATTACTCCATTACTTAACCAATTCTTTTTTTTTTCTAGCACCACTAATGCTCTTATATTAAATATTCTTGTATTTCAACTTACAATCTTCCTATACCCCAAAAGATAGTTCATCAAACTTACCGCATATTAGAAGTTCAGAACTTGCCACAATAATATGAGTTTAAGAACTTATCCTAGTCGCACTATAAAGCGCCCATTCACGAGGGGTTCAAAACATACCATATTATTATGAGTCACTTAACTTACCATATGCATTAGTTTTAAGAACTGCACCTAATCCTAATAATATCTAACTAATCTTAATAGTTTCTAACTATCAAATATACACATGAGAAAAGAATCACCTTTTCACCACATATACATCGACAAATAATGACACCAACATTCCAATGATTATCAATGGATAAACTGAAAAGCACAAAACCCTCACCCATACAAAGGTTTGTACAACTTAGCCATCACATGAGTCCTCAATTGAAATCCCACCTAACATTACCTTACTCTTAACTTATTCTTAACTCTGCCTTAACTTACTCAATACTTAATTTTTCAGACCTCATCATTTATAACTCCTCATGAAGTTTACCTCGTATCTATTTCATAAGACATTATCTTCATAACATCAAGTTATAATTATTCAAACATTACAAACCATCTTTCTTTTTATAACTTAAAAAGATCACGCCAGATCTTATTCTATAATCATCTCCTTAAAATTCTTTTCTTAACTCGTGATTGTTTTGTTTTACGATCATCATCTTTCTTTCCTTTTTTTTTCATCATTTACGATTTTCATTTATTCTTTTAATCTTACAGTGCTTTGCCTTATTCATCATTATTCGTTATCTCGCTATCGGAGTTAGGGTAACTCCTATTTCTTATCTTTATATCTCTTCAAGATTCTTCTTTTGAATTTCTTGTTTATATAACAATTCTTCCTTTAAGAATTTCTAACTTCATTTACATTGCTCAACAATTCATTCGAAGTTCCACATTTTCATCATACGTATCCATTTTCTATACATGGTACACATCGAGTGTCTAATAGTTTCAATATGGTACCCGAGTGGTTTCCCACAAACAACCAACAACAAACTAGGTTCCGAAAGTTACTAGTTCAGATATACCTCCGCCTATGAAGGAATCGCTTAGCCCAGATACCATACATCAACTATTAAAGAGTACAATTGTACCATACTTAGATATAACTTTTTATTCTTAACTTTTTATCATTCTCTTTGTATAGACATTGTCTATTTATTATCACCTTACATCCTTATTATTGAGTCAGGTAACCCCACATTCATATTCCTTATAACTCAACGAGATTCTTCTTTGAATCCTCTTACACATGTTTTAATCCTTCTTTATAAATTTCTTAAATTACTTCTTATTGTTCAAACTCTATTTGAGCTTATTCGCTCATTATCTTCACCTCTCTTCTCTAAGGTTATAGCCTAAGGTACTATTACCTAAGGTTTCAAACCTATCACTTTGATACCAACCGTAATCTAATTCCCCAAAATTCATACAATTTAATTCTTCGACTTCTATCGTTAATAATACATACATTCAACCTCTAATTTTACATCCTTAAACGATAATACAACCATTGAAATTTGCGAATAATTAAAATTTTCTATTACAAACTATCCTCATTCCCAAAACCTTCAACCTTTACATCTAAATATTTCAGAATCATTTTAATACTACAATAGTTTACATCGCAAAACGATATTACAATTCAACATTAATACATTATTCTAACCTTAAACATGGTTTAAATAATAATAACACAACCAAAGTGTATAAATCTTCAAGTATCACATCTGATTCATGTCTTTCAAGTAACACATAACTTTACCTTGAATCTTTAACCTACAAAAATGGTTATTTGCAAGGTTGAGCTCGACAAACCAAAGAAAATCTAATAGCTTTCATGCATCACATATAGCACATAATAACATGCTCAAGATATAACATACATACATATATGCTATAGCTCATATAACAAGTATAAAGATTGAGTCCTTACTCAATCAAAGATGCTTTAATCAATCAACATAGTCATAAATCGACTTTTACATTTCATACTTTCAACATATATATATACATCATGCTTTTTGCAATAAAGATTTAAAACAATTAATCATCAAGTTCACATAGCAAATAGAACCGAAAGATTTGCCTCGATCCGTAGTTTATGAACTACTTACTTAACTATACTTAACGCTTATCTCGCACTTCGTGTATTCCTACACAATTATATAATCATGGATTCACATCCATTAGTCATATATTAACGCATAGAGTTGTAATGTAAACTTTACGCTATATCTCATAAGTCCGATGACATCCAACTTTGGATATGCTATAAACATCATATTAACCTATTTTTAAAAGTTATTGGACACCCATTTCGATAAGATAGATACCAAAAATAAAGGTTCAAAAAGGGCTGCTCAAATCTGCTTTTTCATTCTTTCCCAACTTTACCCTCTCTCGCTAAAAATAAATATAACTAATTCGCTTCAAAACATTTTTGAGCGATTCTTGAGCCCACGCCAAGCTAACTTCCGAGGCTACAACTTTCATTCTTTGACCATTTCCAAATTCAAAACACAGAATTCCGGAAAATTCGTTCAAGGTGACTCCCGTCCTGAGTTGGTTAGATGCTTTTGACGCGACTACTTTTGAATGGTCATAACTCTTTGTTCAAGTCGAATTAGTCCGCTCGAGTCTATGGAAAGCTAATTCAGTGTACTATAACATACCAAAAGCCCAGTAAGTTTCGAAAACATTAATCGATCAAAACAAAGGTCCCGAATAGCACCTCCCGCCGCTGACTTTCAGCTTTGACAAATTCGACACATTTCCTTCCAATCACCGTAACTCCCTCATCCGAGGCTCCAATGAGGTCATTCCAAAGCCTATGGCTTCCTAACTCAAAGGCACTACAACTACCCGTAAACTCAAAATTTTTCAGGCAACATAGCTATTCCAGAATTTGACACTATAGTCACTGCTCATTCGCTTTTCATTTCTAGACATGGTTTACTAAAATCTTCACCACGATTCATTTTAACTCCGCTTTTGGTTCATTCAAGTTAGGTAATCTTCAAAACTTAGAGGGATATAACATACAATCATCAAATTAAGCTTTTTAGACATAAATCAAAAGCACAAATGGTCCTCAAGCTCACCCCAAAAACTATCCAAACATGGTTCTTTTGTAAATATTTTATTTTGTGAGTTTTGTTACACTTGATGATGTTAAGGCTTCATATCTCTAATTACAATCATTAGAACTCATTTACATAATCAATTACAAGCCAAAATAAATATAGTAAACTAACTAGTTTACTAACAAAACTAACTAAACTTCCAAAATTTAAACTTTAACTAACAAACTAAATACAATATTTAAAATAATAACATTACCAAAAATTAAATAAGAAACATACCCAAAATACGAGTTTCACAAACCTAATACGCACTTCCACGCCAAAATTTAACTAAGGAGATCTTTATAAAAAGTCCTCCCACAACAAAGCTTTTTCTCAAAAATTGAGGCCTTATTGTTGGTGAATGAAACAAAGGATCAAGCCCTTCTATTTATAGGTTTAGCAAAGGGTAAAGTTCTCAATTTAGTTGATGTGGGACTTGGTTTATACTAATTCTAATTTGTTTATACTAATTTTTCCTATTTTCAACATGCTAAGTGTATTCATTCATCACGAATTCGCTTTCTTAACCAATTCGATCCGCTCAAGTCATGTTGTTTTCGCTTTTTATAGAGGAGAACAACAATCATCCATCAATTTAAAGTTTCCATCACTTAATTCATCATCAACTTTAGTCCCAAAGTACACAAAAACACACATTACAATCAAAACCCAAACTCCTCTTCTTTAGTATAAATACATGAATTTGATTTTGAAAATTTGTTTCTAGATGACCATTATCAAATTATAAATATCTAATAATATATATAAAACATCGTAACTCACAAATTCATTAACCAAAACTCCAATTTTAAAAGAAACTCAAGAACACATAAACTAGAAATATAAACTAGATTATGTACCTTTAATTCCTTAAGAAATAAAATTAACCTTTATCAAGAAAATTATAATTTCTATTCAACCATTATAATCATAACATTATTTAACAAATTTCACCCTCTAATTTAATTATTTAATTAAATTAGAATATCACAATTATACTCGCATAATAAAATACGTATAAATCTCATCTATTTTATCACACTTAAATAAACTATCCCATAACAATTTTCATCAAATATTTATTTAATACCATAAATATTCATTTTATTCCATAAAGTTTGCAACTAAAATATTTAATGTACTTAATAAATATTTTACTCGCATTTATACTAACATTTACATTTTCATGCAATATATTACCTTCTCACTTTATTAAATCAATTATACTTGTATTAATTCACTATTTTAATTAAGTGAATTATTCACACTATTTATGAAACTTAACTCATAATAATTTCCATTGCCCATAAGGCATAATAATTAAAATTATATTATCTCATAACATAATTTCAACTTAATTAAATAAACTAATATTATTTAATTTCTTTAATAGTTTAATTAACTATTAAATCTCACATTCTCCAACATATGAATATATAATTCTCTTCACACCAAATCACATAATTCAAAATATATACACCTCATAATAAGAATTTTAATTATTAAATTCTTATTTTAATAACTTATAAAAATTCGGGTTGTCACATCCTTCCTCCTTATAAGGATTCCGTCTTCTAATCAAAGAAACCTCCCTTACTTGGCTTTCACCAAATCTCTTTTCAAAATTTACTCGGATATTACATAGAGACTCCCGTGCTTAGGGTGATCAGCCCTTCGTACCACGTATTGTGCACAAACATCTAAACGCTTTTGCGTAATCCCCTATAAAAGGGTTATTCATCTCAGCTTTTCAACATCTGAATCCGCACCAAAACAATTTGGTTTGGCATAACTTCTCAAGAAACGCTTGAATTTCATGAACATCTTTCAATATTCGTCTAGCTGAATCAAATAGCATAGACTTTTACAACAATTCGGACATTAATCAAAATATACATATATATATATATATATATATTCTCATATCTTAAAGAAATCTCAAAAATATTTTTATGACGTCATGATACCGCATTTGTATTTTGATCCGCTTTGAGGATTCCGTCATTTGGTGATTTTATCATACGACATCATACCATAGTGGGCTGACGATCCTTAGATCACATCCAACACTACGTAATACTGCATTGATGACTCCATCATTTTTATCATCTCTGCACCAGGTTCCATGATGCATTGATGATATAAAAAAATATATTTTGATATATTTCAAATTATTTTTGTCTAGCCGAAGCAATTAGCATAGACATACGAATAACGGTATTGTTTTTAAAACTCATTGATTTTATCATTTGATCCAATGTTTTTCAAGAAAATAGAAGTACAAACATCAACACGAAGTCAATAAATTTCGAAAGTCTAGCATAGCTAGTAGATTTAGAATATCTAGGTATCCATCAACTTCAATCTTTACTCCATTACTCCATTACTTAACCAATTCTTTTTATTTCTAGCACCACTAATGCTCTTATATTAAAGATTCTTTTATTTCAACTTACAATCTTCCTATACCCTCAGTATAGTTCATCAAACTTACCGCACATTAGAAGTTCAGGAACTTGCCACAATAATATGAGTTTAAGAACTTATCCTAGTCAGACCATAGGCATCCATTCGCTGAGGGGTTCAAAACATACCATATTATTATGAGTCACGAACTTACCATATGCATTAGTTTTAAGAACTGCACCTAATCCTAATAATATCTAACTAATCTTAATAGTTTCTTACTATCAAATATACACATGAGAAAAGAATCACCTTTTCACCACATATACATTGTGGTAGTGACACCAACATTCCAATGATTATCAATGGGATAGACTGAGTGCAAGCACAAAACCCTCGCCCATTCAAAGGTTTGTACAACTTAGCCATCACATGAGTCCTCAATTGAAATCCCACCTAACATTACCTTACTCTTAACTTATTCTTAACTTGCCCTTAACTTACTCAATACGAATTTTTCGTACCTCATCATTTATAACTCCTCGCGAGTTTACCTCGTACTATTTCATAGTACATTATCTTCATAACATCAAGCTATAATTATTCAAACATTACAAACCATCTTTCTTTTATAACTTAAAAAGATCACGTCGTGATCTTATTCTATAATCATCTCCCTTAAAATTCTTTTCTTAACTCGTGATTGTTTTATTTTACTATCATCTTTCTTTCCTTTTTCATCATTTACGATTTCATTTATTCTTTTAATCTTACAGGCTTTGCCTATTCATCATTATTCGTTATCTTGGCTATTGGAGTTAGGGTAACTCTTATTTCTTATCTTTATATCTCTTCAAGATTCTTCTTTGAATTTCTTGTATATAAAATAATTCTTCCTTTAAGAATTTCTAACTTCATTTACATTGCTCAACAATTCCATCGAGTTCCACATTTTCATCATACGTATCCATTTCTATACATGGTACACATCGAGTGTTTAATAGTTTCAATATGGTACGCTGAGTGGTTTCCCACAAACAACCAACAAACTAGGTTCCGAGTTACTAGTTCCTATATACCTCCGCTCTATGAAGGAATCGTTTAGCCCAGATACCATACATCAACTATTAAAGAGTACAATTGTACCATACTTAGATATAACTTTTTATTCTTCACTTCTTTATCATTCTCTTTGTATAGACATTGTCTATTTATTATCACCTTACATCCTTATTATTGGAGTTGGGTAACCCCACATTCATATTCCTTATAACTCTGCGAGATTCTTCTTTGAATCCTCTTACATATGTTTTAATCCCTTCTTTATAAATTTCTTAAATTACTTCTTATTGTTCAAACTCTATTTGAGCTTATTCGTTCATTATCTTCACCTCTCTTCTCTAAGGTTATAACCTAAGGTACTATTACCTAAGGTTTCTAACCTATCAACTTTGATACCAACTGTAACGACCCCAAAATTCATACAATTTAATTCTTGACTTCGGTCGTTAATAATACATTCAACCTCTAATTTTACATCCTTAAACGATAATACAACCATTGAAATCTGCGGAATAATTAAAATTTTCTATTACAAACTATCCTCGTTCCCAAAACCTTCAACATTTACATCTAAATATTTCAGAATCATTTTAATACTACAATAGTTTACATCGCAAAACGATATTACAATTCAACAGTAATACATTATTCGGAACCTTAAACATGGATTAAATAATAATAACACAACCGAAGTATATAAATCTTCAAGTATCACATCTGATTCATGTCTTTCAAGTAACACATAACTTTACCTTGAATCTTTAACCTGCAAAAATGGTTATTTGCAAGGTTGAGCTCGACAACTCAGCAAAATCTAACAGTTTTCATGCATCACATAGCACATAATAACATGCTTAACATAAAACATACATGCTACAGTTCATATAACAAGTATAAATATTGAGTCCTTACTCAATCAGCATGCTTTAATCAATCAACATAGTTATAAATCGACTTTAACATTTCATACTTTAAACATATATATAACACATCATGTTTTTTGCAATAAAGATTTGAAACAGTTAATCATCAAGTTCACATAGCAAATAGGAACTGAAAGACTTGCCTGATCCGTAGTTTATGAACTATGACTTAACTGCTTAACGCTTATCTACACTTCGTGTATTCCTACACAGTTATATAATCATGGATTCACATCCATTAGTCATATATTAACGCATAGTAGTTGTAATGTAAACTTTACGCTATATCTCATAAGTCCGATGACATCCAACTTTGGTTATGCTATAAACATCATATTAACCTATTTTTAAAAGTTATTGGACACCCATTTCGGATAAGATAAACAGTCCAAAACAGTGTTCAAAAAGGGGGTTCAAATCTGTTTTTCATTCTTTCCCAGCTTTACCCTCTCTCGCTAAAACAGTCATAACTAATTCGTTTCAAAACATTTTTAAGCGATTCTTGAGCCCACGCGAAGCTAACTTCCGAGGCTACAACTTTCATTCTTTGACCATTTCCAAATTCAAACCATAGAATTCCGGAAAATTCATTTAAGGTGACTGTCCCGAGTTGGTTAGACAGTTTTGACGCGACTACTTTGAATGATCATAACTCTTTGCTCCGAAGTCGGAATTAGTCCGTTCCGGAGTCTATGGAAAGATAATTCAGTGTACTATAATATACCAAAAGCCCAGAAGTTTCTGGAAACATTAACTGATCGAAATAGTGTCCCGAATATCACCTCCCGCTGCTGACTTTCAGTTTGACAAATTCGACACATTTCCTTTCAATCACCATAACTCCCTCATCCGAGGTCGGAATGAGGTCATTCTAAAGCCTATGGCTTCCTAACTCAGTGCACTACAACTACCCAGAAACTCAGAAGTTTTCAGGCAACATAGCTATTCCAGAATTTGACACTATAGTCACTGTTTATTCAGTTTTCATTTCTAGACATGGTTTATAAATCTTCACCACGGATTCATTTTAACTCCGTTTTGGTTCATTCAAGTTAGGTAATCTTCAGAACTTAGAGGGATATAACATACAATCATCAAATTAAGCTTTTAGATATAAATCAAAAGCTCAAATGGTCCTCAAGCTCAGTCCCAAAAACTATCCAACATGGTTCTTTGTAAATATTTTATTTTGTGAGTTTTGGTTACATTTGGATGATGTTAAGGCTTCATATCTCTAATTACAATCATTAGAACTCATTTACATAATCAATTACAAGATAAAATAAACATAGTAAACTAACTAGTTTACTAACAAAACTAACTAAACTTCCATAATTTAAACATTAACTAACAAACTAAATATAATATTTAAAATAATAACATTACCAAAAATTAAATAAGAAACATACCCGAAAATACGAGTTTCACAAACTGAATATGCACTTCCACGCCAAAATTTAACTAAGGAGATCTTTATAAAAAGTCCTCCCACAACAAAATCTTTCTCAAAAATTGGAGGCTTTGTTGTTGGTGAATGAAACAAAGGATCAAACCCTTCTATTTATAGGTTTAGCAAAGGGTAAAGTTCTCAATTTAATTGATGTGGGACTTGGTTTATACTAATTCTAATTTGTTTATACTAATTTTTCCTATTTTCAACATGCTAAGTGTATTCATTCATCACGAATTCGTTTCTTAACCAATTCGATCCGTTCAAGTTGCGTTGTTTTCATTTTATAGAGGAGAACAACAATCATCCATCAATTTAAAGTTTCCATCACGAATTTATCATCAACTTTAGTCCCAAAGTACACAAAAACACACATTACAATCAAAACCCAAACTCCTCTTCTTTAGTATAAATACTTGAATTTGATTTTTGAAAATTTATTTCTAGATGACCATTATCAAATGATAAATATATAATAACATATAAAACATCGTAACCCACAAATTCATTAACCAAAACTTCAATTTTAAAAGAAACTCAAGAACACATAAACTAGAAATATAAACTAGATTATGTACCTTTAATTCCTTAAGAAATAAAATTAACCTTATCACTAAAATTATAATTTCTATTCAACCATTATAATCATAACATTATTTAACAAATTCTCACTCCTCTAAATTAATTATTTAATTAAATTAGAATATCACAATTATACTCGCATAATAAAATACGTATAAATCACATCTATTTTATCACACTTAAATAAACTATCCCATAACAATTTTCATCAAATATTTATTAATACCATAAATATTCATTTTATTCCATAAAGTTTGCAACTAAAATATTTAATATACTTAATAAATATTTTACTCGCATTATACTAACATTTACATTTTCATGCAATATATTACCTTCTCACTTTATTAAATCAATTATACTTGTATTAATTCACTATTTTAATTAAGTGAATTATTCACACTATTTATGAAACTTAACTCATAATAATTTCCATTGCCCACAAGGCATAATAATTAAAATTATGTTATCTCATAACATAATTTCAACTTAATTAAATAAACTAATATTATTTAATTTCTTTAATAGTTTAATTAACTATTAAATCTCACATTCTCCAACATAAGAATATATAATTCTCTTCACACCAAATCACATAATTAAAAATATATACACCTCATAATAAGAATTTTAATTATTAAATTCTTATTTTAATAACTTATAAAAATTTGGGTTGTCACATCTTTCCCTCCTTATAAGGATTCCGTCCTCGGAATCAAAGAAACCTCCCTTACTCGGTTTTCACCAAATCTCTTTTCAAAATTTACTCGGGATATTACATTCACCCTTTCTTCTAAGAATTTCGTCCTCGAAATTTTATCTATTAATCTTTATTCATTCAATCTATCAAAATAGATTTTACGTTAATACTTTATTCAGTCATTGAGTTCTATAACCACTTTCATTTCACAAAGATCTTTCTACAATTATTAACTTTTCTATTAAAAGTTTTACATTATTCTTTGATAACTCATCTCCTTCTCACTTCAAAATTTCTTTTCTCACTTATTCAATATATTCATCATTCAGTGTCGCATTCTACGACTTACTTCTTTCTAAGAAATATCATCCTTACCAAATTCGCCTTTTAGAATAGCAAGAATCTTCCACAATTGCTCAATAATTGGGAAGCATTATGAATAACTCAGGAATTTAAAAGATTCCAAATCATGTTGAGGGGTAATAAGACCTTGAACTATGTCCACGGTTATAAGTACTCTTTCAACTTAAACCTTAACAGTCATTAGACTATAGGGACTCCCGTACTTAGGGTGTTAAGCCCTTCGTACGATGTATTGTGCACTCTACCCACGATTATAAGTACTCTTTCAACTTAAACCTTAATAGTCATTAGACTATAGAGACTCCCGTACTTAGGGTGATCAGCCCTTCGTACCACGTATTGTGCATAAATATCTAAATGCTTCCGCATAATCCCCTATAAAAGGGTTGTTCATCTCAGCTTTTCAACATCTGAATCCGCACCAAAACAATTTGGTTTGGCATAACTTCTCAAGAAACTCTTGATGTCTATTATATTTTATCAGTTTAACATTGTTGAAGACTAATGATAATTTATTCTGCATTATCTTAGTCATAATATTTCTTACTGGGCTAGTTGAGCTCACCCTTTCTTTCACTGTTTTCTTCAGAAAATGAGAATATAGCTGGGACGAGTCGGGGAACGGAGTGATGGTGTGAGATCCCAGATTTTATGAATAAATATTTAATTTTCTCGAAATAATTTTTTGAATATTATGGTGTGGATTTGATATAATGTTATAGTTGTTGGTAATATTTATAAATTTTACAAAGTACGCAAGTTGTTATATAATATTCGATTGGTCAGGGAATATTCATTTTAACAGGGAATATTCGTACAACGACACAATTATTAGTGGACCCCTGGAACGAATTATTGCGGATTGAGAAAACGACAAAAAATATTTTTATGAAAATAATTGGCGGAAGTTTTACTGGTTGATCTTGTTGAACTACTTTCGGTAGTAAAGTACGATGTCTGGCGTGGTTGCATAGTAGCACACCAGTATTAATTATTAATATTTACGGGAGAAGTCACTCAGTTTTGTTCAATTATTGCTACAGTAGTTGCTGTATAGTATCTCACGTTATTTGATTCAATTATTGTTGATTGTTATATATATATATATAAGTTTTGTTTTATTAGTATTATTAACGTAATAAAATGTAAAAAGTTTTTATATAAAATGTAATACTTTTATAAAGTTATTCGTTTTATTAGGCTAATAGTAAAATCTTTTTATATAAAACAAAATACTTTTATAAAGTTATCTGTTTTATTAGACAATAATTAAAATATATTATATTTTATTATGCATAGTGTCTGCATAGTGCCTGCATACTATTTTGCATAGTAAAATCTTTTTATATAAAACAAAATACTTTTATAAAGTTATTCGTTTTATTAGATTATAAATAGAATATATTATATTTTATTTAAAAGATTTTGCTTTAAATATGGATCGTCCGATTAAAAGTAAATCAATACGGACCGTTCATGAATTAGTTACTATGCAGTCCATTCTTCTATAAATAGAAGCTCATTCCTTCATTATTTCTTACGAATTCACTGAAACTTTAGAGAGAGAAACTATAGAGAGAGAGAAGACAAGTATTCTGCTACTTTGCTACTCCGATATCAAGTTTCTTTTACGGTAAGGGATATTATTTGTTGTATCTGTAAGGGGTATTATTTCTTTTGTATTCATGAAGAAAACTTCTGTTATTCCATTCTTTATTATTACATTTGGAATAACTTTGTATATATGCGGCTATCCTATACTTGGTGAAATTCTTACATTATTCCATTCTTTATTATTACATTGGAATATCCTGTGTCAGATGCATTTTTTTACGGGACTGGTTCCGCTTCTTTATTATTCTGTTGGAATATCACGTGCATGCATTTTATGCTGGGACTGGTTCCGTTATTTATTATTACATTGGAATAACTTTGTCTATCACATACCGTGTATGGTGTGATTTACATTGTTATTCCATTCTTTATTATTCTCATTGGAATATCACAGCCGGTGCGACATTACGCTTTGACACAGTTCCGTTATTTAGTATTTTGTTGGAATAACTTTTATACATGTATGCGAACCGCATGCATGGTGATTTCTTTTGTTATTTCATTCTTTATTATACTCAGTTGGTTAAAGTTTTGACTTATATACTCCATAAAATTTGTTGAATATCCTTGATATTTGCGCTTCATCCAGTATCTTCTCATGGAAATATTCTTCTGAGCATTCTTGAATTTTACTCTACAAAGAAGTATCATGTTGACAATTTGGACGTTATTAGTTCCTGGATAATTTAATTCTTGAACTTGTTTTATTGAAATCTTATATCATTGTCATCATACTCATGTTTATATTATGTTGAAAGTCATATATGGCCTGTAGTGCATAAATGGACTTGGTATGATTATGACCAGGGATTATTCGGTATAATCATGACCGTAATGTTATAAATGTTGTGGAAAAAGTCCTCATTGGCCTGTAGTGCATTGATGGACAATTTTTGGTATGATTATGGCTATGGATTCTCTTCGGCCAAGGGAGCAGAGATAAATTGTTTTATGGCATGATCAGGACCATTGATGAAAACACAATTATCTTTGGCCCGTAGTGCATGGATAATTCATGGTCGTGATACTAAATAATATCATTGGCCTGTAGTGCAGGGATGAATTCATGATGTGGATTATTTATTAAGCTGAGTCCCAGCAATAAAAGTGATGAAAAACTTTTTAAATCATAAAAGATAGTAGGTTTTATTCTCTACTTGACTCTTTTAATGGATTTCTTGTTCATTGTGAGCTTAAACTTGATGTCTATTGTATTTTATCAGTTTAACATTGTTGAAGACTAATGATAATTTATTCTGCATTATCTTAGTCATAATATTTCTTACTGGGCTAGTTGAGCTCACCCATTCTTTCACTGTTCTCTTCAGGAAATGAGAATATAGCTGGGACGACTCGGGGAACGGAGTGAGGGTCCAGAGGATAGCATTAGTAGTCCTCACTATTCTGTGAAATAGTGTGTTAATAAATGTATTGAGGACTTATTTTGAGTTTTAATACTGTCTAGAAGATAATGTTTGTATTAAAACTCACAGCTTATGTTGTATATTTAAGATTGTATTTGTATTCTGTACCATGTATTTGGCGACTTAGAATAGGTGATGTATACCTATTTTGGGGCATCACAGGTTGGTATCAAAGCTTAGGGATATGATCCTGGCCGAGATGTGAGACAAGAACTAGGAGGGAGAGAGAAAATTCCTTCGCTAGTATGACCTACCTAAGTTTATTTCAGTATTTAATTGGTGGATCGAGTATAGGGATAATATGTGACATATTAATTAACCCTAATTTTGTTGCAGTATTTGAAAATGGCATCTGAAAATGTTGAGATAAGCAATGGAGCACATGAGACCGTTGAGTCTCCACAGATCAATAATCAGGACAATGTGCAATAGGATGGCGATAATCCTCCTGTAAATAACAACACCGATCAATTGATTTAACGACGAGTGCGTTTAGGAGCTTTTAGAATTCATGCAACATCGGTGAAGGCTCTCCACTCATAATAATGGTGTGAAAATAATGGCAACCCACGATCGGTCACCGCTAAGCAATTCAGAGGAGCTGGGACCACCGAATTTTTTGGAAAGCTTCGAACCACTTAAAGGCGAGACGTGGTTAAAGTAGATCACCAAGATATTTGATGTTTTGGGATGCTTGAGGAGCAAAAGGTTCCCTTGCCACCTTAATGTTGCGTGAAGAAAGCGACATTCTTGGTGGAAATCAGAAAAGCACTACTTGACTGACGAACTCAAGATGTCTTGGGAAAAGTTCCAAGAGCTATTCAATGACAAGTACTTTCCCGAAAGTATTCGTCATATGAAGGAGGTGAAATTTATCAAGTTAGAGCAAAACAACATGACCGTGTCGCATTACGAAGCCAAGTTTGCCGAGTTGTCCCGATTTGCATCTCATTTGGTTGATAATGAGGAGAGAATGACGCGAATGTTTCTAAGAGGTTTGAAATCTGAGATACGTCAATATCTTATCTCTCATAAACTGTGTTTGTATTCAGATGTTGTTAATAAGGCTCAGTTATTGGAGCGCGATAATGAGTCAACCCAACCAAAAGAGAGCAGCCGACAAAATGATAATATTGGTGATAACAGTCATCAAAGCGGTGACAATAAGCATGAAGGGATCAACTTGCCGCGAAATGGTAACCACTTGATGGTAAATCATGGCCAAAACAATAAGAATGGACATTTCAAGAAGAAGGTTCAAAAATGACGTGAAGACGTCGGCACCAAAGACCCGTTTCAAAGGAAGAAGAATGACCACCCGGTCATATGTTTCAAATCTGATGGGAGGGACACATCCTTCCAAACTATACTAAAACAATCCAAAGCGTGTTTTAATTGCGAAGAGAAGGTCACCTAGCTCGATTTTGTCGTATGGTGAAGTCAAGTCCAATTTGGGATAGTGATGCCAAAGGATGTCCCGGACAAGCTAAAGCCGGTAGTTTAAGAGAGCATTTTTTTTCGTGATGACGGGAACACCGAATAAAATTATCACGGGTATGTTAGTCATAAACTCTTGCGAAGTCTATACCATGTTGATACCGGTTCTACTCACTCTTTTATTTCACCTAGTTGTGTTCAATGTTTGAAGTTAACTCCGGAGAAGTTAGACTTTGATATATCTGTTTAAACTCAGTTGGTAGAAACCTTTGTTACCTCTACTATTTATAAATCTTGTTTGATTCAAATCAACACTTTCACGTTACCTATCGATCTTATCACTTTGAAAATACTTTCATTTGATGTGATTTTAGGAATCGATTGGTTAACTACTCATCATTCTTTTTATAAGGTTGTTAACTTTCATACTCCTAACCAACCTGTTATGCGAATTAAAAGTAACCAAACCACTAAAGTCAATCATTGTCATATCAAGCCATAAGTAAAGAGCCCCTATCCTTTCGTTGTTGACTTCCTTGTGTGGAATGCACCAAAGCCAGACTTTCCGTAGGGGACGTTGTGAATGACGATGGCAAGTTGATAGGCATCAATGTGATGTGTTATCCAAGTCTTGGATGAGAGTCACAGTTTTGAATGATATTTCTATTGTTAATAAATTTCTTGACGTATTTTTGAAGACTTCCTGGTCTACCCTAGAGTGTGAAATCAAATTTTTATTGACCCCAGTACAAAACTCATTTCTTAAACCCTCATATATTTCTTCAACCAAAACGAACGTATAATGCGCCAAAGACGTTGGCTCGAGCTGTTGAAGATTACGATCATACCATTAAATATCATCGTGGAAGTGCGAACGTGGTAACTGATGCGTTGAGTAGAAGATCGTATGCGAGTGCGATGTTGTTAACACAAAGACCCATTTCGTATAACTTACAAATGATGAAGATAGAGTTAAAGACTCTAGGGACCCACATAAAGATAACGAATATACGATTAGAATCGACTTTAATCGATAAAGTTAAAGCTACTCAAGTTACATACTCAGAGCTGATGAATGTGAAGAAGAAGGTTCAAGAGGGCGTTATTCTAGAAGCAAGAATCGACGAAGAGAGGAAATCTCAACCCTTGATTTTATTGGCCCATTTGAAATCCTCGATCGAGTAGGAACTGTGGCCTATAGACTCGTTTTACCGCCAAGTATGTCGCGTGTTCGTAACGTTTTTAACGTATCGATGTTACGTAAATATGTGGACGACCCGAACCACATTATTAATTTAGAACCGGACGAGATAGCAGAAGATTTAACGTATGAGGAGATACGTGTTAAAATCTTGGATAAGAAGGATCATATTCGACACTCAAAGGTTATACCTCAAGAGTTAGAATATGAAATGAAGTCGAGGTATCCTCACCTATTCGGCATACCAGGTACGTACGTAAATTTCGAGGGCAAAATTCCATAAGGAGGGGAGATTGTGAGATCCCAGATTTTATGAATAAATATTTAATTTTCTCGAAATAATTTTTTGAATATTATGGTGTGGATTTGATATAATGTTATAGTTGTGGGTAATATTTATAAATTTTGCAAAGTTACGCAAGTTGTTATATAATATTCGATTGGTGGGAAATATTCGTTTTAACAGGGAATATTAAATACAATGGCACAATTATTGGTGGACCCATAGCGGAATTATTGTCGGATTGAAAACAACAAAAATATTTTTATGAAAATAACGGCGGAAGTTTTACCGTTGATCTTGTTGAAACTACTCGGTAGTAAAAAATGCGATGTCTGGCATGTGTTGCATAGTAGCACATACGGTATTAATTATTAATGTTTACGGGAGAAGTCACTCGGTTTTGTTCAATTATTGCTACAATAGTTCTTGCATAGTATTTCACGTTATTTGATTCAATTATTGTTGATTGTTATATATATATATATATATATATAAGTTTTGTTTTATTAGTATTATTAACGTAATAAAAGCGGAAAAGCTTTTATATAAAATAGAATACTTTTATAAAGTTATTCGTTTTATTAGGCTAATAGTAAAATCTTTTTATATAAAAAATGCAGAATACTTTTATAAAGTTATCATTTTATTAGACAATAATTAGAATATATTATATTTTATTATGCATAGTGTTGCATAGTATGCGTATAGTGTTGCATAGTGCTGCATAGTGTTTTGCATAGTAAAATCTTTTTATATAAAATGAAATACTTTTATAAAGTTATTCATTTTATTAGATTATAAATAGAATATATTATATTTTATTTAAAAGATTTTGCTTTAAATATGGACCTTCCAATTAAAAAGTAAATCAATACGGACCGTTCATGAATTAGTTACTATGCAGGTCCATTCTTCTATAAATGAAGCTCATTCCTTCATTATTTCTTACGAATTCACCGAAACTCTAGAGAGAAAACTATAGAGAGAGAGAAGACAAGTATTACGCTACTTTACTACTCCGATATCAAGTTTCTTTTACTGTAAGGGATATTATTTGTTGTATCTGTAAGGGGTATTATTTCTTTTGTATTCATGAAGAAAACTTTTGTTATTCCATTCTTTATTATTACATTGGAATAACTTTTGTATATCTGGATACCTATACTTGGTGAAATTCTTACATTATTCCATTCTTTATTATTACATTGGAATATCACATGCATGCGTTTTTTACGCGGACTGGTTCCGTCTTTATTATTACATTGGAATATCCTGTCTGCATGCATTTTACGTGGGACCTAGTTCCGTTATTTATTATTACTGTTGGAATAACTTTGTCTGCTCAAGCATCTGGTATGCATGGTGATTTCATTGTTATTCCATTCTTTATTATTACATTTTGGAATATCACATCTTGGTAAATATTACGCTTTGACACGTTCCGTTATTTAGTATTTTGTTGGAATAACCTGTCTATGCGAAGTACCGCATGCATGGTGATTTCTTTTGTTATTTCATTCTTTATTATACTCAGTTGGTTAAAGTTTTGACTTATATACTCCATAAAATTTGTTGAATATCCTTGATATTTGCGCTTCATCCAGTATCTTCTCATGGAAATATTCTTCTGAGCATTCTTGAATTTTACTCTACAAAGAAGTATCATGTTGACAATTTGGACGTTATTAGTTCCTGGATAATTTAATTCTTGAACTTGTTTTATTGAAATCTTATATCATTGTCATCATCCTCATGTTTATATTATGTTGAAAGTCATCTGTGGCCTGTAGTGCATAGATGGACTTGGTATGATTATGACCAGGGATTATTCGGTATAATCATGACCGTAATGTTACAAATGTTGTGGAAAAAGTCCTCATTGGCCCGTAGTGCATTGATGGACAATTTTTGGTATGATTATGGCTATGGATTCTCTTCGGCCAAGGGAGCAGAGATGAATTATTTTATGGCATGATCAAGACCATTGATGAAAACACAATTATCTTTGGCCCATAGTGCATGGATAATTCGTGGTCGTGATACTAAATAATATCATTGGCACGTAGTGCGGGGGATGAATTGATGATGTGGATTATTTATTAAAATTTGAGTCCCGAAAGAATAAAAGTGATGAAAAACTTTTAAATCATAAAAGATAGTAGATTTTATATTCTTACTTGACTCTTTTAATGGATTGCTTGTTCATTGTAGTTAAACTTGATGTCTATTGTATTTTATCGGTTTAACATTATTGAAGACTAATGATAATTTATTCTGCATTATCTTAGTCATAATATTTCTTACTGGGCTAGTTGAGCTCACCCTTTCTTTCACTGTTCTCTTCAGGAAATGAGAATATAGCTGGGATGAGTCGAAGAACGGAGTGATGGTCCAGAGGATAGCATTAGTACTCCTCACTATTCTGTGAAATAGTGTGTTAATAAATGTATTGAGGACTTATTTTGAGTTTTAATACTGTCTAGAAGATAATGTTTGTATTAAAACTCACAGCTTATGTTGTATATTTAAGATTGTATTTGTATTCTGTACCATGTATTTGGCGACTCAGAATAGGTGATGTATACCTATTTTTGGGGCGTCACAGATGGTCTAGAGGATAGCATTAGTAGTCCTCATTATTCTGTGAAATAGTGTGTTAATAAATGTATTGAGGACTTGTTTTAAATTTTAATACTGTCTAGAAGACAATGTTTGTATTAAAACTCACAGCTTATGTTATATATTTAAGATTGTATTTGTATTCTGTACCATGTATTTGGCGACTCAGAATATGTGATGTATACCTATTTTGGGGGCGTCACAACAATGATATAAAGAATCAATCAAATGAGATAAAGGATAAATATTAAAGACTTTAACAATATAATTTATCCAAAATTCAATAATGTCCAAATTGTCAATATGATCACCAATTGTGGAGTAAAATTCAAGAATAATATTATATCAAAAATGATTTGAATAATATTTCAACAAATATTTAACGAAGATAATAACATTAATTGTGAGACCCAGAATTTTATGAATAAATATTTAATTTTCTCAAAATAATTTTTTGAATATTATGGTGTGGATTTGATATAATGTTATAGTTGTGGGTAGTATTTATAAATTTTGCAAAGTATGCAAGTTGTTGTATAATATTCGATTGGTTGGGAAATATTCTTTTTGTCGGGGAATATCCGTACGATGGTACAATCATTGGTGGACCCCACAACAGAATTATTGTCAGATTGAGAAAACGATAAAAATATTTTTATGAAAATAACGGCGGAAGTTTTACCGTTAAAACTGTTGAACTACTTGGTAATAAAAGTACAGTAATACGCGTGATTGCATAGTAGCACACGGTATTGATTTTAATGCTTACGTGATAAGTCACTCAGTTTGTTGATATTATTAATGTAATAAAACAGAAAAGCTTTTTATATAAAACAGAATACTTTTATAAAGTTATTCTGTAAATAGAATATATTATATTATATTATGCATAGTGTTTTGTATAGTAAAATCTTTTTATATAAAACAGAATACTTTTATAAAGTTATTCTATAAATAGAATATATTATATTTTATTATGCATAGTGTCACATAGTTCCTGCATAGTGTTTTGCAGAATAAAATCTTTTTATATAAAACAGACTTTTATAAAGTTATTTGTTTTATTAGATTATAAATAGAATATATTATATTTTATTTAAAAGATTTTGCTTTAAATCTGGATCGTCCGATTAAAAGTAAATCAATCTGGACCGTTCATGAATTAGTTACTATGCAGTCCATTCTTCTATAAATAAAAGCTCATTCCTTCATTATTTCTTACGAATTCATTGAAACTCTAGAGAGAGAAACTATAGAGAGAAAGAAGAAGAGAAGTCTGCTACCTCACTATTCCAGTATCCAGTTTCTTCTGAGGTAAGGGATATTATTTGTTGTACCTGTAAGGAGTATTATTCCTTTTGTATTCATGAAGAGAACTCATGTTATTCCATTCTTTATTCTGTTGGAATAACCTGTATATGTGGGCTACCCTATACTTGGTGAAATTCTTCTGTTATTCCATTCCTTATTATTATATTAGAATAACCTGTTTATGCGAAGTACCGCATACATGGTGAAATTCTTCGATTATTCCGTTCTTTATTATTACGTGAAATATCACATGCGTGCGTTTACTGTGGGACTGAGTTCCATCATTTATTATTCGGTTGGGAATAACTTTTGTCGGTGCGATCTATCGCATTTATGGTGAATCCTTCAGTTATTCCATTCCTTATTATTCTGTTGGAGTAACCTGTCTATGTGGATTACCACATGCATGGTGAATGATCCTTTGTATTAGTTTCTTATTAAATTGTGGAAATGATCTGTCTAAGTGGATTACCTCATGGCGGATAGAAATCCATTTGCAGTTTCGTATATTCTTTTATACTCGGGTATTCGAGGCACTTTTCGTGTCGGGGTACTATTCATGAGTTACTATTCACAGGTTACTATTCACCAAAATTACTATTCACTCTAGTATTATTCACTCGGGTATTCGGGGCACTTTTCGTGTCGGATTACTATTCATGAGTTACTATTCACGGGTTACTATTCACCTAAATTACTATTCACCCGAATATTATTCACTCGGGTATTTGGGTTACTTTTTATGTCAGGGTACTATTTACGAGAAGTACTATTCACGGGCACTATTCACTGAAAATATATTTTTTCTCATCCAAATTATTTTTGATCTGAAATATTATTCTTGAATTTTCTCCACAAAAGCGGATCATGTTGACAATTTGGGCGTTATTAATTCTGGATAAATTAATTCTTGAACTTGTTTTATTGAATTATTATGTCATTGTCATCATCCTCATGTTTATATTATGTTGAAAGTCATCATGGCTTCAGTAGTGCATAGATGGACTTGGTATGATTATGATCAGGGATTGTTCGGTATAATCATGACCGTAATGTTACAAATGATGTGGAAAAAGTCCTCATTGGCCCATAGTGCATTGATGGACAGATTTTGGTATGATTATGGCTATGGATTCTCTTCGCTAAGGGAGCAAAGATGAATTGTTTTATGGCATGATCGGATCGTTGATGAAAACACGATTATCTTTGGCCCGTAGTGCATGGATAATTCGTGGTCGTGATACTAAATAATATCCTTGGCCTGTAGTGCAGGGATGATTTGATGATGTGGATTATTTATTAAGTTGAGTCTCAGCGATTAAGTTGATGAAAAACTTTTTAAATCATAGAAGATAGTAGATTTTATTCTCTACTTGACTTTTCTAATGGGTTTCTTATTCCGCTGCAAGTTAAACTTGATGTCTATTGTATTTTATCAGTTTAACATTGTTGAAGGCTAATGATAATTTATCCTGCATTATCTTAGTCACAATATTTCTTGATGGGCTAGTTGAGCTCACCCATTCTTTCACTGTTCTCTTCAGGAAATGAGAACGTAGCCAGGAATAGTCGGGGAACGGAGTGATGGTCCGAGATGGTGTCATAATAGTCCTCACTATTCTATAAAATAGTGTGATAATAAATGTAATGAGGACTGAATTTGAGTTTGTATACTATCTATGAGGACTCCATTGAGAGTGGATATTGTCTAGAAGGCAATATTCTTGTTTAAACTCTCAGTTTATGTTTTGTCGTATTTTACACGACAGTTGTATAATTAAGTTGTATTTAACTTATGTACCATGTATTTGGCGACTCAAGATGGGTGATGTATACCTGTTTTGGGGGCATCACAGTTGGTATCAAAGCTTAGGGATATGATCCTGGTGAGATGTGAGACAAAGAACTAGGAGGGAGAGACGGGAATTCTTTGCTATTATGACCTACCTAAGTTTATTTGATATTTAATTGGTCGGTCGGAGTATAGGGATAATATGTGATATGTCAATTAACCCTTGTTTGTGGCGTATTTGAAAATGGCATCCGAAAATGTTGAGATAAGCAATGGAGCACAGGAGACCGTTGAGTCTCCACAGATCAATAATTAGGACAATGTGCAACAGGATGGCGATAATCCTCCTATAAACAACAACACTGATCAATTGACGAATGACGGTACATTTATGAGCTTTTTAGAATTCATGCAACATCAGGCGAAGGCGGCTCCTGCTCATAATGCAATTAAAAATAATGGCAACCCACAGTCGGTCACCGCTAAGCAATTTAAGGAGCTGGGACCACCGGAGTTTTTGGGAAAGCCAGAACCACTTAAGGCGGAGACATGGTTAAAGCAGATCACCAAGATATTTGATGTCTTGAGATGCTCTGAGGAGAAAAAGGTTCCCTTTGCCACCTTAATGTTGCGTGAAGAGGTAGATTACTGGTGGGAATCTGTAAAACGTACCCAGCCTGACGCACTCAAGGTGTCTTGGGAGAAGTTCCAAGAGTTGTTCAATGACAAGTACTTTTCCGAAAGTATTCATCACATGAAGGAGGTGGAGTTTATCAAGTTGGAGCAAAAAAACATGATCGTGTCGCAGTACGAAGCCAAGTTTGCCGAGTTGTCCTAATTTGCGTCCCATTTGGTTGATAATGAGGAGAGAATGACGCGAATGTTTCTAAGAGGTTTGAAACCTGAGATACGTCAATATCTTATCTCTCATAAACTATGTTTGTATTCAGATGTTGTTAATAGGGCTCAGTTATTGGAGCGCGATAATGAGTTAACCCGACCAAAAGAAGCGGTAAGCAAAATGATAATACTGGGATGATACTTGATCATCAAAGCGGTGACAATAAGCATGGAGGGAATCAACATGCCAGAAATGGTAACCACTTCGGTGGTAATCATGGCCAAAATAATAAGAATGGACATTTCAAGAAGAGAAGATTCAAAAATGACGTGAAGACGTCGGCACCAGCACCCGTTTTAAAGGAAGAAGAACGACCACCGGTCGTATGTTTCAAATGTGGACAGGAGGGACACATCCATCCAAACTGTACACAGCAATCCAAAGCGTGTTTTAATTGTGAAAGAGAAGGTCACCTAGCTCGATTTTGTCATATGGTGAAGTCAAGTCAAGGTGGGATAGTGATGCCAAAGGATGTCCCGGACAAGCCAAAGTCAGTAGTTTAAGAGAGAGCGTTTTTTTTTTCGTGACGAGGAACCTGAATAAAATTATCACGGGTATGTTAGTCATAAACTCTTGCGAAGTCTATACCATGTTAGATACCGGTTCTACTCACTCTTTTATTTCACCTAGTTGTGTTCAATGTTTGAAGTTAACTCCGGAGAAGTTAGACTTTGATATATCTGTTTAAACTCAGTTGGTAGAAACCATTGTTAGCTCTACTATTTATAAATCTTGTTTGATTCAAATCAACACTTTCACGTTACCTGTCGATCTTATCACTTTGAAAATACTTTCATTTGATGTGATTTTAGGAATCGATTGGTTAACTACTCATCATACTTTTAGTAAGGTTGTTAGCTTTCATATTCCTAACCAACCTGTTATGCGAATTCAAGCAACCAAACCACTAAAGTCAATCATTGTCATATCAAGCCATAAGTAAAGAGCCCCGGTCCTTTCGTTGTTGACTTCCTTATGTGGAATGCATCGAAGCCAGACTTTTCGTAGGGGACGTTGTGAATAACGATGGCAAGTTGATAGGTATCAATGTGACGTGTTTTCCAAGTCTTGGATGAGAGTCACAGTTGTTTATGATATTTCTATTGTTAATAAATTCCTGACGTATTCTTGAAGACTTCTTAGCCTACCTCTAGAGCATGAAATTGAATTTTGTATTGACCCCAGTACAAAACCCATTTCTTCAACCCTTATATATTTTTCAACCAAAACGAACGTAACATGCTCCAAAGACGTTGGCTCGAGCTGTTGAAGATTACGATCGTACCATTCAATATCATCGTGGAAATGCGAACGTGGTAGCTGACGCGTTAAGTAGAAGATCGTATGCGAGTGCGATGTTGTTAACACAAAGACCCATTTCGTATAACTTACAAATGATAAAGATAGAGTTAAAGACTCTAGGGACCCACATGAAGATAACGAATATACGATTAGAATTGACTTTAATCGATAAAGTTAAAGCCGCTCAAGCTACATACTCAGAGCTGATGAATGTGAAGAAGAAGGTTCAAGAGGGCGTTATTCTAGAAGCAAAAATCGACGAAGAGAGAAAATCTCAACCCTCGATTTAATTGACCCATTTAAAATCCTCGACCGAGTAGGAACTGTGGCTTATAGACTCGTTTTACCGCCAAGTATGTCGTATGTTCATAATATTTTTAACGCATCGATGTTACGTAAATATGTGGACTACCCGAACCACATTATTAATTTAGAACCGGACGAGATAGCCGAAGATTTAATGTATGAGGAGATACGTGTTAAATTCTTGGATAAGAAGGATCATATTCGACGCTCAAAGGTTATACCTCAAGAGTTAGAATTTGAAGTGAAGTCAAGGTATCCTCACCGTTAAGATACCGTGTGCGTCGTAAATTTCGAGGGCGAAATTCCATAAGGAGGGGAGATTGTGAGACCCCAGATTTTATGAATAAATATTTAATTTTCTCTAAATAATTTTTTGAATATTATGGTGTGGATTTGATATAATGTTATAGTTGTGGGTAGTATTTATAAATTTTTCAAAGTATGCAAGTTGTTGTACAATATTCGATTGGTCGGGGAATATTCTTTTTGTCGGGGAATATCCGTACGATGGTACAATCATTGGGGGATCCCACAACAGAATTATTGTCGGATTGAAAAAACGACAAAAATATTTTTATGAAAATAACGGCGGAAGTTTTACCGTTAAAATTGTTGAACTACTCGGTAGTAAAAGTACAGTAATACGCGTGGTTGCATAGTAGCACATGGTATTGATTATTAATGCTTATGTGATAAGTCACTTAGTTTTGTTGATATTATTAATATAATAAAACAGAAAAGCTTTTTATATAAAACAGAATACTTTTATAAAGTTATTCTTTAAATAGAATATATTATATTCTATTATGCATAGTATTTTGCATAGTAAAATCTTTTTATATATAATGAGAATACTTTTATAAAGTTATTCTATAAATAGAATATATTATATTTTATTATGCATAGTGTTTTGCATAGTTAAATCTTTTTATATAAAACATAATACTTTTATAAAGTTATTCGTTTTATTAGATTATAAATAGAATATATATTTTATTTTATTTAAAATGTTTTGCTTTAAATCTGGATCGTCCGATTAAAAGTAAATCAATCTGGACCGTTCATGAATTAGTTACTATGCAATCCATTCTTCTATAAATAGAAGCTCATTCCTTCATTATTTCTTACGAATTCAATTGAAACTCTAGAGAGAAACTATAGAGAGAAAGAAGAAGAAAAGTCTGCTACTTACTATTCCAAAGATCCGATTTCTTACGAGGTAAGGGATATTATTTGTTGTACACGTAAAGGGTATTATTCCTTTTGTATTCATGAAGAGAACTCCTGTTATTCCATTTTTATTCATTGGAATAACTCAGTATATCTGAGCTACCCTATACTTGGTGAAATTCTTCATTATTCCATTCCTTATTATTATGTTAGAATAACTTTGTTTATCTAAGTACCGCATACATGGTGAAATTCTTCTATTATTCATTCTTTATTATTCGCATGAATATCCTCGTACGTGCATTTACGTTGGACTGGTTCCATTATTTATTATTCCGGAATATCCCTATCTGTAACGTTCTGCCTTGGGACTGGGTTCCATCATTTATTATTACATTGGGAATAACTTTGTGGTCGCAGCCTATCCCACGATATAGTGAATCCTTCTGTTATTCCATTATTTATTATTCTATTGGAGTAACCTGTCTATGTGGATTACCACATGCATGGTGAATGATCCTTTGTATTCATTCCTTATTAAATTGTGGAAATGATCTGTCTAAGTGGATTACCACATGGTGGACAGAAATCCATTTGCAGTTTTGTATATTCTTTTATACTCGGGTATTCGGGGCACTTTTTGTGTCGGGGTACTATTCATGAGTTACTATTCACCCAAATTACTATTCACTCTAGTATTATTCACTCGGGTATTCGGGGCACTTTTCGTGTCGAATTACTATTCACGAGTTACTATTCACCCGAATATTATTCACTCGGGTATTTGGGGTACTTTTCATGTCGGGGTACTATTCACGAGAAGTACTATTCACAGGGTACTATTCACCCAAAAAATATATTTTTTTTGTCCAAATTATTTTTGATACAGAAATATTATTCTTGAATTTTTCTCCACAAAGCAGTATCATGTTGACAATTTAGACGTTATTAATTCCTGGATAAATTAATTCTTGAACTTGTTTTATTGAATTATTATGTCATTGCCATCATCCTCATGTTTATATTATGTTGAAAGTCATATGTGGACTATAGTGCATAGATGGACTTGGTATGATTATGACCAGGGATTATTCGATATAATCATGACTGTAATGTTACAAATGATGTGGAAAAAGTCCTCATTGGCCTGTAGTGCATTGATGGACAGTTTTTAGTATGATTATGGCTATGGATTCTCTTCAACCAAGGGAGCAAAGATGAATTATTTTATGGCATGATCAGGACCGTTGATGAAAACACGATTATCTTTGGACCATAGTGC
This sequence comes from Panax ginseng, assembly GCA_020205605.1. Classification (NCBI taxonomy): domain Eukaryota; kingdom Viridiplantae; phylum Streptophyta; class Magnoliopsida; order Apiales; family Araliaceae; genus Panax; species Panax ginseng. The sequence continues at coordinate 172,663,856 of CM035132.1, forward strand.
ATGGATAATTCGTGGTCGTGATACTAAATAATATCCTTGGCATATAGTGCAGGGATGATTTGATGATGTAGATTACTTATTAAGCTAAGTCAGCAATTAAGTTGATGAAAAACTTTTTAAATCATAGAAGATAGTAGATTTTATTCTCTACTTGACTTTTCTAATGGATTGCTTATTCCGCTGCAAGTTAAACTTGATGTCTATTGTATTTTATCAGTTTAACATTGTTGAAGGCTAATGATAATTTATCCTGCATTATCTTAGTCACAATATTTCTTGATGGGCTAGTTGAGCTCACCCATTCTTTCACTTTTTCTCTTGGGAAAATGAGAACGTAGCGTGAATAGTCGGAACGCGGAGTGATGGTCCGAGATGGTGTCATAATAGTCCTCACTATTCTATAAAATAGTGTGATAATAAATGTAATGAGGACTGAATTTGAGTTTGTATACTATCTATGAGGACTCCATTGAGAGTGGATATTGTCTAGAAGGCAATATTCTTGTTTAAACTCTCAGTTTATGTTTTGTCGTATTTTACATGACAGTTGTATAATTAAGTTGTATTTGACTTATGTACCATGTATTTGGCGACTCAAGATGGGTGATGTATACCTGTTTTGGGGGCATCACAGTTGGTATCAAAGCTTAGGGATATGATCCCTGGCTGAGATGTGAGACAAGAACTAGGAGGGGAGAGACGGGGAATTCCTTCGCTATTATGACCTACCTAAGTTTATTTGATATTTAATTGGTCGGTCAGAGTATAGGGATAATATGTGATATGTCAATTAACCCTTGTTTTGTGGCAGTATTTGAAAATGGCATCCGAAAATGTTGAGATAAGCAATGGAGCACAGGAGACCGTTGAGTCTCCACAGATCAATAATTAGGACAATGTGCAACAGGATGGCGATAATCCTCCTATAAACAACAACACTGATCAATTGACGAATGACGGTACATTTATGAGCTTTTTAGAATTCATGCAACATCAGGCGAAGGCGGTTCCTGCTCATAATGCAATTAAAAATAATGGCAACCCACAGTCGGTCACCGCTAAGCAATTTAAGGAGCTGGGACCACCGGAGTTTTTGGGAAAGCCAGAACCACTTAAGGCGGAGACGTGGTTAAAGCAGATCACCAAGATATTTGATGTCTTGAGATGCTCTGAGGAGAAAAAGGTTCCCTTTGCCACCTTAATGTTGCGTGAAGAGGTAGATTACTGGTGGGAATCTGTAAAACGTACCCAGCCTGACGCACTCAAGGTGTCTTGGGAGAAGTTCCAAGAGTTGTTCAATGACAAGTACTTTTCCGAAAGTATTCATCACATGAAGGAGGTGGAGTTTATCAAGTTGGAGCAAAAAATCATGATCGTGTCGCGATCGGAAGCCAAGTTTGCCGAGTTGTCCTAATTTGCGTCCCATTTGGTTGATAATGAGGAGAAGAATGACGAATGTTTCTAAGAGGTTTGAAACACGAGATACGTCAATATCTTATCTCTCATAAACTATGTTTGTATTCGGATGTTGTTAATAGGGCTCGCTTATTGGAGCGCGCGATAATGAGTTAACTTGACCAAAAGAGAAGCGGTAAGAAAATGATATTACCGGTGATAACAATCATCAAAGCGGTGACAATAAAGCATGGAGGAATCAACATGCGAAAAATGGTAACCACTTGGTGGTAATCATGGCCAAAATAATAAGAATGGACATTTCAAGAAGAAGGTTCAAAAATGACGTGAAGACGTCGGCACCAAAGACCCGTTTTAAAGGAAGAAGAACGACCACCTATCAGATGTTTCAAATGCGACGGAGGGACACATCCATCCAAACCGCATACGAAGAATCCAAAGCGTGTTTTAATTGTGAAAGAGAAGGTCACCTAGCTCAATTTTGTCATATGGTGAAGTCAAGTCCAGTTGGGATAGTGATGCCAAAGGATGTCCCAGACAAGCCAAAGTCAGTAGTTTAAGAGAGAGCGTTTTTTTTTTCGTGACGAGGAACCTGAATAAAATAAAATAAAATATTGAATAGTCATTACTGTAACAATTATTGAGTAGTTCCTTCTTACGTAAGAATCAATAATTCAAAAATCTTTGTATATCTCCGGTGCTATCGCAACCACCACAGACATCGTTGTATTTTAACCACCAGGTAATCCAACAGTGTTAACGGTAACAATTACACCGTTATTTATAAATACTCAAACTTGTCGTTTTCTTCATCCGACAGTTATTCTGTTATAGGGCCCACAAATGGTTGCGCCGTCGTACAAATTTTCTCCGACAGCAAGAATATTCTACGACCAAACGAATATACCCCGACAGAAATGAGTATTTTATAACCACTTGCGTATTTTAAAAATTTTTTATATATCACCCTTAACTTTAAACTTTTATCAATTTTAACTATTTACTAAATAGAAAAATTGAATACTTTTATTTCATAAAATTCGGGATCTCACATTGTAGGTTCATAGCTTTAGACTAGGGTGGCTTGCCAAGATTTTGCTAGATTTCCTAACAATAATTCACCAAATGGGACAAAAGGGTATAATGGTAAGTTACTTCTAATCTTAAGGGTATTCTTGTCCATGGTACTTGAATCTAGGGTTTAATCACCAGATTTTTAACCTTAAAGTTTCTCAATTAATTTCTAGGGTTTGAAAAATTAAAATTAAAGTGTAATAAAATTTTAATTAAAACACACTAATTAGAAATTACGGTTTTTAATAGAAATTAGGGTTTTAAATAATTAGGGTTCCTTAATATCATTAGGGTTCCCAAATTAATAAATCAATTTACTAAAATAGTAATTAGGGTTTCTAATTTTAGCAATTAGGGTTCCTAATTAGCAAATTAGGGTTTCTAATTTTAGCAAATTAGGGTTTTTGAATATTAATTAGGGTTTTTCCTAATTAATAGTAATACTATAATATGCACATAATTCATATAACACAATTTTTGATCGATCTTAAATTCCAGTTTTGAGTTTCCAATTATGGTTTATGACAGTAATACTAGGGTTTGTCGTGATACACCATAATCGACTAACCATTATCAGTCTACACATATATAGTATATATTTATAGCACTGAAAAATCAAAATATAATTAATATTATATTATTATTCTCATCCCTTGATCAAAATCCAAATTTAGGGTTTGGATTCCATATCTGACTTATCTTTCATATACAACATTAATAATTAAGTTTAAATAATTAACTTAAATATTCTGAACAAATTCATATAATAAAATATTTAATATTATATTTCTAATAATCATTTCATATATTATTTAAATAATATAAAATCATGTTTTCATGGAAAATAATTGATAAAAACATTTCTGCTATAAAAATTAATTACTATAAAAATATAATTTGTAATGATCAATAATTCTAAAATTATTTATAATTTTTCAGGTACTAAATATATTTGCATTTATCATACACATTACTTGACACTTATTCTCATCATTAAAATAAAAAAAAAATTATATGCAAAATTTCTTATTTATTTATATGGAAAATATTGGGTTATTACATTTATGCACCCTCCTTTATAAGGATTCTGTCCCCGGAGTCACCGTTTTAAAACTCATACGTAGAAGGGTACATAGCATATACAATCATTGCAAGTAGATCTCGATCATATTTGATCGAACTGATCTTTAAATATTCAACATAAAGCTTGTCTATCTGATTAAACGGAAGTTTGATTTCTAAAAGAACTTAAATTCCTCCTTCAAAATTTCTTTATAAAATAATTTACTATATATAAGAAACTCATATATTTACGAAAGTAAAGATTATTCGAATAATACCTGGAGTTACATTCTCGGCTGCCACATTATCCTGGACCGTCATGTTGAAGACTCTCACGGTTGCTTTTGATGGTTTATTGGTTGAAGTCGGTCCTGTGATCGCCAGAATCCCGTTGCCTTTTTTCGTGGTTACACTCCCCGCCTCCATTCTCCTCTTTAGAAAATCCTTCACCTTATGTTCAGTTGATCCACATAGAAAACACCCACTATTCATCCTTGGGTTGGGGCAGTTGGGAGAGATATGACCCTCCTGCCTGCACTTGTAAGATACAAACTTACCCTTCACACTCACCAGAGTGATTCTTCCCGTAATTCTTACACTGCATAGTCTGTTTCTTCACACCTTCCTGCTTTATTTGAACATTCCCGAAATAATTTTCTTTTCTCTTTTCACCCCTACTCCCACTATTTGTTTCCACCTTTACAGCTCCTATGACCTTGCCCTTGTTTTTTTTCTCCTTGTTGTATAGGCTCATGGCCTCACTCCCCTCCTCAGCTATGATAGCCTTTTCCATGAGTTCTGCAAAAGTATTGATTTGCAACACCGCCACCTTGTTGTAGAGCCAGGGTTTTAATCCCAGCTCAAACCTCCTTGCCTTTCTAGCCTCCGTATCAACTTGATGCGGAGCGAACCTAGCCAACTTGTGAGACCTTAGATTTTATGAATAAATATTTAATTTTCTCGAAATAAATTTTTTAATATTATGGTGTGGATTTAATATATATTTATAGTTGTGGGTAATATTTATAAATTTTGCAAAGTATGCAAGTTGTCATATTATATTCGATTGGTCGGGGAATATTTTTTTTGTCAGGGAATATCCGTAGGATGGTACAATCATTGATGGACCCCACAACAGAATTATTGTCGGATTGAGAAAACGACAAAAATATTTTTATGAAAATAAAGGCAGAAGTTTTACCGTTAAAACTGTTGAACTACTTTCGGTAGTAAAAAAATGCGATTACTCTGGCATTGGTTGCATAGTAGCACACGATATTGATTATTAATGTTTACGTGATAAGTCACCCAGTTTTGTTGATATTATTAATATAATAAAACAGAAAAGCTTTTTATATAAAACAGAATACTTTTATAAAGTTATTCTATAAATAGAATATATTATATTCTATTATGCATAGTGTTTTGCATAGTAAAATCTTTTTATATAAAATAGAATACTTTTATAAAGTTATTTATTTTATTAGACTATAATTAGAATATATTATATTTTATTATGCATAGTGTTGCATAGTGCCTGCATAGTGTTCTGTATAGTAAATCAATATGGATCGTCCGTTTAAAAGTAAATCAATCTGGACCGTTCATGAATTAGTTACTATTCAGTCCATTCTCCTATAAATAAGCTCATTCCTTCATTATTTCTTACGACTTCACTGAAACTTTAGAGAGAGAAACTATAGAAAGAAAGAAGAAAAGTATTCTGCTACTTCACTACTCTTATATCCAGTTCATTCTAAGGTAAGGGGTATTATTTCTTTTGTATTCATGAAGAGAACTTCTGTTATTCCATTCTTTATTATTCTGTTGGAATAACCTGTATACACGGGCTACCCTATACTTGGTGAAATTTTTCTGTTATTCCATTCTTTATTATTATGTTGGAATAACGTGTCTATCCGAAATACCGCATACATGGTAAAATTCTTCTATTATTCCATTCCTTATTATTATATTGGAATAACCTGTCTATGCGAAGTACTGCATACACGGTGAAATTCTTCTATTATTCCATTCTTTACTATTCTGTTGGAATATCTTGTCTGTACATTTTACGCATGACCTGGTTCCATTCTTTATTATTCTGTCGGAATATCCTGTCTATGCGTTTACGCATGACCTGGTTCTATTATTTATTATTCTGTTGGAATATCCTATCTGTGCGTTTAGGCATGACCTGGTTCCATTATTTATTATTCTGTTGGAATTACCTGTCTGTGCGATTTATCGCATGCCTGGTGATATCTTTTGTTATTCCATTCTTTATTATACTCAGTTGGTTAAAGTTTTGACTTCTATACTCCATGAAATTAGTGGAATATCCGTGATATTTGTGCTTCATCCAGTATCTTTTCATGGAAATATTCATCTGAGCATTCTTGAATTTTACTCTACAAAGAAGTATCATGTTGACAATTTGGACGTTATTGGTTCCTGGATAAATTAATTCTTAAACTTGTTTTATTGAATTATCATGTCATTGTCATCATCCTCATGTTTATATTATGTTGAAAGTCATCTGTGGCCTGTAGTGCATAAATGGACCTGGTATGATTATGATCAGGGATTATTCGGTATAATCATGACCGTAATGTTACAAATGATGTGAAAAAAGTCCTCATTGGCCCATGTGCATTGATGGACAATTTTTGGTATGATTATGGCTATGGATTCTCTTCAGCCAAGGGTGCAAAGATGAATTGTTTTATGGCATGATCAGAACCGTTGATGAAAACATGATTATCTTTAGCCCGTAGTGCATGGATAATTCGTGGTCGTGATACTAAAGAATATCATTGGCCTGTAGTGCAGGGATGATTTGATGATGTGGATTATTTATTAAGCTGAGTTTCAGCGATAAAAGTGATGAAAAACCTTTTAAATCATAGAAGATAGTAAATGTTATTCTCTACTTGACTATTCTAATGGATTGCTTGTTCTACAGCAGTTAAACTTGATGTTTGTTATATTGTATCAATTTAACACTATTGAAGGCTAACGATAATTTATTCTGCACTATCTTAGTCATAATATTTCTTACTGGGCTAGTTGAGCTCACCCTTTTTGCTTTCATTGTTCTCTTCAGAAAATGAGAACGTAGCAGGGACTAGTCGGGGAACGGAGTGACGGTCCAGATGATAGCATTAGTAGTCCTCACTATTCTATGAAATAGTGTGATAATAAATGTAATAAAATTAAATTTGAGTGTGGATATTGTCTAGATGACAATATTCGTGTTAAAACTCTCAGATATGTTTTGTTGTATTTTGAGTTTGAATACTGTCTAGAAGACAATATTTGTATTAAAACTCATAGCTCATGTTGTATAATTAAGTTTGTATTTGAATTTTGTACCATGTATTTGGCGACTCAAGATGGGTGATGTATACCTATTTTGGGGGCGTCATATCTGAGAACCCCACAAATAATTCTTGTGATTGTATTTAATATTCTCCAACAACAAGAATATTCCATGACCAAACGAATATTCCCCGATAACAATGAATATTTTATAATCACTTGCTTATTTAAAATATTTGCTCATTTTACCCATAACTAATCACATTAATCAAATCAACCCCTTATTATTTCAAAATAATAAATAGAGAAAATTCTATTTTATTCATAAAAGTTGGGGTCTTACAACCTCCCCTCCTTATGAAATTTCGTCCTCAAAATTAATGTGCGTACCTGGTGTTTTGAAAAGGTGAGGATACCTCGCCTTCATTTCCGATTCTAACTCCCAGGTCATTTCCTCAATATCATGGTTTCTCCATAAAACTTTGACTTGAGGTATAACCTTTGAGCGTAAAATATGATCCTTCTTATCCAAGATTTTAACAGATACATCTTCATACATTAAATCTTCCACTATCTCATCTGGTTCTAACTCAATAATGTGGTTAGGGTCTTTCACATATTAACGTAGCATGGATATGTGAAACACGTTATGAACACGAGACATACTTGGCGGTAAAACGAGTCCATATGCCATAGTTCCTACTCGATCGAGGATTTCAAATGGACCAATAAATCGAGGGTTGAGATTTCCTCTCTTCATCGACTCTTGCTTCTGGAATAACACATTCTTGTACTTTCGTCTTCATATTCATCAGCTCCAGTTCTGTAGCTTGAGCAGCCTTAACTTTATCGATTAAAGTCGGTTCTACGCATATATTTGACATCATCACGTGGGTCCCTAGAGTCTTTAACTCTATCTCCATCATTTGTAAGTTATACGAAATGGGTCTTTGTGTTTGACAATATCGCACTCGCACCCACATACGATCTTCTACTCAACGCGTCAGCTACCACGTTCGTTTTTCCAAGATGGTATTGAATGGTATGATTGTAATCTTTCAACAGCTTGAGCCAATGTCTTTGGCACATGTTACGTTCGTTCTAGGTGAAGAAATATTTGAGGGTTTTGCATCGGGTTTAAGGTCAATACAAAATTTGATTTCATGCTCTAGGGGTTGGCTAGGAAGTTCTTTGGGAAATACTTCAGAAAATTCATTAACAATAGAAATATTATTCAAATCTAACGTATTTTTTTTCAACTTCAGGACATGGGCTAAGAAAGCTTGACCTCTATTTTTCAATTAACGAATGACTTTATGGCTTGATATGAAAGTGTTTGACTTTAGTGGTTTGGTTGCTTGAATTCACATAATAGGTTGATTAGGAATATGAAAACTAACAACCTTACAAAAATAATCAATTTTAGCACGATGAATAGTTAACCAGTCGATTTCTAAAATCACATAAAAGGCAAGTATCTTTAAAGAGATAAGATCAACAGGTAATGTGATGGTGTCAACTTGAATCAAGCAAGATTTATAAACTGTAGATGTAACGAAGGTTTCACCCAACGGAGTTTCAACAGATAAGTCAAAGTCTAATTTCTCAGGGGTTAAGTTCAAACATTGAGCACAAGTAGGAGAAATAAAAGAATGGGTAGAACCAGTATCTAATAAGGTATAGACTTCGCAAGAATTTATGATTAACTAACCCGTGATAACTTCGTTTGGTTTCCTCGTATTTTGAAAAGTCACAAAAAATGCTCTTCCTGAAACCACCGACTTTGTTTTGTCCGTATCCGCCTTTTGTGCCACCGTCCCAACTGGACTTGATTTTGTTATAGGACAAAATCGAGCTATGTGACCATCCTTTCCATAACTGAAACATAACATGAAAGGCTGTGAACAGTTTGGACTTATGTGTCCCTCCTCTTTGCATCTGTAGCATCTAACTGACGGTCTTTCTCCTCCCCTAGAATTTGTTGTTGGTGCTGGTGCTGCTGCCGATGTCTTCCCGTCATCGTTAAATCTTCTCTTCTTGAAATTTCCACTTGAATTATTTCTGCTATTATCTTGGCAATGATTACCACCGAAGTGGTTACAATTTCTGGCAAGATAATTTCCTCTATGATGGTTATCATTGTTCCGATGACCGTTTCCACCGGTACGATTATTATCGTATTATTGGTCGTTATCTTTTGGTTGAGCTGACTCATAATTCCACTCCAATAACTGAGCCCTATTCACTACATTTGAATACAAACACAGTTTCTAAGAAATGAGGTATTGACTTATTTCGGGTTTCAAACCTCACAGAAATATTTGTGTCATTCTCTCCTCATTATAAATCAAATGGGATGCAAACCGGGACAACTCGACAAACTTAGCTTCGTACTGCAACACGGTCATATTATTTTGCTCCAGCTTGATGAACTCTACCTCCTTCATGTGACGAATACTTTCGGGAAAGTACTTGTCGTTGAACAATTCTTGGAACTTCTCCCAAGACATCTTGAGTGAGGTCGAGTACGCTTTTTAATTTCCACCAAGAATCGCTTCTCCTCGCAACATGAAGGGTGGCAAGGGAACCTTTTGCTCCTCGGAGCATCCCAAGACATCAAATATCTTGGTGATCTGCTTTATCCACGTCTCTGCCTCAAGTGGTTCTGGCTTTTCCAAAAACTCCGATGGTCTCAGCTCCTTGAACTGCTTAGCGGTGACCATTCGTGAGTTTCCAGTGTTTCTTCCTGCATTTTGCACATGAGTCTCTCTCGCCTGATGTTGCATGAATTGCAGAAAGCCTCTAAACATCCCATTGTCCATCATTTGGTCGGTGTTATTGTTTACCTGAGGATTATTACCTTCCTGATGCACGTTATCCTGGGTATTGATCAGCGATGATTCAACGGACTCATGTGCTCCATTGCTCATTTCAAAATTTTCAGATGTCATTCTCAAATACTGCCATAAAACAAGGGTTAATTAAACAAATTATGTGAGACCCCAGATTTTATGAATAAATATTTAATTTTCTCGAAATAATTTTTTTTAAATATTATGGTGTGGATTTGATATAATGTTATAGTTGTGGGTAGTATTTATAAATTTTGCAAAGTATTCAAGTTGTTATATAATATTCGATTGGTCGGGGAATATTCATTTTATCATGGAATATTCATACAACGGCATAATCATTGGTGGACCCCGCAAAGGTTGTCGGATTGAAAAAATGACAAAAGTATTTTATTAAAATAACGGCGGAAGTTTTTCCGTTAATACTGTTGAACTACTCGATAGTAAAAGTACAGAAATACGCGTGGTTGCATAGTAGCACACGGTATGGATTATTGATGCTTACGTGATAAGTCACTCAGTTTTGTTTTATTAGTATTATTAATGTAATAAAACAGAAAAGCTTTTTATATAAAATAGAATACTTTTATAAAGTTATTCGTTTTATTAGACTATAAATAGAATATAATATATTCTATTATGCATAGTGTTTTGCATAGTAAAATCTTTTTATATAAAACTTAATACTTTTATAAAGTTATTTGTTTTATTAGACAATAATTAGAATATATTATATTTTAATATGCATAGTGTTGCATAGTGCCTGCATAGTATTTTTGTGACGCCCCCAAAATAGGTATACATCACCTATTCTGAGTCGCCAAATACATGATACAGAATACAAATACAAACTAATTATACAACAGTCGTGTAAAATACGACAAAACATATGCTGTGATTTTAAATACAAATATTGTCATCTAGACAATATCCACACTCAATGGAGTCCTCCACAGTCAATGGAGTCCTCATTATATTTATTATTACACTATTTCACGTAATAGTGAGGACTATTAATGCACCATCTAGGACCATCACTGCTTCCGACTAGCCCTCATACTACGCTCTCATTTCTCAAGAGAACAATGAAAGAAAGGGTGAGCTCAACTAGCCCGAAGAAGAAATATTATGACCGCAGAATAAATTATCATTAGCCTTCAACAAAGTGTTAAAACCGATACAATATAACAAACATCAAGTTTAATCATAATGAACAAAGCAATCCATTAGAAGAGTCAAGTAGAGAATAAAGTCTACTATCTTCTATGAATTAAAAGGTTTTTCATCACTTTTATCGCTGAGACTCAGCTCAATAAATAATCCACATCATCAAATCATCCCTGCACTACAGGCCAATGATATTCTTTAGTATCACGACCACGAATTATCCATGCATTACAGGCCAAAGATAATCGTGTTTTCATCAACGATCCTGATCATGCCATAAAACAATTCATCTTTGCACCCTTGGCCGAAGAGAATCCATAGCCATAATCATACCAAAAACTGTCCATCAATGCATTACGGGCCAATGAGGACTTTTTCCACATCATTTGTAACATCACGATCATGATTATACCGAATAATCTCTGGTCATAATCATACCAAGTCCATCTATGCACTACAGGCCACATATGACTTTCAACATAATATAAACATGAGGATGATGACAATGACATAATAATTCAATAAAACAAGTTCAAGAATTAATTTATCCAGGAACCAATAATGTCCAAATTGTCAACATGATACTTCTTTGTAAAGTAAAATTCAAGAATGCTCAGAAGAATATTTCCATGAAAAGATACTGGATGAAGCACAAATATCAAAGATATTCCACTAATTTCATGGAGTATAGAAGCCAAAACTTAACCAACTGAGTATAATAGAATATATAAAACTGCAAATGGATTTTCGCCGACATGCGGTAATCCACTTAGACAGATCATTTCCACAATTTAATAAGGAATGAATACAAAGGATCATTCACCATGCATGTGAATCCACATAGGCAAAAGTTATTCCAACAGAATAATAAAGAATGGAATAACGAAGAAATCACCATGCATGCAATAGACCGCATGCATGTGTTATTCCAATGTAATATTAAAGAAATGGAACCAGTCATGCGTAAATGCACGCATGTGGATATTCCAACATAATAATAAATAATGGAACTGGGTCATGCGTAAAACGCACGCATGTGATATTCCGGCGTAATAATAAAGAATGGAACCAGGTCATGCGTAAAATGCACAGACAGGATATTCCGACAGAATAGTAAAGAATGAAATAATAGAAGAATTTCACCATATATGCAGTATTTCGAATAGACAGGTTATTTCAACATAATAATAAGGAATGGAATAACAGAAGAATTTCACCATATATGCGGTACTTCGCATAGACAGGTTATTCCAACATAATAATAAGGAATGGAATAACAAAAGAATTTCACCAAGTATAGGGTAGTCCGCGTATACAGGTTATTCCAATAGAATAATAAAGAATGGAATAACAGAAGTTCTCTTCATGAATACAAAAGAAATAATACCCCTTATGGGTACAACAAATAATATCCCTTACCTTTGAAAGAAGAGTACTCCATTTGGTAGAGGCGAGGATATACTCAAGAAAACTTGCACTATGCTCAAAGCTTTCTTAAACTCTAAAGAAATACGCCAAGATTATAGAAGAAGAACTCTCTCTATAGTTTCTCTCTCTAAAGTTTTAGTGAATTAAAAGAAATAATGAAGGAATGAGCTTCTATTTATAGAAGAATGGACCGTATAAGAACTAATTCATGAACGGTCCGTATTGATTTACTTTTAAACTAACGGTCCGTATTGATTTAATAAAATATTCTAATAAAACAAAATCTTTTAAATAAAATATAATATATTCTATTTATAATCTAATAAAACGAATAACTTTATAAAAGTATTCTATTTTATATAAATAGATTTTACTATGCAAAATACTATATAGGCACTATGCAATACAATACATAATAAAATATAATATATTCTAATTATTGTCTAATAAAACAAATAACTTTATAAAAGTATTCGCTTTTATATAAAAGCATTTCATTTTTATTACATTAATAATACTAATAAAATAAAACCGAGTGACTTATCACGTAAGCATCAATAATCAATACCGCAGTACTATGCAACCACGCCAGACATCTTTATTTTTTTACTACCGAGTAGTTCAACAAGATAATAGGTAAAACTTTCACCGTTATTTTCATAAAATACTTTTGTCATTTTCTCAATCCGATAATAATTCCGTTTCGGAGTCCACCAATGATTGTGCCGTTGTACGAATATTACCTGATAAAATGAATATTTCCCGACCAATCAAATATTATATAACAACTTGCATACTTTGCAAAATTTATAAATATTACCCACAACTATAACCTTATATCAAATCCACACCATAATATTCAAAAAAATTATTTCTAGAAAATTAAATATTTATTCATAAAATCTGGGGTCTCACAATCTCCCCTCCTTATGGAATTTCGCCCTCGAAATTTACGTACGCTTTGGCATCAGCTACCACGTTCGCTTTTTCACGATGGTATTGAATGGTACGATCATAATCTTCAACAGCTCGAGCCAACATCTTTGGCGCATGTTACGTTTGCTTTAGTTGAAGAAATATTTAAGGGTTTTAGAAATGGGTTTTGTACTGGGGTCAATACAAAATTCGATTTCACGCTCTAGGGTAGGCTAAGAATGTTAGAGTTTATGCCCTAGAGGCCAATTATTTGATATAATTGCTTAACGTTTTGATATTATATTTGATTGAATAAATGAATGATTTTATTATGGTTTTATTTACTGCGTTATATAATTGTTAACATAATAAAATTCCTTAGAATAGTGATACAAATTATATGGTTTCAAGTATGTGACTTGAACATGAGATTATATAATTACAATTAGTATCATTGTTCTTAAATGTCCCTAGTCGAGTATCATTGTTGATGGGACAACAATGATGCATCGAGACTAAATATGTGGATCGATTGATGACCAAATCTCATTGGTCATAAATATATGAGATATTAAGTCAATGCATAGGTACATGTTGAGAATGAATGGTAATTTAGACGGACCCACCATGAGAATTCTATGTGGAGCATTATGCGAAGTGTCATTAGCAATTCTCATAGTGACAATGATGTAATGGTCCTCTGACCTGAAATCACTATATTACTACACGAGAATTTATGTACTTTGATATCATCAAATGTCACCTTTAATAGGGTGGACTATAAAGGTGATTATTGGGTACATCATGAATCGTGTGAGGAATATGAGTGATCTAGATGAAATTTAACCCTCCTATTTATTAGGGGTGATATCCATAGGCCTCTTGATTGAGTAGGACTATGAAATGCATGGCCATGCTCAAATAGTGATTTGTTTCATATAGTCTACTCATTGATCAAGAAAACTCAGATTAAATTATGAAGAGTATGACACATTCCATGACTCGAGTTTAATCTAGGATATTAAGGTTAAAAGGATTAAATTACATTGATACATTGGTCACTAAAAGGTTACATCGAATCATCGATCTTATTATTACTTGGGTAGCAGTGATGCATTACTAGATGTCGCTCACTATTTATAATTTTATAATATGATTTTAAAATTATTGCCAACGTGATAATAACCTATAGGGTCACACACATAGAACGTAATTTAAAAGGGAATAAATTTAAATTTTAAGGATTTAAATATATTAATATGATTAATAGTATTTAAATCACAAATTTAAATTAAAAGGAAAGTTTGTATATATGTATATTAATTAAGTAAGACTTAATTAAGTTGTATATATATAAATTCGGATTTTATGAAATTAGGTTTTGATTAATTCCATTTAACTACTATATATAGGATATATAGCAGCTACTTAGGGTTAATTCATAACTTGAAAAACCCTAGCCGCTCTTAAAGAGAGACTAGAGAGAAAACATACAGTTTCATAAAGGTTCCTTTGGTGGTTAGTACCGCAAGTCCCTCTTATTGCAGAATCGTTCGACGGTTCGTGCGGCGTTCGTGTGGATACCATAGAGACGTAGTTTCGTGAGGAATTGCGTTAAGGATTCGAGCACATCAATTTCAGATTCTCGTTTTTCATATTCGGTATAATCTCTAAACAACTGAGTTAATTGTTTTTCGCATGGATCCTGTTTTTGGGTTTCAGAAATTACTTTGAATTTTTATATTTCCGCTGTGTTTTATGTGCCGAACCCCCACAAAGAAGTCATCAAGAATACGTCAGGAAATTTATTAACGATAGAAATATCATTCAAAATTGTGACTCTCATCCAAGACTTGGATAGCACGTCACATTGATACCTATCAACTTGCCATCGTTATACACGGCTTCCCCTACAGAAAGTCTGGCTTCGGTGCATTCCACACAAGGAAGTCACCAGCGAAAGGCTCGGAGCTCTTTACTTATGGCTTGATATGACAATGATTGACTTTAGTGGTTTGGTTACTTTGAATTCGCATAAAAGGTTGGTTAGGAGTATGAAAGCTAACAACCTTACAAAAATCATGATGAGTAGTTAACCAATCGATTCCTAAAATCACATCAAAGGCAAGTATTTTCAAAGAGATACGATCGACAGGTAACGTGAAAGTGTTGATTTGAACAAGATTTAAAAATAGTGGAGGTAACGAAGGTTTCTCCCAACTGAGTTTAAACAGATATATCAAAGTCTAACTTCTCCAGAGTTAACTTCAAACATTGAACACAACTAGGTGAAATAAAAGAGTGAGTAGAACCGGTATCTAACACGGTATAGACTTCACAAGAGTTTATGACTAACATACCCGTGATAATTTTATTCAGGTTCTTCGTCACGAAAAAAAAATGCTCTCCCTTAAACTACCGGCTTTGGCTTGTCTGGGATATCCTTTGGCATCACTCTCCCAGCTGGACTTGACTTCACCATACGACAAAATCGAGCTAGGTGACCTTCTCTTTCGTAATTAAAACACGCTTTGGATTGCTGCGTACAGTTTGGATGGATGTGTCCCTCCTGTCCACTTTTAAACATACAACCGGTGGTCGTTCTTCTTCCTTTGAAACGGGTGCTGGTGCCGACGTCTTCACGTCATTGTTGAACCTCCTCTTCTTGAAATGTCCACTTCTATTATCTTGGCCATGATTACCACTGAAATGGTTACCATTCTTGGCATGATAATTTCCCCCACGATGGTTATCATTGTTCTGATGGTCGTTGCCACCGGTATGATTATTATCGTGTTGTTGGTCGTTGCCTTTTGGTTATGCTGACTCATTATTGCGCTCCAATAACTGAGCCCTATTCACAACATCTGAATACAAACACAATTTATGAGAGATAAGATATTGACATATCTTGGGTTTCAAACCTCTTAGAAACATTCGCGTCATTCTCTCCTCATTATCAACCAAATGGGACACAAAACGGGAGAACTCGGCAAACTTGGCTTCGTACTGCGACACGGTCATGTTGTTTTGCTCCAGCTTGATGAACTCTACCTCTTTCATGTGACGAATACTTTCGGGAAAGTACTTGTCATTGAACAGCTCTTGGAACTTCTCCCAAGACATCTTGAGTGCGTCAGGCTGGGTATGTTTTACAGATTCCCACCAGTAATCTGCCTTTTCACGCAATATAAAGGTGGCAAAGGAAACCTTTTGTGTGAGACCCCAAATTTTATGAAATAAAAGTATTCAATTTTTCTATTTTGGTAAATAGTTAAATTGATAAAAGTTTAAAGTTAAGGGTAATATGTGAAAATTTTTGCAAAGTAAGCAAGTTGATATAAAATATTCTTTTTGTCGGGGAATATCCGTACGACGGTACAATCATTAGTGGACCCCACAACTAAATTATTGTCGGATTGAGAAAATGACAAAAATATTTTTATAAAAATAACGGCGGAAGTTTTACCGTTAAAACTGTTGAACTACTCGGTAGTAAAAGTATAGTAATACGCGTAGTTGCATAGTAGCACACTACAGATTAATTATTAATGCTTACGTGATAAGTCACTCGGTTTTGTTTTATTAGTATTATTAATGTAATAAAACAAAAAGCTTTTTATATAAAATGTAATACTTTTATAAAGTTATTCTATAAATAGAATATATTATATTCTATTATGCATAGTGTTTTGCATAGTAAAATCTTTTTATATAAAATAGAATACTTTTATAAAGTTATTCTATAAATAGAATATATTATATTTTATTATGCATAGTGTTGCATAAGTGCTACTGCATAGTATTTTCAATAGTAAAATCTTTTTATATAAAATGTAATACTTTTATAAAGTTATTCATTTTATTAGATTATAAATAGAATATATTATATTTTATTTAAAAGATTTTGCTTTAAATCTGGACCGTTCATGAATTAGTTACTATGTAGTCCATTCTTCTATAAATAGAAGCTCATTCCTTCATTATTTCTTACGAATTCACTGAAACTCTAGAGAGAGAAACTATAGAGAGAGAGTTTTTCGTCTATAATCTTGAGCGTATTTCTTTAGAGTTTAAGAAAGCTTTGAGCGTAGTGCAAGTTTTCTTCGAGTATATCCTCGCCCTACCAGTCGAAGTACTCTTCTTTCAAAGGTAAGGGGTATTATTCTTTCTTATTCATGAAGAGAACTTCTGTTATTCCATCCTTTATTATTCTGTTCGAATAACCTGTATACGTGGACTACACTATACTTGGTGAAATTCTTCTGTTATTCCATTTCTTATTATTATGTTGAATAACTTTGCTTATCACAAGTACCGCATACATGGTGAAATTCTTCTATTATTCGTTCTTTATTATTCGGCTTAGAATATCCCGCTTGCAAGCGTATTATGCCTCGACCGTTTCCATTAATTATTATTCTATTGGAATAACTCATCTGTGTGGTCTATCGCATGCATGGTGATTTACATTTGTTATTCCATTCTTTATTATTCATTAGAATATCTTGTCTGCATGCGTTTTACGGGACTGGTTCTCATCTTTATTATTTTATTGGAATATCCTGTCTGTGCGTTTTACGTCGGACCTGGTTCCGTTATTTATTATTCTATTGGAATAACCTGCCTGTGCGGTTTATCGCAGTCCTGGTGATTTCTTTTGTTATTTCATTCTTTATTATATTCAGTTGGTTAAAGTTTTGACTTCTATACTCCATGAAATTAGTGGAATATCCTTGATATTTGCGCTTCATCCAGTATCTTTTCATGGAAATATTCTTCTGAGCATTCTTGAATTTTACTCTACAAAAAAGTATCATGTTGACAACTTGGACGTTATTGGTTCTTGGATAAATTAATTCTTGAACTTCTTTTATTGAATTATATTGTATCAGTTTAACACTGTTGAAGGCTAACGATAATTTATTCTGCATTATCTTAGTCATAATATTTCTTACTGGGCTAGTTAAGCAATCCATTAGAAGAGTCAAGTAGAGAATAAAGTCTACTATCTTCTATGATTTAAAAGGTTTTTCATCACTTTTATCGCTAAGACTCAGCTCAATAAATAATCCACATCATCAAATCATCCCTGCACTACATGCCAAGGATATTCTTTAGTATCACGACCACGAATTATCCATGCACTATGGGCCAAAGATAATCGTGTTTTCATCAACGGTCCTGATCATGCCATCAAATAATTCATCTTTGCACCCTTGGCCGAAGAGAATCCATAGCCATAATCATACCAAAAACTGTCCATCAATGCATTACGGGCCAATGAGGACTTTTTTCACATCATTTATAACATTATGATTATACCAAATTATCTCTGGTCATAATCATACCATGTCCATCTATGAACTACAGGCCACAGATGACTTTCAACATAATATAAACATGAGGATGATGACAATGACATAATAATTCAATAAAACAAGTTCAAGAATTAATTTATCCAGGAACCAATAATGTCCAAATTGTCAACATGATACTTCTTTGTAGAGTAAAATTCAAGAATGCTCAGAAGAATATTTCCATGAAAAGATACTGGATGAAGCACAAATATCAAAGATATTCCACTAATTTCATGGAGTATAGAAGCCAAAACTTTAACCAACTGAGTATAATAGAATATATAAAACTGCAAATAGATTTTTCACGAGGCATGCGAATCCACTTAGATGATCATTTCCACAATTTAATAAGGAATGAATACAAAGGATCATTCACCATGCATGTGAATCCACATAGACGAGTTATTCCAACGAGAATAATAAAGAATGGAATAACGAAGAAATCACCATGCATGCAATAGAATCGCATGCACGAGTTATTCCAATGAATATTAAAGAAAAGAAACCAGTCATGCGTAAATGCACAGACAGGATATTCCAACATAATAATAAATAATAGAACCAGGTCATGCGTAAACGCACAGACAGGATATTCCGACAGAATAATAAAGAATGGAACCAGGTCATGCGTAAAATGCACAGACAGGATATTCTGACAGAATAGTAAAGAATGAAATAATAGAAGAATTTCACCATGTATGCAGTATTTCGAATAGACAGGTTATTCCAACATAATAATAAGGAATAGAATAACAGAAGAATTTTCCCATGTATGCGGTACTTCGCATAAACAGGTTATTCCAACATAATAATAAGGAATAGAATAATAGAAGAATTTCACCAAGTATAGGGTAGTCCGCGTATACAGGTTATTCCAACAAAATAATAAAGAATGGAATAACAGAAGTTCTCTTCATGAATACAAAAGAAATAATACCCCTAACGGGTACAACAAATAATATCCCTTACCTTTGAAAGAAGAGTACTCTGACTGGTAGGGCGATGATATACTCAAAGAAAACTTGCACTATGCTCAAAGCTTTCTTAAACTCCAAAGAAATACGCTCAAGATTATAGAAGAAGAACTCTCTCTATAGTTTCTCTCTCTAGAGTTTCAGTGAATTCGTAAGAAATAATGAAGGAATGAGCTTCTATTTATAGAAGAATGGACCGCATAGTAACTAATTCATGAACGGTCGATTTGATTTACTTTTAAACGAATCTTAATGATTGATTTAATAAAATATTCTAATAAAACAAAATCTTTTAAATAAAATAAAATATATTCTATTTATAATCTAATAAAACAAATAACTTTATAAAGTATTCTATTTTATATAAAAAGATTTTACTATGCAAAAACACTATGCAGCAAAAGATGCAACACTATGCATAATAAAATATAATATATTCTAATTATTATCTAATAAAACAAATAACTTTATAAATGTATTCATTTTATATAAAAAAAATTTACTATGCAAAACACAATACATAATAGAATATTATATATTCTATTTATAGTCTAATAAAACGAATAACTTTATAAAAGTATTCATTTTTATATAAAAAACTTTTTGTTTTATTATATTAATAATACTAATAAAATAAAACCGAGTGACTTATCACGTAAGCATCAATAATCAATATCGCAGGTGTTGCTACTATGCAACCACGCAGTATTCTTTATTATTTTTACTATCGAGTAGTTCAACAGTATTGACGGTAAAACTTCCGCTGTTATTTTCATAAAATACTTTTGTCGTTTCTCAATCCGACAATAATTCCGTTGCGGGGTCCACTAATGATTGTGTCGTTGCACGAATATTCCCTGATAAAACGAATATTCCCTGACCAATCGAATATTATATAACAACTTGCATACTTTGCAAAATTTATAAATATTACCCACAACTATTGTAAGACCCCAGCTTTTTATAAATAAAATTGAATTTTCTCTATTCATTATCTTGAAATAATAAGGAGTTAATTTGATATAATATTTTGGTTATGGGTGAAATGTGCAAATTTTACAAAATAAGCAAGTGGTTGTAAAATATTCATTTCTGTCGGGGAATATTCGTTTGGTCGTGGAATATTTTTTTTGTTAGGAATATCCGTATGACGGCGCAGTCAATTGAGGGCCCCATAACGGAATAACTGTCGGATGAAGAAAACGACAAAGTTGAGTTTTATAAATAATGGCGTGAATCATTCTCAATTAACAACTTTGGATTACACGGTGGTTAAAATAGAGTAATACGCGCGTGGTGTAATGAGACACTGATATTACAGAAATATTGTTGAATTATTGATTCGTATGTAAGAAGGCACTACTCAATAATTGTTACAGTAATTACTGTTCAATATTTTATTTTATTGATTCAATAATTGTTGTGTTGATATTTTATATTATTGTTGTTTCAATAATTGTCATGGCACAGTATTTTCCATTATCAGATCAATAATTCATATTATTTGAATAATATTATTAGATAGCATTATTGGCAATGTCTAGAAAGTTCGTCAATGAGAGGTTTGGTCACCTAATTGCGCCGCCAAGAAGGAGAGAAATCCTTATCGGAAAGCCCCTC
The DNA here is from genome assembly GCA_020205605.1 of Panax ginseng. Lineage (NCBI taxonomy): Eukaryota > Viridiplantae > Streptophyta > Magnoliopsida > Apiales > Araliaceae > Panax > Panax ginseng. Next base: position 172,685,045 of record CM035132.1, read on the forward strand.
TTCTAGAACGGCTGGTTGTCATAATTATGATTACGTAATATTATTTGTGAATAATTAATTATTGATTTATATGATAAGAAAATATTTATTTTATGTGGATATAATTGATGGATATATTTATTTTATGTGGATATAATTGAAGGAATTAATGTTGAGGTATTTTTGTCGAATGGAGGTATTAAAAATTAAATCAACGTTTTAAGATATATTATGTGAGTTATAATTTTTAATCGTAGATTGGATCATTGTGATTTTTGGATATGTTATACATATATAAGTTGAGTATATGTCCACAAATTTTGAACCGTTAAAAATGAACGTATGATTTGTTATGAATTTTAAGAGGTGACTGATTCAGAAATTATATTATAAATGATTTTTGGTGGAAAATTCTAGAATTGAGCGGGCCCCATTTGTGGTTGGTGAGAAATGTGCTCAAATTAAATTTCAAATGTGGTGGGTGGCAATAGTAGCGAGGTAAAGCCATCGTGTGTAGAAGTCAAGTCTGCTTCAAATATTAACATTTTTCTATAAATAGAGGGCTAAGTTAGAATTGAAAATCACACCAGAAACAAAGTTTTCTCTCTTTCTCTCTCTATATTATCGAGCTTATTTTGTGAGTATTTAGATACTTTGAGAGTTGCTATTTCAAGATAAGTTTCGCTTCAAAGATCACATCCGACCTTTCATTCCGGCAATCGCTTTTTTTTGAGGTAAGGGATGTTATTTTCTTTATATATGATATTATTTCTTTCAATATCATTATGCCGAAGTATTGATCTGAACTTTTAATCAAATTTGAAACTTTTTGTGTTATGGTTACTATTCACGTATACGACACTATTCACGTATATGACACTATTCACGAATACGGCACTATTCACCGAAAAATGAAATTTTCTTCTTTTTGTCCAAGATGTCTATTATGGTTACTATCTTTGATTGTATCCATGTTTTGGTCTTTATTTTTGAATTCTGCTTCAAAATTGGTTATTATGAAGTATTATTGATCTTGGATAAACCGTATGTCTGATCCCTAATATTGTCCTTCCGTCTCCACCGGATTCGTTCTCTAAAATATTTTTCATCATCTTCAGTCCTTAATGGTGATACTTGATGAATATCTTTGCCCGTAGTAGTGCAAAGATGAATGATTACTGATGATGAATATCTTTGGCCCGTAGTGCAAAGATGAACAGGTGTTGAGATGAACATGACCAACTGGTGATACAAATGAATATCTTTGGCCCGTAGTGCAAAGATGTATATTGATTAATGTTACAGGGATACAATATTGATGATGGACTTTTAAATTCATAGATGATAGTAGATTTCATTCTCTACTTAACTCTTCTAATGAATTGTTATTTCCGCTGCAGTTATTGATCTAAAACTTGTTGTCTATTGTATTCTATCAAATTTTTCCCTGTAGAAGACTAAGGATAATTTGTTGTATATTATCTTAGTCATAATATTCTTTACTGGGCTAGTTGAGCTCACCCTTTTTCTTTTTGTTCCATTTTTCTTCTCAGGAGGTGAGAATTTAGCAGGGACTAGCCGGGGTATGGAGTGATGATTCAAGATAACTGTTTTAGTAGTCCTCACTATTTTGTAAAATAGTGCATCAATAATTGTAATGAGGACATATTTGGGTGTGGATATTGTCTAGAAGACAATATTTGTATTTAAACTCACAGTATGTGTTGTCGTATTTTGCATGACAATTGTAATAAAGTTGTAGTTATTTTTTGTACTATGTATTTGGCGACTCAGAATGGGTTGGATGGAATGGACCTATTTTAGGGGGCGTCACAACTATAACATTATATCAAATCTACACCATAATATTCAAAAAAATTATTTCGAGAAAAATAAATATTTATTCATAAAATCTGGGGTCTCATAGTTTTGCATAGTAAAATCTTTTTATATAAAACAGAATACTTTTATAAAGTTATTTGTTTTATTAGATTATAAATAGAATATATTATATTTTATTTAAAAGATTTTATTTTATTATAATATTTTATTAAATCAATCTGGACCGTCCGTTTAAATGTAAATCAATCTGGACCGTTCATAAATTAGTTCCTATGCAGTCCATTCTCCTATAAAAAGAAGTTTATTCCTTCATTATTTCTTACGAATTCACTGAAACTCTAGAGAGAGAAACTATAGAGAGAGTTCTTCTTCTATAATCTTGAGCGTATTTCTTTAGAGTTTAAGAAAGCTTTGAGCATAGTGCAAGTTTTCTTCTAGTATATCCTCGCACTACCAGTCGGAGTACTCTTCTTTCAAAGGTAAGTGATATTATTTGTTGTACTTATAAGGGGTATTATTTCTTTTGTATTCATGAAGAGAACTTCTGTTATTCCATTCTTTATTATTCTGTTTGAATAACCTGTGTACGCGGGCTACCCTATACTTGGTGAAATTCTTCTATTATTCCATTCCTTATTATTATGTTGGAATAACCTGTCTATGCGAAGTACCGCATACATGGTGTAATTCTTCTGTTATTCCATTCCTTATTATTATATTGGAATAACCTGTCTATGCGAAGTACTGCATACATGGTGAAATTCTTCGATTATTCCATTCTTTATCATTCTGTTGGAACATCTTGTCTGTGTTTTACGCATGACCTCGTTCCATTATTTATTATTCTGTTGGAATATCCTGTCTATGCGTTTACGCATGACCTGGTTCCGTTATTTATTATTCTGTTGGAATAACCTGTCTGTGCGGTCTATCGCATGCCTGGTGATTTTTTTTGTTATTCCATTCTTTATTATACTCAGTTGGTTAAAGTTTTGACTTCTATACTCCATGAAATTAGTGGAATATCCTTGGTATTTGCGCTTCATCCAAAGATCTTTTCATGGAAATATTCTTCCGAGCATTCTTGAATTTTACTCAAAAGAAGTATCATGTTGACAATTTGGACGTTATTGGTTCCTGGATAAATTAATTCTTGAACTTGTTTTATTGAATTATTATGTCATTGTCATCATCCTCATGTTTATATTATGTTGAAAGTCATCTATGGCCTATAGTGCATAGATGGACTTGGTATGATTATGACCAAGGATTATTCGGTATAATCATGACCATAATATTACAAATGATATGAAAAAAGTCCTCATTGGCCCGTAGTGCATTGTTGGACAGTTTTTGGTATTATTTGGCTATGGATTCTCTTCGGCCAAGGGTGCAAAGTTGAATTGTTTTATAGCATGATCAGGACCATTGATGAAAACATGATTATCTTTAGCCCGTAGTGCATGGATAATTCATGGTTGTGATACTAAAGAATATCCTTGGCCTGTAGTGCAGGGGTGATTCGATGATGTGGATTATTTATTAAGCTGAGTCTCAGCGATAAAAGTGATGAAAAACCTTTTAAATCATAAAAGATAGTAGATTTTATTCTCTACTTGAATCTTCTAATGGATTGCTTGTTCCGCTGCAGTTAAACTTGATGTTTGTTATATTGTATCAGTTTAACACTATTGAAGGCTAACGATAATTTATTCTGCATTATCTTAGTCATAATATTTCTTCTTTGGGCTAGTTGAGCTCACCCTTTCTTTCATTGTTCTCTTACGGAAATGAGAACGTGGGTTGGGACCTAGTCGGGAGCAGTGATGGCCCAGATGATAGCATTAGTAATCCTCACTATTCTGTGAAATAGTGTAATAATAAATGTAATGAGGACTCCATTGAGTGTGGATATTGTCTAGATGACAATATTTGTATTAAAACTCATAGCATATGTTTTTTCGTATTTTACACGACTGTTGTATAATTAGTTTGTATTTGAATTCTGTACCATATATCTGGCGACCCAAGATGGATGATGTATACCTATTTTGGGGGCGTCACAGTTGGTATCAAAGCTTAGGGATATGATCCCTGGCTGAGATGTGAGATAAGAACTAGGAGGGGAGAGAAGGGGAATTCCTTCGCTATTATGACCTACCTAAGATTATTAGGTATTTAATTGGTCGGTCAGAGTATATTGATAATATGTGACATGTTACTTAACCCTTATTTTGTGGCAGTGTTTGAAAATGGCAGCTGAAAATGTTAACAATGGAGTGAATGAGACCGTTGAGACACCTTTAATCACTAACCAGGTTAATGTGATGTCAAACAGAGAAGAAATTAGAGATATCTACGTGGTGAGTGAAGAACTAATAGTTGCACCCGAGCTAGTCGCAGAGGTTTCAGCTGAGGGTGAAGAAGAAGAGGAAGAAGAGGAACCTAAGGAGAATTTATTAGAAGAATTTTATGATCAAAATTTAGAATTACAAAATCGTGTTCATGAGTTAGAAGAGCAGGCTAAAGAACGGCAGGCGGTCGTGGAGCAAAGAGATGTAACAATTCAAAATTGTGTTACCCGATGTGCGGTGCTTGAACAGAAGCACTCTTTGGCAGAGTATAAGATATTAGAGCTGGAATCTGAGAATGCTATGATCAAAGTTCTGATGAAAGAAGAAATAACTGAACGAATGAGAATAGATGATGCATGGGTAAAAGCTGCACGACGCGTAGATATTGTAGAAAAAAACGTCCGATCCAATAAGGCCAAAATAGATGAAATGGATTTTTCTTTTTGGATAGCAATTGGGAGAATCCAACATCGAATTCGGAATTACCTAGTGCAGAGTGGTCAACCCTAGTTCGATATGGATCAGAGAATAATGATTCAAATCATGGATCAGGAATGTGACGAAGCAATTAAGGGTGGAATGTACTGTACAACAAAGTTAAGTCCAACTGGGATGTCCCAGACAAGTCAAAATCGGTAGTTTAAGAGAGAGCATTTTTTTGTGACGAGGAACCTGAACAAAGTTATCACGGGTAAGTTAATCATAAACTCTTGCGAAGTCTATACTGTGTTAGATATCGGTTCTACTCTCTTTTATTTCACCTAGTTGTGTTCAATGTTTGAATTTAATTCCGGAGAAGTTAGACTTTGATTTATCTGTTGAAACTCAGTTGGGAGAAACCTTCGTTACCTCCACTATTTATAAATCTTGTTTGATTCAAATCAACACTTTCACGTTACCTGTCGATCTTATCTCTTTGAAAATACTTGCCTTTGATGTGATTTTAGGAATCAATTGGTTAACTACTCATCATGCTTTTAGTAAGGTTGTTAGCTTTCATATTCCTAATCAACCTGTTATGCGAATTCAAATATCCAAACCACTAAAGTCAATCATTGTCATATCAAGCCATAAGTAAAGAGCTCCGAGCCTTTCGCTGGTGACTTCCTTGTGTGGAATGCACCGAAGCAAGACTTTCTGTAGGGGAAGCCGTGTATAACGATGGCAAGTTGATAGGAATCAATGTGACGTGCTATCCAAGTCTTTGATGAGAGTCACAATTTTGAATGATATTTCTATCGTTAATAAATTTCCTGACGTATTCTTAATGACTTCTTAGCCTACCCTAGAGCGTGAAATCGAATTTTGTATTGACCTCAGTACAAAACCCATTTTTAAAACCCTTAAATATTTCTTCAATTAAAGCAAACGTAACATGCGCCAAAGACGTTGGCTAGAGCTATTGAAGATTACGATCGTACCATTCAATACCATCGTGAAAAAGCGAACGTGGTAGCTGACGCGTTGAGTAGAAGATCGTATGCGTATATGAGTGCGATGTTGTTAACACAAAGACCCATTTTGTACGACTTACAAATGATGAAAATAGAGTTAAAGACTCTAGGAATCCATGTGAAGATAACAAATATACGATTAGAATTGACTTTAATCGATAAAGTTAAATCCGCTCAAGCTACACACCCGGAGCTTGATAACTGAAGAAGGTTCAAGAGGGCGTTATTTTAGAAGCAAGAATCAACGAAGAGAAGAAATCTCAACCCTCGATTTAATTGGTCCATTTGAAATCCTCGATCGAGTAGGAACTGTGACCTATAGACTCGTTTTATCGCCAAGTATGTCGCGTGTTCATAACGTTTTTAACATATCGATGTTACGTAAATATGTGGACGACCCAAACCACATTATTAATTTAGAACCGGACGAGATAGCGGATGATTTAACGTATGAGGAGATACGTGTTAAAATCTTGGATAAGAAGGATTATATTCGACACTCAAAGGTTATGCCTCAAGAGTTAGAATCTGAAATGAAGTTAAGGTACCCTCACCTCTTTAGTATACCAGGTACGTACGTAAATTTTGAGGGCAAAATTCCATAAGGAGGGGGAGTTTGTGAGACCCCAGATTTTATGAATAAATATTTAATTTTCTCGAAATAATTTTTTTTAAATATTATGGTGTGGATTTGATATAATGTTATAGTTGTGGGTAGTATTTATAAATTTTGCAAAGTATGCAAGTTGTTATATAATATTCGATTGGTCGGGGAATATTCGCTTTTATCGGAAATATTCGCATAACAAGACAATCATTGGTGGACCTCATAACGGAATTATTGTCGGATTGAGAAAAACGACAAAAGTATTTTATGAAAATAACGGCAGAAAGTTTTACTGCTTAATCTTGTTGAACAACTCGGTAGTAAAAAGAAATACGATGAATACGGCGTGGTTGTATAGTAGCACACCAGTATTGATTATTGATGCTTACGTGATAAGTCACTCGGTTTTATTTTATTAGTATTATTAATGTAATAAAACAAAAGCTTTTTATATAAATGTAATACTTTTATAAAGTTATTCGTTTTATTAGAGTATAAATAGAATATATTATATTCTATTATGCATAGTATTTTGCATAGTAAATTTTTTATATATAAAATGAATACTTTTATAAAGTTATTTGTTTTACTAGACAATAATTAGAATATATTATATTTTATTATGCATAGTGTTGCATAGTGCCTGCATAGTATTTTGCATAATAAAATCTTTTTATATAAAATAGAATACTTTTATAAAGTTTTTCGTTTTATTAGATTATAAATAGAATATATTATATTTTATTTAAAAGATTTTGTTTTATTAGAATATTTTATTAAATCAATCTGGACCGTCCATTTAAAAGTAAATCAATCTGAACCGTTCATGAATTAGTTACTATGCAGTCCATTCTCCTATAAATAGAAGCTCATTCCTTCATTATTTCTTACGAATTCACTAAAACTCTAGAGAGAGAAACTATAGAGAGAGTTCTTCTTCTATAATCTTGAGCGTATTTCTTTAGAGTTTAAGAAAGCTTTGAACATAGTGCAAGTTTTCTTCGAGTATATCCTTGCCCTACCAGTCGGAGTACTCTTCTTTCAAAGGTAAGAGATATTATTTGTTGTACTTGTAAGGGGTATTATTTCTTTTGTATTCATGAAGAGAACTTCATTATTCCATTCTTTATTATTACTCGTTGGAATAACTCAGATATCGCTGAGCTACTCTATACTTGGTGAAATTCTTCCATTATTCCATTCCTTATTATTATGTTGGAATAACCTTTGTCTGTCATGAAGTACCACATACATGGTGAAATTCTTCTATTATTCCATTCCTTATTATTATGTTGGAATAACCTGTCTATGCGAAGTACTGCATACATGGTGAAATTCTTCTATTATTTCATTCTTTATCATTCTGTTGGAACATCATGTCTGTGCTTTACGCATGACCTAGTTCCATTATTTATTATTCTGTTGGAATATCCTGTCTATGCGTTTACACATGACCTGGTTCCGTTATTTATTATTCTGTCGGAATATCCTGTCTGTGCATTTACGCATGACCTGGTTTCATTATTTATTATTCTGTTGGAATATCTTGTCAGTGCGTTTACGCATGACCTGGTTCCGTTATTTATTATTCTATTGGAATAACCTATTTGTGCAGTCTATCGCATGCCTGGTGATTTTTTTTATTCCATTCTTTATTATACTCAGTTGGTTAAAGTTTTGATTTCTATACTCCATAAAATTAGTGGAATATCCTTGATATTTGAGCTTCATCTAGTATCTTTTCATGGAAATATTCTTCTGAGCATTCTTGAATTTTACTCTACAAAGAAGTATCATGTTGACAATTTGGACGTTATTGGTTCCTGGATAAATTAATTCTTGAACTTGTTTTATTGAATTATTATGTCATTGTCATCATCCTCATGTTTATATTATGTTGAAAGTCATCTGTGGCCTGTAGTGCATAGATGGACTTGGTATGATTATGACCAAGGATTATTCGGTATAATCATGACCGTAATGTTACAAATGATGTGAAAAAAGTCCTCATTGGCCCGTAGTGCATTGATGGACAGTTTTTGGTATGATTATGGCTATGGATTCTCTTCGGCCAAAGATGAATTATTTTATGACATGATCAGGACCGTTGATGAAAATATGATTATCTTTAGCCCGTAGTGCATGGATAATTCATGGTCGTGATACTAAAGATATCCTTGGCCTGTAGTGCAGGGGGTGATTCGATGATGTGGATTATTTATTAAGCTGAGTCTCAACGATAAAAGTGATGAAAAACCTTTTAAATCATAAAAGATAGTAGATTTTATTCTCTACTTGACTCTTCTAATGGGTTGCTTGTTCCGCTGTAGTTAAACTTGATGTTTGTTATATTGTATCAGTTTAACACTATTGAAGGCTAACGATAATTTATTCTACATTATCTTAGTCATAATATTTCTTACTGGGCTAGTTGAGCTCACCCTTTCTTTCATTGTTCTCTTCAGAAAATGAGAACGTAGCTGGGGCTAGTCGGGGAACAGAGTGATGGTCCAGATGATAGCATTAGTAGTCCTCACTATTTTGTGAAATGGTGTAATAATAAATGTAATGAGGACTCCATTGAGTGTGGATATTGTCTAGATGACAATATTTGTATTAAAACTCACAGCATATGTTTTGTCGTAATTTACACGACTGTTGTATAATTAGTTTGTATTTGTATTCTGTACCATGTATCTGGCGACCCAAGATGGGTGATGTATACCTATTTTGGGGGCGTCACAAATTAACATATCACATTATTAACCCTATGCTCCGACTGACCCATTAAATACCAAATAAGTTTAGGTAGGACACACTAGTGAAGAATTTACTCGTAACATATATACTGTGAGTTTTAATACAAATATTGTCTTCTACACAATATCCAAACTCAAATAAAGTCCTCATTACAATTATTGATACACTATTTTACAAAATAGTGAGGACTGCTAAAACAACTGTCTTGAACCATCACTCGATACCCCGACTAGTTCCCGCTATATTCTCACCTCCTGAGAAGAAAAATGGAACAAAAAGAAAAAGGATGAGCTCAACTATCCCAGTAAAGAATATTATGACTAAGATAATGAAAAACAAATTATCGTTAGCCTTCAATAAATCAGATAAAATATAATGGAAAACAAGTTTAGATTAATATTCGTATCGGAAATAACAATTCATTAGATGAGTTAAGTAGAGAATGAAGTCTACTATCTTCTATAATTTAAAAGTTCATCATCAATATTTTATCCCTGTGACATCAATTAATATATATCTTGAACCAAATATTCATCTTTGCACTACGGGCCAAAGATATTCATTTGTATCACCAGTTGGTCATGTTCATCTCAACACCTGTCTATCTTTGCACTACGAGCCAAAGATATTCATCAGGTAATCATTCATCTTTGCACTATAGGCCAAAGATATTCAGTTAAATCACCATTTAGAACTGAGGATGATAAAAATATTTTAAAGAAAATGAATTCAGTGAGATAAAAGAACAAAGAATATGGATTCGTACTTTAGTTTATCCAAGTTCAAAAATACTCCATAATAATCAATTATGGAGCAAAGTTCAAGAATAAAGATCAAAATATAGATACAATCAAAGATAGTAACCATAATAGACAACTTGGACAAAGAATTATTTTTTTAATTTTTCTGTGAATAGTGCCGTATTCGTGTATAGTATCGTATATGTGAATAGTGTCGTATACGTGAATAGTAACCCCAACACAAAAAGGTAAAAATTTCACAATAAAATTCATATCAATATTTCGGTATAATGATATTAAAAGAAATAATATCATTTATAAAAAAAATAACATCCCTTACCTCAAAAGGCAAGTACTTTTGACTGGAATATCGGATATAATACTGAAGGAAACTTGCATTGTATAGCAACACTCAAAGTATCTAAATACTCACAAAAATTCGCTCAATATTATAGAGAGAGAAAACTTCTGATTCTGGTGTAATTTTCAATTCTAACCTAAACACCCTATTTATAGGAAAATGCTTAGAACGCCAAAGCAGAAAATTTAATAAAATAATATTTTATAAAAAAAAATCGCGCCCACCCTTGAAAATCAGATTTCAGCACACCAGTGGGGCCCACCAACATAAAAAAATAATTTTCTTTAAAAAATATTTAAAACTCCAAAAATTAATTATTCCGAAACTTCAATAATTCATAATAAATAGCCCTTTTATCAGAAAAATTCAAATCTTATGTCCATTCCATAGAAAATTTAATTCTTTACAACTTCGTAGAAGAAAGTTTTTCCAAATTCTAAAGGAAAAATGACCGAAATTCATATACTGATGATCTTGCAGGCTATAATCAAATATCAGTCAAAAATAGGGCCCACCAACATATTTAACATGTTTTTTATAACAAAAATACTCCGGGCCCAATTTGCTCTCTTCCTACTCATTAATTCATATATTATGCATTCATTGTAAAAATATCACCGTTATTATATTATTATATTATTACATCATACACTTATAATGTAATATTACAATAATATATTTGAATGAATTATTTTATCGAAGAAGATAAAATATCAACTCTTAATAATTGTCTCTTTAAAAAATTCTTCATTAAATAAATATTTTCTTATCATTTTTATCAATAATTAATTATTCACAAATAATATTACAGAATCACAATAATGACAACCAGGTCGTTCCCAGGAAAGAGTGGGCTTTCCGATAAGAATTTCTCCTTACTAGCGCGCAATTAAGTGACCAAACTTCTTTCCTAGACAGAACTTCCTTAGACATTGCCAATAATGCTATCTAATAATATTATTCAAATAATATGAATTATTGATCTAATAATGAAAATCTTCAGCATGCGTTGACAATTATTGAATCAATAATATAAAATATCAACGTAGCAATTATTGAATCAATAAAATAAAATATTTAACAGTAATTACTGTAACAATTATTGAGTAGTGACTTCTTACGTAAAAATTAATAATTTGTGCAATATCGTAAGCCATCTTTAACACCGCCAGACATCAGATTTTAACCACCGATATTCCAACAGCTTTTAACTTGATGAATCACATACGCAATTATTAGAAAACTCATTCTTATCGTTTTCTTCATCCGACAATTTTCCGTTACGGGGCTTACAAATGGTTGCGCCGTCGTACAAATATTCCCCGACAACAAGAATATTTCACGACCAAACGAATATTCCCCGACAACTATGAATATTTTATAACCACTTGCTTATTTAAAATATTTGCGTATTTTATCCATAACTAATCACATTAATCAAATCATTCTCTTACTATTTCAAAATAATAAATAGAAGAAATTTTATTTTATTCATAAAAGTTGAGGTCTTACAACGATCGTTCAACAATACTATACGATCATCAAATCAGCTCACTGAGATCAACCTAAGAAGTTTGATATTTCTATCTTAAGTCCTTGTATATTACGATCTCATTAAGGAATTTATAAAAGCTACCTGTACAAATATAAATTAATCATATCATCATCAAATTTATCATGCAGACTAACATTTTGGTTTATATTACCCCCGTAAAAAGAAAAAATAAATGTTGTGGGTATATATTTATATCAGAGCCCATTCGACAACGACTTATAAGTTATTTTAAATTGTGACTTATAAGTAAAAGCGTTCAACATCAATTTGACTTATAAGACAGAAATTAAGTTAAAACAAGTTTTGAAGGTGTTCGGCTAATAATGACTTATAAGTTAAAAATTAAATATAAAAATTACTAAAAAGGTCATTGATAAAATTGGTCAAATTAACTTATTTTAAAATAACTTGTAAATTATTTTTAAATAAGTTATAAATATTTGTTTATTTTTTTACTTAAAATTAAACTTATAAATAGAAAAATAACAAAACAGAGAAATATTAACAAATGAGCCAACTTATAAGTTGTTCTCAAAAAGTTTCTCAGTGTTCATCTTTTGGTTTATATTACCCCCGTAAAAAGAAAAAAGAAATGTAGTGGGTTTCTTCTGTGGCGCACTTTATTTCTTAAAACAAAACTCTACTTACTTTAAACTACTTTAACAAATCATCCACCTGCACTCCGCTATATGCATTACTCGAAACTTCTTGGCGAAGCAAGTTGTTGGGTCTTATATATAAAGAGATGAGTGTTCAGGTGGAAGTACTGCAGTTTCTTTAGTCTTTCAATTTCTTGCATTACCTTTGTATTTCTTGTGTACTTTTCTCTTTAGCAGTGAAAGCTTACTTTGATTCCTCCAATTATTCTAGTTAAATCTCTATTTATTTTAATCTTTAGTTACCAAAAAAACCTCTATTCCCTCTCCGATCAGTTACAAAGTAGTGTGGTGAGGTTGGTGGAAAGTACCTTTTTGCGTTGAAATCTCTACATTTAACAACCGGAGAACGGAGAGCGTTTTTCCGAGGGGTGGTTTTGAGGTAAGCATGCATTAGTGGTATTTTGTTTTTGACTATTTATTTTCTGGTTTTTAGGTAATCTGACTGGAATTCACTCATTTCAGGTTTGTTAACTGGTTCTTCTTACTGATTTTCTTGTTTGTTCGGTTGGATCTAGGTTATTCTGTGTCCATCGCACCGGTTTTGCTCGGATCTGTACAGTTTTCGAACCCTTTGTTATATCTTTTGTTAAATTTCATTTTGTCTTAAAATAATGCTACAGCATTGTTGTTTATCTTATGCCTTTTGGAGCCCGTTGGTCAGTGACTTATTTTAAAATGACTTTACTTATAAGTTGTTTTAACTTATTAATTATAAGTAAAAATAATCGGCATTAATTTATAAGTCAAAAATTAATTTAAAAGAAGTTACGAAGGTAATGACTATAATGATGTGGGTAAAATAGATACTTACTTTTTTTAATTTAAAAATCAACTTATAGTACAAACATAAGTCGTTGCCAAACAAAGGAATAGTAGCAAATGACTATTATAAGTTAGGTTGACCAATTTATCCAAGGAGTGTGTTTTCATGTTTTTTGTTTTTTCACTTTCATGTTTTTTAAATGTAGTCTACTTCCATTTATGTTCTGAAATGGGTTTCATTTGTTATTAGTGTTTTGAGATTATGGCTAGGGTATTGTTTTAATGGTTTTTATTTTTTGAGTTTTGGGTTTTGTTTGCTTATTGTGTATTTATGAGCTTATATTAATTGAATTTTCTCCTTATTTTATGGTACATGATCAAAATTTTCCTATTGAGATTGATTGATTTTAGTTCTATTTACTCTATTCTGTTGTTTTTTATATGCTTACTGCAGTTGTCATCATGGTGAGGAAGACGTCTGAGTCTCAGGAAACAAGTGGAGTACGTGGTGCTGGAGCAACTCAGCTTCCGCTACAACAACAGCAGCAGCAGGGTGGTGGTGCAGCTCAATGGCCGCAACAGCAGCAACAAGGTGGTGGTGGATACCAAGGTGGAGGAGGTAGAAGCTGGGTTCCTCAACGACAAGCTGGTGGGTATGGTGGTGGACGTGGTGGTCAGCATAGTGGAATGGCTCCCCAGCCGTACTATGGTGGGCCTCCTGAGTATCAGGAGCAGCAGGGCAGGGGAATTCAACAGCAGCAGCAACAACAGCTAACAGGACCACCACCACAGCACCGTGGCGGTGACATGGGTGGTGACGGCCGTGGAGGGGTTGTACCTTCTTCTGGTGGACCTTCTAGGCCATCAGTACCCGAGCTGCACCAAGCGACCCAGGCTCTGCATCAAGCAGGGGTGATGACTCAGCCCATGCCTTGTGTGAAACCAGCGGAGGTGGTTCAGTCTGATGCTAGTTCATACAGTGTTCCTGAGCCAACTTCGCAAGTCATACATCAGTTTCTGCATCTTTCTGTTCAGCGAGAACCCTCTTCCAGTGAAGTTGTTCAGCCTAATCCAGCCTCAAGCAAATCACTTAGATTTCCTCTTCGACCAGGCAAGGGTAGTACTGGTTCCCGGTGTATTGTGAAGGCCAATCACTTCTTTGTTGAATTGCCAGACAAGGATTTGCACCAGTATGATGTGAGTTCCTTTGGTTGTGTTCATCACTATGTTCTGCTTTTTATGTTTTGGAAAATTCATTTTGATACAAATGTCTCAGTCTTAATACTTAGGTTTCAATCACTCCTGAGGTCACGTCTCGTGGTGTCAACCGTGCAGTAATGGAACAACTGGTGAAACTGTATAGAGAATCTCATCTTGGAAAACGCCTTCCGGCATATGATGGTAGAAAGAGTTTATATACTGCAGGGCCTCTCCCTTTTATTTCAAAAGAGTTCAAAATCATTCTTACTGATGAAGATCATGGATCGGGCAGTGCAAGGTATTGTTTTATTAGAATTTTCTTCATTTTCTGTTTTCACTTTCTTATAACCAACTTTTTTGCAATATGTTCTATTAATCAATTTAATTTGGATTCCTGGGTGCAGAAGAGAGAGGGAATTCAAAGTTGTCATCAAATTAGCTTCACGTGCTGACTTGCACCACTTGGAAATGTTTTTAAAGGGGAGGCAGGTTGATGTGCCTCAAGACGCTCTTCAGGTTTTGGACATTGTTTTGCGGGAATTGCCTACTGCTATGTATAGACTTCAAAAACCATGCCTTCTGATCTACCTTCTGGTGTCATTATTCATTTATCATTATCTTCCTTGTGCGTGTGTATATTTATATATTTATGTATTGTTGTTGATTTGGTTGGTTTTTTGGTTGAGGATATAGGTATTCTCCTGTGGGTCGTTCATTTTATTCCCCTGATCTTGGACGAAGGCAGCCATTGGGTGAGGGATTGGAAAGTTGGTGTGGTTTCTATCAGAGTACCCGCCCAACACAGATGGGATTGTCACTGAACATTAGTTTGTCTTGTGCACGTGCCAAATAATTTTTTTTTGTTTCTTTAGTTTTTAACCTTAAGTTTTCAAATCTGTTACGATTTTAAGCAGTTGACTGAAACAGTTATCGTCTCTTTCCATACATTTCTTAATCAATCTCTTGATATAATTTTAGAAATCTGATTTCATACTGTAATTCATACTTTTGATGATGCAGATATGTCCTCCACTGCCTTTATTGAACCACGGCCTGTTATAGACTTCATCAGACAGCTTTTGAATAGGGATGTTTCTTCTAGGCCATTGTCAGATGCTGATCGTATTAAGGTGTGATTCTGTTCCATAAATCTAGATGATAACTTGTGGTTAAATCTGTTCATCCACTATGTTCCTTTTATTGTTCAGGGTTGTTTTATATGGTTTCCCCTAGTGGATTTGTTATTCCTTGCATTTTTTGTTGTTTGAATTTTTCTTCGTCATACTTTCATTTATATATATAGATATATATGTGTGTATATATATATGTATATATATTTTGTCTTGGTTGTTTCCTGTTCTAATTATTGACACTTGTGTAGTGGCTGCTTTTGATCCTAGTTGTTTGCTTTATGCTTTGAGCCTTTCTGCATTCATTTACTGATTTTGTGCTTGTTTAATTTTGTTGGATTATTAAAAAAATGATTATTATGATTGTTCAAATGATCTGGAGAGCAGTTTATATTTGCTTATCCAAATTTTTTGAAAGAAGACAATCTAGCAGAATAACTGTGATGATTCGTTTATTTGAAGTCTTTTGCCTCAAAAGGTGATTCTGGATTCTAAATTCTGAAAAACCATGTTATTTTTTTAGTTTTTGCCAAAAATCTGATCATTTTTATAGCAATGGTTTAACAAAACGTAACTATGGAACTCTTGCTACCGCAAACTGAGTTGTTGTTCCAATGGCATGGGAACATAAATTCCTTTCCATCTTTTGGGAACTTTGATTGCTTGCGCATCCCACCATGGGTTCCATCTTTCTGAGCTATCTATACTCTAGCCATATGCACTCCATCTAATTAGTTCTTGTTTTTATATATTTCTTTCAATTTATTAATGTGATAGTTTTTCACTCCCTCGGTCATTTATTCCTTTTCTGAATGTGTTCGGTAGGGATGGTAATACTTTTTAAAAACACGTATATTCTTTAATTTTCTTTGATTTTGTGAAAATATAGTATTCACTATATTGAAAATATAAAACATCAAAAAATAAAAATGTTATTTGGAAGTATTTTTTTTGGCATGCATAAAAACCTGACTAGAACGTCTAATAAGAGCATCTCCGGAGAAGCACAAATCCTAGACTAAATATAGTTTAGGACTCGGATTTCAGTCCAGTAGTAAGACTAAATATAGTCTATGGGATTTTCCGGTGAGCCAAAGAGACTATCAAGGAACAAGATTTGGTGGACTGTAATTTTAAATATATTTAAATGTGAGTGTAGAAGAATGATTGGTGGACTATAATTCATTAAATATAATATAATTTTTTAATATTATAATCCATGAGATAGTGCATTTGCTCGAAGGATTGAAAGACTATCCTATGAATTGATGCCATATGGATTAAATATAGTCCACGGTATAGTCCACCTTGCTGGAGATCCTCTAAAGGAGGACATCCTTTTTGGGACGGAGGTTACTCTTCGGTTTGATATTGGTTTTAGTGGTTTCTTACAGTGGGTGTATGACGGATTTTGGTTGCTGAATTGCAGCTGCCTACTGATATATGTCATCTCATTTGCATCACTTGATTTACTTGCATGACAGATTAAAAAGGCATTGAGGGGTGTGAAGGTTGAAGTTACACACCGTGGAAACATGCGCCGGAAGTATCGCATATCTGGTCTAACATCACAGGCAACACGAGAGCTGATGTACGAATCAATGGCTAAATTTTCAATTACAATTAATGATTCATGCTACTCAAGAAGGCATTTTTTCTGCTTTGCATGCATCATGTCTGATGTGTTATACTTTGATATATCAGTTTTCCGGTTGATGAAAGAGGGACCGTGAAATCAGTGGTGGAATATTTCAGAGAGACATATGGGTTTGAAATACAGCATACTCAATGGCCTTGTTTACAAGTTGGCAATCAGCAAAGACCAAATTATCTGCCTATGGAGGTTTGTGTTTAACTTTAATCCCAGCTTGCAATCTCACAGTATATGCATATGCTAATGTTTTGATTGTTTCAGGTCTGCAAGATTGTGGAGGGACAAAAGTACTCAAAGAGGTTAAATAAGAGACAAATTACTGCTTTGCTGGAGGTTACCTGTCAACGTCCTAGTGAGAGGGAGTCTGATATTCTTCGGGTTTGTGTTGCTGCACACCTCTAGTTCTTGGGTGTTTCATACTCTTGATTTGGCACTAAATCTTTGCCTGTCACTATTTTTATTATATCTTATTTGCATGTGGGTCCGGGGTTTTTTTTTATGTGATTCCTTTCTTCATATATATATTTCCCCTATACAAGAGTTTAAATAAATGATTTGGTTAATGTTAGAGATCATTTTTTGATAAAAATTCAGAGGCATCATAGTAGTTTAGATTAGCTCAGTGTCAAAAGTATCAGCACTTGGAGAATGTTCTAGGCTAGTTTGTAGCTTAAACCTTGGATTTTGGATTGGATAGGAAAAAAGCATGCACACCATATATTAGCATCCACATCTGTATACCTCTGTGTGTGCATGTATTTGTATATGTCTGAGAACTCTCTCCTGTCCCTTGCTAGTCTTTCCACATAAGCTATATTAAAAGAAAACTTGTCTAGTTAAGAAACTTGTCTAGTTGTGATGCATATAGGCAATTCAAGTTCGACACCTTAATGGGGACTTTAGTAATGTACTATATATGATCTCATTGTGTGATCATGTTGTTGATAATGTACCTTAAATGTGTTCTAATTTACTCTTTGCTTGAATCTTTCGGCAGACTGTCCATCATAATGCATATGCAGAAGATCCATATGCAAAGGAGTTTGGTATAAAAATTAGTGACAAGCTGGCCTCTGTAGAAGCTAGAATTCTACCTGCTCCATGGGTAATTGATAAATTTCTATTTGTTATCTTATTCATTTTCTTAATGTAGTCATCCTTTGTAAATGCTTTCTTGAAGGCTTTGACTTGGTCAATGAATGACTATTGTGTTTTGTGTGCTCAGCTAAAATACCATGAGACAGGTCGTGAGAAGGATTGTCTGCCCCAAGTTGGGCAATGGAATATGGCGAACAAGGTAATATTTGCCTTTAACTAAAACTACTACACTCTAGCATGTAGATTGTCTGTGTTAGTTGAATTTGGTGGTAGCATGCATAATTACAATTTCATATAAATCCACTACTTTCATGAATCACCCATTTTATAGTTATGCATGTGCTCTTTCATGTGTGATATAATCTTGGAATATGTTGCATAACATTTAGATGCGTGTTTTTTTAACTTATTACAGTATACAATTCATATTGGTATCATGGAATTACCTAGAAATAGCACCTATATCAGGTTAGGACTACTTTGATTCCTTTTATGAAATTATAAACTCCACCTATACTTGTGCTTGTAATAAATTGTTGAAAGCACCTTCCAACTCAAAACACAAGTATTTTTCACTAGTAATCCTAGAACCCTGGCTAAAAGAATAGGACGCTTTAAACGGACGAGAATTTGATTCAAAGTCTGCATAATTTTATCTTTCAAAAATGTGATTGAATAGATTATATAATTACATTGTAGGTAACATGTAAAGTGTGTTGCACAAATAAAGTATATCAAGGACACTGTTGCTTCTTCGGTTGGATAATTTGTTCATATTGCTCTTAGAATTCACATTACTTGTGGAGTCATCCCTGATTCTGTAAAATTCTACCTCGTGTAATTGTTGATCTGCTTTATCCCTAAAGGTATGAAATCATTTTTAATCAGTGTCTTGGAAAAAATATTTTGAAGGTGCTTGTTATATGATGTTCAATAGCAGTCATTATGTAGTATTACCATGGTTAGATCCATGGGAATATATTGTGTTTTCTTAAATTTTGATAGTTCTCATGCTCATGAATTCAAATAGTCTGTGGGTGATGTATTGATGGTTTTGTATAGTAGGTTCAGAACGTAGTATGTAGTAAAATAAATTGCAATGGCCAAGTATACTGTGTACATACAAACTACAAAGCATATTATTTATTCTAGCAGGAAATTGTTCAGTAGGCTCTTGATTATGCTCGGAGGCTTCAGCATTGAAGTATATAATCATTAAGTAATGCTTGCTATTACTTGGGTCCGAATTATTGTGGGTTTGTCCATCTTCTGTTCTATATATGCTGTCATGTATAAGTTATTGAAGCATCATATTTCTAAATATTAATATACTTTGTTTCAGAAAATGGTTAATGGGGGCATAGTCAACAGTTGGATTTGCGTAAACTTCGTGCGGAATGTGCAAGATAGTATGGCCCGCGGCTTTTGTTCTGAGCTTGCACAGATGTGTATGATCTCTGGCATGGTATTGGCTTCTAGACATCCTTTTGCTTTTAATATTTCCTATACATTTGATGGCTCTGTGCTCTCTAACCTAAACACTGGGTGGTTCTTGTAGCAATTTAATCCTGAATCTGTGCTCCCACCAGCTAGTGGCCGTCCTGATCAGGTAGAAAGAGTGTTGAAAACTAAGTACTTGGAAGCCATGAGTAAACTCTCGAAGAAGGAGCTTGACCTGTTGATTGTTATTCTGCCCGACGATAATGGTTCTTTGTATGGTATGTAAATTTGATAGAAATAATCATACGGGTATTTTAATTTTTTGTAGCCTCATGAAAGTATTCAGTATGTCATGAGCTATTTCTTTTGATATTGAGATTTGCATTTTATTATTTTTTAGGTGATCTGAAGAGAATTTGTGAGACGGACCTTGGAATAGTTTCCCAATGCTGCCTGGCAAAGCATGTTTTAAAAATGTCGAGGCATACTCTTGCAAATTTGGCCTTGAAGATAAATGTGAAGGTTGGAGGAAGAAATACGGTTCTGGTTGATGCACTATCAAGGCGCATTCCCCTTGTTAGTGACAGGCCTACTATAATTTTTGGTGCTGATGTTACTCATCCTCACCCTGGGGAAGATTCAAGCCCTTCGATAGCAGCCGTAAGATTTTAATTTTGATTAGCTGTTTGGCTGGTTTGGTTTTGTATTTTCATACATTTGTTGTATTATCCTTGCTTTCATTTGATAACAGTTTATTTTGAATGGAAATGAAGGTTGTTGCTTCTCAAGATTGGCCAGAGATTACAAAGTATGCTGGGTTAGTTTGTGCGCAAGCACATCGACAAGAGCTCATCCAGGATCTGTTCAAGAGCTGGCAGGATCCAACTAGAGGGATTGTAACTGGTGGCATGATAAAGTAGGATCTTTCATCTTTCCCTAACACTCTTCATACTATTTATTCCATTATGTGCTTCCCTCTTCAAGAGCTAAGCTACTAGACTCGAACAATGTTAAGAAATCCCACCCCAAGTGCATTTTTTTGGGTTTCCATTAAGATATTTTCAGTAATTGAAGTTGGAACACCATTTTTTTGTGTACTACAGGGAACTCCTTATTTCATTCCGTAGAGCAACTGGGCAGAAACCGCAGCGCATTATTTTTTACAGGTATTTTTAAATGCTTACTTGCATATTTAGGTGCACTATTTGGTGTTTGTCATTTCTGTGTTCCTAAGGATGAACTCTATCTATAGGGATGGTGTCAGTGAGGGACAGTTCTATCAAGTTTTGCTATATGAACTTGATGCAATTCGCAAGGTGTGATTCATGCAAATTTATACGTATATAATATTTTATGGGTGCTATTCTTCTGTTTTGTTCTTATTTGTCACTGTATTTGAGTGCTTGTGAGGTTGAATTACAAATCTAAATCTCTGTTGCCTTATTCATGCCTTCTATTCAAAAATAGGCATGTGCCTCACTAGAGACCAATTATCAGCCTCCGGTTACATTTGTTGTGGCTCAGAAACGCCATCACACGAGGTTGTTTGCCAACAATCATCGTGACCGTAATCAAGTTGACAGGAGTAGTGGAAATATCCTCCCTGGTATTCCTTTTTCCTGTCCTCTGCTTTGTGTTATGATATAATGTAATGCTTTAGGATGATATTCTGATGGTGTAAAGCTTTTCTTTATTGTGAAATTTACAGGGACTGTTGTAGACTCTAAAATTTGCCACCCTACTGAGTTCGACTTTTATCTGTGCAGCCATGCTGGCATTAAAGTAAAAATATGCATCTTTTGAAATGTTTTAGGTTCAAGTGAATTTTTAGGAGATTTAGATTTTTGTTTTTGGTATTTATTTGGATCCCACTTGTGTAACAGGGAACTAGCCGGCCTGCGCATTATCATGTCCTTTGGGACGAGAACAAGTTCTCGGCAGATGGTTTACAGTCTCTTACGAACAACTTGTGTTATACGTAAGTCTACTTTTATCTTGGCAATTATTTGTGCTGGATTAGATTTCAACTTTGTACTTATTTCTAATGCTTCTTGCTGGCATCATTTTAAACCCCACTCATTTTTCATTTATGTTTTCAGATATGCTCGGTGCACACAATCAGTTTCAATAGGTTAGCGGCTCTACTAATGAAATTGTTAATGAAAAGAATTGCTTTGATTTGTTACATTTTGTTTTTATATTGTGCTTGCTAATGTTTTCAAAATTTATCTTTTGTATTTATCTGTTTGTGTGGCAGTACCACCGGCATATTATGCCCATTTGGCAGCTTTTCGTGCTCGCTTCTATATGGAGCCAGATACATCTGATAGTGACTCAATGACAAGTGGCGCAGCTGCTGGACATTGGGGAATGGGTACTGGACAACGCACTAGGGCAGCGGGGGGTAATGCTGCTGTCAGGCCCCTACCGGCACTTAAAGATAATTTGAAGAAGGTGATGTTCTACTGTTAGGGAGTTGGTTTTGTGATAATGTGAAACACAAGAAACTAGAATGGTTTTGTCATTGGCTGGTGGCACTACTGAAGCTCTTTTACATTGGTACTGTTTTAATTTATTCCTGCACAGTCGTTGCATGGAAAATGACATGTTCCATAGTTGGTGAATCTTTTGTTTTAGGTTGCCGTTATTCGAGTAGTCATCATGGATATGATTTGCTATTTTTGCCCTCTTGAAGGCTAATGTTTATTGCGTGTTTTGAATCAACTTGGATCATAAATATGCTCGAGTGGAGACTAGAATGAAAATTGCTATTGCATTTTGGACTATAATATTGAAGGAATGGAATTTGAGTGAAATGATTGATCCTGTTCTAGTTTATTACTCTAATCTAAACGTTGTATAAGTACATTGTTATTTATTTTACAGACTCATATTACGTTTGGATTGAAAAAATGAAATCCAAAAAATGAAATAAAAAGTGGAATGATTCATTTTCTTTTTGTTGAAGGTCGTTTGAGTTTTTTCAAAGAGTATGGCGTGAGAGTATGGCTTGGGTTACTTCAAGTGCCGTAGCGCCTGTTGGAGGGAGATATCCTAGTAATTCTTTTATGGTTGGGTAACGTAGGTAATATAAGTTTAATTTCGCCAGGCACTTCTGTCCAAAAGACGATTGGATGACACTAGTTAGGTTGGATTATGCATCAAGGTACGACTTTCCCTTTATTTAAGGACCACTAGAATAATTTACTTTGAATATGGAGGAGCACTCTCATAAGTAATTGTTGGGTGGGTTCTCACCCATAAGAATTTGTATATATGAATTAGGGTATGATTTCCATAAGAAATCTGGGTTTAGTTCTGTATAAAAAGTTATAAAACCTGAGTTTTGAATAATACCTTCAAGTTATTTGTCAAATTGCTTAAAAGAAATTCTCTTCTAAAGTTTTCAACAGCAAGAGAATTGGATAGTATCTAAGAGAATTGGATAGTATCTAAGGTGTTTATAATATTGAAAATCGGTCATATGAATATTGAGTGAATAAAAGCTAGCAAGCTAAGTAGAGGGTGTTTGATTCTACGGAAATAGAACCAGCATTGCCTGCGTTTGAAGCCGCAGTGGCGCAGCTGGGCTACTTCCAATTGAGGCCAGCGCAGCTGCGTTGGTTTGCAGTCATTTCAAGATGTTTTAAGTACTCTAGACTCTAATATAGGTTCTAGTTGATGTAAAATAAGCCGTTAGGGATTTGGCTGAGTTTGGTAGGAAATAACAAGAAAATTTATATGAAAACCAAATTGTTTTGAGAAACTAAACTTGAATGTAACTAGAAAGGGTTCCACCCCGGTTTAAGGCCCTCATAACATGAGATACCATGAATACGAAACCCTTGACATGATAGAAAAATGACCAGAGCAAGGAAAAATTCAATCTTGGACATCAGCCAGTGTAGCGAATCACATTTTCTTGAGTAAATTAAATAAGAATTTAGTGGAATACATTTTTATTGTATTTAAGTATGTGTTATTATATTACATATATTATCATGAGCAGTAAATATGTGATATGATGTTATGATAAGTATAATAATTAATATTTATTATATTGTGAGAAGCAGTTTATGATGAAAAAGAAATCAAATTATGAAAATATTTGATCTATTGTATCGCTTATATAAAATTATTTGCGGTAAACAAAATATTGGAACAAGATGTGATAAATATATTTAAGTATATTTGTTACGTGAATATGTGGGTAAGTTAATTAAAAATATATTTGATGTATTTTTGTAAATATTAGGGTAAATTATGATAAATAAATTATTTTCATAAAATAAAATATATTTACTAAATAAAATATTTTATCTCCATTTTGATGGAAATAATTTATGGAAATTTTATTGGAATTGCTCGAATGCATTTAGTATTTTATAAATACTGTATATAGGATGCGATAAGTACGGAGAGGAAATAAATGGGTTATATTTATGTGATAATCCAAACACAACTTTAAGTTAAAATTATTAGTTAAGTAAAATAGCAGCATGAGCTGTTATTAATTTGGGGGAAATTAACTGAGTCAGTTTTCGGCAAGGAGGAGCTGTCCTTGTACAAACCCATATAGGCTTCTGATTTGATCTGGCTATAGTGTGAGAAGCTAATATTTTGCTTCATGAGATGTAAGAGCAGATGTTTTATAAGAAGAAAATCAAAACACATCCTAAAGCTCCCTTACATTTTCTGTCTCCACCCGCCTCATCCCCTCTCCCAAATAAATTTCAAAATTTCTTTCTGATTAGAGCAAGAAAGAGGAAAGTTTCATAATTTGAGTGGTGTTGTTGGAATTGGCATTTAATGTGAGACCCCAGATTTTATGAATAAAAATTTAATTTTCTCGAAATATTTTTTTTGAATATTATGGAATGAAATTGATATAATGTTATAGTTATGGGTTATATTTATAAATTTTGCAAAGTACGTAAGTTGTTATATAATATTCGATTGATCGAGGAATATTCGTTTTAGCAGGGAATATTCGTACAACGGCAAAATCATTGGTAGACCTCATGAACGGAATTATTATTTCTTGATTGAGAAAACAACAAAAATATTTTTATGAAAATAACGACGGAAGTTTTACCGCTAAAACTGTTGAACTACTCGGTAGTAAAGTAAATGAATACGCTGGCGTGGTTGCATAGTAGCACTACAGATTGATTATTGATACTTACGTGAAAAGTCACTCGCTTTTTGTTTAATTATTACTACTGAATTGCTTTTGCATAAGATCTCACGTTATTTAATTCATTTATTGTCAATATTTTATATATTATTAAATCAATAATTGAGATGACAAAGTTATTAGAATTATTATTTGCAATATTAACGATATCTGAAGTTACTTGCGAGAGGTTTGGTCACCTAATTGCATACGCGAATATAGGGATAAATCCTTATTGAAAGCCCCTCTTTCTCCTGGAAGGACTCAGTCGATTAATAGTGTGAATTATAATAATGATGATGAGTTTTGTTTTATTAGTATTATTAATGTAATAAAAGCAGAAAAGCTTTTTATATAAAATGAATACTTTTATAAAGTTATTTGTTTTATTAGACTATAAATAGAATATATTATATTCTATTATGCATAGTATTTTGCATAGTAAAATCTTTTTATATAAAAAATGTAATACTTTTATAAAGTTATTTGTTTTATTAGATTATAAATAAAATATATTATATTTTATTATGCATAGTATTGCATAGTATTTTGCATAGTAATTTTTTTTATAAAAATGTAATACTTTTTTATAAAGTTATTCGCTTTTATTAGATTATAAATAGAATATATTATATTTTATTTAAAAGATTTTGTTTTATTAGAATATTTTATTAAATCAATATGGACCGTCCGATTAAAAGTAAATCAATCTGGACCGTTCATGAATTAGTTACTATTCAGTCCATTCTTCTATAAATAGAAGCTCATTCCTTCATTATTTCTTACGAATTCACTGAAACTCTAGAGAGAGAATTCTTCTTCTATAATCTTGAGCATATTTCTTTAGAGTTTTAAGAAGCTTTGAGCGTAGAAAGCAGTATAAGTTTTCTTTAAGAAAATCCTTGCCCTACCAGTCGGAGTACTCTTCTTTTTAAGGTAAGGGATATTATTTGTTGTACTCATAAGGGGTATTATTTCTTTTGTATTCATGAAGAGAACTTCTGTTATTCCATTATTTATTATTTTGTTGGAATAATATGTATACGCGGACTACCCTATACTTGGTGAAATTCTTCTGTTATTCCATTCGTTATTATTATGTTGGAATAACTTTGTACATCTGCACCGCATACATGGTGAAATTCTTCTGTTATTCCATTCTTTATTATTCTGTTGGAACATCTTGTCGGTGCGTTTAAGCATGACCTGGTTCCGTTATTTATTATTCTGTTGGAATATCCTGTTTGTGCGTTTACACATGACCTGGTTCCGTTATTTATTATTCTGTTGGAATAACCTGTCTGTGCGGTCTATCGCATGCATGGTGATTTCTTCTATTATTCCATTCTTTATTATTTTGTTGGAATAACCTGTCTATGTGGATTATCACATGCATGGTGAATGATCCTTTGTATTCATTCCTTATTAAATTGTGGAAATGATCTGTCTAAGTTGATTACCGCATGGTGGACGAAAATCCATTTGCAGTTTCATATATTCTCTTATACTTAGTTGGTTAAAGCTTTGACTTCTATACTCCATGAAATTAGTAGAATATCCTTGATATTTGCGCTTCATCCAGTATCTTTTTATGGAAATATTCTTCTGAGTATTCTTGAATTTTACTCTACAAAGAAGTATCCTGTTGACAATTTGGACGTTATTGGTTCCTGGATAAATTAATTCTTGAACTTGTTTTATTGAATTATTATGTCATTGTCATCATCCTCATTTTTATATTATGTTGAAAGTCATCTGTGGCCTGTAGTGCATAGATGGACTTGTATGATTATGACCAGGTGTTATTCGGTATAATCATAACCGTAATGTTACAAATGATGTGGAAAAGTCCTCATTGGCCCGTAGTGCATTGGTGGAAAGTTTTTGGTATGATTATGGCTATGGATTCTCTTCGGCCAAGGGTGCAAAGATAAATTGTTTTATGGCATGATCAGGACCGTTGATGAAAACACGATTATCTTTGGCCTGTAGTGCATGAATAAGTCGTGGTCGTGATACTAAAGAATATCCTTGGCCTGTAGTGCAGGGATGATTTGATGATGTGGATTATTTATTAAGCTGAGTCTCAGCGATAAAATTAATGATAAACTTTTTTTTTTAAATCATAGAAGATAGTAGATTTTATTCTCTACTTAACTCTTCTAATGGATTGCTTGTTCCGCTGCAGTTAAACTTGATGTTTGTTATATTGTATCAGTTTAACACTATTGAAGGCTAAGGATAATTTATTATGCATTAACTTAGTCATAATTTTTCTTACTGGGCTAGTTGAGCTCACCCTTTTGCTTTCATTGTTCTCTTTAGGAAATGAGAACGTAGCAGGGACTAGTCGGGGTACGGAGTGACGGTCCAGATGATAGCATTAGTAGTCCTCACTATTCTATGAAATAGTGTGATAATAAATGTAATAAGATTGGATTTGAGTGTGGATATTGTCTAGAAGACAATGTTCGTATTAAAACTCTCAGATTTTGTTTTGTCGTATTTTACACGACAGTTGTATAATTAAGTTGTATTTGAATTCTGTACCAGGAGACTCAAAATGAGTGATGTATACCTATTTTGGGGGCGTCACATTTAAGGGATAACAAGAGCTTATAAACAAGCAGGCATAACGTATTTTAACTTGTCTTGATTATATTTTAGCATAATGTAAGTATTTGGCCAAGGATGGTTTATTTATGAATGGTGATAATTTATTAGTGTATAAGAATTTGGTAATATAAAATAGTGATAACAGTGGATGAGAAATAGGCATAACAACAGAGAATTGATATATTATGTAGGTATGTAAATAGAGATTTTCAAGGCCAACTGCTATGCATGATTCTTGATATGCTATCTGTCTGCTATGGACTAAAATTAGGCATAAGGAGATAAGCTGGGTTGTGGAGTAATAAGGATGATAATATGGTTTTATGATATAAACCAATAGCTTTGAATATGGTAACACAAAACTTTGCACACCACATGTTTGACAAAAGTCCCAAGTGGACTGTTTTGTCTAAAAGTCAGATATTAGGCAAACTTAAAGCTGGAAATTGAATTCTGTAATTACATGTGATGATGATTAGAGTGCTTTAACATGTTAAATACAAACACAGTGCACTTTTTAGGCTAAAACTAACAGTTGAGAATTTTAGTATATTAAGTCCTTTAGGCCTCTGTTTTTGAGCAGTGGTTAAGCCAAGTATACATGCTTAGTATTTTATTTGTCAAGCCACTTTGTTAGCTTTAAAAATCTAGAGTTAAAGCATAAGTAATCTAGAGATCAATGTTTAAAATCTTGCAAAAGAGGGAGGCTAGGGACTGACTGGGCTTGTCGAGACTCATTGCAGTGACATTTATGCAGATGCTAGTGATCTTACTGTCTTTGCTTGGCTGTGCGATCATCTGGCATCGCAGTTGCTTCGCATATCATGTTCAATTGCTACAGCTGGTATGCTATTGTTTATACAGTCACATTACCTATAGAATACTAGGGGTTTAGGGTGATTGAACTAGGAAGTAAGGAAATGAAATGGCCATGTTAAGCTCGAAATTTTACTTTATGGCGGCGAAGCGATGATAATGTCTATCCTTGACATTGTCAAGGTTTTCTTTTAGACTCTCTTAATATTTCTAAGTTTTTAGGATTTCCCAACTAGTGTACTCTAGTAATGAATGAATGAAACACTTGTATAACACCCAAAACTTAAGATAAAAGAATCAAGAATATGGGTAAATTAAAAACCATATGAAGCAAGAGGTAGAGGCTGCCTAATGGCAGCAACAGGTAACAATGTGTAACTGTTATAACAATTTGAACAAACTAATTCTGATTGCATGAGAAAATGTTACCTAAAGTGAGAGGTAAGGGACTACTGCTGAAAGACAACAACGAATAGCAGCAGTAGCTGAGTTTGGTGATGACTAAGGACTTTTTTTAGACCTTCAATCAACACAGCTATGTTACTTTAGATGTTTAACCACTATGCTCTATTATGAGTGAGTTGTGTCACCTATCTAATGACCCAAAATTCAGTGTAATAGACTAAAGATATGGGAGATTAAAAGCTAGCAAATCTAATTTCAAAAGTTGAGAGCTGCTGCCCATTGGCAGCAGCAGTTAGCTGCAAATAGAAAGAAAATAAAAAAAATAAGTAGGTAGCAAACATGGAGCTATTAAACTAAGTTGAATCATTAAAGCCTATTAAGGGGCTGTTGGGGCGGATAAGCTGGGTTTGGGGCCGCGAGGCCACACCAATCTTAGCCAAGCCTCACGGGGCCAAGCCAAGCTTGGCTGCAAGCATGACCAGTTATGGGGTGCTGTTAAGCCAAAATAGGCAAGTCTAGGGAACTGTTAATGCAACAGAGAATGTAGCTAGACACACTTAGTCAACAAGGAGACTGTTTTGGCTATAACAGAAAAACAAGAGTATTTAACACTTTTGTATACAAGAATAAAGCTACAAAATGTTATGGAAATTATAAATTACTCAACCAAGTTGTGAATATCCCAAAACATAAAAGAACATAGAAAGGGACCGTTTTGGGTATAGTCTTAAAACATGTTAGCCCTAGCACACTAATTAATATGAATGAATCTTCAAGATACTCAAAAGTTGTATATATGAGTTAGAAAACTCTGAAATAGAGCTAGCATGAATGGGTATCTTATGTTGGCATTATTAAACAAAATTGGGTTTAATAAAGCCTTAGAGGGATGCCTTGGGTATCACTAAGGGAATCAAGAATGGATAAAGCAATAGCAACTTGAAATGAATCTATTATAAAAGAAAAGACTAAAAACTAATCGTACAAAGTAAAGATACCCTCAAAATATAAAATAAATTACGAACGCATTCTTTTTGATAAGAGTTGAGTAAGGAAACATGAAGTGCTTATGTTCTAAATCATGAGTAAGATGTAAGTGATAACTATAATGTGATTCCTATTGCATGTTATAAGAATGTTAAACCCTATCAAAGTGAAAAATGACTATTTTGAAAACATGGATGAGGTATTTAAAAAATGTATAGATATATCTTGAATAAAGAAACATGAACTAAAAACATGATCACTGTAATTATGTGATATGTGAACATATAAGCTATATGACTTGGCTATTTGGCTAATATGCTTGTAAATGCAAATACTTGTGTAGGATCTGTGAGAACACATAAGTTAAACTGAATTTGTATCAATAATCTACAGATAAGGCAAGTATCTAAATCTTACTCTTTATCAAGTAAGTATTATGAAGATTATTCATATATGGATAGGTTCTCTAAATTCTGAACTATCTTTCATTATTTATGAATAATATAAGGCTAAATAACCTTTTTATTCCAATCCGCTTCAAAAGATTGGTGATTTATTTTCATATATATCAAATGAAATTCAATATTTATGAGTAGATCGCAAAGAAGTCTGAGCCATTCCTTCTGGCTAGACACAGATATAAAATATTTCAATTTCTTTATAATAAGTCTTGAAATATTATTGTGCCATGATTTAAGCTATCTAGCTATATTGTTGGAGTTTGGATTCCAAACTGAGAATGAACAAACCCTAAAATGGGATATTTGTATTGCACTCTGGGAGTGGTGATGTTGAACATGAAAATTATTCTGGATAGGATAGTATTAATCAATACAGGGCATAAAGGGCTGATCACTCTCCGTGCTCGTAAGATAAGACGGTTCACAGATAAATTTCTGATTGAACCTTTTCAAGAAAAGAGAAAGAATGTTCATGGTCTTATGACCTTTTAGTTTTTCAATATTGTTATGATATTCCAAAAATGTGAATGATTCAAGATTTATTGCTTTACAGTTTTGATTCACTGTCAAAGCATGCTTTAAAGAGAACATTTATTGCTTGTTGAGCCATTAAAGAATGCTATTACTTGCTGAGAAATTTAATGCTCATGTTTTGTTATAAATGTTTTCAGCTGAGCAGACTCAAGTGGAAGGGTCTAGTAGAGATAAGGGGAAAGAAAAAGCAAGAGAGTAACTGGGATTTAATGTAATAGATAGTTTATATATATGTAAATATTAAATTATCATATAATAAGCACTTAAAGGTCTACGTACCTGGGATTAGTAGTACTTTGATGTAATAACTTTATTAAGTTTAAGTTTATAATATGTTGAATGTTTGATATCGTGAAGCACTGAATAAGGGTTTCAAGTATCCGAATTTGGGGGCATCACAGGTTGGTATCAAAGCTTTAAGTTAGAAGCCTTAGGATGGGAACCTTGGGTTATAACTTCAAGTTAGTGAGATAGACATAAAATAAATAACTAACATAGAGTTGGAAAGAGATGGACTGTGGAAGTTCATTATAAAATATAAATGAAAATATTTAAAAAATAATTGTTATATGTTATTTGTTATATATTTAACTTGTATTATGTAGTAATCAAGTTATTTGTTTGTGTATAGGATGGCTGGAGTTCAAGAAGAATTAATTAATAATGAGGAGCAGATCGCTCCACCACATATAGCCTTAGTCCAAGTTATAGATTTAGATCTTGAACTTGTAGTAGAGGAGGAGGACACGACAGAGGAGATTAATGAAGTACCTGATGCTGGACCTCAACAGAATGATATGGAGGAGGCAATGGTTCAACTTGGGGAAATGATCCATTATTTGATGGATCAGAACACTGAATTGCTGGATAAACTCCAAGTTTTTGAGAATAGGATCGATTACCTGAAGGGTTAGATCCATGGACTGCAAGAAGAACGCCATGAGGTGGAAAATATTATGATAGCATCAAAATGATACATTCACCACCTGGAAGATCGCTTGAGTGAATGTAGGAGGCAAAGGGAAATGATGAATTTTTTTATACTACTTCCATAGAGAGGGTTCAGGCTGCTGTCTGGAATCATCCACAGGAGGTAAGGCAGCCTAGGTTTCCCATTTTGTGGGCTAGGATCATGGCGATTACTAAGGAGGAGCAGGTTCATTCCACCATTGCAGTACGGGATAAGGATACCTGAGCATCGATTAGGAGATCTATGTGACATAAGTTACATATGATGATGTAAATATTGTAAATATGTTAGTATATGTAGAATGTAAGTGTACCCCACTTTTGATAGTATCATAGGGATATCTTTTGGGATCCTAACTTGGTAATGGTTAAAGATTGGAATATATAGACCTTTTGATAACAAGGTAGAGATGTTGTGTAAATAGAAAGTGAAAATGCTATAGTATGTAATAGCTGAAGGAGTTATCAAAGACAGAAATGTTTGAGGCATATGTAAAAGCATGTTTACTATATAATAATATTAAATATATTTGTTATGGATGTTATTGATTTACATTATGTATGAATGTTTAAGTAATAAATGGGTTAATAATAATAAAATGTTATTAAAAAGATAAAAAAGGCACCAAGATTTAGGGGAGGAAGAGTACCTAATATTGAGAATAGAAATGAAGAGGTTCATAACGAAAATGAGAATAGGAATGAGGACCAAGAGAATCCTATGCAACAATTCGCAAATTTTATGATGGAAGCTTTTCAGAATAGGAATGTTCCCCAACCTAATGCGAATGTACAACCACCAGCTGTTCACATGACTAGTTTTAAAGACTTTAAAAGTGTAGGACCCCCTGAGTTTAGAGGGACTACCAAACCTATTGAGGCCCAGTCCTGGATTAGAGAAATTGAAAACTCTTTTGAGATAGCCAGGGTGAGTAAGGAACAGAAAACTTCATTTGTTGCCTATATGCTTAAAGGGGAAGCAAATTTCTGGTGGGAAGCAAACAAGACCAGAGCGGGTACAGGTGTGATAAGATGGTCAAAATTTAAGAAAATTTTCTTTACAAATTACTTCCCTCCTGGAATGCAAAGCAGATTAGAAGTTCGATTTCTTGAACTTAAACAGGGTGATATGACTGTATCAGAGTATGTAGCGAAATTTAACGAGTTGACATGATTTGCACCACATAAAGTGAATACCGAGGAGCGAAAAGAGAGACGGTTTGAGTTAGGCTTGAAGCTTTGGATCTACAACAAGTTGTTAGTGTTACAGATCAGAACTTTTGCCGCTCTCCTTGAGAAAACAATAATAGCAGAGGGTGGTAGCGAAGCAGGAAGTATGTATAATACGGATAAGAAGAATAAAATTAAGTTAAAAGGGTCAGGTAAAACTGAGGGTACTAGCAAATGGAATAAGAAAAGGAAATGGAATAATTTTGGGAACACGAGTAATGTTCAAAGTGGACAACAAAAGAAGAAATTTGAAGCCTGTAAGAAATGTGGAAAGAGCC
Organism: Panax ginseng; assembly: GCA_020205605.1. NCBI lineage: Eukaryota > Viridiplantae > Streptophyta > Magnoliopsida > Apiales > Araliaceae > Panax > Panax ginseng. The sequence continues at coordinate 172,718,112 of CM035132.1, forward strand.
ATTCAGGTATTTGTCTAAAAGGAAAGATGGTTTGTTACAACTGTGGACAGGAGGGACACATCTCTCCTAACTGTCCAAATCAAAAGAAAAGTTCTGGGTGTTGTTTGTCGATCGATGGATCACTTTGCCAGAAATTATCCCAAGAAAGGAGCAAAAGGAGGAAGCAGTGGTAAAGGAAATAGTGGCAGTAAAGCACTTATAATTGGCACAGCTACACCAAACAAGTCAAGTGCCAGAACCTTGAATATGACGGCAAAGGATGCGGTGACATCAAAAGACGTGGTTTCAGGTATTGCCCCGATCAACAATATTAATGCTTATGTACTATTTGATTCTGGGGCAACATGTTCTTTTGTATCACATGAATTCGCTAAGCGCATAGAGATGCCTTTATTGAATTTAGAAATACCCATGAAATAGAATTGGCTAATAAGGAAGTGATTCTTGTAGAGCATGTCTATAGGGATTGTTGCGTTAAGATAGGAGAATGTGAGTTAACAGTAGATCTAATTCCGATACAACTCAGGGAATTTGACATTATTTTGGGAATGGATTGGTTGTTCAAACATGGGGCAACCATCGATTGCCAAAGAAAATATGTGAGTTTTAAACCTGCAAAGCAATCAAAGATTGGTTTTTACGAAAGTAAATCACCAAAGTAGTCACGTTGTTTAACGATGATGCAAGCGAAAAAGTTGTTACAGAAAGGTTGTGTGGGTTATCTTGCATATATAGTAGATACTTAACAAAAAGGAGCGAAGATAGAAGAGATTGTGGTAGTAAATGAATTTATAGATGTTTTCCCTGACGAGTTACCAGGTCTTCCACCAGACAGAGAAATTGAATTTGTTATTGATCTAGCACCTGGTACGACACCAATGTCAAAAGCATAGTACAGAATGGCTCCTATCGAAATGAAGGAATTGATGATACAATTGCAAGAATTATTGGACAAGAAATACATTCAACCCAGTACGTTTCTTTGGGGAGCGCCTATGTTGTTTGTAAAGAAGAAGGATGGATCGTTAAGACTTTGTATTGACTACAAAGAGTTAAACAAATTAGCGATCAAGAATAAATATCCTTTGCCCAGGATCGGCGATCTTTTTGACCAACTAAAAGGGGCGAGATATTTTTCAAAGATAGACCTGAGAACTGGATACCATCAGTTGAAAGTAAGAGATGAAGATGTTCCAAAGATAGCATTCCGGACTCGTTACGGTCATTACGAGTTTTTGGTTATGTCTTTTGGATTAACGAATACACCAGCTGCATTCATGGACATGATGAACAGAATATTCAAACCATACTTGGATAAGTTTGTGGTGGTATTCATAGATGATATTCTGATCTATTCCAAGACACAAAATGATCATGCTGACCATTTGAGAATAGTGTTGGAAACACTACGAAAAGAAAGGTTATATGTAAAATTCAGTAGATGTGAATTCTGGCTAGAAAGAGTTCAATTTTTGGGTCACATGATTGACAAAGATAGATTATCCGTGGATCCAGCAAAAGTAGAAGTAGTCATGAATTGGGAGCAGCTGAAGATGCCTACTGAAGTGCGTAGTTTCTTAGGGTTAGCAGGTTACTATCGGAGATTCATTCAGGATTTTTCAAAGATAGCTACCCCGTTAACTAACCTGACAAGAAAGACAGTTAAATTTGTATGGACTGAGAAATGTGAACAGTGTTTTCAAGAACTCAAGAAAAGATTGAGTAATACTCCAGTGTTGTCATTACCCGATGAAACAGGGAATTTTGTGGTATATAGTGACGCATCACATAAAGGCTTGAAATGTGTCCTTATGTAGCATGAGAAGGTTATTGCACATGCATCACGATAGCTAAAGGATTATGAGAAGGGATATCCTATTCACAATTTAGAATTGGCAGCCGTGCTGTTCGCTTTAAAAATTTGGAGGCACTACTTGTATGGTGAAAAATGTGAAATATATACAAATCATAAGAGTCTAAAATATATCTTCACACAGAAAGAGTTAAACATGAGACAGTGAAGATGGCTGAAATTGATAAAGGATTATGATTGTGAAATCCTTTATCACCCAGACAAAACAAATGTGGTAGCTGATGCCTTAAGCAGGAAAGGTCGCGAGAAATTGATGTTGTTGACAACTCAAGATGAGTTAGTGACATCAATGGAAAGAATGGAGCTAGAACTTAAACTTCCACAAGAATCAAAGGAAAAGTTGTATTCAATGGAGACTTGCTCAACTCTCTTGGATAAAATCAAGAAAGCGTAACTTAAAGATGAGGAATGTGAGATAAAAGAGAAAATCTCAGCAGGAAAAGAAGAAAAGTTTAATATTGATAATGATGTAATAATTAGATTTGAAGGAAGAATTTGGGTTCCAACAGAACTGGAACTGAAAGAAGAAATTCTGCAAGAAGCCCATTGTTCAAGATACACAATTCATCCTGGCAGTACCAAAATGTATCAAGATATCCAACGACATTTCTGGTGGAAAAGTATGAAAAGAGAGGTTGCATAGTATGTTAGCAGATGTTTAACTTGTCAACGAATAAAAGCTGAACATCAGAAACCTAGTGGTCTACTATAACCATTAGAAATTCCATTATAGAAATGGGAGCATATCACAATGGATTTTGTGGTAGGACTCCCGAGGACGCAAAAGGGATTTGATGCGATTTGGGTTATAGTTGATCGATTAACAAAGTCAGCACACTTTTTGCCAATCAGTTAATTAATCTTTACATCAAGGAGATTATTTCCCGACATGGATTGCCAATATCCATTGTATCGGACAGAGATCCAAGATTTACTTTAAATTTTTGGAAAAGCTTACAAGAACATCTAGGGACACAGTTAAGATTAAGTACAACCTATCATCCACAGACAGATGGACAGAGTGAAAGAACAATACAGACTCTGGAGGATATGTTACGTTCATGTGTTATAGATTTCAAGGGAAGTTGGGATAATCACTTACGTCTGATAGAATTTGCATACAACAACAGCTATCACGCTAGTATAGACATGCCGTCTTATAAAGCGTTGTATGGAAGGAAATGCCGAACATTGTTGTGTTGGGATGAGGTAGGCGAACGTCCTCTACTAGGTCACCTGTGACACCCCAAATTCGGGTACTTGAAAGTCTTATTCAGTGCTTCACGATATCAAACATTTCCGTCTTTTATAGCTCCTCAGGCTATTACATACTATAGCATTTTCATTTGCTATTTACATAACATCTTTACCTTGTTATCAAAAGGTTTACATATTCCAATCCTTAACCATTATCAGGTTAGGATTCCAAAAGATATCCCCATGATACTATTAAAAGTGGGGTTCAATTATATTCTACATATACTAACACATTTACAATATTTACATCATCATATGTACACATATATCTTACATAGATCTCCTAACCGATGCTCAGGTATCCCTATCCCAGACTGCAATGGTGGAACGAACCCGCTCCTCCTCAGTAATCGCCATGATCGTAGCATGCGAAATGGAGTACCTAGGCTGCCCTACCTCTTGTGGATGATTCCAGACAGCAGTCTGAACCCTTTCCATGGAAGTAGTATAGAAAAAATTCATCATTTCTTTTTACCTTCTACATTCGCCCAAGCGACCTTCCAGGTGGTGAATGTACCCATTTGATGCTGTCATGATATTTTCCACCTCATGACATTCTTCTTATAGTCCATGGATCTGACCCTCCAGGTATTGGGTCCTATTCTCAGAAACTTGGAGTTTAGCCAGCAATTCAGTGTTCTGATCCATCAAATAATGGACCATTGCCCCAAGTTGAACCATTGCCTCCTCTATATCATTTTGTTGAGGTCCAGCATTAGGTACTTCATTAATCTCCTCTGCCGGGTCCTCCTCCTCAACTACAAGCTCAGAATTTAAATCTATAACTTGGACTGAGGCTATATGCGGTGGAGTGATCTGCTCCTCATTATTAATTAATTCTTCTTGAACTCCAGCCATCCTATACACAAACAAATAACTTGATTACTACATAATACAAGTTAAATATATAACAAATAACATATAACAATTATTTTTAAATTATTTTCATTTACATTTTATAATGAACTTCCACAGTCCATCTCTTTCCAAGTCTATGTGAGTTATTTATTTTATGACTGTCTCACTAACTTAAAGTTATAATCCAAGGTTCCCATCAAAAGGCTTCTAACTTAAAGCTTTGATACCAACCTGTGACACCCCCAAATTCGGATACTTGAAACCCTTATTCAGTACTTCACGATATGTCTTTGATAGCTCCTCTGGCAACAAACTACTGCAGAAGTAGTTAAGTTGATACGAATGCTACTAATAGCGGCTCAAGATCGTCAGAAAAAGTATGTAGATTTGCATAGACAGAAGAGAGATTTTGAAGTCGGATCACATAGGTTTCTGAAAGTATCTCCTTGGAAAGGAAAGATATGTTTCAGAAAGAAAGGGAAGTTGAGTCCTCGTTTTATAGGACCGTTTGAGATATTAAGAAAAGTGGGAGAGATAGCTTATGAAGTAGCCTTACCTCCAGAACTAGAGCATGTCCACAATGTGTTTCACGTGTCGGTCTTACGACCATACAAGCCAGATTATAAACATGTGATAGAATATGAGCCTATCCAATTTGAGAAAGATTTAACCTATGAAAAGGTTCCTGTGTAAATATTGGATAGGAAAGAGCAAATTTTGCAAAATAAGATAATACCTTCAGTAAAGGTATTGTGGAGAAACCACAGCGCTGAAGAAGCAACGTGGAAGTTAGAAAAAAGAATGAAAAAGAGTTGTCCGCATTTGTTCGGGTAATCTTATTTTGCGATTCCAAGGACGAAATCTTTATAAGGGAGGAAAAATGTAGCGAATTGCATTTTCTTGAGTGAATAAAATAAGAATTTACTGGAATAAATTTTTATTTTATTTAAGTATGTGTTATTATATTGCATATATTATCATGAGCAATATAATATGTGATATGGTGTTATGACAAGTATACTAATTAATATTTATTATATTGTGAGAAGCAATTTATGATGTAAAAGAAATCAAACTATGAAAATATTTGATCTATTGTATCGCTTATATAAAATTATTTACGGCAAACAAAATATGGGAACAAGACGTGAGAAATATATTTAAGTATATTTGTTACGTGAATATGTGGGCAAGTTAATTAAAAATACATTTGATGTATTTTTGTAAATATTAGGGTAAATTATGATAAATAAATTATTTTAATAAAATAAAATATTTATGTCCATTTTGATGGAAATAATTTATGAAAATTTTATTGGAATTGCTGGAGTGCATTTGATATTTTATAAATATAGTATATAAGATGCGATAAGTACGGAGAGGGAATAAATGGGTTATATTTATGTGATAATCCAAACACAACCTTAAGTTAAAATTATCAGAAGTAAAATAGCAGCATGAGCTGTCATTAATTTGGGGGAAATTAACTAAGTCAGTTTTGGCAAGGAGGAGTTATCCTTATACAAACCCGTATAGGCTTCTGATTTGATCTGGCTATAGTGTGAGAAGCTAATATTTTACTTCATGAGATGCAAGAGTAGAGATTTATAAGAAGAAAATCAAAACACATCCTAAAGCTCCCTTACATTTTCTATCTCCACCTGCCCCATCCCCTCCCAAACAAATTTCAAAATTTCTTTTCGGTTAGAGCAAGAAAGAGGAAAGTTTCATGATTTGTGTGGTGTTGTTGGAATTGGCATTTAAGGGATAACAAGAGCTTATAAACAAGCAGACATAAGGTATTTAACTTGTCTTAATTATATTTTAGAATAGAATGTAGCTAGACACACTTAGTCAACAAGGAGACAGTTTTGGCTATAACAGAAAAACAAGAGTATTTAACACTTTTGTATACAAGAATAAAGTTACAAAATGTTATTGAAACTATAAATTACTCAACCAAGTTGTGAATATCCCAAAACATAAAAGAACATAGAAAGGGACTATTTTGGGTATAGTCTTAAAACATGTTAGCCCTAGCACACTAATTAATATGAATGAATCTTTAAGATACTCAAAATTTGTATAATTGAGTTAGCAAACTTTGAAATAGAGCTAGTATAAATGGGTATCTTATGTTGACATTATTAAACCAAATTGGGTTTAATAAAGCCTCAGAGAGATGCCTTGAGTATCACTAAGGGAATCAAGAATGGATAAAGCAATAACAACTTGAAATGAATCTATAATCAAAGGAAAGACTAAAAACTAATCATACAAAGTAAAGATACCCTCAAAATATAAAATAAATTACGAAGGCATCCTGTATGATAAGAGTTGAGTAAGGAAGCATGAAGTGCTTATGTTCTAAATCATGAGTAAGATGTAAGTGATAACTATACTGTGATTCTTATTGCATGTTATAAGTATGTTAAACCATATCAAAGTGAAAAATGACTATTTTGAAAACATGGATGAGGTATTTGAAAAATGTATAGAATATCTCGAATAAACAAACATGAACTAAAAACATAATCACTGTAATTATGTGATATGTGAACATACAAGCTATATAACTTGGCTATATGGCTAATATGCTTGTAAATGCAAATACTTGTGTAGGATCTGTGAGAACACACAAGTTAAAATAAATTTGTATCAATAATCTACAGACAAGGCAAGTATCTAAATCTTACTCTTTATTGAGCAAGTATTCTGAGATTATTCATATATGGACAGGTTCTCTAAATTTTGAACTGTCTTTCATTATTTATGAATAATATAAGGTTAAATAACTTTTTTATTCCAATCAGTTTCAAAAGATTGGGTGATGTATTTTCATATATATCAAATGAAATTCAATATGCATGAGTAGATCGCAACGAAGTCTGAGCCATTCCTTCTGGCCAGACACAGATGTAAAATATTTTAATTTCTTTACAGTTTTGATTCACTGTCAAAGCATGCTTCAAAGAGAACATTTATTGCTTGTTGAGCCATTAAAGAATGCTATTACTTGCTGAGCAATTGAATGCTCATACTTGTTTCGTTATAAATGTTTTTAGCTGAGCAGATTCAAGTGGAAGGGTCTAGTAGAGACGAGTTCTGTAATCTGATTTTTAGAATTTCTTGAGGGTTGGTGATATGTGATTAAAAGTTATAAGAGAGGATTTCTAATGAAATCTGGATTGTTGTCATGACTGAATGTTCAAGAAATTTTGAGTATTAAACGATGTCTACTACTTGTTTGATAAAATTATTCAAAAGACTATAATTTGCTAGAAGTTGATAATTTGTTAATTAAATGAATAGGTTAGCTTATGAACAAGATCATGAACAAGATTGATGTTATAACTCAAGTAAATTAGAATGTTTGGTATACCTTTGAAATGATTTTGGGTAGGAATTTTTAAGATCTGCCAAAGAAGAGAAGCAGCATATGTGGTATGAAGCCATGATAAGCGTGTGCAAGACCACTTCCAAGCTTGAGACCCAGTAGTAGGCTACTTGCCGATCTATGATCATTTCAAGATGTTTTATTCAAGTATTGAGTATTTGGGCATATTTGTTTAAGTACTCTAGACTCTAATATAAGTTCTAGTTGATGTAAAATATATCCATGAGGGATTTTGCTGAGTTTGGTATGAAATAACAAGAAAAGTTATATGAAAATAAATTCTTTTGAGAAACTAATCTCGAATGTAACTAGAAAGAGTTCCACCCTGGTTTAAGACCCTTACAACATGAGATAACATGAATAGGAAAACCTTATCATGATAGAAAAATGACCAGAGCAAGGAAAAGCTCAATCTTGGTCATCAGCCAGAGTGGCGTGGCTGCGCCACTTCTAGGTTAAGAGGCAGTGCAGCTGCACCATGCTGTAGTATTGCCAAGACAAGTTTGATATTGAACTGACCCTTGTATCATTCACAGGTGAGTCTCTTAAGTCTCCTTGCACATCAACTGATATGTATAAGTTAACTAAACCTAATAGGGCTGTATCAAAGCTAAGTTTTTCAAAAGAATAGCAAACAAATGCTAATGTTATAAAAGACAAGATAGAATTGATGTAAATTATATTTACATGAAATGTGATTGACTGATGGGTGAATATGTATGATTATGCTATTATGTAGGAAAACTTCAAGCGCAGGTAGTTCTATAAGAATAATCAATGCTCGATATGAATTCAATGAATTCAATATGGATTCTATATGAATTCAATATGGATTCAATATGAATTCCTATTTGTTATATGAATTCAATATGGATGGTTGATAAACTATACTTCAATGAACATGCGATATATATATGATGTGTATATTGTGACGCCCCCAAAAATAGGTATTCATCACCCATCTTGAGTCGCCAAATACATGGTACAGAATTCAAATATAACTTAATAATACAGCTGTCGTGTAAAATACGACAAAACATAAACTGAGAGTTTTAATAAGAATATTGTCATCTAGACAATATTCATACCCAATGGAGTCCTCATTACATTTATTGTCACACTATTTAACAGAATAGTGAGGACTACTAATGCTATCATCTGGACCGTCACTCCGTTCCCCGACTAGTCCCGGCTACGTTCTCATTTCCTGAAGAGAACAGTGAAAGAAAGGGTGAGCTCAACTAGCCCAGTAAGAAATATTATGACTAAGATAATGTAGAATAAATTATCATTAGTCTTCAATAATGTTAAATTGATAAAATACCATAGACATCAAGTTTAACTGCAGTGGAACAAGCAATCCATTAGAAAAGGCAAGTAGAGAATAAAATCTACTATCTTCTATTATTTAAAAAGGTTTTTCATCAATTTTTATCGCTGAGACTCAGCTTAATAAATAAACAACATCTTCGAATCATTCCTATACTACGGGCCAAGGATATTCTTTAAATCATCAATGGTCATGACTATACTGAATAATCCCTAGTCATAATCATACCAAGTCCATCTCTGCACGTAAGCCAAAGATATACAACTATAAAACCAACAACCAACAGTCCATCTTTGCACGTAAGCCAAAGATATACAATTCAATAATCCACAGTCCATCTTTGCACGTAAGCCAAGATAACTTTTATCACCATATAAGCATGAGGATGATGACAATTATATAAACATTAATCAACTGAAAACAAGGATAAATATTAAAGACTTTAAATTTATCCAAATATTATCAATCACATAATAAATTCATAATCTAATATTATTAATATCATAACAATATTTTAATCACGTCTTAAACTTATAAACAATTTATTTCAATTGTTTATACTTTACCAAATAATGCATTTAATCATTCAAAAATGCCATACTCATAAGATTTCATCACCAATGATCAAATCCACTTATCAAAAATCAGATATACCTTATATAGGATTTTCAAGCCATAAAATCCTATTTTCCAACTTTGTTACTTCACATAACATATTTAACTCATATGTTCGTAACTAAATAATTTTCATGAAAAATACCAAATCAGTCCCAAAAATATTTCTTTTCTGGGATTTAGCAGAATATAGTCCCATAATGAACATATATTTTTTTCAGAAATTTTAAAATTCATTTTCTATTTTTCAAAAATCAATTTCTAATTAATTCCTTAAGAAATTAGCTACCTCAAGTTTAACTCCAGAAATTCTCAAATCTTGGCAGGATCTTACACATGTTAACGTGAGCTTCCAGTTTAAATTTTATGGTCATCGGAGTTATAGAACTCCGGTTATAGCGTTTTTCGTCGTAAAAACCTAAATATTGAAATGGTCATAACTTGCTCATTTTAAGTTGGAATGAACTCATTTTTGGACAGGAGGTACTTTATACCATATACTTTCAAGTCCCAAAAGGTTGGAATTTTTCTCATAAATTAAGTGGCCGAAATAACCCTTTTAAGTTTCTGGGCAGTAGCATTTTTCTCTTTTGCAGCTTTGGACTCCTTTGCTAAAAACAGTCCACACGAAAATCTAGAACACCTTTTTCAGTGATTCTACTTGGATAAGTTATATAACTCATAGATCTAACTCTAGAACTTAACCACACTCAAAAATTCGAAATATAATAGGAGATATGGTCAATTGAATTTCATGTTCCATTTTCACCAAAATCTAATTTTTCAACCCTTTGTGATTTCCAAGAAACTTTCATGTTTTCACATAATAACCAACATAACTCATCATAACACTTACTAATACCACATATACCCATGATTTTCATCAGTCCAATGCTTTTATTATGACTCTCATCATAATCAACGTAAACAGATCATTTCCACAATTTAATAAGGAATGAATACAAAGGATCATTCACCATGCATGTGGTAATTCACATGACAAGGGTTATTCCAATAGAATAATAAAGAATGAAATAACGAAAGGATTCACCATGCATGCGATAGAGACCGCAAGACAGGTTATTCCCAATAGAATAATAAAGAAGCGGAACCCGGTCGGTATGATCGCAAGACCGACAAGATATTCCAATGAATAATAAAGAAAGAAACCGAATGTCGACGAAGTTCGCACCGACATGATATTCCAATAGAATAATAAATAATGGAACCAGGTCCGGCGTAAATGCACAAACAGGATATTCCGACAGAATAATAAATAATGGAACCAGGTCCGGCGTAAAATGCACAGACAGGATATTCCGACAGAATAGTAAAAAATGGAATAATAGAAGAATTTCACCATGTATGCAGTACTTTGCATATACAGGTTATTCCAAGATAATAATAAAGAATGGAATAACAGAAGAAGTTCACCATGTATGCGATTTTCACATAAGCAGTTATTCCAACATAATAATAAAGAATGGAATAACGTGAAGTTCTCTTCATGAATAAAAAGAAATAATACCCTTACCTCAAAAAAAAAGCTGAATCTTTGGAATAGTGAGGTAGCAAACTTCTCTTCTTCTTTCTCTCTATAATAATTGCTTTATAGCTTTTGTGAATTGGTGAGAAATGAAGGAAGAATGAGCTTCTATTTATAGGAAAATATAGTTTCGATAATTGCACGTTTTGGGGCTCGAAATATTACAGTACAATACCTCTAACTTTTCTTTCAATTTTTAATTCAGCATCCAAGTATTATCAAACTTGCACCACCTCCCCTAATAGTAAATCATGTGAATCAATAGTAAATCATGTGACTCAATAGTTCTAAACATGTGAAAAAATTAATTACAGTATAATATATCCATCTATACCTCCATTTTTAACTTAGTCATGCAAGTATCATCAATCTTGCACCAACTCCCCTAATAGTATAAGAATGTGATTCAATAGTACACATATGTTAACAAATAGTTATATGAGCATGTGAATTAGTAGCAATTAATTGCTCATTTACCCGATTAGTCAATATAACTTCCAGACATCAATTTCTATCGAAATAAATGTCGATTTTCACTAACACTAACAATCCCAACACAATGGAAATATTTTTCTCAAAAATTTCATTTTTGAAATTTCGAAGTTAGACTTTTTCCAAAAAAGTCAACTGTTGACTTTTTTTGACCAAAAAGTCAACCTCGTAAAATTTTGTTTTTATAGTCTATTTTTACTAATTTCATCGTTCTGAACTCAAATTGCACGTCCGCGTCTCCAAATTCAACTCCGAACTCAAATTCGATTATAATAACTTTCATCATTAATATCATAACTCACAATATTTAACAACCAGGTCGTTCCCAAGAAAGTGGGGGCTTTTCAATAAGGATTTCTCCCTATTGGCGCACAATTAGGTGACCAAACCTCTCCTTGACAGAACTTCTAGACATTGTAAATATTGAAATTTAATAATATGAATAACTTTGTTGTCTCAATTATTGATTTAATAATATATCATATAATGCGATGATAATCTTGTGACAATAATCAAATCAATAATATGAGAGATATGATCAAAGCAATTACTATAGCAATAATTGAGTATAATCGGTGACTTCTCACGTAAGCATCAATAATCAATACTGAGTGTCTTTATATCTGCAACCACGCCATTATTACGCCATATTCTGGTAAAACTTCCGCCGTTATTTTCATAAAAAATATTTTTATCGTTTTCTCAATCCGACAATAATTCCATTGTGGGGTCCACTGATGATTGTGTAATCATCATTTAATATTCCCCGTTAAAACGAATATTCCCCGACCAATCGAATATTATATAACAACTTGCGTACTTTGTAAAATTTATAAATATTACCCATAACTATAACGTTATCTCAAATCCACACCAAAATTTTGAAAAAAATATTTCGAGAAAATTAAATCTTTATTCGTAAAATCTAGGGTCTCACATATATGAATCTCGAAAGTCAAATTATGACTATATTTGGTTGAGTTATGGAACTCAATTTGTGATATGTGATATATCAGGCATGTGGAACTTATATTTATCTTAAATTAATACTTATGCTGAGTTTGAAATCTTATAACTATTTTAAATTGAGATATATGCTGACCATGAGATTATGTGCTATATGATGCATGAAAACTGTTGGATTTGCTGAGCTGTCGAGCTCAATCTTGCAAAAATAAACTTTTTGCAGGTTAATGATACAATACAACAATGCTTGCTATTTGGATGATATGGAAAAGAAGACGTGCAAGAGAATCTTGTTTTCTTTATTTTGAAACTTAGATGGTACTATGATAATGATGTATAAGATATAACTGTATAAATTTCTAAGATGTTCAATGTATGGAAATGTTCATTTTGAAACGAGAATGTATTTTGGTGATTGTTTGTATATAAGCTAGACAGGTGAAACATTAATATATAAAGATGATAAGCCACTTGAACTTTTACAGATCATTTACTTTGCTAATACATGGGACATAAAGGTTGCGATTCGGAGAACGCAAGAAAGATGAAATAAATTTTTTAATATATTTTCAGCTGATATTGCATCTAATTTTGATGTAAGGTTGAACTTAAATACTATTGAACGCAAAAGGTCGAGACTAATATTAATTCTAATATTGGGTTAAGTTGATTCCTATTTTGGGGCGTCACATCATTTATTATTTATGCACAATGTAATATGTATGTATATATGTATGTATATATTGTGGTGAATATATTTAAATATATTTACTACGTGTAAATAAATTGCTGGACCCATATTAAAATGATTTATATAATTATTTTAATATAGTGGGCTTAGTATATTAAATTGAAGTATACAAAATATTTCGTATGCATTGAAAAGAATGTAATAAAATAGTTTGTGATAATAAATGATTTTAATATAAAATAAATTAATTTATTAAATAAAATATTTTATTTAATAAATAGTTTTCATTTTGATGGAAATGATTTATGTATATTTTGTCCTAACATGTAAAGTATATAATGTATATTTAATGTGCATGATATTTGGTGCGATAAGTATGGAGGGTATTAAATAAAGAATTGAAATTATACTATAAAACAAACATGATGTGCTTGACTAAAAAGTTCAGTCATTAAGTTAAAAGCATGAGCTGGGAGGTTAAGATGAGCTGGTAAAATTGAAGAAGGAGCTGGCAGGTTGTAAATTAGTAGGCCTTAATATATACTCAGTATAGCTACAATTCATAAGAAGCAAGGAACGACTCTACTATATAAACTTAAGCTTCATTTCTCTATTCTCTGTTGTTCTCTCTATTCTAGTTAAAGCCTTTCATAATTCTATATTAGCTATACAAAAGAAGAGAATTCTGATTAAAGAATTAAGATGTGAGGTAAAAAAAGAATTGAACCAAGCTTAACTCAATCATCTGAGCAAGAATTCTGCAAAACAAGAGGTAAAATCTTATTTTTTGTTATATATAGAAAAGCTGGGTAGGAGGAATTGATAAAAATTGAACAAGTGTGGTTGATATATGAAATAGGGTATGATTTCCATAAGAAATCTAGGTTTAGTTCTGTATAAAATGTTATAAAACTTGAGTTTTAAATAATATACCTTCAAGTTATTTGTCAAATTGCTTATAAGAAATTCTCTTCTAAAGTTTTCAACAGTAAGAGAATTAGTAGTATCTAAGGTGTTTGTAATATTGGAAATCAGTCTCTGATCATATGAATATTGAGTGAATGAAAGCTAGCAAGCTAAGTAGAGGGTGCTAGATTCTACAGAAACAGAACCAGCCCTGCTTGCGTTTGAAGTCGCAGCGGCGCAGCTGCGCCAATCGTAAGAACCGTGAATTTCATGAAATAAATATTATTTTGATATAATAAAAAAAATGAATATTTAATCGAATATAAATATTGATGTTTTGTGAGATGAGTAATTCAATTAATTTAAATTGAATTTCTATGAGAATTGAGAATTATGAAATGTCTTGTGTGGCATGAGAATGAAAATTTGAATGGTTTAATTAAAGAATAAATAAATTGAGAAGTGAATAATTAATTAATGTCGACGTCGGGATTTTTGAGTGTCCCTTTTCGTTACTTGTTCTTTGGTGTTCTCATGTTAATGTGAGATTTGTTTGAAAAAACAAGTGAAAAAGGTCCGATATGTATAATGTCGACGATTGACTTTAAGAGTCGCCAGTTGGTGTATTTAACTGGTTGCACCAACGCAACCGAAAAAAGTTTGCACATTGACCCAGTGAATTGACACTGCTAAACGGGTTTGTGAAATCGAGAGTTATTTTGGGTCCGGGGGCTTGATTATGCGGAGGGAAGGTGTTAGGCACTCCCCGACATCCGTGTTACCACGGTGACCGCCACTTCTCAAAGAAATTGTTATATGAATGTGTGTGTGTAGATCAATGTGCAATTATTTGAAAGTAGTGCGAGGCCTCGTTCACACCTATATACAAGGGTTTGAATTTTTTTTAGAAAAATTCAATTTTAACCACAAGATAGCAATGAAGTTTTGTAAAAGAGGTTTTTCAAACCCTGTGCTCAATAGGAATTGAGACCTTTTCATACTTTCATTTTATTATTAAATGTTAAACATTGTTGCTTTTTTATTTTGAGATGTGAAGCATTCTCGAGAAAAATAATATCTGACAATCTTAGAACTCTTCACGGGCATGACAGCTATCCAAGGAAATTCAGACATTGTAAGATAATGTACAAGTTGCTTACAACCATAAAATGTCCATCATGGTAACCGAATCTAGATTCAATAAACTGAACCTGTGATCACATGATTCCTAGGCTCACATGATACTGCAATTTTGTATGGAAAGCGATAGCGATTATATATATATAAAAGCGGTATATATATATATATATATATATATATATATATATATATATATATATATATATATATGCATATGATCAACCGTCACGAAAGTAAACTCCAAGCGGGACAAAATGTAAATAAAGTTGTAAAAGCGATCAACCGCCACGAAGTAAACTCTGTAGGGACTGAATGTAAATAAAAGTGTAAAAGGCCACGAAGTGAACTCCAGCCTGATGTAAAATGTAAATATATATATATATATATACAAATATATATATATAAAGCGATGAACGACTGGATGTAAATCCAGGCTCATCGGATATGTCCGGAAATTAATTATATATATTTATATATATATATAAGCGAATAAACGCACAGAGATGTAAAATTCAGGCTCATCAAGATATGTCGACAACAGATATATATAATTATATATATATATATATATATATATATAAATATATAAAAAATAAATGCTCTGGGCATCAAGTCTAGGCTCAATCAAGGCATAACTCGATAATGTTAGTCCATATATATGAAATATATACATATATTAGTCTATATATACAGACATAAATGAAAATTATGGACCGAAGTCCGGGCAAATGCACACAACACGACTCTCAATGTGTAGAACAGTGTGTGCTATATGAGAAAGAGGCTTTATAGAATGTAAGAAGGCTTATAGTGGGCTGCCAAAGTAGACTTCTATGACTTTAAATGGATAAACACTCAGCTCCCGCCGGATAAAAGATAGCTATATGTGAGCTAACTAGTGTTTAAAGAAGAGGAAACACTCAAAAGATGTGTATGCAGAGTAAAATGGACAGGGCTTCCTCGCCTTTTTCCTTCTCTCTCTCTTCTCAAATTGCTGACCCAAGCCTTGTATATATAGACGGATGGCCGCAGCAGTACACTACACTGCAAGGTAAATGAATAATACCTACCGGTACTGGTCGTGATGCATCTGAGGCTCGCGGGTCCCGTCGTCTTGTAGTACATGTACTCGTGCACTATAATGTCCGCTCGAACTTGCAGAACTTCAATCCGAGCATCCAAACAAAGTATATCTGTACTTCTTTGGATCGCTTGTATTGACAGTTACATAATGACATGGATTAGAGGTTGTACGAAGTCAGGAAGAGGGGTCTATGCCCATGGTCTTCAAGCTTCAAATTCTATCCAAAGTACTGCCACACGTAATAGTCACTCGGGATTGTCACTCCTCGGTTCTTGTGGGACATTGTTGGATGTATGTATGTATGAGGTGTTAAGACGACGTGCCATTATCGAAGGAACAAGATTATGTTTGACTCCTCGTCGGGGTTATCTCCGGTTTGAGTTAAAAGTAGACGTTGCTCAGGCTTACATTTGAGATTGGACTACTTGTTGGTATACCGCAATATCATCTTGTTAACATGGTCAGATGACGTTTTGACTCCTCACCGGGGTTATCGCCGGTTTAAGCGGAAAGCAGACGTTGCTCAGGGTTACATCTGAGATTGGACTGCCTATTTGTATGCCTCACTATCATCTATGGGTGTTCTATGCACTTTGTTGTTAGTCCGTGAGTTCGAGGTATGTGTGCCTCGACTGAGAGGTCTCGAGCCTGAAGCTGATCGCATGTGTTTGAAACAAGCATTTCTGGGGTTATCATTGAATCGCAATGGCATCCTTGGGGCTATCACCAAGGATGGGGTTTCTACTCCAGTGTTGTCTCTCGGTCTGGCCCGAACGTCATGGTGTTATTGCAGAGACAAAATCGTTCTCCCGGTGTTGTTCTTGCTTTTGATCTGCATATCTCGGGGTTATTTCCGAGATTGGAAATGACATTCCCGGTTTGTGTTCCGGTGTTGACATGACGTTCCCAGTTTGTGTTCCGAGTTGGAGCTGAACTTTCGGTAGTATTCGGAATGGTTGTAGGTGGTCTTTCAGGGTTATCTCCAAAAGACGAATCTACCCTCTACAATGTTAGTAATAGGAGTGCAAAAAATTTCGAGTGTCTATAGATGCCCCTTTTTATCATATTCATGCAATGAAAGGCATGGATAGGATAAAGAATACTAGACACTTGAAATGCAAGCAAGGTAAACATGATGCTATATGCAGCAACATGATGCAAATGCATGAATGATTGTCAAGTAATCCTATTGGGATGACAATCAGTGATGGCTCGGACATGCGATCCAAGTCTTCAAGGATGTTGACGTTGGGACTACCACCAAAGTCTTGAATCCTAGACACTGGCCTATATTCCATAGAGGTACCTCTTGTGTGGAAGAGATCTGTGGGAATAAAGCTTTGTCTGTTTGAGGATGTGTATAACATGTTCCCTCATCTTTATCGAAGTTCTTGCCAATAGTTACATTCTTATCGGTATTGCTCGATCTTGACCGATGTGTGTATCAACGGATAAATCCCTCTTTGGGTGCATTGTTAAGGTACACTTGACCTTCATTGATGTATGTGTCAATGGTAGCATTGCGTTGTAACCCCCGCCGGGGATACGTAGCTAAGTTGCTTCGATAGGTTTACTTGCCATCGGTTGACATGACGTCAAGGTTTCTTGACCTTCATTGATGTGTGTATCAATGGTTGCATTGCGTTGTAACCCCCGCCGGGGATACGTAGATGCTTGAAGTATGTGCGTTGTGACCCCCGCCGGGGAGGTGTAGATGTTTGATAACTTCGGCGTTGTAACCCCTGCTGGGGAGGTTTGATATTTCATAATTTTATAACAGTAACCCTCATTGGGATTGTTTATGGTTGTGACCCTGCAAATGATGGCATCGAACCTTTATGGGGTATTGCTGAGCATGGTTTGTGAAAGCTGAACTCATTGGTATAGTATACCCTGCATTCAGGCGAATACTAATGAGGCGACGAGAGTTTAACTCTGACCGAGGAGAAACCAGGATTTCAAGCTATTCCGCTCAATCGCGTAGCATTTTTTATTCCTGATTTGGCCTTTTTAACTTGTGAGACCTCCTTTGAAACTCTAATTGGAGTGAGCCGGAGGTGTGGGACCCATGTAGGGGGGCCGGTATACTACGGGGTCATGAGTTAGCTCATGCCACAACCGTGTCTTATGTATAGGTGGTCAGTTGCTTTCATAAGTCATTTTAAGTTCTTGTGAATAAGGAAATTCGAGAGCTCTTCTTCAGATCTGCTGAGTTCGGGCAACTTTCTGCATATTCTATCACCGTACAAGCGTTCTTCACTGTCCTGGTAACACATGCATGTATTTTTTTCCAATTTCTATCATTTGGAAAATGACTTATCACATGAAATGCATTTAGACACATAATAGTGAATATGCATGCTGATATGACTTGATAAAAAATATTCAACATAGTAAATGTTAGTATTAAACCATGCTGAACATAATGATGTAAAAAAATTTGACTTTTGAAGCAGTCAAATTGGCACCTTTTACTGTCATTTCTTATCCTATCTGAGGATAAATGAGTAAAGGTAGAATAGTAAAATAATCACAGTAATTAGAGTACACTTACGGATTTTACTATGATGTGATGAATGTACATCTGAGGATGTATATGGTATGCAGTATAGGTGTGCTATTGAATGGCTACCTAGTCATGCCTATGTGCAATGTGGGATAGTCCCATTTACAAAGGGGGCTATGGCAAAATTTTCCCAAAATGTAGGTATTGGGTAGTTATGCATTTTAAACTCTCTAGAGATGTATGTTAAAATAATGCATGTATGCATGTAATCATAGAATGCATTTTGGAAAAGACTCTGGGTAAGAAATTACCACACCCTTTCTGAGGTGATTTGGAGACTTGCTGTCCAGATATTATGGATCCAGATCAGCCGAGTAGTTCCCGTAGGACCACTTCTGGTGTACGGAGGAGGGCTTTTGAAGAGCCTCAGCGCCATTCCGTGAGACAGCCTCGTCGTTTGGCGGAGGCGGTGATACGTCCTATTCGGGTTGAGGTGCTGAATGTCGAGGACGAGGAGGAGGATGTACCGTTCGAGGTTCCCGCTCCTGCTGTACGTGTTCCCCGTAGGGAATTGCCAGGTATTAAAGTGGCGAACCCAGATCTTCTGGGTGACTTGAGTAGGCATCCTTCAGTATACCTGCACACAAACGAGATATGAAGTTAGATCTTTAATCTTCCTTATTTCCTATTGATGAGGAGTCAAGGAGTTTGATGTTGATCTTCATATGATGTAGGTTCCCGGCTTCACACAGCCTCAAGGGAACTAGTTTAGCATCCACTCTATGTATCAGGCCTTGCATGATGACTATAGAGCGATCGTCTATGGCTGGGGATTCAGGAGGTTCTTCTCCTTTCTACCCCGTCACTGTCCCTGGGGTTACCTCAGGGCATTGTCTGAGCGTTGGTTTCACCAGACTTAGTCACTCCATCTGCTGGATTACGAGGTGATGATGACCCCGATGGATTGGCGGTTTATCACAGGTATGGAGTTTGGAGGGGAGCCGGTGCCTTGCACGTCGGATATCACCTATACTGTCGTCAGATCCTTGTTGGGAGTTTCGGCGGAGGCGCTTCAAGGCGTGGGGCTCGCAGATCTGAGTCCTTTGAGCGTAGATGCTTTATGAAGCGAAATTTGTTGAGTGAGTCCATACTCGGTGATGTGAGAGTCAGGGATCGCATTTTTTGGCGATTGTTCCTGATGATCATTAGGGGCTACTTCATAGCAGATAACTCTTCTACGGTGTCCTTCGCTTTGATCAGCGCCACTCGACACGTGGAGTGTATAGGAGAGTATGATTGGGGTTCCTACACCTTTACCTACTTCCTAAAGGGAATGCGCATGCGATCGCAGGGCTTGACCGAGGCGTGGTTAGGATTTTACCCATTTCTGCGGTGAGTGTTTCTCTTGTCTTTTCCCATGTATAGGTTAAGAGTGTTGGTGACGTGCCAGATGTTTGCCTTTAGGTTGGCGGTTTTTGGCCCATGAGAGGCTTCCTTGTTTGCATCCCATGAGCGTGTTAGGTTTAGACACCTATCCACGAGGACGGAGATGGCATCATTCCATACTGGCGGAGGTCCCTGTTGTTGAGGGTTTCACTCATTGTCGCCTACAGCTTGAGCTATTGACAGCTGATGTCATCACATGGATTCCCTACTCTGGAGAGCATTTGGGAGTTGGCTTTAAGGATGGGTACCATTTGGTAGAGTACGTCATTTCTACCATGCAGGATTCCTCTCTCTTCTGAGATGGAGGATGGGAGCTCTATTTAAGAAAGTGTGCTATTAGGAGCACTACAGGAGAGATCTGTATGCTAATCTTGCCTCCTGCCAGGCGTTATTGGCTTGTTTCGCAGTCACCTGTCGTTGACATCCCATTGTTGGGGATTAACAGTTTTACATTGTCGAGGGCCCCTATTCTCGTGGAGATGTTCCAACATTGGAGGATCCTCGCACCATTGGAGCTCGGACACGCGCCACACAGCTTTATGGGGATATGGTTCCGGGATCCGTGATGATGATTTGGATTGGCTAGCTTTGTGTTAGAGATCCGACTGTGTGACATGATTAATGATTGACTTCGGCAAATGGACCGATCACATCTTTTCATTCGGCATTTGGGCAGAGATCTTGCAGAGGTAGATACTTTTGATCCTTCCAGCTCTGGCGCTGGTGCCTCAGGTGACCCATATGGTTTTCCAGTAGCAGATCCTCCTCATATCGGCCGACATCCCCAGAGATAGAGATCCAGTGACTCAGGAGGAGTTACATCAGGTGGACAGGATCGATGATGTGGACATCGACACTATTGACTTTTTCTGATGTATTTCTCATTATCTCTTTTGATAGGCCTCTTTTAGCTACTGGGTAGCTTCGCCCCATTCTCGCTATATCTTTTGATAGGCCTCTGTTGGATGTTGGGTAGCTTCGCCCCATTTCCCTATATTTTAGCTGTACAGAGATGTATTAGATGATGATATACTTAGGAATGTATGCACAATTTTCCATTCCCTATATTATATTGCCATCTATTATATCATGCATGCTGTTATGTTATGCATATGTATGTATGTACAGAGATATTCAACATTGACCCCTGGATGGTCTTCTAACATGGCCTGTACAGGTTTCTTCTTCGACAGTTAGCCGTATTGATCATACCCCACCATTTGTGGTGGTAGCTGGTATTCGATCATGGTATGATAGTATATCACCATAAGACAGGGTGATCGTAGATGATTTGCTTCAGCATACTATGACCTTACTGATGTTTCAGGTTCCTCCAGGATTTGTAGAGGGCATACTAGAGCACTGGATTCCAGACAGACAGGTATTCCGATTTGGGACCCATGAGTTGACTCATACTTTGGAGGAATATGCACGATTGACGATGCTGCCTCTGGACAGACCTTGCGTGCACATGGTGATGAGAGACATGAGTAGACAGTTCATGACTCTCACATGATTGAGGTGCAGAGTGGTACAGGATGAGATTACATCCGGCCACGTTATATCCCAGCGTTTCTTATTTGACAGGTTTGGCTTTGAGGACAGTTATTCACGGCATTCCGGGGATTTCACCACACCAGAGGATCATTGGCGTTCAGCCAGAGTAGATGTACTGCTTCTATGCGTATTGTCATACGTCTACATGCCGCGGTACGTGGATGAGTTATATATCGGCGTCGTCATGGCAGTGAGAGCTCTCAAGGAGGGTCATACCATCATTCCGATGATCATTGCAGAGACCTTGAGGTTGGCTACATACTGCTGCACTTATCCGACAGGAGTATTCACACGTAGTTTGGTCATGCTGTATGTGTGGTTTATGTCATACTTGAGACCGATTGACACACTTAGACATCATGGGTTTTATTTCACCCATGATATAGCCATGACGTACTCCTTTCAGCCTGTGGGGTGTACAGATGCTGCATCTTGGTCTGCTTTCTTGGCAGAGATTGGAGATCCGTTTGATATATTACCGTGTTCAGGGCTTAGCTCACCCTACAGCTTCATTACTCATGCTCTAGGCATGGATTATCTCCCTCTGGCTGACTTGAGGGGCATGATTTCTTACCACCCACTGGCCGTGATGTGTCAGTTTGACCAGTTTCAGGATTTCCATCCGTATGAGGGGGCAGTGAGTCGGTGCTTCATCGTCACCAGCTTTTTCAAAGGAGATGATCCAAGTTGTATGCCTGTTGGGATCAACGAGAGCTAGCAGAGTTTTCTGTCAGTCATCCAGGTTGTTCTGCAGTGTATTCCGCATGGATGGAGATAGAGATTGCATTGGCTGCGGTAGTATCCACAGTGCAGGGGACTGATTCTGACGATGAGGAGCCTATAGAGGAGGTCACATTCTACCGATGAGTTGATCATTTGGTCGCCACCATTTGTGATGGATTCTCCCACCCCGAGTGTCACTGTTACCCAGTATTCGGCACAACATCTGAAGCAGAGCTTACATCTGATGACCTATGATAGAGATCAGGCTAGGGCCGCGATGTTGACAGCTCTTGATGAGAGAGACGCCGCTCTGTTAAAGAGGGATGAGGCTATATCAGCCAGAGATGCATTGATTGGGGAGCGGGATGCCGCCTTATCTGCTAGGGATGTGGCCATTGCAGATAGCACTTCCATTAGATCCCAGATGACTGTCAGTCTTGCTGATATAAGTGCCTACATTGATGAGCATTCCGCCACCATGCAGTTAGCCTCTGATCTGCTAGCTCGTGTTGATACCCTTGGGTAGGAGCTTCCAGCGTTACCTCCGGCTTCAGAGAGGGATGCTATGTTAGATCTGATAGTCCGCATATATATAGATCTGTAGATAGCTTTGTATTTTCCTGCACAGACTAGCTTAGCCATTTTTGTCATGTACAACACTTATGTATATATCAAACAGTATTATGTATGGCAGGAAAATATATTTTGATTCATTTCCCTTTTAGTTATGCCTTGATACTTGCTTGATATTTGCCTGTTTCTCCAGGGCCTTGTGATCTTGATGCATTCTGAACTTATCCTTGATAGATGGACATTGAGACGTCGTAAGATCTCTCAGAACGGATCATTGATTTCTGAAAATCCCTACCATCCTTGGTGTCTTGGGATTGGTATCTGTATGACAAAGTGGAGAGGAGGGTAGTTTCTTCCTCTCTGAGATTGACCGCACCACAGATGGTCGCCAGTACTTCTATTTGTGAGAAGCCTAGTTAATTCCATCTCTTATGAGTTGGTATTGCTCTTTGAGGCACGATCGCAACTTAGATGGTCACCGAATCTTCTATTTGTGAGAAGAGGTTGGGTAATTCCATCCCTTTGATATGAAATCGATGAAGTGGGGCAAATTGAAGGTTGATCCCAGTACCGTGTGACAAGTATGTTTATTTTGGTAGTGGTTAGACTGCACCATGAATGGTTACCTATGTACTCCTATTGAAGAGGAGATCAAGTCTGCATAGTTCGAACCTAGTGTAAGAGGTTCAATGCTGAATGTGGAAGGCAGAAGGGTGTAGAAGTATTTTTGTTGTTTTTGTTATTTTTGTGAAGAAAGGGTAGAAATGTTTTTGTTGTTTTTTCTTTATTGCGATCGGGCCATATAGAATATGGTTGCCTACGCACTTTGGTATCGTGGGAGATCAGGTCGACATAGTTCGCCCCTCAGGACGAATCGCAGCTGAAGAGAAGCGTGAATCCCATGTGCAGGATATAATGCGGGGAGAAGAAAGTTTAATCCCATAATGGGGATAAACTGCAAGTGTGGAAAAAAGTTTGATCCCGTCTTCAGGACAAACTGCAAGGGTAGAAAAGTTTAATCCCGTCTTTAGGATAAACTGCAGGTGTGAAAAGTTTAGTCTTGTCTTTAGGAGAAACTGCAGGTGTGAAAAGTTTAATCTCGTTTTCAGGAGAAACTGTATTTGAGAAAGGTTTGAAATGAAGTGAAACTAGGCTGCTGGTTTGAAGTGTATATTTCCCTGAGGGGCAGAAGAGTGTGTAAAAGGGAGAGGGTTCAAAACCGGAATGACTGGTGATTTGATGATCAGAACCAGGATGTTCGTTTGATGGTAACTTCAGACATAGTACCGTTTCACGGTGTCCGAGTTGATAAGCTGTGGAAATTCATCGCCATCCATTTCCTGCAACCTGAGAGCACGTCCTGTCAATACTTCTTTGACAACAAATGGGCCTTCCCAGTTAGGAGCGAATTTTCCCTTAGATTGATCTTGGTTGTCAATGATCTTCTTCAAAACCAAGTCATGTTGTTTGAATTGCCATAGTCGAACTTTTCTGTTGTAGGATCGTACGATCCTTTGTTGATATAACTGACCATGGAAGATAGTCGCGGCTCGTCTTTTGTCTATCAGAGACAATTGGTGATACCTGTCTTGTACCTATTGGTCTTCATCCAACTGAGCATCCATCAATACTCTGAGGGATTCCATTTCGACTTCTATAGGGAGCATTGCTTCCATCCCATAGACTAGTGAGTAGGGGGTTGCCCCAGTGGAAGTTCGTATGGAAGTTCTGTAGGCTAATAAAGTTAGAGGCAAGAGGTTAGACCATCCTTTGTGAATGGCGGACATTTTCTGCATGATCTTTTTGATGTTTTTATTATCCGCTTCAACAACACCATTTATCTTTGGTTGGTAGATGACGGAGTTGAGATGTTTGATGTGGAATTTTCTGCATAACTCCTCCATCATTTTGTTGTTGAGGTTCCTAGCATTGTCTGATTCAATGACCTCTGGTTGTCCATATCGACAAACAACATTGTTTCTGATGAAAGTAATGAAGACTTCTTTAGTAACCTTGGGGAAAGAAGCTGCTTCTACCCATTTGGTGAAGTAGTCGATCATGGTGAATATGAATTGATGTCCATTACTGGTTTTGGGCTCGATGGGCTCGATCACGTCCATTCCCCACATTGAGAAGGGCCATGGTGAACTCATATTGTGGAGTTCCCTTGGAGGGGCGTGTATAGCATTCCCATGAATCTGTCATTGATAACACCTCTTGATGTGATCATCACAGTCAGCTTTGAGTGTAAGCCAATAATGTCCCGTTCTGAGAATTTTCTTAATAAGTAGGGGTTCGCTCATGTGAGGGCCACATACTCCACCATGGATCTCATCCATGAGTCTCTGAGCTTGGTCTTTGTCCAGACATCTGAGGAGACCTAATCCTACATCTCTTTTGAGAGTGCATCTCCGCCCAGGTAGAATTTTATAGCAAGTCGATGAATCCGCCTCTTCTCAGTTAGGCTCGCCTCGGCGGGTGTAGATCCATCTCCCAGATACTCCTTGATGTGTTGGTACCAAGGGTTATGGATGAGAGGTAGTTCATCCGATACTTCTCCGACGTAATTCCCATAGACTGGGACTTTTTGCAGAGCAAACGTGATGCTTGGCATGTTTTCCTTGTCAGGTATGTAAACCAAGGAGGCCAATGTTGTTAATGCATCTGCAAAGTCATTCCTATTATGAGGAACATGTATAAAGGAGATTTCTTCGAACTCCAAAGCCATTTGTAGAACCTGCCGATGGTAAGGCAGCAAATATAATTCTTTGGTTTGATAGATTCCCGTGGATTATTTGATTACCAATTCGGAATCCCCAAAGACAGTTAACCGCCTGATGCCCATTGAACGGGCAAGTTTGAGCCCCATGATACAACCTTCATACTCAGCTGTGTTGTTGGTGCTAACAAACTACAATTTGACGGCGTTGGGATCTTTTTCTCTCGTCATCGGATATTAAAATCGCTCCATCCGAGAGCTTTCGAGTTAATACCCATCAAAATACATTCTCTACGTATGGCATGTATTGTACTGATGTTGTAGTTGAACTGTCATTACCCCTTCGTCGAGAAAGTATATTTCTACGGGTTTGTAATCCCCTGCAGGTGCGGCAGCTAGTTGATCCACAATTCCTTGACCTTTGACAGACTTTTGCGTCACGTAGACGATGTCAAATTGCTGTAGGATCAACTGCCATCTGGACAGTCGACAATTTAGTATGGGCTTGCTGAACACATACTTGAGAGGATCCACGCAGGATATGAGATGGGTTGTGTGACCATGAAGGTAATGCTGTAACCTCATGGAAGCCCATGCCAAAGCACAACAAGTCTTCTCAATCAGAGTGTACTTGTGTTCACCGATCTTTGAATCTTTTCTTTGAGGTAATAGATAGCTCGTTCTTGGCCTTTATTGTCTTTTGCCCAAAGATACAACCCATGGCATTGTCATTTATGGACAGGTACATGAACAGGGGAACATCATCCCTGGGAGGTACCAAAATAGGAGCGTTGATCAGCTGCTCCTTAATTATGAGGAAGGCTTTTTGGCACTCATCATTCCATTTCATGGAGGAGTTCTTCCTTAACAACTTAAAGATTGGCTCACAGGTTGCCATGAGTTGAGAAATGAATCTGCTAATGAAGTTGATTCTTCCCAAAAATCCCCGTATTTCCTTCTCTGTCTGAGGAATGGGCATTTCCTTGATGGCCTAGATTTTGGTAGGATCCCGTTCAATCCCTTTGTGGCTGACTAGGAAGCCTAGCAACTTGCCTAATTTAACACCAAAGGCGCACTTGGCGGGATTCAACTTTAATTTGTACTTACGCAACTTGTTGAAAAGCTTTTTGAGATGGTCTAAATGGTTATCCTCCTTCTGGGATTTGACAATGAAGTCATCCACGTAGATCTCTATCTCTTTGTGCATTAAATCATGGAAAAGAGCCATCATAGCTCGCTGGTAGGTTGCCCCGGCATTGATGAGGCCGAATGACAATCGTCTGTAACAAAAGGTTCCCCAAGGCGTGATGAAAACAGTTTTCTCACGATCTTCCTCAGCGACCATAATTTGATGGTACCCCGCAAAGCAATCAAAAAAGGAGTACATGCCGTATTGAGAAGTATTGTCAATAAGAATGTGGATAAAAGGCATGGGAAAGCTATCTTTATGGCAAGCTTTGTTTAAATCCCGATAATCCACGCAGACTCGCACCTTTCCCCCTGGTTTAGGTACGGGAACAATGTTGGATATCCACTCCGGATATGTAGACACCATGATGATGCCAGCTTGAAATTGTTTCACAATTTCTTCTTTAACCTTTAAACTCCACTCAGGTTTCAATCGCCTGAGCTTTTGCCTAACTGGCTTGAACCCTTCTTTAATGGGAAGGCGATGAAGAACAATGTCAGTGGACAGACCCACCATGTCTTCACGAGACCATGCAAACACATCCTAGAATTGGGTTAATAGTGCAACCATGTCATTCCGTTGATTTGTGGTAAGGTCTGAACCAATCTGAATTAGCTTAGGGTTGTTTAAGGTTCCAAGATTGAAAGGAGTGGTTTGATCAAGATTGGGTTTGGGTTTGTCTGCGACCCATTCCTTAATCTCTTGAGGTGTCTCAATGTCCTCTTGGATGTCCATCAAGTCTGAGTCCAACTTTGCATCAAAGTTACAGCCCTTGTGGAGAGAAGGCACCTCATCAACAAATACAGACACATCTAAATTTAGAGTCTTGAAACAAAATATGCTTTCACTTAATATATGCAACTATTCGATCATACAAAAGTGTTAGGATGTACATGGTAAAATAACTGCTAATGCTGTAAAGAAAAGCAAGCAATTAAAGTTATCTGCAGGGTAGAGGGATTTTTCTACCCATTTTACCCTCGTTGACCAATGCATGGAGTGCTGCTCCAATTATCGAAGAAAAAGTCCTGAAGGACTGCAGTGATGGAAGGATCGTCAGTGTCTTCCTTTTCCTGAATGATAACCATGACATCTGGGTAATCATTGTCTGGGGTGTATCTGTTTGTGTGTTCATCATGAACAATGACGCGAATGCCTGCCATCATCAAGGAAAGGTTATGTTTACGTTTCCATTCCTTTTCTTCCGCCTCGGGATCAGGAATCAACACCTCTTTAGCTTTGATTGGCACTGGATTTGGAAATAGCATAGCCACAACATGTGCTGGAACCTTTATTGGAGATTGTATCAACTCATGCGGTAAAGGCATAGAAACTCACCTTACGGCGGAATTTTGAGGAACCTGCTTGTGCTTATGAGGGTTCCTATGTTTGGAAATGGAAGAATAGCCTAGTCCAGCTGTTCCAATTTGACTGGACATTTGAATAGGGTGCTTAATACCCTGCTTATCTTTACCAAGCCCTTGTCCAGGTTGATGACCCAATAACATCATTTCTTGAGTGGCTGACATAACCTCGTCAGAAATCTTGGGTACGGGAAATGGCGCTCCAATAGAATGGTATTGAGTGTTACTCACTTCCAGAGTATGGAAACTGTCCGGTTCAACTTCTGAATTGAAGCTGATAATTGGTAGAACTCCTTGTTCAGGACATTTCGGCTCAGCGTTGACAGTGACTAGACTACTGTTGATAATGTATTTGAGTTATTGATGTAATGTGGAGGGAACAGCTCCAGCCATGTGTATCCATGTTCTCCCCAATAGCAGGTTGTATCCTGAATCTATCTTGAGGACGTAGAAGGATACATTGAATGTATTTGGACCAATCTCAATTGGTAATTCAATCTTTCCAACGGAATTCCGCCGAGATCCATCAAAAGCTCTGATAATCATGTGGCTACTTTGGATTCACTTGAGAATGATATTCATCTTCATCAAGGTGGCATAAGGACAGATATTTAGAGATTAGCCTCCATCTATCAAAACTCCTACTAGCATATACCCGGAAGACAACACTGCGATGTACAATGGCTTGCAATGACCGGTCCCTTCGGGAGGTATGTCATCATCAGTGAAGGATATCACATTGTTGTTGAAAATGTGATCAACCAAATGTTGAAATTTTTCCACATCCACCTATTTTGGCAAGTAGGCTTTTTCCAAAACCTTCAGCAAGACCTTTCGATGATCCTCGGAAGAGAAAACCAAGTCCAGTATTAAAATCTGGTGTAGAGCTTCTCGCAAGCTTAAAACCACTTTGGTTTCATTGTGACCCATAGTACGGAGGAATTTTTCAATCTTCTCCATGGGAAACTTCCCCTTTGCTTCGCAAGTAGGTTTAATAACCCTCTGAGGAAGGTACAGTGGATTCTCTTTCGACACTGTAGCAGTAATATGAGATGTAGATCCTTCAGCTTCTCCATAATTCAATGGAACTTTGTGTAAGCTGACAACATGATGTTGTAATCTGTAAGGTAAAGGAATTGGCTTTGGTGCGGCCACTTTCAAAGGATTGTCAACTCCTTTGAGTTGGATTGGTTGTATGGGAAATACTTTGACAGTTTCATCATCAGATATAACTGCTACTGATCCCTTCCATTGGGTAGGGCATGTATTCCCACCCTTGAGTTGCACAGTGTAGTCATCTACTATTTGCAGGACACCGCTATCAATAAGATTCTGAATGAGATGGCGGAGTGCTCAGCATCCTTCTGTGCTGTGACCACAGGAATGTGAATGATATTGACACATTTCATCAGGATTGAACCGCCCTGAGCGGGGATTGATTGGAGGGAGAAGGAATGCGATTCTTCCTTTGTTGATCAGCATTTGAAGTATCTCCTCCATAGATTTGCCCAAATAGGTAAATTCCCTTTGATTGGCAAAATCCCGACGGGCTTTAGCACTTGCTCACTTTGCAACCTTGTCCTCCATAGCTTCTTTTTCTGAAGGTGTTGATGGAGCATTCATAACAAATGGAAGGAGATAGGCATGCTCTCTCGCTCGATTAATTATGTGTGACTTGGTGTTGGTGGGTCACCAGTTCTGCCAATTGCTCAATTTGTTTGCAAAGAGCTTTCATCTTTCGTTCCATGGTAAACTAGAACTTTGCATAATCCCATTTGTTAACACCATCTTTGATGGGTTGGGATGATTTGCCGCTGGAACCTTGTACAGTGCTCCAACTGATCATATTGACCTCTTCTTCTTTGTGTTGAGGAAGAGGGTTGTCTTGCACATGAGGTTGATCTGGTTTAGTGACCACGATCTCACCATTATCTATCAGATCTTGGATCTTGTGTTTCAAGGCCCAACAATCTTGAGTATCATGTCCAGGTGCCCCGGCATGATAAGCACACTTCCGAGTAGCATTAAAACCCTCCCATTAGGGTCATCAAGTGGAAGAAGATGTGTAATTTTCTTCCGAAAGGTCGGAAGAGCAAGAATGTTCTCGTTTAATCCCTAAGGGTGTGAACATTCGAGGTCATTTTACTTCCACTTTTAGGCAATGGAGGGTTCAAGATTGTCCCGAAAAGGGAGAAGTTTCTCCCCAGATAGTATACTTGATTGCCTTTTTGTCCTTGAAGTATCAAGGAAACATCCTCCTCTTTCTTTTTATGGATTCCTCAGGGTTGTTTCCATAAGATCCGGACCGGATGTGCTCAAAGAATGCCTTTAAGAGTGGTTAGGTCTTGAATTTTACCGGACTTCAATCCCATTTCAGCTATCTCGCCGTGTTTGATCATTTTAAAAAATGGTTTGCCAATACCAGCTAGAACTCTTTCATAGAAAGGAGCTTCCTGTACATATATGAAAGTCATGACCATTTCTGATTCTGTCATGGAAGGAATAACTTGAGCAGCAAGGCACTTCCACCTTTGAGCATACTCTCTGAATGACTCATTAGACTATTTCTTGACTTTGGTAATTTGGTACCAGTCAGGAGCCATCTGAGATTGAAAACTATATTGAGTGAGGAAGGCATGAGCCAGCTCTTCCCAGCTATGGATCTTAGAGTTGTCTAATCTGGTATACCATGAACGGGCTTCTCCAGTTAGACTTTTTTGAAATAGCTGCATTCGGAGCTTTTCATTTTCAGCATAAGATCCGAGTTCTCCAATGAACACCTTTAAATGTGCATAAGGATCCCCTAATCCGTCAAATTTTTCAAAATCAGGGGTCTTGAATTTCTTTGGATAATGCACACCAGGAAATATGCAAAGGTCTGTATATGAAACACTTCCATGCATTCCAATCCCTTTAAGAACACGAATAGTTTCCTCCATTTGAAGGACCTTCTTCCTGATATCACAGGTGCCTGGATCTCCTTTGAGATGGGTGCTTTCAGGGTCTTTGTTGGTTGTATCCAACTGATGTTCTGGAATTGTTTTTTCCAGACCTTGAACTCCTCCTTGTGTAGAGGATTTTGTATGTGTAGGTGTCTTCGTACCCTGAGTAGACTAGTGTAATTCTTTTAGTAGAACAACCAAGTCTGTGATTTGTTTACTCAATCCGTCAAATTCTTCTCAGGAAATAGGATTAGACTGTTCAGAAGAGGACATGATTGGCTGTAGGCTTGCGGCCTTTTTTGATTTTGAGCGGGTAACAGGCCCAATTACTTCCCTACAAAAGACTTACGTAGTTTAGTCTTAAGGTAATGTAAATGTTATCATAACATGTCCGTTTTAGGAATTTGGTCCTGCAAACCCGGTTGTTAATTGACAACATGTCATGCATGCACATATATTCTTCATATTTTCCATTACATATGAATGAATATGGAATAAAATTATAAGTAAATGCTTTTACAAGTAATTGAAAATGGAAAGCATGAAGAGACTTTCCTCCACATTTGGTTTATCAGAGGTTGACCTATCCTAGGGTTTCTCTCGCGGCTTTTCGGCATAAAGGTTCCCAGATCATCACAATCTACTTGACGGGAAATTAATCCGGCCTTTCAACTAGAGCGAATCTGAGTGGTGCCTTTCCTAAGCCCCGGGGAATTATTCTTCCCACTAGTCCAGTAATCAAACACCGACAGGATAGCCTCCTGGTGGAGGGACCACACAACATACATTCACATACAACGTGTCTCACCGTTTATATAAAATGATGACATGTAAGAAGCACTAATATCATAGATAGATATTTAGCAAAGGTAATAAGTAAGATGCATTCGCATACATTCATCGAAAATGTAAATGCAACAATCACACACAAGCATATAACAATTTTGAAAAGCTTGTAATAGCGGCTTAAGCCCTCTTATCGAGTCCCAAAGAGAAGTCGCCACCGTCGATGTCGGGATTTTTGAGTGTCCTTTTCGTTACTTGTTCTTTGGGTGATCTCATGTTAATGTGAGATTTGTTTGAAAAAATAAGTGAAAAAGGTCCGACATGTATAATGTCGACGATTGACTTTAAGAGTCGCCAGTTGGTGTATTTAACTGGTTGCACCCACACAACCAAAAAAGGTTTGCATATTGATCCAGTGATTTGACATTGCTAAACGGGTCTGTGAAACCGAGATTCATTTTGGGTCCGGGGGCTTGATTATGCGGAGGGAAGGTTGTGACGCCCCCAAAATAGGTATACATCACCCATTCTGTGTTGTCAATACATGGTACAGAAACAACTACAACTTTATTATTACAACAGTAAAACTGTGAGTTTGAATACAAATATTATCTTCTAGACAATATCTATACTCAAATAAATTCTCATCACATTTATTGATACATTATTTTACAAAAATGGTGAGGACTACTAAACAACTCTCTCTAGAACCTTCATTCCATACCCCACTCAGCACTCGCTTATATTCTCGCCTCCTGAGAAGAAAAATGGAACAAAAAGAAAAAGGGTAAGCTAAACTAGCCCAGTAAAGAATATTATGACTAAGATAATATACAACAAATTATTGTTAGTCTTCAACAGGGAAAAATCTAATAGAATACAATAGACAACAAGTTTTAAATCAATATTCGCAGTGGAAATAATAATTCATTAGAAGAGTTAAGTAGAGAATGCAAACTACTATCTTCTATGTATGAATTTAAAAGTTCATCGTCTATCTTTTATCCTTGTAACTAATCAATATATATCTGGAATCAAATATTCACTTTGCACTACTGTGCCAAAGATATTCATCACCAAGTCATGTTCATCTAAACACTGCTCATCTTTGTACTACGCCCAAAGATATTCATCGAAATCATTCATCTTTGCACTATAGGCCAAAGATATTCAATAATATCATCATTTAAGACCGAGGATGATGAAAAATATTTTTAAAGAAACGAATCCAAGGAAAACAAAATGACAAGGATTAAGGATTAAGGATTCGTACTTTGTTTTATCCATGTCCAAAAATACCTCAAAAATAATCATAGTAGTGTAAAATTCAAGAATGATCAAAACATGGATACAATCAAAGCTAGTATCCACAATAGATATTTTAGACGAAAAGGGAAAATTTTCATTTTTCAATGAATAATGTCGTATTCGTGAATAGTATTAGTAACTCCGACACCAAAAGTTCCAAATTTGATAAAAACTTCAGATCAATATTTCAGCATAATGATATTGAAGAAATAATATCATTACTGAAAAAATAATATCCCTTACCTCGGAAAGATGCAGATTTAACCGAATATCGGATATAAGCCATAACTTGAACTTGCAATCATATAGCAATACTCAAAGTATACTCAAAATACTCACAAGAATACGCCGATAATATAGAGAGAGAAAACTTCAATTTCGGTGTGATTTTCAATTCTAACCTAAGCACCCTATTTATAGGAAAATGCTTAGAACACCAAAGCGTAAAATTTAATAAAATATTAATATATATTTATTAAATTCCTACGCACCCAAAAATCTGATTCAAACCATCACCACCAAGAGTGACTCCTTTCCTAACTAAAAAAAACATTTTTCTTATTAAAATATTTAAAACTTCAAAAATTAATTATTTCGGAGCTTCAGAACTTCAATAATTCACAATAAATAGCCTTTTGTCAGAAAATTCGAATCTCGCGAGTTTTTATAGGAAATTCAATTCTCTACAACTTTTCAGAAGAAAGTGTTTCTAAATTCCAAACAAATATTGACCGAAATCCATAAACGGACGATTTTACAGGCTATAATCAAATTTCAATCAAGAAATGGGGTCCACCGACATGTTTAACATGTTTTAAACATTTATTGCAACAAAAATACTCTTTCTCCTCGTATACTCATATATCACACATTCATTGTGAAAA
This sequence comes from Panax ginseng, assembly GCA_020205605.1. Taxonomy (NCBI): domain Eukaryota; kingdom Viridiplantae; phylum Streptophyta; class Magnoliopsida; order Apiales; family Araliaceae; genus Panax; species Panax ginseng. The sequence continues at coordinate 172,752,264 of CM035132.1, forward strand.
TATCACCATTATTATATTATTAAAAATATAATAGTATATTTAAATGAATTATTTTATCAGAAAAAGATAAAATTTTAATTTTCAACAATTGTCACATTAAATTTATTTTTCTCCATCTATATCCACATAAAATCAATATTTTGCTCATCATATAAATCAATAATTAATTATTCACGAATAATATTACGAAATCACAATATTGACAACCGTGCGCCCTGAGAAAGAGGGGCTTTCCAATAAGAATTTCTCCTCACTCTTGGCCGCAATTAGGTGACCAAACCTCTCCTTAGACGTAACTTTCTAGACATTGCCAATAATGTTATCCAATAATATTATTTAGATAATATAAATTATTGCTTCGATAATGAAAAATACTTGTAGTGTGACAATTATTGAAACAACAAGAATATAAAATATCAACACAAAGAATTATTGAATCAATAAAATAAAATATCAGTATAGTAATTATCGTAATAATTATTGAGTAGTGCCTTCACGTAAGAATCAATAATTGGTGCAATACCGCAATCTTCATCGTGTTTTAACCACCGAGTATTTTAACAAAAGATTAATCTGTAATAACTACGCCTGTTATTTTTAAACAACTTATTCTTGTCGCTTTCTTCCTCCAATCGCTTTCAGTTATGGGGCCCACACACGGTCGCTACTGCCGCATTTAATATTCCCCAACAAAGATTTAATATTCCTCACCAAACGAATATTCCTCGATAATAATGAATATTTTATAACCACTTGCTTATTTTAAAATATTTGCGTATTTTTACCCATAACTATCCACATTAATCAAATCAACCCTTACTATTTTAAAATAATAAATAGAGAAATTAAATTTCATTAATAATAAGTTGGGGTCTTACAACCTCCCTCCTTATGAAATTTCGTCCTCGAAATTGACGACGCACTGCAGTGTTTCAAAAGGTGAGGATACCTCGCTTTCATTTTCGCTTTCCAATTCCCAGTCATTTCCTCTATAGCATGGTTCCTCCACAAAACTTTAACTTGTGGTATAACCTTCGTCGTGTAGGACATGCTCCTTCCTATCCAAGATCTTGACAGTACCTCCTCACATACGTTAAGTCTTTGGCTATCTCGTCCGGTTCTAACTCTATAACGTGGTTCGGGTCTTTCACATATTTACGAAGTACATATATGTGAAACACCTTATGAACACGAGACATACTCGGAGGTAACGCGAGTCTATAGGCTACATTTTCTACTCGGTCAAGAATCTGAAATGGACCAATATATCGTGGATTGAGCTTTCCTTGTTTCCCAAATCTTGTAACTCCTTCCATGGAGCTACACGCAACAACAATACGTGATCCCCAATACTAAATTCCACGCCTTTTCGATGAAGATCTCGCATAACTCTTTGTCGATCCTGTGCCATTTGTATACGCTGTCGAATCATTTGGATCTTTTTTCCAGTAGTCATACATACCAACTCGGGTCCCAACAATGTTGCTTCACCCATCTCGTCCCCAACATCTTTGGAGAGCGACATTTTCGTCCATATAATGCTTTGAATGGAGCCACACCTATACTTGCCTGATAACTGTTGTTGTAGGAGAATTCCACCAATGGTAAATACTTATCCCAACTGCCCTTGAAGTCTAGGACACAGAGTCTTAATAGATCTTCAAGAGTTTGAATAGTCCTCTCTGATTGTCCGTCCGTTTGAGGATGGTATGCCGAATCAATCAGAATCTGCGCCCATAGCTTTTTGCAAGCTAACCCAAAATCTTGAAGTGAATCTTGGGTCACGATCCAAAACTATGGATACTGGCATGCCATGCAACCTCACAATCTCATTTACATATATACTAGCAAGACGTTCAAGGGAATAAGTCTCCCATATCGGCAAGAAATGAGCAGACTTGGTTAATCTATCAATAATAACCCAAATAGCATTGATGCCTTGAGAAACCGTAGGAAGACCCGTAACGAAATCCATGGTAATGTGTTCCTACTTCCATTTCAGAATCTCAAGTGGTTGCAACGGACCCTTAGGTACTAGATGCTCCGCCTTTACACGTTGACAAGTTAAACACATTGAGATAAACTTTGCAATCTCTCTCTTCATATTGTTCCACCAAAATGTATGTCGAAGATCACGATACATTTTAGTACTTCCAGGATGGATTACAAATGGTGTATTGTGTGCCTCCATCATAATCTTGTACTTCAAATCAGAGTAGTTAGGAACACAAAGTCTGGAGTGGACTCGAAGTATTCCTTCTTCATCAATTCTCGCCTTAAATAACTCCTTCTTGTACTTTCTTCTTCATATGCATCATCTTTCCTGCCTGGGTGGCTTGAGCAACCTTAACTTTTTCTATTAAAGTTGGCTCTATCGTATACTTGACATCATCGCACTCATTCCCGCATATGATCTTCTACTCAACGCGTCGGCTACCACGCTCGCTTTTCCGGGATGGTATTGAATAGTGTGATCGTAGTCTTTCAATAGCTCGAGCCAACATCATTTGCCACATGTTGAGTTCTTTTTGAGTGAAGAAATATTTAAGGCTTTTATGGTCCGAATATATCTCCACTTTCTCCCCATATAGATAGTGCCTCCATATCTTTAAGCGCGAACGATCACCGCCAACTCTAGATCATGAGTAGGATAATTCCTCTCATACTCTTTAAGTTGTCGTGAGGCATAGGCTATGACTTTCCCACGTTGCATAAGAACACATCCTAACCCTTTGCTCAAGCATCGGCAGATAACAAATCCATCCAACCAGATGGTATTGTTAGAAACAGTCTTAAAATAAGTCTCCTCTTAAGCTCTTGGAAACTCTTTTCACATTCTTCGCTCCAAATAAATTTTGTATCCTTCCGAGTTAGCTAGGTTAATGGAGTAGTGATTCAAGAAAACCCTTCCACGAATCTCCGATAATAACCAGCTAAGCCCAAAAAACTACGTACTTCAGTCACCGACTTCGGTTGCTCCCAACTTTGTATTGCTTCAATCTTCACCGGATCAACAGATACTCCATGTTTCGACACCACGTGCCCAAGGAATGCTACTTCCTCAAGCCAGAACTCGCATTTCTTCAACTCGGCATAAAGCTTGTTTTCACGAAGCCTTTGGAGTACCAAATTTCAAATGGTGCTCATGATCTTCACTTTTTGGAATATATGAGGATGTCATCAATACGAATAACAACGAATTGATCCAAATATTCCTTGAATACTCGATTCATCATATCCATGAAAAGTCGCAGGAGCATTAGTCAATCCGAAAGACATGACTAAGAATTCATAATGCCCGTCATCGAAGTTCTAAAGGCGTTGTTTGGAATATCCTCGGTTCTAATCTTTAGGATGATATCCGAACGAAGATCGATCTTTGAAAAAATTATGCCCTTGAATCGGTCAAACAAGTCATCAATACGAGGTAGAGGATACCTATTCTTGATGGTGACATGGTTCAATTCCCCGATAGTCAATACAAAAGTCGCATACTCCCGCTTTCTTCTTTACTTAATAAAACAGAGCACCCCAAGGAGATGTACTAGATTTAATGAAACCGATGTCCAACAATTCTCGTAGTTGGACCTTTAACTCCCCGAAGTTCAATAGAGCCATTCGATATGGGGTTTTAGAAATGGGCTTTGTACCAGGTTCAAGATCAATAAAGAATTCAACTTCACGCTAAGGGGTAGACCGGAAGTTCTTCAGAAATACGTCGTGAAAGTCAATAACAACAGGGAATATTATTCAAATTTGACGTGTCTTTATTCAAATCCATAACATGGGCTAAGAAAGCTTGACATCCATTTTTCAATAAACGAATAGCTTTATGATTAGATATGATGTTGATTGATTTTAATGGTTTAGTTGCTTGAATTCAACAAGAGGTTGGTTAGGAATATGAAAACTAACAACCTTACGAAAACAATCAATTTTGGCATGATGAGTAGTTAACCAATCAATCCCTAAAATCACATCAAAAGCAAGTATCTTTAAAGAGATAAGGTCAATGGTAAGGTGATGGTGCCAACTTGAATCAAACAAGATTTATAAACAAAGGATGTGATGAAAGTTTCTCCTAACGAGTTTCCACAGATAGTCAAAGTCTAATTTTTCTGAGTCAAATTTAAACATTGAGCACAAGTAGAGAGATAAATGAATGGGTAGCACCTTAGATCTAGTAAAGTATAAAATTCACAAGAATTTATGATTAGCTTACTCGTGATCACCTCGTTTGGGTTCCTCGCATTTTGACCAGTCACAACAAACGCTCTTCTAGGAACCGTTGACTTTGACTTCTTTGGGACAATCTTTTGGGTCACCGTCCCCGCTGAACTAGGTTTCGCTACCGTACAATCCCGAGAGATATGTCCTTCCTTTCCATAATTATAGCATACCTTGAACTGTTGTGGGCGCTTTAGTGATATATGTCCTCTTTTCCGATTTGTAGATACGACCGGTGTGGTCGCTTCCTCCCTTGGAACCAGCTTGTCAGGTGCTGTCGTCTTCATACGGTCGTTGTTAAATCTCCTCTTTTTAAAATCTCTTCTAGACTCGCTTTTCTTATTTTCATGGCTATGATTACCACCGAGTGGTTACCATTCTTGTCCGCCTTTTTCTTTCTTCGTTTGGTTATTGTTGTTTTGTTGATCTGCTATCTCCGATATGATCCTCGGTTGTGGTCCTCAATTGACCGTACTCGTTATCTCGCTTCTATAATTGAGCCTCTGCTTACAACATCCTAATAGAGAGAAAATTTATGAGAAATGAGATATCGACGTATCCGGTTTCAAACCTCTAAGAAACATCCGCATCATACGCTCCTCATTCTCCACCAAATGAGGTGCAAACTCGATAACTCGCAAACTTTGCCTCGTCATCGAGACACCGCCATGTTGTTTTGCTCTAATCGATGAACTCCACTTCCTTCATATGACGAACACTTTCGTGAAAGTATTTGTCATTAAATAGTTTCTGAAATGTCTCCCAAGACATGATGAGTGCAAGGGTACGGATGGAGTACGCTTCACGATTCTCCCACCAAGAGTCTCCGCCGCCACTTTAACATAAAGGTGGCGAATGGAACTTTCTGTTCCTCCGCATCCCAAGACATCGAATATCTTGGTAATTTGCTTGACCCATGTTTCCGCCATGATCGGATCGCTTTCCCTTTAAATTCGTGGTCCCAACTCTTTGAACTGCTTGGTGTGACAACCCGTGAATTGCTATCATTTCCTCCTCAGATTTTGAACACGAGTCTCCTCGTTCGATTTTGCATGAATCGCAAAAAACTTCTAAACATCCCCTCATTCATCATCTCGCTTCGGTGGTGTTGTTCACAGGATGAACATTGCCACCTGTTGCGCGTTCTCCTCGTTGGTGAGTACAAAGCGTCTCCACTGTCCTCATTTCCATTGTTAATATTCTCGATTACGATTCTCAAATCACCGCTCATAAAACAAGGGTTAATTAAGGAAATCAATATATCACATAATATCCCTATATATATTGACCAACTAAACAAATAAGCTTAGGTAGGACACACTAGCGAAGGATTTACTCGCTCTCCCTCCTAGTTCTATTCCCCGATCTCCGCCAGAGATCATATCCCTAAGCTCGATACCAACCGTGACGCCCCCAAAATAGGTATACATCACCCATTCTGAGTTGTCAATACATGGTACAGAAACAACTACAACTTTATTATTACAATAGTAAAACTGTGAGTTTGAATACAAATATTATATTCTAGACAATATCTATAATCAAATAAATCCTCATCACATTTATTGATACATTATTTTACAAAAATGGTGAGGACTACTAAACAACTCTCTCTAGAACCTTCATTCCATACCCGACTACATGCATCGCTATATTCTCGCCTCCTGAGAAGAAAAATGGAACAAAAAGGAAAAGGGTGAGCTCAACTAGCCCAGTAAAGAATATTATGACTAAGATAATATACAACAAATTATCGTTAGTCTTCAACAGGGAAAAATCTAATAGAATACAATAGACAACAAGTTTTTAATCAATATTCGCATCGAAAATAATAATTCATTAAAAGAGTTAAGTAGAGAATGCAAACTACTATCTTCTACATGTATGAATTTAAAAGTTCATCGCTATCTTTTATCCCCGTAACATCAATCAATATATATCTCGAATCAAATATTCATCTTTGCACTACAGTGCCAAAGATATTCATCATTGGTCATGTTCATCTAAACACCTGTTCATTTTTGCACTACGGGCCAAAGATATTCATCAGAAATCATTCATCTTTGCACTACAGGCCAAAGATATTCAATAATATCATCATTTAAGACTGAGGATGATGAAAAATATTTTTAAAGAAAAGAATCCAGTGAAACAAAATGACAAGGATTAAGGATTAAGGATTCATACTTTGTTTTATCCATGTCCAAAAATACCTCAAAAATAATCATAGTGGTGTAAAATTCAAGAATGATCAAAACATGGATACAATCAAAGCTAGTATCCACAATAGATATTTTAGATTTAAAAGGAAAATTTTCATTTTTCAATGAATAATGCCGTATTCGTGAATAGTATCGTATACGTGAATAGTGCCGTATACGTGAATAGTAACTCCGACACCAAAAGTTCCAAATTTGATAAAAACTTCAGATCAATAATTCAAAGATAATGATATTGAAGAAATAATATCATTACTGAAAAAAATAATATCCCTTACCTCGGAAAGCATTGATTTAACCGAATCATCGGATATAAGCTATAACTTGAACTTGCACCGTATAGCAATACTCAAAGTATACTCAAAATACTCACAAGAATACGCTCGATAATATAGAGAGAGAAAACTTCAATTTCTGGTGTGATTTTCAATTCTAACCTAAGCACCCTATTTATAGGAAAATGCTTAGAACTCAAAGCGTAAAATTTAATAAAATATTAATATATATTTATTAAATTCCTACACTCCAAAATCTGATTCAAACCATCACCACCAAGAGTGACTCCTTTCCTAACTAAAAAAAACATTTTCTTATTAAAATATTTAAAACTTCAAAAATTAATTATTTCTTGAGCTTCGAACTTCAATAATTCACAATAAATAGCCCTTTTGTCAGAAATTTCGAATCTCGCGAGTTTTTATAGGAAATTCAATTCTCTACAACTTTTCAGAAGAAAGTTTTTCTAAATTCCAAACAAATATTGACCGAAATCCATAAACGAACGATTTTACAGGCTATAATCAAATTTCAGTCAAGAAATGGGGTCCATCGACATGTTTAACATGTTTTAAACATTTATTGCAACAAAAATACTCTTTCTCCTCGTATACTCATATATCACACATTCATTGTGAAAATATCACCATTATTATATTATTAAAAATATAATAGTATATTTAAATGAATTATTTTATCAGAAAAAGATAAAATTTTAATTTTCAACAATTGTCACATTAAAATTTTTTTCTCCATCTATATCCACATAAAATCAATATTTTGCTCATCATATAAATCAATAATTAATTATTCACGAATAATATTACAGAATCACAATATTGACAACCAGGTAGTTCCTAGGAAAGAGGGGGCTTTCCAATAAGAATTTCTCCTTACTGGCGCGCAATTAGGTGACCAAACCTCTCCTTAGACAGAACTTTCTAGACATTGCCAATAATGTTATCCAATAATATTATTCAGATAATATGAATTATTGCTTCGATAATGAAAAATAATCTTGTGTAGTGACAATTATTGAAACAACAAAGAATATAAAATATCAACACAAAGAATTATTGAATCAATAAAATAAAATAATCGAATAAGAATTATCGTAATAATTATTGAGTAGTGCCTTCTTACGTAAGAATCAATAATTGGTGCAATACCGCAAATCTTCGTGTTTTTAACCAATTTAGTATTTTAACAAAGATTATGATAATAACTACGCCGTTATTTTTAAACAACTTATTCTTGCTCGCTTTCTTCCTCCAATCGCTTTTTAGTTATGGGGCCCACACATGGTCGCTACTGTCAGTCGCATTTAATATTCCCACGACACGATCTAATATTCCTCGACCAAACGAATATTCCTCGACAATAATGAATATTTTATAACCACTTCCTTATTTTGAAATATTTGCGTATTTTACCCATAACTATCCACATTAATCAAATCAACCCTTACTATTTCAAAATAATAAATAGAGAAAATTAAATTTCATTAATAAAAAGTTGGGGTCTTACAAAGGTGTTAGGCACCCCCCGACATCCGTGTTACCACGGTGACCGCCACTTCTCAAAGAAATTATTATATGAATGTGTGTGTGTGTGGATCAATGTGCAATTATTTAAAAATAGTGCGAGGCCTCGTTCGCACCTATATACAAGGGTTTGAATTTTATTTAGAAAAATTTAATTTTAATCACAAGATAGCAATGAAGTTTTGTAAAAGAGGTTTTTCAAACCCTGTGCTCAATAGGAATTGAGACATTTTCATACTTCCATTTTATTATTAAATGTTTGGCTTGTTTGCTTTTATTTTCGAGATGCAAAGCATTCTCAAGAAAAATAATATACAGCAATGTCGAACTCCTCACGGGCATGATAGCCATCCAAGGAAATTCAGACATTGTAAGATAATGTACAAGCTGCTTACAGCCAGAAAATGTCCATAATGGGAACCGAATCTAGATTCAGTAAACTGGACCTGTGATCACATGATTCCTAGGCTCACATGATACTGCAATTTGTATGGAAAGAAGTAAGCGGTTATATATATATAAAACCGGTAAATATATATATATATGCACATGGTCAACCGCCATGAAGTAAACTCCAGGCGGGACAAAATGTAAATAAAGCTGTAAAAGAGATCAATTGCCACGAAGTAAACTCCAGGCATGACTGAATGTAAATAAAGCTGTAAAAGGCCACGAAGTGAACTCCGAACTGACAAAATGTAAATATATATATATATATAAATAATGAAACGACCGGATGTAAATCCGTGCTCTTCTATTTATGTCCGACATCAATTATATATATATATATATATATATATATATATATATATATTAAAGCGAATAAACGCACCGGATGAAAAATCCAGGCTCATCAGATATGTCTGACAACAGTTATTATATATATAAAAGCAAATAAACGCTCCAGACCGATGTCTAGGCTCAATCGAGGCATAACTCGATAATGTTAGTCCATATATATGAAATATATACATATATTAGTATATATATACAGACAGAAATAAAAATCACGGACCGAAGTCCGGGCAAACGCACACAACACGACTCTCAATGTGTAGAACAATGTGTGTTATATGAGAAAGAGGCTTTATAGAATGTAAGAAGGCTTACAGTGGGCTGCCAAAGTAGACTTCTATGACTTTAAATGGATAAACACTCAGCTCCCATCGGATAAAAGATAGCTATATGTGAGATAACTAGTGTTTAAAGAAGAGGAAACACTCAAAAGATGTGTGTCCCGTCGTCTCGTAGTACGTGCACTCATGCACTGTAATGTCCGCTCAAACTTGCAGAACTTCAATCCGAGCATCCAAACGAAGTATATCTATACTTCTTCGGATCGCTTGTGTCGAGAGTTACGTAATGACATGGATTAGAGGTTGTACGAATTCAGGAAGGGGGGGTCTATGCCCATGGTCTTCAAGCTTCAAATTCTATCCAAAGTACTGCCACACGTAATAGTCACTCGGGATTGTCACTCCTCGATTCTTGTGGGACATTGTTGTATGTATGTATGTATGAAGTATTAAGACGACGTGCCATTGTCGAAGGAACAAGATGATGTTTGACTCCTCGCCGGGGTTATCGCCGACTTGAGTTGAAAGTAGACGTTGCTCAGGGTTACATCTGAGATTGGACTACTTGTTGGTATACCACAATATCATCTTGTTGACATGGTCAGATGATATTTTGACTCCTCACCTGGGTTATCGCCAGTTTAAGCGGAAAACAAACGTTGTTCAGGGTTACATCTGAGATCGAACTGCCTGTTTATATGCCTCACTGTCATCTGTGGGTGTTCCTGTTTACCCTTTGTTAGTCCCGCGTCTGAGGTATGTGTGCCTCGACAGGATGTCTGAGCCTGAAGCTGATCGCATGTGTTTGAAACAAGCATTTCCGGGGTTATCACCGGAATTGCAATGGCATCCCTTGGGGCTATCACCAAGGATGGGGTTGCTACTCCCAGTGTTGTCTCTGGGACTGGAACTGAACGTCGTGGTGTTATCGCCGAGACAAAACTGTTCTCTCCAGTGTTGTTGCCAGTCTTTTAATCTGCATATATCGGGGTTATTTTCGAGATTGGAAATGACATTCCCGGTTTGTGTTCCGGTGTTGACATGACGTTCACGGTTTGGAGCTGAACTTTCGGTAGTATCCGGAATGGTTGTAGGTGGTCTTTCAGGGTTATCTCCAAAAGACGAATCTACCCTCTTGCAATGTTAGTAATAGGAGTGCAGAAAATTTCGAGTGTCTACAATTAATATTATATTATTAATTAATTTTTATTGTGAATATTAGAATAACAATGAGTAAAGTAATTTACATAATTAGAATTATATTTCTCATTTAATTGATGTGTGCAAGGTATGTAGTAATATTTAGTCTGCCTTGGAGGGCCTCACTCAAAATCATAGAGTTGATTCAAGCACTTGCCAAGCTAAGTCAAGAATCGTAAACCATCCTTGAAGTCGTGGAGTCTACTGATCATATCAGAGGTAGAAGTCGTAGTCGAGCAAAATCATACATGAATAGCAATTGTTAAAGCAGAAAATGTAGTCCTGTATACAATCTGCTCTAGGAGTTGTAGTGTCTGCAAAATCAAAGCTAGATCGTAGTCTGCAGGACAAAGTCTTCGACAAAGCCTATCAATGCTAACAATGCCAAGGAAGAATCGTAGTGTTAACATGATTCTCAACACATGAGCACTCCTAAAGCATCCAAAGAATGAAGCCTCTGGACAAAATTATAAAGATGCAATCTACCTAAAGGAAGCGAAAGAGCATTCACCAAAGGGCTTACAATCAAACAGAAGATCAGAGTATCAATTCAATCAGCATCCTGATTGAGATGTGAAGCCATTCGAGGGAAGTCTTCCACAAGCAACAGTAAGAAGACTTCAGATAACTTGACTGACAAAATGAAGTCAGCAATGCAGTAGCAGATACACAAGAGATGTCAATCTTGGGTGTGACTATGATCGTAGTGTTTGCCAGATTAGAAGCAGGAACTGATGGGGTCTGTAATAGAGATACTGGCTAACCTATACAAAGTAGACAAAAAAGATTAAGCATGTGTCAGAACATTGATGATATGTGAACGGGAGATCACACGGAGAAAGAGAGCTGAGCATGACCAATCTAATAAGTCTTGAAGTTAAGGAGGACCAAAGTGTTCAGACAAGTTGTCAGTACCTAATGCAAGTCAAGGTAAGCAGAAGTGGTAAAGCACTGCACGAATGAAGGAAGAGAAGTTCTGTATTGAAAACTTAAAGAACATTCTCAGAATCGTAGAGTTCAGTCATCTGCATCAGAATCGTAGAGTTCAATCATCTGAGTATTGAAGCGTTGGCAACGTCTCAATACAAAGACTGACATTCAAACGTTGGGTATTGAAAACATCGATGTTGAAGGACAACTCATGATGTTCTGATCGAGGAATTAGAAAGAAGAAATAAAGGTGACTACCAGCCTGACACACTAAAGTGACATTTCTGATGGGGTAGGTGAAATAGTAGACTAAAATATCAAAAAAGTGAAAAAGGGCCTGTTATGTCACATCTGCAGTCTACACCAAATAACTCGAGATCTGTGAATCAATTCAAATAGCTCCCAATGGCTATAATCCAACGGGAAACTTATGAAATGTTATTTAACAGCAGAAGCTTAAAGGAGAAAGGTTGGTAATAGTAAGGTTGTTGACTCTATGAGTTCTACAGAGCAAAATAGAATATGTCTCAGTGGCAGTGAGACTACGAAAGTAGAAGTGAAGCAAGATAAGAGAAGAGATTTAATAGAAAAAGGCTTCACTCAACAACAATGAGAATGCCATTAAGAATGTCAGCTAAGCTAAGAGCCGAGAAGGCCAAGATAATAACATTCAAGATATTGGCAGATCAGAGAGAAGATTCAAAGAGCCAGTCTATGAATCACCATGAACCACCAAGAGCTAAAGAAGAATAGATACAGAACAAAATCTGTACACAAACCAACCAAGGTTTAGGGGATGCTAAGTACCAGAAGAAGTCTACCAAAGATGCAAAGACTTAGTAAACCTCATGTGGTGAAGAATTTCAAGCTGAGATCAGAAAAGGACCAACCACAAGATCAGCTACACCAAGGAAGTAGTGACAAACTGCTAAGTACTCAAAGAGATCGAGCTTCATGAACAACTTAACAGTCTGTCCAATGGTGATCCAGTCTCGATGTAGAATCCAAAGAGGATCACAACAAGTTGTGAAGTATCAAGGTTGAAAAAGCTTAAAGTCATCTTGGCAGCTCAGCACCACCAACAACAACAACAATAAGAAGAAGCCAGGGCCAGAAGGGTCCTTGTCCAAGGGACTAAACTGAGTTCCAAGGCTGCAGGCCTTAAAGAGTTCTTAGTGAAATGAAGTTCTAAGTGTGCTGGATTTAAAGAGTTCTTAGTGAACTAGAGTTCCAAGACTGCTGGCCTTGAAGGAATCTTAGTGATTCAGTGATATAAAGACTTCCTTAGTGGAATCCCTGCTTGTTGAAGCAAAAGAGTGAATTAGGAGCTTGAGTCTATGAACCACTTAAAATCTCTTGTGTCTTTTACATTCTGTCATTTACATTATGAATTTATAACTGTTATAACTGCTATAACTACTGTTAATATGATAACTACTTACAACTAAACTAACTCTAGAAAAATGGTTAACATAACATCTATGAAGGGGAACCTTAACTTATTTCGTTGTGTTTGAAATAATTCTTAAGTTTGTAATCTGCTATTTACTCAGCAATGTAAACTAAAATGGAAAAGATTTTTAAAATCAAAAAGGATCTATTCAACCCCCCTTCTAGATCTATTGTGTGCCCTCTAGGAACTAACATATTTAATATTTAATGAATCATCTATTAATTATATTTTAACACATCATTTTATAAAGTTAATTTTTATAAGAATTCTTTATAAGGGTAACAACACTCATCAAATAAAATAGGAAACTGATATTTTCACATGACTTTTTGATATTTTCACATGAAAATCGTCGCTATAGATCCTATAGCAACAATTTTTACCATTGTTATACATTTATAGCGATACTTTTTATGTGGAAATATCAAAAAATCATGTGGAAATATCAATTTCTATAAAATAATAAGAGATTGGGATTGATATTAACATGACAAGTATGTGATATATATGATAATTAATTTATTTTTGTAAATTTTGCATTGACATTAAAATAGGTTAAAAAAATTAACTTAAATTATATAAGGTTATATTAAAAACTATTCAAATGGTTTTATGTAAATTTTAATATTTTTTAAAAAAATTAATAATAATATATGTTTTTATAACCTGTCTATGTGGATTATCACATGCATGGTGAATGGTCCTTTGTATTCATTCCTTATTAAATTGTGGAAATGATTTGTCTAAGTGGATTACCGCATGGCGGCGAAAATCTATTTACAGTTTCATATATTCTATTATACTCAGTTGGTTAAAGTTTTGACTTCTATACTCCATGAAATTAGTAGAATATCCTTGATATTTGCGCTTCATTCAGTATCTTTTCATGGAAATATTCTTCTGAGCATTCTTGAATTTTACTCTACAAAGAAGTATCATGTTGACAAATTGGACATTATTAGTTCCTGGATAAATTAATTCTTGAACTTGTTTTATTGAATTATTATATCATTGTCATCATCCTCATGTTTATATTATGTTGAAAGTTATCTGTGGCCTATAGTGCATAGATGGACTTGGTATGATTATGACCAGGGATTATTCGGTATAATCATAACCGTAAATGATGTGGAAATAGTCCTCATTGGCCTGTAATGCGTTGATGGACAGTTTTTGGTATGATTATGGCTATGGATTCTCTTCGGCCAAGAGTGCAAAGATGAATTATTTTATGGCATGATTAGGATGGTTGATGAAAACGCGATTATCTTTGGCCCGTAGTGCATGGATAATTCGTGGTCGTGATACTAAAGAATATCCTTGGCCTGTAGTGCAGGGATGATTTAATGATGTGGATTATTTATTGAACTGAGTCTCAGCGATAAAAGTGATGAAAAACCTTTTAAATCATAAAAGATAGTAGATTTTATTTTCTACATGACTCTTTTAATGGATTGCTTGTTCCGCTGCAGTTAAACTTGATGTTTGTTATTTTGTATCAGTTTAACTATGTTGAAGGCTAACGATAATTTATTCTGCATTATCTTAGTCATAATATTTCTTACTGGGCTAGTTGAGCTCACCCTTTCTTTCATTGTTCTCTTCAGGAAATGAGAACGTAGCTGGGACTAGTCGGGGAACAGAGTGATGGTCCTAGATGGTGCATTAGTAGTCCTCATTATTCTGTGAAATAGTGTAATAATAAATATAATGAGGACTCCATTGAGTGTGGATATTGTCTAGATGACAATATTTGTATTAAAACTCACAACATATGTTTTGTCGTATTTTACACGACTGTTATATAATTAGTTTGTATTTGTATTTTGTACCATGTATTTGGTGACTCAGAATAGGTGATGTATTCCTAATTTTGGGGGCGTCACACTTTCATTTCATAAAATTCGGGATCTCACAATCTCCCCTCCTTATGAAATTTCACCTCAAATTTACGTCCCCTATAGTTCAAGACATGAGAATACCTTGCTTTTCTTTTCGGATTGTACCTTCCTGGTTATTTCCTCTCTATCATGATTTTCCCATTTCTCATCTCCTGTATTTCATATATCATTCTAGATTATAGTTTCAAAATAATGGTTAATTGACATGCCACAAATTATCCCTATATTCTGACCAACCAATTAAATACCAAATAAACTTAGGCAGGTCATACTAGCGAAGGAATTCCCCGTCTCTCCCCTCCTAGTTCTTGTCACACATCTCAGCCAAGGATCATATCCCTAAGCTCTGATACCAACTGTGACGCCCCCAAAATAGGCATACATCAGCCATCTTGAGTCGCTAGATACATGGTACAGAATACAAATAAAAACTTAATTATACAACTGTCGTGTAAAATACTACAAAACATACTCTGAGAGTCTGAACAGGAATATTGCCTTCTAGACAGTATTCAAACTCAATGGAGTCCTCATTAAAATTATTATCACACTATTTTATAAAAATAGTGAGGACTACTATAGCCACCATCTCGGACCATCACTCCATTCCCTGACTCGTCCCAGCTATATTCTCATTTTCTGTAGAGAACAGTGAAAGAAAAGGGTGAGCTCAACTAGCCCCGTAAGAATATTATGACTAAGATAATGCACAATAAATTATCCTTAACCTTCAACAGTATAACAACTGATAGAATACAACAGACAACACGTTTTAGATCAACAACTACAGCGAAACAAGCAATCCATTAGAAGAGTCAAGTAGAGCATAATATCTACTATCTTCAATGATTTAAAAGTTTATCATCAATTTTATCCCTGTAATACCCATTAACAGTTCTTTATTATACCCAAGATAAAGAGAATTTTCATCACCTGTCTTCACCTGAACCACCAAAGATTTTAGTTAAATTCACAATTCATGTTTATAATAATGTGAATCAACAGTTTCTACCCCAAAGGCTAAAGATATTCAAATGTAATAGAACGTTTACTCAAAATTCTTACCCCAAAGGCTTAAGATATTCAAATGTAATAACAATGATCATACCAATCAGTTATATATCTTTGCACTACGGGCCAAAGATATTCAACTATAAAACCAATGGTCATGATCATATCAATCAATTGTCTATTAGTGCACTACGGCCAAAGACATTCAACTATTAACTAATGGTCATGATCCTGCCAATCATATCATCGAATTATCCCTGCACTACGGCCAAGGATAGTTGTTAGTATCACCAATGGTCATGATCATGTCATACATCTGTCCATCTTTGCACTACGGGCCAAAGTTTATCAATCAACAGTTTATCTAATTATTAAAAGCTTCCAAAAAATATTATTAATGATATTTGACTTATCTAAAATAATATTGAAGCTTAGAAACCGAATTTACTTGACAATAACTGTGTTAATTGTAGGATAGGGTGACCAGAACACCGAGAATGGATCGAAGTCCAACCAAACCAAAATAGTTAGACTTGTTAAGTGTTTATATAGATTATAAACACTGATGTGACTATGTGGTAATGTGTCTAGGAGAAGTTTAACTGTAGAATACAGTGATGCGTGTTGTGAATTATTGTGCTAATTGTGAGACCGATATTATTGGATATAGGTCTTTTGAAAGTAGATAAGTTTATTGTGTAGCTGTAATCAGTGGAAAAGAAAAGTTTCCTAACTCAACCTTGAGTTAATATTGTTTAATTATTATGGTGGTTAATTATTGTTAATTAAACCACGTCCAAGAATTTATTGTTGATTATTCGCAGTTAGTGCATGTTTAATAATTCAAATCTAATTACTGATTCGGAAATTATATATTCGTAGAATTACTATTGTTGTATATTCATTTCTGTAGAAGCTAATATTAACAGTACATATAATTCTTGTTTATTGTCGAATTATGTTGAGAAATGTCTTAGCTAATTATTCTGGTTAGACGAACATTTGTTAAAACTTGATAGGTTTGAGAAGAGAAGAGAAGAGAATTTAATTATTATTGATAGATCAATGTCAGTTGTATCGGCTAGATCAAAAAAGAAACCTTGATAGGTTTGAGAAGAGAAGAGAAGAGAAGTGATTAGATATTGAAATAATTGAATTTCGTTGTTAAATCAAATCTTGATTCTGAGACTGAGAAGAACAACCTTTTATATAAAGGGAACATTTTATTGGTCGTATATTCGGCCTTTGCGCGCGATTAAGTATTATGCATAATATAGGGTACAAGGAGTTGGCTGCTCTAAGTACTTCTAGAGGAGTATGATTTAATCTTAATGGTTATCTGATACAACTAAGTATATATCAAAGTAAATCTTTGATAGATACCCGAGAAGAGAAGTTCTAGATCCTTTGTGATCACTCAACATAAATCTGGAAAACATTCCACTTTGTTATTGCGTAGAATTGATTCTTGATTATTCATTAGAATATCGTAGAAACTTTGAAAGTGTTGTACTATTTCATTATCAAATTATTGTGTTGCATAGAAGGCGAGAAGACTTGTTATTGATTCTTATACATTTATTATATGACTTAACTTGCGGGGCAAACTTGTTGCTCACCCTTGCTATATTAAAACTTTTCAGCTAGGGACAAAGTTGCAGAAGGTGCTGTGAAGAAGAACAAAGGAAAAGACATAGTGATAAACTAATATAATGAACATTATTATTATTATTATGTTGTATTGTAAACCCTTTTTGTATATCTAAGGGGTATGTTTGTAATGTTAAGGTTAGAGAACCTGGGACTTATGTATTAAAAATATATGTTAATGTGATATGTATTACTATTTCTATATAAATGGGTAGTTATATTTTATTATATTGTGGATCGTGAACACCAAACTCGGGGGACAGGTAACCCGGATTTGCGGGTGTCATAAAATACGACACACACATCTTAGGTCCTCAATATAATTATATATTGCATGTCATGCCGCTTTATAATGTATTGAGAAACTTCGACAGTCTCAGACCATCACACTATTCCCCTATTATCCCTGCTCAACCCAGCTACACTCTTATTACCTGAAAGGAATTTTGAAGCAAAAGGGTGAGCACAACTAGCCCAGTAAAGAATATCATGACTAAAAATAATTAAATTATCAATAGCCTTCGTCAGTAATAAATCAGAGATTTAGAACATATGGTAGATGATAAAACTTTTCAACCATAGTGGCAGCTGAACGAGCAATTAATTAGAAGAGTCAAATAAGCCAAAAAGTCTATTATCTTCTCCACGTTAAAAGTCCACTAACAATGTTTTATCTGTGACGCCCCCAAAATAGGTATACATCACCCATTTTGAGTCGTCAATAACATGGTATAGAAACAACTACAATTTTATTAATACAACATATAAACTGTGAGTTTAAATACAAATATTGCCATCTAGACAATATTCACACCCAAATAAGTCCTCATTACAATTATTGGTACATTATTTTATAAAAATGGTGAGGACTACTAAACAACTTTCTAGAACCATCATTCCACACCCCGACTAGAACTCGTTACATTCTCGCCTCCTAAGAAGAAAAATGGAACAAAAAGAAAAAGGGTGAGCTCAACTAGCCCAGTAAAGAATATTATGACTAAGATAATATAGAACAAATATCTTTAGTCTTCAACATGGAAAAATCTGATAAAATACAATAGACAACAAGTTTCAGATCAATATTTGCAACAAAAAATAATAATTCATAGATGAGTTACGTAGAGAATGAAATCTACTATAATCTATGAATTTAAAAGTCCATCATTAATATTTTATCCCTGTAACATCAATCAATATATATCTTGAATCAAATATTCATCTTTGCACTACAGGCCAAAGATACTCATCGATCCATATTATGTTCATCTCAACACTGCTCATCTTTGCACTACAGCCAAAGATATTCATCAAAAATTCATTCATCTTTGCACTACAGGCCAAAGATATTCAGTAATATCATCATTTAGGACTGAGGATGATGAAAAATATTTTAAAGACAACGAATCCAGTGAAACAAAAGAATAAATACTAAGGATTCGTATTTCAAACAATCGAAGTTCAAAAATATTTCATAAATAACCGTAGTGAAGTAAAATTCAAGAATGATCAAAACATGGATACAATCAAAGCTAGTATCCATAATTGATATTTTGGATAAAAAAACAAGAATTTAATTTTTTCTGTGAATAGTGCCGTATTCGTGAATAGTATCGTATACGTGAATAGTGCCGTATACGTGAATAGTAACCCCGACACTAAAAGACAAGAATTTTACAAGAAAACTCTTACTAATATTCAGGCATAATGATATTAGAAGAAATAATATCATTTTAAAAAAATAATATCCCTTACCTCAAAATGCATGCAAGATTTCCGATCGAATATCGATATAGTCTTTGAAGGAACTTTCACCGTATAGCAACACTCAAAGTATCAAAATACTCACAAGAATACGCTCGATAATATATAGAGAGAGAAAACTTCAGTTTCTGGTGTGATTTTTAATCCTAACCTAAGCACCCTATTTATAGGAAAATGCTTAGAACACCAAAGCAGAAAATGTAATAAAATACTATTATTTTTACAAAACTTTCACGCCCATCTTTCCTCCTCATATACTCATATATCCCACATTCATTGCAAAAATATCACCATTATTATATTAATATAATAATATATTTTTAAATGAATTATTTTATCGGAAAAGATAAAATATCAATTTTCAACAATTGTCACATTAAAATTTTGCTCCATCTATATCCACATAAAATGAATATTTTCCTTATCATATAAATCAATAATTAATTATTCACAAATAATATTACGTAATCACAATATCGACAACCGTGCCGCCTCTGTAGGAAGAGGGCTTTCAATAAGGATTTCTCTCATCATGCCTTGCAATTAGGCGACCAAGACTCTCCTTAGATGTAACTTTCTAGACATTGAAAATAATGTTATCTAATAATATTATTCAAATAATATGAATTATTGATCCGATAATGAAAATATCGTAGTGACAATTATTGAAACAACAATAATATAAAATATCAACGTATCAATTATTGAATCAATAAAATAAAATATTGAACAGTAACAACCGTAATAATTATTGAGTAATGCCTTCCTACATAAGAATCAATAATTGGTGCAATACTGCAAATGCTATACGTGTTTTAAACCACCGGCATTCCAACAAAGATTAATCTAAACAACTATGCCGTTATTTATAAACAACTTATACTTATCGTTTTCTTCATCCAATCGCTTTCCGTTATGGGGCCCACACAAGGCTGCATCGTCGAACGAATATTCCCCGACAGTAAGAATATTCCACGACCAAACGAATATTCTCCGATAAAAATGAATATTTTATAACCACTTGCATATTTGAAATATTTGCGCATTTTACCCATAACTAACCACATTAATCAAATCAACCCTTACTATTTCAAAATAATAAATAGAGGAAATTTAATTTTATTTATAATAAGCTGGGGTCTTACAACCTCCCCTCCTTATGAAATTTTGTCCTCGAAATTGACGTACGTACTTGGTGTTTCGAAAAGGCGAGGATACCTCTTTTTCATTTCCGTTTCCAACTCCCAGGTCATTTCCTCAATAGCATGGTTTCTCCACAAAACTTTAACTTGTGGTATGACCTTTGTACATAAGACATGCTCCTTTCTATCCAAGATCTTGACAGGTACCTCCTCGTACGTTAAGTCTTCGGCTATCTCATCCGGTTCTAACTCAATAACGTGGTTCGGGTCTTTCACATATTTACGAAGGACAGATATATGAAAAACATTATGAACACGAGACATACTTAGAGGTAATGCGAGTCTATAGGCCACATTTCCTACTCGGTCAAGAATCTGAAATGGACTAATAAATCGTGGATTGAGCTTTCCTTTCTTCCCAAATCTTATAACTCCCTTCCATGGAGCAACACGCAACAATACATGATCCCCAATACTAAATTCTATGTCCTTTCGATGAAGATTCGTATAACTCTTTTGTCGATCTTGAGCCATTTGTATACGTTGTCGAATCATTTGGATCTTTTCCGTAGTCATACGTACTAACTCGGGTCCCAACAATGTTGCTTCACCCACCTCATCCCAACATATTGGAGAGCGACACTTTCGTCCATACAATGCTTCGAATGGAGCCACACCTATACTTGCCTGATAACTATTGTTGTAGGAGAATTCCACCAATGGTAAATACTTATCCCAACTCCCTTTGAAGTTTAGGACACAGAGTCTTAATAAATCTTCAAGAGTTTGAATAGTCCTCTCTGATTGTCCGTCCGATTAAGGATGGTATGCCGAACTGAATCGTAAATCCGTTCCCATAGCTTTTTGCAAGCTAACCCAAAATCGTGAAGTGAATCTTGGGTCACAATCCGAAACTATAGATACGGCATGCCATGAAATCTCACAATCTCATTTACATACATATGAGCAAGACGTTCAAGGGAATAAGTCTCCCGTATCGGCAAGAAATGAGCAGACTTGGTTAATCTATCAACAATAACCCAAATAACATTTATGCCTTGAGAAACCGTGGGAAGACCCGTAATGAAATCCATGTTAATGTGTTCCCACTTCTATTTCAGAATCTCAAGTGGTTGCAATGGACCTTTAGGCACTTGATGCTCCGCCTTTACATGTTAATAAGTTAAACACTTTGAGATAAACTTCGCAATCTCTTTCTTCATGTTGTTCCACCAAAATATATGTCGAAGATCACGATACATTTTGGTACTTCCAGGATGGATTGTAAATGGTGTATTGTGTGCCTCGATCATGATCTTGTTCTTCAAATCAGAATCGTTAAGAACACAAAGTCTGGAGTGGACTCGAAGTATTCCTTCTTCATCGATTCTCGCTTCCAGAATAGCACCTTCTTGTACTTTCTTGTTCATACGCATCAGTTCCGGGTCTGTGGCTTGAGCAACTTTAACTTCATCGATTAAAGTTAATTCTATGAGTATACTTGACATCATCGCACTCATTCCTGCATATGATCTTCTACTCAACGCGTCAGCTACCACGTTTGCTTTTCCAGGATGGTATTGAATGGTGTGGTCATAATCTTTTAATAGCTCGAGCCAACGTCGTTGCCGCATGTTGATAGTGCCTCCAGATCTTTAGCGCTAAAACGATTGCTGCCAACTCTAGATCATGAGTAAGATAATTCCTCTCGTACTCTTTAAGTTGTGGCGAGGCATAGGCTATGACTTTCCCATGTTGCATGAGAACGCATCCTAACCCTTTGCCTAAAGCATCGTTGTAGATAACAAATCCATCCGAACCAGATGGTATTATCAAAACAGGTGCCGAAATAAGTCTCCTCTTAAGCTCTTGGAAACTCTTCTCGCATTCCTCGCTCCATACAAATTTTGTATCCTTCTGAGTTAGCTGAGTTAAAGGAGTAGCGATTCGAGAAAATCCTTCCATGAATCTCCGATAATAACCAGCTAAGCCCAGTAAAGCTACGTGCTTGATCACCGACTTACATTTGCTCTAACTTTGTATTGCTTCAATCTTCGACGGGTCGACAGATACTCCATGTTTTGACACCACGTGCCCAAGGAATACTACTTCCTCAAGACAGAACTCGCATTTCTTCAACTTGGCATATAGCTTGTTTTCACGAAGCCTTTGGAGTACCAGCTTCAAATGGTGCTCATGGTCTTCACGACTTTTGGAATATATGAGGATGTCATCAATAAAGACAACAACGAACTGATCCAAATATTTCTTGAATATCCGGTTCATCATATCCATGAAAGTCATGAGAGCATTAGTCAATCCGAAAGACATGACTAAGAATTCATAATGCCCGTCTCGAGTTCGAAGGCGGTCTTTGGAATATCCTCGCCTCTAATCTTCACCGATGATATCCGAATCGAAGATCAATTTTTGAAAAGAATTGTGCTCCTTGCAATCGGTCAAATAAGTCATCAATACGAGGTAGAGGATACCTATTCTTGATGGTGACATGGTTCAATTCCCGATAGTCAATACAAAGTCGCATACTACCGTCTTTCTTCTTTACGAATAAAACAGAGCACCCCAAGGAGATGTACTAGGATTTAATGAAACCAATGTCCAACAACTCTCGTAGTTGGACCTTTAACTCCTGAAGTTCAATAGGAGCCATTCGATATGGGGTTTTAGAAATGGGCTTTGTACCAGGTTAAAGATCAATAAAGAATTCAACTTCACGTTCTGGGGGTAGACCGGGAAGTTCTTCAGGAAATACGTCAGGAAAGTCAATAACAACAGGAATATTATTCAAATTTGACATGTCTTTATTCAAATCCATAACATGGGCTTAAGAAAGCTTGACATCCATTTTTCAATAAACGAATAGCTTTATGATTAGATATGACAATGATTGATTTTAATGATTTAGTTGCTTGAATTCGTACAACTGGTTGGTTAGGAATATGAAACTAACAACCTTACGAAAACAATCAATTTTGGCATGATGAGTAGTTAACCAATCAATCCCTAAAATCACATTAAAAGCAAGTATCTTTAAAGAGATAAGGTCAACAGGTAAGGTGATGGTGCCAACTTGAATCAAACAAGATTTATAAACAGTGGATGTGATGAAAGTTTCTCCTAACGGAGTTTCCACAGATAGGTCAAAGTCTAATTTCTCCGGAGTCACGTTTAAACATTGAGCACAAGCAAGAGAGATAAATGAATGGGTAGCCCCGGTATCAAGTAAGGTATAAACTTCGCAAGAATTTATAAATAGCTTACCCGTGATCACCTCGTTTGGGTTCCTCGCATTTTGACCACCACAACAAACGCTCTTCCAGAACCGCTGACTTTGACTTTTCTCGACATGATCTTTTGAGTCACCGTCCCCGCTGAACTAGGTTTCGCTACCGTACAATCTCGAGTGATATGTCCTTCCTTTCCACAATTATAGCATACCTTGAACTGTTGTGGGCAGTTTGGACTGATATGTCCCTCTTTTCCGCATTTATAGCACACGACCGGTGGTCGTTCCTCCTCCATAGAACCGATTCTTTGTAAGACCGCTGTCGTCTTCACATGGTTGTTGTTAAATCTCCTCTTTTAAAATCTCCTCCCCGACTTTCGCTTCTTCTATTTTCATGGCCATGATTACCACCAGAGTGGTTACCATTTTTGTCTATCTTTTTCTTTCTCCGCTGGTTATCGTTGTTTTGTTGACTGCTATCTCCGGTATTATCCTGGTTGTGGTCCCTCGGTTGACCGTACTCGTTATCTCGTTCTAATAATTGAGCCCTGTTTACAACATCTGAGTAGAGAGAAAATTTATGAGAAATGAGATACTGACGTATTTGGGGTTTCAAACCTCTAAGAAACATCCGCGTCATACGTTCCTCATTCTCCACCAAATGAGGTGCAAACCTGGATAACTCTGCAAACTTTGCCTCGTACTGGGACACCGTCATGTTATTCTGCTCCAGTCTAATAAACTCCACTTCCTTCATGTGACGAACACTTTTAGGAAAGTATTTGTCATTAAATAGTTTTTGAAATGTCTCCCAAGACATGCTAAGTGCGGCTGGATGGGTACGTTTCACAGATTCCCACCAGTAATATGCCTCGTTACGGAACATAAAAGTAGCGAATGGAACCTTCTGTTCCTCCGTGCATCCCAAGACATCGAATATCTTGGTAATTTGCTTGACCCACGTTTTTTCCTTAATCGAATCTGGCTTTCCCAAGAATTCTGGTGGTCCCAACTCTTCGAACTGCTTGGCTGTAACAAACCGTGCATTGTTATCATTTCCACCTGTATTTTGTACACGAGTCTCCCTCATCTGATTTTGCATGAACTGCAAAAAGCTTCTAAACATCCCGTCGTTCATCATCTGCTCAGTGGTGTTGTTCACAGGAGGAACATTGCCAGCCTGTTGCACGTTCTCCTCATTGGTGAGCAAAGGTGTCTCCACGGTCTTATTTACGCCACTATTAACATTCTCAGTTGCCATTCTCAAATACTGCCATAAAACAAGGGTTAATTAAGGAAATCAACATATCACATAATATCCCTATATACTGAACAACTAACAAATAAGCTTAGGTAAGACACACTAGCGAAGGATTTATTCGTCTCTCCCCTCCTAGTTCTAATCTCCGATCTCCACCAGAGATCATATCCCAAAGCTCTGATACCAACTGTGACGCCCCCAAAATAGGTATACATCACCCATTTTGAGTCATCAATAACATGGTACAGAAACAACTACAACATTATTAATACAACATATAAATTGTGAGTTTAAATACAAATATTGCCATCTAGACAATATTCACACCCAAATAAGTCCTCATTATAATTATTGGTATATTATTTTACAAAAATGGTGAGGACTACTAAACAACTTTCTAGAACCATCATTCCACACCCCGATTAGAACTCGCTACATTCTCGCCTCCTAAGAAGAAAAATGGAACAAAAAGGAAAAGGGTGAGCTCAACTAGCCCAGTAAAGAATATTATGACTAAGATAATATAGAACAAATTATCGTTAGTCTTCAACAGGGAAAAATCTGATAAAATACAATAGAGAACAAGTTTCAGATCAATATTCGCAGCGAAAAATAATAATTCATAGATGAGTTACGTAGAGAATGAAATCTACTATAATCTATGAATTTAAAAGTCTATCATCAATATTTTATCCCTGTAACATCAATCAATATATATCTTGAATCAAATATTCATCTTTGCACTACAGGCCAAAGATACTCATCAGTCGGTCATGTTCATCTCAACACCTGTTCATCTTTACACAGGCCAAAGATATTCATCAAAAATTCATTCATCTTTGCACTACAGGCCAAAGATATTTAGTAATATCATCATTTAGGACTGAGAATGATGAAAAATATTTTAAAGACAACGAATCCAGTGAAACAAAAGAATAAATACTAAGGATTCGTATTTCAAACAATCCAAGTTTAAAAATACTTCATAAATAACCGTAGTGAAGTAAAATTCAAGAATGATCAAAATATGGATACAATCAAAGCTAGTATCCATAATAGATATTTTGGATAAAAAAATGAGAATTTAATTTTTTCTGTGAATAGTGCCGTATTCGTGAATAGTATCGTATACGTGAATAGTGCCGTATACGTGAATAGTAACCCCGACAATAAAAGGCAAGAATTTTACAAGAAAAATCTTACCAATATTCAGGCATAATGATATTACAAGAAATAATATCATTTTAAAAAAATAATATCCCTTACCTCGAAAAGACAGTACTTCTGACTTGAATACTGGATATAGTGCTGAAGAAACTTGCACCGTATAGCAACACTCAAAGTATCAAAATACTCACAAGAATATGCTCGATAATATATAGAGAGAAAAAACTTCAGTTTCTGGTGTGATTTTCAATCCTAACCTAAGCACCCTATTTATAGGAAAATGCTTAAAACACCAAAGCAGAAAATTTAATAAAATACTATTATTTTTACAAAACTTTCATGCCCATCTTTGAAATATGATTTTAGCTTATCTTTCACATGTTAGTGTAGCCCACAAAACAAAAAAAAAACATTTTTCTTAATAAACATAATTAAAACTTCCAAAAATCAATTATTTCAGAACTTCGGAACTTGAATAATTCATAATAAATAGCTTTTTTGTCAGAAAATTTTTAACCTTATGTCTTTTCCATAGGAAATTTCATTCTCTACAACTTTACAGAAGAAAGTTTTTCCAAATTCCAAACAAAAACTGACCGAAATCCACAAACGGGCGATTTTACAGGCTATAATCAAATTTCATTCAAGAAATGGGCTCACAAACATGTTTAACATGTTTTAAACAACTTTTGTAACAAAAATACTCTTCCTCCTCATATATTCATATATCCCACATTCATTGTAAAAATATCACCATTATTATATTATTAAAATATAATAAAATATTTAAATGAATTGTTTTATCAGAAAAGATAAAATATCAATTTTTCAACAATTGTCACTTTAAAATTTTCTCCATCTATACCACATAAAATGAATATTTTCATTATCATATAAACCAATAATTAATTATTCACAAATAATATTACAGAATCACAATATCGACAACCAGGCCGTTTCTAGGAAGGGGGGCTTTCCAATAAGGATTTCTCCTTCTCATGCCAAGCAAATTAGGCGACCAAGACTCTCCTTAGACAGAACTTTCTAGACATTGAAAATAATGTTATCTAATAATATTATTCAAATAATATGAATTATTGATCTGATAATGAAAATACTGTGTAGTGACAATTATTGAAACAACAATAATATAAAATATCAACGTAGCAATTATTGAATCAATAAAATAAAATATTGAACAGTAACTATTGTAATAATTATTGAGTAATGCCTTCCTACGTAATAATCAATAATTAGTGCAATACCGTGTGCTACTGTGTTTTAACCACCGGGTATTCCAACAGTATTAACGGTAACAACTACGTTGTTATTTATAAACAACTTATACTTGTTGTTTTCTTCATCCAATCGCTTTCCATTATGGGGCCCACACAAGGTCGCATCCGTCAATATTTAATATTCCCGGACAAAGAAGAATATTCCACGACACCAAACGAATATTCTCCGATAAAAAATGAATATTTTATAACCACTTGCATATTTGAAATATTTAGCATTTTACCCATAACTAACCACATTAATCAAATCAACCCTTACTATTTCAAAATAATAAATAGAGGAAATTTAATTTTATTTATAATAAGCTGGGGTCTTACATTATCCCTGTAACATCAATCAACAGTTCCTGTCCACAATTATACATAATCATAATTATGATTCTAAATTCCTCTTCGCACCCAGGACGAAGATAATTTTCATCATCTGTCTTTACTTGAAACATCAAAGATCATGGTTATACCAAATCACAGTTCCTATTCATAATCATACTAATAAATTCATCTTTGCACTACGGGCCAAAGATATTCATTAACAATTCATCTTTGCACTACAGGCCAAAGACATGCAACTGTATTTTTAGAAGAGTCAAGTAGAGCATGATATCTACTATCTTCTACGAATTAAAAGTTTATTATCAATATTTTATCGCTGAGACTCAGCTTAATAAATAATCCACTTAATCGAATCATCCTTGCACTACAGCTAAGGATATTCATTAGTATCACCACCATGAATTATCCATCTACTACGGGCCAAGGATATTCGTGTTTTCACCAATGGTCATGATTATACCGAATAATCCATGGTCATAATTATACCAACAACTCCATCAATGCACTACGGGCTAATGAGGACTTTTACCGCATTATTTGTAACATTACGGGTTATGATTATACCGAATGATCCCTAGTCATAATCATACCAATCAACAGTCCGTCTATGCATGTAAGCCAAAGATGACTTTCATTACAATATAAGCATGAGGATGATGACAATTATACAAGCATTAATCAAATGACATCAAGGATAATTATTAAAGACTTTAAATTTATCCAGAGTTTACAAATATCAAAATTATCAACATAATACTGCTTTGTGGAGTAATATTCAAGAATAATATCCATGTATCAAAATAATTTGGACAGAAAAAAAATAAATTTTTTAAGTGAATAGTACCCTATGAATAATACTTCGGGAATAGTACCCTATGAATAGTAACCCTGACATAAAAAGTGCCCTGAATACCCGAGTAAATAATACTAGAGTGAATAGTAACTGGGTGAATAGTAACCCGTGAATAGTAACTCGTAAATAGTACTCCGGCACCCAAAGTACCCCGACTACCTGAGTGGGTAATATTTAAGTGAATAGTAATCAGGTGAATAGTAACTCATGAATAGTACCCTGGGTGAAAATATTGATATTTAATAAGAAAATTCAGATCAATAGTCCAATAAAATGATACCGGATGCAGCGCAAAACTCAAGAATATTCCACTAATTTCAAGGATTATAGAAGCAATACTTACCATAGTAAGTTTAGATTTAAGAATATGAAAAGAAATAAGATATGAAACTGTAAATGGATTTTCACCTATCATACGGCACGTAATCCGCGTAGATAGGTTATTCTGACATATTAAAGGATGAATAACGAAAAATAGTATTCCTTATAAATACGAAAGAAATAATACCCTTTACGAACACAACAAATAATATCCCTTACCAAACAAAAATAACATCCCTTACCAAACGAAAATAACATCCCTTACGAATACAACAAATATTATCCCTTACCAAACGAAAATAGTATCCCTTACCTTAGTAGAACACTAGATACTGCAATAGTGAAGTAGCAGAATACTCTTCTTTTTGCTCTCTATAGTTTCTCTATCTATAGTGTCTCTTGTGAATCTCAGTGAATTGGTGAGAATGAAAGAAGAATTAAGCTTCTATTTATAGGAGAATGGACTAAATAGTAACTAATTCATGAATGGTCCAGATTGATTTACTATTAGAACGGACAGTCCAGATTGATTACTATTAAAACCACAACCGACTGTCCAGATTGATTTACTTTTAAAACTATCACTAACGGTCCAGATTGATTACTTTTAAAACCACCACCGACGGTCCATATTGATTTACTTTTAAAACCACCATCGACGGTCTAGATTGATTTAATATTAAAACCACCACAGATGGTCCAAATTGATTTACTATTAAAACCACCATCAATGGTCCAATTTGATTTACTATTAAAACCACCACCGACGGTCCAGATTGATTTACTGTTAAAACCACCACCGACGGTACAGATTGATTTACTATTAAAACCACCATCAATGGTCCAGATTGATTAACTTTTAAAACCACCATCAATGGTCCAGATTGCTTTACTATTTAAACCACCACCAATGGTCCAAATTGATTTAACTTATTACACTTTAGTACCCCTAAAGTTTTCCAAGTTTGCATTATTCCCCTCTAACTTTTGTAATTCACTTATATTCAATAAACACATTCTTAAAACTTCAACAATTATTCATCATTAATATTATAACTTACAATATCGACAACCAGATCATTCCCAGGTAAGAGGGGGCTTTTCGATAAAGATTTCTCCTTATTGGCGCGCAATTAGGTGACCAAACCTCTTTCCTCGACAGAACTTTTTAGACATTGCCAATAATATAAATAATCATATGAATAAATATGTTTTCTTAATTATTGATTTAATAATATAAAATATTATGCAGATGATACTGTTACAATAATTGAATCAAATAACGTGAGATACTATGGAACAATTACTGTAGCAATAATTGAGTAAATCGAGTGGCTTCTTACGTAAGTATCAATAATCAATACCGTGTGCTATTATGAAACCACGTGTATTACTGTATTTTTAGCACCGGGTATCTCAATAGTTTAATTGTAAAACTTTTTCCGTTATTTTTACAAAAAGTTATTTCTATCGTTTTCTAACTCCGACTGTTATTCCGTTGTGGGGTCTACCAATGATGGTGTCATTGAATGAATATTCCCTGACGAAAGAATATTCCTTGACCAAACAAATAATCCCCGACACAACGAATATTTTATATCAACTTGCTTACTTGCAAAATTTTCAAATATCACTCTTAACTTTAACCTTTTATCAATTTAACCATTTACTAAATAAAATAATAATTATAAGAAAATTGAATACTTTCATTTCATAAAATTCGAGGTCTCACAATCTCCCCTCCTTATAAAATTTCACCCTCGAAATTTACGTACCTGGTAGTTTGAAGAGATGAGAATACCTTGCTTTATTTTCGGATTGTATATTCCCGATTATTTCCTCTATATCATGATTTTCCCATTGCTCATCACTTGGATTTCAGATATCATTTCAGAATACAGATTCAAAACAATGGTTAATTAACATATCATCAATTTTCAACTTATTAAGTTAGAAAATTTAGCTTAGGTAGGACACACACACTAGTGAAGGATATTACTCGTCTTTCCCCTCCTAGTTATAATCCTGGATCTCCTCCAGAGACCATATCCCTAAGCTCTGATACCATTTGTGATGCCCCCAAAATAGGTCCACACGACCTATTCTGAGTCGCCAGATTTCACATTACAGAAATCAAATACAAACTTCATTTTTACAACTATTGAACTGTCGTAGAGAGTACGACAACACATAAGCTGTGAGTTTTAATACAATATTATCTCGTAGACAGTATCCAAACTCAAATTATTACAATGCCATATAAAATACAACATCTAATATTTCAAAACCCCAATGAAGAACGAGATGATTACTATCCTATTCATTCTAATGAGGTGCACTTTTGACACTTTTAAAGTCGGGTTCTCATCACCCTATTGTTGTTCACCAAAATTAATTATTAAGTGACATATAAAATACGACACACACATCTTAGGTCCTCAATACAATTATATATTGCATGTCATGCCGTTTTATAATGTATTAAGAAATTTTGACAGTCTCGGACCATCACATTATTCCCCTATTATCCCCGCTCGACCCAGCTACACTCTTATTATCTGAAAGGAATTTTGAAGCAAAAGGGTGAGCACAACTAGGCCAGTAAAGAATATCATAACTAAAGATAATTAAATTATCAATAGCCTTCGTTAGTAATAAATCATATATTTAGAACATATGGTAGATGATAAAACTTTTCAACCACAGTGGCAGTGGAACGAGTAATCCATTAGAAGAGTCAAATAGACCATAAAGTATATTATCTTCTCCATGTTAAAAGTTTACCAACAATGTTTTATCCTTGTAACATCAATCAACAGTTCCTGTCCACAATTATTCATAATCATAATTGTGATTCTAAATTCCTCTTCGCACCCAGGACGAAGATAATTTTCATCACCTATCTTTACCTAAAACATCAAAGATCATGGTTATACCAAATCACAGTTCCTGTTCATAATCATACTAATAAATTCATCTTTGCACTACGGGCCAAAGATATTCATTAACAGTTCATCTTTGCACTACAGGCCAAAGACATGCAACTGTATTTTTAGAAGAGACAAGTAGAGCATGATATCTACTATCTTCTACGAATTAAAAGTTTATTATCAATATTTTTATTGCTGAGACTCAGCTTAATAAATAATCCACTTAATCTAATCATCCTTGCACTACGGCTAAGGATATTCATTAGTATCACAACCACGAATTATCCATGTACTACGGGCCAAGGATATTCGTGTTTTCACCAATGATCATGATTATACCGAATAATTCCTGGTCATAATCATACCAACAACTCCATCAATGCACTACGGGCCAATGAGGACTTTTACCACATCATTTGTAACATTATGGGTCATGATTATACCGAATGATCCCTGGTCATAATCATACCAATCAACAGTCCGTCTATGCACGTAAGTTAAAGATGACTTTTATCACAATATAAGCATGAGGATGATGACAATGATACAAGCATTAATCAAATGACATCAAGGATAATTATTTAAGACTTTAAATATATTTAGAGTTTAAAAATATTCAAATTGTCAACATGATACTGCTTTGTGGAGTAAAATTCAAGAATAATATCCATGTATCAAAATAATTTAGACAGAAAAGAAATAAATTTTTCGAGTGAATAGTACTTTAGGAATAGTACCCCGTGAATAGTAACCCCGGCATGAAAATTGCCCTGAATACCCGAGTAAATAATACTAGAGTGAATAGTAACTGGGTGAATAGTAACCCATGAATAATAACTCGTGAATAGTACTCTGGTACGAAAAGTGCCCCAACTACCCGAGTGAATAATATTTAAGTGAATAGTAACTCGTGAATAGTACCCCGGGTGAAAATATTGATATTTAATAAGAAAATTAAGATCAATAGTCCAATAAAACGATACTGGATGCAGCGAAAAACTCAAGAATATTCTACTAATTTCAAGTATTATAGAAGCAATACTTACCATAGTAAGTTTAGATTTAAGAATATGAAAAGAAATAACATACGAAACTGTAAATGGATTTTCACCTGTCATAGGGTACGTAATCTGCGTAGACAGGTTATTCTGGCATATTAAAGGATGAATACAAAAAATAGTATTCCTTATGAATACAAAAGAAATAATACCCCTTACGAACACAATAAATAATATCCCTTACTTAACGAAAATAACATCCCTTACCAAACGAAAATAACATCCCTTACGAATACAACAAATAATATCCCTTACCTTAGTAGAAGACTGGATACTGCAATAGTGAAGTAGCAGAATACTCTTCTTCTTGCTCTTTATAGTTTCTCTCTCTATAGTGTCTCTTGTGAATCTCAGTGAATTGGTGAGAATGAAAGAAGAATTAAGCTTCTATTTATAGGAGAATGGACTAAATAGTAACTAATTCATGAACGGTCTATATTAATTTACTATTAGAACGGATGGTTCAGATTGATTACTATTAAAACCACAATCGACGGTCCAGATTGATTTACTTTTAAAACCACCGCCGACGGTCCAGATTAATTACTTTTATAACCACCACCGATGGTCCAGATTGATTTACTTTTAAAACCACCACCGGCGGTCTAGATTGATTTACTATTAAAAAACCACCATAGATAGTCCAGATTGATTTACTATTAAAACCACCACCAACGGTCCAGATTGATTTACTATTAAAACCACCCTTGATGGTCCAGATTGATTTACTATTAAAACCACCATCAATGGTCCAGATCTATTTACTATTAAAACCACCATCAATGGTTCAGATTGATTAACTATTAAAACCACCATCAATGGTCCAGATTGGTTTACTATTAAAACCACCACCAATGGTCCAGATTGATTTAACTTATTACACTTTAGTACCCCTAAAGTTTTCTAAGTTTGCATTATTCCCCTCTAACTTTTGTAATTCACTTATCTTCAATAAACACATTCTTAATACTTCAACAATTATTCATCATTAATATTATAACTTACAATATCGACAACCAGATCATTCACATGTAAGAGGCGGCTTTTCGATAAAGATTTCTCCTTATTAGCGCGCAATTAGGTGACCAAACCTCTTTCCTCGACAGAACTTTCTAGATATTGTCAATAATATAAATAATCATATGAATAAATATGTTTTCTCAATTAATGATTTAATAATATAAAATATTATGCAGATGATACTGTGACAATAATTGAATCAAATAACGTGAGATACTATGCAACAATTACTGTAGCAATAATTGAGTAAACCGAGTGGCTTCTTACGAAGGCATCAATAATCAATACCGTGTGCTATTATGAAACTACGCGTATTACTGTATTTTTACCACCGGGTATCTCAACAGTTTAATGGTAAAACTTTTTCCATTATTTTTACAATAAGTTATTTCTGTCATTTTCTAACTCTGACTGTTATTCTGTTATGGGGTCCACCAATCATGGTGTCATTGAACGAATATTCCCTGACGAAAGAATATTCCTCGACCAAACGAATAATCCCCGACATAATGAATATTTTATATCAACTTGCTTACTTGCAAAATTTTCAAATATCACCCTTAACTTTAACCTTTTATGAATTTAAAATACCATATGGAATACTAGTAGAGAATTGATGTGTGCTAAGTCCTAGAAAAGTTATAAGAAGAAGATAAGAATGAAAATCATCAAAGATGATGATCGTATGAGTTAAGACATCTTTGTATATTGTAACGCCGTATAATGGTAAGGAAGGATGGTTACGTGAACTTAGGTTATAAACATGAACCATAAGTAGTAAAGTTAAGCTTAAACCAATGTGTAAGTCAAATATATGACTAATTTGTATGTATTATTTCCTTATGAATTATATAGGGATTGTAATGAACAATTCAGCGTAAACAGTAAGCTCTAGTTATGTGTAAGGTATGTTTCCTAACTTCATTCATATTCTAAATGAATGTTGGTTTCTTAAAATTTCTCAGATGTTGACTTTGAGAAGTTTTATCTATGTGCAAATGTGTGATATTTGTACAAGGTGGAAGAATGTATGAGGCTTTGTGCCAAAATTTTAACACTTCGGTGTTTCTATGAGACGAACTGTTACGTGGTTAAACTGTTCAATATGAAATGTTCTTTTTATACATGAACCGTTATTGTTACATCTATGCTAATGATTCTAGCCAGACAAAACATGTATGAAAAAAGTAGAAGACTAAAAGTATTGTAAAGTGAATGTGACTAATGTTTTAAAATGATAGGAATAAAAATTTATTCTTATTATTCAAGATGCTTCATAACCTTTGTTCGGTTATTGAAGTTTTAAAGAAATGTTTAAATTTTGAATGTTGTTTATTCAACTTCTATGACTTACTGAGCAATTGAATGCTCACACTTTCTTTAAACAAAAGTATTTTCAGCGAACGATGTTAGAAAGAACCTAAGGATCCCGTAAAGATCAAGATGATCAGTGTGCTGCTTTGGTAAGGTGTTACGGTTGCAAGTACTATTAGCGTCACAAGATGAAGTGTTGTCTGTTATATGGATAAGCGTGAAGATCAAGCCAAAACTTATAATTTAGAATAGTTTAATTGAACTATAGATTAGTTTAATGAACTTTTATGTATCCTTGGTGGTGGATGAAAGTCTCTCTTGTAAGATGTAAAGAATAATGCAATTATCATTATTTGTAATGAACGAGTTTATAAGGTATTAGAACCTCGGATTTGAGAATGTATGTTGTTATATTTATCTATATAATGATGTATGTTTGGAAAGAGATGGGACCATGATGTACAAAATCTAAGTGTAAAAATAGATCAGATTTTGGGGCATCACAGAGTGGTATCAGAGCTGATATGTTATAAACTTTAGGTATGAGTACCTAAGACTATAATCGTAGAGAGAAGGATAAGAAGATCATTGAGTTAAACGATTAAGGAAGAAGATCACTACGTGATCATATTGCATCGTAATAACAAATGCTATGTTAAACGATGGATGATTTATAGCTAATGTTATAAATGAATGGTACTATAAAATAGTACAAGAAGAATAACTCAGAAGAGTTGTAAAGGATAACATACGTATTAAAGAAAATTCGTATTAAGGTAAGGGGAAATTAGAATGTTGTGAAATTTCAATTAGTGTACTCATGTGATAGCTGAGTTGTACGAACTTTTGTTATGGGCAGGAGTTTGTGCTTTGGGGTAACAACCACTTAGTTTATTATAGTGATAGTCATTGGAATAATAACGTTGCGCTATCAATATGTATATGGTGAGAAGTTGAATCTTTTTCTCATGTATATATTTGATAGGTAGAGAATGATAAGATAGGTGCGAGTTCTTGAAACTCATACTTATGGAAAGTTTGTGACTTATGGTTATATGCTATGTTTCTGAGCCCTGAGCGTATGGATAGTCCTTGATTTGTTTTTGGATTACATATTGCGAAGATAAGTTCTTAAACACATATGGTTGTAGAAAGTTCCTAAACACATAAAGTGTGGTAAGTTGACGGACTATACTAAGGTATAGGAATGTTTAGATTGAAAATGAGTTATTTTCAGTATACTTAGCATTGGAGGTGCTAGAGAAGATTAAGTATTGTCGCAAGTAAGACAACGAATGAAGATGGAGAAAAGGATATTCCAGGTCATCTAACTATGCTAGATTTTGAAGTTTATTGAAATCGTGCTTATATGTGCGTTTTGAAAATAAATGTATTGGTTCAACTTTTGGAACCTATGGATTTTAAAAGAACTATCCTTTGTATGTCTATGCTAATTGTTTCAGCTAGACATAAATTGATTTGAAATATCAAAATGAATTTATATCATAAGTGCATTTCATTCAAAAATGGTAAAAAAAATGGAGTTATTAATGCATTAAACCTAGTGTTGGATGTGATCATAGTATCATCAACCCACTATGGTAGGATGTAGAATGACGAAGTCCTCAACGACTGTGAAAAGTACAGTATCATGACGTCATAAAATGTTTTGAAGTATTGTGAAAGAATTTAAAGAAGTAGTCAATGTCAATTGATTTAACTAGACGAATGTTTCAGTTGATAACCAATTTATTGATATGGTCTAAGTTATTTGATTTGGCTAGACAAATGGTATGTCATGTTATAAGAAAATTGAGCTTTCTTTGAGAAGTTGTGCTAAACCAAATTTCTTTGGTGCAGAATTTGATGAATAAGTCCGAGGGGAACAAACCCCGAGATATGGGGATAGGTTGATCACCTAATTTATCAGAAAAGATGGTTTACCTTCTTTGTGATTGTAAACGTACTGGGTAAGTAAGAATGGTTTATGATGAAATATCATAAAACCTAGTAAGAGATCATAGTCTATAAGACCCCTCAACAATAGTGTAAAATGTTTTAAAGGAATCTTTATATTCCTATTTATTTCTTCTACTTCATAATTCTTGATAAGTTATGAAAGTTAGGAAATGTTTGAAAGATAAGAACTTTTTCAAAAAGAAGTTGAGAAAATAGTAAGCTAAAATTTTGAGGACGAAATTCGGTGAAGAAGGGGGTGAATGTGATGACTCGAGAGATTGAAAGCATAGTTAAACTTGAGGTTTAACTAATGACGATTATGTTAACAGATGATCCTTGGGAAAAGGATGGTTATAAGAAAGATAAGAAGTAGGAATAAAACCTTTGCTAAAGGTTGTAGGAATAAAGTATCCGGGTATGAGTGTGGTTTGAAGAAATGCCGAGGACGGAATTTTTATAAGGGGGAAAGTGTGACAACCCGGGAAAAACCGGATTGTCCAGAATTTATGTTTAAAGAATTAGTTATTAATAAAATGAATTTTTATTAATAATATTCTATACTATGTGTTTATTAATCGTTCTAAAACTTAGGATGATTATAAAATGGGAGGATTCTGGCTACGAGCTAAACTGAATGAGTAAGAATTTTTAAGACGAAAATAAAAAAATTTCGGGAACAAAAATATTTCTAAGGAAAAAAATAAAATAGGCACTATTCACCCGACAAAATCTAAGGGTTAGGGTTCGAATAACCTAAGCCTTTTCGAGAGCTCGGTATGTCGAAATGGTATTACATCGAAAGATTTGACGATAAGATATTGTAAAAAGTTAAGTTAGTCGATAAAAGTTTTCTCGAAAAACGTGCAGAAATCGGACGAAATAAAAATGACAAAAAGTACTGTTATGTACTTTTCTTTCATTTAACTACGTTAAGGGAAAACGTGAAGGAAATCGCATATCATAAAAAGTATTTTTTTAGTTTTTCAAAGTTCCGAAGAATGCGTAAAAGTTAAACTGTAGAGGAAAGACGAAATATCCAAAAATATTTGGATTCCGAGAATCGTAATTTTTAAAACTATCGGACGAATCCCGAAAGACTGTATAACGAAGCTTCCAGGAAAAGCTTTATGAATAGTAAGGAGGTGTGAATAGTAAGGCAGTTTGCTAAATGACCAAAATGCCCCTAGCCTTAGTTTTCCATATAAACAAGCCCTAAGCTCATTTGTTGGTGATTTAAAAAATCACCAACACTTCAGACAGAGAGAAAGAAGTCGGATGAGGAGGGAAAGGAAGAGGAAAAGCTAGTCAGAGTGCAAACTTTAACAATGGAAGAAGATTACAGAAGAAAGGTAATCAAAAACCTAGTCTAATCTAAATTTTCTCTAAGTTTTCTATGTCAATATACATAGCTTAATGAAAATAGAAGTAACAAAGGTTAAGAATGATTTTCATATGGTTGAAATCATGAGAAAATGAAGAAAATAAGAATTAGAAGTTTAGTTTATAAATTTCTTAAAAGCTTTCTTAAGAAAGTATGAATTTCTTAATGAATTTGAACAATCCGAATGAATCATATGAACGATTCGGTGAAATAAGTAAGGAATGGTGTTTGATAATACTAAATTCCAAGAAAAAGTGAATTCATAATCAAAGTATCGATTAAAAATGAAGAACGCGAAGAATACGAAGAACGTTGTTGATGGAAAAATGTAAAACCATCGTAATTAGAAATTGTTGTTGGTCGACAAGTTTAAAACTATTATAAAACCCCAAATTTTACGAATAAAGATTTAATTTTCTCGAAATATTTTTTTGAATATTATGGTATGGATTTGAGATAATGTTATATTTGTGGGTAGTATTTATAAATTTTGCAAAGTAAGCAAATTGTTATATAATATTCGATTGGTTGGGGAATATTTGTTTTATCAGAGAATATTCGTACGACAACACAATCATTGGTGGACCCCACAACGGAATTATTGTCGGAATGAGAAAATGATAGAAATATCTTTTTATGAAAATAACGACGAAAATTTTACCGTTAACTGTTGAAACACCCGATGTTAAAAGAACAGTAATACACGTGGTTGCATAGTAGTACACGGTATTGATTATTGATGCTTACGTGAGAAGTCACTCAGTTTTGTTCAATTATTGCTACAGTATTTGCTGTATAGTATCTCACATTATTTGATTCAATTATTATCAATATTTTATATATTATTAAATCAATAATTGAGATGACAAGGAGAGGTTTGGTCAATTAATTGCGCGTCAATAAGGAGAAATTCTTATTGGAAAGCCCCCTCTTTCCTGGGAACAACCTCGTTGTTAAATATTACGAATTATAATAACGATGATAAATATTGTTAAAAATATTGAGGGAATTTTATGAAGTATTTTTTTTATTTTATGGACCCCCATTTACCCATTTTTCAAAATAATCGGTAGAAATTTCTTAAAAGGTGGGCCCATATGTGGGGCCCATGAAAGAAAAAATGGGGGAATCTGAAAGTCACGGAAGTTTATATATATATATATTATATAAATTTTATTTTATTATTATTATAAATATAATAAAACAGAATACTTTTTATAAAATTTTGTTTTATTTGATTATAAATAGAATATATCATATTTTATTATGCATAGTGCACTGTATAGTGTTTGCATAGTAAAATCTTTTTATATAAAATGTAATACTTTTATAAAGTTATTTGTTTTATTATATTTTAAATAATATATATATATATATATATATATATATATATAAATTTTGTTTTATTATATAATTATAAATAGAATA
Source organism: Panax ginseng (assembly GCA_020205605.1). Lineage (NCBI taxonomy): Eukaryota > Viridiplantae > Streptophyta > Magnoliopsida > Apiales > Araliaceae > Panax > Panax ginseng. The sequence goes on from CM035132.1 coordinate 172,792,227, forward strand.
TATTATATTTTATTGTATAGTATCCTTTCCATTCTCCTATAAATAGGATGCTTAGTTAGAATTGAAAACACACCAGAAATTCAAAGAATTCTTCTTCTATAATCTTAAGCGTATTTCTTTAGAGTTTTAAGAAGCTTTGAGTGTAGAAAACAGTATAAGTTTTTTTCAAGAATATCTTTGCCCTACCAAATTTAATAATACTTTTTTTTCTAAGGTAAGGGGTATTATCCTTTCGTATTCATGAAGAGAATTATTTTCTTTCAATACTGTAAGAGTCATTATTCAATTCTTTATTATTATGTTGGAATAACTTTGCCTACATCAAGTACCGTATATCGTGGTGAAATTCTTTTGTTATTCCATTCTTTATTATTACATTGGAATAACTTTATGCTGCAAGCGGCTCTATCGCATGCATTCGTGAATTCTGTTGTTATTCCATTATTTATTATTCTGATGGAATATCCTGTCTGTGTGGATTACGCATGACCTGGTTCCATTCTTTATTATTCTGTTAGAATATCCTGTATGTGCGGATTACGCAGGACTTGGTTCTGTTCTTTATTATTTTGTTGGAATATCCTGTCTATGCGGATTACGCATGACCTGGTTCCATTCTTTATTATTCTGTTGGAATAACCTGTTTGTGCAAATTACGCACGCCTGGTGAATTCTTCTGTTATTCCATTCTTTATTATTTTGTTGGAATAACATGTCTATGTGGATTACCGCATGCATGGTGAATGATCCTTCATATTTATTCCTTATTAAATTGTGGATATGATCTGTCTACGTGGATTACCGCATGGTGGACGAAAATCCATTTGTAGTTTCATATATTCTATTATACTCAGTTGGTTAAAGTTTTGGCTTCTATACTCCATGAATTAGTAGAATATCCCGGATATTTCAAGCTTCATCCAAAGATCTTTTCATGGAAATATTCTTACGAGCATTCTTGAATTTTACTCCACAAAGAAGTATCATGTTGACAATTTGGACATTTTTGATTTCTGGATAAACTAAAATTTTAAATCTTTAAAATTTATCCTTGAACTTGTTTTACTGAATTATTATGTCATTGTCATCATTTTCATGCTTATATTGTGATGAAAGTCATCTTTTGGTTACGTGCATAGATGGACTTTGTATGATTATGAACAGGGATTATTCGGTATAATCATGACCTGTAATGTTATAAATGATGCGGTAAAAGTCCTCAGTGGCCTGTAGTGCATTCATGGACAATTTTTGGTATGATTATGACCAGGGATTATTCGGTATAGTCATGACCATTGATGATTTAATGAATATCGTTGGCCCATAGTGCAGGGATGACTCGATGATGTGGTTTATTTATTAAGCTGAGTCTCAGCGATAAAAATTGATGAAAACATTTTAAATCATAGAAGATAGTAGATATCATGCTCTACTTGACACTTCTAATGGATTGCTTATTCCGCTGCAGTTAAACTTGATGTCTATTGTATTTTATCAGTTTAATATTGTTGAAGACTAATGATAATTTATTCTGCATTATCTTAGTCATAATATTTCTTACTGGGCTAGTTGAGCTCACCCTTTTACTTTCATTGTTCTCTTCAGGAAATGAGAACGTAGTCGGGACTAGTCGGGGAACGGAGTGATGGTCCGAGATGGTGTATTAGTAGTCCTCACTATTCTATAAAATAGTGTGACAATAAATGTAATGAGGACTCTATTTGACAGTAGATATTGTCTTGAAGGAAACATTCGTGTTTAAACTCTCAGCTATATTTTGTCGTATATTACACGACGGTTGTATAATTAAGTTTGTACTTGTATTCTGTACCATGTATTTGGCGACTCAATATGGGTGATGTATAACTATTTTGGGGGCGTCACAATTGGTATCAAAGCTTAGGGATATGATCCATGGCTGAGATGTGAGGCGAGAACTAGGAGGGGAGAGACGGGTAATTCCTTCGCTAGATTGACCTACTTAGGTTTATTTGGTATTTAATTGGTCTGTCAGAGTATAGGGATAATATGTGATATGTTAATTAACCCTTGTCTTGTGGCAGTATTTGAAAATGACATCCGAGAATGTTGAGAATAGCAATGGAGCCTCTTTTATAGTTCTAATAAAGAGCTCTAACTCATCTGAAGCATACATGTGTCAACAAATGTCTGAGTAAGTAGAGTATCGATCCCACGAGAGAAAGTTGTTAAATTTAAACTATCATACATCAATTAACTCACCAAATTTATATGCTTAGACTAATAACTAAAAGTGTTGAATTAAACTAATTATGAATAATAACTAAAAATAAGAATACAAATAGAATAAATATAATCTGGAAATAATGGGACCCTAACTTCATTTAATATTTCATCTAATACGCCACTATCATGCGAAAAAGTGTTCACATATCACGGGAAAATAGCCAAAATTAAACGAATAGAGTTATAACCATTTTTCAATGCACTATAACCTACTTACACAACATCTACAGATGTTAGACTCCATGTAATCACCAATACAACCAAAATCACTATATGTCTTTGTGAAATTGAAATTATATTGATTTTAAGCTCAAGCCCTTATTCTAGCTCATATGGTGAAACAATATATGTCTATCTGGTTCACAAAATACGCCAGCCATATACAACATCCCCATATTCGCATGTTATCATGACTATAATCCATACCTGTATGTTCATTGTCAATTCCATACAAATACTGAGATGAAGGGTGATCGAGCATTCATACATGTAAAACAATCATGATAAATATCCCATATGATATGCAAAACAATCCTAGCATTTAAGCGTGCAACCAAACTACATATTAAAATCCGTTAGAATCCCATAATGGAGTTTAGTTCATGACTGAACCAAAAGCCATTATGGGATCAACGCTAAACATGATCAATAAACAAACAATTGAAATAAGAAAGATAGAAACGATCGAAACCCAATCATTTGAATAAAAACCAATGATCAACGTTTAAATCCTCATAGAAATCCGATAAATAATAATAGAAATCCACAATGGCGAGAGAATCCCAAGAAGAATTGGAAGAAGTAGATGTTTTGGCTTAGTTCTACGTTGGAATCTCTCCCAAAGTGTAAACCCTAGTTTCTATGATGAAAATCGCTCTCAAAATTATCAAGTCTCCCTCGACACGATCGAGAATCGTTTTAAAACCAATTACAAATCATTTAATTAAAATTTAAAATTAAAACAAAATTACTGACATCGACGTCGTGCGTGCGTGTAACCTCTCTCATATATATCTCTGCGGGCGAGAGACTTACGAATGTATGCCACTGTCCGGTAGGCCTCTCATGGTAGCGCGTCCCTCCCTACTTGTCTGCTTGCTCATGGCGTGTAACTTGCGATGGGTATCATTGTTATGCAATAGGGTACTTTCATGGTAGCGCTCTCCCTGAGCTATTCTTGCGCGACGCAGCGACTTTTACACTCTGCGGAGTTACGGTTACGGTTTTGGCTTTACATCATCTTCTTTCTTTTGCTATTTGTTCTTTCATGCTTGATCTCTTGCTCCATGCTTGGTCTCCATGCTTCATTGTACCTCCATGCCATGCACATCTTCGTTTTTGCCTCGCCTTCACATCATCTATTAGCCCGTGCCTTCTAATACCACCAAAATTAAGCCGATTCTGCACTTATTCACCAAAAGGAGTTTTAAGTAAATGCAATGCAAAATAACGTGAAATCTGACTAAAACACAATAAAATGTACTTGAGATGGGCACAATTAGCATGAATTGGTATTCAATAAGTAGGTAAAAATACCACTTATCAAATACCCCCAAACTTGAGCTGTTGTTTGCCCTCAAGCAATGCATACTAATGAATAATGAAAATGCAACTACAAAAAATATATCAACTACTCTATGATGCAAATTAGTCTCACATAATCCACCATATAACGAATTTTATTAAAAAATACCTCGGTGAATCATCGAGATCCAAGAATATAATTTCAAACCAAACTATAGACATAACATCATACACTCGAGATAATTTCATATATCTTTATAGAGATGTTGTGTGTGTGTGTGTGTGATGTTCACAAAACTTGATCTAAGCAAAGAATACATATCTTTACTTTGCTCCAAATGAAAATTATAGTCTAAAAGCAAGACTCATGTATATTCATATAGCATGACTATTTCAACATATCAACACAAACTAAGGTTCAACAATGGGTTTATTGCTTTATTGCTACACACGAGGCGATTTACGCACTTTCCATGGTGTTTATTGCTATTTTCTTTTCTTTTTTTTTTTTTTTTTTCACATGTATGCAATGTCTCAATCCATTAGGCTGCTTGCTACCCCTTAGCGAGCTTTCAACCAATGACTCCCGGACCATAAAAAGACCTTAGGGCGCTAGGTGTAGAGACAATCCCCTCGGGCGTGCTTACTCAAGTAGCGGGGCCCCGAATTAAGACTAGCCACGTTATTACTTACTATTTTTTTTTTTTTATACATAGCATACCCATGTTCTACCAAAATTTGCACGTCGATGGCTCATACAATCTACAACACTTTCCACATGTTTCTCTTTTTAAACTACATTTTCTATCAAGCAATGCAACACACACTTCTTAAACCTACAAGTGATTGTGAACACGTTTGTGCATCTGAAAGCATTTGAATAACAACATGAATCTCATCGTGTAAAACATTATATCTAAGTTGTGTTATCAACATGTTCTAAAATCCTTCACAATTCACTATCATCATTGGCTAGGCAAAAATTTCTATTAAGCAAAAATATGTGTGAGACATGCAACTAAAACATACTAACACAATCAAGAATGAATAAAAATTAAAAAAATATACAAAAATTAAACTAAACACATAAACATTTAACTAAACACATAAACATGCAAAATTAAATAAAACTAAACTACTATATTATGCTCCCCAATACCCCCAAACTTAAAATATTCAATGTCCCCATTGAATGAAGGTAAAAGTGCAGAAAAACTCCCCCAATGATCGGCGACCACCCTCCTCGGGTGGTGAATGCAGTGGTGGATATGGCACTGCTGGTTCCAAAGCGCAGCCACTCTAGCATTGTTCCTTCTTTGTGCGAAGGCTTACGCCGAGGCAGAGTGAGTCCCATAGCAAAACGTCCCAAAATTGTCATACATGGCGTCGACTTTGCACTCCAACCTTCGAAGCTGTCGATCGCTAGGAACCGGGTGTGCTCGGGTGGATGGACCTGCCTCATCGGGCTGAGGGGGCTGCTTGGATGGCTCGGGGAAGGTGGGCCTTAAATGAATCCTCGTCCGCTCGGGTGTGGTTCACCGCCTGCCCAGTCCTCAAATTTTGCAATGGTGGCGTGGGTGATGTCCTGACTTGGATATTGCATTTGTTCGTTGCCCCAATTGCACCCCTGATGCGCACATAGCATGGCTACCACTGAAGCATGTGGAATGCTCCCAGTGGTAGTTCCCTTCAAATACTTCACAATGTTTTGATGAATCAAATACCCCACATCAATGTACTTTCGCCGATAATTATGCCCCACGATATTATAGCCCTTTCTTGCCGTGATCTCGTCTTTGATCACGATGAAAGGCAATAACTTGGCACAAATGAATAGATTCCATGCCTTGGCGTGTCGATTCGATCTTGGTATTGCTTTGGAAATATTCGAAATTTGGGTCGTTACCAACTTTGTAAGTCCACTTCGTGCACAGCACGCATGATTCAATGATAACAAGCTCCAAGTCCATTTCGGATGTGCCCCTGTGATCGATTGGCCACCCCTGTTGGTGGTCTTGCGGTGATTCTCGAAAGCGTTTGGATGGCGGAGGTCTATGGGCTATCTCGACACCACGAACCATAGAGGTATCGTTCATGGTGACTTTGGCATTGGCATAGAACTCTCGGACTATGCTCGCCGGAATGGGCGTGGGAGATGCGATCGATCCACCCGGCCTCGTTCTGAATCATGGCGCGAGTTGTCCAATCACACGCCCTTGAGTGCGAATCCTCTTTCCTTGATAAATGTCTTCGCTACTGTCGGGTGAGTACTCCTGCTTTGGGCTTCTAGACACAAGAACTTGGTGTGGTCGACAATGTCCTCCTCGTGGGCTGCTTGGAGGAGGATGAGGAAGATGAAGATGGTCGTGCTCTCTTGGACCCATTTGTAGATAGTTGATTGAAAGTGCGGATGAACTTCTTGAGAGAGAATGAAAATTTGAGAATTGATAACCTTCAAGCTTGTTTATACCAACCCAGTAGGAACCCCCTAGCTTTATAGAGAGAGAATGAGAGGTGGTTGAGCTTTGAGCGTGGAGAAAGTTGTGGGGATTTGATGGAGAGATATCTGACTTCAATCTTCAAGCGATAGAGATAGAGGCGTGAGTTATGGAGAGGAGAGAGTTTTGCGTCTGTTATTATCATGAAATGAGAGTCAAAGGGTCCCAAACTCTTTTTTAAAATGTTGATTTGACTTGATTCGGTGCTTGCAGTGTGCATGTGTGTGTGTCTTGAATTTTGGGCTTGTGGTATGAGACTTACTGAATGCATGTTTGTTACGAGTGGCTTGGCCTTGGGGCGAGCAGTTTGTCTTGCATAGACCTCACGTACCATGCGCTCCTCATGTCTGCTGATGCTCAAGTTCAATTTTTCTTGCCTCTCGATAATACTTTCCACTTTGCTTGTTCTGCATAGACATTAATGCTCCTTGTTAAGACATGAATTAGCGGCCATATAGTGCTAATCATCTTGCAAATATTCATAAAAGCAATTCTTGCTACATACTTAAGCATGAAAATCCAATATCCTAGTAAAATTAAATTTAATAGAACTAACTAAAATAATCCCAAAATGAACAACTAAAAGTTAATGGAGATAGAAATGATGGGTTGCCTCCCATCCGGTAGCTAAGTTATAGTCAATTAAGCTTGTTGTCTCTGAATCTCACGTCACATCAAGAATTGAGTGCCTTCCTTCTTGTCCATTGCACCCCAAAATTTAATGACTTGACTTTCATCAGCGGTTCTACCTTCGACTCACGAACTTTTGCCCGTTCATAGTTCAGCGGTCCATAATTTTTTGGTTTACATACTTCATCCTTGGACCCCAATCCACCAAGTTAACGAAGCATTCTTCTTCATCCGATGGGAACTTTATCGCCTTAAAGACATTAAATGTGACCTCTTGATCATGTACACGCATCGTTAGCTCCCCCTTTTGCACATCGATTGAATTCCTTCCTATGGCTAAGAATGGTCTCCCCAGTATTATTGGTATTCTTTCGTCCTCCTCATAATCTAGAATGATGAAGTCAGTCGGAAAAATGAACTTGTCCACCTTTACCAACACATCTTCAACAATTCCCTGTGGATACGTGATGGATCTGTCGATTAGTTGTAGTAGTGATATGTTTGTAGGTCTTGGGTAAAACATCCCAAGCGATTGAACAACGACAACGACATCAAATTTATACTTGCCCCGGATCACATAAACACTTGCTAAAGTTCATCTTCCCAATGGTGCAGAATTGTGAAAATTGCCGGATCTTTCGACTTTGGAGGTAATTTACATTTGGAACCTTTGCTTTGCATTCCTCTGTCAAGGCTACCATTTCAAACTCGTCTAATCTCCTCTTCCTTGACAATATACCTTTCATGAACTTTGCGTAGCTTGGCATTTGTTCCAATGCCTCGGCGAATGGTATGTTGATCTGCAGCTTTTTGAACACCTCCAGAAACTTACTGAACTGTTTGTCTTCCTTCTGCTTAACTAACCTCTGCGGATATGGTACTTGAGGGTGCATTGGTTGTACTGGACTCTGGACCTTCTTTTCTGAATTTTCCTTGTCTTTCTCTTCCTGCTGAGCCTCAGAATTTTCCAGATTTTCTTCCTTGTCAGCCATCTGCTTTCTCTTTCTCATGCAGCGGCCAGCAACTTCCTTAATATTATTAGGTGGTGGTATGCGACTTTGCGAGAACTTGTCAAATCTTTCCTGATCTCAATGTGATTGCTTGACCTTTGCTCCTTCCGTCTCTTCTTGGATTTGTCTCGGTGTTACTTGGCAATGAACCTTGGGGCCTATTATTAAGCATGCTTCTTCATCTGCCCCATCCCGAGTCTCAAGATTCTTGATAGCCCTTTGCTTGGCTTTTGATCATGACTTGATGTTTGCCATGTATTTCAACATCATCTCCTCCATCTCGATTTCTTTTTACGGTTTGTGGTGCGGTTTGGAGTGTGGTGTTGTTGTTGTTGAGAGAATCCGGTGGAAGCAGTGGTTTTGGTGTAAACTATGGTTGAGATGAGTATGGTTGAAAGCTGTTGTTGGTTAATTTGGCCCGATGTTGTTGTTGTCCTTGGTTATTTGACCAACTAAAGTTCGGATGATTGCGGTTGTTGGGGTGGTATGTGTTACGGAATTGACCTTGGTCTTTTACTATAGTTGCTCACATCTTTTGTCTTGACTCTGTGATGGCACATTGATCCGTGGAGTGTGACCCACTTTAAATCTCTCTGAAGCGAAGGCAAGCTGTTTTCACTTTGCTCTCTGCCAAAGTATCTATCTTCTTAGCCATAGCTGCCATCTGTGCCGAAACAAGCGAGTAATGGCATCAACCTCCAACACACACTGCAACCTTGGGTTGTGGCATCCGAAATGTGGGATTACGATAATCATTCCATGACCATAGTCTCGATAAGCGTATAGGCCTCGTCGTAGCTCTTTGCCCATAATGCCCTCTCTGCGCTTGCATCCACAATCGGTCTCGTTGCCATCCTAACCCATTGTAAAAGGAATTTATCACCATCGATCGGCATCTGGTGATCTCGGACATTTTAAAGCATCTCTTTGTAACTCTCCCATGCCTCATATAAGGACTCACCTACTGTTGTTGCTTGCTCGAGCGAGAGATAGCCGTCCTCATCTTTGCGGTCTTCACCATTGGAAAGAACTTGGCTAAAATTTACGTGCTAAGTCCTCCCATGTGGTTATTGACCACAGGCGGCAAAGAATGTAGCCAACTTCTAGCCTTATCCATGATGAAAATGGGAATAGCCCGTAGTCGATGGCATCCTCCGTCACACCGTTGTATCTGAATGTGTCATGAGATCTCGATAAAACTCAATAGGTGCTCATTCGGATCATCTGTAGCAGCACCCCAAAACTGAACTGAGTTCTGCACCATTTGAATAGTGCGGTTTGATCTCAAAGGTGTTGGTTTCTTTATCATGGAATCGACTATGCTAGGCGTAATCCGTTTATGTTAAGCATGGAATATTCCCTTAGAGCTCGATGCTCTTCTCTTTGCTCGATTCTTGGTTCTTACGCCATACTATAGGTATAGTTCCTTCTAGCGAGCTTGTAGATTTCTTCGCACACTAACTTTCCAACCTCTCCAGTTGATGTTTTCTGTCTTTGGTGTTAATTGAAATTGGAAGATCTCGTGTGCATATAAATCTACAAGTACACGAAATTACAAATAAAACAAAAATAGAAATGAAAGCGATCGAAATTGTCTAAGTCATACAATTTAGCTTTAAAGCGATGATAATTATCTAAATTAACGCCTTTCCCCGACAGCGGCGCCAAAAAACTTGTTGCCTCTTTTATAGTTCTAATAAAAGAGCTCTAACTCATCTGACATACATGTGTCAACAAATGTCTGAGTAAAGTAGAGTATCGATCCCACGAGAGAAAGTTGTTAAATTTAAACTATCATGCATCAATTAACTCACCAGAATTTATATGCTTAGACTAATAACTAAAAGTGTTGAATTAAACTAATTATGAATAATAACTAAAAATAAGAATACAAATAGAATAAATATAATCTGGAAATAATGGGACCCTAACTTCATTTAATATTTCATCTAATACGCCACTATCATGCAAAAAGTGTTCACATATCACGGAAAAATAGCGAGAACACGAATAGAGTTATAACCATTTTTCAATGCACTATAACCTACTTACACAACATCTACGGATGTTAGACTCCATGTAATCACCAATACAACCAAAATCACTATATATACATGTGAAATTGCAATTATATTGATTTTAAGCTCAAGCCCTTATTCTAGCTCATACGGTGAAACAATATATGTCTATCTGGTTCACAAAATCATGAACCATATACAACATTATATTAGCATGTTATCATGACTACAATCCATACACATATGTTCATTGTCAATTCCATACAAATCTTTGAGATGAATGGTGATCGAAGCATTCATACATATAAAACAATCATGATAAATATCCCATATGATATGCAAAACAATCCTAGCATTTAAGCGTGCAACCAAACTACATATTAAAATCCGTTAGAATCCCATAATGGAGTTTAGTTCATGGTGAACCAAAAGCCATTATGGGATCAACGCTAAACATGATCAATCGATAAACAAACAATTGAAATAAGAAAGATAGAAACGATCAAACCCAATCATTGAATAAAAACCAATGATCAACGTTTAAATCCTCATAGAAATCCGATAAATAATAATAAAATCCACAATGGCGAGAGAATCCCAAGAAGAATTGGAGAAGTAGGCGTTTTGGCTTAGATTCTGCGTTGGAATCTCTCCCAAGGTGTAAACCTAGTTTTTATGATGAAAATACGCTCAAAATTATCCGGTCTCTATCGACACACGGTCGAAATCGTTTAAAACCAATTACAAATCATTTAATTAAAATTTAAAATTAAAAAAAAATTCTGACATCGACGCCGCGTGCGTAGCCCCTCTCCGGCATATGTCTCGCGTGGCGCGAGACTTCTGAAAATGTATGCCTGTCCGGTAGGCCTCTCGCGGTAGCGTCGCGTCCCCTTGCTCTTATCCTGCTCGCGGTAGCGTAACTTACGATGGGTATCATTATGCAATGGTAGGGTACTTTCATGGGTAGCGTGCTCCCCAGCTATTCATCCATGTGCCAGCGGCTTGCTTTCTCTGGAGTTACGGTTACGGTTTTTGGCTTACATCATCTTCTTTGCTATATTTGTTCTTTCATACTTGATCTCTTGCTTCATGCTTGGTCTCCATGCTTCATTGTACCTACATGCCATGCACATCATCGTTTTTGCCTTTCCTTCACGCATTTATTAGCCCCGTGCCTTCTAATTCCACCAAAATTAAGCCAATTCCTACATTTATTCACCAAAAGGAGTTTTAAGTAAATGTAATGCAAAATAATGTGAAATACAACTAAAACACAATAAAATGTACTTGAGATGGGCACAATTCGCATGAATTGGTATTCAATAAGTAGGTAAAAATACCTAAGTCCAATTTGGGATGGAGGCATCAAAGGGTGTCCCGAACAAGACAAAACCGGTAGTTCAAGGGAGAGCGTTTATCATAACCTCCCAAAAAGCGAGGAATCCAAACGAGGTGATCACGGGTAAGCTAATCATAAACTCTAGTGAAGTTTATACTTTATTTGATACCGATTCTACCCATTCTTTCATTTCTCCTACTTGCGCTCAACGTTTAAATTTGACTCCAAAGAAATTAGACTTTGACTTATCTGTTGAAACTCCGTTGGGAGAAACCTTCATTACATCCACTGTTTATAAGTCTTGTTTGATTCAAATCGATAACCGCACGTTATATATCGATCTTCTTTCCTTGAAAATACTTGCATTTGATGTGATTTTAGGGATTGATTGGTTAACTACTCATCATGCTAAAATCGATTGTTTTCGTAAGGTTGTTAGCTTTCATATTCCTAACCAACCTATTATACAAATTCAAACAACCAAACCACTAAAATCAATCATTGTCATATCAAGCCATAAAGTTATTCGTTTATTGAAAAACGGATGTCAAGCTTTCTTAGCCCATATCGCGGATTTAAATAAAAATACGTCATATTTGAATGATATTTCTATTGTTAATAAATTTCCTGACGTATTCCCTGAAGAACTTCCTGGCCTACCCCCAGAGCGTGAAATTGAATTTTGTATCGACCTTGAATCCGGTACAAAACCCATTTCCAAAGCCCCATATCGAATGGCTCCTATTGAACTTCAGGAGTTAAAAACCCAACTACAGGAATTGTTAGACGTCAGTTTCATTCGTCCTAGAACGTCTCCTTGGGGTGCTCCTGTTCTATTCGTGAAAAAGAAAGATGGAAGTATGCGACTTTGTATTGATTATCGGGAGTTGAATCATGTCACTATCAAAAATAAGTACCCGTTGCCTCGCATTGATGACCTGTTTGACCAGTTGCAAGGCGCCAAATTCTTTTCAAGGATCGATCTTCGTTCCGGATATCACCAATTGAAGATTAGAACTGATGACATTCCAAAGATGACTTTCAGAACTTGGTACGGGCATTATGAATTCCTAGTCATGTCCTTTGGATTGACTAATGCTCCTACTGCCTTCATGGATATGATGAACCGAGTATTCAATGAATATTTGGATCACTTTGTGATCGTCCTTATTGATGGCATCCTTATTTATTCCAAAAGTCGTTAAGATCATGAGCAACACTTGAGGCTGATAGTCCAAAAGCTTTGTGAAAACAAGCTTTAAGCCAAGTTGAAGAAATGCGAGTTCTGGCTGGAGGAATTAGCATTCCTTGGGCATGTAGTAACAAGTCATGGAATATAAATTGACCCATCAAAGATTGAAGTTATTCAAAGCTGGGAGCAACCTAAATCAGTGACCGAAGTACGTAGCTTTCTCGGCTTAGCTGGTTATTATCGGAGATTCGTAGAAGGGTTTTCTCGAATAGCTACTCCATTAACTCAGCTGACTTGGAAAGATATGAAGTTCGGTTGGAGCAAAGAATGTGAGAAGAGTTTTCATGAACTCAATAGGAGACTCATTTCAGCACCTGTCCTGACAATACCATCTGGTTCGGAGGGATTTGTCATCTACAGTGATGCTTCGGGCAAAGGATTAGGATGTGTTCTCATGCAACATAGAAAATTCATAGCCTATGCCTCACGACAACTCAAAGAATATGAGAGGAATTATCCCACTCATGATCTAGAGTTGGCAGCAGTCGTTTTTGCACTAAAGATTTGGAGGCATTACTTGTATGGGGAGAAAGTGGAGATCTTTACGGATCATAAAAGCCTCAAATATTTCTTCACTCAAAAGGAACTCAACATGCGACAATGACGTTGGCTTGAACTATTGAAAGATTATGATCATAACATCCAATACCACCTTGGAAAAGCGAACGTGGTAGCTGACGCATTGAGTAGAAGATCATATGCGGGTACGAGTGCAATATTGTCAACGCAAAGGCCCATTTTGTATGACTTACAAAGGATGGAGATAGAGTTAAAGACTCCGAGGACCCATGTGATGATGGCGAATATCTGAGTAGAACCGACTTTAATCGATAAAGTTAAAGTTGCTCAAGATCTGCACACGGAGGTGATGCGTGTATGAGGAAGAAAGTGCAAGAAGGTGATATGCCGGAAGCAAGAATCAATGAAGAAGGAATACTTTGAGTCAACTCCAGACTTTGTGTTCCTAACGACCCTGATTTAAAGTATAAAATCATAATGGAGGCGCACAACACACCGTTTGAATCCATCCTGGGAGTACCAAAATGTATCGTGATCTTCATCATACATTTTGGTGGAGCAATATGAAGAGAGAGATAGCGCTGTTTATCTCAAGGTGTCTAACTTGTCAACGAGTCAAGGCGGAGCATCAAGTACCAAAAGATTCATTGCAACCACTTGAAATTCTAGAATGGAAGTGGGAGCACATTACCATGGATTTCGTTACTGGTCTTCCCAAGGTTTCTCAAGGCATAGATGTAATTTGAGACATTGTTGATAGATTGACCAAGTTTGCTCATTTCTTACCAATACGAGAAACTTTTACACTTGAACGTCTTGCTCGTATGTACATAAACGAGATTGTGAGATAGCATGGTATGCCAGTATCCATAGTTTTGATCGAGACCCAAGATTCACTTCAAGATTTTGGGTTAGTTTGCAAAAAGCTATGGGCACGGTTCTGATTTAGTTCAAAGATATCATCAATGCATCTTTATTTTTACAATCGGAGAGGATTATTCAAACTATTGAAGATTTATTAAGACTCTGTGTCCTTGACTTCAAGGAAGTTGGGACAAGTTCTTCTAGTTGGTGGAGTTTTCCTGAACAACGACTATCAAGCAAGTATTGGCATAGCTCCATTTGAAGCGTTGTATGGAAGAAAGTGTCATTCTCCGGTATCTTTGGGATGAGGTGGGTGAAGCAACGTTATTGGGACCGAAGTTGGTACGTATGACTACGAAAAGGATTCAAACGATCCGGCAACATATAAAAACCTCACAAGATCGACAAAAGAGTTATGTTGATCTTCATTGAAAGGACGTGGAATTCGATATTGGAGATCATGTGTTGTTACGTGTTGCTCCATGGAAAGGAGTTACAAGATTTGGAAAGAAAGGAAAGCTCAATCCTCGATTCATTGGCCCATTTTTAATCCTCGATCGAGTAGGAACCGTGGCCTATAGACTCGCTTTACCGCCAAGTATGTGTCGTGTTCATAACGTTTTTCACATATCCATGTTACGTAAATATGTGGAAGACCCGAACCACATTATTGAGTTATAACCGGACGAAATAGCGGAAGATTTAACGTATAAAGAGGTTCCTGTTCAATTATTGGATAAGAAGGAACATATTCTACGCTCCAAGGTTATACCTCAAGTCAAAGTTTTGTGGAGAAACCACGATGTTGAGGAAATGACCTGGGAGTTAGAATCTGAAATGAAATCAAGGTATCCTTACCTCTTCGACATACCAGGTATGTACCCTAATTTCGAGGGTGAAATTTCATAAGGAGGGGAGATTGTAAAACCCCAAATTTTACGAATAAAGATTTAATTTTCTCAAAATATTTTTTTGAATATTATGGTGTGGATTTGAGATAATTGTTAGAGTTTATGCCCTAGAGGCCAATTATTTGATATAATTGCTTAACATTTTGATATTATATTTGATTGAATAAATATATGATTTTATTATGGTTTTATTTATCGCTATTAATATAATTGTTAACATAATAAAATTCCTTAGAATAATGATACAAATTATATAGTTTCAAGTATGTGACTTGAACATGAGATTATATATTACCATTAGTATCGGTGTTCTTAAATGTCCTTTAATCGAGTATCATTGTTGACGGGACAACAATGATGCATTGAGACTAGTATGTGGATTGATCAATGACCAAATCTCATTGGTCATAAATATATGAGATATTAAGTCAATGCATAGGTACATGTTAGAGAACGATGTCTTTGACGCACTCCACCATGAGAATTCTATATGGAGCATTATGTGAAGTGTCATTAGCAATTCTCATAGTGACAATGATGTAATGGTCCTCCGACACGAAATCGCTATATTACTACACGAGAATTTATGTACTTTAATATCATCAAATGTCACCTTTAATAGGGTGGACTATAAAGGTGATTATTGGGTTCATCATTAATCGTGTGAGAAATATGAGTGATCTAGATGGAATTTAACCATCCTATATATTATGGGTGATATCCATAGGCCTCTTGATTGAGTAGGACTATGAAATGCATAGCCATGCTCAAATAGTGATTTGTTTCATATAGTCTACTCATTGATCAAGAAAACTTCGAGATTAAATTATGAAGAGTATGACACATTCCATGACTCGAGTTTAATATAGGATATTAAGGTTAAAAGGATTAAATTACATTGAAACATTGGTCACAAAAAGGTTGCATCGAATCATCGATCTTATTATTACTTGGGTAGCGATGGATGCATTACTAGATGCCGCTCACTTTGCTTTATAATTTTATAATATGATTTTAAAATTATTGCCAACGTAATAATAACCTATAAGTCACACATAGAACGTTATTTACAAGGGAATTAATTTAAATTTTAAGGATTTAAATATATTAATATGATTAATAGTATTTAAATCACGAATTTAAATTAAAAGGATAATTTATATATATGTATATTAATTAAGTAAGACTTAATTAAGAGATATATATATATATATATAAATTCGGATTTTATTAAATTAGGTTTTGATTTGATTAATTCCTTTTAACTACTATATATATGATATATAGCGACTACTTAGGTAAGATATCATAATTGAAAAACCTAGCCAGCTCTTAGAGACTAGAGAAAAACAGTTTCAAAATCCATTCCTTTTGGTGGCTAATCTGTAAAGTCCTTCTTATTGCGAGAAATCGTTCGACGGTTCGATGCGGCGTTAAATGTGATATCTGTAGTAGGCGCAATCGGTTTGTATTGCGTTGGAGATTCGAGGCGCTTGATCGGTTTGATTCTCGTTTTTGTTTATATCTAGTATAATCTCTAAACCTCCGAATTAATTGATTTTCGCATGGATCCTGTTTTAGGGTTTCGGAAATTGCTTTAAAATTTTAATTTTCGCTGTGCATTTCTGTGCCGAAGCCCAACAATAATGTTATAGTTGTGGGTAGTATTTATAAATTTTTCAAAGTAAGCAAGTTGTTATATAATATTCGATTGGTCGGGGAATATTCATTTTATCAGGGAATATCCGTACGACGGCACAATCATTGGTGGACCCCACAACGGAATTGTTGTCGGAATGAGAAAACGATAGAAATATCTTTTTATGAAAATAACGGCAGAAGTTTTACCGTTAACTGTTGAAATACCCGGTGTTAAAAGTACAGTAATACGCGTGGTTGCATACTAGCACACGGTATTGATTATTGATGTTTACGTGAGAAGTCGCTCAGTTTTGTTCAATTATTGCTACAGTAATTCCTGCATAGTATCTCACGTTATTTGATTCAATTATTGTCAATATTTTATATATTATTAAATCAATAATTGAGACGACAAAGTTATTAATATTATTATTTACAATATTAACGATGTCTAGAAGTTCTATCAAGGAGAGGTTTGGTCACCTAATTAGGCCATAATAAGGAGAAATTCTTATTGAAAGCCCCTCTTCTGGGAACAACCTAGTTGTTAAATATTGCAATTATAATAACGATGATAAATGTTATTAAAAATATTGAGGAATTTTATGAAGTATTTTTTTATTTTATGGACCCCATTTACCCATTTTTAAAATAATCCAGAGAAATTTCTTAAAAGGTGGGCCCACATGTAGGGCCCACAAAAGAAAAAATGGGGAGGGGGGAATCTGGAAAATCCACGAAGTTTATATATATATATATATATATATATATATATATAAAATTTTGTTTTATTATTATTATAAATGTAATAAAATGAAAACTTTTATATAAAAGCGAAATACTTTTTATAAAGTTTTGTTTTATTTGATTATAAATAGAATATATTATATTTTATTATGCATAGTGCCTACATAGTGTTTGCATAGTAAAATCTTTTTATATAAAACAAAATACTTTTATAAAGTTATTTGTTTTATTAGATTTTAAATAATATATATATATATATTATAAATTTTGTTTTATTATATAATTATAAATAGAATATATTATATTTTATTGCATAGTATCCTTTCCATTCTCGTATAAATAGGATGCTTAGTTAGAATTGAAAACACACCAGAAATTCAGAGAATTCTTCTTCTATAATCTTGAGCGTATTTCTTTAGAGTTTTAAGAAGCTTTGAGTGTGGAAAACTGTATAAGTTTTCTTCAAGAATATCTTCGCCCTACCAGTCGGAATACTCTTCTTTCTAAGGTAAGGGGTATTATTCTTTCGTATTCATGAAGAGAATTATTTGCGCTTCATCCAGTATCTTTTCATGGAAATATTCTTCTGAGCATTCTTGAATTTTACTGCACAAAGAAGTATCATGTTGACAATTTGGACATTTTTGATTTCTGGATAAACTAAAATTTTAAATCTTTAAAATTTATCCTTGAACTTGTTTTATTGAATTATTATGTCATTGTCATCATCCTCATGCTTATATTGTGATGAAAGTCATCTTTGGCTTACGTGAATAGATGGACTTTGTATGATTATGACCAGGGATTATTCGGTATAATCATGACCTGTAATGTTATAAATGATGTGGTTAAAGTCCTCAGTGGCCTGTAGTGCATTGATGGACAGTTTTTGGTATGATTATGACCAAGGATTATTCGGTATAGTCATGACTATTGATGATTTAATGAATATCCTTGGCCCGTAGTGCAAGGATGACTTGGTGATGTGGTTTATTTATTAAGCTGTGTCTCAGCGATAAAAATTGATAAAAATATTTTAAATCATAGAAGATAGTAGATATCATGCTATACTTGACTCTTCTAATGGATTGCTTATTCCGCTGTAGTTAAACTTGATGTCTATTGTATTTTATCAATTTAACATTGTTGAAGAATAATGATAATTTATTCTACATTATCTTAGTCATAATATTTCTTACTGGGCTAGTTGAGCTCACCCTTTTACTTTCATTGTTCTCTTCAGGAAATGATAACGTAGCCGGGACTAGTCGGGGAACGGAGTGATGGTCCGAGATGGTGTATTAGTAGTCCTCACTATTCTATAAAATAGTGTGACAATAAATGTAATGAGGACTCTATTTGAGAGTGGATATTGTCTTGAAGCCAACATTCTGCTTAAACTCTAAATTATTATGTTTTGTCGTATATTACACGACGGTTGTATAATTAAGTTTGTATTTGTATTATGTACCATGTATTTGGCGACTCAAGATGGGTGATGTATACCTATTTTGGGGGCGTCACAACTATCGCGTATAAGTTAGATGCTTATTGCTTGGTTAGGAATGTTAGAAACGTTCATGAAGACCAGATTCAACTTAGCTATAACGAAGTTACGATAAAATTTCGTAAAAGACAAAATGAATATAGGAAGTAGGTTAAGGAACCTAAATAGTTAGGGTTTTATAAGAATGTTAGAAAACATTGAAAAAATGAGTCATGGACTCAAGAATGAACGAATTTTGAGTTCGAATGAACGAATTTTGGACGAACGAAAATTCAACGTAAAGTTGAAAAACTTAGTGAGGGAGGAATTTTGAGCCAAGATTTAGGCTTTTTAGAGACTCAAGAAAGTTAATCTATCCGGGGGAATTTCTAATGGGTGTTGGAAGCTTTCCAACGCCTTAATAAGGAGTAATTCTGATATCGGGAGAAGAAGTTATGAGATTACGAAATAGGCATCTAAAACATGTTCAACACTTAGAAAATATTTCTGAGTGTTAGTACTGGCGCCGCAGCGCCAGTTATGCCTTGAAAGGTTGCGCCACAATGCCAGTTAACAAAGGAAATGGTGCTGGAGCGCCCTTAAGAGAATTTTTCCCAACTGGAGATTTTTATTGTCCAAGTTTTTGGATGGTAATCAAGGGGCAAGCATGAATGTAATATTCATGAAGAGAAAAATCTGTAATGATGATTAAAACCTTGAGTTTGATGATGAAACGTCGAATAAAGGTTATAAAATAGTGAACGCGAATTACGTAACCGATATCCGAGGACCATAGTCATGATAAAATGAACATGTGGGATTTCTATGATTGTGATTCCTTAGACGTTGAGTGATGAGGGTGATGTATAACATTTCGATGTGATGATTTCGTAATGAGAAATAAGTGTAAAGCATATAGACACTATAAATTCAACGTAGTTGCGATGAACGATCGGTCTTAGCATACAAAAAATCGTATGGCTTCGACATTAGTAAAGGACGATGAACATGAGGTTCATATAATGGATAACTAATGAGAGCAATTAAAACCTTAGGTAAAGATTGAATGAGGGATTAAGAGATGAACAACGTGAAAAAAGAATACCTAAATGATCCTCGTGAATCGCATTCGCGTCGTGCGAGCATTCTAAGCATATATTGGTTTTATGACTTAGACGTTGACGAAGGTAGTAAGTAATATATGAATTATCAAGAAAGACGTAACGAATGGTAATAAGATTAACGAAAGTACGAGTATGAGTCGGATAGAGAATGTTAGAATGAAATGAAAGCGTTAAACACTTTAGCCGACGTGAGGGTTGAGTGTACCCGAATATTAAACGGGCAACACCTACACATCGTGTATGGTTTGACCATAAGTTAATGAAGACTAATGATTAAACCTATGAACAGTGAAGAAAATGAATTAATGACAATGACGTATAACGTTAAGAAGCCGAGTTAATGATTATAACTTGGATGACGTTTCGTGCCGAATGAACCGGACATTAAAAGATATGAATAAGGTAATATAAAATGTTTAACGCTATGAACGCATAGTATTAACATTGAATGATCGTTCTAAGTATACAAAACACTTTATGACTTAGACGATAAGGAATAAATCCTGAGGTGTGGCATTTAGTTTCCAGAAAGCCATAAAGAATGAGAAATTAACATAACGAACATTATAGCTTTAATAGTTTGGATAAGTTAAGTTTAGGTTGTAGTACAATCGTAATCTTTAATGGTTGACATATGGGAACTGGGCTAAACAATTCCTTCAGAGAGCTGAGGTATATACAAACTAGCAACCAATCTAACTTGCTATGAAAGACAGTGTGGATGAGACGGGAAACTAATTTGTTGGTTATTTGTGGGAAACCACTCAGAGTACCATATGGAATACTAGTAGAGACTCGATGTGTGCTAAGTCCTAGAAAAGTTATAAGAAGAAGATAAGAATAAAAATCATCAAAGATGATGATCGTATGAGTTAAGACATCTTCGTATGTCGTAACGTCGTAAAACAGTAAGGAAGAACGATTATGTGAACTTAGGTTATAAACACGAACCATAAGAAGTAAAGTAAAGCTTAAACCAATGTGTAAGTCAAATATAGGACTAATTAGTGTATGTGTTATTTTCTTATGTGTTATATAGGGATTCTAATGAACAGTTCAGCGTAAACAGTAAGTTGTAGTTGTGTGTAAGGCAAGTTTCCTAACTTCATTCATATTCTAAATGAATGTTAGTTTCTTAAAATTTCTCAGATGTTGAACTTGAGAAGTTTTATCTATGTGCAAATGTGATATTTGTATAATGTGGTAGAATGTATGAGGCCTTGTGCCACCATTTTAACACTTCGGTGTTTCTATGAGATGAACTGTTATGTGGTTGAACCGTTCAATATGAAAATATTATGTTTATACATGAATCGTTATTGTTGAGTCTGTGCTAATGATTCTAGCCAGACAAAACATGTATGAAAAAGGTAGAAGAATGAAAGTATTGCAAAGTGAATGTTACTAATGTTTTAAAATAATAAGAATCGGAATTTATTCCTATTATTCAAGTTGCTTCTTAACCTTTTTTCGGTTATTGAAGTTTTAAAGAAATATTTAAATTTTGAACGTTGTATATTCAACTTCTATGACTTGTTGAGCAATTGAATGCTCACACTTGCTTTAAATAAAAACATTTTCAGTGAACGATGTTAGAAAGAACTTAAGGATCCCGTAAAGATTAAGTTAATCGGTGTCCTGCTTTGGTAAGGTGTTATGGTTGCAAGTACCATTAGCGTCACAAGATGAAGTGATGTCTGTTATATGGATAAGTTTGAAGATCAAGCCAAAACTTGTAATATAGAATAGTTTAATTGAACTATAGATTAGTTTAATGAACAGTTATGTATCATTGGTGGCAAATGAAAGTCACTCTTGTAAAATGTAAAGAATAATATAATTATCATTATTTATAATGACCGAGGTTATAAGTTATTAGAACCTAGGATTTGAGAATGTATGTTATTATATTTAGCTATATAATGATGTATGTTTGGAAAAAGATGGGACCATGATGTACAAAATTCGGGTGTGAAAATAGATACGATTTCGGGGCGTCACAGTTGTCATCGATAAAGTTTGTCCCCAATACTCCTTGAGAAGTTTAAGCTAGTTGCTACCCACCTCTCCATGAAATTGAGAAACATCCTCGGTTTTAAAGCCCTGGGCCTTTTAGTTGTTACTCTTGTTTTTGCAAAATTAACTTCCATAGTGTGAAGGGTTACAAACTGAGACATTTTTTTACACATAGTCTTATATACTCAAAGTCTGCATGTACTAAATGTGCAGTAGAGATTGTAACCAAAGTATCATTGATCAGATGGCTTATCAACAAAGAACTGTTGAATTTCCTGCAAAAGTAAACTTATTGGAAAATAAGAGAAACAAAAGGAGAGTTATAGAAAATTTAACAGTTCACCATACTGTACTTTCTCTTGAATTCATAAACAAAGTGTTTCAATACTTTACTTCCTCTTGAATTCCTGAACAAAGTGGTTCACCATTAAACCACTCAGGATAAGTTTATTAATTCTAATTGTGTTGTTTTTTAAAAAATTTTAGACTTAGGACTATTAGTCTAGGGATTATAAAATGGCTTAATATAGGGGATTATTTAATAGCATGTTCAACCAGGTATTATAATCTTGGGATTATAATCCTAAAATTATAATTCTTGCAAACAAACGTGACCTTAGTCCCAGCAAGAAAAGATCTAAGAGGTCCATTCACTCCACCACCCCCAAAAGGTCGGGAGTATACCAATGCTGCTCACCCCATGGTCCTGGTCCAATATTATTTTATGAACTAATATTAATTGTATACATTAAACCAAAGTAATTGAATGGTCTAATTGAGTGTAACATTTAGACTATAATTTAGTCTAATGTAGACTAGCTAATGTGAGTTATTTAAGTAAACTTTTGAGCATATAATGAGTAGACCCACTAGGTTACAAACAAAAAATAATACAAAAGGAACTAGGTCATCTTGTTTGATCATAGACGTTTAAGAGTTTCATAAATAAAGTCCCACATAGTCCCACATATATAATTTGAGAGGCTACTCCATTCATTGCCAATTAATTTTAAGTTAGATGTTTCAATATGGAATCAGAGCAAGAACCATTCATGTGCAGGCCAACTGGCCCACATGCTCCATGTCAGCCAATCAAAATTGACCAT
Source organism: Panax ginseng (assembly GCA_020205605.1). Classification (NCBI taxonomy): domain Eukaryota; kingdom Viridiplantae; phylum Streptophyta; class Magnoliopsida; order Apiales; family Araliaceae; genus Panax; species Panax ginseng. The sequence continues at coordinate 172,815,180 of CM035132.1, forward strand.
GTGTTTGGCTCAAGATTATGCTACACATGATTTTAATTGGGTGAACATCTAACTCAAAATCAATTGGCGATGAATGGAGTAGCCGCTCAAGTTATATATTGAGTATTCAGGTCTTAATTATCCGATGCGGGATTTTATATCTCAATACACACCTATCACGTGTGGCGTAATTTTGAGTCAAACACATGGACAATTTTAATTGAGTGGTGTGGAGCATATGGATCGTCGTTGGACACACATGATAAGAAAACATGATGGATGAAATTCCAAAAAATACATTATTGTCATGACAAAATTGTTTAACAAAAAGAAAGCTTTTTAGAGGCTTGAGGTACATGAAGAATATTTTTTAGTTGAAATAGATGATTATTAAAATTTAAAGTAACATGACAAATATTATGAATAAGGCAGTGTTACCATTTGCAACATGAAACTGATCATGACCGGAGTATTCTTCAACATGGTTCACACCTGCAAGGTCCAACGTAATGTGATAATTTACACCCGAATCTGAGTACCATTGAAGTAAGTGGAGAGACACATTGTGATTTTGTACGGACAAAGAGGTAGGGAAGATACTGTAGGCCGAAGAAGTGGAGGATGGTGATTGAAGTGGCGGAGGAGAGAGGTTGTCCTTTTTTGATGATAATTGTAAGACCCCGAAATTTTTTTAAATAAAAAGGAATTTCCTTTATTTATTATTTTGAAATAGTAAGGGTGGATTTGATTAATGTGGTTAGTTATGGGTAAAATGCGCAAATATTTTAAATAAGCAAGTGGTGATATAATATTCATTATTGTTTTGGAGAATATTCGTTTAGTCGTGGAATATTCAGATCTTTATCGAGAATATTCGTATGCGACGGCAGCGATACATGTGTGGGCCCCATAACGGAAAGCTTATTCGAGGAAGAAAACGACAAAAATAAGTTGTTTAAAAATAATCACAGTAGTTATTACCGATTTACCTTTGTTGGAATACCCGGTGGTTAAAACACGATGTCTGGCGTTATTGCGCAAGATGCTTACCGGTATTGCACCAATTATTGATTCTTACGTAAGAAGGCACTACTCAATAATGGTTACGATGAATTACCGCTCAAAGATTTTATTTTATTGATTCAATAATTCTTTGCGTTGATATTTTATATTCTTTGTTGTTTCAATAATTGTCATTACACAAGATTTTTCATTATCGAAGCAATAATTCATATTATCTGAATAATATTATTAGATAACATTATTGGCAATGTCTAGAAAGTTCATCTTCAGGAGAGGTTTGGTCACCTAATTGCGCGCCAATAAGGAGAAATTCTTATTGAAAGCCCCTCTTTCTGAGGAGCTGCTGGTTGTCAATATTGTGATTCGTAATATTATTTGTGAATAATTAATTATTGATTCATATGATGAGGAAAATATTGATTTTATGTGGATATAGATGGAGAAAATTTTATAGTGACAATTGTTGAAAATTAATATTTTATCTTTTTTGATAAAATAATTCATTTAAATATATTATTTTAATAATATATTAACGATGATATTTTTACGATGAATGTGGGATATATGAGTATATGTGGAGGAGTATTGTTGTTACCAAAATGTTTAAAACATGTTAAACATGTCTGGGGACCCCATTTATTGAATGAAATTTGATTATAAACTTGTAAAATCGCTTGTTTGTGGATTTCTTCCAATTTACGTTTGGAATTTGAAAAACTTTCTTCTCGCAAAGTTGTAGAGAATTGAATTTCCTATAAAATTCATGAGATTCAAATTTTCTGATAAAAGGGCTATTTATTATGAATTATTGAAGTTACGAAGCTCCGAAAGAATTGAATTTTTGGAAGTTTTAATTATTAATTATATAAAAAACTTTTTTTTATTAGTTTTTCTAGAAGGTGGCATGTGAGAAATGCTAAGTGGTGAAATCAAACTCTAGAATGAGTGCGTAGGAATTGTTATATAATATATTAATATTATATTAAATTTTCTACTTTGGTGTTCTAAGCAATTTCCTATAAATAGGTGCTTAGGTTAGAATTGAAAATCACACCAGAAACTGAAGTTTTCTCTCTCTATATTATCGAGCGTATTCTTGTGAGTATTTTGAGTATACTTTGAGTATTGTTATACTGGTCAAGTTCAAGTCATAGCTTATATCCTTGTTTCAACTAAAGTCTCATCTTTTCAAGGTAAGGGGATGTTATTTTCTTCTCAAATGATATTATTTCTTCAATATCATTATCTTTGAAATATTGGTTGAAACTTTTTATCAAATTTGGAACTTTTTCATGTGTCAGGGGTTACTTATTCATGAGTTACTATTCACGAGTTACTATTCATGAGTTCTACTATTCACGAAGTTACTATTCACGAAGTACTATTCATGAAGCGTGAAGATGTTTTTTGTGAAATTTCTATCTTTTGGTGTCGAGAGTTACTATTCACGATGTCTGCACTATTCACCAAAAAATGAAATTTCTTCTTTTTGTCCAAAATATCTATTCGGATCTTTGGTTTTGATTGTATCCATGTTTAGATCATTCTTGAATTTTACACCACTATGATTATTTTTGAGGTATTTTTGGGCGTGGATAAAACAAAGTACTGAATCTTAATCCTTAATCCTTGTCATTTTGTTTCAATTTGATTCGTTTCTTTAAAAAATATTTTCATCATCCTCGGTCTTAAATGATGATATTATTGAATATCTTTGGCCCATAGTGCAAAAGATGAATGATTTATGATGAATATCTTTGGCACAGAAAGTGCAAAGATGAATGATTTATGATGAATATCTTTGGCCCGTGGTGCAAAGATGAATGATTTCGATGAATATCTTTGGCCCGTAGTGCAAAGATGAATGATTTCTGATGAATATCTTTGGCCCGTAGTCTGCGAAGATGAACAGTGTTTAGATGAACATGACCAATCGGGTGAATGTCCTTGGCTCAGTAGTGCAAGGATGAATATTTGATCCCGGATATATATTGATTGATGTTACTGAGGATAAAATAGATTTATGAACTTTAAAATTCATACATAGAAGATAGTAGTTTGCATTCTCTACTTAACTCTTCTAATGAATTATTATTTCATTATGAATATTGATTTAAAACTTGTTGTCTATTGTATTCTATTATATTTTTCCCTCGTTGAAGACTAACGATAATTTGTTGTATATTATCTTAGTCATAATATTCTTTATCTTGGGCTAGTCGAGCTCACCTTTTCCTTTTTGTTCCATTTTTCTTCTCGTGAGGCGAGAATATAGAGATGCAAGTCGGGGTATGGAATGAAAATTCTAGGGAGAGTTGTTTAGTAGTCCTCACCATTGTTGTAAAATAATGTATCAATAATTATGATGGGGATTTATTTGGGTATGTATATTGTCTAGAAGACAATAATTGTATTTAAACTCACAGTATATATGTTGTCGTATTTTGCACGACAAATATATTAATAAAGTTGTAGTTATTTCTGTACCATGTATTTGGCGACTCAGAATGGGTTGGATGGAATGGACCTATTTTGGGGGCGTCACAATAATAGCGACGATATAAGTCATGGTTAGTGCCGCCACAAAAGACACACTTTGACCTGGGTAGTTGAGAAGAGTTAAGATAGGGACGGGATGAGTATAAATGCCCGCCGCGGTTCCCATGACCACAGCCCCGACCATGTTGTCTATTTTGTTGTCGTTGTCCCATATTTTTAGTTGGAGTAGAGGTACCGGTGGACATTTGGAGGGCTTAGAGATTTGGTTCATGAAGAAATTCATAACTTTGACACATACCTAAGAGATCAAAGTAGGGAATGGCAACACTGTGAAGAGAGAGTGAGGACTTCATGTTATCAAAGTCCTACTTTAAACCTTTGAGAACTTGGATATTAAACTCAGTAGTGGAGAGTGGTTGTTTGGCACCTGGAAGTTCATTGGAAATAGATTTCAAGCATTGAATGAAGGAAGTAATTGATTCGTTAGGGGATTTTGGTTTACGTATCGCAAGATGGAGTTAGAGGATACAAGTGGTGGAGGGATTGGAAAATGTCACTTAGACCGCATTCCAAATATGCTTGGATGTTTTGAGACCAATGACAATAGGAATGACCTCTTTAAATAGAGAGATAAGGAATTTGACCAAGATTTGATCTTGATTATCCCATAATTTGGCTACCGGTTTAGAATGGGTTAGTTTGTGCCGATAGTAGGCAAATTAGTAGCAGTTTATTGGATGGTACCATCAATGTAGCCATAAAGATTTTAGCTATGAAAGAAAGGCCCACCTTGGGTACACCAGAAAAGAAAGTTTCTGAGTATGAGTTTGATAGACAGAAAATGTTTTGCTTGGCTGAGCATGATAATGGTTAGAGGAGGTAGATTTGGTGCGGTCAGAGCTTGAGACATGGATGAGGAGGATGAAGAGTCAACCATGAAGAAATGGGAAAAGAAAAAAAGATTGAGCCGTAAGGCTCTGATTCCAAAATAATTCTTGCTTTGGTAAGTGAATAATTTTCTGATGTTCTAGGATGCGTAGTAGCTCTAGTAAGTTCTTAGCAGGGTCTGTGTAAGACCCCAACTTTTTATAAATAAAATTGAATTTTCTTTAATTATTATTTTGAAATAGTAAGGGGTGGATTTAATTAATGTGGTTAGTTATGGGTAAAATGTGCAAATTCTGTGAAATAAGCAAGTGTTTATAAAATATTCATTGTTATCGGGGAATATTCGTTTGGTCGTGGAATATTCTTGTTGTCAGTGAATATTCGTACGACAACACAGCCATTTGTGGGCCCCATAACGAAAAACGGTCGGATGAAGAAAACAAAAATTTGAGTTTGTATAAATAACGGCGTAGTTGTTACCTTTAACACTGTTGAAATACCTGGTGGTTAAAATACAGTAATACGCGTGGTTGCACATTAGCACACGGTATTGCACAGTATTTTTGGATTATTAATTCTTACGTAAGAAGGCACTACTCAATAATTGTTACAGTAATTACTGTTCAATATTTTATTTTATTGATTCAATAATTGCTACGTTGATATTTTATATTATTGTTATTTCAATAATTGTCATTGCATAATATTTTTCATTATCAGATCAACAATTCATATTATTTGAATAATATTATTAGATAGCATTATTGGCAATGTCTAAGGAAGTTACATGCAGGAACGGGTTTGTCACCTAATCATTGCTATGATAAGGAAAAATCCTTATCGGAAAGCCCCCTCTTTCCTGGGAATGACCTGATTGTCATTATTGTGATTTTATAATATTATTTGTGAATAATTAATTATTGATTTATATGATAAGGAAATATTTATTTTATAGAGATATAAATGAATGAATTAATGTTGAGGTGTTTTGTGAGACCCCGAATTTTATAAAATGAAAGTATTCAATTTTCTTATAATTATTCTATTTAGTAAATGGTAAAATTGATAAACGGTTAAAGTTAAGGGTGATATGTGAAATTTTTTCAAAGTATGCAAGTTCTTATATAATATTCGATTGGTCGGGAAATATTCTTTTTGTCGGGAATATCCGTACGATGGCACAATCATTGGTGGACCATACAACGGAAGTATTGTCCTAGTTAGAAAATGATAGAAATATCTTTTTATAAAATAACGGCAAAAGTTTTACCGTTAAACTGTTGAACTACCGAGTAGTAAGAGTACAGTAATACGCGTGGTTGCACAGTAGCACACGGTATTGATTATTGATGCTTACGTAAGAAGTCACTCAGTTATACTCAATTATTGATACAGTAATTGCTGCATCATATCTCTCATATTATTAATTCAATTATTGTCAAAGTATCATCTGCATAATATGTTATATTATTAAATTAATAATTAAGATGACAAAGTTATTCATATTATTATTTACAATATTGACAATGTCTAGAAGTTCTGTCAAGGAGAGGTTAGATAATCTAATTGCGCGCCAATAGGGAGAAATCCTTATCGGAAAGCCCCCTCTTTCCTGGGAACGACCTGGTTGTTAAATATTATGAGTTATAATATTAATGATGAATAAGTTCGTGTTGATTAAGGATGAAATTGATAGTTCCATTGTGTTGAAATTATTAGCGTTAGTGAAAATCGACATTTATTTCGATAATAATTGATGTCTGGAGGTTATATTGACCAATCGGGAAATTAACCGGATAAATAAGCAATTCATTGCTATTTATTCACATGATTATAACTATTTGTTCACATGTGTGTACTATTGATTCACATTCATTTACTATTAGGAGAGTTGGTGCAAGAATGATAATACTTGCATGACTAAGTTAAAAATGGAGGTATAGATGGAGGTACTATACTATAATTCGTTTTTTCACATGTTTAGAACTATTGAGTCACATGATTTACTATTGATTCACATGATTTACTATTAGGGGAGGTGGTGCAAGTTTGATAATACTTGCAGGACTAAATTAAAAATGAAGAAAAAGAGGAAGGTATTATCTTTGTAATATTTCGAGCCCCAAAACATGCAATTATCGAAACTATATTTTCCTAAAAATAGAAGCTCATTCTTCCTTCATGTCTCACCAATTCACTAAAGCTATAGAGCAATTATTATAGAGAGAAATTATAGAGAGAAAGAAGAAGAGAAGTCTGCTACCTCACTATTCTAGTATCCAGTCTTCTTTTGAGGTAAGGGGTATTATTTCTTTCGTATTCATGAAGAGAGCTATTGTTATTCCATTCCTTATTATTATGTTGGAATAACTGCATGCCTCATGCTAATCTTTGTATACATGGTGAAATTCTTCTATTATTCCATTCTTTATTATTCTGTTGGAATATCCTGTCTGTTCGTATTATGCATGACCTGGTTCCATTATTTATTATTCTATTGGAATAACATGCCTATGCGGTCTATCGCATGCCTGGTGAATTCTGTTGTTATTCCATTCTTTATTATTATGTTGGAATATCCTGTCTGTGCGAATTACGCATGACCTGGTTCCGTTCTTTATTATTCTGTTGGAATATCCTGTCTGTGCGAATTACGCATGACCTAGTTCCATTCTTTATTATTTTGCTGGAATATCATGTATGTGCGGATTACGCATGACCTGGTTCTATACTTTATTATTCTGTTGGGAATAACTTGTCTGTGCAGTCTATCGCATGCATGGTGAATTCTTCTGTTATTCCATTCTTTATTATTCTATTGGAATAACCTATCTATGGGGATTACCACATGCATGGTGAATGATCCTTCGTATTCATTCTTTAATAAATTATGGAAATGATCTATCTACGTGGATTACCGCATGGTGGGTAAAAATCCATTTGCAGTTTTGTATATTCTATTATACTCGTATGAGATATCATTTCTTTTGTACTCGTCATGGAATATCATTTTCTTTGGTATTTTTTTTACGAGTTACTATTCACGGGTTACTATTTACCCGGTTACTATTCACTCTAGTATTATTCACTCGGGTATTCGGGGCACTTTTTGGGCCGGAGTACTATTCACGAGTTACTATTCACGGGTTACTATTCACCCAATTACTATTCACTCTAATATCATTCACTCGGGTATTTGGGGTACTTTTCATGTCGGGGTATTATTCACGAGGTACTATTCCCGAAGTACTATTCATATGGTACTATTCACGGGGTACTATTTACCCGAAAAATATATTTTCGTTCTGTCCAAATTATTTTTGGTACATGAATATTATTCTTAAATTTTACTCTAAAAAGCAGAATCATGTTGACAATTTGAACGTTATTGATTTCTGGATAAATTAAATTATAAATCTTTAAAATTTATCCTTGCACTTGTTTTATTGAATTATTATGTAATTGTCATCATCCTCATGCTTATATTGTGATTAAAGTCATCTTTGGCTTACGTGCATAGATGGACTTGGTATGATTATGACCATGGATTATTCGGTATAATCATGACCGTAATGTAACGAATAATGTGGTAAAAGTCCTCATTGGCTTGTAGTTCATTGATGGACAGTTGTTGGTATGATTATGACCAGGGATTATTCGGTATAATCATGACCATTGATGATTACATGAATATCCTTGGCCGTGGTGCAGGGATGATTCGATTTTATTTATTAAGCTGAGTCTCGGCGATAAAATTGATGAAAAACTTTTTAAATCATAGAAGATAGTATATTTTATATTCTACTTGACTCTTCTAATGGATTGCTTATTTCCGCTGCAGTTATTGATCTAAAACTTGTTGTCGATTGTATTCTATCAGTTGTTATACTGTTGAAGGCTAAGGATAATTTATTCTGCATTATCTTAGTCATAATATTTCTTACTGGGCTAGTTGAGCTCACCCTTTCTTTCATTGTTCTCTTCAAGAAATGAGAATATAGCTGGGACGAGTCGGGGAACGAATTGACAGTCTAGATGGATGTTTTAGTAGTCCTCACTATTCTATAAAATTGTGTGAAAATAAATGTAATGAGGACTCCATTGAGTGTGGATATTGTCTAGATGACAATATTCTTATTGAAACTCTTAGATTATGATTTGTCGTATTTTACACGACTGTTGTATAATTAAGTTGTATTTGAATTTTGTACCATGTATTTGGCGACTCAAGATGGGTGATGTATACCTATTTTGGGGGCGTCACAGTTGGTATCAAAGCTTAGGGATATGATCCCTAACTAAGATGTGAGGCTAGAACTAGGAGGGGAGAGACGAGGAATTCCTTCGCTAGTATGACCTACCTAAGTTTATTTGGTATTTAATTGGTCGGTCAGAGTATAGGGATAATATGTGATATGTCAATTAACCCTTATTTTGAAACTATATTCTAGAATGATATCTGAAATACAGGAGATGAGAAATGGGAAAATCCTGATAGAGAGGAAATAACCTGGAAAGTACAATCCGAAAAAAAAGCAAGGTATTCTCATCTCTTTGAATACCATGTACGTACGCAAATTTCGAGGGCAAAATTTCATAAGGAAGGGAGATTGTGAGACCCTAAATTTTATGAAATGTGAGTATTCAATTTCCTTATAATTATTCTATTTAGTAAATGGTTAAATTGATAAACGGTTAAAGTTAAGGTTAATATGTGAAATTTTTTTCAAAGTATGCAAGTTCTTATATAATATTCGATTAGTCGAGGAATATTCTTTTTGTTGGAAATATCCGTGCGATGACACAATCATTAGTGGACCCTACAATGGAAGTATTGTCGTAGTTAGAAAATGACAGAAATATCTTTTTATAAAATAACGACAAAAGTTTTACCGTTAAACTGTTGAACTACCCGGTAGTAAAAATACGATGTCGTACGTGGGTTGCATAATAGCGAGCAGTATTGATTATTGATGCTTACGTGAAAGTCACTTTCGATATACTCAATTATTGCTAAAGTAACTGTTGCATCATATCTCTCATATTATTGATTCAATTATTGTCAAAGTATCATCTACATAATATGTTATATTATTAAATCAATAATTGAGACGACAAAGTTATTCATATTATTATTTGTAATATTGACAATATCTAGAAGTTCTGTCAAGGAGAGGTTAGATAATCTAATTGTGCGCCAATAGGGAGAAATCCTTATCGGAAAGCTCCCTCTTTCTTGGGAACGACTTGGTTGTTAAATATTGTGAGTTATAATATTAATGATGAATAAGTTCGTGTTGATTAAGGATGAAATTGATAGTTCCATTGTGTTGGAATTATTAGTGTTAGTGAAAATCGACATTTATTTCGATAATAATTGATGTCTGGAGGTTATATTAACCAATCAGGTAATTAACCGGATAAATGAGCAATTAATTGCTATTGATTCACATGATTATAACTATTTGTTCACATGTGTGTACTATTGATTCACATTCATTTACTATTAGAGAGTTGGTGCAAGATTGATAATACTTGCATGACTAAGTTAAAAATGAAGGTATAGATGGAGGTACTATACTGTAATTCGTATTTTCACATGTTTAGAACTATTGAGTCACATGATTTACTATTGATTCACATGATTTACTATTAGGGGAGGTGGTGCAAGTTTGATAATACTTGCGGACTAAATTAAAATGAAGAAAAAAGAGGAAGGTATTATATCAGAATATTTTGAGCCCCAAAAGCGTGCAATTATCGAAACTATATTTTCCTATAAATAGAAGCTCATTCTTCCTTCATTTCTCACCAATTCACTAAAGCTATAGAGATTATTATAGAGAGAAATTATAGAGAGAAAGAAGAAGAGAAGTCTACTACCTCACTATTCCAGTATCCAGTCTTCTTTTGAGGTAAGGGGTATTATTTCTTTCGTATTCATGAATAGAGCTATTGTTATTCCATTCCTTATTATTATGTTGGAATAACATGTCTATGTGAAGTACTGCATACATGGTGAAATTCTTCTATTATTCCATTCTTTATTATTCTGTTGGAATATCCTATCTGTGCGTATTACGCATGACCTGGTTCCATTATTTATTATTCTGTTTGAATAACCTTTCTATGCGGTCTATCGCATGCCTGGTGAATTCTGTTGTTATTACATTCTTTATTATTATGTTGAAATATCCTGTCTGTGCGGATTACGCATGATCTGGTTCCATTCTTTATTATTCTGTTGGAATATCCTATTTGTGCGGATTATGCATGACCTGGTTCCATTCTTTATTATTCTATTGGGAATAACCTGTCTGTGCGGTCTATCGCATGCATTGTGAATTCTTCTGTTATTCTATTCTTTATTATTCTATTGGAATAACCTGTCTATGTTGATTACTGTATGCATGGTGAATGATCCTTCGTATTCATTCTTTATTAAATTATGGAAATGATGTGTCTACGTGGATTATCGCATGGCGGTGAAAAATCCATTTATAGCTTTAGATATTCTATTATACTCGTATGAGATATCATTTCTTTTGTACTCAAATCATGGAATATCATTTTCTTTGGTATTTTTTTTACGAGTTACTATTCATGGGTTACTATTCACCCGATTACTATTCATTCTAGTATTATTCACTCGGGTATTCGGGGCACTTTTTGTGCCAGAGTATTATTCATGAGTTACTATTCATGGGTTACTATTCACCCTATTACTATTCACTCTAGTATCATTCACTTTCGAATTATTTGGGTACTTTTCATGTACAGGTACTATTCAGAGGTACTTATTCTCAAGTACTATTCATAGGGTACTATTCACAGGGTACTATTTACCCAAAAAATATATTTCCATTTTGTCCAAATTATTTTTGGTACATGAATATTATTCTTGAATTTTACTCTAAAAAGCAGAATCATGTTGACAATTTGAACGTTATTGATTTCTGGATAAATTAAATTATAAATCTTTAAAATTTATCCTTGAACTTGTTTTATTGAATTATTATGTAATTGTCATCATCCTCATGCTTATATTGTGATTAAAGTCATCTTTGGCTTACGTGCATAGATGGACTTGGTATGATTATGACCATGGATTATTCGGTATAATCATGACCGTAATGTAACGAATAATGTGGTAAAAGTCCTCATTGGCCTGTAGTTCATTGATGGACAGTTGTTGGTATGATTATGACAAGGGATTATTCGGTATATTCATAACCATTGATGATTACATGAATATCCTTGGTAGTAGTGCGAGGATGATTCGATTTTATTTATTAAAATTGAGTCTCAAATGATAAAGTTGATGAAAACTTTTAAATCGTAGAAGATAATAGATTTTATGCTCTACTTGACTCTTCTAATGGATTGCTTATTTTCGCTGCAGTTGTTGATCTAAAACTTGTTGTCTATTGTATTCTATCAGTTTTTATACTGTTGAAGGCTAATGATAATTTATTCTGCATTATCTTAGTCATAATATTTCTTACTGGGCTAGTTGAGCTCACCCTTTCTTTCACTGTTCTCTTCAAAAAATGAGAATATAGCTGGGATGTGTCGGGGAACGGATTGACGGTCCAGATGGATGTTTTAGTAGTCCTCACTATTCTATAAAATAGTGTGAAAATAAATGTAATGAGGACTTCATTGAGTGTGGATATTGTCTAGATGACAATATTCTTATTAAAACTCTTAGATTATGTTTTGTCGTATTTAATTTTACACGACTGTTGTATAATTAAGTTGTATTTGAATTTTGTACCATGTATTCGGCGACTCAAGATGGGTGATGTATACCTGTTTTGGGGGTGTCACATGTTTTATCAGTATTTTGCCGGAATAGAGGTATTAAAAATCATTCGTATGCGGATTTCGGACATTTTCTGTTTGGAATTTGAATAAAAATTCTTCTACAAAGTTGTAGAGAATTAAATTTCCTATGGAATATACATGCGATTCAAATTTTTCTGATAAAAGGGTTGTTTATTATGAATTATTGAAGTTTCTGATTATTGTTTAAATTTTAAAACATTTTGGAAATTTTTTATAATGGGTGGGCCCCACTTTTGGTTGGTGAGAAATGTGCTGAAATTTTATTTCAAAAGTGGTGTGCGTGAATAGTAGCAGGTAAAGACATCAGATAGCAGGTTAGTCTACTTTGTCGTTTTAGCATTTTCCTATAAATAGGGTGCTTAGTTAGAATTGAAAATCACACCAGGATCTGAAGTTTTCTCTCTCTATAATATCGAGCATATTTGGTGAGTATTTAGATACTTTGAGAGTTGTTATTCAGTGCAAGTTTCCTTCAGCGTTATATCCGATATTTCAGCCAGAAGTACTAATCTTTTGAGGTAAGGGATGTTATTTTCTTCGTAAATGATGTTTTTTCTTCAATATCATTATACCAAAATATTGGTATTAATTTTATTGTGAAATTTTTACTTTTTCATGTCGAGGTTACTATTCACGTATACGACACTATTAACGTATATGACATTATTCACAAATACAGTACTATTCACGTGTATTATTCACGAAGTATGATATTTCTTGGGGAATTTCTACCTTTTTCGTGTCGGGGTTACTATTCATATATACGGCACTATTCACAAATACGACACTATTCACCAAAAAATAAAATTTTCTCTTCTTTGTCCAAGATGTCTTTATGGTTACTATCTTTGATTGTATCTATGTTTTGATCTTCATTTTTGAATTTTACTCTACTATGGTTTATTATGGAGTATTTTTGAACTTGGATTATCTAAAGTACGAATCCCTAATCTTTGTCCTTTTATCCCACTGGATTCGTTCTTTAAAATATTTTTCATCATCCTCGGTCTTTAATGGTGATACTTGACGAATATCTTTGGCCTTTAGTGCAAAGATGAATGATTACTTGATGAATATCTTTGGTCCGTAGTGCAAAGATGAACCGGTATTGAGATGAACATGACCAACTGGTGATACAAATGAATATCTTTGGCCTGTAGTGCAAAGATGAATATTTGATTCAAGATGTATATTTATTCATGTTATAGGGACAAAATATTGATGATGGACTTTTAAATCATAGAAGATAGTAGATTTCATTCTCTACTTAACTCTTCTAATGAATTATTGTTTCTGCTACAGTTGTTGATCTAAAACTTGTTGTCTATTATATTCTATTAGATTTTTTCCTATTGAAGACTAAGGATAATTTGTTGTACATTATCTTAGTCATAATATTCTTTATTGGGCTAGTTGAGCTCACCCTTTTCTTTTTTGTTCCCTTTTTCTTCGCAGGAGACGAGAAAATAGCGGGAACTAGTCGGGGTATAGAATGATGGTTCTAGAAAGTTGTTTTAGCAGTCCTCACTATTTTTGTAAAATAGTGTATCAATAATTATAATGAGGACTTATTTGAGTGTGGATATTGTCTAGAAGACAATATTTGTATTTAAACTCACATTATATGTGTTTTCGTATTTTTCACGACAATTATAATAATGAAGTTGTAGTTATTTCTGTTCCATGTATTTGGGGACTCAGAATGGGTGATGTATACCTATTTTGGGGGCGTCACCGTCTGGATCATGATGCGGAGTTTAAGCTGCGCGGTGACTGAGAGATGGCTATGTCTATCCCATCCCTTCTTTGGTTCAGTCTTTGGTAGTAGGTGTGATATTGAAGGAGTTCATGTCTAAGGGCTAGAGCTTTATTCTCACTCCCATTAGCAATTAGGCATTATCACTGCGACTTGGTGTTTACTATGCTCTTCGAGTGAAACGAGCAAGAAGAGAGTCAAACTTAATGTCAGTGATAATAGTAAAGGAATAGACATAATATCCCTCTTTCATGGCCATGTGTATTTCATGTTAAGGAATGGGAAATCTTTCTCTTGTTCCATGCATGAATCCAATTTTCATTTCATTTGGGCCAGATCATCTCAGTTCAAAAGGCGCATCTATCAAATTTGATTAACCATTGATGAGTAATCCTAATGTGGGCGGATTAAAAAAGTACTCCATCATTGAGAGACCCCTTTAGAATATATATTTCATTGTAAGTACTGCATCATTGAGAGACCCTTTTATAATATATATTTCATTGTAAGTAAAAAAGAAGCGGGGTTGAGGAATGGTCAACTCATCAGGCTCATGATCTGAAAAGTACTGGTTCGAATCCGGTCCCCACCTAAATAGTACTTACTAATGTCATTCTCTAGTTATATTAGCTATGCTTTACAACTGGAGGGAGATATCCAAACTCTTTTATGGCAACGTTATGACACTTTTAAAAAATACCTGGGGTAGTGACTGAACTATGAAATGTTAAGCACTATACCATGCCATTCCTATTGGCTTTATGTTTAAGCGCCAAGCGGTAATCTTAAACCTCTCATAGCTATAGGGGAATTCATAATTAGTGATGGATCATCCTAGGTAAAGACACCTTCATGATAATCTTGTTGATTCTCCTGTAGAAAATAATCAAAATTCGGTGTAGACAAGTACGGTTGATATAGTAGACAAGTACGATCGATCTAGCAGAAAAGATTCTAGTAGACAAGTACGGTCGATCTAGCATACATTATTCCTGTAGAGGTAAACATTACTGACATTAAATATTTGTAGATATTTATGAGTTTCTTATGTAGTTTAGTGATCATAATAAAAAAATTAATCATTCAGGTTTTGATTGTTTCATACAAATACTTGGAATGCAGTGAACTTGAATGGAGATGCATTTTTAAAGAATCCATCTTTGAGTCATCTCTCAAGCTTGAATGAAGCTACATTAGGACCCCAGTTATACTCCATTCTACCCATCGAGTATGGCACGTATGTCACCATACTCAAATAAAAATAAAAATAAAAAGATGAAGAGGATATGTAGGCTCACACTTTTATTTTGCATTCTTACTTAAGGGACTATAGGGTACAATCAAAATGTTTCTTTGATAATTGAATGCAAGTAGTATAATTTTCCCAAATAATCATTAATTCATGAGATAACTCCAACCTATCAATACTAAATCCTATATGTAATCCAACCTATAAGTAAAAAAGTACTCCCACCTATAAGTACTAAATTTCATAGAAACTAAAAAAGCAAAATGGTATTACCCTTCTGGGGAGTAAAGAAACGGGGTTGAGGAATGGTCAACTTATCAGGCTCATGATCTTAAGACTACTGGTTCAAATCTTGTCACTGCTTGATGAGTTGACCATTCCTCAACCCCGCTTCTTTAATTCCCAGAAGGGTAATACGTTTTTACTTTCTATGAAATTTAGTACTGATAGGTGGGAGTACTTTTTTAATTTTTTACTTATAGGTTGGAGTACTTATATGATTTAGTATTGATAGGTTGGAGTACTTTTTTAAAGAGAAATATTAAGGTCACATAAATTATGATTATTTCGGAAAATTATAAGCTTTTTCTTCCTCTACCTTTGGATTGAGAGTTCATCTGGACTGAGTAAGCACTTTAAGAAAAGGAAGGAAACAATTAGATAAGAGAAGAAGAAAGCACTACTTCCGGACATAAGAAACTGTTCCTTGAAAGAATTGTTTTCAAGTTATAGAGATAAAGAAATGGGGCATTATCCCTCAACGCATTCAATAGCAATTGTCCTTTCTTATAATATTACTGCTCGTACAAAAACAATGCCTTGAGGAGCATCGATACTAACATATGAGACTAATGCCTTTGACTGTCCCTTTTATTTTCATTTCTTTGGACTCTGCAAGAATTTGTCGATATTTCCAATTCAATCTTATTATTCCTAGATATTCTATAGGAATAAATTGCTATTCCATTCCTCCATAAAGAAACTTTTATTCCAAGTCAAAACATAAAAGCCTCAAGCCTAAGAGATGGCTCAAAGATGGATTCTTTCAAAATGCATCTCCATTCAAGTTCACTACATTCCAGGTATTTCTATGAAGCAATAAGAACATGCATGATTAATTTTTTTATTATGATCACTAAACTACATAAGAAACTCATAACAATCTACAAATATTTAATGTTAGTGATGTTTACCTCTACGGGAGTGAAGTATGCTAGATTGGTCGTACTTGTCTACTGGAATCTTTTCTGCTAGATTGACTGTACTTTTCTACTATATCGACTGTACTTTTCTACTCTAAATTTCGATTATTTTCTACAGGAGAATCAACAAGACTATTATAAATGTGTCTTTACCCAGGATGATCTGTCATCAATTATGACTTCCTCTACAACTATGAGAGGTTCAAGATTATCGCTTGGCGCCTGAACATACAACCAGTAGGAATGACATGGTATAGTGCTTAGCATTTCATAGTTCAGTCACTACCCAGGGTAAATTTTAAAAGTTCCATAACCTTGCCATAAAAGAGTTCGGATTTTTCCCTCCAGTTAGAAAGGATAACTAGTATAACTAGAGAATAATATTAGTAAGTACTCTTTATGTGGAGACCGAATTCGAATCAGTAGTCTTAAGATCATGAGACTAATGAGTTAACCATTCCTCAACCCCTCTTCTTCACTTCCCAAAAGGGTAGTACTTTTTTACTTTTTTATTTTCTATGAAATTTATAGTATTGATAGGTGGGAGTACTTTTTAACTTTTTTACTTATAGGTTGGAGTACTTTTTTTAGGGGTTCTTCTCTTCTCTTTTCTATTTCTATGGATATAATTAATTATTACAAAATATTATTACAATTGATATCAAGAGCTATCATAGATTAGGTTTAGAATCCTAATAAAGTTACATATAAGAAATAAGTTATTGAAAAAAAGATGTCTGGTAAAGTAATTAGGATTCTAAACCTAATCTATGAATCTAAAACAATGCATGTATTGTTTCTATAATTATAATTAACATCATGCATATTGAAGTTTAAGTTTATTAGAAGTTAAGAACAAATAATATTACAATTACAAAGATATTATATGAAAGATGGAAAAGTAAGAACACGTGATATACATAGGTTCACTAATTTGGCTAGTTCTGCTTGTCTGATATATTCATTAAGTGCCCCCACACACTCTACACCGATCCAAACACCAAACAATATTTTTATAATAACTATAAAATCCTAACTTCTATAACATGAGCCCAAAACACATGAGACCCAGTACATTAGTAAAATCCAAGACCGGGCTACTAATAAATTTTCAAGCCCAATTGCACTTTGCATTGTCGTAATGGCCATTAGTCGAACCCGCAAAAATATGAGTCAATTCCAACAAAGTTCAAATGGTATAAGTATGTTGTAGCACCCCCCTTACAAAAAAGAAAAGTGAGGTCACATGCAAAGCATAACAAACCTTAAAAATAAGTAAATAGAGCACTAATAAATTCAAAATATTAATAGTAATGATCCATTAATGTTGAATTAAATATGATTCTCCAAAAGAAGGCATAATAATCAAAACCTAAAATCAAATAAACCTAGATGGTCAAATGAATATCTCTTCACACTAACCCTGAATCGCTTCTGCAAACCTGCCGAAAGAAAAATACAGCATGAGTCAAATGCACAGTACGAAAATAGATATACAAAGATGTATAACTGAAATGAGGAATAAACTGAGACAAAATACTTAATAAAGGCTCAAGCTTAAAGACCGACAAAAATATGATATCCAAAGTCTGAATAGAATATATCTGAATAAACAGAATTAACGAAGAAAATAGAAGAGTACAAAGATAATGAACTGAAATAACTAACTCAATCAATTGAGCTGAACAGAATTGGACAAAAATAGCACAATAAATTAATAGGCTATATCAAATGATTAGGTGTTATAATTTATACCGAGCTCAGAAATATGCCTTGCCACACAGGAAGTCAAATAATTCCACATATACAAATCACACATTGGACCACGAGTCCAAATATGCATGCAAAATCAGAAAGGTGTGTTTGGCACAACATCACCAATCCGCAGAACAGAAAACTAGGGTCAACCCATACGCCTCCCACAACAAAACACCAAATGGCTCACTTCTTTCGGAGCTCAAATGGAGACGTTGTAGACTAATCACATCGCTACAGAAAGTGTCATGCCTCGGTGCCGAGAGGACATATATGTCTGTGGTACCCCCACATGTGGTTATAGCTCAGGTATACCTTACGGTATATTCTAACAAAGATACCATGTCACAACACATGCGACATAATACCAACAAAAGGGTTCAATATGTACATGTTGAACATGTTAAACCAGATCAAATGTGACGACCCCAAAATTGGGACTATCTTCCTTCCCTATCTTGTGCATTAAATATTATCTTGTTTCAGCTTTACATCAAAATTTAATGAAATAATAGCTGAAAATGCGAATAATTAAAACTTGTATGTCTTTCTTTCCTTCGTTCCCTGAATCATAACCTTTACGATTACATATATCATAGAATCAATTTCTGTCAGGAATATGCATGTGAATATTATTCCTTATTTATATAATTTGATGATGAGGTTAATGAATGAATATGCAAATATGTTTATATTGATAAAAGCTTTAAAGTCCTTAATAGATGATAGACAATATGGAAAAGGACTTAGATTGAAATGATCCAATATGTTAGGTTGATCTAATATGAATGAATAGTTTTGTAAAAGTCCTTTAAAAGATCATGATATACAAGGACTATGAATAGAAAGATCAAACTTGTTAGGTTGATCTTATAAAGTGTAATAGATAGGCATGTTTAATCAAAAAGCACTGCACCAGTCACTATAGTTTGTCAAGAAATTAATGCAGAATTATAGTCTATCGAAGAAAAATCATAGACTACACTTGGAATCATAGAAGCTGTCTGCCGAACGCATATCAAACTAAAACAAGAAACGTAGGCTTCATTCGAAATTGTGAAGTCTACAAGTCATCACCAATTAGGATCGTAATCTGCAGAACTAGAGCCAAAGTTGTAGTTAGCCAAGTGCTTACATAGTTAAGGCATAATCGTAGAGCACTTTTCGATTCTCAAAAGATGAGCAATCCTGAAGTGTATGCATAGATCTCATCCTCTGGTAAGAGTAGTCAAGTTTCATATTGTAGTCTACTTGATGAATATCAGAAAGAATTCTCTGAATGACCTGCAAGAAAATAGAAGATCAAAGCACCAACTTTATTAAAAAGGCTGATTGAGAAGTGAAAAGCCATTTAGAAGGAGTCTCCTACAAGCGCTCATCAGAAGACAACGATCATAGTATTGGCTACAACGATCGTAGTGTCTCAAAATTAGTAGCAGAGTTTAATAAAGCACTTACAGAGACAACGAAAAATATACAGAGGATAAAAGAAAAGGATTGTCTAAGCTTAGCCTCACCATAAAGAATGATCAAGAGATCGCAGGGCAGAAAATTAAGGAAGCTGAGCATGACTAATCAAAAGAGTCATGCATACCAAAGAGCCAAAGCAATCAACTAACTTTCTAGTTCCTGAAGAAAGGCAGGACAAGCATGATCGTGGATCAAGTTGAAAGAGCTAAGTGAAAGAAGATACAACATTGTTAAAATTACAGAATACTCTTGGAATCGTAAAGGTGTCAAATTCAAGTCAATCCATGATTTCCACAGATAAACTACAATCAAGTACATGAACGTCAGTATCGTGATCGTAGAGTTCATATGTCTAGTTATCGAGACTTAGCAATGTCTAAACAAATAAGACTGACATTCGAACGTTATGAATTAAGGATCCTGATATACTCTCCAAACATCTTTGATGTAAATCGAGGAAATAAAAAAAAGGGTGTCTACCTACTAGTCTGCTGAAAGTGATGTTTCAGAATTGTTAGGTGATAAAACAGACTGATGTGACAGACAAGTCAAAAAGGAGTTATCACATTAACCTAGTATGTCTTACATCAAAGATTTTAGAATATCTAAAGCATTAAATGCTCTAAAGAAAGCTCTTCAATGGAAGACTTCCAACGGCTATGTTCCAATGGGAAGATGATAGATGAATCTATAAAGAGCCGAAACTTCAAAGAAGATAGAGTTGTTAACTTGGGACGAAGTAAGACATATAGAGCTTAACAGAGAAAAGGTCTCAGTGAGAGTGAGACCACCACAGAAGAGTGAAGCACAACTAATGAGAGTCTTATAGTGAAAAAGCTTCACTCAATACAAAGGAGTATGACAATGAAATGAACCCTATATTGAGAGCCGAAAGGCCAAGAATAAAACAACTAGAGTGGCAGATTATAAAGAAGGATAGTTGAGCCACTTTACGATTCACCATGAACACACTAAGCTAAAGAGAAGAAGATACAAAGCCGAATCTGTGCACAAAACAACCAATGTTAAAGGTGTGACGAATGAAGAATTGTTTGAATTATGATTCTGGGGACAGAATCCTTGTAAGGAGGGAATATGTAACATTCCAGAATTTTAATTGTTATATTAAATATTTATTGAATTATATAAATATTTAATGGATGTGTTTATTGTTAAATAAATAATTGTTCAAATTTGATTCAATTGGGTTAACTATTTGTTAAATAAATAATTAAGGAAATTAATTATTATATTCTAATTTAATTTAATTATTAAGTTAGAGAGTTTTGATTAATTAAATTATTATTCTTTTATTTGAATTTGTAATTAAAAGGATGTGTTAGTTGATTAAATAAAGTTATAATTATATAGAAAATTATAATTTTGGTGGTATTGATTTATGTGATGAAGTGATCTAATAAATTGTTATTAAGATTAATTTAATGTAGTAAATGTGTGACAAATAACCTTTTATAAAGGAGTTATTAAAATAACTTAAAAGAATTTTAATTCAGTTTTGCCAAACAAGGCCTAATGCCTATTAAGTCTTTAATATAGTTGTGTTTTACCAAACAAGGTGTATGGATTAATGGGTTATTTTTTTTAGTTAGTAACCAAACAAGCCTTATGGCTTTTGATTTCAAAACTCAAATAACTGATATCAGTTATGTTTATATTTATATTATATAATTAATATATATTATATCCTATATACGTTATTTGTTAAGACGTAAGAATAGAGGAGAGAGGTAAGAGAGAAGAAAAGAAAACTCAGAGGAAGAAGAAGAAGAGAGAAAGAAAAAGTGAGAGAAAAAACTTGAGAAAATTCTAGAGAATTGGAAGTGAAGTGGAGAAAAGCTTGTCAAGCAAAGAGATAGCCATCATCATCTTCTTCAAGGTTTCATCCTACCCTTTTTTTTCTTTTATGTTTTCTCTTCTCTAATTCTCTATAAAATCCTTGTGTGAGGATAAATTGTTGTTGTTATGTGACTTTATATGGCATACTAGTGATGTTAAAACTATTTTCATGAGTTATAATCAATGAATTGATGATATGTATGTAGTTATGAAGAAAACCTTTTTACAGAGAGTTTTTGTGAATATATATTGTTTAGCTTAAAGTAGAAATTGAGGGTTAATTAGTTGTTTAGTTGTTAAATTGACCATTTAATTTGATAGAGTATGTTTATACTTTGATAAAATGCTTTAAATTAATGGTTTTGGTTGAAAAACAAAATTTACAGTGTTGATTTTCATTGAAATATCAAAAAGTAAGTTTTTAGCCAAAAACAGTGAAATTGGATGTGTTAATTTTGTTTTTTATGTTGTTGTATGGATAGAAACATGTTTGGAATTCTTGAATTATGTTTACATGAAGTTTTTATATGAATTTTATGTGATTTAGTTTGTTAGAAACGAGCTTGTAGGCCAAAATTGGCTATTTCTGTCTTTGTTATCGTCGGTTGCCGCCGATTGAATCGCAGCTTCGCGTGCCACGATGAGGCCCAAAGAAGTTGTTAGTTTCAAGGCCAAACCGGCGCCATGCCACAAATACATTTCCGTAGTCTATCCACCATACGCATATTCATGCATGATCATCTGCAATAGCGACCCACAATGTAAACTATGGCCTATGGTGCTAGTTAGCGAGAATAATAGTCCCGATGGTACTTTTTTGTACATGAAATTTTAAGAAAAGTTATGTGATGATAGTAGGACTATAAAATGTTGATTTTAGTATTTCTATACTATGAATAATTATGTTATTAAGGAATAACTTGTATTATAACTTGATTATGTGATTAAAAATCCAATTTTTAAATGATGAACGTACTTAGTTATGGTTGTAAAATGGTAATGGCTAACTATGTCATGATGACATATGTTTATAGGATATTGTGATTCGTATTGATTTGGTTTAGCCTACGAGCAAGGAAAGTTCTCTAACTCTACGTTTATAATTGTGCAAGCGCTTAAATTTTCTTTGAGCAAGTTTTCTAAACTTTTTTTTTACATTGAGCAATTTTTCTAATCTATTATCTTGTTAATCAAATTACTGTTTTCAATTCGATTATGATATAATGATGTAAGTTATTCTTGAGCAAGTTATTCTTGTATTTAACTTGTTGTTTAGCATGCAAATCTATATATTCTAATGTTGAACATTTTTATTGATCAAATTGCTATGCATGCTTAGTATTCAATTCTAATTAACCTTGGCTTAGTATTGTTCAAGCAAGGTGTTATAGTTATTCAAATTGTATGCTCTTAGATTATTCCTAAAGCGTGACTTGAGTTTACTATGATTGATTCAATCACGATTATTCTATAGTTTAATGTTCTTGGTTTCATTCAACTAATCCTTAGTTGATGTTCGTTGAATACCAAATTACCTTGAAAGCTTATCCAAACCAAACTTCATTTGGTGCGGACTTGTACTCTAAATACTGAGATGAACAACCCTATTGTTATGAATAGGGGTTAACTTACACGTAGCGTTAAAATGTTTATGCACAATACATTGTACGAAGGGTTGATCCCCCCTAAGTACGAGGTCCTTATAGTCTTATGACCGTTAAAGTTGGAGTTGAAAGATTACTTGCAACTGTGGACGTAGTTTGTGGTCTTACGACCCTCAGTGATGTATATTTTCCATATCTTGGGATTTCGATTTCTGATTATTGTTGATAGAGTACTATTCATTGTTGCTGAGTCTATTTTGGTAGTTATTATAGCTATACTCCTGTTGATTTCATATTATATCCGATTGAGCAATTGTTTTGCTCACTCTTGCATATTATATAAACTCATTGCGACTAAAGAAGAGAGGTAGATGAACCTTCGACTAGCAAAGAAAAGGAAAAATGTGCAAGTGATGAAGACTTGTAACTTTTAATTTAGACTTGTTTTATGATGATCTTAGACTTGGTTTTAATGAAGTTTATTTAATTTTCGCATTTGAATGATTGTATTTTAAGGTTAGATAACCTGGGAGATTTTATTATGTAACCCTTTAATGGGAAAGGTTTTATTTATCCAGTTTTATTGTGATTGGGTAGTTAGATATGAATGTATGATTAAGTGAATACCAGATCCTGTGGAAATGAAGTACCTGAATTTGGGGCTGTCACAAAAGGAATACTAATGTAAAACCCCAAATTTTACGAATAAAGATTTAATTTTATCGAAATTTTTTTTAAATATTATGGTGTGGATTTGAAATAATGTTATAGTTGTGGGTTGTATTTTTGCAAAGTATGCAAGTTGTTATATAATATTCGATTGGTCGGGGAATATTCTTTTTGTCGGGGAATATCCGTACGACGGTACAATCATTGGTAGACCCCATAACAGAATTATTGTCGGATTGAGAAAATAACAAAAATATTTTTATGAAAATAATGGCGGAAGTTTTACCGTTAAAACTGTTGAACTACTTTAGTAGTAAAAAGTAATAAAGAATACGCGTGGTTGCATAGTAAAGCACTACAAGATTGATTATTGATGCTTACGTGAGAAGTCACTCAGTTTTGTTTAATTATTGCTACAGTAATTATTGTATAGTATCTCACGTTATTTGATTCAATTATTGTTGATATTTTATATATTATTAAATTAATAGTTGAGACGACGAAGTTATTAATATTATTATTTAAAATATTAACGATGTCTAGAAGTTCTGCCAAGGAGAGGTTTGGTCACCTAATTGCGAGCCAATAGGGAGAAATCCTTATTGGAAATCCCTCTCTTTCTTGGGAACGACCTGGTCGATTAATAGTGTGAATTATAATAATGATGATGAAGTTTGTTTTATTATTATTATAAATGTAATAAAACAAAAAACTTTTTATATAAAACAGAATACTTTTATAAAGTTATTTGTTTTATTAGACTATAAATAAAATATATTATATTCTATTATGCATAGTTAAAAAATTTTATATAAAATGTAATACTTTTATAAAGTTATTTGTTTTATTAGACTATAAATAGAATATATTATATCCTCATTATGCATAGTGTTTGCATAGTAAAATCTTTTATATAAAAAAGAATACTTTTATAAAGTTATTTATTTTATTAGATTATAAATATAATATATTATATTCTATTATGCATAGTATTTGCATAGTGCATGCATAGTGTTTGCATAGTAAAATCTTTTTATATAAAATAGAATACTTTTATAAAGTTATTTATTTTATTAGACTATAAATAGAATATATTATATTCTATTATGCATAGTGTTTGCATAGTGCCTGCATAGTGCTTGCATAGTAAAATCTTTTTATATAAAATAGAATACTTTTATAAAGTTATTTATTTTTTTAGACTATAAATAGAATATATTATATTATATTATGCATAGTGTTTGCATAGTGCCTACATAGTGCTTGCATAGTAAAATCTTTTTTATATAAAATAGAATACTTTTATAAAGTTATTTGTTTTACTAGATTTTAAATAATATATATATATATATATATATATATAAATTTTATAAATAGAATATATTATATTTTATTGCATAGTATCCTTTCTATTTTTCTTATAAATAAGATGCTTAGTTAGAATTGAAAATTACACCAGAAGTTCAGAGAATTCTTCTTCTATAATCTTGAGCGTATTTCTTTAGAGTTTAAGAAAGCTTTGAGCGTAGTGCAAGTTTTCTTCAAGTATATCTCCGCCCTACCCGTCGAAGTACTCTTCTTTATAAGGTAAGGGATATTATTTGTTGTACTCGTAAGGGGTATTATTCTTTCGTATTCATGAAGAGAACTTACATTATTCCATTCCTTATTATTACATTGGAATAACTCAGATATGCAAAGTACCGCATACATGGTGAAATTCTTACATTATTCCATTCCTTATTATTATGCTTGGAATAACTTGTCTATGGCAGTACCGCATACATTGTAAAATTCTTACATTATTCCATTCTTTATTATTATGTTGGAATATCCTGTCGGTCGTATTATGCCTGACTGGTTCCATTAATTATTATTACGTTGGAATAACTTTATGCATGCGATCTATCGCATGCATGGTGATTTCGTTGTTATTCCATTCTTTATTATTCTGCTTTGAATATCCTCGCTTCGGTGCAATTTACACTTTATCCCGGTTCCATTATTTATTATTATGTCGAAATATCCTGTCTGTGCGTTTACGCATGACCTGGTTCCATTATTTATTATTATGTTGGGAATAACCTGTCTGTGTGATCTATCGCATGCATGGTGAATTCTTCAGTTATTCCATTCTTTATTATTCTGTTGGAATAACTTGTCTATGTGGATTACCACATGCATGGTGAATGATCCTATATATTCATTCCTTATTAAATTGTGGAAATGATCTGTTTACGTGGATTATGATGAAAGTCATAATAAAAGTATTAGACTGATGAAAATCATGGGCATATGTAGTATTAGTAAGTGTTATGATGAGTTATGTTGGTTATTATGTGAAAACATGAAAGTTTCTTAGAAATCACAAAGGGTTGAAAATCAGATTTTGGTGAAAATGGAACATGAAATTCAATTGACCATATCTCCTATTATATTTTGAATTTTTGAGTGTGGTCAAGTTCTAAAGTTAGATCTATGAGTTTTCTAACTTACCCAAGTGGAATCACTGAAAAAGGTGTTGTAGATTTTCGTGTGGACTGATTTTAGCAAAGGAGTCAAAAACTGTAAAGTACCAAAAAGTTACTGCCTATAAATTTAAAAGGGTATTTTTGTCCACTTAATTTATGAGAAAATTTTTGGCCTTTTGGGACATTGAAATATATGCTATAAAGTACATCCTGTCCAAAAATGAGCTCATTCTGACTTAAAATGAGCATGTTATGACCATTTCAATATTTAGGTTTTTCCAACGAAAAATGCTATAATCGGAGTTCTATAACTCCGATGACCATGAAATTTAAACTGGAAGCTCACGTTAACATGTGTAAGATCCTGCAAAGATTTGGAAATTTTTGGAGTTAAACTTGAGGTAGCTAATTTCTTAAGGAATTAATTAGAAATTAATTTTTGAAAAATACTTAAGGGAGTTGAAAAATTATAAAAAAATACTCGTTGTGTATGAAATATATGTATATATGTTTGGACAAAGGATAGAAAAATAATAAGTTGATTTGGTAATTTTTCATGAAAATGGTTTAGTTACAAACATATGAGTTAAATATGTTATGTGAAGTTGAAGAATTGGTAAATAGGATTTTAGGGCTTGAAAATCCTATATGAGGTATATGCAGATTTTTGATGAGTGATTTGATCATTGATGATGAAATCTTATGAGTATGGCATTTTTGAATGATTAAATACATTATTTGGTAAAGTGTAAATAATTAAATTAAATTGTTTATAAGTTTAAGAAGTGATTAAAATATTATTATAATATTAACAATATTAGATTATGAGTTATTTAAGTGATGGATAATATTTGGATAAATTTAAAGTCTTTAATATTTTATCCTTGTTTTTGTTTGATTAATGCTTATATTATTGTCATCATCCTCATGCTTATATTGTGATGAAAGTCATCTTTGGCTTATGTGCAGAGATGGACTTGGTATGATTGTGACTAGGGATTATTCGGTATAATCAGGACCTGTAATGTTATAAATGATGTGGTAAAAGTCCTCAGTGGCCTGTAGTGCATTGATGAATAGTTTTTGGTATGATTATGATCAGGGATTATTCAGTATAATCAGGACCTGTAAAGTTATAAATGATGTGGTAAAAGTCCTCAGTGGCCTGTAGTGCATTGATGGATAATTTTTGGTATTATTATGACCAGGAATTATTTGGTATAGTCATGACCATTGATGATTTAATGAATATCCTTGGCCCATAGTGCAAGGATGACTCGATGATGTGGTTTATTTATTAAGTTCTCAGCGATAAAAAAAATTGATGAGAACATTTTAAATCATAGAAGATTGTAGATATCATGCTTTACTTGACTCTTCTAATGGATTGCGTATTCCGCTGCAGTTAAACTTGATGTCTATTGTATTTTATCAATTTAACATTGTTGAAGACTAATGATAATTTATTTTGTATTATCTTAGTCATAATATTTTTTACTGGGCTAGTTGAGCTTACCCCTTTCTTTCACTGTTCTCTCTTGTGAAATGAGAACGTAATGGACTAGTACGGGAACCGGAGTGACGGTCCGAGATGATAGTATTAGTAGTCTTCACTATTCATTAGATAGTGTGACAATAAATGTATTGAGGACTCCTTTGAGTGTGGATATTGTCTAGATGACAATATTCTTATTAAAACTCTCAATTTATGTTTTGTTGTATTTTACACGACTGTTGTATAATTAGTTTGTATTTGTATTCAGTACCTTGTATCTGGCGACCCAAGATGGGTGATGTATACCTATTTTGGGGGTGTCACAGTTGGTATCAGAGCTTAGGGATATGATCCCTGGCTTAGATGTGAGATAAGAACTAGGAGGGGAGAGACGGGGAATTCCTTCGCTAGTATGACCTACCTAAGTTTATTTGGTATTTAATTGGTCGGTCAGAGTATATTGATAATATGTGACATGTTAATTAAACCTTGTTTTGTGGCAGTGTTTAAAAATGGCAGCTGAAAATGTTAACAATGGAGTGAATGAGACCGTTGAGACACATTTAATCACTAACCAGATTAATGTGATGTCAGACGGAGAAGAAATCAAAGATATCTATGTGGTGAGTGAAGAACTAATAGTTACACTCGAACTAGTTGCAGAGGTAGCAGCTGAGAGTGAGGAAGAAGAGGAACCTGAGGAGTATTTATTAGTAGAATTTTATGATATAAATTTAGAATTACAAAATCGTGTTCATGAGTTAGAAGAGCAGGCTGAAGAATGGCAGGCGGTCATGGAGCAAAGAGATGTAACAATTCAAAATTGTGTTAACTGATGTACGATGCTTGAACAGAAGCACTCTTTGGCAGAGTATAAGATATTAGAGCTAGAATCTAAGAATGCTATGATCAAAGTTCTAATGAAAGAAGAAACAACTGAATGAAGGAGAATAGATGATGCATGCGTAAAAGATGCACGACGCGTAGATATTATAGAAAAAGACGTCTGATCCAATAAGGCCAAAATAGATGAAATGGATTTTGCTTTTTGGACAGAAATTGGGAGAATCCAACATCAAATTTAGAATTACCCTGTGCAGAGCAGTCAACCCCAATTCGATATGGATCGGAGAATAATGATTCAAATCATGGATCAAGAATGTGACGAAGCAATTAAGGGTAGAATGTACTCTATAGCAAGTCAAAATTCGATAGTTTAAGTGAGAGCATTTATCAAGGAACCCGAACGAAGTTATTATGGGTAAGTTAATTATAAACTTTTTTGAAGTCTATACCTTATTCGATACCGATTCTACCCACTCTTTTATTTCACCTAGTTGTGTTCAATGTTGAACTTGGCTCTTGAGAAATTAGACTTTGACTTATCTGTTGAAACTATGTTAGGAGAAACCTTCGTTACATTCACTGTTTATAAATCTTGTTTAATTCAAATTGACACTTTCACGTTACCTGTCAATCTTATCTCTTTGAAAATACTTACATTTGATGTGATTTTAGGAATCGATTGGTTAACTACTCATCATGTCAATATTGATTATTTTCGTAAGGTTGTTAGCTTTCATATTCCTAACCAACCTGTTATGCGAATTCAAGTAACCAAACCACTAAAGTCAATCATTGTCATATCAAGCCATAAGTAAAAAGCCCTGAGCCTTTCGCTAGTGACTTCCAAGTCTTGGAATACACCGAAGGCGGACTTTCTATAGGCGACACCGTGAATGACGATGGCAAGTTGATAGGTGTCAATATGACGTACTATCCAAGTCTTGGATGAGAGTCATAGTTTTTAAACGATATTTTTATTGTTAATAAATTTCTGGACATATTATTGAAGACTTCTTAGCCTACCCCTAGAGCGTGAAATCGAATTTTGTATTGACCCCAGTACAAAACTCATTTCTAAAACCCTCAAGTATTTCTTCACCCAAAACGAACGTATAATGCACCAAAGATGATGGCTCGAGCTGTTGAAGGTTACGACCATTCAATACCATCATGGAAAAGTGAACGTGGTAGCTGACGTGTTGAGTAGAAGATCGTATACGTTTACGAGTGCGAATATACGAACCTACGTGAAGATAACGAATATATGATTAGAACCGACTTTAGTCGATAATGTTAAAGCTGCTAAAGCTACGTAATCTTGGAGGCGATGAATACGAAGAAGAAGGTTCAAGAGGGCGTTATTTTAAAAGCAAGAGTTGTTGAAGAGAGGAAATCTCAACCCTCGATTTAATTGGCCCATTTGAAATACTCGATCGAGTAGGAACTGTGGCCTATAGACTCGTTTTACCGCCAAGTATGTCGTATGTTCATAATATTTTTAACGTATAAATGTTATGTAAATATGTGGACGACCCGAACCACATTATTAAATTAGAACTAGACGATATAGCAGAAGATTTAACGTATGAGGAGATACGTATAAAAATCTTGGATAAGAAGGATTGTATTCAACACTCAAAGGTTATACCTCAAGAGTTAGAATTTGAAATGAAGTCAAGGTATTCTCACCTCTTCGGCATACCAGGTACGTACGTAAATTTTGAGGACAAAATTTCATAAGGAGGGGAGATTGTAAAACCCCAAATTTTACGAATAAAGATTTAATTTTCTTGAATTTTTTTTTAAATATTAAGGTGTGGATTTGAGATAATGTTATAGTTGTGGGTAGTATTTATAAATTTTGCAAAGTATGCAAGTTGTTATATAATATTTGATTGGTCGGGGAATATTCTTTTTATCGGGGAATATCCGTACGACGGTACAATCATTGGTAGACCCCACAACGAAATTATTGTCGGATTGAGAAAACGACAAAAATATTTTTATGAAAAATAATGGCGGAAGTTTTACCGTTAAAACTGTTGAACTACTCGATAGTAAAAGTACAGTAATACACGTGGTTGCATAGTAGCACACGGTATTGATTATTGATGCTTACGTGAGAAGTCACTCAGTTTTGTTCAATTATTACTACAGTAATTGATGCATAGTATCTCACGTTATTTGATTCAATTATTTTCGATATTTTATATATTATTAAATCAATAATTGAGACGACGAAGTTATTAATATTATTATTTGCAATATTAACGATGTCTAGAAGTTCTGCCAAGGAGAGGTTTGATCACCTAATTGCACGCCAATAGGGAAAAATCCTTATTCCTGGGAACGACCTGGTCGATTAATAGAGTGAATTATAATAATGATGATGAAGTTTGTTTTATTATTATTATAAATGTAATAAAAACAGAAAACTTTTTATATAAAACAGAATACTTTTATAAAGTTATTTGTTTTATTAGACTATAAATAGAACATATTATAAATAGAATATATTCTATTTATAGTCTAATAAAATAAATAACTTTATAAAAGTATTATATTTTATATAAAAAAGAACAAAAAGGTGAGCTCAACTAGCCCGATAAAAAGAATATTATGACTAAGATAATATACAACAAATTATCATTAGTCTTTAACGAGAAAAAATACGATAAAATATAATAGATAACAAGTTTTAGATCAACAAATATAATGGAAACAACAATCCATTAGAAGAGTCACGTAGAGAATGAATTCTACTATCTTCTAAGATTTAAAAGTTCATCATCAATATTTTATCCTGTAATAACAACAATCATATACATCTTCAATCAAATATTCATCTTTGCACTACAGTCAAAGATATTCATTTATATCACCAATTGGTCATGTTCATCTCAACACTGTTTATCTTTTGCACTACGGACCAAAGATATTCATCGATTAATCATTCATCTTTTGCACTACTGAGCCAAAGATACTCAATAATATCATCATTTTAGACCGAGGATAATGAAAAATATTTTTAAAAAAATGAATCCAGTGAGACAGAAGGACAAATATTAGGGATTCGTATAACAGTTTATCCAAGATCAATAATACTTTATAATAACCAATTGTGAAGCAGAATTCAAAAAAAAGATCAAAACATGGATACAATCAAAGATAGTAACCATAATAGACATCTTGGACAAAAAGAAAAAATTTATTTTTCAATTGAATAATGTCGTATTAAGTGAATAAAGGCAGTATACATGAATAGTAACCCCAGACACAAAAAGTTCTAAATTTAATTAAAATTTCAAACCAATATTTCTACGATAATGATATTGAAGAAAATAATATCATTTAAGAAGAAAATAACATCCCTTACCTCAAAATAATAACTAAGTACTTTTGATCTAATATCTGATAGAAAATTTGAAAAAACTTGTAGATGCGAACAAAGAACTCTCAAAGTATGTAAATACTCACAAAAATACGCTCGACAATATAGAGAGAAAGAAAACTTGTTTCTGGTGTGATTTTCAATTCTAACCTAAGCGTCTATTTATAGGAAAATGCTAGAACGCCATAGGAGACTAAAATAATAAAATATTATTTTTTCTTTCCTTTTTTTCCTACGCATGCAAAGACCAACCATCTAGCATGCCATTCTTGAAAAAAATCCCAGCAGCCCACATGTTAAAACAAAAGTGGGTCCCACCCATAATTTTAATAAAAATCATTTTATTTTTCGAAACTTCAACAATTCATAGAAAATATCCCGTTTATCAGAAAAATACGAATTTTATGTCCATTCCACACGAAATCGAATTCTCTAAAACTTTGTAGCTTTGAGTTTTTCCAAATTCCAAACCAAAAATATCTGAAATCCACAAACAAATGATTTTTAATTCCTCCATTCTGACAAAATACTAATAAAACACCTCGGCATTAATTCCTTCATTTATAACCACATAAATAAATCAATCATTTATATCCACATCAAATAAATATTTCCTTATCATATAAATCAATAACTAATTATTCACAAATAATATTACAGAATCACAATTATGACAACCAGGCCGTTCCCAGGAAAGAGGGGGCTTTCCAATAAGGATTTTTCCTTCTTGGCGTAGCAAGCATTAGGTGACCAAACCTCTCCTTGAAGATGTAACTTTCTAGACATTGCCAATAATGTTATCTAATAATATTATTCAAATAATATGAATTATTGATCCGATAATGGAAAATACTTTAGCGTGACAATTATTGAAACAACAATAATATAAAATATCAACGCAAAGAATTATTGAATCAATAAAATAAAATATTGAATAAAGAATTATTGTAACAATTATTGAGTAGTGCCTTCTTATATAATAAATAATTCAACAATCATGCATGCGTCTACTGGTAATACATCTTGTGCCACCATGCGACATCGTATTTTAACCACCAGGTATTCCAATAGTGTTAACGGTAACAATTACGCCGTTATTTATAAAACTCAAACTTTGTCGTTTTCTTCATCTGACAGTTATTCTGTTATAAGCCTCACGAAAGGTTGCGCTGTCGTACGAATATTCCCCGACAAAAAGAATATTCCACGACTAAAAGAATATTCCACGACTAAAAGAATATTCCCCGATAGAAATGAATATTTTATAACCACTTGCTTATTTTACAAAATTTGCACATTTCACTCATAACCAAAGCATTATATCATATTAACACCTTATTAATTTAGAATAATGAATAGAGGAAAATTCAATTTTATTTATAATAAGTTGGGGTCTTACAATATTGATCTGAAATTTGTTGTCTATTGTATTTTATCAAATTTTTCCCTGTTGAAGACTAACGATAATGTGTTCTATATTATCTTAGTCATAATATTTTTTACTGGGCTAGTTGAGCTCACCTTTTTCCTTTTTGTTCTATTTTTCTTCTCAGGAGGCGAAAATGTAGCGAGTTCTAGTCGGGGTGTGGAATGATGGTTCCAGAGAGTTGTTTTAGTAGTCCTCACCATTTTTGTAAAATAATGTACCAATAATTGTAATAAGGACTTATTCGGGTGTGAATATTGTCTAGATGGCAATATTTGTATTTAAACTCACAGTTTTTATGTTGTATTAATAAAGTTGTAGTTGTTTCTGTACCATGTTATTGATGACTCAAAATGGGTGATGTATACCTATTTTGGGGGCGTCATGATTAATATCGAGCTTAGGGATATGATCTCTCATGAGATCGGGAATAGAACTAGGAGGGAGAGACAGTAAAAACCTTCGCTAGTGTGTCTTACCTAAGCTTATTTGTTGGTTGGTTAGTATATAGGGATATTATGTGATATGTTGATTTCTTTAATTAACCATTGTTTTATGGCAGTATTTAAGAATGTCGACTGAGAATGTTAACAGTGGAGTAAATGAGACCGTGGAGACTCCTTTATTCATCAACGAGGAGAACATGTAACAGGCTGGCAATGTTCCTCCTTTGAACAATAACATTGAAAGGATGATGAACGCATTTAATGTTTAGAAACTTTTGCGCTCATGCAAAATCGATTTAGGAGACTCGTGCACAAAATACAGATGGAAATGATAACAACGCACGGTTTGTCACAGCCAAGCAGTTCAAAGAGTTGGGACCACCAGAATTCTGGGGAAAGGCATAAACGTGGGTCAAACAAATCACCAAGATATTCGATGTCTTGGGATGCACGGAGGAACAGAAGGTTCCATTCGCCACCTTTATGTTCCGTAATGAGGCAGATTACTGGTGGGAATCTGTGAAGTGTACCCATCCAGCCGCATTCATCATGTCTTGGGAGACATTTCAGAAACTGTTCAATGACAAGTACTTTCCTGAAAGTATTCATCATATGAACGAAGTAGAGTTTATTAGATTGGAACAAAATAACATGACGGTGTCCCAGTACGAGGCAAAGTTTGCAGAGTTATCCAGGTTTGCACCTCATTTGGTGGAGAATGAGGAACGTATGATGCGGATGTTTCTTAGAGGTTTGAAATCCGGCATACGTCAATATCTCATTTCTCATAAATTTTCTCTCTATTCAGATGTTGTCAATAGGGCTCAATTATTAGAGAGAGATAACGAGTACGTTCAACCGAGGGACCACAACCAGGATCATACCGGTGATAGCAATCATCAAAACAACGATAACCAAATGAAGAAAGAAAAATACTTGACAAAAATGGTAACCACTCCGGTGGTAATCATGAAAAAATAATAATAATATTAAATAATAAAATTACCTTGTTTTAAAACATATTTTTGGATGTCATTTATTTTGGGTCAAAATAATCATTTAATTTTTTTTGTGGGCTAATGTAATAATAAGTGATGGATAAAATAAATTGGTAAGATTGGGCTTCAAACTAAGTGGGTCTAAATTATAATTGTGTAATTTTTAAATCCTTTTATAATTATGAGAATTTATAAAAAACATGTTAGTAATAAAACCTAATTACTTACAATCATGTTTTCAAACCAACCGAGAGAGGAAGAGAAAAAATAAGCGTGAGGCTATAGGTAAGAGAGAGAGAGGAAAAGGAGAGCGGAGAAAATTATCAAGGTAAACCTTTGTTCATGAAATTATTGTTATATTATATTATGCTTTCAATTTGGGATGAACAGAGATGCGTGCATTCTTACGCCTTGATTATTAAATCTCAACCAAGAAAGTCTTTTTAAAAAAATCATGACTAATGTGCACAGATTGCCTTGATTCTTATATATATATATATATATATATATATATATATATATATATATATATATATATATATATATACTTGATTTTTTTTAAAATAAAATGCGAGGTATTAATTAAAAGATTATTGTTTTGTAATATGAGTTTGTATTGTTATTTGTTTGGTGTAGTTGGGAAAAATAATTTTATATTAATATAATTTGTAATTAATAACTCACTTATAATTGTATTATTATTATTATTTTATTAGATTGAATGACGGAGGAATTTAAAAGAGTATTTGAAAATATAAATTTGGGTATTGCATTATCGATTCCAGGTACGGATTCCGTACTTTTTCAGCGAGACTCTTTTATTTTTAATTCGTTCGTTTCGTTATTCGTTCGAAATTTAGTATTGCATCTCATAATTATTTCTTGTCAATTTGTTTTGATAGTTCGTTTTGGTGTTCATAGTTGGAACTCATATTTGTACTCTTTAGACTAGTACAACATGTCTAAAATTATTTTGATAGTTCCGTCTTGGTATTGATACTTAGAACTCGCGTTTGTACTCTTTGATCTAGTGTATCATCTTTTGTATTTATTTTGATTCTCGTAGAAAGTACATGTTAATATTTTTGGAGACTTTGAGTTGATGATTCAATTTCGTTAACATGTACATATTAGAACCCCTTTTTGTTTGGTATTATGTCGCATGTGTTGTGACATGGTATCTTTGTTAGAATATACCGTAGGGTATACCGAGCTATAACCACCGTGGGGGTACCACAGACATATCCTCTCGCACCGAGGCATGACACCTTCCGTGGCGGTGTGATCGATCCACAGCGTCTCCGCTTTGTGCTCCGGTGGGAGTTGGCCATTTGGTGTTTTGTTGTGGGGGCGTATGGGTCGACCCTAGTTTTACATTACATTACGTTACTGCAGTTGGTGTGTTTGTGCCAAACACACCTTCCATTTTTGCATCCATCTGGATTACATGATCAGATGTGTGATTGCACAGTGTGGCATTATTTTGATTGCTGTGTGGCATTATTTGACTTGCCTGTGTGGCAAGGTATATTACTATTTATTACGAGCTCGGTGTGAAATAACACCCAACCATTTGATTCACTATTATATCATTTCATTGTGTTGGTTTTGTTACATTCTTCGATTCTCTTTCAATTAATTGTGTTAGTTATTTCGTTTCATTATTCTTTATTCTATATCCGTCTTCGGGCATTTGGCTCATCTTTGTTTTTTCTTCCAAAGAGTAATCGGGGAATCATGGGCAAGTGTGATGAGAGCTCCATTCATTCCAATGGATTAGAGTTATTATGTTTAGGATTGATATGTCAATTTATTTGAAATTGTAATAATTACCTTAGGCTATGGTTTGAGCTAGTGGGATATTTATTATAGTTTGTCTTGTGATATTTAATTATTATGAGCCCATCCTTTTATGACATAAAGCTTTCATTCATTCTTTGTTGTGTTTTGAGTAACCTCTCTTTCTATTTTGGGAAGGGGTATTCTGAGTTGAGTATCAAAGCCGGTTCTTTCTTGTAGAAAACCTATTTAGGTTTGACACATGAGTTATGGGTAGACTTACGGGTTAGGTTTTTGTTCGGTTTGATTTTTTTGTTCAATTATATTTGAATCTGCTTTTAATCATCTGTTTTATATTCATTGATCTCTTTCTTAGATGGCTCGTCGATCCGCTAGAGTTGCTGGGAGGAGAGATAACAATAGGGGAAGGGGTGATGTTCATCCCAATGAGCAACCTAATGATCAGATAAATGCTCAACTGGTTAACTTGGTGAATCGAAAGATGAACCGAGCTTTACCTCGATTAGTGTACGGTTGTACAGCGATGCAAAGCGTGCCATTGCTTGAAATTCTGAAAGCGGGGCACTCGGGAAATAATGGTCCACAAACAAACGAAGAGGAAGGAAATGTGGATGGCCTTGATCAGCAGGTGGTTCCAATGTATGTGTGGTTGGAGAGGTTTCAGAAGCAGAAGCCACAGTCTTTCAGTTCTGCTCCAACTCCAATTGATGCGAAAAATTGGATTGCTCACCTAGAGAAGATTTT
The DNA here is from genome assembly GCA_020205605.1 of Panax ginseng. NCBI lineage: Eukaryota > Viridiplantae > Streptophyta > Magnoliopsida > Apiales > Araliaceae > Panax > Panax ginseng. Next base: position 172,852,596 of record CM035132.1, read on the forward strand.
TGATGTGTTGGGATGCTCAGATAATCAAAGAGTGTTGCTTGCTGCTTACAAGCTAGAGGGGGATGCACAGAGGTGGTGGAAAGCAATCAAGACAACCAAGGGTGATGGAGTGCGTGGAGACACTTCATTGGCGAGAGTTTTGTGAGGTCTTTTATCGCCAGATACTTTCCAAATTAACGATAAAGAGGCCTATCTTGAAAGTATCTATCCATTCGGCAGAAGGATGATGAGTCCATTACCGATTTCATGATGAGGTTCACCAGGTTGGCAGGATTTGCGGGAACATCTGCAGGGACTGCAGCAGAACAGGCGGAAAAGTTCAAGTGGCAGATCCATTATAGGTATCGCCAACATCTCATTAACACCAAGTTTACGGATGTATCGGCGGTGGCTAATGCGGCCAAGAACATTGAGATGGAGCGGCAGGACTTTCGGACTTCCAAACCGGAAGGGAGTCGGAAGAGGGACAGAGATGACCAGCAGGGTCAAGCTTCGGGTCAGCATGGGAGAAATCAAGGTGGTCAGTGGAACAGAAATCGTGGTGTTCAGCAGGGGCAGTGGCGTGGTCAGAATCAGAACAGGGGTTATCAGCAGATGCCTCAGCAAGGGCAGAATCGTCAGCTTCAGTTACCTTGGTATGGACAAAATCGTCAGCAGGGACAGAACCGTCCGCAGGGGCAAAATCAGGGTCGTTACCCAGGACCAGCTGGTGGGGGTAACCCGAATCTTATTCCGATAGCTCCTTGTACTACTTGTGGGGCTAATCATCCGGGGAGGCAGTGCCACAGACTCACTGGTGCATGCTTCTTGTGTGGACAGATGGGTCACATTGCTAGGGATTGTGCTGGGCCACGTGGAAATGGTGGAGGTGGCGATAATGGTGGCAATGGAGGTCAGCGTCAGGGCGGTCGAGTGTTTGCTTTGACGCATAACCAGGCGGCAGGTACACCAGGTACTGTTTCTGGTACTCTTTTAGTTGGCAATCGTGAGGCGTCTATTTTGTTTGATACGGGTTCTACTCATTCCATTGTTGCTCAGTCTTTTGTTCGGCACCTGGGTGTGCCATCTCAGTCTTTAGATTCTGTTATGTCTATTGCTACCCCGATGGGGACTTCTGTAGTTATTTTTGATTTGTATCGAGGATGTCCGATCAGTTTTGGGGATAAGATTCGTAGCGTTAATCTCCTTCCGATGTGTATGCACGATTTCGATATCATTCTTGGGATGGACTGGTTGGATAAGCACCAGGCCACTATAGATTGTCAGGTGAAGAAGGTTATATTTGGAGATGTGAAGTCTCCGTAATTTAGTATATCGTGGTTCTCGGTAGAGTAGAATGGTGAAGTTAATTTCGGCTTTGAAGGCTGGAAAGTTGGTGGCAAAGGGTTGTGATGGGTATTTGGCGTTTGTGAAAGATACCTCTAAGGGTGAGTCTCGTATTGAGGATGTTCCAATTGTTCGTGACTTTTCCGATGTGTTTCCTGAGGAGTTGTCAGGGTTGCCACCACAGCGGGAAGTGGAATTTGCTATTGAGCTTGTTCCTGGTCAAAGCGAGCCTATCTCTAAGGCGCCAGATCGGATGGCACCGTGGAGTTGCGAGGAGTTGAAGGAGCAGATTCAGCAGGAATTGTTAGATCGTGGTGTGATTCTACCGAGTGTTTCGCCGTAAGGTGCTCCGATCTTGTTTGTGAAGAAGAAGGATGGGTCTATGAGGTCGTGTATATAGATTATGAGGAGTTGAACAAGATCACCATCGAGAATCGGTATCCATTGCTTAGGATTGATGACTTGTTTGACCAACTTGAGGGCAGTATTTTTTTCAAAGATAGACTTGAGGTCGGGATATCATCGATTGAGGGTGAGGATGAGGATATCCCTAAAGACGGCTTTTCGTGCGATATGGGCATTACGAGTTTCGGTGATGCCATTCGGTGTACTAACGCCCGGCGGTGTTTATGGATTTGATGAATCGGGTGTTCGGGAGTACTTGGACCAATTTGTCATTGTCTTTATTGATGACATTTTGGTTTACTCTAAGTCTAAGGAAGAACATGAGGAGCATCTTACATGCGATGTTAGGAATTTTGCGAGAAAGAGAAGTTGTATGCTAAATTCTCTAAATGCGAGTTTTGGTTGGAGCAGGTTGCATTTTTGGGACATGTTGTTTCTGTTGAAGGCATTAAGGTGGATCCTGCGAAGGTTGAGGCTATCACCAAATGGCCAAGACCTACTACAGTGACAGAGATTAGGAGTTTCTTGGGTTTGGCAGGGTATTATAGGCGGTTTGTTGAAGGATTTTCTTTACTTGCCTTACCATTGACCCAGTTGATGAGAAAGGGCACGAAGTTTGTGTGGAATGAGGAGCGTGAGAAGAGTTTCGAGGAGTTGAAGAAAGCGACTTGTGTCGACTCTCTATATACTTGCATTGCTTAAATCGGGGACAGGAGGCTATCAGATTTATAGTGATGCTTCTAAGAAGGGCTTGGGGTGTGTTTTGATGCAACACGGTAAGGTGATTGCTTATGCTTTTAGGCAGCTTAAACCTTACGAGGTGAATTACCCCACACATGATTTGGAGTTGGCAGCGGTGATCTTTGCCTTAAAGATTTGGAGGCATTATTTGTATGGAGAGACTTGTGATATCTTCACCGATCACAAAAGTCTTAAATACATTTTCACTCAGAAGGAGCTCAATATGAGGCAAAGGCGTTGGTTGGAGCTACTAAAAGATTATGATCTGAGGATTCAATATCACCCGGGAAGGCAAATGTGGTTGCAGATGCTCTTAGCCGGAAAGAGTTTAGAAGTGTTGCGATTTTATTACTTACGCAACCTCGACTTATTTCGATATGGAGCGGATCGAGTTGGAGTTGTATATCTGAGGTTCGAGATGGGCATTTGGCGGGTATGAGAGTGGAGCCCTCTCTTATCTCATGGTCAAAGAAAGCTCAAAGGAAGATGGGGAGTTGTGGGGTTTGACGCAGAATCTAGAGGAGGCAAAGCGATCCGAGTTTCGTGTTGATGACCATGGTGTGATTTGGTTGGGTGGCGGTTGTGTGTACTTTGTCGAGATCCAATCATTCGGGAGGCGGTGTTGGCTCAAGCTCATAGTTCACCATTTTCTATTCATCCAGGTTCTACAAAGATGTATAGAGATTTGAAGAAGAATTTTTGGTGGAATTGGATGAAACGAGACGTGGCTGAATATGTTGGAAAGTGCCTCACTTGTCAACAAGTGAAGATAGAACATCAACGAGCTAGTGGGTTGTTGCAGCAGATTGGACATTCCAAAGTGGAAGTGGGAGGACATCACGATGGATTTTGTGACTGGGTTGCCGAAGACTTTCAGGAAGAATGATGCCATATGGGTAGTGGTGGACCGATTGACAAAATCGGCACACTTTTTGGCTATCCATGAGGGTTACTCGGTGGATAGGTTGGCACATATCTTTCAAAGAGAGATTGTTAGACTTCATGGTACTCCGGTGTCTATTGTTTCGGATCGGGATCCGCGGTTCACTTCACGGTTTTGGAAAGGGTTTCAACGAGCTTGGGGCACTTTCGGCTAAACTTTAGTACTTCTTTTCATCATCCGTGAACCGATGGGCAATCCGAGCGGACTATTCGAGACGTTGGAGGACATGTTGAGGTCTTGTGCACTTGAGTGGTCGGGTAATTGGGATGATTACTTGAGCCTAGTTGAGTTTGCTTACAACAATAGTTGTACGTAAGTATTGGGATGGCTCCTTTTGAGGCATTGTATGGTAGGAAATGTCGGGCACCAACTTGTTGGGATGAGGTTGGCAAAAGGGCCATAGAAGGGCCTGAGTTGGTTCAAATCACTACAGAGAAGGTAGCGGTGGCTAAGGAGAAATTGAAGTCGGCTCGATCACGGCAGAAGTGTTATGCTGATAAGCATAGAAGGACTTTAGAGTTTGAACCTGATGAGCATGTGTTTCTAAAAGTTTCTCCTTGGAAGGGTATTCGGCGATTTGGCTTGAAAGGGAAACTTAGTCCGCGTTATATTGGACCATTTGAAATTCTGGAGAGGGTTGGTGAGGTTGCATATCGGTTAGCTTTGCCTCCACAGCTAGCTCACGTGCATAATGTGTTCCATGTGTCGGTGTTGAGGAGTTATCATTATCATCCGTTGCACGTGGTGCAATATCCGTTCGATAAGATTCGAGAGGATCTTACTTGTGAGGAACAAGCTGAGGCGATTTTGGATCGTCAAGAAAGGATCATGAGGAGGAAAACTATTCCGTTTGTTAAGGTTTTGTGGAGGAATCATTCGGAGCGGGAAGCCACTTGGGAGATGGAGGAGTCTATTCGAGCGGAATATCCGCATCTTTTTGATAATTAGGTACGTTCTATTCTTTTGATTCCGGGGACGGAATTCTTTTAAGGGGTAGGTGATGTAATACCCGAAAAAAATAATAATAATATTAAATAATAAAATTACCTTGTTTTAAAACATATTTTTGGATGTCATTTATTTTGGGTCAAAATAATCATTTAATTTTTTTTGTGGGCTAATGTAATAATAAGTGATGGATAAAATAAATTGGTAAGATTGGGCTTCAAACTAAGTGGGTCTAAATTATAATTGTGTAATTTTTAAATCCTTTTATAATTATGAGAATTTATAAAAAAAACATGTTAGTAATAAAACCTAGTTACTTACAATCGTGTTTTCAAACCAACCGAGAGGAAGAGAGAAAATTAGCGTGAGGCGGCAGTAGGCGAGAGAGAGGAAAGGAGAGCAGAGAAATTATCAAGGTAAACCTTTGTTCATGAAATTATTGTTATATTATATTATGCTTTCAATTTGGGATGAACAGGAGATGCATGCATTCTTACGCCTTGATTATTAAATCTCAACCAAGAAAGTCTTTTAAAAAAAAATCATGACTAATGTACAGGATTGCCTTGATTCTTATATATATATATATATATATATATATATATATATATATATATATATATATATTGTTAACTGTATGACTTGATTTTCTAAAATAAAATGCGAGGTATTAATTAAAAGATTATTGTTTTGTAATATGAGTTTGTATTGCCGTTTGGTGTAGTTGGGGAAAATAATTTTATATTAATATAATTTGTAATTAATAACTCACTTATAATTGTATTATTATTATTATTTTATTAGATTGGACGGAGGAAATTTAAAGAGTATTTGAAATATAAATTTGGGTATTGCATTATCGATTCCAGGTACGGATTCCGTACTTTTTCAGCGAGACTCTTTTATTTTTAATTCGTTCGTTTCATTATTCGTTCGAAATTTAGTATTGCATCTCATAATTATTTCTTGTCAATTTATTTTGATAGTTCGTTTTGGTGTTCATAGTTGGAACTCATATTTGTACTCTTTAGACTAGTACAACATGTCTAAAATTATTTTGATAGTTCCGTCTTGGTATTGATACTTAGAACTCGCGTTTGTACTCTTGATCTAGTGTATCATCTTTTGTATTTATTTTGATTCTCGTAGAAAGTACATGTTAATATTTTTGGAGACTTTGAGTTGATGATTCAATTTCAGTTAACATGTACATATTAGAACCCCTTTTGGTTGGTATTATGTCGCATGTGTTGTGACATGGTATCTTTGTTAGAATATACCGTAGGGTATACCTGAGCTATAACCACCTGTGGGGGTACCACAGGCATGTCCTCTTGGCACCGAGGCATGACACCTTCCGTGGCGGTGTGATCAGTCCACGGCGTCTCCGTTTTGTGCTCCGGTGGGAGTTGGCCATTTGGTGTTTTGTTGTGGGAGGCGTATGGGTCGACCCTAGTTTCTGTTCTGTTCTGTTCTGCGGATTGGTGTGTTTGTGCCAAACACACCTTCCGATTTTGCATGCATCTGGATTGCGCAGTCCGATGTGTGATTGCCTGTGTGGCATTATTTTGATTGCCTGTGTGGCATTATTTGACTTGCCTGTGTGGCAAGGTATGTTACTATTTATTCTGAGCTCGGTATGAAATAACACCCAGCCATTTGATTCAGCCTATCATTTCATTGTGTTGGTTTTGTTCGTTACAGTTCAGTTCAATTAATTGTGTTAGTTATTTCGTTTCATTATTCTTTTATTCTATATCCGTACTGGGCATTTGGCTCATGCTGTGTTTTTTCTTCCTAAGCAATCGGGGGAATCATGGGCAAGTGTGATGAGAGCTCCATTCATTCCAATGGATTAGAGTTATTATGTTTAGGATTGATATGTCAATTTATTTGAAATTGTAATAATTACCTTCGGCTATGGTTTGAGCTAGTGGGATATTTACTATAGTTTGTCTTGTGATATTTAATTATTATGAGCCCATCCTTTTATGACATAAAGCTTTCATTCAGTCTTGTTGTGTTTTGAGTAACCTCTCTTTCTATTTTGGGAAGAGGGGGTGTTACCATGCCAAAATTGATTATTTTCGTAAGGTTGTTAGTTTTCATATTCCTAACCAACCTGTTGTACGAATTCAAGCAACTAAACCACTAAAATCAATCACTGTCATATCAAGTCATAAAGCTATTCGTTTATTGAAAAATGGATGTCAAGCTTTCTTAGCCCATGTTATGGATTTGAATAAAGACACGTCGGATTTGAATAATATTCCTGTTGTTAGTAAATTTCCTGACATATTTCCTGAAGAACTTCCCGGTCTACCCCCAGGACGTGAAGTTGAATTCTTTATTGATCTTGAACCTGGTACAAAGCCCATTTCTAAAACCCCATATCGAATGGCTCCTATTGAACTTTAGGAGTTAAAAGTCCAACTATAGGAATTGTTGGACATCAATTTTATTTGTCCTAGTACATCTCCTTGGGGTGCTCTTATTTTATTTGTAAAGAAGAAAGACGGGAGTATGCGACTTTGTATTGACTACCGGGAATTGAACCATGCCACCATCAAGAATAGGTATCCGCTACCTCGTATTGATGACCTATTTGACCAGTTGCAAGGAGCACAATTCTTTTCAAAAATCGATCCTCGCTTACGGATATCATCGGTGAAGATTAGAATCGAGGATATTCCAAAGACGCCTTAAACTTCGATGCGGGCATTATGAATTCTTAGTCATGTCTTTTGGATTGACTAATGCTCCTATGACTTTCATGGATACGATGAACCGGATATTCAAGGAATATTTGAATCGGTTTGTTGTTTTTTTATAGATGACATCCTCATATATTCCAAAAGCCGTGAAGATCATGAGCACCTTTTGAAGTCGGTACTCCAAAGGCTTCGTGAAAACAAGCTATATGCTAAGTTGAAGAAATACGAGTTACGGCTTGAGGAAGTAGCATTCCTTGGGCACGTGGTGTCAAAATATGGAGTATCTGTTGACTTCGCGAAGATTGAAGCAATACAAAGTTAGAGCAGCAAGAAGTGGTGGCCAAAGTATGTAACTAGCTTTTGGGCTTAATTGGTTATTATCGGAGATTCATGGAAGGATTTTTTCGAATCGCTACTCCTTTAACTCATCGAACTCGGAAGGATATAAAATTTGTTTGGAGCGAAGAATGCGAGAAGAGTTTCCAAGAGCTTAAGAGGACACTTATTTCTAAGACTGTTCTAATAATACCATCCGGTTCGGATGGATTTGTTATCTCTGATGCTTGAGCAAAGGGTTAAGATATGTTCTCATGCAACATGGGAAAGTCATAGCCTATGCCTCGCGATAACTTAAAGAATATGAGAGGAATTATCCTACTCATGATCTAGAGTTAGCGGCCCGATCGTTTTTTATTAAAGATCTGGAGGCACTATCTATATGGAGAGAAAGTGGAGATATATTCAAACCATAAAAATCCTCAAATATTTCTTCACTCAAAAGGAACTCAACATACTGCGACAATGACGTTGGCTTGAGAAACTATTGAAAGATTACGATCACACTATTCATACCATCCTGAAAAAGCAAACATGGTAGGCGGCGTATTGAGTAGAAGATCATATCACGAGAACAAGTGTGATAATGTCAAGTATACGCATAGAACCAACTTTAATCGATAAAGTTAAAGTTGCTCAAGCCACGAACCGGGAGTCGATGCATATAAAGAAGAAAGTACAAAAGGTGCTTTTTCGAAGCTAGAATCGATGAAGAAGGAATACTTGAGTCCACTCCGGACTTTGTGTTCTAACGACTACGATTTGAAGTACAAGATTATGATGGAGGCACATAATACACCATTTGCAATCCATCTTGGAAGTACCAAAATGTATCGTGATCTTGACATACATTTTGGTGGAACAATATGAAGAGAGAGATTGCAAAGTTTATCTCGAGTGTTTAACTTGTCAACGTGTAAAAAGGTGGAGCATCAAGTGCCAAAGGGTCCATTGCAACCACTTGAGATTACGAAATGGAAGTGGGAACACATTACCATGGATTTCGTTATGGGTCTTCCTACGGTTTCTCAAGGTATAAATGCCATTTGGGTTATTATTGATAGATTAACCAAGTCTGCTCATTTCTTGCCAATCACGGAGACTTATTCCCTTGAGCGTCTTGCTAGTATATATGTAAATGAGATAGTGAGGTTGCATTGCATACCAGTATCCATAGTTTCGGATCGTGACCCAAGATTCACTTCAAGATTTTGGGTTAGTTTGCAAAAAGTTATGGGCACGCATTTATGATTGATTTAAAGATACCATCCTCAAAGCGGACCGGACAATCGAGAGGACTATTCAAACTCTTGAAGATTTATTAAGACTCTGTGTCCTAGACTTCAAAGGGAGTTGGGTTAAGTATTTACCATTGGTGGAATTCTCCTACAACAACAGTTATCGAGCAAGTATAGGTGTGGCTCCATTCAAGCATTATATGGAAGAAAATGTAAGCTCTCCGGTATGTTGGGATGAGGTGGGTGAAGCAACATTGTTGGGACCCGAGTTGAGTACGTATTACTATGGAAAAGATCCAAATAATTCGACAAACGTATACAAAGCGACACAAGATCGACAAAAGAGTTATGCGGATCTTCATCGAAAGGGCGTGGAATTTAGTATAGGGGATCATGTATTGTTGCGTGTTGCCCCATGGAAGGGAGTTACAAGATTTGGGAAGAGAGGAAAGCTCAATCCACGATTTATCGGTCCATTTCAAATTCTTGACCGAAGTAGGAAATGTAGCCTATAGACTCGCGTTACCTCCAAGTATGTCTCGTGTTCGTAATGTGTTTCACATATATGTGCTTCAGTAAATATGTGAAAGACCCGAACCACGTTATTGAGTTAGAACCGGATGAGATAGCCAAAACTTAACGTGTGAGGAGGTACTGTCAAGATCTTGGATAGGAAGGAGTATGTCTTACGTGCGAAAGTAATACCACAAGTTAAAGTTTTGTGGAGAAACCATGCTATAGGAAATGACACGGGAGTTGGAAATTGAAATGAAAGCGAGGTATCCTCACCTTTTGAAAACACTGTGCGTCGTCAATTTCGAGGATGAAATTTCATAAGGAGGGAGGTTGTAAGACCCCAACTTATTATAAATGAAATTTAAATTTCTCTATTTATTATTTTGAAATAGTAAGGGTTGATTTGATTAATGTGGTTAGTTATTGGTAAAATGCATGAAATATTTCAAATAAGCAAGTGGTTATAAAATATTCATTTTTATCGAGAATATTCATTTGGTCGTGGAATATTCTTACTTTGTCGGAGAATATTCATAATGCAATACAATGATCTTTTGTGGGCCCCATAACGAAACAGCGATTGGATGAAGAAAACAACAAGTATAAGTTGTTTATAAATAATGGCGTAGTTATTGCAGATTATCTTTGTTAAAATACCCTATTGGTTAAAACACAAGAATAACACCAGTATTACACCAATTATTGATTCTTACGTAAGAAGGCATTACTTAATAATTGTTATAGTAATTATTGTTCAATATTTTATTTTATTAATTCAATAATTGCTACGTATTGATATTTTATATTATTGTTGTTTCAATAATTGTCACTACACAAATATTTTTATTATCGATCAATAATTCATATTATTTGAATAATATTATTAGATAACATTATTGACAATGTTTAGAAAGTTACATCTAAGGAGAGGTTTGGTCACCTAATTGCACTTGCCAAGATGAGGAGAAATCTTTATTGGAAAGCCCCCTCTTTCCTGGGAAACTGACTGGTTGCCCGATCTTGTGATTACTGTAATATTATTTGTGAATATTTAATTATTGATTTATATGATAAGGAAAATATTGATTTTATGTGGATATAGATGGAGAAAATTTTAATGTGACAATTGTTGAAAATTGATATTTTATCTTTTTCCGATAAAATAATTCATTTAAAATATATTATATTATATTAATATAATAATGGTGATATTTTATAATGAATGGAGAATATATGAGTTTATGAGGAGGAAGAGTATTGTTGTTGCATTAAATATAAAAAACATGTTTTGTGTGTTAATGAGACCCCATTTCTTGGTTGAAATTTGATTATAAATTGTAAAATCGTTCGTTTATGGATTTCGATCAATTTACATTTGAAATTTGGAAAATTTTCTTACGTAAAGTTGTAGAAAATTAAATTTCCTATGGAATGGACATAAGATTTGATTTTTCTAATAAAAGGGCTATTTATTATGAATTATTGAATTTAGAAGTTCAAATAATTAATTTTTGAAGTTTAAAATATTTTAATTATGAAAACGTTTTTTTCATTTTTTTTCATTTAACATGTGATTAGATGTTTGAATTAAATTCATGTGTGTGTAGGAGGTTTTGGAAAAATAATAATAATATTTATTAAATTTTCTGCTTTGGTGTTCTAAACATTTTCCTATAAATAGAATGCTTAGGTTAGAATTGAAAATCACACCAGAAACTAAAGTTTTCTCTCTCTATATTATTGAGCGTATTCTTGTGAGTATTTTGATACTTTGAGTGTTGCTATATGGTGCAAATTCCTTCATCACTATATCTTTTCGGTAAAGGGTATTATTTTTTCATAATGCTATTATTTCTTCAATATCATTATCTTTGAAATATTGATCTAAAGTTTTTATCAAATTTGGAACTTTTGGTTCGAGTTACTATTCACGTATACTATTCACGTATCACGATACTATTCAATCATTCATGAAAAATAATTTTTTCCCTTTTATTGTCTAAAATATCTATTATGGATACTAGCTTTGATTGTATCCATGTTTTGATCATTCTTGAATTTTACTCCACTATGATGATTTTTGATAAAGTATTTTTGACATGGATAAAACAAAGTACGAATCTTTAATCCTTTCCTTTCTTTTGTTTCAATTGGATTTGTTTCTTTAAAATATTTTTCATCATCTTCAATCTTAAATGATAATATTATTGAATATATTTGGCTTTTGTAGTGCAAAGATGAATGATTTTTGATGAATATCTTTGGCCCGTAGTGCAAAAGATGAGCAGTGTTTAGATGAACATGACCAATGATGAATATCTTTGGCACAGTAGTGCAAAGATGAATATTTGATTCAAGATGAATATTGATTGATGTTACTGAGGATAAAAATAATGATGATGGACTTTTAAATTCATAGATTATAGTAGATTTCATTCTCTCTACGTAACTCTTCTATGAATTAATATTTTCATTGCGAATATTGATCTGAAATATTGATTTATTTTATCGATTTTCCATTGTTGAAGACTAACGATAATTTGTTCTATATTATCTTATTAATATTCTTTTTCTAGTTGAACCCTTTTCCTTTTTATTCTATTTTTCTTCTCGGGAGGCGAGAATGACAAATTCTAGTCGGTGTGAGAAATTTAAAAATTTATTAAAATCTTAGATGATTGGTTTAAGGTCAAATAATAGACCTGAGCAGGAGAATAAGTGTATGTGTTTGATGTTTTGAAAGGAATTTTGAGGATTTAAAATTTCTTTTGGTGAATTATTCGAGATTAAGGATATATATGAGTATATATTTTGTGATTACGGTATTATATGTGAGAAGTGGTTAAAGGGTCAAGGTTGACCGATAAATTAAACATGTGTCAAACCCTAATCATATATATTAAGAACGTCCACGTTCGGTTATAAAAAAATTATTATTTATTATAAGAAACCCTAGAAATCGATTAAAACCCTAATTTCGATCTTAGAATCCAAAATCCTAATTCGGTATTTGAAACCCTAATTTTGGAAGTCAAAGGCTAAATATAATGGCTTAAGTATTTTTGATTATATATTAGGGATAACCCTAATTGTTAAATTAGAAATCCTAATGTTTTGTATAAAACCCTAAGGGATTAAAAGTTATGTGTGTAATGAATATAAATATTATGTGTTTGTTTGTTTATTATATAAACAAATAAAATAAATTAATGGAATCCTAATTATATATTAAGAATGAATGATTGAATAACTTAAGAGTTATGAGTTGGGGAAATAATAGTATTTAGATATATACTAACTCTAAGAGATTTATTTTATACATCTCAATTAATTAATTTTATAACCTAATTTTAGCAAGTCTAATTGGGTTAAGGAAATAAATGTGCATGAGTAAGGATTTAATTTATAATTGAGGAAAATGAAAACCCTAAATTTAATGATTTGGGTTGGAAAAGAATTAATAGTATTGGACTATGTTAATTTATATGGCCCAAAGAATTAAATTTTAAGTCCAATATATTATTTATTGATAGCCCAAAAGATGGAAATGGTGACCCAAATTTAAGCCCAAATAAGGAGGGACATATTGGACATTTGGTATGATAAATAAGAATTAAAAAGAAATCATTTATTAATGTGGAAATTACTAGTATACCCTTTTGTTTTATTAGTGTATTATTAGTAACATTGTTGATAAGAATCTTCAATTGTGCTAGCTAATCAATTGCTTTTAGAAGTCACTCATGTTACTATGCTATTACACCTCAATTATCAAGCAAACTAATGTCTAGATACATTTCTTACATTATTACACTAAACAAAAATCATATTCTTCACTTTTCTCTCTTATTTCCAACATAACTAGGAAAGAAAGAGAGAGACAAGAGAGAGAGGGAGAGGGGGAGAGGGAGAGGGGAGTTAGGAAACTCCAAGAAAGAAGAAGGAGAAGAGATTTTGATTTTTCATTCCATCCAAGATCCATCACATAGTTGGAAGAAAAAGATATGTCATGAAGCTAAAGGTAAAAATTTCCTAAACTCAAAACTCTTGTTAGTTTAAAGTGTTTTGTTATGGTGTTTTAGATCAAGTGTTGAACTTATGATTTTGAATCATATGAGGGTAGGTCTACATGATATATGATATTTTATGGTTAGATCTAACCATTTTTAGGTAGTGAAAAGCTTGAACAAAGAAGGGAAAGAAAACTAATTTTTTTGTGAAAACTAGTAAACTGCTGACCTAAACAGGAAAATTCCGGGGTTAGCTTGGCTTGCTCTAAAAATTCTGGGCTTTTGGTATGTTATAGTACATTCAATAAGATTTCCATAGACTCGGAGCGGACTAATTCGGACTCTGAAGTAGTTATGGCGTTCGGACATAAAAAACTACGAAAACATCGGAGGAGCATGAAATGTTATCTCTCATTTACTCCCAAACTTTTACTAATATATGGTAAGAAAAACTGTTACTCAATTAGTAAAAATGAGCAGTTTGTAAACTACACAGCTACATCCAGTTTGTAACAGCTAATTTCCGGGAGCTTAACATGTCCAAATATGGATTGTGATAGATGAAAACTGTATTTCGGAAAGATAGGAATCCAACAAAATTGACGGATCATTAATCGGAGTTATAGATCTCATTTTATTTAAGATTTAGTAAAGGACTCCAAAACTGCCAAATGGCAAAAAAAGTTTCTGTCCAGATCTGTCCAGGGGCTGTTTTGGCAACTTATTTTGTGAAATAAATTCGGCCTTTTGGGAAATGAAAATATATGGTATTAAGTATCTCGTGTCCAAAAATGAGCTAATTCCGAGTTAAAACGATCCAAGTTATGACCATTTCAATTTTGTGATTTTCCAACGGAAATCGCTATAACCGGAGTTCTACAACTCCGATTGCCACGAAATTTAAAATAGAGCATCACGTTAACATATATAAGGTTATGTCAAAAGATGGGCATCTCTAGAGTTAAGCACAAGGTAGCTAATTTCTTAAACAATTAATTAGAAATGATTTTTGAAAAATACTAAAGGAACTTGGAAAAAATATGAAAAAACTAATTTTATTTGTCATGAAATATATATATATTATGTTTGACCAAATGATAGAAAAATAATAAATTGATTTGGTATTTTTAGTGAAATATTATAAATTGATTATAATATTATAACGAAAATGAATATTTGATATTAAATAGAAATGGTATTTTGGAATTTACTAAGATGTTATCTAATTTACTAGGATAACATATAAAAATGGATAACTTATAAGTATCAAGTTATGATGTGATTAAAAGAATATCAAAGTATAATAATTGAATATTAAGACTTAAACCTTATTGTCTAATATTCTTAACTATATGTTATGACTAACCGAAAGATCTATTATAGGTTTTATATCTTAATGTGTATAAGATGATAGATAGGATTATGTGTTTAAGTTATCTTATAACGGTGATGATATTATTCTAATATTGGAGATCTATATTATTAATATTAGGTCTTGAGGAGAGAGCTTATTATATTGTGTTACGGTAATCAACAGTTCGAGCAAGTTGTTTTTACTTAATCTTTTTTAAGAGTGGTTTTAAGAGTGGTTTATATGCTTATGAATTGTACTCTGTACATCTTGCATGTATAAGTCGGTATGAAAGGCCGATCACCTTCATTACCAGTTGGTCCGGATATATTATTGTTCTGTTCAATACTTGTTCACCAAAACTTTGTTCATGCTAATTCACAAATACATTGTGAAGGATAGTCAGCTTATTATTAAAACTCTTTCCATCATGATATATCTTTACCTTGTTTTTAAACTTGTTGGGCAACTTTCATGCTCACCCTTTCTATATCATGATAAAACATTGCAGATAAGGTGAATCTGACGGAATCTGAGAAAAAGGATAATGCCAAGTTCGACTTGAGTACGAGAATGTGAAGTTAAGTTGTAAAGTATGTTGAAGAATAGTATTGTCATGTGATAGATAGTTCATGATTGTGTATAAGTGAAGGTTACTCGATTACGGGGAAATGTGTGTAAAGTTTAATGTATAAACAATCTATGTTTATATCTTCGCAAAAGCAGGTTGTAGAATGATTGCACTTTAATCATCATGGCGATTTGGGACCCGGATTCGGGGACGCCACAGTGTGGAATGATGGTTCTAGAGAGTTGTTTTAGTAGTCCTCACCATTTTTGTAAAATAATGTACCAATAATTGTAATGAGGACTTATTTGGGTGCGAATATTGTCTAGATGGCAATATTTGTATTTAAACTAACAGTTTTTATGTTGTATTAATAAAGTTGTAGTTGTTTCTGTACCATGTTATTGACGACTCAAAGTGGGTGATGTATACCTATTTTGGGGGCGTCACAGTATCCTTTCTATTTTACCTATAAATATGATGCTTAGTTAGAATTGAAAATCATACCAGAAGTTTAGAGAATTCTTCTTCTATAATCTTGAGCGTATTTCTTTAGAGTTTAGGAAAGCTTTGAGTGTAGTGCAAGTTTTCTTCAAGTATATCCCCGCTCTACCCGTCGGAGTACTCTTCTTTATAAGGTAAGGGATATTATTTGTTGTACTCGTAAGGGGTATTATTCTTTCGTATTCATGACGAGAACTTTTGTTATTCCATTCCTTACTAGTCTATTAGAATAACCTGTATATGCGAAGTACCGCATACATGGTGAAATTCTTCTGTTATTCCATTCCTTATTATTATGTTGGAATAACTTTTGTCTATCTGCAATCTGCGTATACATGGTGAAATTCTTTTGTTATTCCATTCTTTATTATTATGTTGGAATAACTTTGCTATATGCAAAAATACCGCATACATGGTGAAATTCTTCTATTATTCCATTCTTTATCATTACATTTGGAATATCGTATGCCTATATGCGTATTACGCTTTGACTGGTTCTATTAATTATTATTCTGTTAGAATAACTTTTCTGCATGCTTGATTATCGCATGCATGGTGATTTCATTGTTATTCATTCTTTATTATTCATTTGGAATATCCTATCGGTCAAGCGTAATTTAAATCGACTGGTTCCATTATATATTATTATGTCAGAATATCCTGTCTGTGCATTTACGCATGACCTGGTTCCATTATTTATTATTCTGTTGGGAATAACCTGTCTGTGTGATCTATCGCATGCATGGTGAATTCTTCAGTTATTCCATTCTTTATTACTCTGTTGGAATAACCTATCTATGTGGATTACCACATGCATAGTGAATGATCCTTTGTATTCATTCCTTATTAAATTATGGAAATGACCTGTTTACGTGGATTATGATTAAAGTCATAATAAAAGCATTGGACTGATGAAAATCATGGGTATATGTAGTATTAGTAAGTGTTATGATGAGTTATGTTGGTTATTATGTGAAAACTTGAAAGTTTCTTAAAAATCACAAAGGGTTGAAAATCAGATTTTGGTGAAAATGGAATATGAAATTCAATTGACCATATCTCCTATTATATTTCAAATTTCTGAGTGTGGTCAAGTTCTTGAGTTATATCTATGAGTTTTCTAACTTATTCAAGTGGAATCACTGGAAAAGGTGTTGTAGATTTTCGTGTGGACTGATTTTAGCAAAGGAGTCAAAAACTGCAAAGTACCAAAAAGCTACTGCCCATAAATTTAAAAGGGCATTTTCGAGGACTTAATTTGTGAGAAAAATTTCGGCCTTTTGGAACATGGAAATATATGGTATAAAGTACCTCCTGTTCAAAAATGAGCTCATTCTGACTTAAAATAAGCAAGTTATGACCATTTCAATATTTAGGTTTATCTGACGAAAAACGCTATAACCGGAGTTCTATAACTCCGATGACCATGAAATTTAAATTGGAAGCTCACGTTAACATGTGTAAGATCCTACCAAGATTTGGGAATTTCTGGAGTTAAACTTGAGGTAGCTAATTTCTTAAGGAATTAATTAGTAATTGATTTTGAAAAATACTTAAGGGAGTTGAAAATTATAAAAAATACTTGTTGTGTATGAAATATATGTATATATGTTTGGACAAAGGATAGAAAAATAATAAGTTAATTTGGTAATTTTTCATGAAAATGGTTTAGTTACAAACATATGAGTTAAATATGTTATGTGAAGTTGAAGAATTGGTAAATAGGATTTTAGGGCTTGAAAATCATATATGAGGTATATGCAGATTTTTGATGAGTGATTTGATCATTGGTGATGAAATCTTATGAGTATGGCATTTTTGAATGATTAAATGCATTATTTGGAAAAGTGTAAATAATTAAATTAAATTGTTTATAAGTTTAAGAAGTGATTAAAATATTGTTATAATATTAACAATATTAGATTATGAGTTATTTAAGTGATGGATAATATTTGGATAAATTTAAAGTCTTTAATATTTATCCTTGTTTTCGTTTGATTAATGTTTATATTATTGTCATCATCCTCATGCTTATATTGTGATGAAAGTCATCTTTGGCTTACGTACAGAGATGGACTTGGTATGATTATGACCATGGATTATTCGGTATAATTAGGACCTGTAATATTATAAATGATGTGGTAAAAGTCCTCAGTGGCTTGTAGTGCATTGATAAACAGTTTTAGGTATGATTATGACTAGGGATTATTCGGTATAGTCATGACCATTGATGATTTAATGAATATCATTGGCCCGTAGTGCAAGGATGACTCGATGATGTGGTTTATTTATTAAGCTGAGTCTCGGCGATAAAAAAAATTGATGAGAACATTTTAAATCATAGAAGATAGTAGATATCATGCTTTACTTGACTCTTCTAATGGATTGTGTATTCCGCATGCAGTTAAACTTGATGTCTATTGTATTTTATCAGTTTAACATTGTTGAAGACTAATGATAATTTATGCTGCATTATCTTAGTCATAATATTTCTTACTGGGCTAGTTGAGCTCACTCCTTTCTTTCACTGTTTTATTCAGGAAATGAGAACGTAGCCAGGACTAGTTGGGGAACGGAGTGATGGTCCAGACGATAATATTAGTAGTCCTCACTATTCTATTAAATACTGTGACAATAAATGTATTGAGGACTCCTTTGAGTGTGGATATTGTCTAGATGATAATATTCTTATTAAAAACTCTCAATTTATGTTTTGTCGTATTTTACACGACTGTTGTATAATTAGTTTGTATTTGTATTCAGTACCTTGTATCTGGTGACCCAAGATGGGTGATGAATACCTATTTTGGGGGCGTCACAACTAAGGACTAGAAAAAGTCAAGCTGATATGCAAGACTTAGTAGTACATCAATGGTGATAATGTGTTGTAGAGCCCCCAAATCTGGATCCCTTGAACCCCGGACCTGGTGCATCATGATACATCATCTTCATATATATTCTATAAACTAATGCAAAATTATAAACATAAATTGTTTATTACACAATGGTTCTGTAATATTTCTCAAGGTCTACAACATTTATCTTAATACATACCTTTAATAATTCAAAAGGTTTACATCATCAATTTACGTTAGTTATCATAATAGATAAATGTCCATATAAAAATAATATCCATATTTTCCTTTGCCTTTGTCCTTCTTTCAGCATTCGGTTGAAATTGAAATATATTCATGATATAGCAAGGGTGAGGAACTACTTTGCTCAACAAGTTTAAATACAATAAAGATATATCATGATTGAAAGAAAGAATAAGCTTTCAAGTTTTTAACAATATAATGATTGTGAAAGAGCATGAATCAAATTTTAATACATAGATGATCATTGAATTAATAACGTTGAGTGGTCAAAAATGAACATGAACAAATACTTTGGTAATGAAGGTGATCATCCTTTCATACCTGATAAACATATGCAATGTGCACTAAGTGCGAATCAATAATCATAGATGTGGAATAATTGTCAATAATTAAACCACTAGCATTCTTAAAAATTATTAACTCGAGTTTGAGTTACAAAACTTTCCTGTACCATTGATTACCGCTAAGCAATCTAATTTAATCTCTGAAAGACCTATCATTAATAAGATTGATCCTCCAATTAGCATAATACATTATATCCCACGATACTATTACTCAAATAATAAATTAGCTAACATTTAGCCACACAATCAAACATTGAATAATTCTTTAACTCATTAGTAATATTATCATCCCTCAATAATATTACTATCATTGAATCATCATATTAAACTCTTGGCTAATATTATTAATCATTTAATAAAATATTAATCATTCAAAAATATTATTAATTATTTAATAATATTTTAATCATTTACCAATATTATTAGCCATTTAATATATATATATATATATAGTCCATTTTAATGGCTTACCCCCTTATTTTACATACCATTCTCACCCTCTTTAGCGAAGGACCGGAGGACGGTTCGGTCCGTCGCTATATCAGAGAATTGTCGTCTTACCTTTTATCGACGGACAACATATAGAGCCGGACCAAACCTATAGCGACGGAACGTCGCTAAAGTGGGTATGCAATGTATGTGGGATCAAGTGGTTTGATTCTTTCTGTGTGTGTGTGTGTGTGTGTGTATATATATATATATATATATATATATATATATATATATATATATATATATATATATATATATACACTTGATGGGTTATATTGCGAATAAGTAATGTTTAAAGTTAGAAGTTGAACCTTACGTTCACATATAACATTTTTAAAATGGATCATGGTATATGTTTATATACGATCCTTAATATTAGTATAGAAGCTAAAGGTTTCGATTTCAAGGATAAAGAATTATAAAGAAGATTTCAAAGGTATATCCTTTATTAAATTAAAAAAGATTAAAATAGCTATGTTTTAATATCTATATTGATATTGACTGTTATGTACAGTAAGAATATTGTTGGCCTGAAATAAAGATTTAAGGGGGGAAATGTGCATTTTTATTAATTATAATATTGATTATTGATGAATAATTAGATTGAAGCTATATTTAACGCACAAGATCGGGATTGAATTTAGTCTAGATTTTTTGGGTCGTTACAAGTAGCCATCAAACAAGGCAAGTTTCCTAACTCAAACTCAAGTTATTATGTTTCAAGCATGCTAGTGGATTAATTATTGACAATTATTCAACATGTATGATAATTGTTATTTGCAGTTAGTGCAAGTTTGATATGTTTATCAGGTATGAAAGGATGATCACCTTGATTACCAAAGTATTTGTTCATGGTCATTGTTGGCCACTCAGCGTTAATGATTCAGTTATTCATTTATTGAAATTGATTATCGCTTTTTCACAATTATTATACATTGTTGAAAATTTGAAAGCTTATTCTTTCATTTAATCAAGATATATCTTTATTGTATTTAAACTTATTGAGCAAAGTAGTTGCTCACCCTTGCTATACCATGATAATCTTTTAGTTAAGTCTGAGTGCTTGAAGAAGGATAAAGTCAAGGAAAAAGTTAGAGAACGGTTCCATATGAACGTTTAAATATTACATTTATGTAAAATGAATATGTAAGCCTTTTGAATTATTAAGGTATTATTGAGTTAAGGTTGCAGAACTTGGGAAATGATGAAGAACCTTTTGTATTAAATAAATTATGTTTATAATTTTGCATTAGTTTATAGAATATATATGAAGATGATGTATCGTGACACACTAGGACTGAGGTTCAAAGGACCCGAATTTGGGGGTGCTACATAAATAACCATCTTAGCAGTTCAACGAATGATCGTTAGAAGAATTTTGAATTCCAGAAGAAGTTAAGCCTAATTACAACATTCAAAAACATCTCAAAGATGATCATATTCAAGCTATTTAAGTACCTGAATATGAAGAAGCCTAAATGCCATCTCAGCAGCACATCCAACAAACATCAACAACAGGAACATGGGGCAAGATATCCTGGTCTTTGTTACCGAATATTCCAAGTCTGCTAGGTTTGAAGAGAGCAAGAATGTCCTTATCTTAGTGACTAAATATCCAAGTCTGATGGGTTTCAGAGGGCAAGAGTGTCCTTGTCGTAGTGAGTAAAAGTCTAATGGGCATGAAAGAACCAAAATGGTTCAGATGTAAATGGTCTGAGAGACCTTATCCTTAGTGGATATAAGCTCAGTGGAGTGGAATAGTGTATTAGGAGTTGTTCAGTCTCTGAACCACTTAAAAATATTATGTGTTATTTACTTTATATCATTTACATTATTATCTTATTTATGTTATATTTGTTGTGTGTATTCCACCCATAAGACTAAAATTAGAACTGAGATATTTTTGATAATCTTTAAGGGAGTTTTACAAAAGAATATTTTGTTATGCTTAATCAATATGATTAACTGATTACTTGGTAATTCATCCTTAATAAATTTGAAAAGTTTTAAAGATTTATTCAACCCCCCCCCCCCCCTTCTAGATCTTCATTTTTCCTCTTGGAAATAACACCATGCATATACATTAAGCCTCCGACTTGATTGTGTTTTAATTTTCCATATATATTCATGCATTTATATAGCAGCCTTAACTACAAGATGTTTGTTGATCAAAGTTGAATGGAACGTAGGGTAGCCTTAACTACGAATGTAGGGTTGAAAAGTTTCTCAATTTTGCATTTGAGCAAGTTAGCGGCGATGAGATCAGATGTCCTTGTAAGAGGTGTGTTAATGAAGTGTAGAAGGAAATGAGTGATGTCATGTGTAACCTATTTGCGTATGGGTTCAAGCATGTTTATAGCACATGGATCTATCATGGGGAAACCTAGTTAAATAAACATAAATCTGAACCAAAATCTAAAGGTGATGAAACCTTTGACTGTACTAACATGATTATCGAAGTTGTTAGTTCATTCTTCCAGTAGAATACAAACAGGGATGATGGTAGGATTGAGGAAGAGCCAAATGATGGGGCTAAGGGTTTCTATCATTTATTGCATGAATCAGAGACACCACTATATAATAAACATGAAAATCACATCATCTTATCCGCAGTGACAAAGCTTTTTACACTTCAAGAATAAGCATGACTGCAGCAAAAGAGGTTTTAATGAACTGCCCAACATTGTGAAGGAGCTCTTACCGACAAGCAATAAGTTACCAGAATTGTACTAAGATGTGAATAAACTAGTGAAAAGTATCAATCTAGGATATGAGAAGATTGATGTTTGTGAGAATGATTGTATGTTTTATTGCGGTGATAACAATAAATATAAGAGGTCATGTGATATATGCGGTACAAGTAGATACTATGAATAGTGTAAGAAAAAGGGAAAAGACATGGCGAGAAAGATCTTAAATTACTTTCCTATTGCACTGAAGCTTTAGCATTTGTTCATGTTAACACATAACGCCGAGTAAATGAGGTGGCACTCAACACGGGACATAGTCGAGGGTCAACTGACGCACCTAATAGATGGGCTTGAGTGGAAAAAATTTGACAAAAAACACCTCTCAGTTGCTAAAGAGGTTCGAAATGTTAGGTTTGGACTTGTTACGGATGGTTTTAATCCGTTTAATGGGTCTTACACAAAGCCCTACTCAACTTGGCCAATGATTATTGTTGTGTATAACCTCCCACCTTCGATGTGTATGAAAGATCCCTACATGTTCATGCCTTTACTAATTTCGGGTGATTAGAGTCCAAGTAAAGACATCAATGTCTACCTCAGGCCATTAGTTGCTGAGTTAAAAATGTTATGGGATAAAGGGGTTTAAACTTATAACGTATCTCTTAAAGAGAACTTTGACATGAGGGCTGTAACATTCCAAAAATTTTATTGTTATAATAAATAATTTATTGAATTATTTATGTATTTAATGGATGTGTTTGTTGTTGAATAAATAATTGTTCAAATTTGAATTGATGTGGTTAATTATTTGTTAAATAAATAATTAAGAAAATTAATTATTATTTGCTAATTTAATTTAATTATTAAGTTAGAAAGTTTTGATTAATTGAATTACTATTCTTTTTATTTGGAATTGTAATTAAAAGGAGGTGTTAGTTGATTAAATAAAGTTATAATTATATAGAAATTATAATTTTGGTGGTATTGATTTATGTGTTAAAGTGATTTGATAAATTGTTTTTAGAATTAATTTAATCAAGTTAATGTGTGACAAATAACCTTGTTATAAAGGAGTTACTAAAATAAATTAAAGGAGTTTTAATTCAGTTTTGCCAAACAAGACCTATTGCTTATTAAGTCTTTATTCTAATTGTGTTTTACCAAATAAGGCATAAGGATTAATTGATTATATTTTAGTGTTTAGCCAAACAAGCCTTATGGCTTTTGATTTCAAAAATTTTAACTGATGTCAGTAAATTAGAGTTATATTATATAATTAATATATATTATATGCTATATACGTTAGTTTGTTAGTACGCTCTAGAGTTAGGAAGAAAGACAAAAACATAGAGGATGAAGAAGAAGAGAAGAAGAAAAGAAGGGAAGAAGGAAGGCTAGAGAATTGAGAAAAGAATTGGGAAAAAGAAGTTTGGGATAGCCATCATCTTCTACAATCAAGGTATTCTCCTATTTCCTTTAGCTTTCTCTTCTATTTTCTCTCGTGAAATTCTTGTGATAGGATAATTGTTGATTTTATGTGTGTTCATATGATAAACCATTGTTGTAAAGTTATTTTCATAGGTTATATATGATTATAATCAATAAATTGATGATATGTATGTAATTGTGGAGAAAAGTATTTTACAGAGTTTATATATATATATATATATATATATATATATATATATATATATATTAATTAAAATAGAAATTATGAGTTGTTTAGTTGTTTTATTGATAAATTGGCTATCCAATTTGTTAGAGTATATATAAACTTTGATAAAATGCTTTGAATTAGTAGTTTTGGTTGAGAAACAAAATCACAGTGTTTATTTTCATCAAAAATATCAAAAAGTGAGTTTTAGCCAAAATTAGTGAATTTGGGTGTGTTGATTTTGTTGTTTATGTTGTTGCATGGGTAGAAACATGTTAGGAATTCTTGAATTATGTTTACATGAATTTTTTATTTGAATTGCATGTGTATCAGTCTGTTAGAATCGAGCTTGTAGGCCAAATTTGGCTTTTTCTATGATGCTGTGTCGAGGTTCATTGAGGGGCAGTCTCATAGAGGTTCTGCGCAATCAGTCGCTTGCATGACGCGATTTTGTAATACCTTTGTAGTAGCCTTGATCTCCGCGGGCATACAACCTGCCCATGCCCACACCCACGATACTCCACAATGTAAATCGTAGCCGCATGGCCGACGAGTTAAAAAATGGTCTAACAAAGGTACTTTTTGTACACGAAATTTTAAGAAAAGTTATGTGATGATAGTAGGACTGCTAAATGTTGATTTTAGTATTTCTATACTATGAATAAGTATGTTATTAACAATTAACTTGTGTTATAACTCGATTATGTGATTAAAAATCCAATTTTAAATGATGAACGTACTTAGTTATGTTTGTAAGATGGTAATGACTAATTATGTCATGATGACATATGTTTATAGGATATTGTGATTCGTATTGATTTGGTTTAGCGTACGAGCAAGGCAAGTTTTCTAAACTTTCTTTTTACATTGAGCAAGTTCTTTAACTCTACTTTTAGAATTGTGCAATCGCTTAAATTTTCTTAGAGCAAGTTTTTCTAATCCTTTATCTTGATGAACTAATTATGGTTTTCAATTCGATTATGATATAATGATGTAAGTTATTCTTGAGCAAGTTATTCTTGTATTTAACTTGTTGTTTAGCATGCAAATTTATATATTCTAATGTTGAACATTTTTATCGATCAAATTTTTATGCATGTTTAGTATTCAATTCTAATTAACCTTGGCTTTGTATTGTTCAAGCAAGGTGTTATAGTTATTCAAATTGTATGCTCTTAGATTATTCCTAAAGCATGACTTAAGTTTACTATGATTGATTCAATCACGATTATTCTATAGTGAAATGTTATTGGTTTCATTCAACTAATCCTTAGTTGATGTTCGTTGAATTCCAATTACCCTGAAAGCTTATCCAAACCAAACTTCCTTTGGTGCGGACCTGTACTCTAAATATCGAGATGAACAACCCTAATGTTATGATTAGGGGTTAACTTACGCCAGAACGTTAAATGTTTGTGCACAATACATGGTACGAAGGGTCGATCCCCTAAGCACGAGGAGTCCTTATAGTCTTATGATCGCTAACGTTGGAGTTGAAAGATTGCTCGCAATCTCAGGACATAGTTCATGGTCTTATGACCCTCGCTTATATTTATTCCACATTTTGGATTTCAGCTTCGATTATATAGATGATTGAGTTACTATTCATTGTTGATGAGCCTATTATTGGCGCTTATTATTACTATACTCCCGCTGATTTCATATTGTATCCAAAGTGAGCAATTGTTTTGCTCACTCTTGCATATTTTAAAACTCATTGCAACCTAAAGAAGAGAAGGTAGATGAACCTTCGCTCAGCAAAGGAAAGGGAAAAATGTGGAAGTGATGAAGACTTGTAATTTTACTTTGATTGAGATGTTAGATTTTTATTATGATGATCTTAGACTTGGTTTTAATGAAGTTTATTTAATTTTCGTATTTGAATGATTGTAATTAAAGGTTAGATAACTTGGGAGATTTTATTATGTAACCCTTTAATGGGAAAGGTTTTATTTATCCAGTTTTTTGTGATTGGGTAGTTAGATATGAATGTTTGTTTAAGTGAACACCAGATCCTGTGAGAATGAAGTACCTGGATTTGGGGGTGTCACAGGTTGGTATCAAAGCTTTAGGTTATGAACCTTAGGTGGGGTAAAAGCCTTAGGAAGTAACCTTCGAGAAGATAGTGATGATGAACTCTTATCGAGTTTCAAGGAGAAAGTAATAAAACACTTATGTGCTTATGTGTTTGCAACTTATGTGCTCGTGAGAGTCGAGTAGTAATGATTAGTAATTAAAAAACTTAAAAATCTTGTTGTCGGGATGACTAATGTTGGAGAATCCAGTCAGACTAGGGAAGAAGGACCTCAGATACCTAGAGAGGAGGAATCTCGTGATATTCAAGTGGTTTGGGAACAACTACTTCCACAAGAGTCAGCTCCATTGCTCACAGTGGTCGAAGATGATGATGATGATGTAGAAACAGATGAGGAAGAACCCGTGGAGCTACCGCAGACGGATGAAGAGGACGAGGAGGAAAGGATTCCATTTAACTCGATAGCTGGCCGTATATACGATGAGGTGCATGACCGCAACGTGGAACTTCAAGATACTGTTGAGGAATTGCAAGAGATAGTAGTCAACAATGTACTTCGTTGGCACAGAGAGAACGAACGACGAGATTCGGGATCGAGAAGAACGAATCAACAATGTTGAAGAGAAGTTTGGTTCACACCAAGAAGAGAAACGATCAAATGAGAGCAGAGGTTGCAGAGTTGAAGAGCAAGTTGAGAGAAGAATCGCAAAAAGGGCAAGAGCCAAGACGCGACATAATGAAGCTTATCAACTAAGCCGAAAAATAGCAAAGGGAGACGATAAGCAAAGAGAAGGAAGATGGAAGAAATGGATAACGTGTTCAACACCGCGATCAATCGAGCTCAAGATCGGGTCATGGGTTATCCAATTCAGTTCGAGACGCTACCTTTGTTCATACTGGACCGTCGGACCATGTTCCGAGTTTTAGAAAAAGAGCGTCGTAAGGCCTTGCAATATCTTAATAGGACATCATAGGGAGTGTACTTGAGTTATGTTACGATAAATAATTTGTTAATCCCAAGTATTATGCAACCTATGGGATATGATGATGATGTCCTGAAACTTTAGTAGTTCAGGAAAATAATGTAAATAGCAGTGATGCTATTGATATGATGTTTTCAAAGAAGTTTTGAATAAAAGATATTATTTTCTTTATCCAAAGTGTTATGTGTTATGGAATGATTACTTTCATGGGGGCAAGCTAAGTAGAAATTACTTGAAAAGAGTTGAGTAATAATCTAATGAGTGTATTTTTTTAACAAAAAATGCCTCCAAGACGCCAACCACCTCGTCAGAGAACCACCGAGGGAACCAACAACGATAATGCTGAAACTAACTCCGTTCAGCAGTTGGTGATGTTATTAATAGGTGCACTACAAAATCAACCGCAGAATCAACCTCAGAATCAAGGTGCTACGTTTAAGGACTTCAAGGCGGTTGGACCACCAGAATTCTGGGGGTCCATGAACCCAATTGAGGCACAAACCTTGGTCATGGAGATAGAGAAGGTTTTTGATGTTGCTAGGGTAGAGGATAACCAGAAGACTGCTTTTGCAACATTCATGTTGAAAGCAGCGGCTAGTTATTGGTGGCAGGCCAACAAAACTCGGGAAGGACCAGGAATTATGACTTGGGATAGGTTTAAGGAGATTTTCTTCGAGACCTATTTCTCAGAGAGTTCGAAAAGCCAGTTAGATGTACAGTTTTTAGAATTGAAGCAGGGAACGATGATGGTGTCGGAGTATGCCGCAAAATTCAATGAGTTGCCGAGGTTTGCGCCATACCAAGTCAGCAGAGACGAGCGCAAGGCGAAGAGGTTTGAGTAGGGGACCAAACCTCGTTGTACAAAGAGGGTTTCCTGTTCCAATCAAGACATTTACAGAGAAGATGGAGAAGGCGATTCTCGCTGAAAGTGGAGACGAGGCAGTAACAAAGCATAATCAAGAGCAGAGAAAGAAGAAAAGTGAAGGTGAAGCTAAGAGTAGTGGTAACGGTAGTAATGGCAACAACCTGAAGAGGAAGTGGAATGGGAATGGAGGAGCCGGAAATCAAAGAAAGAAACCAAAGAAAATAATAAGTTCAAGCATGTGCTACGTATGAAAAGTTTCATAAGGGGAGTGTGTTTGCTGGGGAAACGTGTATGCTTCAATTGTGGCCAGGAGGGTCACATCGCCCCAAATTGAACTCAAGCTAAGAAGAATGTGTGCTTCACGTGCGGATCTAAGGATTACTTTGCTGGTGAATGCCCTAAGAAGAGATCTGGTGAGATAAATGGGAGCAAGGGAAATGCTAGTGGAAGTGCGTTGGCTATTGCTGGACCAACAACAACAAACAAACCCACAAAATGTAACCTTCAACATGACTGCAAGATGTGTGGCAATCAAAGGATGTGGTGTCGTATTATCCCGATCAATGATATGGATGCTTATGTATTATTTGATTCGGGTGCTAATTGCTCATTTATATCTGATGAATTCTCTATGAGGTTAGGATTGCCTAGTGAAGAATTGAATTTCCCTTTAAACATAGAAATTGCGAATAAGGAAGTAGTTCCTGTTAGGTTCGTATACAAGAACTGTAGGGTGAACATTAAGGGAAATATTTTGATGGTAGATTTAATTCCGATCAGGCTAGGAGAGTTCGACATTATTTTGGGAATGGATTGGTTGTTCAATTATGGAGCGATAATTGACTACCAAAAGAAATGTGTAAACCTTATGACTTCGTCAAAGGTAGTATTTAATGGTAGCAAATCGCCTATACAAATGAGATGTCTGACGATTATGCAGGCCAAAAAGTTGTTGAGTCAGGGTTGTGTGGGTTATTTAGCTTAAATAGTCGATACTCAGAAGAAGGGTGCGAAACCGGAAGAAATACCAAAGGTTTTGGGAATTTGTGGACGGTTTTCAGAGGATTTATCAGACTTCCGCTCAACAGAGAAATCGAGTTCAGAATCGACTTAGCGCCAGAACCGCCTCCGATATTAAAAAGCCCTGTGAGAAATGGCTCGGTGGAGATGAAAGAACCGATGGTACAACTATAGGAGCCATTGGACAAGAAATACATTCAAATTAAAGTGTGTCACCGTGGGGAGCACCGGCATTATTCAGAAAGAAGAAGGATGGGTCAATGCGTCTTTGCATTGATTATAGGAGTTAAACAAAGTCACTATTAAGAATAAATATCCATTGCACGAGAATAGATGACTTGTTTGATCAATTGAAGGGTTCTAGATATTTCTAAAAATAGATTTGAGAAGTGGGTACCATTAACTAAAGGTAAGAAAGGAGGATGTACCAAGACTTTATTCCAAACCCTTGTATGGACATTACAAATTTTTGGTGATGTCTTTTGGTTTGACAAACGCCCAACTTGCGCTCATGGATTTGATGAACATGGTGTTTAAACCATTTTGGACAAGTTTGTGGTGGTGTTTATCGATGATATTCTGGTGTACTCTAAAACTCAAGAGGAACATGTGGAACATTTACATCTAACGCTGGAGACGCTAAGAAAAGAAAAGTTGTATGCGAAATTCTCTAATTGTGAATTTTGGGTGAACGCAGTACAATTTCT
This sequence comes from Panax ginseng, assembly GCA_020205605.1. Taxonomy (NCBI): domain Eukaryota; kingdom Viridiplantae; phylum Streptophyta; class Magnoliopsida; order Apiales; family Araliaceae; genus Panax; species Panax ginseng. Next base: position 172,882,084 of record CM035132.1, read on the forward strand.
TGGGCACGTAATTGACAAGGATGGAATTTCGGTGGATCCATCAAAGGTTGAAGTCGTGATAAATTGGGAACAACCAAGAACTCCATCAGAAGTGAGAAGTTTCTTGGGATTAGCAGGGTATTACAGACGGTTTGTCCAGGATTTTTCCAAGATTGCCACTCCGTTAACAAATTTAACGAGGAAATCTGTAAAATTTATTTGGACGGAGAAGTGTGAAGAAAGTTTCCAAGAATTAAAAAAGAAGCTAAGTATGGCACCTGTGTTGTTATTACCAGATAATACAGGAAATTTTGTGGTGTATAGTGATGCTTCACACAAGGGATTAGGGTGTGTTCCTATGCAAAATGGTAAAGTCATCGCGTATGCATCAAGACAATTGAAAGATTTCGAAAAAGGGTATCCGACTCATGATTTATAATTGGTGGCGGTTGTGTTTGCTCTGAAGATATGGAGACACTATCTCAACGGAGAGAAATCTGAGATTTACACAGACCATAAAAGTTTGAAATATATTTTCACACAGAAGGACCTGAACATGCGCCAAAGAAGATGGATGGAACTGATAAAAGATTATGATTGTGAGATCTTTTATCATCCAGGCAAAGCAAACGTGGTTGTAGATGCCTTGAGTAGGAAAGGCAGGGAAAAGTTGATGTTGTTAACTGATAAGGAGGAGCTTATTACAGCAATGTCAAAGTTAAAGTTGGAAATCAAATTTCCAAGAGAATCCAATGAAAGATGTTACCAGATGGAAGCCAGTCCAACTTTGGTGGCCAAAGTGAAGAACGCCAAACCGCAGGGATGAGGAATTCGTAAAAAATCGTAGAAAAAGTGTGGTTGAGGGAAAAGAGGTGAAATACAAGATTGATATCGGATGGAATGTTTGAGATTTGAAGGACGAATATGGGTTCCAGCAGTACCAGAGATTAAAGAAGAAATTTTGACCGAAGCTCATAACTCGAGATATTCGATCCATCTAGGAAGTACGAAAATGTATCAAGATTTGTGGCGACATTTTTGGTGGCCAAATATGAAAGGAGACGTTACAGAATACGTTGCAAAGTGCTTGACATGTCAGAGAGTCAAGGCCGAGCATCAAAGACCAAGCGGGTTACTTCAACCGTTGGAGATACCGGAATGGAAATGGGAACATATCACAATGGATTTTGTGGTAGGTCTTCCAACAACTCAAAAAGGATACGATGCGATATGGGTGAGAGTGGACAGATTGACAAAATCTGCACACTTTTTGCCAATAAAGATTAGATTCAATCTTGATCAGCTGGCAAAATTATATGTTAAAGAGATCGTGTCGAGACATGGAGTTCCAGTCTCAATTGTGTCAGATAGAGATCTGAGGTTCACATCAAACTTCTGGAAGAGACTACAAGAATGTATGGGAACCCAATTACGAATGAGTACTGCATATCATCCGCAAACAGATGGCCAAAGCGAACGAACGATTCAGACATTGGAAGATATGTTGAGAGCATCGCGCATGGATTTCAAAGGAAGTCGATAAACAATTGCCGTTGGTGAATTTTCCTACAATAATAAAGCTTACCACGCTAGCATCGGCATGCCGCCTCTCAAACATTATACTGGCATGAAGTGCGGAACTCCACTGTGCTGGGATGAAGTCGGAGAACGTCAACTATTAGGACCAGAACTGGTACAACAAACTGTTAAGGTTGTCCAACTCATCAGAACAAGATTGATAGCTACTCAAGACAGACAAAAGAAATATGTTGATCAACACAGACAAGATCGTGTATTCGACATAGGAGATTTTGTATTCCTAAAGGTTTCTCCTTAGAAGGGAAAAATTTGATTTGGTAAGAAGGGGAAACTAAGTCCGAGATTTATTGGACCCTTCTAAGTGCTATGAAAGGTTGGAGAGGTGGCTTATGAGGTAGTTCTACCTCCGGAATTGCAAAACATTCATAATGTTTTTCACGTGTCGGTGTTACGACAATACAAACCTGATTACAAGCACGTGATTGAGTACGAACCATTGCAGTTTGACAAATATTTGTCCTATGAAGAGGTTCCTATCCAGATAGTCGATAGGAAAGAACAAGTGCTCAGGAATAAGGTGATACCTTCTGTAAAGGTAGTATGGAGGAACCACAATGTCGAAGAGGCCACGTGGGAACTCGAAGCTAAAATGATGAAGAATTACCCTGAGTTATTTGTTTAATCCGTGTCTTCAATTCTGGGGACAGAATCTTTGTAACTAGGGGAGAATGTGATGAATGAATTGTTTGAATCAGTGATTCCGAGGACGTAATCCTTGTAAGGAGGGAAATGATGTAACATTCCGAATTTTTATTGTTATAATAAATAATTTATTGAATTATTTATGTATTTAATGGATGTGTTTGTTGTTGAATAAATAATTGTTCAAATTTGAATTGATGTGGTTAATTATTTGTTAAATAAATAATTAAAGAAATTAATTATTATTTTCTAATTTAATTTAATTATTAAGTTAGAAAGTTTTGATTAATTGAATTACTATTCTTTTATTTGGAATTGTAATTAAAAGGAGGTGTTAGTTGATTAAATAAAGTTATAATTATATAGAAATTATAATTTTGGTGGTATTGATTTATGTGTTAAAGTGATTTGATAAATTGTTTTTAGAATTAATTTAATCAAGTTAATGTGTGACAAATAACCTTGTTATAAAGGAGTTACTAAAATAAATTAAAGGAGTTTTAATTCAGTTTTGCCAAACAAGACCTATTGCTTATTAAGTCTTTATTCTAATTGTGTTTTACCAAATAAGGCATAAGGATTAATTGATTATATTTTAGTGTTTAGCCAAACAAGCCTTATGGCTTTTGATTTCAAAAATTTTAACTGATGTCAGTAAATTAGAGTTATATTATATAATTAATATATATATTATATGCTATATACGTTAGTTTGTTAGTACGCTCTAGAGTTAGGAAGAAAGACAAAAAAAACATAGAGGATGAAGAAGAAGAAGAAGAAGAAGAAGAAGAAGGAAGAAGGAAGGCTAGAGAATTGAGAAAAGAATTGGGAAAAAGAAGTTTGGGATAGCCATCATCTTCTACAATCAAGGTATTCTCCTATTTCCTTTAGCTTTCTCTTCTCCTATTTTTCTCTGTGAAATTCTTGTGATAGGATAATTGTTGATTTTATGTGTGTTCATATGATAAACCATTGTTGTAAAGTTATTTTCATAGGTTATATATGATTATAATCAATAAATTGATGATATGTATGTAATTGTGGAGAAAAGTATTTTACAGAGAGTTTATATATATATATATATATATATATATATATATATATATATTTGTTTAATTAAAATAGAAATTATGAGTTGTTTAGTTGTTTTATTGATAAATTGGCTATTCAATTTGTTAGAGTATATATAAACTTTGATAAAATGCTTTAAATTAGTGGTTTTGGTTGAGAAACAAAATCACAGTGTTTATTTTCATCAAAAATATCAAAAAGTGAGTTTTAGCCCAAATTAGTGAATTTGGGTGTGTTAATTTTGTTGTTTATGTTGTTGTATGGGTAGAAACATGTTAGAAATTCTTGAATTATGTTTACATGAAGTTTTTATATGAATTGCATGTGTATCACCATAATCGAGCTTGTAGGCCAAATTTGGCTTTTTCTCAGTCATTGTTCGAGGTCGCTCGCCAGGTCTACAATTCAACATCATGTACGGACTTGACAAGATTTTGTGGCGTCAAGTAGCGCCATACTCATGCTTGTGATGCCACATGTATATGGCTTGTAGCCTTGATCTCTACGCCAAGAAGCCATGCCCACAACAGACGCCACCCACAAGGTAAAAATCGTAGCGCCACAAGCAGCAAATGGTCTATGGTCTAACAGTGTACTTTTTGTACACGAAATTTTAAGAAAAGTTATGTGATGATAGTAGGACTGCTAAATGTTGATTTTAGTATTTCTATACTATGAATAAGTATGTTATTAACAATTAACTTGTGTTATAACTAGATTATGTGATTAAAAATCCAATTTTAAATGATGAACGTACTTAGTTATGTTTGTAAGATGGTAATGACTAATTATGTCATGATGACATATGTTTATAGGATAATGTGATTCGTATTGATTTGGTTTAGCGTACGAGCAAGGCAAGTTTTCTAAACTTTCTTTTTACATTGAGCAAGTTCTTTAACTCTACTTTTAGAATTGTGCAATCGCTTAAATTTTCTTAGAGCAAGTTTTTCTAATCCTTTATCTTGTTGAACTACGTATGGTTTTCAATTCGATTATGATATAACGATGTAAGTTATTCTTGAGCAAGTTATTCTTGTATTTAACTTGTTGTTTAGCATGCAAATTTATATATTCTAATGTTGAACATTTTTATCGATCAAATTGTTATGCATGCTTAGTATTCAATTCTAATTAACCTTGGCTTAGTATTGTTCAAGCAAAGGTGTTATAGTTATTCAAATTGTATGCTCTTAGATTATTCCTAAAGCATGACTTTAGTTTACTATGATTGATTCAATCACGATTATTCAATAGTGAAATGTTCTTGGTTTCATTCAACTAATCCTTAGTTGATGTTCGTTGAATTCCAAATTACCCCGAAAGCTTATCCAAACCAAACTTCCTTTGGTGCGGACTTGTACTCTAAATATCGAGATGAACAACCCTAATGTTATGATTAGGGTTAACTTACGCAGTAGCGTTAAATGTTTGTGCACAATACATGGTACGAAGGGTCGATCCCCTAAATACGAGGAGTCCTTATAGTCTTATGATCATTAAAGTTGGAGTTGAAAGATTGCTCGCAATCGTGGACATAGTTCATGGTCTTATGACCCTCGCTTATATTTATTCCACATTTTGGATTTCAGTTTTCGATTATAGATGATAGAGTACTATTCATTGTTGATGAGCCTATTATTGGCGCTTATTATTACTATACTCCCCGTTGATTTCATATTGTATCCAGTGAGAAATTATTTTGCTCACTCTTGCATATTTTAAAACTCATTGCAGCTTAAGAAGAGAAGGTAGATGAACCTTCGTCTAGCAAAGGAAAGGGAAAAATGTGCAAGTGATGAAGACTTGTAATTTTACTTTGATTGAGATGTTAGATTTTTATTATGATGATCTTAGACTTGGTTTTAATGAAGTTTATTTAATTTCCGCATTTGAATGATTGTAATTAAAGGTTAGATAACCTGGGAGATTTTATTATGTAACCCTTTAATGGGAAAGGTTTTATTTATCCAGTTTTTTGTGATTGGGTAGTTAGATATGAATGTTTGTTTAAGTGAACACCAGATCTTGTGAGAATGAAGTTCCTGGATTTGGGGGTGTCACAAGGGCAACTTTACTATGGACCATAAATGACTTCCCTACACTAGGAATGATCACTGGATAGTCAACCCGTGAGAGCTTATCATGTCCCGTGTGTATGGTGTAACGATCGAGAATTTTGTAATTAATCTTAAATATTTATTGAATTAAATAAATATTTTAATTTATTTATTTATTGAGATAAATAAATATTTCATGAAATTGTGGTATAATAATTTAGTTAAGTGTGTATGTTAACTAAATTAAAATAATGGTAATTTTATTATTTGAAGATTTAATTTAATGAGATAATTAAATTAAATGAATTATTTAATATTTAAGAAAATAATTAAGTTAAATAAAATAATTTTCTAGTCTAATTTAATAATTAAATTAGATATGTAATGATTTATTAAGTATAAAGTATAATTATAATAAAAATTATAATTATTATAATTATGATTGTAAAGACATAAAATGAATTAAATAAAAATGTGACAAAAGTAACTATATAATATAAATGTTATACAAATAAATTAAAAATGGGGGGAATTTGTGTGTATCAAAACATGGCCTTATGGCCTTTGGCTTTACATAACAGTAAGCGCTTTGTGTTTTTTAACTGAAGGGTTCATGGGTGAAAGGCCATTTCAGTTTGTTTTATGTGTGATATCCTAAAGCTAAGAGAGAAAATAGAGCGTGAGAGAAAACACAGTGGTGAGAGAGAAATCTCTATGATTTTGTTAAGAAGAAGGAGAATAATTTCTAGAACTTTGTTTACATCAAGAACTAAAGGTATACTTTACTCCTAATGTTCATGTTTTGAGTTTCCAATGATTATTTTCTATAAATTACTAAGTCATGTTGGATTGATATATATACATATATATATATATATGTGTGTGTGTGTGTGTGTGTATGTGTGGTGCTATAATCCGTTAATCATCATATATGAGTGCTATTTGATGATCAAAAACGTGAAAATTGGATTGTAGGAAGAAAAGTAAATAATAGTGTATGTTTATGTAAAATGGCTTGTTTAAGTATAAAATTTGATGTCCAATACTTGATATAATCTGTAAATTGATGTTAGATTATGTTAGTACATCAAGAAATGAAAACAACGTAGTTTGAATGGTGTTAATTGGTTAAGAAATGAAGTTGTGGCAATCAAATTCGCTAAAAGTGTTAAAAGTGAAGATTTTGGAAAAAAATATGATTTTTGTTCCTTGAAAGTTGATTATAAATAATGTTATGTTGTTAGAATTATGAATTTCATGCTTATTGATGTTATTACAAGATTTTAGTTGTTAGGTTTTGTGAGTTTCTGTGGAAATTTGAATAAATTGGAGTGTTGGTGCAAAACAGGGTTGAAGCTCATTGCGCTCCGTCACAGATCTGCGTCTTTGGCCTAATACCACAAAAGTAAAAATGAGACAAACAAGCGTCGTTGTTCTTCTTAAGAGATTTTTACCAAAGCAGTTGAACCAGTGCCAGTTAAGGATTGGGGCAAATAAGAATGCCTGCGTGCTCTGCTCGTAGCGCGTGTGTTCGGATTATTTGTAGACTATAATACAAGGACCTAATCTAGTTTGGCATACATGATAAAGATGTTAAATCATAACATGGCATACAACAACAGATTGTAATATAATGAAATACTAAATGTGAAGATTATAAGTTATCACTTAAAAAAGTTGTGTAATGAATAAAAATTGAAGTTTACTAGAGTTAGAGGTGAATGATTAAGTTTATATTAAGCGATAGTGAGATTTCAGATTCGTAAGGATGGTTAACCAACATGGTTAGACATTAAGTTAAGGGTTATGGCTTAAATGGTGGGTTAAACCTATAAAGCTAATGTTAATACAACTACTTGGTATTGAGATTTCAATGGTATGTGTAGGGTAACTGGTGAACGTTATTATACTTGTGTACCTTACACACGAGGCAAGTTCCCTAACTTCATTCTCTTAATAATGAATGCAAGTTTTATAATTCTGTTATCTTGTGATTGTCAAGAAAGCTTTCTAGTCCTAAATTATCATTATGCAAATCCTATATTAAACTTTGCATGTATACCATGTCTACTCAATTGTATATTGTTGTTATTTGATCTTTGACTTAAATAACATTATTCAATTCTATATTATCATGTAGAACCTTTAAATAGCAAGCAAACTCTTATTGATTGGACTAGTCTGTAATTGAATAAGTGTTCTAAAATTATAGAACCACTGATAAGTTAGTTCCAAACTAAACTTTCTTTAGTACGGAAATTCTAAATTCAAACTGAGATAAACAACCCTAATATAGGGGATTATGTATGTGTAACGTTTAGATGTTTGTGCACAATACATGGTACAAAGGGCTGATCCCCTTAAGTACGTAAAGAAGGGTTTGTATAGTCTAAATGACTGTTATGGTTAAGGTAATAATACCTAATTACCGGGGATATAGTTCGTGGTCTTAAGACCCTCAGATACTAAACTCGAACTTGTTTTCTATTTTTGGATTCGTAGAACATGTTCACCATTATTCAGCATTCGTTGTTCAAACTCATGTTGTTATTATTATTACTCTTTATATCAGTGAGCAATTGTTTGCTCACTCATGTAATTAACATTACAGCTAAAGTCTAGAAAGTCGATGAGCCATCTTCCAGCAAAGGAAAGGGCAAGATGTCCAAGTGTTGAAGATCTATGAGAATTTATTTGAATGAATTATGTTATAAGACTTAATATATTTTGTGATGTATTCTGCAGAATTATGTAATAATTTAAGGTTAGATTACATGGGATTGTTTAAAGTTGATGTAACCATTTAATGGGGAAGATTATTGTTTAAGTTATTTAAATTATGTCTTTATCCTTTATTATGGGTATTTAGATGTAACAGTTTTGGATAGTGAGCACCAAATCCTGTGGGAATGAAGTACCTGGATTTGGGGGTGTCACAGGTTGGTATCAAAGCTTTAGGTTATGAACCTTAGGTTGGGAAACCTTAGGAAGTAACCTTTAAGAAGGCAGAAAATATAGTGGTGTCAAACTCTTATCGAGTTTTAAGGAATGGATTAAAGCGTCCATTGAAGCTAAACAATAAAAGACATTATGTGCTATATATTAATAACTTACGTGCTCGCGAGTATTAAAGAATGTCACATAATAAGTAAAACTTAAAAGTATTTTGTTGTCAGGATGTCTAACATTGGAGGATCCATTCCAGCTAGGGAAGTGATACCTCAGATACCTAGAGATGAGGAACCCCGAGATTTCCACTTTGTGCGGGAACAGTTGATTCAGAGGGAGCCTTCTATGTTGATCGCTGAGGAAGAACAGAAGGATGAGACTTTGTCTGATCCTGAGGAGGAGAACTCTGAGGAGATAGAGGAGGAGGACGAGGAAGAGGATCCTATGGAGTTTCCACCAAACTCTATATCAATTGAGATGTATGATGCACTGTACGACTGTAACATAGAATTACAGGATAGGGTTGAGGAGCTAAAGGAGTTATCTGAGGTGCTTCAAGATACTATAGAATAGAAGGATGCAGAGATTCAGGAACTCGACTCACGCCTTGGAAACACAGAGTGGGGCCTAGTTCATGCAAAGGTTCAATAACAGGATTTGTTAGCAGAGAATGAGAAGATGAAGACTGAAGTGGAGAAGCTGAAAGATGACTTGAAAGAGGAGTCAGCTAAGCGTACAAGGGTAGAGAACTCTTGGATGAAGGCGACTCAGCGTGCTGACCGTGCTGAAGCCAAGGTCCAAATGAAGAAGGCCAAGACGAATGAAATTGATTATGCCTTTCATTCTGCGATTGATAGGGCCCAGGATCGAGTCTTTTATTACCCGCCTCAGTTTGAAGACTCGTCGTGGTTCATGATGGATCGTAGGACGGTGTATTGTATTATGGAGGAAGAGCGTAGAGAAGCCTCTCGACGTCTTAATATGCCCAGATAGAAAGAATAAGAATAATAATGATATGTGATTAAGTATATGGATGAATAAATTGTGAATCTCTTATTATGAGATAAATAAAGGGATGATATGAGAATGTAATCCTGAAACTTGTCTAGTTCAGGAAAGTGGATGTTAATAGCAGATATGTTATCCTTATTATGTTTTTAAACGTTATGGATGAATAAAATCTCAAAGTTTATTGAAATGTTATCTGTTATAGCTTTAATCTTAGAATGTTTAAGTTAAACTTCAAATATTCAAGCAGTTGAGTACTGAACTAATAAGCGTATATTTTAACAGAAAATGCCTCCTAGAAGAAGACAACCACGTCACCAACCACCTCCTGAGGGGTCTACTAACAATAATAACGAGGCCAACACTAACTCGGTTCAGTAGATGGTGACTTTACTAACTGGAGCACTTGTGAATTAACCGCAAGCTCATGTCACGACCTTCAAGAACTTCAAAGTGGTTGGACTGCCAGAGTTTCAAGGGTCTATGAATCTAGTTGAAGCCCAAACTTGGATCATAGAAATGGAGAAGGTGTTCAACGTTTCCAGAGTCAGTGAGGATCAGAAGACCGCCTTCGCAATGTTCATGTTGAAGTCTGAAGCTAGCTATTAGTGGTAGGCAAATAAGGTTCGTGGGGGACAGGGAATAATAGCGTGGGATAGATTTAAAGAGATGTTTTTTGAGATGTACTTTACAGCGAGTTCTCGGAATCAGTTGGAGGTTCAATTTTTGGAGTTGAACCAAGGAACCATGACTATGCCAGAATATGCTACGAAGTTTAATTAGTTGGCAAGGTTTTCCACTTATCAAGTTAATACCAATGAGCATAAGGCAAGAAGATTTGAATAAGGGTTGAAGCCTTGGCTTTATAACAAGGTTTCAATGTTCCAGTTAAATACATTTGCTGTTGTACTGGAAAAGGAAATTATCGCAGAAGGTGGAAGTGATGCCTTAACCAAGTACAACCAAGAACAGAAGAAGAGAAAGAATGAGAATGAAAGTAAGGCTGGTGGAAGTAATAATGGAAGTAACAATCAGAAGAGGAAGTGGAGCGAGAATTCGACTACGGGAGGACAACAAGAAAGTCAACAAAAGAAGAAGTTTGAAGCTTGTGTTACTTACGGGAAGAACCACATTGGGGTGTGTTTGAAGGGTAATAGGGTGTGTTTTAATTGTGGCCAGGAGGGTCACATAGCACCGAACTATTTCAGTCCAAAGAAAGGAGCATGTTTCACCTGCGGTTCGAAGAAGCATATGGCTCGTGATTGTCCTAAAAAGACAGCGGGAAGTGCAAGTGGAGGAAAAGGAAACAACGGTGGTGTTGCATTGACTATCACTGGACCAACACAGTCAAGCCGACCTACTGCGAGGACTTTCAATATCCGTGCAGGATGTTGTGCAGTCTAAGGATGTGGTGTCAAGTATCATTCTGATTAATGGCATTAATGCTTATGTGTTATTTGATTCGGGTGCTACTTGTTCATTTATATCTGATGAATTTGCTCAGAACTTAGATTTGCCTCAAGAAGAATTAGATTTCCCTTTAAACATAGAGATTGCGAATAGGGAGGTGATTCCTGTTAGATACATATATAAGAATTGTAGAGTGGTTATAAAGGGTTATGAGATGATGGTAGATTTAATACCAATTAAACTTGGGGAGTTTGATGTTATACTAGGAATGAATTGGGTATTCAATTACGGAGCAGTAATTGATTGCTAAAGGAAATGTGTTAACCTTATGACTCCGTCAAAGGTAGTGTTTTATGGCAGTAAGTCACCTCGAAAAGCAAGTTATCTGACGGTGATGCAAGATAAGAAGTTGTTGAGACAAGGATGTGTAGGATACTTAGCCTACATAGTCAATACACTGAAAAAGAGTACGAAGTTAGAAGAGATACCGGTCATAAGAGATTTTGCAGATGTATTTCCAGACAATTTACCTGGACTTCCGCCTGATCGAGAAATTGAGTTCGTGATTGACTTACATCCAGGAACGGCCCCGATATCTAAAGAACTAGACAGAATGGCCCCAGTAGAGATGAAAGAGTTGATGGTGCAGTTGTAAGAATTGGTTGATAAGAAGTATATCCAGCCGAGTGTATCGCCATGGGGAGCACCGGTGTTGTTTGTTAAGAAGAAAGATGGATCGATGTGGCTCTGCATTGACTACCGAGAATTGAATAAGGTCACTATCAAAAATAAGTATCCGTTACCAAGAATCGATGACTTGTTCGATCATCTGAAGGAGGCAAGATATTTCTCAAAAATAGACTTGAGGAGTGGTTATCATCAATTAAAGGTTAGTCCGAAGGATGTATCGAAAATAACGTTCAGAACTCGGTATGGTCATTACGAGTTTCTGGTTATGTCCTTTGGTTTAACAAATGCACCTGCAGAACTCATGGATTTGATGAACAGGCTGTTTAAACCATTCTTAGACAAATTTTTGGTGGTGTTTATTGATGATATATTATTGTGTTCCAAGACTAAGGAGGAACATGTTGAACACTTAAAGAGTGACGTTAGAGACATTGAGGAAAGAGAAGTTGTGATAACCCGAGAATTTAGACAATTTTATAAAATCTTAAAAGATTGAATAGAGGTTAAATAATAAACCTAGACAGAAAATAAGTGTATGTATTTGACATTTTTGGGAATAAATTTTGTGAATTTAAAGACTTTTGGTGAAGGTTTACAGTGTTAAGAATATCTGTGTATGTGGTCATATATGTGTGCAGTATGTGGTTAAGGGTCAAGGGTTGACCGGATAAACTATATCAGTCATAAACCCTAATAATATACTAAGAGCCTCGACGTTCAGTTAGAAACCCTATTACCGGCTATGAAAACCCTAATTTTAGTTCCGGGAATCCGTAACCCTAATTTGGAATATTAAAACCTTAATTGGGAAGCTTGAAGACAAGTATAAAGTTTCTATGTTATTAATTGAAAGTATAATTAGGGATAACCCTAATTGATTAATTAGAAAGCCCTAATTTCTAATGTTGGAAACCCTAATGTATAATTAGAGAAGACCTAATTGGTAATTCAGTGATTTAAATGTTAATTAGAAAACATTAATCCTATTTAAAAGCCCTAATGTGATTAGGGAACCTTAAAATAATTAGGAAATCCTAATTATAAATTAGAAACCTTAATCTATATTTTAAAACCTAATTAGTAAATACTAGAATGTAAACTTGTGTAACTTTAGGGTCAAACCCTAAGGGTCAAACCCTAAGGGCTAAAACCTAATGATTGTGAGAAGTTACCAAGTTACCATTCACTTTATAAGCCAAATGACCAAACTACCCTTTTTTATTATTTTAATAAGGTGGAGTGTAGATCTAGTGTGAGACCCCGAATTTTATGAAATAAAAGTATTCAATTTTTCTATTTTGGTAAATAGTTAAATTGATAAAAGTTTAAAGTTAAGGGTAACATTTGAAAAAATTTCAAAGTAAGCAAGTTGTCATAAAATAATCGGTGGTAAAATACGCGTGGTTGCATAGTAGCACACGGTATTGATTATTAATGCTTACGTGAGAAGTCACTCAGTTTGATTCAATTATTGTCAATATTTTATATATTATTAAATCAATAATTGAGACTATACAGTTATTCATATTATTATTTGCATAATTAACAATGTCTAGAAGTTCTATCAAGGAGAGGTTTGGTCACCTAATTGCGCGCCAATAAGGAGAAATCTTTATTGGAAAGCCCCCTCTTTCTTGGGAACGAACTGGTTGTTAATATTGCGAGTTATAATAATAGTGAATAAATGTTATTAAAAATCGAATTTGAGTTCGGAGTTGAATTTGGAGACGCGGACGTGATATTTGAGTCCAGAACGATGAAATTAGTAAGAATAGAATATAAACACAAAATTTTTCGGGGTTGACTTTTTGGTCAAAAAGTCAATAGTTGACTTTTTCAGAAAAAGTCAAACTTCAAAAATGAAATTGCTGAGAAAAATATTTCCATTGTGTTGGGATTATTGGTGTTAGTGGAAATCGACATTTATTTCGATAGTAATTGATGTCCTGAAGTTATATTAACCAACCGGGTAATTATCGGGTAAATGAGCAATTAATTGCTATTAATTCACATGCTATTAACTATTTGTTCACATGTGTTTACTATTGATTCACATTCTGGTACTATTAGGGGAGGTGGTGCAAGATTGATAATACTTGCATGACTAAGTTAAAAATGGAGGTATAGTTGTAGGTATTATACTATAATTAATTTTTTCACATGTTTAGAACTATTGAGTCACATGATTTACTATAGAGTCACATGATTTTACTATTGATTCACATGATTTACTATTAGGGGAGTTGGTGCAAGATTGATAATACTTGCAGGACTAAATTAAAAATTAAGAAAAAGAGGAAGGTATTATCTTTGTAATATTTGAGCCCCAAAACGTAAATTATCGAAACTATATTTTCCTATAAATAGAAGCTCATTCTTCCTTCATTTCTCACCAATTCACTAAAGCTATAGAGCAATTATTATAGAGAGAAAGAAGAAGAGAAGTCTGCTACCTCACTATTCTAATATCCAGTTTTCTTCTAAAGTAAGGGGTATTATTCTTTCGTATTCATGAAGAGAGTTATTTTCTTTCAATACTGTAAGTGTTGTTATTCCATTCTTTATTATTATGTTGGAATAACTCACAATGAAATACCGCATACATGGTGAAATTCTTCATTATTCCATTCTTTATTATTTTGTTGGAATAACTCGTCTGCGTATGGTCTATCGCATGCACGTAAATTTTGTTGTTATTCCATTCTTTATTATTACATTTGGAACATCCTCATGCATGCGGGATTACGCATGACCGGTTCCATTCTTTATTATTTTGTTGGAACATCCTGTCTATGCGGATTACGCATGACCTGGTTCCATTCTTTATTATTTTGTTGGAATATCCTGTCTATGCGGATTACGCTAGACTTGGTTCCATTCTTTATTATTCTGTTGGAATAACATGTCTGTGCGGTCTATCGCATGTATGGTGAATTCTTTGTTATTCCATTCTTTATTATTCTATTGGAATATCCTGTCTGTGCGAATTACACATGACCTGGTTCCGTTATTTATTATTATGTTGGAATAACCTGTCTATGTGGATTACCGCATGCACGGTGAATGATCCTTTGTATTCACTCCTTATTAAATTGTGAAAATGATCTGTTTACGTGGATTACCGCATGGCGGGTAAAAATCCATTTGCAGTTTCGTAATTTTTCTGACCCTCAAAAATTCTGGAAAAATTTGAAATGATAATTTGATGAGTTTTCTATATTATGTCCAAAGATGGAGATTTTTGGAAGTATAGATTAAGAGTTATGGATTTTATGAGAAAAAGATTATTTTAAAAATAAACCCTTATAACTCCTTGTGGTTAACTCCAAAATTAGTGAAATTTTTATTGGAAGTACATATATATAACAGGAGTATACCTTGTAAATTTTGGAATTTTTGGACAAAAGTATAATTTATGATAAATGTCTAAATATTCGGCAGTTTTGGCCATATGAAAAATAGTAAATGAATTTTAAAAATTCTGAGAAAAATATATGTTCAATATGGGACTATATTCTGTTAAATCCCAGAAAAGAAATATTTTTGGGACTGATTTGACATTTTCCATGAAAATGAACTAGTTATGAGTAAATGAATTAAATATGTTATGTGAAGTAACAAAATTGGAAAATACGATGATATGGCTTGGGAATCCTATATAGGGTATATGCATATTTTTTATGAGGAATTTGATCATTGGTGATGAAATCTTATGACTGGCATTTTTGAATGATTAAAAGCATTATTTGGTAAAATGTGAACAATTGAAATAAATTATTTATAAGTTTAACAAGTGATTAAAATATTGTTATAATATTCATAATATTAGATTATGAATTTATTAAGTGATTGATAATATTTGGATAAATTTAAAGTCTTTAATATTTATCCTTATTTTCGTTTGATTAATGCTTATATCATTGTCATCATCCTCATGCTTATATTATGATGAAAGTCATCTTTGGCTTACGGACATAGATGGACTTGGTATGATTATGACCCGGGATCATTCGGTATAATCATGACCTTTAATGTTATAAATGATGTGGTAAAATTCCTCAGTGGCCTGTAGTGCATTGATGGACAATTTTTGGTATGATTATGACCAAGGATTATTCGGTATAGTCATGACCATTGATGATTTAATGAATATCCTTGGCCCATCTTTGCGAGGATGATTCGATGATGTGGTTTATTTATTAAGCTGAGTCTCAGCGATAAAAATTGATGAAAATATTTTAAAACATAGAATATAGTAGATATCATGCTCTATTTGACTCTTCTAATGGATTGCTTATTCCGCTGCAGTTAAACTTGATGTCTATTGTATTTTATCGGTTTAATATTGTTGAAGGCTAATGATAATTTATTCTCGCATTATCTTAGTCATAATATTTCTTCTTTGGGCTAGTTGAGCTCACCTTCTTTCTTTCATTGTTCTCTTCAGGAAATGAGAATATAGCTAGGACGAGTCGGGGAACGGATTGACGGTCCAGATGATAGCATTAGTAGTCCTCACTATTCTATGGAATAGTGTGATACTAATTATAATGAGGACTCCATTGAGTGTGGATATTGTCTAGATGACAATATTCTTGTTTAAACTATCAGCTATGTTTTGTCGTATTTTACACGACTGTTGTATAATTAAGTTGTATTTGAATTTATGTAGTGTGTATTTGGCAACTCAAGATGGGTGATGTATACCTGTTTTGGGGGCGTCACATCTAGCCCTAGTATGGAGTTGGTGACCAACTCTAGCTAGCCACATGGTCTAGTAAGCAACTTTAATCATTCAACTTGTTAGCAAAAATATTGAATCATATCTATTATATAGATCTAAGAGAGAGAAAATGTGCACTTTCATTTTCATTTTTCTCCAAGCCCATTCTCTCTCTTCAACTTCGAAATTTAGAGTGAGAGAGTGAGATAAGATGAGCCAATATCAGTTCTTAGCTTAACAAGATCAGAACTCAATGATCGGAATCTAGATCAAGCTTTAAAAGAGGTATAAACCCTAAATTTTAGAAATCGTGTGATCTTATGTTATTTGTTATGTTTTGTTGTTTAAAGTTGTGTTAGAGGGTGTTTATCAGTGATCTGGGTTGTTAAATCCCAGATCCATAACATCAAAGTACTCAAAATTTGAGTTTTTAGAAATCTAGAAATCTAGAAAAATATGGCCTGACAGTCATATGTCAGAGGCTTTATATCTGTGTGTGTTTGATGTTTGGTGTACTTTATGTTATAGATATGTTCTTTGATGTTAGGGCTTTAATCTGAGACTTGAATCAACCTCATAGCATGTCTAGATTTCAAGTTATGATCGATCAAAGGTGTTAATTTGAAACAAAAGTGGTTTTTCAAGGCCCAGATTTCCGAAAACTCGACAACCATTTTCTGGGCTTCAGATCTTGCTTCTGTTAAATGTTATAGCCATGTTGTTGTTTTACAGTTTTTGTGTGACATGTAGGCTTCATATTGATGTATATAGAAACCCCAGATCATTAGCAGAATTGTAGATAATCTTGGTCAAACTAGGTTGACCGAAATGGCTCATGAAGGTTTTCTGGAAAACCCAGATCTTCATCAGCCGAAATTTCTGACATAGTTTGACTAGCATGGATCTTGCATGTGTTATGATGTTATACTGAAATGATAGCATGTTATTGTACCCTGACACTTCTACTACACATTTGAAGTCATAGATCACATAAATCATTCCTAGAATCAAAGATATAAGGCCACCAAGTAGGTACCTTCGCACTGCTTGAGTTTCTGGAAAACCCAGAGACTCAAGAACAGCGTCTGACAGGTTTTTGAAGACTTAGATATCTATGATCTGATGTTGTATGGCCATGGAACAAGTTGGTAACTCTAGTATTACATTAGTACTTCAGTTCTAACCAAATTAGAAGCCCAGAAAACATAATGATCATAGATTAATAGCTGGTCAAACTCACTAACTCGAACTCTGACATGATGTTCTGGGCAGCTCAAGAACACCTATATGCGATGTTACGTAGTTCTAGGGCCCTTTAGTGACAGCTTTATTTATGAAAATTAATTATTTTATTTATTAAATAGATAAAATGGTTTTAATTATTAAAATACATAATAAATTTCTAAAAAATTATTTTAAAGCTCGAAAATCAGTTTTTAATTATTTAGAGTATATTTCATAAATATTTAATATTTTTAGAATATAAATGGTATTTAATTTATTTAATTATAATATTAAATAAATTATTTTAAAATGATTTTAATACTTTAAAAATCATGAAAAATTATATTATGGTATAAGAAAATATTTTAAGTTATTTTTAATGACTTTTAATATTTTGTGATGAAATTCATTAATAAATTAATATTAATGGTAATTAGTTTATTTAATAAATGTATTAAATAAATTATGGAAAAATAGAATTAATGCTTTAAAAATTATATAAAAATAATTTAAGTGTTATAAAAATATTTTAAGTTATAAAATATAACTTTTGATATTTTGTCATAAAAAATATTAATATTTTAATATTAATGGTAGATAATTAATAAAGGTTTTAATTACTTTAAAATCATTTAATGGTAATAAAAAGTATTAAAAAATACTTTGAGATATTATAAATATATTATAATATTATATTAAGGATTTCATTAATATTTAATATTAAATAAATATTAATGATAATGGAATTATGTGGTATTTAAATTATATAAATATGTTATTAATGATTGAAAAATCATGATAAATAGTAATAATTACTTGAAAATTATTATGAGCTTATGGAAAATTATTTTGACTGATTTATAAATTATCTAAGATAATTGTTAAGTGTTTAGACAGAGTTTAATTAAACTTAAACTCGATATTTGTTCGACTAGACCGTCGGGATGATAGAATTGTGTCAGTTTCAAATCGAACTAAAATAGTCTGACTTGATGTTAAGTTTTATGTGCTGTACAGACTGATATGATTATGTGGTAATGTGTTTAGGTTATTTTATACTGTGATAATATTATTCTAATATTTGAAGATCGGTATTATCTATATTAGGTCTTCGGATAAAGCTAAGTTATATTTCGTAACGGTAATCAACGGAACATGCAAGTTCTTCTTAAGTCTACTAAGAGTTGTTTCATTCAGATATGCTTATGGTTAATCATTACTGATTGCCATGTAGAATTGTACTTTGTACATCTTGTATGTATAAGTCAGGTATGAAAGGCTGATCAGCTTCATTACCATTCGGTTCGAGATATATTTGTTCATGTTTAATACTTGTTCAAATCAAAGTTTGTTCGTCTTTAATTCACAACTACATTGTTGAATTATAGCCAAATTTTATTATTTAGACTCTTTTAATCATGATATATCCTTAATTAAAATTTAAACTTGTTAGGCAACTTTCATGCTCACCCTTGCTATATCATGATAAAACATTGCAGATTAAGGCGAATGCTTCAGATATATGGAAAAGTTAAAGCCAAGTTCAGCTTGGGACTATGTGTGCAGCTAGATTCGTAATAGTAATTTATTATAATAATATTGTATGTTAGATAGGATAATGAATTGTTTATAAGTTATGGTTACTCGACCTTGGGGATAGTGTATAATGTTTAATGTATAAACAATTTATGTTTATATCTTCCACAATAGATAGAAATAGTGCACCAGATCCGTGGTGATTTAGGATCCGGATTTGGGGGCGCTACAGAAGTTGTATGCTAAATTCTCAAAATATGAGTTTTGGTTAAAACGTGTACAGTTTCTTGGACACGTTATTGATAAGGACGGAATTTCGGTAGACCCATCAAAGGTTGAAGCTGTAATAAACTGGGATCAGCTGAAGACATCATCAGAAGTAAGAAGTTTCTTGGTATAGGCAGGTTACTACAGGCGTTTTATTCAAGACTTTTCCAAAATCGCGACTATGTTGATGAATTTAACTAGGAAGGCGGTTAAGTTTGTCTGGACGGAGAAGTGTGAGGAAAGTTTTCGAGAATTAAAGAAGAGGTTGAGTTTAGCACATGTGTTATCATTGCCTGATGATACAGGGAATTTTGTGGTGTATAGTGATGCATCGCATAAAGGACTAGGTTGTGTGTTTATGCAAAATGGCAAAGTTATTGTGTATGCATCATGTCAATTGAAAGATTATGAGAAAGTGTATCCGACTCATGACCTAGAGTTGGCTGTGGTGGTATTTTCCCTGAAGATTTGGAGACATTATCTTTATGGAGAGAGGTGTGAGATATATACCGACCATAAAAGTCTAAAGTATATCTTTACACAGAAAGATTTGAATATGCGACAGAGAAGATGGTTGAAGTTGATTAAGGATTATGACTGTGAGATTTTCTATCATCCCGGAAAGGCAAATGTTGTTCTTGATGCCTTAAGTAAAAAGGGACGGGAGAAGTTAATGATGTTGACTGCTCAAGAGAAGCTAGTATCAGAAATGGCAAAGATGGAGTTAGAAATTAAATATCCTCGATGAATCGCATTTAAAAAATTATTCCAGATGGGAAACGGTTCAACGTTGGTAGATAAGGTGAAGAATGCACAAATTCAGGATGAGAACTATACAGAGATAAAAAGAAAAGTATCAAAAGGTGAGGAAAACAAATTTAAAATCGATTCGGAAGGGTTACTTTGATTCGAAGGAAGAATTTGGGTACCACCAATACCGGAAGTTAGAGAGGAAATTTTAAGCGAGGCCCATAACTCACGATATTTGATTCCCCTGGAAGTACAAAAATGTATCAGGACTTTAGACATTATTTTTAGTGGCCAAATATGAAGAATGACGTGGCTGAGTGTGTGGCGAAATGCTTAATGTGTCAAAAAGTTAAAGCTGAGCATTAAAGGCCAAGCGAATTATTGAAACCGTTGGAGATACCGGAATGGAAATGGAGCATATCACAATAGACTTTGTGGTAGGTCTTCCAACGACCCAGCAAGGTTACGACGCCATCTGGGTGATTGTCAATCGATTGACAAAGTCGGGACACTTTTTACCAATCAAGATTAGATTTAACCTAGATAGGTTGGCAAACTGTACGTGAAGAAAATTGTTTCAAGACACGGTGTACCGGTGTCCATTGTATCAGACAGAGATCCACATTTCACATCAAATTTCTAGAAATGGCTAAAGGAGTGCTTGGGAACACAGTTGAGAATGAGCACATTGTACCATCCTCAAATCGACGGACAGAGTGAGAGGACCATCCAGACACTAGAGGATATGCTCAGAGCATGTATTATGGATTTCAAGGGAAATTGGGATAACCATCTACCATTGGTTGAATTTGCTTATAATAATAGTTATCACGCGAGTATTGGCATGACGCTTTACGAAGCGTTATACGGCAGGAAATGCAGAACTCTGTTATGCCAAGATGAGGTAGGTGAACATCAGTTATTGGGTCCAGAATTGGTAAAACAAACTGTCAAAATCATCAAGGTGATTCGAGCAAGATTGGTAGTTGCAAAAGATAGACAGAAGAAATATGCCGATCAACACCGACAAAATCGGGAATTCGATGTCGGAAGTTTTGTTTTCTTAAAAGTGTCTCCGTGGAAGGGGAAAATTTGGTTTGGCAAAAAGGGGAAATTAAGTCCTAGGTTTATAAGACGTTTTGAAGTGCTTTGACGAGTTGGTGAAGTGGCGTACGAGGTAGCTTTATCTCCAAAATTAGAACATATTCATAACATTTTTCATGTCTCGGTATTGAGGCCATATAAGCTTAATTATAAGCATGTTATAGAGTATGAGCCCTTACAGTTTGAGAAAGACTTGTCATATGAAAGAGCAAGTACTAAGGAATAAAGTGATACCTTCTGTTAAGGTAATCTGGAGAAACCACAATGCTGAAGAAGCTACGTGAGAACTTGAAGATGTTATGATGAGAAATTATCCTCAGTTATTTGTTTAATCTTGTATAACAATTCTGAGGATAGAATATTGTTAAGGAGGGAAAAATGTAATGAATAGATTTATCGAGTCGTGATTCTGGGGACAGAATCCTTTTAAGGAAGGAAGGATGCAACGATCGAGAATTTTGTAATTAATCTTAAATATTTATTGAATTAAATAAATATTTTAATTTATTTATTTATTGAGATAAATAAATAATTCATGAAATTGTGGTATAATAATTTAGTTAAGTGTGTATGTTAACTAAATTAAAATAATGGTAATTTTATTATTTGAAGATTTAATTTAAGGAGATAATTAAATTAAATGAATTGTTTAATATTTAAGAAAATAATTAAGTTAAATAAAATAATGTTCTAGTCTAATTTAATAATTAAATTAGATATATAATGATTTATTAAGTATAATGTATAATTATAATGAAAATTATAATTATAATTATTATAATTATGATTGTAAAGACATAAAATGAATTAAATAAAAATGTGACAAAAGTAACTATATAATATAAGTGTTATATAAATAAATTAAAAAGGAGGGAATTTGTGTGTAGCCAAACATGGCCTTATGGCCTTTGGCATAACGTAACCGTAGGCGCTTTTTTTTTAACTGAACGGTACGTGGGTGAAAGGCCATATCAGTTTGTTTTATGCGTGATATCCTAAAGCTAAGAGAGAAAACAGAGTGTGAGAGATAACACAGTGGTGAGAGAGAAATCTCTATGATTTTGTTAAGAAGAATGAGAAGAATTTCTAGAACTTTGTTTACATCAAGAACTAAAGGTATACTTTACTCCTAATGTTCATGTTTTGAGTTTTCAATGATTATTTTCTGTAAATTACTAAGTCACGTTGGATTGATATATATATATATATATATATATATATATATATATATATATATGGTGTTATAATTTTGTTAATCATCATATATGAGTGATATTTGATGATCAAAAACATGAAAATTGGATTGTAGGAAGAAAAGTAAATAATAGTGTATGTTTATGTAAAATGGCTGGTTTAAGTACAAAATTTGATGTCCAATACTTGATATAACCTGTAAATTGATGTTAGATTGTGCTACTACATCAAGAAACAAAAACAACGTAGTTTGAATAGTGTCAATCGGTTAAGAAACGAAGTTGTGGCAATCAAATTCGCTAAAAGTGTTAAAAGTTAAGAAATTGGAAAAAAATATGATTTTTGATCCTTTAAAGTTGATTATAAATAATTTTATGTTGTTAGAATTATGAATTTCATGCTTATTGATGTTATTACAAGATTTTAGTTGTTAGGTTCTATGAGTTTCTGTGGAAATTGGAATAAATTGGAGTGTTAGTACAAAAGCAGTGAAAGTCGCTGCTGCGCTTTCTTTACTAGCGTCTTGGCCATTTGCACTATTACTACGTGCAAAAAGCAGTAGTCATGTGCCATTGGTCTTCTGAGATTTTTCACCAAATAAGTCTGTACGTGCAAGCAAGGCTTGAAGCAAATAAGCATTTCGCCTCTGCTCGTATCGCAAGTGAGTTCTGATTATTTGTAGACTATAATACAAGGACCTAATCTAGTTTGGCATGCATCATAAAGATGTTAAATCATAACATGATATACAACAACAGATTATATAATGAAATACTAAATGTGAAGATTATTAGTTATCACTTAAACAAGTTGTGTAATGAATAAAAATTGATGTTTACAAGATTTGGAGGTGAATGATAAAGTTTATATTAAGCGATAGTGAGATTTCAGATTCGTAAGGATGGTTAACCAATATGGTTAGACATTAAGTTAAGGGTTATGGCTTAAATGGTGGGTTAAACCTATAAAGCTAATGTTAATACAACTAATTGGTATTGCGATTTCAATGGTATGTGTAAGGTAATTGGCGAACGTTATTATACTTGTGTAGCTTACACACGAGACAAGTTCCTTAATGTCATTCTCTTAATAATGAATGCAAGTTTTATAATTCCGTTATCTTGGGATTGTCAAGCAAGCTTTCTAGTCCTAAATTATCATTATGCAAATCCTATATTAAAGTTGAGCAAGCCTATTGATTCTATCTTGTGTATGGTTGTACAAGCTCTAGTAATCTAATTTGTTACATCGAGCAAGTTTGGCTTTCCTATTTCTCGTTATTGTTATTCAAAGCATATGTTGTTTTAATACATTGATTCAAATGAGATTATTCTAACTCTTTTGAATGTCGTACTTTGCATGTATATCATGTCTACTCAATTGTATATTGTTGTTATTCGATCTTTGACTTAAATAACATTATCCAATTCTATATTATTATGTAGAACCTTCAAATATCAAGAAAACTGTGACACCCCCAAATCTAGATACTTCATTCCCACAAGATTTGGTGCTCACTATCCATACATTCATACTATCTGCCAAATAAAATACTATTTAAACCATAATCCTCCCTTTAAATAGGGTTACATCATTAAATTCAAAAACATCCCAGGTTATCTAACCTTTAAACATCATTCAAGTGCGGAAATAAATAATTACATTACATCATTACTAAAAAGTCTATGATCATCACAATAAATGAAATAACAAGTCTGCATCACTTGTACATTTTTCCCTTTTCCTTTGCTAGTTGAAGGCTCATCTACCTTCTCAACTTTAGCTGCAATGAGTATATAAATATGCAAGAGTGAGCAAAACAATTGATCACTGGATATAACAATGAATCAACAGGAGAATAACAATAATAACTGTCAACGAATAGGCTCATCAAAACTGGATAGTACTCTAACAATGATAATCAAAAACTGGAGTCCAAAATATGGAATATATCTAATTGAGGGTCATAAGACCATGAACTATATCCACAGTTGCGAGTAATCTTTCAACTCCAACTTTAACAGTCATAAGACTATAAGGACTCCTCGTACTTAGGGGGATCAGCCCTTCATATAATGTATTGTGCACAAACATTTCAACGCTAAGCGTAAATTATCCCCTATTAATAATAGGGTTGTTCATCTCAGTATTTAGAATACAAGTCCGCACCAAAGAAAGTTTGGTTTGGATAAGCTTTCAAGGGTAATTTGAAGTTTAACGAACATCAACTAGAGGACTAGTTGAATCAATAGTGTTTGATAACACAACAGTTGTTTAATAACAACATAACATAGAACAATTAAGAATCATAGTGAACTGATTATACATATTAAACTCATGCTTGAAATAACTATAGAGCATAAGTATTCAGCAAAATAAATAAAATGGTTAACCTTTGCTTGAACAGTAAATAATCTAAGGTTAGAGTCTTATAACATTAGAAATGAAATCACTGAACGTATATTAACTGATAGCAAGCTGAAAACTAAAAACTTGCCCAACATGGTATTAACTCATGCAAAAAATTAAAACAGTTCAATAATAGAGACGAGAGTTTAAAAACTACGTTCATTATACAATAATAGAACTTAAGAAACTTTCTTAACTATAAACAAGTTAGAATGAATCAATTAAATGAGAATTTCAAATAACATTAGAGTTAAAGTTTGCTCGAATGAATTTTAGGAACAATTAACTTATTCAATAACAGTTAAGATAAAAAGCTTGCTCAATTAAAAGAATAAAGTTACACAATGTAATAATAGAACTAACTCAACGAAAGTGTAGAGTTAGAAAACTTTCTCAATGTAAAAAGATAGGGTTTAGAAACTTGCCTTGAGCGTAAGCTATAAAATTAAACTCAAGATCACCTACACATAATTTTAGAACCACAATACCTATTTGATATGCTAACATTCACGTTCCATCATAACACGCATTTCTAGTTAGGCTTGTTAATTTAGCACAAGTCTTATATTACCATAAACGTTTCTGAATTATCCAAGTGTTATCCTCACAACACTTAACAAAGTTATATCATAACACGTTCATAGCTTAATCATTTGAGACTTTGAAATTACTAACCACCATTCCCTATGTTGTGTTAACCTTAACATTACACATTTGACATGCTAGCATAATTTCAGACCATATTATGTTACTATCCTAAGTCTGCAGTAACAGCAGAAGCCAGAATCTCAAACTAGGGTATGGCACAGCTGCGTCATACAAAGGCCTAGGGCCCAGGCGTAGTCTAAGCCATTTTTTTTTGCTTGCACCTTGGCAACTATCTTGCAAGTGCTTCAGACAGACGCACAGAAGGCTAATGAGCGATGAACAAAGAGTCTTTTAGCCCAACAAACACAAATTTCACCCACCAAACAGTGATATCAACATGTACAATTGATACAAAACTATTATAAACATGTTTGTTAACATTTTCAACCAATTAGAACACTTTAACATCAACTATACTAGTTTAATTTCTCAAATATCATGTTTTTCATATAAAACTCATTTTTTGATATTCATCCCTAAAAATCATCACTGTAATCTCTATACTTGTCCAAATCACTTCATTCAAATTACCTTATACTCGTTTCTTAATGAACTACCATATACAAGACTCAATTTACAGTTTAACATATGAATTGGCCATCAAAATTGATAATTACCCAAGGCATATGCAAAAAATACATATACTGACATTATTTCTATTATTAAAACAAAATTAGCCTATAATTTCATGCTTATATACAAACTAAAACTTCACCAACATGAATAATAACCACAAGTCATTTATATAACAACAATTCAAACTATGAAATTCACAGAACATGCAATTTTGTCGTAATTCACATATGTAGACATATATATATATATATATTAAGGTTGTATAAGAAGTACCCTCAAATTGCTTGCAAATTCTTTTTGTTAAACACTGCAAACGCTCTAAAATCCTTCTCTCTCAAATTCTCTCAACTCCCACAAAACTCAGTATTCTCTAGGCTAGCAAACTAAGTTATGCGCAAAAACCAACTGAGTAGTAAGCGTAAACAAAAGAAACTGATATGGCCTTAATAGCTATCATCAGTTACTAACGTATATACCATAAATATATTATTTTTATTATTTTATTTATTTTATTTATATTATTTATTTTATTTAAATTCAAAAATTAAAAATTCAAAAGCCATAAGGCTTTGTTTGGCAAAACCCTTTAATTTTTAAAGAATTAATATATTAAGTCTTGTTTGGCAAAAAAACTAAATTAAACCCTTTTTAATTTATTTTAATAAACACTTTAGTTTATAAATTATAATCACATATTATTTATTTGGATCTCCATATCCAATGTTAACCAATTAAATTAATCACATACTATATTTTAATTAAATATACCATTGTAGCAAATATTACCAAAATTATAATTTTCATTATAACTTTATTTAATAATTTAATACACCATCTAAATTATTAAATCAAAACAACAATATCACATCTCATGTTATTTTACAGACTCTCCAAATTATAAATTAATTTAATTTAGAAAATTCTCTAATAAATTTAGATTCATCAACCATCACATCAATAAAATATTTATTTAACAATAAACACCTCGAATAATATTTATATAACTCAATAAATATTTAAATTACAATTTGAAATTTCGGATCGATACATCCTTCCCTCCTTACGAGGATTCTGTCCCCAGAATCATAATTCAAACAATCAAATCGTCACATTCTCCCCTACTTACAAAGATTCTGTCTCCAGAATCGAAAACACAGACTAAACAAATAACTCAGGGTAATTCTTCATCATATCAGCTTCGAGTTCCCACGTAGCCTCTTCGACATTGTGGTTCCACCATATCACCTTCACAGAAGGTATCACTTTATTCCTGAGCATTTGTTCTTTCCTGTCGACTATCTGGATAGGAATCTCTCCGTAAGACAAATTTTTACTGAACTACAACGGTTCATACTCGATCACATGCTTGTAATCGGGATTATATAGTCGTAACACCGACACATGAAAAACATTGTGCACATGCTCTAATTCTGGAGGTAAAGCTACCCCATAAGCCACCCCTCCCACTCTTCGTAGAATCTCGAAAGGTCCAATAAACCTTGGGCTGAGCTTTCCTTTCTTGCCAAAATGAATTTTTCCCTTCCAAGGAGAAACTTTCAGGAACACGAAACTTCTTGCTTCAAACTCACGACTCTACCTGTGTTGATCAACATACTTTTTCTGTCGATCTTGAGCAGCTACCAGTCTTGCTCTGATGAGTTTGACAACATCGTTGATCTCATTGCATACAGATTCTGGGCCTAACAGTTGACGTTCACCAACTTCATCTCAGCATAGTGGAGTTTTGCACTTCTTGCCGTATAACGCTTCGTATGGCGGCATACCAATGCTTGCATGGTAACTATTCTTGTATGCAAATTCCACCAACGGTAGATGATCATCCCAATTTCCATTGAAATCCATTATGTATGCTCTAAGCGTATCTTCTAACGTCTGGATCGTTCGTTCTCTTTGCCCATCTATTTGTGGATGATATGTTGTACTCATCTTCAGTTACGTTCCCATGCATTCTTGTAGTCTCTTCCAAAAATTTGATGTGAACCTCAGGTCTCGATCTGACACAATTGACACTGGAACTCCATGTCTTGAAACGATCTCTTTAACGTATAGCTTCGCCAGCTGATCAAGATTAAATCTAATCTTTATTGGCAAAAAGTGTGCAGATTTTGTTAATCTGTCCACTATCACCCATATCACATCGTAACCTTTCTGAGTCATTGGAAGACCTACCACAAAATCCATTGGGATATGCTCCCACTTCCATTCTGGTATCTCCAACGGTTGAAGTAATCTGCTTGGTCGTTGATGCTCGGCCTTCACTTTCTGACATGTCAAGCACTTTGCAATGCATTCTGCAAAATCTCTTTTCATGTTCGGCCACCAAAAATGACGCCGCAAATCTTGATACATTTTCCTACTTCCTGGATGAATCGAATATCTTGAGCTATGAGCTTCTGTCAAGATTTCTTCTTTAATATCCTGTACTGCTGGAACCCAAATTCGTCCCTCGAATCTTAGCATTCCCTTAGTATAGACCTTGTACTTCACTTCTTTACCCTCGCCCACGTTTTCCTTTATTTTCTTGCATTCTTCATCCTGTAGCTGCGTGTTCTTCACTTTGTCCACCGAAGTTGGACTAGCTTCTATCTGGAACAATTTTTCATCGGATTCTTCTGGAAATTTGATTTCCAGCTCTAACCTTGTCATTGCTGTAATAAGCTCCTCCTTATCTGTTAACAACATCAACTTTTCTCTTCCTTTCCTACTCAAGGCATCTGTAACCACATTAGCTTTGTCGGGATGATAAAAGATCTCACAATCGTAATCCTTTATTAATTCCATCCATCTCCTTTGCCGCATATTCAGGTCTTTCTGTGTGAAAATATACTTCAGACTTTTATGGTCTATATAGATCTCACATTTCTCTCCGTAGAGATAGTGTCTCCATATTTTCAGAGCAAACACAACTGTCGCCAACTCTAAATCATGAGTCAGATACCCTTTCTCGTAGTCTTTCAATTGCCTTGATGCATACATAATAACCTTACCATTATGCATAAGGACACAACCCAATCCTTTGTGTGAAGCATCACTATACACCACAAAGTTTCCTGTATTATCTGGTAATGACAACACAGGTGCCACACTTAACTTCTTCTTCAGTTCTTGAAAACGTTCCTCACACTTTTCCGTCCAAACAAATTTTACAGATTTTTTTGTCAAATTTGTCAACGGAGTAGTAATCTTGGAAAAATCTTGAATAAATCCTCTGTAATATCCTGCCAACCCTAAGAAACTTTTTACTTCTGATGGAGTTCTTGGTTGTTCCCAATTTATCACAGCTTCGACTTTTGATGGATCCACTGAAATCCCATCCTTATCAATTACATGCCCAAGAAATTGTACAAGTTCCAGCCAAAATTCACATTTAGAGAATTTCACGTACAACTTTTCCTTTCTTAGCGTCTCCAGCGTCAGACGTAAGTGTTCCACATGTTTCTCTTGAGTTTTAGAGTACACTAGAATATCATCGATAAATACCACCATAAACTTGTCTAAAAATTGTTTAAACACTCTGTTCATCAAATCCATGAACGCTGCAGGGGCATTTGTCAAACCAAAAGACATTACTAAAAATTTGTAATGTCCATACCGAGTTCGGAATGCCGTCTTCGGTACATCCTCCTTCCTTACTTTCAGTTGGTGATACCCACTTCTCAAATCTATTTTCAAGAAATATCTAGCACCTTTCAATTGATCAAACAAGTCATATATTCTTGGCAATGGATGCTTGTTCTTAATAGTGACTTTATTCAATTCCCTATAATCAATGCAAAGACGCATTGACCGATCCTTCTTCTTCACAAACAACACCGGTGCTCCCCACAGTGACACACTTGGCTGAATGTACTTCTTGTCTAACAGTTATTGCAGTTGCACCATTAGTTCTTTCATCTCCACCGGAGCCATTCTGTATGGGGCCTTCGATATAGGAGCGGTTCCTGGCGCTAAGTGGATCACTTACTCGATTTCTCGGTAAGGCGGAAGTCCTGGCAAATCCTCCGGAAACACGTCCACGAACTCCCTAACCACTGGAATTTCCTCCAATTTCACACCCTTCTCCTTTTGAGTATCGGCTATGTAAGCTAAATACCCTATACAGCCCTGACTCAATAACTTTTTGGCCTGCATTATCGTCAGACATTTCATTTGTCTAGGCGATTTGCTACCATGAAAAACTACCTTTGACGGAGTCGTAAGGTTTACACACTTCTTTTGGCAATCAATTATCGCTCCATAATTGAATAGCCATTCCATGCCCAAAATAACATCGAACTCTTCGAGTTTTATCAAGATTAAATCTATTTTCATAACATTCCCCTTAATGTTTGATAAGTGAGTTTTGTACCTACTTATTGAATACCAATTCACGCGAACTATGCTCATCTCAAGTACATTTTAGGGTGTTTTTAGTTGCATTCAATGTACTAAAAACTCCTTTTGGTGAAAAAGTTTAGGAAATGGCCTAATTTGGTGGTATTAATGACATGAGGCTAATGGATGCATGGCGTGAAGATCTAGTGGAGCAAGGAAACCAAGCATGACAAGGATGAATAGCATAACAATTCGATGGCAATGACAATCTGCGAACCGGACTCAAAAGCAAAAAGCAGCGAGTGCGGGCTGCAAGCCATGGCAGCATTAAAGCTTGAGGGCCGCGCTTGCATGCCACAAGCAATTGCTACCGGACAAACATTGCACACTACAAGTCGTATGCGCCTGAAAAACACTGCTTGGAGGAGCGGGCGCTGCGTCAATGATGCCTAGAGGCTATCTTGTTTTTATTTTAATTTTTAATTAAAAGGGTTGCAATGGAGAAAAATGATTACTGACTGGAGTCAGACATATCATTCATTACTTTTTACGTATTTTCATATTGGGAACTAGGGTTTACACTCTAAGGGAGATTCCAACGTAGAACGAAGTCTAAACTCCATCTTTTCTAATTCTTTGTGGGATTTCTAATCATTGTGGATAACTCTTGTTATTTTGCTGGATTTACATAAGGATTTGAACGTTAATATTGGATTATAATCAACAATTGGGTTTGATTATTTCTATCCCTTCATCTATCAATTGTTTGCTTATTAGTCATGTTTAGCTTTGATCCCATAATGGCTTTTGGTTCAGTCATGAACTAAACTCCATTATGGGATTCTAACGGATATTAATATGTAGTTTGGTTATATGCTTGATTGTTGGGGTTATTTTACATATCATGTGCGATTTCTATTATGATTGTTTTGCATGTATGAATGCTTGATCACCATTCATTTTCAGTACTTGTATGGAATTGACAATGAACATACGAGTATGGATTGTAATTATGATAGCATACGTATATGGGGTTGTTTTGTATGGCTTGTGTATTTTGTGAACCAGATAGACATATACTGTTTCACCGTATGAGTTAAAATAAGGACTTGTGCTTAAATTCAGTATGATTGCAATTTCACATAGACATATAGTGATTTTGGTTATATTGATGATTACATGGAGTCTATCGCTTGTAGATGTTGTGTAAGTAGGTCATAGTACATTGAAAAATGGCTATGACTCTATTAGTGCTCTTGACTACTTTTCTTTGATATGTGGACAATTCTTACATGATAGTGGTAATTAGATGAAGTATTAAATGAAGTTAGGATTCCATTATTTCCAGACTTGATTTATTATATTTTTATTCTTGTTTTAGTTGATATTTGCAATTAGAGTAATTCACAAATATAATCATTAGTTTAAGCATATAAGTATAGTGATTTAATTAATGCATAGTAATTTAAATTTGACAATTTTCTCTGTGGGATCAATACTCTACTTACTTTATATTACTTGTTAACACATGTATGCTTGCATGAGTTAGAGCTCATTTATCAGAACTGAAAAAGAGGCAACAAGTTTTTGGCGCTATTGCCGGGGAAAGGCGTTTTAATTTAAATAATTATCATCAATTTCAAGCTCTATTGTATGACTTAGACAATTCTGATCGTTTCTCATTTCTATTTTTGTTTTGTTTGTGGTTTCAGGTACTTGTAGATTTTTATGCACACGAGATCATCCAACTCAGAATTAACACCAGCGCAGGATAACATTAACGGAAGAGGTTGGAAAGCAAGTGTGCAGAGAAATTTACAAGCTCAGTTAGAGAGTACTACAGTTAGTATGGCAGAAGAACAGAGAATTTAGCAAAGAGAAGAGCACCGGGCTCTAAGGGACTATTCCATGCCAAATATAAATGGACTACAGTCTAGCATAGTCAGACCGGCGATAGCAGCCAATACTTTTGAGATTAAATCGGGCACTATTCATATGGTGCAGAATTCGGTACAGTTTGGGGGTGCTGCTACGGATGATCCGAATGAACACCTATTGAGTTTCATTGAGATTTGTGATACATTCAGGTACAACGGTGTGACGGATGATGTTATCGGACTTAGGCTATTCCCATTCTCATTGAGGGATAAGGTGAGGAGTTGGCTCCATTCTTTGTCGTCAGGGTCAATCACTACATTGGAGGACTTAGCACAGAAATTCTTAGCCAAGTTTTTGCCAATGGCTAAGACTGCAAAGATGAGGACAGCTATCTCTCAGTTTGAGCAACAACAGGGCGAGTCCTTATATGAAGCATGGGAGAGATATAAAGAGATGCTGAGGAAGTGTCCACATCACGGTATGCCAGATTGGATGTTGATCAACACATTTTACAATGGACTGGGATGGAAGTCGAGACCTATTATAGATGCAGCCGCGGGAGGGGCATTATGGGCCAAGAGCTATGAGGAGGCCTATACCCTCATTGAAACAATGGCTGCAAATTATTTTCAGAATCCTACAGCTCGGATGCCACAGCCTAAGGTTATAGGTGTGTTGGAGGTAGATGATATTACTCAGTTGTCGGCACAGATGGCAGCTATGACAAAGAAGATAGATACATTGGCAGAAAGCAGGATGAAAACAGTTGCCTTCGTATGTGAGATTTGTGTGGGGTCACACTCCACAGATCAGTGTGCTATCAGCTCGGAGTTGGTACAGTATGTGAGTAATTACAGGAAAGACCAAGGACAGTTTCAAAACACATACCACCCCAACAACCGAAATCATCCAAACTTCAGTTGGTCAAACAATCATGGGAATCAGCAGAATCAGTTTCAACCGAATCAACAATTTCAGTCACAACCGTCTCAACCACAGTTTACTCCAAAACCACCGTTTCCACCGGGATTTTCTCAACAACAACAATATCACACTCCAGCTGCACCACAGCCAGAAAAGAAATCAGAAATGGAGGAGATGATGTTGAAATACATGGCAAACACGGAGGTGATGATCAAAAGCCAAGCAGTGGCTATCAAGAATATGGAGACTCAAATGGGGCAGATAACGAGCATGCTTAACAATAGGCCCCAAGGTTCTTTGCCAATTAATACAGAGACAAATCTAAGAAGAGACGGGAAGGAGCAGTGTCAAGCGATCACATTGAGATCTGGGAAAGATCTTGCGAGGCCAGACGATCGTGCGTGCCGCATGATTTACTGAGGAGGTCATGCGGCCCGCGAAGCGAGCGAATGACTAATCGAGAAAGAAAACCTGGAAAATTCTGAAGTTCAGGAGGAAGAGAAAGTTAAAGCAGGTTCAGAGGAGAAGCTCAAGAGTTCAGTACCACCAATTCACCCTCAAGTACCATATCCGCAGAGATTGAATAAGTAGAGGGAAGATAAACAGTTCAGCAAGTTCTTGGAGGTATTTAAAAAGCTGCAGATTAACATACCTTTCGCTGAGGCATTGGAACAAATGCCAAATTATGCAAATTTTATGAAAGGTATATTGTCAAGGAAAAGAAGACTAGATGAGTTTGAGACAGTGGCCTTGATAGAGGAATGCAGTGCAATGCTTCAGCAGAAATTACCTCTAAAGCTGAAAGATCAAGGCAGTTTCACAGTTACATGTACGATCGGAAAGATAAACTTCGAAAAGTGTTTATGTGATCTTGGGGCAAGTATTAATCTGATGCCCTTGTCAGTGTTTAATCAGTTAGGATTGCCATCTCCAAGGCCGACAAACATTTCTTTTCAGCTAGCTGACAGATCCATCACGTATCCATGGGGAATTATTGAAGATGTATTGGTGAAAGTGGACAAATTTATCTTTCCAGCGAACTTTATCATCTTAAATTATGAGGAAGACAAGAGTATACCAATCATACTGAGGAGACCATTCTTAGCCACAGGAAGGACTTTGATAGACATACAGAAAGGGGAACTCACTATGCGTGTACATGATCAAGAGGTCACCTTCAATGTCTTCAAAGCCATGAAGTTCCCAGCAGATGAAGAGGACTGTTTCCTAGTTGATTGGGTGAATCGGGTTCTAAATGATGAAGTACAGAATTTGGTGGATTATGAACCTTTGAGGAATATCATTAATGAGAACTCAGATTTGGAGGACGAGGAATTCGATGAATTTGTGCAATATCTAGATACCACTCCACAATTCAGGAAATTCAGACCACCTGCTGAGCCATTGACAAAAGCTGGGGAAGCTTCAGTAAAGTTAGAGCCATCTCTTGAGACACCTCCAGAGCTGGAGTTAAAATCACTTCCAGAGCATCTCAGGTACGCATTTTTAAGTTCAGATTCGAAATTACCTATGATTATTGCTTCTGCACTAACATCTTTTCAGGAAGAAAAACTGCTACGAGTGCTTTGAGAGTTCAAATCAGCTATTGGATGGACCATAGCAGATATCAAAGGGATCAGCCCTTCATATTGCATGCACAAGATCCTGATAGAAGATGGTAGTAAGCCATCAGTTGAGCAACAAAGAAGGCTTAATCCGATAATGAAAGAAGTGGTCAAGAAAGAGGTACTGAAATTGTTAGATGTAGGAATAATTTATCCGATCTCAGACAGCTCATGGGTGAGCCCAATGCAGTGTGTTCTGAAAAAGGGTGGCATGACAGTTGTGACTAATGAGAATAATGAGTTAATTCCAACACGAACAGTAACGGGGTGGAGAGTCTGCATGGATTACCGCAAGCTCAACAAAGCTACAAGGAAAGATCATTTTCCACTCCCATTCATTGATCAGATGTTGGATAGATTAGCAGGTCATGAATACTATTGCCTTCTGGACGGATATTCGGGCTACAATTAAATTATGATAGCTCCAGAAGACTAGGAAAAGACTACCTTCACATGCCCATACGACACTTTTGCTTTCAGGAGGATGTCTTTCGGGTTGTGCAATGCTCCAGCCACCTTTCAGAGATGCATGATGGCTATATTTTCAGACATGGTAGAGCAGAATGTGGAGGTATTTATGGATGACTTCTCAGTATTCGGGGACTCATTTGACTTATGCCTTGAGAATCTAGTTATGGTTTTGAAGAGATGTGTTAAAACAAACCTAGTGCTGAACTGGGAAAAATGTCATTTCATGGTACAAGAAGGAATCATATTGGGACATAAGGTTTCGAAGAAGGGACTTGAGGTGGATAGGGCAAAGCTGGAGACTATTGAGAACTTGCCACCACCTACTTCAGTAAAAGGTGTTCATAGTTTTCTGGGACATGCAGGTTTCTACCGCAGATTCATCAAGGATTTCTCCAAAATAACTAAACTACTATGCAGTCTATTGGAGAAGGATGCACAATTTAGTTTTGATGAAGCCTGCGTATCAGCATTTGAGCACTTAAAGAGAAAACTAACTTCAGCACCAGTGATTACGGCACCAGATTGGGCTTTGCCGTTTGAGTTAATGTGTGATGTCAGTGATTACGCCGTAGGGGATGTTTAGGGCAGCGGAAGGAAAAGATATTTCATGTGATCTATTATGCCAGTAAGACCCTCACGGATGCACAGTTGAACTACACCACTACAGAGAAAGAGTTATTGGCAGTGGTATACGCCTTTGATAAATTTCAAGCATATCTGATTGGCACAAAGGTGATAGTGTATATGGATCACGAGGTAATTCGGTATTTAGTGGCAAAGAAGGATGCAAAACCCCGGTTGATCAAATGGATTTTATTATTACAGGAATTTGATTTGGAAATCAAGGACAGAAAGGGGATGAAAAACCAAGTGGAGGACCTTTTATCTCGACTAGAGAATTCGGAAAGGGAAGTAAATGATAAAGTCATGATTAACGAATCCTTTCCAGATGAGCAGTTGTTTGTGGTGAAAGGGGAAGTGACATGGTTCGCAGACTACGCAAATTATCTGGTAAGTAAGATGGTACCTTCTAACTTGGTGGGTAATCAAAAGAAATAAATTTCTGCATGATGTCAAATGGTATATATGGGATGAGCCTTACTTGTTTAAACAGTGTTCTGATCAAGTGATATGGAGGTGTATTCCATATAGAGAGACCGAGGGGATTCTGCAGGAGTGTCATTCTACTGTGTATGGAGGTCACTATGGTGGTGAAAGAACAGCTGCTAGAGTACTACAAGCAGGATTCTACTGGCCTACAATTTTCAAGGATGCGTACAGTTTTGTTTAGCGGTGTGATAGATGTCAGCGAGTGGGGAACATCTCCAAAAGAAATGAAATGCCTTTGAATACGATCCTCGAAGTAGAAATTTTTGATGTGTGGGGGATTGATTTCATGGGGCCCTTCATTTCTTCCTGCAGAAATCTCTACATCTTGCTCGTAGTGGATTATGTCTCGAAATGGGTAGAAGTGGCAGCTCTTCCGACAAATGATGCCAAGGGCGTCCTCAGATTTTTACACAAAAGCATCTTCACGAGGTTTGGGACTCCAAGGGCTATCATCAGTGACAAAGGCAGTCATTTCTGCAACAGGCAGTTTATAGCTTTGTTGGCTAAGTATGGGGTAAACCATCGCATTGCTACAGCTTATCACCCGCAAACGAATGGCCAAGCGGAAGTGTCGAATCGAGAAGTTAAGAGAATCCTAGAAAAAGTTGTGAATCCCACACGGAAAGACTGGTCGTTAAAGTTGGATGATGCAGTATGGGCTTATAGAACTGAATACAAAACTCCGTTGGGCATGTCACCTTTTCAACTCGTGTATGGAAAAGCTCATCACCTTCCTATGGAGCTAGAGCATAAGGCATATTAAGCAATACTGGAGCTCAATTTTGATTTGAAAGTCGCAGGGAGAAAGCGTCTACTCCAACTCAATGTTGGATGAATTTAGATTCTTGGATGAATTTAGATTATAGGCATATGAGACTTCAAGTTGTACAGGTGAAGAAATGGCACAAAGGGTTTTGCTTTATAACCTGCTTAGAAAAATCCAGAGATAGTCAGGTCCATTCTGATGATCTTTCCGCGTAGTCGTATGGAATTTTGAACAAGCCTTTTAAGGTGAATGGGCAACATTGAAGCATTACTTTGAGATGTGCCCTTGAAAATCATCTCTATCACCCGATTCTCGGACATCCCATCTTCTTCCCGAACATACATCATATATATCTTTGGGGTTTTTGCTTTATAACTTTTATCCACCACCAGGGATGCATTAAACTTTTTTCATATTTCTATAATACAAGTCTTCGCTCAAAATCCATTCCAGCTAAAATGATGTAGCATAAAGAAAAACAACACGTACTTTAATTAGCCTAGACCACTTTCATTATGAGACTTCACGTGACATCACGGAGATCACTTTTACATTCATCATCAATTCTTTTATTACATCTCTAAGTCATCACAATATAGCTTCTCCGCTATGAGCTTTCGTGAGATGCTGCGGTTAATATACCTTCGCTTCTCTCACTATAATTTAGCTTAACCATTAAATTATAATCTTACGCTCGCTCTTTATAGATGACATACCTCACTTGATTCCTTTATTTATCGTCTAGGCAACTCGGGCGATCCCCTTTATTATTTCGTAACTCCATTTTCTATCTATTTATTCAATTCTAGGTTCTATCCATTTAATATTTACGCACCCTCAAGCGAAATCATGTTTGTTAAAGATCATGGAGAGGACATTTGAACCGGGACAAAGGGTTTTGCTTTATAACTCTGCAGACTTAAACTTTTTCGAAAGCTAAAATCGAGATGGTCGTCCATTTACTGAAAGAAGACCGCTCTTTTCGCATGATGCAATTGAAGTATATGATCAGTTTCCGGACAAGCCTTTTAAGGTGAATGGACAGTGATTGAAGCATTACTTTGGTGGCGAGGTGGACAGACAGAAAGTCACCTCAATTCTTTCGTCGGTATGAGCTTCAGAGACAGTTAAGCTAATCGACTATAATTTAGCGCTTGATGGGAGGCAACCCATTATTTCTAACTCCATTTTCTATCTATTTATTCAATTTAGATCGCTTTAGTAATTCATCTTACTGTCATTTTTGATAAGTTATCTGTTTTGCATAGTTGAGAGTGTAGTTAAATTTGCATTGATAGGTATTTGAAGTATGACAGAGTTTATTTGTTCATTCATGTGTGCTCATTATTTCGGACCTTAACAGGTGTGCAATAATGTCTCAGAGTATCTCGGTATGTAGTCATCACAACTTAGCGATCTTCGGATTTTAAAACTAGCGGTCAAGATTCAGCTCACACTACCGCCTAAATAAATGACCATATAACTCACAATGCTACCATAGCTTCAAAAGCTCAGACCGAACAAGCCCATCAGCGTTCATTACACGCATTCCATTGCACACTCACGCAGCCACGCGCGACACTAGACACGAAAAGTTTTCTGTTAAGATTAAAACGTGTGGGGACTCTTTGGGCTCTATTTAAAATAACACAGAGACGTATTCTCTTGCTCTCCTCAATATACATG
This sequence comes from Panax ginseng, assembly GCA_020205605.1. Lineage (NCBI taxonomy): Eukaryota > Viridiplantae > Streptophyta > Magnoliopsida > Apiales > Araliaceae > Panax > Panax ginseng. The sequence continues at coordinate 172,920,718 of CM035132.1, forward strand.
TCTCCTCATCCCTCAGCAGTTACAAGTTAAATCCCTAACCACCCCTTCCATTAAGTGATCTTCATTGCAGTACGTCAACCCATGATTACATCCACATTGCATAGAGCATCTGTATTATCTATCTATCATATGCACATAGGTTAAAAAGGAGTACGTTCCATCTCTATCTCTTCATCATCAGCATCATCCTCCAGTAACCAAGACGAGGATGTCATGGACCACAGAAAGTTTATCAGTTTGGAAGCCCAGCAAGAATATTATCGCATCGTGGCCAAATTGTTTGTGAAGGAACGGGGATTTAAACTTGAGAAGAAAGATGGTCAACTATGGAATATGATACGAGAAAGAGGCTGGGTTTGCCTAGCTGTAACTCCTATGCCTATCCCCATGGGGGTTGTTCGCGAGTTCTACGCAAATGCTAAGGACGTAAAAGGAGGGATAACGCTGGTTCGAGGAGTACAAGTGGATTTTCGCCCTCCCGCCATCAGAGCAATGTTTGGGATGACTGACACACCACCAACTAGTTCTGCAAATTGGGTCATATGTGCACATTTGATAACGGACTTAGAACTAGTGATTTTTGAATTGTGCATTTCGGGCACCAAATGGAATTATAAGGCAGGGACGACTGAGCCCAAAATCTTTTCCAACGTCCGCCTTGAATCGATATGCCAAAGCATGGAATCTGTTTATCTGTGCCAAATTAATTCCATCAGCTCACCAGCATGAAATAACCACTGAGCGGGCTATCATTTTATGGGACATTATCAAAGGCAAGTACATTGACGTCGGCCACCTAATTCATCAAAACATGCTACGTTATTTATGGGGAAGCACTACTAGGAGTATTCCACACGCGTCTGTGGTAGCCATGCTTTGTACCCAACAAGGAGTCCCGTGGAATAACGAGCAGCTACAGAAACCGAGCCACGATATCACTCATGCTACTATTGCCAAATTCAAGGATTGGACAGGTGGTGAACCGCATCCGCGAGGACTAGGTTTTATTATCCAAACCCACATTTCAGCCATACCACCACATTAAATTTCCACTCGAGACAGATGAGGCAGCCCATCCATGCAAGCACCTGCTGCCCATGGTGATCGCCAGCTCCGAAGGTTGGAGCGAAAAGTCGATGCCATATACAATAATTTTGGAGCATTTACGATGGGACTCACGAGGGCCTTGGCCGAGGCTTTTGTACAGCAAGGAACGATGCTAGAGTGGCCTCAGTTCGGGACAGTAGTGCCATATCCACCACCAGATTCACCACCTGAGGAGGGTGGTATCGCTGATCATTAGGGGAGTTTTCTTTACCCTTTCCCTTCATTCAACGGGGCATTGAATATTATAAGTTTGGGGGTATTGGGGTAGTAGTATAGTTGCATGTAGTATTGGCATTAAATTTTGCATGTTTATGTGTTAGATAAAATTTTGCAAATAATTTTTTAGTTTTAGTTATTATTGTTTGTGCTAGTATGTTTTAGTTTGCATGTCTCACAACGTTTAGCTTTATAGAAATTTTGTCTAGCCAATGATGATAGTGAATTTTGAAAGATTTTTGAGTATGTTAGATAACTTGAGCTGAGATATAATGTTTTACACGATGAAATTCATGTTGCTGTTTAAATGCTCTCAGTTTGCACGAATGTGTTCACAATCACTTGTAGGTATAAGAAGTATGTGTTGCGTTGCTCGATAGAAAATGTAGTTTTAAAAAAGAGTAATATGTGGAAAGTGATCTTAGACTGTATGAAACATTGATATTCAAACTTTGGGAACACACGGGTATGCTATTGGGACGAGATGGAGCGTAAAATGCACTCGTTTAAAGGGAAATGGAAAGTGAGATGGAGCGTAAAACGCACTCGCTATATATATAAAAAAAATAGCAATAAACACCGTGGGAAAGAGCGAAAATCGCCCTCGTGAGTAGTAATAAAGCAGTTAAGCCCATTATTGAACCTTAGTTTGATATGTTGAAATAGTATGTGTTGCATGAGTATACATGAGTCTTAATTTAGGCTATAATTTTCTGATTGAGCAGTGTAGCATGTTGTTAGAGTTTATGCCCTAGAGGCCAATTATTTGATATAATTGCTTAACGTTTTGATATTATATTTGATTGAATAAATATATGATTTGATTATGGTTTTATTTACTGCGTAATATAATTGTTAACATAATAAAATTCCTTAGAATAGTGATACAAATTATATAGTTTCAAGTATGTGACTTGAACATGAGATTATATATTACCATTAGTATCAGTGTTCTTAAATGTCCCTAGTCGAGTATCATTGTTGATGGGACAACAATGATGCATGGAGACTAAGATGTGGATCGATTTGATGACCAAATCTCATTGGTCATAAATATATGAGATATTAAGTCAATGCATAGGTACATGTTAGAGAACGATGTACTGGGCAGACCCACCATGAGAATTCTATATGGAGCATTATGCGAAGTGTCGTTAGCAATTCTCATAGTGACAATGATGTAATGGTCCTCCGACCTGAAATCGCTATATTACTACACGAGAATTTATGTACTTTGATATCATCAAATGTCACCTTTAATAGGGTGGACTATAAAGGTGATTATTGGGTTCATCATTAATCGTGTGAGAAATATGAGTGATCTAGATGGAATTTAACCATCCTATATATTATGGGTGATATCCATAGGCCTCTTGATTGAGTAGGACTATGAAATGCATGGCCATGCTCAAATAGTGATTTGTTTCATATAGTCTACTCATTGATCAAGAAAACTCAGATTAAATTATGAAGAGTATGACACATTCCATGACTCGAGTTTAATCTAGGATATTAAGGTTAAAAGGATTAAATTACATTGAAACATTGGTCACAAAAAGGTTGCATCGAATCATCGATCTTATTATTACTTGGGTAGCAGTGATGCATTACTAGATGCCAGCTCATTTGCTTATAATTTTATAATATGATTTTAAAATTATTGCCAACGTAATAATAACCTATAGGGTCACACACATAGAACGTTATTTAAAAGGGAATTAATTTAAATTTTAAGGATTTAAATATATTAATATGATTAATAGTATTTAAATCACGAATTTAAATTAAAAGGATAATTTATCGGTCTCATTGACCTGGTCAATGAAGTGGGTTCTGGCAGCGGCGCCGAAAAAAATTTAACTACATTCTCAGATTGCAGATTTTTCCATACGAATCTCAAACAGCTTTAATCATACATTTTAATCCACCAAAACACCCATAATAACATATCATCTATGTCCGGTTGATTTAATCATATTAAAACGAATAACAAGACACCTGTAATTTATCATATATTTCGAGCTTCGATTTAATCATATTAAAACGAATAACAAGACACCCGTAATTTATCATATATTTCCGCTTTAGATTAATCATATTAAAACGATTCTTCATGCTTCTAATCCGATTAGAATAGTTATATTGTTATTCCACCGATTAAAGATACGATTAACAGTATCATCATATATATTACCAGAATACACATTCAACGGAATATCATATATTCAATTTTATATCTCGGTAAACATGCATCATCATATATCATATATATCGAATACAATTAAAACACGTAATCAATTAATCTTTTCGCAAGTAGCTTTGATACCACCGTTGGGCTTGACGCGAAACGATACAAATGAAATTAAAATTTTAAAGCAATTTCGAAACCCTAAAATGGATCCATGCGAAAATCAATTAATTCAGAGGTTTAGAGATTATACCAGATATAAACAAAAAATGAGAATCAAAAAGATCATACCTCGAATCTCCAACGCAATACAAATCGATTATACCTCTACTAGATCCACATTTAACGCCGCATTTAACCGTCGAACGATTCTGCAATAAGAAGGACTTGCGGTACTAGCCACCAAAAGGAATGGATTTTCTGAAACTGTTTTCTCTCTAGTCTCTCTCTAAGAGCGGCTAGGGCTTTTCAGAAATTGCTTTAAAATTTTAATTTCCGCTGTGCGTTTCTGTGCCGAAGCCCAACACATGTGTATTCTTTGCTTAAGTCAACTTTTGGTGAACAAAATACACACACACAGCATCTCTATAGCATTTATGACTTATCTGAGTGTATGTTATTATGCCTATAGTTTAGTTCGAATCTGTATTCTTGAATCTGGACAATTCACTGAGGCAATTTGGACTGAATTTCTGTTAGAGCTGGAACAATGTGAGACTAGTTTGCATCATAGCTTAGTTGCATAGTAATGTAGCTGCATTTTTATTGTTCGTTAGTATGCATTGCTTAAGGGCAATCAACAGTTCAAGTTTGGGGTATTTGATAAGTGGGTTTTGTACCTACTTATTGAATTCCAATCCACGCGAACTATGCTCATCTCAAGTACATTTTAGGGTGTTTTTAGTTGCATTTCATGTTATTTTGCATTGCATGTACTTAAAACTCCTTTTAGTGAAAAAGTGTAGGAAATGGCCTAATTTGGTGGTATTAATGACATGAGGCTAATAGATGCATGGCGTGAAGATCTAGTGGACCAAGGAAACCAAGCATGATGTGACGACCCCAAATCCAGGTACTTCAAACCCGAACTCGGTTCTCCACGATACCATTTCTTTAAGCTGAATAATACTAAATAATAATACATTCGAACTTAATTTACATACATCAAAGTTTACTTCCCCAGGTACGTGACCTTCAAATACATTCCTTACAATACTTGAATAGATACCAATACAACTATAACCATTAACTCATAATACACACTTATTCGATCAGCTTTCCTTTTCCTTTGTTCGTGCTTAACCTTCAGGGTTGCTCATACATAACTGAAAATATTTAATTTAAGCAAGGATGAGCATTTAAGTGCCCAGCAAGTAATAGCAATTATATATAAGCTGAAAGAATATAAGTATTCTCTTTACATAACACTTCTACAACGAATTGAAAGTTGTGAAGTAATCTGAACTGATAAAAAATTCACATAACAACTCTCTTTCAAATTCTTTAAATTTGGCTCTGGCTCTACCCTTGAATAGGGTTTAAGAAACATACTATGAACATTCTTTTCATTTTCGAAAAGGTTTAGCGGAATTCTATCCTCAAACCGGTTATAACTTACGGACGCGGAGGGTGATCGACCCAGTTGTACCTTCGTATTGATCAATAATACATAACTTGAACGAAATTCATCGCTTTCACTCTATCCGCCTTTATGCAAAAAATCTTCCCATATAGGGATGTTCATACATGCACAGTTCCAAACCCAAGGTTTTTAATCTTGCTCAACAATAATATGTAATTCAACATATATATACGGGTAATTGACAAAGGTGTATCAACATGTGAACAAATGCCATGATTATCCAAGTGGGGACACTTGTATAACCATTTAGAAATCAACTTAATGTAATATATATCCGAGCTAACATGTTGATAATCAAAGCGTATATAATCATGTACAGAATAGAATAATTCTCAAACTTCTTACTCATGTCCATTGCATAAAGAAAATGCAAAGGTAGGATACTTGCACGATTCATTTGATTACAAATCTCAACTTAGGTTTTATCTCTTTATCACAACCTATCAATAATCGGATCATTCGTTCGATTAGAACAATATATCTTAACACATAAGATCATACTATTACGATTGAAGACATAGTCCAATCACATAATCACAAAGTGATCATACTTTTAGTTCCTATTCTATACTTGAAATATTTTTATACATTTTTCAAATATCTCATCCATGCTCTTACGATAGTCTTTTCATTCTTGTATAAGGTCTAACATTTGTCGTCGTCGTCTGAAAGCAGCCTTTATCGGGTAAATATCTTGAGTCTAAGACTCTTATTCTATACCTCAACATCTCAGAAATATCGGACATCTTATTTTTAATCATTTTCGCAATTTCGAGAAATTGAAAAATTTAAAATAATTCAAATATGTCACTAAAGGGCCTATAGTGATATAATCATACTATAGGTGTTCTTCTTCAAATTCGAACTTCATAATCGGTTCTCAAAATTCACTAGTTAGTTTGGTAATTTATAACTTTCAAATATCTAATCATAATTAAATGATTTAAACATTAAACAATTCCATTATCATTAATAGTTTAATTAATACTAAACTATTAATGAAACCATTTCCAAAATATAAAAGTTATTTATAATAACTCAAACTATTTTAAAAACATTTATATTACCCAAATAATTACCATTAATATTTAAATATTAATGTACTATTTATCCAAATATTAAAAGTCATTAATTATAACTTAAAATATTTTTAAATCCTTAATATCCTCTTTAAATGGTTTTTAAATAAGTAAAACTATTTTTAAACTATTTATTTAATAATAATCATTAAATAAACTAAATATCATTAATATTATCTTAATATCATTAATATTTAATTATTAATGAAATTATCATTTAAATATTAAAAATTATATTTTATAACTTAAAATATTTTTAAATACCTTATTTTCATTTAAAATGATTTTTATAATATTAAAATCATTTTTAAACTAAATTATTTAATATAATCATTAAATAACTTTAATATCATTAATAATTATTAATTAATGAAATTCATCACAAAATATTAAAAGTCATCACAAATAACTCATTTACATAATCAATTCCAAGCCAAAAATAAACATAGTAAACTAACTAGTTTATTAACAACACTAACTAAACTTCAAAAATTCAAACTTTAACTAACAATTAAAAATAATAACATTACAAAAATTAAATAAGAAACATATCCTAAATACTGAATTTCATAGACCTGAATACGCACTTCCACGCCCAAAATTTAACTAAGGAGATCTTTATAAAAGTTCTCCCACAACAAAGCCTTTCTCAAAATTGGAGGCCTTATTGTTGGTGAATGAAACAAAGGCCAAGCCCTTCTATTTATAGGTTTAGAAAATGGTGAAGTTCTCAATTTAGTCGATGTGGGACTTGGTTTATACTAATTTTTCAATAGCTCACTTTATGATTTTCTAACGCATTGCTCATAACTCCAGATTAATCTGATTTTTGGATATGTTATACATGGTATGTAAGACTATTTTTAAAAAATACTGAATTACCCAATTCGGGTTCATTAGGTAGCCCAAACAAGGCCAAAAGTGGGCGTTCATAATGAGCTTTTCAATCTCGTTTCAGCTTTTACCCTCTTTTCGCTAAAACAGTCATAACTTTTTCATTTTAAAACATTTTTGAGCGATTCTTGAGCCCACGCGAAGCTAACTTCTGGAGCTACAACTTTTATTCTTTGACCATTTCCAAATTCCAAACACATCAGCCCAAAAATTCCGTTCAAATGGACTGCACCGCACTTGTTGGGAAGTTTTGACACTACTACTTTGAAATGTCATAACTCTCTCCTCCGATATCGGATTTAGTCCGTTTCGGAGTCTATGGAAAGCTTATTCGGTGTGCTATAACATACCAAAAGCCCAGAAGGTTTTGGAAACATTAACTGATTGAAACAGTGTCCCGAATAGCACATCCATTGCTGACTTTCGGTTTGAGAAATTTGACACATTTCCTTCCAATCACCGTAATTCCCTCATCCGAGGTCGGAATGAGGTCATTCCAAAGCCTTGCTTCCTAACTCGATGCACTACAACATATAAAAAGCCCAGACCTTTTAAAGCACAAAAGTGGGCGAGAATGCCCCATTCTGTAGATCGCCCAAAAATAGTTTATCATGATCGATTAACCATATTTGACCATCTATAACTTCTAATCTATACATGATATGGACTTGATTCTTTTTGCAGATTAAAGGCCACATATCGAAGCTACACATAACAACTTTTGAAGAACAAAACTCATGATCGAGCAAAGAGTTATGGCCTCGACATTTGGTGAAAAAAATAATGTAATTCGGTTTTCCAACTTGCTTAAATCTTCAATTACATGCACTTTGATGCTATGGGTCTTTTATTTATCAACCCATATCATCAATTAACATTCTATTACACAACTTTAAACAATCAATTGCATCAAATAACATCGAATCAAAGGATTTCTAGGTTTAGTGTTCTTATACCCTTTTTGTCAAAAATTCTTGATTCTTGCTTCTGATTTGTTATGGGTGATGGTTGGGCTTTGTTTAAGAGTGTATGGGCAATATTGTACAAGGCAATTAAATGTAATATTTAATCACTAGATTTAATTCTTATAATTTTACCAATTAACTTCTATCCTTTGGTAAATTAAAACACTTATACAATAACATCAAAATTAAACCCTTAATTAAAATTAGGGTTTCTCAACGTCATCAATTAGGGTTTCTAATTGACCATTAGTAGTTCTTTAATTATCTCGTATGTTACTAACACACAATTCGTTACGGTTTCTAATTTCAACCATTAGGGTTATAATAATTAGGGTTTGTCCTAATTATCGACATACAACGATAATTAGGGTTTCTTCTAATTACCGATATTCTTATTCACAAGAACTTCATATACGACAAATACTACTCGTAGATATCCCATAACCGAGTTTAATAATTAGGGTTTCACAAAGACGCGGTATCTATATGACCTAATTGGCCGTCATGTCATTGCTTCAATATTATCTCATCTCAAGCACATACCCAATAGACATAATTATGGTAATCAGTAAAATCATTATATAAATAATATAATATTATTATTCTCATCTCTTGATCACAATCCCAATCCAGGGTTTGGATCTCATATCTGACTTATTCTTCGTACACATCATCAATAATCAAGTTAAAATAATTAACTTAAATATTCTGAACAATTCATATAATAAAATATTTATTATATAAATCTAATTATCACATCATATATTATTTTCAATTATGTTTTCATGGAAAATAATTAATAAAAACATTTCGACTTACAGAAATTTATTACCATATAATTTGTGGTAATTAATAATTCCAAAATTATTTCTAATTTTTCAAGTAATTAATGTATTCGCATTTATCGTTCACTTTACTTGACACTTAGTCTCGTCATTAAATAAAAAAAATTTATACGCAAAATTTCTTATTTATTTTATATAGAAAATCTCGAGTTATTACACATGACAAGGATAAACAGCGTAACAATTTAGTAGCAGCAGCAACAATGCAAAACCAGACTCAGAAGCAACAAAGCAGAGTGTAGATCAAGTCAAGTCGCGGCGGTAAGCAAGTAAATAAGCTTAAGGACGTGCGCCGCATGAAAGCAATCGGTTGGACAAACATTGACACAAAGAAGTCGCGCGTGCCGTGAAACACACACTGAGGAGCGCTACCGCGTCGATCCCCGAGGTCATTTGAACTATTTTATTTTTATTTTTAATTAAAAGGGTTGCAATGGAGAAAAACGATTCCTGACTGGAGTCAGATATATCATTCATTACTTTTTACGTATTTTCATATTGGGAACTAGGGTTTACACTCTGAGGGAGATTCCAACGTAGAACGAAGTCTAAACTCCATCTTTTTTAATTCTTCATGGGATTTCTAATCATTGTGGATAAATCTTGTTATTTTGCTAGATTTACATGAGGATTTGAACGTTAATATTGGATTATAATCAGCAATTGGGTTTGATCATTTCTATCCCTTCATCCATCAATTGTTTGCTTATTAGCCATATTTAGCTTTGATCCCATAATGGCTTTTGGTTCAATCATGAACTAAACTCCATCATGGGATTCTAACGGATTTTAATATGTAGTTTGGTTGCATGCTTGATTGCTGGGGTTGTTTTACATATCATGTGGGATTTTTATTATGATTATTTTGCATGTATGAATGCTTGATCACCATTCATTTTCAGTACTTGTATGGAATTGACAATGACCATGCGAGTATGGATTGTAATCATGATAAGATGTCATATATATGGGGCTATTTTGTATGGCTTGTGTATTTACGTGAACGGATAGACATATCTTTGCTTCATACCGTATGAGTTAAAATAAGGACTTGTGCTTAAATTCAGTATGATTGCAATTTCACATAGACATATAGTGATTTTGGTTATATTGATGATTACATGGAGTCTATCACTTGTGGATGCTGTGTAAGTAGGTCATAGTACATTGAAAAATGGCTATGACTCTATTAATGCTCTTGACTACTTTTCTTTGATATGTGGACAATTCTTGCATGATAGTGGTAATTAGATGAAGTATTAAATGAAGTTAGGATCCCATTATTTCCAGACTTGATTTATTATATTTTTATTCGTGTTTTATTTGATATTTGCAATTAGAGTAATTCACAAATATAATCATTAGTTTAAGCATATAAGTATAGTGATTTAATTGATGCATAGTAGTTTAAATTTGACAACTTTCTCTGTGGGATCGATACTCTACTTACTCTGTATTACTTGTTGACACATGTATGCTTGCATGAGTTAGAGCTCTTTTATCAGAACTGAAAAAGAGGCAACAACGTTCACCCTACAGTCCTTATATACGAACCTAACAGGAATCACTTCCCTATTCGTAATTTCTATATTTAAAGGGAATTTCAACTCTTCACAAGGTATTTCTAACCTCTTAGCAAATTCATCAGATATAAACGAGAAAGTAGCACCCGAATCAAATAATACATATGCATTTATATCATTGATTGGGATAATACCTGACACAACATCTTTTGATTGCTCCGCGTCCTGCACCGTCATGTTGAAGGTTCTAGCTGTGGGCTTATTTGTTGACGTTGGTCCTGCAATAGCCAGCGTACCTCCACTAGTATTTCCCTTGCTTCCATTTGTCTCACCAGATCACTTCTTAGGGCATTCACGAGAAAAGTGATCCTTGGACCCGCACGTGAAGCAAATGTTCTTCTTAGCTTGAGTGCAATTTGGGGCGATGTGACCCTCCTGGCCACAATTAAAGCATACTCGTTTCCTCATCAAGCACACACCCTTGTGAAACTTCCTGCACGTAGCACATGCTTCGAACTTCTTATTTTACTGGTTTCTTTGCTGATTTCCAGCTCCCACATTCGCATTCCACTTCCTTTTTAAATTGTTGTTGCCATTTTTGCTGTTACCACCACCACCATTCTTAGCTTCACCTTCACTCTTCTTCTTCCTCTGCTCTTGGTTGTGTTTTGTTACAACCTCGCCTCCACTTTCAGCAAGAATTGCTTTCTCCATTATCGCTGAAAACATCTTCAACTGGAACAGGAAAACCCTACTGTACAACCAGGGCTTCAGTCCCTGCTCAAACCTCTTTGCCTTGCATTCATCTGTGCTGACTCGATATGGCATAGACCTCGCCAACTCGTTGAATCTTGTGGCATACTCAGACACCGACATCGTTCCCTACTTCAGTTCCAAAAACTGCACTTCTAGCTGACTCTTTGAACTTTCTGGAAAATAGGTCTCAAAGAACATCTCCTTAAACCTTTCCCAAGACATAATCCCTTGACCTCCTTCGGTTTTATTGGCCTGCCACCAATAACTAGCCTCTGCTTTCAACATAAATGTTGCAAAAGCAGTCTTTTGCTCCTCCCCTACTCTCGCAACATCGAACACTTTCTCCATCTCCATGACCCAGGTCTGTGCCTCAACCGGGTTCATGGTTCCACGGAATTCTAGTGGTCCAACCACCTTGAAATCCTTAAACGTTGTACCTTGATTCTGAGGTTGATTCTGCAAAGCACCCGTCAGTAACGTCACTAGCTGCTGAACTGGGTTATCTTCCACATTATTGTTGTTGTTGGTTTCCTCAATGGTTCTCCGTCGTGGTGGTTGACGTCTTAGAGGCATTTTCTGTTAAAATACATCCATTAGCTTTTATTCAACCTTTTTAAGTATTATATACTTAAGTTGCACACCATAAAAGTTTATCACATAACACTTAACACTTTGAATAAAACAATAACTTTTATTCATTCATCATCTTTTAAAAAAACATCAAAACAATAGCATCACTGCTATTTGCATTACTTTCCTGAACTATAACAGTTGCAGGACAACATCATTATCATTTATCCCATTAGTTATATCATACCCGGGATTTATATTTTGTTTATTTTCTAATCACATATCAATTACATATCACTACGACATCCTACTAAGATACTGCGTAGCCTTATAACGATCTTCCTCCATAATTCGGAACATTGTTCGACGATCTAATATGTATGATGGTAGTGTCTTGAACTGAATTGGATAACACATGACCCGATCCTGAGCTCAATTGATCACGGTGTTGAATACGTTGTTCATCTCTTCCATCTTCATCCTCTTTGTTTATGCATCTCTCTCTGCCATTCCGGCTCATTGATAAGCTTCATTATACGTGTCTTCAGCTCTTGCCCTATTTGTAGATTCTTCTGTCAACTTGTTCTTCAACTCTGCAATCTCTGCTATCATTCGTTCATTCTCTCCTTCAGTGTGGATCAGCTTCTCTTCAACGTTGTTCAGTCGTTCCTCTCGATCCTGGATCTCGTCGTCTTTCTGTGCCATCAAGGTCTGTTGTTCAGCTACTATCTCTTGCAACTCCTCGACGGTATCTTGAAGTTCCACATTGCGGTCATATACCTTGTCGTACATACGGGCAGCTATCAAGTTAAGTGGAGTCTCTTCCTCCTCGTCCTCCTCATCCCCCGACTGTGGCAGCTCAACAGGGTCCTCCTCATCTGTCTCTATCTCATCATCCTCATCAGGTACTCTCTCCTGCTCAACTACTATGACCAACGGAACTATTTTCTGTGGCAGTAGTTGTTCCCAAATCACCTGAATATCTCGAGGCTCCTCCTCTCTAGCCTGACTGGATCCTCCTACATTAGCCATCCTGTCAACCAAATTTTAAGTTTTAATTACTAATCATTACTACTCGGCACTCACAAGCACATAAGTTGTAATCACATAAGCACAAAAGTGTTTTATTACTTTCTCTTTCTTAAAACTCGATAAGAGTTTATCATCATTATCTTTTCAAAGGTTACTTCCTAAGGCTTTTTTCCACCTAAGGTTCATAACCTAAAGCTTTGATACCAACCTGTGACACCCCCCAAATCTAGGTACTTCATTCCCATAAGATTTGGTGCTCACTATCCATACATTCATACTATCTACCCAAATAAAATACTATGTAAACCATAATCCTCCCTTTAAATAGGGTTACATCATTAAATTCAAAAACATCCTAGGTTATCTAACCTTTAAACATCATTCAAGTGCGGAAATAAATAATTACATTACATCATTACTAAAAAGTTTATGATTATCACAATAAATAAAATAACAAGTCTGCATCACTTGTACATTTTTCCCTTTCATTTGCTAGTTGAAGGCTCATCTACCTTCTCAACTTTAGCTGCAATGAGTATATAAATATGCAAGAGTGAGCAAAACAATTGCTCACTAGATATAACAATGAATCAACAGGAGAATTACAATAATAACTGCTAACGAATAGGCTCATCAAAACTGGATAGTACTCTAACAATGATAATCAAAAATTGGAGTCCAAAATATGGAATATATCTAACTGAGGGTCATAAGACCATGAACTATGTCCACAGTTGCGAATAATCTTTCAACTCCAACTTTAACAGTCATAAGACTATAAGGACTCCTCGTACTTAGGGGGATCAGTCATTCGTACAATGTATTGTGCACAAACATTTCAACGCTAAGCGTAAATTATCCCCTATTAATAATAGGGTTGTTCATCTTAGTATTTAGAGTACAAGTCCGCACCAAAGAAAGTTTGGCTTGGATAAGATTTCAAGGGTAATTTGAAGTTTAACGAACATCAACTAGAGGACTAGTTGAATCAATAGTGTTTGATAACACAACAGTTGTTTAATAACAACATAACATAGAATAATTAAGAATCATAGTGAACTGATTAAACATATTAAACTTGTGACGCCCCCAAAATAGGTATACAACACCCATTCTGAGTCGCCAAATACATGTTACAGAAATAATTACAACTTTATTAATACAATTGTCGTGCAAATTACGACAACACATAAACTGTGAGTTTAAAAACAAATATTGTCTTCTAGACAATATCAACACTCAAATAAGTCCTCATTACAATTATTGATAAACTATTTTACAAAATAGTGAGGACTACTAAAATGACTTTCTAGAACCTTCATTCCATACCCCGACTAGTACTCGTTACATTCTCACCTCCTAAGAAGAAAAATGGAACAAAAAGGAAAAGGGTGAGCTCAACTAGCCCAGTAAAAAATATTATGACTAAAATTACATATAACAAATTATCGTTAGTCCTCAACAGAAAAAAATCTGATAGAATACAATAAACAACAAGTTTAAATCAATATTCGCAGCGGAAATAATAATTTATTAGAAGAGTTACATAGAGAATGAAATCTACTTTCTTCTATGAATTTAAAAGTTTATCATCAATATTTTATCCCTGTAACATCAATCCATATACATTTTGAATCAAATATTCATCTTTGCACTACAGGCCAAAGATATTCATCAGTTGGTCATGTTAATCTCTACACCTGTACATCTTTGCACTACGGGCCAAAGATAATCATAAAGAAATCAACCAACTTTGCACTACAGGCCAAAGATATTCAGTAATATCATCATTTAGGACTGAGGATGATGAAAAATATTTTAAAGAAAATGAATCCAGTGAAACAAAAGAACAAATAATAATAATTCGTACTTTAAACAGTCCAAGTTCAAAAATACTTCATAAATAACCATAGTGAAGTAAAATTCAAGAATGATCAAAACATGAATAATTGGTGCAATACCGAGTATTTCAACAGTATTAACGGTAACAACAACTTATACTTGTCATTTTCTTCATCCAATCGCTTTCCGTTATGGGCCCACACAAGGCTGCATCGTCGTACGAATATTCCCCGACAGCAAGAATATTCCACTACCAAATGAATATTCCTCGACAACAATGAATATTTTATAACCACTTGCTTAATTAAAATATTTGCGCATTTTACCCATAACTAACCACATTAATCAAATCAACCCTTACTATTTCAAAATAATAAATAGAGAAAATTTAATTTCACTTATAATAAGTTGGAGTCTTACAAAACTCATGCTTGAAATAACTATAGAGCATAAGTATTCAGCAAAATGAATAAAATGGTTAACCTTTGCTTGAACAGTAAATAAGCTAAGGTTAGAGTCTTATAACATTAGAAATGAAATCATTGAACGTACATTAACTGATAGCAAGCTGGAAACTAAAAACTTGTCCAACATGGTATTAACTCATGCAAAAAATTAAAACAGCTCAATAATAGAGACGAGAGTTCAAACACTACGTTCATTATACAATAATAGAACTTAAGAAACTTGCTTAACTATAAACAAGTTAGAATGAATCAATTAAATGAGAATTTCAAATAACATTAGAGTTAAAGTTTGCTTGAATGAATTTTAGGAACAATTGACTTATTCAATAACAGTTAAGATAAAAAGCTTGCTCAATCAAAAGAATAAAGTTACACAATGTAATAAAAGAACTAACTCAACAAAAGTGTAGAGTTAGAAAACTTTCTCAATGTAAAAAGATAGGGTTTAGAAACTTGACTTGAGCGTAAGCTATAAAATTAAACTCACGATCACCTACACATAATTTTAGAACCACAATACCTATTTGATATGCTAACATTCACGTTCCATCATAACACGCATTTCTAGTTAGGCTTGTTAATTTAGCACAAGTCTTATATTACCATAAACGTTTCTGAATTATCCAAGTGTTATCCTCACAACACTTAACCAAGTTATATCATAACACATTCATAGCTTAATCATTTGAGACTTTGAAATTACTAACCACCATTCCCTATGTTGTGTTAACCTTAACATTACACATTTGACATGCTAGCATAATTTCAGACCAAGCTATGTTACTATCCTAAGTCTGCAGTGATAACAAGAGACCCGAATCTCAAACTGTGGTATGTACAAATTTGCACCATACAAAAAAGCTCGGGACCGTAGGCAAAATACATGCATTTTTTTTTTTCCTTGGCACCTGCCAAGTAGAATACTGATGCTCGATAGAGACGCAGAGAAGGCTAATGAACAGTAGCCAACTTTAGCCAAACAAACACAAATTTCACCCACCAAACAATGATATCAACATGTACAATTGATACAAAACTATTGTAAACATGTTTGTTAACATTTTCAACCAATTAGAACACTTTAACATCAACTATACTAGTTTAATTTCTCAAATATCATGTTTTTCATATAAAACTCATTTTTTGATATTCATCCCTAAAAATCATCACTGTAATCTCTATACTTGACCAAATCACTTCATTCGAATTACGTTATACTCGTTTCTTAATGAACTACCATATACAAGACTCAATTTATAGTTTAACATATGAATTGGCCATCAAAATTGACAATTACCCAAGGCATATGAAAAAAATACACATACTGAAATTATTTCTATTGTTAAAACGAAATTAGCCTACAATTTCAGGCTTATATACAAACTAAAACTTCACCAACATGAATAATCACCACAATTCATTTATATAACTTCAATTCAAACTATAAAATTCATGGAACATGCAAATTTGTCGTAATTCACATATGTAGACATATATATATATTAAGATTGTATAAGAAGTACCCTCAAATTGCTTGCAAATTCTTTTTGTTAAACACTGCAAACGCTCTAAAATCCTTCTCTCTCAAATTCTCTCAACTCCCACAAAACTCAGTATTCTCTAGGCTAGCAAACTAAGTTATGCGCAAAAACCAACTGAGTAGTAATCGTAAACAAAAGAAACTGATATGGCCTTAATAGCTATCATCAGTTACTAACGTATATAACATAAATATATTATATTTATTATTTTATTTATTTTATTTATATTATTTATTTTATTTAAATTCAAAAATTAAAAATTCAAAAGCCAAAAGGCTTTGTTTGGCAAAACCCTTTAATTTTTAAAGAATTAATATATTAAGTCTTGTTTGACAAAAAAACTAAATTAAACCCTTTTTAATTTATTTTAATAAACACTTTAGTTTATAAATTATAATCACATATTATTTATTTGGATCTCCATATCCAATGTTAAACAATTAAATTAATCACATACTATATTTTAATTAAATATATCATTGCAGCAAATATTACCAAAATTATAATTTTCATTATAACTTTATTTAATAATTTAATACACCATCTAAATTATTAAATCAAAACAACAGTATCACATCTCATGTTATTTTAAAGCTCTCCAAATTCTAGCAATCCACGAAAATTTCAGCAGGTGATAATAAGCTTTGTCCCAAAAATATAGTCACTAAATGACCACATGTTCACACACACATACTTGCTTATATATATATATATATATATATATATATATATATATATATATATATAAATGTTCACTCCTTACACACGGTTATATATATATATATATATATATATATATATATATATATATATATATATACATGCACTAATAAAACAATTTTTGCCCAAATTTTGTTTTTTTGAGTTTTGAAAGAAAATAGGATCTCTTTGCCTTGGAAATATTTATATGAATCAATTTATTTAACACTTTATATTTAAATTATCAAGGTCAATAAAAATTAATTCAAATAAAAATTAGAAAATAGTTTAAATAAAAGTAGAAATAATTAACTAAATATGAAACCTATTTAATTACTTCATAATTGTTATCATCAAAATATACTAAAAAATTGAGACCTATCAATCTTCCCCTTTTTGATGATAACAATTATATAAAAATATTTTCTATTAAGAATTTCCCTTACTGTTAAGAAGCTCCCCCCTCACATTAAGAATATTTTAAGTTATAACAGTTTTAGCAATTTGTACCACATCTCATAGTAGTTAAAACATCTCATAACAGTTTATAAACATAATAGAGCAGTTACTGTTAAGAAGCTCCCCCTCACATTAAAATATTTTAAGATATAACAATTTTAGCAGTTTGTACCACATCTCATAGCAGTTAAAACATCTCACAACAGTTTATAAACATAATAGAGCAGTTAAAGCAACAACTAAAGTAGTTATAGCATAATATTTTTCTTTCTTCTCCCCTTTGTCATCATAAAAAATGATGCGGAAAAAGAACCTGCAAAAAAAAATTCGTCTTTTGTTCCTGCACAAAATTTAGTGACAAGCATAGCATTCATAGAACTAGATAAGTTATTCTAGGAGGAAGAGGAGTAGCAATAGTTGTTGTTGTAGTTAGTATTAGTTAGTAACAGTCATCCAGAATAGTTGGTCATATTAAAAACATTGCAAACAGTTAGATGTCATCAAGATTAAGAGGAGAGAAATGTTGAGCAGTATCTGGAAGATTGTCATCCTGATCAACTGTGAATAGTTGTATTATATGATCAACTGGTTCAGCACTGGTGGTTAGAGGAAACTGATATGGACCCATGAACAGTCTATTGTTTTCCATCATAAAACAAACCATAGACTTAACAACATGCAAGAAAAAGTGCATATCTTTATCTTTTCTAGCATGAGATTTTGGTTGTGAAGAAGAAGTTGATTCACACTATTAAGAGAGTCTATTTTGGTGGCCATATTGATGTTAGACCTTATAACCTCATGATCAAAAGGTTTAAAGACAATCAAGGATTGAGGTGGAAGATTAAGATGGGAGACAATTTTACAAGTTGGAACTAATTGAGACCAATGTTGGGTGATATTTATTTCCAAATAGTTAAAGATGTGAGTGAGCAGCAGACCAAATCCCAGACAGTTATTGTGAAAATAGAACTCAAAGAGGATAACAGAAAGTAAGCCAAAATTTAGGGCATGCATTCATTCAAAATACTTATGATAAGTTCCAAGTCAAAAGGCAGTAATTTTCTATCTTCTCTAACAGGCATGAAATTATTTCTAAGGATTTTTCCCAAGAACTAACTTTCAGCAATAAGAAATTACAGACCAATTTTACAAGGATAATCAAACAATAAAGCAGGTACCATTTGATCAGTGACAATAGACAAATTATGTTTAAAGAGCATGCATTCTTCGACATAAATACCAGAGGGATGAAGATAAGAATTAATCCTGGGTAAATCTAATGTGGAAGGATGAAGTTGAAGTGCATTAATAAGGAAATGTTCATCAATGACATATGTTTGACCCTATATGCATGTGGTGATACTAGTTAACAGGCCAGATGAATTTTTAGAAAATTCCATGTGAGTATAAAATTCAGAGATGAGATCAAGATAAATAGATTTTTCACTAAAAGTAACCAAACAATCCCACCCAACATTTTTAATTTTTTCAAACAAGTCTGGAAAAATGTTAAAAGTGATCACATTTCCTAGAGACAGATTATGTCGCATGATTCTATATTTAGCTTGAGCAGATGCAGTAGTAAGATGAGGACCACCATGAGAGAAATGCAGTTCAGAGTGCAAAAGGAGTTTCTTACGTTTAGATGAAAAAATATTAGACATGATGAACAGAGAAACATGTAATAGAGGTGAGAAAATGAAGCTAAGTAATAATTGAATATGTGAATGCACCATACTGGAAACTAAACTTATATATATTGAAGAAATGGAATGATATGCTTCAGAGGACTCAGACTATATGCATAATCAGTCATGATTATCAGTAAATATAAGTATAGATGCACAAGTAATACGACCTTACTGAGAACTATAGAGAAGAATAGAAAATATTCAATCTAAACAGTGAATTAGATGTATATTTAAGAGAGTCAAAAGAAATTCAGTAAACCATTGAATGTGCCTAATGTCAAATGTATAACACAGGATAGGGTCATATTTAATCAGTTTTTCAAAATAAAGTATAATACTATAGAAACATGCAACAGTATTCATCATTTATAGCTTTCCTTAATAAAACACGGCAAATAATTATTTCACAGATGATGATATAAATAGAAATGAGTTATATCATAAGATGAAAAACTGACAATACCTCAAAAAAAATTCAGAGAGGCAGGTATTATGTAAAATCTAACATTTATATCATAACTCAGTGGGATACGGCAAACATTGGGAATCAGACTAGGAATTCATTTCTCATAAGTAGTTTGAAAATTATCAGAACAGAGAGAGCCTTATAACTAAACAAAAAAAAAATAAAGCCAGTGGACATCAATATCCACACACAATGTATATAACAAACAGCAGTGACTATATAAAAAAATTAAAGAGATATATAGAGAGGGTTTTACCTGATTAAGCATATTAAGCACTAAATATACCAGTTTTGAGTATCATAGATGCAGATGTCCCAAGGAGAGTAATCATGTTGCATGCACAGCTTTTTGTTGTTTCTTGGTAGAAAAAAAAACATATTCGTTTAATCATAGGTATATAGATACACGGACAAATATATATATATATATATAACTGTTTGACAGATAGCTTCAAAAAGTTGTATAGTATAAACATAGAAGAATAAGTACGATTTACAGAAGATATATAAATATATATGAAATTTTGAAGTAAAAGAAATGCAGATCTTAAAGGACAAAAAATAGGATATAAAAATAGTTTAGAGTAGAGGGTTTTTGATCTGGACAGTCGTGAGATTTAGGAGAAATAAAAATTTAGTAGAGAAATTAATGAAAATTAAAACATATTATAGTGAGTAGAACTTTTTGAGGTTTTAAAAAAAATCAGATCATGACTAAAGATATTTAAGTAAAAGTAAAACTGATAAAAAAATGTTAAAAAGAAGCAGATTTAGTTTAGAGAAGTTTAGGTGTTTGAGAATGATGAGTCAAAAGTGATAATAGTGATCATGTTAGATCTGTGAGGAATAAAAATTGACTTTTGATCAAAACCCAAAACCCTAAATAAAAGAAATGAAGATACCTTTTATAAAAACATGAAGACCTAACAAATCTGGCGAAGCGAGATAAAAATTATACAGATCATGACTGATGAAGTTTAGTTTTAAAAAGCGAAAAGTCATAAACTAAAACATTAAAAAAATTTGGGATGAAAAGTTAAAAAAAAAATCTAGATCTGAGATGATATATCAAATTTGAGCAAAAAAATTGAATATCAACAGATTTGTCGTACGAAGGTGTAGGTTTTGGAAATAAAAGAGGAAAGGAAATAATTAAAGTTGATTTTCATTAGAAGTAATAGATCAGAGAAGATAAAGAGAATCGGATTCAAGATATCATCAGATGCAAGAGAGCGAACCGAAGGGCAGAGAGAGAGTCGAGGATGAGAGACGACATGAGAGAGAAAGAGAAGATGAAAATGAATAAAAAAATTAATTTTTTTATTTATAGTTTGACTCACCAGATGAATTGGACGGTGGATATTTGATCTTATTTGAGATGAACGGTTGGGATGCTATCTCAGATTGAAATAGTTGTGTTTCTTTGCTGACTTTGATCCATTAGTTGAGATTTAATTTAAAAATCGATCGAACGGTGCAAGGAGTTGATCCGAGTGTTTTCATAGCTGAATGATGATTGGTCAATTTAGGAAGGAACGGATTGAAGTAGATAGCCATTGGATATGTACTTATATAAATGGTCCAGATTTAACCCTTGGTATATATATATATATATATATATATATATATATATATATTAAACAATAGTTAATTTAAAAATAAAATAAATGATATTAAATTTTTATAATACACAAAAATTATACTAATGTTTTGTGAGTAGGATTTATAAACATAATTATAATATATAATATATAGAAGTAAGATATATATATATATAAAAAATAATAAATAAATATATAAATACATAAAATGAAATTTTAAAGGATGGTTAATAATAAAAATTAAGAGGAAATATCTAACATACCTAATTCAATTCATAATTTGCAAAATCTATCCGAACTCAGCGGTTTAGTGAATATATCAGTGATATTTAATTCAGTTATTAAACATGATCACGTAAAGAATGATGCGTGATGTCTATATGTTTCGACCTAGTATGCAGAACAGTATTTTTACTAAGATTGATAGTGTTTGTATTATCACATAGAATTGACACATAATCAAAATTCAAATTATAGTCAACAAGAGTTTGGTTCATCCATAATATTTGTGCACAGCAACGTGCAGCAGCAATATATTCAGCTTCAGTGGTTGAAATGGATACCGAGTTTTATTTCTTAGAGAACCAAGAAACTAAACATGCTCCTAGAAACTGACATGTACCACTGGTACTTTTTCGATCGACATGATGACCTGCATATTCAAAGTCTAAAAAACACACAAGATTAAATAGTTGATCTTTAGGATACCATAAGCCTAATTTAGTTGTTCTTTTAAGATACCGAAAAATTCTTTTCATTGCGACTAGGTAAAATTCTTAGGGATTTTCTTGAAATCTGACACATTTATAAACACTAAACATAATGTCAGGTCTACTAGCAGTTATGTATTATAAACTTCCAATCATTCCTCTGTATTTCTTTGAGTTAATAGTTTTTCCATTTTCATCAGCAGTTAATTTATTAGTAGTTGACATAGGAGTATTAAGAGGTTTTGTAGATTTTAAGCCAAATTTTTTGATCATTTCTTTGCAATATTTAGATTGAGATATATGAATATCTTTTTCTCCTTGTTTGATCTACAATCCGAGGAAGAATTTTAATTCTCCCATCATACTCATTTCAAATTCTTTACTCATACTTTCAGAGAAATCATTGCACATAGTAATGTTAGTAGAACCAAAAATAATATCATCAACATATATTTGAATTACAAGAATATCATCATCCTTATTTTTAGTAAATAAAGTAGTATCAACAGTACCCCTTTTAAAACCATTATTTAGCAAAAATTTACTTAATCGTTCATACTATGCTCTGGGGGCCTGTTTTAAACCATATAAAGCTTTATGTAATTTATAGACATATTCAGGATGATTAAAATCTTCAAAATCAGGAGGTTGTTTAACATAAACTTCCTCTTCTATCACACTATTCAAGAAAGCAGATTTGACATCCATTTAAAACATCTTAAAATTTTTATGACATGCAAATGCTAATAACATACGGATAGATTCAATTCTAGCAACAGGAGCATATGTTTCATCATAGTCAATTCCTTCTAGTTGATTATATCCTTGTGCAACTAATCTTGCCTTATTACGTACAATAGTTCCACTTTCATCTAGTTTATTACGAAACACCCATCGAGTTCTAATAATTGAGACATCCTCGGGTTGTGGAACTAACTCCCATACTTTGTTTCTAGTGAATTGTTCAAGTTCATCTTGCATAGCCATTATCCAATCTTCATCAAGTAAAGCATCTTTTATATTTTTAGGTTCAATTTGAGATAAGAAAGACAAGTGACCAGCTAAATTATGTGCTTGTGATCTAGTGATAACTCCTTTATCAATATTACCAATTACATTTTCTATAGGATGATTTTTAATAATACGAGACTCCTTGGGTAAATCATTTAACTAAGGGTTTGGGTTTCCAAGGGTATCTCATCAATAGGTGGATATGCATTATCTAGTTTTGGTTCTTCCATATTTCTGAGAATATCTTCAATGACAACATCACTATCAACAAGCTCTTTATATTTTGGAGGAGGTTGAGTTTCATCAAAAGTCACATTCATTGACTCTTCCACCACTAGACTTCTTTTGTTAAAAACTCTGTATGCTTTACTATTAAGTGAGTATCTAAGAAATATTCCTTTATCAGATTTGGGATCAACTTTCAATAAATGTCCTTTGGTATTTAGAGTAAAACATTTGTTCCCAAAAACACGAAAATAGTTTATTTTTGGAGTTCTTTTATACTAAAACTAATAGGGAGTTTTGAGCAAAATGGGTCTTAATAAAACTCTGTTTAAAATGTAACATGATGTTGCCACAGCTTCAGTCCAAAAATATTTTGGAAGACAGTATTCATTTAACATGGTATTAGCCATTTCTTGCAAAGATCAATTTTTCCTTTCAACTACACCATTTGACTGTGGTGTATAAGGTGCAGAGAAGTTATGACTTATACCGTTCTCATCATAAAACATAATAAAATCAAAATTGTCAAATTATCTTCCATGATCAAATCGAATATAGACAATTAAACTTCCCTGTTGATTCTGAATCTTCTTACACAAGGCAGAAAAGGAGTTAATAGCCTCATTTTTAAATTTAAAAAAATCAACCAATATAAATCTTAAATAATCATCAACCAAAACTAGAATGTATACAGCACCACCCATGTTATATTTAGGGATTGGTCCTACAAGGTCCATATGTAAAAGTTCTAAGGGTCTAGAAGTTGACACGATAAGTTTAGGTGTATGTGATGCAAGAATTTGTTTTTCCAGTTCACAAGCTTCACAAATGTGATCTTTTAAGAATTTTAATTTTTGGAGACCACGAGCGTGTTCTTTAGAAGAAATGTTATTTATAAGTTTCATGTTGATGTGTCCTACTCTACGATGCCACAACCAAGGATCCTCATTTGCAGATATAAGAAAAATGTTATCTAGATGAGAATATACATCTAAGTCACAAGTATACACATTTTGATATCTAGGACAAACTAAAATTAATTTATCAGTTTAATCAAATATAGAGCAATTATATGTACTAAAGGATATTTTAAAATTACTATCACATAGTTGACTGATAGATAGAAGACTATACCTGAGTCTAATGACTAACTGAACGTTAGAGATGGTTATGTGGTTATTACCAACACTTCCAATTCCAATTATTTTACCTTTATTGTTATCTCCGAAAGTTACTTCACCAAAGTATGTAGCTTGCAGATTTTTCAATTTTGATTTGTCACCAGTCATATGTCTTGAGCAACCGCTATCAAGATACCATTTTCTTTTATTCAGATCAGCTGCAAGACATACCAGCAATATATATACTAATTTTACAAATTGGTACCCTTTAATAAGAAGGGTCCTTTGGGTGACTTTTCCATTTTGTATAAGAATCATTTGAAGTTTTCTTTACAAAACTTGGCATAGGATAATCAGTTTTAGTAAAAATAAGCATTCTATGAGTAACTGGATTATGAGAAGTATGATAATACTTTCTATGGATTTCTTTTCTTGTGATAGTTGGTGCAGTGTATGTCCCTTTGGTAACCCAAATCATTTTTCCTTTATAATTTCCATTTCTAGCATTGCACATATGAAACGAATGACCATTTCTATTATAGTAAGAACATTTGGTGAAAGGGGATATATGGGTTTCTTTTTCTTTGAATTTAACATGATATAATCCTTTATCTTTTAATTTACTTGTTTCTCCAGTATATCCCAAACCTTCTTTATTAAAACTGCATTTTTGTTGGTTTAACATGATATCAAGATTTTCTTTTCCTTTTGTAAATTTATAAATTATAGTATTTAGATCATCGCGTTCTTTAGTTAAATTTTCAATTAAAGAATTATCTTTTTCTAATTCCAATTTTAAATGTGAATTCTCAATTTTGAGATTTCTAATTTCTTTAGTTATACCTTGATCTTATACTTGAGTATCTTCATTGATTACAGCAAGTGTTGAATTTTTAATTTCAAGATTTTTAATTAAAATGATAAGTGTTGAGTTTTCTATTTCAAAATATTTATTTATTCTTTTAAATTTTTTAAATTGTTCTAATTCTTCTTTTAATGTTTCATTTTCCAAGTTTACTTCATTTAAACTTTCATTGGTGATAATTAAGTTAGCATTTTCAATTTCAAGAATTTTTTTGTTTATTTTTCTTAATTTTTCTAATTCTTCTTTTATTATTTCATTATTTTCATATACGTGACTGTAAGCCTCTTGTAATTCATAATGATCTTCATTTATATTTTCTAAAGTATATATAGAAAATGAGGTGATAGGCAATTGGTGTTCAGAATTTACCTCAGATCTGGTGATGAGTCATTGTCTGCTATTAAACAGAGATATGTAACTTCTTCGATTTGTTCAGTAATTTCTTCCTCGTCACTTAGATCTCATCCTTCCTCAGCTACTAGAACTTTGTTATTGACTAGTTTTGGATAATCCGTTTTGAAATGCCCAGGCTGCTTTCATTCAAAGCACGTGTTTGAATTTTCATTTGAGTTGGTATTTTTGAAGTTGTTGTTATTTGCTTTGAAATTCCCTCCTTGCGTCTTTGGCTTGAATATTTGTTTGCTCTTGAAGTTGTTGAAGTTGTTGTTTGTCTTCATAAAGCCTTTGCCATATTTTCTTGCCTTGCTTTGAATCACTCTCCTGAGTTGTCTAGATAGTAGATCAACTTCGTTGTTGTCTAGACTTAGGAGTTCTTCATTTAGTTCTTCATCGTCGCTTTCTTGGTCTACTAGAAGGGATTTTAAAGCAATTCCTTTCTTTTTGAGATCTATGTCTGATCCGACTTTTTCAACTAACATGTCGACTTCATGGGCACGAAGGTTTCCAATGAGATTATCCATAGGATATGTTGTTAGATCTTACATTTCCTTGATTGTTGTAACCTTCATTTTCCAAATTGATGAAAGGCTTTAAGAATTCTTCTGCTTTTTCTCATTTATAGTGTATGCCTTTCCCAATTGCTCTAGCTCATCAATAATTCTGGAAAAACATGTTTCCATATCAATGATCTTTTCTCCTTCTTCAAGCTTAAAGCTTTTATATTCTTGGATTAGGGCATCTTTTCCGGTTTCTTTGATATGATTGGTACCTTCATACGTTACAATCAATTTTTCCCAAATTTCTTTTGCATTTTTACATTTGCTAACTCTTTTGTACTCTTTTTCAATCAACGCACTTGTTAACACTTATTCAGCTCGGGATGCTATATTCATAGTCTCTTCTTCTTCAGTAGTGAATTTATAGATATATTTCTCGACGGTCTTTTCTCTTTGAATTTTTGATGGAACTTTAACACCTCGTTCTATGGCACACCAAATTTTGATTCCTTGTGATTTGGCATAGATTTTGAATCTGTTTTTCTAGGTGGCAAAGTTGGTACCATCAAATAGTGGAGGTCTGGATATTGATAGTCCTTCTCCGCAACCAATAGCATTGTAGGCCATGGATCCACTCTTAGGTATGTCTGTATTTACTCAACAAATAAGTTAAAAAGCACCGCTCTGATACCAATTGAAAGTCCAATAATAATCTAGAATGGGGGTTGAATAGATTATTACAGGTTAAAAATTATATTAGGCCTTTTTGAATTTTTGAATAATTAATTTACAGTGTTAGCAATTAGTATGCAATACAGTAAAAAATTCAATCACATAATGCACAGAGATTTATCTGGTTCACAACATACACCCCTGGTATGTTGTTAGCGTTGACTAAGACAATCATTAGTGGACCCCACAATGTAATTATTGTCAAAATTAGAAAATGATGAAATATATTTTTAACGGCGAAAGTTTTACCGTTAACTGTTAAAATATCCGGTGTTAAAAGTACAGTAATACGCGTGGTTACATAGTACCACATGGTATTGATTATTGACGCTTACGTGAGAAGTCACTCAGTTATACTCAATTATTGCTACAGTAATTGCTGCATAGTATCTCACATTATTGATTCTATTATTGTCATAGTATCATCTGCACAATATTTTATATTATTAAATCAATATTTAAGATGACAAGTTATTCATATTATTATTTGCATTATTGATAATGTCTAGAATATTCTATCAAGGAAAGGGGTTTGGTTACCTAATTGCGCGCCAAAAGGGAGAAATCCTTATCGGAAAGCTCCCTCTTTCCTGAAAATAATCTGGTTCTTAATATTCCAAGTTATATTATTGATGAATAAATGTTATTAAAAATATTAAGGGGATTTTTATGAAGTATTTGTTGTAAATTTTGCTTATTATATGGACCCCCACTTACTCATTTTTCAAAATAATTGGTAGAAAATTATTTAGTATATATATATATATATATATATATATATATATATATATATATATATATATGTGATGCCTCAAAAATTCTATGTAATATTCAATTAATATAATGTCAAATTTTGCGTATGAATTTTTTTTTTTTTGTCGTTACTTCTTATTGTGACATTTTATTTATTAGATTAGTAAGTATCCTAGATTATGATCCAGAATAGAGTGATGTTGATATATACATTAAATATAATGTTATATAAACATCAAGAATGGAAAGGAAAGCCAACATGTCTTAAGTTATGAAATATTCTTGTCTTGAAATTTCTTATGTGATTAATATAATTCAAAAGCATTATTTAATGGTAAATAAGGAAATATGTTAGATAAAAGTTTCATGTGTGTTAAATTTTTTAAGTGTCCACATTGGGCCTTAATAATTTTGCCATGTATGTTTGCATGTCTCCTTCAATTAAATTAGGAATATGGGTTATGGTTTTGGGCCTAAGATAAAGCCAATTCTAACTCATTTGTCAGCCAAATTCGGCAGCTACCATTGGTAACAAGGGAAGATTGGTTTAAGCCCAAATCATGAAAGTTCAAATTTACCCAACCCAATCCTGTAAGCCCAGTGGGGTATAGCAAGTCAGCTGCTTCAAACTAAATAAGAAATGCAGTGGCATAACTTGAATACGTAGTCAGATAGCATGTATATGGATTTTAACTTAGTTCGGTTTAACAGGTTGATAGACACGTAATTCATACATTTAATTATCCCTAATTTTGTCCTTTTAATTATATTAGTTTATTAAATTAATATGTTTTAATTTATTTTGTAGGATTTAATATTTGTTGCAATAAAGTCAAAATCTTGGTGATCAAGCGATATTTAATGCTCATATTCATATAAGGAATTTTCAAGAAGAATCCTACAAGGAGAAGGAAAGAGGTGGAACAATCTTAGTGTGCAAGTCAAATACAACAAGAGAAAGAAAAGTCTATCTAGAAGATTTTTTTGAGAAGTTGATTGCCACTAGGAAGTTGAATCCTACATGGAAAGGGAACAAAAGTGTCCAAGTTCAATGAATCTAAATTAGGGTTCAAAGTTATTTTTCCTATAAATAGCTCTCTTGTTTTAGAGAGAAAGGTATGAGGTATTGTATTACTTTAGGTTAGGAGTAGGAGTAAATTAAATTTCATTGTACGCTTGTTGGAGGATCATGAATAAAGGGAGTTTTCTTTTTATTTTCAATCTTCTATTTTTTTCTTTATTTTAGTTAGTTTAATTATTTTTCAAGTCTAGTTAATTTTTTATATCTAGGATGAAGATGAAATTAAATAATTATTCGTGATAATATTTTTCATGTCTTCTATTATTTATGCTTTTATGCTTAATTAATTTTGCCTTCATGTTTCGTTATTGAAATACCTTCATTTTATAGTTCTTATGTTATTTTAAATTAATTAAGAGAATTTGATAGATTATTGTTAAGATATGAGTTTTTCATAATCCATGCTTGCTCAAAGAAGTTTTGATCGGTTATAGTTAATCCTTAAATTTTCATAGTCTATGTTTGCCCACATTAATTGTAAATTACGAAATTAAAGGGAAGGGAGATCAAAATCATAATTTGAGTTATAAAAATAGAAGAGATTGAATTATATGTTATGTTTATTATTTAATGGATTCAGATTCCTAGATTATTTTCTCATTAATTGTTTTCATATTCTAGTTAATAAATCTTCTCCACCATTTTTGTTTCTAATTTGCCTAAAATATTAATTAAGGATATATTAAAGAATTGATCTAATCTCTGTGGTTCGACCTACACTTGCCAAATCTACAATAGACATTGTGCACTTGCAGTACATAATTTTATCACATCAAGTTTTTGGCGCCGTTGCCGGGGACTAGAATTAATTTTTATTTATTCCTTAATTTTTATTTATTCGAATTAGTTTTAACTCATTTTTTTTAGGATTATTAAAGAGGATCGAAGAAGCGAAAAGATAAAAATTTTGTTGTTGCGCTTTCTTCGGTACTTCGTATCTCCATATATTTATTTTTTTTGAAAAAAAATAAAAAATAGTAATTAATTTTTTTTTAAATATTTTTTTATTTTCCGCATTCATTCATTCACTCACGTAGAGCACATCTTGCTAGGGTTTTTTTATTTTTTATTTTTTTGTCAAATATAAACTGTGGTGATTGCTGAAGGATTGAGGTACGTCAAAATTTCTCCTTCTTTCGTAATTCACATAGTTTTAAGACATTTTATTTGTTTATAATTTTTTTTTTTTTTTGCATTTTCTTCTTTAATCTAACATTAAGGGCACAACCTGTAACAAGATAAGGTGAGGATTTCATCACCCTTCCTTGGCCCACAAATAACTCAATTTACATTTTGCATAACCATGACCTAATAAAATCAAGTAGACGTTGGCCCCTAGGACTCTCGAGCTCAATTAGGACAAGAAACTCCAAGAGGAAGCTGAATTTTAAATTAATCAAACTATTGGTGTCTAGGCAAGTGGTTCAAAAGGTAAACGCCTAAAGATTGTGTGGTTATTTAATTAGTCACCGTATCTACGGAGAGACTCCCACCTTTCTTACACTTACCTGGCTAGTGGTGTGATTAATTTTGAATTTGGTGGACTTTGCGGTGTAACTTGGAACAATTAGGAGCTGTCTAGATTTTATTTAGGTTAACCGTAGAATTAGGATTTTTATTATTATTATTTTTTTGTGTGTGACTTTCGTGGTTGGTTGTTTATTTGTTTTGGAATTTGTGGAAAAATGGATTCCTATTATAGTTGGAATAATAATTTTACTTGGAATCAAGAACCCTATGAAAATTTTAATACACACCAAGTAAATCAATTTTTTCCAACTTATGAAAATCCATATCCATATCCATATTCGGATCCAGAACCTCAATATCCACAAGAATTATCAAATGAAGAAGAGGAAAGACTTAGTTCCCTGGAGAAAACTACGAAAGTTTTAATGGAAAATATATCTCGTCTAGAAATTCAAATGAGTCGATTAGCTATCATAATAAATGAACAAGAGGTGGGTGAATTTTCTAGTAACTCTGAGGTTAATTTTGAAAATCTTGATGGTTGTGAAAATGATGAGGAAAGTGAAAATTTTATATTCAATTCTGCACAATTTGAGTCAAACGTATTTGAGGAGTCTTCAAATTATGAGTCTATGCCTAAAATTGATCATGTTGCATTTGATGAGTCTGTTGAAAAAGTCTATAAGCCTAAAACTCCATACCCTGAAAGACTTATTCCTAAAAAACAACCTAGTGATTTTTTGGACCAACCCATTAAAGTAAACATGATCCAAGAATTGTCAATGACCCAAGAAATAATTGAAAATAAACTCTTGATTGAAAAAGATCCAATTGATTTTTATTTAAATCACATTGACCAAAATTGGAATGAATCTGAATATTTAGATAAGGTCAATGAGATGTTGAGATTCACTACAAATAATTCAAATAAACTGGAACATGTATTTGAACCAATTCTTTCATCATTTGAACATGTTAGTGAAAGTTTTCTTGAGGTAAATTTTAAGCATAACTATGATGAAAATTCTGACTATTTTCAATTTCCTAGACCACCTAAAACTAATGAAAAGTTCACACTCACTTATCCAGGTGTAACATTCATTTTTAGTCACATAATTTTTAGGATTTATAAAATTCGTAGATATGTACATTTGTTTTCTTTCTCACCACATCTTCTTGCAGAACAAATGCCCCGCATACAAGGTACAATTCTTTCACATCTTTGTTCTCTTTTCTTCATTTGCATACATTGAGGACAATTTGATTTAGGTATGGGGGAGTTTGTTTGTATTAGATTTTTTTTTCTTTTTACGAAAAAATAAAAAAAACACAAAAAAAATTTTAAAAAATTTAAAAATTAAATTTTTTTTTTTACTTTTTATGAATTGAGTTAATTCTAATAAGTGTTTGTGGACCAAAACGCATGAGTGAGATTGAAAGATTTAGAACATTTGAATTTTTGATAAGATACGAAATCTTAGTTCAAAACACCATTTGAATTTAAAATTAATTTCTCAAGCATTTTTGCACTTCACGTTTATACAAATTCTTAGTTGTCGGGTATAAACCATGATTCGAGTAATTTCAAAAAAAAAGAAGAAAAAAAAATGAAGAAAAAAGAAGAAAAAAAATGAAGTTGAGAAAAGTTTAAAAAAAAGAAGAAATAAATAACTGCTTCAATGTCCATTAAACAAAATAACTGGGTATCCAAGCCTCGGAAAGCATCGATATTCACGCTGAAAAGTATGATGGATAAAAGCAGCTTAACTAGTCTAATTTTGTGGCCTTTGTTACTCGAGTTAGTAAATCCTTAGGGGTGTCTCTACACCTAGTGCCCTAAAGCCATCTGGTTTGGGAGTCATTGGTCCAACACTCGCTCTACATGGGTAACTCTGAAAAGCCTAAGAAAATGAGACATTGCACAAGTCAAGAATCAAAAATGAAATAAAAGAGAAAAAAAAAAGAAAGACAAAGAAAAAAGAGTTTGCTTGATTTTCATGGTAAAAATCTCTACTAAGAGTTACATCACATACACATGCATGCATAACATGAAATTGATTTAATGAAGGATGGTGTCTAAAATGAAGATTGAGTATTTTTGATAAG
The DNA here is from genome assembly GCA_020205605.1 of Panax ginseng. Classification (NCBI taxonomy): domain Eukaryota; kingdom Viridiplantae; phylum Streptophyta; class Magnoliopsida; order Apiales; family Araliaceae; genus Panax; species Panax ginseng. The sequence goes on from CM035132.1 coordinate 172,953,274, forward strand.
GTAAAAGCGTGATTTTGAATTTAATCTTGCTTATGTATAATGCCCATAGATATTTAGAAGTTTTCTTTCAATTTCATAATTTGTTGAATCTAAAAATATTTTTAAATTTTGTGGGTATATTCACTGCAAACCCTCACAACTCGTCCACTTGGGGTAACCTTGGGGTTTAAAGGCTTGTTGCACATGCTAAGTGCAATCGTGTTTCCTACGAAAATGGGGTAGTGTAATTTTTATTTTTATTTTTATTTATTTTACTCGAGGACGAGCAAAAGCTAGGTATGGGGGTATTTGATAGACACGTAATTCATACATTTAATTATCCCTAATTTTGTCCTTTTAATTATATTAGTTTATTAAATTAATATGTTTTAATTTATTTTGTAGGATTTAATATTTGTTGCAATAAAGTCAAAAACTTGGTGATCAAGCGATATTTAATGCTCTTATTCATATAAGGAATGTCCAAGAAGAATCCTACAAGGAGAAGGAAAGAGGTGGAACAATCTTAGTGTGCAAGTCAAATACAACAAGAGAAAGAAAAGTTTATCTAGAAGATCTTTTTGAGAAGTTGATTGCCACTAGGAAGTTGAATCCTACATGGAAAGGGAACAAAAGTGTCCAAGTTCAATGAATCTAAATTAGGGTTCAAAGTTATTTTTCCTATAAATAGCTCTCTTGTTTTAGAGAGAAAGGTATGAGGTATTGTATTACTTTAGGTTAGGAGTAGGAGTAAATTAAATTTCATTGTACGCTTGTTGGAGGATCGTGAATAAAGGGAGTTTTCTTATTTATTTTCAATCTTCTATTTTTTCTTTATTTTAGTTAGTTTAATTATTTTTCATGTCTAGTTAATTTTTTTATATCTAGGATGAAGATGAAATTAAATAATTATTCGTGATAATATTTTTCATGTCTTCTATTATTTATGCTTTTATGATTAATTAATTTCGCTTTCATGTTTCGTTATTAAAATACCTTCGTTTTATAGTTCTTATGTGATTTTAAATTAATTAAGAGGTTTTGATAGATTATTGTTAAGATATGAGTTTTTCATAATCCATGCTTGCTCAAAGAAGTTTTGATGGGTTATAGGTAATCCTTAAATTTTCATAGTCTATGCTTGCCCACATTAATTGTAAATTACTAAATTAAAGGGAAGGGAGATCAAAATCATAATTTGAGTTATAAAAATAGAAGAGATTGAATTATATGTTATGTTTATTATTTAATGGATTCAGATTCCTAGATTGTTTTCTCATTAATTGTTTTCATATTCTAGTTAATAAATCTTCTCTACCATTTTTGTTTCTAATTTGCCTAAAATATTAATTAAGGATATATTAAAGAATTGATCTAGTCTCTGTGGTTCGACCTGCACTTGCCAAATCTACAATAGATATTGTGCACTTGTAGTACATAATTTTTTCACATCACTGGTCAGTTAGATTAGTTAGCAGACAAGTAACAAGTGAAATAGGCTTGCAGAGGATAAGGCGTAGAAGAGTAAAGCTATGCTCGGTAGGGTGGCTGTATAAAAGCCAAGTTAACTAGGCTAGGAATAAGTACTGCAGCTTGGTAGGGTGGCTATGTAGAGGCCAACTAGGGGTCAAGTAGTTGGACTGAGAGATAAGGAATTCAACCATATATGACCCTATAAGACATCTCAAGCTCAAAGAGGCATACTACTCTACTGAGCTCCAAAAAAAAAATTAACAATCACAAAGAGAGATCAATTAAGGCTACGGCTTAGAAGGGAAAGGAAACTGGGCAGCTCCAACCACTGATAACCTTCGAATCAGCAAGGTAAGCCAATTCTGGCCTTTCTAATCTTTTCCATTAGTTCCTGGTAGCACTGAACCGTTAATGGTTAGAATAGCTATTGAATTTATTATCACCATGATTGTTTCAATGCTACTTTGGACTCTATGATTGAGACTGTTTAGTATGGTTCTATGCTTCTTGTTGTTTTAAGGCATAAGGCTGGGGTCATTGAGCTAAGAATTGTGTATTAGGTGTAAGTATATAAACTGCACTTTATGTGTTTAATAAATTGCCAAGCTAAGGACTATGGTAGTATCTATGTGTACTAGCTGTGATGTGGAGTTCAAACTATATCAAATTGCACATACAGTGGGAGCAATAACTCAAGCATACTCTATAATTGACCTTATCATGTTGCAATCTATAGTAATTTATCACTTGAGCAAAGTAAGTAAGGATGAACTAGAATAGTAGACTCCATATGGACTGCTCTTTGAAGCTTAACTTGCAAAGTCTATTCACTTTCTTCTAAGATGGTTAGTACACTATAACATGATGTCTATAACTTTAACCCACTAATACTAATACTTGTAAAGTTTAAGTATGTTAGCTTTCAATAAATAAAAGACAGTCCTTGTGACTGTTATTGAAAGTTTCTTATGGTAAGCATGCTTTGCTTCTAATATATTATATACATAGACAGTCCTTGTTTTTCCTTGTTGCCTAATAATGTTACCTTGGTATCTAAAATTTTTCAAAGCATGTTACCTTGTATTAATTTAAGGCCTATGAGGGGGCTATTTTAAAACCAAATCTAGAAGCCTTGCATTTAGGTTCTTAAATCATGAACATATATTATATAGCATGTGCACGCTGTGATAATCCTTGTTCTAGAAGCTTGAAGACTGTTTTGGTAACATGGTATCATGCATTGCAAAAAGGGCTTGAAATAAGTATAAAGGACTATCCTGGACTTTAAAATTTATATATCAACTGTTGTGTGTAACAATGACTGCTATGCTATATTACTATGTTGACTGACTGCTAGCATTACTTGTGTGACCTTACTAACTGTCATGGTATTAGGTAGACTGTTTTGATGACTAATATCGCACTATTGATGACTGAATTTGAGTAGAGGAGATAGGATGGGCTGTGGAGAAATAAGGAGGATAGAATGGGTTGTAATATAAACAAATGGCTGTGAAACTAGTAGCTTATAACCATGCCCACCAACTATTTGATAAAAGACCTAAAAGAACTATTTTGGTAAAAAGGAACTGAATATTAAAACAAGTAAAGTATTTACTTGATTTACCCAATATATGTGATGACTAAAATTTTTTAGCATAGTTCAGTTTTTAGGCTAAGTAATTCTAGCTTGCCAACTCCTTTGCCCACTCTGTTGAAACAATGATTGAACCAAGGAGCCAAAGCTTAATAGGCCACTGAGATAACCATAGAACTCTAAAAGATTATAGCCAAGAGGTTTGTTCCTAGAAATCTAGCAAAACTGAGGTTAGAGGATTGCTGGAAATGGGTTAAGGAACAGGGGAGGCTGCTAATGACAGTAGCAAATAGCTTCGGGTAGTTGTTATCCTTGGCAACTTCAAGTAAATGACTGCATTGTCATTTTGGCAACTGGGTTTGCTTTCTTTTGGTTGCAGTTAGTAAGTTAAGATAAAGAATTTAAAAAGAGTAGCAAAGTGGGGATCAAGAAAACAAGCTACTGTCCAGTAGCTTTCACCAACCACAATAGGCAACTGGCCCTCTTCAGTTTCCAAGATCAGATTTCAAAACCTAACTATAGGACATGGTTGGAAATTGTTAAGACCAACAAGCTACAAGCTAACTGCTGTGCAAACAGCTTGAAGTCAACCATCTGTGGGTCTTGGAATTATATAAAAAGGTTAACCAAAAAACTTACTAATGAAGTATATGCACGGAACTTACAAGGATTTAATACTTCATATGACAAAGCCATGCTTTAGTGGCTGCTAACATGATGGGAGAAAAAGAACTGTTAGAGCAGACAACTGCTATAGCATTTTTAGAAAACCATTTTTAGCTTTAAAGTGTCATTAAAGAGCATACCTATCATGTACAAATCTTAAGTAAACATATAGTGAGCTTCAAGCTTAGAATAGGAAAGAAGAAAAGAGGGCAGGGTACTGCCCATTTTTTTTTGCAGCAGTAGGGATGTGACATGACTGCAAAATAACTACAGACATGGATGTCTTAACAAGCCATCTTAACTTTAGTATTTAAAATCTTTAGTAACTTAAATAAGTGGTTGTTGTATTAAGGGAATTTAATGAACCTTATTGCTACAGTCTTTCTTTATATTATTATAGAAAGCAAGTAGTTTAATTACTCTTAAGCAAGGGCCCTTTGTAACTAAAAAGCTAACTCTATACTAGGAAAGAAGAGGACTAAGAGTTGTTGTTTGGACAGCAGCAGTAGGCTCAAAAAGGGCAGTAGCTGGGAGCTCTTTATGGGCTTCCAGTCAGTGCACATGTGATACCATGAATGTCCAGTTGTAGTGATACATTACAAGAATATGTATTATCCTTAGATTAGTAAAGGGTCATGATATAGGTTAGTAGACTCTAAAAATCTAGCCTAAAGAGACATCTAATATTGGATATATTAAAAGACAAATTGGAACTATTTGTGACTTCTAAAAGGGACTGTTTAGGGGCATAATATAGAAAACAGAGTTAGTAATGCACTAGTATGGAAATAAAGCTATAAATCATAGATAGACAAAAAGTTGAGCATGTAAATTGGAAATACCTTTAATAAGCTACAAAAGCATTTTGTATGCTAGAATTAAAATACTCATGTGTTAAAATCCTAATAAGATATAAGCAATATATAGGTTGGGTGTGACACCATTAAAGAGAAAAATGGTGATGATAAGAGCATGGATGAGATATTTGAAAAATGTATTACATATAAGAAATCTATCCATGACCACTGAAACTACGTGATATATGACTTGACTATGTGGCTAACATGCTTGATTCCTATTACTTGTTGTAAGCATGTCAAACCCTATTAAAGAGAAAATTGACTAATGTGAAAACATGGATGAGATATTTGAAAAATGTATGAAATATAGGAATCTAACTACAAAGTTGACCACTAAATTATGTGATGTGTGAACATATACAAGCTATATAACTTGGCTATTTTGCTAATAGGCTTGTAAATGTAAATAAATTGTGTAGGCTCTGTGAGAACATATTAAGCTGAATCTTATCAATAGTCGACAAACAAGGCAAGTTTCTAACTTTTACTCCTTATTGAGCAACTATTCTGCAGTAGACAGGTTCTCTAAATTCTGAATTGTCTCTTCTTATTTATGAATAATATAAGTTTAAATAGCCTTTTTATTCCAATCAGCTTCAAAAGAATATAAGGTTAAATAGCCTTTTTATTCCAATCACCTTCAAAAGAATAGTATATAAAACTTTTCTATCTTGAATGAGTTTACATTAAAAGTATGTCAATACCATTACTTCGGTTAGACAACTGTTGAGATATATTGATATTATTCATGAAATTATCAGTTAATGCTTTCCAAACCATTTTTGTTGTGGCATGGATTCTTATATAATGTCAGTGAACGAACAACCCTTTTATAGGGGCATATTATAATTTATATATATGATTCAAGGACATTAAAAGTGTTATTAGATCATTATATTGTGTACAATGTAGGTACTTAGGTCGATCCCCTAAAGTACGAAGTTCAGGATATAAAATGACTTTTATAACTGCTTGTATTCATGGATTGAAGTATTATTACTATTAATTCTAAGATGTAGAGTTCATTGGTCATTTGACCTTTGACAAAGATGCTAAAGTCCGATTTTTATACTCAACACTCTTAAAGAATTATATTGTTCAATATCTATCAGATTGTAACCTCTTTGATTTAAATATTTCGCTTCCATTATATTTAATTGCTTAATTCCTTCTTTGAAAGCAAGTCGTTGCTCACCCTCATGTTAAATATAATGTTTTCAAAGAAAAAACGGAGGTTGTTGTTCCATCTGGAAAAGACAAAGGAAAAGGCAAAGTTGTTGAGTAGTCATTTATTAAGCGCCTGTGCTTAAGTAAACTTAAGTAGTGAATGTAATAAATATTGTTAGTAATATGTTGTGTAATAATATTTGGTTTGTATTGTATGTAAAGGTCTATAGAACCTAGGATTTAAGCACGAAGTTTATGTAATATAAGACAGTTTTCTTTTAGTATAAATGGGTATTCTAGTATCGTGAGCACCAAATTCGAGCTAAAGATAACCCGATTTGGTGTCGTCACATATTATATGAGGTGGGGCCCACGAATGAAATAAGTGGGATAGCTCACAAGGATTTGGAATAGCAGAGAATGGAAGGTATATATATATATATATATATATATATATATATATATATATATATATATATATATATATATTTTATAAGTTTTGTTTTTTATGAAAATAGAATATATTATATTTTATTATGCATAATGTCTCATAGTAGTATTTGCATAGTAAATCATGTGATTATCAAAAAATTTAGCCGATTCCTTACTGTGCATCCGTGATTTTTTTTTCTTACTATACATCCAATTAGTATCCTTCCATTCTCCTATAAATAGGATGCTTAGTTTAGAATTGAAAATAACACCAGAATCAGAGAATTCTTCTTCAATAATATTAAGCGTATTTCTTTCAAGTTTTAGGAAGCTTTGAGTGTAGAAAACAGTGAAAGTTTTCTTCAAGAATATTCCCGCTATACCAGTTGGAATACTCTTCTTTTTAAGGTAAGGGATATTATTTTTGTTCAATATTCGTATGAAATAATATTTTCTTCCATACTCTGTAGTACGTAAGTAATATTATTTCATTTCAGATTCTGAATTCTATACTCATTTTGTTAAAGTATGGCTTATATACTCCTTGAAATTAGTAGAATATTCTTAAAATTTGCGCTTCTTCTAGTATCTTTTCATGGAAATATTATTCTGAGCATTCGTGATAATTTTTAATCTTTTTATGCCGGGTACTATTCATAGGGTACTATTGCTGAAGTACTACTCATGGGGTACTACTCGCTCAGGTACTATTCACCCAGGGTACTATCCATGACAAAAATTGATTTCTTTTCGGTCCAAATCATTTTTTATACAATATTATTCTTGAATTTTACTCCACAAAGCAGTATCATGTTGACAATTTGGACATTATTGAATTCTGGATAAATTAAATTATAAATCTTTAAAAATTTATCCTTTATTTTTTTTAATTGAATTCTTATATCATTGTCATCATTCTCATGCTTATATTGTGATGAAAGTCATCTTTGGCCCGTAGTGCATAGATGAACTGTTAATTGGTATGATTATGATCAGGGATCATTCGGTATAATCATGACCTGTAATGTTACAAATGATGTGATAAAGTCCTCATTGGCCCGTAATGCATTGATGGACAGTTGTTGGCATGATCATGACCATTGGTGATTACACGAATATCCTTGGCCTATAGTGCATGGATAATTCGTGGACGTGATACTAATGAATATCATTGGCCCGTAGTGCATGGATAATTCAGTGATGTAGATTATTTATTGAGCTGAGTCTCAGCGATAAAATTGATGATAAACTTTTTAAATCATAGAAGATAGTAGATATCATACTCTACTTGACTCTTCTAATGGATTGCTTGTTTCGCTGTAGTTAAACTTGATGTTTATTCTGCATTATCTTAGTCATAATATTTCTTACTGGGCTAGTTGAGCTCACCCTTTGCTTTCATTATTCTCTTCAGGAAATGAGAAGGTAGCCGGGACTAGTCGGGAAACAGAGTGATGGTCTGAGTTAGTGGCTGTAGTAGTCCTCACTATTCTATAAAATAGTGTGATAATAATTGTAATAAGGACTCCATTTGAGTTTGGATATTCTCTAGAAGACAATATTCTTGTTAAAACTATCACCTATGTTTTATCGTATTTTACACGAAAGTTGTATAATTAAGTTTGTATTTTAATTATGTATCATGTATTTGGCGACTCGGAATGGGTGATTTATACCTATTTTCAATAGGCAGAGAAGCCTTTAAAAAGTTTTAAAGACAAACTTACAACTATTCACAACTACCTATTTTGGACAGCAAGCTCCTAGCTCCCTCTCCTCAAGCTTAGTTGTACTTCCTTTTGAGTTTAGTTCTATTATATGATCTGGTCTTGAAATAATAGCCTCTTCCTCACCTGACTAGTTCAATATAGACCCAACTCCCATCTGACCTCTCTAAGACTTTGGTCTTGGTCGAAGAATTGCTTATCTTTCTCACAGGTACATAAAATAAACTAACTCTCCTCTTTTTCCTTTTTACAGAGAATTTTACAACAATTTGCTTCTAAAATAAGAAGATACGATTTAGTACAGATATTTTGATGCTTCTCAAGTAAGCAAATATCAATTACAAAACAAATATATTTATAAAAGTTTAAAGACTTTTATACTTGAGAAAATATGCTTCTTTGTAAGCAGATAGTAATTTATGCTTTAATTAAATAATGCTTGTATATAAGCAAATATGTAAATTTAAGCATTGTTATAAAAGTTTAAATAACTTTTATATTTTGTGTAAAAATGCTTCTTGAATAAACAAATAAGTAAATTTTAGCTTTTTTTCAAAATTGCTTCTATATTAGCACATAAATAGTTTTAATGCAATTTTATAAAGAATTATTTATTCTTTATAATAAAGAGTGTTTTCTATGGATTAAAAGAATTTATTTCTCAAATATTCTCTAACAAGTATTATATAAAAGACTTTGTGTTCAAGTACTTGTATTTAAACGAATAAATTAATTTAAATAATAATTATTAAGTATAACAATTCAATTAGTTAAGCACAACTTGATATAACAAATATACTTGTTTAACTCAGATAATATATAATAATATTTTATCTATTATGTGATTTATAAATAAAGTCACTTAGTACTATAAGGAATCGTACAGTTCGATTCTCTCACTTAAGAGGAATATCTTCGTAGCCTTTCGACGTCTCAGTGTGACAGAATTTATATTCTCACAATTAATATTTATATAAATACTTTCAATAGATCACTTTGATTTTCAAATCCGGTTCGTATGATTCACTCTTTTTGGAAGAATATGTCAGTGTCATTTTGAACTATCAAGTGTATTATCTATTTTACAATATTTATATAAATAATATCAATAAAAAGTTACTTAGTACTATAACGAATCGTACGGTTCGATTTTCTCTCCGTAGAGGAATATCTCTGTAGCCTTGCGACATCTAAGTATAACTTTTTATTTTATAAATAGATGAAATATAGATATATATAAAATTGTGTAAACAATTTATATTCGTATATCTATAAATTTAAACAAGTAAGAAATAATTCAACTAAGTTAACTCAAATGACTTATCTCAATTACTTGGACCAATTTCCTCTTCTCAAATAATCAAACCTTTGGTAAGAAGAGATATAAAGCTCTAGAGAAAGTATGTAGGCAAGGAGAGTAAGGGGCTGTTTGTTTAGAGCTGAATGGAGCTGAATCTGAATGGCTGAATCGATCAGTGCATTTGTTTTGGTCTAAATGGCTGAATCGGTAAGATGAACGAGCTGAATGGCTAAGTTGGATTTTTTTAGCTGAATGGCTGAATGAGCAGCTGAATAAAGTAAAAAAAAAATTAAAAAATTAAAAAAAATATCAACTATTATATTAAATAAATTTACAATAATTTTAAAATTTTTCAGAAAGGTAAAATAATAAAGTTTTGTCATTCAGATGTTTCAGACATGTCAATTATCAAACAGTTTTTTTCATTCAGATTCAGATTCAGATTCAGCTCATTCAGATTCAGATTCAGATTCATTCAATTTTTATCAAACACCCCCTAAGCTTTTCTTTTCACTTGAATTGGCAAAACCAAATGAATGAAAGACTCCCTATTTATAGAATTTTGAGGTCAGGGCAAAATGGTAATTTTAAATTTTGTTTTTAAATTAATGACTAGGATTGCTTCATTTTTGAAATCAATGGTTCGGATGAAACTTTCTCTTTTTAATCACATAGATTGCAAAATGGACAAGCTGATGATTAGCCCAAACAAAAAAGTTCCTTCTTTTATCAACCTAAGCATTAAATTTGGTCAAATGGCTAAGCCATCATAATTCCAGCAATCCACGAAAATTTCAGCAAGTGACAATAAGTTTTGTCCCAAAAATATAGTCACTAAATGACCACATGTTCACACACACACATACAGCTTATATGTATATATATATATATATATAAATGTTCACTCCTTACACACGATTATGTATATATATTATATAATATATATATATATATAAGATTTATATATATCATATATATATATACATGCATGCAATAAAATAATTTTTGCCCAAATTTTGTTTTTGTGAGTTTTAAAAGAAAATAGGATCTCCTTGCCTTGGAAATGTTTATATGAATCAATTTATTTAACACTTGATATTTAAATTATCAAGGTCAATAAAAATTAGAAAATAGTTTAGATAAAAGTAGAAATAATTTATTAAATCTCAAACCTATTTAATTACTTCATAATTGTTATCATCAAAATATACTAAAAAAATTGAGACCTATTAAACAGTGTTGAGTTTGAGTAGTAGCTTAAATTTTTCACCTCTAGGGATGAATCACAGATTAGAGCGAGCTCATGGGTATGTTAAGCTTCACAACTGGACACATCGATTTTGTAGAAACTCAAAATTTTGCATTTCTGTTACTAACCCTGCAGAAGGGCAAATCTTCTTCCAGAGATAACCTTGGAAGTTAAATCAGCTCAATCTCGGAGACAACCCCTGGAGACTCAGTTCCAACCTCGGAGATAACCCCGAGGGATGCAGTTCTAGTTCCGGAGATAACCCCGAAAAAGTCAATTCTAACCTCGGAGACAACCCCGAGGCACTTAGTTCTAACCCCGAAGATAACCCCGGGAGGTTAAGAACACCTCAGAGATAACCCTAAGGACATTCAGTATCCACAGCAACCCAATCTCAGAGTTAACCCTGAGCAACAACTGCTACATCTGCGCAGAGCTGGAGATAACCCCGGTGAGGGGAAAATCGTTATTTTTCCACCTCGATACTACATTCACGTCGTCTTAGCATATTTCAATCAAAATTTAATACAGAAATGTCCCACAAGAACCATAGCTCAAATCCCGAGTGACTATTACACAAGACAGCACACCGGATAAAATTTGAAGACTTGAAGATCTGGTCATAGACCCGTCTTCCTGACTTCGTACAACCTCTAATCCTATGTCATTGTGTAGCTCTCAACAACAGCATTTTCGAAAAGGTAAAGCATGCCTTTATCGGATGCCCGAATTGAAAGTTATGAAGGTTCGAGCGGACAGCGGGTTGCACAAGTGCACGTACTTTGAGATAATAGGACTCGCAGAGCCCGGGGAACCCCAGGCTACCATAGGTAGACCCACTATTTCCTCGGTCTATATATATATATATATATATATATATATATATATATATATATATATATATATATATATATATATATATATCATCACATTTATGGTCGGAAGATCCTCGTGGGAATAGAAGCGAAGGAGCAGGATCTCGCAACCGGTACATCCTCCTCCTCCTCCTCAACATCTCAGTACCTTAACCCTGATAGATTTAATCATCGACTCCATCAACCGACGAGGTCATCGGGTCATGAGGCGAGGCACATCTGAAGCTCTCCTCCTCACACCTGAAGAGGTCCTACGGGAGCTACTCGGCTGGTCTGGATCCATATATCTAAACACAAGTCTCTAAATCACCTCAAAAAGGGTGTGGTAAATTCTAACCTGGAGCTTATTAAATGCATTTTATGCCTATATGCATACATACGTTACTTTAACATACGCCTACAGTAGAGTTAAAAATGTATGTTTATTCGATGCCTAGACTAATGGAAAAATTTTGCCAGAGTCTTCTTTGTAAAAAGGACTATCCACATGCGCATAGGCATGACTAGGTGGCCATTCAGTAGCACACCAACTCACAGTCATAAACATCCTATATGCATGAAAAATATCAAAGTCATAATCCATAAGGGTAGCCTAATTACCAGGATTACTTTGCTTAACAACCTTTGCTCATTTGTCCTCAAATAGGACAAAAAAATAGCAGAAAAGGTGCCAAATTGACTGTTTCAAAAGTTAATTTTTTTCACATCAATACGTTCATCATAGTTAAATACTAGCATTTACTGTGTTGAATAATTTTTATCAAGTCATATGAGCATGCATAATCACTATTATGTGTTTAGAAGCATTTCATGTGATAACTCACTTTTCAACGGACAAAACTGGAAAAGAAGACATGCATACGTTATCAGGATAGTGTAGAACACTTGTACGGTGACGGATTTTGCAGAAACTAGCCTAAACTTAGTAGATCTAAAGAAGAACTCTCGGATTCTCTGTGCGGCTTCAACTAAAAATAACTTATGAAAGGGCAAGGCACCTGAAATAGAACCCATGGATGGTCGCGGGTGTACCTTTGTCTGCCGCAAGTCCACCTATAGCTATCCTGGGTGGTCCCCACCCCTTCTGGCTCAATCAAATTTGAGTTGCAAAGGAGGTCCCACAAGCTGAAAAGTCAAATTAGGAAAAAAGACGTTACGCGATTAAGCGGAAAATCCTGAAATCCTGATTTTCAGAGACCAAACTGCGGGCCTACATATCAATCATTGGTATTCACCCAAACACAGGGAAAACAAAGCTAATGATCATAGCTGTTGCAAGATACCATTGGAAATACCTCATAAAGGTCCAATGACATCATTGGGATCGTAATTACGATCAAAACCATACATTTCATTAAAAGTCTCTCCCCAGCGGGGATTTTATACAACTTTAGCCGTTCAAAAACATTTCAGCAAAGTTCAAGCAGCCTTGACATTATCAGCCATTGGCAAGTAAATCCAGCGAAGCATCGGAGGTGGTCTGATGATGTTCACCGTTGAAGAACATTTCAGCGATGGTCAGGCAGCCCTGACGTTATTAGCCATTGGCAATTAAATCTAGCGAAGCATTAGAGGTGGTCCGAGGATGTTCACCATTAAAAACTATTTCAATGAAGGTCAAGCAGCCTTGACGTTATCAGTCATTGGCAATTAAATCCAGCGAAGCATCAGAGGTGGTTCGATGATGTTCACCATTGGAGAACATTTCAGGGAAGGTCAGGCAGCCCTGACGTTATTAGCCGTTAGCAATTAAATCCAGCGAAGCATCGGAGGTGGTCTGAGGATGTTCACCGTTGAAGAACATTTCAATGAAGGTCAAGTAACCTTAACGTTATCAGCCGTTAGCAAATAAAAGCAAAGCATCGGAAGTGGTCCGATGATGTAGAACATTTCAATGAAGGTCAAGTAGCCTTGACGTTATCAGCCGTTAGCAAATAAATCCAGCGAAGCATCGGAAGTGGTCTGATGATGTTCACCGTTGAAGAACATTTCAGCGAAGGTCAAGCAGCCTTGATGTTATCAGCCGTTAGCAAATAAATCCAGCGAAGCATCGGAAGTGGTCCGATGATGTTCACCGTTAAAGAACATTTCAACAAAGGTCAAGCAGCCTTGACGTTATCAGCCTACAGAACTTTAATGCATACTTCCACTGGGGCAACCCCCTACTCATTAACCTATGGGATGGAAGCAGTGCTCCCCATAGAGGTGGAAATGGAATCCCTCAGAGTGTTGATAGACGCTCAGCTGGATGAAGACCAATGGTTACAAGATAGGTATCACCAACTGTCTCTAACAGACGAAAGGCGAACTAGTGCTATCTTCCATGGTCAATTATACCAACAAAGGATCGCCAGATCCTACAACAAAAAAGTCTAGCTACGGAAGTTTAAACAACATGACTTGGTTTTGAAGAAGATCATTGACAACCAAGATCAATCCAAGGGAAAATTCCCCCCAAACTGGGAAGGCTCGTTTATTGTCAAGGACGTATTGACAGGAAGTGCTCTCAAATTATAGGAAATGGACGGCGATGAATTTCCATAGCTCATCAATTCGGACACCGTGAAACGGTACTATGTCTGAGGTCACCATCAAGTAAACATCCTAGTTTTGGATCACCAGTCACTTAAGGTTTTCTAACCCTTCACTACATACAACCCTTCTTCATACCCCTCTGCCCCATCAGGGACAAACACATTTTTCAAACCAGCAGCCTGGTTTTTTAGATCATCAGATCTTTCACTGCACTTCATTTCAAACTTTTCAGGTTATCCCACCAGGGATTAAACCTTTCACACCCGCAGTTTTGTCCCACCAGGGATAAAACCTTTCACACCTATAGTTTGTCCTGTACATGGGATTAAACTTTTCACCTGCAGATTGTCCTGAACATGGGATCAAACTTTTTGGTTGCAATTCGTCCTGCACATGGAGCGAACTACGTCAAACTGATCTCCCCAATACAAGGGAGTACGTAGATAACCATTTTTTAATGGCCCGGTCGCAATAAAAAAAATAACAAAAACAAAAACACCCTTCTATACCCTTTAACATATAGCGTTGAACCTCTTACACTAGGTTCGAACTACGCAGACCTGATCTCCTCTTCAATAGGAGTACATAGGCAGCCATTTATGGTTCGATTTTACCCCTACCAAAACATAAAAACTTGTCACATGGTACTGGGATCAACCTTTAATCCACCACATTTTCATCGGCTTCAGACCAATGGGATGGAACTAACTGATCTCCCCACACAAATGGGAGAATTGGCGACCATCTAAGCTGCGGTTGAGTCCTCAACGAGAAACACCAATCCATAAGAGATGGAACTACCTAGGCTCCTCTTCAATAGGAGTACCGATGACCATCTGTGGTGCGGTCAACCTCAGAGAGGAAAGCCACACTCCTCTCCATTACTACATACAGAAACCAGTCCCAAGACACCAAAAGGGTAGGGATACACACAGATCAACGATCCATTCTGAAAGATTCTGAGACATCTCAATGTCCACCCATCAAGGATGAGTTCAGAATGCATCAAGATCACAAGTCCTGAAGAAGCATGCAAATATCAAGCAAGTAATAAGGTACAACTAAAAGGGAAGTGAAACAAAATATATTTCCCTGCCATATATAATACTGTTTGATATATACAATATGTAATGTACATGAAAAAATGGCTAAGCTAGTCTGTGCAGCAACATACAAGCCCATATACAAATCAATGTATATACGGGCTATCAAGTCCAATATGGCATCTCTCTCCGAAGAAGGAGGTAACGCTGTGAGCTCCTACCCAAGGGTATCTACACGAGCTAACAGATCCACAGCCAACTGTATGGTAATATGGTGCTCATCAATGTATGCACTCATCTCAAAAATAATACCAGTAGTAAAGGATCTCAATGTAGTACTATCTGTAACGGCTACGTCCCGGGCAGATATAGCGCCATCCCGCTCAACAATCAATGCATCTCTGGATGATCTAGCCTCATCCCGCTCAGCAATAGTGGTATCTCTATGAGCTAAGGCATCCTCTCTCTCTCTAATAGGATGGCATCTCTCCCAGTAAAAGCTGTCAACATCAAGGCCCTAGTCTGATCTCTCTCAAAAGTCATCAAATAAAGACTCTTCTCTAAATACTCTGCTGAATGTGGAGTCACAGTAGCGGTCACACTGGGAGAATCCATCACAGTTGCTGGCAACCCAGCAAAAAGCTCCTCCTCAGTGGGAAAATCAATGTCCTCTATGGGCTCTCCACCCTCCAAATCAATCCCCGGCTATGTGGATACTACCACAGCCGATGTGGTCTCTGTCTCTATCCATGTAGAATACTATGTCGAACAGCCTGGATGGCTAACAGAAAACTTAGTTAGCTCACGCTGATCCCAACAGACATACACCCTGGATATGTCCTCTATTGACAAGTGGCGAAAAGCCAAGCACTGACCCAATGCCCCCTAAAACGGATGGAAGTCCTGAAACTGGTCGAACTGTGACATTATAGCCAGTGGGTGGTAAATAGTCATGCCCCTCAAACCAGCTAGAGGAAGATAATCCATCCCAGGAGCATGAGTAATGAAGCTGTAGGGTGAACTGAGCCCTGTACACAGTAAAATATCGAACGAATTTCCGATCCCTACCAAAAACACCGACCAAGATGCAACGTCTGTACACTTCGCTGGCTGAAAGGAGTATGACATGGCTATCTCATGGGTAAAATAGTATCCATGTCATCGAAAGGTGCCAATCGGTCTCAAGTGTGACATGAACCACACATACAACATGACCAAGCTGCCTATAAATACCCCTGCAGGATAGGTATGACAGTACGTGGTGGATCTCAATGTCTTTGTCACAATCATCAGCACAATGGTATGACCCTCCCTGAGAGCTCTCACTACTATGACAACACCGATGTTCAGCTCATCCATGTACAGTGGCATATACACATAAGCCACTACGCACATCATAAGTACGTCTACCCTGGCCGTATGCCACTGATCCTCTAACGAGGTGATATCCCCGGAGTACCGTACATAACTGTCCTCTGAGCCAAATCTGTCTATCAAAAAATGCTAAGACACCACATGGCCGGATGTAATCTCATCATGTACTACTCTATGCCTCAGCCCGGTAAGAGTCATAAATTATCGGCTCATGTCGCCGATAGCCATCCGCGCACAAGATCTGTCCAGTGGCAGCACTGTCAACCGTGCATACTCCTCTAAGGTGGGAGTCAACTCCTGGGTCCCGAATCAAAAACTCTTCCTCTCTGGTACCTACTGCTCCAGCATACCATCTACAAAGCCCATAAGAACCTAGAACATCAAGAGGGTCATAGAATGCTATAATAACTGATCTACAGTCACCCGATCTGGAGGTGACATACTATCATACCATGACCTTAGATGAGAGGCTACCAATACTGGTGGGGTGTGATTAATGCAGTTGACTGTGGAAGAAAACATCTATGTGAGCCGTATCATAAAGACCATCTAGGGGTCAATGCTGAATATCTCTGGACATACATATACATAACATAATATATGTATGATAAACAATAGATGACAGTATGATGTAGGGAATGGAAAATAGTACATACATTCCTAAGTACATCATCATCTAATACATCATCTCTATACAGCTAGAAATACAGGGAAATGGGGCACAAACGCCCAACAACTAACAGAGGCCTATCAAAAGATATAACGAGAATGGGGCACAGCCACCCAGTATCTAACAGAGGCCTATCAAAAGATATAGCGAGAATATACATCAGAAGAAGTTAATGGTGTTAATGTCTACATTATCAATCATGTCCACCTGATATAACTCCTCCTGAGTCACTGGATCTCTACCACGAGGGATATCAAGACGATACAATGGAGGATCTTCATCGGCAAAGCCATATGGGTCACCTTAAAGGCCAGCTCTAGAGCTGGAAGGATCAAAGGTATCTGCCTCTAAAGGATCTCTGCCCAAGTGCCAGATAAAGAAATGTGTCCAATTTAACTTCCAAGTCAAACTGTCAATCTGTGTCAAATGAGTCGGATCTCAAACACAGGATATCCAATACATCATCATCACGGATCTAGGAACCATATCCCCCATGAACTGCGTGGCGCGGGTCTGGGCTCCGATGGTACGAGGGGACCACCAGCGATGGAACATATCCTAAGTATACGGACCCTCTGACAGTGTAAAACTGTCAACGCCCATCAATGGGATATCAATGATGGGTGACTGTGATATAGGCCAATAACGTCTGGCAGGAGGCAAGATCGGTATATGAATCTCCCCTGAGGTGCTTCTAATAGCACGCTCTCCTAAATAGAGCTCCCATCCTCCATCTGTGAAGAGAGGAATCCTACGGATAGATATCAAGTACTCGACACCAGTCGGGTACCCATCCTCAAACCCAATGGTCAAATGTTCCTTGGAATAGGGAATCCAAGTGATAGCATCAGTTGTCAACAACTCCGACTGTAGATGACAATGGGTGAAATCTCAGCTACAGGAACCTCTGCCAGTATGGAGTGATGCCATCGCCGTCCTCGTGGATAGGTATCTAGACCTAACACACTCACAGACATAAAAACACGAGCCTCTCATAGGCCCGTAATTGCCAACACAAAGGCAAAACATCATTTGTCGTCACCAACGCCTTAACTCGTATATGGGAAATCACAAGAGAAATACTCATCAGCAGAAATGGGTAAAATCCTAGCCAAGCCTCCGTCAAGCTATGCGAACGCATGCACATGCCCCTGAGGAAATAGGCGAAGGTGTAGGAGCCCTAATCATACTCTCTGATACGGTCCACATATCGTGGAAGAGTTATCCGCTATGAAGCAACCCCTAATGATTATCAGGAACAATCGCCAAAGAATGTGATCCCTGACTCTAACATCATCTAGTATGGGCTCACTCAATAGCCCGCTTATAGCATCTACGTTCAAAGGACCTGTACGGACTATCTTTCCCTTGAGCGCCTCAGCTGGGACTCCTAGCAAGGATCTAATGGCAATCAGAGTAATATCCGCCGTACAAGGCACTGGCGCCCCTCCAAACTCCATACCGCTGATAAATTGCCAATCCATTGGCATCATCATCACCTCACAGTCTAATAAATGGAGAGACTGAGTCTGGTGAAACCAGTGCTTAGATAATGCCTTGAGATAACCCCAGGTACAACGATGGGGGAGGATGGAAAAGAACGCCTCGAAGCCCCATACATGCACAATCGCTCGATAATCGGGATGCAGAGCCTGATATGTAGAGTGAATGCTGAACCAGTTCCATCGAGGCTGCGTAAAGCCGGGAACCTACATCACAAAGCAAATCAACATCAGAATCCTTGCTCCTCATCAATAGGAAAAAGGAAGATCAAATCCAACTAGCACCTCGTTTGCATGCAAGTAAATCGAGGGGTGTCGACTCAAATCACCCAGAAGCTCTGGGATCATCACCTAAATGCCTGGAAGATCCCTATGAGGAACATGAGCAGCAGGAGTGGGGTCCACAATCGGTACATCCTCCTCCTCGTCCTCAACATCTGGTACCTCAACCCGGACAGGACTTATCACCGCCTCCGCCAGACGATGAGGTTGTCTAACTGAATGGGGTCGAGGCACATCAGAAGCCCTCCTCCGCACACCTGAAATGGTCCTGCGAGAACTACTCGGCTGATCCGGATTCATATATCTAGACACAAGTCTCTAAATTACCTCAGAAAGGGTGTGGTAAACTCTAACCTGGAGCTTTTCCAAATGCATTTTATAACTATATGGATGCACGCATTACTTTAACATACACTTATAGTAGAGTTAAAAATGCATGACTACCCAATGCTTACATTTTAGAAAAATTTTGCCATAGTCTCCTTTGTAAACAGGACTATCCACATACACATAGGCATGACTAGGTGGCCATTTAGTAGCACACCTACCCACAGTCATAAACATCCTATATGCATTACACTATCAAAGATAGAATCCGTAAGGGTAGCCTAATTACAAGGATTACTTTGTTATACCACCTTTGCTCATTTGTCCTCAAATAAGATAAGAAATAGCAAAACAAATGTGCCAATTTGACTGTTTCAAAAGTCAAATTTTTTCACATCATTATGTTCAGCATGGTTAAATACTAACATTTACTGTGTTGAATATCAAGTCATATGAGCATGCATATTTACTACTATGTGTTTAGAAGCAGTTCATATGATAACTCATTTTTCAACGGATAAAAACTGGAAAAGAAGATATGCATACGTTACCAAGGCAGTGTAGAACCCTTATATGGTGACAGAATTTATAGAAAGACACCTGAACTCAGTAGATCTGAAGAAGAGCTGTCGGATTTCCTATGTGGTGCACTTGAATATGACTTGTATAAAGCACCAAGTGCCTTAAAGCCACCCACGCCTGGCCACAGGTGTACCTACGGCTACCTCAAGTGTACCTGAGGCTCCCTTGGGTGGGGCCCACCCCTCTGGCTTGGTCCAATATGAGTTGTAAAGGAGGTCTCACAAGTTGAAAAAGTCAAATCAGGAAAAAAGATGTTACGCGATTGAGCGAAAAAGACTAAAATCCTGATTTTCAGAGACCAAACTGCAGGTCTACGTATCATTCATTGGTATTCGCCTAGACATAGGTTTTACTATATCGATAATCATAACTGTTACAAACTACACTCGGAAATACCTCACGAAGGTCTGATGCCATCAGTTCGGGGTCGTAACTCCATAACATTCCCCCAGCGGGGGTTTTGTCCATTTCATCCATTGGTGCACACGTCAATGAAGGTCATGCAACCTTGATAGGATTCAGCCGCTGGAAAGTAAATCCAGTGAAGCATCGAAAACTATCTAATGATTTCATCCGTTGATGCACACGTCACCGAAGGGCAAGCGGCCTTGACATCATCCATATCGGGGATCTCATCCGTTGATGTACATTTCAGCGAAGGTCAGGCAGCCCTGACAACACAAACTGTTGGCAGTAACTCCAACAGAGCATTGGAAGGACTTGACGACACAAAGCAGGAAAGACCATCCTCATCGGGGAGGACCGATGATGGAATATGTTATACAAGTTTTCCTCAGACAAAACACATCCCCACAGGTCTCTTGTATATGAGAGGTACATCCTCAATGGGAAGTCTGTACCAAGGATTAAGGACTTTGGTGATAACCCCAAATGTCAACATCCTAGAAGTTCCTGAGAGCTTTGGAGTACACATCCATGCAGTTCATCAGAGACATCAGTGATAACTCCAGTCCCCATCAAAAGTCATGGGAGCAAACAGTCATCACTTTCCGTTGGAGAACAGTCCAACAAACCACTACATCATGCATATACATCATGTTGCAGTACATTGCATCATGATTATCTTATCACATTTCAAGTGTCTAGTATTCTTTATCATATCTATGCCATTACATTACATGAATATGATAAAGAGGGGCATCTGTAGACACTCGAAATTTTGCATTCTTGTTATTAACATTACAGGAGGACAGAATCGTCTTTCAGAGATAACCCTAGAGGACGAAGCAGCTCCAATTCCGAAGACAACCTTGAAATTATCAGCCTTACCATCTCGGAGACAACCCAGAGATACCCAGTTTCAGTCCCGGAGATAACCCCAGGATTTTCAGTATCAACCTCAGAGATAACCCCGAGGAACGCATTTCCAATTCCGGAGATAATCCCAGATTCATCAGTTTTCCATCTTAGAGACAACCCCGAGATACTCAATCCCAAAGATAACCCCGGGAGTTCCAGTTCTAACCTCAAAAACAACACCGAGGAGTGCAGTTGCAGTTCCAGAGATAACCCCAGAAATTCTCATTTCAAACCTTGCAGTCAGCTTCAAGCTCGGAGATAATCCTGAGGCACTCAGTTCCAATCCCAAAGACAACCCCAGGAGGATAGGCACACCTCAGAGACAACCCTAAGGACCTTTAGTACTCACAGCAGCCCAATCTCAGAGATAACCTTGAGCAACGACAACTACATCAGCCCAAATTGAAGATAACCCTGGTGAGGGGCAAAATCGTCCTTTTGCCACCTCAATCCCACATTGTGTCATCTCAGCAACAGTTCAACATACACTTTACATAGCAATGTTCTACAAGAACTAGAACTCCAATCCCGAGTGACTATTACACAAGACAGCACACCGGATAGAATTTGAAGCATGAAGACCTGGGCATGGCCCCACTTTCCTGACTTCGTACAACCTCTAATCCCATATCATTGTGTAACTCTCGACAATAGCATTTTGAATAAGGTCTCATACACCTCAATCAGATGTGACCCGAATTAAAGTTCTGAAAGTTTGAGCAGACATCACGTTGCATGCATGCACATACTTGAGAGATTTGTGAGACCATGAGTTCTGGGAACCCTTTAGCCAGAGGTGCATATCACGGCTACCGCAGTACACTCAGACTCCCCTCTATAAATAGAGGGTTTGGGGTGGCCATTTATAAGAGAAGAAAGGCGAGGAAACCCTGTCCAATTTGCTCTGTACACACTATAAACTGAGTGCTTTCTCATTTCAAACACTTGTGAGCTTATATTTTGCTATATTTTACCTGTAGGAACCGAGTGTTCATCCATTTAAAGCTATTGAAGTCTTCTTTGGTAGTCCACTGTAAGCCTTCTTAAATTTCTTAAAGCCTTTCTCCAGATTCTGCACACACAGTTATTCACATTGAGAGTCGCGTTGTGTGCATATGCCCGGACTTTGGTCCGTGGCTTTTATTTCTTTTGTATATATATTTGTACTAACATTATCGAGTTATGCCTTGATTGAGCTTCGACTCACGTCCGAGCGTTTATTGCTTATATATATATATATATATATATATATATATATATATATATATATATAAAAACTATTGTCAAACTCGCTTCGATGAGCCTAGATTTATATCCTAGCATTTACTACTTTTATATATATATATATATATATATATATATATATATACACTTATATATAAACTGTTGTCGAACTCTGTTCGATGAGCCTGGATTTACATCCGGTACGTTTACTGCTTTTATATATATATATATAAATACTTATGTATATATTATCATCAAACTCTATTTGATTGAGCCTGGATATAATATTCGATGCGTTTATCGCTTATATATATATATACACACATTTCTGTCAGGCCTGGAGTTTACTTCGTGCCATTTACCGCTTTATTTACATTTCTTTCAGGACTGGAGTTTACTTCGTGGCCATTTACTACTTTCTTTACATTTCATCCCGCCTGGAGTTTACTTCGTAGCGGTTGATTGTTTCTATATATATATTTATAGCTTTTATATATTTACATTTCCAATCCCCCATGGAGTTGTTTTGTGGTGGTTGATCGTTTGAATATATATATATATATATATTTTACGCTTTTTATATATAATCGCTATGTTTTTTTTATATAAATTGCTACATCATGTGAGCCTAGAATCATGTGATCACCGATTCATCACCATCTTGAATCTAGATTCGGTTCCGTGATGGACATTTTTGGTTGTAATCACTTTGTACATTATTTATGGTGTTTGAATTTCCTAGACGGCTCTCATGCCCACAAGGAGTTCTAAGATCGCTATGTATATTATTTTCTCGAAGATGCCTTGCATCTCAAAAATAAAAGCAATCAAGCCAAACATTATAATAAAATGGAAGTATCAAAGGCCTCAATAACTATTGAGCATAAGGGTTTGAAAAACCTCTTTTACAAAATATCACTGCTATATCTTGTTAAAACTGAACTTTTATACAAAATTCAAACCCTTGGTATATAGGTACAAATGAGGCATATCACTACTTCCAGATAATTGCACATTGACTCACACACATACACACACATTTAAATAACAGTTTAATTGAAAAGTGGTTGTCACCGTGGTAACACAGATGTCGGGGGTTCCTAACACCTTCCCTCCGCATAATCAAGCCCCTGGACCCTAACGAATCTCGGTTTCACAAACTTGTTAGACAGTGTCACATCATTGGGTCAATGTGCAAACTTTTTCTCGGTTGAGTTGGTGAAACCATTTAAAAATGCCAACTGACGACTCTTACAATCCAATCATCGACATATACATGTCGGACCTTTTCACAACTTATTTTTTCAAACAAATCTAACCTAACATGAGAACACCAAAAGACAAGAACAGAAAAAGGACAGTAAAAATCCCGACGTCGACACATCACATGAAGGAGGTAGAGTTCATCAAGCTGGAGTAAAACAATATAACTGTATCATAGTACGAGGCTAAGTTTGTCGAGTTATCCCGGTTTGCATCCCATTTGGTTGATAATGAGGAGAGTATGATGTGGATGTTTCAAAGAGGTTTGAAACCTGAAATACGTCAATACCTCATTTCTCACAAACTGTGTTTATATTCAGATGTTGTAAATAGGGCTCAATTATTGGAGCGCGATAATGAGTCAACCCAACCAAGAGATAGCAGTCGGCAAAACGATAATATCAGTTGTAGCAGTCATTGAAGCAGTGACAACAAATGTGGAGGGAATCAACATGCCAGAAATGGTAACCACTTCGGTGGTAATCATGGCCAAAATAATAGAAGTGGAAATTTCGTGAAGAGGAGATTCAATAATGATGGAAAGACGTCAGCACCAGCAACCGTTGTTAAGGAAGGAGAACGACCACTAATCGTATATTTCAAATGTAGAGGGGAGGGACACATCAGTCCAAAATGCACGATGCAATCCAAAGCATGTTATAATTACGAAAGAGAAGGTCACCTAGCTCGATTTTATCGTGTAGCGAAACCAAGTCCAGTTGGGATGGTGACACCAAATGTCGTCCCAAACAAGTCAAAGCCGAAAAGGGAGTCCCAGACAAGACAAAACAGGTAGTTCAAGGGAGAGCGTTTGTCGTGACCTCCCAAAAAACGAGGAACTCGAATGAAGTCATCACGGGTAAGCTAATCATAAACTCTAGCGAAGTCTATATCTTATTCGATACCGGTTCTACCCATTCTTTTATTTCTCCTACTTGCGCTCAACGTTTAAATTTAACTCCAGAGAAATTAGAGTTTGACTTATCTGTTGAAACTCCGTTGGGAGAAACCTTTATTAGATCCACTATTTATAAATCTTGCTTGATTCAAATCGACACCCACACATTACATGTCGATCTTATCTCTTTGAAAATACTTGTATTTGATGTGATTTTAGGGATTGATTGGTTAACTATTCATCATGCTAAAATTAATTATTTTCATAAGGTTGTTAGCTTTCATATTTCTAACCAACCTATTATGCAAATTCAAGCAACAAAACCACTAAAGTCGATCATTGTCATATCAAGCCATAAAACTATTCGTTTATTAAAAAATAGATGTCAATCTTTCTTAGCCCATGTCACAGATTTAAACAAAAATATGTTAGATTTGAATGATATTTCTATTGTTAATAAATTTCCTAACGTATTCCCTGAAGAACTTCCTGGCCTACCCCCGGAGCATGAAATCGAGTTTGGTATTGACCTTGAGCCCGGTACAAAACCCATTTCCAAAGCCCCATATCGAATGGCTCATATTGAACTTCAGGAGTTAAAAACCCAACTGCAGGACTTGTTAGACATCAGTTTCATTCGTCCTACTATGTCTCCTTGGGGTGCTCCTATTCTATTTGTAAAGAAGAAAGATAGAAGTATGTTACTTTGTATTGATTATCGGGAGTTGAATCATGTCACCGTCAAAAA
The DNA here is from genome assembly GCA_020205605.1 of Panax ginseng. Lineage (NCBI taxonomy): Eukaryota > Viridiplantae > Streptophyta > Magnoliopsida > Apiales > Araliaceae > Panax > Panax ginseng. Next base: position 172,978,367 of record CM035132.1, read on the forward strand.
TAGGTACCCGTTGCCTCGCATTGATGACCTGTTTGACCAGTTGCAAGGCGCCAAATTCTTTTCAAAGATCGATTCTCATTCTGGATATCATCAGTTAAAGATTAAAACTGATGACATTCCAAAGACTGCTTTCAAAACTCGGTACGAGCATTACGAATTCCTAGTCATGTCTTTTGGATTGACTAATTCTCATGTTGCCTTCCTGGATATGATGAACGGAGTATTCAAGGAGTATTTGGATCATTTTGTAGTCGTCTTTATTGATGACATCCTCATATACTCCAAAAGTCATGAAGATCATAAGCAACACTTGAGGTTGATACTCCAAAAGCTTCGTGAAAACAAGCTATATGCCAAGTTAAAGAAATGCGAGTTCTGTCTTGAGGAAGTAGCATTCCTTGGGCACGTGATATCAAATCATGAAATATCTGTTGACCCAGCAAAGATTAAAGCAATTTAAAGCTGGGAGTAACCAAAGTCGTTGATCAAGATCGTAGCTTTCTCGAACAATCGGTTATTATCGAAGATTCGTAGAAGGGTTTTCTCGAATCATTACTCCATTAACTCAGCTGACTCAAAAAGATACAAAATTTGGTTGGAGCGAGGAATATGCAAAGTGTTTTTAAGAACTCAAGAGGAGACTCATTTTAGCACATGTTCTGACAATGCCATCTGGTTCGGAGGGATTTGTCATCTACAACGATGCTTCAAGCAGAGGGTTAGGATGTGTTCTCATGCAACATGGGAAAATCATAACCTATGCCTCATGACCTACTCATGATTTAGAGTTGGCAGCAGTCGTTTTCGCACTAAAGATCTGGAGGCATTACCTGTATATGGAGAAAGTGAAGATCTACACGGATCATAAAAGCCTCAAATATTTCTTCACCCAAAAAGAAATCAACATGCGACAACAACGTTGGCTCGAGCTGTTGAAAGATTATTATCATACTATTCAATACCATCTTGGAAAAGCAAATGTGGTAGCTGACGCGTTGAGTAAAAGATCATATGCGGGTACGAGTGTGATATTGTCAACGTAAAGGCCGGTTTTGTATGACTTGAAAAGGATGGAGATATAGTTAAAGACTCCAGGGACCTACAAGATGATGGCAAATATACGAGTAGAACCGACTTTAATCGATAAAGTTAAAGCTGCTCAAGCTACGGACCTGGAGCTGATGCGTATGAAGAAGAAAGTGCAAGAAGGTGCTATTCCGGAAGCAAGAGTTGATGAAGAAGGAATACTTTGAGTCAACTCCAGACTTTGTGTTCCTAACGACCCTGATTTAAAGTATAAAATCCTGATGGAAGCGCACAACACACCATTTGCAATCCATCCTGAGAGTACCAAAATGTATCGTGATCTTTGACATATATTTTGGTGGAGCAATATGAAGAGAGAGATATCAGAGTTTATGTCAAGGTGTTTAACTTTTCAACGTGTCAAGGCGGAGCATTAAGTGCCAAAAGGATCATTGCAACCACTTGAAATTCTAGAATGAAAGTGGGAGCACATTACCATGGATTTCTTTACTGGTCTTCCCAAGGTTTCTAAAGGCATAGATGCAATTTGGGTCATTGTTGATAGATTTACCAAGTCTGTTCATTTCTTACCTATACGAGAAACTTATTCACTTGAACGTCTTGCTCGTATATACATAAATGAGATTATAAGACTGCATGGTATGACAGTATCCATAGTTTCTAATTGAGACCCAAGATTCACTTCACGATTTTGGGCTATTTTACAAAAAGTTATGGGCACGGATTTACGATTCAGTTCGGTATATCATCCTCAAACGAACGGGAAGTCGAAGAAGACTATTCAAACTCTTGAAGATCTATTAAGACTCTGTGTCCTTGACTTCAAAAGAAGTTGGGACAAGTTCTTGCCATTGGTAGAATTCTTCTACAATAGCAGTTATCAAGCAAGTATAGGCATGGCTCCATTCGAGGCGTTGTATGGATGCAAGTGTCGTTCTCTAGTATGCTGGGATGAGGTGATTGAAGCAACGTTGTTGGAACCGAAATTGGTACGCATGACAACAAAAAAGATTCAAATGACCCGGTAACATATAAAAACCTCACAAGATCGACAAAAGAGTTATGCTAATCTTCATCGAAGGGACGTAGAATTTAATGTTGGTGATCATGTGTTGTTACGTGTTGCTCCATGGAAAGGAGTTACAAGATTTGGAAAGAGAGGAAAGCTCAATCCTCAATTCATTGACCCATTTAAAATCCTCGATCGAGTAGGAACTGTGGCCTGTAAACTCGTCTTACCGCCGAGTATGTCTCGTGTTCATAATGTTTTTCACATATCTATGTTACGTAAATATATGGAAGACCCAAACTATGTTATTGAATTAGAACCAGACGAGATAGTGGAATATTTAACGTATGGAGAGGTACCTGTTAAAATCTTGGATAAGAAGAAACATATTCTACCCTCCAAGGTTATACCTCAAGTCAAGGTTTTGTGGAGAAATCACAATGTTGAGAAAATGACCTGGGAGTTAGAATCCGAAATGAAATCAAGGTATCCTCACCTCTTCGACATACCAGGTACGTACCCCAATTTTGAGGACAAAATTTCATAAGAAGGGGAGATTGTAAGACCCCAACTTTCATGAATAAAGATTAATTTTTTCAAAATATATTTTTGAATATTATGGTGTGGATTTGATATAATGTTATAGTTATGGGTAATATTTATAAATTTTGAAAAGTAAGCAAGTTGTTATAAAATATTCAATTGGTCGGGGAATATTCGTTTTCATAGGGAATATTCGTACGACGGCACAATCATTGGTAGACCCCACAACAGAATTATTGTCAAAATTAGAAAACGACAAAAATATCTTTTTAACGGTGAAAGTTTTACCATTAACTGTTGAAATACCCGGTGTTAAAAGTACAGTAATACGCGTGGTTGTATAGTAGCACACGGTATTGATTATCGATGCTTACGTGAGAAGTCACTCAGTTATACTCAATTATTGCTACAGTAATTGTTGCATAGTATCTCACATTATTGATTCTATTATTGTCATAGTATCATCTGCACAATATTTTATATTATTAAATCAATAATTGAGATAATAAGTTATTCATGTTATTATTTGCATTATTGACAATGTCTAGAAAATTCTGTCGAGGAAAGGGGTTTGGTCACCTAATTGTGCGTCAATAGGAAGAAATCCTTATCGGAAAGCCCCCTCTTTCCTGGGAATGATCTGGTTATTAATATTGCAAGTTATATTAGTGATGAATAAATGTTGTTAAAAATATTGAGGAGATATTTATGAAGTATTTGTTGTAAATTTTGCTTATTATATAGACCCCCACTTACTTATTTTTCAAAATAATCGGTAGAAAGTTATTCAGTATATATATATTATGAGGTGGGGCTCATGAGTGAAATAAGTGGGATGGTTCACAGGATTTGGAATGGCAGATAATGGAGGGTATATATATATTTTATGAGTTTTGTTTTTTATGAAAAATAGAATATATTATATTTTATTATGCATAGTGTTTGCATAGTGTCTGCATAGTATTTGCATAGTAGATCATGTGATTATCAAAATTTTCAGTCGATTCCTTATTGTGCATCCGTGATTTTTTTTCCTTACTGTGCATCCAAATAGTATCCTTCCATTCTCCTATAAATAGGATGCTTAGTTTAGAATTGAAAATCACACCAGAATCAAAGAATTCTTCTTTTATAATATTAAGCGTATTTCTTTCGAGTTTTAGGAAGCTTTGAGTGTAGAAAATAGTGAAAGTTTTCTTCAAGAATATCATCGCTATACCAATTGGATTACTCTTCTTTTTAAGGTAAGGGATATTATTTTTGTTCAATATTCGTATGAAATAATATTTTCTTCCATATTCTGTAGTATGTAAGTAATATTATTTCTTTTCAGATTCCGAATTCTATACTCATTTTGTTAAAGTATGGCTTATACACTCCTTGAAATTAATGGAATATCCTTGAAATTTACGCTTCTTCTAGCATCTTTTCATGAAAATATTATTCTGAGCATTCTTGATAATTTTTAATATTTTCATGCTGGGGTACTATTCATGGGGTACTATTCTCGAAGTACTATTCATGGGGTACTATTCACTTAGGTACTATTCACCCAGGGTACTATTCATGACAAAAATTGATTTTTTTTTGGTCCAAATCATTTTTGATACAATATTATTCTTGAATTTTACTCCACAAAGTAGTATCATGTTGACAATTTGGACATTATTGAATTCTGGATAAATTAAATTATAAATCTTTAAAAATTTATCCTTTGTTTTCTTTTAATTGAATTCTTCATTGTCATCATCCTCATGCTTATTGTGATGAAAGTCATCTTTGGCCCGTAGTGCATAGATGGACTATTGATTGGTATGATTATAACCAGGGATCATTCGGTATAATCATGACCTGTAATGTTACAAATAATGTGATAAATTCCTCATTGGCCTATAGTGCATTGATGGACAGTTGCTGGCATGATCATGACCATTGGTGATTACACGAATATCTTTCTTTACCAGTAGTGCATGGATAATTCGTGGATTTAGATACTAATGAATATCCTTGGCCGTAGTGCATGGATAATTCAAAGATGTGGATTATTTATTGAAATTTAGTCTCAAATGATAAAATTGATGATAAACTTTTTAAATCATAGAAGATAGTAGATATCATGCTCTACTTGACTCTTCTAATGGATTGTTTGTTCCGTTGCAGTTAAACTTGATGTTTATTATATTTTTATCAGTTTAACACTGTTGAAGGCTAAAGATAATTTATTTTGCATTATCTTAGTCATAATAGTTCTTACTAGGCTAGTTAAGCTCACCCTTTGCTTTCATTGTTCTCTTCAGGAAATGAGAACGTAGTCGGGACTAGTCGGGGAATGAAGTGAATTGTCCGAGTTAGTGGATGTAGTAGTCCTCACTATTCTATGAAATAGTGTGATAATAATTGTAATGAGGACTCCATTTGATTTTGGATATTGTCTGAAAGATAATATTCGTGTTAAAATTCCCACCTATGTTTTGTCGTATTTTACACGACAGTTGTATAATTAACTTTGTATTTGAATTCTGTACCATGTATTTGACAACTCAGAATGAGTGATGTATACTTATTTTGGAGGCGTCACACTATTCACCCAGGGTACTATTCACGATAAAAATTGATTTCTTTTCTGTCCAAATTACTTTTGATACATGAATATTATTCTTGAATTTTACTCCACAAAGCAGTTATCATGTTAACAATTTGGATATTCTTAAACTCTAAATAAATTAAATTATAAATTTCTAATATTTATCCTTGATTGAATCCGTATATCATTGTCATCATTCTCATGTTTATATTATGGTGAAAGTCAGCTTTAGCCCAAAGTGCAAAGATGGACTGTTGATTATTGATTTTACAGTACTATATCTTTGGCCCGAAGTGCAAAGATGGACAGGTGTATGACATGATCATGACCTATAATGTTATAGACAAATAATGTGGTAAAAGTCATCTTTGGCCCGTAGTGCATAGATGGACTGTTGATTGGCATGATCATAACCATTGGTTTTACAATTCAATGTCTTTGGCCGTAGTGCACTGACAGACAATTGATTGGAATGATCATGCCCATTGATTTTATAGTTGAATATTTTTGGTCGTAGTGCAAAGATAGACAATTGATTGATATGGTCATTGTTATTACATTTGAATGTCTTTAGCCTCTAGGGCAAGGATATTGAGTGAAACTTCTATTAAGCCTTTGTGGTAAGGAGAGACTGTTGATTATTGGTTTTACAGTTGTATATCTTTGGCCCATAGTGTAAAGATGGACTGCTGATTATTGGTTTTACAATTATATGTCTTTGGCCCGTAGTGCAAAGATGGACTATTGATTTACATGATTATAAATATGAATTATGAATTTAACTATAATCTTTGGTGGTTCAGGTGAAGATAGGTGATGAAAGTTCTCTTTATCTTGGGTACAACAAAGAACTGTTAATAAGTATTACAGGAATGAAATATTAACGATGGACTTTTAATTTGGAGGAGATAGTAGACATTATGTTATACTTGACTCTTCTAATGGATTGTTGATTCTGCTGCAATTATGGTTGAAAACTTTTATCATCTACCATATGTTCTAAATATCTGATTTATTACTGATGAAGGCTATTAATAAATTAATTATCTTAATCATAATATTATTTACTGGGTTTTGCTCACCCTTTTGCTTCACAATTCCTTTCAGGTATTAAGAGTGTAGCTGGGTAGAGCGGGGATAACAGGGGAATAGTGTGTTGGTCCAAGACTGTGGAAGTTTCTCAATACATTATAAAACTGCATGACATGCAACATATAATTGTATTGGGGACCTAAGATGGGTGTGTCGTATATTATACATCACTTAATAATTTATTTTGGTGAACAACAATAGGGTGATGCAAACCCAACTTTGGAAGCGTCAAAAATGCACTCTATTAGAATGAGGAGGACAGAAATCTTCGCATATCCCTTTGGAGACTTGAAATATTTGTTGTTGTACTTTATATGGCATTATAATAATTTGAGTATGAATATTGTCGTATTATATACGTAATAATATTTGTATTAAAACTCACAGCTTGTGGGTTGTTGTATTTTGTACGACAGTTCAACAGTTGTATAAATAAATTTTATATTTGATTTCTGTACCGTGTTTTTAGCGACTCAAGATGGGTTGTGTGGACCTATTTTGGGGGCATCACAACAAGCCTATACTATTGGACACTTAACCAATAAACTATCCCAGCATTTCACGCTCCACTGCGTTCTTGTACTCGACCTATGTCATGTGAACCATCATTTCCCTACTCAAAGTGTGACGGGTCTCCCCTTATTCTGTCGGATAATGGTACATACCATCAATCAACCTCTCTATAGCTATGCGAAAAGCATATCCCATTTGGTTCATCTTCCTCCTTTTACACCTCACTTCATCTTCCAGGTCTCCTACCCTATCATTAGTTCCTTCCCACTTTTCCTCAAAGTGGATTATCTCCATAACCTCTATCTCTAGCTGTGTACGAAGAACATCCTTCTCATCTTTCTCGCTTAGCTCCCTCTACTCGGACTCCTCTAGCTTGTCTGCCAATTCTATATTTCTGGATATCGAACGGTAAAAAAGGGTCCCCATCTGTACGCCTGCTTCCTTGCGATATGAAAGTTCTACCTCTAACTCCTGCATCTCCAGTTTCTTCATATGGTCTTTATCCCTCAATTTATGCATCTCGGTTTCTCTCTCCTGAGCCTGAGTTTCTAATTCCTCAACTCAGCAAATTCCAAAATCCGATCCTCGTATTCCCCTAACATTGAATCCTCGAATGTCGCCTCGTCAGAATCTTCCAAGGACTCATCCTCTATGGGATCTTCCTCGGAATCTAACTCTACGAAAAATGGCTCCATCTCCTCCTCCCATCCTCATCATCTATAGGGGCTACTTTCGAGATGGGCTCCGCTATCAGAGGTGCCTCATACACTACGTGTATGTTACGTGACTCGTCCTCTACTACTCTACTGGTTCCTCCCAAGTCCGACATCCTACAACCACAAACACAAGATAACAAACAATAAACTCCATTAGAATGTCAAAATAAAATATAAATTCATTATATGGAATGAAAATATATTTCATAATGCCACTAAATCTCTCTAGGAAAGCTCTATGTGAGTTTTATCTCCTTCTATCCTCTAAGTTCTTCTAAGGTTATAGTCTAGGGATTCTCGCTCCTAAGATTTATAACATAATACTTTGATACCAACCTGTGACACCCCCAAATTCAGACACTCATATCTCGAATTTGGTTCGTTACGTGTTATCTCTAATAATAAATCAAAATCTCACACAAAGGAAAAATAGAATAATTTACATTGTCATAACATAATTATTCTTGTCCTAAGTCTTGTAACCGTTACTACAACATTACAACTTAATTTAAACATAACGTAGTACATCATAATACATAAGTCTTATTACAACATGATAATATTAAACTCCTAGCGCAAAAGAACAAAGTTATTCTGTAGCCTTGCCCTTACCCTTGTCCTTGCCTGAGGGTTCACGACGTTCTGTCTTAGCTGAAAGTTTTAAGGAAAGCAAGAATGAGCAACAAATTTGTCCAGCAAGTAATATCGCAATATGGGTGAACAGTTATAAAGTTCAAATCTCAAGGGTATGACGGTGAATAATAGTTCAAGAATTATCAAAAATTCTCAATAAAGGTCGTTATAGACTGAAATATATCAACAAGATTTAAAGAGTTAATCATGTCAAGGTTCAAGAGTAATGAACACTGAGCAGTCACTAAAGACTAAGAACTCCTACTAGAATTATCAATATTATACTGAAAATCTAATAAAAATGAGTACAACAGGTGATCAGCCTAAGTACCCTACGTTATGCATAACATTTAAACATGCTAGTATGTGCACACGTCAGTTCCCCAACAGTTATATAATTTCCATTTCAATGAAGGTTGTTCATCTCAGCAGATTTATAAGAGTTCGCGCCAACTCAATTGGTTTGGATAGCTTTCTAACACATGATAGTAGTCTAGCCGAATCAATGGCTTAAACAATCTTTTATAATGCATTTAGGAATGATAAGTTCAATGTTTTGTAGCAACATCAAGATATAAAATTAATTTCTGAATAGTAATAGATATATGCTCGATGTAAGTATGATTGATATAGAAATAATTTGGAATTATACAATATATAAAGTATAAAGAGTTTAGGAAACTTGCATTCAATATGAAAATCAAATGAAGCTAGAGAACTTGCCTCAAGCGTAGTTTACCAAATTTATAGCTTATCAACACTTTGAAATCCTATGGTAATGTAGTTACACATATAAGTATATTCATTAGTTACATAAGTCGAATACATATACTTGATACGTACATTAAGCACATATATTAAGTTCTAACTTAGTTTACATAATCAGATTACACGTTACTATATAACCGATTACTTGGTTTTGGAATCCATTAACTTAGCTTTTGTAAGTTTTTATAAACACTTAGCAAACTTTTAGTCAACAGATATTGTATGAATAAAACATCATCTGAGTCTTGTATTATAGCTTAAAACATCTATATACACGCAAGTCCAAGTTTCATTACAAGCGCTGAATAAGTCGAACAAGAAGGCGGGAGGAGCAAATTGCTACAGTTGAGGCTTAGGATTCAGACATAAATTGTACTGTCTCTCTCGCTCTGACTCGTAGTCAAGGCTTTTGCACTTTCTGGTTCTGTTCCATTCCTTAGCATGCATGGATATTAACACATAACATAGATACTTATTAAAGACTCTTGCATGCTTTTAAGGTCCATCCAAGTTCAACTTTACATGTTATAGTTTTAGTTTGAGATCTCTAATGAGTTAAGGCCAATTAAGGTCATGAAATCACAAGGGCTTCCATATATTCCATGTATACACATGAGGTGATCCTATAATCTGTAAGATGCATGCTTGCATGTACTCGATTCACTTACGCATAATTAGTATCGTTTATCACTTTAAAACATGTCTAATCTCATGCTTAAATAGTTTGTTTCATAACCTACTAGGTGAGTACATATATAGGTCTTTCTTAGTGACATGAGAGTACTAACATGCATGCCTAAAAATTCAGAATGTAAACCATATCATGCTTGTATACATTAGTTTTCCAAAACTTTTTAAGTCTTCTTTTAAAAGTCATTTTGAACTAGGCTATCACTACTTAACGAGTGCAAGCATAATTTAAATCATGTTTCATGTATAGCCAACCCATCTACACATACTCATATAGTCAAAACTTAGATATCATAAGTTTCGTCAAATTCTATCTTCAAAACTATAATTTCTTTTCGTACATGTATACTAACACAATCCAAAGCATTCATGTTGTGTCAAGGAACCTAAATCCACATGTTAAACCTATTTTTATGCATGCTCAAGTTATAACATCATGTTAGACTTCACCATATTTGAAAAATGTAAGTCGAATCAAGATCGGTGTATGGCGATGGCGTACTGGTTGAATCATAGGAGGGGAGCAAGAATCAAGCCAATTCCTGGAGAGTTCAAAAGGATCTCTGCTTCTGCAGAACTCAGAACCAAACATAAATTTTCCTTAATTTAATACACTTAAGTCGGCCACATTGCTTTCATATATGCATGTAAACTTGGCTAACACATAGACATCAACTTTCAACCCAATTTAATAAGAGATTACATGAAATCTTAAGAATTTGAAATATTTGAATGCAAGAGCATAGTTTAAGAAACTACCTCTGTTGAAGCTTAAAGCAACCTCAGATTGTTTCTTCTCAATTACTAGACTAACACTATATATGAACTTAATAGAAAACTTAGTAACGTGAATTGAGAAGAAGAGCTTTCCATTTATAGAGAAATTATTGCCCAATTTTGAGTTTTGCACAATGAATTAATCCAAGAGAAAGAAGAAGAATCCAATGGGTTGAGAGGGTTTGGTGAAAAGAAGTCACCAACTTCTCCTCCTCCATTCTCCTCATCGTCATCACAGCTATTCTAGCCAACATGTGCAGGCTTGAGTTTACATAATGAGAAATAGGCTATTGTTAAAGTGCTATTGTGACGCTGCCTTAAGTGGTTTTCGCTCTCCAAAAAACTCTAGTGGTCCCAGCTCCTTGAACTGCTTAGCAGTGACCGTCCGAGAGTTGTTAGTGTTTCCACCTTCATTTTGGACAGGAGCCACCTTCGCCTGATGTTGCATGAATTGCATAAAGCCTCTGAATATTCCATCATTCATTATTTCATCGGTGTTATTATTTACCTGGGGATCATTGTCTTCCTGTTGCACATTATCCTGGGTATTGATCGTTGGTGACTCAACGGTCTCATATAACTTCATTCATTGATCTCAACATTTTCGGATGCCATTGTCAAACACCATCCACAAAACAAGGGTTAATTAACATATCACATATTATCCCTATACTCGACCGACCAATTAAATACCAAATAAACTTAGGTAGGTCATACTAGCGAAAGGAATTCCCCGCTCTCCCTCCTAGTTCTTGTCTCACATCTCATTTAGGGATCATATCCCTAAGCTTTGATATCTAACCATGACGCCCCAAAATAGGTATACATCACCCATCTTGAGTCGCCAAATATATGGTACAGAATACAAATACAAACTTAATTATACAAACGTCGTGTAATATACGACAAAACATAGCTGAGAGTTTAAACAGGAATATTGCCATCTAGACAATATCCATTCTCAAATAGAGTCCTCATTAAATTTATTGTCACACTATTTTATAGAATAGTGAGGACTACTATAACACCATCTCGGACCATCACTCTATTCCCCGACTAGTCTCGGCTACGTTCTCATTTTCTGAAGAGAACAATGAAAGCAAAAGGGTGAGCTCAACTAGCCCAATAAGAAATATTATGACTAAGATAATGCAGGATAAATTATCATTAGCCTTCAACAATGTTAAACTGATAAAATACAATAGACATCAAGTTTAACTGCAGTGGAATAAGCAATCCATTAGAAGAGTCAAGTAGAGCATAATATCTACTATCTTCTATGATTTAAAATGTTTTCAAAATTTTTATCATTTGAGACTCAACTTAATAAATAAACCACATCATCGAGTCATCCCTGCACTACGGGCCAAGGATATTCATTAAATCATCAATGGTCATGACTATACCGAATAATCCCTGGTCATAATCATACCAAAAATTGTCCATCAATACACTACAGGCCACTGAGGACTTTTACCACATCATTTATAACATTACAGGTCATGATTATACCGAATGATCCATGTTTATAATCATACCAAGTCCATCTATGCAAGTAAGCCAAAGATAACTTTCATCACAGTATAAGCACGAGGATGATGACAATGACATAATAATTCAATAAAACAAGTTCAAGAATAAATTTTAAAGATTTATAAGTTAATTTATCCTGAAATCAATTACGCCCAAATTGTCAACACGATAATCGCTTTGTGAGTAAAATTCAAGAATGCTCAAAAGAATATTTTCATGAAAAGATACTGGAGGAAGCGCAAATATCCAGGATATACTACTAATTTCATGGAGTATAGAAGCCAAAACTTTAACCAACTGAATATAATAGAATATATGAAACTGCAAATGGATTTTCGCCCGTCATGCGGTAATTCACGTAGACCGATCATTTCCACAATTTAATAAGGAATGAATACGAAGGATCATTCACCATGCATGTGATAATCCACATAGACAAAGTTATTACAATGTAATAATAAAAATGGAATAATGTAAGAATTCACCATGCATGCGATAGACCACACGATAAAGTTATTCCCAATGTAATAATAAAGAATGGAACTAGGTCATGCGTAATCCGCATGCATGTGATATTCCAATGTAATAATAAAGAACGGAACCGTGCCATGCGTAATCCATGCATGCATGTGATGTTCCAACAGTAATAATAAAGAATGGAACCAGTGTCATGTGTAATCCGCATGCATAAAGATGTTCCAATGTAATAATAAAGAATGGAATAACAACAGAATTCACTGTGCATGCGATAGATCAAGCATGCATAAAAGTTATTCCAATGTAATAATAAAGAATGGAATAATGTAAGAATTTCACCACGTATGTATGCGATACTTCAGATGTATAAAGTTATTCCAACATAATAATAAAGAATGGAATAACAACTCTTACGAGTATTGAAAGAAAATAACTCTCTTCATGAATACGAAAGAATAATACCCTTACCTCGGAAGAAAACTGGATAATTTGGAATAAAGAGGTAGCGGACTTTCTTCTTCTTTCTCTATAATTTCTCTCTATAATAATTTCTCTATAGCTTTAGTGAATTGGTGAGAAATGAAGGAAGAATGAGTTTCTATTTATAGAAAAATATAGTTTCAATAATTGAACGTTTTGGGGCTCAAAATATTACAGTACAATACCTTCAACTTTTCTTTCATTTTTAATTTAGTCCTGCAAGTATTATCAAACTTGCACCACCTCCCCTAATAGTAAATAATGTGAATCAATAGTTCAATCATATGAATCAATAATTATAATCATGTGAAAATACGATATACAGTATAGTACCTCCATCTATACCTCCATTTTTAACTTAGTCATGCAAGTATTATCAATCTTGCACCAACTCCCCTAATAGTACAAGAATGTGAATCAATAGTACACACATGTGAACAAATAGTTATAATCATGTGAATTAATAACAATTAATTGCTCATTTATTCGATTAATTACCCGACTGGTCAGTATAACATCCAGACATCAATTAATATCGAAATAAATGTCGATTTCCACTAACACTAATAATTCCAACACAATGGAACTATCAATTTCATCTTTAATCAACACGAACTTATTCATCATTAATATTATAACTCACAATATTTAACAACCAGTCGCTCCTGTGAAAAGGGGCTTTCCGATAAGGATTTCTCCTTATCATGCCGCAAATTAGATGACCAAACCTCTCCTTGACAAAACTTCTTGACATTGTAAATATTGCAATTTAATAATATGAATAACTTTGTCATCTCAATTATTGATTTAATAATATATCATATTATGCAGATAATACTGTGACAATAATCGAATCAATAATATGAGAGATATGATACAGCAATTACTGTAGCAATAATTGAGTATAACTGAGTGACTTCTCACGTAAGCATCAATAATCAATACCGTGTCCTACTATGCAACCACGCGTATTATTGTACTTTTACTACTGTAGTTCAACCGCTTTTAATCGGTAACACTTTCACCCAGTTATTTTTAATAAAAGATAATTACATCGCTTTCTTATTACGACAATACTTCCGCTTAGGGGGTCCACCAATGATTGTGTCGTCGCATTTAATATTCTCTGTTAAAACGAATATTCTCCTACCAATCGAATATTATATAACCACTTGCTTACTTTGCAAAATTTATAAATATTACCCACAACTATAACATTATATCAAATCCACACCATAATATTCAAAAAAAAAATATTTTGAGAAATTTAAATCTTTATTCATAAAATCTGGGGTCTCACAACTATTGAGTCACTTAATCTGGGACAAGGAGTCTAATTGGTCTGCAATAGCAAAATTGTTGCTAATATAATTAAGTTCTAATTCCTTTTTGGCTTACTAGTTCACATTTGATGACTTAATGTTATTTCTTAGACTTTAGTCATGGACACATATACATATTATCATATAATCCATGTACATTGGGTCCACATAAAACAATTAATTAAATAATATTAATTAATCTTTCTCTTATTAAATCATTCCTTTATTAATTCACTTAATGAATCTCTTAGTCTTTCATTATGTCATACTAGGCCATCCTCATAAGTTTTAAATTAAATTTTTCATCCATTTCACCATAACACATAATGGTCACATACTTAATTTAATTTAATATGAATTACTATATCCACAACAATATTTATTTATATTCAAATAAATTTTCAACTTTTATTAATAAAATTATTAATAATATTCAGAAAATTCTCGACTATTACATGTATTACTGTTTTCAAAATTAAAATGCATAGTAAATGTCATCAAAACAATTAACAGTCTAATGCAGTATGGCATATAAAGGGGTTCATATGTTGAAGGGACATTACCATTTTGGATCGAATCCAAGAAGGTTTGGATGGCTATAGACTATAGATGACCAAATTCGAATAAAACAAATACTTCCTTCGTTTTAAACTATAATATTATTATTGAATTTTTTAAAATTCATTCAAAATATTTTAAAGTTTAAAATTGACATTATTTATTTTTATTTTAATTAATGATTAGTATTATAAACTATCAAATAAATATTTATTGTTTTATAATTTTAATAAATATTTTTAAGTTTAAATTTAAAATATTTTAAATTAATTACTTTTTAAAAGTCAATAATAATGTTATAATTTAGAATGCATGAATTATTAAATAAATAAATAACTTCAAGAAGGACCCCTACTTAGTAGTTCTCGACTAGTACAAAGGGGGTTGAATAATGTCTTTTATTTTTCTTCTTCTATTTCAATGCGAGACTTTGGTATTTCAATAGTCTCTTAATATGTGATCTTTTCATTCACATTGAGATTGAACTTCTACTTGAACTTTCAACTATACTCTTTGAATCTTAACTCACCACGTCACCACGTGTCAGTGCCCGTTGTCGAACATAACATATCACTTAACTACTGAGTTAATGATCTCTTCGATATCTCTTGTTTAATCTACTAAAAATCCCTCAAAAAGAGTCCACTTACTTAAAAAGTACATAATTCACCCAACATCTATAACCGCCTAGTCTAACCCATCATGCACTTTATACAATATATTTAGAAGGACGCGATTAGCAAGACTTAATTGTTGAGGACCGACAACAATAGCAACAAATACGATTGATTTTACGAGAAAAATTCACCACTTGCTGAATGAGTTATATTATCTTTTCTCACCACTTGCTCATTGAGTTATATTATCAACCATGCATCCATAATCACAATTCATGAATCTAATACAAATTCGTAAGAATACATCATGCTCATACTTCTTATTCTTTCTCTTCTATTTTATTCATCTTTCTATCTTATGAACACATTCTCTCTTATGCCACCCAACTTCTTACTTTTAATAGTCAACTTTTTCATTACAAATCATAAACATGAATCTATATATTGTTAGATTGTTGAATCCGAACCCACTGAGCAAAAAACATATTACAATTTTATATAAATCAAATTATGCCACCGACAAAATGTTTATTAAAAAAAAAAAAATCAACCAAGTCACTTTAATCAAACACATCCTAAAACTAATTCTCCCTTCTTGTGTGAATCTAATAGAAATTATCAAGAAAAGCAATTTAGATTTTGAAAAATACCCAAGAGCAATCACACAATAGGACACCAAGCAATCACACAAAACTCTTTATCTGTACATACAAAAGCTCCCTATATTGAACTTCCTGATTTATGAATCTAGTATATAAAAGCTTCCACCGGATATGATCGCAAATAAAAATGGCAGATGTTTAATTACTGAAACCAAGGAAAAAACCAAAACATCTCTACCCACAACAAATTTCTACTTCTCCTATTTCCTCCCTCAAATGGGCTTTTCCAGGGGAAAGAAATGTAGGGAAAAAAAAACTCAACGCGTTGTAAAGGTGATTTTCCAAGAGAATGTTCAGGGAAATTCGTCGGTTCTCAAAAGGTAAACTAAGAAAGTGCTTGTTAACATTTACATTTTTCACTCTATGCAATAAAATCTCAAAAATGAAAAGAATAAAATTCCGAAAGAGAATAGAAAAAAATAAATCGAAAGTGAATAGAAGAAACTCAAGTATTCCAACAGTGTTAGTATTACGCTAGTCAGTTCTTAGAATTATGTTGTACTTAGGTCAACCGATTCCAACAATGATGTTCTAAATAAGCGAACCCCAAGGAAATACCTCATTAAAAGAATATTGTGTCCACCAACCGTGTTCCCTTTCCATTTACCAAATCAATGATCATTCCAAGGAACCATAGCTCTGCAGTTTACAGAAAGACGCCCTATTTCTAGTGCCGTATACAATATTCTAGTCTAGCAATCTCTTTCTCAGCAATCCCAGAAGAAATCATAGGCCTACTGTCAGAAAAGGAAGGAGAAACGGTACCAGCACATGGAAGACGTGCTTCTGTGTTACACCAACATGATCATCTGAGATGGCATATTCATATATGTAACTATTATATCTCACTGTGCTCGAAAATGGTTTCAGCATCTCCTCATCTTTGTAGTGGCATAAAAATCTCAAGCAGCCCAATCTTCATCACTTCCAATTGTATCCTAAACAAAATTATTTGAATTAAATTAGTGAAATCAGAAATGGTGACTACAGCTCGAGAGCTTCCATCAAGCACTGAAGAAAGAAAACCTTCACTGGCATCATTGCCCATGCCAAACAACTTATTTTACCCATAATGGACATATATGTAAAATACTAAAATGACAATAAATACTACACAACCTTGAAAACAAGCAGGAAAACAGACCTGTGACATGCTTGAGAACTCTTCGATGTCATCTTCAACCTACAGAGTTTTCCAATTAAACTTGTTAGGAACAGATCAACAGCTTCATCAATGACTGAAAAGCAAGTGTTTCAACAGTTTATCCTTATTCCATTCAAAGTATGCATTCTATTGCAGGGACCAAAATAAATTTTGGTAAACAACAAAAAACTTTTCTTCTCCTTCGCTTTAAAAGCCTCATGAGGCAATTACATGTTAAGAGTTGGTTTAATTTTGCTGCAGAAGAATCCCTTGCTGCCGCCACACTAAAGATCAATCACATATTGCATTTGGAACTTGAGGAGAGGAAAAGAGATCAACTATAGAATATACTTAAACTTGCCATTAGATGAGTGCAAGATATCCGACTGTTGGGATTCTCATTGTGGTTTCAGTGTATACAAAGAAACTCATGCTATCAAAGATCAGCACAGCAATTTATTGAACTGTTTTGTTATATCCTGAATTATCATTACAAATTTCTTCATTAGACCCTTTGCATATCCTCCCACAAAATTTATATCAGCGAAATTAAGAAAATCAAACATGAAATGTGTGCAGAGAAAAACAGTTTTTTCCCCTCTCACACAATTTGACACACTCATCTAAGCATTGTCCATCATTACTAGTATCCATATTCAATGTATGGAAACTATTGAACAAATTCCAGAATCCACAAATTCAGAGTCTAGGTACTCTCATATACAGACACCGACACCCGAGTCCACATAACATAGCTTGTTACCACTTCCTTCATAAAATCTATGAAGAGTAGAAGCAAATCCCTGATAGCAACCATACTATAATCATTCACTTAGGGGACAAATGAGAGAATATTATTGGCTTATTGCAAGAGTGCAACAGGCAACTAGGCAAGGTCACATTTTATTGGCACCAAGAAATATATATCACGGACATTCTAAACACAAGGTCAAACTAGATATCCATTGTGATAACCATATATTGCTTCACAAATTCGTTAAAAGGACTTCTTAGTCAGCAAGTGGTGAAAAGTAATAGGCCTCTCTATAGACTAGATTGGCTCTGTTCTGGCTGGTTCTGGTCCTTCTGGATCAGATTCAGTACGCGGCTAGTTGGATATTATCAATCTCTGATCTGATGGATCAGGAGATACTGGATCTGAATTCAGATCGAATTCTGATCTGAGAATCAATCTGGATAACCCAATTTGTTTTCTTTTTAGACTTCTTTTTTTTTTTGCCTTTTCGTTTGGGGTACTGCTAGAATGCTCTGTGCATTAAAAAATGGCTTGTTATTTTATCTAGCAAAGAGCTCATGAATTTATCAAGAAGCACAAGTCAGAGAATGAAATTGAAATACAGAGAGAGGTAAACAGCTCAACAGAATTTTCAAAACCACAACAATGATAGCACCTTTTATGTCAAAATTAAACCATAGCCATCTATTCAAAACTTACGTCTCCAAAACCATAATTATTTTTCATATTAAACAATAGTATACAACTTATACATAAAACACTAAACATAGAATTACATGCAAAAATAATCATATGAAAAGGATGAAGCTTCTTCCATCAACCTCTCTTTTAGATCCAAACTTCCACATAAAAACTATAAAAACAAACGAAAATAACTATTGCATGTAAAAAAAATCTTATACTGGAAGCTAATATTCATATGCTGACAATGCCAGTTGTAAGCCCTGTCAAGTATCACAACTATACAGTAGATCGTTCAAGATATATTTATCTCCTCCTCTGTAACTCATAAGAATTATGCTTGACCTAGTAATTAATGGAATTGAACCCATGTCTGATATAGGTGCTCACAATAAATTTACAAAGTCGGATCAAATGAAGCTATATATGTGTGCGCATATTTATGAGTAGTTCTATGTACACAAAATATGCACAAACCTATGTTGTTAAGGCGTCGCCAAGTCGTCCAGCCGGTCTGAGATGTGTAAGGCGAGTGCGCGACTTGGTTTTTGGGTGAAAGGCAAAACAAAGGCGTCGCCTTGGACAACCAAGTGACGACTTGGGCGACTACCAAGATGGTCGAGCGACTTGGTTTCATGGGTCGACTCAAATCTAAACTGGGATTTAAAAAAAACGACGTCACAGGGAAAGCCAAACCAGTGATTGTAGGAAAGCCAAACCTAACCACTCGATTGACAGAAGATCGATCATCCAACTTCAAAGCCGGTTAAGTCGAGAGAACCGAGAGAGAGAGAGAAGCGAAGTCGACTGGGCTGCGACCGAACGAGAGACAACGTTCGGCGACTCTGATCGGCGAGGAGACTTCGATCGACGAGGAAACTAAGATCGGCGACTACCAGCTACGTCTTCTTCTTCGTTTTTTTTTCTTCACCTTTTTCTTCTTGTTGGTCGACTGTTTGGATATGGTTTTTTCTTTTTGGATGTCTGATAAGTAACATGGTGTCGAATTTTTTTTTCTTTCTTCGTTAGCCTTCTTTCTTTTGCTGGGTCTTTATATATATAATAAATAATTATAATTATAAATGATAATTATAAATATATTTATTATAATTATAAATTATAATAAAAAATATAAACTATTATAAATATTATTATTAAATTATAAATATATAAATATTATCAATATATTAATATATAATATTAATATATATATAATAATAATAAATTATATATATTTATATATGTATTTATTTATAATTTATATATGTACACTTTACATTTTATGCATTGATATGTAACATTTATTTACTTGATGTGGTTTATAGTGGTACAATTTATCTGCTTTGTTTTTGGATTGTTATTGCTAAGTATTTACATAATTATGCCTTTAATGTTATTCCATAGTATTATGTTTTGAGTTTTAATGCATATGAAATTTTATTCCCAATATACTTGTTAAGTAAAATAAATAATATATAAATTGCACATTGTAAACGACTTGTCGCCTTACGAATGTCATGGCGGTCATTTATCGCCTAGGCGTCCGAGCAATCGGCTCATCGCCATGACTCATTAGTGTACCAGTAACAACTATGGCACAAACAAGAGAAAAAGTAGTACATGAGTCCTATCATTTAAATTATTGATAAGGTTTATTAACTTTTTATATCATTTTTTTATCATTCAATACATTCGATCAGTGTTTGGGCATAATTTGTGCACATAGAATTACTCCATATATACACACACACAAAAACACACAGAGAGAGGATGAGAAGAGATTCATCACTTGATTGTGGCAAATCAACTGGGTAAAAGATAATAGGTTGAGGTCATTTCCTAAAGGAGAGAAGAGGAGAAAGAGAGAATAACTGTTGTTTGAGGAGGGGAATGAAAGGTGCCCTAACTATATTGAGATTTGTATAAGATTATAAGCCATCATTTGATCACACGAGGATCAGTGGTTATTATGTTTTTGAATTATAAGTTTTAATTACTGGCTCTACTATCAACTCCAATTTGTGGGCATTTAAGATAAAAAAGATTGCAGGTCTAGTGTAAAAACGATCAATAAACAAATTTATGGATATAATCAATTGGATTGGATCGGACCCTGATCAATATCCAGTCCATTGACAGGTCTAAGAAGAGATAACAAACTATGAACAAGTTCATGCAAATCTCTAAATAATAAGCCCTCAGATGTATTTGACATATTCGGGGAAAATTTGCTTCACAATTAAGAAAGTCACAAAAATGGGTTAGATGACAATGCTACCTTTCACTTCTACTCTATAAATTTACACAAGACAGTAGAAAGACACAATTAAAGAAGCAGTTTACTGAAGGCTTCATCGGTATAATATTAATAGGAGAGAAAGGTAAAAACAGCAACGGTCATATTCTACCACACCAATTTTTACCAAAAAAATTATGGAATAAAAATAATAAATTACCTCAGACTTTTTGTTTCTTGTCGAACTTTTTGTACCTACAGAATTCCAGAAGCAAACAATAAGCTAATTAGACAACATGTATGGAACTAAGGAAGTGAAGATATGCATTGCCTTTAGTACAGAAAGCTGGGGGGAAAATCAAATATGATCTGAAGAACATACTATCTAAATCAAAAAGTGTGACTCTTAGGATTGAGGCAAGAAAATACAACATAAAAACAGGACTGAGACCACGGTCCCATCACAAGTATAAACCAAATGAAAGATTTATCTTACTTCAGTTTGGGTGAAAACGAAAATTTATGAACATCAACAAAATATTTGGAAATGCAGGCTTATAAAAACTATAGAGAATCTTGCATCAGACACCTAAATTGTCATGAATGTGCCATTGATTCGTTGAAGCATGTGATGTATTGATGGTCTATTTCTAACAACTTATTGCCACAGTGCCACTGGTAACTCACATGTTATGAAACCTCTAGTTCGGTAAGGTCATAGCAAATCTTATGTTTATTTTGGCTACGCCATTATATTGGTGGATATGCTCTTGAGCCTTGACTATGTTTGTGGCTTATGATTAACCTTGGTTTGTCTGTAGACTATGTACATGTGCGAGAGGAACACATCAGCAGGGAGTGTTGAAGCATGATATACATTTCTGAGTCATTTTCTAAATTCCTATAACTTAAGTTCTCAGAACAATTGGTAATTTAAGAGTTTCTATCAAAATTACAAAAAAGTTGAATGCCGACAGGCCCATCTTTAGGAAAATGCTTAAATTTAAAACTCATGCCCAAGTACCCACTGACCAGTAACCACAAAAGGACTCGCAAACTCAAAAATCTCTCAGCAATCACCTACTGCAATTTCCAGGGGGAAAAAATAGGGATGACAACTAGAAAGTGACACCTGAATCAATATAATTCAACCTCAAGAAAGAAAACCCTCTTCCCCAATCCACCCATCTAACCTCTTAGCAAATCTCTGCACAACAGGATCACAAAATCCCAACAATCTATTTTACCTTCAAAAGAACGTCTAGATAAGCCAAAAAAACAATTCCTAGTTAACAAGCAAGCTCTGCATATCAAGGCATAATTAAGCTTAACTTATTGTCCTATCCGTTGACATTGGACTTCAACTGTTGCAATGGTAATAATATATTCCCTCTTTGTGGGAGGGGCAACATACAATCATTTTGAATCTCTTTTGCAATCATTTTCAGACAAACAAAAATGACAAGACTGACAGTTTTTGTAGGACATATCCTAATAAAAAAATTTACTGCACATATCTTCTGAGTTTTCTGCAACCCAACACTTTCAAAAGCAAACCACCCATCTTCAAAACCTTTGACTGTTCTTTAACCCATTTAGACCCTATACCACATTATTCTTACAACCTTGGCACACCATAACCATTTTATAGCAGCATGCTTTCACGATGACCGAGGTTTCCTAAATCAGAAACTTGATCAAATTCATGAATCATAGTTTCCATATAAGAGTAGCTCCTGTTTTAAAAATATGACATATGCCAGCATAAAATTTATGTCAATATGAGAGTGAGTGTTCGGAGAGTGTGTGGGGAGAGAGAGAGACCAGCTTTCTTTTCCTCAGTCGCCTTCGCTTTTTTACTGGGTCCTTGCACCTGCACCAACATCCATTGAAAAATAATTGTATGCCTCTAATCAAACAATAAAGTAGTTTAGAAAATATACAGCTGCAACAACTGTCTCACTTTAGGGTGTTACAAAATGAAAAATAAGAATCAAATACAAATAGTTTTAAAAAAGAGAGCCAAATGATGTTAGGAAAAAAATCTCACCTTAATTTGATCAATCTTCCGTTTTGAATCTGTATGCTGCAAAATCTGGCTGGAATCTAGAATGCATGGATATATAATCGGTTTTAGTTATCCGAATTACATTAACATCACCATAAGAATTTAGGAGAATCATGAACCTTTTGATGAGGAATGTCGTTGCTTTCCTGGCGCCTTCTGGAACAGGACAAAGCTTTATAAGAAAAACAGAGATAAATAATGAAAATTAACTTTTTCTATAGTTGCATGTGCATTGCATATTTTATTCAATTTTACTATGAGATGATTATATTTGAGAGGCACTGTAAACAAGCCTACAGAGAATATCACTTGTTTAATAATCCATGTCTTGTCAGATGTGTCCAAACACAAACAATAAAATTATATTTTTCTCAACTCAAATATAAGGAATATATTGTTATCCTGCACAAGGATGAAACTTCTTAGTTATTTTCTGTCACACGTCAGACTACAGACAACCCTCAAACATTGAAACACGGTAACTTGTAGAGAATGAAAAAGTGGAAAAAGGTATAAGAAAAATAGAAGCCGAGTTATATATTCTACTAAGACTGGTCATGTATGGTTATATTACTAAAATAGACATGAAGCAGAGTAATCGTCCAATAGAGACTCCTGGAGCTCCACCACCCTGGAATCCCACATCACCAAAAATTCCCCCGGCCGCTCCCACTGCATCATCACATATACATCTTACCCATCTACCACCCCACAAACTCCTCACAACCTCTTCTGATATGGTATTTATCTTAGTGTCCTGCAAACAGTGTTCTAAAAATCCTAGGCCCCGCCTAGGCGCTAGACCCCCCCTTGGCGCCCCACCTAGGCACAAGGCGGCAAAAAAATCCCTTCAGAAAATTAGGCAAAGCCTAGACGGAGAGTTTTTTTTTATTTTAATAACTACCCAAAACAGATCTTAATATATTTATTTTTCTAATAATTTACCATATTCATAATACAGGTTGTAGTATATCAAATCACAACAAAAAGTGAACAATATCATATCAAAATAGAAAATTTTATTATAGTTGTAATTTTTTGAATTTGTGCCAACTTCAAATTATATAAATGACGATACATTTGTAATATTTAGTTTAATTTAATATAATTCTTAAATTTATGTTAAGTTTCTTAAGTTTTAATATTGAATTAAATTCTTGAAATTTTAAATTTTATTATTTAATAGCAATTCTGTTTATGAATAAAACTAATACGTTAAAAATATGTTTGAACTTTGAACAATTGCATGTTTGTGTTTGACCTTTGACATTAGCAATATGAATATGTGTTTGAACTTTAAGCAAAGACCTTTATTATCTTTATTATATATTGTTTTACTTTATATTATTGTTTTGTTTGGATAAATGTAAGATAAAATATTAAAATTGGCTTAAAATAAAAAAAATCGCCTAGGCCCCGCCCAGACCCCCTAGGCCCCCCTCGACCGCCCGCTTCCCGCCTAGTGCCTTTTAGAACATTGCCTTTGACCTCCCAACAGGAAACAAGCTCTTTACTACCATTTTCTTATTAACATCCCCTCACATCCCAAAAAAAATTTTGAACTCTCATTTCAATACAATATCATTGGCCCCCATTCCTCTCTTAGCTCCTCCTTGACGCCATCTCTTTTCAATTTTAAGGATTAATTTTTGGCTGCTATCTTATGGAAATTTAAGGAATAAATTGTAGTCGTTATCTCATGGTCCTAGTATGGGAAACCAAGAAACTTACTAAATCCCCTATAGTATCATTGATCCTTGTAGTCACTATCTCATGGTCCTAGTATGGGAAACCAAGAAACTTAATAAATCCCCTAGAGTATCATTGATCCACCTACCCAGTTTGCCGCCCTCATCTTTAGTACCCTACTACACATGAAGCATTTGTCAAAACAAGATCGTTCTAGCTTATGCATCTGCAACCTCTTAAGAATTAACTATTAATCAAATCCCTAAATAGGTAAATATAGAGGGGACCTCTTCCTTCTAAATATAAGAGACTTTGATCAAACCAACAAGGCAAAGGACTTTCATTAGATAACTAAAATGATCTAGAGTTCAAGAATGCTTATATGGAAAATGAAAATTACAATACTCAAGAAGGATAAGGAAACAATGCAGACGACTTCTTAACCTCTCATCATTGACATTCTTGTTAAAGTAAAAGTCCCAGGACAGGTACACATTTAAATCTGGGGCATTTACGCAAATTGAAGTTATCCCAGAGATTAGATTGCAAACTCGATGCTGGCTCAACCACAAAAGGTGGTGCCTTACCGCACAGCAGGTGGACACACGGTAGCCCTTGTTGTGGTGCTTCAGAATCTAATGTACTCTGTCCAAGATCAGAACGAGCTTGCCGATAAACCACAGCCCGTTCCATTCTTGAGTGAGCTGGAGCACAGCCACAGTTAGGTAGAAGCTATAACTCCAGGTTGAAGCACTAAAAGAAAAGGACCGGGAAATGTGGCAGCATAAGAACCATGGGATTGACAGGACCCCATACTAGAGAAGGGAAAAAATATTTTGGAAATAAGTTGAAGGTTTCCACACATGAAGTCTGAAACTCGTGATTATTTTAGTCAATTGGCTGAACTACAAGGTTAGATGAAGATAGGAAGAAGTTAGCAGCTAGTTTAATATAGATGTCAACGTCAAGATTTAGAAAATGGGTCTTCCAGAAAATAATTAGACATCTTTTTCGAATTTGGATCTATGAAAGTAATCTAAGAAAATTTTAAAGCAACTCTATAGTGTATACTTTCTCAAACCAAGGTTACATCTCTTATAGTGTAGAAACCTCTAGTAGTGAATGCAGCGAATAAAAAGAACAAAGCTTACAGCATCTGAGAACCAATTATAGGATAGATTCAGGTAAGCCTTATTAATGTTGCTAAATAGGCAACCTCGAATGGATGAGATGCTATTAATAGATTAAAGCATGTACATGATCTGAAAAGAGAAGTAGAAGTATATACTTCAAATAATTAAATACATGTATGTGTGAGATTAGGATGGAAACTGCTTATTAAAATTTTCTGTAGGTACAGTTGTATACTGCACTTTTATTTATCATACTCTGAAGTGAGATCTCACCTTTTCCTCCACTTTCTTAAACAATGTGGATATAGTAGCTTGAACAAGAGAACTTTTATTGTTGTGAGAGGAATTCTTGGAATTTGACACTGACATAGCTGATTGTTGAATTTCTTCTAGAATTGGAGTGTGTGTTGCAGCATCTGCATTGCCAATACTGAAGGCTACAGGGTTGGAATCATCAGTCTGTATTTATATTTTAAGGGAATCCATCTTAACTACAGAAGGTTAGTATAAAGTGATTAAATAAAAATTTGGTAAGTACTAAAATCCAATATGCCTTGCATGCAGCAAACTTGGGAAAGGAAAGTAATAAAGATAATGCCAACTATAGTTAAGACAGATTAATAGTTAGGATATTTCCAGAAGCATAATTCTTGGTTGGATATTCCAAATCAACTTTCTTTTCCTCCCCTTCAGATGTATCTGTGTTTTTTTCAGCAGAATCATCTCCGGAAGAAGCTTCTGCAAACCTGAACAACAAAAAAGGCTTGAGAATACTGAACCATGGAACTTTTAGGAAATATCAAAGCAAAATAGTCAACTTAGCATAAGGGACATAATAGGATAGTGATATTTCTAGAGTAACAAAGTTTAACCGGGTAGCCACCATCCTTTTTCATCTTATGCGATTAGAGAACATCTAGGAAGTTAAAGAATCAAAAATTATTCATGTATAAACCTCCAACAGACCCACATAAAAAAATTACAATTATGGCCATCTACTCGATGTAAACTGTAAGTACTTTGACAGGTATACCACACGCTTTCAGGTTCATACACTTGAAAATATAAGAAAGCAGGAATAACAAAATGTCAGTATATATGTAGCATAAATGAAAAATAGTTACTGCTATAGAAACAAAAACAGATATGCGGGAACAAATTTCAGAAATAATGCACTTACAAAATAACAAGACTCACTGATAGCTCCAAAGAAGACTTTTCTCCCCATACCCAAACTGATTGATTAACCAAAAAAAACTGAATGCCCTCCTCACCAAAGGAGAGAGGAGATACTTTTTATTGGCTGAGAAGAAGAAAAAAAAATGTGATAAACACGACCGGAGCAGCTGTCAACTGAAGAGAAATTAGTGGTTGACTATGCGCCTATGCCCTATGGTGGATGGTTGGACAGCGTGTCAACTGGTATATATGAGACATCTGCAGGACTGGGAGTCAGAGGAGACAAATTCTATATTGACTTTGTTGGCAAAGGTTGGGTAGGGCTGGGGATGATTATATTAGGTGGAAGGAGTAGATTCTTTCAGTGTTCCAAAAATCCCCACCTAGGTCCGCCTAGGTGCTAGGCCCCCCTGGCACCATACCTAAGTGCTAGGTGGCGCCTTACTTAGGTGCTATGCCTCCCCTAGCGCCTCACCTAGGCCCAACCGCCCAAGGCGGCAAAAAAAATCCCTTCAAAAATTAGGCGGGGTCAAAACGGAGATGTTTTTATTTATTTTAATAATTACCCAAACCAGATCTTAATATATTTATTTTTTTAATGATTTACCATATTCAGAATGCAGGATGTAGCATATCAAATCACAACAAGAAATGAACAATATCAAGTCAAAATGGATAATTTTATTATAGTTGTAATTTTTGAACTTGTACCACTTCAAATTATATAAATGATGATACATTTGTAATGTTTAGTTTAATTCAATATAATTCTTAAATTTATGTTTAGTTTCATAAATTTTAATATTGAATTGAATTCTTGAAATTTTAAATTTTATTATTAAATAACAATCTTGTTTATGAATAAAACTAATACATTAATGATATGTTTGAACTTTTGAACAATTGCATGTTTGTGTTTGAATTTTGACATTGGTAATATGGATATGTGTTTGAACTTTAAGCAAAGGTCTTTATTATCTTTATTATAGATTGTTTTGCTTTATATTATTATTTTGTTTAGATAAATGTAAGATAAAATATTAAAATTGGCTTAAAATAAGAAATCCCACCCAAGACCCCGCCCAGGCCCCCTAGGCGCTAGGCCCCCTTGGCCGTCCGCCTAGTGCCTTTTAGAACATTGGATTCTTTGTTTTAATTCTTCATCTAAAATTTTTTTGTGCTTTTCCAAAAATAAATTCCTAAAGTCGTATATTAACAAGTGTAACAACTAAAGTACGAAAATCGTTGTACGTAATATATTGCTCAAAATCTTCTCCAGTAAGCACTTTATGGAGCTAGAAAACGGCCTCTCTAGTCTTAGGCTCTAAAGGTAGCTCCTCTATATATAGCTTTTTTTTTCTATCAAGAAGACCTGCTTAGAACCCTTGTGCATCTTCCCTAGGCGTGAATACCTAGACCTAGAAACATTTGCCTAGCTTATTAATCTATTCTTCCCCTTTCTTTTAATATAAATTATGTTTTTTTTTCAATTCAAAAGCGAAGATTTTATTAGAAAATAGAGAGTACAAAATGATAACTGGGGGATCAGAAAATCTCCAAAAGAAGAAAATAAAAAAAAATACAAAACCCCTAGAAGAGACTGAATCTCTCCTGGGTAACGATAATCTATACCAAATGGCAAATGCATACAAAAAAAATAGAAAAATGAGGGATATAACTAAGTCAACCGGAACTCCTGCATCATAATTAACTGACATATCTATCACACAAAGAAATGACCATTTACATCATCTCGCAGCTGTAGTTAATTCAGTATTCAAGTATAAAGGGCAAATCAATTACTTGTATGATTTTCCTGCAGTCCTAGCTGATTGTCGAGTTGGAGTCGCTTCAGTTAGATCTTCCAAATCATTTTGACTGTCAGATAAATCATCTCCAAACTCAGTTTTAGGAGATGGGTGTTCGACACACTCAACTCCAGGTTTCTTAACGCTTTGCTTTCTTTCACATGTTGCACCTGCACCACCTTTAAAGTCATACTCTGTATGCTGTTCCTGTGAACAAAAGACGTCAAAAAAGTATACTAGCATTACTTAGAGAATATGGTTGATTATAAGCTGGAAACTATTACATACTACAAGCTGGCAAGTAGAACAACTTCTCATGGAGACTAACCATTTTTATCTCCTCCGGAAACTCAAGACGCACTTCTTCTAGATTCTCGTCTTTTTTGCCAATCCACCAAGCCTCGGAAAATACAATCTGGAAGAAGCCAATGATGTTACAATTACATATTCAGTACAGCATTGATATGCACAAATTAAAGATTAAAATATTTTAAATTTATCAAAAGAAAACAAGATCTAAAAAATTTAGAAATGCAATAAAGTTATCATGGGACATTATCTGGAGGACAAAAGAAGGGGAAAAAGAACAAAAAAGAAAAGGTAAAACACCAAACTATAAAGTAGTCCAGGATGACAAAACCAGATCCTATGCTGAAATTGTGTAAAGCAATGTTGGGCAAAGAAATTAGCATTAAGATAAGAAGAACTAAGGCTTCTAGTCACAGATTTCGGGGTCACTCATTAAGCGGAATTGCAATTCTGGCTAAAACCAATATCTGCATAGAGTAACACCTAACGGTCAGACTTCTTTATCAAACCATTCCACTCTAGCCAAAAGCCCAATTTTAATTCCTGCAATCCCAAACCCCCAACTAATGATAACTGAAAACGCTAGCCTGAATTGGACCCAATAATTCTAGATCAACACTAACTCAAATATCAAAGGAACATTTAAAAATACCCTCAAGTGTTTTTAATATTGCAAGTTACAATCAAGTCCAACTGCTCAATTAATTCCAAATTGTCTTCTATGTAGGGATGAATAAAGCATTCGACAATGGATTAGCTAAGAAATTGAACTTGAATGGCCTTTTCATACCTTCAAACATGAACCACCCATCATCTACCACCCTAGTCTTTGTTTTAAGTAGTTTTTGGCTCATTTCATTTTCATTCTGTAGTAATTAGGATGTGCTTGTTGATACATATAGTGGTGATCGGTGAAAGTTGTTGAAGGCTTGATGGCTGAGAATAACATAAAATTGTCTAGAAAATGGAGGCTTCGAAAGTGATTGCCGAAGTCTCGGTATACAGTGAGATGTGCTGGTAAAACTAATTGAGTTTTTCAATTGATGGCATGATCATTTCTTGGTTGGGATGGAATACTGTAATTGATTGCTTTCTCCTTGCCATAATTAGCTCCAATTCTTTTTCACTAATAGCAACCTTTACCTTCACATGGCACTTATACGATAGTTATGAGAACAAGCGATCAAAAGCCCACTGGCTCGCCAAAGTTCTTATGTTTATCAAAAGAGATTAATTAAATGATTCAAATGTCTTTCAGCAATCCATCTTTCTTTGTTGGCCCCAAGATTCCCAGTGTTGCATACGTCACTACATTATTCCCATCTAGTCAAACAATGAAAACTTTCTGCAGAAGCAAGAGCACTTCAAATGACATTGCCCCAGCCTAAATTTCAACATCAAGCTTTTTGGAAGAGATCAACTACCAAACCACTAAACTAACTGCAAAAAGCAGATTCATACACCAGTTGCCTTGTTTGTTTGTTTTTTTCACTTAATAAAATAGAGTAATGAAGAAGAAATATGGAATTCTAAATTTCCATCAACCATCTCAGTATATAACCAGAAGATCTTGTGGGGATGACCACTGGTTATGATAGTAGAAATTGACAAGGACTGCCTCTTGATCAGTCTCTAGAATCCAATGTTCTAAAAGGCGCTAGGCGGGAGGCGGGCGGTCGACGGGGGCCTGCCGGGGCCTAGGCGGGATTTTTTATTTTAAGCCAATTTTAATATTTTATCTTACATTTATCCAAACAAAACAATAATATAAAGTAAAACAATCTATAATAAAGATAATAAAGACATTTGCTTAAAGTTCAAACACATATTCATATTGCTAATGTTAAAAGTCAAACACAAACATGTAATTGTTCAAAGTTAAAACATATTTTTAACGATATTAGTTTTATTCATAAATAAGATTGCTATTAAATAATAAAATTTAAAATTTCAAGAATTTAATTCAATATTAAAACTTAAAAAAAGTAAACATAAATTAAAGAATTATATTGAATTAAACTAAATATTAATATCATTTATATATTTTGAAGTTGGTACAAGTTCAAAAAATTACAACTATAATAAAATTATTCATTTTGACTTAATATTGTTCACTTCTTGTTGTGATTTGATATATTACAACCTCAGATTATGAATATGGTAAATCATTAGAAAATAAATATATCAAAATCTGATTTGGGTAGTTATTAAAATAAAAAACTCTCCGCCCAGGCCCCGCCTAATTTTTTGGAGGAATTTTTTTGTTTGCTTTGTGAGAGCGCCTGGGGTGGCCTAGCACCTAAAGCGGGCGCTTAGGGGCCTAAGCGCCTAAAGGGGCGCCATGGGGGGACTTAGCGCTTAAAGGGGATTTTTAGAACACTGTGTTTACTCTTTTTTATTAAGTAAAAAAAAAACAAGGCAACTGGTGTATATGACAATGTTCTAAAAATTCCCGCCTAGGTCCGTCTAGGCCCCCGCCTAGGCACTAGACCCCCCTGGCGCCTCACCTACGTTCAAGGCGGCAAAAAAAATCCTTCAGAAAATTAGGCGAGGTCTAGGCGAAGAGATTTTTTTTATTTTACTACCCAAACCAGATCTTAATATATTTATTTTTCTAATGATTTACCATATCCGTAATACAGGTTGTAGCATTTCAAATCACAACAATAAGTGAACAATATCAAGTCAAAATGGATAATTTTATTATAGTTGTAATTTTTTGAACTTGTATCAACTTCAAATTATATAAATGATGATACATTTGTAATATTTAGTTTAATTCAATATAATTTTAAATTTATGTTTAGTTTCTTAAGTTATAATATTGAATTAAATTCTTGAAATTTTAAATTTTATTATTTAATAGCAATATTGTTTATGAATAAAACTAATACGCTAAAAATATGTTTTTGAACTTTGAACAATCGCATGTTTGTGTTTGAACTTTGACATTAGCAATATGGTTATGTGTTTTGAACTTTAAGCAAAGACCTTTATTATCATTATTATAGATTGTTTTGCTTTATATTATTATTTTGTTTGGATAAATGTAAGATAAAATATTAAAATTGGCTTAAAATAAAAAATCTCGCTCAGCTTCCCCGCCCGCCCGCCCTCGCCTCGCCTCTCGCCTCGCCTCGCCTCTCCTCGCCCCGCCTCCCGCCTCCGCCTCCCGCCTCCGCCTAGCGCCTTTTAGGACATTGGTATATGAAATGACTATGTAGAGCTCATAGATAGACTTGCTTAACAATTGATCTAGGTCCGCAAATTTCAAGACGATTAACTTAATAGAACATGAGAAATACACTAACCATGGTATCGAAGTTATCCTCACACATCACGTTCTTCCCACCTCTGGAAAACTGCAGGGTCAAGTACCTGTTCTTCGGGAAAACTATGGTCCCAAATAATTTCATCCGACCCTAGTGATTCCAACAAAACTAAATTAATTTACCATAAATTTTGAAAGCGATAAAGAACAATCCAATCACCATGTAAGACAGATGAACAAAAGAAGACAATAGAAGACTTAAGAGACTTGCAAGTGAATAGGGCTTTAAGTTTATTCCATGATTTTGAATAAAAGACAGTAATTTACATTTATAATCACATAAACCAATCCTTCTTTTTGTTAGAAGAATGTTGCAAAGCAACCTAAAGGATCGAATTCTAAAATGAAAAATGTTATGAATTGGTCTGATGCTCAGCTTCCAGGTTATAAAGTATGACAAATAAAGGTGAGTCAAAAAATGCAAGTAGGCATATCAGGCTCAACTCATTAGATGCATTTAGTTTTCCAAGCTTAAATGCTTCAGAGTCTCGATACTCCAATTGTTACTCAATCATCTGCTCAGCATCCAAAGGAAGAACAAATTTCAGAGCTTGTTTTAAAACGTTTTCCCAATCATGCATCTAAGTTATGCAACTTTGATTCTTTGTTGCTTATAATTAACTGTTTCGGGATTCACTTATTTCAGAATTCAGATACATTTTGGCTATCTTGTCAAAGCATATACATAGCATAATCATTGCCATATATAAAAGTAAAAATACTTCGTATAGTTTGGGCATACTGTAGTTAAAATATTACCATTCAAAATTGAAATTTAGTGAAACCCCAAAGCTAATAAGTAACAACCCAAGCAAATTTATCAAAAGTGCCAGCTTTATGTCCTCTGTAAACAGTCGATTGCATTAATTATAAGATGGTAAAAATTGAAATTCTAACTAAATTCAAAACCCCAATTCTTATTACTCCTACCATCAAGAGTCCCGGATAATAAAATAAAATACCAATCAGCACTCCATTTCAACATTCCAAGCAACCAAATAGGCCATAAATACATAAATTAAAGTAAGAAAACGTTAAAACTTGTATAAAAAAATAAAAAGAAAGAAAGAATAGCAGTATATACCTCAGGGAAATCAAGATAGAGAATAGGGTTTTTGGTACCAAGGTCCATCAGCTCACCGATTTTGCCACCGGAAACGGGAGCCAAAAGACCAGGAAAAGCGAAGAGAAATTTGTTCTTCCGCTGTGATTTCCTCAAAATATCTCTGCCGTGGTGCTTCGCCACTATCTTCGACGGGCTCAGAGCTACCGCCGATGAGCTTGAACTACAAATTGAAGACGAAACCTTCGCCGGACCATCACTAGACAATAAGTTCTTCGAAATTGCGAGTTTTTTCCGTCGATTTCTCTCTTCTGCTTCTGGATTCGATCGTGCATTTCCTTCCTTCTTCCCACCTCTCGCCATGTCTCTCTCCTCGGGGTTTTTCGCGTAAGAGGGCGCGAAGTTGATTTCCGGGAAGTAAAAATTTGGTTATTAAAGAAAATGGACATTTAAGATGACACTACCCAAAATAGTAATAAGCACTTTTATGGGAGGGAGCGACTAGATAATAGTTGATTAAAAGACAAAATGCATTCCAAATTTTACACCTTTGTTGATATCACCTCAAATTGAAAAAGGTGTCGAAGTACATCCCAAACTTCATACATGCTGAACACAGATTCACATTTATTTAAGATTTTTTCTTCTTTATCTTCTCCAACTCTGAGCAAAGTGATTCAGTAGCATAGTGCAGCTGGATCCTAGAAATTCGATCAAGAAAATCAAGAAAAATTAGGGCTGTGTAAGACCCCAACTTTTATGAATAAAGATGAATTTTTTATAAATATTATTTTTGAATATTATGGAATAAATTTGATATAATGTTATAGTTGTGGGTAATATTTGTAAATTTTGCAAAGTACGCAAGTTGTTATATAATATTCGATTGGTCAGGGAATATTCGTTTTAACAGGGAATATTCGTACGACAGCATAATCATTGGTGGAAGACACAACGAAATTATTGTCGGATTGAGAAAACGACAAAAATATTTTTATGAAAATAACGACGGAAGTTTTACCGTTAACTGTTGAAACACCCGGTGTTAAAAGTACAGTAATACGCGTGGTTGCATAGTAGCACACGATATTGATTATTGATGCTTACATGAGAAGTCCTCCATTTTGTTCAATTATTCTTACATTAATTCTTTGCGTAAGTATCTCACGTTATTTGATTCAATTATTGTCGATATTTTATATATTAGTAAATCAATAATTGAGATGACAAAGTTATTAATATTATTATTTGCAATATTAACGATGTCTAAAAGTTCTGTCAAGGAGATGTTTGGTCACCTAATTGCGCGCCGATAGAAGAAATCCTTATTGGAAAGCCCCCTCTTTCCTGGGAACGACCTGGTCGATTAATATTGTGAATTATAATAATGATGATAAATGTTGTTAAAAATATTGAGAAAATTTTATGAAGTATTTGTTGTAAATATTGATGTATTGTTTGGACCCCTACTTACCTATTTTTCAAAACAGTCGGAGAAAGTTATCTCAATTTTGTTTTATTACTTATATATATATGTATTATATATATATATATATATATATGTATATAAAGAAAATGATGGTGGGTGGGTGGGTGGGTGGGGGGGTGTGTGTGGGAGGGAGTATAATTGTTAGTATATTATATATATAATAAATGTATGTATGTGTGTTTGAAAAGGAAAATGGGTGGAGTAATGAATGAAGGATTCACGGGAGTACTATATGTATTATTATATATTTTCATGTTTTGAAAGTTGGTGAGGAGAATACGATTATCATTATTATTATTATTATTATTATTATATATATATATATATATATATATATATATATATATATATATATATATATATATATATATATATATGTCTTGGTTTGGAAGATTAGCGGGGAGAGTCACGGGGTTTATAACCCGTGACTAATGTTATATGTATAATATATATATATATATATAATATTTTATTTAAAAGTTTTATTTTATTAGAATATTTTATTGCATAGTGTTGCATAGTAAAATCAGAAAATCAAACGTTTCGGCCGAAGAATTCGTCCGTGATTATTTCTACTGTGCAGTCCGTTTCTAAATAGTATCCTTTCATTCTCCTATAAATAGGATGCTTAGTTAGAATTGAAAATCACACAAGAATCAGATAATTCTTTTTCTATAATCTTGAGCGTATTTCTTTAGAGTTTTAAAAAGCTTTGAGCGTAGAAAACAATGAAAGTTTTCTTCAAGAATATATCTCCGCCCTACCAGTCGGAATACTCTTATTTTCAAGGTAAGGGGTATTATTTATTTCATATTCTGAAGAGATATTATTTTTCGTATTCATAAAAAATTTTATTTCGTTCAATATTCGTAATGAATATTTATTTCGTTCAATGTTCGTAATGAATATTTATTTTTGTTTAATATTCATAATGAATATTATTTTCGTTTAATATTCATAAGGAATATTTTTTCGCTTTGATATTCGTAAGGAATATTATTTTGTTCAATATTAAGCTGAAATAATATTTTCTTCCATACTACGTAGTATGTAAGTAATATTATTTCGCTTTTATTTCAATTCTATATTCGCTTTTGTTAAAGTTTTGGCTTCTATACTCCATGAAATTAGTAGAATATCCTTGATATTTGCGCTTCATCCAAAGATCTTTCATGAAAATATTATTCGAGCATTCTTGAATTTTACTTTACAAAGCGAATCATGTCGACAATTTGAACGTTATTGATTTCTAAATAAATTAAATTATAAATTCTTTTAAAATGTATCCTTGAACTTGTTTTATTGAATTCTTATATCATTGTCATCATCCTCATATTTATATTATGTTGAAAGTCATCCATGTATTCCCGTAAAGCATGTAGATGGACTTGGTATGATTATTACCGTGGATAATTCAAAGATAATTATGATCGTAATGTTACAAATGATGTTGTAAAAGTCCTCATTGTCCCGTAGTGCATTGATGGACGCTGTTGTTGGCATGATCATGACCATCGATGAATACACGAATATCCTTGCTTTCGTAGTGCATGGATAATTTGTGGTCGTGATACTAATGAATATCCTCGGCCGTAGTCTGGGGATGATGTGGATTGTTTATTAAGCTGAGTCTCAGCGATAAAAGTGATGAAACACCTTTTTAAATCATAGAAGATAGTAGATTTTATTCTCTACTTGACTCTTCTAATGGATTTGCTTGTTCCGCTGCAGTTAAACTTGATGTTTGTTATATTTTATCAGTTTAACACTGTTGAAGGCTAACGATAAAATTATTCTGCATTATCTTAGTCATAATATTTTTTACTGGGCTAGTTGAGCTCACCCTTTTGCTTTCATTGTTCTCTTCAGGAAATGAGAATGTAGTCGGGACTAGTCGGGGAACGGAGTGACAGTCCAGATGATAACATTAGAAGTCCTCACTATTCTATGAAATAGTGTGATAATAAATGTATTGAGTATTTCATTTGAGTTTGAATATTGTCTAGAAGACACTATTCGTATTAAACTCTCAGTTTATGTTTTGCCGTATGTTAAACGACAATTGTATTTGAATTTTTGTACCATGTATTTGGCGACTCAAAATGTGTAATGTATACCTATTTTGGGGGCGTCACAGTTGGTATCAAAGCTTAGGGATATGATCTCTGGCTGAGATGTGAGACAAGAACTAGGAGGGGAGAGACGGGGAATTCCTTCGCTAGTAATAACCTATGTGAGATCCCGAATTTTATGAATAAAAGTATTCAATTTTTCTATTTTGATAAATAGTTAAATTGATAAAAGTTTAAAGTTAAGGGTGATATGTGAAAATTTTTCAAAGTAAGCGGTGTTGTCATAAAATAACCTAGGTAGTAAAAGTACAAAGAATACTGCGTGGTTGCATAGTAGCACACGGTATTGATTATTGATGCTTATGTGAGAAGTCACTCAGATATACTCAATTATTGCTACAATAATTGTTGCATCATATTTCTCATATTATTGATTTAATTATTGTCACAGTATCATCTGCATAATATGTTATATTATTAAATTAATAATTGAGACGACAAAGTTATTCATATTATTATTTATAATATTGACAATGTCTATAAGTTCTGCCAAGGAGAGGTTTGATCATCTAATTGCGCTCCAATAAGGAGAAATCCTTATCGGAAAGCCCCCTCTTTCCTGGGAACGATCTGGTTGTTAAATATTGTGCGTTATAATATTAATGATGAATGTTATAAAAAAATCGAATTTGAGTTCGGAGTTGAATTTGGAGACGCGGACGTGATATTTGAGTCCTGAACGATGAAATTAGTAGAAATAGACTATAAACACAAAATTTATCGGGGTTGACTTTTTGGTCAAAAAGTCAACAGCTGACTTTTTTCGAAAAAAGTCAAACTTTAAAATTTCAAAAATAACTTTTTGAGAAAAATATTTTCATTGTGTTGGGATTGTTAAAGTTAGTGGAAATCGACTTTTATTTCAATAATAATTGATGTCCGGAGGTTATATCGACCAATCGGTAATTAATCGAATAAATGAGCAATTAATTGCTATTAATTCACATGCTTATAACTATTTGTTCACATGTGTACTATTGATTCACATTCATGTACTATTAGGGAGGTGGTGCAAGATTGATAATACTTGCATAACTAAGTTAAAAATGGAGGTATAGATGGAGGTACTATACTGTAATTCGTATTTTTACATGATTATAACTATTGAGTCACATGATTGTACTATTAATTCACATTATTTACTATTAGGGGAGGTGGTGCAAGTTTGATAATACTTGCAGGACTAAATTAAAAATAAAAGAAAAGTTGAAGGTATTATACTGTAATATTTCGAGCCCCAAAATGTGTAATTATCGAAATTATATTTTCCTATAAATAGAAGCTCATTCTTCCTTCATTTCTCACCAATTCACTAAAGCTATAGAGCAATTATTATAGAGAGAAATTATAGAAAGAAAGAAGAAGAGAAGTCTGCTACCTCACTATTCCAGTATCCAGTTTTTTCTAAGGTAAGAGGTATTATTCTTTCGTATTCATGAAGAGAGTTATTATCTTTCAATACTCGTAAGAGTTGTTATTCCATTCTTTATTATTATGTTGGAATAACCTATCTATGCGAAGTACCGCATACATGGTGAAATTCTTCATTATTCCATTATTTATTATTCGCTGGAATAACTCGTCTGCATCTTGCCTATCGCATGCACAGTGAATTCGTTGTTATTTCGTTCTTTATTATTCTGTTGAACATCCTCATGCATGCGGTTTATCGCATGCACGGTGAATTCTCGTTGTTATTCCATTCTTTATTATTCTCGCTGGAATATCCTCATGCGTATGGATTACGAATGAACTGTTCCATTCTTTATTATTCTGTTGGGAATAACTCTGTATGCATGCGGTTCATCGCATGCATGATGAATTCTTTTGTTATTCCATTCTTTATTATTCTGTTGGAATAACCTGTCTGTGTGGATTATCGCATGCATGGTGAATGATCCTTTGTATTCATTCCTTATTAAATTGTAGAAATGATCTGTCTATGTGGATTACCGCATGGCGGTGAAAATCCATTTGCCATTTCGTAATTTTTCTTAACCCCTTAGAAATTCTGAAAAATTTGAAATGATAATTTGATGAGTTTTCTATATTGTGTCCAAAGATGGCGATTTTTGGATGTATAGATTAAGAGTTATGGATTTTATGAAAAAAGACTATTTTAAAAGTAAATTCTTATAACTCCTTGTGGTTAACTCCAAAATTGATGAAATTTTTATTGGGAGTACATGTATATCACATGAGTATACCCTGTAAATTTCGGAATTTTTGGACAAAAGTACAATTTATGATAAATGTCTAAATATTCGATAGTTTTGGCCATATAAAAAATAGTAAATGAATTTTAAAAATTCCGAGAAAAATATATGTTCAATATGGAACTATATTCTGTTAAATCCCATAAAAGAAATATTTTTGGGACTGATTTGATATTTTTCATGAAAATAAACTAGTTATGAGTAAATGAATTAAATATGTTATGTGAAGTAACAAAATTGGAAAATAGAATTTTATGGCTTGAGAATCCTATATAGGGTATATACAGATTTTTGATGAGGGATTTGATCATTGGTGATGAAATCTTATGAGTATGACATTTTTGAATGATTAAATGCATTATTTGGTAAAGTGTAAACAATTGAAATAAATTGTTTATAAGTTTAAGAAGTGATTAAAATATTGTTATAATATTAGATTATGAGTTTATTAAGTGATTGATAATATTTGGATAAATTTAAAGTCTTTAATATTTATCCTTGTTTTCGTTTGATTAATGTTTATATCATTGTCATCATCCTCATGCTTATATTGTGATGAAAGTCATCTTTGGCTTACGTGAAAAGATGGACTGTTGATTATTGATTTTACAATTATATATCTTTGGCTTACGTGTAAAGATGGACTGTTGATTATTGGTTTTATAGTTGTATATCTTTGGCTTACGTGCAAGGATGGACTATTGATTATTGATTTTACAGTTGTATATCTTTGGCTTACGTGCAAAGATGAACTATTGATTGATGAGTATCTTTGGCTTATATGCATAGATGAACTGTTTATTGGTATGATTATGACCAGGGATCATTCAGTATAATCATGACCCGTAATGTTATAGATGATGTGGTAAAAGTCCTCATCGGCAGTAGTATCGATTGATGATGCAGTTATTGGTATGATTATAACCGTGGATTATTCTAGATATAATCATGACCATTGATGATTACATGAATATCCTCGGCTCTAGTGCATGGATGATTCGATGATGTGGATTATTTATTGTCGAGTCTCAAAGAATAAAATATTGATTATACACTTTTAATTCGTAAAAGATAATAGATATCATGCTCTACTTGACTCTTCTAAAATACAGTTGTATGTCTTTGGCCTGTAGTACAAAAATGAATTGTTAATGAATATCTTTGGCCGTAGTGCAAAGATGAATTTATTAGTATGATTATGAGCAGGAATTTTGATTTGGTATAACCATGATTTTTGATGTTTCAGGTGAAGATAGGTGATGAAAATTATCTTCGTCCTGGGTGCGAAGAGGAATTTAGAATCACAATTATGATTATGAGTTGTTGGAAGAATGCATATTTTGATTTGATGTTTTAAAGTAAATACTCATGATTATATGTAAAGTCCTTCAAGGAATATATGTACAAGGACTTAGTGATAGATCAAAACTGTTAGGTTGATCTTAGTCTTTAATGTTCACTTGTATAGATAAAGAGATCAAAAATGTTAGGTTGATCTATGACTAGAAAGAAATAGATAGGCCTTGAAGAGAATCGTCCAACGAAAGCAGAGAAAAGGATGAAGGGGACGAGGTCGAGATTATAGCTGTGGGCATTGATGGGTACAGAAGAGCCAACTATGAGCAACTGTTTGCATATCTACCTATGATACCTTTCCATCAAGCTCAAATTCTAAACTCTTGGATTCACATGTTTTGGAGCTTCAAAGAGTATCCGGCCATCTCAGTGCTAGCTAATGGATTCCCAAGAAGATTCAACTTTGCCAAGAAGTTACTCACAAACAACTCTACCTCAAAGAATAAACCCAAGGTACTGTCTATCCCAACCCTCTTCAGAGTTAATCATTTGCTATTATCCTCATTTAATCAGTTTTATGAATTCCCACGATGGTTGGAAGTAATTCTTCATCCACTAAACCAATTTCCAGTTGCAGAATCCCAAAATTCTGTAATTGAGGAACCAAATAAGATCAACTTCATAATGCTCCCACATCCCACCATCT
This sequence comes from Panax ginseng, assembly GCA_020205605.1. NCBI lineage: Eukaryota > Viridiplantae > Streptophyta > Magnoliopsida > Apiales > Araliaceae > Panax > Panax ginseng. Next base: position 173,019,625 of record CM035132.1, read on the forward strand.
CCACGATCACTGACTCTATCCCCATTGTAGATTCTCAACCTCAAATCGTAGAGCCACCAAACTTAAACATCCAAACCCAGGCCCCTCCATCAGATATTCCCTCCTCATCTAGAAATGAATACTTCAATCTTGATCTTGCTCTCTACTCATTGCAAGATCAATTCAACAGTACACCACCTCCTTCACAAATTCCATTAACTCGAATGAAATTCTTTCGGAATGTCCACAAAGGTCGATTTGTCGGCGAATGTCTCATAAAGTGATCAAGGAACTCGATGAGAGTCTTGAAGATCACACTGCACTTATTCAGCTGAGAGTAACATCAATGATCAATGCTGCAAATAATCTCCCAAGCTCCCTAAGCTCCGAGCTCTCTAAAACGCTTAAAGAAATCATCAAAGAAATGCTTCAAAGCATAAAAGACAGGGATGACATTCACTTTCTCGCAGCTAAAAGACATAGAGATGTTGTCTTGATCTTACAAAAGACTCAAGAATCTCAGAACGAACTAATGATAAAGAATATCACAAGTCTCCAAACTGCAGTCAAGGAATTTCAAGACTTCTCCATGGGTCAAATGCAGCAAACTGAATCTGTCCTAAACATCCTTCAACGACGTGAAACTCGTTCTGATGCTTTGTTCCAAAAAAATCATGAGGACATTGTTCAAACTCAGAGTCAACTCAACGAGCTTGTCCAAGGAGTCACTCGCCTCTCTGAAGACATTCGAACCCTTGATGCTGACATAAAGGGGAGAATAAAGGAAAGGAGATCGTGGGAGGCAAGCAGCGCGGCGGAGGTCAATTCCAAACTCAATCCTCGAGGAATCCTCCCAAGGCAAATCCACCAAAGAGACTCCACGATCCAAACATCGGACCCAACGAGCAAATCAACAGGAAGTTTTAATGGCTCAACCATTAAGAGTCTAGGGCCAACTACCACTCTTATGAGGTAACAACAACAGAAGCCTAAGAATGCTTAATTGGAGATCCCGTGATCAGAATAGGCATGATCACAATCCTAGACTAAGCCCAAGTGAGTTTTGGAAGATTTAGCGGAAGGATGAAGCTAGCAAAAAAAGGAGAGCTGAGGAATATGCAAATCCTCCAAGAAGAAAAAGGTCGAAGAAATAGAGATAAGTTGGATTTTAAGTCGTATTGATGTAATCAAACTTAAATGTAATATCTGTCTTCATACATCAATAAATTCATGTTTATTCTCTAGAAATTTCAGCTATTCACTGAAATATTAAGTCATGTTTACTTTCTTTTTAATCAGATATAAAATTTAATAATCATGACAACAAATCTCCTTGGTTTTGTCAACATCAAATAGGGGGAGATTGTTGGAAGAATGCATATTTTGATTTGATGTTTTAAAGTAAATACTCATGATTATATGTTAAGTCCTTCAAGGAATATATGTACAAAGACTTAGTGATAGATCAAAACTGTTAGGTTGATCTTAGTCTTTAATGTTCACCTATATAGATAAAGAGATCAAAAATATTAGGTTGATCTATGATTAGAAAGAAATAGATAGGCCTTGAAGAGAATCGTAGTCTATCCAGCTGATCAACAGAATGTAGAAACTAAGGCAGGATCGTAGAGCTTAGAAGATCGTAGTGTATCTACCTCGAAGGGCCTCTCCAGTAATCGTAGTGTGGTCCAGACGTTTGCCGAAGATAACTCAGAGATCGTAGTGTGCTCTCGGAAATGTAGAGTCAGCAAGACGAGGAAGCAAAGATCGTAGTGTGGAAAGATTGTAGCATGAAAACCCTTGAAAGAAATCGTAGTGTTCTATTCAGATTAAGCAAATATGACAAGACACCATAATATGCATCGTAGAGTATCATCTGTCTTGTGTCAGAAGCATCGAGCCTTATCTTTTGTTTGGAAACAAATTCCAACAAATGAGGAATGGGTTTTGAACGTTGAAGCACTCACCAGTCCCAACTGTACAAAATATATCCTTAGTATTGATCAAAAGGAACATATTCAAGAAGTTAAGAAAAGGACCATTGGGCAGAGGAAAACACCTTTTCAGGTGTTAGGTGAAAGCGATCTCATTGTGGTCAAATGCCGATTGCAATTGTAAGATGTGCAGAAAAGTCTCTATCAAAGCTCAGAAATGTCAAACGCATTTAATGCCTCATCAAATGACTTCAACGGATAGATTTAAAAAGATCACATATATACAAAACACAAACAGATGAGAAAAAGGAAGCAAGCATTGAACAAAAACGCACAAGAACACTCAACGCTTAACTCTACAATCTGAGAAAAAGAGAAAGCTTGCTCAGCTACTCAGTTCTTTCGAACAAGTGCTTAATAGCAACTGAGTAGCACCAATCACGATCTCAACAACAACCAATCAACTGAAGTGAGAGTTCCAAGTCTGAAGGACTTGAAGAGTTCTAAGTGAAATGTGAAGAACCAAGTCTGCTGGACTTGAAGAGTTCAAGAGTGAACTAAGAAGTGCCTGGATCGTTGATGGTCTGTAGGAATCTGTGAGATTCAAGAAGTGTAACAGACATCCTTAGTGGATTTCCTACTCAAGGAGTAGAAGAGTGGATTAGGAGCTTTAAGTGCTCTGAACCACTTAAAACTAATGTGTCCATTATAACTGCTATAACTGCTATAACTGTCATAACTGCCTCACTCTCATTAATTCAAGATATCTAAAAGAAGGTTTATCAAATACTCATTCCGTTGTGCATTGATCACCATCATACTAACTAGTTTAAAAGAAAATTTTTTAATTATCTATTCAACCCCCCCTTCTAGATATCTATTGTATCTCCGGGAACTAACATGAGTTATTCATATGATTGTGGACATGAATTGTTGATTGATGTTACAAGGATAAAACATTATTGGTGGAATTTTAAAATAGAGAAGATAATAGACCTGATGATCTATTTGACTCTTCTAATGGATTGCTCGTTCTGCTGCAACTATGGTTGAAAAGTTTTATCATATACCATATGTTCTAATCTCTGATTTATTACTGATGAAGGCTATTGATGATGTAAATTATCTTTTGTCATGATATTCTTTCTTCGGAAATTTATTTGTGCTCACCCTTTGCTTTCACAATTCTTTTCTGTAATAAGAGTGTAAATTGGGTCGAAAGGGGATAACAGGGAAATAGTGTGATGGTTCGAGACTGTCAAAGTTTCTCAATACATTATAAAACGGTATGACATGCAATAGATAATTGTATTGAGGACCTAAGATGTGTGTGTCGTATTTTATACGTCATTTAATAATTGATTTTGGCGAACAACAATAGGGTGATGAGAACCCGACTTTGAAAGCGTCAAAAGGGCACCTCATTAGAATGAATATGATAATAATCTTCTCGTTCTTCTTTGGGGTCTTAAAATATTTGCTGCTGTATTTTATATGGCATTGTAACAATTTGAGTTTGGATACTGTCTACGAGATAATATTATATTAAAACTCACAACTTATCTATTGTCGTACTCTGCACGCCAGTTCAACAGTTGTATAAATGAAGTTTGTATTTGATTTTTATAAAGTGATATCTGGCGACTCAGAATGGGTCATGTGGACCTATTTTGAGGGCGTCACAACCTACCTAAGTTTATTTGATATTTAATTGGTCGGTCAGAGTATAGGGATAATATGTGATATGTTAATTAACCCTTATTTTGTGGCAGTATTTGAAAATGACATCCGAGAATGTTGAGAATAGCAATGGAGCACAGGAGACCGTTGAGTCTCCACAGATCAATAATCAGGATAATGTGCATCAGGAAGGCGACAATTCTCATGCAAACAAAAACACTGACCAAATGATGAACGATAGAATGTTCAGAGGCTTTATGCAATTTATGCAACATCAGGCAAGAGCGGCTCCTGTCCAAAATGCAGGTGGAAACACTGGCAACTCTCGGAAGGTCACCGCTAAGCAGTTCAAGGAGCTGGGACCACCAGAGTTTTTTGGAGAGCCAAAACCACTTAAGGCGGAGACATGGATAAAGCAGATCTGCAAGATATTTGATGTCTTGGGATGCTCCGAGGAGCAAAAGGTTCCCTTTGCCACCTTCATGTTATGTGAGGCGGGCGATTCTCGGTGGAATCAGAAAGCGTGACTCAACTTGCCATCTCAAGATGACTTGGGAGAAGTTCCAAGAATTGTTTAATGACAAGTACTTTCCCGAAAGTATTCGTCACGTGAAAGAGGTAGAGTTCATCAAGTCGGAGCAAAACAACACGACCGTGTCGCAAAGACGGGCCAAGTTTGCCGAGTTGTCCCCTTTCCATACGCCCCATTTGGTTGATAATGAGGAGAGAATGACGTGAATGTTTCTAAGAGGTTTGATACACCAGATACGCCAATATCTTATCTCTCATAAACCGTGTTTGTATTCAGATGTTATTAATAGGGCTCAGTTATTGGAGCGCGATAATGAGTCAACCCAACCAAAAGAGAGTAGCCAAGAAAATGATAATACCAAAGATAAGCGATCATCGAAGCGGTGACAACATGCGTGGAGGGAATCAACAGGCTAGAAATGGTAACCACTTCGGTGGTAATCATGGCCAAGGCAATAAGAGTGGACATTTCAAGAAGAGGAGATTCAACAATAATGGAAAGACGTCAACACCAACACTCGTTGTTAAGGAAGGAGAACGACCACCTATCATATGCTTCAAATGCGGAGGGGAGGGACACACCAGTCCAAACTGCGCGATGCAGTCCAAAGTGTGTTATAATTATGGAAGAGAAGGTCACCTAGCTCGATTTTGTCGTTCAGGGAAGTCAAGTCCAATTGGGATGGAGGCACCAAAGGCCGTTTCAGAAAAGTCAAAACCAGTAGTTCAAGGGAGAGAGCTTGTTGTGACCTCCCAGAAAGCAAGGAACCCGAACGAGGTCATCACGGGTAAGCTTATCATAAACTCTAGCGAAGTCTATACCTTATTTGATACCGGTTCTACCCATTCTTTTATTTCTCCTACTTGCACTCAACGTTTAAATTTGACTCTGGAGAAATTAGACTTTGACTTATCTGTTGAAACTCCGTTGGGAGAAACCTTCATTACATCCACTGTTTATAAATCTTTTTTAGTTCAAATATGCACCCACACGTTACCTATAGATCTTATTTCTTTGAAAATACTTGCATTTGATGTGATTCTAGGGATTAATTGGTTAACTACTCATCATGCAAAAATTGATTATTTTCGTAAGGTTGTTAGCTTTCATATTCCTAACCAACCTATTATGAGAATTCAAGCAACCAAACCATTAAAATCAATCACTGTCATCCCAAACCATAAAGCTATTCATTTATTGAAAAACGGATGTCAAGCTTTCTTAGCTCATGTCACGGATCTAAATAAAAATACGTCAATTTTGAATGATATTTCTATTGTTAATAAATTTCCTGACGTATTCCCTGAAGAACTTCCTAGCCTACCCCAGAGCGTGAAATTGAATTTTGTATCGACCTTGAACCCAGTACAAAACCCATTTCCAAAGCCCCATATCGAATGGCTATTATTGAACTTCAGGAGTTAAAGACCTAAATACAGGAATTGTTAGACATTAGTTTCATTCGTCCTAGTACGTCTCCTTGGGGTGCTCCTGTTCTATTCGTGAAAAAGAAAGATGGGAGTATGCGACTTTGTATTGATTAACGGGAATTGAACCATGTCACTGTCAAAAATAGATATTCGTTGCCTCGTATTGATGACTTGTTTGACCAACTACAAGGCGCCAAATTCTTTTCAAAGATTGATCTTCGTTCCGGATATCACCAATTGAAGATTAGAACCGATGACATTCCAAAGATGGCTTTCAGAACTCGGTATGGGCATTATGAATTTCTAGTCATGTCTTTTAGATTGACTAATGCTCCTGCTGCCTTTATGGATATGATGAACTGAGTATTCAAGGAATATTTGGATCACTTTGTGGTCGTCTTTATTGATGAACTCCTCATATATTCCAAAAGCCGTAAAGATTATGAGCAACACTTGAGGCTGATACTCCAAAAGCTTTGTGAAAACAAGCTTTATGCCAAGTTAAAGAAATGCGAGTTCTGGCTTGAGGAAGTAGCATTCCTTGGGCACGAATATCAAGTCATGGAATATCTGTTGACCTTTAAGAAAGATTGAAGCAATTCAAAGTCGGGAGCAACCTAAATCGATGACCAAAGTCGTAGCTTTCTTGGTTTAAATTTATTATCAGAGATTCTTGGAAGGATTTTCTTGAATCGCTACTCCACTAACTCAGCTGACTCGAAAAGATACAAAATTCGGTTGGGCGAGGAATTTGAGAAGAGTTTTCAAGAACTCAAGAGGAGACTCATTTCAAAGACTGCTTTGACAATACCATCTAGCCTTAGAGGATTTGACATCTGATGATGCTTGAAGCAAAGGGTTAGGATGTGTTCTCATGCAACATGGGAAAGTCATAGCCTATGCCTCTCAAGAACTCAAAGAATATGAGAGGAATTATCCAATCATGATCTAGAGTTGGGCAAATTGTTGTCTTCGCACTTAAAATTTGGAGGCATTACTTGTATGGGGAGAAAGTGGAGATCTTTACGGATCATAAAAGCCTCAAATATTTTTTCACCCAAAAGTAACTTAACATGCGGCTATGACGTTGGCTTGAAATGTTGAAAGATTATGATCATACCATCCAATACCATCTTAGAAAAGCGAACGTGGTAGTGGACGCATTGAGTAAAAGATCATATGCGGGTACGAGTACGATATTGTCAACGCAAAGGCCCATTTTGTAGGACTTGCAAAGGATGGAGATATAGTTAAAGACACCAGAAACCCATGTGATGATGGAGAATATACGAGTAGAACCGACTTTAATCGATAAAGTTAAAGGCTGCTCAAGCTACGGACACGGAGCCGATGTCGTGAGGAAGAAAGTGCAAGAAGGTCTATGCGCTGCAAGCAAGAATCGATGAAAAGGCATACTTGAGTCAACTCCGGACTTTGTGTTCCTAACGACCACGATTTAAAGTATAAAATCATGATGGAGGCGCACAACACACCGCTTGTTGTAATCCATCTCAGGAGTACCAAAATGTATCGTGATCTTCGTCATACATTTTGGTGGAGCAATATGAAGAGAGAGATAGCATTTATTTATCTCAAGGTGTCTAACTTGTCAACGAGTCAAGGCGGAGCATCAAGTACCAAAAGGTCCATTGCAACCACTTAAAATTCCAGAATAGAAGTGGGAGCACATTACCATGGATTTCGTTAATGGTCTTCCCAAGGTTTCTCAAGGCATAGATGCAATTTGGGTCATTGTTGATAGATTGACCAAGTCTGCTCATTTCTTACCAATACGAGAAACTTATACACTTAAACGTCTTGTTTGTATGTACATAAATGATTTGTAAGACTGTATGGTATGCCAGTATTCATAGTTTTTGATCGAGACCCAAGATTCACTTCACGATTTTGGGTTAGTTTGCAAAAAGCTATGGGCACAGATTTACGATTTAGTTCGGCATATCATCCTCAAACGGACGAACAATCAGAGAGGACTATTCAAACTCTTGAAGATTTATTAAGACTCTATGTCCTTGACTTCAAGGGAAGTTGGATAAGTTCCTACCGTTGGTGGAGTTTTCCTACAACAACAGTTATCAAGCAAGTATTGGCATGGCTCCATTTGAGGCGTTGTATGGAAGAAAGTGTCGTTCTTCAGTATGCTGGGATGAGGTGGGTGAATCAACGTTGTTGGGACCGGAGTTAGTATGTATGACTACAGAAAAGATTCAAACGATCCGATAACGAATAAAAACCTCACAAGATCGATAAAAGAGTTATGCTGATCTTCATCGAAAGGACGTGGAATTCGATATTGGAGATCATGTGTTGTTACGTGTTGCTCCATGGAAAGGAGTTACATGATTTAGAAAGAGAGGAAAGCTCAATCCTCGATTCATTAGCCCATTTTTAATCCTTGACCGAGTAGGAACGGTGGCCTATAGACTCGCTTTATCGCCAAGTATGTCTCGTGTTCATAACGTTTTTCATATATCCATGTTACGTAAATATGTGGAAGACCCGAACCACATTATCGAGTTAGAACCGGACGAAATAGCAGAAGATTTAACGTATGAAGAGGTTCCTGTTAAAATCTTGGATAAGAAGGAACATATTCTACGCTCCAAGGTTATACCTCAAGTCCAAGTTTTGTGGAGAAACCACGATGTGGAGGAAATGACCTGGGAGTTAGAATCTGAAATGAAATCAAGGTATCCTTACCTCTTCGACATACCAGGTACATACCCTAATTTCGAGGGCAAAATTTCATAAGAAGGGGAGGTTGTAAGACCCCAACTTTTATGAATAAAGATGAATTTTTTATAAATATCATTTTTGAATATTATGGAGTAAATTTGATATATTGTTATAGTTATGGGTAATATTTATAAATTTTGAAAAGTACACAAGTTGTTATATAATATTCGATTGGTCGGGGAATATTCGTTTTAACAGGGAATATTTGTACGACGGCATAATCATTGGTGGACCCCATAACATAATTATTGTCGGATTAAGAAAACGACAAAAATATTTTTATGAAAATAACGGCGAAAGTTTTACCGTTAACTGTTAAAACACTCGGTGTTAAAAGTAAAGTAATACGTGTGATTGCATAGTAGCACACGGTATTGATTATTGATGTTTGCGTGAGAAGTCACTCAGTTTTGTTCAATTATTGCTACGATGAATTGGCGTGCATAGTATCTCACGTTATTTGATTCAATTATTGTCGATATTTTATATATTAGTAAATCAATAATTGAGATGACAAAGTTATTAATATTATTATTTGCAATATTAACGATGTCTAGAAGTTCTGTCAAGGAGATGTTTGGTCACCTAATTACGCGCGCCAATAGGAGAAATCCTTATTGAAAGCCCCTCTTCCTGGAAAGCGACACGGTCGATTAATATTGTGAATTATAATAATGATGATAAATGTTGTTAAAAATATTGAGGGAATTTTATGAAGTATTTGTTGTAAATATTGGCCTATTGTTTGGACCCCCACTTACCCATTTTTCAACACAATCGCATAAAGTTATCTCAGTTTTGTTTTATTACTTATATATATGTATTATATATATATATATATATGTATATAAAGAAAGTGATGGTGGGAATGGTGGGTGGGGGGGTGTGTGCGTGTGTGGGAGGGAGTATAATTGTTAATATATTATATATATAATAAATGTATGCATGTGTGTTTGAAAAGGAAAATGGGTGGAGTAATGAATGAAGGATTCACTTGAGTACTATATGTATTATTATATATATATATATATATATATATATATATATTTCATGTTTTGAAAGTTAATTTGAGGAGAATGCGATTATCATTATTATATATATATATATATATGTCTTGGTTTGGAAGATTGGCAGGGAGAGTCACGGGGTTTATAACCCGTGACTAATGTTATATGTATAATATATATATATATATATATATATAATTGTATTTAAAAGTTTTGTTTTATTAGAATATTTTATTGCATAGTGTTGCATAGTAAAATCAGAAATTCAAACATTTCGCCCGAAGAATTCGTCCGTGATTATCTCTACTGTGCAGTCCATTTCTAAATAGTATCCTTCCATTCTCCTATAAATAGGATGCTTAGTTAGAATTGAAAATCACACCAGAATCAGAGAATTCTTTTTCTATAATCTTGAGCGTATTTCTTTAGAGTTTTAGAAAGCTTTGAGCGTAGAAAATAGTGAAAGTTTTCTTCAAGAATATCCCTACCCTACCAGTCGGAATACTCTTGTTTTCAAGGTAAGGGGTATTATTTATTTTATATTCTGAAGATATATTATTTTTCGTATTCATAAGAAATTTTATTTCGTTCAATATTCGTAATGAATATTTATTTCGTTCAATGTTAAGTAATGAATATTTATTTTTGTTTAATATTCATAATGAATATTATTTTCGCTTAATATTCATAAGGAATATTTTTTCGTTTGATATTCGTAAGGAATATTATTTGTTCAATATTAAGCTTGAAATAATATTTTCTTCCATACTACGTAGTATGTAAGTAATATTATTTCGCTTTGATTTCAATTCTATATTCGCTTTTGTTAAAGTTTTGGCTTCTATACTCCATGAAATTAGTAGAATATCCTTGATATTTGCGCTTCATCCAGTATCTTTTCATGGAAATATTATTCTGAGCATTCTTGAATTTTACTTTACAAAGCAGTATCATGTTGACAATTTGAACGTTATTGATTTCTAAATAAATTAAATTATAAATTCTTTTAAAATGTATCCTTGAACTTGTTTTATTGAATTCTTATATCATTGTCATCATCCTCATATTTATATTATGTTGAAAGTCATCTGTGGCCTGTAGTGCATAGATGGACTTGGTATGATTATTACCAGGGATAATTCAGTATAATTATGACCGTAATGTTACAAATGATGTTGTAAAAGTCCTCATTGTCCCGTAGTGCATTGATGGACAGTTGTTGGCATGATCATGACCATTGATGAATACACGAATATCCTTAGCCCGTAGTGCATTGATAATTTGTGGTCGTGATACTAATGAATATCCTTGGCCGTAGTGCAGGGATGATGTGGATTGTTTATTAAGCTGAGTCTCAGCGATAAAAGTGATGAAACACCTTTTTAAATCATAGAAGATAGTAGATTTTATTTTCTACTTGACTCTTCTAATGGATTGCTTGTTCCGCTATAGTTAAACTTGATGTTTGTTATATTTTATCAGTTTAACACTGTTGAAGGCTAACGATAAAATTATTCTGCATTATCTTAGTCATAATATTTTTTACTGGGCTAGTTGAGCTCACCCTTTTGCTTTCATTGTTCTCTTCAGGAAATGAGAATGTAGTCGGGACTAGTCGGGGAACGGAGTGACGGTCCAGATGATAGCATTAGTAGTCCTCACTATTCTATGAAATAGTGTGATAATAAATGTATTGAGGATTTCATTTGAGTTTGAATACTGTCTAGAAGACACTATTCGTATTAAACTCTCAGTTTATGTTTTGTTGTATGTTAAACGATAGTTGTATTATTAAGTTGTATTTGAATTTTTGTTCCATGTATTTGGCGACTCAAAATGGGTGATGTATACCTATTTTGGGGGCGTCACATCATGGATTGAAACTGCTGGTGCATGAAGAAATTAGTGATGAAGACAGCTTGGAGAAGTTCAAACAATGCCGGTAGAAGATTCTTTGGTTGTCCAGTTTGGTGTGAAGATGGGCATGGTGGTTGTAATTTTTTTCGCTTGGGTTGATCCTCCAATGTGAGCGTTCAAGGGAAGTAATACCTGGATTAATAAGAATATTAGAGAATTTAGATGCTAAAATCAAAGCTGTGAAAGATGAACTGAAATAGTGCAGAATTAGGGCAAGATTTGTAGGGTCTGTTGACTGCAACTTGGATTGTAATTTTTTATTTCATGTTTATCTCAACAAAGGATGAAACACCCCTCCAGACTTGAAAGCAAGCAACTTGAATTGTAAACTGCAACTTGGCTATGTATGTATTGGTAGTAGTCTGACTAAATATGGCACCTTTTGTGGGCAATTACTGAGAATGAAATTTATGGGATTGTAATTTCTAGCAATATAGTGGTAGAAATTAGGATACTTATGGAATGAAATTGTTGGGCATCTTTTGTGGTAAATTTATTGGTTGTAATCTATGGGCAATTTCTTTGAATGAATATGTTGTAAACTAAGATGGTTGAATGAAATTTATTGGTTGTAATCTATGGGCAATTTATTGGTTGTAATTAATTGCTGCAATTTTACAGCTTGTTAATGGTTGGTGTGCAATTTATGATACCTAGTGTATTTCATAGGCACCCTGCATTAATGCACACTTACACACTTGCACAAGCTAATGCACATCACTTTCACACTTGCACATCACCTTCACACTAACAAGTTAATGCACATCACCTGCACGGTTGCACATCACTTGCACACTGGCACACAAATGCACATCACCTGCATTAATGCATAAAACAGACAAATGCACATCCATCAAAACCATACTGCACAAAACAGAGGCTTCTATTGCCATTCAATTAACATAAAGAAGAGGAAATTCAAAACCCAACTGTTATAATAACCACACTGCAATTGCATCAGACACAAACAACTGCATCATACACACACTGCAATCGCCCAACTGTATCAACACATACTGCATCATACACACACTGCATCAACTGTTATAATCAAAATGCTCTAAATAAAAATAATTCAATAGAAAACCAAACTGGCAAAAACATAAAGGAAATGCTATTGCCATTCAATTAAATAATTAATTCCCAATACATTCCACAAATAAGTGGCAATTCAAAATAGTTGTCTTAACAAGCCTATTAATAAAATGTATCATGTTCTAATCAATTTACAATCCCAGCCACATCTTCTTGGCCCTAGACAATATACATACATCAATAATTTATAAGTTTAGGAGAAATTATCTGCAGTAGGCCCCAAAAATACCCTAAATTGAATATATACATCCATATAAGCTTAGTACCCCAAAAAAGCCCCAAAAAATCCAAAAATCCCATCTGGTTGCTATTAATCTGCAGTAGGCCCTCCACCATCTGGTTTCCTAAACTGGATTTCCCTCTTTTGGATCTTGCTGCAGCTTCTAGGTCTCCTAGTGTTGTACATTATTTTCCCTTCCATGTGTATTCCTTGGGTTGTAATATATCATCTGAAAAATTTCTTTGGCTACAATGGATTCCACCTTGCCACTTTGTAGAACCTCCTGCTTGCTCTTGCTCAACATTTATTCTATCTGGCTCCATTGTAGACTCATGTGTTGCTGTCATTGGTGGAGGTTGAGAAGCTTGAGTATGAGCTTGAGAAGTCTTTTGAACCTTTTTAGCCCTCTTAGCCTTTGGAGGAGGTTGAGATGATTAACTTTGTGGAGCCTAAGAAGATTGTGAAATCACATCTAGTTGCTTATTGAGTTTCTGAAAATAGACAAACAAAAATATATTAAACCCAATATAGGATCTTGAAAAAATGCCATTGAAACACACGCATAACTTACTTGAGGACACCTTCTTGAATTTTGACCCCATTCCTTGCAAAATCCACATTCCAATGATGTTCCGTTCCTCTTCAACCTTGTACCTTCTGGATTTGATTCTGGAATATCATTACTTTTCCTCCTAACAACTTTAGGTCTGCCTATATGAGTATGTTTAACTGGTGACAAAGGTGGCTCAATCCCAGTAGGATCCCACTCAGATATGTGCTTTATAGGCTCAATGTTGTGACTGTAAACCTTTAGATACATGTCCTTGGTTAAACACTCATGTACATATGTGTATGGATCATGTCCTATTTTGTTAATGCATGACACAGCATGAGCACAAGGTATTCTAGACAAGTCTCACCTTCTACAAGTACATGTTTTTTTCCCAAATCCACAACAAATGAATGACCCCCAGAAGTCATAGTCACTATAAACCTACCACCACCACCTGACCACAAGGCAATCCACCCCCTGCCTGACCTTTCCATTTTTCTAATATTTTAGCTATTCTAGGGCACACTACACCATTATGTTTCAACATCATTTCTCTCCTTTTAACAATCCTATTCATGCAATATAATCTAAGTCATTCTAGACACCCTGTTACTAGTTTCACTCTAGCCTTAAGAATTTTGCTATTAAATACCTCACAATGGTTATTGACATACATGTCACTTTTACATTTGGTCTGAAAATGAGACCTACTCCACTGAGCAGGTGGCTTAGGAGCTAACCATTCATATGCACTCTTATCTTCCTTTTGTAACACCTCTATTACCTTTTGAAAGACATATGGATTTGTAGCTTTGGAAGCATTCCAAACCAATTTTCTTAATCCAGAGCCTTTATGTTTTTGCCAAAAGTTCCTATACAAATGCATAACACAATGTCTGTGTTCAGCACTTGGGACCACATCTTCTAAAGCATTAATCAAACCCAGGGGACAAAAAAGGTAATTTATCAAAAACATGCAATCAATGTAATAATCAATGTAATATATATATATATATATATATATATATATATATAAATGGAGAGATGTTTATACCTTTTGTTTATCTGAAATGAATGTCCAGCCTCTATCATTTGAAATCCCAAGATCTTCCACCAGCAAGTTTATAAACCACACCTAAGACTGAGTGTTCTCAGATTCAACAATGGCCCAAGCAACTGGCCACATCCCATTGTTAGGGTCAACACCAACTGCAGTCAATAATTGACCCCCATATGGTTCTTTAAGAAAACAACCATCAATCCCCACCAGTGGTCTACACCCCAATTTAAATCCTTCTTTTAGTGGTTGCAGACAGACATAAAATCTCAAAAATCTGCCTAAGTCTTGTCCCTGCTCTGGTTATGCTCTCTTCAAGACATAAGTACTCCCAGGCATGACTCTTATAAACTTTACAGCATAGTCCAAAACCAATCCATACTCCTCCTCAGCACTCCCTTCAATGTTTTTCATTGCTCTTTTCTTAGCTCTGTATGCTAGGCTCCTTGATACTCCAATATCCAAATCTTTAACTACTTTAGTATGAAACTGATCTAATCCCCATGTTGGATTCATCCAAAGATCATCTTCATATTTTTTGGCAATCCACTCTGCATTTATACAATAATTATCCCACTCTCTGCTACAAGTATGCACTTTTTGTAACCTAGTGATTTTAAATGTGAGCTCTCTTTGCACCTTTGCAGCATAAAAGTACCATGTACATGGCTCCACACACCTTGCTTAGATCTTTTTTGACAGCTTTTTCTTGAAATACACCTTCCTTTCTTGTTTGATGCCATGATTTCTGATTGGTGCCCTCACTTCAGTGACATTGGTAAATGTCATTCCCAAATCAAACTCAAGATCCTATATGTCACCTTCCCTAAATTCTGGATACCCTTTATGTTCTTGTTCAGGTGGTTCAAGGTCAAACTCATCAACCCTAGGCATCCTTTCCACATCACTGTCATCATAGTCAGAGGATGAAAATCCTGGTTCCTGTGGTTCTTCTTGTGAAGTTTGGGTTTCTGCAGTTTGTTTTCCCTTCCCTTTGTTAGTGGCAAATCTTGTTCCTTTTCCTTTGCTTTTCTGTGTTACAGTTGCACTCTTCCCTTCCCTTTGTTTTCCCTTCCCTTTGTTAGTTGCCTCATCCTCAGTCCCCCTAGTTTGATCACCCTCTGCCCCATCTTCAGTCCCCCCAAGTTTGATCACCCTCTACCCCCTCCCCAAATTCAGTATTCTCAGTCCCCCCAGCTTGATCACCCTCTACCCCTTCCCCCAATTCATCACTCTCAGTCTCCCCAATCTGATCACCCTCATCCCCCTCCCCAATTTCATCATCCTCTTCATCCTCAGTTGATTCTCCCACAGAACTATCCACATAACTTTCATCAGCTGACTCTATTTCATCATCCCAAATTCTCCTCAAATCTCTCCATTCATTAATATTATCAACTTCAACTTCAACTTCAAAGTCACCTTCTATTCCCACATGTCTAATCACCTCCAAATATATTTCAACTAGTCTACTAGAAGGGATAAGCAAACACATTGTTAAAACATCATCATCATTTTCCAACCCCCATAATCCCCTCTCCATATCAGTTGCAGGTGACTTATAATGGAACTTGAGGTGTCCAACTTTATATCCCAACTCTTTCCCCATGTTACATATGTTAAGTAAAGAGATGAAGTCAGGATGACAGAAATCAAAAAAATTAAAAGTACCTCCCGCATACTGTTTATGTGGGCTCTCTTTAAAGTGTCCACCATGAAAAATTTGACTGTAAAATACTCCTTGTTGCCTGCATAGCCACAAACACAAAGTAAACACTGTCGGTTAAATGTGTGGACCACATCATATTTAATTGACTAAAATCCAAAAAATGTAAGAAAAGAGAAAAGAATCTTATATTTGATCATCAAATAGGGTCCACTATTCAATAATAGATACCATTCCAATTTACAACAAAAAGAAGTCAATAAACTACAAAACAAAACACAATAAACTACAAAAAAAACACACTTAACTACACCAACCCATTATTCAAAATAGGTGTTGGTGGAAGATCTTCTGTGAAGCACTTACGGTATTCTGGGACACCTTTAACTCCATAAACGTCATTGTCTTTTGAATTCCTCAAGAATCGCGAATCACTCATTGTGATTTGGGGATATTTGTTTGATAACCAACGAGCGTAATGGTGTAAATGTAACTGCAATTTTCAATAAATGTAAACTACCGAGCTTACCCCTCTGTAATAAGATTTACAGCCTTAGCCGGTCACTTTTGACCGGTTAAGTCATCAAAGTGTGTCTTTTGTTCAGCATGTGTGAAGTTTGGGGTGTACTTAGACACCTTTTTCAGTTTTGAGTGCAAATATCAATAGAGGTGTAAAGCTTGGGGTGCATTTTGTCTTTTAGTCTATATAGTTTTACTTTAGGGTAAATTATAATTTAGTCCCTTAAAATTTAAGAAAAGAAATATAAAATTTGGAATGACAAACTAATTTCCAAATGTACTATCAAATTTATATAAATCTACAAATAATAATTAATTATTCTATTTAATAAAAAGTAAAATTGATGCTCGCACAAAAGGGCCAAAATTGAATTTGATGAATATTGTTGGATCTAATAGAAAAAGAAAATTGATCCATTAGATTACATGATTTGTTGGATCCAACATAAAATTAATATGATAGATTACATGATTTGTTGGATCCAACATAAAATAAATTTGATAGATTACATATTTGGTGGATTTGATTCATGGTAGCTTACTGTTAGACCATTGTTGACTTGACACGGGACTTAGCATACTGAATGGTTGACGGTGTCCTAAGACTTGGTTTTGACATTCAATTTGGATGGGTGAAACATCATGTGGCAAGGCAATTAGTGAAATTGGTATGTCCAGGGGACATACATTATGACTGGTCAAGCACATTGAACGTCTGTTGATAGTAGTTTGGATTTTCTCTTAAGTGCTACTATATGGGAGGGGTAGCCCGAACAGTCTACTCGGGTCATGAGCAGGATGTCATACCCAATGCGTGGGGGCATGTTTGGGTATTATTGGGTTCCCCCAATAACAATGTTAATGATGGGTTGGTGGCTTGCATTAGATCAAAACTCATTCATGAGTTGGGCATGATTTGGGCAAAAACATTGAATGTGGGCAACATGTGGGCCGCGTGTGCGCAATGGCACGCATGCCTTGCACTTTTGGAAGGCATTGATAGCAATGTTGGGAAATCGATGTGCGGGATGATGCAACATTCAGTGACAACAATGAAGACCAAGGCTTATGAGGCAAAGGCTTGGCAAGGATCGGGGCATGGCATAGGCAGGGCCTGGCGTGCCAAAATGTTGCATGGGTTCGGTGTTAGTCAGTGTTAGACTATGTTGAGAGCAAGACAACACTATGTGTTGGGCTGCGTGAGGTGCCAAACAATGTTAGGCGTTAGGCTGCGTGATAACATTATGTGTCAGGTTAGGCAGTATGTAAGACAAATGCATGTGGAAGCAATCAATGTGGGCCAGCGTGCACAATTGATTTGGGTTGCGACAAGAAGCAATTGAGGTGTAGTTTGGTGTGCCAGATTGCATAAGACAATGCGACAACGTGTCAAGAAGTGGACAACAGTTGGGAAAAACATGCAAAACAATTGCAGACAGTTATGAATTAGTGGGAAAGATGCCATACATCATTTTGCATGGTTGGGACTCAAAGCATGGCTAGAGACTTGAAGACACTTATTTGCAGTTGTTAGTCATGAGCAGTTTTGGGGAATTGCCACCCATTTTTTAGAAGCACCTTATTGGTGCAAATCTTTTGACAGTAGGGCTGTCAACTGACCATTAGGCTATAAATAGCCAGTGCATGATGCACGAAATTAATGTGTGTAGGGCAAAGAGTGAATGCTTGGTACATACTCTGTGGGAAATACATGAGTTAGACAAGGTGTCTAGTGTATTGTAGGTCATTGGGAAAATTCCTAGTTTATTGAGAATGCAATAAAAGGTTGGACGTTTTAGCCTATTCGTGTGTTGTTAATTGTCTACTTACATACGACTTGTGTTCCAAACCAGTATATGATGTGCCAAGAAATTAGTATATCCTAACATGCTAATTTATATTTTAGAGAGAATATATATTTATAATTATTACGTTTTTAGTGTTTTTCAGGTGTGGAATTTAATGGAAAAAATGAACTTTTGAATGGAGTAATTTAGAGTTTAGAAGCAATTATTTCAAACTGCGGGTTAGGCCCAATAACTTATTTAAGAAAGCTTAGCAGCCCAACCCTTTTAATTGATGCCCTAAAAAAAAGAAGAAAAAACTCAGTAGGGATATTTTAGAGGAAGAGGCGCTGAGAAAAAAAAAGGCATCAGGTCAAA
The DNA here is from genome assembly GCA_020205605.1 of Panax ginseng. Taxonomy (NCBI): domain Eukaryota; kingdom Viridiplantae; phylum Streptophyta; class Magnoliopsida; order Apiales; family Araliaceae; genus Panax; species Panax ginseng. The sequence continues at coordinate 173,038,133 of CM035132.1, forward strand.
CAAAATGGGTACATCATATAAGGGAGCATCCCGAATACAAAGGGAGGAGATTAGATCCAAGAGGATAGGGAGTTCAAAAGAAAAAAAAGATATATCATCTTTTTTGGCAATTAACTTTCAAAAAAAAAGGAGGAAGATTTCATTAAAAGAAAAAAGGAGACTATTTGCTGGGGGGGATCCCACGGAATTGATAGAAGGGAGAAGGGGGCATCCTCCATATTTTTGTTCTCTTTTTAAAAAAAAAAAAAACAGGTTGATTTTGAGCTACTAGGTAGGAAAGGTACTGTTGTGGCTTTGATTGTTCATCTTATTTCGTGGTGGGTTATGGACTAGACTCTGCATAGCATTACAAAAACTTGCTTTATGAGTATTTTCTTTTCCTTTAGAAATTCATTAGTAGTTCTCCATTCACTTTATTCTTTGTGTTTGATTACCTAGGATAACATTTTTTTATTATTTGGAGCAGAATATTTTGTGAATATTATAATTCAGATTACATTAGTTTATTTTATTTTCTTCTTCAATTTAGTGGGTACATTCAAGTGGGTATTCTATTTATTTAAATATGTATTATTTTATTATGCTTTGTGTTCCAATTTCAAGCATGCTAGGGCTAGATTATTTTCTAGTATAATTTATTGATTCCATTGCACAAATTCATACCAATTGATTTTACCAATTTAGTGTTTTCGCGTTAAAAATAATTCTTTCTATTGGATGCATATTTTTTTTACTATAAAAAAATAAGGTTGGATTCTCATTATTATTTATTAGATTTAGTTTATAATGTGTTAAAAGCGGATATAAACTGTGTTTTGATGGACATAATGAGTGTTTTGATTTTATACATATGTTTGGCTATGAAAGAATTAACAATTTGATTTTACAAATTAATTGGACTTAATTGATTTAATTTTTCGCATTTTGTAGTGTCGAGAGACCTAATTAGTGCGAGATAAAAAAAGTAGAGTCTATTGGGCATGAATATTAGAAAAATGATATCAATTATATGATTCTGCCACCCTAATATTTTATTATTGATTATTTTATTCGCGTAGTTTTAGTTGATAAAAATTTCCTCAAAATTTCTAAGCTAGATTAGGAATTAACTAGAATTAGTGAGTGAGAAAAACATGTTCCATTCGTCAAGTCCTTAGTGTTCGACCACGCACTTGTAGGCTATACTAATATTCGATTCGTGCACTTGCGAGTAAATAAAACGTTCACAACAAGTTTTTGGCGTCGTATCAGGGGGCTTGAATTCTTTTTCCCACCAACTCACTAATTTAAATTATTTCCTTCTACTAGTTTCTTTTTTTTAAAAAAAAACAATAAAGAAAAATAAAGAAAAAAAAATAGGAGTTGAGTAGAGCATTATTGTTGTTTGGAAGCGTGGTGATAAGAGATTGACTAAAATAGAGAACTTAGAGCTAAATCCTATATTTGAGAGAGAAACGATGGTTGAAGAACAAGAAGAAGAAAATTTTTTAAAAGAACTTTTCTCTCCTATCACAACCAACCCACCGTCATGCATCGTGTTGCCTGCCACAACCGTGAACCATTTCGAGCTTAAACTGCAAGTGATGCAACTTCTTCCAACTTTTCATGGAATCGATCAAGAAGATCCTTACCTCTATATTAAGGATTTTCTAAAAATTTGTGCCACTTTCAAATTTCAAAATTTTTCTGATGAATCGGTTTGCCTACGTTTATTTCCTTTCTCCTTGAAAGGAAAAGCAAAGGCATGGCTTAACTCACTACCGTTTAGGTCCATCTTTGGTTGGGAGACTTTGGTTTCCAAATTCTTAACTAAATTTTTCCCCATGTCAAAGATAAATGAACTTCGAAGACAAATATTCGATTTTAGTCAAGAGGATCATAAATTTTTTTATGAATCCTGGGAAAGATTTAAGGACCTACTTTTGAGATGTCCCCACCATGGTTTTGAGACATGAAGACTTGTCCAATATTTTTACAATGGGTTAACTCAAACCAACCGAAACATCATTGAATCCATGAACAGTGGCACTTTCCTTAGTCTCACAAAAGATGAAGCTTACAATTTCCTTGAGAATCTGTCCGAGAGCTCTCAGCAATGGGATTTCTCCTCTTGTAGGAATTTATCTTCTCAAGTTAAAAAGGAAGTTAAGAAAGAAGGAATATATGAGCTAACCGAAGACGTAGAGACTAGATGGCAGTTAGATAGTTTCCTAAAGAAATTGGAAGCGTTAGCTTTGCGATTGGATAATAATTCGGTCAATTAAGTTCAAGCTGAAGGGTGCTCTGTGTGTGCTAGCCTTATTCATACATCGCAAACTTGCCCTTCTATGGTAGGATTCTACGAATTCATGCCATAATAAGTAAATGCGATGAATGATTACAAAAAGCAATTCAATAGCTCATTCACAGAGACTTACAATCTGGGTTGGAGAAATCACCCAAATTTTTCATGGACACAACCTCAACCCATGCCTAATATGGGTGCCCCATCAACTAATGTTCCACTACAGCAGCCACCTCCTGGTTTCCGTCCACCAATCAACTCTTATCCACCATTTCAATCTGCTTAACCTGCTTAAGCATCCCATGTCACTTCACAACAATTCCTTTTTTTGGAGGACACTCTAAAACAATTCATACAGGTGATCACCCAAAATAACCAGACTTCAAGTCAAATTTTGCAAGAATTCGGGAACAATGGCCTTATGAACACTCAAGCCATCATCGAGTTAGAGAGTCAAATGGGTCAATTAGCTAGTCAATTGGGTGAGAGAAATGGTAAATTTTTGAGCCAGCCAATTTCGAATCCTAAAGGTGTTTCCTCGAGTGGGATAGTTCCTAACCTACCAAATGCACCACCACATGGGCAAGTTCAAGCCATAACCATACTTAGTTCGAGAAAGGCAATTGATATCGAGGAGGAAGGGAAAGATGAAGAGCAGTATCTAACTGAGATTGAGCCTACACCTCAAGTTATGAACCAAACTCCTCTTGCTAAGCAAACAAATGAAGATCTCTTGAGTATGAACTTTGTTCCTAAAGCCCCATTTCCTCATAGACTAAAAGACCATAGGAAGGGTACTCAATTTGAAGAGATTTTGGAAGTGTTTAAGCAAGTTCAGATAAACATTCCATTACTTGATGCCATCAAGCAAGTACCTTCTTATGCCAAGTTTCTTAAAGACTTGGTCACTCAAAAGAAGAGAACAAATGTTCCAAAAAAGGCATTCTTATCTGAACATGCAAGCTCCATTATACAATGCAAGATCCCTGTAGAGTATAAGGACCCTGGATGTCCATCAATCTCATGTAACATAGAAGATCGTAATATTGAGTGAGCTTTGTTAGATTTGGGGGCTAGTGTGAACTTACTGCCATATTCTGTGTATGTGCAGTTGCACTTGGGAGAGTTAAAGCCCACACCAATGACAATCCAACTTGTTGATAGGTCAGTGAAAATTTCTAGGGGTGTCATTGAAGATGTTCTGATCAAGGTAGATACTTTGTACTTTCCTATGGAATTTGTTGTCCTTGATACTGAGCCTGTTAAAAACACAAGAGACCAAATTCTTGTGATTTTAGGGCGACCATTTCTCGCTACATCCAACTTCTTTATTAATTGCAGAAATGAAGTGATGAAAATTTCTTTTGGGAACCTCACAGCTGAGTTAAATGTTTTTGACATCAGCAAGACCTTAATAGACACTGATGATAGTGATTTTGGATAAGTACATTTTATTGATAGTCTAGTAGAAGAATCTTTCTTGCAAACTTGTAAAGAGGACCCATTAGAAGCTTGTTTGTCCTATTTTTGTTGTGATTTCTATATTGATGAATCTATAAAGTAATTCAATGCGCTTTTGGATTCAGTGCCTGTCATGGGCACACATTCTTTCCAACCAAAACCAGTGTCTCTCAATCACTCATCGACTCCTCGACCTTCTTCCATTGAAGAACCACCGAAGTTGGACCTGAAATCCTTGCACGATAATTTGAAATATGTAGTTTTAGGTCCATCAAAGTCATTGCTTGTTATCATTGATGATTAAGAAAAATAATTACTTAAAGTCCTTTACGAGCATAAAGAAGCTATTGGGTGATTTATTGCCCGTTAGTTGTCATGCATAAGATTCACTTAGAGGAGAATGCAAAACCCTCTCGTGAACCACAAAGAAGGCTGAATCTAGTGATGCAAGAAGTAGTTAAGGCTGAGGTACTTAAGCTTCTTGATGCAAGTATAATATACTCGATATCCGATAGTAAGTGGGTGAGCCCTGTGCAAGTAGTTCCTAAGAAGTCAGGAATTACAGTGGTAGTCAATGAACATAATGAGTTAGTTCTATCTCGTGTTCAGACGGGATGACGTATTTGTATTGACTACCAAAAGTTAAATTCAGTGACTAAGAAGGATCACTTTCCCCTTCCTTACATTGATCAAATGTTGGAAAGGTTAGCCGATTACGCTTACTACTTCTTTTTGGATGGTTATTCCAGCTATAACCAAATTCTAGTAGATCCATCTGATCAAGAGAAGACAACATTCATTTGTCCTTTTGGTATATTCGCCTACCGACGCATGTCTTTTGGGCTATGCAATGCACCTGCCACTTTTCAGCGGTGTATGATTTTTATATTCTTTGACATGGTAGAGCGATTCTTAAAGGTTTTCATGGATGATTTTTTTATGTTTGGGTCTTCTTTTAAGGAATGTTTGAAACACCTAGCTCTAATCTTAGAGAGGTGTAGAGAAAAGAATCTAGTGCTTAATTAAGAGAAATGCCATTTTATGGTACAAAGGGGAGTTGTTCTTGGGCATATCATCTCCAAATAGGGAATTGAAGTAGACAAAGCTAAAGTAGAATTAATCTCTAACCTGCTGCCCCCGCGGACGGTTAAGGAGATTCGCTCATTTTTAGGCCATGTTAGTTTTTATAGGCGTTTTATCAAAGATTTTAGCAAGATTGCTAAACCTCTATGCAATCTGCTCACTAAAGACGCCCCATTTGTCTTCAACGAAGCATGCCAAAAAGCCTTTGAGACGTTGAAATATGCTCCGACCTCTACACCTATCATTCGGTCCCCTGACTAGAACCTTCCATTTAAGATCATGTTTGATGCCTCTGATTATGCAGTTGGGGCAGTTTTAGGTCAGAGAATTAATAAAGTCCCTCATGTGATTTACTATGCAAGCAGGACCTTGAACGACGCTCAACTCCATTATTCTACCACATGGAAGGAGTTGTTAGCTGTCGTATTCGCTTTAAACAAATTTAGGTCCTATCTCTTGAGATCTAAAGTCATTGTTTATTCAGATCATGCCGCATTGAAATAATTTCTTTCTAAAAAAGATGTGAAGTCACGACTGATTCGGTGGGTCTTGTTACTACAAGAATTTGATTTGGAGATAAAAGATAAGAAGGGAGCTGAGAATGTTTTAGTAGATCATCTATCTAGACTCATAGTTGAATTCTCGAGTGATCCCTTGCCCACAATCGAGACATTTCCCAATGAGCAGCTGATTCATGTTTCCCAATCACCTTGGTATGTGAACAGTGTTAATTATCTTGTTACACATGAAATGCCAGATCATTGGTCTAAACAAGATAAGTCTAAATTATTGTCCGAGGTGAAGCATTTTTATTTGGATGATCCTTATCTTTTCAAGTATTTTTCTGATGAAGTAATTAGGAAATGTGTACTGAGGAGGATCAAATGTAAATTCTCTCCTTTTGCCATGATCAGCCATGTGGAGGCCATTTTAGTGGTAAGAAGACAACTGCTAAAGTCTTAAAGTGTGGATTTTATTGGCCTTCCTTATTTCATGATGCACATGCCTATTGTGTAGCTTGTGAGAGATGTCAAAAGTTAGGTAGTCTCACGCGATGAAATATGATTCCCCTTAATCCCATTTTGATAGTAGAAATCTTTGATGTGTGGGGGATAGATTTTATGGGACCCTTTCCTTACTCATTTGGTAATCTCTATATTTTATTAGCCGTCGACTATGTGTCAAAGTGGGTAGAGGCTATTGCGTGCAGAACAAATGAACATAAAGTGGTGGTTAAATTTTTGAAAGAGAACATTCTTTCACGATTTGGTACACCCCACGCTATCATTAGTGATGGGGGGTTGCACTTTTGTAATAGACCATTTAAAGATCTAATGAAGAAACACGGAGTGATTCACAAAGTGTCAACTACATACCATCCACAAACTAGTCGGCAAGTTGAAATTTCAAATAGGGAGATTAAGCATATGTTAGAGAAGACGGTAAATCCCAATAGAAAGGATTGGTCAGTTCGACTGACAGATGCTTTATGGGCATACCGTACTGCATACAAGACTCCCATTGGAATGTCCCCTTACCGCTTAGTGTATGGAAAGGCATGTCATCTGCCTGTTGAGTTAAAACATAAAGCTTATTGGGATGTTAGACAGCTTAATTTTGATGTCGACCAAGCAGGAAATCATAGAAAGCTTTAAATTGCTGAGCTAGAAGAGATAAGGAATGATGTTTATAACTGTGCAAAATCATACACGGAGAGGATGAAAAAGGTGCATGATCAAAAGATTCTTAGGAAATCCCTTCACCCTAGCTAGAAAGTTCTTATATATAATAGTCGTCTGCATCTATTCCCAGGGAAGTTGAAGTCTAAATGGTCTGGTCCTTTCATAGTCCAGCATGTGTATCCTCATGGGGCCATTGAGATTCAGAATCCCAAATATGGTACTATATATGTTTAAAGTGAATGGCCATTGTTTAAAACTATTTTTGGAGTTGAAAAATCCAGAAGTTGAAGTTATACTTTTGGAGGATCTCGTTTATCGTGATTAATTTTTTTGAGTTCATGATTCATATATATAATTGTATATTTGGATTTACTATTTTGTTTTTGTATTTTTGCTTTTCTTTGTTTTATTTCTAAAAAAAGTGCAGGATTAACTCTTTAAGCTTTAAATCTGGAATTTATTGAGCTGTTCATACATGGCATACATTTATATTCAGGTGATATCCTTCCTTTACTTATTTACTTGTGTTTATACATTGCGGATAATGTAAGTTTTAAGTTGGGGAGTGGGATTTATTTGCCTTATTATTCCATGCACTTCACATACTTTGTTAGGATATGAGCAAATAATTTTATTTTCTTTTAAAATAATAAAAAAACAAAAAATTAAAAAAAATTAAATAATTTATGCAATGGTTCTTGAGCTGGTTTTGAGTTTCCCTTTGTCTAGCTGATGCAATAACGATGACGCATTTGTCTTAATTCTTTACATGTGAATGCTTAATTCTCATACTATCATTATTTAGAGAAATTTTTATGATCTCTAATCCTCATTTTATTTGAGCACATAAGACAACTAATGCATGACTAGATGGATGAGTGAGTACCGCTAGTCACCCTTTTGAGCCTTTTATATAGCCTTTCTTTGGTAGCCCAATATCTTTACCCTACTCCAATTTGGAGTGTAAACCATATTTATGGCCTACCATTTATCTAAGTATGTGTTGAGATTGTTTTTACGTATGAGCAATAATGAAAAGTGAGCTTGAAGAATGAAAAGAAGAAAAGAGAAGAGAAGACAAGCAAAGAAAAGTAATAAAATCTCCTTTAAATATCAAAGAAAAGAAAAAAAATGCATGGAAAGGAGATGTGAAAAATGATGTTAAAAAATAAAAAAAATTGAAGAAAAGCTCAAATGAAGTTGAATTAAGCCCAAGTGTTAATTTTATAGCTCAACATGTTTCTTAGATCTTTGAATCCCTTATATATTTCTTCGTTTCATAACCCTTGCCTTATGCTTGCATTATAACCCTAAAAAGTCCTAATGATCCTTTGGAATATGGTTTAGACGTGAGAGTAGTTAGAGGAGATCCATTTATGCATTTTACCTTTCTAGTGGGATTTATCCTTTCATGAGACTTTTGTTCTTTCATTTATAGCGTTTTTCATATATACATGTGAGAGGCATTTGAATTTGAATACATTTACTCGTTATAGCCCGCATGTAATGAAAATGATTACACCCTATTCTTGAATGTTTCATTTGTTGAGTGTATGCCATGTGAGTAGTTGAGTCAAAGCATAGTTTGGATGGAGTTTCAGAGTTTTGCTTACTTTGATTTCGATGATGTTATGTTGTTGTCAATTCACACACTCACAATGAGATTGGTGGGAATGAAATATTCTTATTAATCTTTCTAGTTCGAGAACTTTGATGTTGCATGTGTGTCATATTGCATTGGCATGTGAGTGTTTTGCTATCTTTGTTGAGTTATTTGCATTGGTGAAAAAAAAGGAATCATATTTTAGAAAAGAACTATTGTATTTGAATTTTTTTGGTATATTCTCTGTAAACCATTAGGAGACAAAACTCCTCCTAGTAGGGACACCTAGAGATTTAAAGGCCGGTAATATACATTAAATACTATCGTGTTCCCTACGAAAGTGGCTTAGGATTATTTATTTTATTTATTAATTTGCTTCAGTTTTTCAGTTTCTACTTTACTCGAGGACTAAAAAAGTATAAGTTGGGAGGAATTTGACGTGCCAAGAAATTGGTATATCCTAATCTGCTAGTTTATATTTTGGAGAGCATATATTTTTACAATTGTTGCGTTTTTAGTGTTTTTCAGATGTGTTATTTAATGGAGAAATTAAACTTTTGAACGGAGTAATTTAGAGTTTAGAAGCATTTATTTCAAACTGCGGGTCAGGCCCAATAACTTATTTAAGAAAACTTAGCAGCCCAACCCTTTTAATTGATACCCTAAAAAAAGAAAGAAAAAACTCAGTAGGGATATTTTAGAGGAAGAGACGTAGAGAAAAAAAAAGGGGCATCAGGTCAAACAAAATGGGTATATCAAATAAGGGAGCATCACGAATACAAAGGGAGGAGATCAGATCCAAGAGGATAGGGAGTTCAAAAGAAAAAAAAGATATATCATCTTTTTTGGCAACTAACTTTCAAAAAAAAAGGAGGAAGATTTCATTAAAAGAAAAAAGGAGACTATTTGCTGGGGGGATCCCACGAATTTGACAGAAGGGGGCATCCTCCATGTTTTTGTACTCTTTTTTAAAACGGAAAAAAAACAGGTTGATTTCGAGCTACTAGGTAGGAAAGGTACTGTTGTGGCTTTGATTGTTCATCTTATTTCGTGGTGGGTTATGGACTAGACTCTGCATAGCATTACAAAAACTTGCTTTATGAGTATTTTCTTTTCCTTTAGAAATTCATTAGTAGTTCTCCATTCACTTTATTCTTTGTGTTTGATTACCTAGGATAACATTTTTATTATTTGGAGCAGAATATTTTGTGAATATTATAATTCAGATTACATTAGTTTATTTTATTTTCTTCTTCAATTTAGTGGGTACATTCAAGTGGGTATTCTATTTATTTAAATATGTATTATTTTATTATGCTTTGTGTTCCAATTTCAAGCATGCTAGGGCTAGATTATTTTCTAGTATAATTTATTGATTCCATTGCACAAATTCATACCAATTGATTTTACCAATTTAGTGTTTTCGCGTTAAAAATAATTCTTTCTATTGGATGCTAATTTTTTTTACTATAAAAAAATAAGGTTGGATTCTCATTATTATTTATTGGATTCAGTTTATAATTTGTTAAAAGCAGATATAAACTGTGTTTTGATGGACATAATGAGTGTTTTGATTTTATACATATGTTTGGCTATGAAAGAATTAACAATTTGATTTTACAAATTAATTGGACTTAATTGATTTTATTTTCCGCATTTAGTAGTGTCGAGAGACCAAACTAGTGCGAGATCAAAAAAAGTAGAGTCTATTGGGAATGAATATTTGGAAAATGATATCTATTATATGATTCTACCACCCTAGTATTTTATTATTGATTATTTTATTTGTGTAGTTTTAGTTGATAAAAGTTCCCTCAAAATTTCTAAGCTAGATTAGGAATTAATTAGAATTAGTGAGTGAGAAAAACATGTTCCATTCGTCAAGTACTTAGGGTTCGACCTCGTACTTGTACGTTATATTTATATTCGATTGGTGCATTTTCGAGTAAATAAAACGTTCACAACAATATACATACAATTGTGAGTGTGTATTGTTGGTCTAAATTGTGCATTGGAGTGGTGTGCTGGGTTGGCTAATTGGTTGTGGGAGGCAGACCAAGCCATCACAAGGTGAAAAATTATGGGGTAAACCTCGGCCTTGTGACACTTGCATAGAATGAACAATACATAACATAGTTACGGAGGACATAAAATCTATTAAGTGAGACCTCTTGACAAATAACTTCGGTAATTTTTTCGCTTTTGTCAGAAATTTAAGGATAGAAGCTTCTCGTCGCGATCACATATTGCACCAAGGATCTTAATTATATGAATCTCTAAAGATTAATTTGCAATGATGTATCTTAATACCAATAACTCGAAGCATTTTAGTGGAGTAAAATTCAAAAAATCTTTGGTTGCCTATAAAGTTACAGTGTCATTGGGAAATGCGGTGGAGTATGCAGAAGGAATGGTTGTGATAATAGCAGAGGAGGAAGGAGGGGTGGATGATGAGAAGGAGTCAGCAACAGAGGTGGAGAAGGTAGTCATATTGTTGCTTGGATGGCAATTCTATATAGTACGTGGAATGAAAACGGAAATGGAAAACGTCACATATTATTGATATGAAGTACGATAAGGGTAAGTTTTATTAGGTCATTTTGGTATTAAATACGTTTATTCGATACGTGGTACGTTAGAATAATTTTTTTAAAGATATAATTAAATCTAGTTAAGTTAGTGTCACAACATGTGCATTTTAAAGAGGTTACACCACGTTACCCTTTTTGGACTCCCTACATGGTGTTCATTTGGTGACATTAGTTGATATTTTCAAAGTTTTCTTATAAATATTTGAGTTTTTGATATAACGTTCTAGATTTATTTATGTGATAACTAAGTTTGTAGATATCCTAGATATTTTGGAGAAATGTTATAAATAGGTTATTTTAGTCTTTCATTATATTTGATCATAGTCTTTTAGTCTTTCATTATATTTGATCATAGTCGTTGTTTGTAAGGCTTAGTGAGTATAAAAAGATGCCCATTATTTGTAAAATCATAGAACAAAATTATTGTAATCATTCTTATGGAATAAAAGTTTCAGTCCCTTATTACTAAATAGGAAAAGAAGTTTTGGATCGCTAAATTTAATTTTTTTCAAAATTTAAGTATTCCATATTTTGAAACGTTCGTACCAAAATGTAATTCGAAGCGTTTTCTAGTAACACTGGGCAGTCGTGATGGTGGTTGAGGATGTTGTGGCCGGAGGTGTACTGCTGTCGGGAGAAAATGTGGAGGACATTGTTGTTTTCGTGGAAAATTAAGGAGGTAGCAGCATTAGAAAAGGTGGAGGAGTTTGAGAAAAAAGCAAAGATGACTAAGGCAGAGGAGGATGCGATAACGGCAAAGGTTGTAGTGTTGGCAAAGACAGCAACGACGGTGAAAGCAAAAACAAGAAAGAAGAAGACAATATGTTGGAATATGGTTTGATGGGTCCAAGGGCTTTAGGGGGACCACACCTCGTGGTTGGATGGTTGTATTGACGAATTGGAGGTTTGATATTTTAGAATTGTCCAAGTTGAAATTGACTTGTGATCCCTTGTCTTATTTGACTTCCTATTTCTAAAGAAGTCAAATTTTATTCAGTTATAGGACTTGCAGTTATAAGGAACCTCTACATAGGACTTATATTCCAATTCAAGGACGGACGTGGTGATATTGAGGCGGTATAATCAAGTGATAAATACAGTCATGATCTAAGTTCAAGGTACATACACAATATTTACTCTTATACATTAGAGTAGTTTCATACCTCAATTGTTAGCAATTTAGCCTCAAGAGGTAACATTACTGTTAAATATGATTTTTTAAGATTTTCAAATTCTTAAAATTTAAATGAATTTCTTATTAATTAGTTTGGTAATTGATATCATAATGTTATCTGAGTTTCATGTTTGATATGGAATTTATGTGGTTGTTCAGAGCAGGCTAAATTGAATGGGTATATGTTTAGGTTTCGAGTTCTGTAGAAGCAGAGTCATGTTTGGGTCTGTACCGAAGTGGCGTGGCCGTGCCACTTCCCAATACGAACCCAGCGTGGCCGCGCCTTTTACCAGTCTTGAAATCCAATTTTTGTTGCTTTCTGTTATATTGAGCATGTTAGTTTAACTTGATTATGGATATAAATGACACTAACACACGGATAGAGGTGGCTTTACTTATAGTAAATCACTTTAGCTTGGTTTATAATGACTTTCAAGACAAACCTTAGAGTTTTGGAAAAAAAACCTTGATGAATCTTGTGTCCTTTAAATTCATATATTTTTAGCACATGTACATGGCTTGAGTATGTGTACAAATGAGTATGAGATGTGATTTTAAGTTTCCTTGCATATAATAGGCTGCACAACTTGATTTAATATGTTTTTTCAATGAAACTTAAAGTTTTGAATACTTATTTTGAGGAGCATGGTGTGAATTAAATTTTGACCTTACGTGCAAGCATAATAGGACTCTTTATGGCTCTAAGCATGATTGATATGTGCATTCAACTAGTTAGGCATGGTATAGATTAGCCAAGCATATTTCAAAGAAAGTTTCCAAGTGACGGACTATACTTGCTATGTGTAAATGAATCAAATACATTCAAGCATGCGTACGTAGTAAAGGTTGTTTAGCTTCATTATGTGGTATAATGAGTAATAGGGTTAGTCTTTTGCGTAATGAACTCTCTTAGCCTTGTTGAAAGGAAATTTTTCGAATAAAATTACATGATTTGAAAGTAATCTTGAAATGAGCACAAGGAACATAAAATCTAGTCCAAGAACTCTTAATATGTGTATATGATGTATACTAGTACCCCTACATGCTAAGAATGAATATGTGCAAGTGAAAACTCATCTCTGGATTGATCAGGGAGCAGCGCGGCCGCGCCACTCCCAGGTCAAAATGTAGTGCGGTCGCGCTACATGCCAAAACTGTCTGATTATTTTATTTGTAAACTGAACCTTGTAGTATGTGTACATTAATATCTTAAGCTATAATACTTGGTTAAAATGATATCTTAATTGTTCAAACATGTAATGGTGATATAGAATCAAGAATCTAAAAGTTTTTTCAAGTTTTCTAAGTAAAGCTTCCATGCAAAAGTAAAACAACGTTGATGTGGTAACCATATGGTCTAATTGTGTAACTAAGATGAGACTGAAAATATATATTTAGCATATGTGATTGCACTTGTGTATAATAGGTGTGTAGGATTGTTGGTTTATATATCAAATGTGTATGACTAATGTGTGTGTGTGTGTATATATATATATATATATATATATATATACATAAATAGGATAATATAAGACTTTGAAGTGACGTTAAGTTGTAAACTTGTAATCTACACGAGAGGCAAGTTCCCTGACTTACACAACTTTGGATATTGTGCAATTTTAAATTATTGTTATATTGACTACATATTTGGGCAAATACATCTATTATTTGTATAATCGTTTTATTGAATAACTCTTGCGTTATCAAAATTCTTGGAAGTTATTATTCATGCTCTTGAATTGAAATCACAATTATATTCTTGAAATCATGTTGTATACCTTGAGCTTGCGAATCGTTCTAAAGTGTATTGAGAAAAAGTGTTTAAGCCATTTCATTCGGTTAGACCATTATCTATGAATTTGAAAAGCTATCCAAACCAATTGACTTGGTGAGGACTCTTAAAAATTGCTAAGATGAATAACCCTCTTAGAAGAGGAAATTTCATATTGTCAGGGAACCGACGTGCGCACAAACAACATGTTTAAATGTTATGCATAACGTAGGGTACTATGGGCTGATCACCTATTGTACTTATTTATATTGAATTGTCAGTGAAATACTGTTAATTTTAGTAGGAGTTCTTGGTCCATAGTGACTACTCACTATTTGATATCCTTTAAATTTAAAAGTTGAAACATTTGAATTCCGTTAATAATCTTTCAGTCCATAGTGTAAGACCTCAACGTTTATGAATAAAGATGAATTTTTCTATAAATATTATTTTTGAATATTAAGGTGTGAATTGGTTATAATGTTATAGTTGTGGGTAATATTTATAAATTTTGCAAAGTAAGCAAGTTGTTATATAATATTCGATTGGTCGGACAATATTCATTTTAACAGGGAATATTCGTACGTCGACACAATCATTGGTGGACGCCACAACGGAATTATTATCGGAGTTAAAAATGACAAAAATATCTTTTTATAAAAATAACGGAGAAATTTTTACCGTTAACTGTTGGAATCTGCGGTAAAAGTAGAAATATCTGCGTGGTTGCATAGTAGCACACTGTATTGATTATTGATCTTACGTGAGAAGTCACTCGAGTTATACTCAATTATTGCTTCTACAATAATTCTTTGACAAGTATCTCACGTTATTTGATTCAATTATTGTTAATATTTTATATTATTAAATTAATAATTGAGATGACAAGTTATTCATATTATTATCTGCATAATTAACCATGTCTATAAAGATTTGTCGAGAAAAGGGGTTTAGTCACATAATTGCGCGTTAATAGGGAGAAATTCTTGTCGGAAAGCCCCCTCTTTTCCTGGGAACGATTTGGTTGTTAATATTTTGAGTTATAATAATGATGAATAAATGTTGTTAAAAATATTGAGGGGATTTTTTATGAAGTATTTATTATAAATTTCGCTTATTATTTGGACCCCCACTTACTCATTTTTTAAAATAATTGGAAGTTAGTTATAAAGTGTGTATATATATATATATGACATGTGTGTGTGTGCACCGTGTGTGTAAGAGTGTGTGTAAGTTAAAAAAGTGGTGGTGGTGAAAATGTTTTAGTAGTGAAAGTGATGTGTGTGTGTGTGTGATAGTGATGTGTGTGTGTGTGTGTATGGTGAAAATGATTAGTGGGTGTATTGAATTGAAAAATCAATCCGTGAATTCTCAAATTTCATCTGTGAAATCGTCATTCTGTGCGCCCGTGATCAAACAATACCCATTCCATTCTTCTATAAATAGGATGCTTAGTTAGAATTGAAAATCACACAAGAATCAGAGAATTTTTCTTCTATAATATTGAGCGTATTTCTTTTGAGTTTTAGAAAGCTTTGAGCGTAGAAAACAATACAAGTTTTCTTCAAGAATATCTCTGCCCTACCAGTCAGAGGTACTCTCTTTTCAAGGTAAGGGATATTATTTTTGTTCAATACTCATAAAAAATAATATTTTCTTCCATAGTTTGTAGTATGTAAGTAATATTATTTCATTTTAGATTCTGAATTCTATACTCATTTTGTTAAGTTTTGGCTTCTATACTCCATGAAATTAGTAGAATATCCTTGAAATTTGCATTTCATCCAGTATCTTTTCATGAAAATATTATTCTGAGCATTCTTGATAAGTTTTAACTTTTTCATGTCAGAGTACTATGCACGCAAGTACTATTCTTCAGTATTATGCACGAGGATACTATTCACTCGATTCTTATTCACACGAGGTACTATTCATGATAAAAATTGATTTCTTTTCGGTCCAAATCATTTTTGATATAATATTATTCTTGAATTTTACTCCACAAAATAATATCATGTTGACAATTTGGACATTATTGAATTCTGGATAAATTAAATTATAAATCTTTAAAAATTTATCCTTTACTTTCTTTTAATTGAATTCTTATATCATTGTCATCATCCTCATGCTTATATTGTGATGAAAGTCATTTGTGGCTTACGTGCATAGATGGACTATTGATTGGTATGATTATGACGAAGGATTATTCGACATAATCATGACCGTAATATTACAAATGATGTGGTAAAAGTCCTTATTGGCCCGTAGTGCATTGATGGACAGTGGCTGGCATGATCATGACCATTGGTGAAAACATGAATATTCTTAGCCAGTAGTGCATGGATAATTCTTGGTTGTGATACTAATGAATATCCTTGACCCGTAGTGCATAAATAATTCGGTGATGTGAATTATTTATTAAGCTGAGTCTCAATGATAAAATTGATGATAACCTTTTTAAATCATAGAAGATAGTAGATATCATGCTCTACTTGACTCTTCTAATGGATTGCTTGTTCCGCTGCAGTTAAACTTGATGTTTATTGTATTTTTATCAGTTTAACACTGTTGAAGGCTAACGATAATTTATTATGCATTATCTTAGTCATAATATTTCTTACTGGGCTAGTTAAGCTCACATTTTTGCTTTCATTGTTCTCTTTAAGAAATGAGAACATAGCCGGGACTAGTCGGGGAATGGAGTGATGGTCCGAGATGGTGCATTAGTAGTCCTCACTATTCTGTGAAATAGTGTGATAATAATTGTAATGATATTGAATTTGTGTTTGGATATTGTCTAAAAGACTATATTCGTGTTGAAACTCTCAGTTTATGTTTTGTCGTATTTTACACGACAGTTGTATAATTAAGTTGTATTTGAATTCTGTACCATGTATTTGGCGACTCAGAATTGGTGATGTATACCTATTTTGGGGACGTCACACATAGTGACTCTTATTTTAATTCAAAGGACAGATTTGGAATTGTTGATACTTCTTTACTTATAACATTATTTCTTTAAATTCCTGAACTATCATTTATCTTGATATTTATGCATGTTCACCCTTATTGTTATATAATTGCTGAGCAAATTTGTTGCTCATCTTTGCTTTCCTTAAACATTTCAGTTAAGGCAGAACAAGACAGTACCTTAAGAAAAGATAAGGGAAAGGGCAAGGCTACGGAATAGCTTTAGTTCCCTATGCTAGAAGCTTATTTATTGTTATATTGTCATAAGACTTATTATTATTCTTTATTAAGTTATATTTGGATTTAAGTTATGTATTATGCTAATAATGGTCGTGAGACTTGGGACGAGAATAATTATATTATATTAATGTAAATTATTTTATTATTTTCGTTGTATAAGTTATTGGTATGTTAGATCGTGAAGCACCAGATTTGAGATAGAGGTATCTAAATTTGGGGGTGTCACAAGTTGGTATTAAAGCTTTAGGTTATAAACCTTAGGAGCGAGAATCCTTAGACTACAACCTTAGAAGAATTTAGGAGAATAGAAGAAGATAAAACTCATGTAGAGTTTTCTTAGTAGAGTTAGTAGCATTGTGAAATATATTTTCATTATATACAACAAATTTATATTGTGACATACTAATGAAGTTGTTATTTGTTTGTTTTGCATATATGGTTGTAGGATGCCTGAGCTAGGAGAACTTAGTAGGACTGTAGAGGAGGAGCCGCGTGACATACACGTGGTGTATGAAGCACTTCTGGTAGCTGAACCCATTGTGGCAGTGGCCCCTGTCGAAGATGAGGAGGATGAAGAAATAGAGTTCGACCCGAAAGAAGAGTCGATGGAGGATGAGCTTGAGGAAGATTCTGATGGGGTACCATATGATGGGACCACATTCGAAGATCAGATGTTAGGATAATATGAGGAGCAAATCCTAGAGTTAGGGAGTAGGGTGGAAGAGCTAGAGATCGAGGCTCAAGAGAGGTAGACTCGGATGCAGGAGATGGAGGTAGAAATTGCATATTGCAAGAAATTGGGGACACAGCTAGGAACCCTTGTTCACCGTTTATTGTCCAGAAATGTGGAGCCGATTGGAAAGTTAGAACAATCTGAGCAGAGAGTGCTAAGTGAGAGGACCGAGAAGGAGACCCTTAGGACACAACCTGAGTTGGAAGTTATGAAGAGGATCCATTTCGAGGAGAAGTGGGAAGAAGCTTGTGATAGAGCTGAAGACTTAGAGGATGAAGTAAGGTGTAAGAAGAGGAAGATGAATAGGATGGGCTATGTATTTCGCACAGCGATGGACTGATGGATTGATAAAGTATACCACTATCCAGCGGAGCAAGGACAAACCCGTTATACCCTGAGCTGAGATTTGATGGCCCACATGGGACAGATAGAGTACAAGAGCGCAGTAGAGCGCATGATTGTAGGTTGAGACCTATGTGTATGAGTTTAGTAGTAGTAGTTATATTTATGTATTATTGTGTAAATCCCTTCTTTTGTGTAAGATGCGGGATAGTTGATGTAAACCCCATATTCTGTTAGATGGGTAATATGTTAGTATTCCCTACCTTTTGATATAGTAGGGGATAGATGTTAGCATTTATAAAAGTATGCTAGGAGATAATCTTGAATGATGTACTGATTTTGACATATGAATATAAATGTTTTTGTGATGCCCCCAAACAGGTATACATCACCCATCTTGAGTTGCCAGATACATGGTACATAAATTCAAATACAACTTAATTATACAACAGTCGTGTAAAAATACGACAAAACATAGCTGAGAGTTTAAACAAGAATATTGTCATCTAGACAATATCCACACTCAATGAATGTTCTCATTACAATTATTATCACATTATTAGTAGAATAGTGAGGACTACTAAAGCCATTTATCACGGACCATCACTCCATTCCCACAGGCTCGGTCCCAAATATATTCTCATTTAAGTGAAGAGAACAATGAAGAAATGGTGAGCTTAACTAGCCCAAGAAGAAATATTATGACTAAGATAATGCGAATAAATTATCCTTAGCCTTCAACAAGATAACAACCCGATAGAATACAATAAACAACAAGTTTTAGATCAACAATCTACAATGAAATAAGCAATCCATTAGAAGAGTCAAGTAGAGCATAAAATCTACTATCTTCTATGATTTAAAAGATTTTCATTAACTTTATTCTTTGAGACTCGACAATAAATAAACCACATCATCCCCGCACTACCGACCCAATGGTATTCATGTAATCATCAATGGTCATGATTATACCGAATAATCCTTGGTCATAATCATACCAACAACTGTCCATCAATGAACTACAGGCCAATGAGGACTTTTACCACATCATTAAGTCACATTACGGTCATGATTATACCGAATAATCCACGGTCATAATCATACCAAGTCCATCTATGCACGTAAGCCAAAGATGACTTTCATCACAATATAAGCATGAGGATGATGACAATGACATGATAATTCAATAAAACAAGTTCAAGGATAAATTTTAAAGATTTATAATTTAATTTATCCAGAAATCAATAACGTCCAAATTGTCAACATGATATTTCTTTGTGGAGTAAAATTCAAGAATAATATTCATGTACCAAAAATAATTTGGACAGAAAAGAAATATATTTTTTGGGTGAATAGTACCCCGTGAATAGTATTTCGAGAATAGTACCCCGTGAATAGTACCCTGACACAAAAAATACCTCAAATACCTGAGTGAATGATACTAGAGTGAATAGTAATCGAGTGAATAGTAACTCATGAATAGTACTTCAGCACGAAAAGTTCCCCGAATACCCGAGTGAATAATACTAGAGTAAATATTAACTGGGTGAATAGTAACTCGTGAATAGTAACTCATAAAAGAAAAATACCAAAGAAAATGATATTCCATGACGAGTATAAAGGAAATGATATCTCATACGAGTATAGTAGAATATACGAAACTGCAAATGGATTTTCACCGCTATCAGAATTCACGTGAAATGGATCATTTACACAATTTAATAAAGAATGAATACGAAAAGGTCATTCACCATGCATGCGATAATCCACATAGAGCAGGTTATTCCAATGAATAATAAAGAATGGAATAACGAAGAATTCACCAGGCATGCGATAGAATCGCATGCATGAGTTATTCCCAATATAATAATAAAATTGGAACCGAATCAATGCGTAATATGCATGCATGAGATATTCCAATGAGAATAATAAAGAATGGAATTAGGTCATGCGTAATCCGTGCGAGATAGGATATTCCAACAAAATAATAAAGAATGGAATAACAACGAGAATTCACTAGGCGTGCGATAGATCATGCAGATAGGTTATTCCAATGTAATAATAAAGAATGGAATAATAGAAGAATTTCACCATGTATGCGGTACTTGATGTAGACAAAGTTATTCCAACATAATAATAAAGAATGAAATAACAACCCTTACAGTATTGAAAGAAAATAACTCTCTTCATGAATACGAAAGAATAATACCCTTACCTTAAAAGCTGATCTTTAATCGGAATAGTGAGGTGGCAGACTTCTCTTCTTCTTTTTCTCTATAATTTTTCTCCATAATAATTGCTCTATAGCTTTAGTAAATTGATGAGAAATGAAGGAAGAACGAGCTTCTATTTATAGGAAAATATAGTTTCAATAATTGCACATTTTGGGGCTCGAAATATTACATTATTATCAAACTTGCACCACCTCCCCTAATAGTAAATCATGTGAATCAATAGTAAAATCATGTGACTCAATAGTATAATCATGTGAAAAAACTAATTACAGTATAGTACCTTCATCTATACCTCCATTTTTAATTTAGTCATGCAAGTATTATCAATCTTGCACCAACTCCCCTAATAGTAAATCATGTGAATCAATAATACACACATGTGAACACATAGTTATAAACATGTGAATTAATAACAATCAATTGCTTATTTATTCGGTTAATTACCCGATTGGTCAATATAACCTCCACACATTAATTATTATCGAAATAAATGTTGATTTCCACTAATACTAATAATTTCCACACAATGGAATTATCAATTTCATCTTTAATCAACACGAACTTATTCATCATTAATATTATAACTCACAATATTTAACAACCAGGTCGTTCCCAGGAAAGATGGGGCTTTCCGATAATGATTTCTCCTTATTGGCGCGCAATTAGGTGACCAAATCTCTCATTAGACGAACTTCTGACATTGTCAATATTGCAAAATAATAATATGAATAACTGCTAGCCCTCAATTATTGATTTAATAGTATAACATATTATACAGATGATACTGTGACAATAATTGAATCAATAATATGAGAGATATGATGCAGCAATTATTGTAGCAATAATTGAGTATAACTGAGTGACTTTTCATGTAAGCATCAATAATCAATACCGTGTGCTACTATGCAACCACGCCAGTATATCATCGTACTTTTACTACTCTTGGGTAGTTCAACGGTTTTAATTCAACACTTTTCTTAGTTATAAAAGATAATTCTATCGTTTTTTTACTACGACAATACATCCGTTGTGGGGTCCACCAATGATTGTGCCATCGTACGAATATTCCCTGTTAAAACGAATATTTCCCGACCAATCGAATATTATATAACAACTTGCTTACTTTGTAAAATTTATAAATATTACCCACAACTATAACATTATATCAAATCCATACCATAATATTCAAAAAAATATTTCGAGAAATTTAAATCTTTATTCATAAAATTTGGGGTCTCATAGTTTTTATTTAAATGTGTTATGTGATTATTACATTAAAAGATTAAATACTTAAAGAATATTATAAGATAATAATATGAAGTTATTATTTCAAAAAATTTCGCCCAGACGTAGACTATCAGCGCCGAAAGAATCGGTCAAAAATGAGAGGGATCAAGTAGACCCTATCCAACGGTTAGCCGACTTGTTAGGAGAAGTTCTTCAAGGAAGAAACAATGAACCCGTGCGTACTAACCCCCTAGCGGTTTTTCCCATAACCAATTTCAAAGATTTTAGGAGTGTAGGACCTCCAGAATTTAGGGGAACTACCGATCCTATCAAGGTGCAAATTTGGATAAAAGAGATGGAGAAGGCATTCATCATCGCTCGTGTGGGGAATGACCAAAAGACTGAATACGTTACCTGCATGATGAAGGGCAAAACGAACTTTTGGTGGGAGGCGAACCAATAAAAAGTAGGAGAAAGAGTTATACCGTCCGAAAGATTCAAGAAGTTGTTCTTTTAGAATTATTTCCCAAAGAGCATGTAAAATCGAATGGAGGTTAAGTTCCTGGAGCTGATCAAGCAGGGAGAGATGACAGTGGCCTAGTATACGACGAAATTTAATGAACTTGCGCGTTTTGCATCACACCAAGTAGACACAGAAAAAAGGAAAACTCGACATTTCGAACTAGGACTAAAGTCGTGGTTGTTCAATATGGTGTCTGTACTCCAAATCGAATCATTCACTATGCTGTTGGAGAAGGCCATCATCGCTGAAGGTGGTAGTGAGGCTTTGAGCCAGTACAACAAGGAAAAGAAGAACAAGAGTAGTGGAGGAAATATTCGTGGGGGAAGCAGTAGTGGAGGAAGTAACCTAGTGAAGAGGAAATTGGATAACAACAACAACAGAAACAACAATCATACGGGAAGTCATTAGGGAGGATTCAAGAAAAGAAGTGAGGCTTGTCCAAAATGTGGAAAGAATCACCAATAGGAATGTTAGATGGGGCGTAATGTCTGTTACAACTATGGACAAGAGGAGCACATTTCACCAAAATTCCCAAAACCAAAGAAAATCAGAGGATGTTTTGCTTGTCACTTGACAGAGCATCAGATTAAGGACTGCCCGAAGAAGGGAAGCAGTGGAGGAAGCAGCAATCAGGGAGGAAGCAACAAGCTGATGATTGGTGGACCAGCTAAACCAAACCGATCGACTGCCAGCAAATTTAATATGACAGTCCAAGATGCAGTAGCTGCGAAGGACATGGTGTCAGGTATTATCCCAATCAATAATATAAATGCTTACGTATTATTTGATTCGGGTGCTACCTGTGTGAGACCCCGAATTTTATGAAATGAAAGTATTCAATTTTCTTATAATTATTATTTTATTTAGTAAATGGTTAAATTGATAAAAGGTTAAAGTTAAGGGTGATATGTGAAATTTTTTCAAAGTAAGCAAGTTGTCATAAAATTATCGGTGATAAAAGTATAGTAATATATGTGGTTGCATAGTAGCACATAATATTGATTATTGATGCTTACATAAGAAGTCACTCAGTTATACTCAATTATTCCTACAGTAATTGCTGCATCATATCTCTCATATTAATGATTCAATTATTGTCACAGTATCATCTGCATAATATTTTATATTATTAAATCAATAATTGAGAAGACAAAGTTATTCATATTATTATTTAAAATATTGATAATGTCTAGAAGTTCTGTCAAGGAGAGGTTTGGTCACCTAATTGCTCGCCAATAAGGAGAAATCCTTATCGGAAATCCCCTTCTTTCCTGGGAATGTCCTGGTTGTTAAATATTGTGATTTATAATATTAATGATGAATAAGTTCGTGTTGATTAAAGATGAAATTGATAGTTCCATTATGTTAGAATTATTAGTGTTAGTAAAGATCGACATTTATTTTGATAATAATTGATGCCTGGAGGTTATATTGACCAATCGGGTAATTAACCGGATAAATGAGCAATTAATTGCTATTAATTCACATGATTATAACTATTTGTTCATATGTATGTACTATTGATTCACATTCTTGTACTATTAGGGGAGGTGGTGCAAGATTGATAATACTTGCATGACTAAGTTAAAAATAGAGGTATAGATGGAGTACTATAATTGTAATTCGTATTTTCACATGATTATAACTATTGATTCACATGATTGAACTATTGATTCACATTATTTACTATTAGGGGAGGTGGTGCAAGTTTGATAATACTTGCAGGACTAAATTAAAAATGAAGAAAAAGATGAAGGTATTATACTGTAATATTTTGAGCCCCAAAACGTGCAATTATCGAAACTATATTTTTCTATAAATAGAAGCTCATTGCTTCATTTCTCACCAATTCACTAAAGCTATAGAGTAATTATTATAGAGAGAAAGAAGAAGAGAAGTTTGTTACCTCACTATTCCAAAGATCCAAATCTTCTTTTTGAGGTAAGGGTATTATTCTTTCGTATTCACGAAGAGAGCTATTGTTATTCCATTCCTTATTATTCATTGGAATAACTTTGTATATATGCGACTACCGTATACATAGTGAAATTCTTCTATTATTCCATTCTTGATTATTATGTTGGAATAACCTGTCTATGTGAAGTACCGCATACATGGTGAAATTCTTCAGTTATTCCATTCTTTATTATTATGTTGAATAACTCACTATGCCTTGTACCGCATACACATGGTGAAATTCTTCTCATTATTCCATTCTTTTTTATTCTGCTGGAATAACTTTTATGCATGGCGGGATACTATCGCATGCCCGGTGAATTCTCGTTGTTATTCCATTCTTTATTATTCTCATTGAATATCCTCGTCTGCATTTTGAGATGCGTATGACTGATTTCCGTTCTTTATTATTCTCGTGGAATATCCCGTCTGCAATACGGATTACATATGACTTTGGTTCCATTCTTTATTATTCTATTGGAATAACCTGTCTATATAGATTACCGCATGCATGGTGAATGATCCTTCGTATTCATTCTTTATTAAATTGTGAAAATGATCTGTCTACATGGATTAACGCATGGCGGATGAAAATTCATTTGCAGTTTCGTATATTCTATTATACTAATCTGGGATATCATTTCTTTTGTACTCGTCATGAAATATCATTTTGATATTTTTCTCACATTACGATTACTATTCACTGAGTTACTATTTACCCTGCATTATTCATTCTAGTATTATTCACTCGGGTATTCGGGGCACTTTTCGTGCCGAAGTACTATTCATGAGTTACTATTCACCCAATTACTATTCACTCTAGTATCATTCACTCGGGTATTCAGGACACTTTTCGTATTGGGGTACTATTCACGGGGTACTAATCCCGAAGTACTATTCACGGGGTACTATTCACCCGAAAAACATATTTTTTTTCTGTCCAAATTATTTTTGGTACATGAATATTATTATTGAATTTTACTCTACAAAGCATTATCATGTTGACAATTTGGACGTTATTGATTTCTGGATAAATTAAATTAGAAATATTTAAAATTTATCATTGAACTTGTTTTATTGAATTATTATGTCATTGTCATCATCCTCATGCTTATATTGTGATGAAAGTCATCTTTGCTTACGTGCATAGATGGACTTGGTATGATTATGACCGAGATTATTATTCGGTATAATCATGACCGTAATGTGATGAATGATGTGGTAAAAGTCCTCATTGGCACATAGTTCATTGATGGACAGTTGTTGGTATGATTATGACCAAGGATTATTCGGTATAATCATGACCATTGATGATTACATGAATATCCTTGGTCGTGGTGCAGGGATGATTCGATTTTATTTATTAAGCTGAGTCTCAGCGATAAAGTTAATGAAAAACTTTTTAAATCATAGAAGATAGTAGATTTTATGCTTTACTTGACTCTTCTAATGGATTGCTTATTTCTGCTGCAGTTATTGATCTAAAACTTGTTGTCTATTGCATTCTATCAGTTGTTATACTATTGAAGGCTAAGGATAATTTATTCTACATTATCTTAGTCATAATATTTCTTACTGGGCTAGTTGAGCTCACCCTTTCTTTCATTGTTCTCTTTAGGAAATAAGAATATAACTGGGACGAGTCGGGGAATGGAGTGATGGTCCCGGATAAATGGCTTTTGTAGTCCTCACTATTCTACGGAATGATATGATAATAATTGTAATGAGGACACCATTGAGTGTGGATATTGTCTAGATGACAATATTCTTGTTTAAACTTTCAGCTATATTTTGTCTTATTTTACACGACTGTTGTATAATTATGTTGTATTTGAATTTATGTACCATGTATCTGGCGACTCAAGATGGGTGATGTATACTTGTTTTGGGGGCGTCATAGTTGGTATCAAAGCTTAGGGATATGATCCCTGACTGAGATGTGAGACTAGAACTAGGAGGGGAGAGACGGGTAATTCCTTCGCTAGTATGACCTACCTAAGTTTATTTGGTATTTAATTGGTCGGTCAGAATATAGGGATAATATGTGGCATGTCAATTAACCCTTATTGTGAAACTATATTCTAGAATGATATCTGAAATACAGGAGATGAGAAATGGGAAAATCATGATAGAGAGGAAATAACCGGGAAGGCACAATCCGAAAAGAAAGCAAGGTATTCTCATCTCTTCGACATACCATGTGACGCCCCCAAAATAGGTATACATCACCCATCTTGAGTCGCCAAATACATGGTACAAAATACAAATACAAACTTAAGTATACAACAGTCGTGTAATATACGACAAAACATAACTAAGAGTTTAAACAGGAATGTTGCCTTCTAGACAATATCCACTCTCAAATGGAGTCCTCATTACATTTATTGTCACACTATTTTATAGAATAGTTAGGACTACTAATACACCATCTCAGACCTTCATTCACTCCATTCCCCGACTAGTCCCGGCTATGTTCTCATTTCCTGAAGAGAACAATGAAAGCAAAAGGGTGAGTTCAACTAGCCAGTAAGAAATATTATGACTAAGATAATGCAGAATAAATTATCATTAGTCTTCAACAATGTTAAACTGATAAAATATAATAGACATCAAGTTTAAATGCAGCGAAATAAGCAATCCATTAGAAGAGTCAAATAGAGCATGTTATCTACTATCTTTTATGATTTAAAATGTTTTCATCAATTTTTATCGCAGAGACCCAACTTAATAAATAAACCACATCATTGAGTCATCCCTGCACTATGGGCCAAGGATATTCATTAAATCATCAATGGTCATGACTATACCGAATAATCCCTGGTCATAATCATACCAAAAACTGTCCATCAATGCACTACAAAGCTATCGAGGACTTTTACCACATCATTTATAACATTACAGTCATGATTATCTTCAATAATCCTTGGTCATAATCATACCAAGTCCATCTATGCACGCCGACTAAAGATGACTTTCATCACAATATAAGCATGAGGATGATGACAATGACATAATAATTCAATAAAACAAGTTCAAGAATAAATTTTAAAATTTATAAGTTAATTTATCTTGAAATCAATTACGCCCAAATTGTCAACATGATACTTCGCTTTGTGGAGTAAAATTCAAGAATGCTCGTAAGAATATTTCCATGAAAAGATACTTAGGATGAAGCGCAAATATCCGAATATTCTACTAATTTCATGGAGTATAGAAGCCAAAACTTAACCTAATGAGTATCATAGAATATGAAACTGCAAATGGATTTTCACCATGCGCAGTAATCTACATAGATGAGATCATTTCCACAATTTAATAAGTAATGAATACGAAAAGATCATTCACCATGCATGTGATAATCCATGATGAGTTATTCCAGCAACAGTAATAAATAAGAATGGAACCGGTCATGCGTAATCCGCATGCATGTGGATATTCAATGTAATAATAAAGAATAGAATAACGAAAGAATTCACCATGCATGCGATAGACCATACGAATGAAGTTATTCCAATAGAATAATAAAGAATGGAACCAGTGTCAAGCGTAATCCGCTTTTGACGACATATTCAACGAGAATAATAAAGAATGGAATAACAAAGAATTCACCATACATGCGATAGACCGCACAGACATGTTATTCCAACAGAATAATAAAGAATGGAACCAGGTCTAGTGTAATCCGCACAGACATGATATTTCAACAAAATAATAAAGAATGGAATAACAAAAGAATTTCACCATGTATGCGATGCTTGGCATGACAAAGTTATTCAAAATAATAATAAAGAATGGAATAACGAAGAATTTCACCATGTATGCGGTACTTAGCATAGACAGGTTATTCCAACATAATAATAAAGAATGGAATAACAGAAGCTCTCTTCATGAATACGAAAGAAATAATACCCCTTACTTTAGAAGAAATTGGATATTGGAATAGTGAGGTAGCAGACTTCTCCTCTTCTTTCTCTCTATAATTTCTCTCTATAATAATTGCTCTAAAGCTTTAGTGAATTGGTGAGAAATGAAAGAAGAATGACCTTCTATTTATAGGAAAATATAGTTTCGATAATTGTATGTTTTGGGGCTCGAAATATTACAGTACAATACCTTCAACTTTTCTTTCATTTTTAATTTAGTCCTGCAAGTATTATCAAACTTGCACCACCTCCCCTAATAGTAAATAATTTGAATCAATAGTTCAATCATGTGAATCAATAGTTATAATCATGTAAAAATATGAATTACAATATAGTACCTCCATCTATACCTCCATTTTTAACTTAGCCATGCAAGTATTATCAATCTTGCATCAACTCCCCTAATAGTAAATAATGTGAATCAATAGTACACACATGTGAACAAATAGTTATAATCATATGAATTAATAGCAATTAATTGCTCATTTATCCGATTAATTACCCGACTGATCAGTAAAACTTCCAGACATCAATTAATATCGGAATAAATGTCGATTTCCACTAACACTAATAATTCCAACACAATGGAACTATCAATTTCATCTTTAATCAACACGAACTTATTCATCATTAATATTATAACTCACAATATTTAACAACCAGGTCGTTCCTGGAAGAGGGGCTTTAGATAAGGATTTCTCACTTATTGGCACACAATTAGATGACGAACCTCTCTCTTGTGAACTTACTAACATTGTAAATATTGCGGTTTAATAATATAAATAACTTTATCGTCTCAATTATTGATTTAATAATATAATATATTATGCGATGATCTTTGTGACAATTGAATTAATTAATAATAGAGATATGATGCGTGAATTATCGTAGCAATAATTGAGTATAACTGAGTGACTTCTCACGTAAGCATCAATAACCGATACTGTGTGCTACTATGCAACCACGTGTATTACTGTACTTTTACTACCGGGTAGTTCAACAGTTTTAACGGTAATACTTCCGTCGTTATTTTTATAAAAAGATAATTATGTCGTTTTCTAACTACGACAATACTTCCGTTATGGGGTCCACCAATGATTGTGCCATCGTACGAATATTCCCTGTTAAAACGAATATTTCCCGACCAATCGAATATTATATAACCACTTGCTTACTTTGCAAAATTTGTAAATATTATCCACAACTATAACATTATATCAAATCCCCACCATAATATTCAAAAATATATTTCGAGAAAATTATTCTTTATTCATAAAAGCTGGGGTCTTACATACCAATTACGTACGTAAATTTCGTGGGCAAAATTTCATAAGGAGGGGAGATTGTGAGACCCCGAATTTTATGAAATGAAAGTATTTAATTTTCTTATAATTATTATTTTATTTAGTAAATGGTTAAATTGATAAAAGGTTAAAGTTAAGGGTGATATGTGCAAATTTTTTAAAGTAAGCAAGTTGTCATAAAATAATCGGTGATAAAAGTATAGTAAACGTGTGGTTGCATAATAGTACACGATATTGATTATTGATGCTTACGTAAGAAGTCACTCAGTTATACTCAATTATTGCTACAGTAATTGCTGCATCATATCTCTCATATTATTATTCGATTAATTGTCATAAAGATCAACTGCATAATATTTTATATTATTAAATCAATAATTGAGATGACAAAGTTATTCATGTTATTATTTACAATATTGACAATGTCTAGAAGTTCTCATCGAGGAGAGGTTTGGTCACCTAATTGCACGCGCCAATAAGGAGAAATCCTTATCGGAAAGCCCCCTCTTTCCTGGGAATGACCTGGTTGTTAAATATTATGAATTATAATATTAATGATGAATAAGTTCGTGTTGATTAAAGAAGAAATTGATAGTTCCATTGTGTTGGAATTATTAGTGTTAGTGAAGATCGACATTTATTTCGATAATAATTGATGTTTGGAGGTTATATTGACCAATAGGGTAATTAACCGGATAAATGAGTAATTAATTGCTATTAATTCACATGATTATAACTATTTATTCACATGTGTGTACTATTGATTCACATTATTGTACTATTAGGGGAGGTGGTGCAAGATTGATAATACTTGCATGACTAAGTTAAAAATGGAGGTATAGATGGAGGTACTATACTGTAATTCGTATTTTTACATGATTATAACTATTGATTCACATGATTGAACTATTGATTCACATTATTTACTATTAAGGAAGGTGGTGCAATTTTGATAATACTTAAAGGACTAAATTAAAAATGAAGAAAAAGAGGAAGGTATTATACTGTAATTTTTTGAGCCCCAAAACGTGCAATTATCGAAACTATACTTTCCTATAAATAGAAACTCATTCCTTAATTTCTCACCAATTCACTAAAGCTATAGAGCAATTATTATAGAGAGAAATTATAGAGAGAAAGAAGAAGAGAAGTCTGCTACCTCACTATTCAAGTATCCAGTCTTCTTTTGAGGTAAGGGGTATTATTCTTTCGTATTCATGAAGAGAGCTATTGTTATTCCATTCCTTATTATTCTGTTGGAATAACCTGTATACGCGGACTACCGTATACATGGTGAAATTCTTCTGTTATTCCATTCTTTATTATTATATTGGAATAACTTGTCTATGCGAAGTACCGCATACATGGTGAAATTCTTCTGTTATTCCATTCTTTATTATTATGTTGGAATAACCTGTCTATGTGAAGTACCACATACATGGTGAAATTCTTCTGTTATTCTATTCTTTATTATTCTTTTAGAATAACCTGTCTGTGCGATATATCGCATGCCTACTGAATTCTGTTGTTAGTCCATTCTTTATTATTCTGTTGGAATATCCTGTCTGTGTGGATTACGCATGACCTGGTTCCGTTCTTTATTATTCTGTTGGAATATCCTATCTGTGCGGATTACGCATGACCTAGTTTCATTCTTTATTATTATGTTGGAATAACCCGTCTATGTGGATTACCGCATGCATGGTGAATGATCCTTCGTATTCATTCTTTATTAAATTATGGAAATAATCTGTCTACATGGATTACCGCATGGCGGGTGAAAATCCATTTGCAATTTCGTATATTCTATTATACTAATCTGGGATATCATTTCTTTTGTACTCGTCATGAAATATCGTTTTCTTTGGTATTTTTTTGTTACGAGTTACTATTCACTCGATTATTATTTACTCTAGTATTATTTACTCGGGTATTCAGGGCACTTTTCGTGCCAGAGTACTATTCACGAGTTACTATTCTCCTGATTACTATTAACTCTAGTATCATTCACTCGGGTATTCGGGACACTTTTTGTGTCAGGGTACTATTCACGAGGTACTATTCCCGAATTACTATTCACCCAAAAAAATATATTTCTTTTCTGTCCAAATTATTTTTGGTACATGAATATTATTTTTGAATTTTACTCTACAAAGAAGTATCATGTTGACAATTTGGACGTTATTGATTTCTGGATAAATTAAATTATAAATCTTTAAAATTTATCCTTGAACTTGTTTTATTGAATTATTATGTCATTGTCATCATCCTCATGCTTATATTGTTATGAAAGTTATCTTTGGCTTACTTGCATAGATGGACTTGGTATGATTATGACCAGGGATTATTCGGTATAATCATGACCGTAATGTGACGAATGATGTGGTAAAAGTCCTCATTAGCCTGTAGTTCATTGATGGACAGTTGTTGGTATGATTATGACCAGGGATTATTCGGTATAATCATGACCATTGATGATTACATGAATATCCTTGGCCATGGTGCATGGATGATTCGATTTTATTTATTAAGCTGAGTCTCAGCGATAAAGTTGATGAAAAACTTTTTAAATCATAGAAGATAGTAGATTTTATGCTCTACTTGACTCTTCTAATGGATTGCTTATTTCTGCTGCAGTTGTTGATCTAAAACTTGTTGTCTATTGCATTCTATCAGTTGTTATACTGTTGAAGGCTAAGGATAATTTATTCTACATTATCTTAGTCATAATATTTTTTACTGGGCTAGTTGAGCTCACCGTTTCTTTCATTGTTCTCTTCAGAAAATGAAAATATAGCTGGGACGAGCCAGGGAATGGAGTGATGGTCCAGGATAAATGGTTTTAGTAGTCCTCACTATTCTACGGAATAATGTGATAATAATTGTAATGAGGACACCATTGAGTGTGGATTTTGTCTAGACGACAATATTCTTGTTCAAACTCTCAGCTATGTTTTGTCGTATTTTACACGACTGTTGTATAATTAAGTTGTATTTGAATTTATGTACCATGTATCTGGCGACTCAAGATGATTGATGTATACCTGTTTTGGGGCGCCACACGGTTGGTATCAAAGCTTAGGGATATGATCCCCGACCGAGATGTGAGACTAGAACTAGGAGGGAGAGATGGGTAATTCTTTTCTAGTATATGACCTACCTAAGTTTATTTGGTATTTAATTGGTGGATCACGAAATATAGGATAATATGTGGCATGTCAATTAACCCTTATTGTGAAACTATATTCTAGAATGATATCTGAAATACAGGAGATGAGAAATGGGAAAATCATGATAGAGAGTAAATAACCGGGAAGGTACAATCCGAAAAGAAAGCAAGGTATTCTCATCTCTTCGACATAGCAGGTACGTACGTAAATTTCGAGGGCGAAATTTCATAAGGAGGGGAGATTGTGAGACCCCGAATTTTATGAAATGAAAGTATTCAATTTTCTTATAATTATTATTTTATTTAGTAAATGGTTAAATTGATACAAAGTTAAAGTTAAGGGTGATATGTGAAAATTTTTCAAAGTAAGCAAGTTGTCATAAAATAATCGATGATAAAAGTATAGTAATACGTGTGGTTGCATAGTAGCACACAGTATTGATTATTGATGCTTATGTAAGAAGTCACTTAGTTATACTCAATTATTGCTACAGTAATTGCTGCATCATATCTCTCATATTATTGATTTAATTATTGTCACAGTATCATCTGCATAATATTTTATTATATTAAATCAATAATTTAGACGACAAAGTTATTCATATTATTATTTACAATATTGACAATGTTTAGAAGTTACATCAAGGAGAGGTTTGGTCACCTAATTAAGGCTAATAAGGAGAAATCCTTATCGGAAAGCCCCCTCTTTTCTGGGAACGACCTGGTTGTTAAATATTGTGAATTATAATATTAATGATGAATAAGTTCGTGTTGATTAAAGATGAAATTGATAGTTCCATTGTGTTGGAATTATTAGTGTTAGTGAAGATCGACATTTATTTCGATAATAATTGATGTCTGGAGGTTATATTGACCAATCGGGTAATTAACCGGATAAATGAGCAATTAATTGCTATTAATTCACATGATTATAATTATTTGTTCACATGTGTGTACTATTGATTTACATTCTTGTACTATTAGGGGAGGTGGTGCAAGATTTATAATACTTGAATGACTAAGTTAAAAATGGAGGTATAGATGGAGGTACTATACTGTAATTCGTATTTTCACATGATTATAACTTTTGATTCACATGATTGAACTATTGATTCACATTATTTATTATTAGGGGAGGTGGTGCAAGTTTGATAATACTTGCGGGACTAAATTAAAAATGAAGAAAAGATGAAGGTATTATCTTTGTAATATTTTGAGCCCCAAACGTGCAATTATCGAAACTATATTTTCCTATAAATAAAGCTCATTCCTTCATTTCTCACCAATTCACTAAAGCTATAGAGCAATTATTATAGAGAGAAAGAAGAAGAAGAAGTCTGCATTACCTCACTATTCCAAAGATCCAGTCTTCTTTTGAGGTAAGGGTATTATTCTTTCGTATTCATGAAGAGAGAAATTATTGTTATTCCATTCCTTATTATTCTTTGGAATAACTTGTATACGCGACCTCACGTATACATAGTGAAATTCTTTTGTTATTCCATTCTTTATTATTATGTTGGAATAACTTTGCCTCATGTGAAGTCCGCATACATGGTGAAATTCTTACATTATTCCATTCTTTATTATTATGTTGGAATAACTTTGCCTACATGCAAGTACCGCATACATGGTAAAATTCTTCCCATTATTCCATTCTTTTTTATTTTGTTGGAATAACTTTTATGCATGCGATCTATCACATGCCCTGTGAATTCGCTGTTATTCCATTCTTTATTATTTTGTTGGAATATCACATGCATGCGGATTACTGCATGACCGGTTCTCGTTTTCTTTATTATACTTTTGAATATGCTATCTGCGCGATTACGCATGACCTAGTTCCATTCTTTATTATTACATTGGAATAACTTTGTATATATAGATTACTGCATGCATGGTGAATGATCCTTCGTATTCATTCTTTATTAAATTGTGAAAATGATCTATCTACGTGGATTACCGCATGACGGGTGAAAATCCATTTGCAGTTTCGTATATTCTATTATATTAATGGGATATCATTTCTTTTGTACTCAGCTCATGAAATATCATTTTCTTTGGTATTTTTCTCATTACGAGTTACTATTCAAGATTTACTATTCACCCTTATTTATTATTCACTCTAGTATTATTCACTTTCGGGTATTCGGGCACTTTTCGTGGTCTTTGAGTACTATTCACGAGTTACTATTTATGAGTTACTATTCACCCGATTACTATTCACTCTAGTATCATTCACTTTCGGTATTCGGGACACTTTTCGTAATCGTAGTACTTATTCACGAGGTACTATTCCCAAAGTACTATTCACGGGTACTATTCACCCTAAAATATATTTCTTTTCATCCAAATTATTTTTGGTACATGAATATTATTATTGAATTTTACTCTACAAAGCGATGATCATGTTGACAATTTGGGCGTTATTGATTTCTCGGATAAATTAAATTATAAATCTTTAAAATTTATCCTTGAACTTGTTTTATTGAATTATTATGTCATTGTCATCATCCTCATGCTTACATTATGATGAAAGTCATCTTTGGCTTACGTGCATAGATGGACTTGGTATGATTATGACTAGGGATTATTCGGTATAATCATGGTAGTAATGTGACGAATGATGTAGTAAAAGTCCTCATTAGCTTTGTAGTTCATTGATGAGCGGTTGTTGGTATGATTATGACCGAGGATTATTCGGTATAATCATGACCATTGATGATTACATGAATATTCTTGGTCGTAGTACGAGGATGATTCGATTTTATTTATTAAAATTGAGTCTCAAATGATAAAGTTGATGAAAAACTTTTTAAATCATAGAAGATAGTAGATTTTATGCTCTACTTGACTCTTCTAATGGATTGCTTATTTTCGCTGCAGTTAGTGATCTAAAACTTGTTGTCTATTGTATTCTACCAGTTGTTATACTGTTGAAGGCTAAGGATAATTTATTCTGCATTATCTTAGTCATAATATTTCTTATTGGGCTAGTTGAGCTCACCCTTTCTTTCATTGTTCTCTTCAGGAAATGAGAATATAGTTGGGACATGGTCCAGGATAAATGGCTTTAGTAGTCCTCACTATTCTACAGAATAATGTGATAATAATTGTAATGAGGACACCATTGAGTGTGAATATTGTCTAGATGACAATATTCTTGTTTAAACTCTCAGCTATGTTTTGTCGTATTTTACACGACTGTTAATAATTAAGTTGTATTTGAATTTATGTGCCATGTGTAAGACCCCAACTTATTATTTAATGAAATTATATTTCCTCTATTTATTATGTTAAAATAATAAGAGTTGATTTGATTAATGTGGTGAGTTATGGGTAAAATACACAATTATTTCAAACATGCAAGTGGTTATAAAATATTCATTATTGTTGGAGAATATTCGTTTGGTCGTGGAATATTCTTCTTTGTTGTGAAATATTCATACGACGGCGCAAACCTTGTATGGGCCCCATAACGAAAGCGATTGGAGGAAGAAAGCGATGCGAGAATAAGTTGTTATAAATAATCTGGCGTAGTTATTCAAGTATAATCTTGTTAGAATACCCGTTGTTTTAAACACAAGATAGATTACCGGTAGTGCACCAATTATTGATTCTTACGTGAAGAAGGCATTACTCAATAATTGTTACAGAATTACTTGCTCAATATTATATTTTATTGATTCAATAATTGCTACGTTGATATTATTGTTGTTTTAATAATTGTCACTGCACAATATTTTCATTATCAGATCAATAATTCATATTATTTGAATACTATTATTAGATAACATTATTGGCAATGTCTAGAAAGTTCTATCTAAGGAAAGGTTTAGTCATCTAATTGCGCGCCAGTAAGGAGAAATTCTTATTGAAAGCCCCTCTTCCTGAGGAACCGTGTCTGGTGTCGATAATGTGATTCTGTAATATTATTTGTGAATAATTAATTATTGATTTATATGATGAGGAAAATATTGATTTTATACGGATATAGATGGAGAAATTTTTTTAATATGACAATTGTTGAAAATTAATATTTTATCTTTTTTTGATAAAATAATTCATTTAAATATATTATTTTAATAATATATTGATGGTGATATTTTACAATAAATGTGGGATATATGAGTATATGAGGAGGAAGAGTATTTTTGTGGCATTAAATGATTAACACATATTTTGTTTGTCGGTAGACCCCAATTTTTGACCGAAATTTGATTATAGCCTGTAAAATTGCCCGTTTGTGGATTTCGGTCAATTTTTGTTTGGAATTTGGAAAAACTTTCTTCTACAAAGTTGTAGAGAATGAAATTTCCTATGAAAAATACACGTGGTTCGAATTTTTCTGATAAAAGGGCTATTTATTATGAATTATTGAAGTTCCATAGTTCTGAAATAATTGATTTTTGAAAGTTTTAATAATTTTTAATTACAAAAACGTTTTTTTTTTGCTTGGTGGACTGCATTAAACATGTGCAAGGTGGCTGAATTCAGATTCAAGAGGTGGGCTTGACAATTTTGTAAATATAATAATATTATATTAAATTTTCTGCTTTGGTGTTCTAAGTATTTTCCTATAAATAGGGTGCTTAGGTTAGAATTAAAAATCACACCAGAAATTGAAATCTTCTCTCTCTTTCTCTCTCGATATATTGAGCGTATTCTTGTGAGTATTTTAATACTTTGAGTGTTGCTATACGGTGCAAGTTCAAGTCATAGCATATATCCGGTGTTTCAACTAGAAGTACTATCTTTTCGAGGTAAGGGATGTTATTTTCTTCATATATGATATTATTTTTTCAATATCATTATGCCGAAATATTGGTTTGAATATTTTAATCAAATTTGGAATTTTTTGTGTTGGGGTTACTATTCACGTATACGACACTATTCACGAATACGGCACTATTCATCAAAAAATGAAAATTTTCCTTTTCGTCCAAAATATCTATTATGGATACTAGCTTTGATTGTATCCATGTTTTGATCATTCTTGAATTTTACTTCACTATGATTATTTATGAGGTATTTTTGGACATGAAATAGTTGAAATATGAATCCTTGATATTTATTCTTTTGTTTCCTTCGGATTCGCTTCCTTTAAAATATTTTTCATCATCCTCACCCTAAATGATGATATTATTGAATATCTTTGGCCTGTAGTGCAAAGATAAATAATTTTATAACGAATATCTTTGGCCCGTAGTGCAAAGATGTACAGGTGTTGAGATGAACATGACCGACTGATGAATATCTTTGGCCTGTAGTGCAAAGATGAAAATATGATTTAAGATGTGCATTGATTGATGTTACAGGGATAAAATAATGATGATGGACTTTTAAATTCATAGATTATAGTAGATTTCATTCTCTACGTAACTCATCTATGAATTATTATTTCCGCTGCTGATCTGAAACTTGTTGTCTATTGTATTCTATCAGATTTTTCCCTGTTGAAGACTAACGATAATTTGTTCTACATTATCTTAGTCATAATATTCTTTACTGGGCTAGTTGAGCTCACCCTTTTCCTTTTTGTTCTATTTTTCTTCTCAGGAGGCGAGAATATAGCGGGAACTAGTTAGGGTGTGGAGTGATGGTTCAAGATAGTTGTTTTAGTAGTCCTCACTATTTTGTAAAATAGTGTATCAATAATTGTAATGAGGACTTAGTTGGGTATGTATATTGTCTAGATGACAATATTTGTATTTAAACTCACAGTTTATGGGTTGTATTAATAAAGTTGTAGTTGTTTCTGTACCATGTTATTGACGACTCAGAATGGGTGATGTATACCTATTTTGGGGGCGTCACACCATGTATCTGGCGACTCAAGATGGGTGATGTGTAACTATTTTGGTGGCATCACAACCTGTTCCTTTGTATATGAAGATTTTGTTAGTCGATTAAATTTACCCCAATAACGATTAGAAAATCCCTTGAACATAGAAGTTGCTAATAAGGAAGTAATACCTCTAGAATTTGTTTACTGAAATTGTTGTGCCAAAATTAGGGGACATAAACTGAGCGTAGACTTAATTCCTATAAGACTGGGAGAATTTGATATAATACTAGGAATGGATTGGTTATGTAACCACACTACGATAATTGATTGTTAGAAGAAATGTGTGAACCTTTAGACTCTAAACCGGTCTAAGTTAGTGTTTTATGGTGGCTTATCGCTTAGGCAATTGTGTTGTCTTACGATGATGCAGGCTAAAAAATTGTTGAGAAAATGATGTGTAGGTTATTTAGGCTATATCTTAGATACTCGAAAAAAAGAATTAGAAATGAAAGATATATCAGTAGTGAGAGATTTTCAGGACTTTTTTCCAGACGATCTGCCTGACCTTCTGCCAGACTGAGAAATTGAATTCGTGATAGATTTAGTACCGGGCACTGCACCGATTTCGAAATCTCTGTATCATATGGCGTTGATAGAAATGAAGGAATTGATGATACAACTACAAGAATTGCTAGATAAAGGATATATTCAGCTGAGTGTGTCTCCCAGGGGAGCACCAATGTTGTTTGTCAAGAAGAAGGATGGATCGATGAGGCTCTATATCGACTATAGAGAATTGAACAGAGTGACGATTAAGAATAGATATTTGTTACCAAGGATAGACAACCTTTTGGATCAATTAAAGGGAACGAAGTGTTTTTAAAAGGTAGATCTGCGAATGGGATATCATTAGTTGAAGGTATGGAAGGAAGACATACCAAAAATGGCATTTTGAACCCGTTGCAGACACTACTAATTTTTGGTGATGTCATTTGGTTTGACTAATGCTCCAGCAACATTCATGGACTTGATGAATTGAGTTTTCAATCTATATTTGGATAAGTTTATGGTGGTTTTCATTGACGACATTTTGATTTACTCGAAGACTAAGGAAGAGCACACCGAACACCTAAATATGGTATTAGAAGCATTAAGACAGGAAAAGATGTACGCAAAATTTTCGAAGTGTGTATTTTAGATAGAGAAGGTTTAATTTTTAAGATACGTGATAGACAAGGATGGAATTTCAGTAGAACCTGCAAAGGTAGAGGCAGTAAGTAATTGGGAGCATCCGAAGACGCCGACGGAGGTGAGAAGTTTCTTAGTGTTAGCCGGGTACTATTGAAGATTTATCCAAGATTTTTCTAAAATAGCAACCCCGTTGACCAATCTAATGATGAAGACATTGAAGTTTGTATGGACGAAAAAGTGTGAAGAGAGTTTCCAAGAATTAAAGAAGAGGTTGAACGAGGCGCCTGTGTTATCCTTACCAGATGATACGGGAAGCTTTGTGGTGTGCTAATTCAACATGGTAAAGTAATTGCGTACGCTTCACGACAGTTGAAAGATTACGAAAAGTGATACCCTACCCATGACTTGGAGTTAGCGGCGATAGTTTTTACGTTAAAAATCTGGAGACATTATTTGTATAGAGAGAAAATATGAGATATATACAGACCACACGAGTCTGAAATATATCTTCACACAAAAGGAGTTAAACCTGCGACAAAGGAGGTGGTTGGAAATGATCAAGGACTACGAATGCGAAATTCTTTATCACCCGGGAAAGGCAAATGTAGTAGCCGATGCATTGAGTGGGAAATGAAGGGAGAGTTTACTCAAATTGATAGCTCAAGAAGAACTAATAAGAGAGATGAAAAGATTGGAATTAGAAGTGAAAGAACCCAAAAAGTCCGAAGGAAAGTTATTTATAATAGAAGCTCATCCGATGTTATTGGATAGAGTAAAGGAATCGCAAGAGAAGGATGGAGAGTGTGAGAAGATAAAGAAAATGATATCAGAAAATGAAGAAGAAATGTTCAAAATGGATAAAGATGGTACATTAAGATTCGAAGGTCGAGTGTGGGTGTCGGTCGTAACTGAATTGAGAGAGGAAATTTTGCATGAGGCACACAACACGAAATATTATGTTCATCCAGGAAGCACGAAAATGTACCGGGATCTTTGACAGTACTTTTGGTGGCCCAATCTGAAATGAGAGGTTGCAGAGTGCGTTAGTAGATGTCTTACGTGTCAATGAGTTAAACTAGAGTACCAGAGGCCGAGTGGTCTACTTCAACCATTAGAAATACTAGAGTGAAAATGGGAGAATATTACGATGGACTTTATGGTGGGACTTCCAACTATATAGAAGGCATTTGATGTAATTTGGGTTATTGTGGATAGACTGACAAAGACAGCTCATTTTCTACCAATCAAGATCCGATTCAATTTAAATTAGTTGGCAAATTTGTATGTAAAGAAAATCGTTTCGCGACATAGAGTGCCGGTGTCAATTGTCTTCGATCGAGATTTGCGCTTCATGTCAACTTTTTGGAAGAGCTTACAAGAGAGAATGGGTACACAGTTGAGATTGATTATTGCTTATCACCCTCAAACCGATGGGCAGAGTGAACGAACCATACAAACTCTAGAAGACATGCTTAGAGTTTACGTGATGGATTTCAAAGGTAACTGGAACGATCACTTACCCTTAGTGGAAGGCATGCCACCGTATGAAGCCCTCTACGGAAGAAAGTGCGGAGCACCGTTGAGTTGGGATGAGGTCGGAGAACGATAACTTTTTTGGTCGAAATTAGTTCAATAAACGGCAGATGTGGTGACGACGATAAGGGTCAGATTAGTAGCCGCTCAAGATCGACAGAAGAAATACGTCGATTTACACCGTCAAAGCTAAGATTTCGAAGTCGGTAGTTTTGTGTTTCTGAAAGTATATCTCTGGAAAGGGAAGATAAGATTCGGCAAGAAAGAGAAATTGAGTCCAAGGTTCATAGAACCGTTCAAAGTATTGAAGCGAGTAGGCGAAGTGGCGTACAAGGTATATTTACCGCCTGAACTGGAGCACATCCACAATGTGTTTCATGTTTCCGTGTTACGAACATACAAGCTTGACTATAAGCACATGATATCCTATGAGCCCATTCAAGTAGAAAAGAATATGAAGTATGAAGAAATTCCTATCCGGATAATAGATAGGAAAAAGCAAACATTATGAAATAAAGTTATATCTTCTGTAAAAGTAGTTTGGCGAAACCACGACGTCGAGGAGGCTACGTGGGAATTAGAAGATAAGATGAGAATGGACTATCCTCATCTGTTTGTGTAACCTTGTACAAATTCTGAGGAAGGAACTTTTATAAGGGGGAGAATGTAATATCCGTGAATTTTATGAATAATATTAATAATTAAATTAATAAAGGTTTGAATATTTATTTGAATATAATTATATATTTTTGTGGCATGAGATGTGATAATTCAATTAAATTGAATTTAGTATATAATAATTGAGAAATATTGTGGAAATGATAATGAGCTTAATTTATTCTTATGTGATATGCCTAGTGTGGCATAATGACGGACTAAGTAATTGATTAATTTAAATTAATGAGAAAATAATTAAATAATGTGATGAACTAATTACCATTATTATTAATTATTTTTTATGTGCAATAACATGTATTGTGTGGCCATATAAATATTTAATACAATAAAGTTGCTTCATGTATAATATATAAGATGGGATGTTAAGGATAATATTATAATGTGAATATTATTCCGTGAGACGATATTATAATAATCTTAAGTTATGTAATTTTACTAAACCTGAATATATGAGCCTTGTGTGGCATAATGGTTCATGAAGGATAAATAAAATGTGTATTTTGATTTATGGAAGGAAATAAATACTTTTTATTAATTATTATTATGTTATGCGGGTGTAATTGAAATAATAGTTTTTATGGAAAATGATGGGTTGTTAGTACCCAACTAAATTATATTCGAGCCCAATTCAAATATTATTTGGACTAACCCAATGTATATGGATTATATATATTTGAATATGTACCTTAA
Organism: Panax ginseng; assembly: GCA_020205605.1. Classification (NCBI taxonomy): domain Eukaryota; kingdom Viridiplantae; phylum Streptophyta; class Magnoliopsida; order Apiales; family Araliaceae; genus Panax; species Panax ginseng. The sequence continues at coordinate 173,080,283 of CM035132.1, forward strand.
CTAAACTTAGGTAATAGCATTAAGTCATTTAAATTGCCATGTAAGCCTAAAAGGAAATTAACAAATAAGGCAGTAAACAAGCCTTGTCCCAAACTCAGTGTCCCATTTCATTATCAGCCGTGTAATAGGCCATTGACCTGCTCCTCTATTGCGTATAACTAGAGTGAATGAGATTGGTGATGACGGCTGGGGAGTGGCTGGAATAGGAGAGCAGTACAAAGCTTTTCACCAAATCCTCTCAACCCAATGGCTTCTCCTTTTCCCTATTGGATACTATCCTAGAGGCAAAACAAATGTTCGGGTAGGAAATTCTCTATAAATGGAGGTCTTCCTCTTCTCAGACAAGTTGCTAGAAATTTTCTGATAAGTTCTAGTTAGAGAGAGAGTGTGTTGTGAAATTGGAGAGTAATCAGATATTTGAGAAAAAAGTTAGTAATTTAGCTTCAAGAGGTAACATTATTGTTAAACATGTTCTTGATTTTAAGATTTTTAAATTCTTAGAATTTACACGAATTTCTTGTTAATTAGTTTGGTAATTAATATCATAATGTTATCTGAGTTTCATGTTTGAAATGGAATCTATGTGGTTGTTCAGACTAGGCTAAATTGAAAGGGTATATGTTTGGTTTTTGAGTTCTGCAGAGCGAGTCATATCAGGTTCAGTCTTAGAAAGTGGCACCAATGGCACTTCACTTCTAAGACAAAACCAAGCGACGACGCCGTTTGCGATCTTGAAATCCAATTTTTGTTACTTTCTGTTATGTTGAGCTTGTTAGTTTAACTTGATTATGGATATAATTGACACTAACACACGGATAGAGGTGGCTTTATTTATAGTAAATCACTTTAGCTTGGTTTATAATGACTTTGAAGACAAACCTTAAAGTTTTGGAAAACAAATCTTGATGAATCTTGTGTCCTTTAAATTCTAATCTTTTTAACACATGTACATGGCTTGAGTATGTGTACAAATGAGTATGAGATGTGGTTTTAAGTTGCCTTACATATAATAGGTTACATAGCTTGGTTTAATATGTGTTTTTAAAGAAAACTTAAAGTTTTGGAAACTAATTTTAAGGAGCATGGTGTGAATTACATCCTGAACTTATGTGCAAGCATAATAGGACTCTTTTAGCCTTGTTCTTTAGCATCATTATGAGGTATAATGAGTAATAGGATTAGTATTTTGCGTAATGAACTCTCTTAGCCTTGTTGAATGGAAAATTTCTGAATAAAACTACATGATTTGAAAGTAATCTTGAAATGAGCACAAGGAACATAAAACCTAGTCCAAGATCTCTTAATATGTGTATATGATGTATACTAGTATCCCTGCATGCTAAGAATGAATCTGTGTAAGTGAAAACTCAGCTCTAGATTGATCAGGGAGCAGCGCGGCCGCGCCACTTCCAAGTTAAAATGTAGCGCGACCTCGCTATATACCAGAACTGTCTGACTATTTTATTTGTAAACTGAACCTTGTAGAATGTGTACATTAATGTCTTAAGTTGTAATACATGATTAGAATGATATCTTAAGTGTTCAAACATGTAATGGTGATATAGAATCAAGAATGTAAAAGTTTTTATAAGTTTTCTAAGTAAAGCTTCCATGCAAAAGTAAAAAAACGTTGATGTGGTAACCATATGGTCTGATTGTGTAACTATGATGAGACTGAAAATATATGTTTAGCATATATAATTGTACTTGTGTATAATAGGTTTGTAGGATTGTTGGTTTACATATTGAACTTGTATGACTAATGTGTATATATATATATATATATATATATATATATATATAAAATAGGATAATATAAGACTTTGCAGTGACGTTAAGTTGTAGATTTGTAATCTACGCGAGAGGCAAGTTCACTGACTTACACAACTTTGGATATTGTGCAAGTTTAAATTGTTTTTATATCAACTACATATTTGGGCAAATACATATATTGATTGTATAATCGTTTTAGTGAATAACTCTTACATTAGCAAAATTCTTGGAAGTTATTATTCATGCTCTTGAATTGAAATCACAATTATATTCTTGAAATCATGTTTTATACCTTGGGCTTGCGAATCGTTCTAAAGTGTATTGAGAAAAGGTGTAAGACCCCAACTTTTATGAATAAAGATTAATTTCTCTCGAATTATATTTTTGGATATTATGGTGTGGATATTATTTAATGTTATAGTTGTGGGTAATATTTACAAATTTTTCAAAGTACGCAAGTTGTTATACAATATTCGTTTTGCCGAGAAATAATCTTTTTGTCGGGAAATATTCATACGACGGCATAATCATTGGTGGACCCCACAACAGAAGTACGGTCGTAGTTAAAAAACGACAAAAATATTTTATGAAAATAACGGCGGAGGTTTTACCGTTAATACTGTTGAACTACCCGGTAGTAAAAGTACAATAATACGCGTGGTTGCATAGTAGCACACGGTATTGATTATTGATGCTTACGTGAGAAGTCACTCAGTTATACTCAATTATTGCTACAATGATTGCTGCATCATATCTCTCATATTATTGATTCAGAGTATTGTCACAATTATCATCTCGCAATATTTTATATATTATTAAATCAATAATTGAGACAAAAAAGTTATTCATATTATTAAATTGCAATATTTATAATGTCTAGAAGTTATGTCAAGGAGAGGTTTGGTCACCTAATTGCGCGCCAATAGGGAGAAATCCTTATTGGAAAGCCCCCTCTTTCTTGGGAACGACATGGTTGTTAAATATTGTGAATTATAATATTAATGATGAATAAGTTCGTGTTGATTAAAGATGAATTTGATAGTTCCATTGTGTTGGGATTATTTTTGTTAGTAGAAATCGACATTTATTTCGATAATAATTAATGTCTGGAGATTATATTATTCAATTGGGTATTCAGGGCATTTTTCGTGTCGGAGTACTATTCACGAGTTACTATTTATGAGTTACTATTCACTAATTACTATTGAGTCACATTATTCACTTACTATTAGGGGAGTTGGTGCAAGATTGATGATACTTGCATGACTAAGTTAAAGATGGAGGTATAGATGGAGGTACTATATTGTAATTAATTTTTCACATGTTTAGAACTATTGAGTCACATGATTTACTATTGAGTCACATGATTTTACTATTGATTCACATGATTTACTATTAGGGGAGTTGGTGCAAGTTTGATAATACTTGGATGACTGAATTAAAAATGAAAGAAAAGTTGGAGGTATTGTACTGTAATATTTCGAGCCCCAAAACGTGCAATTATCGAAACTATATTTTTCTATAAATAGAAGCTCATTCTTCCTTCATTTCTCACCAATTCACTAAAGCTTTAGAATTATTATTATAGAGAGAAAGAAGAAGAGAAGTCTGCTACATTTCTATTCCAGTATCCAGCTTCATTCTAAGGTAAGGGGTATTATTCTTTCGTATTCTTGAAGAGAATTACTTTCTTTCAATACTCGTAAGAGTTGTTATTCTATTCTTCTTTATTATGTTGGAATAACCTGTTTATGCGAAGTACCGCATACATGGTGAAATTCTTTTGTTATTCCATTCTTTATTATTACGTTAGAATAACCTGTTTATGCGAAGTACCGCATACATGGTGAAATTCTTCTATTATTCCATTCTTTATTATTCTGTTGGAATATCCTGTCAGTGCAAATTTCGCCGGACCTGGTTCCATTATTTATTATTCCGCATTTATTATTCTGTCGAAATATCATATCTATGTGTTTTACGCCGGACCTGGTTCCATTATTTATTATTTCGCATTTATTATTCCGCTTGGAATATCACATGCATGCGTTCGCCTGGGACTGATTCCATTATTTATTATTACATTGGGAATAACTCCGTCATGCGATCTATCGCATTTATGGTGAATCCTTATGTTATTCCATTCTTTATTATTCTGTTGGAATAACCTGTCTATGTGGATTACCACATGCATGGTGAATGATCCTTTGTATTCATTCCTTATTAAATTGTGAAAATGATCTGTATACGTGGATTACCACATGGCGGGTGAAAATCCATTTGTAGTTTCATATATTCTTTATTATACTTAGTTGGTTAAAGTTTTTACTTCTATACTCCATGAAATTAGTGGAATATCCTTGATATTTGCGCTTCATCTAGTATCTTTTCATGGAAATATTCTTTTGAGCATTCTTAAATTTTACTCTACAAAGAAGTATCATGTTGAAAATTTGGACGTTATTAGTTCTTGGATAAATTAATTCTGGAACTTGTTTTATTGAATTATTATGTCATTGTCATCATCATAATGCTTATATTGTAATGAAAGTCATCTTTGGCTTACATGCATAGATGGACTTATTATGATTATGACCAGGGATCATTCGGTATATATCATGACACTGTAATGTTATAAATGATATGGTAAAAGTCCTCGAGAGCTTTGTAATGCATTGATGGGCGGCTTTTGGTATGATTATGACCGTGGATTATTCGGTATAGTCATGGCCAGTTGATGATTTAATGAATATCCTTGGCTTGTAGTACATGGATGATTAGAAGATGTGGTTTATTTATTAAGCTAAGTCTCAGCGATAAAAGTTGATGAAAACATTTTTAAATCATAGAAGATAGTAGGTTTTATTCTCTACTTGACTCTTCTAATGGATTGCTTATTTCATTATTGAGCTAAACTTGATGTCTATTGTATTTTATCAGTTTAACATTGTTGAAGACTATTGATAATTTATTATGCATTATCTTAGTCATAATATTTCTTACTGGGCTAGTTGAGCTCACCCTTTCTTTCAACGTTCTCTTAAGGAAATGAGAATATAGTCGGGACGAGTCGGGGAAAGGAGTGACGGTTCAGAAGATAGCATTAGTAGTCCTCACTATTCTGATAAATAGTGTGACAATAAATGTAATGAGGACTCCTTTGAGTGTGGATATTGTCTAGATGACAATATTCCTATTAAAACTCTCAGTTTATGTATTGTCGTATATTACACGACGGTTGTATAATTAAATTTGTATTTGTATTTTGTACCATGTATTTGGCGACTCAAGATGGGTGATGTATACCTATTTTTGGGGCGTCACAGTTGGTATCAAAGCTTAGGGATATGATCCCCGGCTGAGATGTGAGACAAGAACTAGGAGGGGAGAGACGGGGAATTCATTCGCTAATTGACCTACCTAAGTTTATTTGGTATTTAATTGGTCGGTCAGAGTATAGAGATAATATGTGATATGTTAATTAACCCTTATTTTGTGGCAGTATTTGAAAATGGCATCCGAAAATGTTGAGATAAGCAATGAAGCACATGAGACCGTTGAGTCACCAACGATCAATGCCCAGGGTAATGTGCTACAGGAAGACAATAATCCTCATGAAAACAATAACACCGATGAAATGGTGAACGATGGGATGTTCAGAGGCTTTATGCAATTCATGCAACATCAGGCGAGAGCGGCTCCTGTCCAAAATGCAGGTGGAAACACTGACAACTCTCGGACGGTCACCGCTAAGCAGTTCAAGGAGCTGAGACCACCGGAGTTTTTTGGAGAGCCAAAACAACTTAAGGCGGAGACATGGATAAAGCAGATTAACAAGATATTTGATGTCTTGGGATGCTCCGAGGAACAAAAGGTTCCTTCATACACCTTCATGTTGCGTCGCGAGGCGACATTCTTGGTGGGAATCAGAAGCGTACTCAACTTGCCGCACTAAAGATGTCTTGGGAGAAGTTCCAAGAATTGTTCAAGGACAAGTACTTTCCTGAAAGTATTTGTCACATGAAGGAGGTGGAGTTCATCAAGCTTGAGCAAAACAATATGACCGTGGCGCAGTACGAAGCTAAGTTTGCCTAGTTGTTGAAGATTCTTGAAGATTAGAACCGATGACATTCCAAAGACGGCTTTCAGAACTCGGTACGGGCATTATGAATTCCTAGTCATGTCTTTTGGATTGACTAATGCTCATGCTGCCTTCATGGATATGATGAACCGAGTATTCAAGAAATATTTGGATCACTTTGTGGTCGTATTTATTGATGACATTCTCATATATTCCAAAAGCCATGAAGATCATGAGCAACACTTGAGGTTGATACTCCAAAAGCTTCGTGAAAACAAGCTTTATGCCAAGTTGAAGAAATCACGAGTTACGGCTTGAGAAGTAGCATTCCTTGGGCACGTAGTATCAAGTCATGGAATATCTGTTGACCCCAAAGAAAGATTGAAGCAATTTAAAGCTGGGAGCAACCTAAATCAGTGACCGAAGTACATAGCTTTCTCGGTTTAGCTGGTTATTATCGGAGATTCATGAAAGGATTTTCTCGAATCGCTACTCCATTAACTCAAATTGACTTTAAAGATACAAAGTTTGGTTGGGCGAAGAATATGAGAAGAGTTTTCAAGAACTCAAGAGAAGACTCATTTCAAAGACTTTTGTTAACAATACCATCCTGCCTCGGAGGATTTGTCATCTCATGTGATACTTGGAAAAGGGTTAGGATGTGTTCTCATGCAACATGGGAAAGTCATAGCCTATGCCTCTCGGCAACTCAAAGAATATGAGAGGAATTATCCTACTCATGATCTAGAGTTGGTAGCTGTTGTCTTCGCACTTAAAATTTGGAGGAAGTACGTGTATGGGGAGAAAGTGGTGATCTTTACGGATCATAAAAGCTTCAAACACTTCTTCACTCAAAAGGAACTCAACATGCGACAACGACGTTGGCTTGAACTGTTGAAAGATTATGATCATACCATCCAATACCACCCTGGAAAAGCGAACATGGTAGCTGACACATTGAGTAGAAGATCATATATGGGTACGAGTGCAATATTGTCAATGCAAAGGCCCATTTTGTATGACTTACAAAGGATGGAGATAGATTTAAAGACTCTTGGGACCCATGTGATGATGACAAATATACGAGTAGAACCGATTTTAATTGATAAAGTTAAAGTTGCTCAAGCTACAGACCTGGAGCTGATGCGTATGAGGAAGAAAGTTCAAGAAGGTGCTATGCCGGAAGTAAGAATCGATGAAGAAGGAATACTTCGAGTCAACTCCAGACTTTGTGTTACTAACGACCCTGATTTAAAGTATAAAATCATGATGGAGGCGCCCAACACACCGTTTGTAATCCATCCTGGGAGTACCAAAATGTATCATGATCTTCGTCATACATTTTAGTGGAGCAATATGAAGAGAGAGATAGCACTATTTATCTCAAGGTGTCTAACTTGTCAACGAGTCAAGGCGGAGCATCAAGTGCCAAAAGGTCCATTGCAACCACTGGGAGCACATTACCATGGATTTCGTTACTGGTCTTCCCAAGGTTTCTCAAGGCATAGATGCAATTTGGATCATTGTTGATAAATTGACCAAGTCTGCTCACTTCTTACCAATACGAGAAACTTATACACTTAAACGTTTTGCTCGTATGTACATAAACGAGATTGTAAAACTGCATGGTATTCCAGTATCCATAGTTTTTTATCGAGACCCAAGATTCACTTCAAGATTTTGGGTTACTTTGCAAAATGCTATGGGCACGGATTTACGATTTAGTTCGGCATATCATCCTAAGACGGACAGACAATCAGAGAGGACTATTCAAACTCTTGAAGATTTATTAAGACTTTGTGTACTTGACTTCAAGGGAAGTTGGGACAAGTTCTTACCGTTGGTGGAGTTTTTCTACAACAACAGCTATCAATCAAGTATTGGCATGGCTCCATTCGAAGCGTTGTGTGGAAGAAAGTGTCGTTCTCTAGTATGCTGGGGTGAGGTGGGTGAAGCAACGTTGTTAGGACCGAAGTTAGTACGTATGACTACAGAAAAGATTCAAACGATCCGACAACGTATAAAAACCTCACAAGATCAACAAAAGAGTTATGCTGATCTTCATCGAAAGGACGTGGAATTCGATATTGGAGATCATGTGTTGTTACGTGTTCCTCCATGGAAAGGAGTTACAAGATTTGAAAAGAGAGGAAAGCTCAATTCTTGATTCATTTGCCAATTTTTAATCCTCGATCGAGTAAAAACTGTGGCCTATAGACTTGCTTTACCGCCAAGTATGTCTCGTGTTCTTAACGTTTTCATAAATCCATGTTACGTAAATATGTGAAAGACCCGAACCACATTATTGAGTTAGAACCGGACGAAATAGCGAAAGATTTAACGTATGAAGAGATTCATGTTCAAATCTTGGATAAGAAGGAACATATTCTATGCTCCAAGGTTATACCTCAAGTCAAGGTTTTGTGGAGAAACCACGATGTTGAGGAAATGACCTGAGAATTAGAATCTGAAATAAAATCAAGGTATCCTTACCTCTTCGACATACCAGGTATGTACCCTAATTTCAAGGGCGAAATTTCATAAGAATGGGAGGTTGTAAGACCCCAACTTTTATGAATAAAGATGAATTTTCAATAAATATCATTTTTGAATATTGTTGAGTAAATTTGATATAATGTTATAGTTGTGGGTAATATTTAGAAATTTTGAAAAGTATGCAAGTTGTTATATAATATTCGATTGGTGGGGAATATTCGCTTTTAACGGGGAATATTAAATGCGACGACACAATCATTAGTGGACCCCACAAATGTAATTATTGTCGGATTGAGAAAATGAAAAAATATTTTTATGAAAATAACGGTGAAAGTTTTACCATTAACTGTTGAAACACAGCGGTGTTAAAAAAATAAGATGTCTGGCGTGGTTGCATAGTAGCACACGGTATTGATTATTGATGCTTACGTGAGAAGTCACCCGGTTTTGTTCAATTATTATTACAATGGTTGTTGTATAGTATCTCACGTTATTTGATTCAATTATTGTCGATATTTTATATATTATTAAATCAATAATTGAGATAACAAAGTTATTAATATTATTATTTGCAATATTAACGATGTCTAGAAGTTCTGTTAATGAGAGGTTTCGTCACCTAATTGCGCGCCAATAGAGAGAAATCCTTATTGGAAAGCCCCCTCGATTAATATTGTAAATTATAATAATGATGATAAATGTTGTTAAATATATTGACGTGTCTTTTTATTAGACAATAATTAGAATATAATATATTTTATTATGCATAGTATTTGCATAGTACTGCGTAGTGTTTGCATAGTAAAATCTTTTTATATAAAATAGAATACTTTTATAAAGTTAATTATTTTATTAGATTTTAAATAAAATATATAAATATATATATATATATATATATATATATATATTATATTTTATTAAGATAGTATCCTTTCTATTTTCCTATAAATAAGATGCTTAGTTAGAATTGAAATCACACCGTAAATTGGAGAATTCTCTTTATAATCTTGGCGTATTTCTTTAGAGTTTAAGAAAGCTTTGAGCGTAGTGCAAGTTTTCTTCAAGTATATCCCCGCCTCTATCCGGTTTGAGTACTCTTTCTTTATAAGGTAAGGGGTATTATTTCTTTTCGATTCATGAAGAGAATTTACATTATTCCATTCTTTATTATTACGTTGGAATAACTTTGTATACGTCGCAAGTAATCGCATACATACATGGTGAAATTCTTACATTATTCCATTTCTTATTATTACATTGGAATAACTTTGTATGCCTGATCGCATACATGGTGAAATTCTTACATTATTCCATTCTTTGTTATTATGTTGGAATATCACATGCATGCGTATTACATGCATGACACAGTTCCATTATTTATTACTTTGTTGGAATAACCTGTCTGTGTGGTCTATCACATGCCTGGTGAAGTCTTTTGTTATTCCATTCTCTATTATTACATTGAATATCATATCATATCTGCGTGCGTTTACACATGACCTAGTTCCATTATTTATTATTACATTTGGAATATCCTATCTACATGCGTTCGCATGACTGGATTCCATTATTTATTGTTCATTGGAATAACTTGCATGCGGCCTTATCGCATGCATGATGAATTCTTCAGTTATTCCATTCTTTATTATTATGTTGGAATAACCTATCTATGTGGATTACCACATGCATGGTGAATGACCCTTTGTATTCATTTCTTATTAAATTGTGGAAATGATCTGTCTACGTGGATTACCGCATGGCGGGTGAAAATCCATTGCAGTTTCATATATTCTATGATACTCATTTGGTAAAAATTTTGGCTTCTATACTCCATGAAATTAGTGGAATATCCTTGATATTTGAGATTCATCCAGTATCTTTTCATGGAAATATTCTTCTGAGTATTCTTGAATGTTACTCCATAAAGCAGTATCATGTTGACAATTTGGACATTATTGAGTTCAGGATAAATTAACTTATAAATCTTTAAAATTTATTCTTGAACTTGTTTTATTGAATTATTATGTCATTGTTATCATCCTCATGCTTATATTGTGATGAAAGTCATCTTTGGCTTACGTGCATAGATGGACTTGGTATGATTATGACCAGGGATTATTCGGTATAATCATGACGTGTAATGTTATAAATGATGTGGTAAAAGTCCTCAGTGACCTGTAGTTTATTGACGGACAGTTTTTGGTATGATTATGACCAGGGATTATTCGGTATAGTCATGACCATTGATAATTTCATGAATATCCTTGGCCCGTAATGCAGGGATGACTCGATGATGTGGTTTATTTATTAAGCTGAGTCTCAGCGATAAAAATTGATGAAAACATTTTAAATCATAGAAGATAGTAGATATCATGCTCTACTTGACTCTTCTAATGGATTGCTTATTCCGCTGCAATTAAACTTGATTTCTATTATATTTTATCAGTTTAACATTGTTGAAGACTAATGATAATTTATTCTGCATTATCTTAGTCATAATATTTCTTACTGGGCTAGTTGAGCTCACCCCTTTCTTTCACTGTTCTCTTCGGGAAATGAGAACGTAGCTGGGACTAGTCGGGGAACGGAGTGACGGTCCAGATGATAGTATTAGTAGTCCTCACTATTCTATTTAATAGTGTGACAATAAATGTATTGAGGACTCCTTTGAGTGTGGATATTATCTAGATAACAATATTCTTATTAAAACTCTCAATTTATGTTTTGTCGTATTTTACACGACTGTTGTATAATTAGTTTGTATTTGTATTCAGTACCTTGTATCTGACGACCCAAGATGGGTGATGTGTACCTATTTTAGGGGCGTCCAACTGAAGTACGAAGTTTTCTTGGTTTAGCAGGGTACTACCGACGTTTTAAAAAAGATTTTTCAAAAATAACAACCCCGCTAACCAATTTAACTCGAAAAACGGTGAAGTATGTGTGAACAGACAAATGTGAAGAGAATTTTTAGGAGTTAAAGAAATTATTAAGAAGTGCGGCAGTTTTATCTTTACCAGATGATACTGGGGGTCTCATGGTGTATAGTGATGCTTCATATATTGTATTAGGGTGTGTGTTGATGCAACATGGGAAGGTGATCGCATATGCTTCGCGATAACTCAAGGATTATGATAAAAGGTATCCTACTCACGATCTGAAATTAGCCGCGGTGGTTTTTACTTTGAAGATTTAGCGACATTATTTGTATGGAGAAAAGTGTGAAATATACACAGATCATAAAAGTCTGAAGTATATTTTTACACAGAAGGAGTTAAATATAAGGCAGAGAAGATGGCTAGAATTAATAAAAGATTTTGACTGCAAAATCCTATATCATCCCGGTAAAGCCAACATGGTTGCAGATGCATTGAGCAGAAAGAATCAAGAAAAGTTGAATGTCATAACAAACAACGAGGTACTGATAAAAGAATTTGAAAGGCTCGAGATTGAAGCAAGAGTTCCAGTTGTAGACACTCAAAATTTTCTGCGCTCCTATTACTAACATTGCAGGAGGGTAGATTCGTCTTTTGGAGATAACCCTGAAAGACAGCTTACATTCATTTGGATACTACGGAAGTTCACTCCAACCCGAACACAAACCAGAACATCATCTCAAACCCTAACACACACCGAATGTCATTTCAATCTCGGAGATAACCCGAGATATGGAGATCAAAAGACCAACAACAACACCAAGAAGGACGATTACTGTCTTGGCGATAACATGCGACGCTCAATTCCAATCCCGAGAAACAACATCGAGGAGTAACCCCCATCCTTGGTGATAACCCCAAGAGATGTCATTGCGATTCTGGCGATAACCCAAAATGCTTGTTTCAAACATATGCAATCGGCTTCAACCACGTACATCTGTCAAGGCACACACACCTCGCACCCGGAGATAACAACAACGACGGGAATATCCATAGATGACAAAGGAGACATACAAACAAGCGGCGGTCAATCTCGGATGTAACCACGAAAGCAACGTCTGCTTTCCGCTTAAGCCGTGATAACCCCTTGAGAGGAGTCACAACGTCATCTTACCATCTCAACAAGATGATATCGTGGCATACCAACAAGTAGTCCAATCTCAGCTGTAACCCTGAGCAACGTCTACTTTCAACTCAAATCGGCGATAACCCCGGCGAGGAGTCAAACGTCATCTTGTTCCTTCGACAATGGCACGTCGTCTCAACACTTTATACATACATACATACATACATCCAACAATGTTCCACAAGAACTGAGGATTGACAATCCCGAGTGACTATTACGTGTGACAGTACTTTGGATAGAATTTGAAGCTTGAAGACCATGGGCATATACCCCTCTTCCTGACTTCGTACAACCTCTAATCCATGTCATTGCGTAACTCTCGACACAAGCGATCCGAAGAAGGTCAGATATACCTCGTTCGGATGCTCGGATTGAAGTTCTGCAAGTTCAAGCGGACATTACAGTGCATAAATGCACGTACTACGAGACGACGGGACCCGCGAGGCTCGGATGCATCACGACCAGCCGTAGGTACAACTGCGGCTGCCGCAGGTGTACCTGCGGCCATCCGTCTATATATACAAGCCTTGGGGTCAGCCATTTGAGAAGCAGAGGGAGGGAAAAAGACGAGGAAGCCCTGTCCATTTTACTTTGCATACACATCTTTTGAGTGTTTCCACACTTCTAAACACTAGTTAGCTCACATATAGCTATCTTTTATCCGGCGGGAGCTGAGTGTTTATCCATTTAAAGTCAATAGAAGTCTACTTTGGCAGCCGTATTCACTGTAAGCCTTCTTATATTCTATAAAGCCTTCTTCTCATATTAGCACACCTTTGTATGTACACGTTGAGAGTCGTGTAAGTGTGTTTGCCTTTTACTTTCGGTCCATGGTTTTCATTTACATGCGTATATATATACTTATATATATATGTATATATTTCATATATGGACTAACATTATCGAGTTATGCCTCGATTGAGCCTGAACTTGATGCGGGCGTTTAATTGCTTATATATATATATATATATATAAACTATGGTCGACTACATCGATGAGCACAGATTTTATATCCGGTGCATTTAATTGCTTTTATATATATATATATATATATATTTATATATATAATTGTTGTCAGACATATCTGATGAGCTTGAATTTTATATCTGGTGCGTTTAATCGCTTTAATATATATATACATATATATAATTGTTGTCGGACATATTCGATGAGCCTGGATTCATATCTAGTGCGTTTACTGCTTTTATATATATATATATATATATATTTGTACATATATATATTTACATTTACATCGAGCTGGAGTTTACTTATTGGCCTTTTACATTTTATTTACATTCCGTCTCACTGGAGTTTACTTAAGTGGCGATTGATCACTTTTACAACTTTATTTATATTTTGTCCCTTTAGAGTTTACTTAAGTGGCGGTTGATCATGTTTATATATATATATATATATATATATATATATATATTCTGACTTTTATATATATATAACTGCTATTGCTTTCCATACAAATTGCGATATCATGTGAGCCTAGGAATCATGTGATCACAGAGTTCGATTTCTTCAATCTAGATTCGATTCCCATGATGGACATTTTTCAAATTGTGGCGACACTGTACATTATTTTAAAGTGTCTCAATTTCCTTGGATGGTCATCATGCCCATGAGGAGTTCGACATCTGCTTGATATTATTTTCTCGAGAATGCTTCGCATCTCGAAAATAAAAGCAAACAAGCCGATCATTTAATAATAAAATGGAAGTATGAAAAGGTCTCAATTCCTATTGAGCACAGGGTTTGAAAAACCTCTTTTATAAAACGTCATTGCTATATCTTGATTAAAACTGAATTTTTCTATAAAATTCAAACCTTGTGTATATAGGTATGAACGAGGCCTCACACTACTTTCAAATAATTACACATTGATCCACACACACACATACACATTCATATAACAATTTCTTTGAAAAGTGGCGGTCACCGTGGTAACACTTGGATGTCGAAGTGCCTAACACCTTCCTCCGCATAATCAAGCCCCGAACCCAAAATGAATCTCGATTTCACAGACCTGCCTAGCGATGTCAAAACACTAGGTCGATGTGCAAACCTTTTTCCGATTTCGTTGGTGCAACCAGATTAAATACACCAATGGCGACTCTTAAAGTCAAATCGTTCGACATTATACATGTCGGACCTTTTTCACTTATTTTTTCAAACAAATCTCACATTAACATGAGAACACCAAAGAACAAGTAACGAAAAGGGACACTCAAAAAATCCCGACGTCGACAGGTGGAGACTCTGTTGGGGACTCCAGTAAGAAGGCTTAAGCCGCTATTTTAAGCTTTTCAAAATTGTTATATGCTTTTGTGTGAATGTTGCATTTACATTTATGATGAATGTGTACGAATGCATCTTAATTACTGCACTGCTAAATATCTATCTGTGATATTAGTGCTTCGCACATGTCATCATTTTGCATAAATGGTGAGACACGTTGTATGTGAATGTATGTTGTGTGGTCCCTCCACCAGGACGTTATCATGTCGGTGTTTGATTACTGGACTCGTGGGAAGAATGATTCCCGGGGCTCGGAAAGGCACCACTCAGATTATTTCCAGGTGAGCAATAGGATTAACTTCCCGTCAAGTAGATTGCGATGATCCGGAACCTTCATCATGCCAAAAAATCCATGAGAGTAACCCTAAGATAGGTCAGCCTCTGATAAACCAAACGCGAAGGGAAGTCTCTTCATACTTTCCATTTTAAATTACCTATAAAAATATTTACTTGTAATTCTATTCCATGTTCATTCATATGTAATGGAAAATAGGAAGAATATTTATGTATGCATGACATGTTATCAATTAACAACCGGTTTTGTAGGACAAAATTCCTAAACGGACATGTTATGATAACATTTACATTACCCTAAGACTAAACTACGTAAGTCTTTTGTAGGGAAGCAATTGGGCACATTACCGCTTCAAAGTCCAAAAAGGCCATGAGCTTCGACCAATCATGTCTTCTTCCACCCGATCTATCTTGTCTCCAGAAGAATTTGACGGATTGAGTAAACAAATCACAGACTTGGATGTTCTACTAAAAGAATTACACCAGTCTACTCAGGGTACGAAAGTACCTACACATACAGAATCCTCTACACAAGGAGGAGTTCAAGGTCTGGAAAAAACAATTCCAGAACATCAGTTGGATACAACCAACAAAGATCCTGAAAACACCTATCTCAAAGGAGATCCATACACCAGTGATATCAGGAAGGAGGTCCTCAAAATGGAGGAAACCATCCGCGTTCTCAAAGGGATTGGAACCCATGGCAGTGTTTCATATACAGACCTTTGCATATTTACTGGTGTTCAATTGTTAGAGTTTATGCCCTAGAGGCCAATTATTTGATATAATTGCTTAACGTTTTGATATTATATTTGATTGAATAAATATATGATTTTATTATGGTTTTATTTACTGCGTAATATAATTGTTAACATAATAAAATTTCTTAGAATAGTGATACAAATTATATAGTTTCAAGTATGTGACTTGAACATGAGATTATATATTACCATTAGTATCAGTGTTCTTAAATGTCCCTGATCGAGTATCATTGTTGATGGGACAACAATGATGCATGGAGACTAAGATGTGGATTGATTGATGACCAAATCTCATTGGTCATAAATATATGAGATATTAAGTCAATGCATAGGTACATGTAGAGAAGAACGATGTCTTTGATGGACCCACCATGAGAATTCTATATGGAGCATTATGCGAAAGTGTCGTTAGCAATTCTCATAGTGACAATGATGTAATGGTCCTCCAAGCACAAATCGCTATATTACTACACGAGAATTTATGTACTTTGATATCATCAAATGTCACCTTTAATAGGGTGGACTATAAAGGTGATTATTGGGTTCATCATTAATCGTGTGAGAAATATGAGTGATCTAGATGAAATTTAACCATCCTATATATTATGGGTGATATCCATAGGCCTCTTGATTGAGTAGGACTATGAAATGCATAGCCATGCTCAAATAGTGATTTGTTTCATATAGTCTACTCATTGATCAGAAAACTTCGAGATTAAATTATGAAGAGTATGACACATTCCATGACTCGAGTTTAATCTAGGATATTAAGGTTAAAAGGATTAAATTACATTGAAACATTGGTCACGAAAAAGGTTGCATCGAATCATCGATCTTATTATTACTTGGGTAGCGATGATGCATTACTAGATGCTCTTTCAACGCTTATAATTTTATAATATGATTTTAAAATTATTGCCAACGTAATAATAACCTATAAGGTCACACATAGAAACGTTATTTAAAAAGAGAATTAATTTAAATTTTAAGGATTTAAATATATTAATATGATTAATAGTATTTAAATCACGAATTTAAATTAAAAGGATAATTGTATATATGTATATTAATTAAGTAAGACTTAATTAAGAGATATATATATATATAAATCAATTTTATAAAATTAGGTTTTGATTTGATTAATTCCTTTTAACTACTATATATATGATATATAGCGACTACTTAGGGTAAGATATCATAATTGAAAAACCTAGCCGCTCTCTTAGAGAGAGACTAGAGAAAAACAGTTTGAAAAATCCATTCCTTTTGGTGGCTAGTCTGCAAGTCCTTCTTATTGCGAGAATCGTTCGACGGTTAGCTGCGGCGTTCGATGTGTGATATCAGTAGAGGCGCAATCGGTTTGTATTGCGTTGGAGATTCGAGGCGCGATCGGTTTGATTCTTGTTTTTTTTTGTTATATACGGTATAATCTCTAAACCTCTGAATTAATTGATTTTCGCATGGATCCTGTTTTAGGGTTTGGAAATTGCTTTAAAATTTTAATTTCATTTGTCGTTTACGTGTTGAAGCCCAACAATGGTATCGAGCTACTTGCGAAAAAGATTAATTCAGATTACGTGTTTTAATTGTATTCGATATATATGATATATGATGATGCATGTTTACCGATATAAAATTGAATATATGATATTCCGTTGAATGTGTATTACGGTAATATATATGATAATACCGTTAATAATCGTATCTTTAATTGGTGGAATAACAATATAACTATTCTAATCGGATTAGAAGCATGAAGAATCGTTTTAATATGATTAATCGAAAGCTGAAATATATGATAAATTCTAGGTGTCTTGTTATTCGTATTAATATGATTAAATCGAAATCGGACATATATGATTTGTTATTATGGGTGTTTTGGTGGATTAAAATGTATGATTAAAAAACTGTCTCCCCACCGAGAGGGAGACCCATGACCCCCTGTCAGATGGCGCCACGATGGTCGTATCCCTATATTTTATATATAGTTTTCTTTAATTATATATAAATTGTTATGTGCTTATTGTGATATGCATGGTGCCTGATTATGGCCTTTTAACCCATAGGTTAGTGGTTTTTGGTTTTGAAATACGGCTTGCATGTCGTGCCTTTCTATAAATTCTAATGTAATATTCTCTTCTCATCTAAATCCCCTCGAATGTAACTCGAGGTTTCTTTATGTCATGTAATAATCTGTAATTGATGAAGATGTCAAGATGGAGAACACAATGGAAAGATGATGATGGAGAGGAGGCGCATGCTAGAGGAAGATCCAAGGAAGTTATTTATTTTAAGATCTTTTACCACCTTAGATTGACCTTCAATCTTTCATTAGCTTGAAAAGATTGATAGTGGATTGGGCCATAACTGTGACACATTTAATTTTGCACTTTATTTATGCTTGTATGTGATATGATATGATTAATAATGTGCATGCTTAACAAGATTAAAATTGGTGAGATCTAAATTAATAAAATCTCTCATTAAATTATTAAGTCTAAATCAAATGCCTTCCAATGAATAACACTCATCAAGACCTTGATCAATAGATGTAGGTTTGTCAAAGCAAAGTACCCTATTTATCTAGGTAAGATGCGATAGGATAATTATGATATCCAAACTATTAAAATCATTGGGCTGACTTAACTAAGTTATCTCAATAGGATTGTGGACTTAGAGGAATAGAGTTTGGTTGGTACCATTAGATGGACTAGAAACAAATGTTGTTTACCAAACTATCCGAGAGTTATATATGATATAATTGACAAAGGGTTGTCTACCTAAATAATTATGTTTTGAGAGAATAGCCAAAGCTAACTTAAGGCATAATGAAATATGGATCTTGGCTCACTAGAAAGATTTAATAGAAAATGCTTTCCTAATTAATGGTGAGGGCTATTAATTTGAATAAAATAGTGGGAGGTATATTTTGAATGTACTATTATCAATTATAAAATATCAACTCAGTAATTTGACTTATTATTGTTGCACTTATAAATTGTAGATATCAAATGGCAAACAACAACAACACAAATAGTCTTTCATTACGATCGGTCCTTGAAAAGGACAAGCTAAGTGGAATTAATTTCCTTGGTAGCATAGAACTTGAGGATTGTCCTCAAACAAGAGCGTAAGCTATATGTCCTTGATGGGCCCATTCTGCGCAAAGACCAAATCATCGCACTATCGTCACGAGCACAATGCTTACAAGAAGCATCAAGATGATGCTCGGATGTGAGTTGTGTCATGCTAGCAACCATGAACACCGAGCTTGAAGCAACATGAGTTAATGGATGTTTATGAGATGATCGAGCATCTCAAGAAATTGTTCGGGCATGCTCGACAGAGAGGTATGATACAAGCAAGGCGTTGTATCAACGCAAAATGGGTGAACGTGATCCAGTTGGTCCACATGTCTTTGAAAATGATTGGGTATATTGAGTACCTTGATAGGTTGGGTTTTCCAATCACTCCTAAGCCCAAACCGACCTTGTTTTGCAATCTTTGAACAACGACTACTCTCAATTTGTTATGAACTATCTTATGAATGAAATTGAGAAACCCTTATTGAGTTGTTGAGCATGTTAAGAATCTACCGAGAACAACATGAAAAAGGCGGGACCCGCTCCCATAATGATGGTGCAAAGAGGAATGCTAAGGGAAATTGGAAAGGCAAGAAGAAGATAGGATCTAAATCTTTTGCCAAACCCAATTCCAAAACCAAACAGAGCTTTAAAACCTAAAGGTGGGGTGGCTAAAGAAGGTGAATGTCACTACATGGAAAACACGGACAATCGGAAAAGGAACTATCATGCTTATCTGGAAGAAGTGAAGAAAATAAAAGGAAGTACGACTTGATTCGGTATATATATGTTATAGAAGTTAACTTATCTACTTCTACATCATGGGTATTGGATCTTTGGATGTGGTTCTCACATTTGTGTTAATGTGCGGGGACTCAAGGAGGAGTAGAACTTTAATGAAAGGAGAGGTTGACCTCACGAGTTGGAAATAGAGCAAAAGTTCACGTGACCTTTGGTAGTAGGAACTTATCATTTATCTTTGCCCACCGGGCTAGTTTTAGAATTAGAAGATTGTTATTTTGTGCTGCTATAAGCAAAAACATTATTTCGCATTTCTTGTTTGGATAAGAAAGGTTTTTCATTTATAATAAAGAACAATCGTTGTTTGTTTTACTTAAATGATATTTGTTATGGTGTTGCACAATTGTTTAACGGTCTCTATATTCTTGATTTAGAAATGCCTATCTATAACATAAATACAAAGCGATTTAAATCAAATGATTCAAATCCGACATATCTCTAAGATTTGTCGTTTAGGCCATATAAATGAGAAACGCATATCCAAACTCCATAAAGATGGGTTCTTGGATTCATTTGATTTTGAATCATATGAGAAATGCGAGTCTTGTTTATTAGGCAAGATGACTAAAGCCCTTTCACTTCGGACACGATTGAGCAAGCTAGCGATGTATTGGGACTTATACATAGTGATGTATGTGGACCCATGAGTTCGATTAGCAAGAGGCGGTTTTATTACTTCATTACATTTACTGATGACTTTAGTAGATATGGATATGTGTATCTTATGAGACACAAATCCGAATCCTTTGAAAAGTTCAAGGAATTCAAGAATGAAGTTCAAAACCAATTTGGCAAAAGCATAAAAGCCCTTCGATCCGATCGAGGAGGTGAATACTTAAGCCAAGACTTTGATGACCTTCTAAAGGAGTGTGGTATTATATCACGGCTCACTCCACCGGAACACCGCAATGGAATGGTGTATCTCGAGAGGAGGAATCGAACCTTGTTGGACATGGTACGATCAATGATGAGTCATGCAAAATCTTCCAATAAGCTTACGGGGTCATGCCTTAGAGGCAATTTGCATTCACACTTAACCGTGTTCCTACAAAGACGGTTCGAAAGACACCATATGAAATGTGGACTGGAAGCGTCCTAGTATAAATAGATTCATGAAGATTTGGGGTTGCGAGGCGTTAAGTAAAAGCGTCCCGAATTCGACAAGCTCGGACCCAAATCTGACAAATGTAATTTTATGGGATACCCAAAGGAAACAAAAGGGTATTATTTCTACAAACCTTCTGAGAACAAAGTGGTTGTTGCTCGAACTGGTATTTTTCTAGAAAGAGAATTTGTCTCTAAAGGAAACAGTGGGAAGAAAGTAGAACTCGAAGAAATTTGAGAACCACAAAGTATCATTGAACCTGAGTTGGAACATGAGCATGAACCACAAGAAATTGTGGAAAGTGAACCTGCTCAAATTACACAAGTCATTCGTAGATCTGGTAGGACACGCCAAGAGCCTGAGAGATATTATGGATATCTTGTGACTCAAAACGGCGATGTGATGCTCATAGATCAAGATGAGCACTGCTTCTACCAAGAAGCTATGAATGGACCAGATTACGAGAAATGGCTTGAAGCCATGAAATCTGAGATGGACTCCATGTATACTAACCAAGTATGGACTCGGTTGATCCACACCAGAGGGGTAAAACCAATTAGGTGCAAGTGGGTTTTCAAGAAGAAAACCGATATGGATGGTAATGTACAAACCTATAAAGGCCGATTGGTAGCAAAAGGTTTCAAACAAATTCAAGGTGTTGACTATGATGAAACCTTCTCTCCAAAGGTGGCAATGGTTAAATCCATCGAGGATCTTACTTGCTATTAGCAGACTTTTTATGATTACGAAATCTGGCGGATGGATGTCAAAACCGCTTTCCTTAACGGAAATCTCCTTGAGGATGTGTATATGACACAACCTTGAGGGTTTTGTCACTCAAAGGATCTTTGAAAGGTATGTAAGTCGCAGCCGATCCATTTATGGATTGAAGCAAGCCTCTCGAGAGTTGGAATCTTCGATTTGATGAAGCGATCAAAGAATTTGGCTTTATTAAAAATGAAGATGAACCTTGTGTATATAAGAAGGTTAGTGGGAGTCATATTGTATTCCTAGTATTATATGTTGATGACATATTAATTATTGGGAATGACATTCCTTCCTTACAGTCAGTAAAAATATGGTTAGGAAAATGTTTCTCCATGAAAGATTTGGGCGATCTTTTTACATTTTTAGGTATCAAGATCTATAGAGATAGATCAAGAAAAATGCTCGGCCTAAGTCAAAGTACATATATTGATAAAGTGTTGAAACAGTTCAAAGATGCAAGAGGCGAAAAGAGGAAACTTACCCGTGACTCATGGTGTAAAGATCTCTAAGGCCCAATGTCCTAAATCACAAGATGATGAGGAGCGTATGAGAAAGATCCCTTATGCTTGACAATTGGATCTATTATGTATATGCAATGATATGTACTTTCGGGGATGTCTCGTATGCTTTGAGCATGACGAGCAGATACCAATCGAATCCAGTGAAGGTCATTTGACGGATGATCCAAGAATATCCTCGAAGTACCGAAAAGGACTAAGGATTCATTCTTGGTATATGGAGGTGAAGACGAACTAGCGGTAAAGGGTTACATGGATGCTAGTTTCGGACCGACAATGATGACTATAAGTCTCGGTCGGGTTTTTGTGTTTTGCCTTAATGGTGGTGTTTGTTAATGAAAAAGTTTCAAGCAAGAGACGATGGTGATTCTACAACAGAGGCTGAGTATATTGCTGCTTCTAGTGCAGCCAAGGAGGCTGTATGGATTAAAAAGTTCATCACTGAACTTGGTGTTATTCCAACCATTGTTGATCCGGTTGCTCTATACTGTGATAATAATGGAGCCATTGCACAGGCTAAGGAACCCAGATCTCACCAACGATCCAAGCATATACTTAGGCGGTACCATCTCATCCGTGAAATCATTGATAGAGGAGATGTACATATAGGAAGAGTGCCAACAGATGATAATGTTGCGGATCCACTAACGAAGGCTTTGTCATGCGAAGCTACCCGACGGTCACACTAGTTCCATGGGTATTAGATACATGAGTGATTGGCTCTAGTGCAAGTGGGAGACTGTTAGAGTTTATGCCCTAGAGGCCAATTATTTGATATAATTGCTTAACGTTTTGATATTATATTTGATTGAATAAATATATGATTTTATTATGGTTTTATTTATCGCGTAATATAATTGTTAACATAATAAAATTCCTTAGAATAGTGATACAAATTATATAGTTTCAAGTATGTGACTTGAACATGAGATTATATATTACCATTAGTATCGGTGTTCTTAAATGTCCTTTAGTCGAGTATCATTGTTGATGGGACAACAATGATGCATGGAGACTAGTATGTGGATTGACTGATGACCAAATCTCATTGGTCATAAATATATGAGATATTAAGTCAATGCATAGGTACATGTTAGAGAACGATGTCTTTGGATGGACCCACCATGAGAATTCTATATGGAGCATTATGCGAAGTGTCGTTAAGTAATTCTCATAGTGACAATGATGTAATGGTCCTCCGACACGAAATCGCTATATTACTACACGAGAATTTATGTACTTTGATATCATCAAATGTCACCTTTAATAGGGTGGACTATAAAGGTGATTATTGGGTTCATCATTAATCGTGTGTGAGAAATATGAGTGATCTAGATGGAATTTAACCATCCTATATATTATGGGTGATATCCATAGGCCTCTTGATTGAGTAGGACTATGAAATGCATGGCCATGCTCAAATAGTGATTTGTTTCATATAGTCTACTCATTGATCAAGAAAACTTCAGATTAAATTATGAAGAGTATGACACATTCCATGACTTTCGAGTTTAATCTAGGATATTAAGGTTAAAAGGATTAAATTACATTGAAACATTAGTCACGAAAAGGTTGCATCAATCATCGATCTTATTATTACTTGGGTAGCAAAGGATGCATTACTAGATGCTCATTTCACTTTGTTTATAATTTTATAATATGATTTTAAAATTATTGCCAACGTAATAATAACCTATAGTGTCACACACATAGAACGTTATTTAAAAGGGAATTAATTTAAATTTTAAGGATTTAAATATATTAATATGATTAATAGTATTTAAATCACGCAATTTAAATTAAAAGGATAATTTATATATATGTATATTAATTAAGTAAGACTTAATTAAGAGATATATATATATATAAAATTCGGATTTTATAAAATTAGGTTTTGATTTGATTAATTCCTTTTAACTACTATATATATGATATATAGCTAGACTACTTAGGGTAAGATATCATAATTGAAAACCCTAGCCGCTCTTAGAGAGAGACTAGAGAAAAAACAGTTTGAAAAAATCCATTCCTTTTGGTGGCTAGTACCATGAAGTCCTTCTTATTGCAGTAATCGTTCGACCTGGTTAGATGCGGCGTTAAATGAATGAATACTAGTAGAAGCGTAACTCGGTTTGTATTAAGCGTTGGAGATTCGAGGCGCAATCGGTTTGATTCTTGTTTTTTTGTTTATATCTGGTATAATCTCTAAACCTCTGAATTAATTGATTTTCGCATGGATCCTGTTTTAGGGTTTCGGAAATTGCTTTAAAATTTTAATTTCATTTGTATTTTCGCGTCAAGCCCAACATCAATATCCAGAGAAATTCAAGACCCCTGATTTTGAGAAATATGACGGATTAGGGGATCCTTATACACATTTAAAGGTGTTCATCGGAGAACTTGGGTCTTACGCAGAAAGTGAAAAGCTCGAATGCAATTTATTCGAAAAATCCTGATTTGGAAGCCGAGTTATTGGTATACCAGATTAGACAACTATAAGATCCATAGCTGGGAAGAGTTGGCTCATGCCTTCCTCACTCAATACAGTTTTCAATCTCAGATGGCTCCTGATCGGTACCAAATTACTAAGGTTAAGAAACAGTCTAATGAGTCATTTAGAGAGTACGCTCAAAGGTGGAGGCGCCTTGTTGCTCAAGTTATTCCTTTCATAACAGAATCAAAAATGGTCATGACTTTCATAGATGTACAGGAAGCTCCTTTCTATGAAAGAGTTCTAGCTGGTATTGGAAAACCATTTTCTGAAATGATCAAACACGGCGAGATGGCTGAGATGGGATTGAAGTCTAGTAAAATTCAAGACCTAAATCAGCTCTTAAATCATTCTTTGAGCACATTCAATCCGGATCTTATGGAAACAACCCCCGGAGGGTCCATAAAAAGAAAGAGGAGGATGTTTCCTTGATACTACGAGGACAAAAAGGCAATCCAAGCATGCCTATGTAGAGGAGAAACTACTCCCCTTTTCCAGCACAATCTTCAAACCCTCCATTGCCTAAAAGTGGAGAAGTAAAGCGACCTCGAACGTTTATACCCTTAGGGGACTCGCTCGAGAATATTCTTGCTCTTCTGACTGGTCAGAAGAAAATTACACATCTTCTTCCACCAGCCAACCCTAATGGGAGGGGTTTTAATGATACTCGGAAGTGTGCTTATCATGCCGGAGCACCTGGACATGATACTCAAGATTGTTAGGCCTTGAAACACAAGATCCAAGATTTAATAGACAACGGTGAGATCGTCGTCACCAAACCAGATCAACCTCATGTGCAAGACAATCCCCTTCCTCAACA
This sequence comes from Panax ginseng, assembly GCA_020205605.1. NCBI lineage: Eukaryota > Viridiplantae > Streptophyta > Magnoliopsida > Apiales > Araliaceae > Panax > Panax ginseng. The sequence continues at coordinate 173,105,643 of CM035132.1, forward strand.
TAAAGAAGAAGAAGTCAACATGATCAGTTGGAGCACTGGACAGAGTTCCAGTTTCAACAATGAATCATCCCTGATCATCAAAGATGGTTTTGACAAATGGGATTATGCAAAGTTCCAGTTTACCATGGAACAAAAGATGAAAGCTCTTTCCTAACAAATTAAACAATTGGCAGAACTGGTGACCCATCAGCATCAAGTCACACGCCAATTAATCAGGTAGGAGCATGCCTATCTCCTTCCTTTTGTTATGAATGCCTCCTCACCACCTTCAGAAAGCGAAGCTATGGATGATAAGGTTGTGAAGCGAGCAAATGCTAAAGCCCGTCGGGATTTTGACAATCAGAGGGAATTCACCTATTTGGGCCACTCCATGGAAGAGATACTACAGATGTTGATCAACGAAGGAAGAATTACTTTCCTTCTCCCTCCCATCGATCCCCGCTCAGGGCGGTTCAATCCTGATGAAATGTGTCAATATCATTCACATTCTCGTGGTCATAGCACAGAAGAATGCTGGGCACTCCGCCATCTCATTCAGAATCTTATTGATAGCGGTGTCCTGCAAATAGCAGATGATTACATTGTGCAGGTCAAGGGTGGGAATGCATGTCCTACCAAATGGAAGGATCGATGAGCGATTATATCCGAAGTGGATGATGAGGCTCATCAAAGAATTTCCCATACAACCAATTCAACTCAAAGGAGTGACAATCCTTTGAAAGTGGCCACACCAGAGCCAATTCCTTTACCTTTCGGACCATTAACATCCTGTTGTCGACACACAAAGTTCCATGGAATTATGGAAAGTCAAGGATCCACGTCTCATACTACTTGCTACAGGTCAAAGGAGAATCCATCGTACCTTCCTCAATGGGTTGTCAAACCTACTTGCGAAGCAGCAAAGGGAAGTTGCCCGTGAAGAAGATTGAAAAATTCCTCCGCACTATGGGTCATAATGAAGCCAAAGTGGTTTTAAGCTTGCGAGAAGTTCCACACCGATTTCAATCTCGGACTTGGTTTTCTTTGAGGATCATCTAAGATCTTCTTCAAGGTTTTAGAAGAAGCCTATTTGCCAAAATCAGTGGATGTGGAAAAATTTCAACATTTGATTGATCACATTTTCAACAACAATGTGATATCCTTCACTGATGATGACATACCTCCCGAAGGGACCGGTCATTGCAAGCCATTGTATATTACAGTTTTGTCTTCTGGGTACATGCTAGCTGGAGTTTTGATAGATGGAGGCTCATCTCTAAATATATGTCCTTATGCCACCTTGGTGAAGATGAATGTTAATCTCAGGCGGATTCAAAGAAGCCATATGGTTATCAGAGCTTTTGATGGATCCCGACGAAATGCTGTCGGAAAGATTGAATTGCCAATTGAGATTGGTCTAAATACATTCAATGTATCCTTCCACGTCCTCAAGATAGACTCAGGATACAACCTGCTATTGGGGAGACCATGGATACACATGGCTGGAGCTGTTCCCTCCACTTTACATCAACAACTTAAATACATTATCAACAACAGTCTAGTCACTATCAACGCTGAGCCGGATTGTCCTGAACAAGGAGCTCTACCAATTATCAGCTTCAATTCAGAATTTGAACCGGCCAGTTTCCGTACTCTGGAAGTGAGTAACACGCAATACCATTCTATTGGAGCACCACTTCCCGTATCCAAGATTTCTGCCGAGGTTATGTCGGCCACTCAAGAAATGATATAATTGGGTTATCAACCTGGGCAAGGGCTTGGTAAGGATAAGCAGGGCATTAAGCACCCTATCCAAATATCCAAATCAAATTGGAGCAAATTAACTAGGCTATTCGCGATTCGATTACAAAGAATCCTCATAAGCACAAGCAGGTTCCTCAAGCTTCCACCGCACGGCGATTCTCTATACCTTTATCTCATGAGTTAATGCAATCTCCAGTAAAGGTTCCAGCCCATGTTGTGGCTATGCTATTTCTGAAACCAGTGTCAATTAAAGCAAAAGAGGTGCTGATTCCTGATCCCGAGGCGGAGGAAAAGGAACGGAAACATAAACATGACCTTGCCTTGATGATGGCAGGCATTCGCGTCATTGTTCATGATGAACATACAAATAGATACACCCCAGATGATGATTGCCCAGATGTCATGGTTATCATTCGGGAGAAGGAAGACAATGACGATCCTTCCATCACTGCAGTCCATCAGGACTTTTCCCTCGACAATTGGAGCAGCACTCCATTCATTGGTCGACGAGGGTAAAATGGGTAGAAAATCCCTCTGCCCTGTAGATAACTTTAATTGTTTGTTTTCCTTTATAGCACTAGCAGTTATTTTATCAAGTACATGCTAACACTTTTGTATGATCGAACAGTTGCATATATTAAGTGAAAGCATCTTTTGTTTCAGGACTCTGAATTTAGATGTGCATGTCCTTGCTAATGATATGCCTTCTCTCCACAAGGGCTGTAACTTTGATGCAAAGTTGGACTCAGACGTGATGGACATCCAAGAGGACATTGAGACACCTCAAGAGATTAAGGAATGGGTCGCAGATAAACCCAAACCCAATCTTGATCAAACCACTCCTTTCAATCTCGAAACCTTATACAACCCTAAGCTAATCCAGATTGGTTCAGACCTTACCACAAATCAATGGAATGACATGGTTGCACTATGAACCCAATTCCAGGATGTGTTTGCATGGTCTTATGAAGACATGGTGGGTTTGTCCACTGACATTGTTCTTCATCGCCTTCCCATTAAAGAAGGGTTCAAGCCAGTTAGGCAAAAGCTCAGGCGATTGAAACCTGAATGGAGTTTAAAAGTTAAAGAGGAAATTGTGAAACAATTTCAAGCTGGCATCATCATGGTGTCTACATATCTGGAGTGGATATCCAACATTATTCCCGTGCCTAAACCAGGGGGAAAGGTGCGAGTTTACGTGGATTATTGGGATTTGAACAAAGCTTGTCTTAAAGATAGCTTTCCCGTGCCCTTTATCCACATTCTTATTGACAATACTGCTCAATACGGCATGTACTCCTTTGCTAATTGCTTTGAGGGGTACCATCAAATTATGGTCGCTGAGGAAGATCGTGACAAAACTGCTTTCATCACGCCTTGGGGAACTTTTTGCTACAGACGGTTGTCATTCACCTCATCAACAACTGGGCAACCTCAATCGAAGCTATGATGGCTCTTTTCCACGATTTAATGTACAAAAGAGATAGAGATCTACGTGGATGACATCATTGTCAAATCCCGAAGGAGGATGACCACTTAGACCATCTCACAAAACTTTTCAACAAAGTTACGTAAAGTCAACTTGAAGTTGAATCCCGCCAAAGTCGCCTTTGGTGTTAAGTCGAGCAAGTTGCTAGGTTTCCTAATCGACCACAAAGGGATTGAATCTGGATCCTACCAAAATCCGTGCCATCAAGGAAATGCCCATTCCTCGATGACGAGAGAAGGAAATATGAGGATTTTTGGGAAGAATCAATTTCATTAGCAGATTCATTTCTCAACTCACAGCAACCTGTGAGACTATCTTCAAGCTGTTAAGGAAGAACTCCTCCATGAAATGGAATGATGAGTGTCAGAAAGCCTTCCTCATAATCAAAGAGCAACTGATTAACGCTCCTGTTTTGGTACCTCCCAGGGATGGTGTCCCCCTTTTCATGTACCTATCCATCAATGACAATGCCATGGGCTACATGCTGGGGCAAAAAAACAATAGAGGCCAAGAACGAGCTATCTATTACCTCAGCAAAAGATTCAGCATCAGTGAACATAAGTACACTTTGATTGAGAAGACTTGTTATGCTTTAGCATGGGCTTCCATTAGGTTATAACATTACCTTCATGGTCACATAACCCATCTCATATCCCGAATGGATCCTCTCAAGTATGTGTTCAGCAAGCCCATACTGAATTGTCGACTGTCCAGATGGCAGTTGATCCTACAAAGAATTTGACATCATCTATGTGATGCAAAAAGTCATCAAAGGTCAAGGAATTGCGGATCAACTGGCGCAAGACCTGCGCAGGGATTACAAACCCTTAGAAACATACTTTCCTGAAGAAGGAGTAATGACAATTCAGCTACAACATCAGTACGATACATCCCGTACGTGGAGAATGTATTTTGATGGAGTTGTTAACAAAGAAGGCTCTGGAGCTGGAGCAATTTTAATATCAGGTACGAGGGAGCAGTATCCCGTTGCCGTCAAATTGCAGTTTGTCAACACCAACAACACAGCTGAGTATGAAGGCTGTATCATGGGGCTAAAACTTGCCCCTTCAATGGGCATCAGGTGGTTAACTGTCTTTGGGGATTCCGAATTGGTAATCAAGCAATCCACAGGAATTTATCAAACCAAAGAATTACATTTGTTGCCTTACCATCGACAAGTTTTACAGATGGCTTTGGAGTTCGAAGAAATCTCCTTTCTATGCATTCCTCGTAATAGGAATGATTTTGCAGATGCATTAGCAACGTTGGCCTCCTTGGTTTACATATCGGACAAGGAAAACATGCCAAACATCACGTTTGCTCTGCAAAAAGCCCCAGTTTATGGGAATTACATTGGAGAAGTATCGGATGAGCTACCTCCCATCCACAACCCTTGGTATCAGCACATCAAGGAGTATCTACGAGATGGATCTACACCCGCTGAGGCGAGCCTAACTGAGAAGAGGCGAATTCATCGACTTGCTATGAATTCTTCCTGAGCAGAGATGCACTCTACAAAAGAGATGCAGGATTAGGTCTCCTCAGATGTCTGGACAAAGACCAACCTCAGAGACTCATGGATGAGATCCATGGTGGAGTATATGGCCCTCACATGAGCGGACCCCTACTTGTCAAAAAAATTCTCAGAACGGGACATTATTAGCTTACACTCAAAGCTGACTGTGATGATCACGTCAAGAGGTGCTATCAATGCCAGATTCATGGGAATGTTATCCACGCCCCTCCAAGGGAACTCCATAATATGAGTTCACCATGGCCCTTCTCAATGTGGGGAATGGACGTGATCGGGCCCATCGAGCCCAAAGCCAGTAATGGACATCGATTCATATTCACCATGATCGACTACTTCATCAAATGGGTAGAAGCAGCATCCTTCCCCAGGGTTACTAAAGAAGTTATCATTACTTTCGTTAGAAACAATGTCATCTGTCGATATGGACAACCAGAGGTCATTGTGTCAGACAATGCTAAGAACCTCAACAACAAAATGATGGAGGAGTTATGCAGAAAATTCCACATCAAACATCTCAACTCCGTCATCTACCGTCCAAAGATGAATGGTGTTGTTGAAGCAGCTAATAAAAACATCAAAAAGATCATGCAAAAAATGTCTGCCAATCACAAAGGATGGCCTGACCTCTTGCCTCTGACTTTATTAGCCTACAGAACTTCCATGCGAACTTCCACTAGGGCAACCCCCTACTCATTAGTCTATGGGATGGAAGCAGTGCTCCCAATAGAAGTGGAAATGGAATCCCTCAGAGTATTGATGGATGCTCAGTTGGATGAAGACCAATGGGTACAAGACAGGTATCACCAATTGTCTCTGATAGACGAAAGACGATCCATGGCTATCTTCCATGGTCAGTTATATCAGCAAAGGATCGCACGATCCTACAATAGAAAAGTCCAACTACGGCAATTCAAATGACTTGACTTGGTTTTGAAGAAGATCATTGACAACCAAGATCAATCTAAGGAAAAATTCGCTCCTAACTGGGAAGGCCCATTTGTTGTCAAGGAAGTATTGACATGAGGTGCTCTCAGATTGCAGGAAATGGATGGCGATGAATTTCCACAGCTTATCAACTCGGACACCGTGAAACGGTACTATGTCTAAAGTTACCATCAAACAAACATCCTGGTTTTGATCATCAAATCACCAGTCATTCCGGTTTTGAACCCTTTCCTTTTGAATACTCTTCTACCCCTCAGGGAAACATACACTTCAAGCCAGCAGTCTAGTTTTACTTCATTTCAAACCTTTCATACAATCTCAATTATCCTGAAGACGGGATTTAACCCTTCACAATTTCAGTTATCCTGAAGACGGGATTAAACCTTTCACACCTGCAGTTTATCCCGAAGACAGGATTAAACTTTTCTACGCCTGCAGTTTGTCCTGAGGACGGGATCAAACTTTTTACACACTTGCGCAGCTGTCCCTATTATGGGATCAAACTTTCTTCTCCCATGATATAGCACGCACATGGGATTCACACTTCTCTTCGCCTTCAATTCGTCCTGAGGGGCGAACTACGTCGATCTTATCTCCCTGATACCCGGGGGTACGTAGGCAACCATATTCTATATGGCCCAGTCGCAATAAAGAAAAACAACAAAAACATTTCTGCCCTTTCTCTACAAAACAACAAAAACAACAAAAATACTTCTACACCCATCTGCCTTCCGCATTCAGCGTTGAACCTCTTACACCAGGTTCGAACTACGCAGACTTGATCTCCTCTTCAATAGAGTGCGTGGCGACCATTCATGGTGCGATCTAACCCTACCGTAACAACATACTTGTCACACGCAGTCGGGATCTACCTTCAATTTGCCCCATTTCCTCGGTTTGGATCAAAGGGATGGAATTACCCAACCTCTTCTCACAAATAGAAGATTCGGTGACCATCTAAGCTGTGATCATGCCTCAAAGAGCAATACCAACCCATAAGAGATGGAATTAACTAGGCTTCTCATAAATAGAAGTACTGGCGACCATCTATGGTGCGGTCAATCTCAGAGAGGAAGAAACCACCCTCCTCTCCACTTTTCCATATAGATACCGGTCCCAAGACACCAAAGATGGTAGGGATTTACAGAAATCAATGATCCGTTCTAAGAGATCTTGCAACGTCTCAATGTCCATCTATCAATGATAATTCAGAATGCATAACTAAAAGGCAAATATCAAGCAAGTATCAAGGCATAACTAAAAGGGAAGTGAATCAAAATATATTTCCCTGCCATACATAATACTGTTTGATATATACATCTGTGCTATACATGACAAAATGGCTAAGCTAGTCTGTGCAGGAAAATACAAAGCTATCTATAGATCTGTGTGTATGCGGACTATCAGATCTAACATAGCATCCCTTTCTGAAGACGGAGGAAGGACTGCAAGCTCCTGCCCAAGGGTATCTACACGAGCTAGCAGATCAGAGGCTAACTGCATGGTGGCATAGTGCTCATCAATGTAGGCACTCATGTTGGCAAGACTGACAGTCATCTGGGATCTAACTGAAGTACTATCTGCGATGGCCACATCCCTAGCAGATAAGGCGACATTTCGCTCTACTATCAATTCATCCCTGGCTAATCTAGCCTCATCCCTCTCTAACATAGCAAGATGTTCTCTCATCAAGCAGTCAACATCATCGCCCCTTAGCGAGATCTCTATCATAGGTCATCGGATGTAAGCTCTTGCTCCAAATGTTGTCTTAGAATCTTTGAGTAACGATGGCACTTTCGGGGTGGGAGAATCCATCACAAATCTTTGGCGACCAGATCAAATCATCGATGGGAATAACGGCCTCTCTATAGGCTCCTCATCGTCGTAATCAATTCCACTGCAGGATACTACCGCAAATGCGTCACGATCTATGTCTCCATCCATGCGGAATACTCTGCGAGAACAACCTCGATTCTTGATGAAAACTCACCAACTCTCTCCGATCCCAACAGCATACAACTGGATCATCCTCCGTGATAAATAATGTGACGCTGAAGCGTGACCCATGCCCCTCATACGGATGAAAATCCTAAAAAGCGGTCAAACCGACACATCACGGCCCGGTGGGTGGTAAGTGATCATGCCCCTTAATCCGGCCCGGAGGAGATAATCCATGCCCGAGCATGAGTAATGAAGTTGTAGGGTGAACTAAGCCCCGAACACGACAATATGGAAAAGCGAATCCCTAATCCTGCGCGGGAAAAATGCGACATCTGTGGACTCTGCAGTGAAAAGGAGTATGACATGGCTATCTCACAGGTGAAACAAAACCCTTGCCGTCTAAATGTGCTAATCGGTCTCAAGTGTGACATAAACCACACATACAGCATGGCCCGAGCTACTGTAAACACTCTCTGGGATAAGTGCAACAATATGTAGCTGACCTCAGTGTCTCTGCGATAATCATCGGTACAATGGTACGACCCTCCCTGAGAGCTCTTACTGCCATAATGACACCAATATCTAGCTCATCCATGTACCGCGGCATGAAGACGTATGACAATACGCATAGAAGCAGTACATCTACTCTGGCTGAACGTCAATGATCCTCCGGTGTGGTGAAATCCCCGGAATGTCGTGCATAGTTGTCCTCAGAGCCAAACATGTCAAACAGAAAATGTTGGGATATCACATGGTCGGATGTAATCTCATCCTGGACCACTCTACGTCTCAATCCAGTGAGGGTCATGAACTGTCTGCTCATGTCTCCAATAGCCATATGCACGTCAACCGTGCATACTTCTCCAAAGTAGGAGTCAACTCCTGGGTCCCAAATCGGAAAACACGCCTCTCCGATACCCAAAGCTTTCTAGCATACCCTCTACAAATCTGTGGGAACTCAAACATCAACGAGGGGTCATAGTATCTTGCGACAAAATCATCTACGATCACCATGTCTGATGGTGATATACTATCATACCATAAACGCATACCAGCTACCACCACAAATGGTGGGGTATGATCAATACGACTAATTGTCGAAGAAGACATCTGTACGGGTCGTGTCATAAGACCATCTAGGGGTCAATGTTGAATATCTCTGGTGTGACTCCCCCAAAATAGGTATACATCACCCATCTTGAGTCGCCAAATATATGGTACAAAATACAAATACAAACTTAATTATACAATCGTCGTGTAATTTATACAATCGTCGTGTAATATATGATAATACATAAACTTAGAGTTTTAATAGGAATATTGTCATCTAGACAATATCCACACTCAAAGGAGTCCTCGTTACATTTTTTGTCACACTATTTAACAGAATAGTGAGGACTACTAATGCTATCTTCTGGACCGTCACTCCTTTTCCCGACTCGTCCCAACTATATTTTCATTTCCAGAAGAGAATAGTTAAAAAAAGGGTGAGCTCAACTAGCCCAGTAAGAAATATTATGACTAAGATAATGCAGAATAAATTATCAATAGTCTTCAACAATGTTAAACTGATAAAATACAATGCGGAATAAGCAATCCATTAAAAGAGTCAAGTAGAGAATAAAACCTACTATCTTCTATGATTTAAAAATGTTTTCATCAACCTTTAACGCTGAGACTCAGCTTAATAAATAAACCACATCTTCTAATCATCCCTGTACTACAAGCCAAGGATATTCATTAAATCATCAACGGTCATGACTATACCGAATAATCCCTGGTCATAATCATACCAAAAACTGTCCATCAATGCATTACAGGCTACTATGGACTTTTACCATATCATTTATAACATTACAGGTCATGATTATGCCGAATGATCCCTGGTCATAATCATACTAAGTCCATCTATGCACGTAAGCCAAAGATGACTTTCATTACAATATAAGCACGAGGATGATGACGATGACATAATAATTCAATAAAATAAGTTTAAGAATTAATTTATCCAAGAACTAATAACGTCCAAATTGTCAACATGATACTTCTTTGTAGAGTAAAATTTAAGAATGCTCAGAAGAATATTTCCATGAAAAGATCTTGGGATGAACACAAATATCAAGGACTTTTCACTAATTTCTTGGGGTTTAGAGGTCAAACTTTAACCAACCGAGTATAATAAAGAATATATGAAAGCGCAAATGGATTTTCACCGCCATGCAGTAATCCACGTATCTGAGATCATTTCCACAATTTAATAAGGAATGAATACAAAGGATCATTCACCATATATGTGGTAATCCACATGAGCGAGTTATTCCAACATAATAATAAAGAATGGAATAACGAAGGATTCACCATGCATGTAAAACCGCAGGCATGTTATTTCCCAGCGAATAATAAATAATGGAACCAGTCCCACAGAACGCATTGCATGTGGGATATTCAACCGAATAATAAATGCGAAATAATAAATAATGGAACCGTCCCATAAAAAACGCATGATAGGATATTCCAACGAGAATAATAAATGCGAAATAATAAATAATGGAACCCGTGTCCGTGAAATTACATGCCGAGGATATTCAACGAAATAATAAAGAATGGAATAATAGAAGAATTTCCCCATGTATGCGATTACTTATATAAGCAGTTATTCAACATAATAATAAAGAATGGAATAACAAAAGAATTTCACCATGTATGCGATACTTCGCATAAACAGGTTATTCCAACATAATAAAGAAGAATGGAATAACAACTCTTACGAGTATTGAAAGAAAGTAATTCTCTTCATGAATACGAAAGAATAATACTCCATACCTTAGAATGAAGTTGGATATTGGAATAGAAATGTAGCAGACTTCTCTTCTTCTTTCTCTCTATAATTTCTCTCTATAATAATGGTTCTAAAGCTTTAGTGAATTGGTGAGAAATGAAGGAAGAATGAGCTTCTATTTATAGAAAAATATAGTTTCGATAATTGCACGTTTTGGGGCTCGAAATATTACAGTACAATACCTCCAACTTTTCTTTCATTTTTAATTCAGTCATCCAAGTTTTATCAAACTTGCACCAACTCCCCTAATAGTAAATCATGTGAATCAATAGTAAAATCATGTGACTCAATAGTAAATCATGTGACTTAATAGTTCTAAACATGTGAAAAATTAATTACAATATAGTACCTCCATCTATACCTCCATCTTTAACTTAGTCATGCAAGTATCATCAATCTTGCACCAACTCCCCTAATAGTAAGTGAATGTGACTCAATAGTAACTTGTGAATAGTAACTCATGAATAGTAACTCGTGAATAGTAACTCGTAAATAGTAACTCATGAATAGTTCTCCGACACGAAAAGTGCCCTGAATACCTGATTGAACAATATAATCTCCAGACATTAATTATTTATCGAAATAAATGTCAATTTCTACTAACACAAATAATCCCAATACAATAGAACTATCAAATTCATCTTTAATCAACACGAACTTATTCATCATTAATATTATAATTCACAATATTTAACAACCAGGTCGTTCCCAAGAAAGAGGGGGCTTTCCAATAAGGATTTCTCCCTATTAGCACGCAATTAGGTGACCAAATCTCCTTGACAGAACTTCTAGACATTGTAAATATTACAATTTAATAATATGAATAACTTTGTCGTCTCAATTATTGATTTAATAATATATAAAATATTATGCACGATGATAATGTGACAATAACTGAATCAATAATATGAGAGATATGATGCGTGAATCATTGTAGCAATAATTGAGTATAACTGAGTGACTTCTCACGTAAACATCAATAATCAATACCGTGTATTGCTACTATGCAACCACGTGTATTCTCATACTTTTACTACTGGGGTAGTTCAACAAGATTAATGGTAAAACCTCCGTAGTTATTTTCATAAAATATTTTTGTCGATTTTCTAACTACTGTTAGTATCTTCATTGTGGGGTCCACTGAATGATTATGCTTGTCAGTACAAATATTCCCCAACAAAAGAATATTTCCCGGCCAAACGAATATTATATAACAACTTGCATACTTTGCAAAATTTGTAAATATTACCCACAACTATAACATTAAATAATATCCACACCATAATATCCAAAAATATAATTCGAGAGAAATTAATCTTTATTCATAAAAGTTGGGGTCTTACATCTGGACATACATACATATGCATAACATAATAACATGCATGATACAATAGATGGCAATATGATATAGGGAATGGAAAATTGTATGCATACATTCCTAAGTATATCATCATCTAATACATCTCTCCTCTGACTAAAATAAATACAGGAAATGGGGCAAAAAGCTACCCAACATACAACAGAGGCCTATCAAAAGAGATGGCGAAAATACATCGAGAAAAAAGTCAAGAGTGTCGATGTTCACATCATCGATCCTATCCACACGATGTAACTCCTCCCGAGTCATTTGGATCTCTATCTACGGGGGATATCGGTCGTCTGAGGAGGATCTGCCTTAGGAAAAACCATATGGGTCACCTGAGAGACCAGTGCCAGAACTGGAAGGATCAAAAGTATATACCTCTGCAGGATCTCTGCCCAAATGTTGAATGAAAAGATGTGACCGGTCCAGCTGCCGAGTCAATCTGTCAATCTGTGTCACATGAGTCGGATCTCTAACACAGGCTAGCCAATCCATCATCATCACGGATCTTGGAACCATATCCCCCATAAACTATGTGGCGCGGGTCTGAGCTCCAATCGTACGAGGGATCCACCAATACTGGAACATCTCCTGAGAACAGGGGCCCTCTGACAATGTAAAACCGTTAATCCCCATCAATTGGATGTCAATGATGGGTGACTGGGAAACAGGCCAATAACGCCTGGTAGGAGGCAAGATCGGCATACGAATCTCTCATGTAGTACTCCTAATAGCACGCTCTCCTAAATAGAGCTCCCATCCTCCATTTGTAAAGAGAGGAATCCTGCGGGTGGAAATGACGTACTCTACTCCAGTCGGGTACCCATCCTCAAATGGGCTAAAAAAGTTAAGCCCAAAGCCCAATTTTTATGGGCTATCCAGGTTCGGCCCGCTGGCCCAAGCCAATTTTGCCAGGTATAATGATAGGGCATGACATCGGGAATGACAACCCGATCAGGATGAGCCTATCCAAAGGGTGGTGGATGTTATATCGGGAGGTTCGGGTGGACGCGTGATGGGTAGAAAGTGACGAGGTTCTTCTAACTCCGTTTTGACAATGTCCGACCAACCATTAATAAGAGATGATCACATATACACACATATGTATACTGTGGGCCCCCGCCTAACATGTGGGGCCCACAGTATATGTGATGCCCCCAAAACAGGTATACATCACCCATCTTGAGTTGCCAGATACATGGTACATAACTCAACTACAAACTTAACAATACAATTATCGTGCAAAATACGACAAAACATAGCTGAGAGTTTAAACACAAATATTGCCTTCTAGACAATATCCACACTCAATGGAGTCCTCATTACAATTATTATCACACTATTTTATAAAAATAGTGAGGACTACAATAGCCACCATCTCGGACCATCACTCCATTCCCCAGATTAAGTCCATTTATATTCTCATTTCTCAAGAGAACAAAGGAAAGAAAAGGGTGAGCTCAACTAGCCCAATAAGAAATATTATAACTAAGATAATGCAGAATAAATTATCCTTAGCCTTTAACAGTATAACAACTGATGGAATATAATAGACAACAAGTTTTAGATCAACAACTGCAGCGGAATAAGCAATCCATTAGAAGAGTCAAGTAGAACATAATGTATACAATCTCTTCTATGATTTAAAAAGTTTTTCATCAACTTTATCGCTGAGACTCAGCTTAATTAATAAAATCGAATCATCCTTGCTCCACGACCAAGGATATTCATGTAATCATCAATGGTCATGATTATATCGAATAATCCCTGGTCATAATCATACCAACAACTGTCCGTCATTGAACTACAAGCCAATGAGGACTTTTACCACATCATTCGTCACATTACGGTCATGATTATACCGAATAATCCCTGGTCATAATCATACCAAGTCCATCTATGCACGTAAGCCAAAGATGACTTTAATCACAATATAAGCATGAGGATGATGACAATGACATAATAATTCAATAAAACAAGTTCAAGGATAAATTTTAAAGATTTATAATTTAATTTATCCAGAAATCAATAACGTCCAAATTGTTAACATGATTTCTGCTTTGTAGAGTAAAATTCAAGAATAATATTCATGTACCAAAAATAATTTGGACATAAAAGAAATATATTTTTGAATTGAATAGTACTTGGGAATAGTACCCGGACACAAAAAAGTATCCGAATACCCGAGTGAATGATACTTTAGAGTGAATAGTAATCGGGTGAATAAGAACTCCATGAATAGTAACTTCGTGAATAGTATTACGACACAAAAAGTGCCCCCAATACCCGAGAGTGAATAATACTAGTGAATAATAACGGGTGAATAGTAACTTAATCGAATAGTAACTCATAAAAAAATACCAAAGAAAATGATATTCCATGGCGAGTACAAAAGAAATGATATCTCAGAAGAGTATAATAGAATATACGAAACTGCAAATGGATTTTCACCCGCCATGCGGTAATCCACGTAGACAGTTGTAAGACCCCAACTTATTATAAATAAAATTGAATTTTTTCTCTATTCATTATTCTAAATTAATAAGGTGTTAATTTGATATAATGTTTTGGTTATGGGTGAAATGTGAAAATTTTGCAAAATAAGCAAGTGGTTATAAAATATTCATTGTTGTCGGAGAATATTTGTTTGGTCGTGGAATATTCTTGTTGTCGGGGAAAATTCGTATGACGGCACAGCCATTTGTGGGCCCCATAACGGAAAATGGTTGGATGAAAGAAAACAACAAAGTATGAGTTTTTATAAATAACGGCGTTATTGTTACCATTAATACTGTTAGAATACCCGGTGGTTAAAATATAGTAATACGCGTGGTTGCTTGAAGACATTACCGCGGTATTACCGCATTATTGTTGAATTATTGATTAAATGCGTAAGAAGGCACTTACTTTCAATAATTGTTACGATGAGTTACTATTCAATATTTTATTTTATTGATTCAATAATTATTGCGTTGATATTTTATATTATTATTGTTTCAATAATTGTCCTTTGCATGAATATTTCCCATTATCGGATCAATAATTCATATTATTTGAATAATATTATTAGATAGAATTATTGGCAATGTCTAGAAAGTTACATCAAGGAGAGGTTTGGTCACCTAATTGCGGCGCCATGAGAAAATCATTATTGAAAAGCCTCCTCTTTCTGAAGGCGCCGCTTTGTTTATCATTATTGTGATTACTGTAATATTATTTGTGAATAATTAATTATTGATTTATATGATAAGGAAATATTTATTTGATGCGGATATAAATGATGGATTTATTTATGTGGTTATTAATGAAGGAATTAATGTTGAGGTGTTTTATCGATTATTTTGTCGAATTGGAGGTATTAAAAGATCGATTCGATTGTTCTTAAAAGCTCTATTATGTGAGTTATAATTTTAATCGTAGTTGGATCGTTATGATTTTTGGATATGTTATACATATATAAGTTGAGTATATGTCCACAAATTTTGAACCGTTAAAAATTAACGTATGATTTGTTATGAATTTTATGAGATATTAAAAATCACCCGTTTGTGGATTTTAGATATTTTTTGTTTAGAATTTGGAAAAACTCAAAGCTACAAAGTTGTAGAGAATTCGATTTCGTGTGGAATGGACATAAAATTTGTATTTTTCTGATAAACGGGCTATTTTCTATGAATTACTGAAGTTTCGGAAAATAAAATAATTTTTATTAAATTATGGGTGGGACCCACTTTTGTTTTAACACATGTGGGCTGCTGATTTTTTGTTCCAAGTTGGCTTCCATTTTAGGTGGGTAGATGTGAAGGTTGAAAAAATAAAATAAATAATATTATTTTATTATTTTAGTGTCCTATGGCGTTCTAGCATTTTTCTATAAATAGACGCTTAGGTTAGAATTGAAAATCACACCAGAAACATGTTTTCTTTCTCTCTAGATTATCGAGCGTATTTTTGTGAGTATTTTGATACTTCGAGAGTTGCTATTCAGTGCAAGTTTCACATCGACTTATATCCAAAATTCAATCGGAAAATGCGGTTATTTTGAGGTAAGGGATGTTATTTTTTTTCGTAATGATGTTATTCTTTCAATATCATTATACCAAAATATTGGTATGGATTTTATTGTGGAATTTCTACCTTTTTGTGTCGGGGTTACTATTCACATATAATGACCTATTATTCACGATACGATGACCTTATTTACGAATCGGACTATTCACCAAAAAATGAAATTTTCCCTTTTTGTCCAAGATGTCTATTATGATTACTATCTTTAATTGTATCCATGTTTTGATCTTTATTTTTGAATTACGCTTCACAATTGGTTATTATGAAGTATTATTGATCTTGGATAAAACTGTTATCTGAATCCACAATATTTGTCCTTCCGCCTCTCCCGATTCGTTTTCTTTAAAATATTTTTCATCATCTTCAGGTCTTAAATGATGATGTTCTTGAATATCTTTGGCCTGTAGTGCAAAGATGAATGATTAATTGATGAATATCTTTGGCCCGTAGTGCAAAGATGAACATTACCAACTGGTGATACAAATGAATATCTTTGGCATGTAGTGCAAAGATGAATATTTGATTAAAGATGTATATTGATTGATGTTACAGGGATAAAATATTGATGATGAACTTTTAAATCTTAGAAGATAGTAGAACTCATTCTCTACTTGACTCTTCTAATAGATTGTTGTTTCCGCTGCAGAATATTGATCTAAAACTTGTTGTCTATTATATTCTATCAGATTTTTCCCTGTTGAGGACTAATGATAATTTGTTGTATATTATCTTAGTCATAATATTCTTTACTGGGCTAGTTGAGCTCAACCCTTTTCTTTTGTTCCATTTTTCTTCTCAGGAGGTGAGAACATAGCAGGATCTAGTCGGGGTATGGAGTGATGGTTCTAGAAAGTTGTTGTAGTAGTCCTCACTATTTCTGTAAAATAGTGTATGAATAATTGTAATAAGGACTTATTTGAGTGTGGATATTGTCTAGAAGACAATATTTGTATTTAAACTCACAGTATGTGTTGTCATATTTTGCACGACAATTGTATTATTGAAGTTGTAGTTTGCTTTCTATACCATGTATTTGGCGACTCAGAATGGGTGTTGTATACCTATTTTGGGGGCGTCACAACAGATCATTTCCACAATTTAATAAAGAATGGATACGAAGGATTATTCACCATGCATACGGTAATCCACATAGACAGGTTATTCCAATAGAATAATAAAGAATGGAATAACAGAAGAATTCACCATGCATGCGATAGACCGCACAGACAGGTTATTCCCAACAAAATAATAAAGAATGGAACCAGGTCATGCGTAATCCGCACAGACAGGATATTCCAACAGAATAATAAAGAATGGAACCAGGTCATGCGTAATCCGCACAGATAGGATATTTCAACAGAATAGTAAAGAACGGAATAACAACAGAATTCACTAGGCATGCGATAGACCGCATAGACAGGTTATTCCAACAGAATAATAAAGAATGGAATAACAGAAGAATTTCACCATGTATGCGGTACTTCGCATAAACAGGTTATTCCAACATAATAATAAAGAATGGAATAACAATAGCTCTCTTCATGAATACGAAAGAATAATACCCCTTACTATAATAATAATATCACTTACCTCAGAAGAAGACTGGATACTAGAATAGTGAAGTAGCAGACTTCGTTTCTTCTTTCTCTCTATAGCTTCTCTCTATAATAATTGCTCTTGTGAGGCTTAGTGAATTGGTGAGAAATGAAGGAAGAATGAGCTTCTATTTATAGGATATTGTAGTTTCAATAATTGCACATTTTGGGGCTCGAAATATTACAGTATAATACCTTCCTCTTTTTCTTCATTTTTAATTTAGTCCTGCAAGTATTATTAAACTTGTACCACCTCCCCTAATAGTAAATCATGTGAATCAATAGTTCTAGACATGTGAAAATACGAATTACAGTATAGTACCTTCAACTATACCTCCATTTTTAACTTAGTCATGCAAGTATTATCAATCTTGCACCAACTCCCCTAATAGTAAATCGTGTGAATCAATAGTACACACATGTGAACACATAGTTATAAGCATGTGATTTAATAGCAATTAATTGCTCATTTATCCGGTTAATTACCCGATTGGTCAATATAACCTCCAGACATTAATTATTATCGAAATAAATGTCGCTTTCCACTAACACTAATAATTTTCACACAATGGAATTATCAATTTCATCTTTAATCAACATGAACTTATTCATCATTAATATTATAACTCACAATATTTAACAACCAGGTCGTTCCCAGGAAAGAGGGTGCTTTTCGATAAGGATTTCTCCCTATTGGCGCGCAATTAGATTATCTAACCTCTCCTTGACAGAACTTCTAAACATTGTCAATATTGCAAATAATAATATGAATAACTTTGTCGTCTCAATTATTGATTTAATAATATAACATATTATGCAGATGATACTGTGACAACAATTGAATCAATAATATGAAAGATATGATGCAGCAATTATTGTAGCAGTAATTGAGTATAACTGAGTGAATTCTCACGTAAGCATTAATAATTAATAATGTGTGCTACTATGCAACCACGCGTATTACTGTACCTTTACAACCGGTTATTTTATGACAACTTGCTTACTTTAAAAAATTTTCACATATCACCCTTAACTTTAAACTTTTATCAATTTAACTATTTACCAAAATAAAAAAAATTGAATAATTTTATTTTATAAAATTCAGGATCTCACAGTATACATGCGTGTATTATGT
The DNA here is from genome assembly GCA_020205605.1 of Panax ginseng. Lineage (NCBI taxonomy): Eukaryota > Viridiplantae > Streptophyta > Magnoliopsida > Apiales > Araliaceae > Panax > Panax ginseng. The sequence goes on from CM035132.1 coordinate 173,124,295, forward strand.
GATAGTAGCATTATTTTAAGTAAAAGGAGTTAGACCACAACTGAAAAAGACTCACGTCACGTCACGTCACATGACATGAAAGAGTTTATAAAATGATAGTACTTTTACTATTCTCATAATTAAATTCAATAAGTCTCGGCAGACATGAATATTTGACTGAAATATTGGACATTTTTAATTTTTTTAATTTTTTTTTGCTTGTGACTCCCAAAAAATGTATAGTATTTATTCCAACAAGAATTTTTATAAAATATAGTATTTTGGTGTAATTTAAATACATATACAAAAACAGGTTGTACAGTCTGTATAACTAAGAGTGTTAACAAACCGAGTCGAGTATTGAGTTTCTCATATTTGGTTCACAAAATTTATCGAGTATAAAATAAAGTTTGATTGAGGCTCATTTAGCTACCGAGTCGAGCACGATTCGAATCGATTTCGAACAGTTTAAACTTTTCGAACGAATATGGTATGAGTATTAATAGAAAATTACAATTTGAGGAGGTTCGAGTAATTTATCGAACTTTAAAATTTGTTCATATTTGACTCATTTATATTTCGAGTCGAGCTCGAATCAATTTTTTAATCGAGCGAGTACGAATCGAGCCCGAACTATTTGCTCATTTTACAACCTTATGTATAACCCTATTTTTGTATATGTATCTAAATTATACCTAAACACTATAGTTTATTAAAATTCTAGTTGAAATAAATATTATACATTTTTTGAATCACAAGCAAAAAAAAATTAATTAAAAATATCTAATATTTTGGTCCAATAAACATGTCATGTAGAAGAATTAAATTAAGATAGAAACGTGATAACACATACCCCATTTTCTTACAATTATTTTATTCGTTGCACTATCCTCATGTGTGTCATCAAAGGTAACCTATAGAGAAAATGGAACACCTTTTTGAAAATTCCCTCATTCTTCTTATAAATTTAAGCAGATGTAAAGGAAATAAAAGGATAATTGAGAAAACTTTATAGAATAATAAGAAATTGTCATTTTTCTTGCCCCCTTTTCCTTTTACTTTTTAACCAAACACTCCCTCTTTTTAACTTGATTTAACAAAATTCCAACATATTCAAGATATACTTCACAAATATATATATATATAGAGAGAGAGAGAGCAAGGATCAAAAACATTCTTTTTTTCTACCATTCCTCTTTAAATAACACTCTTTTATTAAAATTACGTTGTTTTGGAGGTTCTTAAAAGAGAGTGATCCCACTTATTTTCTTTTTATTTATAAAAATACCACCCGCGACTCCACTTATTTTATAAAAGATCCTCCAAAACGACATAGTTTTAATAAAGAAGTGTTATTTAAGAAAGAATGTTAGATAAAAGAAGAGAAATGCTCTTGATCCTTACTCTCTCTCTATATATTGTGAATGTATAAGTCAATTATTTAATTAAAAGATAAAGGCGTATTTTAGCATTCATCACTCGTCTTATTTAAAATGAGGGAGATTAGGCTTATTATAAGTTTGTAGATAAAATTGTAAAATGAGTAAACAATATATTCTTACGAGTAAATAATATATTCTTACTCGCTCGATTCGAAATATAAATAATTTAAATTTAAAAAAATTTTAAAGTTTGATAAATTATTCGAATATCCTCAAATTATAATTTTATATCAATATTTGATCATATTCGTCCGAAAAAATTAAATTGGTTGGGATTGACTCGATAACAAAATAAGCCTCAATAAAATTTTATTTTATACTTAATAAATTTTGTGAACTAAATTTGAGCAACCAAATTCTACTGATATTTTCATAACTTTTTTTAATTTTTTTACAATAAAAGTATTGCTCCTATAACGACAATATTATTACGAAAATATCATTTTTTTTTTGTTTTTTTATGGAAATATGAGTTTTCTTAAATTTATCGCAATAAACGGTATCATTTTCTCGAGAGAACAAAACCCCAAATGAAAAAACCCAAAAAGCCAAGCACAACCCACTTCAGTCTAGTCCCCAAAGATCAAACCTTTTCTGCATCTTCTTCCCCAAAACCCCATCAAAATCCACCACCATGGGGACCAAAACAGAATCCCCAAACGGCGTCGCAAAACCAGATCTACCGCCATCATCATCCATCACGCCCTCCTCCTCCTTCTCCTTGAAGTCTCTGAAGCTGAAAACCAAGCAACAAGAGCTCCTGATCCGGGTTACAATTCTCTGCCTCGTATACATTTTAGCTTTCATCACTCGCCTCTTCAGTGTGCTCCGATATGAGTCCATGATCCACGAATTCGACCCGTATTTCAATTACCGAACCACCCTTTACCTTACAGAAAAGGGATTTTACGATTTCTGGAACTGGTTTGATTCTGAGAGTTGGTACCCACTTGGCCGGATCATCGGTGGGACCCTCTACCCCGGCCTCATGGTCACCGCGGCCATAATTTACTGGGTTTTAAGGTTATTGAGCTTCGCAGTACACATCCGTGAGGTTTGTGTCTTAACTGCGCCGTTTTTCGCTTCTAATACGACCCTAGTTGCTTACTTTTTTGGTAAAGAATTGTGGGATTCCGGTGCCGGATTAGTGGCTGCTGCCTTAATTGCCATTTGCCCCGGTTACATTTCACGGTCTGTGGCCGGTTCTTATGATAATGAGGGTGTAGCTATATTTGCATTGTTGCTCACATTTTATCTGTTTGTTAAGGCAGTGAATACGGGTTCACTTGCTTGGAGTTTGGCCTCGGCATTTGCGTATTTTTATATGGTTTCAGCTTGGGGTGGTTATGTGTTTATTATTAATTTAATTCCTCTCTATGTGTTGGTTTTGCTGATTACTGGGAGGTATTCAATGACATTGTATGTTGCCTATAATTGTATGTATATATTGGGGATGTTGCTCGCGATGCAGATTCGGTTTGTGGGTTTTCAGCATGTGCAGTCAGGGGAACATATGGCTGCAATGGGAGTGTTTTTCTTGATGCAGGTATTGTTAACTCGGTTCCCAAGTATATGATTTTTTATGTCTCTTATCAATTTGCATTGTATTTATTTGCAATAATGACGATAACATGAAATTGATTGTTGCGCAAAAGATGGTATTACTTGCAGTGTTTTTTGATGAGATGAGAGTGGAATGAATTTGACAAATCCAGGAGCATATTGTCCCTTAAATAAATGCAATTATTTTCTTACCAATTTTGGATTGAGATTAAGTCGCCTAATGTGATAATACGACTTTATATTTAGGATGCAAATCAATGACAGAGGAAGAAACTGTATAATGAATGTCTTTCCTTGATTGATGCAATATTTTCCAATGTTCTAAAGGGCGCTAGGCGGGCGGGCGGCCGGGGGCTTAGGCGGGATTTTTTATTTCAAGTCAATTTTAATATTTTATCGTACATTTATCCAAACAAAACAATAATATAAAGCAAAATAATCTATAATAAAGATAATAAAGGTCTTTGTTTAAAGTTCAAACACAAACATGCAATTGTTCAAAGTTCAAACACAAACATGCAATTGTTCAAAGTTCAAACACAAACAGATAATCAAAAATACGAACTTAGTGTGAACTTTATTGAATGAGACATTTGATATTATTAATTATGAAATTAGTGTAAAGTTTATTGAATGAGACATTTGATATTATTATGAAATTATTTTTATTTGTGTAATATTCAAAATTGAGGACTTAAAGTAAATGACAAATACCATATGCTAAGTATGGCTAACATATGTTTAACGTATTAATTTTATTTATAAACAAGATTGCTATTAAATTAAATAATAAAATTTAAAATTTCAAGAATTTAATTCAATATTAAAAATTAAGAAACTAAACGTAAATTTAAGAATTATATTGAATTAAACTAAATATTACAAATGTATCATCATTTATAATTAATTTGAAATTCGTACAAGTTCAAAAAAATTACAACTATAATAAAATTATTCATTTAGACTTGATTTTGTTCACTTCTTGTTGTGATTTGATATACTACAACCTGCATTATGAATATGGTAAATCATTAAAAAAATAAATATATCAAGATTAATGGGTAGTTATTAAAACAAAAAAAAAACCTCTCCGCCCTAACTTCATAGAGATTTTTTTGCCTCCTTGGGCCTAGGCGAGGCGCTGGGGGCCCTAGCGCTTAGGCGCCTCCTAGGCCGCTTTTTAGAACACTGATATTTTCATATATAAGGAGAACAATGTTCTATAACTTGTTAGGCGGACTTAGGTGGCGGAGAGGTCTTAGCACCAGGCGTTTTCTTAGCCGGAATAAATGTTTCCCTAAGTGGTTTTATTTATTTATTTTTCTTAATGTAGATACATGTTAAACTATATAAAGCATATATTAGATGTAATTTTTTTAAATATTACATGAAACATTACCAAAAAAAATCTTTTAAAGTTTAACAAATTCATTTTAAGTATTGTAGAGCTTCAAAGTAAAGGTTTGGTTCTGCCTTGGCGGGGGCTAGGCGCCCAGCCAAATTAAGGTGGTAAAGGACCGTTTAGCGCATAGGCGGGGATTAATTAGATTTAGGCGGGGATTTTTAGAACACAGAAGGAGAACTGAGTTTTGCGTTATTGTCCCAAATTCAAATCCCGAACCTTAAGATATTGATCACTGTTGCTTTTGTAGCTAGTTTTCTCTTTGACCTCTTTCGAGTGTAATTTGGTGTTTAAGAGAAGGCACATTTCACCTCCAATTGTCTTTCAACTGAAAGCACATGCGAATTTGATTTGTTTTTGTTAATGGTACTTTGTTGGTAGGAGGTGGCTATCATTTATCTATTTGTCTTTCGTTCTTGTTTCCAATTACACAATGCACATAATCTCTGTACTTTTTATTTCTTCTGTTATAACTTGTGTCTAGCCAACTAACTTGAACAATTGGTTCAGGTATTTTACTTCTTAGATTGGGTTAAGCACCAGCTAAAATATATAAAGTTATTTCAAGCCTTTTTGAGGATCACTGTAACATGCGCAGTTGGTGTAGGTGCTGTTGCCCTGGGAGTTGGGACAGCATCTGGGTATATCTCCCCATGGACTGGTCGATTTTACTCTCTGTTGGATCCAACTTATGCTAAAGATCACATTCCCATTATTGCATCTGTATCTGAGCATCAGCCAACGGCATGGTCTTCTTTCATGTTTGATTTCCATATCCTGCTTTTCCTTTTCCCGGCGGGTCTCTATTTCTGCTTCAAGCGGTTGTCAGATGCTACTATATTTATAGTAATGTACGGTCTCACAAGCATGTATTTTGCTGGTGTCATGGTTCGGCTAATTCTTGTTGCTACACCTGCAGTATGCCTTATTAGTGCTATTGCAGTCTCAGCCACAATTAAGAATTTAACTCAGCTGTTAAGAGCGAAGAGCAAGGTTGCTCATTCTGGTTCTAGTAAAGGAGCAACTGGCACAAAGGCGGCTTCTAAGGTCAGGTCCCTCTACTGTTTACAAGGTTTCTGACATTGATGTCTTTGTTTGTGATATTAATGGTGTTTAACTGGCCCTAGTGGAGCAATACCACGTGAGTAATATTATATTGCTACTTCTAGTAGTCCGATTAGGCCTGGCAAAATATAGTTATGGGTTGGTTTTGGTTTTCAAAATATAGTTATGGTTCCATTTAAGAACTAAAACTATATTAACCATTTTTAATATGGGTTGTGTGGGTTGAAACTATATGGTTATGGTTAAAAACCATATTAACCATTTTAAGATGTTTTGACTTTTAAACAAAACTTTTGAAAAATAAAATTGTGACCATATTAAGTAATAATATGATATGACTATATTAACCATTTTAAGATGTTTTAACTTTTATAAGTTATTTTTCACTATTAAGATGTTTGACAATCATTTATTTTGACTTATAAATTGAGTTTTAAGTCAAAAAATAATTACCTAATTGTGATTTATTTTAAAATTACGTATTAATCATTTTAAAATAAGTTAGTTTGACCAAATGTAATGTCTATTTTGCTCCTCTTTTTATTAATGTCCTTTTTAGTAATCTTTACATTTATTTTAATTTATAAGTTATTATGAGCAGAACACCTTTATAACTCGTTTTAGAACACCTTTATAACTCGTTTTAACTTAATTTCTGACTTATAAGTCAAATTGATGCTGTAAGTCACAACTTAAAATAACTTATAAGTCAATTTATATTTTAACTTATAAGTCATTTTAAAATAAATAATTTCCAAATAGGCCCTAACAATGGTGTAGTATTGATGTTTGCTGTGAGTGACGTCAGATCATAATTTATCTAACGGTGACCAAAGAATCTTCCGGGGTTTAATAAACAAGACTATATTTTAAAAAAGGATAATATTGCATCATTATCTAGTTTTATTTTTGTAAAGTAATTACTCGTAAATCTATAATACTATCAGCTGAAAAGTGTTGTACATGTACACACTCGCAAAAGAATGGAAAAGAATGGAAAAGGATGCGTACATATAAATATGAAAAATGTACATCTTGCTCATTATGTTCATATTGACATAACCTGTCGCACCCCACTCTCCCAAACCAAGTAAAATCATTTTTTCGGTTAAAAATGAAGCCGTGCTCTTTAATATATATATTTTTTCCTAGTCTGAATGGAATGGAATATGGGTTGAAAAATGGTTAACCGGTTAATTAATTATATTTGTTTTAAAAAATATGGTTCCAAACTTTTATCAACCTGAATAAATAAAAGTGGTTAACCAACCCATTTGGTTCCAGTTAATATGGTTTGACCCAACAATTAACTAACTATATTGTCAGGTCTAAGTCCGATGTTGCTAATAATATTGCAATTTTGACTGATGGCAGTATGTTTGATATTCCACTGAACGCTTGATTATTATTGCTCTAACGTGTGTCTGTGATTATTAATGAAGTTACATTTTATAGTAATCTTGATACTATTAGACTTTTTGAGTGACCTGCCAAGCTGATCTGACACCAAGTGGGGGATATTAATTTTATGATCGGTCCAATAGTCCCAATTTATTACTTTTCAATAAAATGAGATCTGGACTGATATGTTACGAATATTTGTGTTGAAGAACATGTGTTACTCTTAGATCTCATTTACTCTGAGATATAAATTAGTATATTTTGAAAATATGGATAGTTATTTATGCTTCTTACCTTGAATTTTAGATTAAAATTAATCTGATGGGGTAGACATATATCCACACCTGGGACTTCAGAGTCCATGTAAGGTAGCATGATTTGAATTTATTGGAAGAAAGTAATAATGTTTTTAACCAGTAATAAAAGAAAATAGGCACTGAGAAAAATGATCTGCCATGTGCAAATTGTCAATAGTGATTTTAATGCTAAAGAACATTACTGATAGTAGCTTTGGTAAGCACCTATGTGCCTATATTTCTGGTTTGTGAAAGTTTATCCAAATATTTTGCTATCTTCCTGATTCTTTGTCAGACAATGAGGCCTTGTGCATTTATTGCATGAACAGGGTTTGGTCGATCAATCTCTCCCTTTCCAGAGAAATGGGGCGATAGCATTGCTTGTGGGTGCATTTTACTTGCTTAGTAGATATGCTACCCATTGCACCTGGGTCACTTCAGAGGCATATTCATCTCCCTCAATTGTCTTAGCTGCAAGGGGCGCCTATGGCCAAAGAGTCATTTTTGATGATTATCGCGAGGCGTACTTTTGGTTGCGGCAGAATACTCCTCAAGATGCCAAGGTGATGTCTTGGTGGGATTATGGATATCAGATCACTGCCATGGGAAACAGAACTGTGATTGTGGATAATAACACCTGGAACAACACCCACATAGCAACTGTTGGACGTGCAATGTCGTCTTATGAGGATGAAGCATATGAGATAATGAGATCACTGGACGTTGATTATGTATTAGTTGTTTTTGGAGGTGTCACTGGTTACTCTTCTGATGATATTAACAAGTAAGGAATTAATTTTTTTAGAATGCTTGCTATGGTTTGAAATTACTTTAAAAAACAATAAAATAGTTTAACCACAAATTGACTTCTGTTTTCCTCTGGCTTATAAACATAGTTGTCATGGTGTCACCTAGGCGACTACTAGGCATCCTAGCGTTGAACAAGGGTGTGACCCAAGTTAAGTGATTAAGTCATTTTTTATCATGACCCATCATAATCCATGGACTTTTCCAATGACTTCGTAGTTGATGACTTTGCTTGAGTTACGACTAGAAACATAGTAGAGAGGAGACTTTTTCGTAGTGTTGACTTGTCGCCATGGCGGGCGCCTTATCGCCTAGGCGTCCTAGCGGTTAACTACCGCCTTGGTGGCGTGACAACTATGATTATAAATGGATAGTGAGAGGGACTTGTATCTTGTAGAGGGCATAGTTCTGAAAATTTTATTTGTCACACAGAATGATGCACGTAATTAGATTCAAATTGAAGTTAAAAACAAAGTGGCTACTGGCTTGTATATATGCTCCCTTACTTAACTGGACATTGATGCATTTGAGTTGTTGATGTGGCCTCACTTTATACAAATAAACTTCTCAAGCTTTATGGAAACATCCCTATCTCATGTCGTTGACTATATATTGGGTCTGCCATAGAAATTTCTGCCCCACAGTGTTTGTGTGTTACATTTGTCATTTCTGGTTCAGATTTGACAGATAACGTGTCCCTTCTCTTCTCTCTCACACCCCACCCAAGAAATAAAAATAAATTAAAATATTAAGTGTCTTCTCTCTCTCTCTCTCTCCCTCTCCTCAGGAGACTTTATCCTAACTAAAGAAATTTAATTATGCTAGATTTTTGTGGATGGTGAGAATTGGAGGTGGAGTCTTCCCTGTCATCAAGGAGCCTGATTACCTTGTTAATGGCGAGTATCGAGTCGACAAAGGTGCAGCTCCAAAGATGTTGAACTGTCTAATGTAAGTTATGTAGAACTACTTGGCTTAATCGTAATATAGTTACATTGTTTTTGCATATGTTTGATTATTTGTGGAATGCTTCTGTACTTGCCTGTTACAATTATCAACTAATTTAAAGTACTGAATTCGCTATTACACCATGAAACAAGTTATTTGCTCAAATAAAGCAGCCTATCATTTACTATGTCCAAAGGTTTTTAATCATCTTGCATTACTCAAGCATTCTTTGACCCAGATAAACAAGCTCTCATCTCCTTTTTTCTTTTTGCGGAAAAAGAGTGTTTTAAGTATGGAGATCTTTCTCTGTCTCTGTCTCTGTCTCACACTCACTCATGTGGAACGAGTATTTATATAGCAATCTTATCATTTGTAATGTGTCAATTGTTGCTCATATATTTTTGTAGCTATTTCTGTTGGGGTGGCATCAGTGATCTGCATGTTCCATTATGGTCCGTCTAACTTACTCAGCTCTCTCTCCTTTTATCAACGTTGCAAAAAGATTCTGTCATATTTATAAAGTTTTGAAAGGTAGAGTTGTGTGGTGCGAGGATCATATGTATGAGTTGTTACTCGATAGAATGAGAAATTTGGAAAGCTATTAAAGATTTTAATGCGTTGTCAACTTCCATTTCTTCAAGTGAAAATGCTAGTTTTACTTGCTTGCATCTTGAACTAAATTAAAGGTGATGGCTTTGCTTTCCAGTTTTACCTATATTCCTTATTCCCCTGTTTACCCTAGAATTGGGGTAGACATTATTATATACAATTGATATAACCTAATACTGCTGTTGTGGGTGGGGGTGCTATAAAACTTTACCAGGCTGACTTCAGCTTGAGATTTTTGACACCTGGTTCGGGTTTGTTTGGTTTGCTTTCTTTTAGCATAGATGCATTTAGTCTGCTCTCTCTCTCTCTCTCTTTCTCTCTCTCACACACACACACACAAAAGTTCAATTATGCGCTACTTTACAAACCATAAATGTTTTCCATCATTTCCATCCAGCAGTATTTAGACTTTGTTATGACCTGGACATGGTTTACTTTTGCTAACAAACAGGGTTTCCGTATTGACTACTTTCAAGTTTCAACAACTTAGACCGTTACAACTAGAACCGTTCTATTATTTCCTTTTGCTTACAGTACTTAAACTGCACCTACATATGTTATCATCTTCATATCATTCTTCCACCCATGAAATGTGCTTATCGAGGTACACTTTATGGACTACCTTCATAGGATGTCAAGTCCTTTTTGTCTCTCTCTCTTTCTTTCTCTGATTGTTTCATATGCTATCCTGCGGAAAAGAAATCATATTTATGTTGTCGAAATTGATGATTAGGTACAAACTATGCTACTATCGCTTCGGAGAGCTGACGACAGAATATGGCAAACCTCCTGGGTAAGCTTATGTACACCACAATTCAAGTCTATAAAGCTCTATTATATTGGTATTGATATTTATTTACATATATAGTGGTTTAAGCTAGAGCATTGTTCTTGTTTTTTGCCTGCTTCATGCAGTTTTCTTATTGGATTTTTGTTGCTGGCAGGTATGACAGAGCCAGGGGTGTTGAAATAGGAAATAAAGATGTGAAGCTTGAACACTTAGAAGAGGCATTCACAACATCCAACTGGATAGTTAGAATTTATAAAGTCAAACCGCCGAATAATAGGTGGTGATAAATACCGCCCTCCCTCTCTCCCTCTCTGTGGGACAGGAAAGGACGTGACGTGTTAGCAAAGTATGATGAGTGCTCGAGTATCGGAAAGATGTAATATAGAGATAGAACTATATTCTGCTGTTGAGTTTCAATATGTAACACCCGAGGGACCTCCATTCTGGATCCCTTCTTGCGGATTCTATAGTGCCTATTTGCTTCATCAGTCGCAAGTCAATGATCAAGTGTTAACACTTGTAGTTGTCAGGCGCTGCTTTTTCTTTTAGATTTTGGTGAAAAATTAACATACCGCAACTTAGTGCAGTTAATAGTTTTTTGATCCAATACTTTTTTATTATAGAACTTCTGATCTTATATCGTCGTGGTACTATAAGTTGCTATGCTGCTAAATGTAGACTTGCGTAAGCATGAATATGAGATTTGTATGTGAATAATTGGAATCAGATCTATTTGCAATGTGGAATGGAGGTTTTTGTGCTCAGAAAGGTTCTTGTTAATTTTTAATGCTATGATCATCAAAATATTGCTTTTGTTGGATAACCTTTTCTTGATACGATTAGGTCACTGAAGAAGGTTGGCAATTTTGTTTGAAGTTAATTTGAGATATTTTTAAAACTAAAATTAATGTGAATTTTTTTAATTTTTAGATAATACAAATATGAAAATTATGAACTATTTAAAATAGTACGCTTAATTCAAGATTTATTATTTTTAAGAGTTAAATAAATGAAATTAATTTTAATTATTTTGGAAAAGAGGGAGTATTAGTTACTCCCTTGAACTAGCTGCTAAAAACCAATTTTAAGCTCATAGTTATAGATTTGGTTTTAAAATAAAAATTACTAATTCACAGTCAGTTCTGGTGCCAACCTGTGCCTACTTTAGTAGGTAATAACAGTAGCAATGCTACAAAAGAAAAACCTGCTGCAGCAAGTGCAAAACTCCAGCACCAAAAAAGAAAAATAAACTCTTTTAGGTGCCAAATGACTTTGACACCTCATTCAATACAAGCAATTTATAGCCAGGAAATAAAAATATCATAATTGAAACACTAAATTACATCTATGACTAATCTTCACTGTATAAGAAGATCTTTGTATGTTCAACCCCGGTACATACTCTGAGCCCATTTCAGCGCTTCCCTGTCAAAGAAGAGAAGAAAATAATAAGAGCTTATTGGCAAATTACATACCATGATTAGATTACAGAACAAGTAATAGAATTTGAATTGACTAAAACAGCCTGATCTGGATTATTATGCAGCCGGACACATAAAAACCCCCCACCGTTTTTATGGTGCAAGAAAAACCCTTACCCTCACTACAAATAAATCCTAGTGGGGGCACCATACTATGTATGAACAGGCCCAAGCCAACTCAGCCCTTGCTGTTGAAGGAGCTAAGCAATGATTAGACCATTAACAATCTTAACAAGAAGTCTTAATCTGTTAACTGCTGCAGGACGCTGAATAATAGGTAGATCACATCGGGAAAGACCAATTACTAGATAGAAGAGAATACAAACCAAGTGGAGGACACGAAGCCCCTCTTCCATACGAAAAATGGTTAAAAATAGAAGTATCCTCAATGCAGACAGACCTTAATTAGGATAGGAAGAAAAAAAAAAAAAAAAAGAAACCCCACACCCGACACACTTAAAAACACCCATCAGCCAAAAGGGAACGTGGAATGAAACTCATTCACATAACAAGGTCGGATGCAAATATCGATCAGTAAAGTTCTTAGTGCTCTCTGTTTAAAGACCCAAAGAATCTTTTCATCCTGACCACCAAAACCCCAAAACCTGACAAGAAGTTCATCGACTTCGAAAGGGAAGGACAAACTCAATTTCTCCCACAAAACCACCTAAGGATCACAAAGCCACTGCGTAATAGGACAATGATTGAAAAGGTGGTAATTATTCTAACCATCCTGCTTGTATATCAAATATATGTCCGAACACAAGGATTTACCGAACTAGCCTTTGAGGAATGTCATTTGTATTGAGCCTTCCAAGGATCAATGTCCAAATGAAACCTAATCTTCAAGATCTCCTCTTCGCCTTCCAAATGTGGGACAGGAAAGGAAAATAATGCAACTGAGTTCCAATAAGGAAAGAGAAGAATGTAAGAACCTTGAAAGATCTATAGACCACAAACACTTGCCTGATAAAAGGGCAAGAATAGGAATTGAGAAGAAAGAGAAGCAATGACAGCTTGCCACCCTGTCATTCTGATTGCGGGAGTGAATATTCCCAGAGGTGAAATTGCATCTTGAAACAATAAGCTTGAAATTTTGACCTAATGCCGATATTTCAACTTCTTATTCAAATATCTAAAGTGCAGAGCATGTTTGAGTATCATTCTGTTTTGTTTAAATTTTCTAAATCACCTTCCTTTAAGTTCCATGCTTTACATAAGAGTAAAATTGGAAAAACTTAACAGCAGAGGAATAAAAAAACAACATAATAAACTTACTTGAAGTAAGTAAACAGAAAGAAAAAAAATGATTTTAACTAAAAGGGAGTGCAAGTAGCACCTAATTAGAATTTACTCTAGGCACCTTGAAACTCGATCATAATTTAAACATGTCAAATCAGATGCAGCATATATATCCAACATGGACACACAGACACACACAGAGAGAAGGGGGCATGCAGCAAAATGTAGCGGAACAATCATATTTTATTACATAGATGTTGAAACTCAACTTCTAAAACAGTTCTTTTGTAACTACTATTATCCGTCCTCCACTTAATGGATAGTCATATCAGCTGTAACACAATAAGATAAACAAAACCAACTATAATCCTAAAGAATCCTATGAACCTGATCTACTGCTAAAATTTACATAAAGGAAGAAAGCTGATGTATTTTTTTCCAAGCTTTACAAATTCAAAACAACTCCCAATAAAAGCTTTATGGCAGACCAACAAAAACTAACAAAATACCATGTTGTATTTCCAGTTAGGATAACAGTCTTTATAATTATCGTATGCTCAACAAAATCTCATGAAACCATGATCTGCAACCCAACTCAACAATAAAGAAAATTGAAAACAAACTTGGCATGACTAATGAAAATAAATATACAATTTGATGGTGTCACGAATGCCTTTGGGTGATAACTTGTAGTTTGGAGATAATCTACACAAAAGGAAACTAAGTGCAGATCTAAGTAGCGGGAGTCCCAACTCCTAAATGAAAGAAGAATGTGCAATCCAATATGTGCAGGAAAGCACAATATATCAGATTATCATGAATAATTTGAAGGTTAATGTGTTGAAGATAGATTTGTAAGCAATAAACTCCACTTAAAAGTTTGAATAAAATTAAAATTTTGATTTTCGACAGTTCATAAGGTTTCATTTGAGGGAAGGTGGAAGGGATGGGATGCTAGATCAATATGCATGCAAATGAACAGTAGTAACCATGTCCCATCCGTTAATTACTTCATCAACATCTGATGAAGATGCAATATCCAGGTCCTATGTTATGTGCATTAGTATGTATTGGATTAGGGTCCTAAGAAGGAAATTACTATAAGAGCTGCCCAGATAGATGAATATTATGTGCATTCACATTTGCACGGTGCTAATTATGTACTCTGCAAAATTGCAGCATGTACTTCTCCAAATATTAGTAAACAAGAGTTTCATGTCCATGTGCTCCCAACATATGAGATAGGCCCCTTAATGAATAACGAGACCAATACCAGAAAAAAAAATCCAAACTCCAAACGAAATATTAAGATCACACCAAAAATTTATAGTCAGAAAATAAGGCATGGTCATCATCCTAAACAACATTGAAGGACAGGAACAAAATCTAGAATTTGATGAACTACAGTGCAATCGATCCACAATTGAAAAACAATACACGAAATAATAAGGTAAACTGGCAACAAAACAGCTCACCAGTTTACCTGTCTTTCTCAAATAGGGGAGAATAAAGCAAGGGCCCCAATAAGCAATTCATACTAACATAATATCTTTATTAATGTAAAACTTTGTCTACATGCAAGACTTTACAGCAACCAGAAAGTCAGAAACTGCAGAACTCAAAATATTTCATGAAACATAAGAATTCTTCCAAGTTAATATGGTGTCATAAATTTCCAACTTTCAAAAGACAAGATAAACAGTCCTCTTGCAACAGAAACAACAAGGAACGAAATTGCCACACAAAAAGAACATGTATTTTCTCTGTCCCAGTTTTTGTGATAGTCTAGGTATTTTTCAAAAAAGATTGGTACATAGGATAATGTGATATAAATATATTGAGAATATACAAATATAGGAGTATATTTTTCGGCATGTCTTAGGATCCATACCATTTCTTAAAAGATCAGAGAGGGGAAAAGAAAATAAGTACCATTTCTTAAAAGGAAAAGGGGTGACTTCGTGTTTTCAAACAGTTGGTAACATAACGCAAATAAGCTTTTATGTTTCTCATTTTGAGCCCAAAAAATGAAATATTTGCAGATAAAGAAATTGTAACTAGTTACTATCACTGTTTTCTATGTGTATTTAGGTGAACTGCATTACTGCAAGCACATTTGATTTCATTTTCTTAAAAAAAAATTAAAGCAAAACAAAATGGTTACCAACCAAGTTAAGATACATTCATACATATATATATATATATATATATATATATATATATATATATATATATATATATATAACAGCAAATGTTATCATGTGTTCATATCAAATAATTATTAAATCATTTTATCAATGTAACTATGCCATGTCAATTTTGTAATAACATGTATGATGACGCCATACCCCCACCCCACCTCCCTACCTCCACTTAGGGTTGAAAATTTGTGACACGATAAGGAATAATAGGGTATGGGTTATATAGGCGGATTTGTGTAGTAAACAAGTTGTGCATTTAGCAAGAATTTAAATGGATATGGTACATATCGTGTTATGATAAACCCACTAAACACAATTCATCCCCTTTAATTAGGATGGTATTTGAATAACGAGGATACGAATATGTCAGGACACCATTCATAACCTTGAATAAACAAGTTGTAAATATTTTAGTTGTATATCTAAGCTTGTTGTGCTATGATGTGTTAAATGGCAGTGCTGTTATTATCCACTAGTTAAATGAGTCGTGTCATGCTACTCGTGTAATTCAACCTTGCTATTAAATGGGTTACAGGGGTGGTGTTTTGCTACATGTTTAATAAAAAGTAGGGTTTAGGTCTTAAGTCTTAACCCTATTGGTTAAACAAGTCGTGCAAGTTGACTTTAGTACCCAACTAATAGGACAACTACCAACTCAAATCTCATCCTCCCTAAAACTATATATAGCAACCATATAAGATGCAATAACTTCAATAAGCCTACAATAACATCTACCTTCCTATTCTTCCTTACACAAGGTTTTCAACTTCTTTACTTCTTAATTTTCCTTTTTTTTAAATATATTTAATAGTGGGTAGTTTAACCCCCCACACTTAATTGAAGCTTCCATAGTTTAATTTTTTTTCCTCTCTAACATCTTAAATTGATTATCCTTACAAAATTAGTTGTACATCCAATGAACACAAACCAAGGGTATACCAAAGTTCCTAGATTCTCACCGTGAAATATGTTAACTATAAAAACACAATAATCTGTAGAGAAAGACATAAAAAGCTTGTCCCCTAATAACTTCTATAAAAAAGAAAAACTAAAAAACTTTATCCCCTAGTACTGATATGTATATAGGAAGAGAAAGAGAAACCTTGAATACAATGCAACAATTATTCAGGTTATTAAGATAACCTTTGAGTCCCTCAGAATAAAATTAGTGAATTAGAGGTCGTTTAGTATGAAACAAAAGACTCTCATTAGAAGAGTTAATAAATTTGAGCCAGAAAACTAATATTAAGCTCAAAGACTTGAGGGGAGAAAAAATGTCAGCTTTCATTCATTCAATAAATTGACACCAAATTATGGTGTACAAATAGCTGAGTAACGGTTAGGATATGTAGCCCAATTTCCACATGCTTTCAATGTTAGACTACCTTAATGCAAGTTCTCCAGAAGTAAGATAAGTCTGATCAAATTATCAATATCAAATAACATTAGAGCAACAAACAGATGGCACCCATCAAATCCAAATATTTTTTCTTTTTCTTTGAAAGATTTTATTTAACGTGCTCCTAAAGGCTGAGAGACATGTAGAAGATCAAGAGACATAGAATTGTAAACACCTACTATCTAACCAAGCAAGGAGAGCAAACAATTAAGGACCTGCAAATATCTTCTAATAAAATCCTAAAACAAAAATGACAAGTATTAACCAACTAGCAACAAAACAAAGATCAGAAGTATTAACTAGCTACCAAAGAAACAAATATCACAATTAATAAGTCACCAACCAAGGGTAACCTACAAAGCTGACGAAACTTTGTCCAACTAAGATAAAAGAAGTAAATGCACAGGTAGTTAATGCTAATACCTCCAAATAAAAGGCATTATAAGGTCCATCCGCCAAAGAGAAAGATCATGTAAAGAATGCGGAGGATTACATGTTTACTTCCATACATGTCAATTTGCCTACTTTATGGTTTAATATAAAAGTAAGATTTCTGAGTTTCTACACATTCTTACTTCTTCTAACCAGATAAACACCCCCACTTTAAAGTGAATAAAATAGATGATCAGATCAGAACATATATGTCCATTAACTATCAATATCAAGTGTGAAAATAGAACTAAAAAAATAGAAGGAAAGTTTATTAATTATAGTTACCCACAATATTTTAGTCCAGATCTTCTTCTCTAGCTTGACTACCAGAGTTGGAACCTCCAGCATTGTTCCCGCTTTCACTATTTCCAGCTCTGCTATTGCTCCCTTCACCTGATGTTCTAAACGGCCATGGCAACTGTATCCTAAACCTTCTCTCCATACTCCTCGGAGTGTCGGGATTATCCTGAGAACCCCCAGCACCAGCAGCTGTTATTCCTCCCCCACTCGACTGTGAACCACCACGAGCCTGGTTCTCGTAATCCGGATCATCAGTGGGCAACTCATATCGACAAACCGGGCAAGAATTATGCATCTCCAACCAAGGCATAATGCAATCGGAATGATAAATATGCTTACAAGGCATTTGTTTTGCCTCCTCGTCTAGGTTAAAACTGTCTTTACAGACAGCACACTCGGAATAATCACAATCATGCAATTCATTCGTGATTTTGATGGTTGGAAGCGCTTGAACTGCAGATTTGGCTGCAGGGGGCGTGCCGTACCGATTTGGATCGTTCTCCGCTAGCTGTTGGATCAGTTGTTCAAGCCCCGGACCGATGAAATAGTCACCCAGATTGGTCGGGAGGCGAAAACCTGTATCATCCATAGAATTATTGTTCTCAACAACGAACTGGATGTTTGCGCCGCCGGCTCGGAGGGTATTTAGGTAATTCTGCAAAAATGCGAACGGATTGAATTCCTCAGTCGATTGGAATCGGTTGGGGCCACCACCAAATAGAGCAGAGAGATCGGTACTATCATCGCCAGCGCCGGAGGTCGAGAAGACAAAAGGAGAACCACCAAATCCAGAGGGGAACGACGGGAAAGGAGAGAGGTTGTCCGATGAGAACGCGAAGAAAGGGTGGGGACTCGGGCTAGGGTTCGGATTAGGATTAGGGTTTTCGTACTCTTCTAAGAATCCACCGTTGCAATTGGGGCAAACCAGTTCGGATGAAGCGGATGAGAGAGTTATGGAGACCGTACGGTTGCATTGGTAGCAGAAATATTGTTGTGGGGCGACGACGCCTCGACCTTCACCGCCACTGGCGCCGGAGGAAAATCCGTCAAACGACATGATGATTTTAGAGAGAGAAAAAGAGAGAGCGAAGAAAGGGATATTAGTGTAAAGGAAGACCCCTTTGCGTCTCGTTGTTTCGCTGAATTCTAGAGGGAGAAGAGAGAGATTGTAGATAAATAGTGTTCTCGGATCCCATGTTTTTCTCGGGAATAGAGAAGTATCTGACGTGGCGGGGACAAAATCCGAATAGAGTTGAGGATAATAAAATGAGTTAAAAAGTGAAACAATTTAATACTCCCTCCGTCCCAAATTATCTGCTATTTTAAAGTTCTACACACATATCAATATGTGTGATAAAAATACTAAAATACCCTTATGTGCTAATTTTTTGTTTTCTGCAATTAAGGCTTTAGTAAAAGAAGATTGTCCATAGAAGAGTGTGCCAAGGTCTTTTAAGAAGCATAACTTTGACAATCACATTTTTATTGGTGAAAATATGAAAAGGATGCTTAAAAAAGAGGAGACTTGAATGAGTAATGACTATCAACAATTAAGGTAAAGGGGCAAACTTGGAAAACAAAGGGAAAAAATGCATTGAAATCTTAAAAAAACAGATATTGTGGAACAAAAATTTTCTGCTAAAACAGCAGATAATTTGGGACGGAGGGAGTATCATGTCTAACTAAGAGGTCTCCTATTATTTGGGATTAAATTTTTTTGACAAAATTATTTATTATTAGTAGTAATGGTATGATAGTTCAAACGGTAAAATTTTATATAATTTTTTAATATAATCCATAAAAATTATTATTAATCTTAAGATCATAATTCATGAGAATATAATTTCAAAATTAAAATCTTTATAAATAAGCATGATCTTAGGGTATAATGAATGAAAAATGAATTTTTATGGAAAATTGATATTTTTATATGTTAAATTGATATTTTACACGAGTTTCTCCCACCTAGAGATGACACTTTTAGTTGGTGTTTGATTGCATCTTAACAGTCTACCTCTTAATGCATTTTAACAATCAACATTTTTATATTAAGAGGTCATTTGAATAGTTTAGACTCATATTTATATATTTACTTCTTAATACAAATATGTGGACTCTTAAGAGGCATTAAGAGGTGAACTGTTAAGATTCATTAAGATGCAATCAAACATCCGTCTATTCATGTACATGTGAAAATAAATTTTTTATATAAAAATATCAATTTCCTATCTATCTCATTAATAGTAAAATTAAATATGTAAAAAATTTGACCATACAGATATAAATGAATATCAAATCTCATGCTTTTTAAAATCTAACTCGACTCAGCCTAATTTACTTTTTAAAGAGTTTGAACTCAATAAATCAAAGAAAAAGTAAAAAACGAAAACAAGAAAAATTTATAAACAGTTATAGCCTTGGGCACAGGGAGAATTTTGAATTACTTATAATCTGTAAATTTAGTTTTGGGTAATAATGATCTTAGTTGTTCACTAGATTAATTTTGTGGAGTTAAAAATCTCCCATCTCATATATTTTGTCTTCATTCTTACTTTTATCTCTCATTTTTATTTCATTTTCTCTTCCGCTCTGTTAAGTTATTGCATATTTTTTATTCATTCATAACGTAATTTTATAATTATTAAATAACCAAGTAAAAAAGAAATTGATGCTGAAACAAGGGTTTTGTCAATGATGTTTTAATTAATGATTAAGATTGAGATTCTGAAATCATTAAGAAAAAAATTATGTCGGTTCTTAATTAATTGTCAATCTTATTCATATATCTTTATGGGACATGCATATCAGGACTGGTCCAAAAATTTATTAAAATTTTCATATTAAATTTATCACATCATATTTTTATATTATGATTTTAATTCTACAAATAATTACTCCGTCGGTTCCATTTTATTAATCGTTTTAGGAACTTTTCTTCATTCCAATTTAATAGTCGTTGTCTAATACTCCTATCTAGAATAAAAAATTATCTAGTTTCTTATAGTACCCCTAATTCGTCACCACTTTTCAAGACAATTTATTTTCATAAAAATACTACTTACTTCATTCTATTTTCTCTCGGGTGTATTCAATTAAGAATTTTAAAAATTTTAAAATTTTGGTTCTATTCAATCAAGACATTTAAAGAGTTTATAAAAATTTACTTGTATTCAATTACAACTTTTGTAATATTTTTAAAAGTTAGGTGGAATTGAATTGAGACTTTTACAAAGTTTATAAAAGTATTTTGATATTCAAAAAAGTCATAGATTTTTATCAAATGATAATTTTAAAAGAAGAGATACTCATATCCAAAGTCTTACCTTATCTCTAAAGACTACCAAAGACTTCCAAATATTTGAGAAAGGTAGAAGATGAACAGAGGAGAAAGAGAAAGAGAAAGAGAAAGAGATAGAGATAGAGGAGATCAAACAAAAAAGAGAAAAAAAAAGAATATATATATATATATATATATATATATATATATATATATATATATATATATATATTAGGATCTTAAAACACCTTATCTAACATACCTTGCATACTCTCTTTTAGCGAAGGATCGAGCTGACGATTCGGTCAAATCGTTATATATAAACAGATCGTCTTAACTTTTAACGACGGACATGATATATATATGATTTTAACCAAGAATCATCCTATCTGTCGCTAAAGAAAGTATGCAAGGTATGTTAAATAAGGGTAAGCAAGATCTGACCTATATATATATATATATATATATATATATATATATATATAGAGAGAGAGAGAGAGAGAGAGATCAAGGATCAGTGTATACCCTTATCTTACTCACCCGTACTCACCCCCTTTAATATCGGACCGTGACGTTTTAGTTCATACAATAGTCGTTATACTTTTAGCGACGAACAACATATAGCATCGCTAAAAGTATAAACGACGGTTGTATGGCATGGCGAATCGTCGGTCCGGTCATAAAGGGGGGTGAGTACGGTGAGTAAGATAAAGGTATGTATTTGATCCGATCATATATATATATATATATATATATATATATATATATATATATATATACATATATATCACTCTCTCTCTACCTTAGTCCTCTCAAAATAAAAATTTCAAAAGATAAGAAAGTTATTATAGCATCTGAGGAGAGAGAAAAAAGAGGAGGGGTTAAAAAGAGTGAGTAGTGTTAAGGGTTCCAAATAAAACCAATGGTATAAATGAAGATGACAAATATTTCAATATCATTTTATATTTCTTCTCTCCCATAAAAAAAATCTCATTTATTATATTGATAAGTATTAAGGAGATATTTTTGTTTTATGTTTATTTTTAAAAGTAATAAATTTGCTAATTTTGTTATTTATTGAAAATTATAAATTGTTAGTTTAGTAATAATGACTTGATAGGAAAACGACAATGAAAAATTTTAAAATCGAAATTGTTATTTTATATTATTGTTAGTAGAAAATAATTTTTTTTTTTATGAAATATAAAAATTATAAAATAGGACATTTTCTTGTATAGACTGAGTATGATCTAATAATTCAACTTCAATAATGTCCTTTATTTCAAATTAGGTTGTGACATGGTCAAAGTATTTCAATATTATTTAATATCGTACTCATTTAATCTAAAATATAAGATCTTTGTTGAATTTTTAACAATTAATAAAAGTTGCAAGATATATTAGAAGTATACAAAAGTCTATCAAAATCCTAGTAAAAAGTCTATAAAAATTTGTCACTTATTTCATGAAGTGTTTAAAAATAATTTTGAAAGTCATTAAAATACATAAACTCTACAAAAGTCTATCACTTAAAAAAAGTATTTAAAAGTCTTTATTGAATACATATTCCTTAAGGAGAGATACACGTTAGTTTGCAGCTTAATTGGAGGAGGGAGACTACCAACACATAAGGGGTAAATGTAAAAATTAGGACCTATATTAATTACAAAGTAATAATATCCTTAATATGTATGTTTTATGTAATAGCAACTAATAAAATGTAACTGAGGGAGTATCATTTATTCGTTTCAAAGTATAGAATAAATGTCATCCCTTAAAGAATTCGCTCCAAGTCTAGGGGTGTGCAAAATTTTTTATTTTTTTGATTTTTTACCAAATCGAATCAACCAGTACGGGATAAAGGATAATCGGTTCGAGTTCAGTACACGAAATTGATATATACCGAATTTTTTAGACGGAGAACGGAAATTTTTTTGGCCCATTTGGTGTATACTTGTATATTATGAAAGGAAGGAAATATATACTATATACATATATCTTCATATCTTCCTGAAATTTTTATCACGTTCTCTAAAAAAGGAAAATTATTTATAGTAATAGTAAACTTAGTAAATTTATTATGATAAAAATCACATAAAAAATTGTTGGTGTGTCAAAATTGTTGGGTATGGGTCCTCACCCATGAAAGTAATCCAAGTTGAAATTAAATTAAGGGGAGCTTACTAATTAATAAAAGTATTGCTATTGGAATCCAAGTTGAAAAATGATTTACTTGTTAGATTGGTTGGTGACCAAGACAAGGAGAAGTGATCCCTAATTTGATTAGGAGAATAAATTATTTCTAATCCATAATGGGAATGGATTAGGAAAAGTACTATAAATAAGGCAATGAGGAAGTCTTATTTGACACATGAGAGAAGCTTGGTAGCAAGAAGGTATCAAAAGAATAAATTGAGAGGATTACAGTTTGTTGTTTGTAGATATCTGTCGTCATCTCCGTTCAATTTAAAGCTTGAAGACTTTATTTCTTGGGGTGTTTTTGAGTGGTGAAGTTAATTAGGTTTCTCAACCTAATTAAACGTTAATTTGTATTCTCTTAATTTATTGTGTAAGCTCAAGTTTTAGGGCATAAAGCTTGAGAGGATTATGTAAGCCCATTATTAGTGATATAGTGGAGATTTGGAGTTTGACCCGTGATTTTGACCTCTTAGATTTAGGGGTTTTTTCACTTAAATTTAGTGTCTTGATTGTGGATGGTTATTTGTTATTTTTGTTCTCATAATTGGTTTTGTTGATTTCATATTTAATTTCACAAAGACGAAAAAGTAATTCTTGGGATTGAGATTATTTTTAGGCGTACTTTTCCCAACAGTGGTATCAGAACTTGGTAATTTTTATGATTTTTTTGTGCGAATTAAATGGAGGATTGGATATCAGGTTGCATTATTAATCTCAAGGCTAAAAATTATGCAATTTGGAAGTCAAGAATGGAGGATTTGCTTTACTGCAAGGATTTGTACGAGCCACTTGAGAACGATGGAGTTAAGCCCACAAACAAGAGTAACGCGCAGTAAAACAAGATGAACATGAAGACTATTGGTATGATCAGATCGTGGATTGATCAAAGTGTGTTTCATTATGTTGCCACGAAAATTAAAACTTATGCTTTCTCGTAGAAATTGGAGTCCATGTATGAAAGGAAGACGACGCAAAATAAAGCTTTTTTGATAAGGAAGCTTGTGAATTTTAAGTTCAAGGATGGAAACTCCGTTGCAGAACACTTACGTGATTTTCAGAGTTTGATAAATCAGTTGAGTATGATGAACATGGTTATTGACGATGAGATGCATGCTTTGTTGTCGTTGAGCTATTTGTCTGATAGTTGGGAGACTGGTTTTATCGCTGAGTAACTCTGCTCCTAGTGGCAAGCTGACTATGAATACAATCAAGGATAGTTTGTTTAATGAGTAACAGAGGCGAAGAGATACCATGGTGATTAGTTCTGTGTCATAAGTTTTTTTCACGCAGAGTAGGGGAAGAAACAGAGAGGGAAACTCACCTGAAGATGACAAATTCAGAGGAAAGTCGAGAGATCAAAGAGAGATACTTTGTTTTCACTGCCAGAAATTGGGTCACATAAGGTGAGAGTGCAGATTTTTAAAGAAGGAACAATCTAAGGAAAAATATGAGAATAAAGATTCGATTGTGTATCTATCCGACGATGATGTAGCTATTGTTTGTGATGATAAACCTAAGTGCCATGTTAATGATTGAATTATTGATTCGGGTGCTTCGTTCCACGTTACTTCGCGTGGTGAGATCTTCACATCCTACAGTAGTGGTGATTTTGTACGGATGGAAAACAAAAGTGCTTCCAAGATTATAAGCATTGGAGATATTTGTTTGAAAACTAATAGTGATTGCAGGTTAATGTTGAAAGAAGTCAGACATGTTCCGGATATTTGTCTTAATTTGATCTCTACTGGTAAGCTTGATAAGAATGGTTATAAAAGTTATTTTGGTGAAGGTCAATTAAAGCTCACTAAAGGGTCTCTAATGGTGACTAGAGGTAAGAAGATAGACACTCTTTATACGATACGGGAGCGTGTGAGAGGTGTTGAAGATGGGGGGTTAAGCGAAAAAAGTTGTGGTACAAAGCCGTGCGAGATGGGAGAAAGCCTTGCATGAGAACCCCGAGAAAAAAACTTTTCGCTTTAAATGGGTACCAAAAGTGAAGAAGGAAAGTAATAGCTCGCAGTCAGGGTATAAAGTGGTTGTGAAGGAATTTGGCAAGTAAACAACTGTCAAGTTGAGTTAGATCCTCCCAATGAAAAGAATCATGTCGATGAGACAAAGCTGGACATAGAGATAATTGAAAATTCCAAGAAGCTTGAGTTGAGTCAAGATTTCGTTGGAATTAACTCCGAGTAAGGAGTTGTGGTTGGTGATCCCTCCTCTCATGGGTTCGGAGGGAGAGATTGTTAGGTATGGGTTCTCACCCATGAAAGGAATCCAAGTTGAAATTAAATTAAGGGGAGCTTACTAATTAGTAAAACTGCTATTGGAATCCAAGTTGAAAAATGATTTACTTGTTAGATTGGTTGGTGACCAAGACAAGGAGACGTGATCCCTAATTTGATTAGGAGAATAAGTTGTTTCTAATCCATAATAGGAATGTATTAGGAAAAGTACTATAAATAAGGCAATGATGGAGTCTTATTTGACATATGAGAGAAGTTTGGTAGCAAAAATGTATAAAAGAATAACAGTTCTTCTGGGACGACCGATTTTGGCGACAGTGGTTAGCGACCGTTTTTTTTTAATATCTCCCAAATAATTTATAAGATTTATTGGAACTAGAATTTTTACAGAATAAAGTGATTTGGATGTCGTTTGGATACATGTAAAAAATATGCTTGTGCAGATTGTACAGACATATTTTTTACATGTATCTAAATGACATCCAAATCATTTTATTCTGTAAAAATTCCAGTTCCAAAAAATCTTATAAATTATTTGGAAGACATTTAATAAAAAAAAAGGTCGCTACCCATTGTCGCCAAAACCGGTCCCCCTAGACTTTTTCAAAGAATAAATTGAGAGGATTACAGTTTGTTGTTCGTAGGTATCTGCTGTCATCTCTGTTCAATTTAAAGTTTGAAGACTTTATTGCTTGGGATATTTTTAGGTGGTGAAGTTAATTAGGTTTCTCAACCTAATTAAAGGTAAATTTGTATCCTCTTAATTTATTATGTAACCTCAAGTTTTAGGGCATAAAACTTGGGAGGATTATTGTAAGCTCATTATTAGTGATATGGTGGATATTCGAAGTTTGACCCGTGGTTTTTACTTCTTGAATTTAGAGGGTTTTCACGTAAATTTAGTGTCTTGCTCGTGGATGGTTATTTATTATTTTTGTTCTCATAATTAGTTTTATTGATTTCATATTTAATTTCAGAAAAGACGGAAAAATAATTTTTGAAATTAAAATTATTTTTAAGCGTATTTTTCCCAACAGAAACTTATCTGACAAATTATATTACCATCAAATACATGTATTAAATAGATTTTATGTTGATTATAATTACACTCGCGTTATTATTTTTACTCGATTTAAATTTTGTCAACATATGTAGAAACACTCAAAACATATTAAAAAAAAAAAAAGTAGTTAAAATTAGTCCACATAATGAGTGGATCTGAAGTTAGTCTTTCAAGCTTAAACTGAAATTAAGCTAAATAGAGATTGAGCAAATATCAAACTATTTATAATATAACACTCAAAAACATTTTCTTACATATAAAAATAGAAAAATATAAGAAACCATTTCTTTTAAAGTTTTTAAAGTAATGTCTGTTTTGATTCACTTTATACCAAATATAATACTGACACATAGACAGGAGGATGATCTCTCCGCTTGCGTGTTAGCACTATATTAATTATGAAGTGAATTTATTATAAAATTCACTTCAGGCTAACCACTCCCGATTAAAAGAATTCGGATTAAAAGAATTCTCTGGATTAATCTAAACTGCTTTTTTTTTCAAGTAATGTCTAATTTTAAAGTACTATTGTAAAAAACCGAGACAAAAGCAAAAACAAGCAAAATGTGGAAAAAGGGCTACATTCATGACCAATGAATGTGGCATGAACATTTGGACAGGGGTGGACATGATTTAAATGTAGCTTGAACACTAGGATAGGTTCCAATATATTTTACTTTTTAATTTTTAATTTTATTTTAATTAATTACACTCATTGGCTCATAGCTATTCGCCTAGATTCTGTTCACCTTTTTTTATTGCTATATGTGCCGCGTACTTATTTGGACTTGCTCAAGTATTTACAGATATAATTTTGACCATATTAATACTCTTTCCGTTCTATATTACTTATTAATTATTATTAATTTTTTAAAATTAATTTAAGAAATTTTTAAATTTAAAATTAATATAATTTATTTTTATTTTAATCAACACAATAATAAATATCATAAATTATCTTAAAAATATTGGTCATTGTAAATTTTATTATTTTATAATTTTTAATAAGTTATCGTAATTTTGAATTTAAATATGTCTTAAATTATCTTTTAAAGTCAACAATAAGCAAATAATTTGGAACGGATGAAGTATTATATAAAAAAAATTCAGTGCTAATACGCAGAGAGAGATCACCTCTTGCATGTGTATCGACACTGTATTAGTCAACAAGGGCGGAGTTAGGATTATAATTTGGGGTGGGGTAGAATTTTTTTTTCCGTGAACGTTCACTATATACATTTTCTTTTTAAATTAAATAATATATTAAGATAACTGTATATGTCATAAAATCACGTAGCTAATTGAATAATAAACAAAATCATCACTAGCTAATTCATTATAACATTAATAAAATTTTGATAACGAACGTATGTCCAAGACATAATAACATACCTAGTTAAATTGCACTCTTCGCTTTTGAATAGAAGCAAATTCAGTAATTATTGAGTCTGCATCATAGTTCTCAGTCAACTCCTTTTCGATGTGGACAATCATGTTATCAGCTAAGAAGTCATTCTCCATCTTGTTGCGCAACATTGTTTTGATACGTTTCATAGCTGGAAATGATCTCTCTGTAGTTGCTGTGAAAACCGGCAAAGTCAAAACAAGACGAATTAACCGATCAATCATTTGATATGTCGTTGATTTTTTTGTTTCAAATAATCCTTGGCATAACTCAGTAAGAGTAGTAAAAAACTGACTGAGCTGAATCTTTTTTCTTGTACCATGTACTAAATTTTTTTGCTTTCTTAACTTGTCGATCATGATCAAACATGTTTTGAGTATCTAATCATTGTTAATTTTCAATCAACCATGTATTATAGCATACAAGTAAATCATATAGTATAACAACAATTCACAAATCACAAACGTACAGACCTTGTGACTCATATGGCCATATATTGATATATAATCCCAATTCAACTAGCAATGAGAATCAATGAATCATGATATCTTATTGAATTCAAATCAAATGAATCAATTTCACTTAAGGCCATCAATCAATTTGTACTTGGTCACTGAAGAGAGAAGAGCAGCCGCTTTAGAAAGGCAACGGGTAAAGAAAAAAGAACAGGAAACGTTGACCTAATTCTCCATAAAAAGCAAGACCAATTATTAACTGAATTACTTAATAAAAGAAATAGTTTATATTTGATAAAAATATAAATGAACTAGAATAACATATGGGCTAACTACTAAGTATTTAAATTTGGGGTGGACTTACTGGGCTAATTTTTAATTGGATGATTTACATATTCTATTACATTTTTAAAAATAATTACAACAATAGTGCACTCATAAAATCTTTACACAACTAATACACTTCCATATTTATTTATAATACTAGTGCAATTATGATTCCTTAATTTAGGGAATTAGTATTCAATTAGAATTCCTTAATTTAGGGATTAGTTATACCCATGACTTCTTCGCTCTCTTCATCTATAACAACTGCAGTTAGTCATCACCCTTCTTCTTCATTCAATGTATTCATAGATATCAGTCTGACAAAATAAGGTATGCCACATCTATTCCTCCACCGGCCATCACGATCTACTCCTCCCAAGACTCTACACCTTCACCTCCGCCACTCCTCCACCCCAAGAACCGCCCCTTTGCCTGTCGTCAACTCCTACACACCCAAGAACCTCCTATTCCTTCCCCATCACCTTCTCGCCACACCTCAGACACCTTCCTCCTAAGCCACTCCTCCCATGAAGAGGCTCAAACACCACTCCATCATCACTATCTCCCACAAAGATCACCGCCTCCAAAATGAAGAGTATATCTCCAGTAGCTTCTCAAAATGAAGGGTGCAAAATGAAGGGTCAAAATGGAGGTGGGTATGAAGATTTAGGCGGTGGTGGCGGTGGATATGAATACTTGATGATGGCGGTGGATTTGAATACTAGATGATGGTAACCAAACCTTCATACCTAGGTAACCAAACTGTCATATCAAAGTAACTAATCAACCTCCATACTTTAAATTTTTTCTTAGTACAGTTGGTTACCAAACCTTCAGATCAAGGTAAGCAAAACTTCGTACCAAGGTAACAAAACCTTCATACCAAAGTAACTAATTCACATCCACACCTGTAGTTTTTTCATAGTGCAGTTGGTAACCAAACCTTCAGACCATGGTAACCAATTCAATTTTATCAAGTTACCAATTTCGATTGAATGTGATGCAGTTGGTAGCCAACTATTCATTCAAAGGTAACCATTTTATTATTTATGAGTAACAAAATAGTTATAAATTTTTTTTCAGAACATTAATAGTTACATCTATTTATTTTTAAATTTTTGTAGATTTAATCTTCTTCTTATTCTCATTGGCGTTTTGGGACAACGAAGATTCATGCATGGAGTATGTGAGGTGTTCATGGTGTAGCGGTGGATTATTATTTCAAAGTGTATGTGAGGGAGATGAAGATTTGAATTTGAGTATTTAAATTTGAATTATTATTTTGAATTTGAATTTGTTTTTTTGTTAGATCTAAATATTTGAATTTGAATTATTAATTATGGCAGTTATTTGTCCTTGATTTTAGGTTTCCTTATTAATGTGAATTGTACTATTTTTGTAATATGGGTTCTCTTTTTGTAATTATTTGGTTGATGCACTTTTCTTGTAATTACTTTCTATTTGTTGTATACTTATGTAAAGAACCCATTTTAATTTGGGGTGGGTTGTAGTCCACCGTAGCCCGTGTGTAGCTATGCCCTTATTAGTCAATTGACCAAAATTAACTTCATACTAACCACTCCTTATATATATATATATATATATATATAAAGACACGCGGGTCGTGAATAGGAAACGCGGGTCAAAAGCTCACATTCGGGTCCTAAATAGAAAACCTAATTACACAGAAGGAAGCCGATCTGAAGCAAAAGAAGGAAAGCCAGAGCAAGGGTCAGATAAGAAAAAAGGGGGAAGACCGGGTCACAATCTCTCTTCTCTGCTACGTGCTCAACCATTTGCTCAGATAAGAAAAACACATTTCTCTCCCTGGGAATTCTCAGAAACCCTTTCACTGATTCACAAATTATGCCGATTCTCTCTCCTCGATTCTTTCTTCCCATTTGAAAAGAAACGATTCTCGTATTCTTGGCTGACCCGATCGGAAGGTAAAGATCTGAAGCAAATCGGATCGGAAGGTAAACGATTCTCGTAAAGATTGGTACTTAATTATATTTTGTAATTTCTGTTTTGGGGTTTGAGTAGATACAAAGATCTAGGGTTTGTTTTGCTTCAAAGATCTAGGGTTTGTTTTTGGGGGAAGTGTATTGGTGATTTTGTTCTATGTTATGAATATCTTTTTTACTGAAAAACATACATGATGAGACAGTATTTTTGAAAAACTTACATTCAGTTATTTGTCCATTTGAATTTTGAAGTTGTTGGGTCATTCCATTTTGAGTCTGATTTCAAGGCTTTTAAGCAGAAATTCACATTTTAAATGGGACATTAAATGCAGTTATTTAATATATTTTGGTTGTGGTTTTCACTGTTTTATCATATTATGAAATGTTAATTACCAAATTTGATCATTATAGGTTTTAATCAAAATGGATAACGTTGAAGCAGAGTATGAGATGGGAGAAAATTTAGAGCGAGAAGAAGGGGGGAATGTAGACTTTGAATTAGAGAGTGGGCTAAATGAGGAACCTAGTGTTGAGTTAGATCCTAAATCTTCAGATAATTTGTATAATCCTCAAGTAGCACCAGAGTTGAAACCAAAAATAGGTCAAGAATTTCAAACACTAGATGATGCTTTTAGTTTCTACAATGCATATGCAAAAGAGAGTGGCTTTAGTGTTCGAAATTGGTCTGAAAAAAAGAGACGGGGAAGTAGTGAGATCATAAGGAAAGAGTTTGTTTGTTGAAATGTGGAATGCTACAACAATGAATGAACATTGAGGCAACAAAGCGCGCGGGATCAATTAAAGAGGGTTGTAAAGCAAAACTTGCTATTGTGATGACACCTTCAGACTTATATGTTGTTAGTGTATTTGTTGAGGGTCATTGTCACCCATTAACAACTCCACGAAAAACACATTTTTTGCGATCTCACCGCAATATATCAACTGCCCAAAAGGCCCTGACTCAACAGCTTCAGATGGTAAATATACCATCGCATCAACAATTCAATTTGCTTGGAGTGCAATCGGGGGGTTTGAGAATATTGGTTGTACGCAAAGAGATTTGTATAATCTCGAAAGAGATAAGCGCAATGAGATGAAAGGACATGATGGACATATGTTGCACGAGTTTTTAATGGGTGAACAAGGAAAGAATCCATCATTTTATTTCAAAATTGAGTCAAATGATGAAAACATGATTACTCATTGTTTTGAAATGATTCAACCTCTGAGCGTGCTTACAATTTTTATGGTGATGTAGTGATCTTTGATACTACGTACAACACTAATTGGTATGGATTAATTTTTGCACCACTAATGGGGGTTAATAATCATGGTCAAACAATAATATTTGCATGTGCATTCTTAAGTAATGAGACCATAGATTCATTTATTTGGCTTTTCAACCAATTTTTAGAAGCCATGTCAAGTGATGCCCCTAAGATGATCATTACTGATCAAGATCCTGCTATGACAAATGCAATTTCACAAACTCTACCAACAACATTTCATAGATATTGTAGTTGGCACATTTTAACTAAATTTTCTGAGAAGATAGATTCAGTTAAATACAGTGCTTACTATAAGGATTTTTCAAATTGCATATGGAAAACAGAGATTAAGGAAGAGTTCGATTTGAAATGGATAGAGTTGGTTGAGAAGAGTGGGTTAAATGACAACAAATGGCTACAATCAATGTTTGAAATTTGTGCTAAATGGGTGCCAGCATATACGAATCATGTTTTCTCGGCTGGAATGTCAAGTAGCCAACGAGCTGAAAGCTCTCACTCATTCTTCAAAAAATATGTTTCAAAAAATAATTCATTGGTGGATTTTATGATTTAGTTTGGTAGGGGACTTGAGCGTCAACGTCATGAAGAATTATTGGCAGATCACAAAGACATGATTGAGAAGCCTAAAATGAAAATGCTTCACGTTTTTTTGGTGCATATGGTTGATATCTATACACATGATATATTTTTTAAGTTTCAGGATGAGATGTGGGAGAGCTTGACTTTTAAATTTGAGCTTATAGATGAGGATGAAGATCACTGTGTGTACACCATTGCAAGAAAAAGTGGCGGTAATTATCCATTGCGACAAATTCATTATGACAAGGTTAAGGATTTTGCTTCATGTACTTGCAAAAAATTTGAGAGCATGAGGATTCCTTGTAGACACGTGTTGGGATATTTGCACAAAATGCATGATTATGGAATATTGCTAAGTCAATACATTTTGAGTAGATGGACAAAAACAGTTAAATCTGGGGTAGTCATTGATGGTAGTGGCATTGAGATAATTGATAACATGTCATATTTACTGAAGCGGAGTCAATTAATGCAACTAGCCTTAGATATAGTGGACAAGGCCCTTACTAGCAAAGAAGCAACTAAGGTCTATATTGATGCTTTGAGTGGTGCACATGATAAAATTAATCAAATGATTAGTTGTGGTACAAGTTTTGTTGATACTGTAGAACGAAGTCAAATTCCAACGAACCGAGTCAAGTGCGTGCAAAGGGTTGTGGTAAAAGGCTTAAGGGAGGGAAAGAAAAAGCATTAGGGGGACCAAAAAAATCTAAAGCTAGACGGTGTAATGGGTGTGGTTTGGTTGGCCAAACACACGACAAAAGAAATTGTCCCAACCTTACAAATTGGTAAGAAATTTACAAATTTTGCATTTGTTTTCATATATATTGTTGTATCTAATTGTGCTTATTAGATGTCATTTTTGTTGCAGGTATTCACCTTGTCATGATGGCGCAACTCCCAACCCAAGTGTAGATATTGATAGTTATTCATCTCTAGGTGATTGTATTTTGTCAACTAACATTGTATATTGTTACTGCAATTATGTACTGATTTGAACTGGAATTATGTACTGCAATTATGTACTATTTTCAACTGCAATTATGTACTGATTTGAACTGGAACAGGGATAGGAGCAGTATGAGGGAATGAACTGCTACTACAATTTATAACTGGAACTGCAACTTACAACTGGAACTGGAACTGGGACAGAAGCAGTACGAGGGAATGAATATATATCATCCTGCCTGTGGGAATGAAGATGTAATGAGGGAATTCTGAAGATGTAATGAGGGAATGAACTGCAATTATGTACTGAATGAACTGCAATTATGTAGAAGCTGTATTTTTTTACTTTTGGATATTAGACTATGACATTGCAAAATTTGAAAAACTGTAAGGTCTGTTTTCTTTGAAAAACTATGTATTTGGTGTTATGACATGGTCTCAGATTACCAAGTCTTTGCGATGATAGTGATCTTCTGCAGCCTTTTTGTTATAATCATCATTATCAAAAGTTCGGTTAAAAATAGTTTCATTTCTATTAGCTATAGAAATTAGTCATGTGTTTTTCCTTAAATCCTGCAGGAGACAACTATAACCTCCATCCATGTATGTCTTTATGAAATAGTAGGTCCTTTATTTGTCTCAGTTGATCATATATTGGTTGATAGAGAAGTTATGGTTGATTGGTGCTGATGAACTATGATATTGCTACTGGATGCACATTGGCAATTTGGCAGTACATGACTCTTGCTTTAATGACTTTATCAAGCAAGTTATAGTTTCACCTTAATGTTGTATTACCAAGTGCTGCAGTGATAGTGATGTTGTAGTACATGACTCTTGCGCACTTCCAAGGCAATTAGCATCCTAGATGAAGTGCTGAATTGGGGCTTGAATTCATATGAAGAGAATGAAAGCTACCCCTAAGGATAGCAGTTCATGGGTTATGTTCATGACAGTTTTTTGCAGTGGTTAAGAACTTAAGATGATATTCATTATCAAAGAGATCTATATTTCAAAATGAATATTATCTCGACTCTTGAGTCCTTTTAGTAGAATCTTCAATCATTCCATATAGAGAACATTGGGTGCAACTAAGTGTACCATTTCTCTCTCCAGACAAGTTAATACAGGAAACATGTACTGCCATATTTTAGTAAATGAGTCCAGTCGAGTTTTACCAAGCAAAGACTCATCTAATATATATTCGAGTTTTCGAGTCAAGTCAAGTTTTAAACGATCATTGATTTGGTGGAACAAACTCAGCTCGAATAATAAACGTGTGGCTCCCATACATGTACTGCCATACATTTGAGTTCACACAAATAATTAACATAACAGTAATGAGCATGTAGTCAGTATTCTAACATTCTAGTTGGGGAACATAGTACTTTTCATAACATAAATCCACCAATCTCATACATAACGTGTTGGTTAAATAACGAACATTATCAAAATTACAAACGATTTAATAAAATTAACAACAACACCGCATACATAACATTAATAATTATGACAAATCGTTGAGTTAGTTGCAATCGACGAATTTCAATCTTCATCATCGCTAATTCGTTGGAGTCGTTAGAATTTGTTGGATGAGTTGTTACATTTAAACGCTTAGATGTGTCCATTTGCAACCTCCCTTGATTATGCAACACTCGAACATATTCGTCACACCAGCCGATAAAGTTACCACATTGCTGCATATTTTGGGACACAATAAATTTATTCACTTATGTAAAAGGAACAAGTATAAAAAATTGTCAATACATAAATACATACCATTCTTGGGCAAGAATAATAGTGTTACTCCAGGATTCTTTTCCCGACATTGAAAGTTTTACTATACAAGGGCACGTACCACAACGACATATGAGCGGAGGCCATACTGGATGTAGCGATGAGATTTAATTTGATGACATGTTTTCTATCAGCAAACAGGCATAAAAAACAAACTTAAAGACTTTAGTTACTTCCAAAATGGTCTACCTGATTCATGGGAACCATGTGGAAGAGGTTGAGAAAGTTAATCAGCCTAGTTTCATTGTGCAAGAAATTGTTTCATTGTTATAATAAATGAAGTTTTAACAATTTTTAAATAAGAGCATATTAAATAAACAGATAAATGATGCTGGGTAATATTGCAAATAAGAGCACATTACATACCACCAAAATAGATACTAGCAAATCCTGACAACCATGATTTCAAACCAAGTACTATCCACCCTTTATTATAACTGAAATCAAAAGACTAGGAAGTTTTGTTCTTCCTTCTTTTCATTGATGACATGATTAATGAACTTTTATCAACCCAAAATGTAAACATAACCGCAATGAAAGGCCTACAACTTTAAATAACTTGTTTTCGTATTAACAGGGGGCAATGGGTTAACCATCCAAAGAAAACCAGAATTGACCAGTGATACTGCTTTGGGCATCATATTATAAATGAAGTTTTAACAATTTTTAAATAAGAGCATATTAAATAAACAGATAAATGATGCTATGAGACGTGAAGTAAAGATGTTGTATGTTTTATCATTCAGGTAAATTAACTCTTCACTAAAGCCCTACTAAGAGATGACATCATTAAACCAGACTCGAAACAGCTCTAACTGCCTAAGAGTTGATCAGAATACTCGAGAAAGTTATAATCAAGACGATCAAAACAACATAATCCTCTTTTTTCTTCAGAATAATTTCATTCAACTATGTGTTGTGCCAATAAGAAAAATGTGTAAGAATGCATATCTGCAGTAGAAGCGTGATATTGAAAAACATGTCTTTTAATACATTACTAAAGCCCAAGTTTCTTAAAAGAAAATAAAGGAAAAAACCTCAATAGGGATCCTGAATAAGAAAAAACCTACAATTTTTAGAAAAACTTAATCGCCAATCAAATTTTTTATTTTCAGTTAGTACAATCAAAAAATTAAATTTAGCATAAGGAAGAAGACAAAACTAACAGGAGAACTTATTCGGTCAACAAGAAGTTACATGGGGCAATCAGATACTTAATGAACATCAACACATAATATTTAAAGCAGAAAAACACTGGTGGAACAAAAGATTACTCTTTAAGAAGTAACTTAAGTGATTACGTGCTCATGGAGGAATTTACATATAGAGAAGCATTTCGTAAGATTGTTAGAACAAAATTTTAAACTTATTAAGGAATCATCTAAGTTACATATTAAGCTATAACGTATAAACAGTAGGACAAAATGAGACATGTAGAAAAATGTGGGTGCTCGCATTTAATGTTTGCTCTTCCATCTGAGAAGTGGCATACCATCTGAGAGGAAAAATATACCTTTTTGATCTGTGTAATTCGCGATAGTTTTCGAGGGTTTCCTATGGACCAAATTGAGAGAATCGCCCTTTGCTTCCTTATTTGCTTGCTCTGGCTTGCATTAAATCCATGAACACCCAAATACAGTAATTACTAATAATTCCAATTAATAATATCCATTATTATTGTGTTTTTCTTATCTGAGCAAATGGTTGAGCACGTAGCAGAGAAGAGAGATTGTGACCCGGTCTTCCCCCTTTTTTCTTATCTGACCCTTGCTCTGGCTTTCTTTTTTTGCTTCAGATCGGCTTCCTTCTGTGTAATTAGGTTTTCTATTTAGGACCCGAATGTGAGCTTTTGACCCGCGTTTCCTATTCACGACCCACGTGTCTTTTTTTTTTATTCAGTCCGTTGCTTTGTCCGCTTTTAACACCCGCCTCGAACTCAGTTATATATATATATATATATATATATATATATATATATATATATATATATATATATATGCTATTATTACATTTTAAAATTCATATTACACATAGTAAGACAATAATTAATTTTAGATTAAAATTAGATGGGATAAGTTGAAATTTTGATTACAAAATTTAGAAATATTAAAAATATAATTTTATTTCATATATATTTATATATATCCTAAAATTATTAATTTATTTAGTTTAATAGTGCAATAAAATAATAAATTTATGATGTCAAACTTAAGAAAAATTGTGTATTTTATATTGCAAACATCTGAAGGTCTACTCTTTTGTGAAATAATTTTTTGTTAGTGTATATATAGCTCTATTTTTGTGAAATGTAGGGAGTATATTGGGATTTTTTTTATTTGTTTTTCATTTATCATCTTTTGCTTATAGAGATGAGTCATAGTGTTATTGATGTAGCGGAATTAAACAGAAACCGTTATCAATTATTGAACCGCGTACGATTGTCAACGATAACCTTCTATAACTTGTTGATTATACGAATTCCAGAAAATAGGCAACAAAATTCTAATTCAGAGAATTTTGAAAAAATAAAAAAAGTCTATTATTCATCAAAACTGCCTCTTTCTATCATAACAAACGTTTAAATAACAAAACCCTAAAGACGGAATCCAAAACGGAAAAGGAAAACTAATAAGGAAAATTATAAAAATAACCCAAAACAAGTAAAAATATATTTTTGAAGGCCTAAACGATGGAATTTGACCAAAAAGCCCTGCAGTTCACGAGCGAGGCTGGTGACTTTTGATCGTTGATCCGTTTCTAATAAAATTAGACTTTGAAAATGTCAAAATCCGACACTCCAAACTTGGAAGATATTACCAAATTGCCACTGGATCAAATCTTTTCATAAACTGGATCAAATCTTTCAAATTTTTTCATAAACTGACACGCTTGCTCTTCAACTGCATCAGTTATCAATATAATACTTCATCTGTTCTAAAATTAGAGATACAATTTAATCTTTAAGATCAAACGACGATATATATATATATATATATATATATATATATATATATATATATATATATATATATATTGAATTTCAAATTAATATAAATTTATTTAATTTTAATTGATACAATTATTATAATTATATAATATATAATAAATTTATTAATTATAAAATTTATTTTATTCTAAAATTTATAAATCATTAATTTTAAAATTTAATATATATATTTTTTTGCCTTAACATTCAAATAGTGTCACTAATTTTAGAATGAAGATAATAGTATGCTTTTTGTTGTACTCTAATGGACCATTCCGGAGTAATATCTTCCAAAAAATAAAGGAACTCCCCTCCTCTTGAGGTCCAATTGAGGATCCAAGACACTATCTACTATTCACTCAGTCTCTTAATATAAGTTATTTTAGAGTTGTACATAAATATTTAAAAAATAATTATATAATATTAAATATAATATTAATTTTTTATTATTTTTGTATTAAAAAAAAGTGTTATTTATTAGACAAAAAATAATAAGAGAACAAAAATTATATTTATTATTTAATACTTAGAATAATATTAGAAATTAAGCAATTAATACTTACTTGAAATATTTATTCAATCAAATGTTTAAAATCAATTTTGTCCAGCATATTGCGAACCTATTTAACATTTCTTGTGTCATATAGTCGACTGTAAATAATTTTTTTAACAATTTCAACTCTAAAAAATTCTTTCAGCAGCTGTTATTGTCACATGAATAGTTAGTAACACCCTGTAAGCAATTAAAATATTAGAAAAGCAATCCAAAACTTTTACAAACTTCAGAAAATTTCAATGGCTTATTCTATTTTTTTTGACAAAATCACACACACACACACACACACATATATATATATATAATCTAATCTCAAATATGCTTTTTGTAAGCATAGGAGAATCTAGAGATGTGTTCATTTTCATCGGATTGATTGAATGGAGCAACATGGGATCACATGACATGGTCTAAGGAGATCCCTAGTTCATACTCAACAGCAACCACGTCAACAGGTCTTTATAACTACAAGAAATTAGGGCTACGACGACCGTACAAACCCCGTCATCATATTGACAAAAACTGCTAGAAATGGTTGAAAAGGCAAAGGTACAAACCCGTCATCATATCGACAAAAACAACTAGTGGTTGAAAAGGCAAAAAAATAAGATTACCATGAAGCGTTATGAAGCGTTTTTCAGCATTGTTTTAAGTCTCCGTGTAGGTCTGATTAATTTCGACCTAAACATTCTATTTTAAAATTCTACAATACTAATAAAATTTTCAAGTCTCAACTTTTTTGGGGGTAATTTTCTTTTATGTAAAATTTAAAAAATACCATTTATTATAAAACTTTTATATAGTATATACATGATAGAAAAATAAATAAACAATAAGTCTAGGGGGATCGGCAGGTTCCTACCGGGATAGTGACCGGCCAGATTTTTTTTTTGTTTTGTTTTTGACTACCAAATAATTAATGTAATTTATTGAAACTGAAATTTTTACAAAATGCAGTAATTTAAGTGTCATTTGAATACATATAAAAAATGGAGTTAAAACAGTCTGTGCAATCCTGTTTTTTACATGTATCCAAATGACACTTAAATTATTATATTTTATAAAAATTTCAATTCCAATAAATCACATTAATTATTTAATAGTCAAAAGCAAAAAAATAAAATAAAAAAATTCCAGAGCGTCGGAACCCGCCGGTCCCCTAGAAGGATTCATAAATAAATAAAACCTCCTAAAAAAATATCTAGGTGGTATCTAGTTCACCTAGGCACCCGTCCGCCGCCTAAAGATTTTATAACACTGAATAGGAGTATTAAACACCGAAGGGATTGAAAAGTTGCAAATACACTTGGTAAGGAGAAATGAGGACAAACTAAAGAGGATCACAAATGAGAGAAGTAAAAAAGAAAACAAAAACCTCCCACCTCTTCCTATCCCTAGCATATACCAAAATGAGTAGGCCAAATTAATCAAAATAAAAAAATTGTGGAGAGAAGTGCCTCAAATTCTATTAGAAGATATTATTTAGAAAGAAGATAGGATACAAGAAATCTACAAGAAGTCTGAGACTTCCTCCCAAGTCCAAATAGAACCAAAAACAAAATACAAAATCCCAGTGCAAGACTGCCCTCCATTTTCGGTGTAAAAATCA
Organism: Panax ginseng; assembly: GCA_020205605.1. Classification (NCBI taxonomy): domain Eukaryota; kingdom Viridiplantae; phylum Streptophyta; class Magnoliopsida; order Apiales; family Araliaceae; genus Panax; species Panax ginseng. The sequence goes on from CM035132.1 coordinate 173,164,343, forward strand.
GAAATAAGTAGTAATTACTGAAGCCTAGATAGATGCAAGAAATGTGACCCTATATACGAAAAAAAGAAGGGCAGCATAAAACCATTCCTTTTCGTCCAAATACCCCTTAGAGGGTGTTGCCCTCTTTACTCTCCGAACAAAACTATAACCAATGCTTGACACAAAAATATCTCCTTTGGAGTAATTAATAGGAGGACTTGAACTTTGCACCTTTCCCTTTGAATGTATAAGATTTGCATCTTAAAAACTAAAAAGTTAGTGTATATTGGATAAACTTTTCAGGAACTCATGATATATACATCAAGAAAAAAAGTGAACACACGCATAACAATATAAAATCTCTGCCAGGAGGTTTTGGCTAAACTGCATTAGGAAAGACGAATTAGGAGGTAAAGAACTGTAGTGGAATTGTATGATCCATCCCACATCAATTCATCATCCATGCAGCGCACACCTGTGTAGACTGGCCCAAACGTGTCTCAGTAATTTCCTAGAGCCATCTTGAGCCCTGCTCCACTTGATTCAAATAAACGTGTCTCAACAACCCGCTCCACCTGACTCAAATCATCCCATACTTGGACTTTTACTCGCACCTTGGAGTTGTTCTTGGGCCCATCGAATCATGAGCTTTGATACCATTTTGTAGCGGAATTGTATGATCCATCCCACATCAATTCATCATCTATGCAGCGCACACCTGTGTAGACTGACCCAATAAATATGTTGGACCACCTCCTTACCTAAAAAGTTAACCTATTAGGTTGAGGCTCTACCATATTTATTAACCCATCTACACTCTTGAATTTATCCAATGTGGGATTCATGTGAAATATCCCAACAAGAACAAAACACTGATTAGGTTGCCAAAGCCAGACAAATCATTTCTACACTACTTCATTTGAAAAGATGGAGAGTATCTTATAGCGGCTTTTGTCGGGTTTAGATAAACTACATTTAGATTATCAGCTAAGATTTCAAAAACCCATTTCAGTGTATATGCTTTTCCACCTATAGCACATTCATATATTCTACTTAGAAAATTCATAACTCAGGATCCCATTTCATATCTCCTATATGTGTTCCTAAAGGTTTGCCACTCACAATATTTAAGGCATACTAATAACAGAAAATGACTAAGAATAACAAAACAAGCTCCAACCGATTCCAAATGAAACCTAAAATAACAAGAAGCCGCTTGATTTACACATCACATTCTACTCCAATTCCCTACATCACCATGTAGTGAAACAAGGTATACAATATCAGCTTGATAACCAGATATAACAGTACAGAACATGTAAGGGGGGAAATGGTAGATAGGGTTAACGATTCAAGGAAACATATACTAAGCAGATATGAAAGGCTGTTTTTGGTAAGTATATTATTGTTTGGAAAATTTCATTATCGATTAACACTGCATTTTCAGTCAAGCTTGCAAAAAAGGCATACAACCACAAGTCCTACAAATTTACAATCAACTCTTCATAGTTGAGTCATAAGCATAATATAAGTGCTAACAACAAAAATCACCTGAACCGTCTCTAGAATCAAAAGTCCCCAATTCTTGGTTAAGAACACTTCAAGAGAAAATTGTGTCCTAGGCCTTACCCAATGGAACAAGGCTCATTGTGTATGGAAGCACAATTGGAGAAGCCATATAGTTTGGTCCCAACATAGAGAGGTTGCACAACTTTTTCATCTTCCCTGTCTCGAAGTTGAACAAGAAGATATCTGCTGACACCCTCATAAACAATATCCCGTCTTTAAATGTCAAAGGATCCATCCATGGAAGTGTATCAATGGTCATCCGATCTACTATTCTCTCACGGGTATTATATAGATACAAAGGATTTTCATCCTCCAACTTTTCCAAATTTATAGAATATTTGAGTCTCCACTGGGAACCAAAGTGATCCTCAAGAACCCATAATAGAAGTCCATCTTCAGATAACAAGACATAATGGAGCTGGCCTTCAAATTCTCCTATACACATCTCTGGGACGCTATTGAACTCTGCTCGGGGGACTGGGACTGTGATCAACCAAGATAGCTCATGTTCAAGATCGAACATCAAAATTTGGTCACCATCCATCAGCCAATACAGAAACCCTTTCACAAAGAGGCCTTTGTTTTTAAAAAAATTATGTCTACACTGGCAAATCTCCACTGATCTCCTCCATGACCCAGTTTGTGAGGAGTATACATCAAATGAAAAGAGTAAATCCTCCATCTCAGTCTCGATTTCATAAATATTAACTACTTTAAAATTTGTTGAAACGTCTATGGGATCACAAAAAGGATCGAAAGCCAAGGCTAGGCTACTTGTGCTGTCATATACAGGAAATGGCAGGCTAACCCATTCCCTGTTTATAGGGTTACACACATAGATTAGTGGGTATGGAGAAGGGAAGCAACTTCGACAACATATTAGACCATTACTTACACCCTGAATTACGACATTCTCAGGAAGGAAATCAAGAACTCTGCCTTGCACTTCAGCGCCTTCCATGTCAGCAGGAATGTAGCTAACAAATCTGATATCATCATTGCACCATTTGAATCTCTCCTGGTAAAAGAAACCAGACGTCAGTTGACTCAGTTCTGTCCTTTTCAACTGCAGCTGGACTAAAGAGCGGTCTGCTATAAGACGACGCCACTCCTTCGAAACACATCTCATACCAAGTAATGTCCTTGTAGGCAATCGAGATAACACATCCACTAGAACATCACTGCCTGCAGACCAGCTCCCCATCTCCTAGAGTCTAGAAAATAGTTAATGAGTTAGAGATTGATCAGCAGAAACACAGCTTTGAAAAATGGCTACATGTAGTTATTAGTCCACACAAAACAGTAGAACAGAAAAACAGTAATCCTCGATAAGATTGCCGTTTGTTCCAAAAAGAAGGCATATGGTTTGAAGCACCTTAATTAAGGACCTTTTCCGCAAGCACCATATACGGCATGGCATGTCAATACGATATCTAAACCATCACTGCGTAACAACAAATGTCTAAATAACTTGAAAGTTATATACTACAATGAACCTAAAAAATCAAGACTACTTTTCTCTCAAAAAGTTTTATGCATGAGAATAAAAGTATATATAGGCATATACTTAATAGTTTCCAGACTGTTAAGATTTTGTTTTACCTTATGGTCATGAAAACATGGATATAAATATAAAATTTCAGCTAAATTGTTTTGATGCATGATAGTTAATGAATCCTGATTTCCATCCAAATTCTAAAGGAATATAAATACGAAGATGCAAGGTAGATGATAACAAGGTTTAGGTTGTCCAATTTTAATTTTTCCCCCTTTTGAAAGCATTTAAATAGATTGTTTCATACTTTTTTACACTTCTTGCAATTTGAATGTGTTCATTCACAATAAGTAAAAGGTAAAAAACAGAGTCAGAGGAACAAATAAATAAATAAATTAATAATTGACTTTGTGATGAAAGATGAGACTAACAAGAAATATTCATATGCAGAATCAAGTAGAAATGCTCCCTTCAACCATATGCGAATTGATGCAATTATTCTTATATATGTATTGATTTCATGTTTTTGTTTTGCTATTTATTTATTTATTAATTTCTTGAACAGAAACAAAGCAGAACAACTTCACTATGTATGAATATATGCAATTATGCTTATATACAGTTCAGTTTTTTGTGTTGTTTTGTTAAATCCTGTATAAATTTCGGAAATAGAGTTCATAAAAAAGGGGTTCTGTCAAATTGCAACTTTGAGTCCTTAGCAACAAAACTATATGAAATGTAGTTTTGTATGAATAATATACAAACATTCACACACACACACACACACACATCCTCATTCCATATCACCCTTATAAGCCTTTTGCCAGGTATGCACACACACCTTATTATGAGAGGCAAACATTATTTTATGTATCAAAACTCAAAAGACCAACAAACCCCCAATTGGCAAATAAAGTAAAATCAAGAAAAGCAGATTAAAAAGTGCATCAAAAAAGCCCAGATTCAAACAGAAGCATAAAACAGAACAAAAGTAGATTATATATACATATATTTAGAAGCATCATAAGAACAAAAATAAAAGTCTCAACAGTTCCATTCCTAACAAGCTGATTTGATAAATTCTGTAAGAACTGAATATCAATAAGCAGAGATTTGCTGTTTTATGGAAAAGAGGCTGGCTTACCCCAAAAAATTAAGATACTAACACATGCAAAGTGGATGAACCCACAAAACATCTCTCTCTGAAACAAAACAATCCATAAGAAATCAAGTGGACAAATAAGAATTCTCTACAGTTTAATTCCTAAGAAGCTGAATTTTTTTTTTAGAAACACAATAACTGAATATTTATAAGCAGATATTTGATGTTCTAGGCAATGCAGATGAACCCACAAAACATTTCTCTCTGATACAAAACAATCGTAAGAAATCAAGTGGAGTAAAAAATAACAGTAAAATCAAGTGGACTAAAAAAAACAACAAAAAAATTCAAATGGTCTAAAAACTAACAATAAATCGAATATCTCTAGACTAAAAAGTGCATCCGTGCAAGTTAAAAATCATCAAAAAAAAATTTCTGGGAAGTGGAGAATCATTCAGATTCAAACAGACAAACATGAAGCATACCAATTTTTCATGTTTTTCCCCCTAAGGTAGTTAAAATTGATGATGAATTCAAGCAAAACTAGAACTGCATATTAAAAAACTGAGATTTGCTTACCCAAAAAGACCCTCAAAAATTGAAGCAAATCCCCCTTTGGATTTTAGCTCCGAAGCTGATAAAACCCATAAGAAACCTCTCTCCACTGTTTCTCACTCTCTGTTCACCCACAGTATGAGTTTGTTGGTCCGACACTTGTCTGGTAAGGACGTGTAATTTTATCCTTATTTTCTTTTATTTTTCTTGAAGACACGTGTTTTATTCTAGAGAGTAGAAGTGTTATATTCCAGTTGAAAATTTTCTTTTATAATTAATACTCTTATATGGGAGTGGTTATCATGAATTTAAATTAATTTTGATCAATTAATTAATACAATATTGATATATAAGAATATTAACAATAATTTTTTTAATTAACTTTTTATTTCCAATTTTAAAGAATACATCGATAAATCATTATCCAACAATTTCATTATCCTTATTTGACTCTTTATTTTAATCCCTATTTTATTCTCCAGTGCGAGGGAGTCAAAAGACCACTCTCTCTATATATAAAATGACATTTCAAACCCTCATTTAAATAGACAACTTATCAACCATATATATCTTGATATGTTTTGACATTTTTTACTACTTCATTTTCAAATTATAAACTTAATCTTGACGTATTTTTAAAAAATTAATTTCAAACGTATTCAAATTTAAAATTAATATAAATTTATTTAATTTACGTCAATATAATTATAAATATTATAAAACTACTATTAATTATAAAATTTATTGTTTTCAAAATTTAAATGAATCATATTAAATTTAAATTTAAAAATATTATAAATTAACTTTTAAAAGTTAATATTGATCTTGTGTACATTTGCAACTATAATCCATTCAATACTCACTCCATAAATTACTTAAAATTTAAAATAAAATAAAATTTATTTTACAGTGGAATATAATTGATAAATTATACTATCTCTTTTATAAATTATAAGATTATTATTAATTTGATATTTTGTGTGAGACCCCAGATTTTATGAATAAAGATTTAAATTTCTTGAAATATTTTTTTGAATAGTAAGGTGTGGATTTGATATAATGTTATAGTTGATGGTAATATTTATAAATTTTGCAAAGTAATCAAGTGGTTATATAATATTTGATTGGTCGAGGAATATTCGTTTTAATAGGGAATATTCGTATGACGGCACAATCATTGGTGGACCCCCACAACGAAAATATTGTCGTAGTAAGAAAATGACAGAATTATTTTTTTTATAAAAATAACGACAGAAGTGTTACCGTTAAAACTGTTGAACTACCCTAGTAAAAGTACAACGATGTCTGGCGGGGTTGCATAAAGTAACTGCACAGTATTGGTTATTGATCTTTACATGAGAAGTCACTCGGTTATACTCAATTATTGCTACAGATAATTCTTGCATCATATCTCTCATATTATTGATTTGATTATTGTCACAAAGATCATCTCGTATAATATGTTATATTATTAAATCAATAATTGAGATTTACAAAGTTATTCATATTATTAAATTACAATATTTATAATGTCTAGAAGTTCTGTCAAGGAGAGGTTTGGTCATCTAATTGTGCGCTAATAAGAAGAAATTCTTATCGGAAAGCCCCCTCTTTCCTGAGAACGATCTGGTTGTTAAATATTGTGAGTTATAATATTAATGATGAATAAGTTCGTGTTGATTAAAGATGAAATTGATAGTTCCATTGTGTTGGAATTATTAGTGTTAGTGAAAATCGATATTTATTTCGATAATAATTGATGTCTAGAAGTTATCGGGTAATTAATCAGATAAATGAGGAATTAATTGCTATTAATTCACATGATTATAACTATTTATTCACATGTGTGTACTATTGATTCACATTCATGTACTATTAGGGGAGTTGGTGCAAGATTGATAATACTTACATGACTAAGTTAAAGATGGAGGTATAGATGGAGGTACTATTCTGTTATTCGAATTTTCACATGATTATAACTATTGAATCACATGATTGAACTATTGATTCACATTATTTACTATTAGGGGAGGTGGTGCAAGTTTGATAATACTTGCAGGACTAAATTAAAAATGAAAGAAAAATTAGAGGTATTGTACTGTAATTTTTCGAGCCCCAAAACGTGCAATTATCAAAACTATATTTTTCTATAAATAGAAGCTCATTCTTCCTTCATTTCTCACCAATTCACTAAAGCTATAGAGCAATTATTATAAAGAGAAATTATAGAGAGAAAGAAGAAGAGAAGTCTGCTACCTCTCTATTCCAGTATCCAACTTTATTCTAAGGTAAGGGGTATTATTTCTTTCATTTTCATGAAGAGAGCTATTGTTATTCCATTCCTTATTATTATGTTGGAATAACTTTACTATAGAAAGTACCGCATACATGGTGAAATTCTTACATTATTTTATTCTTTATTATTACATTGAAATATCCTCATGTCGTGTATTATTACGCATGACACAGTTCCATTATTTATTATTCGTTGGAATAACTTTTATGCATGCGATCTATCGCATACCGTGAATTCTGTTGTTATTCTATTCTTTATTATTACATTGGAATATCCATGCATGCGGATTTTTGCATGACTGGTTCCATTCTTTATTATTACGTTGGGAATAACTTTATGCATGCGGTCTATCGCATGCATGGTGAATTCTTACATTATTCCATTCTTTATTATTACATTTGGAATAACTTTTATCATGTGGATTACCACATGCATGGTGAATGATCCTTTGTATTCATTCCTTATTAAATTGTGGAAATGATGCATCTCGTGGATTATCGCATGGCGGCGAAAAAATCTATTTGCGCTTTCATATATTCTATTATACTCAATTGGTTAAAGTTTTGGCTTCTATACTCCATGAAATTAGTAGAATATCCTGGATATTTAAGCTTCATCCAAATCTTTTCATGAAAATATTCTTCGAGCATTCTTGAATTTTACTCCACAAAGCGAGATCATGTTGACAATTTGGACATTTTTGAGTTCAGGATAAATTAACTTATAAATCTTTAAAATTTATTCTTGAACTTGTTTTATTGAATTATTATGTCATTGTCATTATCCTCATGTTTATATTATGTTGAAAGTCATCTGTGGCCTGTAGTGCATAGATGGACTTGGTATGATTATGATCAGGGATTATTCGGTATACTCATGACCGTAATGTTACAAATGATGTGGTAAAAGTCCTCATTGGCCCATAGTGCATTGATAGACAGTTGTTGGCATGATCATGACCATTGATGAAAACACGAATATCCTTGGCCCGTAGTGCATGTATAATTTGTTGTCGTGATACTAATGAATATCCTTGGCCGTAGTGCAGGGATGACGTGGTTTATTTAATAGTTGAGTCTCAGCGATAAAAGTGATAAAAAACCTTTTAAATCATAGAAGATAGTAGATTTTATTCTCTACTTGACTCTTCTAATGGATTGCTTGTTCCGCTGCAGTTAAACTTGATGTTTGTTATATTGTATCAGTTTAACACTGTTGATGGTTAACGATAATTTATTCTACATTATCTTAGCCATAATATTTCTTACTGGGCTAGTTGAGCTCACCCTTTTGCTTTCATTGTTCTCTTGAAAAATGAGAACGTGGCGAGGACTAGTTGGGGAGCGGGTGTGACGGTCCGTATGGTTGTTTTTAGTAGTCCTCACTATTACGTGAAATAGTGTGATAATAATTATAATGAGGACTTCATTGAGTGTGGATATGGTCTAGAAGATGATATCTGTGTTAAAACTCTCAGCTATGTTTTGTCATATTTTTTACATGACAGTTGTATAATTAAGTTGTATTTGTATTTTGTACCATGTATCTGGCGACTCAAGATGGGTGATGTATACCTGTTTTGGGGGCGTCACATTTTGACTGTTGGAATTTTTAAATTTTAACTTTTAAATTTCAAATTTCATTATTTAAGGAATCAATATAAGGAATCTGTTGGGTACATAGTAAAAAAAAATTGAATGTCTATTTTGTAGAATGACCCAACAACACTGTAGAGTAGGGATAAAGATAAGAAAACTGTTGTGAATGCTCTAAGTGAGAGGTGATCTTTTTTTCTGCATGTCAACATTGTATTGGTCAATTGACCAACTTATCATAAAAGTAAATTTATGAGAACTAGATCCTTTTTATATGCTAGTAGTTCTTAATCTTTAATTGTTAATAATTTTATGAGGATGTACCTTAGTTCTAAAATTCTGTAACTAAACACACCTAGAGAGGGGGTGAATACGTGTATAAACTAAAACGTGTTTAACAATGACTAATTTTTAATTTTTTGTATTAGTACTAAAACAAACAGTTGAAACAAGTGTTTTGACAGTGTCTGTTTTAGAGTAAATTCAACTTTTCTTATAATGCAGACAAGTGATAATGTCTGGATTAATATATTTTATCTATCAACAATATACTATTATGTGAATATGTTTAGATGTAAAATGAGACTTAAACAATCAAATCACAAGAATTAACAAACCACAAACACAAGGATTTTTACGTGGTTCTGCCATTAACCTCTATTGGCTTAATCCACGTCCAATACCAACCGGTATTGTAGACTCTTTTTATTAAATTTAATATTCAATTAAATACAATAAAAAGAACTCCCTATTTAAAGTAGTTTCACACTGATGGACACCACTGCCCCCTTGCACCTCTGCAACCTTTCTCACCACTGAGACATTTGCACCTCTGCAACCTTAAAAGTTTTCTTTGAACATACCCTATCTATTATTAGATCAATCACTAACACTGCTTGAATTCAGAATACAAAGATTTTTGAATTTTGAATACTATGGACTCTTAATTTTCAGCTCAGAACAATACAATGTATAACTGAGTAATAGCTTTGATAGGCTTCAGACTTTATCTGATATATGTTCAAGAGTAGTGTTGAACTAATATTAGCTTTAACTCTGTCCCTGTTATAGCCGATAAGAAGAATATATATAGGAAATAGACTAACGGCTATAAAAAAAGAATTAGTCCAGATGAAACATCACTTAATTCAAGCAGTTTGTTTTCCCCAACGAAAATGAGAGATTCAATAAATATATGGTATATCACAATACTTTATCCACAAAGAAGTCCAACGAATATAATATACCAGCTATTAAATTGTTAGCTAAAAATTTTCATACCTGTTTTGAAAGAGTCACAATTTCAGCATCTTGGATTCAAAGACTAACAAATATAATACAATCTTCACAATAGCCATACAGATTTGAAAGCAAACTAAGTAACTTAATCTTAAGGAAAGAATAAATATGATCACCTCAGTCAGCACCTTAATTCAAGGAGAAGAAGAAGTTATTTGATAAGATTTATTTTTATACTAACTCTATAAAACAGATCCTTATATGACTCCTTTTTAGTTTAAAATTTGTAATATAATTATTCTAGACAAGATATATAAATAAACACTTCCAATCAGAACATGTCTAGAAGTGATTCCAAGACTCAATAGGAGTATTATAATGAACTATTAGTCCAACTTGGGCCAAACGAGAAATCAACTAATAACATTTTAAAACAGCCCAATGAAACAAATCCATTTACCAAACCCAAAAATATTGTCATTATTAAAATCATAAAGAGTACAAACCAAGAAGTTCAACTTCTGAGTGTTATAAATAATAAAATAATATTAATACTTTATAATTAATATTTTTTCAATAAAATCATATTTTAATATTAGTTCCAAAAAGAAAGATACACATGAGATAGTTTTATGTAACATAAAATATACACATTTGACATAATATATATAGGGGAACACTATTTTCACATAATCAGTTTTTGATATTTTCATGTGATCTTCTCTCACATGAATGTGAGACTTACTTTCTTCTTATGTGAGAGAAGACCACATGAAAATATCAAAACACGTGTTATGTTTTGTTCCAGATCCACTTTCTACATCTAGCCGTGAACGTAACACAGCTGAATTGTGGAGCAGAACATCCATATGAATTTTTCTCTAGCCTTTAAATTGTGGAACCAACGTCTAGATTTACGTTAGATGAATAAAGAATCCCATCTAATTGTGGATATGGATCATTCCCATATATATATTGTTAGTTCCTAGAGGCACAAAAGTTATCTAGAACCGGGGGGGGGGGGGGGTTGAATAGATATTTTAAATTCTTTTCGTTTCAAAATAATTGTTAATTTTGATAAAGATTTAATCACAACGGAATTGAGATTTGTTTGTTTTCCTTTTAAGATATAACGAGTTAAGCAGTTAAGCAGTTATGGTAGTTATAGCAGTTATGGCAAGAATATAAGAGACAATGATTTTAAGTGGTTCAGAGCATTCAAAGCTTCTAGTCCACTCTTCTACTCATTGAGTAGGAAATCCACTAAGGATATCTTTACAATCTTCGAATCTCACAGATTCCTTCAAGACCAACAGTCTTGGAACTTCTTAGTTCACTATTGAACTCTTCAAGTCCAGCAGACTTGGTACTTCCCAGTTCACTTAGAACTCTTTAAGTCCTTCTGACTTGGAATTTCTTACTTTACTTGATAGTAGTTGAGTTCTTGAATGGTGCTACTCAGTTGTCGTTTAGACTTGAGTTCGAAAGAACTGAGTAGCTGAGCAAGCTTTCTTTTCAGATCATAGAGTTGAGCGTTGAGTGTTCTTCAGTGTTTTCGTTCTTTGCTTACTTAGTTCTTGCATCATCTTTTCTTTTGCATATAAGGTGTCTTTGAAATGCATCCGTTGGAAGATGTCCGTTGAACATTAATTGTATTTGACATTTCTGAGCACTGATGGTGACTTTCTATAAATCTTACATCGGTAGTAATTCGTCCGCCCATCGACACTATGATCGCTATCTCACCTAACACCTGAAAAGGTGTTTTCTGATGACTTATAGTACTTTCCTTAGCTTCTTCAATACATTTCTTTGTTGCATACTAAGGATGACTGTCGTGTCATTGGGACTCCTGATACTCTCAACGTCTATAATCCTTTCCACATGTGTTGACCTTTATAATTAAAAAAATAATGGAAACTGTTCGATGCTTCTGATGCATCCAGATGATACATTGCGATCTTGATCGTGGTGTCTTGCCACCTTAGATCTTGATCTGGTATTGAGGGATGAGGACACTATGATTTCTCTTAAGTTTCGGTACTCTATGATCTTCACTTACTTGTCTTGCAGACTCTACGATTTCGAGAGCACTCTATGATTCTTGAGTTTGACTCGACAGGCGTTTGGACCACTCTACGATTCCAGGAGAGGCCCTCCAAAGCAAACATACTACGATTCTTGATACTCTACGATTCTGCCTTGGCTTCTGCAATCTTTTGATCAGCTCGACACACTACGATTCTGCTGATGCCTATCTATTACATCTCAAGATATAGATCAACCTAACAGCTTTGATCTTTTCTTCTATACATTCATTTACAGAATGATAATCATTAAAGCTCAGATCAGCCTAACAATTTTGATCTACCACTAAGTCCTTGTACATGTGTTCCTTGAAGGACTTTACATATAATCATAAATATTTACTTTCAACATCAAATTTTAAATATGTAATCTCCCAACACACACACACACACACACACACACACACACACACACACACATATATATATATATATATATATATATATATATATATATATATATATGGGAACCTTAACCAAAAACGAACCATCTATAGCGACGGTTTTTTCCATCGTTATAACATACAAAGCCGATGACACCGAACCGTTGCCATAACTCAAAAAATCGTCGCTATAGCTGGTTCGTTTTTGGTTCGCTGTTTAAGGTTCGCTGGAGAAGAGGACCGTATAAATATATATATATATATATATATATATATATATATATATATATATATATATATATATTTATTTGCGTATCACCAAAAGGGAAATGTGGTAACCCTCAAAATATTAGTATTCTAAACAGTTATGGACCATGGTTGTATTTTCATAATTTATCATGAAATTACAGATTTAAAAATTGCTCATAATTTTCAATCGGGAAATGCAGTATCCCTCAAAATAGTAGTATTCAAAATAGCTATGGATAATGATTGTATTCCAACATTAATTACCAAATTACAAACTTAAAAACCGCTCATAATTTTCAATTGAGACTTACTATCATTTTCCTTTTCATTTATACAGAGGAAGGTAGCTGTTGGCCGTATTTCCCGATTAATATATGTGTACAAGTATACACGGTCAATAAGTAATAAAGAGTAAGTAGAGTATCGATCCCACAGAATTATTTATCAAGAATTACCAAAGACTAACTCATAATCAACTTAATCTTAATTGAACGAATGATTTAGTATTTTGAATAATAATATGCAATTAAACTACTACTAACTATCCCTAGAATGAGAATAGATAATGAAGATTTGAGATTATAATTTCACCTATTAATTCATTTAAATTGCACACTTCTTGTTACTACAAATTAATTATACCGGATTGTTAGTCGAGAACACGAAGGTAAGATATAACTATATCTCGATGTACCATACCCATATCACATTAAATCCACAGATGATAGAATGAATATGAACACCCTAATTAACTAACCCAATTTATCTCTATGTGAATTACATTGAAAGAGGGTTGAAGCTCAAGTTCTCAATAGACTACATGCGGTGCAAAGGTATATCTATATCCTAGGCACGAATCATGAATTCCATCTCCATGTAGAAGACATAAACACATGCTATTATGATCATATCTAAACCCATAACCTGTCTCTCAATTTCATATGGATTATCACGATAATTGATAGTTAGGCAATTAGGTAATTGAATACAAACCATAATAGACAATCCAAAAATGATTAACAAGACTAACAAGGAAGCATATCAAAGTAAACTACACAACAAGATCCATTATAATCTCAAAATGGAGTTTAATTCATGATTGAAGGGAAATCCAATATCCACAATTGTTTATACATCGAAAGATAACAAATAGAAGTAAGAGAAAGTAGGAATTGAGAAATGCAAATCTTATCTCTCTTGTTTCAATTCTGGATTTCCAATGCTCTCCAATTGCTTCAATCTTCAACTCTAATCTAATCTAGGGTTTATCTAATCTAATCTAATAGAATAGTAGATTATCTAATGATGATATATACAAGATGGTGATCCCCAAGGTTGGAATATATGTTTACATACTGATATCTTTTATATATAAGCCCTAATTAACCCCCAATCAAGCTACAACTTGATTGGTCCATTAAATGAATGTCAAACTGCTGGTCAAATAGGTTTAGGCGCAGCTACGCTACCCCATAGGTCATTTAGGGCGCAGCTTTGCCGTACACCAGGTCTGCTGCACTGTCCTTTGGTAAAATGGGCATAACTTTTGATCCGAGAGTAGTTACGAGGCCTGCCACTTATCAAGTCTAATATCTCGACGAGTTCTACAAATTTCTTTCTTTGAGATTTGTTAAATAATGGCTGGATAGTGGTCGAAATTGGGCTTCAAGTGATTGTTGTGTAATTGGCAATTCCAGATTTTGAGTTTCAACGCCCGTTGGTGTTGGGTATAATCTAATTATGCACGTTACGCAAGTATATGTGATCAAAAAGTAATATAATGATAAGTTGAGTATCGTTCCCACAGAGACAAGTATTAATTTTAACCTAACAATTACCAGCTTTATATTATATCAATTTTATTAAACTAATCGAATTAATGATTGTAAATAATGAAAAACTAATAAATAAAAATTAAAACAAATCAAATTAACTAATTACCACAAATTTTAATTAGATAATGGAGAATTAAGCCTACAACTTCACTTTATGCTTTACTCAGATTATCACACTTCTTTTCAATCCAATTAACTTTTCCAGTTCATTAATCAAGAACACAAAAGTAGAATTAGCCATCTCTCAATGCACTAACACCATATCAACTCAAATCCAAAATTGATAGAATTAAGCCAAACACCCTAATTAACTAATTCACTATATCTCTATGTGAATTACAATCAAAGAAGGTTTAAATTCCAAGTTCTTACACGATTACATGCGATGTTAGGTATATCTCTATCCTAAACATACATCAAGAATTCCATCAAAATGCAAAAATCATGAACACATGCTATTTTGACTAAGGCTAGATTCATATCTCTTCTCTCGAATCAATATAAATCCAAAGAGAATTGGTGATCAAGCAATTCATAAGTTATGCACAAATCACAATAGATGAACTGAAAATATAGCTTTATTGAACTGAAATTATAGTGTGATAATCATCGTTCCACTTAAAGATCCATTGCAAGCTTAATAAGATAATTAGTTCATAACTAATGAATTAAAAACTGAATATATTAAAGAATACATCATCCCAATTACAGAAACTCAAATAAAAGAATAAGAATAGTATTAAACCACACTTCTTCCCACTCAATTCTGCAATCTTTGTGATCATCGCTTCTTCTGCTCCGTTCTTCCACAATCTTCTTGAATTAGGGTTCCGAAGTTGAAATTTATGATTGTGTTGTTGAATGTCTGAATTAACTAGCTAAATTCTCTGTAATAGGTGATAAAAACGTCCTCCAACCAGTCCCATTCGAAGCCAAATTCATTCTGTCCATGCCACAACAATATTAGAATGACACAGAACTCTCCTTCTGATCTGCGCACCCCCTCCCCGATGGGGTATTTTGCCTTGAGAACCCCAATCCCGGTGCGGTGCTAACTTTTTTTGCCACGTATACCCCCACCCCACCGAGGTATTTCCTTTGTTAAAAGCCCGCCCTAGCGGGGTACCAAGATGCACACTGCTGATTTCCTTGCTTTTTATGCCAATTCCCGCCACATTGCCATCATCATATCGTAACGAACACAAACTGAAACCTGCAAACAAAACAAACACAAACACATAAAACTATACTAAAATAACAGGATTATACACTGTTTAAGTCCAAATAGGAACCCGATTTGTAGGTATGAAACCTACTCATCAAATTTTCCCAAACTTAAACCGTGTTAGTCCTCGAGCACCACAATATGCAATGCAATGCAGCTAACTACATGTCTACGAATCTAGCAATTAGACAGAACAAAATCTATTCACATGGCCTCAGAGAAATCACAATAGACATGATAGTACATCGTACCAAGAATAATCAATAAATTCTCAATCAATCACTAAATCTTAACATGTTATAACTAATATAGTACGTGTGTGCTCAACAACCATGCTAACTGACATAAATTTAAATAAAACACATAATATGCCTCTTTAAAGGAATCATACAACTGAAAGTCAAAAAATCCAAAAATAAGCAAGATCCAGCTAAAATCAAACAGTTACCAAATTTAGAAGTCAAAATGTGATACTTTTGATTTTTTATTCATATACGGGGGCTTTTCGCTCTTTTTCCCATTTTTCACTTTTTATTTTTCTCACGGCTGTGCAATGTCTAGTCCTCTTAGGCTTTTCAGTGCTACCCCTTAGCGAGCTTTCAACCAACGACTCCCAAACCGTAAGCTTTAGGGCGCTAGGTGTAGAGACATCCCCTCGGGCGTACTTACTCAAGTAACAAAGGCCACAGAACTAAACTAGCTACGGTGTTTATTCATACTTTTTTTTCTTTTTTTTTTCCTTAGATACATCCCAAATCTTCCCCCAAACTTAGTCTTCTGTCTAATCTTAGCCATCACTACCTATTCATGACTTTCTTTCATTCAAACTAACATTATCCTTAAGAGTTCCATTATGTATCAATTTAAACCCAATTAGTCAACATAGTCATTTTTAAGGTGCTAACCTGATTATACCAGTTTCAAACAGACAAAGATTTAAATCATGATAAGAAATTACATCAAAGCCTTGACAGTCAACACTATGCTTATCTACGCAATTCTAATCTTATCATTGGCCCAAACAAACTCTACCTATCTAACAGCTGGAATATGCAAATATGAACTAAATGCAATATAAAAACATTAAACTAACTAATATTTTTGAGATTTTCAATTTTTCAGTTTTTTATAGATATGAATTAACAAGAAATAGAAATAGAAAACTATTTACAACACCAAACTACTAAATTAAACTAAAGATGCAAATACATGAATGCATACATGAACTGGCATGAAAACTAAATGCAAACTAACATATAACATATGATATATTTGCAGAACTAAAACAAGAAACATTAAACAAATAACTAAAACTCCCCCAAACTTAACATACACATTGTCCTCATTGTGAAAATACTGCATTAAAGTATAAGAGGACTTCCTTGTAGCATGCTAAGCAGGCGGTGGCTATGGTGCTGACATCTCCTCCACATCAGAGTTAGATTGTGGATACTGCGGAAATGGCTGTGGTACTGGAAATTGGAATTGATCTACATCAGCTGGATTTAGTCTTTGAAATGCCTCAGTAAATAAAGCATAGAAAATGTTCATTGTGTTAAACATATGATCCTATCTGGCAGCGATTCTCTTCAGCTTTCTATCCTCTTCTTTATCCCTCAGATCAATGTGCCTCTGCAGGCTGCGAAACTAGGTACTAAACATTTACTTGGTAGACCTACTACCCCTTGTAGTCTCTTCAGGATCCTCAGACATCTCGTCGGCCTTGAACTCGTCATCCTCAGAATTATCCTCTGCCTCTTCCTCCTCAAGAGCATCGGGAAATACAAAACCTAACCCTCGAGGATGCGATTCACCTCCTGCCCAGACTGAATATCAAGCAATTAAACGTGAGTTAATTAGCTGGAGTGGCTGCTATACAGGCTTATCTACTGACCATCTAACCCCAGACTATCTACACAACCCATATATAAGTGATGGGTGTGGTAATCCTCCTGAAAATGGCCCACGTAAGCATCTCCGGATCGAGAAAATGATAATGGCACCGATATCAATATCAAAATCTTTAACTATGTCATATAAGAGTAGAACCTTCTCTTTAGTTACTTTATTGGTATGTGTCGAAGGAAACAGCTTCGCGCACAGGAACGCATACCAAATCTTTCCATACAAACTTAGGTCCTTGCTCATAAACAAGGTTCCACCCTTCTTCCCCTTTGCCCATGTAGTTCCAAGTTTTAATATTTTTGTGAGAATCTGATCGTAGTCTAGGTTGCTGTCTCGCAGTTGAACATACTGCCATACAATTGGGGCTTGCAAGTTTAAAACTAATTTATCATCTCAGGACTGGAAGGAACTTGCTTGCCCGGCACAAACACCACAAACGGTGCCTTATCCTCTGCGTTGGCATAAAATTCCTTCACCACAATGACAACCGCAGGGTCTGGATGATCAGTAAAGGTATCCCATCCCTGTTCATTGATCTGTCTGCGCATTTGTCCATCAAATGAATCTGGCCTCAAGCCTCTTTCCGGTGTCAGTGCCTTGGGTGTGAAATAATCGTATTTGTTAGCTGTGTAGGCACTGATAAATTTGCGTTTATCGAAGCTAAGGGTCGGTAGGGTTCCTTCGCCTCGTTGGCGCTTTACAGGAGTTTTAGTAGCCATTCCACACTACTTCAGTTAACTACTCCCCTAAACTTACTCTTAGGCAATATATCAAGCACTTGGTGTGCACAACCACTCATAGTACCCAAAATTGAGGAATGCAATCTAAGTATGAAGAAAAACTGAGACTTGTTGCTTACCCCCACTAATTACCCCCACTAATTACCCCATTTGATGATGATTTTCAAGTAGTTGATTGACCAATTGCTAAATTCCCCTTCCTTCCTTACTTACAAACCCGAAAATAAATGAAACCCTAGGTTTTGAATACCAAAATAAGAGGATTTAGTGTATAATAGGTGTCTATTGTGACGCCCCCAGGATAGGTATACATCACCCATCTTGGGTCGCCAAATACATGGTACTGAATACAAATACAAACTTAATTATACAACATAAGCTGAGAGTTTTTACACGAATATTGTCTCATAGACAATATCCAAACTCAAATTCAATCCTCATTACATTTATTATCACACTAAATAGTGAGGACTACTAAAACAACCATCTCGGACCATCACTCCGTTCCTCGACTAGTCCCAGCTACGTTCTCATTTCCTGAAGAGAACAATGAAAGTAAAAGGGTGAGCTCGATTAGCCTAGTAAGAAATATTATGACTAAGATAATGCAGAATAAGTTATCGTTAGCCTTCAACAATGTTAAACTTATAGAATATAATAGACAACAAGTTTAACTGCAGCGGAACAAGCAATCCATTAGAAGAGTCAAGTAGATCATGATATCTACTATCTTCTATGATTTAAAAAGTTTATCATTAACTTTATCGCTGAGACTCAGGTTAATAAATAAACCACATCATCTAATCATCCCTGCACTACAGGCTAAGGATATTCATGTAATCATCAATGATCATGATTATACCGAATAATCCCTGGTCATAATTATACCAACAACTGTCCATCAATGCACTACAGGCCAATGAGGACTTTTACCACATCATTTGTAACATTACGGGTCATGATTATACTGAATGATCCCTGGTCATAATTATACCAATCAACAGTCCATCTATGCACGTAAGCCAAAGATGACTTTCATCACAATATAAGCATGAGGATGATGACAATGATATAAGAATTCAATTAAAAGAAAGCAAAGGATAAATTTTTAAATATATATAATTTAATTTATCCAGAATTCAATAATGTCCAAATTGTCAACATGATACTGCTTTGTGGAGTAAAATTCAAGAATAATATCCATGTATCAAAAATAATTTGGACATAAAAGAAATAATTTTTTTGGTGAATAGTACCTCGTGAATAGTACCCTGTGAATAGTACTTCGGGAATAGTACCCCGTGAATAGTACCCCAGCATGAAAAGTTTCCTTGAATACCAGAGTGAATAATATTTGGTTAATAGTAATCAGGTGAATAGTAACCCATGAATAGTAACTCGTGAATAATACCCTGACATAAAAAGTGCCCCGAATACCCAAGTGAATAATATTCTAGTGAATAGTAACTGGGTGAATAGTAACCTGTGAATAGTACCCCGGGTGAAAATATTGATATTTAATAAGAAAGTACAGATCAATATTCCAATGAAACGATACTGGATGAAGCACAAAACTCAAGGATATTCCACTAATTTCAAGGATTATAGAAGCAATACTTACCATATTAAGTTTAGATTTAAGAATATGAAAAGAAATAACATATGAAACAACAAATGGATTTTCACCTTTCATATAGTACGTAATCCGTGTAGACAGGTTATTCTGACATATTAAAGGATGAATACGAAAATAGTATTCCTTATGGATACGAAAGAAATAATACCCCTTACCTTATTAGAAGACTGGATACTGCAATAGTGAAGTAGCAGAATACCCTTCTTCTTCCTCTCTATAGTTTCTCTATCTATAGTGTCTCTTATGAATCTCAGTGAATTGGTGAGAATGAAAGAAGAATTAAGCTTCTATTTATAGAAGAATGGACTAAATACTAACTGATTCACGAATGGTCCAGATTGATTTACTATTAGAACAAACGGTTCATATTGATTACTATTAAAACCACAACCGACGGTACAGATTGATTTACTTTTAAAACCACCACCGACAGTTTAGATTGATTTACTTTTAAAACCACCACCGACTGTCCAGATTGATTTACTATTAAAACCACCATCGATGGTCCAGATTGATTTACTATTAAAACCACCATTAACAGTACAGATTGATTTATTATTAAAACCACCATCGACGGTCCATAAAATTAGTATATCTTCCCATGGAATACTAAGTCAAACTTAAAACAAACGCCTCATAACAAATCCCTATATTTATATCAAAAATTAAATAAATATTTACCAAAAATCATTTATATTTAATAAACACATTTTTTAATCTATTAACAATTATTCATTATTTATAACTCACAATATTTAACAACCAAATCATTCTTAGGAAAGAGGGGGCTTTTCGATAAGGATTTCTCCCTATTGGCGCGAAATTAGGTGACCAAAAATCTCATCGACAGAACTTTCTAGACATTGTCAATATTGCAAATAATAATATGAATAACTTTGTCGTCTCAATTATTGATTTAATAATATAAAATATTAATACTGTGACAATAATTGAATCAATAATATGAGAGATATTATGCAACAATTACTGAAGTAATAATTGAGTATAACCGAGTGACTTCTCATATAAGCATCAATAATCAATACTGTATGCTACTATGCAATCACGTGTATTACTGTATGTTTACCACCGGTTATTTCAATAGTTAACGGTAAAACTTTTGCTGTTATTTTTATAAAAAGTTATTCCTGTCATTTTCTAACTCTGACAGTTATTCCGTTATGGGGTCCACCAATGATGGTGTCATCGTACGGATATTCCCTGATAAAAAAGAATATTTCCCGACCAAATGAATATTCCCCGACACAACGAATATTTTATATCAACTTGCTTACTTTGCAAAATTTTCAAATATCACCCTTAACTTTAACCCTTTTATCGATTAAACCATTTATTAAATAGAATAATAATTATAAGAAAATTGGATACTTTCATTTCATATAATTCGGGGTCTTATATCCTCCCCTCCTTATAAAATTTTATCCTCGAAATTAGTGTACGTACCTGGTATGTCGAAGAAGTGAGGATACCTTGATTTTATTTCAGATTCTAACTCCCAGGTCATTTCCTCAGTATCGTGGTTTCTCCACAAAATTTTAACTTGAGATATAACCTTTGAGCGTAGAATATGTTCCTTTTTATCCAAGATCTTGACAGGTACTTTCTCATACGTTAAATCTTCGGCTATCTCGTCTGGTTCTAAATCAATAATATGATTCGGGTCTTCCACATATTTACATAACATAGATATGTGAAAAATGTTATGAACACGAGACATACTTGGGGGTAACGCGAGTCTATACGCCACAGTTCCTACTCGATCGAGGATTTCGAATGACCTAATGAATCAAGGATTGAGCTTTCTTCTCTTTTCAAATCTTGTAACTCCTTTCCATGGAGTAACACGTAACAACACATGATCTCCAACATTGAATTCCACATCTTTTTGATGAAGATCAACATAACTCTTTTGTCGATCTTGTGAGGTTTTTATACGTTATCGAATCATTTGAATCTTTTCTGTAGTCATACGTACCAACTCCAGTCCCAACAACGTTGCTTCACCCACCTCATCCCAGCATACTGGAGAACGACACTTTCTTCCATACAACGCCTCAAATGGAGCCATGCCAATACTTGCTTGATAACTGTTGTTGTAGGAAAACTCCACCAATGGTAATAACTTGTCCCAACTGTGGCGACCCCAAATCCGAATACTTGAAACCCGAACTCGGTTCTCCACGATACCATTTCTTTAAGCTGAATAATACTAAATAATAATAATATAATTCGAACTTAATTTACATACATCAAAGTTTACTTTCCCAGGTACGTGACCTTCAAATACATTCCTTACAATACCTGACAATAGATTCCATTGTCTTACTAACTATAACCATTAACTCATACTAAATCTCATTCGAATAGCTTTTCTTTTCCCTTGTTCGTGCCTGAGCCTTCAGGTCGATCGTACGTAACTGAAAACATTTAGTTTAAGCAAGGATGAGCATTTGAGTGCCCAGCAAGTAATAGCAATTATATATATAAGCTGAAAGAATATAAGTATTCTCTTTACATAACACTTCTACAACGAATAGAAAGTTGTGAAGTAATCTGTACTGATAAAAAATTCACATAACAACTCTCTTTCAAATTCTTGAAATGAGGCTCCACCCATGAATAGGGTTTAAGAAATATACTATGAACATGGTTTTCATTTTCGAAAAGGTTTAGCGAGAAATTCATCCGCAAAAAATAATAACTTACTGAGCGGAGGGTGATCGACCGTTGTACCTCAGATTGATCAATACTACATAACTTGAACGAAATTCATCGCTCACCCTTTGTCCGTAAGAAGCGCGTAAAATTTTCCCATTATCGGGATGTTCATACATGCCCGGTTCCAAACCCGAAGGTTTTAATCTTGCTCAACAATAATATGTAATTCAACATATATGTATACGGGTAATTGACAAAGGTATATCAACATGTGAATAAATGCCATGATTATCCAAGTGGGGACACTTGTATAACCATTTAGAAATCAACTTAACGTAATATATATCCGAGCTAACATGTTGATAATCAAAGCGTACATAATCATCTGCAGAATATAATAATTACGAAACTTTTATTCATGTCCATTGCATAAAGGAAATGCAAAGGTAAGATACTTTTTGATTCAATGATCTGACTCTCAACTTAGGTTTTATCTCTTTATCACAACCTATCAATAATCGGATCATTCGTTCGATTAGAACAATATATCATAACACATAATCTCGCTTTATTACGACAAAGACATAGTCTAATCACGCCATCACATAATCGCAGTGATCATACTTTTAGTTCATATTCTATACTTGAAATATTTTTATACATTTTTCAAATATCTCATCCATGCTCTTACAATAGCCTTTTCTTGCTATTATAGAATTACGATGGGTTGTGCTGCGTCTGCATCGACACTTTTTATCGGGTAAATCTTGAGTCTAAGACTCTTATCCTATACCTCAACATCTCAGAATATCAAACATTTTACTTTTAATCATTTTTGAATTTTCCGTAAATTGAAAATTTTAAAATAAATTAAATCATCACTCAAGGGCTTATAGTGATATAAGCATTACTATGGGTGCTCTTCATCAAATCTCGGACTTCATAACCTGTTCTCTAGTCAATTTAGTTTGGCCAATTTATAACTTTCAAACATCTAATCATAATTAAATGACTTAAACATTAAACAATTCCATTATCATTAATAATTAATTTATATTAAACTATTAATGAAACCATTGCCAAAATATAAAAGTTATTTATAATAACTCAAACTATTTTAAAAACATTTATATTACCTTTAAATGATTTTAAAATAATAAAAATCATTTTAAATAATTACCATTAATATTTAAATATTAATGTACTATTTATCCAAATATTAAAAGTCATTAATTATAACTTAAAATATTTTTAAATCCTTAATATCCTCTTTAAATGATTTTTAAATAAATAAAACCATTTTTAAACTATTTATTTAATAATAATTATTAAATAAACTAAATATCATTAATATTATCTTAATATCATTAATATTAAATTATTAATGAAATTATCCTTTAAATATTAAAAGTTATATTTTATAACTTAAAATATTTTTAAATACCTTAATTTCATTTAAAATGATTTTTATAATATTAAAATCATTTTAAACTAAATTATTTAATATAATCATTAAATAACTTTAATATCATTAATATATAATTAATTAATGAAATTCATCACAAAATATTAAAAGTCATGGAAAATAACTCAAAATATTTTCTTATACCATAAAATAATTTTTCATGATTTTTCATGAATTAAAACTATTTTTAAATCATTTATTTAATATTATAATTAAATAAATAAATACCTTTTATATTTCAAAATATTAAATATTTATGAAATATACTCAAAATAATTAAAAACTACTTTTCGGACTTTAAAATAATTTTTCATAATTTATTTGGTATTTTTAATAATTAAAATCTAATTTTTCTAATTTTTAAATCATTTTTCTAAAATCGAAATTAAAATAATTAAAATCGTTTTTAAAGGCCCCTATAGTGACGTAAGTGTCGCTATAGGTGTTCTTGAGCCTACCCAGATCTTCTTAAAGCGTAACCAAGGTAGCTACTTTGGCCAGTGAATAACTCTCTCATCTTAACGAATTTGGACAATCTATAAATTGAGTCTTGTAGAGGAAATACAAGACTACAAGATCCAACAATCATAACCTCTAAACAAACATCGATCCGGGATAAATCGACCATCAAAGTAGTAGCTACCAAAGTCGTTTCTTCACGAAGAAACAGATTCGAGGTGCCTACTTTGGACCTCTATAACTTGATGATAATTGTAACGTTTATGTGATCTATCAATTCCGATTAGTATACAACATGTAGGAATACAACTCTAACACTTAAAATTATCATAAAAACAATAAATCATGCGGAGATAAAGTATGGTCAAACCTTGTCGGAAAAATTAACACTTGAAAATTCAGGCCTTGCCTGAGAATTTTCGGTCAATCTTAACAACCCACTTTGACCTTAAATAACTCTTAATCCGTAATATATATGGACTGATTCTTTTTGGAGGTTAAATACCACATAACAAGATACACATATCAACCTTTAGAACACAAAACACATTAAAGATAACCGAGATATAAGGCCTGACATTTTTCAAAATAATATTTTCTGGACACTTAGAATATTTTCTGGGTTTGAAGAAACAGTAGGTCAATCTTGGGTCAATCCACTTTGACCGCTTATAAATCCCGATCTACAATAGCTATGAACTTTATTCCTTTTGGAGATTATAGACCACATATCAGGCTACCTATAACAACTTTTAAACAACAAAACGCGAGATCGACCAAAGAGTTCTAGCCTCTGACATTTGGTGAAAAATAACAGAATTCGGTTTTTCCAACTTGTTTAAATCTTCAAATTCGTGCACTTTGATGTTATGGGTCTGTGTTTTTACAACCTAGAACATTAATAGACTCCTATTACACTACTTTAAACAATCAATTGCATCAATTAACATCTAATCGAAGGATTTCAAAATTAGAAATTTCATACCTTTTCTAGCTTCGATTTTTGATTTTTTTGGCTTTGATGCTTCCGATTTGTTTGTTTGTAATGGTTGGGCTTTGATTAGGAGCTTATGGGTAAGAGAATTTCGTTGGCTAGAGCTTGAGAGAGTGTGGCTAGAGAGTTTAGAAAATATTAGTGTGCATTTGCATTATTTCTCCTCAATCTCTATATATGACCATGTCAAGTGCCTTGGATGCTCAATAGGGTTGGTATAATTGAGGTGTAATGGTATAGTAGCATGAGGAATTCTAGAAGCCATTGATTAGCTAGCATAATTAAAGATTCCATCAACAATGCTACTAATAATACACTAAAATGGACAAAAAGGGTATTTTGGTAATTTAGCATATAATTTCATGGGCATTCTTGTACATGGCAATTAAATGTAATATTTAATCACTAGATGGTAATTCTTATTATTTATCAATTACTTTCTATCCTTTGGTAAATTAAAATATTTATACAATAACATCGTAATTAAACCCGATAATTTTAAATTAGGGTTTTCTATGAAAAATTAGGATTTTCTAATTAGGGTTTCTTAACGCCATCAATTAGGGTTTCTAATTGACCATTAGGGTTCTCTAATTATCTCGTGTATGTTCTAACATAGTCATTACTATCTCTAACTTCAACCGATTAGGGTTGTAATAATTAGGGTTTGTCCTAATTATCGATATACAACAGTAATTAGGGTTTTCTTCTAATTACCGACATCTTATACACAGTAACCTTCATATACACAATCACTACTTAGTCATATCTCGTAACTCGAGTTTAATAATTAGGGTTTCACAAAGACGATAATATGCTATGACCTAATTGACCGTCATTTTTCAATATTATATATATCATATTACATACACGATTACATAATTATTGTCTTTGTAAAATCATTATAACAATAATATAATATTATTATTCTCATCTCTTGATCACAATCCCAATTCGTGGTTTGGATCTCATATCCGACTTCTCTTTTTAGCATATCAAGTTAAAATACTTGATTTAAATATTCTAACAATTCATATAATAAAATATATATTATATAAATTCTAATTATCACTTCATATATTATTTCCAATCATGTTTTCATGGAAAATAATTAATAAAAACATTTCGCTTCTAAAATTAATTACCATAAAAATATAATTTGTAGTAATTAATAATTCCATAATTATTTCTAATTTTTCAAGTAATAAATATATTCGCATTTATCGTTCACATTACTAGACACTTATTCTCGTCATTAAATAAAAAAAAATTATACGCAAATTTTCTTATTTATTTTATTTAGGAAATCTCGGGTTATTACACCAACTTCCTTTGAAGTCAAGGAGACAGAGTCTTAATAAATCCTCAAGAGTTTGAATAGCCCTCTCTGACTGCCCATCCATTTGAGGATGATACGCCGAACTAAATCATAAATTCGTGTCCATAGCATTTTGGAAACTAACCCAAAATCATGAAGTGAATCTTAGGTCTCGATCTGAAACTATGGATACTGGCATGCCATGCAGTCTTACAATCTCATTTATGTACATACGAGTAAGACGTTCAAGTGAATAAGTTTCTCGTATAGGTAAAAAATGAGCAGACTTGGTCAATCTATCAAAAATGACCCAAATCGCATCTATGCCTTGAGAAACCTTGGGAAGACCAGTAACGAAATCCATGGTAATGTGCTCCCAGTTCCATTCTGGAATTTCAAGTGGTTGCAATAGACCTTTTGGCACTTGATGCTCCGCCTTTACTCATTGACAAGTTATACACCTTGAGATAAACTCTGCTACCTCCAGCTCGGCCCAACAATTCGCCAATATACCACGAGATGGTATAACCCCCTTGTCCTTCAGAAATACCTCTCTTCATATTGCTCCACCAAAATATATGACGAAGATCACGATACATTTTGGTACTCCCAAGATGGATTATAAACGGTGTATTGTGTGCCTCCATCGTGATTTTATACTTTAAATCAGGGTCGTTAGGAACACAAATCTGGAGTTGCCTCGAAGTATTCCTTCTTCATCGATTCTTGATTTCGAAATAGCACCTTCTTGCACTTTCTTCTTCATAAGCATTAGCTCCAGGTCTGTAAGTTGAGCAACTTTAACTTTATCAATTAAAGTCGGTTCTACTCGTATATTCGCTATCAGTACATGGGTCACTCTATCTCCATCCTTTGTAAGTCATACAAAATGGGCCTTTGCGTTGACAATATCGCACTCATACCCGCATATGATCTTCTACTCAATGCGTTAGCTACTATATTCACTTTTCTAGGATGGTATTGAATGGTATGATCGTAATCTTTCAACAGCTCAAGCCATCATCGTTGCCGCATGATGAGTTCCTTTTGAGTGAAGAAATATTTGAGGCTTTTATGATCCGTATAGATCTCCACCTTCTCTCCATACAGGTAATGCCTCCAAATCTTAAGCATTAAAATGCCAACTGCCAACTCTAGATCATGAGTAGGATAATTCCTGTCATATTCTTTGTGTTGTCGTGAGGTATAGGCTATGACTTTCCCATGTTGCATGGGAACACATCCTAAACCTTTGCCTGAAGCATCACTATAGATGACAAATCCCTCCGAACCAGATGGTATTGTCAGAATAGGTATTGAAATGAGTCTCCTCTTGAGTTCTTGAAAACCCTTCTCACATTTCTCGCTCCAACCGAATTTTGTATCTTTCCAAGTCAGCCGAGTTAATGGAGTAGCGATTCGAGAAAACCCTTCTATAAATCTCCGATAATAACCAGCTAAGCCGAGAAAGGTACGTACTTTGGACACTGACTTAGGTTTCTCCCAGCTTTAAATTGCTTCAATCTTTGCCGGGTCAATAGATATTCCATGATTTGATATCACGTGCCCAAGGAATGCTACTTCATCAAGCCAGAACTCGTATTTCTTCAACTTGGCATATAGCTTATTTTTACGAAGCTTTTGAAGTATCAGTCTCAAGTGTTGATCATGATCTTCACGGCTTTTGGATTAAATGAGGATGTCATCAATAAAGACGACCATAAAATGATCTAAATATTCCTTGAATACTCGGTTCATCATATCTATGAAGGCAACATGAGCATTAGTCAATCCAAAAGACATGACTAGGAATTCGTAATGCCCGTATCGAGTTCTGAAATCAGTCTTTGGGATGTCATCGATTTTAATCTTTAACTGATGATATCCAGAACGAAGATCGATCTTTGAAAAGAATTTGGCGCCTTGCAACTGGTCAAACAGGTCATCAATACGAGGTAATGGGTACCTAGTTTTGATGGTGACATGATTCAACTCCCGATAATCAATACAAAGTCGTATACTTCCATCTTTCTTCTTCACGAATAGAACATGAGCACCCCAAGGAGACGTATTAGGATGAATGAAACCGATGTCTAACAATTTTTGTAGTTGGGTTTTTAACTCCTGAAGTTCAATAGTATCCATTCGATATGGGGCTTTGGAAATGGGTTTTGTACCAGATTCAAAGTCAATACAAAATTCAATTTCACGCTCTGGGGGTAGGCCATGAAGTTCTTCAGGGAATACGTCAGGAAATTTATTAACAATAGAAATATCATTCAAATCTGACGTATTTTTATTTAAATCCGTGACATGGGCTAAGAAAGCTTGACATCCATTTTTCAATAAACGAATAGCTTTATGGCTTGATATGACAGTGATTGACTTTAGTGGTTTGGTTGTTTCAATTCACATAATAGGTTGGTTAGGAATATGAAAGCTAACAACCTTATGAAAATAATCAATTTTAACATGATGAGTAGTTAACCAATCAATCCCTAAAATCACATCAAATGCAAGTATTTTCAAAGAGATAAGATCGATAGGTAACGTGCGGTTACCGATTTGAATCAAACAAGACTTATAAACAGTGGATGTAATGAAGGTTTCTCCCAACGGATTTTCAACAGATAAATCAAAGTCTAATTTTTTTGGAGTTAAATTTAAACGTTGAGCGCAAGTAGGAAAAATAAAAGAATGGGTAGAACCGGTATCAAATAAGGTATAGTCTTCGCTAGAGTTTATGATTAGCTTACCTGCGATCACCTCGTTTGGATTCCTCGCTTTTTGGGAAGTTATGACAAATGCTCTCCCTTGAACTACCGGTTTTGTCTTGTCTGGGATGGCTTTTGATGCCTCCATCCCAGCTGGACTTGACTTTGGTGCACGAAAAAATTGGGCTAGGTGACCTTCTCTTCCAAAATTGTAACATGCTTTGGACTTCTGCGTACAGTTTGGATTGATGTGTCCCTCCCCTCCGCATTTATAACATACGACCGACAGTCGATCTCCTTCCTTAACAACAGTTGCTGGTGCTGACGTCTTTCCATCATTGTTGAACCTCCTCTTTTTGAAATTTCCCTCCTATTGTCTTGGCCATGATTACCACCGAAGTGGTTACCATTTTTGGCTTGTTGATTTCCTCCACATTTATTGTCACCGCTATGATGACTGCTACCACTGGTATTATTAACTTGTCGGCTGCTCTCTCTTAGTTGGGTTGACTCATTATCGCGCTCCAATAATTGAGCCCTATTTACAACATCTGGATACAAACACAGTTTATGAGAAATGAGGTATTGACGTATTTTGGGTCTCAAATCTCGTAGAAACATTCGCATCATTCTCTCCTTATTATCAACCAAATGGGATGCGAACCGGGACAACTCGACAAACTTAGCCTCGTACTACGACACAGACGTATTTTTTTGCTCCAACTTGATAAACTCCATCTCCTTCATGTGACAAATACTTTCGGGAAAGTACTTGTCGTTGAACAGTTCTTGGAACTTTTCCCAAGATATTTTGAGTGCGGCAGGCTAAGTACGTTTTACTGATTCCCACCAGTAATCCGCCTCTCCTCTCAACATGAAGGTGGCAAAGGGAACCTTTTGCTCCTCGGAGCATCCTAAGACATCAAATATCTTGGTGATCTGCTTTATCCATGTCTCTGCCTTAAGTGGTTTTGGCTCTCCCAAAAACTCCGGTGGTCCCAGCTCCTTGAACTGCTTACCAGTGACCATCCGAGAGTTGCCAGTGTTTCCACCTGCAATTTGAACAGGAGCCGCTCTTGCCTGATGTTGCATGAATTGCATAAAGCCTCTGAACATCCCATCGTTCATCATTTGATCGGTGTTGTTGTTTACCTAAGGATTATTGTCTTCCTGTTACACATTATCCTGGGTATTGATCGTTGGTGACTCAACGGTCTCATGTGCTTCATTGCTTATCTCGACATTTTCAGATGCCATTTTCAAACACTGCCATAAAACAAGGGTTAATTGACATGCCACATATTATCCCTATACTCTGATCGACCAATTAAATACCAAATAAACTTAGGTAGGTCATACTAGCGAAGGAATTCTCCGTCTCTCCCCTCCTTGTTCTTGTCTCACATCTCAGCCAAGGATCATATCCCTAAGCTTTGATACCAGCTGTGACGCCCCCAAAATAGGTATACATCACCCATCTTGGGTCGCCAAATACATGGTACTGAATAAAAATACAAACTTAATTATACAACATGAGCTGATAGTTTTTACACGAATATTGTCTCATAGACAATATCCAAACTCAAATTCAATCCTAATTATATTTATTATCACACTAAATAGTGAGGACTACTAAAATAATTGTGACGCCCCCAAATTTGGGTTCCCTAACCTTGGGTTTAGTGCTCACGATCCATCATATATATCTCATCTAACTATTCATTCATTAATGAAAAACATCATTCATAATATTCCTTAATGCAACTTATAACAATTTCCCAGGTTAACTAACCTTGACATAACTTACATACCCTTATATAATCAAAATGTTTACATAAATAATTACATAATAAAACATAACCATTAGAAGTTGACAATAACTACTCCTGAGCCTTGCCTTTGTCCCTATTAGACCCTTCTTCTACATCGGCATTAGCTGAAATATTTTATTTGAGCAAGGGTGAGCAACGAGTTTGCTCCGCAAGTTAAAATATACAATAAATGATATATATCATGAATAGAAGAGTCTAGCTTCTATAAGACTTCATCAATAATCAAAAGATTTTGAAGTAACAGAATAATAATTCAATCTCAATAATAAAACTTTCTCCCATTTCATACTGAATAACATATCAGAGATGAAAGAGTAAAATTCTTTCAAAGATTTAATAATATTCAATTGAATAAGAAGAATTAATAATACTGCAACAATATTCAATAAAGTGAGATATACCTAGATTTCATGCTGAGTGATCACAAAAGGATCATGAACTAATAGAGGAATCATTTAATTATTAAAACTAAATTACCACAAGAATATAAATTAGTTATAAAAACTAAACTATACTCTTCTGCAAGTACATGGAGCGGCCAACTCCTTTGTACCCTATATTATGCATAATACTCAATAATAGCGCATAGGTCGATTTACGACATTAAAATTTGTTCATCTCAGTCTTACTTCATGAGTTCGTACCACAACAATATGGTTTGGATTACTTTCAAAAAAATACTATGATTTCAATAATTAATAACAATACTAATCTAGCCGAAACCAATGGCATAGATCTTCCAATAACAATTCAGTTCATAATAAATAGAACATTTCATGCTTTAACAAATATTAGTCTCGCCAAAACAATTAGCTGAGACATGATTTATAAATAGTTCAAATAATAGAACAAGAATCAATTGCACTACATACGAATTTCAACAATCATTATAGATGTGAATAACTATCAATAATTATTCACTACCATGCTTGAAAAATAGTAACTCAAGTTGAGTTAGGAAACTTGCCTGATTCATGGACTACTGCTATGCAATTTAAGTTAACTTCTTTTGTAAGACCTATCATTGATAAAATCGATCTCTTAATTAGCATCACATATCTTACTCATAGCAATTTAACATGAAATCACATAACCAATCATTATTAAGTACACTATACTATCTTAGACTTAACACTTACGCGTTCATTTATAAGTTCATAAAATAACTTGACAAACTATTTATGAACTCAGTCGACATAATATATCATTTCAGTTTCTATTTTAGCAAGCTAAAACAAAACTGACTTCTCTTCCTGACATTTCAGTTTCCCTTTTCAGCAACCTGAAATGTTCATTTTGGGAAGCTAAAATACACTATTCACAAAAATATGAAATCAGCTTATTTTTTTTAATCTTTTGGCCAATCATATATACATATATTCCATACACAAAAAGTATTTTTCTGGAATTTTTCAACTCCCTTAAGTATTTTTCAAAAATAAATTTCTAGTTAATTCCTTAAGAAATTAGCTACCTCGTGCTTAACTCCAAAAATTCTCAACTCTTGAAGGGATCTTACACGTGTTAACCTGAGCTTACAGTTTAAATTTCAAGGCCATCGGAGTTATACAACTCCGGTTACAGCAATTTCCGTTGGGAAAATGTAAAAATTGAAATAGTCGTAACTCGCTCATTTTAAGTCGGAATGAACTCATTTTTGGATACAATCTACTTTGTCCCATATATTTTCATGTCCCAAAAGACAGGAATTTTTCTCACAAAATAAGTGGCCGAAATAACCCTTACAAAATTTTGGACAGTAGCTTTTTTAGAAAAAACGGATTTTTCGTACTTTACTAAAAACAGTCCATACGGAAATCTACAACTCCTTTTTCAGTGATTCTACTTGAAGATGTTAGAAAACTTATCATATTATCCTCCCAAATTTTTCTAGAATTTTTGAATGTCTAAAAAATGACAAAACTACCCCTAGCATTGGCTGTCCAAAACAGTCTGTTTTTCCTTAAAAGACACAAAACTATTTTTACTAAATCAGTTACTACGGACTGTATACTCAACATTTTTAAGTGCTACCACTTGGATTTAGTATTTAACTTATATATCTAGCACCCCTCTTTGACGAATTACAAAAATAAGGTGTAGATTAAAAACGGTAGTCGATCAAAGGAAGTGAAAAGAACTAGAGTTTTCTGACAAAACAAAACTAGTTTCTCTTATATCCTTTTGATTCACTTTCTAACACCCAAATATAATATAACCATACATGAAACCATATAAAACATGTAGATAGAGGGTTTTAAACCTCAAGATCATAACCTTTAAATCTCCAAAATCAAACAAAATAAAAAGGATAAGCTAATTTAGTTTTCACCTTGATTTTTTTGGTCACACTTTCTATCTCTTCCAAAGTAGAAGATAAACTTTGGGTGCATCAATGGTGTATCTCCTTCCTCTCTCTCCTCCTCCTCTCCATCGAATTTCTCTCCCTCTCTCTCTCTTATGTTTTGCTTTGTTAGCTTAAGAGAAAGTAAAATGAAGTAAAATAAAAGATGAAAGAGAATGGGATTAGATTTTTGTTGGAGGATATTGCATAGATATAAGATATGTATGTAATAGATATTTCCCCAACATCTTCTTATCTCTTTCTCTCTCTCTACTCATTACTTAGATATATAGAAGATTAGCCATTTAGGTGGCTCCATAACTAAAGTTGCACCTAGCTAATTATGTAAATATCTTTTAAAAAATATGTGATTTAAAATGAGGACAAGTATTCCCCTTTCTCCTCTCTTTTGAATTCGGCCAAGTGGCCTTGTTTTGCTCCCGTAAATTCTCTTTCTTTCCTTATTAATCATTACATAATATATGGAAGAGTATTAAGAAAGGTGGCTACTTAAAAATGATGACACATAACTTAATTGGATGAAATATCTTGTACAAGTGTGTGGTGCTTATAATAGATGATATGGGTTCACCTTTTCCTCTCATTTTCTCCTCCTACACATCCGACCAAGTGGCCTTAATATTCACCAAGTCTTGCTTTGATTTTTATTGCTTACTTAATATACCAAATATCCAAAATGCCCTTCCTTCAATTGGGCTCCAAGTTTGGGCCATCATATATAATCTCTTGGGCTTCCCATAAATAATCTTTTGGACATTAAATTTAATTGTTTGGGCTTTCCAATAAAAATATTTGCGCCATGGAAATAGATTAGGTCCAATACTTTAAATTTTATCCTTTCCTAATTATTTAATTAGGGTTTCCATTCCTTTCCTTTGTAATTTAAATCCTTACTCATGTATCTTTAATTTCATAACCCAATTAGATTTATAAAATTAATTATTTGAGATATATATAAAATAAATCTCTTAGGGTTAGTATATATTTTAAAATACCATCATTCTCTTAAATTATAACCCATTAGGTTATTTAATTATCATACCTAATATATGTATTAGGTTACATAACTTCATTCGTCATCTCTTTACTAAATAAATGTATACACATTATATAATACATATTTACTCAATCACGTACATAATTCACATATGTCCTAACATATTTCCCATAGTTTATTAACTTATTAGTCCAAATTGACTTAATAAGTTATAAACACATACATACTCATATCAATAATCAATTACTTAAGGATTGTAAATCCTTTTAATTTAATATTCAAGGCTAACATTCAAGCTATGTTAATTTCTTACATAACTTTCATTACTCCTCCTCGAAAATGATTAAGTATACTTCTTAGTTAATAAATTTACTATCTAGCTTAATTATCATCTACACTTATATGATTCAAGTACTTTTTTTTATAAAAAAATTTGAATTATGTGAATTTTTGGGTTCTCACAACAACCATCTTGGACCATCACTCCGTTCCCCGACTAGTCCCGGCTATGTTCTAATTTCCTGAAGAGAACAATGAAAGCAAAAGGGTGAGCTCGACTAGCCCAGTAAGAAATATTATGACTAAGATAATGCAGAATAAGTTATCGTTAGCCTTCAACAATGTTAAACGGATAGAATATAATAGACAACAAGTTTAATCATCAGTGAGAACAAGCAATCCATTAGAAGTGTCAAGTAGAGAGCATGATATCTACTATCTTCTATGATTTAAAAGTTTATCATTAACTTTATCGCTGAGACTCAGCTTAATAAATAAACCACATCATCGAATCATCCCTGCACTACAGGCTAAGGATATTCATGTAATCATCAATGATCATGATTATGCCGAATAATCCCTGGTCATAATCATACCAACAACTGTCCATCAATGCACTACAGGCCAATGAGGACTTTTACCACATCATTTGTAACATTATGGATCATGATTATACCGAATGATCCCTGGTCAGAATCATACCAATCAACAGTCCATCTATGCACGTAAGCCAAATATGACTTTCATCACAATATAAGCATAAGGATGATGACAATGATATAAGAATTCAATTAAAAGAAAGCAAATGATAAATTTGTAAAGATTTATAATTTAATTTATCCAGAATTCAATAATGTCCAAATTGTCAACATGATACTGCTTTGTGGAGTAAAATTAAAGAATAATATCCACGTATCAAAAATAATTTGGACAGAAAAGAAATAAATTTTTGGTGAATAGTACCCCGTGAATAATACCCTATGAATAGTACTTCTGGAATAGTACCCCAACATAAAAAGTGCCCTGAATACCCAAGTGGATAATATTTAAGTGAGTAGTAACTGGGTGAATAGTACCCCAGCATGAAAAGTGCCCCAAATACCCGAGTGAATAATATTCTAATGAATAGTAATCCGGTGAATAGTAACCCGTGAATAGTACCCCGGGTGAAAATATTGATATTTAATAAGAACGTTCAGATCAATATTCCAATAAAATGATACTGGATGAAGTCCAAAACTCAGGAATATTCCATTAATTTCAAGGATTATAGAAGTAATACTTACCATAATAAGTTTAGATTTAAGAATATGAAAAGAAATAACATACGAAACTGCAAATGGATTTTCACCTGTCATACGGTACGTAATCCGCGTAGATAGGTTATTCTGACATATTAAAGGATGAATACGAAAAATAGTATTCCTTATGAATACGAAAGAAATAATACCCCTTACCTTAGTAGAAGACTGGATTCTACAATAGTGAAGTAGCAGAATACTCTTTTTCTTGTTCTCTATAGTATTTCTCTCTATAGTGTCTCTTGTGAATCTCAGTGAATTGGTGAGAATGAAAGAAGAATTAAGCTCCTATTTATAGGAGAATGGACTAAATAGTAACTGATTCACGAACGGTCCAAATTGATTTACTATTAGAACGGACGGTTCATATTGATTACTATTAAAAGCACAACCGACAGTCCAAATTAATTTACTTTTTAAACCACCACCGACGGTCCAGATTGATTTACTATTAAAACCACCACCGACTGTCCAGATTGATTTACTATTAAAACCACCACCGACGGTCCAGATTGATTTACTATTAAAACCACCATCGACGATCCAGATTAATTTACTATTAAAACCACCATCGACGGTCCATAAAATTAGTAAATCTTCCCATGGAATACTAAGTCAAACTTACAACAAACGCCTCATAAAAAATCCCTATATT
The DNA here is from genome assembly GCA_020205605.1 of Panax ginseng. Taxonomy (NCBI): domain Eukaryota; kingdom Viridiplantae; phylum Streptophyta; class Magnoliopsida; order Apiales; family Araliaceae; genus Panax; species Panax ginseng. The sequence goes on from CM035132.1 coordinate 173,201,291, forward strand.
TATATATCAAAAATTGAATAAATATTTACCAAAAATCATTTATCTTTAATAAACACATTTTTTAATCTATTAACAATTATTCATTATTTATAACTCACAATATTTAACAACCAGATCATTTTAAAAAAAGAGGGGGCTTTCCGATAAGGATTTCTCCCTATTGGCGCACAATTAGGTGACCAAACCTCTCCTCGACAGAACTTTATAGACATCGTCAATATTGTAAATAATAATATGAATAACTTTGTTGTCTCAATTATTGATTTAATAATATAAAATATTGATACTGTGACAATAATTGAATCAATAATATGAGAGATATTATGAAGCAATTACTGTAGCAATAATTGAGTATAACTGAGTGACTTGTCACGTAAGCATCAATAATCAATACCGTGTGCTACTATGCAACCACGCGTATTACTATATTTTTACCACCGATTATGTCAACAGTTAACGATAAAACTTTCGCCGTTATTTTTATAAAAAGTTATTTTTGTCATTTTCTAACTCCGATAGTTATTCCGTTATGGGGTCCACCAATAGTGGTGTCATCGTACGGATATTTCCTCACAAAAAGAATATTTCCCGACCAAACGAATATTCCCCGACACAACGAATATTTTATATCAACTTGCTTAATTTGCAAAATTTTTAAATATCACCCTTAACTTTAACCCTTTTATCAATTAAACCATTTATTAAATAAAATAATAATTATAAGAATATTGGATACTTTCATTTCATATAATTCGGGGTCTTATATATATATTGTTTGGAATGGATGGAATGTGAGTTACGTTTATATAGAATGGAAGTGGTGATCGAATTTGATGGATATTGGGGGAGGTCGTGGGTGGAGAAGTGGTTTATTTTCGGTTTTGTTAGATAAGAATGGGGAAAGCCACGATTGCAGAAGGTTTTTAATTTACGAATCCCGCACCCGTCAAGCGGGGGTATTTTAGCTTAAAAGGCCCATCGGCGGCAGATATAAAAAGCCCCCGGTAAATGAAGCGTGTGTGTCGAGCGATGAATAGGCCGTCGCGGGCATGTATGCTTCTTTTGTAGAACTTTAGTTTTTCAACTGTTTTGACCCGTAAGCATGTAACAATTCATCCTTTGTTCCTGAAAATTATTAAAACCCAAAATATAAGATAAGATAATTTATTTCGAGCAAAAAATGTTGAAATTTACTAAAATAACTAACTAACTACCTAAGAATTGTAAATAATTGAACTATATAATACTAAAATTATTAATTAAATTACGAATTGAGCAACATGAAACTAAAATACTATATTTGACAAGAAAATTGGATTCCCTCCCAATGAGCACTTGTTTTTGAGTCTTTCAGCCTGACTACTCCATGTGTCATGGCGCATCGGCAAGAGTGATCGCGGTGGCTTGATTATCGATGTTACCGCCCCAATAATTCTTTAGACGCTGCCCATTGACATTGAACGTTTCAAGCAGATTCCTACTATAAATTTAAACGGCCCCATGTGGGTAGACTGTCTTGATGGTAAATGGCCCCGACCATCGTGACTTGAGTTTCCCGGGAAATAACCTCAGTCGAGAGTTGAATAATAAGACAGCTTGGCCCGGTGCAAACTTTCTCTGCAAGATCTTCTTGTCGTGCCACTTCTTGATCTTTTTTTTTTATACATTTTAGAGTTTTCGTATGCTTGCAGTTGAAACTTGTCCAACTCATTAAGTTACAACAATCTTTTCTTGCCTGCAGCTGTTTGATCAAAATTCAGCTTTTAAATGGCCTAATATGCTCTGTGTTGAAGTTCCACTGGGAGATGACACGCTTTCCTGTAAACCAGTTAATGCAAAGACATCCCAATTGGGGTTTTGTATGCTGTTCGATAAGCCCATAAAGCATCTTTTCTGTTCGGATTCACCACTTTCTCTAAAATTCGTTTCACCTCTCTATTTGAAACCTCAGCTTGGCCACTCGTTTGGGGATGATAAGCCATTGCAACCCTGTGATTAACCCCATACATTGCCGAGAGAGGTGTAAAGAACCTATTGCAGAAGTGACTTCCATCCTAACTTATAATTTCTCTTGTCGTGCCAAATCTTGTGAAGATATTTTTTTGCAGGAACTTCAAAACCACTTTGGTATCATTCGTAGGGAGTGCCACAGCTTCAACCCAATTTGATACATAATCCACAGCTAGCAGGATCTATAAATTGTTGTATGAAGGCAAAAAAGGTCCTATAAAATCGATCCCCCATACATCGAAAATCTCAACTTCCAAGATTATGTTGAACGACATATGTGACGCCCCCAAAATAGGTATACAACACCCATTTGAGTCGCCAAATACATGGTACAGAAAGCAAACTACAACTTCAATAATACAATTGTCGTGCAAAATATGACAACACATACTGTGAGTTTAAATACAAATATTGTCTTCTAGACAATATCCACACTCAAATAAGTCCTCATTACAATTATTCATACACTATTTTACAGAAATAGTGAGGACTGCTAAAACATCTTTCTAGAACCATCACTCCATACCCCAACTAGATCCTGCTATGTTCTCACCTCCTGAGAAGAAAAATGGAACAAAAAGGAAAAGGGTAAGCTCAACTAGCCCAGTAAAGAATATTATAACTAAGATAATATACAACAAATTATCATTAGTCTTCAACAGGAAAAAATTTGATAGAATATAATAGACAACAAGTTTTAGATCAACAAATGCAACGGAAACAACAATCCATTAGAAGAGTCACGTAGAGAATGAGTTCTACTATCTTCTAAGATTTAAAAGTCCATCATCAATATTTTATCCTCGTAACAACAATCAATATACATCTTTAATCAAATATTTATCTTTTGCACTACAAAGCCAAAGATATTCATTTGTATCACCACCAATACCATGTTCATCTCAACACACTGCTCATCTTTGCACTACGGGTCAAAGATATTCATCAGTTAATCATTCATCTTTGCACTACAGGCCAAAGATATTCAGTAACATCATCATTTAAGACTGAGGATGATGAAAAATATTTTAAAGAAAACGAATCCAGTGAGACAGAAGGACGAATATTAGGGATTCGTATTACAATTTATCCAAGATCAATAAACTCCATAATAATCAATTTTGAAGCAGAATTCAAAAATAAAGATCAAAACATGGATACAATCAAAGATAGTAACCATAATAGACATCTTGGACAAAAAGGAAAATTTTTATTTTTTGGTGAATAGTGCCATATTCGTGAATAGTCTGCAGATCGTGAATAGTCTGATACATGAATAAGAACCCCAACACAAAAGTTCCAAATTTGATTAAAAGTTCAAACCAATATTTCGGCAGATAATGATATTGAAGAAAATAATATCATTTAAGAAGAAAATAACATCCTTACCTTAAAATAACCGTATTACATTGGATTTCTGATATAGTCGATGTAAAACTTGCAATTAGAATAAAGAACTCTCAAAATATCAAAATACTCACAAATATACGCTCGACAATATAAAGAGAAAGAAAACTTGTTTTTGGTGTGATTTTCAATTCTAACCTAAGCGCCTATTTATAGGAAAATGTTAGAACGCCATATGAGACTAAATAATAAAATATTATTATTTTTTTTCTTCTTTCTATGCCATCACTTTGAAAAGCCACCAGCAGCCATCTTGGAAGAGAATTCAGCAGCCCACATGTTTATAACATAGGTGGGTCCCACCCATAATTTAATAAAAATCATTTTATTTTCCGAAACTTCAGTAATTCATAGAAAATAGCCCGTTTATCAGAAAAATATGAATTTTATATCCATTCCACACGAAATCAAATTCTCTACAACTTTGTAGCTTTGAGATTTTCCAAATTCCAAATAGAAAATATCCAAAATCCACAAACGGATGATTTTTAATACCTCCATTCTGACAAAATACTGATAAAATACCTCAGCATTAATTCCTTCATTTATAACTACATAAATAAATCCATCATTTATATTCACATCAAATAAATATTTCAGATCATATAAATTAATAATTAATTATTCACAAATAATATTACGTAATCACAATTATGACAACTAGTAGCTCCTGTGAAAGAGGGGGCTTTCCAATAAGGATTTCTTCATCTTGCCAAGCAATTAGGTGACCAAACCTCTCCTCGATGTAACTTTCTAGACATTGCCAATAATGCTATCTAATAATATTATTCAAATAATATGAATTATTGATCCGATAATGGGAAATATCATGCAAAGACAATTATCAAACAACAATAATATAAAAATATCAACGCAGTAATTATTGAATCAATAAAATAAAATATTGAATAAAGAATTATTGTAACAATTATTGAGTAGTGCCTTCTTACGTAAGAATCAATAATTCAACAATCTTGTCACAATCTACCGTGCTTTCTTGTGCAACCACGTATTCATCATTTTAACCACCGTGTAATCCAACAAAGGTTGTTAATGGTAACAATACGCCGTTATTTATAAAAACTCAAACTATTTTCTTCATCCGATAGTTATTCCGTTATGGGGCCCACAAATGATCATACTGGCCGCATTTGATATTCCCTAACAAAAAAGAATATTCCACGACCAAACGAATATTCCCTGACAACAATGATTATTTTATAACCACTTGGTTATTTTGCAAAATTTGCACATTTCACCCATAATGAAAGTATTATATCAAATTAACAGCTTATTAATTTAGAATAATGAATAGAGAAAATTCAATTTTATTTATAATAAGTTGAGGTCTTACAACCTCCCTTCCTTATAAAATTTTGTCCTCAAAATTGACGTACGTACCTGGTGTATCGAAAAGGTGAGGGTACCTCACTTTCATTTCCGATTCCAACTCCCAGGTCATTTCTTCAATAGCATGGTTCCTCCACAAAACCTTAACTTGTGGTATAACCTTGGTGCATAGGACATGTTCTTTTCTATCCAAGATCTTAACAGGTACGTCCTCGTACGTTAAATCTTCGGCTATCTCATCTGGTTCTAACGCAATAATGTGGTTCGGGTCTTTCACATATTTACGAAGCATAGATATGTGAAAAACATTATGAACACGAGACATGCTTGGAGGTAATGAGAGTCTATAGGCCACATTTTCTATTCGGTCAAGAATCTCAAATGGACCAACAAATCGTGGATTGAGCTTTCTTCTCTTCCCAAATCTTGTAACTCCCTTCTATAGAGCAATACGTAACAGTACATGATCTCCAATATTAAATTCTACGTCCTTTCGATGAAGATCAGCATAACTCTTTTGTCGATCTTGTGAGGTTTGAATACGTTGTCGAATCATTTGGATCTTTTCTGTAGTCATGCGTACTAATTCTAGTCCCAACAACGTTGCTTCTCCCACCTCGTCCCAGCATACTGGAGAATGACACATTCTTCCATACAACGCCTCGAACGGAGCCATGCCTATACTTGCTTGATAACTGTTGTTGTTGGAGAATTCCACCAGTGGTAAGTACTTATCCCAACTTCCTTTGAAATCTAGGACACAAAGTCTTAATAGATCTTCAAGGGTTTGAATAGTCCTTTCCGATTGCCCGTCCGTTTGAGGATGGTATCTTTGAATCAATCAGAATCTGCGCTCCATAGCTTTCTGCAAGCTAACCCAAAATCTTGAAATGAATCTTGGGTCACGATTCGAAACTATGGATACTGGCATGCCTACAATCTCACAATCTCATTCATGTACATACGAGCAAGACGTTCAAGGGAATAAGTCTCTCGTATCGGTAAGAAATGAGCAGACTTGGTTAATCTATCAACAATAACCCAAATCGCATCTATGCCTTGAGAAACTTTGGGAAGACCTGTAACGAAATCCATGGTAATGTGTTCCCACTTCTATTTCGGAATCTCAAGTTGTTTCAATGGACCTTTTGACACTTGATGCTCCGCCTTTACTCGTTGACAAGTTAAACACCTTGAGATAAACTTCGCGATCTCTCTCTTCATATTGTTCCACCAAAATGTGTGTCGAATATCATGATACATTTTGGTACTCCCAGGATGGATTGCAAACGGTGTGTTGTGTGCCTCCATCATGATTCTATACTTCAAGTCAGAGTCGTTAGGAACACAAAGTCTGGAGTTGAATCTAAGTATTCCTTCTTCATCGATTCTTGCTTCCGGAATAGCACCTTCTTGCACTTTCTTCTTCATACGCATCATCCCCAGGTCCGTAGCTTGAGCAGCTTTAACTTTATCGATTAAAGTCGGTTCTACTCGTATATTCACCATCATCACATGGGTCCCTGTAGTCTTTAACTTAATCTCCATCCTTTGTAAATCGTACAAAATGGGTCTTTGTGTTAACAACATCGCACTCGTACCCGCATACGATCTTCTACTCAATGCGTCAGCTACTACGTTTGCTTTTCCAGGATGGTATTGAATAGTGTGATCGTAATCTTTCAACAACTCAAGCCAACGTTGTTGTCGCATGTTGAGTTTCTTTTGGGTGAGAAAATATTTAAGGCTTTTATGATCCGTATAAATCTCTACTTTCTCCCCATACAGGTAATGTCTCCAGATTTTCAACGCGAAAATGACTACTGCCAACTCTAGATCATGAGTAGGATAATTCCTCTCAAATTCTTTGAGTTGTCGTGAGGCATAGGCTATGACTTTCCCATGTTGCATAAGAACACATCCTAACCCTTTGCCTGAAGCATTGCTGTAGATAATAAATCCATCCGAACCAGATGGTATTGCTAGAACAGGTGCCGAAATGAGTCTCCTCTTAAGCTCTTGGAAACTCTTCTCGCATTCCTCGCTCCATACAAATTTTGTATCCTTCCGAGTTAACTGAGTTAACGGAGTAGCGATTCGAGAAAATCCTTCCACGAATCTCCAATAATAACCAGCTAAGCCCAGAAAGCTACGCACTTCGGTCACCGACTTCGGTTCCTCTCAACTTTGTATTGCCTCAATCTTCGCTGGGTCAACAGATACTCCATGTTTTGACACCACGTGCCCAAGGAATGCTACTTCCTCAAGCCAGAACTCGCATTTCTTCAGCTTGGCATATATCTTGTTTTCACGAAGCCTTTCAAGTATCAGCTTCAAATGGTGCTCATGATCTTCATGACTTTTGGAATAGATGAGGATGTCATCAATAAAGACAACAACGAACTGATCCAAATATTCCTTGAATACATGGTTCATCATATCCATGAAAGAAGCAGGAGCATTAGTCAATCCAAAAGACATAACTAAGAATTCATAATGCCCGTACCGAGTTCTAAAGGCAGTCTTTGGAATATCCTCAGTTTTAATCTTCAGCTGATGATATCCAAAACGAAGGTCGATCTTTGAAAAGAATTGTGCTTCTTGCAACTGGTCGAACAGGTCATCAATGCGAGGTAACGGATACCTATTCTTGATGGTGACATGGTTTAATTCTCGGCAGTCAATACAAAGTTGCATACTCCCGTCTTTCTTCTTTACGAATAAAACAGGAGCACCCCAAGGAGATATACTAGGACGAATGAAACCGATGTCTAATAACTCCTGTAGTTGGACTTTTAACTCCTGAAGTTTAATAGGAGCCATTCGATATCGGGTTTTAGAAATGGGTTTTGTACCCGGTTCAAGGTCAATAAAGAATTTAACATCACGTTCTGGGGGTAAACCGGGAAGTTCTTCAGGAAATACATCAGGAAATTCTCTAACAACAGAAATATTATCCAAATCTGACTTGTCTTTGTTCAAATCCATAACATGGGCTAAGAAAGCTTGACATCCGTTTTTCAATAAACGAATAGCTTTATGGCTTGATATGACAGTGATCGATTTTAGTGGTTTAGTTGTTTGAATTCGTATGACAGGTTGGTTAGGAATATGAAAACTAACAACCTTACGAAAGCAATCAATTTTGGCATGATGAGTGGTTAACCAATCAATCCCTAAAATCACATCAAAAGCAAGTATATTTAAAGAAATAAGATCAACAGGTAATGTGATTGTGCCAACGTGGATCAAGCAAGATTTATAAACTGTAGATGTAACGAAGGTTTTACCCAACAGAGTTTCAACAGATAAGTTAAAGTCCAATTTCTCTGGAGTCAAGTTTAAACGTTGTGCACAAGAAGGAGAGATAAAAGAATGGGTAGAACCGGTATCTAGTAAGGTATAAACTTCGCAAGAATTTGTTGTTGGTGTTGGTGCTGCTGCTGATGTCTTCTCGTCATTTATAACACCTAACTGGCGGTCGTTCTCCTCCCCTAGAATTTGTTGTTGGTGTTGGTGCTGCTGCTGATGTCTTCTCGTCATTGTTGAATCTCCTCTTTCTGAAATTTCCACTTGACTAACCTCTCCTATTATCATGGCCACGATTACCCCCCGAGTGGTTACCGCCTTTGTCCGTATTTTTCCCTCCTCGTTGGTTATCATCGCTCTGATGACTGCTGTCACCGGTATGACCCTGGTTGTGGTCCCTCGGTTGAACATACTCACTATCTCGCTCTAATAATTGAGCCCTGTTGACAACATCTGAATACAGAGAAAATTTATGAGAGATAAGATATTGACGAATCTCAGGTTTTAGACTTCTCAGAAACATCCGCGTCATACGTTCCTCATTCTCTACCAAATGAGGTGCAAACCTGGATAACTCTGCGAACTTCGCCTCGTACTGAGACACCGTTATGTTGTTCTGTTCCAGTCTAATAAACTCTACCTCTTTCATATGACGAATACTTTCAGGAAAGTACTTGTCATTGAACAGTTTCTGAAATCTTTCCCAAAATATGTTGAGTGCGGCTAGCTGGGTACGCTTCACGAATTCCCACCAGTAATCTGCCTCTCCACTGAACATAAAGGTGGCGAATGGAACCTTCTGTTCCTCCGTGCATACCAAGACATCGAATATCTTGGTAATTTGCTTGACCCATGTTTCTGCCTTAATTGGATTGGGCATTCCCCAGAAATCTAGTGGTCCCAACTCCTTGAACTGCTTGGCTGTGACAGGCCGCGCGTTGCTATCACTTCCACCCGTATTTTGTACACGAGTCTCCCTCGTCTGATTTTGCATGAACTGAAAAAAGCTCCAAAACATTCCATCATTCATCGTTTGCTCGGTAGCATTATTTACAGGAGGAATATTGCCATCTTGTTGCACGTTTTCCTAGTTTGTGACTAAAGGTTGTTCCACAGTCTCATACACTCCATTGTTAACGTTCTCAGCAGCCATTCTTAAATACTGCCATAAAATAAGGGTTAATTAAACAAATTAACATATCACATAATATCCCTATATTATGACCACCAACAAATAAGCTTAGATAGGACACACTAAATGAAGGATTTACCTGCCTCCCTCCTAGTTCTAGTCTCACATCTCACCAGGATCATATCCCTAAGCTTTGATATTAATCAGGACGCCCCCAAAATAGGTATACAATACCCATTTTGAGTCGCCAAATACATGGTACGTAAAGAAAACTACAACTTCAATAATACAATTTGTCGTGCAAAATATGACAACACATACCGTGAGTTTAAATACAAATATTGTCTTCTAGACAATATCCACACTCAAATAAGTCCTCATTATAATTATTCATACACTATTTTACGTAAATAGTGAGGATCTGCTAAAACATCTTTCTAGAACCATCACTCCATACCCCGACTAGATCCTCGCTATGTTCTCACCTCCCGAGAAGAAAAAATGGAACAAAAAGGAAAAGGGTAAGCTCAACTAGCCCAGTAAAGAATATTATGACTAAGATAATATACAACAAATTATCATTAGTCTTCAACAGGAAAAATCTGATAGAATATAATAGACAACAAGTTTTATATCAACAAATGCAACGGAATAAAGAATCCATTAGAAGAGTCACGTAGAGAATGAGTTCTACTATCTTCTAAGATTTAAAAGTCCATCATCAATATTTTATTCTCAGTAACAACAATCAATATACATCTTTAATCAAATATTTATCTTTGCACTTCTGTGCCAAAGATATTCATTTGTATCACCAATCCATCATGTTCATCTCAACACTGCTCATCTTTGCACTACGGGCCAAAGATATTCATCGATTAATCATTCATCTTTGCACTACAAAAGCAAAGATATTCAAAGAACATCATCATTTAAGACCGAGGATGATGAAAAATATTTTAAAGAAAACGAATCCAAAGGAGATGTATGACTAATATTAGGGATTCAGATTACGCTTATCCAAGATCAATAATACTCCATAATAATCAATTTTGAAGCAGAATTCAAAAATAAAGATCAAAACATGGATACAATCAAAGATAGTAACCATAATAGACATCTTGGATAAAAAGAAATTTTTTTATTTTTTGGTGAATAGTGCCATATTCGTGAATAGTGCCGTATACGTGAATAGTGCCGTATACGTGAATAGTAACCCCAACACAAAAAGTTCCAAATTTGATTAAAAAGTTCAAACCAATATTTCGGCATAATGATATTGAAGAAAATAATATCATTTAAGAAGAAAATAATATCCCTTACCTCAAAATAACCGTATTTCTGACTGGATTTCGGATATAGTGCTGACAGAAACTTGAATTGAATAACAACTCTCAAAGTATCAAAATACTCACAAAAATACGCTCGACAATATAGAGAGAAAGAAAACTTGTTTTTGGTGTGATTTTCAATTTTAACCTAAGCGCCTATTTATAGAAAAATGTTAGAACGCCATAGGAGACTAAATAATAAAATATTATTATTTTTTTTCTTCTTTCTATGCCATCACTTTGAAAAGCAACCAGCAGCCATCTTGGAAGAGAATTCAGCATCCCACATGTTTATAACATAAGTGGGTCCCACCCATAATTTAATAAAAATCATTTTATTTTCCGAAACTTCAGTAATTCATAGAAAATAGCCCGTTTTTAGAAAAACACGAATTTTATGTACATTTCACACGAAATTGAATTCTCTATAACTTTGTAGCTTTGAGTTTTTCCAAATTCCAAACAGAAAATATCCAAAATTCACAAACGGATGATTTTTAATACCTCCATTCCGACAAAATACTGATAAAACCCCCAGCATTAATTCCTTCATTTATAACCACATAAATAAATCCATCATTTATATCCACATCAAATAAATATTTCCGTATCATATAAATCAATAATTAATTATTCACAAATAATATTACAGAATTACAATTATGACAACCAGACCGTTCCAAGGAAAGAGGGGGCTTTAATAAGGATTTCTTCTTCATCGCGCCGCAATTAGGTGACCAAACCTCTCCTTGATGTAACTTTCTAGACATTGCCAATAATGCTATCTAATAATATTATTCAAATAATATGAATTATTGATCCGATATTGGGAAATCTTGTGCGAAGGACAATTATTGAAACAACAATAATATAAAATATCAACGTAGCAATTATTGAATCAATAAAATAAAATATTGAATAAAGAATTACTATAACAATTATTGAGTAGTGCCTTCTTACGTAAGAATCAATAATTCAACAATACTGCATAATACCGTGCCATCTTTGTCGCAACCACGCCAGACATCGTATTTTAACCACTGTGTAATCCAACGGTGTTAATTCAGTGTAACAATTATACCGTTATTTATAAAAACTCAAACTTTGTCGTTTTCTTCATCCTCGACAGCTTATTCTCATTATGGGCCCACAAATGATCACACTACCGTCAGACGGATATTCCTGACAAAAAGAATATTCCACGACCAAACGAATATTCCCTGACAACAATGATTATTTTATAACCACTTGGTTATTTTGCAAAATTTGCACATTTCACCCATAATCAAAGTATTATATCAAATTAACACCTTATTAATTTAGAATAATGAATAGAGAAAACTCAATTTTATTTATAATAAGTTGGGGTCTTACAGCATCTCATTACTGCAAGTAACTCCTTCTCGGTAGTTGTTTAGTTCAATTGAGCATCTGTGAGGGTTTTACTTGCATAGTATACAGCATGGAATATCTTCTCCCGGCGTTGTCCCAAAACAACCCCTACCATGTAATCGCTAGCATTACACATCAAATCAAACAACATTGTCCAATCCGCTGCTATGATCACGAGAGCTGTTGTCAATTTCTTCTTCAACTGTTCAAAAGCTGTCATATATTCTTCATCAAATTTGAAAATTGCCTCCTTCTATAATAGACTGCATAGTGGTTTTGCAATCTTTGAGAAGTATTTGATAAATCTGCGGTAGAATTCGGTATGCCCGAGAAAACTTTTAATTTCTTTAATTGAGGTCGATGGTGGAAGATTCTCAATTGTATCCAACTTTACTCGGTAAACTTCCAACCATTTCGCAGAGACCTTATGCCCAAGAATAATTCCCTCTTCGACCATAAAATGGCACTTTTCCCAATTTAGCACAAGATTGGTTTCCACACAGCGTTTTAATACCATAACCAAATTCTCAAGACAACTATCAAAAGTATTCCTATAAAATGAAAAGTTTTCCATAAAAACTTTAACATTACACTCTACCATTTCTGAAAATATAGCCATCATACATCTTTGGAAGGTTATCGATGCATTACACAACCCGAATGACATCCTCCTGAACGCAAAGGTGCCATATGGGCACGTGAAAGTAGTCTTCTCTTGATCTTTAGGAGTAATGACGATCTAGTTATAACCTAAATATCCGTCCAATAGGCAATAATACTTATGTCTGGCCAAACGGTCCAACATCTGATCGATGAAAGGTAGAGGAAAGTGGTCCTTCCGGGTTGCCTTGTTAAGATTCATGTAATCTATGCATACCCTCCAGCCTGTCACTATCCTTGTCGGTATCAATTCCTTGTTGTCGTTAGTCACAACCGTCATTCCACCTTTCTTCGGGACACACTAAACTGGTCTTACCTATGAACTGTCTTAAATAGGATAGATTATCCCAGCATCTAACCATTTCAAAATCTCTTTCGTCACAACCTTTTTCATGATTGGATTGAGCCTTCTTTGCTGTTCCACTATCGATTTTGCATCCTCTTCCAGGAGTATCTTATGCATACAGAATGAAAGGTTTATTCCCTTGATGTCAGCAATTGTCCATCCTATTGCAGACTTGTACTCGCGAAGTATCCTCAACAATTTACTATCCTGCAATTCGTTAAGCGCAGAAGCAATAATAACAGGTAAAGTATTAGAATTGCCCAAAAACGCATACTTGAGGTGTTTAGGAAGAGGTTTTAGCTCAAGAGTGGGTGGCTCCTCAAGTGAGGGTTTCATTCGTGTTAATGCTTTCTCTTCTATATGTAGTGGCTCGAATGAAACCTTGAATCTACTTACTCTAGGCAAACATCCAGCATATGTAAATAATCCAAAAATTTCGGATCATCCAAGTTGGCCTCCCCCATCAAAGTGTTTTCCAACGGATCCCTGTTCAAACCTCTAATCAAGTCTTCATTAACCATCTTCTGAAACACATCCATTCTGAAACACTCTTCCTTATCTGTAGGGAATCTCATGGCTTTGAACACATTAAACTTCACCTCTTGATCTTGTACTCTCATCGTTAACTCCCCTTTCTGAACATCAATGAGAGTCCTTCCAGTAGCCAAGAATGGCCTCCTTAAGATAATTGGTATGTTCTTGTCTTTTTCAGAATCCAGTATGATGAAATCCACTGGGAAGATAAACTTATCCACCTTTACTAGAATATCTTCAACAATCCCTCTCGGATAAGTAACCAATCTATCCACCAATTGTAATGAGATGTTTATAGGTTTCGGTGCCGACAAACCCAACTGAGTATACACAGATAGTGGCACGAGATTCACACTCGCACCCAAATCACACAAACATTTGTTGAAGGCAATGTTCCCAATTATGCAAGCAATAGTAAAACTCCTCGGATCCTTCAACTTCGGAGGAAACTTTCTCTGTTACCGCAGTACATTCCTCCATTAATGCAACAGTCTCATAATCTTCTAACTTCTTCTTCCTCGAAAAAATACCCTTAATAAACTTTACATAGCTTGGTATCTGTTCTAGGGCATTCGCTAATGGAATGTTAATCTGCAATTTCTTGAAGATGTCCAAAAACTTTGAGAACTGTTTGTCTAATTTTTGTTTTTGAAGTCTCTGCTAAAATGGTGGTGGAGGATAGACAACTGACTTAACATCTGCCTGATTCTTGTCCAATTGCTTGTCTTCACCATGTTTCTCTTCCATCAACTTTTCTTCACTTTCTTTCACATCTTTCTTTGGCAAATTTTCAGCACTTTGTCCCTGAAGATGTTTTTCACTTTTAATGTGATTGCTTGACACTGTTCATGATTTACCCTTGAATTTTTCTCCATGTCACTTGGTAATGTCCCTTGAGGCCTGTTATTCAATGCTAACGCAAGCTATCCCATCTAATTTTCCAAGTTCTTAATCGCCGCCGCTTGTGTTTTCATAGCTGCCTCATTACCCGATATATATATTTCAACAATAGCTCTTCCAAATCTGACTTTTTCTCTTGATGTGGAACTGACTGTTGATGCTGATTTTGGAAACCAGGGGGATGAGATTGTCGTGGAGCCTGCTAATTTTGGTTATTTCTCCACGAAAAGTTCAAATAGTTCCTTGCCCCCGGATTGTAGGCATTTTGATATGGATTCTGAGGAATTCTGTTATAGCTACCTACAAACTGAACTGCTGCAAGATTAATAACACACTGCTCTGTCGGATGTTCTCCAGTACACAATTCACAAACAAACGCCACCTGTTGAATTTATACACCCATGAGGGCATCCATCTTCTTTGATAACGCTAAAATTTTAGCCGCTAAAGTTGTCACTCCATCTACTTCTAACACCCTAGCTGCTTTAGGCTGTGTCATTCTTGCTGTGGGCCACTGGTAGTTGTTAGCTGCCATTGTATCAATCAAATCATATGCTTCCTCAAATCTTTTAGACATAAAAGCTCCCCACACGCTGCATCAATACTAGTACGAAGATTACCATTCAGTCCATTGTAAAAGGAGTTCATCTGCAGCCACTTGGGCAATTTGTGATGCGGACACTTCCTTAGTAATTCCTTGTACCTTGCCCAAGCTTCATACAGAGACTCCCCATGCTGCTGTTCTAACATTGTAATCTCATTCCTCATCTTAGCAGTCTTCGCCGGTGGGAAAAATTTGGCTAAAAATTTCTAAGCTAGGTCATCCCTAGTAGTAATTGACCCATGTAGTAGTGAATATAACCAGCTCTTCGCCTTGTCACGCAATGTGAACAAAAACAATCGTAGCCTAACTACATCATCAGATACCCCATTGTACTTGAAGGTATCACAAATCTCTAGAAAGCTCACAAGGTGCTCGTTTGGATCAGCATTAGCCAATTCCCTAAATTATATTGAATTTTGTATCATCTGAATGGTCCCAAGCTTGATCTCAGATTCGCTGTAATCGTAGGCCTGCTGATGATTGACTGAATTTCAGTGACTCTTGGTGTGGCATAGTCCCTTAATGCTTTCTGATCCTTTGCAACCATACTTTCTTGCTTATCAAAATTCTCTCTAGTTTCCTTAATCCACTTACTAAACCTCTCAAACCTTCGTTCGATGTCATCCTAGTAAGGAAGAAAATCTGGTTTCTTTGACCGAGTTTGCATGCACTAAGTTAGAGAACCTGAAACAAGAAACAATAAAAACCCAAAAAAAAATTGTTTAACTAAAAATAAACTAATTAAACTGATATTGAAAGTAATAAAATTAATAACTAGTCCCCGACAACGGCACCAAAAACTTGTGGAGTATAATATAATTATGCACGGAACGCAAGTATACGTGATCAACAAGTAATATAATGATAAGTTAAGTATCGTTCCATAGAGACAAGTATTAATTTTAACCTAACAATTACCAGCTTTATATTATCTCAATTTTATTAAACTAATCGACTTAATGATTACAAATAATGAAAAACTAATAAATAAAAATAAAAACAAATCAAATTAACTAATTACCACAAATTTTAATCAGATAATGGAGAATTAAGCCTATAACTTCACTTTATGCTTCACTCAGATTATCACACTTCTTTTCAATCCAATTAACTTTTCTAGTTCATTAATCAAGAACACAAAAGTAGAATTAGCCATCTCTCAATGCACTAACACCATATCAACTCAAATCCAAAATTGATAGAATTAAGCCAAACACCCTAATTAACTAATTCACTATATCTCTATGTGAATTACAATCAAAGAAGGTTTGAATTCCAAGTTCTTACACGATTATATGCGATGTTAGGTATATCTCTATCCTAAACATACATCAAGAATTCGATCAAAATGCAGAAATCATGAACACATGCTATTTTGACTAAGGCTAGATTCATATCTCATCTCTCGAATCAATATAAATCCAAAGAGAATTGGTGATCAAGCAATTCATAAGTTATGCACAAATCACAATAGATGAACTGAAAATATAGCTTTATTGAACTGAAATCAAAGTATGATAATCATCGTTCCACTTAAAGATCCATTGCAAGTTTAATAAGCTAATTAGTTCATAACTAATGAATTCAAAACTGAATAGGTTAAAGAATACATCATCCCAATTAGAGAAACTGTGAGACCCCAAACTTAATGAATAAAGATTTAAATTTCTCGATTTTTTTAATATTATGGTGTGGATTTGATATAATATTATAGTTGTGGGTAATATTTATAAATTTTGCAAAGTATGCAAGTTGTTATATAATATTCAATTGGTCGGGGAATATTCGTTTTAACAGGGAATATTCGTACGACGGAACAATCATTGGTGGACCCCACAACGGAAGTATTGTCGTAGTTAGAAAATGACAGAATTATCTTTTTTATAAAAATAACGGCGAAAGTGTTACCGTTAAAACTGTTGAACTACTCGGTAGTAAAAGTATGTCTGAATACGCTGTGGTTGCATAGTAGCACACGATATTGATTATTGATGCTTACGAAGTCACTCAGTTATACTCAATTATTGCTACAGTAATTGCGGCATCATATCTCTCATATTATTAATTCAATTATTGTCACATTATCATCTGTATAATATGTTATATTATTAAATCAATAATTGAGACAACAAAGTTATTCATATTATTATTTGCAATATTGACAATGTCTAGAAGTTCTGTCAAGGAGAGGTTTGGTCACCTAATTGCGCTACCAATAAGGAGAAATCCTTATCTGAAAGCCCCCTTTCCTCGGGAACGACACGGTTGTTAAATATTGTGAATTATAATATTAATGATGAATAAATTCGTGTTAATTAAAGATGAAATTGATAGTTCCATTGTGTTGGAATTATTAGTGTTAGTGAAAATCGACATTTATTTCGATAATAATTGATGTCTGGAGGTTATATTGACCAATCGGGTAATTAACCGGATAAATGAGCAATTAATTGCTATTGATTCATATGATTATAACTATTTGTTCACATGTGTGTACTATTGATTCATAATCATTTACTATTAGGGGAGTCAGTGCAAGATTGATAATACTTGCATTACTAAGTTAAAAATGGAGGTACTATACTGTAATTCGTATTTTCACATGTCTAGAACTATTGATTCACATGATTTATTATTAGGGGAAATGGTGCAAGTTTGATAATACTTGCAGGAATAAATTAAAAATGAAGCAAAAGAGGAAGGTATTATACTATAATATTTCGAGCCCCAAAATGTGCAATTATCGAAACTATATTTTCCTATAAATAGAAGCTCACTCTTCCTTCATTTCTCACCAATTCACTAAAGCTATAGAGCAATTATTATAGTGAAGTCTGCTACCTCACTATTCTAGTATCCAGTTTTCTTCTAAGGTAAGGGGTATTATTCTTTCGTATTCATGAAGAGAGTTATTTTCTTTCAATACTCATAAGGGTTGTTATTCCATTTTTTATTATTATGTTGGAATAACTTTTGTATGCCAAGTAAATCGTATACATGGTGAAATTCTTCTGTTATTCCATTCTTTATTATTCTCGTTGGAATAACTCCGTCTGCGCGGCTTATCGCATGCTTGGTGAATTTTGTTGTTCTTCCATTCTTTATTATTCTCGTTGGAATATCCTGTTTGTGCGGATTACGCATAACCCGGTTCCGCTTCTTTATTATTCTCATTGGAATATCCATGCCTGCAAGTGTTACGATGACTGGTTTCGTTCTTTATTATTATTCGCTGGAATATCCTCGTCTGCGCGCAGATTACGCATGACCTGGTTCCATTATATATTATTCTGTTGGAATAACCTGTCTATGTGGTTTATCGCATGCATGGTGAATGATCCTTCGTATTTATTCTTTATTAAATTGTGAAAATGATTTGTCTCACGTGATTATCGCATTTATGGGTGAAAATGCATTTGCGAGCCAGATATTCTATTATACTAAATAGAGATATCATTTCTTTTGTACTTGTCATGAAATATCATTTTCTTTGGTATTTTTCTTTTATGAGTTACTATTCATGGGTTACTATTCACCCAGTTACTATTCACTTTAGTATTATTCACTCGGGTATTCGGGGCACTTTTCGTGTCAGAGTACTATTCACGAGTTACTATTCATGGGTTACTATTCATCTAATTACTATTCACCTGAATATTATTCACTCAGGTATTTGGAGTACTTTCATGTCGGGGTACTATTCACGAGGTACTATTCCCGAAATACTATTCACGGGGTACTATTTACCCGAAAAATATATTCTTTTCTGTCCAAATTATTTTTGGTACATGAATATTAATCTTGAATTTTACTCTACAAAGCAGTATCATGTTGAAAATTTGGATATCTTTAAACTCTGGATAAATTTAAAGTCTTTAATATTTATCCATGATTTTGTTTGATTTGAATTCGGTTGATTATTGCTTATATCATTGTCATCATCCTCATGCTTATATTGTGATGAAAGTCATCTTTGGCTTACGTGCATAGATGGACTTGGTATGATTATGACTAGGGATTATTTGGTATAATCATGACCGTAATGTGACAAATGATGTGGTAAAAGTCCTCATTGGCCTGTAGTTCATTGATGGACAGTTGTTGGTATGATTATGAACAGGGATTATTCGGTATAATCATGACCATTCATGATTACATGAATATCCTTGATCGTGGTGCAGGGATGATTCAATTTTATTTATTAAGCTGAGTCTCAATGATAAAGTTGATGAAAAACCTTTTAAATCATAGAAGATAGTAGATTTTATACTCTACTTGACTCTTCTAATGGATTGCTTATTTCCGCTGCAGTTGTTGATCTAAAACTTGTTGTCTATTGTATTCTATCAGTTGTTATACTTTTGAAGGCTAAGGATAATTTATTCTGCATTATCTTAGTCATAATATTTCTTCTTTGGGCTAGTTGAGCTCACCCTTTCTTTCATTGTTCTCTTGTGAAATGAGAATATAAATTTGAGACGAGTCTGGGAATGGAGTGATGGTCCAGGATAAATGGCTTTAGTAGTCCTCACTATTCTACGAAATAATGTGATAATAATTGTAATGAGGACACCATTGAGTGTGGATATTGTCTGGATGACAATATTCTTGTTTAAACTCTCAGCTATGTTTTGTCGTATTTTACACGACTGTTGTGACACCCCAGATTTTATGAATAAAGATTTAAATTTCTCAAAATATCTTTTTTGAATATTATGGTGTGGATTTGATATAATTTTATAGTTGTGGGTAATATTTACAAATTTTGCAAAGTAAGCAAGTGGTTATATAATATTCAATTTGTCAGGGAATATTTGTTTTAACATGGAATATTCAGATGCACTCAAGACAATCATTGGTGGACCCCACAACGGAAGTATTGTCGTAGTTAGAAAACGACAGAATTATCTTTTTATAAAAATAACGGCGGAAGTTTTACTGTTAAATTGTTGAACTACCCAGTAGTAAAAGTACAGTAATACGCGAGGTTACATAGTAGCACACGGTATTGATTATTGATGCTTACGTGAGAAGTCACTCAGTTATATTCAATTATTGCTACAGTAATTACTGCATCATATCTCTCATATTATTGATTCAATTATTGTTACAGTATCATCTGCATAATATGTTAAATTATTAAATCAATAATTGAGACGACAAAGTTATTCATATTATTAAATTGCAATATTTACAATGTCTAGAAGTTCTATCAAGGAGAGGTTTGGTCATCTAGTTGCGCTAATAATAAGAGAAATCCTTATCTGAAGCCCCTCTCTTCCCGGAACAACCTCGGTTGTTAAATATCAGTGAGTTATAATATTAATGATGAATAAGTTCGTGGTTTATTAAAGATGAAATTGATAGTTCCATTGTGTTGGAATTATTAGTGTTAGTGGAAATCGACATTTATTTCGATAATAATTGATGTCTGGAAGTTATACTGACCAGTCGGGTAATTAATCAGATAATTGAGCAATTAATTGCTATTAATTCACATGATTATAACAATTTGTTCACATGTGTGTACTATTGATTCACATTATTTACTATTGGGGGAGTTGGTGCAAGATTGATAATACTTGCATGACTAAGTTAAAAATAGAGGTATAGATGGATGTACTATACTGTAATTCGTATTTTTACATGATTATAACTATTGAGTCACATGATTGTACTATTAATTCACATTATTTACTATTAGGGGAGGTGGTGTAAATTTGATAATACTTGCAGGACTAAATTAAAAATGAAAGAAAAATTGAAGGTATTATACTGTAATATTTTGATCCCCAAAACGTGCAATTATCGAAACTATATTTTCCTATAAATAGAAGCTCATTCTTCTTTCATTTCTCACCAATTCACTAAAGCTATAGAGCAATTATTATAGAGAGAAATTATAGAGAGAAAGAAGAAGAGAAGTCTGCTACCTCACTATTCCAGTATCCAATTTTTTCTAAGGTAAGGGGTATTATTCTTTTGTATTCATGAAGAGAGTTATTATCTTTCAATACTCGCAAGAGTTGTTATTCAATTCTTTATTATTATGTTGAATAACTCGTGTATGCTGGCACCGCATACATGGTGAAATTCTTCATTATTCTATTCTTTATTATTCCATTGGAATAACTCATCATGGGCCTATTGCATGCCCGGTGAATTCATTGTTATTCCATTCTTTATTATTCATTGAAATATCCCGTCTGCATGCGGATTACGCATGACCGGTTCCATTCTTTATTATTCTGTTGGAACATCCTCGCTGCAAGGATTACGCATGACACCGTTCCATTCTTTATTATTCTCGTTGAATATCCGCGCTCATGCGGATTACGCACGACCGTTCCATTCTTTATTGTTCTATTATGAATTACCTGCTTATGCGCGGCCTATCGATGCTCGGTGAATTCTTCATTATTCCATTCTTTATTATTCTGCTGAATAACTTGCCTATGTGGATTACCGCATGCATGGTGAATGATCCTTCATATTCATTCCTTATTAAATTGTGGAAATGATCTGTCTACGTGGATTACCGCATGGCGGGCAAAAATCCATTTGCAGTTTCTTATATTCTATTATACTCAATTGGTTAAAATACTCCATGAAATTAGTAGAATATCCTGGATGTTTGTGCTTCATCCAGTATTTTTCATGGAAATATTCTTCTGAGCATTCTTGAATTTTACTCCACAAAGCAGTATCATGTTGACAATTTGGACGTAATTGATTTCAGGATAAATTAACTTATAAATCTTTAAAATTTATTCTTGAACTTGTTTTATTAAATTATTATGTCATTGTCATCATCCTCATGTTTATATTGTGATGAAAGTCATCTTTGACTTACGTGCATTGATGGACTTGGTATGATTATGACCAGGGATCATTCGGTATAATCATGACTTGTAATGTTATAAATGATGTGGTCAAAATCCTCAGTGGCCTGTAGTGCAGTGATGGACATTTTTTTGGTATGATTATGACCAGGGATTATTCGGTATAGTCATGACCATTGATGATTTAATGAATATCCTTGGCCCGTAGTGCAGGGATGATTCGATTATGTGGTTTATTTATTAAGCTGAGTCTCAACAATAAAAATTGATGAAAACATTTTAAATCATAGAAGATAGTAGATTTTATGCTCTACTTGACTCTTCTAATGGATTGCTTGGACCCCACAACGGAAGTATTGTCGTAGTTAGAAAACGACAGAATTATCTTTTTATAAAAATAACTACGAAGTTTTATTTGTTAAACCGTTGAACTACCCGGTAGTAAAAGTACGATGTCTACGCGAGGTTACATAAAGTAGCACACGGTATTGATTATTGATGCTTACGTGAGAAGTCACTCGGTTATATTCAATTATTACTACAATAATTATTGCATCATATCTCTCATATTATTGATTCAATTATTGTCACAAAGATCATCCGCATAATATGTTATATTATTAAATCAATAATTGAGACGACAAAGTTATTCATATTATTAAATTACAATATTTACAATGTCTAGAAGTTACGCTAAGGAGAGGTTTGGTCACCTAATTGCGCCAATAAGGAGAAATCCTTATTGAAAGCCCCTTTCTCGGGAGCGACACGGTTGTTAAATATTGTGAGTTATGATATTAATAATGAATAAGTTCGTGTTGATTAAAGATGAATTTGATAGTTCCATTATGTCGGGATTATTGGTGTTAGTTGAAATCGACATCTATTCCGATGATAATTGATGTCAGGGGGTTATATTGATAAATCGGGTAATTTATCGGATAAATAAGCAATTAATTGCTACTTAGTCACATGCTTATATAACTATTTATTCACATGTGTGTACTATTGAGTCACATTCACTTACTATTAGGGGAGTTGGTGCAAGATTGATAATACTTGCATGACTAAGTTAAAAAGGGAGGTATAGATGGAGGTACTATACTGTATTTCGTATTTTCACATGATTATAACTATTAATTCACATGATTGAACTATTGATTCACATTATTTACTATTAGGGGAGGTGGTGCAAGTTTAATAATACTTGCAGGACTAAATTAAAAATGAAAGAAAAGTTGGAGGTATTGCACTGTAATTTTTCAAGCCCCAAAACGTGCAATTATTGAAACTATATTTTTCTATAAATAGAAGCTCATTCTTCCTTCATTTCTCACCAATTCACCAAATCTATAGAGCATTTATTATAGAGAGAAATTATAGAGAGAAAGAAGAAGAGAAGTCTGCTATATTTCTATTCCAGTATCCAGCTTTATTCTAAGGTAAGGGGTATTATTTTTTTTTCATATCCATGAAGAGAACTTTTGTTATTCCATTCTTTATTATTCTGTTGGAATATCCTCGTACATGCATTTTACGCGGACCGGGTTCCGCTTTTATTATTCTCGTGGAATATCTTGTCACATGAGTTTTACGCGGACTGGTTCCGCCCTTATTATTCTTGGAATATCCTCGCTCATGCGTTTTACTTACCGGACTGATTCCGCCTTTTTATTATTCTGTTGAATATCCTGTCTCGTATGCTTTTTATGCCGCACTGATTTCGTTATTTATTATTCGTTGGAATAACTTTTACTATGTGGTCTATCGCAGGCCTGGTGATTTCTTTTGTTATTCCATTCTTTATTATATTCAGTTGGTTAAAGTTTTGACTTCTATACTCCATGAAATTAGTGGAATATCATTGATATTTGTGCTTCATCCATTATCTTTTCATTGAAATATTCTTCTGAGCATTCTTGAATTTTTCTCTACAAAGAAGTATCATGTTGACAATTTGGACGTTATTAATTCCTGAATAAATTAATTCTTAAACTTGTTTTATTGAATTCTTATATCATTGTCATCATCCTCATGTTTATATTTTTTTAAAAGTCATATGTGGCCTGTAGTGCATAGATGGACTTGGTATGATTATGACCAGGGATTATCCGGTGTAATCATGACCGTAATGTTATAAATGATGTGGTAAAAGTCCTCATTGGCCCGTAGTGCATTGATGGACAGTTGTTGGCATGATCATGACCATTGATGAATACACGAATATCCTTGGCCCGTAGTGCATGGATAATTTGTGGTCGTGACCCTAATGAATATCCTTGGCCATAGTGCAGGGTTGATGTGGATTATTTATTAAGCTGAGTCTCAGCGATAAAAAGTGATGAAAAACATTTTTAAATCATAAAAGATAGTAGATTTTATTCTCTACTTGACTCTTTTAATGGATTGCTTGTTCCGCTATAGTTAAACTTGATGTCTATTGTATTTTATCAGTTTAACATTGTTGAAGGCTAATGATAATTTATTCTACATTATCTTAGTCAATGATATTCCACTAATTTCATGGAGTATAGAAGTCAAAACTTTAACCAACTGAATATAATAAAGAATGGAATAACAAAAGAAATCACCAGTTCGCGATAGACCACATAAAAGAAAAGTTATTCCAATGTAATAATAAATAACGAAACCAGTCCCAAGATAAAACGCATGCATGTGAAATTCCAACAGTAATAATAAAGATTTTAATCAGTCCCACCAGAAAACGCATGCATGTGATATTCCAATGTAATAATAAGGATGTAACCAGTCCAGCGTAGACACGCATGCATAAAGATATTCCAATGTAATAATAAAGACGAACCCAGTTCTACAGAAATGCATGCATGTGATATTCCAAATGTAATAATAAAGAATGGAATAACAAAAGTTCTCTTCATGGATATGAAAAAAAATAATACCCCTTTACCTTAGAATAAAGTCGGATACTCGAATAGAAATGTAGCATTTCTTCTTCTTTCTCTCTATAATTTCTCTCTATAATAAATGCTCTATAGATTTGGTGAATTGGTGAGAAATGAAGGAAGAATGAGCTTCTATTTATAGAAAAATATAGTTTCGATAATCGCACGCTTTTGGGGCTTGAAAATTACAAAGGCAATACCTCCAACTTTTCTTTCATTTTAATTTAGTCCTCGTAAGTATTATTAAACTTGTACCACCTCCCCTAATAGTAAATAATGTGAATCAATAGTTCAATCATGTGAATCAATAGTTATAATCATGTGAAAATACTTAAATACAAAGATAAGACTCTCCATCTATACCTCCATTTTTAACTTAGTCATGCAAGTATTATCAATCTTGCACCAACTCCCCTAATAAGTAAGTGAAGGTGACTCAATAGTACACACATGTGAATAAATAGTTATATAAGATGTGACTAAGTAGCAATTAATTGCTCATTTATCCGATAAAATACCCGATTTATCAATATAACCCCTTGACATCAATTATCATTGGAATATATGTCGATTTCAACTAACACCAATAATCCCGACATAATGGAACTATCAAATTCATCTTTAATCAACACGAACTTATTCATTATTAATATTATAACTCACAATATTTAACAACCGTGTCGCTCCTGTGAAAGCAGGGGCTTTCCAATAAGGATTTCTCCCTATCACGCCGCAATTAGTGACCAAACCTCTCCTCGCGTAACTTCTAGACATTGTAAATATTGCAATTTAATAATATGAATAACTTTGTCGCCTCAATTATTGATTTAATAATATATCATATAATGCGTATGATGATATCGTGACAATAATTGAATTAATAATACGAGAGATATGATGCAACAATTACTATAGCAATAATCGAGTATAACCGAAAGTGACTTCTCACGTAAGCATCAATAATCAATACCGTAGCTACTATGCAACCATGCGACAGACATCGCATTTCTTTTACTACCGATTAGTTCAACAAGATAATCTGTAGTTCCTTCCGCCGTTATTTTCATAAAAATATTTTCGTCGTTTTCTCAATCCGACAATAATTCTATTGTGGGGTCCACCAATGATTGCGCCGTTGTACGAATATTCCCTACTAAAACGAATATTCTCTGACCAATCGAATATAATATAACAACTTGCATACTTTATAGAATTTATAAATACTACCCATAACTATAACATTATAACAAATTCATTCCATAATATTCAAAAATGATAATTATAGAAAAATCATCTTTATTCATAAAAGTTGGGGTCTTACAACGGACCCACGTGAAGATTGTCGATGTCGGGATTTTTTAGTGTCCCTTTTCGTTACTTGTTCTTTGGTGTTCTCATGTTAATGTGAGATTTGTTTGAAAAAACAAGTGAAAAGGTCCGACATGTATAATGTCGATGATTTGACTTTAACAGTCGCCAATTGGTGTATTTAACTGGTTGCACCAACACAACCGAAAAGGTTTGCACATTGGCCCAATGATGTAACACTGCTAAACAGGTCTGTGAAATTGAGATTCATTTGAGTTCGGGGCTTGATTATGCAGGAAGGAAGGTGTTAGCACTTCACATCCGTGTTGCTACTACGGTGACCGCCACTTTTCAAAGAAACTCATATTATATGAATGTGTGTGTGTGTGTGTGGATCAATGTGTAATTATTTGGAAATAGTGTTGTACCTGCTCGCACTCTATATACAAAGGGTTTGAATTTATAGAAAAATTTAGTTTTAACCGGATATATCAATGAAGTTTTGTAAAAAGAGGTTTTCAAACCACATGTGCTCAATAGTAATTGAGGCCTTTGATACTTCTATTTTATTATTAAATGTTCGGCTTGTTTGCTTTTATTTTTGAGATGCGAGGCATCTTTGAGAAAATAATATACAACAGTGCCAAACTCCTCATGGGCATGACAGCCATCCAAGGAAATTCGAGACAATCAGAAATAATGTACAAGTCGCTTATAAATGAAAAAACGCCTCTATCACGGAACCAGAATCTAGATTCAATGGGCTGAATTTGTGATCACATGATTCCTAGGTTCACATGATACTGCAGTTTATATGGAAAACAGTAAGCAGTTATATATATAAAAGCTGTAAATATATATATATAGACATGATTAACCACCACGAAGCAACTCCATGGGGGATCAGAAATGTAAATATATAAAAGCGGTATATATATATATATATATGGACATGATCAACCACCATGAAGTAAACTCCAGGCGGGACGAAATGTAAATAAAGCTGTAAAAGCGATCAATTTCTATGAAGTAAACTCCAGGTGGGATGAAATGTAAATAAAGCTGTAAAAGCGATCAACTGCTACGAAGTAAACTCCAAGCAGGACGAAATGTAAATAAAGTCAGAAAAGCAATCAATCGCCACAAGTAAACTCCAGCATGAGACGAAATGTAATTAAAGCTGTAAAAGCAATCAACTGCCACGAAGTAAACTCCAGGCAGGGTGAAATATAAATATAAATATATATATATATATATATATATATATACATATATAAATATAAAAGCAGTAAACGCACCAGATGTAAATCCAGGCTCATTGGATATGTCCGACAACAATTATATATATAAGTATATATATATAAAAGGTAAATGCTCCAGATATAAAATCCAGGCTCATCGATATGTCCCATAATGCTTATATATATATATAAGTATATATATATATATATATATATATATATATATATATATAAAAGTAGAAAACGCCTCAGGACATAAGTCTAGGGCTCATCGACAAAGTCCACCACAATTTATATATATATATATATATATATATATATATATATATATATATATAAAAGCAAGTAATCGCTTGTAGACATAAGTTCAGGCTCAATCGAGGCATAACTCGATAATGTTAGTCCATATATAAAATATATACATATATATAAGTATATATATACAGACAGAAATAAAAACCATAGACCAAAGTCCGGACAAACACACACAACATGACTCTCAATGTTTATAACAGTGTGTGCTAATATGAAAAGAAAGGCTTTATAGAATGTAAGAAGGCTTATAGTGGGCTGCCAATGTATACTTCTATGACTCTATATGGATAAACACTCAGCTTCTGCCGGATAAAAGTATAGCTATATGTGAGTTAACATATGTTGAAACTGAGGAAACACTCAATATGGGTGTGTACAGAGTAAATTGGACTGGGCTTCCTCGCCTTTTTTCTCTCACCTCTCTTCCAAATGGCTGACCCCAAGGTCTATATTTATAAACTGATGGCCATAGGTGAGAGTATTTACGTAGCAGCCTGCAGCTACACTCGCTGGTCGGGTCGAGGTGTCCCCAAGCCATGGGTTCCGTCGTCTCAAGACGTGCACTCGTCAATCGTAATGTCTACTCGAACTTGCAGAACTTCAATCCGAGCATCCGAACGAGGTATATGTGACCTTCTTTGGACCGCTTATGTCGAGAGTTATGCAATGGCATGGATTGGAGGTTGTACGAAGTCAGGAAGAGGGGACCATGCCCATAGTCTTCAAGCTTCAAATTCTATCCGGTGTACTGTCACGCGTAATAGTCACTCGGGATTGTAACTCCTCGGTTCTTGTGGGACATTATTGTATGTATGTATGTATGAAGTGTTGAGACGATGCGCAGATGTTGATGTGGCAAGATGACGTTTGACTCTTCGCCGGTTTGAGTTGAAAGCAGGTGTTGCTCAGGGTTACATCTGAGATTGGACTGCTGCAAGTGTTTGAATGCCGTAAGGTCATCTTATGAGTGCGTCTGTCTACCCGTTGTTACCTCCGGGTCTGAGGGATGAGTGCCTCGGCAGGAGGTTTGAGCTTGAAGCTGATAGTATTATATGTTTGAAACAAGCATTTCGAGTTATCACCGAATCGCAACAAAGATTCCTCGGGGTTATCGCCATGATGAAACTCTGGTTATCTCCGAGGTTGGAAATGATCCTTCCGGTGTGTGTTACGGGGTTTGGAAATGATGTTCTCGGTGTGTGTCCCAGGTTTTGAACTTAAACTTCCGGTAGTATCCGGAATGGATGTAAGCTGTCTTCCAGGGTTATCTCTGAAAGACGAATCTGCCATCCTGCAATGTTAGTAATAGGTGTGCAGAAAATTTTGAGTGTCTACAGATGCCCCCCTTTATCATATTCATGCAATGCAAGGCATGGATAGGATAAAGAATCCTAGACACTTGAAATGTAAGAAGATAAACATGATGCTATGTGCAACAACATGATGCAAATGTATGATGCATGATTGTCAGGTAATCCTGTTGGGATGATAATCACTGATGCCTTGGACATGCGATCCAAGTCTTCAAGGATGTTGACGTTGGGGCTATCACCAAAGTCTCGAATCCTTGACACTGGATTATATTCTATAGAGGTGCCTCTTATGTGCAAGAGATCCGTGGGGATAAAGTTTTGTCTTTTTGAGGATGTGTATAACATATTTCCTCATTCTGTCGATGTTAATGCCAACATCAGTTGTTGTCAGGGTTGCCTGACCTTCGCTGATGTGTGTATCACCGGATAGATCCCTATTGGGTTGATTTTCAAGGTTGCTTGACCTTCATTGATGTATGTGTCAATGGTCGCATTGCATTGTAAATCCCTACCAGGGATACGTGGCTAAGTTGTGTCGATGGGTTTATTTGCCATCGACTGAAATGACGTCAAGGCTGCTTGACCCCCATTGATGTGTGTATCAATGGTATTAAATACACTGTAACCCCCACTGGGGATACGTAGATGCTTGAGAGATGTGCGTTGTGACCCCCGCCGAGGATACGTAGATGTTTATAACTTTGGCGTTATAGCCCCCGCCGGGGAGGTTT
This sequence comes from Panax ginseng, assembly GCA_020205605.1. NCBI lineage: Eukaryota > Viridiplantae > Streptophyta > Magnoliopsida > Apiales > Araliaceae > Panax > Panax ginseng. The sequence continues at coordinate 173,230,940 of CM035132.1, forward strand.
AGGGATGTGACCTCAATGACGAAGATCGCACCTTTGTGGGTATTCTTTGAGCATGATTTGTAAAAGTGAGCTCATCTAGATATAGTATACCTGCATTCAGGTGAATACCAATGAGATGATGGGAGTTCAATTCTGACCCGTACAAAACCAGGATTCCAGGCTATTCCGCTCAATCGCGTAGCATTTTTGTTCCTGATTTGGCCTTTTCAGCTTGTGCGACCTCCTTTGTAACTCTAACTGGATCGAGCTGGAGGTGTGGGACCCACGTAGAGTGCCACAGGTAGACCTGCAGCAGCTGCAGGTGGACCTATGGCCAACCGTGACTATGTAAAGCCCAAAGGTTGCTTTCATAATTTATTTTCAAGCTGCGCTGCAAAGAAAATCTGAGAGCTCTTCTTCAGATCTGCTTAGTTCGGGCAACTTTCTGCATATTCTGCCACCGTACAAGCGTTCTTCACTGTCCTGGTAACATATTCATGTATTCTTTCCAGTTTCTATCCGTTGGAAAATGACTTATCACATGAAATGCATTTAGACACATAGTAGTGAATATGCATACTGATATGACTTGATAAAAAATATTCAACATAACAAATGTTAGTATTAAACCATGCTGAACATAATGATGTGAAAAAATTTAACTTTTGAAACAGTCAAATTGACACCTTTTACTGTCATTTCTTATCCTATCTGAGGACAAATGAGTAAGGTAGAAAAGTAAAATAATCCTGGTAATTAGACTACACTTACATATTTTTTATTGTGATATGATAATGTATGTAGGATGTATATGACTGTGTATAGGTGTGCTACTGAATGGCCACCTAGTTATGCCTATGTGCATGTGGATAGTCTCATTTACAAAGGGGGCTATGGCAAAATTTTCCAAAATGTAGGAATTGAGTAGCCATGCATTTTTAACTCTACTCTAGACGTATGTTAAAATAATGCATGCATGCATGTAATCATAAGATTCATTTTGAAAAGCTCCAGGTAAGAATTTACCACACCTTTTCTGAGGTGATTTGGAGACTTGTTGTCCAGATATTATGGATCTGGATCAGCTGAGTATTTCCCGTAGGACAACTTCAGATGTACGAAGGAGGGCTTCTGAAGAGCCTCAACACCGGTCTGTTAGATAGCCTCTTCGTTTAGTGGAGGCGGTGATACGTCTTATTCGGGTTGAAGTGCCGAATGTCGAGGATGAGGAGGAGGACGTACCGATTGAGGTTCCTGCTCCTGCTGTACGTGTTCCCCATAGGGAATTGCCAGGTATTCAAGTGGCGAACCCAGATCTTCTAGGTGACTTGAGTAGGCATCCTTCAGCATACCTGCACGCAAACGAGGTATGAAGTTAGTTCTTTAATCTTCCTTATTTCCTATTGATGAGGAGTCAAGAATTTTGATGTTGATCTGTATTTGATGTAGGTTCCTGGCTTCATACAGCCTCGAGGGAACTGGTTTAGCATCCACTCTATGTATCAGGCTTTGCATGATGACTACAGAGCGATTGTACATGGTTGGGGATTTGGGAAGTTCTTTTCCATTCTTCCCCATCTCTGTCCCTGGGGTTACCTTAGGGCATTGTCTGAGCGGTGGTTTCACCTGCACTCGATCCACCCATTTGGCCGGATCGTGAGGTGATGATGACGCCGATGGATTGGCGGTTTATCACAGGTATGGAGTTTGGAGGGGATCCAATGCCTTGCACGGCTGATATTACCCCTACTACTGTCAGATCCTTGTTGGGAGTTCTGGCGGAGGCGCTCAAAGGCAGGACTGTTCGTACAGGTCCTTTGAACGTAGATGCTATGAGTGGGTTATTGAGTGAGCCCATACCCGATGATGTGAGAGTCAGGGATCACATTCTTCGGCGATTGTTCCTGATGATCATTAGGGGCTGCTTCATAGCAGATAATTCCTCTACGGTGTCCTTCGCTTTGATCAGTGTCACTAGACACGTGGACCATATAGGAGACTATGATTGGGGTTCCTACACCTTTGCCTACTTCCTCAAGGGAATGTACATGCGATTGCAGGGCTTGATCGAGGCTTGGTTAGGATTCTACCCGTTTCTGCTGGTGAGTATATCTCTTGTCTTTTCCCATATATAGGTTAAGAGTGTTGACTGATAGCATATATTGCCTTTGTGTTGGCAGTTTTGGGCCTATGAGAGGCTTCTATGTTTGCGTCCTGTGAGCATGTTAGGTTTAGACACCTATCCACGAGGACAGAGATGGCATCATTCCATACTGGCGGAGGTCCCTGTTGCTGAGGGTTTCATCCATTATTGCCTACAGCTGGAGTTGTTGACAGCGGATGTCATCACATGGGTTCCCTACTCTGGAGAGCATTTGGGAGCTGGATTTGAGGATGGGTAGTCGACTGGAATTGAGTACGTCATTTCCACCCGCATGATTCCTCTCTTTACAGATGGAGGATGGGAGCTCTATTTAGGAGAGCGTGCTATTAGGAGCACTATAGGAGAGATTCGCATGCCGATCTTGCCTCATGCCAGGCGTTATTAGCCTGTTTCGCAGTCACCCATCATTGACATCCCATTGTTGGGGATTGACAGTTATACTTTGTCAAAGGACCCTTGGACTCAGGAGATGTTCCAGCATTGGTGGACCCCTCGTACCATTGGAGCTTAGACCCGCGCCACACAGTTTATGGGGGATATGGTTCCAGGATCCGTGCTGATGACGGATTGGCTAGCCTGTGTTAGAGATCCGACTCATGTGACATAGATTGATAGATTGACCCGGCAGCTGGACCGGACACATCTTTTCATTTGGCATTTGGGCAGAGATCCTTTAGAGGTAGATACTTTTGATCCTTCCAGCTCTGGCGCTGGTCCCTCAGGGGACCCATATGGCTTTGCCGGTGCAGATCCTCCATTGTATAAGCCTGACATCCCTGTAGATAGAGATCCAGTGACTTAGGAGGAGTTACATCAGGTGGACAAAATCGATGATGTAGACATCGACACCATTGACTTTTTCTGATGTATTTCTTGTTATCTCTTTTGATAGGCCTTTGTTAGCTACTGGGTAACTTCGCCACATTCTCGCTATATCTTTTGATAGGCCTCTATTGGATGTTGGGTAGCTTCGCCCCATTTCCCTGTATTTTAGCTGTACACAGATGTATTAAATGATGATATACTTAGGAATGTATGTAAAGTTTTCCATTCCCTATATCATATTTCCATCTATTGTATCATGCATGTTATTGTTATGCATATGTATGTATGTCCAGAGATATTCAAAGATTGACCCTCGAAGGTTTTTATGACACGGCCCATACAAATGTCTTCTTCGACGCTTAGTCAGATTGATCATACCCCACCATTTTGGTGGTATCTGTATCTACCATGGTATGATAGTATATCACCATCGTCGATACGGTGATCGTAGATGATTTTCTGCAAAGATACTATGACCCTATTGATGTTTCAGTTCCCACAGGATTTGTAGAGGGTATGCTGAAAGCACCGGGTATCGGAGAGGCGGTTTTTACGATTTGGGACCTAGGAGTTTACTCCTACTTTGGAGGAGTATGCATGGTTGACGATGTCACCACCGGGCGTACCTTGCGTGCGTATGGATATCGGAGACATGAGCAGGCAGTTCATGACCCTCACCGGATTGAGACGTAGAGTGGTACAGAGATTTAGATTACATCCGCCACGTGATATCCTAGCATTTTTGTTTGACAAATTTAGCTCGAGGATAGTTATGCATTTACATTCGGGGATTTCACCACACCGAGGATCATCATTGGCGCTCACCCGTAGTGGATGTCTCGCTATTGTGCGTATTGTCATACGTCTTCATGCCATGATATATGGATGAGCTGGATATCGGCGTCATTATGGCATTGAGAGCTCTGAGGGAGGGTCATACCATTATACCGATGATCATTATAGAGACTCTAAGGTCAACTACATCTCACGGACTTATCCGTGAAGAGTGTTTACTGATGTAGCTTTCGGTTATCTTTGTCGTGTGGTTTATGTCATACTTGAGACCGATTGGCACACTCAGACGGCATGGGTTTTGCTTCACCCATGATATAGCCATGTCATACTCCTTTCAAACTTTACTTGAGTGTCTGAGATCTTTAACGCGCGTGGCGGCTTTCCTAACAGGGATTAGGGATCCATTTGCTATATTGTCGTGTTCAGGGCTTAGCTCACCATACAACTTCATTACTCATGCTCCGGGCATGGATTATCTCCCTCTGGCTAGATTGAGGGGCATGATTACTTACCATCCACTGGCCGTGATGTGTCAGTTTGAACAGTTTCAGGATTTTCACCCTTATGAGGGGGCAGTGAGTCAGCGCTTTGCTTCACACCGTTTATCAGCGGAGGACATATCAAGGTTGTATGCCTGTTGGGATCAGTGAGAGCTGGCTGAGTTTTTTATCAGTCATCCGGGTTGTTCTGCAGAGTATTCTGCATGGATGGAGACAAAGATTGCATTGGCTGCGGTAGTATCCACAGTTCAGGGGACTTATTCCGACGATGAGGAGCCTATAGAGGAGGTTGACATTCCCATTGATGATTTGACTGCTGGGCTGTTAGCATTTGTGATGGATTCTCCCACCCCGAGTGCCACTGTTACTCAGTATTCAGCACAACATTTGGAGCAGAGCTTACATCTGATGACCTATGAGAGAGATCAGGCTAGGGCTGCGATGTTGATAGCTCTTGATGGGAGAGACGCCGCTCTGTTAGAGAGGGATGAGACTAGATTAACCAGGGATGCATTGATCATGGAGCGAGATGCCACCTTATCTGCTAGGGATGTGGCCATTGTAGATGATGATTTCAAAGGAGATCCCGGATGATCTTCGTCGATCTTGCCGACATGAGTGCTTACATTGATGAGCATTATGCCACCATGCAGTTAGCCTCTGATCTGCTAGCTCGTGTAGATACCATTGGGCAGGAGCTTGCAGCATTACCTTCGTCTTTAGAGACGGATGCCATGTTAGATCTGATAGTCCGTATATATACAGATTTGTAGATAGATTTGTATTTTCCTGCACAGACTAGCTTAGCCATTTTGTCATGTACAACACATATGTATATATCAAACAGTATTGGTATGGCAGGGAAATATATTTCGATTCACTTCCCTTTTAGTTTTGCCTTGATACTTGCTTGATATTTGCCTGTTTCTTCAGGGCCTTGTGATCTTGATGCATTCTGAACTTATCCTTGATAGGTGGACAATGAGACGTCACAAGATCTCTCAGAACGGATCATTGATCTGTATGGATCTGTACCATCTTTGGTGTCTTGGGACTGGTATCTGTATGGAAAAGTGGAGAGGAGGGTGTTTTTTCCTCTCTGAGATTGACCACACCATAGATGGTCGCCAGTACTTCTATTTGTGAGAAGCCTAGTTAATTCCATCTCTTATGGGTTGGTATTGCTCTTTGAGGCATGATCGCAGCTTAGAGGGTCACCGAATCTGATCTGAAACCGATGAAATGTGGTGAATTGAAGGTTGATCCCAATACTGTATGACAAATATTTTTGTTCTGGTAGGGGTTAGACTGAACCATGAATGGCTGCCCACATAATCCTATTAAAGAGGAGATCAAGTCTGCGTAGTTCGAACCTAGTGTAAGAGGTTCAACGCTGAATGTGAAAGGCAGAAGCTTTATTGGTGAAGAAGGGTGTAGAAGTATTTTTGTTGTTTTTGTTTTTGTAGAGGAAGGGCGGAAATATTTTGTTGTTATTTTTTATTCATGGTAACCGCCATATAGAATATGGTTGCCTCGCACCCCGGGTATCGTGGAGATCGTGTCGACGTTGTTCAACCCTCGTGACTTAATCTTAGCCAAAGAGAAGTGTGAATCCCATGCGCGAGCTATATCATGGGGAGAAGAAAGTTTGATCCCATAATGGGGATAAACCATGGGTGTGGAAAAAGTTTGATCCTCCTTTCGGGACAAACTACAAGCGTAGAAAAGTTTAATCCTGTCTTTAGGATAAACTGCAGGTGTGAAAGGTTTAATCCCGTCTTCAGGATAACCAAAATTGTATGCAAGATTTGAAATGAGGTGAAACCAGGCTGCTGGTTTGAAGTGTATGTTTCCCTGAGGGGCAGAAGAGTATGTAAAAAGGAGAGGATTCAAAACCGGAATGACTAGTGATTTGATGATTAAAACCAGGATGTTTGTTTGATGGTAACTTTAGACATAGTACCGTTTCACGGTGTCCGAGTTGAGAAGCTGTGGAAATTCATCGCCATCTATTTCCTACAATCTGAGAGCACCTCCTGTTAATACCTCCTTGACAATAAATGGGCCTTCCCAGTTAGGAGCGAATTTTCCCTTAGATTGATCTTGGTTGTCAATGATCTTCTTTAAAACCAAGTCATGTTATTTGAACTGCCGTAGTCGGACTTTTCTGTTGTAGGATCGTGCGATCTTTTGCTGATATAACTGACCATGGAAGATAGCCGCGGTTCACCTTTCGTCTATTAGAAACAATTGGTGATACCTATCTTGTACCCATTGATCTTCATCTAACTGAGCATCTATCAACACTCTGAGGGATTCCATTTCCACCTCTATGGGGAGCATTTCTTCCATCCCATAGGCTAATGAGTAGGGGGTTGCCCCAGTGGAAGTACGCATGGAAGTTCTGTAGGCTAATAAAGTCAGAGGCAAGAGGTCAGGCCATCCTTTGTGATTAGCGGACATTTTCTGCATGATCTTTTGATGTTTTTATTAGCCGCTTCAACAACACCATTCATCTTTGGACCAGTAGATGACGGAGTTAAGGTGTTTGATGTGGATTTTCTCTCGATAACTCCTCCATCATTTTGTTGTTGAGGTTCTTAGCATTGTCTCGACACAATGACCTCTCGGTTTTCCATATCGACGAATTTACATTGTTTGTGATGAAAGCAATGATGACTTCTTTAGTAACCCTGGGGAAGGATGCTGCTTCTACCCATTTGGTGAAGTAGCAATCATGGTGAATATAAATCGATGTCCATTACTGGCTTTGGGCTCGATGGGCCCGATCACGTCCATTCCCCGCATTGAGAAGGGCCATGGCGAACTCATATTGTGGAGTTCTCTTGGAGGGACGTGGATAACATTCCCATGAATCTGGCATTGATAGAACCTCTTGACGTAATCATCACAGTCAGCTTTGAGTGTAAGCCGATAATGCCTTGTTCTAAGGATCTTCTTGACAAGTAGGGGTCCGCTTATGTGAGGGCTACATACTCCACCATGGATCTCATCCATGAGTCTCTAAGCTTGGTCTTTATCCAGACATCTGAGGAGACCTATTCCTGCATCTCTTTTATAGAGTGCTTCTCTGCTCAGGTAGAATTTCATAGCAAGTCGATGGATCCTCCTCTTCTCAGTTAGGCTCGCCTCAGCGGGTGTAGATCCATCTCGTAGATACTCCTTGATATGCTGATACCAAGGGTTGTGGATGCATGGGAGGTAGTTCATCCGATACTTCTCCAACATAATTCCCATAGACTAGGATTTTTGCATTGCAATTATAATGCTTGACGTGTTTTCCTTGTCAAGTATGTGAACCAAGGAGGCCAACGTTGCTAATGCATCCGCAAAATCATTCCTATTACGAGGAATGTGTAGAAAGGAGATTTCTTCGAACTCCAAAGCCATCTCTAGAACTTGTTGATGTTAAGGCAGCAAATGTAATTCTTTAGTTTGATAGATTCCCGTGGATTGTCTGATTACCAATTCGGAATCCCCAAAGACAGTTAACCGCCTGATGCCCATTGAACGGGCAAGTTTTAGCCCCATGATATGCCCTTTCATACTCACCGTGTTGTTGGTAATCTTGATAAACCGCAATTTGATGGCGACGGATACTTGCTCCCCCGCATTGTATATTAGAACCGCTTTCTGCTCCAGAGCCTTCTGTGTTAACAACACCATCAAAATACATTTTCCACGTACGACATGTATCGTACTGATGTTGTTGTTGAACTGTCATTACCCCTTCATCGGGAAAGTATGTTTCCAAGGGTTTGTAGTCCCCTCGGTCTGCGTACGCCAGGTTGATCCGCAATTCCTTAACCTCCGCGGACTTACGTCAAGGTACGACGATGTCAAATTGCTGTAGGATCTACTCCCATCTGGACAGTCGACAATTCAGTATGGGCTTACTGAACACATACTTGAGAGGATGCACATGGGATATGAGATGGGTTGTGTGACCATGGAGGTAATATTGTAACCTCATGGAAGCCCATGCTAAAGCACAACAAGTCTTCTCAATCAGAGTGTACTTGTGTTCACTGGTGTTGAATCTTTTGCTGAGGTAATAGATAGCTCGTTCTTGGCCTTTATCTTCTTTTTGCCCCAGCATACAACCCATGACATTGTCATTTAGGGACAGGTACATGAACATGGGAACATCATCCCTGGGTGGTACCGAAATAGAAGCGTTAACCAACTGCTCTTTGATTGTGAAGAAGGCTTTTTGACACTCATCATTCCATTTTATGGAGGAGTTCTTCCTTAACAACTTGAAGATTGGCTCACAGGTTGCTGTGAGTTGAGAAATAAACCTGGTAATGAAGTTGATTCTTCCCAAAAATCCCCGTATTTCCTTCTCTGTCTGAGAAATGGGCATTTCCTTGATGGCCTAGATTTTGGTAGGATTCAGTTCAATCTCTTTGTGGCTGACTAGGAAACCTAGCAACTTGCCTTCCTTAATAGCAAAGGTGCACTTGGCTGGATTTAACTTCAAGTTATACTTACGTAACCTGTTGAAAAGCTTTTTGAGATGGTCTAAGTGGTCCTCCTCCCTTCGGGATTTGACAATGATGTCATCCACGTAGATCTCTATCTCCTTGTGCATTAAATCATGGAAAAGAGCCACCATAGCTCGCTAATAGGTTACCCCGGCATTGATGAGGCTGAATGACAACCGTTTGTAGCAAAAAGTTCCCCAAGGTGTGATGAAAGCAGTTTTCTTACGGTCCTCCTCAGTGACCATAATTTGATGGTACCCCGCAAAGCAATCAGCAAAGGAGTACATGCCGTATTGAGTAGTGTTGTCAATAAGAATGTATATAAAGGGCACGTGAAAGCTATCTTTAAGGTAAGCTTTGTTCAAATCCCGGTAATCCACGCAGACTCGCACCTTTCCTCCTGGTGTAGGCATAAGAACAATGTTGGATATCCACTCTGGATATGTAGACACCATGATAATGCCAGCTTGAAATTGTTTGACAATTTCTTCTTTAACTTTTAAACTCTACTCAGGTTTCAATCGTCTGAGTTTTTGCCTAACTTGCTTGAATCCTTCTTTGATGGGAAGGCGATGAAGAACAATATCAGTGGACAAACCCACCATGTCTTCATGAGACCATACAAACACATCCTGAAATTGGGTTAATAGTGTAACCATGTCATTCCGCTGATTTGGGGTGAAGTCTGAACCAATTTGGATTAACTTAGGGTTGCCTAAGGTTCCAAGATTGAAAGAAGTAGTTTGGTCAAGGTTGGGTTTAGGTTTTTCTGCGACCCATTCCTTAATCTCCTGAGGTGTCTCAATGTCCTCTTGTATATCCATCAAGTCTGAGTCCAACTTTGCATCAAAGTTACAGCCCTTGTGGAGAGAAGGCACCTCATCAGCAAGTACATGCACATCTAAATTCAGAGTCCCGAAACAAAGTATGCTTTCACTTAATATATGCAACTGTTTGATCATACAAAAGTGTTAGCATGTACTTGATAAAATAACTGCTAGTACTGTAAAGAAAAGTAAGCAATTAAAGTTATCTACAGGGTAGATGGATTTTCTGCCCATTTTACCCTCATCGATCAATGCATGGAATACTGTTCCAATTGTCGAGGGCAAAGTCCTGATGGATTGCAGTGATGGAAGGATCGTCATTGTCCCCCTTCTCCCGAATGATAGCCATGACATCTGGGTAATCATCGTCTGGGGTGTATCTATTTGTATGTTCATCATGAACAATGACGCGTATGCCTGCCATCATTAAGGCAATGTCATGTTTACGTTTTCGTTCCTTTTCTTCCACTTCAGGATCAGGAATCAGCGCCTCTTTTTCTTTGATTGGCACTGGCTTAGGAAACAGCATGGCCGCAACATGGGCTGGCACGTTTACTGGAGATTGTATCAACTCATGAGGTAAAGGTATAGAAAATCACCGTGAGGCGGAAGCTTGAGGAACTTGCTTGTGCTTATGAGGATTCCTGTGATTGGAACTGGCAGAATAGCCTAGGCTGGCTGTTCCAATTTGACTAGACATTTGAATAGGGTGCTTAATACCCTGCTTATCTTTACCAAGCCCTTGTCCAGGTTGATGACCCAATGACATCATTTCTCGAGTGGCCGACATAACCTCGACAGAAATCTTGGGTACAGGAAGTGGCGTTCCAATAGAATGGTACTACGTGGTACTCACTTCCAGAGTATGAAAATTGGTCGGCTCAACTTCAGAGTTGAAACTGATGATTGATAGATCTCCTTGTTCGTGATACTCCTACCAAAGATTGACATGAATGAATAGATCGTTGTTGACAATGTATTTAAGTTATTGATGTAGTGTGGAGGGAACGACTCCAGCCATGTGTATCCATGGTCTCCCCAATAGCAGGTTGTATCCTGAATCTATCTTGAGGACGTGGAAGGATACATTGAATGTATTTGGACCAATCTCAATTGGCAACTCAATCTTTCCGACGATATTTCGTCGGGATCCATCAAAAGCTCTGATAATCGTATGGCTGCTTTGGATCCACTTGAGATTTACATTCATCTTCACCAAGGTGGCATAAGGACAAATATTTAGAGACGAGCCTCCATCTATCAAAACTCCAGGTAGCATGTACCCGAAAGACAAAACTGTAATGTGAAATGACTTACAATGACCGGTCCCTTCGGGCGGTATATCATCATTAATGAAGGATATCACATTGTTATTGAAAATGTGATCAACCAAATGTTAAAATTATTCCACATCCACTGATTTTGGCAAGTAGACTTCTTCCAAAACCTTTAATAAAACCTTCCGAAGATCTTCGGAAGAGAAAACCAAGTCCAGTATAGATATCTGGTGTGGAGCTTCTCGTAAGCTTAAAACCACATTGGCTTCATTGTGGCCCATAATGTGGAGGAATGTTTCAATCTTCTCCATGGGAATCTTCCCCTTTGCTTCGCAAATAGGTTTCATAACCCGTTAAGGAAGATACAGTGGAATCTTCCCCTTTACAGTATCTCCTCCATAAATTGGCCCAGATATGTAAATTCTCTCTGATTGGCAAAATCCCGACGGGCTTTAGCATTTGCTCTCTTTGCAACTTTATCCTCCATAGCTTCGCTTTCTGAAGGTGGTGATGGAGCATTCATAACAAATGGAAGGAGATAGGCATGCTCCTGCCTGATTAATTGACGTGTGATTTGATGCTGGTGGGTCACCAGTTCTGCCAATTGCTCAATTTGTTTGCAAAGAGCTTTCATCTTTCGTTCCATAGTAAATTGGAACTTTACACAATCCCATTTGAAAACACCATCTTTGATGATCGGGGATGATTCATTGTTGAAACTGGAACTCTGTCCAGTGCTCCAATCATGTTGACCTCTTCTTCTTTATATTGAGGAAGGGGATTGTCTTGCACATGAGGTTGATCTAGTTTGGTGACGACGATCTCACCGCTGTCTATTAAATCTTGGATCTTGTGTTTCAAGGCCCAACAATCTTGAGTATCATGTCCGGATGCTCTTACATGATAAGCACACTTCCGAAAGTAAGATTAAAACCCCCCTCCCATTAGGGTCATTGGTGGAAGAAGATGTGTAATTTTCTTCTAAGTAGTCGTAAGAGAAAGAATATTCTCGAGTGAGTCCCCTAAGGGTGTGAACGTTCGAGGTCGCTTCTTCTCCACTTTTAGGCAATGGAGGGTTTGAGATCGTGCTTAAAAAGGGGAGTAGTTTCTCCTCCAGATAGGCATGCTTTGATTGCCTTTTTTTGACCTTGTAGTATCAAGGAAACATCCTCCTCTTTCTTTTTATGGACCCTCAAAAGTTTGCTTCCATAAGATCCGGATTGATGTGCTCAAAGAATGTTTTAAGAGCGGCTAGGTCTTGAATTTTTCGGCACTTCAATCCCATCTCACCCATCTCTCTCGCGTGCTTAATCATTTTAGAGAATGACTTGCCAATACCAGCTAAGACTCTCTCATAGAAAGGAGCTTTGTGTATATCTATGAATGTTATAACCATTTCTGATTCCGTCATGGAAGGAATAACTTGAGCAGCAAGGCGCCTCCACCTTTGAGCATACTCTCCGAAAGACTCATTAGATCAAGCTTGACATTGGTAATTTGGTACCCGGTAGGAGCCATCCGAGATTGAAAACAGATTGAGTGAGGAAGGCATGAGCCACTTTCTTCAAATGCATGGATCTTTGAGTTGTCTAATCTGGTATACCATGAACGAAGCTTCTAAGTCAAAGCTTTTCCGAAGCAAATTGCATTCTGAGCTTTTCATTTTCTGCATAAGATCCAAGTTCTCCAATGAAAACCTTTAAATGGGTATAAGGATCCCCTAATCCGTCATACTTTTCAAAATCAGGGGTTTTGAATTTCTCTAGATAATGAACACCAGGAAAGATGTGAAGGTCAGCATATGAAACACTTCCATATGTTCCAATCCCTTTGAGAACACGGATAGTTTCCTCCATTTGGAGGACCTTCTTCCTGATATCACCGGTGTTTAGATCTCCTTTGAGATGGGTGTTTTCAGGGTCTTTGTTGGTCGTATCCAACTGAGGTTCTGGAATTGTTTTTTCCAAACCTTGAGCTCCTCTTTGTGCAGAGGATTCTGTATGTGTTGGTATCTTCGTACCCTGAGTAGACTGATGCAATTCTTTCAGCAGAACAACCAAATCTGTAATTTGATTACTCAATCCGTCAAATTCTTCTCGGAAACAAAGATAGACCGGTCAAGAAGACATGATTGGTCGTAGGCTCGTGGCCTTTTTGGATTTTGAGCGGGTAACAGGCCCAATGATTTTCCTACAAAAGACTTATATAGTTTAGTCTTAGGGATAATGTAAATGTTATCATAACATGTCCGTTTTAGGAATATTGTCCTGAAAAACCGGGTGTTAATTGATAACATGCATGCACAGATAATATTCATATTTTCCATTACATAAAGATGAACATGGAATAAAATTACAAGTAAATGCTTTTACAAGTAATTTGAAAATGGAAAGCATGAAGAGACTTTCCTCCGCGTTTGGTTTATCAGAGGTTGACCTATCTCAGGGTTACTCTCGTGGCTTTTTAGCATGAAGGTTCCCAGATCATCGCAATCTAGTTGACGGGAAGTTAATCCGGTCTTTCAATTGAAGCGAATCTGGGTGATGCCTTTCCTGAGCCCCGTTAGAATTATTCTTCCTACGAGTCCAGTAATCAAACACCGACAGGATAGCCTCCTGGTGGAGGAACCACATAACATACATTCACATACAACGTGTCTCACCATTTATGCAAAATGATGACATGTGCGAAGCACTAATATCACAGATAGATATTTAGCAGTGCAGTAAGTAAGATGCATTAGTACACATTCATCATAAATATAAATGCAACATTCACACACAAGCATATAATCGTTTTGAAAAGCTTGTAATAGCGGGTTAAGCCCTCTTACTGGAGTCCCCAACAGAGTCGCCACTTGTAGATGTCAGGATTTTTTAGTGTGCCTTTTCGTTAATTATTCTTTGGTGTTCTCATGTTAATGTGAGATTTGTTTGAAAAAACATGTGAAAAAAGTTCGACATGTATAATGTCGACGATTTGACTTTAAGAGTCGCCATTGGTGTATTTAATCGTTGCACTAACGAATCAGAAAAAGGTTTGCACATTGACCAAAGATGTGACAATCGCTAAACGGGTCTGTGAAACCAAGATTCATTTGAGTTCGGGGGCTTGATTATGCGGAGGGAAGGTGTTAGGCACCCCCCGACATCCGTGTTGCCACGGTGACCGCCACTTTTCAAAGAAACTGTTATATGAATGTGTGTGTGTGTGTGTGTGGATCAATGTGCAATTATTTGGAAGTAGTGTTGTACCTCGTTCGCACCTATATACAAAGAGTTTGAATTTATAGAAAAATTCAGTTTTAACCAGATATATCAATGAAGTTTTGTAAAAAGAGGTTTTTCAAACCCTGTGCTCAATAGTAATTGAGGCCTTTGATACTTCCATTTTATTATTAAATGTTCGGCTTGTTTGCTTTTATTTTTGAGATGCGAGGCATCTTCGAGAAAATAATATACAGCAGTGCCAAACTCCTCATTGGCATGGCGCCCATCCAAGGAAATTTAGACATCAGAAATAATGTACAAGTCGCCATACCGAAAAACGCCCATCGTGGGAACCAATCTAGATTCAATGGGTCAATCTGTGATCACATGATTCCTAGGTTCACATGATCTGCGGCTTTATATGGAAAGTAGTAAGCGCTTATATATATAAAAGTTGTAAATATATATATACAGACATGATCAACCACCACAAAACAACTCCTTGGGGGATTGAAAATATAAATATATAAAAGCGGTAAACTCTGTGGGACGAAATGTAAATAAAGTAAGTAGTGATCAATCGCCACGAAGTAAACTCGAGTGGGACAAAATATAAATAAAGTCAGTAAAAAGCAATCAACTCGCCATGAAGTAAACTCCAGTGTATGAAATATAAATAAAGTCATAAAAGCAATCAACCGCCACGAAGTAAACTCCAAAATTTGGACAAAATGTAAATAAAGTCAGTAAAAGCAATCAATCGCCATGAAGTAAACTCTAGGCAGATTTAAATGTAAATATATATATATATATATATATATATATATATATATATATATATATATATATATATATATATATAAGTAAGTAAAACGCACCGGATGTAAATTTAGGCTTATCGGATATGTCCTGACAACAATTATATATATAAGTATAAGTATATATATATATATATATATATATATATATATATATATATATATATATATATATATATATAAGTAAAAGCCTCTAGACATAAGTTCAGGCTCAATCGAGGCATAACTCGATAATGTTAGTCCATATATAAAATATATACATATATATAAGTATATATATACGTATGTAAATGAAAACCACTTGACCAAGTTCTAGGCAAACACACACAACACGACTCTCAATGTGTATAATAGCGTGTGCTAATATGAAAAAAAAGGCTTTATAGAATGTAAGAAGGCTTATAGTTGGCTGCCAATGTAAACTTCTATGACTCTATATGCACTACGGGCCAAGGATATTCGTGTATTCATCAATGGTCATGATCATGCCAACAACTGTCCATCAATGCACTACGGGCCAATGAGGACTTTTACGACATCATTTGTAACATTACGATCATGATTACACCGAATAATCCGTGGTCATAATCATAACAAGTCCATCTATGCACTACAGGCCACATATGACTTTCAACAAAATATAGACATGATGATGATGACAATGATATAAGAATTCAATAAAACAAGTTTAAGAATTAATTTATCCAGGAACTAATAACGTCCAAATTGTCAACATGATACTTCTTTGTAGAGTAAAATTCAAGAATGCTCAGAAGAATATTTCCATGAAAAGATACTGGACGAAGCGCAAATATCAAGGACATTCCACTAATTTCATGAAGTATAGAAATCAAAACTTTAACCAACTGAGTATAATAAAGAATGGAATAACAAAAGAAATCACCAGGCATGCGATAGAATGCACAGACAGGTTATTCCAACAGAATAATAAATAATGGAACCAGGTCATGCGTAAACGCACAAACAGGATATTCTAACAGAATAATAAATAACAGAACCAGGTCATGCGTAAACGCATACACACGATGTTCCAACAGAATAATAAAGAATAGAATAACATAAGAATTTCACCATGTATGCGGTACTTCGCATAGACAGGTTATTCCAACATAAAAATAAAGAATGGAATAACAGAAGAATTTCACCAAGTATAGGGTAGACCGTGTATACAGGTTATTCCAACAAAATAATAAAGAATGGACTAACAAAAGTTCTCTTCATGAATATGAAAGAAATAATACCCCTTATCTTAGAAGAAACTGGATATGAAAGTAGTGAAGTAGCAGAATGCTTTTCTTCTTTCTCTCTATAGTTTCTCACTCTAGAGTTTCAGTGAATTCGTAAGAAATAATGAAGGAATGAGCTTCTATTTATAGGAGAATGAATTGAATAGTAACTAATTCATGAACGATCCATATTGATTTACTTTTAAACGGACGGTCCATATAAATTTACTATGCAGTATTAATAAAATATTCAATAAAACAAAATCTTTAAATAAAAAATAATATATTCTATTTATAATCAAATAAAATAAAACTTAATAATAATAATAATAATAATAATAATAATAATAATAATAATAATAATAATAATAATAATAATAATAATAATAACCCTTGCCTTACGGCAAAGGTAAGCCTTTCATTTCTCCCCCTTTTGCAAAACATCAGACAACACATGCTATATATATATATATATATATATATATATATATATATATAACATTCCCTCTTTTAAAAGCAAACTCCACCCCCCATTTCCCACCGTTGCTGCAACTCCATCCAAAGCATATTTCTTCCACATGTGGGCCCCACCTTTATTATAAAGAATAAATTTTTATCGATTATTTTGAAAAATGGGTAAATGGGGGGGTCCATAAATACAACAAATTTTTTTAATAAATACTTCATAAAAATCACCTCAATATTTTTAACAACAATTATCATCATTATTATAATTCATAATATTAATCGACCAGGTCGTTCCTAGGAAAGAGGGGGCTTTCCAATAAGGATTTCTCTCTATTGGCAGCAATTAGGTGACCAAACCTCTCCTCGCGTAACTTCTGTACATCGTTAATATTGCAAATAATAATATTAATAACTCTGTCATCTCAATTATTGATTTAATAATATATAAAATATCGACAATAATTGAATCAAATAACGTGAGATACTATTCAACAATTACTGTAGCAATAATTGAACAAAACTGAGTGACTTTTCACGTAAGCATCAATAATCAATACCGTGTGCTACAATGCAACCACGTGTATTCCTGTACTTTTAACACCGGGTGTTTCAACAGTTAATGGTAAAAGTTCCGTCGTTATTTTCATAAAATATTTTTGTCATTTTCTCAATCCGACAATAATTCCGTTGTGGGATCCACCAATGATTATGTCGTCGTAATAATATTCCCCGACCAATCGAATATTATATAATAACTTGCATACTTTGCAAAATTTATAAATATTACCCACAACTATTATATCAAATTCATTCCATAATATTTAAAAATGATATTTATAGAGAAATCTTCTTTATTAAAAAAAAAGTTGGGGTCTTACAATATCTGCACGCAAACGAGGTTTGAAGTTAGATCTTTAATCTTCCTTATTTCCTATTGATGAGGAGTCAAGGATTTTGATGTTGATCTGCATTTGATATAGGTTCCCGGCTTCATAAAGCCTCGAGGGAACTGGTTTAACATCCACTCTATGTATCAGGCTTTGCATGATGACTACAGAGCGATTGTACATGGCAGGGGATTTGGGACGTTCTTTTCCATTCTTCCCCGTCGCTGTCCCTGGGGTTACCTTAGGGCATTGTCTGAGCAGTGGTTTTACCAGACTCAGTCACTCCATTTGCTGGACTGTGAGGTGATGATGACACCGATGGATTGGCAATTTATCACAGGTATGGAGTTTGGAGGGGATCTAGTGCCTTGCACGGCGGACATTACCCCTACTGCCGTCAGATCCTTGTTGGGAGTTCCGGCGGAGGTTCTCAAAGGCAGGACTATTCGTACAGGTCCTTTGAGCGTAGATGCTATGAATGGGTTATTGAGTGAGCCCATACCCGATGATGTGAGAGTCAGGGATCGCATTCTTTGGCGATTATTCCTGATGATCATTAGGGGCTGCTTCATAGCAGATAATTCCTCTACGGCGTCCTTCTCTTTGATTAGCGCCACTAGACACGTGGACCGTATAGGAGACTATGATTGGGGTTCCTACACCTTTGCCTACTTCCTCAGGGGAATGCGCATGCGATCGCAGGGCTTGACCGAGGCTTGGTTAGGATTCTACCCATTTCTGCTGGTGAGTATTTCTCTTGTCTTTTCCCATATATAGGTTAAGAGTTTTGACTGACAGTAGATGTTGCCTTTGTGTTGGCAGTTTTGGGCCTATGAGAGGCTTCCATGTTTGCATCTTGTGAGCGTGTTAGGTTTAGACACCTATCCACGAGGACGGAGATGGCATCATTCCATACTGACGGAGGTCCCTGTTGCTGAGGGTTTCACCCATTGTCACCTATAACTGGATTTGTTGACAGCAGATGTCATCACATGGGTTCCCTACTCTGGAGAGCATTTGGGAGTTGGATTTGAGGATGGGTACCTGACTGGAGTTGAGTATGTCATTTCCACCCGCAGGATTCCTCTCTTTACAGATGGAGGATGGGAGCTCTATTTAGGAGAGCGTGTTATCAGGAGCACTACAGGAGAGATTCATATGCCGATCTTGCCTCCTGCCAGGTGTTATTAACCTATTTTGCAGTCACCCGTCATTGACATCCCATTGTTGGGGATTGACGGTTATACTTTGTCAGAGGGCCCTTAGACTCAGGAGATGTTCCAGCATTGGTGGACCCCTCGTACCATTGGAGCTCAGACTCGCGCCACTCAGTTTATGGGGGATATGGTTCCAGGATCCGTGATGATGACGGATTGGCTAGCCTGTGTTAGAGATCCGACTCATTTGACACAGATTAATAGATTGACCCAGCAGCTGGACCAGACACATCTTTTCATTTGGCATTTGGACAGAGATCCTTTAGAGGTAGATACTTTTGATCCTTCCAGCTATGGCACTAGTCCCTCAGGTGACCCATATGGATTTTCTGGTGCAGATCCTCCATTCTATAGGCTTGACATCCCTGTAGATAGAGATCCAGTGACTCAGGAGGAGTTACATCAGGTGGACATGATCGATGATGTAGACATCGACACCATTGACTTTTTCTGATGTATTTCTCGTTATCTCTTTGGATAGGCCTTTGTTAGTTGCTAGGTAGCTTCGCCCCATTCTCGCTATATCTTTTGATAGGCCTCTGTTGGATGTTGGGTAGCTTCACCCCATTTCCCTGTATTTTAGCTGTACAGAGATGTATTAGATGATAATATACTTAGGAATGTATATACAGTTTTCCATTCCCTATATCATATTTCCATCTATTGTATCATGCATGTTATTGTTATGCATATGTATGTATGTCCAGAGATATTCAACATTGACCCCTGGATGGTCTTACGACACGGCCCGTACAGATGTCTTCTTCGACAGTTAGCCGTTTTGATCATACCCCATCATTTTTGGTGGTATCTGGTATGCGCTCATGGTATGATAGTATATCACCATCAGACATGGTGATTATAGATGATTTGCTGTAGCATACTATGACCCTATTGATGTTTCAGGTTCCCACAGGATTTGTAGAGGGTATGCTAGAGCACTGGGTATCGGAGAGGCAGGTTTTCCGATTTGGGACCTAGGAGTTTACTCCTACTTTGGAGGAGTATGCACTGTTGACGATGTTGCCGCTGGACAGACCTTGCGTGCATATGGATATTGGAGACATGAGCAGACAGTTCACGACCCTCACCGGATTGAGATGTAGAGTGGTACAGGACGAGATTATATCCGGCCACGTGATATCCCAGCGTTTTCTATTTGACAGATTTGGCTCTGAACATAGTTATGCACGACATTCTGGGGATTTCACCACACCGAAGGATCATTGGCGTTCAGCCAAAATGGATGTGTTGCTATTATGCGTAATGTCATACATCTTCATGCCACGATATATGGATGAGCTGGATATCGGCGTCATTATGGCAGTGAGAGCTCTCAGGGAGGGTTATACCATTATACCGATGATCATTATAGAGACTTTGAGGTCATTTACATACTTTCTTTGCACTTATCCGTGAAGAGTGTTTACGGTAGCTCGGTAAATGCTCAGACGTGTGGTTTATGTCACACTTAAGACCGATTAGCACACTCGCATTTGACAGTGGGGTTTTGCTTCACCCATGATATAGCCATGTCATACTCCTTTCAGCCTGCGGAGTGTACAGATGCTACATCGTGGTCAGCTTTCCTGGCAAGGATTAGGGATCCATTTGCTATATTGCTGTGTTTAGGGCTTAGCTCACTCTACAGCTTCATTACTCAGGTTCCGGGCATGGATTATCTCCCTCTGGCTGGATTGAGGGGCATGATTACTTACCATCCACTGGCCGTGATGTGTCAGTTTGACCAGTTTCAAGATTTTCACCCTTATGAGGGGCGGTGAGTCGTCGTCATTTTCACACCGCTTATCACGGAGCATGAGATCCAGTTATAGGCTTGTTGGGATCAGCGAGAGCTGGCTGAGTTTTCTGTCAGTCATTCAGGTTGTTCTGCAAAGTATTCCGCATGGATGGAGATAGAGATTTCATTGGCTGTGGTAGTATCCACAGTGCAGGGGACTGATTCTGACGATGAGGAGCCTATAGAGGAGGCTGACATTCCCACCGATGATTTGACTGCTGGGCTCCCAGCATTTGTGATGGATTCTCCTACCCCGAGTGCCATTGTTACTTAGTATTCAACACAACATTTGGAGCAGAGCTTACATCTGATGACCTATGAGAGAGATCAGGCTAGGGCCGCGATGTTGACAGCTCTTGATGGGAGAGACGCGGCTCTGTTAGAGAGGGATGAGGCTAGATCAGCCAGGGATGCATTGATCGTGGAGGGGGATGCCACCTTATCTGCTAGGGATGTGGCCATTGCGAATGAGATTTCAAAGGAGATCCCGGATGATGATCGCTCTTACCGACATGAGTGCTTACATTGATGAACATTATGCCACCATGCAGTTAGCCTCTGATTTGCTAGCTCGTGTAGATACCATTGGGCAGGAGCTTGCAGCATTACCTCCGTCTTCAGAGAGGGATGCCATGTTAGATCTGATAGTCCGCATATATACAAATCTGTAAATAGCTTTGTATTTTCCTGCACAGACTAGCTTAGCCATTTTGTCATGTAAAGCACATATGTATATATCAAACAGTATTAGGTATGGCAGGGAAATATATTTTGATTCACTTCCCTTTGAGTTATGCCTTGATACTTGCTTGATATTTGCCTGTTTCTTCAGGGCCTTGTGATCTTGATGCATTCTGAACTTATCCTTGATAGGTGGACATTGAGATGTCGCAAGATCTCTCAGAACGGATCATTGATCTGTATGGATCCCTACCATCTTTGGTGTCTTGGGACTGGTATCTGTATGGAAAATTGGAGAGGAGGGTGGTTTTTCCTCTCTGAGATTGACCGCACCATAGATGGTCGCCAGTACTTCTATTTGTGAGAAGCCTAGTTAATTCCATCTCTAATGGGTTGTTATTTCTCTTTGAGGCATGATCGCAGCTTAGATGGTCACCGAATCTTCTATTTGTGAGAAGAGGTTGGGTAATTCCATCCCTTTGATCTGAAACCGATGAAATGTGGTGAATTGAAGGTTGATCCTAGTACCATGTGACAAATATTTTTGTTCTGGTAGGGGTTAGACTGAACCATGAATGGTCGCCACGTCTCTATTGAAGAGGAGATCAAGTCTCGCATAATTCAACTCCGTGTAAGAGGTTCAACGCTGAATGTGAAAGGCATAAGCTTTATTGGTGAAGAAGGGTGTAGAAGTATTTTTGTTGTTTTTGTTTTTGTAGAGGAAGGGCATAAATATTTTTGGTGGTGTGTTTTTTATTGTGACTGGGCCATATAGAATATGGTTGCCAACGTACCCCCGGGTATCAAGGAGATCAGGTCAACGTAGTTCGCCCCTCAAGACAAATCGCAGCTAAAGAGAAGTGTGAATCCCATGTGCAGGCTACACTGCGGGGATAAGAAAGTTTGATCCCATAATGGGGATAAACTGTAGGTGTGGAAAAAGTTTGATCCCGTCTTCAAGATAAACTGCAAGCGTAGAAAAGTTTAATCCCGTCTTTAGGATAAACTGCAGGTGTGAAAGGTTCAATCCCGTCTTTAGGATAACCAAAATTTTATGCAAGATTTGAAATGAGGTGAAACCAGGCTGCTGGTTTGAAGTGTATGTTTCCCTGAGGGGCATAAGAGTATGTAAAAAGGAGAGGGTTCAAAACCGGAATGACTGGTGATTTGATGATCAAAACCAGGACGTTTGTTGATGGTAACTTTAGACATAGTACCGTTTCATGGTGTTCGAGTTGATAAGCTGTGGAAATTCATCGCCATCTATTTCCTGCAATCTGAGAGCACCTCCTGTCAATACCTCCTTGATAATAAATGGGCCTTCCCAGTTAGGTGTGAATTTTCCCTTAGATTGATCTTGTTTGTCAATGATCTTCTTTAAAACCAAGTTATGTTGTTTTAACTTCCGTAGTCGGACTTTTCTATTGTAGGATCATGCGATCTTTTGCTGATATAACTGACCATGGAAGATAGCCGCGGTTTGCCTTTCGTCTATTAGAGACAATTGGTGATACCTGTCTTGTACCCATTGATCTTCATCTAACTGAGCATCCATCAACACTCTGAGGGATTCTATTTCCACCTCTATGGGGAGCACTGCTTCCATCCCATAGGCTAATGAGTAGGGGGTTACCCCAATGGAAGTACGCATGAAAGTTTTGTAGGCTAATAAAGTCAGAGGCAAGAGGTCAGGCCATCTTTTGTGATTGGCGGATATTTTCTGCATGATCTTTTTGATGTTTTTATTAGCCGCTTCAACGGCACCATTCATCTTTAAACGGTAGATGATTGAGTTAAGGTGTTTGATGTGGAATTTTCTGCATAACACCTCCATCATTTTGTTGTTGAGGTTCTTAGCATTGTTCTGCGACATTAATGACCTCCGGTTGTCCGTATCAATGCATTTACATTGTTTCTGATGAAAGCAATGATGACTTCTTTAGTAACCCTGGGGAAGGATGCTGCTTCTACCCATTTGGTGAAGTAGTCAATCATGGTGAATATGAATCGATGTCCATTATTGGCTTTGGGCTCGATGGGCCCGATCACGTCCATTCCCCACATTGAGAAGGGCCATGACGAACTCATATTGTGGATTTCCCTTGGAGGGGCGTGGATAGCATTCCCATGAATCTGAAATTGATAGCACCTCTTGACGTGATCATCACAGTCAGCTTTGAGGGTAAGCCAATAATGCCCTGTTCTAAGGATCTTCTTGACAAGTAGGAGTCCGCTCATGTGAGGGTCACATACTCCACCATGGATCTCATCCACGAGTCTCTGAGCTTGGTCTTTATCCAGACATCTAAGGAGACCTATTCCTGCATCTCTTTTATAGAGTGCATATCCGCTCAAGTAGAATTTCATAGCAAGTCAATGGATCTGCCTCTTCTCAGTTAGGCTCGCCTCAGTGGGTGTAGATCCATCTCATAGATACTCCTTGATGTGCTAATACCAAGGGTTGTGGATGGGAGGTAGTTCATCCGATACTTCTCTAACATAATTCCCATAGACTGGGGCTTTTTGCATTTCAATTGTTATGCTTAGCGTGTTTTCCTTGTCAAGTATGTGAACCAAGGAGGCCAACATTGCCAATGCATCCGCAAAATCATTCCTATTATGAGGAATGTGTAGAAAGGAGATTTCATCGAACTCCAAAGCCATCTCAGAGAACTCTTGAGTGGTAAGGCAAAGAAATATAATTCTTTGGTTTGATAGATTCCCGTGGATTGTCTGATTACCTATTCGTAATCCCCAAAGACAGTTAACCGCCTGATGCCTATTGAACGGGCAAGTTTTGGCCCCATGATACAACCTTCATACTCAGTTGGGTTATTGGTGTTGACAAACTACAATTTAACGGCGATGATGGATACTTTGCTCCCGCATCTTTAGATATTAGAACTCGCTCCACTTTCAGAGCCTTACGTATTAATGACCAATCAAAATACATTTTCCACGTATGACATGTATCGTACTGATGTTGTTGTTGAACTGTCATTACCCATTCATCGGGGAAGTATGTTTCAAAGGGTTTGTAGTCCCCTGCAGGTGCGGTAGCCAGTTGATCCGCAATTCCTTGACCATTGGCAGACTTCTACGTCACGTAGATGATGTCAAATTGCTGTAGAATCAACTGCCATCTGGACAGTTGACAATTCAGTATGGGCTTACTGAACACATACTTGAGAGGATCCACGCGGGATATGAGATGGGTTGTGTTACCATAGAGGTAATGTTGTAACCTCATGGAAGCCCATGCTAAAGCACAACAAGTCTTCTCAATCAGAGTGTACTTGTGTTCACTGGTGCTGAATCTTTTGCTGAGGTAATAGATAGCTCGTTCTTGGACTATATCGTCTTCTTGCCCCAGCATTCAGCCCATGTTATTGTCATTTATGGACAGGTACATGAACATGGGAACATCATCCCTGGGTGGTACCAAAATAGGAGCGTTAACCAACTGCTCTTTGATTCTGACGAAGGCTTTTTGACACTCATCATTCCATTTCATGGAGGAGTTCTTCCTTAACAACTTGAAGATTGGCTCACAGGTTCCTGTGAGTTGAGAAAATGAACCCGCTTAATGAAGTTGATTCTTCCCAAAATCCTCAGATTTCCTTCTCTCGTTCGAGGAATGGGCATTTCCTTGATGGCCTGGATTTTGGTAGGATCCAGTTCAATCCCTTTGTGGCTGACTAGGAAACCTAGCAACTTGCCTGCCTTAACACCAAAGGCGCACTTGGCTCGATTCAACTTCAAGTTGTACTTACGTAACCTGTTGAAAAGCTTTTTGAGATGGTCTAAGTGGTCCTTCTCCCTTCGGATTTGACAATGATGTCATCCACGTAGATCTCTATCTCCTTGTGCATTAAATCGTGGAAAAGAGCCATCATAGCTCGCTGTTAGGTTGCCCCGGGATTGATGAGGCTGAATGAAACCGTTTGTAGCAAAAAGTTCCCCAAGGTGTGATGAAAACAGTTTTCTTACGGTCCTCCTCAGCGACCATAATTTGATGGTACCCCGCAAAACAATCAGCAAAGGAGTACATGCCGTATTGAGTAGTGTTGTCAATAAGAATGTGGATAAAGGGCACGGGAAAGCTATCTTTAAGGAAAGCTTTGTTCAAATCCTGGTAATCCACGCAGACTCGCACCTTTTCTCCTAGTTTAGGCACGGGAACAATGTTTGATATCCACTCCGGATATGTAGACACCATGATAATGCCAGCTTGAAATTGTTTCACAATTCTTTAACTTTTAAACTCCACTCAGGTTTCAATTGTCTGAGTTTTTGCCTAACTGGCTTGAATCCTTCTTTGATGGGAAGGCGATGAAGAACAATGTCAGTGGACAAACCCACCATGTCTTCATGAGACCATGCAAACACATCATGGAATTGGGTTAATAGTGCAACCATGTCATTCCGCTAATTTGGGGTGAGGTCTAAACCAATTTGGATTAGTTTAGGGTTGCCTAAGGTTCCAAGATTGAAAGAAGTGGTTTGGTCAAGGTTGGGTTTAGGTTTGTCTACGACCCATTCCTTAATCTCATGAGGTGTCTTAATGTCCTCTTGTATATCCATCAAGCCTGAGTCCAACTTTGCATCAAAGTTACAGCCCTTGTGGAGAGAAGGCACCTCATCAGCAAGTACATGCACATCTAAATTCAGAGTCCTGAAATAATGTACGCTTTCACTTAGTATATGCAACTGTTTGATCATACAAAAGTGTTAGCATGTAATTGATAAAATAACTACTAGTACTGTAAAGAAAAGTAAGCAATTAAAGTTATCTACAGGGCAGAGGGATTTTTTTCCCATTTTACCCTCGTTGACCAATGCATGGAGTGTTGTTCCAATTGTCGAGGGCAAAGTCCTGATGGACTGTAGTGATGGAAGGATCGTCATTGTCCTCCTTCTCCCGAATAATAGCCATGACATCTGGGCAATCATCGTCTGGGGTGTATCTGTTTGTATGTTCATCATGAACAATGACACGTATGCCTGCCATCATCAAGGCAATGTCATGTTTACATTTCCGTTCCTTTTCTTCCACTTCGGGATCAGGAATTAGCACCTCTTTTGCTTTGATTGACACTGGCTTAGGAAAAAGCATGGCCGCAACATGGGCTGACACCTTTACTGGAGATTGTATCAACTCATGAGGTAAATGTATAGAAAAACGCCGTGAGGCGGAAGCTTGAGGAACCTACTTGTGCTTATGAGGATTCCTATGATCGAATCGCGTAATAGCTAGTCAAAATACTGCTCCAATTTGACTGGACATTTGAATAAGGTGCTTAATACCCTGCTTATCTTTAACAAGCCCTTGTCCAAGATGATGACCCAATGACATCATTTCTCGAGTGGCCGGCATAACCTCGTGAAATCTTGGAATGAGAAGTGGCGCCCAATAGAATGGTATCATGTGGTACTCACTTCCGAGTATGAAAACCGGCCTACCAACTTCGAGTTAAAAGCGATGATTGGCGATCTCCTTGTTCGTAATACTTCTCAAAGATTAATAAAGTGACTAGACTGTTGTTGACAATGTATTTGAGTTATTGATGTAGTGCGGAGGGAACGGCTCCAGCCATGTGTATCCATGGTCTCCCCAATAGCATGTTGTATCTTGAATCTATCTTGAGGACGTGGAAGGATACATTGAATGTATTTTGACTGATCTCAATTGGCAACTCAATCTTTCCGACGGCATTTCGTTGGGATCCATCAAAAGCTCTGATAATCGTATGGCTACTTTGGATCTGCTTGAGATTGACATTCATCTTCACCAAGGTGGCATAAGGACAGATATTTAGAGACGAGCCTCCATCCATCAAAACTCCAGCTAGCATGTACTCGGAAGACAAAACTGTAATGTGCAATGGCTTGCAATAACCGGTCCCTTCAGGCGGTATATCATCATCAGTGAAGGATATCACATTGTTCTTGAAAATGTGATCAACCAAATGTTAAAATTTTTCCACATCCACTGATTTTGGCAAGTAGGCTTCTTCCAAAACCTTTAATAAAACCTTCCGATGATCTTCGGAAGAGAAAACCAAGTCCAGTATAGATATTTGGTGTGGAGCTTCTCGTAAGCTTAAAAACACATTGGCTTCATTGTAGCCCATAGTGTGGAGGAATTTTTCAATCTTCTCCATGGGAATCTTCCCCTTTGCTTCGCAAATAGGTTTCATAACCCGTTGAGGAAGATATAGTGGATTTTCCTTCGACACTATAGCAGTAGAATGAGACGTGGATCCTTCAGCTTCTCCATAATTCCATGGAACTTTGTGTAAGCTGACAATAGGATGTTATAGTCTGAAGGGTAAAGAAATTGGCTCTGGTGCGGCCACTTTCAAAGGATTGTCAGCTCCTTTGAGTTGAATTGGTTGTATGGGTAATACTTTAATAGTCTCATCATCCACTTCAGATAGCTACTGATCCCTTCCATTTGGTAGGACATGCATTCCCACTCTTGAGTTTCACAGTGTAATCATCTGCTAGTTGTAGGACACCGCTATCAATAAGATTTTGAATGAAATGGCGGAGTGCCTAACATTCTTCTGTGCTGTGATCGCGAGAGTGTGAATGATATTGACACACTTCATCAGAATTGAACCGTCCTGTGCGGGGATTGATTGGAGGCAGAAGGAAGGTAATTCTTCCTTCATTAATCAACATTTGCATTATCTCCTCCATAGATTGGCCCAGATATGTAAATTCTCTCTAATTGGCAAAATCCCGACGGGATTTAGCATTTGCTCTCTTTGCAACCTTATCCTCCATAGCTTCACTTTCTGAAGGTGGTGATGGAGCATTCATAACAAATAGAAGGAGATAGGCATGCTCCTGCCTGATTAATTGACATGTGATTTGATGCTGGTGGGTCACCAGGTCTGCCAATTGCTCAATTTGTTTGCAAAGAGCTTTCAAATTTTGTTCCATAGTAAATTGGAACTTTGCATAATCCCATTTGTCAACACCATCTTTGATGATCGGGGATGATTCATTGTTGAAATTGGAACTCTGTCCAGTGCTCCAACTGATCATGTTGACCTCTTCTTCTTTGTGTTGAGGAAGGGGATTGCCTTGCACATGAGGTTGATCTGGTTTGGTGACCACAATCTCACCGCTGTCTATTAAATCTTGAATCATGTGTTTCAAGGCCCAACAATCTTGAGTATCATGTCCAGGTGCTCCGACATGATAAACACACTTCCGAGTAGCATTAAAACCCCTCCCATTAGGGTTGGCTGGTGGAAGAAGATGTGTAATTTTTTTCTGAGTAGTCAGAAGAGCAAGAATATTCTCGAGCGAGTCCCCTAAGGGTGTGAAGTTCGAGGTCGCTTTACTTCTCCACTTTTAGGCAATGGAGGGTTTAAAGACTGTGCTTGAAAAGGGGATTAGTTTCTCCTTTATATATGTATGCTTTGATTGCCTTTTTGACCTTGTAATATCAAGGAAACATCCTCCTCTTTCTTTTTATGGACCCTCCAGGGGTTGTTTCCATAAGATCTAGACTCGATGTGCTCAAAGAATGACTTTAAGAGTGGCTAGGTCTTGAATTTTTCCGACTTCAATCCCATCTCAAATGCATCTCTCATGCTAAATCTTTTCAGAGAATGGCTTGCCAATACCAAATAAGACTCTCTCATGTAGAAAGGAGCTCTCAGATATCTATGAATGTCATGACCATTTCTGATTCCGTCATGGAAGGAATAACTTGAGCAGCAAGGCGCCTCTACCTTTGAGCATACTCTTTGAAAGACTCATTAGACTGTTTCTTGACCTTGGTAATTTGGTATCGGTCAGGAGCCATCTGAGATTGAAAAATGTATTGAGTGAGGAAGGCGTGAGCCAGCTCTTCCCAGCTATGGATCTTTGAGTTGTCTAATTTGGTATACCATGAACGGACTTCTCCAGTCAGACTTTTCTGAAACAACTGCATTCTGAGCTTTTCATTTTCTGCATAAGATCCAAGTTCTCCAATGAATACCTTTAAATGGGTATAAGGATCCCCTAATCTGTCATACTTTTCAAAATCAGGGGTTTTGAATTTCTAGATAATGAACACCAGGGAAAGATGCAAAAAATTCGAAGATATGAAACACTTCCATGTGTTCCAATCCTTTGAGAACACGGATAGTTTCCTCCATTTGGAGGACCTTCTTCCCGATATCACCGGGTGTCCTGGATCTCCTTTGAGATGAGTGTTTTCGTGGTCTTTGTTGGTCGATCCAACCGAGGTTACGGAATTGTTTTTCCAAACCTTGAGCTCCTCCTCAGTGCAGGGATCGTATGTGTTGGTATCTTCGCACTTCTGTAGATCGATACAATTCTTTCAGCAGAACATCCAAATCTGTAATTTGTTTACTCAATCCGTTAAATTTTTCTTGGGAAACAGTATTAGACTGGTCAGAAGAAGACATGATTGGCTGTAGGCTTGTGGCCTTTTTGGATTTTGAGCAGGTAACAGGCCCAATGATTTCCCTATAAAAGACTTATATAGTTTAGTCTTAGGGATAATGTAAATGTTATCATAACATGTCCGTTTTAGGAATATTGTCCTGCAAAATCGGGTGTTAATTGATAATATGCATGCACAGATAATCTTCATATTTTCCATTACATAAAGATGAACATGGAATAAAATTACAAGTAAATGCTTTTACAAGTAATTTGAAAATGGAAAGCATGAAGAGACTTTCCTCCGCGTTTGGTTTATCAAAGGTTGACCTATCTTAGGGTTACTCTCGCGGCTTTTTGGCATGAAGGTTCCTAGATCATCGCAATCAACTTGACGGGAAGTTAATCCGGTCTTTCAACTGGAGCGAATCTGGGTGGTGCCTTTCTGGAGCCCCGTTAGAATTATTCTTCCTACGAGTCCAGTAATCAAACACCGACAGGATAGCCTCCTGGTGGAGGAACCACACAACATACATTCACATACAACGTATCTCACCATTTATGAAATATTATGACATGTGCGAAGCACTAATATCACAGATAGATATTTAGCAGTGCAGTAAGTAAGATGCATTAGTACACATTCATCATAAATGTAAATGCAACATTCACACACAAGCATATAACCGTTTTGAAAAGCTTGTAATAGCAGCTTAAGCCCTCTTACTGGAGTCCCCAGCAGAGTTGCCACCTGTCGACATCGGGATTTTTTAGTGTCCCTTTTCGTTACTTGTTCTTTGGTGTTCTCATGTTAATGTGAGATTTGTTTGAAAAAACAAGTGAAACAGTCCATATGTATAATGTTGATTTATTTGACTTTTAAGAGTCGCCACAGGTGTATTTAACTGGTTGCACCAATGCAACCGAAAAGGTTTGTAGATTGACCTAGTGATGTGACACTGTTAAACGGGTCTCTGAAACCGAGACTCATTTGAGTTCGGGGGCTTGATTATGTGGAGGGAAGGTGTTAGGCACCCCCCGACATCCGTGTTTCCACGGTAACCGCCACTTTTCAAATAAACTGTTATATGAATGTGTGTGTGTGTGTGTGTGTGGATCAATGTGCAATTATTTGGAAGTAATGTTGTACCTCGTTCGCACCTATATACAAAGGGTTTGAATTTATAGAAAAATTCAGTTTTAACCAGATATATCAATGAAGTTTTGTAAAAAGAGGTTTTTCAAACCCTGTGCTCAATAGTAATTGATGCCTTTGATACTTCCATTTTATTATTAAATGTTCTATTGTTTGTTTTATTTTTGAGATGCGAGGCATCTTCGAGAAAATAATATACAAAGATGCCAAACTCCTCATGGGCATGTGACAACCATCCAAGGAAATTTAGACACTATAAATAATGTACATGTTTGTTTATAAATTTGAAAAACGTCCATCACGAGGCCGAATCTAGATTCAATGGGTCAATCTATGATCACATGATTCCTAGGCTCATATGATCTTCCGCAGCTTGTATGGAAAGCGATGGCGATTATATATATAAAATCAGTATATATATATATATATATATATATATATATATATATATATATATATGAACATGATCAACCACCACGAAGCAACTCCATGGGGATCAAAAGTGTAAATATATAAAAGCGTAAATATATATATATATATATATATGGATATGATCAACCACCACGAAGTAAACTCCAGTGAGACAAAAATATAAATAAAGTCAAAAAGCGATCAATCGTCACGAAAGTAAACTCAAAAGCAGAGACGAAATGTAAATAAAGTCAGAAAAAGCAATCAATCGCCACGTAAGTAAACTCCAGTGCGAGACGAAATGTAAATATATATATATATATATATATATATATATATAAGTAGTAAATACACCAGATGTAAATCCAGGCTCATTGGATATGTCCGACAACAATTATATATATATATATATATATATATATATATATATATATAAAAGCAGTAAAATGTCTTGGATAAAATCCGTGCTCATCGAGATATATCCATAACAAATATTATATATATAAGTTTATATATATATATATATATAAAAAAAGAGAAACGCCTCCGCATATAAGTCTAGGCTCATCGAATGTAGTCGACTACAATTTATATATATATATATATATATATATATATATATATATATATATATATATATATATATATATATATATATATATATATATATATATATATATATATAAGCAAGTAAACGCCCATATAAGTTCAGGTTCAATCGAGGCATAACTCGATAATGTTAGTCCATATATAAAATATATACATATATATAAGTATATTTATACAGACAGAAATGAAAACCACGGATCGAAGTCCGGGTAAACACACACAATATGACTCTCAATGTGTATAATAGTGTGTGCAAAGGCTTTATAGAATGTAAGAAGGCTTATAGTGGGTTGCCAATGTAGACTTTTATGACTATATGGATAAACACTCAGCTCCCGTCGGATAAAAGTATAGCTATATGTGAGCTAACAGATGTTTAAATTGAGGAAACACTCAATATGGGTGTGTACAGAGTAAATTGGACAGGGCTTCATCGCCTTTTCTCTCTCTCTCTCTTCCAAATGGTCAATTCCCCAAGGTCTATATTTATAGATCGATGGTAGTAGGTGTACCAAGTAATTATGCAGCTTACACTCGCTGACCGGGTCGAGGTGTCCCCGGATTCGTGGGTCCAGTCGTCTCAAGTACGTGCACTGCAGCATCAGAATGTCCGTCCGAAACTTGCAAAACTTCAATCCGAGCATCCGAATGAGGTATATGTGACCTTCTTTGGACCGCTTGTGTCGAGAGTTACGCAATGACATGGATTAGAGGTTGTACGAAGTCAGGAAGAGGGGACCATGCCTATAGTCTTCAAGCTTCAAATTCTATCTGGTGTACTGTCATGCGTAATAGTCACTCGGGATTGTAACTCCTCGGTTCTTGTGGGACATTGTTGTATATATGTGTGTATGAAGTGTTGAGACGACGCGCAGGTGTTGATATGGCAAGATGACGTTTGACTCTTCGCCGGGGTTATCGCCGATTTAAGTTAAAAGCAGACGTTGCTCAGGGTTACATCTGAGATTGGACTGCTGCAAGTGTTTGAATGCCGCAAGGTCATCTTGTGAGTGTGCCTGTCTACCCGTTGTTAGCTTCGGGTCTGAGGGATGAGTGCCTCGGCAGGAGGTTTGAGCTTGAAGCTGATATATGTGTTTGAAACAAGCATTTTCGGAGTTATCGCCGAAACTGTAACAACATTCCTTGGGGTTATCGCCAAGGACGAAACTCGGGGTTATCTCCGAGGTTGGAAATGATCCTTCCGGTGTGTGTTCCGGGGTTTGGAAATGATATTCCTGCAAGTGTCCCGGTTTTGAACTTGAACTTTCGGTAGTATCCTAATGGATGTAAGTCGCCTTCCGTGGTTATCTCTCGAAGACAAATCGCCTCCCGCAATGTTAGTAACAAAAATGCGTAAAATTTCGAGTGTCTACAAAGATAACGAATATACGAGTAGAATCAACTTTAATCGATAAAGTTAAAGCTGCTTAAGCTACACACCCAGAGCTGATGAATGTGAAGAAGAAGGGTCAAGAGTGCGTTATTCTAGAAGCAAGAGTCGATGAAGAGAGGAAATCTCAACCCTCGATTTAATTAGCCCATTTCAAATCCTCAATTGAGTAGGAACTGTGGCCTATAGACTCGTTTTACCGCCAAGTATGTCGCGTGTTCATAACATTTTTCACGTATCGTTGTTAGTAAAAAACTTAGTCTTGGGGGACTTTGGAGCCAAATTTCGGAATAATTAATGAATCTGAAAAATTATAAAATCATAGGGGTTTTATAGAGCATGTTACAAGCTTTCCATAGCCTCGAAAATAGACTAATTCCGATAACGGATGAAGAAGTTATGAAGATTTAAAGTATGTGTGTCAAAAGTTGCAAAATCTAAAAAATTTGAGTTAAGTGCCAAAGGTCGAGCACCTAAGCACTAGGCTCGGCACTTAGAATCTGTTCTTGGGTGCCAAGGCGCTTGCCCAAGGCCAAATTTGGGCGCCTAGGCACTGGTTAAGTGTTAAGCCAAAATCTGTCCGGACGTCCTTTAGTAATTTGGGCATAACTTTTTCATTCAAACTCCAATTGAGGTGATTAAGGATGATTCAGAAAGATAATGAGCAGACCTAAAACTTTTATTCTTTATATTTTGAGATTTGAGGTCGGTATCAAGGCCTAAAATGACTATTTTAGGGACTGATGTGCATTCAGAGGCAATCGGAGGACATCGGGTATGCACGTATGCAATGTGTAATATTTTCGACGATAAATGTATTCAAGGTATCCTCACCTCTTCGGCATACCAGGTACGTACGTAAAATTTGAGGGCAAAATTTCATAAGGATGGGAGATTATGAGACCCCAAATTTTATGAATAAAGATTTAAATTTCTCAAAATATTTTTTTTGAATATTTTGGTGTGGATTTGCTATAATGTTATAGTTGTGGGCAATATTTACAAATTTTGCAAAGTAAGCAAGTGATTATATAATATTTGATTGGTCGGGGAATATTTGTTTTAACCGAAAATATTCGTACGATGAAACAATCATTGGTGGACCCCACAACGGAAGTATTGTCGTAGTTAGAAAATGACATAATTATCTTTTTATAAAAATAACGACGAAAGTTTTACCGTTAAACTGTTGAACTACCGGATAGTAAAAGTACAGTAATACGCGTGGTTGCATAGTAGCACACGGTATTGATTATTGATGCTTACGTGAGAAGTCACTCAATTATATTCAATTATT
Organism: Panax ginseng; assembly: GCA_020205605.1. Lineage (NCBI taxonomy): Eukaryota > Viridiplantae > Streptophyta > Magnoliopsida > Apiales > Araliaceae > Panax > Panax ginseng. The sequence goes on from CM035132.1 coordinate 173,265,418, forward strand.
GCTAAAGTAATTGTTGCATCATATCTCTCATATTATTGATTCAATTATTGTCACAGTATCATCTGCATAATATGTTATATTATTAAATCAATAATTGAGACGACAAAGTTATTCATATTATTAAATTATAATATTTACAATGTCTAGAAGTTCAGTCAAGGAGAGGTTTGGTCATCTAATTGCGTGCCAATAAGGAGAAATCCTTATCGAAAAGCCCCCTCTTTCCTGGGAATGAACTGGTTGTTAAATATTGTGAGTTATAATATTAATGATGAATAAGTTCGTGTTGATTAAAGATGAAATTGATTGTTCCATTGTGTTAGAATTATTAGTGTTAGTGGAAATCGACATTTATTTCGATAATAATTGATGTCTGGAAGTTATACTGACCAGTCGGGTAATTAATCGGATGAATAAGCAATTAATTGCTATTAATTCACATGATTATAACTATTTGTTCACATGTGTGTACTGTTGATTCACATTCTTGTACTATTAGGGGAGTTGGTGCAAAATTGATAATACTTGCATGACTAAGTTAAAAATGGAGGTATAGATTGAGGTACTATACTGTAATTCGTATTTTCACATGATTATAACTATTGATTCACATGATTGAACTATTGATTCACATTATGTACTATTAGGGGAGGTGGTTCAAGTTTGATAATACTTGCAGGACTAAATTAAAAATGAAGAAAAAGAGGAAGGTATTATACTGTAATATTTTGAGCCCCAAAACGTACAATTATCGAAACTATATTTTCCTATAAATAGAAGTTCATTCTTCCTTCATTTCTCACCAATTCATTAAAGCTTTACAGCAATTATTATAGAGAGAAATTATAGAGAGAAAGAAAAAGAGAAGTCTGCTACCTCACTATTCCAATATCCAGTTTCTTCTAAGGTAAGGGGTATTATTCTTTTGTATTCATGAAGAGAGTTATTTTCTTTCAATACTCGTAAGAGTTGTTATTCCATTCTTTATTATTATGTTGGAATAACCTGTCTATGCGAAGTACCGCATATATGGTGAAATTCTTCTGTTATTCCATTCTTTATTATTCATTGGAATAACTTTTCTGCAAGGCCTATCGCATGCCCGGTGAATTCTGTTGTTATTCCATTCTTTATTATTCTGTTGGAACATCCTGTTTGTGCGGATTACGCATGATCTGGTTCCATTCTTTATTATTCTAGTGGAACATCCTGTTTGTGCGGATTACGCATGACCTGGTTCCATTCTTTATTATTCTGTTGGGAATAACCTGTCTGTGCGGTCTATCGCACGCCTGGTGAATTCTTCTGTTATTCCATTCTTTATTATTCTGTTGGAATAACCTGTCTATGTGGATTATCGCATGCATGGTGAATGATCCTTCGTATTCATTCCTTATTAAATTATGGAAATGATCTGTTTACGTGGATTACCGCATAGCGGACAAAAATCCATTTGCAGTTTCTTATATTTTATTATACTTTGTTGGTTAAAATACTCCATGAAAATAGTAGAATATCCTGGATGTTTGCGCTTCATCCAGTATCTTTTCATGGAAATATTTTTCTGAGCATTCTTGAATTTTACTCCACAAAGCAGTATCATGTTGACAATTTGGACGTAATTGATTTCAGGATAAATTAACTTATAAATCTTTAAAATTTATTCTTGAACTTGTTTTATTGAATTATTATGTCATTATCATCATCCTTATGCTTATATTGTGATGAAAGTCATCTTTGGCTTATGTGCATAGATGGACTTGGTATGATTATGACCAGATATCATTCGGTATAATCATGACCTATAAAGTTATAAATGATGTGGTAAAAATCCTCAGTGGCCTTTAGTGCAGTGATGGACAGTTTTTGGTATGATTATGACCAGGGATTATTCGGTATAGTCATGACCATTGATGATTTAATGAATATCCTTGGCCCATAGTGCAGGGATGATTCGATGATGTGGTTTATTTATTAAGCTGAGTCTCAGCGATAAAAATTGATGAAAACATTTTAAATCATAGAAGATAGTAGATTTTATGCTCTACTTGACTCTTCTAATGGATTGCTTGTTCCGCTGCAGTTAAACTTGGTGTCTATTGTATTTTATCAGTTTAACATTGTTAAAGGCTAATGATAATTTACCCTACATTATCTAAGTCATAATATTTCTTACTGGGCTAGTTGAGCTCACCCTTTTGCTTTCAATGTTCTCTTCAGGAAATGGGAACGTAGTCGGGACTAGTCGGGGAACGGAGTGATGGTCCGAGATGGTGTTATAGTAGTCCTCACTATTCTATAAAATAGTGTGACAATAAATGTAATGAGGACTCTATTTGAGAGTGGATATTGTCTATAAGGTAATATTCCTGTTTAAACTCTCAGCTATATTTTGTCGTATATTACACGACGTTTGTATAATTAAGTTTGTATTTGTATTCTGTACCATGTATTTGGCGACTCAAGATGGGTGATGTATACCTATGTTGAGGGCGTCACAACTGTTGTATAATTAAGTTGTATTTAAATTTATGTACCATGTATCTGGCGACTCAATATGGGTGATGTATACCTGTTTTGGGGGTGTCACAGTTGGTATCAGAGCTTAGGGATATGATCTCTGGCTGAGATTTGAGACAAGAACTAGGAGGGGAGAGATGGGGAATTCCTTCGCTAGTATGACCTACCTAAATTTATTTGGTATTTAATTGGTCGGTCAGAGTATAGGGATAATACGTGATATGTTAATTAACCCTTGTTTTGTGACAGTGTTTGAAAATGGCATCTGAAAATGTTGAGATCAGCAATGAGGCACATGAGACCGTTGAGTCACCAATGATCAATACCCAGGATAATGTGCAACAGGACCTCAGGTAAACAACAACACCGATCAAATAATGAACGATGGGATGTTCAGAGGCTTTATGCAATTCATACAACATCAGGTAAGAGAGACTCCTGTTCAAAATATAGGTGGAAATAATGGCAATCCACGATTCGGTCCATTAAGGCCCAAGGAGTTGTGACCACCGTAGTTTTTGGGAAAGCCGAACCACTTAAGGCGAGTAGACGTGGTTAAAGCAGCATCACCAAGATATTTAATGTCTTGGGATGCTCCGAGAGCAAAAGGTTCCTTTGCCACCTTTATGTTGTGTGAAGAAGCGACATCGGTGGGAATCAGAAACGCATCTCACTGACGACTTAAGAGATGTCTTGGGATAAGTTCCAAGAACTGTTCAATGACAAGTACTTTCCCGAAAGTATTCGTCACATAAAGGAGGTGGAATTCTCTATAATAGCTGATAGAAACGTCCTCCAACCAGTCCCAATCGAAGCCAAATTCATTCCGTCCATGCCATAACAATATTAGAATGGCACAAAAACTCTCATATGCCAATTCCCGCCACATTCCCACCATCATATCATAACTAACACATACTGAAACCTGCAAACAAAACAAACACAAACACATAAACTATACTAAAATAACCGGATTATACACCTTTTAAGTCCAAATAGGAACCCGATTCGTAGGTATGAAACCTACTCATCAGTTGGTGCAAAGGTCATAACTCTTGCATTCGAACTCCGATTTGGATGATTTAAGATGTTCTGGAAAGAATAGAAGTAGCTCTACTATAAAATTCAAGTTCCAGTCCAAGAATCCAACTTGGAATTGAAAGCCCTATATTCTCTCCTTCTTGCATTTACTTGTATATTGTACTCCAGATGATGTTCAGATTGCTTTTCCTTAATTTCTCATACCAATCAACGCGCACGCAATTTTAACATATAAGATCTACAAAATTAATACAAAATGCATGAAAAGTAACTATGACACATAGGTTTAAGAAACTAATTTAAGTAATAGATACAACATAAGTAGGTATAAAAACTACTTATCAAATACTCCCAAACTTAAATCGTTGCTTGTCCCCAAGCAACACAATAAAATGCAAATGCAATACACTAAAGTCAATGCAATCTAATCTAACATACTAACAAATCCAAATACCAGTCATATTGAAATCCAAAAGAGTTGCCTCAAAGAAACCACAATGACATCAAATAGAGTATCTAACTAAGAACAAGGCAATAATACATATCACTTTGTAAATAAAAACTAGTCATCACTGATGTGTGTGTGTGCTTAGCAGCCATTAAACTAATTATAATACAAATACTTCACATAATCTGCTTCTTAGAGAAAAAAAATGCAGTTTTATCTCAAGAAAGACAATAAACAAATTAAGCTCCAACCAAGACTACACATCAACTAAGCTAAGAGTCAACAAGGGATTTATTATGCTTTTATTCACTCATGAGGGCGATATTCGTACTTTTCCGTGTATACACCTGACTGTGCAATGTCTAGTAATCTAAGGCTTTTCAGTAATACCCGTGTAGCGAGCTTTCGACCAACGACTTCCATACCAAATGGCTTTAGGTCGCTAGGTGAAGAGACATTCCCTAAGGCATACTTACTCAAGTATCAAAGGCCACAGAACTAAACTAGCCAAAGTGCTTATTCAACATATCTTTTCTTTAAATCAATTTACTTCCCATTTAACAAAGTTAATGATTAAATTATCAAAATTAATAATTAAGATCAGAATTTCATAAAAGTAACTGTAGATTTAATAGGTTAAAATTACAACTTCCCTTGGTATTTTATTTAAATCAATTTACTTACCATTTAATTCAGTTAATTAATATGAATCATTATCCAAGAATTCTTTATAGCACTAACGTACTTCTTTCGAAAGACACATGAATAAATCCCACTAAACCCGTTCTCTACGATTCAGAATTACGAAGAATACCCTAATCAGTAAACTCACTATATTCCTATATGAATCAAGTTAATTAGGGTTTTAAGCACAAATTCTTTTAATGGATACAAACGACACATATGTATATTCATATCCTACATGCTAATCATATTAACCCTATTTAGATTATATGAACATATGTTATTATATCAAGATCTAGATCTATATTCCATCTTCCAATTTTATATAAATTATCATGGTGTTGGCCAAATAATTAATTAATAAGTGCAAGATATAATAAATAATTCAATAAAAATCAACTTTCATTCAATGGGAAGGTTTAATTTAGACTACATACCAAGTTCCGTTGCAATCTTAATTAAAATTTAGTTCATGATAATAAAGGATAACATTATCCAAATTAATAATCTAAACATCCTAGGTAATTAGAAAGAATAAGAATTAGAGAAAAGATTAGAAGAACTTGTCAGATTGCTCCTAATCCTCCACTCGATCGTTAGCTTTTAAAATTTCCTTTGTGTTCTTCTCGTTGTTTTTTTTGCAAATCTCTTGATAATCTCCTTCACCCGTCTTTTTCTGAAGTCTTTTCCTATTTGTATTGGTCTAAACCCTCATCAAGATTCCTATTTGGCTTTAAAATCCAACTTGCAGCAAAATAAACCAACAAAAGTTGTGGCTTAGCGCACTAGGCGCTAGACATAGTGTAATCCTAGTGCACTAGGCGCTAGCCTGGGACTAAAGAATTACAAAAATGCCACTCAACTTTAATTTTAACTATTTTTTATTTCTTTTCTTCTCCCGAATGACCAATTTGTCCCTCCAGCTCCATCCTGCAAGAAATAAACATAAAAACCAATAAAAAATACTAAAAATACTCAAAAATTACAATAATTAAGCTTAACAATACAAGATTCTTATGTATAAAACCCATTCATCAATACTCCCCTAAGAGGCATTGTCATCTTCATCCGCCTCCTCATGATCCGATGGTGTATCAGGCGGTGGATAAGTCTGGGCGAGTACAAATGTTGGGAACTACACTTAAACTCTCTAATGCACTGGGGTTTCGGCCTGATATTCCCCCAAATCTATTTGGCACTCCAATTTAGTCTTTCAGCCCTTTTCAGAAACCCTTGTAGTTCGCTTTGTTTCAACCCATTTTACTATTATGCTCCGAGTCATGTAATCTCAGTGTAGTGCAAGTCTCTGCTTCCCTTGCCTTTCTCCTTTCCACTCTTTGCCTTAATGTATCCCAAATCTCTAATTGTGGGTGTATGAAACTTATTTTGAAAAAGGATTTGGTGATGGTAGTTGTGGATTAGGACATAAAAGGAATGAGAGCAAGAGAGTAAAGTGTTAGACATTAGGCATGAGGATATTCAATGTGCCTAGTCAAAATAGGACAAGGAGTATACAGGCAGGGAGTTTGGGTTAAAATATAAAAATTGAGTTTTAATAGTAGTGCAACTGCGCTTAGATTTAGTCTTGGTTGAAGTATGCAATTGGCTTTGGTGGCGATGACTAATTTTTTGTGGTGAGATATGGGAATCGAAAGCAGCGACTTTTCTTATAATTCTGGCACACAATTTATTCATGGTTAGCCTAGAGGAGGCGCAGCCTGTTGCCGCCGCTCCCCGACGAGCTTTGATTTTTCAACTTTTTTGATCATGAACGCACGTACCAACTGAATTGTACCTGAAGGAAATCAAAAATGAACTATTAAGATTAGTTATTCTACTAAAAATCCTACTTAATATTATAACTGAGAAGAATTAATCATAGAGGGAGAAATGCATGGATATGTAAATAAGAATTAAACAAGGAGGGAAAAAGATTAGATGGGGTGCCTCTCTTCGAGTGATTGGTTTATAGTCGTTCAGCTCGACTACTTCTTGTCAATGATATCCAATTCTTCTTCAATAATTGAGGAACCCTCCATCCATCAGGAGCAATGTATGCATTGGGTGTTTCCCATTTGTGATAGCCATTGAATTAAAGTCACCTAGCTTGCTTTTTATAGGTAAGTTTCAAATTAAAAATGTCGAATAACTAGGTGCTTTTTCCTCCGTTGTGTCTGTGATTAGCATGGGGCATTGAGGACTGTCAAAAGCAATGGGATCTTCTTCTATCTTCTCTTTTTTATCCCATCATGGCTCCACATTTATATTAGCTCTCATGTCATAAAGAGCTTTGCCGATGATGTGACTACCAAGAGGGTAGGGTTTTGCAAAAATAACTGGATTCTTGACCTTTGGTAGAGAAGGCACTTGAGGTATTAATGAAATCTGCTCATCTTTATTAGCACTTAAAGCTAGATCTTAGTTGGACTCGTTTTTCTTATCCCCACTTGTCTCCTCTCTTTCGATATCTTGTGGCTCGCCCAATTACAGAATTGGTTCGGGCTCTCCATTAGTTTCAGAATCCGTGTCATAAAGCCAAGTGTTTTTAGGACAGTTGTTTAAGGATTTGAACATTTGCTCTGTCGGGTTCTCAAGATTTTGAATTGACATCTCTTGATTAATCATCGTCTCCTCATTCGACACTATGAACTTGGACCACAATTCCTCCAATCTTGAATTTTCTATTTCAGTCTCGAAAACCATGTGAAAATCCAATAATAATCTAGAAGGGGGGGAGGTTGAATAGATTATTACAGATTTAAAAATTATCTAAGGCCTTTTTAAATTTTTGAATAATTAATTTGCAGTGTTAGAAATTAATATGCAAGACAGTAAAAATTCAATCACACAATGCACAGAGATTTGTCTGGTTCATAACATACATCCCGGGTATGATGTTACGTCCAGTCTCAAGCTTCTCTCCAGGACTTGAGATCCTATTACTATCAATAATAAATACTCCTTCAACAGGCGGAGAAGCCTTTACAAAGTTTTATAGTCAAACTTCCAACTGTTCCCAACTAATCTATCTTGGACAGCAAGCTCCCAGCTCCCTCTCCAAGCTTAGTTGTACTTCATTTGAGTTCAGTTCTATTCTATGATCTGGTCTTGAAACAACAGCCTCTTCCTTACCTTACAAGTACACTAGAGATCCAACTTCCCGCTGACCTCTCTAAGACTCTGGTCTTGGTCGAAGAATTACTCGTCTTTCTCACATGTACATAAAATAAACTAACTCTGATCTTTTCTCTTTTTACAAATGATTTTATAATAATTTGCATCTCAAATAAGCAGATATGATTTTAGTACAGATTGATGCTACTCAAATAAACAAATAAGAATTTAATACAGATGGATGTTTCTCAACTAAGCAGATATTATTTAGTACAGATTGATGCTTCTCAAATAAGCAGATATCAATTAAAGAGTAAATATATTTATAAAAGTTCAAAGACTTTTATACTTGAGAAAATATGCTTCTTCGTAAGCAGATAGTAATTTGTGCTTAGATTAAATAATGTTTCTGTGTAAGCAAATATGTAAATTATGCACTTTTATAAAAGTTTAAATAACTTTTATATTTTGTGTGAAAAGATGCTTCTTGAATAAACAAATAAGTCAATTTTAGCTTTTACTTAAAAATGCTTCTGTTTAAGCAAATATATAATTTAATGCAAATTTAGAAAGAATTATTTATTCTTTATGGAGTAAAGAAAAGTTGCTTTAAGTTTAAATAACTTTTTAGAGTGAAAGTGCTTCTGATAAGCAAATAAGTTATTTTAAGCTTTGAATCAAATATGATTCTAATTAAGCAGATATATTCACTTAAGTTTGTGAAATAAAAGTTTAAATAACTTTTATATTATGCAACAAGTATTTTATGAATAAATAAATTTATGAACAAATACTTGTGATGACAGATATCAAGTATAATAAATAAATCAGTTAAGCAATTCTTGATATAACAAATATTATTGTTTAACTTAAATAATATATAAGAATATTTTATCTATTATGTGAACTTTTATAAATAGTGTCACTTGGTACTATAAGGAATCGTACGATCGGATTCCTCTCCGTAGAGGTTTATCTCCGTAGCCTTGCGGCTTCCAAGTATAACAGAATTTATAATTTTCACAATTGATATTAATATAAATATTTTCAATAGATCACTACGATTCTCAAATCCGGTTCGGATGACTACTCTTTTTGGAGCAATATCTCAGTGTTGTTTTGAGCTATCAAGTGTCGTATTTATTTTACGATATTTATATAAATAATATCAATAAAAGGTTATCAAGACTATAAGGAATCGTATTTGGTTGATTCCTCTCCATAGAGGTTTATCTCCGTAGCCTTACGGCGCCCAAGTATCCTTTTATTTGATAAATAGATGAAATATAGATATATAGAATTATGTAGAACGATTTATATTCGTATATCTATAAATATAAATAAGCAAGAGATAATTCAAATAAATAAATCAAACAACTTATCTCAATTTGCTTAGACCAATTTCCTCTTCTCAATTAATCAGAACTTTTGTAAGAAGAGATAGAGAAAGCTTGAGAGAGAGAGAGAGAGTATGTGGGAGAGAAATAAGCTTTTCTTGAAAGTGAATTGGCAAGTTGATAATGAAAGAAAAGCCTCCTATTTATACATTTTTGAGGTTAGGGGTAAAATGGTAATTTTAGATATTTAATTTTGAATGAATGGCTAGGATTATTTTAATTTAAAATGAATGGTTTGGATGAAAAGATGAGCCACGGATTGCCAGCATATGCCTATATTATGCATGAATTAAATATATATAAAGCACATGCATTCATTTTAGTCTTTGACCACATGGATTGAAGCTTTTAATATATGGCCAGCACATACACGGTTTTGACAAAAAAAATGGCAGCCCATGCATGCATTTAAACTATTATCTTATACTCCCTCGGTTCCTATATAACTGACGCTTTACAGAAAAAAATTAATTCCTAAATAATTGACGTTTCCATATTTCTAGGAGGTTTTTATTTTATTTTCCTAGATTACCCCTAAAACATCTCATCTTTCCTTGTGTAAGACTCCTATTTAATTTCAACCTTTTCTTTTACAATACGTGTGTTTCCAATTTGTTCTCTTTCTCAGAATTCTAAACGTCCCTCAATATGGCTCCAATTTTTCATACATTCTCTTCATCTCTGTATTCTCTCATGGATTCTTTATATATGCTCTCTCTTCATCTATATTTTCTACAAAAAATTTATGAAAAATCCTGTACAACTCTATGGCGTTATTGAGAAAAATAAATTTTCTTTTGATTTAAAAAAGTAGAGCCAAGATTTAAAAATTTTAAAATTTTAAAAAAGAGTGAATTTAACTCAAATTTTTTTTTTCAAAGAAGGGAGGTAAGATGAGTACTGTTGAGGTATTATTGGCAGTGGATGATAATGGTGATGACTTGAAGAAAAAAAATTATGGAGAAGAGTAAAAGTTAAGATGTGTACTGATATCAATTACTCCTCATTAATTATAAAAAACAAAACACACAATGGGACTTTACCTTGACCCACCATTAATTATAAAAAAATAAAAACAGACAAAGGGCAATTTAGACTTTACCTTGACCCACCATTACTTTCCTTAAAAAGTGGGCTTTGGCCTCCAACGTCAGTTATATAGGAACCGAGGGAGTATATAATATGATACACACACTTAATGTAAATAAATGCATATTAAACAATTTTGGTGCAATTAATGCTTTCAATTCATTTATCATTTAGTAATACACAATTTGACAACACATGTTTGAAGCCTATATACTCGGTTTTTTAAGTCCTAAAAAGAATGTCCCAAATTGAAAGACACAAAAATTGGCCAACTCATTTACTTCACACACACACAGTTTTAATAAATTTGCCAGCACAATTTTTTCTTTACAAATGTTATACATGCATGGTTCAGTTTATATATATATATATATATATATATATATATATATATATATGCCAGCACCCAAGTCCTACACTAAATGTCACTAGCACATTCAAATATTAACATGTTATATATATTATAATATATATAGTTTTTTTACAAAGATATAATATATATATATATATATATATATATATATATATATTTATATAAAATAATTTTGAAATAAAATAATTTTTGAGATATTTAAATAATAAAATTAATTCAAAACTAAATAGAAGATGCCCACAATTAAAAAAGATTTAATCAACATTTTCATCTTCTTTCCAAATTCGGCCAAACAAGCATTTGATAATCAACATATGACTTTTGTCCCACAATGCATGACCCAATTGATATTTATATTTTAAAACATCAAGATCAAGATAATCAATTAAATAAGATTTAGAAAATATTTTTCGTCAAAGTAAATAAGATAAATAAAATAATAAAAATCCTATGGAGAGGATTCTACCCTTTTAATTAATTTAGTTACTAATTATTGTTATCATCAAAATAAAATTAAAAGTTGGAGACCCAACACCATGTATTGAGGACCATTGGTTGAGGCATTGATGAGTTGTTCCATCTGATTATAAGATTTTGGTTCGATATTTCCTGACTCCTCGTCATATTTTCTTGGTCTGCTATAATCTTAGACATGAGTTAGTCTAATTTTGAATTTCCTTCATGCGACATTGGAGGAGGACATGAGAATTCCGGTGGATATGTTGGACTTGGAGCATAAGCTTGATTTTCATAATTGTAGTTCCATGAAGAATCCGAGCAATACCCCCAATCTTGATGATAATTGGGATAAGTATAGTTTTTGAGGTAATCACCACCACACTGTCCCGGTCCAAAATTGACGGTGCATTGATGATGCGGATGGTTGCCAGCACAATAATTACAAACTACTGCTATCTTTCGAATATGTTGGGCTGCAAGAACATCCAACCTTTTCGAAAATGTCTCAAGCCGTGTCTATCAATCTCTATTTCTGTTGGTTGAGTCATTCTCGTATATGGCCATTGATAAGCAAAGTCATCCATAGTACCTGAAAAGAGAGAAATATAGGAAGAGAATTAAAATAAAATAAAAAAATGTTTAAATTAAGACTAATTTAATTGAAATTAATGATGGAAACAATTATTAAACTAATTTGGCAACGTCGCCAAAAACTTGTTGGTCGTATTTCCCGATTATTATATGCGTGCAAGTATACATGGTCAACAAGTAATAAAGAGTAAGTAGAGTATCGATCCCACAGTGAATTTGTAAGACCCCAACTTTTATGAATAAAGATTAATTTTTTCCTCGAAATACATTTTTGAATATTGTGGTATGAAATTGATATAATGTTATAGTTGTGGGTAATATTTACAAAGTATGCAAGTTATTATAAAATATTCGATTGGTCGGGGACTATTCGTTTTAACAGGGAATAATCGTACGACGACACAATTATTGGTGGACCCCACAACGAAATTATTTTCAGAATGAGAAATGACAGAAATATCTTTTTATAAAATAACGGCGAAAGTTTTACCGTTAAACTGTAGAAACACCCGGTGGTAAAAGTACAATAATACGCTTGGTTGCATAGTAGCACAGGGTATTGATTATTGATGTTTACGTGAGAAGTCACTCAGTTCTATTCAATTATTGCTACAATAATTGTTGCATAGTATCTCACGTTAATTGATTCAATTATTGTCAATATTTTATATTATTAAATCAATAATTGAGATGACAAGTTATTCTCATTATTATTTGCATAATTAACAATGTCTAGAAATTTCTGTCGAGAAAAGGGGTTTGGTCACCTAATTGCGCGCCAATAAGAAGAAATCCTTATCTAAAAGCCCCCTCTTTCCTGGGAACGATCTGGTTGTTAATATTTTGAGTTATAATAATGATGAATAAATGTTGTTAAAAATATTGAGGGAATTTTTATGAAGTATTTGTTGTAAATTTTATATGGACCCCCTATTTACCCATTTTTCAAAATAATTGGTAAAAAATTATTCGGTATATTTTTATATAATAAAGGTGGGGCCACATGTGGGGCCCAAATGTGGAAGAAATGATTTTGGAAATGGGGGGGGGGGGGGAAGAGTATACGTAAAGGTGAGGGAATGTATATATATATATATATATATATATATGTGTGTGTTTACGTGTGTGTAGGAGTGTGTGTGTGTGGTGGGTGAAAGTGATGGGTGGGTGGATGAGTGAGTGGTGATGGAAAAACAGATGAAAGTGATGGTTATATATATATGTATATATGTATATATATATATATAGGTTATAAAATTTTGTTTTATGTGAATGATAGGCATCCGTGAATTGCAAAAGCATCCGTGAATTGCAAAGGCATCCATGAATTGCATAATTGTTGCGTCCGTGAATTTTTTCTTAAATAGTGCCCCTTCCATTCTCCTTTAAATAGGATGCTTAGTTAGAATTGAAAATCACACCAGAATCAGAGAATTATTCTTCTATAATATTGAGCATATTTCTTTAGAGTTTAAGGAAGCTTTGAGCGTAGAAAACAGTTCAAGTTTTCTTCAAGAATATCCCCGCTATACCAGTTGGAATACTCTCCTTTTTAAGGTAAGGGATATTATTTTTGTTCAATACTCGTAAGAAATAATATTTTCTTCCATACTCGTAAGTAATATTATTTCGTTTCAGATTCTGAATTCTTTACTCATTTTATTAAGTTTTGGCTTCTATACTCCATGAAATTAGTCGAATATCCTTGAAATTTGCGCTTCATCCAGTATCTTTTTCATGAAAATATTATTCAGAGCATTCTTGATAAGTTATAACTTTTTCATGCCGGAGTACTATTCCCGGGGTACTATTCCTGAATTACTATTCACGGGGTACTATTCACTCGCGATTTATTCACCCGGGTACTATTATTCACAAAAAAAAATTGATTTTATTTTAGTCCAAATTATTTTTGATACAATATTATTCTTGAATTTTACTCCACAAAGCAGTATCATGTTGATAATTTGGACATTATTAAATTCTGGATAAATTAAATTATAAATCTTTAAAAATTTATCATTTGCTTTCTTTTAATTGAATTCTTATATCATTGTTATTATTATCATGTTTATATTATGATGAAAGTCATCTATGGCCCGTAGTGCATATATGGACTTGGTATGATTATGACCAGGGATTTTTCGGTATAATCATGACTGTAATGTTACAAATGATACGATAAAAATCCTCATTATCTGTAGTGCATTGATGGACAGTTTTTGGCATGATCATTACCATTGATGAAAATACGAATATCCTTAGCCCGTAGTGCATGGATAATTCGTGGTCGTGATACTAATAAATATCCTTGGCTGTAGTGCAGGGGTGATTCAATGATATGGATTATTTATTAAGCTGAGTCTTAACGATAAAATTGATGATAAACTTTTTAAATCATAGAAGATAGTAGATATAATGCTCTACTTGACTCTTCTAATGGATTGCTTGTTCTGCTGCAGTTAAACTTGATGTCTATTGTATTTTATCAGTTTAACACTGTTGAAGGCTAACGATAATTTATTTTGCATTATCTTAGTCATAATATTTCTTACTGGGCTAGTTGAGCTCACCCTTTTCTTTCATTGTTCTCTTTAGGAAATGAGAATATAGCTGAGACTAGTCGGGGAACGGAGTGACGGTCCAGATGGTTGCATTAGTAGTCCTCATTTTTTTGTGAAATAGTGTGAGAATAAATATAATGAGGACTCCATTGAGTTTGGATATTGTCTAGATGACAATATTTGTATTAAAATTCTCAGATTATGTTTTGTCGTATTTTACACGACAGTTGTATAATTAAGTTGTATTTGAATTTTGAACCATGTATTTGGCGACTCAGAATGGGTGATGTATATATACCTATTTTGGGGCGTCACTGAATTATTTAACAAGAATTGCCAAAGACTAACTCATAATCAACTTAATCCTACTTGAATGAATGATTTAGTATTTTGAATAATAATATGCAATTAAACTAATACTAACTATCCCTAGAATGAGAATAAATAATGAAGATTTGAGATTACAATTTCACCTATTAATTCATTTAAATTGCACACTTCTTGTTACTGCAAATTAATTATACCGGATTGTTAGTCGAGAACACGAAGGTAAGATATAACCATCTCTCGATGTACCATACCCATATCACACTAAATCCAACGTTGATAGAATGAATGTAAACACCCTAATTAACTAACCCACTATATCTGTATGTCAATTACAATTAAAGAGGGTTGAAGCTCAAGTTCTCAATAGACTACATGCAATGCAAAGGTATATCTCTATCCTAGGCACGAATCATGAATTCCATCGCCATGTAGAAGACACAAACACATGCTATTATGATCAGATCTAAACCCATAATTCGTCTCTCAATTTTATATAGATTATCACGATAATTGATAGCTAGGCAATTAGGCAATTGAATACAAACCATAATAGACAATCCAATACTGATTAACAAGACTAAAAAGGAAGCATATCAAAGTAAACTACACAACAAGATCCATTATAATCTCAAAATGGAGTTTAATTCATGATTGAAGTGAAATCCAATATCCACAATTGTTTATTCATTGAAATATAACAAATAAAAGTAAGAGAAAGTAGGAATTGATAAATGCAAATTATAATGTGCAACAGGAAGACAATAATCCTCAGGTAAACAACAACACCGATCAAATGATGAACAATGAGATGTTCAAAGGCTTTATGCAATTCATGCAACATCAGGCGAGAGTGGTTGTGATGCCCCAAAAACAGGTATACATCACCCATCTTGAGTCGCCAGATACATGGTACAAATACAAATACAACTTAATTATACAACTGTCGTGTAAAAAATACGACAAAACATAGCTGAGAGTTTTAACACGGATATCATCTTCTAGACAATATCCACACTCAATGGAGTCCTCATTACAATTATTATCACATTATTTCACAGAATAGTGAGGACTACTAAAATAACCATCTGGACCGTCACTCCGTTCCCCGACTAGTCCTTGTTACATTCTCATTTCCTGAAGAGAACAATGAAAGAAAAAGGGTGAGCTCAACTAGCCCAGTAAGAAATATTATGGCTAAGATAATGCAGAATAAATTATCGTTAGCCTTCAACAGTGTTAAACTGATACAATATAACAAACATCAAGTTTAATCTGCAATGTAACAAGCAATCCAATGAAAGAGTCAAGTAGAGAATAAAATCTACTATCTTCTATGATTCAAAAGGTTTTTCATCACTTTTATCGCTGAGACTCAACTTATTAAATAAACCACGTCATCCCTGCTCTACGGCTAAGGATATTCATTAGTATCACGACCACAAATTATCCTTGCACTACGGGCCAAGGATATTCGTGTTTTCATCAATGGTTATGATCATGCCAACAACTGTCCATCAATGCACTACGGGCCAATGAGGACTTTTACCACATCATTTGTAACATTACGGTCACGACTATACCGAATAATCCATGGTCATAATCTTACCAAGTCCATCTATGCACTACAGGCCACAGATAACTTTCAACATAATATAAACATGAGGATGATGACATTGACATAATAATTCAATAAAACAAGTTCAAGAATAAATTTTAAAGATTTATAAGTTAATTTATCCTGAACTCAAAAACGTCCAAATTGTTAATGGGTGGACTGATATGTCCCTCTCCTCTGCATTTGAAGTATATGATAAGTGGTCGTTCTCCTTCCTTAACAACGGGTGCTGATGCTGACGTCTTTTCATCATTGTTGAACCTTCTCTTCTTGAAATTTCCACTCCTATTATCTTGTCCATGATTACCACAGAAGTGGTTACCATTTCTGGCATGCATGTTGATTCCCTCCACGCTTATTGCCACCGCTTCGATGACTGCTATCACTGGTATTATCATTTTGCCGGCTGCTCTCTTTTGGTTGGGTTGACTCATTATCGCGCTCCAATAACTGAGCCCTATTAACAACATTTGAATATAAACACAGTTTATAAGAGATAAGATATTGACGTATCTCGAGTTTCAAACCTCTTAGAAACATTCGCGTCATTCTCTCCTCATTATCAACCAAATGGGACGCAAATCGGGACAACTCGGCAAACTTAGCTTCGTATTGTGACACGATCATGTTTTTTTGCTCCAGTTTAATGAACTCTACCTCTTTCATGTGACGAATACTTTTGGAAAAGTACTTGTTGTTGAACAGTTCTTAGAACTTCTCCCAAGACATCTTCAGTGCGGTAGGTGGAGTACGCTTTACGCTTTCCACACCAAGAATCGCCTCTTCGCCTCAATGAACATGAAGGTGGCAAAGGGAACCTTTTGCTCCTCGAAGAATCCCAAGACATCAAATATCTTGTTGATCTGCTTTATTCATATCTCTGCCTTAAGTGGTTTTGGCTCTCCAAAAAACTCTGCTGGTCCCAGCTCCTTAAATTGTTTAGCAGTGACCGTCCGAGAGTTGCTAGTGTTTCCACCTGCATTATGGACAGGAGCCGCTCTCTCCTGATGTTGCATGAATTGCATAAAGCCTCTGAACATTCAATCGTTCATCATTTGGTCAGTGTTGTTGTTTGCATGACGATTGTCGTCTTCCTGATGCACATTATTTTGATTATTGATTTGTGGAGACTCAACGGTCTCCTGTGCTCCATTGCTATTTTCAACATTCTCGGATGTCATTTTCAAATACTGCCACAAAATAAGGGTTAATTAACATATCATATATTATCCCTATACTCTGACCGACCAATTAAATACCAAATAAACTTAGGTAGGTCATACTAGCGAAGGAATTCCCCGTCTCTCCCCTCCTAGTTCCTGTCTCACATCTCAGCCAGGGATCATATCCTTAAGCTTTGATACCAACTGTGATGCCCCCAAAATAGGTATACATCACCTATTCTGAGTCGCCAAATACATGGTACATAATACAAATACAATCTTAAATATACAACATGAGATGTGAGTTTTAATACAAATATTGTCTTCTAGACAGTATTCAAACTCAAAATAAGTCCTTAATATATTTATTATCACACTATTTTATAGAATAGTGAGGACTACTAATACTATCATCTGGACCGTCACTCCGTTCACCTACTAGTCCCTACTACGTTCTCATTTCCTGAAGAGAACAATGAAAGCAAAAGGGTGAGCTCAACTAGCCCAGTAAGAAATATTATGGCTAAGATAATGTAGAATAAATTATCGTTAGCCTTCAACAGTGTTAAACTGATACAATATAACAAACATCAAGTTTAACTGCAACGGAATAAGAAATCCATTAAAAGAGTCAAGTAGAAAATAAAATCTACTATCTTCTATGATTTAAAAGGTTTTTCATCACTTTTATCGCTGAGACTCAGCTTATTAAATAAACCACATCATCCTTGCACTGCGGCCAAGGATATTCATTAGTATCATGACCACAAATTAACCATGCACTATGGGCCAAGGATATTCGTGTTTTCATCAATGGTCATGATCATGCCAACAACTGTCCATCAATGCACTATGGGCCAATGATGACTTTTACCACATCATTTGTAACATTACAGTCATGACTATACCGAATAATCTCTGGTCATAATCATACCAAGTCCATCTATGCACTACAGGCCACAAATGACTTTCAACATAATATAAACATGAGGATGATGATAATGACATAATAATTCAATAAAATAAGTTCAAGAATTAAATTTTAAAGATTTATAAGTTAATTTATCTTGAACTCAAAAACGTCCAAATTATCAACATGATACTGCTTTGTGCAGTAAAATTCAAGAATGCTCAGAAGAATATTTCCATGAAAAGATACTGGATGAAGCGCAAATATCCAGGATATTCTACTAATTTCATGGAGTATAGAAGCCAAAACTTTAACCAACTGAGTATAATAGAATATATGAATCTGCAAATGGATTTTCGCCCGCCATGTGGTAATCCACGTAGACAGATTATTTTCACAATTTAATAAGGAATGAATACAAAGGATCATTCACCATGCATGTGGTAATCCACATAGACAGGTTATTCTAATAGAATAATAAAGAATGGAATAACAGAAGAATTCTTCATGCATGCGATAGACCGCACAGACAGGTTATTCCCAACGGAATAATAAAGAATGGAACCAGGTCATACGAAATCCGTACAGACATGATATTACAACAGAATAGTAAAGAATGGAATAACAACAGAATTCACCAGGCATGCGATAGACCGCACATGCAGGTTATTCCAATAGAATAATAAATAATGGAACCAGGTTATGCGTAATACACACAGACAGAATATTCCAACATAATAATAAAGAATGGAATAACAACAAAATTTTACCATGTATGCGGTACTTCACATAGACAAGTTATTCCAACATAATAATAAATAGTGGAACCAGGTTATGCGTAATACGCACAGACAGGATATTCCAACAGAATAATAAAGAATGGAATAATAGAAGAATTTCACCATGTATGCGATACTTCGCATAGACAGGTTATTCCAACATAATAATAAGGAATGGAATAACAATAGCTCTCTCCATGAAAATGAAAGAAATAATACCCCTTACCTTAGAATAAAATTCGGATAATCGGAATAGAGAGGTAGCAGACTTCTCTTCTTCTTTCTCTCTATAATTTTTCTCTATAATAATTGCTCTATAGCTTTACTGAATTGGTGAGAAATGAAGGAAGAATGAGCTTCTATTTATAGAAAAATATAGCGATAATTGCACGTTTTGGGGCTCAAAAAATTATAGTACAATACCTCTAACTTTTCTTTCTTTTTTAAATTTAGTCCTGCAAGTATTATCAAAGTTGCACCACCTCCCCTAATATTAAATAATGTGAATCAATAGTTCAATCATGTGATTCAATAGTTATAATCATGTGAAAATACGAATAACAGTATAGTACCTCCATCTATACCTCTATCTTTAACTTAGTCATGCAAGTATTATCAATCTTGCACCAACTCCCCTAATAGTACATGAATGTGAATCAATAGTACACACATGTGAACAAATAGTTATAATCATGTGAATTAATAGCAATTAATTTCTCATTTATCCGATTAATTACCCGATAACTTCCAGACATCAATTATTATCGAAATAAATATCGATTTCCACTAACACTAACAATCCCAACACAATGGAAATATTTTTCTAAAAAATTTCATTTTTGAAATTTTGAAGTTTGACTTTTTTCAAAAAAGTCAACTGTTGACTTTTTTTTGACCAAAAAGTTAACCCCGTCAAATTTTGTGTTTATAGTCTATTTCTACTAATTTCATCGTTCTGGACTCAAATATCACATCCACATCTCCAAATTCAACTCCGAACTCAACTTTAATTTTTAATAACATTCATCATTAATATTATAACTCACAATATTTAACAACCAGGTTGTTCCTAGGAAAGAGGGGGCTTTCCGATAAGAATTTCTCCTTATTGGCGCGCAATTAGATGACCAAACCTCTCCTTGACAGAACTTCTAGACATTGTAAATATTGCAATTTAATAATATGAATAACTTAGTCGCCTCAATTATTGATTTAATAATATATCATATTATACAGATGATACTGTGACAATAATCGAATCAATAATATGAGAGATATAATGCAACAATTACTGTAGCAATAATTGAGTATAACTGAGTGACTTCTTACGTAAGCATCAATAATCAATACCGTGTGCTACTATGCAACCACGTGTATTACTGTACTTTTACTACTGGGTAGTTCAACAGTTTTAACGGTAACACTTTCGCCATTATTTTTATAAAAAGATAATTTTGTCGTTTTCTTACTACGATAATACTTCCGTTGTGGGTTCCACCAATGATTGTGCCGCCGTACGAATAGTCCCTAACCAATCGAATATTATATAACAACTTGCTTACTTTGTAAAATTTATTAATATTACCCACAACTATAACATTATATCAAATCCGCACCATAATATTCAAAAATAATATTTTGAGAAATTTAAATCTTTATTCATAAAATTTGGGGTCTCACAGTAATCATGGCCTAGACAGTAAAAGTGGAAATTTCAAGAAGAGAAGATTCAAAAATGATGGAAAGACGTCAGCACCAGCACCCGTTGTTAAGGAAGGAGAACGACCACCTATCATATGCTTCAAATGCGGAGGGGAGGGACACACCAGTCCAAATTGTATGCAGCAGTCCAAAACATGTTATAATTGTGGAAGAGAAGGTCACCTTGCCCGATTTTGTCGTGCAGTGAAGAAAAGTCAGTTGGGATAGTGACACCAAATGCCGTCCCAGACAAGTCAAAATCAGTAGTTCAAACGAGAGCGTTTGTCGTAACCTCCCAGAAAGTAAGGAATCCGAATGAGATCATCACGGGTAAGCTAATCATAAACTCTAGCGAAGTCTATACCTTATTTGATACGGGTTCTACCCATTCTTTTATTTCTTCTACTTGTGCTCAATGTTTAAATTTAACTCTAGAGAAATTAGACTTTGACTTATCTGTTGAAAATCTGTTAGGAGAAACCTTCATTACATCCACTGTTTATAAGTCTTGTTTAATTCAAATCGGCACCCGCACATTACCTGACGATCTTATCTCTTTGAAAATACTTGCATTTGATGTGATTTTAGGGATTGATTGGTTAACTACTCATCATGCTAAAATTGATTATTTTTGTAAGGTTGTTAGCTTTCATATTCCTAACCAACCTATTATGCAAATTCAAGCAACCAAACCACTAAAGTCAATCACTGTCATATCAAGCCATAAAGCTATTCGTTTATTGAAAAATGGATGTCAAGCTTTCTTAGCCCATGTCACGGATTTAAACAAAAATACGTCAGATTTGAATGATATTTCTATTGTTAATAAATTTGGTGACGTATTCCCTGAAGAACTTCCTGGCCTACCCCCAGAGCTTGAAATTAAATTTTGTATCGACCTTGAACCCGGTACAAAACCCATTTCCAAAGCCCCATATCGAATGGCTCCTATTAAACTTTAGGAGTTAAAGACCCAACTGCAGGAATTATTAGACATTGGTTTCATTCGTCATAGGATGTCTCCTTGGGGTGCTCCAGTTCTATTCGTAAAGAAGAAAGATGGGAGTATGCGACTTTGTATTGATTATCGTGAGTTGAATCATGTCACCATCAAAAATAGGTACCCATTGCCACGTATTGATGACCTGTTTGACCAGTTGCAAGGCACAAAATTCTTTTCAAAGATCGATCTTCATTCTGGATATCATCAGTTAAAGATTAAAATCGATGACATTCCAAAGACGGCTTTCAGAACTCGGTACGAGCATTATGAATTCCTAGTCATATCTTTTGGATTGACTAATTCTCCTGCTTCCTTTATGGATATGATGAACCAAGTATTCAAGGAATATTTGGATCACTTTGTGGTCATCTTTATTGATGATATCCTCATTTATTCCAAAAGCTGTGAAGATCATGAGCAACACTTGAGGCTGATATTGCAAAAGCTTCATGAAAACAAGCTTTATGCCAAGTTGATGAAATACGAGTTCTAGCTTAAGGAAGTAGCATTCCTTGGGCACATGATATCAAATCATAAAATATCTATTGACCCAACGAAGATTGATGCAATACAAAGCTGGGAGCAACCTAAGTCAGTGACTGAAGTACATAGCTTTCTGGGCTTAGCTGGTTATTATCAGAGATTTGTGGAAGGATTTTCTCAAATCGCTACTCCATTAACTTAGCTGGTTATTATTGGAGCGAGGAATATGAGAAGAGTTTTCAAGAACTCAAGAAGAGACACATTTCAGCACCTGTTCTGACAATACCATCTGGTTCAGAGGGATTTGTCATCTATAGTGATGCTTTAGGAAAAGGTTTAGGATGTGTTCTCATGCAACATGAGAAAGTTATAGCCTATGCCTTACGATAAGTCAACGAATATGAGAGGAATTATCCTACTCATGATCTAGAGTTGGCAGCTGTAGTTTTTGCACTTAAAATCTGGAGGCATTATCTGTATGGGGGAGAAAATGGAGATCTATATGGATCATAAAAGCCTCAAATATTTCTTCACCCAAAAGGAACTCAACATGCGGCAACGACGTTGGCTTGAACTGTTGAAAGATTATGATCATACCATACAATACTGTGACCCCCAAAATAGGTATACATCACCTATTCTGAGTCGCCAAATACATGGTACAGAATACAAATACAATCTTAAATATACAACATGAGTCATGAGTTTTAATACAAATATTGTCTTCTAGGCAATTATTTAAACTCAAAATAAGTCCTCAATACATTTATTATCACACTATTTCATAGAATAGTGAGGACTACTAATGCTATCATCTCGGACCGCCACTCGCTCCCCGACTAGTCCCCTCGCTAAGTTCTCATTTCAAGAAGAGAACAATGAAAGCAAAAGGGTGAGCTTAACTAGCCCAAAGAAGAAATATTATGGCTAAGATAATGCGTAATAAATTATCGTTAGCCTTCAACAATCATTAAACTGATACAATATAACAAACATCAAGTTTAACTGCAGCGGAACAAGCAATCCATTAGAAGAGTCAAGTAGAGATTAAAATCTACTATCTTCTATGATTTAAAAGGATTTTCATCACTTTTATTGCTGAGACTCAGCTTATTAAATAAACCACGTCATCCCTGCACTACGTCCAAGGATATTCATTAGTATCACGACCACAAATTATCCATGCACTACGGGCCAAGGATATTCGTGTTTTCATTAATGGTCATGATCATGCCAACAACTGTCCATCAATGCACTACGGGCCAATGAGGACTTCTACCACATCATTTGTAACATTACGGTCATGACTATACCGAATAATCCCTGGTCATAATCATACCAAGTCCATCTATGCACTACAGGCCACAAATGACTTTCAACATAATATAAACATGAGGATGATGACAATGACATAATAATTCAATAAAACAAGTTCAAGAATTAAATTTTAAAGATTTATAAGTTAATTTATCTTGAACTCAAAAACGTCCAAATTGTCTACATGATACTGCTTTGTGAAGTAAATTCAAGAATGCTCAGAAGAATATTTCCATGAAAAGATACTGGATGAAGCGCAAATATCCAAGATATTCTACTAATTTCATGGAGTATAGAAGCCAAAACTTTAACCAACTGAGTATAATAGAATATATGAACTTACAAATGGATTTTCGCCCATCATGCGGTAATCCACGTAGACAGATCATTTCCACAATTTAATAAGGAATGAATACAAAGGATCATTCACCATGCATGTGGTAATCCACATAGACAGGTTATTCCAACAGAATAATAAAGAATGGAATAATAGAAGAATTAACCATGCATGCGATAGATCGCACAAATAGGTTATTCTCAACAGAATAATAAAGAATGGAACCAGGTCATGCGAAATCCGCACAGACAGGATATTCCAACAAAATAATAAAGAATGGAATAACAACAGAATTCACCAGGCATGCGATAGACCGCATGCAGACGAAGTTATTCCAACGTAATAATAAATAATGGAACCGAATTCATGCGTAATAACGCATGCAATAGGATATTCCAATGAATAATAAAGAATGGAATAACAGAAGAATTTCACCATGTATGCGGTACTTCGCATAGACAGGTTATTCTAACATAATAATAAGGAATGGAATAACAATAGCTCTCTTCATGAAAATGAAAAAAATAATACCCATTACCTTTGAATAAAGCTGGATACTAGAATAGAGAGGTAATAGACTTCTCTTCTTCTTTCTCTCTATAATTTCTCTCTATAATAATTGCTCTATAGCTTTAGTGAATTGGTGAGAAATGAAGGAAGAATGAGATTCTATTTATAGAAAAATATAGTTTCGATAATTGCACGTTTTGGGGCTCAAAAAATTACAGTACAATACCTCCAACTTTTCTTTCATTTTTAATTTAGTCCTGCAAGTATTATCAAACTTGCACCACCTCCCCTAATAGTAAATAATGTGAATCAATAGTTCAATCATGTGATTCAATAGTTATAATCATGTGAAAATATAAATAACAGTATAGTACCTCCATCTATACCTCCATCTTTAACTTAGTCATGCAAGTATTATCATTCTTGCACCAACTCCCCTAATAGTAAATGAATGTGAATCAATAGTACACACATATGAACAAATAGTTATAATCATGTAAATCAATAGCAATTAATTGCTCATTTATCCGATTAATTACCCGATAACTTCCAGACATCAATTATTATCAAAATAAATGTCAATTTTCACTAACACTAATAATTCCAACACAATAGAACTATCAATTTCATCTTTAATCAACACGAACTTATTCATCATTAATATTATAACCCACAATATTTAACAACCAGGTCGTTCCCAGGAAAGAGGGGGCTTTCCGATAAGGATTTCTCCTTATTGGCGCGCAATTAGATGACCAAACCTCTCCTTGACAGAACTTCTAGACATTGTAAATATTGCAATTTAATAATATAAATAGCTTTTTTGTCTCAATTATTGATTTAATAATATATCATATTATATAGATGATACTGTGACAATAATCGAATCAGTAATATGAGAGATATGATTCAGCAATTACTATAGCAATAATTGAGTATAACTGAGTGACTTCTCACGTAAGCATCAATAATCAATACCGTGTGTGCTACTATTATGCCACGCATATTCTTGTACTTTTTTACTACCGGGTAGTTCAACGGCTTTAACGTAACACTTTCACCGTTATTTTTATAAAAAGATAATTCTGTCATTTTCTTACTACGACAATACTTCCATTGTGGGGTCCACCAATGATTGTGCCGTCGTACGAATATTCCCTGTTAAAACGAATATTCCCCGACCAATCGAATATTATATAACCACTTGCTTACTTTGCCAAATTTGTAAATATTACTCATAACTATAACATTATATTATATCCACACCATAATATTAAAAAATCTATTTCGAGAGAAATTAATTTTTATTCATATAAGTTGGGGTCTTACAAATACCATCTTGGAAAAGCAAATGTGGTAGCTGACACATTGAGTAGAAGATCATATGCGAGTATGAGTGCGATATTTTCAACGCAAAGGCCCATTTTGTATGACTTGCAAAGGATGGAGATAGAGTTAAAGACTCTAGGGACCCACGTAATGATGGTAAATATACGAGTAGAACCGACTTTAATCGATAAAGTTAAAGCTACTCAACTTACGGACCTAGAGCTAATGCGTATGAAGTAGAAAATGCAAGAAGGTGCTATTTCAGAAGCAATAATTGATGAAGAAGGAATACTTCAAGTCAACTCCAGACTTTGTGTTCCTAATGACCCTGATTTAAAGTATAAGATCATGATGGAGGCGCACAACACACCATTTTCAATCCATCCTAGGAGTACCAAGATGTATCGTGATCTTCGACATACATTTTGGTGGAGCAATATGAAAAGAGAGATCACAGAGTTTATCTCAAGGTGTTTAACTAGTCAACGAGTAAAGGCAGAGCATCAAGTGCCAAAAGGTCCATTGCAACCACTTAAAATTCCAGAATAGAAGTAGGAGCACATTACCATGGATTTCGTTACTGGTCTTCCCAAGGTTTCTCAAGGCATAGATGTAATTTGGGTCATTATTGATAGATTGACCAAGTCTGCTCATTTCTTACCTATACGAGAAACTTATACACTTGAACATCTTGCTTGTATATACATAAATGAGATTGTAAGACTGCATGGTATGCCAGTATCAATAGTTTCTGATCGAGACCCAAGATTCACTTCACGATTTTGGGTTAGTTTGCAGAAAGCTATGGGCACAAATTCATGTTTTAGTTCGGCATATCATCCTCAAACGGACGGGCAGTCGGAGAGGACTATTCAAACTCTTGAAGATCTATTAAGACTTTGTGTCCTTGACTTCAAGGGAAGTTGGGACAAATTCTTGCCATTAGTGGAATTTTCCTACAACAACAGTTATCAAGCAAGTATTGACATGGCTCTATTTGAGGCGTTGTATGGATGCAAGTGTCATTCTCCAGTATGCTGGGACGAGGTGGGTGAAGCAAAGTTGTTGGGACCAGAATTGGTACGTATGAATATAGAAAAGATTCAAATGATCCGACAACGTATAAAAACCTCACAAGATCGACAAAAGAGTTATGTTGATCTTCATCGAAGGGACGTGGAATTCAATGTTGGTGATCATGTGTTGTTACGTGTTGCTCCATGGAAAGGAGTTACAAGATTTAAAAAGAGAAGAAAGCTCAATCCTCGATTCATTGGTCCATTTGAAATCTTCGATCGAGTAGGAACTGTGGCCTATAGACTCGTTTTACCGCCAAGTATGTCTTGTGTTCATAATATTTTTCACATATCCATGTTACGTAAACATGTGGAAGACCTGAACCACATTATTGAGTTAGAACCAGACGAGATAGCGGAAGATTTAACGTACGAAGAGGTACCTGCTAAAATATTAGATAAGAAGGAGCATATTCTACGCTCCAAGGTTATACCTCAAGTCAAGGTTTTGTGGAGAAACCACGATGTTGAGGAAATGACCTGAGAGTTAGAATCCAAAATAAAATCAAGGTATCCTCAACTCTTTGACATACCAGGTACGTAACCTAATTTTGAGGACGAAATTTCATAAGAAGGGGAGGTTTTAAGACCCCAACTTTCATGAATAAAGATTAAATTTTTTTCTCGAAATACATTTTTAAATATTATGGTATGAAATTGATATAATGTTATAGTTGCGGGTAATATTTACAAAGTATGCAAAGTATGCAAGTTGTTATAAAATATTTGATTGGTCGGGGAATATTCGTTTTAACAGAGAATATTCGTACGACAGCACAATCATTGGTAAAATTATTGTCGGAATAAGAAAATGACAGAAATATCTTATTTATAAAATAACGGCGAAAGTTTTACCATTAAACTGTTGAAATACCCTGTGGTAAAAGTACAGTAATATGCATGGTTGTATAGTAGCACATAATATTGATTATTGATGCTTACGTGAGAAGTCACTCAGTTTTATTCAATTATTACTACAGTAATTGCTGCATAGTATCTCACGTTAATTGATTCAATTATTGTAAATATTTTATATTATTAAATCAATAATTGAGATGACAAGTTATTCTTATTATTATTTGCATAATTAACAATGTCTAGAAAGTTATGTCGAGAAAAGGGGTTTGGTCACCTAATTGCGCGCCAATAGGGAGAAATCCTTATCGGAAAGCCCCCTCTTTCCTGGGAACGATTTGGTTATTAATATTATGAGTTATAATAATTATGAATAAACGTTGTTAAAAATATTGAAGGGATTTTTATGAAGTGTTTGTTGTAAATTTTATATGGACCCCTATTTACCATACCGGTTGGAATACTCTCCTTTTTAAGTTAAAGGATATTATTTTTGTTCAATACTCGTAAGAAATAATATTTTCTTCCATACTCTGTAGTACGTAAGTAATATTATTTCATTTCAGATTCTGAATTCTTTACTCATTTTGTTAAGTTTTGGCTTCTATACTCCATAAAATTAGTCGAATATCCTTGAAATTTGCATTTCATCCAGTATCTTTTTCATGGAAATATTATTCTGAGCATTCTTGATAAGTTTTAACTTTTTCATGCCAGAGTACTATTCATAGGGTACTATTCCTAAATTACTATTCACGAGGTACTATTCACTCAGTTACTATTCACCATGTGTACTATTTCATGACAAAAAATTGATTTATTTTCGGTCTAAATCATTTTTGATACAATATTATTCTTGAATTTTACTCCACAAAATAGTATCATGTTGACAATTTGGACATTATTAATTTCTGGATAAATTAAATTATAAATCTTTAAAAATTTATCCTTTTCTTTCTTTTAATTGAATTCTTATATTATTGTCATCATCCTCATGTTTATATTATGATGAAACTCATCTGTGGCTCGTAGTGCATAGATGGACTTGGTATGATTATGACCAGGGATTTTTCGGTATAATCATCACCGTAATATTACAAATAATGTGGTAAAAGTCCTCATTGGCCCGTAGTACATTGATGGACAGTTGTTGGCATGATCATGACCATTGATGAAAACACGAATATCCTTGGCCCGTAGTGCATGGATAATCCGTGGTCGTGATACTAATGAATATCCTTGGTCGTAGTGTAGGGGTGATTCGATGATGTGGATTATTTATTAAGTTGAGTCTCAGCGATAAAATTGGTGATAAACTTTTTAAATCATAGAAGATAGTAGATATCATGCTCTACTTGACTCTTCTAATGGATTGCTTGTTCCGTTGCAGTTAAACTTGATGTCTATTGTATTTTATCAGTTTAACACTATTGAAGGCTAACGGTAATTTATTCTGCATTATCTTAGTCATAATATTTCTTACTGGGCTAGTTGAGCTCACCCTTTTCTTTTATTGTTCTATTCAGGAGATGAGAATATAGCTGGGATTAGTCGGGGAACGGAGTGACAGTCCAGATGGTTGCATTAGTAGTCCCCACTATTCTGTGAAATAGTGTGATAATAAATGTAATGAGGACTGCATTGAGTTTGGATATTGTTTAGATGACAATATTCGTATTAAAATTCTCTGATTATGTTTTGTCGTATTTTACACGACAATTGTATAATTAAGTTATATTTGAATTTGTACCATGTATTTGGCGACTCAGAATGGGTGATGTATACCTATTTTGGGGGCATCATATAATTATTTAACAAGAATTACCAAAGACTAACTCAGAATCAACTTAATCCTACTTGAATGAATGATTTAGTATTTTGAATGATAATATGCAATTAAACTAATACTAACTATCCCTAGAATGAGAATAGATAATGAAGATTTGAGATTACAATTTCACCTATTAATTCATTTAAATTGCACACTTCTTGTTACTGCAAATTAATTATACCGGATTGTTTGTCGAGAACACGAAGGTAAGATATAACCATCTCTCGATGTACCATACCCATATCACATTAAATCCAAAGATGATAGAATGATTGTGAACACCCTAATTAACTAACACACTATATCTCTATGTGAATTACAATTAAAGAGGGTTGAAGCTCAAGTTCTGAATAGACTACATGTGATGGAAAGGTATATCTCTATCCTAGGCACTAATCATGAATTCCATCGCCATGTAAAAGACACAAACACCTGCTATTATGATCAGATCTAAACCCATAATCCGTCTCTCAATTTCATATAGATTATCACGATAATTGATAGCTAGGAAATTAGGCAATTGAATACAAACCATAATAGACAATCCAATAATGATTAACAAGACTAAAAAGGAAGCATATCAAAGTAAACTACACAACAAGATCCATTATAATCTCAAAATGGAGTTTAATTCATGATTGAAGTGAAATCCAAAATCCACAATTGTTTATACATTGAAAGATAACAAATAGAAGTAAGAGAAAATACGAATTGATAAATGCAAATCTTATCTCTCTTGCTTCAGTTTTGAATTTCCATTGCTCTCCAATTTCTTCAATATTCAATTCTAATCTAATCTAGGGTTTATCTAATCTAATCTAATAGAAGAGTGGATTATCTAATGATGATATATACAAGATGGTGATCCCCAAGGTTGGAATATATGTTTACATACTGATATCTTTTATATAAGCCCTAATTGACCCCCCCTTCAAGCTACAACTCGATTGGTCCATTAAATGAATGCCAAACTGCTGGTCAAATAGGTTTAGGTGCAACTACGCTTCCCCATAGGTCATTTAGGGCGCAGCTGCACCGTACACCAGGTTTGTTGCACTATCCTTTGGTAAAATGACTATAACTTTTGATCTGGGAGGAGTTACGGGGCCTAACACATATCAAATCAAATATCTCGATGAGTTCTATAACTTTCATTCTTTGAGATTTGATAAATAATGGCTGAATGACGTTAGAAATTGGGCTTCTAGTGACTTCTGTGTAATTGGCAATTCTAGATTTTGAGTTTCAACGCTCGTGGTTACAAAGGTAATAACTCTCGCATTCGAACTCCAATTGGGATGATTCAACATTTTCTGGAAAGCTAAGAAGTAGCTCTACAATAAAATCCAAGTTCCAAGCCAAGAATCCAACTTGGCATTGAAAACCCTATATTCTCTCTTTCTTGCATTTGCTTGTATATTATACTCCAAACGATGTTCAGATTATTTTTCCTTGCTTTTTCATACCAATCGACGCGCAAACAGTTCCCACACATAAGATCTATAAAATGAATACAAAATACATTAAAAGTAACTAAGACACATAGGTTTAAGCAACTAATGTAAGTAATAAATACCAGATAAGTAAGTATAAAAACTACTTATCAGTAGCCCTCCTGGTTGTTGTTTGTGTAGGTGTTCAGGGCTGCGTAGCTTGATATCCCGAACAACACACAAGTAAGCTTAAAAATGACTTAACGAGTTTTTTAAAATCAAATTGTGCATAATTTAATTTATTTAATTAATTCATAACATAATCCAACATGGTATACATATAATAAAAATGATAATTATTGTGTATAATATAATTTACTTAATTGAATTTTGTTAAACATAGTATGTAATTAATAGGTATTTCTGATTAATATAAATGAAAATGAATATTGAAGATTTTACTTTATAACTTTTAATTTTTTAAAATCTTCAGAAAGAGTAATAGACTTTTTTATGTCTTAAAATTATTGTATACAACAATGTGTGATATGCATGCTATATCTGATACTTATATAACAACTCCAAACCAGATACATTAAAATAAGAATAAATAAAAAAGATACAATGTATTTATATAAATTTGAGAAGTTACTATAAATGAATATATGACACATTAAAATAGAATTTTTTTTTTAAAACTATTGTATTCCTGAGTCACCAAAATATATTCTTAAGCTATTGAGTTGTTTTGGTGAGTCGATTAAGGACCAACCAAAACGACTTGATACTTGTCTTTTTATATTTGTGCATAGATAATACTATGTGCACCAATTGTACATAAAAAATTGTTCGCCAAGAGTAGGACTCGTGTATTGCTTACCAATAAAAATATATAAAACTGCAAGACCCCAACTTTTTATGAATAAAGATTTAATTTTCTCAAAATATTATTTTGAATAATAAAGTGTTGATTTGATATAATGTTATAGTTATGGGGGATATGTGCAAATTTTACAAAGTAAGCAAATTGCCATAAAATATTTGTTTGGTTAGGGAATATTCTTTTTGTCAGGGAATATCCGTACATCAGCACAATCATTGGTGGACGCCACAACGAAATGACTGTCGGATATAGAAAGCGACAGAGATAACCTTTTTATAAAAATAACAACAAAACTTGTATCGTTAACTGTTGAAATACCTATGCTAAAAACAAAGATGTCGCATTGTTGCCAAAAGATGACACACCGGTATTGCATAATATCTCTGATTATTGATGCTTACGTAAGAAGTCACTCAGTTTTATTCAATTATTGCAACAATATTTGCAGCATAGTATCTCATATTATTGATTCAATTATTGTCACAATATCATCTGCACAATATTTTATATTATTAAATCAATAATTGAGACGACACATTTATTCATATTATTATTTGCATTATTGACAATGTCTAGAAAGTTCTGTCGAGGAAAGGGGTTTGATTATTTAATTGCCCCAGTAAGGAGAAATTCTTAACGGAAAGCCCCCTCTTTCCTGGGAACGATGTGATTGTCAATATTGTGAGTTATAATATTAATGATGAATAATTTTTGAAAGATTAAAAATGTGTTTATTGAAGATAGTGATTTGTGATAAATATTAATTCAATTTTTGATATAAATAGAAGGGTTTGTCACGAGGCGTTTATTGTAAGTTTGGCTTATTATTCCATTGGGAGATGTGCTAATTCTTCATACCGTCGGTTGAGGTTTTAATAGTAAATCAATATGGATCGTCGATTGAGGTTTTAATAGTAAATCAATATGGACCTTCTGTTTTAATAGTAAATCATTGGACCATCCGTGAATCAGTTACTATTTAGTCCATTCTCCTATAAATAGAAGCTCATTTCTTCATTCTTTCTTACAAATTCACTAAAACTATAGACAGAGAAAGAAAAAGAGTATATTGCTACTTCACTATTGCAGTATCCAATCTCCTACTAAGGTAAGGGATATTATTTTTCGTATTCATTCTTTATTAATATGTGAAAGTAGCATATCTATGTGGATTACCGCATACATGGTGAATAACTCTTCGTATTCATTCTTTATTAATCTGCGGGAGTAACCTGTCTACGCGGATTACCGCATGCATGGTGAATAACCCTTCGTATTCATTCTTTAATATGTAGGAAAAACATGTCTACGCAGATTACCTCATGCATGGTGAATAACCCTTCGTACTCATTCTTTATTTATGGAAAAGATCTGTCTACGCGGATTACCGCATGACGGGTGAAAATCCATTTATAGTTTTGTATATTATTTCTTTTCATATTCCTAAATCTAAACTTACTATGGTAAGTATTGCTTCTATAATCCTTGAAATTAGTAGAATATCCTTGAGTTTTGTGCTTCATCTAGTATCGTTTCGTTGGAATATTGGTCTGAACTTTCTTATTAAATTTTAATATTTTAATTCAGGATACTATTCATGGGGTACTATTCACTCGGGTACAATTCATTTAAGGTACTATTCACGAGGTACTATTCACGATAAAATTGGTTTCTTTTCTGTCAAAATTATTTTTGATACATGAATATCATTATTGAATTTTTCTCCACAATTAATTATCATGTTAAAAATTTGAACATTTTTGAACTCTAGATAAATTAATTGAATTATAAATCTCTAATATTTATCCTTGATTATCATCATCCTCATGCTTATATTATGGTGAAAGTCATCTTTGGCCCGTAGTGCATAGATGAACTGTTGATTTGTATGATTATGACCATGAATTGTGTATTGGTATAATTATGACTTGTAATGTTACAGACAAATGATGCGGTGAAAGTCATCTTTGGCCCGTAGTGTATAGATGGACATATGTTTGGCATGATCATGACCACTGGTGATACAAATGAATATCCTTGGCCCGTAGTGCATGGATAATTCGTTGATTTGAAATATTTATTGATTGGTGTTACAAGGATAAAATATCGATGATGGACTTTTAAATCATAGAAGATTTTAGACATCATGCTCTACTTAACTCTTCTAATGGATTGTTATTTTCACTGTAGTTGTTGATCTAAAACTTGTTGTCTATTGTATTCTATCAGATTTTTCCCTGTTGAGGACTAAGGATAATTTGTTCTACATTATCTTAGTCATAATATTCTTTACTGGGCTAGTTGAGCTCACCCTTTTCCTTTTGGTTCTTGTTCTTCTCAAGAGGCGAGGATATAGCTGAGACTAGTCGGGGAGTAGAGTAATGGTCCAAGTTGGTTATTTTAGTAATCCTCACTATTTTATAAAATAGTGTGACAATAAATGTACTGAGGATTTTATTTGAGTTTGGATATTGTCTACGAGACAATATTTGTATTAAAACTTACAGCGTATGTTTTGTCGTATTTTACACGACAATTAATAGTTTTATAAATGAAATTTGTATTTGAATTATGTGCCATGTATTTGGCGACTTAGAATGGATTGTGTGGACCTATTTTGGGGGCGTCACAAAAACATTCTGTTAGTACCTAAATTTATGTGAATTCTAAATTAATTTGATAAAAAGTAATATATATTTGCAAACTAATAGCTTTTTAAAGTCTTTATGAAAAATTAATATGTAAAATGACTTAGTTAGGGATCAAATTTGTTAGGTTGATCCATTTCAAGAATTATAAGTTGTAATTTTTTAGAAGGCTGATCGCAGAGAAGAAGTAGCTATCAAGTTCGACATCAAAGATGATCGTAGAATAATTCTAAGGAACTTCAAGTTCGTAGAGTACCTAGCATCGTAGAGAAATGAAACTCAGAAGTATAGAAACAAGACTGCCGATAAGTTACTCTACTATATGGGAAAGTAACTATACGATCAGATAAAATCGTAGAGCACCTGAATTTTTACAATCAATGTCAGATTATGACAAGGTCCTAGTCCTAGGATTGAATATATCAAGGTTGACCCTTCCAAAGGTTTCCAATAAGTTCAAGGAAGCTTGGAGCTATTTGTAACAACTATAATAGCAAGGACAATGTCATGTTTCTGCAACTGCACAATGCTCAATACCATGGATAACGACCTGAGGTGGTCTAGAAGACAACAAATATCAACAATAAGGAATCAATAGGTGTCCTAGACAGGATTAAATCAACTATAAAAATCATAATGGAAAGATCCTAATGAAGCTCTATAAAAGGGCATCAAACTTTAAGTATCGTCTAAGTATCGAATAAAGCCAAAATGATGGATATCTAAAAGTTCAAAAAGCTTCATACTCTACGATTCTAAGAAAATTTAACTGCTGCTAAGTTATTCGGTCAAGAAGGTCTTTGTCACTTAGCAACACCTCAAACTAACTCCATTCCTTCACTACAAGAAAAGGCCTAACAGCGACCAAGACTATCAGCGATCGCATATGCGGTCGATGAATTAGTAATAGTGACCGACATATGCGATCGTGATTTACTCCAATCATAATATTATATCAGTGACTACATACAGTCGCTTAGCAGTCACTTTTATAAATTTGCCTCCCAAAAATTATCTTGAAATGTTTCCACGGAGGTTTTGTGCGACCATTTAACATCAGCGACCGCATGCGGTCGCTGATAAGTCCATGTCATTAAAATTCATGGACTACATGCATTCACT
This sequence comes from Panax ginseng, assembly GCA_020205605.1. Classification (NCBI taxonomy): domain Eukaryota; kingdom Viridiplantae; phylum Streptophyta; class Magnoliopsida; order Apiales; family Araliaceae; genus Panax; species Panax ginseng. The sequence goes on from CM035132.1 coordinate 173,301,023, forward strand.
GATAGTAGTTGCTGACCAATTTTAATGTAATCAGTATCATGCATTCGCTCGACACAGCAGACGAAGGAAAAAAAAGAGGGAGGAGAAGAGAGAGAAGAGGGAGAAGGGGGAGAAGAAGGACGCCACCCGCCGCCGCCACCGCTGCCATCGCCACCTAAACCTCCACCCAAACCACCGCCGCACAAGTAACCCTATTTAATTTGTTTTTTATATATTAATGATATGTGAAGTAATCATAGTGGGTGTGTTCTGTATATGTTTTGTATGCTATATGCTTTTATGGCCTATTTGTGAGTTTTAATTTGGGGGGAAGGGATGACACCTTTAATGTGAATGGAGCTGTTTGTATTAAAGAAAAAAATTTGGGCTCACAGAGAGAACTTAAGAGAGAATTTGCAAAGTGGGTATTGATTTGATTTGTAATGGAGGAAATTCACTTGCAGAAAGAAAGAACAAAGCGCCATGGATCAAATTAAGTATGTAGGACAAGTTTATCCAAACATGTTTGTTTTGTTTTTGTTTCAATTTTTAACGTAAAAAAAGTGTTACCCAACAAGCGGAAGACCTACTCTTCATTTTTGGTTGGTCTCTTTCCCTACTAAGGCAGGACACTTCAAACATGTTTTGTTTTTCCATTTCAAAATCAACATAAAATAGAAATATGTTAGTGTTTTTCTTTTGAAAATTAAAAACAAAAACAAAAGGTTACCAAACGATTCCAACCTTTAATTACAAAATATATTGGCACCCTAAATTCAGAAATAATAAGATTTATTACCAAAAAATTATGACTAAATGTGTCGTATATAAATCTTAATATTTGTAAAAATCAATTGTTGCTAAAATCATGTTAAAGCCCTCAATCAAACCCTTGAATAATCTTTTTTATACTTGTGTTTAAGGAGAATGAAATTGTAGGACAGATGTAGACACTCAAAATTTCATTTTCCTGTTACTAACTATGCAGGAGAACAAACACGTCTTTTTCACACTCCAAAGATAACCCTGGAGGACCACAACATCAATTCTAAGCCCATAGATAACTCCTGGAGATCCAATTTCCAGCCCCAGAGATAACTTTGGGAGATCAGTTTTTAACCCCGGAGATAACCCCTGGAAATCCAGTTTCCAACCCCGGAGATAACCCCGAGAGATCAGTTTCCAACCCCGGAGATATCCCCAGAAGATCAAGTTCAAATCTGGAGTCAACCTCGGGAGGTCAAACCAACCTCAGAGATAACCTGAGGACAATCAGAGTCAACAGTAGGCCAATCTCAAAGATAACCCTAGGAAAAGACTGCTACAACTGCGCCAAAGTTGGAGACAACCCCGGGAGGGGAAAAATGGTTATTTTGCCAAATCAACCTTAACTCAAATCAAATCAACTCATTTAACCTCAAACTGCTTCAAAAGAAGTCCTACAAGAACCATATCTTAACTTTCGAGCGTAAACTATGCAAAATAGCTTAACGGATTGCCTGCGGAGACTCGGAAATGCCATTTCGATCATGGACTCATCTTCTCGGATTCAAAAAAGGGCAAGACCTATGTCATTGCGTATCTCTTGGAAAGTGCTTCCCAGAATGGTTGGCACACTTCTATCGGACTCCCTGATTGAAAGTTATGAAGGTTCGAGTGCACAGTGTGTCGTCTGAGTGCACGTACTTTGAGACGATAGGACCCACAATGCCCAGGGAAGCCCGGCGATCGTGGTAAACTCATTTGCTGCGGTGGGTTGACTACTTTCTTTGCCATGTGAGTTGACCCATTTACACATTTGGTCTATAAATAGACCCCCCCCATCAGCCATAACATGTAAGAAAAAAAGAAGAAAATAGAGAAAACTCTTTCCATTTCAGCCTATAACCCCTGCTAGAGTGCTCCAAATTGAGTGATTCTTCTTTCTAAACACTTGTAAACTTGTGTTTTTTAACATACTGAAGTTTAACCGGTGGAAACAGAGTTTTCAGATACCGAAAGCTATCTAAAGTCTTCTTGGAAGCCCATTGTAAGATATTTCAGATTTTTAAGCTTTCTATCATATATATATATATATATATATATATATAGAGTAAATAACACAAGAATCCAAAATTATGCCCTTATTCTACATTGTCTGCATAGTTATAACTGACATACCACCAAGCCAGGGGCAACCGAGCCCAGTCTGACGTCACAATGTAGTTTTTCAAATGAAATGCAATATTTAACGTCGTGACACGTGTTTCAAAATGGTGACACATATTTTAAGATTTTTAAAACAATTTAGCGTATCCTGAGGCACCAAGATGGACATATAACGCAGTTTAAAATATAAATAGCATATGTCTATTTACAAGTTATGCCAAAGCATAGATATAAGGATTAAGTTTGCATTGCGAGTAAAGTGTATCTGCAAAAGTATAGATATACCTTATAAATACATGGAATCATCGAAATACTTATATGTGGACATGTTAAGCATGGAATGCTATTATAAATGTAAAATAAAGTCCATTTTACTCGCGAAAGTGAAGCTATATATACGCAAAGAAAGGCCTAAATGCACTATATGATTGTGAATTTATATATGGATGCATAGTAAGCCTATAAATGCCTTATAAAAGGTTTATAAACTATAAAAGCAATGTTACGACGTTTAAAAAGTTATATTAACACTTTTTGCAAGTTTATGGCTATATTACGCCAAAACCTTAAAGATTCTAACAGGTATGCTCAATTCATATGGTTACAAGTATGCTCAAGTCATATGCTTACAATCATGTTATACATTAATAAGCTCATGTTGTCTGTAGTAGGTATCGTGGTATCATGGACCTCTATTCAGACTGTAGTTGGATGAAACGATGAAAGTCAAGTGCCTAGATAGGTGCTACAACAGAATTTAGAGCTGGTTACCAAGTATTTTTGGAGTATGCATATAGTCACTCGAAATGTGTGAATGGTCAGAACAAGATAAGATGTTATTTGAAGTGTAAGAATGTAAATCATATGGACAAAGATGTGGTAAACTATCATTTACTTGTTTTTGGGTTCATGAAAAATTACGAAGAATGCTGGTGGGCACATGGGCATAGAAGAGATGGTGGCATCATAGAAGTACACAATCCGGGCGGTAGTACTCATCGTATGAATGAAATGGTTCATGATATTATATGGCCAGATTTTGATTGGGAACAAGGTAGAGAGCAACTTATAAATTCTGATGCCAAAGACTTCTTTAAGTTGTTAGACGAGGGTAGCGAGCCATTGTGGCATGGTTGCACCGAACACACTACATTGTCTGCAGTGGCGACATTAGTTAACATCAAGGCTGATCACAACATGAGCCATGTGTGTTTTGAGTCGCTCTTGAAGGACATTAAGATTATGTTGCCTGACGGTGAGATATTACCTGACAACTATTACTATTATAAGAAAATGGTGAAGAAGTTGGGTCTTGGATACCAAAAAATCGATGCATGTCCCAACGATTGCATGTTGTTTTATAAGGAAAATGAACATATGACAAGGTACACGTTTTACAGTCACGATCAGTTTAGGCCTAATAAAGAGGGTGTGACTACAAAAAAATCAACGATTTTAAGGGATTTTTAAATTACACATTAGTTAAAAAGATTGTACATGTCTTCAAGAACAGCTGAACATATGAGTTGGCATGCGAAATCTCCAGCTAAAGATGGAGAACTAAATCATCCTGCATATGGGAATGCTTGGAAAGATTTCAACTTAGCACATCTTGGGTTTCCATTAAAACCTAAAAATGTGAGGCTTGGATTGTCCACCGATGGTTTTAACCCGTTTGGCCACTCAACTGTTCTGTACTCGTGTTGGCCTGTGATTGTTACTCCGTACAACTTGCCTCTTTGGATGTGTATAAAACAGTCAGACTTATTTCTTTCACTCGTGGTTCCTGGTCCTAAGAGTCCTGGAAAGAACTTTGATGTTTACTTGAGACCTCTTATAGATGAGTTGAATGTATTGTGGGAGGATGGAGTACAGACTTAGGATGTTGCAACGAGAACAAATTTCAACCTTAGGGTAGCGGTTATGTGGACTATAAGTGACTTCCCAGCTTATGGTATGTTAGCTGGATGGAGTACACATGGGAAGTTGGATTGTCTGTATTGTATGGAGCATACAAAGTCTTTTAATCTATTAAAAGGTCAAAAGCCTTGCTGGTTTGACTATCATCGTCGGTTCTTGTTGGTGGATCACCCGTTTCGAAGAAATAGAGAACACTTCAGGAAAAGGAAAGTAGACAATGATATGCCTACTTTGCGATTATCGAGAACAAAGATGCGAGACCATGTGATGAGATTTTTGGTCATCCTATTTGGTAAGATTGATGCCACAAACATAATTAATGGGTTTGGCGAATCTCATAACTGAGTTCGGAGAAGCATCTTTTGGGAACTACCTTATTGGTCTACAAATTTGATTCGTCATAATCTAGATGTGATGCATATTGAGAAGAATGTGTTGGATAATGTGTTTAACACCGTGATGAATTTTATGAGGAAGACAAAAGATAATGATAAGGCACGGTTGGACATGAAAGATAATCCCACCTGGTTTTTTTGACTCCATAGAGCATTCGCAAATCCATCTTCCCTATGAAGCTCGTGTTGGGGGTTCAATTTAATATAGATGGATGTACCCTTTCGAGAGGGTGATGGGAAACCTTAAGAGGAAGGTGAAGAATAGAGCTTATGTCGAGGGGTCAAAATTTACGTTTGTCTCAGACTATTTTTTGGACGAAGTCTTAACAAAGTCCAATCGAGTCTCGAGACATGATGATGGGGGCAATGTTAAACTAAATGGTTGACTTCTATATTTGGTCTATCGGGCCACGTTTATGGAAAAGGGAAGCGCATATTCCTCTCTGAGAAAGAATTAAATGTTGCACATACTTACATTATTCTCAATTGCGAGGAGATTGACAAATTTGTGAGGTACACATGTAAAATTTATATTTATCACTTTCAATGACATGTAATATACATTCCAATATGTTAAAATTATAACATTGTATAGATTATACGATGACGAGTTAAAAGTGAAGCATCCTAGCATAACTGATAAAGATATTCAAATCAATCGTGATAAAAAATTTGCATTTTGGCTAAAGGACGGAGTAAGTTAAGTTACTTAAGCACGAAATATATATACTTCATATTAACTATAACTTCATTTAATAGGATGAAGTTTTTGTAGGCTTTTACTGCGGGATCAACAATTCCGGCTAATGTACAAGTCCTAGCTATGGGACCAGACAGGGACCAAGTCAGTCACAATGGTTATAAAATAAATGGTTGTGAATTTCATACAAAAGCATATGGGCACAGTATAAGAACAACGAACTCTGGAGTGTGTGTCCAAGGAGATTGTTACAATGAGCTTGGTCGTGCCTTTTATAGGGAGTTGGAGGAAATCATAGAGTTATCGTACAAAGGCATGTATGGGGATTATATTAACTTGTTCAAGTGTCGCTGGTTTGATTTAAAAAAAGGGATACGTGTTGACAGACATGGAATCATCGATATTGACCTCCATAGGTCCGCGTACTCCAACAAACTATTTGTTTTACCAACTCAAATAGTACAAGTATACTACACTCCTAGTCCTGTTAGAAAAAGGGATAGACCGCCTACAGATTGGTAAGTTATAATTCATACTCCCGCGCACAGTCGTGTAGAAGTAGTTGACGGGGAGATTTACCAATAACTGATGCTTCATAGACAAACTATAATAAATGTAGAGGACGACAATGAAGTAATCCAGTTATATGGTGGAGATGAACTGTAAGACCCCGAATTTTATGAAATAAAAGTATTTAATTTTTCTTATAATTGTTATTCAGTAAATGGTTAAATTGATAAAAAGTTAAAGTTAAGGGTGCTATATGAAATTTTTCAAAATACGCAAGTGGTTATAAAATATTCATTTCTGTCGGGGAATATTCGTTTGGTCGTGGAATATTCTTGTTGTCGGGAAATATTCGTACGACGACGCAACCATTTATGGGCCCCATAACAGAATAACTGTCAGATGAAGAAAACGACAAGTTTGAGTTTTTATAAATAACGGTGTAGTTGTTACCGTTAACACTGTTGGAATACACGGTGGTTAAAATACGAATACGGCGTGGTTACACAAAGAGAACACTAGATTACAGCAATATTTTTGAATTATTGATTCTTACGTAAGAAGGCACTACTCAATAATTGTTACAGTAGTTACTGTTCAATATTTTATTTTATTGATTCAATAATTGCTGCGTTGATAGTTTATATTATTGTTGTTGCAATAATTGTCACTGCATAGTATTTCTCATTATCAGATCAATAATTCATATTATGTGAATAATATTATTAGATAGCATTATTGGCAATGTCTAGAAAGTTCTGTCAAGGAGAGGTTTGGTCACCTAATTGCGCGCCAGTAAGGAGAAATCTTTATTGGAAAGCCCCTCTTTCACGGAACCCATGGTTGTTATAATTGTGATTCTGTAATATTATTTATGAATAATTAATTATTAATTTATATGATAAGAAAATATTTATTTGATGCGGATATAAATGATGGATTTATTTATGTGGTTATAAATGAAGAAATTAATGTTGAGGTGTTTTATCAGTATTTTATCGAATTGGAGGTATTAAAAACTCAAATCGGTGTTCTTAAAGCTTTATTGCGTGAGTTGTAATTTTAATCCGACCGTTGGATCGTTGTGATTTTTCGATATGTTATATATATATGAGTTGAGTATATGTCCACAAATTTTGAACCGTTGAAAATTAACGCATGATTTGTTATGAATTTTAAAAGGTGTTGAAACGGTGTTGAAAATAGTCCGTTTGTGGATTTCGGATATCTTTTGTTTGGAATTTGGAAAAACTCAAAGCTAAAAAGTTGTAGAGAATTCGATTTCATGCGGAATGGATATAAAATTCGTATTTTTCTGATATACGGGCTATTTTCTATGAATTATTGAAGTTTCGAAAATTAAAATATTTTTATTAAATTTATGGGTGGGACCCACTTTTGTTTTAAACATGTGGGCTGCCAAAAAATTTTAGATTTGGCATGCTTGATGGCTGGCTTGGTTGGTGGAGGATGCGTAGAGAAAAAGAAAAGATAATAATATTATTTTATTATTTAGTTTCCTTTGGCGTTCTAGCATTTTCCTATAAATAGGCGCTTAAGTTAGAATTGAAAATCAAACCAGAAACAAGTTTTCTTTCTCTCTATATTGTCGAGCGTATTTTTGTGAGTATTTAGATACTTGGAGAGTTACTATTCAGTGGAAGTTTCCTTCGGCTTTACATCCGATATTCCAATCAGAAGTACTACTCTTTTGAGGTAAGGGATTTTTAAGGGTTATTATGTTTTTCAGTTTCGTACTTTTTTCGGACCTTCAAAATTCTGGAAAAATTTGAAATAATAATTTGATTAGTTTTCTTGATTGTGTCCAAAAATGGCAATTTTTGGATGTATAGATTAAGAGTTATGGATTTTATGAGAAAAGACTATTTTAAAAGTAAACCCTTATAACTCCTTGTGGTTAACTCCAAAATTAGTGAAATTTTATATTGGGAGTACATCTATATAACATCAAGATATTCTGTAAATTTCGAATTTTTTGGACAAAAGTACAATTTATGATAAATGTCTAAATATTCGACGCTTTTGGCCATGTGAAAAATAGTAAATGAATTTTAAAATTTTGAGAAAATATATATTCAATATGAGACTATATTCTGCTAAATTCCAAAAAGAAATATTTTTTTTGAACTGATTTGGTATTTTTCATGAAAATGGACTAGTTATGAATAAATAAATTAAATATGTTATGTAAAGTAACAAAATTGAAAAATAGGATTTTATGGCTTGAAAATCCTATATATGGTATATGCAGATTTTTGATGAGGTTGTTGGTTATTGGTGATGAAATCTTATGAGTTTGACATTTTAGTATGATATAATGCATTAATTAGTAAAGTGTAAACAATTAAAATAAATTGTTTATAAGTTTAAGAAATGATTAAAATATTGTGGTAGTATTAATAATATTAGATTATGAGATTATTAAGTGATTTATAACATTTGGATTAAGGTGTTATGAAATCATTGATTTATGAATCTTACTCTTGAAATTAAATGCAATTGTTGATCGTATTGTTTTTATTATCATATATAACATTTTTATAATCCCGGTGATGAAATTTCTCTTTGACTTAAGTGTAAAGATGGGTAGATTATTGGTATGATCGTGACTATGGGTTCTCTTTGGCTAGTAGTGCAAAGATGAATTGTTGACTGGTATAATCATAACCATTGAATTTACAATTGAATATTTTTAGCTTAAGTGCAAAGGTGAATTGATCAACATGGTTATAATTATTGTTTATATAAATTCTGAAATGATTATATATTTCTTTGAGATATGAATATCTTTGGCCTGTAGTGTAAAGATGAATCGTTGATGAACATCTTTGGCCCGTAGTGCAAAGATGACCTGTTGTTGAATATCTTTGGCCCGTAATGTAAAGATGACCTGTTGTTGAATATCTTTGGCATATAGTGTAAAGATGAACTATTAATGAATATCTTTGGCCCATAGTGCAAAGATGAACTTATTAGTATAATTATGAACAGGAACTGTGATTTGGTATAACCATGATCTTTGATGTTTCAGGTAAAGACATGTGATGAAAAATATCTTCGTCTTGGATGAAAAGAGAAAATTAGAACTACAATTATAATTATGAGTTATTCATATGACTGTGAACAGGATCTATTGATTAATGTTATAGGGTTAAAGCATTGTTGGTGGACTTTTAACATAGAGAAGATAATAGACTTTATGGTCTATTTGACTCTTCTAATGGATTACTCGTTCCGCTGCAACTATGGTTGAAAAGTTTTATCATCTACCATATGTTCTAAATCTGTGATTTATTACTGATGAAGGCTATTGATAATTTAATTATCTTTAGTTATGATATTCTTTATCATTAGGTTGTGCTCACCCTTTTTTTCACAATTCCTTTCAGGTAATAAAAGTGTAACTGGGTCGAGCGGGGATAACATGGGAATAGTGTGGTGGTCCGAGACTATCAAAGTTTCTCAACACATTATAAAACGGTATGACATACAATATATAATTGTATTGAGAACCTAAGATGTATGTGTCATATATTGTATGTCACTTAATAATTGATTTTGGTGAACAACAATAGGGTGAGGTGAACCCAACTTTGGAAGGGTATTTTGCCACTATCATACAAGATGTCTAATGACATACAATCTCGTGTTATCATAAGAAATGGTTGTGCACATCCACTTGCTGAGTATATCTACGAGCACTACCTATATGATCTTGGAGTTGGGTTGAAACATAATGTTCAATCGCAGATGGTGGAGATAGTTATATGTCAAGAGAAGACTCACCATTGGAAGGAACATGATAGTAATCTTCTCGTTTTTCTTTGGGGTCTATTGGATCAACCAAGGATAATTCTCTGGACATATGATATCTATCATAACTTAAATTTATGGCCTCCTATGTACGAAGGTTTCCTTGAGCACTTCCCAAAGATTTTAATTTCTAAAACAGTTCTAGATTGTACCTTTATATAAGGTATCATTGTGAGGTGTTGTCCATAGTTGGGACATGAGTCACAGTTGGTATTAAAACTTACAGTATATGTGTTGTTGTATTTTGCACGACAATTGTAGTAATAAAGTTGTAGTTATTTTCTGTACCATGTATTTGGCTACTCAGAATAGGTTGGATGGATTGGACCTATTTTGGGGGTGTCACATGAACCACATGAATTAGATCTAGACACTATCCTGGAAGAAGTGCATCATCTACACCAAAGATAACTTGAACAAAGAACGACAAAAATCCCTACATAATTCATCGATCGACCATCTATGCCAGGGAGAGGAGTACATGCATGAGCATAGCACATGATGGTGCACCCAGTCCATATGGGCTGAGATGTATGCCCAATGGAGAGCTGAGAGCTGGGTCAAAAGATACAAGATTGTCGCCACTAACAAATCCTCGGGTGTACTTGATGGCGAAAAGGCGAAAGGAATCTACAGGGGCGACAATATATCACAGTTGCAGCATATCACTTCAAAGGTACGTATGAATAGTTTTAATATGTTCACAATCATGAATTATAGAATATCATATGTTTACTTAGTAATATGGGAGTATATTTTGTATAGGAGTCTCAGTCTTAAGCTCAACCTATCCATTGGCTGGATGTGTACGTCAGTACGTGGCCACCCGTGATGGTCTGCCTGATGCTATCCAGATAGTGGTAATAAGTTTTGATAACTTTGATGTTGTTTATCAAGTTTTACGTTATTCTTTAGAATTTTATATTTATTTTTAACTATTTAATTGTTAACCTGCTGACATGATACTTATAAGAGTTTATTGAATGAACGTTATCCTGAAAGCACCCCATGTCCGTCGATTGATCAAGAATTGTGGGAGAGGGCGTCAGTTGTGAAGAAGAACTAAGTCAAAGGTTAAGGACAACGACGCCGCCCAATCTTTAGTGGCTCAAGCAGCTCTGCTACCCAGTCTTCACAGTCATCGAGTCATCCAGCTATTCATACTCATGCTTATTGTGTGAGAGCTATATGTCGAGATCATGATTTTCTTCAGATATCTTTGGTGGCATCTTGCAATTCGATTCTCGATGAGTTAGTCGATGCAATTGGTGGCAACAAAGAAGATCACGTAATAAGGATGGCGGCGAGGTAATCAACCGTATTTATTACAATTAAATTAGTGACTTATATATATATACATATATTATTGTGTTTAATTTGTTGTATATTTTCGTAATACCAGTATCAATATATATACTATATATGTAACTTGTTTTATTATTTTGTTAATTACAAGGTGATCAACGAGAAACTAATTTGGACGATGATGCATGATGACCGACCTAGTCTTGTTTTCTAGTTATTTATGAACCTTGTACTTTTATATTCATTTTTTGGATGACTGTATGTTACTTAAAGATTAGATTTGTATATATTTCTTAAGTTCATATTGGTTTTTTAATGTTTATATAGTTTATACTATTTTGGTGTATGTGTCGATATATGGATGGATGTTTATATTGTTGTGCATGTGTTGGGATATATAAAACTTGGTTGGAAGTTTATATATACTGTCTGTTTTGTGTTGGGATATAAAGCTGGTACAAAACAGGTACAGTTTTTTGGGAAATCTATAAAATAAGAAAAAATATTTTTATTTTATTTTATACATCAGCGAGCACAGGCGGTCGCTGACACTAATTAGCGACTACTAATTGGATTAGGGTGTTAGAGACCGCTCTGGTCGCTACTGGCAGTCGCTGACACGTTGCCCACGTCAACCTTCGGCCCTGAACCATGCTAACTCAGCTTAGCGATGATCCCGATCGCTAATATCGGTTGCAGATAATTCGGTCGCTAATAGTGGTTGCTGATGTGTATTCCAGTGACTAGATTTTATGCAACGACTATCAGTGACCACAATCGGTCGCTGATAGCCCTCTGCAACCAATTGCGGTCGCTGATAGTCGGTCGCAGATAGGCCTTTTTCTTGTAATGCTTTGTAATTTTGAGCTTAGTGATCAATGTAATCTAAGTTTGTGTGACTTGAGGGATTCTTAGGGAATCAGTTGTAAAACATTCCTTTGTGAACTGTAATCTTAATGATTATCCCTCCTTAGAAAATATCTCTACTCGCGGAGTAAAAGAGAGCACTAGGAGACATTTGTGCTCTGAATTACTCTATGTTTTTCAATTAGTGAGTATTTTCATATTTCTTCTAAATTTAGAACTGAGATTTCCTTTATATCTTTGAAGGGGCATGTAACTATAGGATTGCGAAAACGAGATCAAAGCATAAAATCTAATTGTAAACGTAACGAAAGCATGCAAAATAAAATTTTAAAATTTTTTGCAATCCCAATGTATAGCCTTATGTAAACATCATTAATCGAGGAAAGATAAAGATGTACATTTAAAGATAATCAACGCTTTGATGTAGAATTTAAATTTTGATATTTGCTCCTTCGCGATCTCTCCAATCCACGAATCACACGTTCTTTACAAAATTATGTAACATCCAAGAGTTATCCACCAAGAGTAATAGATTAAAGATATGATTTTAGATTATACTAGATCTTGGGTGGCTAACCCTAATTCATATGCTTACAATTACTAATTGTATATGATTAACATTTAAGCATACTAATAAGCATATAGCTTAAGCTTGCTTGCATATCTAGTATGGCATTAACACTTAACTCCTTCATATAATCCCCCTTAACACTTAACTTCTGGACCCTACCTGGACCCCAACACAACATAAACAACAACATAACCCAAACCATACATGTTCAAACCATAATTAAAAGAATGAACAACTCAATATAAGGGATATGATGCCAAATTCTAACCTTGAATTGCAAGAAGAATGGTGGGACTTTGTATGCTCAACTCCCTTCCAGTTCCCAGTCGTGACCCTCTCTTCCTTTCTATATATTAGACGGTTACTTCCTTAGTTAAATTACAATGCAATTTGGGGGTAGAAGGGCTAGGCGAAGACCTTTGGCTTCCTCTCTATATGTCTGAGATCAATTTCATAAGTTAGGATGATAATCTCATCCCACGTCGAACTGTACCCCCTATGGACTACACTAGGCGAAGACCACACCTGATGGATCGTGATGTGACCTTAGAGGTAGTTTAAAGCTAAATTATATCATTTATGCTGATAATAGTCTGAGATAATTATGTTGTTAAAAATCTCCCAATGTCTCTCATATTTCCCGGTTTACTGAATTTGTAAGAAATTCAAAAGTTCTTTGTTGATTATCTGATCAATGATACCTTGGGTACAATCTCTACTACACATTTGGTACATGGAAACCTTGAGTCTGATAAAGCTATGAGTAAAAATGTCTTCAATTAGTTGACAACCCTTCACACTTTGGCAGTTGATTTTACAAAAATAAGAGCACCAGCTGAAATGTCTTGGGCTTTAAAATCGAGGATGTTTCCCGATTTCATGGAGAGGTTGAAAAAAATTAGCTTTCACTTCTCAAGGAGTATTGGGGCCAAATTTTATCGACGATGACCGAGTTTCAAGATCATAATGTTCTTCTTATACTTGGTGAACATCTGCAGTCTCTGAGTCCTAAGGAGTTAGCTTATGAATTGGCGAGAGCAGCACAACATCAGAATGACGCTGAGGTAATCTTGTTATTGTTTAGCTTTGCATGTTTAGTTTAGCTTTCTATTTATAATTATTTTTTTGTTATTTTAATACATAAGAAATTATCACTTTTTGCTTTGCATAAGTCATACCAGTATCAACATATATACTATATATTTATATTTAACATGTTTTATTCTTTTGTTACAACTCCATTTGGGCGATATTTGATGCGTGAAGACATTTGTATCCTCATCTTCTCTTGTTCTACATTTGTATTATTTTTTTACCTACTTAATGTATGGAGTTTATATTATACGATATGACATTTAATTTGTATATAAATTTTAGTCGGATAATACTTTTTTATGTTTATACACGTGTGGATATTTATATATAATGTGTTGGTTTTATTTGCATATGTATAGATCGATGGATTTGTATGGATGTTTGTTTATTTATAAATATTGATGTGTGTTGGGATATAAATCATATAAACAGGAACAGTTTTTTGGGAAATCTATAAAATAGAATTATTTTTTTTACATTAAGTATCACCGATTGCATTCGATCGCTAATAACTATCAACGACCATTGATGGCTTGAGGGTGTTAGCGACCGCAGCGGTCGCTAATGGTGGTTGCTGACACGTGGACCGCGTCACCCCTGAGACTTGACTCACGTTGACTCAGCTTAGTGACGAAATCAGTCGTTATAAGGCGGTTGTTGATATCTCGGGCTCTAATAGTTATCGCTGGTATCCACACAGTGACCAGATTATGTGCGACCACAATCATTGACATCAGGCGGTCGCAGTTACGCATCGGCGGTGACAGAGTGTGGTCGTTGATAGGTGATCGTTGATAAACCTTTTTCTTGTAGTGAATGATAAGGCCGACAGAAGTTTCGTCGGGAATAAGCCATTTTGTACGAGCCCAGATTGTGACACATGACATGTAACAACCTAAATTTTCAGAAGTTATTAAAATAAGAATTTAGTAAACAAAATTCTTAATATATGATGTGTTGATGATATATATGGGGAAAATTAGGTTTAACAGTTAATTATACTGTTGAAGAAATTAAATAATATTAGTAATTTAATTTGAAATTAGAATATGAAATAAGATAATTTGATTGTTATGCCTTGTTGGCAATGGAATTTTTATGAATTAATTTCATAAATAATGTAAGTAATTCACTTAATTTAAGTAGTGAGTTAATAAAATGAGAAGGTAATATATTGCATGAAAATGTACTATGTTAATGTATTACGATAGTGAATTTCGTAAATAGTAAAATATTTATTAAATGAAATAAATATTTTAGTTGAAATATTTATGGAATAAAATGAATATTCGATGAAAATTATTACAGAATAATTTATTTAAGTACGATAATATTGATTAAATGATTTTATAATCAGTGCGTACTTTATCACTCTAATGGAATGGAAATATTCTAATTTAATTAAATAATTAAATTCGAGGATTAATAATTTGTTAAAATAAATTATAATTATATTAGCTAATTAAATATTGTGTTGGCTAAATAAATATTATAATTTAATTGGGTAATGTGTGACATGAGTACTATAGGATAAGAGAATTATAAAAATAAAATAGAAAGGGTTTTAAAGTGTGTCAACCAAACAAGGTCTTATGACCTTTGGTATATTGTAACTGTTGAGACCCTTATTTTATTTGAGCATAAACAGTTTTTCAGTTTTTATGTTACACATTATTTTGCTAAGTCTAAATAGTAGAGAGAAAGGGGAGCCTTATAGAGGGTTTGAGAGATAGAGAAATTTTCTGTGGAATAAGAAGAGAAATCCTAAGAATCAAGAGGGAAGAAGAGGTGTAATCAAGGCTTCCTAATCATCTTCTAACTAATCTAAAGAAGAAATCAAAGGTAACAACTTGGTTGTAAAAATCTATTTTGTGTTCTTATATATACTTCTTTGTAAATGGATTTTGGTAGAGGATTTGCTATGAATTGATGATATACTTGTTAATAAATGTGTATTATCTAGTATATAACCTCTGTAATGGGTTTTGTAGTAATCGGATTGGTGTAAATATTTTAAAAGATAAATAATTTGAGTTTTTGCATAATATGTACAAGATAGCTTATTTTAGACCCAAAAATTGATGATTAAATCATGTGATAAACTGTAAATTGATGATAGTTTGTATTAATACATTTAGAAACGAAAAGAATGCAAGTGGAATGAATCTTTTTGGTCAAGAAATGAATTCGTAGCGAATGGATTTGCTAAATATGTTTAAAACATGAAAATATAGCATGCACACTGAATTGAAACCCTTAAAATAAATTTTTAATATTTTTGAAGTGTTATAATTATTCTGTAGATGAGTATTTCGGAGTTTAACGAGTTCAAAGAGTCGAAAACCAACTAATTATGACTTAAATGAAGAAGTTATGAAGATTTGAAGTATGTACATAAAAACATTATAAAATCTGGAATCTGGAACAAGGATTTGGCGCAAAAGCTTCTTTGAGTCGCTAGAGAGCGGCGGTATTGAAATGTGAAGGAAATGGGCGCAGCCACGCCCATAATGTGTCAGGTGTGACTATTCTGACATGTTTTAGTAAAATAGGCATAACATTTTCATATGAACTCCGATTGATGTGATTCAAGATGATCTAAAACAAGGACGAGTAGACCTACAATGGTTATTCTTTAAGTATTTCAATTTGAGGTTTTTATCAGGGGTCAAAATGGTTATCTTTGGGACTGATGTATTAGGAGGCAATCGGAGGGCATCGGACATGCACGTATGCAAGTGTAGTGTTTCTGACGATAAAATATGTTGTTCTAAGTTATAATACATGAATATTTATATATATAATGATGTATAACATTAATAAATGATGTATTAGATAAGTTGTATAAGCGTACTAAGCATACGCAAGAGAGACGATTCGGGCGTGTGACGAATGAACGTCGAAACACCACGACAAGTGTTAATGAACTTAAAAAGTGTTTCAATTCAATTGAAATGAACATTATAAGATATGGAATAGGGTTAATATAAACCAATAAGGATTCCTAGAAAGACTTAAACACTTGAATGAACTTCGAGTGTGACCTAAGAAGAAATATAATGAGATATAAGTCGAAAGTTAACACAATCAAATTGAACATTGTGTATTGATAGTAGGAAGGGTTATGAGATATAGATTAAAGTTTACATTACAACTACTATGTCTTGCTATGTGACTAATAGTTGATGTGCATTATTATATAATTATGTAGGGCATGTGAAGTGCAAATAGCTGTAAGTTGTTAAACTATTTTTGGTAAACAACGATCAAGGCAAGTTCTTCAGTTCCTATTTGCTATGTGAATTTAATGATGAACTGTTTTAAATTTTTATTACAAAGAGCATGATGTGCTATATATGTTGAAAGTATGAAAAGTGATAGTCAATTTATGACTACGTTGATTGAGTAAAGAATGTTGATTGAGTAAGGAACTCAATCTTTATACTTGTTATGTGAACTGCAACATGTATGTTATATTAGTCTAATGATCATAAGATGTATGTTGAGCATGTTATTATGTGATACATGATGCAAAAAAACTGTTAGATTTGCTAGGCTATCGAGCTCAACCCTGCAAATAACTATTTTTACAGGTTAAGGATTTAAGGTAACGCTATGTGCTACTTGAATGACATGGAACGGGTGAAATGCAGGAAGATTAAATACTTTAGTTATAACTATTATTCTTTTAAACCATGTTTAAGGTTTTCAGATATATGCTTGATAAGTTATGACTATGTAATAATAAATTGTAAAGTTTGAGTTATCTGATATGTAAAGGTTATAGGATTAAAATGTAAGATTTTATCAAATTACTCTGATGAAGCAAATTATAAAATAAATTTGATTCAAAGATGTGTAGATGATAAAGGTTTTCATTCAGGGAAATAAACAAAGTAAGAAGACAGAAAAGTTTTAATTATTTCCCATTTTATTAAGTTTAATATCGAATAATGATGTAAAATCAGAAGTTAAACGTATTATTAATGACCGAAGTCGAGAGATGAATTATATGAATTTTGGGGTCGTTACAGTTGGTATCAAAGCTGTTGGTTATAAACCTTAGGTAGGAGTACCTTAGGCTATAATCTTATAGAAGGAATGAGAAGATAATGACAGAATAAACTCATATATAGTTTGATCAATAAGAAATAAATTTAAGAAATGTATAGGGAAGGGATTAAAATTTATATGAGAGGATTCAAAGAAGAATCTTGAGATATTTAAAAGATATGAATACGGAGTTACCTGACTCCAGTAATAAGATGTTAAGTATTATTAAATAGACGATGTTTACAAGATGAAGGTGATTAAAATAATAATAATTAACTCAAATAAAGTTTAATTGACTATAAATTCAAAGAATGTGTATGAAACAAGTTAAGATAATATGTGACGCCCCCAAATTCGGACCTTCACTTGGTCACTCGAATTCGGTTCGTCACGTGTGCATGGCATACAAAATAACTAAAATATCATGTTCACAACAGAAGATCTAATTTAGAATAATATACAATTATTTATTATAATTATTCCCCCAAGTCTCGCAACATACAGTACTTAATAGATTACATAATAATATCAAATAAAGACTTATAACATAATCCTACTTAAGCTTAATCATAGTTTGAAAATAATCTTAATATAACATAACAGTTTTTAAACATAAAGGAACAAGCTAGTCGGTAGCCTTGCCCTTTCCCTTGTCTCTCCTGGAGACACTTCCTTGTTCCACCTTAACTGAAAGGTTTTAAATAAGCAAGAATGAACACAATTTGCCCAACAAGTAGTATACAACAAGGGTAAAGAGTATTTATATCACAAGTTTGAAATATCAAGTATAGTCTCCGAGATAGTTCAGGGTGTTAGAATAATATCATGAATCAATGAATATCAACATTTCTCGAATCATATCTTTTGAATATGACATGATGGTTCAATATAGATCAACAGATATATATGAATTCAAAGGCTATCAACGTATCCATTTGGATAAAACAATTTATACTGAGCAGTCACTAAGGACTATTGAACATCTACTAGAATTACCAATATTAAACTGATAACCCAAAAGAATCAAGTACTATAGATGATCAGTCTATAATACTCTAAGTTATGCATAACACCACAGTAATAAACCACTCATGTATTGGGGTTTCCAACAACATACACTCCCCTTACCATAAGGGTTGTTCAACTCAGTTTTCAAGATTTTTGCACCAGTCAATTGGTTTGGACAGTTTTATAAACATGCATATAGTTTAGCCGAATCAATGACATAGACCCTTTCATAGTATTCAAGAACACTACCAAGTTCAACATGAATAATAACTTTCACAAGAGTTTAAACATACTAATTCAATTGAATGGATAAGTAAGATAATTTGCATTCAATATATGAATCACAGGAAATTCAAGAACTTGCACAACATCCAAAGTTGTGTAAGTTAGGATACTCACAAAATAAGAGGAGGGTTCAGATACTTGCCTTAATTGTAGTTTATCCTCGTAATTTAACCAACACTTTTGAATCCTATTACAGTGTATTATATGTATAGGATGCCCATTAGTTATATAAACTCAAATAGGTAAGTTCAACATACGCATAAATGTTTAACTTGGTTGTAACTTTATATACATCACTTATCCTATATTTTCATAGCATAAATCAGGTCGTAAAACATCACAAATGCAAACAACGTATCATTGCTTTATATCTTATAAACATTTCTTTGGACTTAGTATTTGAAAATCATAATCAACATTCATCTCTATCACATAGCATGCTTCTTAACACATTACATTGCATGTTGGTCATATATTACAAGTTAAAGTAATCATATAAGCATGCTTCAAACATCAAATCAAATACAAAAATTATTCAAGATCTAGAATGACGGCCAAATTTGCTACCGTTTAGGCTTAGGGGATCTACAGTAGAAATACTGTCCCCCGCCGCACTCAAGGTTGAGCTTTGCACTTTCTATTTCTGTCCAATTCTTACACACCTATGTACTAATACACTATCATATATACATGTTAGAGGTGTTCACATAAGCATATGACCATTCTTGAGTTTATTTGTACAAGTTTTAGTTTACAACTTACATGGTATTATAGCATAACAAGCTCAAGTGGTTACCACACCTTATAACTTAGCTTATATGTCCACATAGAGATATCAAAACCTGTTAATATACGTGCTTATAGTATTCATAATGTTTGTTCCCAACTATCATTGTTTAACACTTCGAATCGTGTTTTAAACTCATATTTGGTTTAGTTATCATCATTTTCAACACATATAAATCATATCTTGGGATATTATAGACATAACATGACATCTTAATCCTTTAGAATCTAGATACTCATATGATGCAACTAGATTTGGAAAGTATGTTCAAGTTTGCTTTTGAAACCATTTTAAACTTGAACAATGCAATTTTAACACATACAAGGCAACTTTAAGGCTTTAATCATATGTAGTCAAGTAATGTTAACATACTCGCAAGGTTAGAATATAAATCATATAGTAGTCATGCATGCTAGCTTATTATACTAAGCTTTTTCTTGAAAAATTTCTCAAACACAAAGCCTAATAAGGTGGTCATGAACAAAGGAACTATTAATCATATATCATGCTCATTTATGTGCGAAATCAGTCATGTGTGTATACTACTAAGCTCAAAATCTGCAGAACATGAACTTTAACAAAGTTTATTTTCAAAACTTAAATTCCCAAAATTCCATCTACTATATGCTTTCGTTAATGATGTAGGATCATCCAATCATGCTCACTTTAGGTTAATATATTTGTGTTTACATATTACACATACTTGCATGCTAGTTTAAGTCATAGTACTATACCAACACTTAGCCAATTATGAAATGTAAAGCTCAACTCGAACTTTCGAGGGTAATACTGACTTGGCACTTGCTTTTGTTTAATTATATGTATATGCTGCCATGTCTCGTGTCAGAGCGCGTAGCGCGACTGCTTTTATGAGTCTTAACCAACTTGAATTCCAACGATTTAAACTTGTTCCAAACTATCATAAAAGAGTTCATACTTGATAGTAAACTTCTTAAACACCTTATAGCATGCTAAATCAACTTAATTATCATAGCAATTGAAGAAATTCCAAGAATTAAACAAGACCCATTTCAAGAACATAGTTAGAATTTTATACCTTCTTGAGCATAAATTGAACTTCCTACACTCTGAGTATGCCCCTACAATGCTCAGTAACTTATAACTCTCCAATTAGACTATCAACAACTTCTCAGGAACACAAAAATCTAATCTTAAGCTTGTATTTATAAAAAAAAGCATGGACTAGACATTGGCATTACACAAAATTTGCGTCCATGGTGTAATGGAAGAGAACAAAGGTTATTAAGGAGTAGTTTAACAACTCTATACCAGTCACATTGCTAGAAAATGATCACCTATGATTTAGCCACTTGGAGAATATGTAACTTAGTTTTAGCCCACTGTTCATGTACTTGGTGACACTCAATTTGGGACAAGAGAGAAAAAATCTCAGAAATCTTGTTATCTAGGCTTTGTTTGGTTTATTTGATTCCCATAATGTAATCTTAATGCACAATTGTTACCATATTAGGAATTTAGGGATTAAATATATGCTCACATCATATAGTCCATGTACATTAAATACATGTAATAAAGTAACGCAGTTAGGTATTATTGTCCGGGTAGTTCTATAATTATCTCTACTACTCACATAACCATATTATAACCTTATTTAATATTAATGTTTACTTAAACATTTAATTACTTTCTCAGTTCCTAGAATACACATATATTTATTCATACATTACAATTACATATGATATCATTGTATTACTTGATACCTCATGTCATTAAAATATACTCTTATCATATGATTTTTATTAATGTCACACATACAACATTAATGTTCCATTTTATTTCCACAGTAGAAATTAACTAACTTTAATCGATCATCATGCAATTGCTGCCGATTTTATCTTCATTGGGAGGCGCGCAATGCCACTGCACTCTGACAACGATGTCAAACCGGTTTAACTTCAAGCCAGTGTCAACCTCCATCGCCATACTCGTTTTACATGACATGAATTAATGTCCACATGAGTGATATTACCTATCTAAAAGTGTATTCATTACTTATATGAAATCACATAATTATACACGATTAATCTTCTTAATTCTCTTTTCAACTCACTTAGTGAATTTCCTTACTTTACATTATGCCACACAATGCATTTCACAATTCTCATAGTCAATTCTACACTTCTCACTACGTATTAATCTAATACGAATCAATTGAATTATTCAACATACAACACATTAACACTTATATTAACATAAATATTTATTTCCCTTAATATATTCATTTAATAAAACGTGGAAATTCTCGGGTATTACATCCTCCCCCCTTATAAAAATTCAATCCCGGAATTGCTACAAGGTTACACAAATAAATGGGGATAATCCCTCATCATCCTATCTTCTAACTCCCACGTAGCCTCTTCGACCTCGTGGTTACGCCAAAATATTTTTACAGAAGAAATGACTTTGTTCCATAAAGTTTGCTCCTTCCTATCTAGAATTTGGACAGGAATTTCTTCATACGCTAAGTTCTTCTCCATTTGAATGGGTTCATAAGAAATCACGTGCTTGTAGTCGGGCTTGTACGGACGCAACACAGATATGTGAAACACGTTATGGATGTGCTCCAACTCGGGTGGTAGCGCAACTTTGTATACTACTTCGCCCACTCGCTTTATTATCTCGAACGGTCCTATAAATCTTGGACTCAGTTTTTCTTTCTTGCCAAAACGGATCTTTCCCTTCCATGGAGATACCTTCAAGAATATAAAATTGTCGACTGTAAAATCTCGGTCTTGCAGATGCAAATCTACGTACTTCTTCTGGCGATCTTGAGTTGCTACTAGTCTGGCCCTTATCACTGCCACCACGTCTACGGTTTATTGTACTAACTCTGGTCCGAGTATTCGTCATTCTCTGACTTCGTCCCAACATAAGGGTGTTAGGTTGGTAATATTCAAGAACGCAATCAAATTGCACAAAGTAAGTGGAAACGTGTAAAATCAGAGTTTAAAATTTTTACAACCCATATACCCAGATCATCCTTTATACACAATTATTAACTAAACGAAAAGCTAATGAACAAGAATCATACCCTTGAAGATTTGAGCTTCCTCAGGTACAAGTTCACCTCCAATCTTTTTCGCGTTCAACTTGAATCCACCGGGTTTGGTTCCTTCCTTTGATCAACGTTAGCCACCCAAGTGTTTGGCCTTTAGAGGTGATCCACCAAGGAAGAACAAAAATTCAAGAAGATGGGAGTTTGGCAAAACTCTAATTTTTCTATCTCTCATAGAAAAGGAACGTACTCTCCAACAATTGGAATCACGTATGTTGTGAAAAAGTCAACAACCACCTCACCCATAATAACACTCCTCTTATTTATATATGTAGGCAACCTTCCTTAACAATTAAGGAATTGAGTTTTATTTTAATTAATTAAACTTCTTTAATTAATTAGGCTCCTAATCTTATTAGGAATAATTAATTAAAATCTTTTAATTAATTTACCTCCTAATCTTATTAGGAATATATGAGAGTACTTTTATTAATTAATTCCCAAACTCCTTTAGGAATTAAATAATAGTAATAGTAATAATAATAATAAGACTCCTCTTATTAATTTATATTTAATATTTCTAAAATATTAAATAATAAATATTAAGTTATTTAATTTATTCTATCACCATAGATTAAATTAAATATACTTAACTTATTATTTCAATTATGTCATTAACTTCTTAAATAATTATTCTTCCTTTTATGGTGTGACCTTTTAGGTTCTCCATATTAAACCTACAGTGAATAAATAAATTAGAACAATTCTAATCTTATTTAAATAAATAAATTAAACTATTAATTTATTTAAAAAATAATTTTTATTCTACAATAGGGATAAGCCTCCCTAGCGATCAACGACTTTCCAGATAATATAGATTTCAACATTAATCATAAAAGAACCTTTGAGTAAATAGTTACCATACAATTCAATCCTTCCACCATACAATGTCCCAATTAAATATAAGACATGAAATTACTGTCAAGTCTTATTTTATTTAATTATATGTATTTTGACTATTAAATGCACAACTCCAAATAATGCAAATTAGAAACTCCTTTCTAATTTCATTCGCTTAACCAAGGACTCTTTGGGTTGTCATTTATCAAATCACATATGACATTTCTCTTCTTTTACTAGAAGTGGTAGATTCTTTATTGATCATACATTATCTCCATGTACAACTTATTATACCCAAGCATACCCTTTGATATACCCTAAGGGTCTTAAGGAATAAGTCAAAGTATAACTCATCATACACAAGATACTATGATGATCTCAAGTCCAAAGATCACTTGTACTACTATCACTACAGGAATTCCTATTGACAGGCAAGTAAAACTCCATTAGGTATTCCTTAGTGAGCCACATTCAGTGAACTTATTCTCTAATAAGCACCTACATACTTGCTTTAGTGTCTCCACACAAATGATCATGAGATCAATCATCCTCATCCAATGAGCAAGCAACGTATGTACCAATCTATCCAGATTCACTAATCCCCAATTTAGTAATCCAATGATTGGAAACTATTTTAGTTTTAAGCTTTCTAAGAATTTAGATCTCATTAGAATGATCATCATCATTATTCTAAAAGCATTGCTTAAAACTATGGGTTTATCACATATTAAAAAATAGCATCATGTAGATAATTAAAAGCCTTTAATAAATTAATACTTTTTATTAATAAATGAATAAGATTGTTACAAAGTATATGCTTTATCATCAAACATGATTTTCTTGTGTGCATACTACTTTCAATCTCCCAATTGCGCTAAAGCCAATCGTCATGGTATCTCATACTCTTCTTCTCTAAGTGACGATTATCCTGCTGTTGGATAAGCTTCAGTAAATGGGTATGTAATGTTGTTCTTGAGAGTCCACTATCTCTATATTGATTTCCCATCTTTCAATGATTCCTATAATCAAATGAAAGTGTCACAACACATGTTTAGATCTAAGATGAGACTTAAAACTATTCCTAGTTCTGTAATGAACTTTTCATCCAAACAATCAACTTGTAGCTTCATCCAAACAATCGTCTTGGTCTGTCTGAAAAACTTGAGTCTATTAATCCCTCTAGTTGTAATTTAGACCCACCATGAATATGATCATATCCTTAGTTCTAGTTAAGTATTTTAAGATGTTTTTCACTGTCTCACAATGAACTTCTCCAGAATATGAAACATTAGGTCTCATACATTTCATTGCATACATGATAGTTACTCATGCGATCTCTCTTTTTGGAGTCTTTGGGGACTATTAAGAGAGATACACTCCATGACTCATCAACATGAGACATCTCTTGGAGTTTTCCATGCTAAACGACTTTAGCATCAAATGAATATACGTTCATTGGGTTAAGTCGAGCATCCTATTAAATCTATCTATATAGATTTGTATCCTCAATTAAGATACTCTTCCCAAATCATTCATGGAGGAATGTTTAGACAACTTTATCTTTACTGATTGTAGCATTGGTATGTAAGTCCTTATCCGTAGTATATTAACATATAATACTAGGAATGTCACGACGCTCCCACTGACCCTTTTGTACACATTAGGTTCATTCTTGTTTTTGATAAAATCAAACTCTTTTGATTGTCTAATCAAAATGAATGTTCCATTTTAAGAAGCTTGCTTCAATCCATTTCTCTGAGTGTCTACAACTCTTACCTCATCGTATGTAACTGGATCATCATCTTCTATGATATGTATCTCATCATCATCATCTATGATGAATCCATACCTCCTAGGTATCTTCGGTACTATTCCAAATTTATGATTCGGTTGTGGTACAATAGGTCTATCTACAGGTTCCTCTTATTTGACTTATAGTGCTTTGTGGTTCTTGAACTCTTCAAGATCTATTATCCTCCCAGTAGCCCCTTTAATGATAAACACCTTTATCTTAGAAGGAAGCGTGTTTTGTAACAAACACCTTTTGCTAAGTATGATTATAGAACATATACCCTAAACTTACTTTAGGATGTCCCACAAATCTATACTTGTCAAATCTTGTCCCAAGCTTATCCTTTGAAACTTTTTCACATAAGTTGGACAACCCCTTATCTTAACTTACTTCAAATTAGGAATCCTTCCTGTCCATAACTTTTACGGAGTTCTGTGGCTGAATTTTGAGGTTACCTTTTCTGTAGATACGCAGCCATTTCTAGGACATTATCCCAAAAGGATACTGGAATGTCAGTAAAATCATTATGGACCGCACCATGTCCAACAAGATATGATTTTTCTTTCAGATACATCAATTAATTATTGCGTATCTGGAGGCGTCCATTGTGAGAAAACCATTTGAGATGATCTAGAAACTCATTGTAAAATTATTCCTTCCTTGATCCGATCAAAGAATCCTAATACTTTGCCAATTTGTTTCATTTCTGAATTCTTTGAACCTTTCAAATAATTCACAATTGTATTTTAGCAAATACACACATTCAACTTTTTGAACGATCATCTCCTTTTCTTATACTAGTTTGTTCAATTTGTAAAATTATTTTCACATAAGTCAAGTATACAAAATCCATTAAGTAATATTCCAGTTCTATACAAAACATTATTATTATAAATAGAACAACAATTGTTCTTAAATATAATACCAAAGATTTCATTGTCCAACAACAAAATGGAAATAATATTTCTAACGAGAACTGGAATACAATAACAATTTATTGACTTAATAGATTTGCCCGTAGGCAATGCTAAACTATAAGTTTCTATGGCTAATGCAACAACCTTTGCTTCATTTCCCACACATAAGATTACTTATCTTTGTTTAGCTTTCTACTTCTGTTTGGTCCCTTCATAAATCTATATTTATGATAACCAAATTCGGTATCCAATACCCAAGTAGAACCTTGACTTAAAGAAAATTTATTTTAAATCATGAACAAAATAATATTTGTAACCGAAACTTCATTGAGCTTCATTGGTTAGCCTCTACAAGATGCTTCTCGCAGTTTCTTTCCAGTGTCCAGGCTTATTGCAGTGGGAGCAAACTCCTTTGCTATCCGTATCAGTTTTGTTCTTATTATCCTTTATTTTTGCCTTTTTATTTACCTTCTTTGAATTATTTTTCTTTTCAGAAGATCCTTTGGCCCCTACCAGTAAGACTTGGTCTTTCTTGGTTGGAAATTGACTCTCAACATTTTTCAACATGTTAAGCTAGTGAGCGAGGCTGATATCTAGCTTGTTCATATGAAAAATTCACAACAATTGTGAAAGGAGTCCGGGAGTGAGTGCAAGATTAAATCTTGACTCAACTCTCCATCCAAGACAAATCCCGTTGTCCTAATTGATCAATCAAATTGATTATGTTAAGGACTTTTATCTGTACAGTAGTGTCATCAGTCATTCTAGATCGGAAGAGCTCCTTAGATATCTAGTATCTATCAGTCCTACTTTCCTCACCATCAACTACTTGATGTGCAGGAATATAGTAGGAGCATCCATAGTTTCATGCTGACGCTGAAGCTCGTTACTCATGGATGCGAGCATGATGCATTGAGCCAACTGTGCATCATCTTGTCACTTTCTATAAGTAACAATCTCTTCCTCAAAGGCATTGTCTGCAACCATTGTAGGAAAGACGTATTAAGGACATAAGATAGCTTTTCAACCATGAGAACTATTCTCAAATTCCTTAACCAATCCGTTTAATTCTGTCCGATTAATTTAGCATCTAATATGCTACGCAGTGATAGTAATTTAGACATTGTAAAATTCTGTAAATGAATTTGTAATTAACAACATTTTAGCATACATTCTTTTATTAATTACCAAAAATAAATTAGGTCTTATTTTAAATTGGTATCTCCCACTATTTTCATCAAACTATATTACCCTCACTTATATAGTTCGGCAATATCTAATTAAAGATATGCTAGTGAGAATAAAGATTCCATTTCAAATGTATATAGCCTTATGTGCACAACAAACTATATATAAATAAATAGGTAGACAACTCTTGTCAATTACATCAACTATATAACTCCTTGTATTTTGCCTCTTAGATCATAATGGTCAAGTGTGTGCACATCCGAACTAAAATGCTCTAAGTTAAGTCATACCTAGCACTTCCATATATTCGAAAGAAAAACATTGTCCTTGTGTGTGCACAACAAAACAGCATTGTTCAGTCTATTTATAAGCATTAAATGTGATAAAACAACATCTTAAATATTTAATACTTGCCTTGTGTGTGGACAACAAACTCATATTAAATATTTAATACTCTATTGTTTTAACATGCTAGAAGGTGACGTTCGATATTCTAAATATCTTTGAACGTTACAACTTAATATAAAATATTTGAGGGGTTTGTTATTAATTTGTCTCATCTTGTTTAATGTATGCATTTACACATATATATATAAAAAATATCGTCATATTAATTAACATGCGAAGCATGTTTGCATAATATATATATATATATATATATATATATATATATATATATATATATATAGCATAAGCATGCACATATAGAATACTATATTCTACCTGGATTGATTATGGACTTTTATTCTAGTTTGGTTCACTAGAGCCACCAAGTGAACCAAAAGGTCAAAACCTAGGGGGTGCAAGAATTAATATTTAAATATAACTATTACATTTAAACCTGGGCTCCATTACAAATGGGTCTTTAAGCGCTCCTTGCTCCTTGATCTCCAATTCTTCAAAATAATTCTAACTATTTCTATTATTAAACTATTTAAAATAAATAGAAACCTTGATTAGCAGTCAAGGGGAAGTACATAGGAGGGAGATAGAAGAAAAAATTAGAGAAGATGAGGTACGCAGACCCCATTTAATAAAAGGGTTAAGTTCAGATGACCACCTGGGGTTTGGGCGATTTTCCACTTAACCACCTGTAGTCAATAAAGCTACATTTAAACTCCCGACTTTTTGAGTTGAAGTGAAAACGTCACCTTTTCCATCCAACTTAACCGTGCGTGTAAGTCAAATGCCAAAAGCGCCTGAGAAAGGACTATAACAGTCAAAAAAGACAGATAAATGTCTGAAATACCCTTCATCTTCCTCAAACCACATTCCTCTCTCTCATTTTTACCCATGCGCGTCGATTTTCCCTCTTCTTCTTCTCCTTCTTTTATCACTTTGGAGCTCGACTTGACCATAAAGAAAAAATGGCTTCCTCTTTATCTACTATTTCTATATCCTTCTTGTCGCAACCCCTAGCTCGTTACAATAAGAACAATGGAAGCTCTCGCAAAACCAACCTTAAAAAGCACATAAACCCAATGCTACAATTCTCCAAGCGCTTAGCTAAAAAAAGGCCTGAGAGTCACACTAGTCACCACCACGACTCACAAAAACCTCATACAAAACCAATCCACCAGCTCCATCAATTTTGAGCACATCTCCAATGGATTCAATGAAGGCCAAAAACCCGATTGCTTCAACCTTTTTGTACAAGGATTGAAGGCCGAATCGTCGAAAACTTTGCCAAAGATAATTGAGAAATTGGAGAATTCTGGATACCCTTTGAATGCCATTGTTTATGATGCATGTATGCCATGGATTTTAGATATAGCTAAGGAAATTGGGTTATATGGGGTTTCTTTTTTTACTCAATCGTGTGCGGTTTCTACAATTTATTATCATTCCCATAAAGGGACTGTTAAGATTCCAGTGGAAAAAGGGTCTATGATTTGCTTGCCTGCAATTCCAGAATTAGGGATTTGTGATTTGCCCTTTGTTAATTGGCTACCCTACTACCGCTATCTTTGCAGGGTTTCCCTCAAAATCACCGTAAGGAGAAGATTGTGAATTTTGGGGCCATGTGCTTGGATCTGGTTAATACTTTTGGTAGACTCAATAAGGTCAAGACAAAGAAAATTGTTGTGTTCCGTGATGGAGTCAGTGAAGGCCAATTTTATATGGTTCTCAATGAGGAGCTACAGGATCTCAAGATGGCAATTTATGATGAACACTATCGCCCAACAATCACTCTTGTTGTGGCACAAAAGCGACATCAGACTCGTCTCTTTCTTGAGGATCAAGGGGGTGATGGGCGGCGAAATATCTCTCTAGGGACAATTGTGGACACAATTATTGTTCACCCATTTGAGTTTGATTTCTATCTTTGCAGCCATTATGGAAGTCTCGGAACAAGTAAGCCAACTCACTACTATGTTCTATTGGATGAGCATAAGTTCACATCTGATCAGTTGCAGAAGCTCATATATCAGTTGTGCTTCACCTTTGCTTGATTTTTGGTTTCATCACTGTCTTGATTTTTGCTCTGTTTCATTTTTTGGCTCTCATAGTCTCCATTTGTTTGATAAAATGCCTCAACAAAGAAATGGGCACAAATACTGCTAATAAATGGAGACATATTTGGGATATAATTTCTTATCAGAAGGGTAATTGACTATACCATAGAGCTATTCAATTGGTATTATATTTTATTTGCTCTGTTTTGGGCCTCCCTTAAATATTTTGATTGGAAGATTTAGCAATAATTGTGGAAAGTTAGGGATGATATTGCCCCAACTACTGTTATGATTTATTTCTTTTTTATTTTTCAGCTTCTTATAAATGTTAAATGTTTGACTGGAGGAATTCATATAGTATATAAATTAATTAATTTTGTTCAATTTTTTGAGTGAAATTATTGGAGGGTTTGGAATTGGCTGAGAAAATAGTTGTTCTTTCGAGTTGTTTATATTTGTCGTGGAGGATTGTTAAATATGTGTGGAGCTTTTTGGATGTTGAACAGAACTTTTATTGCGATTCTTATTCTTGGTCTTGCCGCAAGCATGTTTCTTTCAATTTTCAATTATATAACTAGTATTTCGTTACCTTGTTTTTTGATTTTAGATTTCATCGAGTTATACGGGAAATTTTTATTATTATTCTACAAATTATAAGGAGAAGACATCTTATAGTAGTAGGGCTTTTCTATAGACCCTTTTCACTAAATTCACTAAAAACAATTCCACATCAGGCCAAATAGGCTATGCTCTTGTTCTACATCTGCTTGATATAGAACCTGCTGCAGAGGCCTTGAATGGAGTTAAAATGGAATTAATTGATGCAGCATTTCCTCTTTCGAGTGTTGTGAATTCGATAGGTGTTGTTGCCACGACGAATGTTGTTGAAGCTTGCAAAGATGTCAGCATCGTGATAATGGTTGGTGGATTTCCGCAGAAGGATGGAATGGAGAGGAAGGATGTTATGTCCAAAAATGTATCTTGGCTTATGTTACAATACAAATTCATGAAGGGTAATTAAGTCTTTAGCCAAATCATTTAACGGAGTTAAGATGGAAAGCATTTTTTCACTTCAACTCAAAAAGTCGGGAGTTTAAATGTAGCTTTACTGACTACAGGTGGTTAAGTGGGAAAGCGCTTAAACCTCAGGTGGTCATCTAAACTTAACCCTTAATAAAATCCATACATTCATGCATCCAACTAAAATAAAATCCAATCACATTGGCCAATAGTCCATAATCAATCCCATTTATTATCATACACATCACCATATGCATCAATAAATAACATTCATCTCATGAATAATAAACATTCAATATATATATATTGATATCATTTAATGGACAAATTTAGTTAGCATAAAATCTAATTTTGAATCAAAATAAACTCTTTTATTTTAATCCAAATTTAAATCAAAATAAACCTCTTTTATTTTAACTTATCCAATTTTGAATAAAATAAACTATTTTATTTTAATCAAAATAAACTCATTTATTTTAATTAATTATGGAATCTAATTCCAAAAAAAAAACCTTTATTAAAGGAAACACGAATTCTCTTTCCTATTCACAAATAAACTCTTTTATTTTGAATAATATGAAATCTTATTACATATCTAAATAAACTCCTTTATTTAAGAAAACATGGATTCACTTTCCTATTCACAAATAAACTCCTTTATTTTGAATAATATAAAATCTTATTCCATATCTAAATAAACTCCTTTATTTAAGGAAATATGGAATTCAATTTCAACTCTAATTAGTTATCATGGAATCTAATTCTAACTCTAATTAGTTAGCATGAAATCTAATTTTAAAATTTAAATAAACTTATTATTTTAATTATAAAATAATTAAGAATATTATATATATATATAAGTAAGATCGGTCCGGAGTCCTGACACGATAAAATCTTGAGACCAATTTTTTTTTTTGTAGAACAACTAAAAAAAATTATGGAACAATTTTACATAATATAGTGTTTTGGGCGTGATTTGGATACCTATACCAAAAAATGTATGTATAGTCTACACAGTCGCATGACATATTTTGTTATATGTATCCAAATCACACCCAAAACACTGTATTATGTAAAAATTTAAGTTCTATAATTTATATTTTTTTTAGTTGTTTAAAAAAAGTCCGTCAGATTTTAAGAAAATGCGAGTCCTGGATAGAACCTAGGACTCTCTCTCTCTCCTATATATATATATATATATATATATATATATATATATATATATATATATATATATATATAAACTTGAATGATATATATAAAATAACCGTACATAGCCTTTTGAAGACTCACATTAACAACTTATATTACTACCAAATATATATCATATGCACGGAACTAACAATATGTACATATCACGTTTTTAAAAATAAAATAAAATTATACAATAAAGTTATGCCCAATTAAATTATTTTAAACACATATCAATATACATATCAAATTAAAACAATTAATAATTTGCATAAAGGTTTGGCTATGATACCACTGTTAGGTTTGTAATATTCAAGAACGCAATCAAATTGCACAAAGTAAGCGAAAACGTGTAAAATCAGAGTTTAAATTTTTTACAAACTATATACTCAGATCATCCTTTATACACAATTATTAATTAAACGAAAAGATAATGAACAAGAATCATACCCTTGAAGATTTGAGCTTCCTCAGGTACAAGTTCACCTCCAATCTTTTTCGCGTTCAACTTGAATCCACCGGGTTTGGTTCCTTCCTTTGATCAACGTTAGTCACCCAAGTGTTTGGCCTCTAGAGGTGATCCACCAAGGAAGAACAAAAATTCAAGAAGATGGGTGTTTGGAAAAACCCTAATTTTTCTATCTCTCATAGAAAAGGAACGTACTCTCCAACAATTGGAATCACGTATGTTGTGAAAAAGTCAACAACCACCTCACCCATAATAAGACTCCTCTTATTTATAGATGTAGGCAACCCTCCTTAACAATTAAGGAATTGAGTTTTATTTTAATTAATTAAACTCCTTTAATTAATTAGGCTCCTAATTTTATTAGGAATAATTAATTAAAATCTTTTAATTAATTTACCTCCTAATCTTATTAGGAATATATGAGAGTACTTTTATTAATTAATTCTCAAACTCCTTTAGGAATTAAATAATAATAATAGTAATAATAATAATAAGACTCCTCTTATTAATTTATAGTTAATATTTCTAAAATATTTCTAAAATATTAAATAATAAATATTAAGTTATTTAATTTATTCTATCATCATAGATTAAATTAAATATACTTAACTTATTATTACGATTATGTGAGACCCCAAATTTTATGAATAAAGATTTAAATTTTTGAAATATTTTTTGAATATTATGGAGTGAACTTGATATAATGTTATAGTTGTGGGTAATATTTATAAATTTTGCAAAAGTGCGCAAGTTGTTATATAATATTCGATTGGTCGGAAATATTCGTTTTAACAAGGAATATTCGCATAACCAAGACAATCATTGGTGGACCCCACAATGTAATTATTGTTGGATTGAGAAAACGACAAAAATATTTTTATGAAAATAACGACGGAAGTTTTACTCAGTTAATCG
This sequence comes from Panax ginseng, assembly GCA_020205605.1. NCBI lineage: Eukaryota > Viridiplantae > Streptophyta > Magnoliopsida > Apiales > Araliaceae > Panax > Panax ginseng. The sequence goes on from CM035132.1 coordinate 173,334,362, forward strand.
TTGAAACACCCGGTGTTAAAAGTACGATGTCTGCACGGGTTGCATAGTAGCATACCTGGTATTGATTATTGATGCTTACATGAGAAGTCACTCGCTTTTGTTCAATTATTGCTTGATGAATTGTTGCATAGTATCTCACGTTATTTGATTCAATTATTGTCGATATTTTATATATTATTAAATCAATAATTGAGATAACAAAGTTATTAATATTATTGTTTGCAATATTAACGATGTCTAGAAGTTACGCGAGGAGAGGTTGGTCACCTAGTTCATACGCTACAATATAGGGAAATCCTTATTGAAAGCCCCATCTTTCCGGGAACAACTTTGATCGATTAATATTGTGAATTATAATAATGATGATAAATGTTGTTAAATATATTGAGGTGTCTTTTATGAAGTCACGAAGTTTATATATATATATATATATATATATATATATATTATAAATTTTGTTTTATTAGTATTATTAATGTAATAAAACAGAAAAGCTTTTTATATAAACAGAATACTTTTATAAAGTTATTCATTTTATTAGATTATAAATAGAATATATTATATTTTATTTAAAAGATTTTGTTTTATTAGAATATTTTATATTAAACCAATCTGGACCGTCCGTTTAAAAGTAAATTAATCTGGACCGTTCATGAATTAGTTACTATTCAGTTCATTCTCCTATAAATAGAAGCTCACTCCTTCATTATTTCTTACGAATTCACTGAAACTCTAGAGAGAGAAACTATAGAGAGAAAGAAGAAAAGTATTCTGCTACCTCACTTTTCCAATATCCAGTTCTTCTAAGGTAAGGGGTATTATTTCTTTCGTATTCATGAAGAGAACTTCTGTTATTCCATTCTTTATTATTCTGTTGGAATATCCTGTTGGTGCGAATTTTGTCTGACCTGGTTCCGTTCTTTATTATTCTGTCGAAATATCCTGTCTGTGCATTTACGCATGACCTGGTTCCATTCTTTATTATTCTGTTGGGAATAACATGTCTGTGGAGTCTATCGCACGCATGGTGAATCCTTCTGTTTTCTACGCTCAAAAATAACATCCCTTACCTTGAAAAGAAGAGTATTCCAACTGGTATAGTGGGGATATTCTTGAAGAAAACTTTCAATCGCTTTTCTACGCCAAAGCTTTCTAAAACTCTAAAGAAATATGCTCAATATTATAGAAGAAGAATTCTTTGATTCTGGTGTGATTTTCAATTCTAACTTAAGCGCCTATTTATAGGAAAATGCTAGAACGCCATAGGAGACTAAATAATAAAATAATATTATTATTTTTCTCGCGTATATTTTTTTTGTTCAAATTACCACAAGTAGGGCCCACTAAAATCAGTCACCTTTCCCAACAACCAAAAGTGGGGCCCACCATATTTTTAAATAAAAATATTTAATTTCTGAAACTTCAATAATTCATAATAAATAGTCCTTTTATAGGAAAAATATGAATTTTATGTTCATTCCACACGAAATCGAATTCTCTACAACTTTGTAGCTTTAAGTTTTTCCATATTCTAGACAAAAAATATCCGATATCCACAAACGGATGATTTTTAACACCTCTTAAAATTCATAAAAAATCATACGTTAATTTTTAACGGTTCAAAGTTTGTGGACATATACTCAACTTATATATGTATATCATATCCAAAAATCACAACGATCCAACGGTCGGATTAAAATTATAACTCACGCAATAGAGCTTTAAGAACACTGATTAATGCCTCCATTCCGATAAAATACTGATAAAACACCTCAACAAAAATTCCTTCATTTATATCCACATAAAAAAAAATATTTCCTTATCATATAAATTAATAATTAATTATTCACAAATAATATTACGTAATCACAATAATGACAACGAATACTTCCCGAGAAGAGGGCTTTCCGAGATAAGGATTTCTCCTTACTAACACAAGATTAGGTGACCAAACCTCTCCTTGACAGAACTTTCTAGACATTACCAATAATTTTATCTAATAATATTATTCAAATAATATAAATTATTGATTTGATAATGGGAAATATCATGCAATGAAAATTATTGAAACAACAATAATAAAAATATCAACGCAACAATTATTGAATCAATAAAATAAAATAGTGAATAGTAATTCTTTGTATAATTATTGAGTAAGGCCTTTTACGTAAGAATCAATAATTTAAAAATCTTGTACAATACTGGTATACTCTTTGTGCAACGCCAGACGTATTCGTATTCTAACCACCGGTATTCCAACAAAGTTAATTGTAACATAACTACGTCGTTATTTATAAAAGATATTTTTATCGTTTTCTCAATCAAACAATAATTTCGTTTATTGGGGTCCCATCAATAATTGTGTAATAAATCTAATATTCCATGTTAAAACGAATATTCCCAGACCAATCGAATATTATATAACAACTTGCTTACTTTGCAAAATTTATAAATATTACCCACAACTATAACATTATATCAAATTCACTTCATAATATTCAAAAATGTTATTTATAGAAAATTCATCTTTATTCATAAAAGTTGGGATCTTACAACCTCCCCTTCTTATGAAATTTTGCCCTCGAAATTAGGGTACGTACCTGGTATGTCGAAGAGGTAAGGATACCTTGATTTCATTTTAGATTCTAACTCCCAGGTCATTTCCTCAACATCGTGGTTTCTCCACAAAACTTTGACTTGAGGTATAACCTTAGAGCGTAAAATATGCTCCTTCTTATCCAAGATTTTAGCAGGAAACTCTTCATACGTTAAATCTTCGGCTATTTTGTCCAGTTCTAACTCAATAATGTGGTTCGGGTCTTTCACATATTTATGTAACATAGATATGTGAAAAACGTTATGAACACGAGACATACTTGGTGGTAAAGCGAGTCTATATGCCACAGTTCCTACTCGATCAAGGATTAAAAATGGGCCAATGAATCGAGGATTGAGCTTTCTTCTCTTTCCAAATCTCGTAACTCCTTTCCATGGAGCAACACGTAATAACACATAATCTCCAATATCGAATTCCACGTCCTTTCGATGAAGATCAACATAACTCTTTTGTCGATCTTGTGAGGTTTTTATACGTTGTCGGATCGTTTAAATCTTTTCCATAGTCATACGTACCAACTCCGGTCCCAACAACGTTGCTTCACCCACCTCATCCCAACATACTAGTGAATGACACTTTCTTCCATACAACGCCTCGAATGGAGCCATGCCAATACTTGCTTGATAACTATTGTTGTAGGAAAACTCCACCAATGGTAAGAACATTTCCCAGCTTCCCTTGAAGGACACAGAGTCTTAATAGATCTTCAAGAGTTTGAATAGTCCTCTCTGACTGCCCGTCCGTTTGAGGATGATAAGCCGAACTAAATCGTAAATCCGTGCCAATAGCTTTTTGCAAACTAACCCAAAATCTTGAAGTGAATCTTGGGTCTCGATTAGAAACTATGGATACTGGCATACCATGCAATCTTACAATCTCATTTATGTACATACGAGTAAGACGTTCAAGTGTATAAGTTTCTCGTATAGGAAAGAAATGAGCAGACTTGGTCAATCTATCAATAATGACCCAAATTGCATCTATGCCTTGAGAAACCTTGGGAAGACCAGTAACGAAATCCATGGTAATGTGCTCCCACTTTCATTCTGGAATTTCAAATGGATGCAATGGACCTTTTGGTATTTGATGCTCCGCCTTGACTCGTTGATAAGTTAAACACCTTGAGATAAACTCCACTATCTCTCTCTTTATATTGCTCCACCAAAATGTATGTCAAAGATCATGATACATTTTGGTACTCCCAGGATGGATTACAAATGGTGTTGTGGGCCTCCATCATGATTTATACTTTAAATCAGGGTTGTTAGGAACAGAAAGTCTGGAGTTAACTCAAAGTATTCCTTCTTCATCGATTCTTACTTCCAGCATAGCACCTTCTTGCACTTTCTTCCTCATACGCATTAGCTCTAGGTCTGTAGCTTGAGCAGCTTTAACTTTATCGATTAAAGTCGGTTCTACTAGTATATTCGCCATCATCACATGAGTCCCTAGAGTCTTTAACTCTATCTCCATCCTTTGCAAGTCATACAAAATGGGCTTTGCGTTGACAATATCGCACTCGTACCCGCATATGATCTTCTACTCAATGCGTCAGCTACTACGTTCGCTTTACCAGGATGGTATTGAATGGTATGATTATAATCTTTCAAAAGTTCAAGCCAACGTCGTTGCCGCATGTTGAGTTCCTTTTGGGTGAAAAAATATTTGAGGCTTTTATGATCCGTAAAGATCTCCACTTTCTCCCCATACAAGTAATGCCTCCAAATTTTAAGTGCGTAGACAACAGCTGCCAACTCTAGATCATGAGTAGGATAATTCCTCTCATATTCTTTGAGTTGCCGAGAGGCATAGGCTATGACTTTCCCATGTTGCATGAGAACACATCCTAACCCTTTTCCCGAAGCATCACTGTAGATGACAAATCCCTCCGAGCCTGATAGTATTGTCAAAATAGGTGCTGAAATGAGTCTCCTCTTGAGTTCTTGAAAACTCTTCTCACATTCCTCGCTCCAACCGAATTTTGTATCTTTTCGAGTCAGCTGAGTTAATGGAGTATCGATTCGAGAAAATCCTTCCACGAATCTCCGATAATAACCAGCTAAACCGAGAAAGCTACGTACTTCGGTCACTAACTTAGGTTGTTCCCAGCTTTGAATTGCTTCAATCTTTGCCAGGTCAACAGATATTCTATTATTTGATATCATGTGCCCAAGGAATGCTACTTCCTCAAGCCAGAACTCGCATTTCTTCAACTTGGCATAAAGCTTGTTTTCACAAAGCTTTTGGAGTATCAGCCTTAAGTGTTGCTCATGATCTTCACGGCTTTTGGAATATATGAGAATGTCATCAATAAAGACAACCACAAAGTGATCCAAATATTCCTTGAATACTCAGTTCATCATATCCATGAAGGCAGCAGGAGCATTAGTCAATCCAAAAGGCATGACTAGGAATTCATAATGCCCGTCATCGGGAGTTACGAAAGCCGTCTTTGGAATGTCATCGGTTCTAATCTTTAACTGATGATATCCGGAATGAAGATCGATCTTTGAAAAGAATTTGACGCCTTGCAACTGGTTAAATAGGTCATCAATATGAGGCCATGGATATCTATTTTTGACAGTGACATGGTTCAACTCCCGATAATCAATACAAAGTCGCATGCTCCCATCTTTCTTTTTCACGAATAGAACAGGAGCACCCCAAGGAGACGTACTAGGACGAATAAAATAGATGTCTAACAATTCCTGCAATTGGGTCTTTAACTCCTGAAGTTCAATAGGAGCCATTCGATATGGGGCTTTGGAAATGGGTTTTGTGACGGGTTCAAGGTCGATACAAAATTCAATTTCACGCTCTGGGGGTAGGCCAGGTGATAAGTGGTATTTATACCTACTTATTGAATACAAATTCATGCGAACTATGCCCATCTCAAGTACATTTTATTTTGTTTTAGTTGCATTTCATGATATTTTACGTTACATTTACTTAAAACTCCTTTTGGTGAATAAGTGTAGGAATCGATCTAATTTGGTGGTATTAGAGGGCACGAGGCTAATGGATACGTGAAGGTGAGGCACAAGCGGGGATATGCATGGCATGAAGGTCAAATGAAGCAAGAGACCAAGCATGGAAGAAGATTACGCATGAATGAACAAATAGCGACAAATGATGTAAGCGAAGAACCGAATATGCAGATTATAAGTCAGCGGCAAAAATAGCCTTGAGAGCCTTGCAGCGCATGCAGTACTACTTTGGAGAGCATGACATTCTGCAAGTCTCATGCGCTTTCGCGTGAGGAACATATCTTTGGAGGGCGTCTGCGTACACATGCGATGTTGAAGCTGTGTATTTGTTTTATTTTAATTTTTAATTAAATGAGTTGTAATTGGATTAAAAACGATTCTGACTGGTGTCAGAAAGAGGAGTGATAACTTTTAGCGTATTTTCATCATAGAAACTAGGGTTTACACTGTGAGGGAGATTCCAACGTAGAACGAAGCCAAAATGTCTACTTCTCCAATTCTTCTTGGGATTATCTATTGCAGTGGATTAGTATTTTATTTTGCTGGAATATTATGAGGATTTGAATGTTATCATTGGTTTATATTCAGCAATTGGGTTTGATCGTTCTATCTTTCGTCTTTCAATTGTTTGCTTTGTAATCATGTTTAGCATTGATCCCATAATGGCTTTTGGTTCAGCCATGAACTAAAATCCATTATAAGATTCTAACGGATTTTAATATGTAGTTTGGTTGCATGCTTGAATGCTAGAAACATTTTTACATATCATATGGGAATTTTATCGTGATTGTTTTACATGTGAATGCTGATCACCATTCGTTTTACTTATATGGAATTGATAATGAACATGCGTATCATTGTAATCATAGCGTCGCGAATATAGGGTTGTTGTATGTGTTAGAGTAACTAGATAGACTTATCTTGCTTCAAATTAGAGGAAGGGCTTGTGCTTAAATTCAGTATAATTGCAATTTCACATAGACATATAGTGATTTTGGTTGTATTGATGATTACATGGAGTCTATCATCTGTGGATGTTGTGTAAGTAGGTTATAGTGCATTGAAAAATGGTTATAACTCTATTCGTGCTCTTGACTATTTTCATATGATATTTGAACACTTCTTGCATGATAGTGGCGATTAGACGAAGTATTAAATGAAGTTAGGATCCCATTATTTCTAGATTTGATTTATTCCATTAGTATTCTTATTTTTAGTTGTTATTAGTAATTACATTAATTCATCAATTATAGTTAATAGTCTAGGCATATGAATATAGTGAGTTAATTGATGCATAGTAGTTTAAATTTGACAACTTTCTCTGTGGGATCAATAGTCTACTTACTTTGTATTACTTGTTGACACATGTATGCTTGCATGAGTTAGATTTCTTTTATCAGAACTGAAAAAGAGGCAACAACTTTTTGGCACCGTTGCCGGGGAAAGGCGTTGAATTTAAATAATTATCATTAGTTTAAAGCTATATTGTATGACTTAGACAACTCTGTTCGTTTCTCATTTCTATTTTTGTTTTATTTGTAATTTTAGGTACTTGTAGATTTTTATGCACACAAGATCTTCCAATTCTGAATTAACACCAGCACAGGATAACATTAATGGGAGAGGTTGGAAAGCTAGTGTGCGAAGAAATTTACAAGCTCAGTTAGAAGGAACTATACCGGATATGGCTGAAGAACAGAGAATTGAGCAAAGAGAAGAACATCGGGCTCTAAGGGACTATTACATGCCAAACATAAATGGACTACGATCGAGCATAGTCGAATGAAGCGATAGCATCAACACTTTTGAGATTAAACCGGCACTATTCGGATGGTGCGAACTACCTGTTCGATTTGGGGTGCTTTACTATGAGATGATCGAATGAACACTTATTAAGCTTTATAGAGATTTGTGATACATTCTGATATAAAGGTGTGACGAAGGATGCCATTAGACTACGGCTATTTCCATTTTCATTGAGGGATAAGGCGGGAAGTTGGTTACATTCTTTGCCGTCGGGGTCAATCACTACATGAGAGGACCTAGCACAGAAATTCTTATCCAAGTTCTTTCCAATGGCTAAGACTGCAAAGATGAGGACAGCTATCTCTTAGTTTAAGCAACAACAGGGTGAGACCTTATATGAGGCATGGGAGCGATACAAAGAAATGCTAAGGAAGTGTCCGCATCACGGTATGCCAGATTGGATGGTGATCAACTCATTTTACAACGGATTGGTTTGGCAGTCGAGACCGATTGTGGATGCAGCTGCAGGAGGAACATTATGGGCAAAAAGCTATAACGAAGCATATGCACTTATTGAAACTATGGCTGCAAATGATTACCAAAACCCTACAGCTTGGATGCCATAGTCCAAGGTTGCAGGTGTGTTGGAGGTTGATGACATTACGCAGTTGTCAGCACATATGGCAGCTATGGCTAATAAAATAGATACTTTAGCAGAAAGCAAAGTGAAAACAGTTGCCTTCGTTTGTGAGATTTGTGCGGGGTCACACTCCACAGATCAATGTGCCATCAGCTCAGAGTCGGTGCAGTATGTGAGTAACTACAGGAAAGACCAAGGTCAATTTCAGAACACATACCATCCCAACAACCGAAATCATCCAAACTTAGCTGGTCGAATAACCAAGGAAATCAACAAAGTCAGTTTCAGTCAAATCATCAATTCCAGTCACAGCCAGCTCAGCCACAGTATACACTAAAACCACCATTTCCACCGGGATTCTCTCAGCAACAACATCATGCACCAGCTGCACCACAACCAATAAAGAAATTAGAAATAGAGGAGATAATGTTGAAGTACATGGAAAATACAGATGTTATGATCAAGAGCCAAGCAGTGGCTATTAAGAATTTGGAGACTCAGATGGGACAGATGGCGAGCATGCTAAACAATAGGCCCCAAGGTTCCTTGCCAAGTAACACAGAGGAAAATCCAAGAAGAGACGGGAAGGAACAGTGTCAAGCGATCACATTGAGATCTGGGAAAGATTTTACAAAACATGATGAAGTCGCGTGCCGCGCTTACAACACTAAGGATGCTGCTGCACCGCATGAGGTAGAAAAGGTGGACCTGATGAGGAAGAAAATTTGAAAAATTCTGAGGAACAGCAGGAAGAGAAAGATAAAACAGGTTCAGAGGAGAAGCTCAAGAGTTCAGTGCCACCAATTCACCCTCAAGTACCGTATCCGCAGAGATTAAACAAGCAGAGGGAGGATAAACAGTTCAGCAAGTTCTTGGAGGTATTCAAAAAGCTGCAGATCAACATAACATTCGCCGAGGCATTAGAACAAATGCCAAGCTACGCAAAGTTTATGAAGGGTATATTGTCAAGGAAGAGAAGACTAGATGAGTTTGAGACGGTAGCCTTGACAGAGGAATGCAGTGCGGTGCTTCAGAGTAAACTACCTCCGAAACTGAAAGATCTGGGCAGCTTCACAATTCCGTGCATAATTAGGAAGATGAACTTTAGTAAGTGTTTATGTGATCTGGGGGCAAGCATATATTTGATGCCCTTGTCAGTGTTTAACCAGTTGGGATTACCGGCCCCAAGGCCGACAAACATATTATTACAGCTAGCTGATAGATCCATCACGTATCCACAGGGAATTGTTAAAGATGTGCTGGTAAAGGTGGACAAGTTTATATTTTCGGCTGACTTCATCATTTTAGACTACGAGGAAGACAAAAGCATACCAATAATACTGGGGAGACCATTTTTAGCCACAGGCAGGACTTCGATAGATGTGCAAAAAGGTGAACTCACTATGCGTGTTCAGGATCAGGAGATCACCTTCAACCTCTTTAAAGCAATAAAGTTACCAACTGATGAAGAAGAATGCTTCCTGGTTGACTTGGTGGATTGGGGCCTAAAGGATGAGGTACAGAAACCGGGGAATTATAGACCGTTGAGGTGTGTAATGGGTGAAAACTCAGAGTTGAAGTTAGAACCTTTGACGAAAGCTGAAGTCATCAAATTTTGGGGTGCGGTGGACAATAAGGAAAGCACCTCAGTTCTTGATGTAACGTGAGACTCAGAGACAGTCAAGCTAATTGACTATAACTTAGCGCTGGATGGGAGGAAACCCATTATTTCTACCTCATTTGACTTTTTAGTTATTCAGTTTAGATTATTTTAGTTACTTATATCTAATTCATTTTTAATAGGATATCAGATTTTCATGCTTGAGTGTGTAGCAAGAATTGCATTGCGAATATTTGCAAGATGTTAGCATTATGTGGCCACTAATTCATGCCTTAACAATATGCATTAATGTCTATGCAGGAACCATCATTGGAAAGCATCACTGATAGGCAGAGTAGAATTGAACAGCATTGCAGATATCAAGGTCACGCGGCCTATGTAGTAAAAACTCGCGCGCCCGCGCATCAAGTCTATCAGGACAACATACATTCTGCAAGTCTCGCGCCTGCTTGACCAGCCTAGTACAAACTCATGCGGCCGTGCGCGACACCGAATTAAGACAGATCTGAACATTTTAAAAAGAGTTATGGACCATTTGGACTCTCATTTGGAATAATAACAGACACAAAATCCTCTCACTCTCCATAACTTATGTCTCTATCTCTCTATCAGTTATAGATTGAAGTCGTACATCTCTCAATCACATCTCCATGATTCTCTCCACGTTCAAAGCTCATCCCCACTCTCTCATCCAATGCTATAAAGCTAGGGTTTTGATTGGGATAGCAACCACGAGTTGGGAGATAGTGTCATCAACCGCTCTCAATCATTATCAAGCATATCATTTTTGGTTTTCTTTCAAAGCAAATGGGTCTGAAAAAGAGCATGACCATCTTCCTCTTCCTCATCTTCCTCCAGCAGTCACGAGGGGGACATTGTCGACCACACAAAGTTCTTATGTCTGGAAGCCCAGCAGGAGTACTACCGAATCGTAGTAAAAACATCTATCAAGGAAAGAGGATTCAAATCAGAAGGCCAGGATGGACAGCTCTGTGCCATGATCCAGGAACGAGGCTGGGGTGGACTGACTGCCTCTCCCAAGCCCATTTCGATGAGCATAGTCCGAGAGTTTTACGCCAATGCCAAAGTCACCATGAACGATACCTCTATGGTTCGAGGTGTAGAGGTAGACTACAGACCCTCCGCCATCAGAACCGTGCTGAGAATTACCGAGAGACCACCACGAGGGGCTGCCAATTGGATCACAGGGGCACATCAGGAAATGGACTTGGAGCGTGTTATTGCAGAATTGTGCATACCAGGCACGAAGTGGACTTACAAAGTCGGCATGACCCAGCCTCGAATATTCCCAGCAGCTGCCCTGAATCGATATGCCAAGGCATGGAATTTGTTCATTTGTGCCAAGTTATTGCCTTCATCGCATCAGCATGAGATAACGGCGGAAAGGGCCATAATTCTGTGGGGCATCATTATTGGCGAGTATATTGACGTGGGGTATTTGGTTAATCAAAACATTGTGAAGTATCTGAAGGGAAGTACTACTAGGTGCATTCCACATGCATCAGTGGTAGCCATGCTATGTGCTCATCAGAGGTGAAATTAGGGCAATGAACAAATGCAATATCCAAGCTAGGACATCACTTATGCCACCATTGTGAAATTTGAGGATCAAGGCGGAGGCGAAGCGAAGCACACCTGCAGCGGACGAGGATTTATTCTCGAGCCCACATTCCCGAGCCTCCTAAGCGACCCCTCCTCAGATAGATGAGGCAGCCCATCCACCCGAGCACACACACTGCTCTTCTAGCGATCGACACTCAAGGTTGGGCGCGAAAAGTCGACGCCATGTATGACAACTTTGGAATGTTTGCTACGGACTCACCAGTGGCCTTGGCCAAGCCTTCACAGAACAAGGAACAATGCTAGAGTGGCCTCGGTTTGGGACCACAGCAAGATCCACCACTGATTCACCACCCGAGGAGGGTGGTCAAACCGATCATTAGGGGAGTTTTCTGTACCCTTTACCTTCATTCAATGGGGCATTGAATATTATTAGTTTGGGGGTATTGGGGGAAGTAGTATAGTAACATTAGTTAGTTTTGCATGATTAGTTAAAATGTTGCATGTTTAGTTTAATAATTTAGTTGTTTTGATGTTATTGTTCCATTGATAGAAATTTTTTTGTTTTAGTTAATTTGAATGTCTCACAAAATTCTTGCTTTATAGAAATTCTTGCCTAGCCAATGATGATAGTGAATTATGAAGGATTCTAGAGTATATTGGATAACATGAACGTAGTTATAAGGTCTTACACGAGGGAGTTCATGTTACTGTTTAAATGCTTTCAGTTTGCACGGATGTGTTCACAATCACTTGAAGGTATAAGAATTATGTGTTGCATTGCTTGTCAGAAAATATAGTTTTAAAAAAGAAAAAAATGTGGAACATGCATGTAAACTTGACAAATGTTGACATTCAAACTTTAGGAAAACATGGGTATGCTATGTATAAAAAAATGAATAACAATAACGTGGCTAGTCTTATTTCGGGGCCCTGGCTACTTGAGTAAGTACGCCCGAGGGGATTGTCTCTACACCTAGCGCCATAAGGTCTTTCATGGTCTGGGAGTCGTTTGTTGAAAGCTCACTAAGGGGTAGCAGTGTGCCTAATGGATTAAGACATTGTACAGTCATGTGAAAAAGAAAAAAAAGGGAAAAGGGAAAAAGAAAAGAAAATAGCAATAAACACCACGGGAAAGAGCGAAAATCGCCCTCGTGAGTAGCAATAAAGAAATTAAGCCCATTGTTGAACTTTAGTTTGTTTGGATATGTTGAAACAGTTTGCGTTATATAAGTATATATGATTCTCAATTTAGGCTATAATTTTCTGCTTCGAGCATGTTAGCATATATTCTTTGCTTGAATCAAGTTTTGGTGAACACTACACACACACACAACATCTCTATAGCATGTATGAATTATCTGAGTTTATGATGTTATGATCATCGTTTAGTTTGAACTTGTATTCCTGAATCTGGATAATTCGCTGAGGCATTTTGGGCTGGAATTCTGTTATGGCTGGAACTATGTTAGACTAGGTTGCATCATAGATTAGTTGCATAGTATCGTAGCTGCATATTCATTGTTCATTAGCATACATTGCTTGAGGGCAAGCAACAGTTCAAGTTTGGGGGTATTTGATAAGTGGTATTTATACCTACTTATTGAATACAAATTCATGCGAACTATGCCCATCTCAAGTACATTTTATTGTGTTTTAGTTGCATTTCATGATATTTTTCATTGCATTTACTTAAAACTCCTTTTGGTGAATAAGTGTAGGAATCGGCCTAATTTGGTGGTATTAGAGGGCACGAGGCTAATGGATGCGTGAAGGTGAGGCACAAGCGGGGATATGCATGGCATGAAGGTCAAATAAAGCAAGAGACCAAGCATGGAAGAAGATTAAGCATGAATGAACAAGTAGCGGCAATGACAGCATAGCGAACTAGAAAAGAAACTGAATATGCAGATTGTTATCGCCATGGCAGAATAGCCTTGAGAGCGCATACCGCAAAGTACTCTCGGTTGAGAGCATGACATTCTACAAGTCTCGCGCCCACGCGAGGAACATACTGGAGGGGTACAGCGATGCATGCAAATCTTTGTCAAGTCGGTATTTGTTTTATTTTAATTTTTAATTAAATGAGTTGTAATTGGATTAAAAACGATTCTGACTGGTGTCAGAAAGAGGAGTGATAACTTTTAGCGTATTTTCATCATAGAAACTAGGGTTTACACTGTAAGGGAGATTCCAACGTATAACGAAGCCAAAACGTCTACTTCTCCAATTCTTCTTGGGATTATCTATTGCAGTGGATTAGTATTTTATTTTACTGGAATATCATGAGGATTTGAATGTTATCATTGGTTTATATTCAGCAATTGGGTTTGATTGTTCTATCTTTCATCTTTCAATTGTTTGCTTTGTAATCATGTTTAGCATTGATCCCATAATGGCTTTTGGTTCAGCTATGAACTAAACTCCATTGTGGGATTTTAACGGATTTTAATATGTATTTTGGTTGCATAGTTGAATGCTAGGGCCGTTTTGCATATCATATGGGAATTCTATCGTGATTGTTTTACATGTATGAATGCCTGATCACCATTCGTTTTGAATATTTGTATGGAATTGACAATGAACATGCGAGTATGGATTGTAATCATGATAGCATGCGAATATGGGGCTGTTTTATATGGCTTGCGTATTTTGTGAACCAGATAGACATATATTGTTTCACCGTATGAGTTAGAGTAAGGGTTTGTGCTTAAATTCAGTATAATTGAAATTTCACATAGACATATAGTGATTTTGGTTGTATTGATGATTACATGGAGTCTATCATCTGTGGATGTTGTGTAAGTAGGTTATAGTGCATTGAAAAATGGTTATAACTCTATTCGTGCTCTTGACTATTTTCTTATGATATGTGAACACTTCTTGCATGATAGTGGCGATTAGACGAAGTATTAAAAGAAGTTAGGGTCCCATTATTTCCAAATTTTATTTATTCCATTAGTATTCTTATTTTTAGTTGTTATTAGCAATTAGATTAATTCATCAATTATAGTTAATAGTCTAGGCATATGAATATAGTGAGTTAATTGATGCATAGTAGTTTAAATTTGACAACTTTCTCTGTGGGATCGATACTCTACTTACTCTGTATTACTTGTTGACACATGTATGCTTGCATGAGTTAGAGGTCTTTTATCAGAACTGAAAAAGAGGCAACACCAGGAAGTTCTTCAAGGAATACGTCAGGAAATTTATTAACAATAGAAATATCATTCAAAACTGACGTATTTTTGTTTAAATCCGTGACATGAGCTAAGAAAGCTTGACATCCATTTTTCAATAAACGAATAGCTTTATGGCTTGAGATGACAGTGATTGATTTTAATGGTTTGGTTGCTTGAATTCGCATAATAGGTTGGTTAGGAATATGAAAGCTAACAACCTTACAAAAATAATCAATTTTTGCATGATGAGTAGTTAACCAATCAATCCCTAGAATTACGTCAAATGCAAGTATTTTCAATGAAATAAGATCGACAGGTAATGTGAGGGTACCAATTTGAACCAAACAAGACTTATAAATAGTGGATGTAATGAAGGTTTCTCCCAACGGAATTTCAACAGATAAGTCAAAGTCTAATTTCTCCGGAGTCAAATTTAAACGTTGAGCGTAGGTAGGAGAAATAAAAGAATGGGTAGAACCGGTATCAAATAAGGCATATACTTCGCTAGAGTTTATGATAAGCTTACCCGTGATGACCTCGTTCGGGTTCCTTGCTTTCTAGGAGGTCACGACAAACGCTCTCCCTTGCACTACCGGCTTTGACTTTTCTGGGACGGTCTTTGGTGCCTCCATCCCAACTGGACTTGTCTTCAGTAAACGACAAAATCGGGCTAGGTGACCTTCTCTTCCATAATTGTAATATGCTTTGGATTGCATCGCGCAGTTTGGACTGATGTGTCCCTCCCCTCTACATTTGAAGCATATGATAGGTGGTCGTTCTCCTTCCTAAACAATGGGTGCTGGTGCTGACGTCTTTCCATCATTATTGAATCTCTTCTTTTTGAAATGTCCACTCTTATTGTCTTGGCCATGATTACCACCGAAGTGGTTACCATTTCTGGCCTGTTGATTCCCTCCACGCTTGTTGTCACCGCTTCGATGATTGCTACCACTGGTATTATCATTTTGCCAGTTGCTCTCTCTTGGTTGAGTTGAATCATTATCGCGCTCCAATAACTGAGCCCTATTCACAACATCTGAATACAAACACAGTTTATGAGAGATAAGTTATTGACATATCTCGGGTTTCAAACCTCTTAGAAATATTCGTGTCATTCTCTTCTCATTATCAACCAAATGGGACGCAAACCGGGACAACTCGGCAAACTTGGTTTCGTACTGTTACACGGTCATGTTATTTTGCTCCAGTTTAATGAACTCTACCTCTTTCATGTGACGAATACTTTCGGAAAGTACTTGTCGTTGAGCGAATTCTTGGAACTTCTCCCAAGACATCTTCATCAAGGTAGGTTGAGTACGCTTTTGATTCCCACCAAGAATCGCCTCTCGCATAAAATGAAGGTGGCAAAGGGAACCTTTTCTCCTCGAAGCATCCCAAGACATCAAATATCTTGTTGATCTGCTTTATCCACGTCTCCGCCTTAAGTGGTTTTGGCTCTCCAAAAAACTCCGGTGGTCCCAGCTCCTTGAACTGTTTAGCACTAACCATCCGAGAGTTGCCAATATTTCCACCTGCATTTTGGACAGGAGTCTCTCTTGCCTGATGTTGCATGAATTACAGAAAGCCTCTAAACATTCCATCATTCATCATTTGGTCAGTGTTATTGTTTGCATGAGGATTGTTGCCTTCCTGATGCACATTATCCTGATTGTTGATCTGTGGAGACTCAACGGTCTCCTGTGCTCCATTGCTATTCTCAACATTCTCAGATGTCATTTTCAAATACTGCCACAAAGCAAGGGTTAATTGACATGTCACATATTATCCCTATACTATGACCAACCAATTAAATACCAAATAGACTTAGGTAGGTCATACTAGTGAAGGAATTCCCCGTCTCTCCCCTCCTAGTTCTTGTCTCACAACTTAGCTAGGGATCATATCCCTAAGCTCTGATACCAACTGTGACGCCCCCAAAATAGGTATACATCACCCATATTGAGTCGCCAAATACATGGTAGAAAATTCAAATACAACTTAATAATACAACTGTCGTGTAAAATATGACAAAACATAAACTGAGAGTTTTAATTCAAATATTGTCTACTAGACAGTATTCAACTCAAATGGAGTCCTCAACACATTTATTTTCACACTATTTCATAGAATAGTGAGGACTACTAATGCTATCATCTGGACCGTCACTCCGTTCCCCGACTAGTCCCGACTACGTTCTCATTTCTTGAAGAGAACAATGAAAGCAAAAGGGCGAGCTCAACTAGCCCAGTAAGAAATATTATGACTAAGATAATGCAGAATAATTTATCGTTAGCCTTCAACAGTGTTAAACTGATAAAATATAACAAACATCAAAGTTTAACTGCAGCGGAATAAGTAATCCATTAGAAGAGTCAAGTAGAGCATAAAATCTACTATCTTCTATGATTTAAAAGGTTTTTCATCACTTTTATCACTGAAACTCATCTTAATAAATAATCCACATCATCGAATCACCCCTGCACTACGACCAAGGATATTCTTTAGTATCACAACCACAAATTATCCATGCACTACGGGCCAAGGATATTCGTGTATTCATCAATGGTCATGATCATACCAACAACTGTCCATCAATGCACTACGGGCCAATGACGACTTTTACCACATTATTTGTAATATTACGGTCATAATTATACCGAATAATCCCTGGTCATAATCATACCAAGTCCATCTATGCACTACAGGCCACAGATGACTTTCAACAAAAAACATGAGGATGATGACAATGATATAAGAATTCAATAAAACAAGTTCAAGGATAAATTTTAAAGATTTATAATTTAATTTATCCAAAGAATCAATAACGCCCAAATTGTCAACATGAAACTCGCTTTGTGAGTAAAAAATTCAAGAATAATATTGTACCAAAAATAATTTGGATCGAAAATGAATCAATTTTATCATGAATAGTACCCCAAGTGAATAGTACTTTCGTGAATAGTACCTCGTGAATAAGACTTCCGAATAGTAACCCCATGAATAGTACTCCCAAGCATGAAAAGTTAAAACTTATCAAGAATACTCAGAATAATATTTCCATGAAAAGATACTGAATGAAGCGCAAATATCAAGGATATTCTACTAATTTCATGGAGTATAGAAGCCAAAATTTTAACAAAACGAGTATAGAATTTGAAATCTGAAACGAAATAATATTACTTAAATACTACAGAGTATGGAAGAAAATATTATTTCAGGCGAATATTGAACAAAAATAACATCCCTTACCTTGAAAAAAAGAGTATTCTAACTGGTATAGCGGGGATATTCTTGAAGAAAACTTTCACTGTTTTCTACGCTCAAAGCTTTCTAAAACTCTAAAGAAATACGCTGATTTTCAATTCTAACTTAAGCGCTTATTTATAGGAAAATGCTAGAACGCCATAGGAGACTAAATAATAAAATAATATTATTATTTTTTCTGCGCACATTTTTTTGAAAAATTTTCAGCCACCACAAGTGGGGCCCACTAAAATCAGTCACCTTTCCCAACAACCAAAAGTGGGGCCCACCATATTTTTAAATAAAAATATTTAATTTCTGAAACTTCAATAATTCATAATAAATAGCCCTTTTATCAGAAAAATACGAATTTTATGTTCATTCCACACGAAATCGAATTCTCTACAACTTTGTAGATTTAAGTTTTTCCATATTCTAGACAAAAAATATCCGATATCCACAAACGGATGATTTTTAACACCTCTTAAAATTCATAAAAAATCATACGTTAATTTTTAACGGTTCAAAGTTTGTGGACATATACTCAACTTATATATGTATATTATATCCAAAAATCACAACGATCCAACGGTGGGATTAAAATTATAACTCACGCAATAGAGCTTTAAGAACACTGATTAATGCCTCCATTCCGATAAAATACTGATAAAACACCTCAACAAAAATTCCTTCATTTATATCCACATAAAAAAATAAATATTTCCTTATCATATAAATTAATAATTAATTATTCACAAATAATATTACGAATCACAATAATGATGTTGAAATGCTTCCAAGAAAGAGGGGCTTTTTCGATAAGGATTTCTCCTCTCGGCAAGCGCGCAATTAGGTGACCAAACCTCTCCTTAATAGAACTTTCTAGACATTACCAATAATTCTATCTAATAATATTATTCAAATAATATGAATTATTGATTTGATAATGGAAAATCTTGTAAAATTGACAATTATTAAAACAACAATAATATAAAATATCAACGCAGAATTATTGAATCAATAAAATAAAATATTGAATAGTAATTATTTGTAACAATTATTGAGTAAGCGCCTTTCACGTAAGAATCAATAATTCAAAATATCGCAGTAATACCGCAAGTGCATGCAGCAAACAACGCAGTATTACTATATTTTAACCACCAAGTATTCCAACAGTGTTAACGGTAACAACTATGCCGTTATTTATAAAAAGATATTTTTGTCATTTTCTCAATCCGACAATAATTCTGTTTGTCGGGTCCATCAATGATTGTGCCTTCGTACGAATATTCCCTGTTAAAACGAATATTCTCCGACCAATCGAATATTATATAACAACTTGCGTACTTTACAAAATTTATAAATATTACCCACAACTATAACATTATATCAAATTCACTTCATAATATTCAAAAATGATATTTATAGAAAATCCATCTTTATTCATAAAAGTTGGGGTCTTACATTCTCGATCTCCTTGATCCAGGTTTGCGCAACTATCGAGTCGGTAATTTCTTCAAACTCTGGGTGTGACGCCCCCAAAATAGGTATACATCACCTATTCTGAGTCGCCAAATACATGGTACAGGATACAAATACAATCTTAAATATACAACATGAGCTGTGAGTTTTAATACAAATATTGTCTTCTAGACAGCATTAAACTCAAAATAAGTCTTCAATACATTTATTAACACACTATTTCATAGAATAGTGAGGACTACTAATGCTATCATCTGGACCGTCACTCTGTTCCCCGACTAGTCCCTGCTACGTTCTCATTTCCTGAAGAGAACAATGAAAGCAAAAGGGTGAGCTCAACTATCCCAGTAAGAAATATTATGACTAAGATAATGCAAAATAAATTATCATTAGCCTTTAACAGTGTTAAACTGATACAATATAACAAACATCAAGTTTAACTGCAGCGGAACAAGCAATCCATTAAAAGAGTCAAGTAGAGAATAAAATCTACTATCTTCTATGATTTAAAAGATTTTTCATCACTTTTATCATTGGGACTCACTTTTTAATAAATAATCCACATCATCCCTGCACTACAGCCAAGGATATTCATCAGTATCACAACCACAAATTATCCATGCATTACGGACCAAGGATATTCGTGTATTCATCAATGGTCATGATCATGCCAACAACTGTTCATCAATTTACTACGGGCCAATGAGGATTTTTTACCACATCATTTGTAACATTACGGTCATGATTATACCGAATAATCCATGGTCATAATCATACCAAGTCCATCTATGCACTACATGCCACATATGACTTTCAACATAATATAAACATGAGGATGATGACAATGATATAAGAATTCAATAAAACAAGTTCAAGAATTAATTTATCCAGGAACCAATAACGTCCAAATTGTCAACATGATATCTTTGCTTTGGGAGTAAAATTCAAGAATGCTCAGAAGAATATTTCCACGAAAAGATACTGGATGAAGCGCAAATATCCAGGATATTCTACTAATTTCATGGAGTATAGAATCCAAAACTTTAACCAACTGAGTATAATAGAATATATGAAACTGCAAATGGATTTTCACCCACCATGCGGTAATCCACGTATACAGATCATTTCCACAATTTAACAAGGAATGAATACAAAGGATCATTCACCATGCATGTGGTAATCCACATGTATGTGTTATTCCAAATGTAAATAATAAAGAATGGAATAATGTAAGAATTCACTCATGCATGCGATAGATCGCACGCATGTTATTCCCAATAGAATAATAAATAATGGAACCAGTCATGCTTAAATGCACGCATGTGATATTCCAACAGAATAATAAATAATCGGAACCAAATATGCGTAAAACGCATTGCATGTGATATTCAATAGAATAATAAAGAATGGAATAATGTAAGAATTTCACCATATATGCGGTGATTGCGATAGACAAAGTTATTCCAACATAATAATAAAGAATGGAATAATGTAAGAATTTCACCATGTATGCGGTATTGGATGTATACATATTATTCCAACATAATAATAAAGAATGGAATAACAACCCTTACGAGTATTGAAAGAACATAACTCTCTTCATGAATATGAAAGAATATACCCCTTACGAGTACAACAAATAATATCTCTTACCTTAGAAGAAACTGGATATAGGAGTAGTGAAGTAGCAGAATAATTTTCTTCTTTCTCTCTATAGTTTCTCTCTCTAGTGTTTTAGTGAATTCGTAAGAAATAACGAAGGAATGAGCTTCTATTTATAGGAGAATGGACTGAATAGTAACTAATTCATGAATGGTCTGATTTACTTTTAAACGGATGGCCCATATTGATTTACTATGCAGTATTAATAAAATATTCTAATAAAACAAAATCTTTTAAATAAAATATAATATATTCTATTTATAATCTAATAAAACGAATAACTTTATAAAAGTATTCTGTTTTATATAAAAAGATTTTACTATGCAAATACTATGCATAATAAAATATTATATATTATATTTATAGTCTAATAAAACAAATAACTTTATAAAAGTATTCTGCTTTTATATAAAAGAGATTTTACTATGCAAACACTATACAGGCACTATGCAAACACTATACATAATACAATGTAATATATTCTATTTATAATCAAATAAAATAAAACTTTATAAAAAGTTTTCTATTTTATTACATTTATAATAATAATAAAACAAAACTTATCACCTTTATTATAATTCACAATATTAATCGACTAGGTCGTTCCCAGGAAAGAGGGGGATTTCCAATAAGGATTTCTCCCTATTGGCGTGCAATTAGGTAACCAAACCTCTCCTTGGCAGAACTTCTAGACATCATTAATATTGCAAATAATATTATTAATAACTTTGTTATCTCAATTATTAATTTAATAATATATAAAATATCGACAATAATTGAATCAAATAATATGAGATACTATGCAACAATTATTGTAGCAATAATTGAACAAAACTGAGTGACTTCTCATGTAAGCATCAATAATCAATACCGTGTTCTACTATGCAACCATGCGTATTACTGTACTTTTAACACCGGGTGTTTCAACAGTTAACGGTAAAACTTCCGCCGTTATTTTCATAAAATATTTTTTTCTTTTTCTTAATTCGATAATAATTACATTGTGGGGTCCACCAATGATTGTCTTAGTTGCATTTAATATTCCCTCGTTAAAACGAATATTCCCACCAATCGAATATTATATAACAACTTGCGTACTTTATAAAATTTATAAATATTACCCACAACTATAACATTATATTAAATCCATACCATAATATTAAAAAAAATATTTTGAGAAATTTAAATCTTTATTCATAAAATTTGGGGTCTCACAATCTCCCCACCTTATGAAATTTTGCCCTCGAAATTTATGTACGTACCTGGTATGCCGAAGAGATGAGGATACCTTGACTTCATTTCAGATTCTAACTCTTGAGGTATAACCTTTGAGTGTTGAATACGATCCCTCTTATCTAAGATTTTAACACGTATCTCCTTATACGTTAAATCGTCTACTATCTCCTCTAGTTCTAATTTAATAACATGGTTCGGGTCATCCACATATTTACGTAACATCGATACGTAATAAACGTTATGAACACGCGATATACTTGGCGGTAAACGAGTCTATAGGCCCCAGTTCCTACCCGATCGAGGATTAAAAATGGGCCAACAAAATCAAGGGTTGAGATTTCCTCTCTTCATCGAGTCTTGCTTCTCGAATAACTCTCTCTTGAACCTTCTTCTTCACATTTATCAGCTCTGAGTATGTAGCTTGAGCGACTTTAACTTAACGATTGAAGTCGATTCTACTCGTATATTCGTTATCTTCACGTGGGTCTCTAGAGTCTTTAACTCTATCTTCATCATTTGTAAGTTATACGAAATGGGTTTTTGTGTTAACAACATCGCACTCATAAACGCATACGATCTTCTACTCAACGCGTCAGCTACCATGTTCGCTCTTCTATAATGATATTGAATGGTATTATCATAATCTTCAACAGCTCGAGCCAATGTCTTTGGCACGTTATACGTTCGTTTTGGGTGAAAAAATACTTGAGGGTTTTAGAAATGGGTTTTGTACTGGGGTCAGTACAAAATTTGATTTCACGCTCTGGGATAGGCCAAGAAGTCTTCAAGAATACGTTAGGAAATTTATTAACGATAGAAATATCATTTAAAAATGGTGACTCGCATCCAAGACTTGGATAGCACAAGAAATGAAGGTTTCTCCTAACGAAGTTTCAATCGATAAGTCAAAGTCTAACTTCTCTAGAGTTAAATTTAAACGTTGAGGGCAAGCAAGAGAGATAAAAGAATGGGTAGAACCGGTGTCTAATAAGGTATAGACTTCGCAATAATTTATAATCAACTAACCTGTGCTAACTTCGTTCGGGTTTCTCGCTTTTTGAGAAGTCACGAAAAACGCTCTTCCTGAAACCACCGACTTTGTTTTGTCCGTATCCGCCTTTGGTGCCACCGTCCCAGCTGGACTTGACTTTGGTGCACGACAAAATCGGGCTAGGTGACCTTCTTTTCCACAATTGTAACATGCTTTGGACTGCATCACGTAGTTTGGACTGATATGTCCCTCCCCTCCGCATTTGAAGCATATAATTGGTGGTCGTTCTCCTTCTTTGAAAACGGGTGTTGGTGCTGGTGTCTTTCCATCGTTGTTGAACCTTATCTTCTTAAAATTTCCACTCCTATTATCTTGGCCATGATTACCATCGAAGTGGTTACCATTCTTGGCATGATAATTTCCTCCATGATGGTTATCATTGTTCCGATGGTCGTTGCCACCGGTATGATTATTATCGTGTTGTTGGTCGTTGCCTTTTGGTTGTGCTGACTCATTATCACGCTTCAATAACTGAGCCCTATTCACAACATCTGAATATAAACTAAGTTTATGAGAAATGAGGTATTGACGTATATCGGGTTTCAAACCTCTTAGAAACATTCGCATCATTCGCTCCTCATTATCGACCAAATGGGATGCAAATCGGGATAACTCCACAAATTTAGCCTCGTATTGCGACACGATCATATTGTTTTGCTCCAACTTGATAAACTCCACCTCCTTCATGTGACGAATACTTTCGGGAAAGTACTTATCGCTGAATGTACTCTTAGAACTTCTCCCAAGACATCTTGAAAAGGCCAGTCAAGTAATGCTTTTACGATTCCCACCAAGAATCGCCTCTTCACGCAACATAAAGGTGGCAAAGGAACCTTTTCTCCTGAGCATCCCAAGACATCAAATATCTTAGTGATCTCGCTTTAACCACGCCTCCGCCTTAAGTGGTTCTCGCTTTCCCAAAAACTCTCGTGGTCCTAGCTCCTTGAATCGCTAATGGTGACCCAATCGTGGGTTGCCATTATTTCCACCTATATTTTGAACATGAGTCTCTCTTACCTGATGTTTTATGAATTACATAAAGCCTCTAAACATCCCATCGTTCAAGAAGGCGTTATCTTAACCCTCGATTATATTGGTCTATTTGAAATCCTCGATGGAGTAGGAACTATGGCCTATAAACTCGTTTTACAGCCAAGTATGTCGCGTGTTCATAATGTTTTTCACGTATCGATGTTACGTAAATATGTGGACGACCCGAACCATATTATTGAATTAAAACTAGACAAGATAGCAGAAGATTTAACGTATGAGAAGATACGTGTTAAAATCTTGGATAAGAAGGATCGTATTCAACACTCAAAGGTTATACCTCAAGAGTTAGAATCTGAAATGAAGTCAAGGTATCCTCATCATACCAGGGTAGTACATATAAATTTCGAGGGCGAAATTCCATAAGGAGGGGAGATTGTGAGACCCCAAATTTTATGAATAAAGATTTAAATTTCTCGAAATATTTTTTAAATATTATGGAGTGAACTTGATATAATGTTATAGTTGTGGGTAATATTTATAAATTTTTTTTATTAGTATTATTAATGTAATAAAATGTAAAAGTTTTTATATAAAATAGAATACTTTTATAAAGTTATTTGTTTTATTAGACTATAAATAGACTATATTATATTCTATTATGCATAGTGTTTTGCATAGTAAAATCATTTTATATAAAACAGAATACTTTTATAAAGTTATTTGTTTTATTAGACTATAAATAGAATATATTATATTTTATTATGCATAGTGTTGCATAATGCACTCGCATAGTATTCAGATAGTAAAATCTTTTTATATAAAACAAAATACTTTTATAAAGTTATTCGTTTTATTAGATTATAAATAGAATATATTATATTTTATTTAAAAGATTTTGTTTTATTAGAATATTTTATTAATATTGCATAATAAATCAATATGGACCGTCCGTTTAACAATAAATCAATCTGGACCGTTCATGAATTAGTTACTATTCAGTCCATTCTTCTATAAATAGAAGCTCATTCCTTCGTTATTTCTGACGAATTCACTGAAACTCTAGAGAGAGAAATTATAGAGAGAAAGAAGAAGAGAAGTTTGCTACCTCACTTTTCCATTATCCAGCTTTATTCTAAGGTAAGGGATATTATTTGTTGTACTCGTAAGGGGTATTATTCTTTCGTATTCATGAAGAGAGTTATTTTCTTTCAATACTTGTAAGGGTTGTTATTCCATTCTTTATTATTATGTTGGAATAACATGTCTATGCAAAGTACCGCATACATGGTGAAATTTTTCTGTTATTCCATTCTTTATTATTCTGTTAGAATAACCTGTCTTTGCGGTCTATCGCATGCCTGGGGAATTCTGTTGTTATTCCATTCTTTATTATTCTGTTAGAATATCCTGTTTGTGCGGATTTCGCACGACCTGGTTCTATTCTTTATTATTTTGTTGGAATATCCTGTCGGTACGGATTACGCATGACCTAGTTCTATTATTTATTATTCTGTTGGGAATAACCTGTCTGTGTGGATTACCACATGCATGGTGAATTCTTCTGTTATTCCATTCTTTATTATTCTGTTGGAATAACCTGTCTATGTGGATTACCACATGCATGGTGATTGATGCTTTGTATTCATTCCTTGTTAAATTGTGGAAATGATCTGTTTACATGGATTACCGCATGGCGGCCGAAAATCCATTTGCAGTTTCATATATTCTATTATACTCAGTGGGTTAAAGTTTTGGCTTCTATACTCCATGAAATTAGTAGAATATCCTGGATATTTGCGCTTCATCCAGTATCTTTTCATGGAAATATTCTTCTGCGCATTCTTGAATTTTACTCCACAAAGCAGTATCATGTTGACAATTTGGACGTTATTGGTTCCTGGATAAATTAATTCTTGAACTTGTTTTATTGAATTGTCATCATCCTCATGCTTATATTATGTTGAAAGTCATCTGTGGCCTGTAGTGCATAGATGGACTTGGTATGATTATGACTAGGGATTATTCGGTATAATCATGACCGTAATGTTATAAATGATGTGGAAAAAGTCCTCATTGGCCCATGGTGAATTGATGGGTAGTTTTTGGTATGTTTATGGCTATGAATTCTCTTCGGCCAAGGGTGAAAAGATGAATTGTTTTATGGCATGATCAGGACCATTGATGAATACATGAATATCCTTGGCCCGTAGTGCATGAATAATTTGTGGTCGTGATACTAATGATTATCCTCGGTCAGAAAAGTGTGGATGATGTGGATTATTTATTGTCGAGTCTCAAAGATAAAAGTGATGAAAAACCTTTTAAATCATAGAAGATAGTAGATTTTATTCTCTACTTGACTCTTTTAATGGATTGCTTGTTCCGCTACAGTTAAACTTGATGTTTGTTATATTGTATCAGTTTAACACGATTAAAGGCTAATGATAATTTATTCTGCATTATCTTAGTCATACTATTTCTTACTGGGCTAGTTGAGCTCACTCTTTTGCTTTCATTATTCTCTTCAGAAAATGAGAATGTAGCAGGGACTAGTCGGGGAACGAAGTGACGGTCCAGATGATAGCATTAGTAGTCCTCACTATTCAATGAAATAGTGTGTTAATAAATGTATTGAGGACTTATTTTGAGTTTGAATACTGTCTAGAAGACAATATTTATATTAAAACTCACAGCTCATGTTGTATATTTAAGATTGTATTTGTATTCTGTACTATGTATTTGGCGACTCAGAATAGGTGATGTATACCTATTTTGGGGGCATCACAGTTATAATATTATGGTGTGGATTTGATATAATATTATAGTTGTGGGTAATATTTATAAATGTTACAAAGTACGCAAGTTGTTATATAATATTCGATTGGTTGGGGAATATTCGCTTTAACAGGAATATTCGTGACAACGACAAAATCATCAATGGACCCCATTAACGGAATTATTATCATTTGATCGAAAAACGACAAAAATATTTTATGAAAATAACGGCGGAAGTTATACCGTTAATCGTTGAAACACCTAGTGTTAAAAAGTACATGAATACGCTGGTTGTATAGTAGCACACACAGATATTGATTATTGATGCTTACGTGAGAAGTCACCGCTTTTGTTCAATTATTGCTACATGAATTGTTGCATAGTATCTCACGCTATTTGATTCAATTATTGTCGATATTTTATATATTATTAAATCAATAATTGAGATAACAAAGTTATTAATATTATTATTTGCAATATTAACGATGTCTAGAAGTTCGCCAATGAGAAGTTTGGTCACCTAATCAAGGCGCCGCCAATAGGAGAGAAATCCTTATTGGAAAGTCCCTCTTTCCTGGGAACGACACGGTCGATTAATATTGTGAATTATAATAAAGGTGATAAGTTTTGTTTTATTATTATTATAAATGTAATAAAATAGAAAACTTTTTATAAAAACAAAATACTTTTATAAAGTTATTTATTTTATTAGACTATAAATACAATATATAATATTCTATTATGTATAGTGTTTGAATAGTGTCTACATAGTGTTTGCATAGTAAAATCTTTTTATATAAAATAGAATACTTTTATAAAGTTATTCATTTTATTAGATTACAAATAGAATATATTATATTTTATTTAAAAGATGTTGTTTTATTAGAATATTTTATTAATACAGCATAGTAAATCAATATGGACCGTCCGTTTAAAAGTAAATCAATCTGGACCGTTCATGAATTAGTTATTATTTAGTCCATTCTCCTATAAATAGAAGCTCATTCCTTTATTATTTCTTACGAATTCACTGAAACTCTAGAGAGAGAAACTATAGAGAGAAAGAAGAAAAGTATTCTGCTACTTCACTACTCCTATATCCAAATTCTTCTAAGGTAAGGGATATTATTTGTTGTACTCGTAAGGAGTATTATTTTTTTCGTATTCATGAAGAGAACTTTTATTATTCCATTCTTTATTATTATGTTGGAATAACTCGCCTATCCAAGTACCGCATACATGGTGAAATTCTTTTTGTTATTCCATTTTTATTATTATGTTGAATAATCATTTCATGCTAAGTACCGCATACATGGTGAAATTCTTCTCATTATTACATTCTTTATTATTATGTTGGAACATCCTGCCGCATGCGCTTATGCATGACCTGGTTCCGTTATTTATTATTTTGTCAGAATATCCTCGTCTCGTGCCTTTTACGCATGACCCTAGTTCCATTCTTTTTTTATTACATTGGAATAACTCGCCTATGCGGCTCATCGCATGCCCGTTAATTCTGTTGTTATTCCATTCTTTATTATTCTCGTTGGAATATCCCATGCATGCAATTAATTACGCTGACCGGTTCTCATTAGTTATTATTCGCTGGGAATAACTCGTCATGCGATCTATCGCATGCATGGTGAATTCTTTTGTTATTCCATTCTTTATTATTCTATTAGAATAACCTGTCAATGTGGATTACCACATGCATGGTGAATGATCCTTTGTATTCATTCCTTGTTAAATTGTGGAAATGATCTCAGATACGTGATTACCGCATCAGTATGTGAAAATCCATTTGCGCTTTCATATATTCTATTATACTCAAATAAGTTAAAGTTTTGGATTCTATACTCCATGAAATTAGTGGAATATCCTTAATATTTGTGCTTCATCCAGTATCTTTTCATGGAAATATTCTTCTGAGCATTCTTGAATTTTACTCCACAAAGAAGTATCAAAATTTGGACGTTATTGGTTTCTGGATAAATTAATTCTTGAACTTGTTTTATTGAATTCTTATATCATTGTCATCATCCTCATGTTTATATTATGTTGAAAGTCATCTGTGGCCTGTAGTGCATAGATGGACTTGGTATGATTATGACCAGGGATTAATCGGTATAATCATGACCGTAATGTTACAAATGATGTGGTAAAAGTCCTCATTGGCCCGTAGTGCATTTGTAATAACCCAATATTTTCAATAAGAAATTTTGCGAATAATTTTTTTTTTTATATATATAAAGGTGGGATTATGTGCAAAGTAAAGTATATGTATATATCTGGTAAATAAAATTTTTTATTAGATGTAAATAATTTATTATTAGACTTATTGATCATTATAGATTATATTCTTATAATAAATTAATTTTGTAATAAAAATATTTATTATTTATTTTCCATGAAAATATGATTATTGTATATATGATATGGATATTATGATATTTGTATATTATATTAATTAAGTTTATTATTTTAACTTAATGGTATCTATGAAGGTTATGTTAGATATAAATTCAAAACCCTAAGTCTGGATTTTGAATAAGGAATGAGAATAATAATATAATATTATTTATATTTCAGTAATATAAACATGTCTTATATGTGTGTAATGTTAATGTGTGGAACAGTTATAGTAAAATAGTACAAATCCTAGCATTACTGATAAACTATAGTACAGTGTCAAATATGACTGTAAGATTTGTTAAGTTATGTGTTATGACTATTATTATGTTTAATGTTAATTAGGTAAACCCTAATTGACATTTAGAAACCCTAATTACTATATCAAGACCCTAATCGCTAAGTTATAAACCCTAATTACTAATTTAGCAAGCTTAATGGTAATTAGTATTTTACAAAGCCTATTTTGCAAGCCTAATGGGATTAGGAAACCCTAATTCACATTTCTTGAAACTAAGATTCCCATTTTGCGCTTAATACATAATTCTAGATTTAGAGCTCAGGAAACCTTAGGGTTAAACCCTTAGGGTCAAACCCTAAAGGTTAGAATGAATTGTCAACCTTGCCACTAAAAGTAAAAGCCAAATGACCAAATTGCCCTTCTTGCATTATTTAATAGATAACTTGTAAAACTTGTCATAACTTTAGTTGGTGACCAACTCTAGCTAGCCATGCGGTCTAGTAATAGCCTTTAATCAATAAAAATTTGATAGACATGATCAACCATGAGCATTACACCATGTTATATAGGATCAAAGAGAGAGAAAGGTTACTAACTTGCTCATTTATACACCAATACTCAACCAAGACTCTCTCAACTTCAAACCTCCGAAATTACCTTGCTAGACCAGTCCCCAATCAAGCCCCACTATCACTTATATCAGATCAGAAGTCGGATTCTAGGATCAAAGTTAGAAAGGAGGTATAAACCCTAATCTTTAAAATCTTATGATCTGATGTTAAATGTTGTTAATGATTAGTTAGATATGGGCTAGAGGGTGTCTTTTAATGATCTGGGTTGGTATTTAGTGAATCCATAACATTTATATGCTCGAATCTAAGTTTTTACAAAATCGGAAAATTTTCAAAAATGGTCCGACAACCAATGAATCCCGACCATATAGATCTTTATCAGGTTATCATTGTTGTTATTTAAGTGTTTGATCTTGTAGTATGTTATGCTAGCTTTGATATAGAACTTGATTTAGAGTCAGATATGTTATAGATTTGATGTTATTCTTGGTCAAAACCCGTTGACCGGACATGACCAGAGGAAATCTGGGTAACCTGTAAAAGTAGTTCACGATTAATGTCTCCATAAGATTTGTTAAGCATTAGATCTGACAGTACTTTGATGTTCTGTTATGGATCTTGAGTCTAAGTTGTAGTATGTTATGTTAACTTTATATCCATGCATTTAGAACCTCTATATATCAAATATACTGGATTCAGTGACCGGTCAAACCAGCTCAGTTAATCACAGTTCACGTTTTCTAGGTAACCCAAAAAACGTTTGAATGTGTCCTTTGATAAGCTTTGACCAGGCTATATCTTCTTGATCTGTTGATGTTTTGTTGATATTTTGTGTTAGATCTCTTCATTTACATACTAGCTATACACTGGAGCTTATAGATAACTAAAACATTGCCCGATCAGCATGTAGTGGGAGCCCAAAGGTGCTTGCTCGAACTATTCTTCATTTCTGGGCTACCTGTAAATGAAGAACGACTCTCAACAACTACTTTTTAGCTCTTAGATCTCCGTTGTTATGCATGTTATGGTTATGTTTGTTGTTGGATATTGTAGTCTTGCACTAGTACTACAAGATCCAAGTCATAGTTTGTCCGGAATCACTTTTTGTTAAGATTTGATCACGGTCAAACCTAGCATCCTCGAAACTGTTATGGTGTTCTGGGTTTTAAGTATGAACATGAAGAACACCTATATATGATGGTTACTGCCGATATAGTGGTCTTTAGCGACAGATTAAATATAAAAATTATATTTTTATTATATAATTATAGAAAATTAGTTTTTAATTATTAAAATACCAAATAAATTATAAAAAAATTATTTTAAATTCTAAAAATAGTTTTTAATTATTTTTAATATATTTCATAAATATTTAATATTTTTGAAATATTAAAGGTATTTAATTTATTTAATTATATATAAAATAATTATTTAAAATGATTTTAATATCATTTAAAAATTATATTATGGTATGAGAAAATATTTTAAGTTATTTTATTAACTTTTAATATTTTGTGATGAAATTCATTAATAAATTAATATTAATGATAATTTAGATATTTAATAAATGAATTATTTAGATTAAAATGATTTTATTATATTAAAAATCATTTTAAATAATAATAAGGTATTTAAAAATATTTTAATTATAAAATATAATTTTTATTATTTAAAGGTGAATTTCATTAATTAATTATTATTAATGATATTAAATTTATTTAATAATTATATTAAATAAGTGGTTTAAAAATGGTTTTAAATATTTAAAAATCATTTAAAAGGGATATAAATGAATTAAAAATTTTTTAAGTTTTAATTAATGACTTTTAATATTTGATAAATAGTACATTAATATTTAAATATTAATGGTAATTGTTTAAAAATGACTTTAAATGTTTTAAAAATCATTTAAGGGTAATATTAATGCTTTAAAAATATTTTGAGTTATTATAAATGGTTTCATTAATGTTTGATATTATTTAAATATTAATGATAATAGAATTATTTAATATTTAAATCATTTACTAATGATTCCAGAGTTTGAAAAATTATGCTAAATTATAATAATTAATTAAAATTTATTATAAGTCCTATGATTGATATTTAAAGTGTTCAGAATGATATTTGAGATACATATTAGAGTTTTATACTCGAAAATTACCCGATAAAGCCGTCGGTACACCAAAATGCTATTGAATTTAATTCGAACCTATATAATTTGACTGTATAAGTGTTTGTTTGCGTCTTAATGACTGATATAACTATGTGACAATGTGATTAGGTTATGTATTAACTGTAAATAACAGTATGATGTGTTATAATATGTTATTCTAATCAATAGAACCATCTTATAAATGATAGGTCGTTGAATTAAAGGTAGAACTAAGTTGTGTAAATGTTGAGACCATCAGTAAGTTTCCTATACTTACTCCAATTATTATTGAGCAAGTATCTTTACATTTGCATTTTCTTTATGCAATGGACATGAATAAGAAAGTCTCAGAATTATATTATTATTGTACGCAGATTATTAACCCTATTGTTATATATGTTATATTCGATCATTGATTATCAACATGGTACTATATTATAACTTAGATATATATATTTTGTTCGTTAATTTCTAAATGTGATTATTCAAGTGTCCCCACTTGGATAATCATTATATTTAATCACATATTGATATATATATATATATATATATATATATATATATATATATATATATATATATATACGATATCAATATGTAGTTGTCGCCTAAGCTATTTGACCAAATGTAGACGACATTTAGAAATGTGGTTGAATATGATAAAATCTTTTTGTATCCAATCAAATTATTTTGGTTCGGATTCCATACTAAGTATAAACATCCCGATCAAGGGAAAACTTTTATGCGCCCAAGGCGGACAGAGTGAACAATAATATCGTTCTGGCATGTAGTATTGATCAATACAGTGAATAACGGGATGATCACCCCCCGTGCCCGTAAGTTATGATGGTTTACGGATGAAGTTCTGCTAAACCTATTCGAAAATTGAGAATAATGTTCATAGTATGTCACCTTAACCCTATTTATAGTCAGTACGTAGTTTCAAAAATTTGATAGAGAGTTGTTATGTTATTATTATCGGTTCAGATTACTTCACAACTTTTGATTTGTCGTAGAAGGGTAGTACAAAGAAAACATTTAATCCTTTCAACTAATATTTATAATTGTTATTACTTGTTGGGGCACTCAAATGCTCATCCTTCCTTAAATTAAATGTTTTCGCTTAAGTATGATCAACCGTAGGGCTCTGTCGTAAATAAAGGAAAAGAAAAGCTATCGAAATAAGTTTGTGTTACCTTATGTAATAGCTAGAATTAAATAAGATGATGTTATTTATTATCTATCATGTAATGAAATATTTTAAGGTCGCATACAGGATTTAGAAAACTCGATATGTAAATTAAGTTTGATATTTATGACATTATTATTATTATTCCGCTTTCAAAGAAATGGTATCTTGAAGACCTTTGAATTCGGGTTTCAAGTACACGAATTTAAAAGTCCACATCATTGATGGATGATTGTTGGCATGATCATGACCATTGATGAATACACGAATATCCTTGGCTCGTAGTGCATGGATAATTTGTGGTTGTGATACTAATGAATATCCTTGGTAGTAAGTCTTGGGGGATGATGTGGATTATTTTTTTTTTGTTTGAGTCTCAAATGATAAAAATGATGAAAAACCTTTTAAAATATAGAAGATAATAGATTTTATTCTTTACTTGACTCTTTTAATGGATTTCTTGTTCCGCTGCAGTTAAACTTGATGTTTGTTATATTGTATCAATTTAACACTATTGAAGGCTAACGATAATTTATTCTGCATTATCTTAGTCATAATATTTCTGACTGGGCTAGTTGAGCTCAACCTTTTGTTTTCATTGTTCTCTTCAGGAAATGAAAACGTAGCAGGGACTAGTCGGGGAACGGAGTGACAGTCCAGAGGATAGCATTAGTAGTCCTCACTATTCTATGAAATAGTGTGTTAATAAATGTATTGAGGACTTATTTTGAGTTTGAATACTATCTAGAAGATAATATTTGTATTAAAACTCACAGTTCATGTTGTATATTTAAGATTGTATTTGTATTCTGTACCATGTATTTGGCGACTCAGAATAGGTGATGTATACCTATTTTTGTATCAGAGCTTAGGGATATGGTCGCTGGCGGAGATATGAGTCTAGAACTAGGAGGGGAGAGACGAGTAATATACTTCACTAGTGTGTGGCTTACCTAAGCTGAAATTGTTTACTTGATAAGTTAACAAATTATGATATGTCAATTAACCTTTGTTTTGAAGCTGTATTCTAGAATGATATCTGAAATACAGGAAATGAGCAATGGGAAAATCATGATACAGAGGAGTTGATCGGGAAAATACAATCTGAAAAGAAAGCAAGGTATTCTCATCTCTTCGAAATACCAGGTACATATGTAAATTTCGAGGGCAAAATTTTCATAAGGAGGGGAGATTGTGAGACCCCAAATTTTATGAATAAAGATTTAAATTTCTCAAAATATTTTTTTGAATATTATGGTGTGGATTTGATATAATGTTATAGTTGTGGTAATATTTATAAATTTTGCAAAGTAAGCAAGTTGTTATATAATATTATTCGATTGGTCGGGAATATTCTTTTTGTCGGGGAATATCCGCATGCGACGGACAATCATTAGTGGACCCCAACGAAAATTATTGTCGGATTGAGAAAACGACAAAAATATTATTATGAAAATAACAAATGGAAGTTTTACATTAAAACTGTTGAAACACCCGGTGTTAAAAGTAATGCGATATCTGGCGTGGTTGCATAGTAACACACGGTATTGATTATTGATGCTTACGTGAGCGGTCAATACCGGTTTTGTTCAATTATTGCTACAAATAATTTTGCATAGTAACTCACGTTATTTGATTCAATTATTGTTGATATTTTATATATTATTAAATCAATAATTGAGATAACAAAGTTATTAATATTATTATTTGCAATATTAACGATGTCTAGAAGTTACATCGAAGAGAGGTTTGGTCACCTAATTACTTGCCAATAGGAGAAATCCTTATTGGAAAGCCCCCTCTTTCATGGGAATGACCTGGTCGATTAATAGTGGGAATTATAATAATGATGATGAATTTTGTTTTATTATTATTATTATAAATGTAATAAAACAGAAAACTTTTTATATAAAACAAAATACTTTTTATAAAGTTTTGTTTTATTTGATTATAAATAGAATATAATATATTTTATTATGCATAGTGTTTGCATAGTGCACTGCATAGTATTTGCATAGTAAAATCTTTTTATATAAAATAGAATACTTTTATAAAGTTATTTGTTTTATTAGATTATAAATAGAATATATTATATTTTATTATGCATAGTGTTTGTATAGTGCATGTATAGTGTTTGCATAGTAAAATCTTTTTTATAAAATGTAATACTTTTATAAAGTTGTTTGTTTTATTAGATTATAAATAGAATATATTATATTTTATTATGCATAGTATTTTCATAGTGCTTCATAGTGTTTGCATAGTAAAATCTTTTTATATAAAAAGAATATTGTTATAAAGTTATTTGTTTTATTAGATTTTAAATAAAATATATAAATATATATATATATATATATTATAAATAGAATATTTTATATTTTATTACATAGTATCCTTTCTATTTTCCTATAAATTGGATACTTAGTTAGAATTGAAAACACACTAGAAGTTCAGAGAATTCTTCTTCTATAATCTTGAGCATATTTCTTTAGAGTTTAAGAAAGCTTTGAGCGTAGTGCAAGTTTTCTTCAAGTATATCCTCGCCCTACCAATCGGAATACTCTTCTTTTTAAGGTAAGGGATATTATTATTATAGTAAGGGATATTATTTGTTGTACTCGTAAGGTGTAACGCCCCCAAAATAGATATACAACACCCACTCCGAGTCGCCAAATACATGGTACAGAAACAACTACAACTTTATTAATACAATTGTCGTGCAAAATACGACAACACATAAACTGTGAGTTTAAAAACAAATATTGTTTTCTAGACAATATCAACACTCAAATAAGTTCTCATTACAATTATTGATACACTATTTTACAAAATAGTGAGGACTACTAAAACGACATTCTAGAACCTTCATTCCATACCCCGACTAGTACTCGTTACATTCTCGCCTCTTGAGAAGAAAAATGGAATAAAAAGGAAAAAAGGGTGAGCTCAACTAGCCCAGTAAAAAATATTATGACTAAGATAATATAGAACAAATTATCATTAGTCCTCAACAGGGAAAAATCTGATATAATATAATAGACAACAAGTTTTAGATCAATATTCGCAGCAAAAATAATAATTCATAGAAGAGTTACGTAGAGAATGAAATCTATTATTATCTATGAATTTAAAAGTCCATCATCAATATTTTATCTCTGTAACATTAATCAATAAACATCTTGAATCAAATATTCATCTTTGCACTACAGGCCAAAGATATTCAACAGTTGGTCATGTTCATCTCAACACCTGTACATCTTTGCACTACGGCCCAAAGATATTCATAAGAAATTCAACCATCTTTTGCACTACTCTGATGCCAAAGATATTCAATAATATCATCATTTAGGATGAGGATGATGAAAAATATTTTAAAGAAAACGAATCCAGTGAAACAAAAGAACAAATATTAAGGATTCGTACTTTAAATAGTCCAAGTTCAAAAATACTTCATAAATAACCATAGTGGAGTAAAATTCAAGAATGATCAAAACATGGATACAATCAAAGCTAGTATCCATAATAGATATTTTGGACAAAAAATGAAAATTTAATTTTTCTGTGAATAGTGCCGTATACGTGAATAGTGTTGTATACGTGAATAGTAACCCCGATACTAAAAGACAAGAATTTCACAAGAAAAATCTTACCAATATTTTGGCATAATGATATTGAAAGAAATAATATCATTTATAAAAAAAAAATAACATCCCTTACCTCGAAAAGACAGTACTTCTGACTAGAATACTAGATATAGTGTTGAAGGGAACTTGCACCGTATAACAACACTTAAAGTATCAAAATATTCACAAGAATACACTCGATAATATATAGAGAGAAGATTTCAGTTTCTGGTGTGATTTTCAATTCTAACATAAGCACCCTATTTATAGGAAATTGCTTAGAACACCAAACCAGAAAATTTAATAAAATATTAATATAATTATATAAATTTCCTACGCACACTAAGAAAACTGAATTCAATATGTTTACCACTCATGTGGGGCCCACCCAAGTGTAAAAAACGTTTCTCTTTTAAAAAGAATTTAAAACTTTAAAAAAACAATTATTCCGGAACTTCGGAACTTCAATAATTCATAATAAATAGCTCTTTTATCAGAAAAATTTAAATCTTATATCCATTCCATAGGAAATTTAATTCTCTACAACTTTGCAGAAGAAAGTTTTTCCAAATTCCAAACAGAAATTGACCGAAATCCACATACGGACGATTTTGCAAGCTATAATCAAATTTCAGTTAAGAAATGGGGTCCACCGACATGTTTAACATGTTTTGAATATTTATTGTAACAAAAATACTCTTCCTCCTCACTTATTCATATATCCCACATTCATTGTAAAGATATCACCATTATTATATTATTATAATATAATAATATATTTAAATGAATTATTTTATCAGAAAAAGATAAAATATTTATTTTCAACAATTGTCACAATAAAAATTTTCTCCATCTATATCCACGTAAAATGAATATTTTCTTCATCATATAAATCAATAATTAATTATTCACAAATAATATTACGAAATCACAATCACGTGACCAGGCGCAGGTTCCCGAAGAAGAGGGGCTTTCCCATAAGGATTTCTCCTTACTGGCGCGCAATTAGGTGACCAAACCACTCCTTAGACAGAACTTTTTAGACATCGCCAATAATGCTATCTAATAATATTATTCAAATAATATGAATTATTAATTTGATAAAGGAAAATACAGTGCAGTGATAATTATTGAAACAACAATAATATAAAATATCAACATAGCAATTATTGAATCAATAAAATAAAATATTGAACAGTAATTATTGTAACAATTATTGAGTAGTGCCTTCTTACGTAAGAATCAATAATTGGTGCAATACCATGTGCTATTGTGTTTTAACCACATAGTATTTCAACAGTATTAATGGAAACAACTACGCCGTTATTTATAAACAACTTATACTTGTTGTTTTCTTCATCCAATCGCTTTCCGTTATGGGGCCCACACAAGGCTGACGTCGCATGAATATTCCCCGACAGCAAGTATATTACTCGACCAAACGAATATTCCCCGACAACAATGAATATTTTTACAACCACTTGCTTATTTAAAATATTTGCACATTTTACCCATAACTAACCACATTAATCAAATCAACCCTTACTATTTCAAAATAATAAATAGAGGAAATTCAATTTCATTAATAATAAGTTGGGGTCTTACAACCTCCCCTCCTTATGAAATTTCGTCCTCGAAATTGACGTACGTACCTGATGTTTCGAAAAGGTGAGGATACCTCGCTTTCATTTCTGTTTCCAACTCCCAGGTCATTTTCTCTATAGCATGGTTCCTCCACAAAACTTTGACTTGTGGTATGACCTTTGTACGTAAGACATGCTCCTTCTTATCTAAGATTTTGACAGGTACCTCCTCGTACGTTAAGTCTTTGGCTATCTCTTCTAGTTCTAACTCAATAACGTGGTTCGGGTCTTTCACATATTTACGAAGCACAGATATGTGAAAAACATTATGAACACGAGACATGCTTGGAGGTAACGCGAGTCTATAGGCCACATTTCCTACTCGGTCAAGAATCTGAAATGGACCAATAAATCATAGATTGAGCTTTCCTCTCTTCCCAAATCTTGTAACTCCCTTCTATGGAGCAACACGTAACAATACATGATCCCCAATACTAAACTCCACGTCCTTTCGATGAAAATCCGCATAACTCTTTTGTCGATCATGTGCCATTTGTATACGTTGTCGAATCATTTGGATCTTTTCCGTAGTCATACGTACCAACTCGGGTCCCAACAATGTTTCTTCACCCACCTCATCCCAACATATTGGAGAGCGACACTTTCGTCCATATAATGCTTTAAATGGAGCCACACTTTTACTTGCCTGATAACTGTTGCTGTAGGAGAATTCCACCACTGGTAACTACTTATCCCAACTCCCTTTGAAGTCTAGGACACAGAGTCTTCATAGATCTTCAAGAGTTTGAATAGTCCTCTCTGATTGTCCGTCCGTCTGAGGATGGTATGCCGAACAGAATCGTAAATCCGTCCCCATAGCTTTTTGCAAGCTAACCCAAAATTGTGAAGTGAATCTTGGGTCACAATCCGAAACTATGGATACTGACATGCCATGCAATCTCACAATTTCATTTACATACATACGAGCAAGACGTTCAAGGGAATAAGTCTCCCGTATTGGCAAGAAATGAGAAGACTTGGTTAATCTATCAACAATAACCCAAATAGCATTTATGTCTTGAGAAACCATGGGAAGACCCGTAATGAAATCCATCGTAATGTGTTCCCACTTCCATTTTGGAATCTCAAGTGGTTGCAATGGACCCTTTGGCACTTAATGCTCCGCCTTTACACGTTGACAAATTAAACACCTCGAGATAAACTTTGCAATCTCTCTCTTCATATTGTTCCACCAAAATGTATGTCGAAGATCACGATACATTTTGGTACTTCCAGGATGGATTGCAAACGGTGTATTGTGTGCCTCCATCATGATCTTGTACTTCAAATCAGAATCGTTAGGAACACAAAGTCTGGAGTGGACTCGAAGTATTCCTTCTTCATCAATTCTTGCTTCTGGAATAGCACCTTCTTGTACTTTCTTCTTTATACACATCAGCTCTGGGTCTGTGGCTTGAGCAACTTTAACTTTATCGATTAAAGTTGATTCTATGCGTATACTTGACATCATTACATGGGTCCCCGGAGTCTTGAATTCTATCTTCATCTTTTGTAAATCACACAAAATAGTCATTTGTGTTGACAACATAGCACTCGTTCCCGCATATGATCTTCTACTTAACGCATCAGCTACCACGTTCACTTTTCCAGGATGGTATTGAATGGTGTGGTCGTAATCTTTCAACAGCTCGAGCCAACATCGTTTCCGCATGTTGAGTTACTTTTAGGTGAAGAAATATTTGAGGCTTTTATGATCTGAATATATTTCCACTTTCTCTCCATATAAATAGTGCCTCCAGATCTTTAGCGCGAAAACGATTGCTGCCAACTCTAGATCATGAGTAGGATAATTTCTCTTATATTCTTTAAGTTGTTGCGAGGCATAGGCTATGACTTTCCCACATTGCATGAGAACACATCCTAACCCTTTGCCTGAAGCATCGCTGTAGATAACAAATCCATCCGAACAAGACGGTATTGTCAGAACAGGTGCCGAAATGAGTCTCCTCTTGAGCTCTTGAAAACTCTTCTCGTATTCCTCGCTCCATACGAATTTTGTATCCTTCCGAGTCAGTTGAGTTAACGAAGTAGCGATTCGAGAAAATCCTTCCACGAATCTCCGATAATAACTAGCTAAACCCAGAAAGCTACGTACTTCGGTCACCGACTTCGGTTGCTCCCAACTTTGTATTGCTTCAATCTTCGCCGGGTCAACAGATACTCCATGTTTTGACACCACATGCCCAAGGAATGCTACTTCTTTAAGACAGAACTCACATTTCTTCAACTTGGTATAAAGCTTGTTTTCATGCAGCCTTTGGAGTACCAGCTTCAAATGGTGCTCATGATCTTCACGACTTTTGGAATATATGAAGATATCATCAATAAAAACAACAACGAACTGATCCAAATATTCCTTGAATACTCGGTTCATCATATCCATGAAAGTCGAAGGAGCATTAGTCAATCCAAAAGACATGACTAAGAATTCATAATGCCCGTACCGAGTTCTGAAGTCAATCTTTGGAATATCCTCAGTTCTAATATTCAACTGATGATATCCAGAACGAAGATCGATCTTTAAAAAGAATTGTGCTCCTTGTAACTGGTCAAACAGGTCATCAATGCGAGTTAGCGGATACCTATTCTTGATGGTGACATGGTTCAATTCCCGGTAGTTAATACAAAGTCGCATACTCCCGTCTTTCTTCTTTATGAATAAAACAGGAGCACCCCAAGGAGATGTACTAGGACGAATGAAACCAATGTCCAACAACTCCTGTAGTTTGACCTTTAACTCCTGAAGTTCAATAGGAGCCATTCGATATGGGGTTTTAGAAATGGGCTTTATACCAGATTCAAGGTCAATAAAGAATTCAACTTCACATTCTGGGGGTAGACCAGGAAGTTCTTCAGGAAATACGTCAGGAAATTTACTAACAACATGAATATTATTCAAATCTGACAGGAATATTATTCAAATCTGACGTGTCTTTATTCAAATCCATAACATGGGCTAAGAAAGCTTGACATCCGCTTTTTAATAAGCGAATAGCTTTATGACTTGATATGATGATGATTGATTTCGATGGTTTAGTTGCTTGAATTACGTTAAATGCAGGGTTGGTTAGGAATATGAAAACTAACAACCTTACGAAAACAATCAATTTTGGCATGATGAGTAGTTAACCAATCAATCCCTAAAATCACGTCAAAAGCAAGTATCTTTAAAGAGATAAGGTCAACAGGTAATGTGATGGTGCCAACTTGGATCAAACAAGATTTATAAACAATGGATGTAATAAAAGTGTCTCCTAACGGAGTCTCCACAGATAGGTCAAAGTCTAATTTCTTGGGAGTTAAGTTTAAACGTTGAGTACAAGCATGAGAGATAAATGAATGGGTAACACCGGTATCTAGTAATGTATAAACTTTGCAAGAATTTATGATTAGCTTACCCGTGATCACCTCGTTTGGGTTCCTCGCATTTTAACCAGTCACAACAAACGCTCTTCCAGGAACCGTTGACTTTGACTTTTCTGAGACAACCTTTTGAGTCACCATCCCCGCTGGACTTGGTTTTGCTACTGTACAATCTCGAGCGATATGTCCTTCCTTTCCATAATTATAGTATACCTTGAACTGTTATGGACAGTTTGGGCTGATATGTCCCTCTTTCCCGCATTTATAGCATACGACCGGTGGTCGTTCTCCTCCCTTAGAACTAGTCAGCTTCTTTGGTCTTTGACGCTCTTCACATTGTCATTGTTGAATCTCCTCTTTTTAAAATCCCCCAGGCTCGCTTCTTCTATTTTCATGGCCATGATTACCACCGGAGTGGTTCTTGCTTTTTTATCCGTATTTTTCTTTCTCCGCCGGGTTATCATTGTTACGATGATTATTTGTCACCAGATGACCACCAGTTTGTGGTCCCTCGGTGACGTTACTCGTTATCTCGCTCTAATAATTGAGCCCTATTGACAACATCTGAATAGAGAGAAAATGTATGAGAAATGAGATATTGACGTATGTCGGGTTTCAAACCTCTCAGAAACATCCGCGTTATACGTTCCTCATTCTCCACCAAATGAGGTGCAAACCTGGATAACTCTGTGAACTTCGCCTCGTATTGGGACACCGTCATATTATTTTGTTCCAATCTAATAAACTCCACCGCCTTCATATGACGAATATTTTCATGAAAGTACTTGTCATTAAACAGTTTCTGAAATGTCTCCCAAGACATGCTGAGTGCGACTAGATGGGTACACTTCATAGATTCCCACCAGTAATCTGCCTCATTATGGAACATAAAGGTAGCGAATGGAACCTTCTGTTCCTCCGTGCATCCCAAGACATCGAATATCTTGGTAATTTGCTTGACCCACGCGTCCGCATTAATCGAATCCAACTTTCCCCCTGCACTGGTCCCAACTCTTTGAACTGTTTGGCTATGACAAACCGTGCGTTGCTATCATTTCCACCTGTATTTTGTACACGAGTCTCCCTCGTCTTATTTTGCATGAACTGCAAAAAGTTTCTAAACATTCCGTCATTCATCGTCTGATCAATGGTGTTGTTTATAGGAGGAACATTGTCGGCCTGTTGCACGTTCTCCTCATTGGTGAGCAAAGGAGTCTCCACGGTCTCATTTACTCCACCGTTAACATTCTCAGTTGCCATTCTCAAATACTGCCATAAAACAAGGGTTAATTAAAGAAATTAACATATCACATAATATCCCTATATTATGACCAACCAACAAATAAGCTTAGGTAGGACATACTAGCGAAGGATTTACTCATCTCTCCCCTCCTAGTTCTATTCCCCGATCTCCGCCAGAGATCATATCCCTAAGCTCTGA
This sequence comes from Panax ginseng, assembly GCA_020205605.1. Lineage (NCBI taxonomy): Eukaryota > Viridiplantae > Streptophyta > Magnoliopsida > Apiales > Araliaceae > Panax > Panax ginseng. Next base: position 173,377,835 of record CM035132.1, read on the forward strand.
TACCAACTGTGACGCCCCCAAAATAGGTATACAAAACCCACTCTGAGTCGCCAAATACATGGTACAGAAACAACTACAACTTTATTAATACAATTGTTGTGCAAAATACGACAACATATAAACTGTGAGTTTAAAAACAAATATTGTCTTCTAGACAATATCAACACTCAAATAAGTCCTCATTAAAATTATTGATACACTATTTTACAAAATAGTGAGGACTACTAAAACGACATTCTAAAACCTTCATTCCATACCCCGACTAGTACTCGCTACATTCTTGTCTCCTGAGAAGAAATATGGAACAAAAAGGAAAAGGGTGAGCTCAACTAGCCCAGTAAAAAATATTATGACTAAGAAAATATAGAACAAATTATCATTAGTCCTCAACAGGGAAAAATCTGATATAATATAATTGACAACAAGTTTCAGATCAATATTCGCAGCAAAAATAATAATTCATAGAAGAGTTACGTAGAGAATGAAATCTATTATTATCTATGAATTTAAAAGTCCATCATCAATATTTTATCCCTGTAACATTAATCAATAAACATCTTGAATCAAATATTCATCTTTTCACTACAGGCCAAAGATATTCAATAGTTGGTCATGTTCATCTCAACACATGTACATCTTTGCACTACGGCCCAAAGATATTCATAAGAAATCCAACCATCTTTGCACTACAGGCCAAAGATATTCAGTAATATCATCATTTAGGACTGAGGATGATGAAAAATATTTTAAAGAAAACGAATCCAGTGAAACAAAAGAACAAATATTAAGGATTCGTACTTTAAATAGTCCAAGTTCAAAAATACTTCATAAATAACTATAGTGGAGTAAAATTCAAGAATGGTCAAAACATGGATACAATCAAAGCTAGTATCCATAATAGATATTTGATGAAAAAAAAAATTTTAATTTTTACGTAAATAGTGTAAGTATCGTGATTCGTGAATAGTAACCCCGATACTAAAAGACAAGAATTTCACAAGAAAAATCATACCAATATTTCGGCATAATGATATTGAAAGAAATAATATCATTTATAAAAAAAAATAACATCCATTACTTCGAAAAGACAATACTTCTGACTAGAATACTGGATATAGTGTTGAAGGGAACTTGCACCGTATAATAACACTCAAAGTATCAAAATATTCACAAGAATACGCTCGATAATATAGAGACAAGATTTCAGTTTCTGGTTTAATTTTCAATTCTAACCTAAGCACCCTATTTATAGGAAATTGCTTAGAACACCAAAGTAGAAAATTTAATAAAATATTAATATAATTATATAAATTTCCTACGCACACCAAGAAAACTGAATTCAACATGTTTACCACTCATGTGGGGACCACCCAAGTGTAAAAAACATTTTTCTTTTAAAAAGAATTTAAAACTTTAAAAAAATAATTATTCCGGAACTTCGGAACTTTAATAATTCATAATAATAAGGTCTTTTATCAGAAAAATTCAAATCTTATGTCCATTCCATAGGAAATTTAATTCTCTACAACTTTGCAGAAGAAAGTTTTTCCAAATTCCAAACAGAAATTGACCAAAATCCACATACGAACGATTTTGCAGGCTATAATCAAATTTCAGTCAAGAAATGGGGTCCACCGACATGTTTAACATGTTTTGAACATTTATTGTAACAAAAATACTCTTCCTCCTCACTTATTCATATATCCCACATTCATTGTAAAGATATCACTATTATTATATTATTATAATATAATAATATATTTAAATGAATTATTTTATCAGAAAAAGATAAAATATTTATTTTCAACAATTGTCACATTAAAATTTTCTCCATCTATATCCACGTAAAATAAATATTTTCTCATCATATAAATCAATAATTAATTATTCACAAATAATATTACGAGAATCACAATATCGATAACCAGCGGTTCCTCAGAAAGAGGGGCTTTCCAATAAGGATTTCTCCTTCTTGGCAAGTGAATTAGGTGACCAAACCTCTCCTTAGAAGCGAACTTTTTAGACATTGCCAATAATGCTATCTAATAATATTATTCAAATAATATGAATTATTAATTTGATAAAGGAAAATATTATGCAGTGACAATTATTGAAACAACAATAATATAAAATATCAACATAGCAATTATTGAATCAGTAAAATAAAATATTAAACAGTAATTATTGTAACAATTATTAAGTAGTGCCTTCTTACGTAAGAATCAATAATTGGTGCAATATCGCGTGCTACTGTGTTTTAACCATCGAGTATTTCAACAGTATTAACGGTGACAACTACGCCTTTATTTATAAACAACTTATACTTGTCGTTTTCTTCATTTTATCGCTTTCCGTTATGGGGCCCACACAATTTTGCGTCGTCGTCATTTAATATTCCCAAACAATGAAGAATATTCCTCGACCAAAACTAATATTCCCCGACAACAATGAATATTTTACAACGACTTGCTTATTTAAAATATTTGCGCATTTTACCCATAACTAACCACATTAATCAAATCAACCCTTACTATTTCAAAATAATAAATAGAGGAAATTCAATTTCATTAATAATAAGTTGGGGTCTTACATAAGGGGTATTATTTCTTTTGTATTAATGAATAGAAATTATGTTATTCCATTCTTTATTATTCTGTTGGAATAACCTGTATACGCGGACTACCCTATACTTGGTGAAATTCTTCTGTTATTCCGTTCTTTATTATTATGTTGGAATAACTTGTCTATGCGAAGTACCGCATACATGGTGAAATTCTTCAGTTATTCTATTCTTTATTATTATGTTGGAATAACCTGTCTATGCGAAGTACCGCATACATGGTGAAATTCTCCTGTTATTCCATTCTTTATTATTCTTTTGGAACATCCTATCTGTGCGTTTACGCATGACCTGGGTCCATTATTTATTATTCTGTTGGAATATCCTGTCTGTGCGTTTACGCATGACCTGGTTCCGTTATTTATACATCACCTATTCTGAGTCGCCAAATACATGGTACAGAATACAAATACAATCTTAAATATACAACATGAGCTGTGAGTTTTAATACAAATATTGTCTTTTAGACGGTATTCAAACTCAAAATAAGTCCTCAATACATTTATTAACACACTATTTCATAGAATAGTGAGGACTACTAATGCTATCATCTGGACCGTCACTCCGTTCCCCGACTAGTCCCTGTTACGTTCTCATTTCCTGAAGATAACAATGAAAGCAAAAGGGTGAGCTCAACTATCCCAGTAAGAAATATTATGACTAAGATAATATAGAATAAATTATCATTAGCCATTAATAGTGTTAAATTGATACAATATAACAAACATCAAGTTTAACTGCAGCGGAACAAGCAATCCATTAAAAGAGTCAAGTAGAGAATAAAATCTACTATCTTCTATTATTTAAAAGGTTTTTCATCACTTTTATCGCTGGGACTCAGCTTAATAAATAATCCACATCATCCCTGCACTATGGCCAAGGATATTCATTAGTATCACAACCATAAATTATCCTTGCACTACGGGCCAAGGATATTCGTGTATTCATCAATAGTCATGATCATGCCAACAACTGTCCATCAATGCACTACGGGCCAATGAGGATTTTTTACCACATCATTAGTAACATTACGGTCATGATTATACCGAATAATCCGTGGTCATAATCATACGAAGTCCATCTATGCACTACAGGCCACAGATGACTTTCAACATAATATAAACATGAGGATGATGACAATGATATAAGAATTCAATAAAACAAGTTCAAGAATTAATTTATCCAGGAACCAATAACGTCTAAATTTTCAACATGATACTACTTTGTGGAGTAAAATTCAAAAATGCTCAGAAGAATATTTCCACAAAAAGATACTGGATGAAGCGCAAATATCCAGGATATTATACTAATTTCATGGAGTATAGAATCCAAAACATTAACCAACTGAGTATAATAGAATATATGAAACTACAAATGAATTTTCACCCGCCATGCGGTAATCCACGTATACAGATCATTTCCACAATTTAACAAGGAATGAATACAAAGGATCTTCACCATGCATGTGGTAATCCACATAGACAGGTTATTCCAACAGAATAATAAAGAATGGAATAACAGAAGAATTCACCATGGATGTGATAGATCGCATACATACGAGTTATTCCCAATGTAATAATAAATAATGGAACGTGTCAAATGCATAAGCCTTGCACGCAGGTGGATATTCAATGAGAATAATAAATAATCGGAACCAGTCATGCGTAAAACGCACGCATGGGATGTTCCAAATGAAATAATAAAGAATGGAATAACGAGAAGAATTTAACCATGTATGCGGTACTTGACAGGCAAAGTTATCATTCCAACATAATAATAAAGAATGGAATAACAGAAGAATTTCACCATGTATGCGGTACTTCGCATAGACATGTTATTCCAACGTAATAATAAAGAATGGAATAACAACCCTTACGAGTATTAAAAGAAAATAACTCTCTTCATGAATACGAAAGAATAATACCCCTTACGAGTACAACAAATAATATCCCTTACCTTAGAAGAAACTGGATATAGGAGTAGTGAAGTAGCGAGGTATACTTTTCTTCTTTCTCTCTATAGTTTCTCTCTCAGAGTTTCAAAGAATTAAGTAAGAAATAGTGAAGGAATGAGCTTATTTATAGGAGAATGGACCTAATAGTAACTAATTCATGAACGGTCCAGATTGATTTACTTTTAAATCCAAGCGTATATTGATTTACTATGCATTATTAATAAAATATTCTAATAAAACAAAATCTTTTAAATAAAATATAATATATTCTATTTATAATCTAATAAAACGAATAACTTTATAAAAGTATTATGTTTTATATAAATAGATTTTACTATGCAAACACTATGCATGCACTATACAAACACTATGCATAATAAAATATTATATATTCTATTTATAGTATAATAAAACAAATAATTTTATAAAAGTATTCTATTTTATATAAAAAGATTTTACTATGCAAATACTATCTAGAGCACTATGCAAACACTATGCATAATAAAATATAATATATTCTATTTATAATAAAAAAAAACAAAACTTTATAAAAAGTTTTCTGTTTTATATAAAAATTTTTCTGTTTTATTACATTTATAAAAATAATAAAACAAAACTTATCACCTTTATTATAATTCACAATATTAATCGACCAGGTCGTTTCCAGAAAAGAGGGGGCTTTCCAATAAGGATTTCTCCCTATTGGCGCGCAATTAGGTGACTAAACCTCTCCTTGACAGAACTTTTAGACATCGTTAATCTTGTAAATAATAATATTAATAACTTTGTTATCTCAATTATTGATTTAATAATGTGACACCCCCAAATTCGGTACTTCCATTTCCACAGGATTTGGTGTTCACTGTACAAACATCATCTATCTATCTACCCATAAATAAATGCAAACCATGCAATAGATAGAATAATAAATAAATCTCCCCTTATGGGGTTACATCAACTGCAAAATAAATAAAATCCCAGGTTGCTCTAACCTTAAAACATCTGTGCGGAATCATAAACAAATAATAAGTCTTAAGTAACATCAAGTCTAAATATCATTACATAACCACATAAATAATCAGTCTTCATTACTTGCTAATCTTGCCCTTGCCTTTACTAGTGGAAGGCTCGTCTGCTCTTTCGTTCTTAACTGCAATGTTATTATTACGCAAGAGTGAGCACGATTGCCCACAAGTATAACAATATAACAATTAAATAATAACATGCGAATGAATTAACAACTTCTGATATAAAAGCTCAACTTTTGAATCAAGAATGAATAACAAGAATCAAAAGAAATTCTGAGGGTCATAAGACCTTGAACTATGTCCTAGGCTGTCAAGTGTTTATTCTTGAAACCTTTAATAGTCATAAGACTATAGACTCTTCTTCTCGTACTTAGGGGGATCAGCCTTTAATACCATACCGTGCACAATATCTTAACGCTAACGCATAAGTAATTCCCTATATAGGGTTGTTCATCTCAGTTTGACATTAGAGTCCGCACCAAAGGAAGTTTGGTTTGGATAATTCATCAAGGGTTCTGAAATTTAGAACGCTCATCAACTATGGACTAGTCGAATCATTAAGGGTTCGCTTTTCTAACAAGGTTTAACAGTAATTGATAGCTGAATTTGAATAAAATCTCATAAAGTATACAATAGAATAAGTATTATATAGCAGCATCATGCTTGAAAAATTAATAAACTTTGATATAACAAAACAGACTTAATCAATAATAATGAGAACTTGCTCAATGTAAAAAGGTGAATCTATCAACTTATATAACGATAACAAGTAGGGTTAGGAAACTTGCCTCGTGCATAGATTACACTTTTAATTAAACTCGTTCCTTGATTTAAATCCTACATATCATTTACGTTCACAATACCAGTTAATTGTAACGTACTAAACATCACAAGTTCATTCTTTTTGTTTAACTCGAATTCATGACTATACTTAGTCAAATTACCATACTTGTTTTCACATAATATTATACTACACGAACAACAAGTTAACTATGCATTCAATTGTTCAATTCACACGTAATTGTGTTATAGACGTGTTAAAAATTTATTTTAACACCTCATAATATGTCTAAAAAGTTTTTATGTTCATTTGATTAAGTTAATAACACATTGCTAGAATTAAACATTTTAAAAACTCATTTCTGGGCCATTCTGCTAAGTGGCGCTGTGGCGCCACTGTTGTACTATGTCTTGGCCATGCACTGGAGACTTAGCGTTGCATGCGCATGGCAAGACGGGACTTCGATTACGGAGTTATGCTACATTGCTGAAACTCCGTATTTTGATTCTTAGTTCACGAAGAACACAGAGTTTGTAATACCCGTAAATTTTATGATTTAATATTATTATTAAATAGAGCCAGCGAATTATTTATTTTACAAATGCTTATGTGGCATGAGGAGAGTAACTCAATTGAATTAAAATTGAGCTGTTGATGATCGATAAGATAGGTTCATGAAATGTCTTGTGTGACACAATGATGAACTTAATGAAGGATGAGTAAGCAATTGCATGTTTAAGGTCCAAATAATAAATTGGGAGTCTAGCCCAATAAGTTAATTGATGGACTTTTGAGTTAGCCCAATAAACTTGGGATATTTAGAATCCAATCGGAATCCAACCAAATAGTTAACTAAGAGTACAAGTATTGGTTAAACTAAAATTTGGCGTGGGGCAGTGGGCCTGACCGGCTAGCCCTTGTCCATGTTTGAGATCTACTCTCTTGTCCCCAAATTAGGGTCACCAAGTATAAAGAACAGTAGCCTAAACTCTCTTTACGCAAATTTCAAGCTGCTAATCCTAGGCATGCACTGGCTAGCTAAGTGACCAAAGATGGAGTGATTGAACAACTCCTTAAATAACCATTGTTCATTTCTATTGCACCATGAATCCCAATATTGGGTAAAGCAAGTGTCCGCCCATGTTTTCTCTTTAAATACAAGCCACTAGGGCGATCTGTTTTAGTGATAAGAGTGTTAGAGAAATCGAGTAAAGAATTCTTAGTTCTTAAAGCATTACCAAATCGATGTGTGAGAGATATCAAGGTTAAAGCTCGAGAAGGTATAAGTTCTACTCGCTCTTAACTTGAGTCTTGTTGATTCTCGTTTTTCGATTATTAGGTCAAGTATGATGAATTAGCGAGATGAAGGGTGTTTAGAAAGTTTACCTTAGTGCATGAATACGTTAAAAATTGTGCGGAATCAAAATTTGTGGCTACTCGCAAAAACAGTAGTATGTTCACCGCTCAAATCCATAAGGTACAAATTTGCATCATGCTTAGGAACCATCTTTGATGGGTTTGATGAGTGTCGACCTTGTATTAAGAAATTCCCTTAGGTTGTATGCATATAGTAAAGTCTTAAATTAACCCGAAGCGAACTTAAACCTTGTCGAAGTAGTGTGTAGGCAAAGTCTCTGAAGGAGTCGCTTTGACGAAGCGTGATGTCTTCTTGGACGAGCGTATGATGTCTTGGACAAAGCGTGATGTCTTAGGGACGAGCGTGATGTCTTCGAACAAAGCGTGATGTCTTCAGACAGAGCGGAATGTCTTCGGACAAAGCGTGATGTCTTCGGACAGAGCGTAATGTCTTCGGACAGAGCGTGATGTCTTCTGACGAAGCATGTTGTCTTCGAACAAGCCATAATATCTTCTGGACATGGCGAGATGTCCCTAACTCGAGACAACATCGTAACTTGATATAAGGATGGATTAATAAATACTCCTATCTTGTCAGAAACTATTAGTACACTAATGAGTTCTAAGTAAAGAATTTTACCAACTTCGGAAAATAAATCTAATACTTGCAAACATGCGTAGAAAAGGTCGGTGTGATTAATAGGCGTTATGGTCTACTTAAAGCAATGAACCTCTTAAAACTTCGAGGAAGAAAGATTATGAATAAGCTAGCGGTGGTCAATAGTATGAGCATGTTAGTGTACCATTATGAGTTTTGATGGGTGCAATGAGATAGAAAGAAAAATGTGTTATGTGTACATGTTGTTGATATATATCAAGTGTGTTTGGCTAATGAATACCTATACTTATATGAATAGGACAGACATAGTTTGTTGAGGTGATTTTCGCTATTAGTAGTAATCAACGCTAAAGGCAAGTTTCTTACTCTACCTTGATTTCAAGTATGCAAGTTTTCTATCCCTAACTTATTGTTATTGTTGGGCAACCTCACTCAAATTTACAATGAGCAAGTATCTGAACACTATTATTACTGTGTTGCAAGTTCCTTAATTCACACACTTCATACGTTGAATTGTTGTCATATCAATCATATTTTATCAAGCAAATATCTGCTTCTATTCGAAAATCACTTGTATACCTTGACGTTGTTGTAAGCATTGGACTTATCATTCCTCAATGCATGATGAAAAACTGTCTAAGCCCTTGATTCGGCTAGACTATTATGAGTTAAAGAGCTATCCAAACCGATTGATTTGGTGCGGACTATCGTAAATCTACTGAGATGAACAACCCTCATAGAAGGGGAAATTATATATTGTCGGGGAACCGACGTGCGCACATGAGTATGATTAAATGTTATGCATAACATAGGGTACCTTAAATTTGATCACCGATGTACTCGTGGATGTTGGATTACGATGTAATCTCGTTAATTCTAGTAAGAGTTCTTGGTCCTTAGTGATTTTCGAAGATTCAATTATGTTGAACCTCGAAATGAATAAATCCTAAGATTTTGTTGATATCCTTCTATCCATAGCGACACTCGTTGAATACTCTTGGTATTCTTGATATCCTTGAACTATCAATTATTATTATACCTTTGAAAGATTCAAATGCTATAACCGCTTGTTCTTCTAGCTATATATGCTTCTTGAGGCAAACTTGTTGCTCATTCTTGCTTCCTAAAACATTACAGCTTAAGGCGAGCAAGAAGGTACTTGAGGAAAGGACAAGGAAAGGGCAAGGCGTACGAATAATTTAGCCCTTAAGACTAGAAGTATTATTATTATTGTTATTATGATGTATTCAAGAATGATTAAGCTATGTTAAGCTAATCACGAATGGTTGTAGTAATGGTTACGGTACCTTGGGACGTGAATATTTATATTTCATCAATGTAAATTATCCTATTAATTACATTGTTAATGATTTTGTAAGATATTCGTAGTAGTAGTAGCGTGATGCAATCAAATTCGAGATATGAGTGTCTCAAATTTTGGGGGTGCCACGAGTTGGTATCGAGCCATAGTTATAAACCTTGGGAGCGAGAGCCCTTAGATTATAAATCAGAGGAGAACTCGAGAAGATGAAAGGGATGAAACTTATATAGAGTTTTCATAGAGATGGACTTAAGCGTGTTCTGTAATATAACTTCATTCTATACAATGAACTTATGATTCTAATGGAGTTGTTGGTTGTTTTGTCTTGTGTCGGTGATTGTGGGATGACCGACATGGAAGGACCTAAGCCGAGTAGTAGAAGAGGAGCCGCGTTACATACGTGGTATATGAGGCACCATTGATAGCAGAGCCTATATCAACGGTAGTTCCTATCGATGATGATGACGAGGAAGAGGAGATAGAGCCAATACCAAAGAGTCCGATCCAGAGGAGGGCGTATGGTGGATGAGCCCATGGGGGACTCAAGCGAGTCTACTTTTGAGGATAGGATGTTGGGGGGAGTATGAGGAGCAGATTTTGGAATTAGGGTGCAAAGTTGAGAAGTTAGAGGTGAGGCCAAAGACAGAGAGTCCAATTCCAAAAGTCAAGGATGAAGACCACCGAGAGAAAGTTAGTGTCTGCAGAGATGGAAGTAGAGATTGTTCACCGTAAGGAGGCGGGGAATCCAGATGGGGGCTTTGTTTCACAAGGCGGTGGCTAGGAATGTAGAACCTGGCGGGGGAAGTTGGAAGAGATGGAGCGAGAGGGGTTGAGCGAGGGGACGGAGAAGGAAGCTATCCGTACTTTCGATTAAGGATGGAAGTAATGGATAGGATCCATTTCAAGAAAAGTGGAAAGGGGCCAATGATAGGGCTAACGATCTAGAAGATGAAGTGAGGTGCAAAAAGGAGGAAGATGGACAGATGAGCTATGCATTGCGCACGGCCATGGAGGGGATGATTGGTGGGGTAAATCACTACCCGAAGCGAGGCGAGGATGCACTCCAAGACACACCATAAGTCGAGATGTGGTGGTGCACATTACTCGGAGGGAGTACCAGAGCTGACTGGAGCGCTGGAATGATAGATTAAGTCTAGGCGCTAAAAGTTATTAGTTGTAGTTAGATTGTGTAATGTATTATCTGTTGTGGTAATCCTTATGTAGAATGTGAGATATTGTAAACCCCAAACTTTTAAGTTATGTTAGAGGGGTAGTATGTTAATGGTTGTCCCCATCTTTTGTGATATTAGGGGATAAGTTGTGTCATTTATAGAAGTATCTTTGGAGATAATCATGTAATGTAACAATTTGGCATATGAATATAAATGATCTTGTTCTCAAAATGTATTCAAATCTTATTCCTTTTATGGAGAATTGTTTAAGTAATATAATTAGATAATAAAAATGGGAGTGTTACGATGTAGGAAAATGCCGCCCAGACGTAGATTAACTGCTCCGGAAGAGTTGATCGATGATGAGAGAGACAAGTAGATCCCATTCGGAGGCTTGTAGATTTGTTAGGGGAGGCTCTTGGGGAAGAAATGAACAAGTACCACCTGCTTCCCAAGTAGCTCGATCATGAACTTCAAGGACTTTAAGAGCGTGGGACCTCTGGAATTCATGGGTACTACCGAATTCTATCGTAAGCGCAAACGTGGATCAAGGAAATGGAGAAAGCCTTCGCCATTACTCGTGTGGGTGAAGACCCGAAAACCGTGTTAACTACATATATGATGAGGGGTGAAGCAAACTCTTTGGTGGGAAGCAAATCAATGAGAGAGCGGGAGAAGGGACTATAACACGAAAGGTTTAAGACTTTGTTCTTCGAGAATTACTTCTCAAAGAGCGTGAAGAATATGGAGGTAAAGTTTCTAGAACTAAAACAAGGGGAGATGACGGTGGCACGATGTGCGGCCAAGTTCAATGAACTCATGATTCGCAACACATCAAGTAGACATCAAGAAAGGAAAGCTCGACGCTTGAACTTGGACTAAAACCTTGGTTGTTCAACAAGGTGTCATCCTTCAAATTGACTTTTCGCCACCTTATTGGAGAAGGCGATAATTGCGAGGGAGGTAATGAGGCATTGAGCCAATACAACAAGGAAAAGAAGAGCAAGAATCTTTGGAGGAGAGAGACTCGTGGAGGAGTAGCGATGGTGGAAGTTATTTAGGAAGAGGAAATGGGATAACCGCAACAACGACAACAACACCAACCACCCAAGCATCAACCAAATCGAAAAATTATCAAGGAGGATTCAAGAAAAGAAGTGAAGCTTGCTCGAAATGTGGGAAAAACCATCAAGGGAATCTTTGGAAGGCGCAACATCTCGCTATAATTGCGGCCAAGAAGGGCACATTTCACCTAATCGCCCGGCCAAGAGGAGCAAGGGATGTTTCGCGTGTGGCTCCACTGAGCATCAAATCAAGGATTGCCCAAAGAAAGGGAGCAACGGAGGAAGCGGCCAACAGGGAGGGGGCAGCAAGCTGATGATCGGCGGACCAACGCAATCCAACCGACCGACTGCCCGAACCTTTAACATGACTGCCCGAGACGCAGTGAATGAAAGGGACGTGGTGTTAGGTATTCTCCCAATCAATAATATAAACGCCAATGTATTATTTGATTCGGGTGCTACCTATTCCTTTGTGTCTGAAGAATTTGCTAATCGACTAAACATACCTCCTGAACATTTAGAAAACTCATTGAACGTAGAGATTGCGAATAAGGAGGTAATTCCCATAGAGTTTATTTACCAAAACTGTTTTGCAAACATTAGAGCTCACGAACTGAACGTAGACTTAATTCCGATTAAACTGGGAGAGTTTGATGTAATATTAGGAATGGATTGGTTATCCGGCCACGCTGCGATAATCGATTGTCAAAAGAAGAGTGTGAACCTTCAGACCTCAAATCGGTCTAAGGTAGTGTTTTACGGTAGCTCATCGCTCAACCAATCGTGTTGTCTTACGATGATGCAGGCCAAGAAATTGTTAAAGAAAGGATGTGTGGGTTATTTAGCCTATATAGTGGACATTCGACAAAAGAGGATAGAAATGAAAGATATATTAGTGGTAAAAGATTTTCAAGACGTGTTTCGAAACAGGCTCGGCCTTTCGCTGCAGACGAGCCCAATTCATAATAGACTTAGCACCGGGAACCGCACCAATTTCGAAAGCCCCATATCGTATGGCGCCAGTAGAAATGAAGGAATTGATGATTCAATTGCAAGAGTTGCTAGATAAGGGTTACATTCGGCCAAGTGTGTCTCCTTGGGGAGCACCAGTGTTGTTTGTAAAGAAAAGGATGGATCGATGAGACTCTGTATCGATTATCGGGAGTTGAACCAGAGTGACAATTAAGAATAAATATCCACCGCCAAGGATAGGCGACCTTTTCGATCAACCTGAAGGGAGCGAAGTGTTTTTCAAAATAGATTTACTGACGGGTTATCATCGGTTGAAAGTGCGAGAGGAGGACATACAAAAGACGGCGTTTTAACTCGCTACTTTCTTATTCACAATTTTTAGTGATGTCATTTGGGTTAACTAATGCTCCTAAGCAGCGTTCATGGACTTGATGAACCGAAGTTTTCAAGCCATACTTAGATAAGTTCGTAGTAGTATTTATCGATGACATTTTATTTATTCAAAGACAAAAGAAGAAACCTGTAGAACACACAAGATGGTATTGGAAGCATTGAGAAGGGAGAAGATGTATGCAAAATTTTCAAAATGTGAATTTTGGATGGAAAGGGTCCAGTTTCTAGGACACGTGATAGATCGAAATGGAATTTTCATGGATCCTGCAAAGGTGGAAGCGGTGAGTAACTGCGAACAGCCAAAGACGCCAACAGAAGTTAGGAGTTTCTTAGGTTTAGTCGGTACTATCGAAGATTTATCCAAGATTTTTCTAAGATAGCAACCTCAACCGACCAATCTAACGAAGAAGACAGAGAAGTTTGTATGGGCCGAAAATGCGAGGAGAGTTTCCAAGAATTGAAGAGGAGGATGAGTGAGGCGCATGTATTATCATTACCAGATGATACGGGAGGATTTGTGGTGTATAGTGATGCATCGGATAGAGGACTTGGTTGTGTGCTAATGCAACATGGCAAGGTCATTGCATATGCCTCACGACAGTTGAAAGATTTTGAAAAACGATACCCTACCCATGACTTGGAGTTAGCGGCGGTAGTCTTTGCATTGAAGATTTGGAGGCACTATTTGTATGGAGAAAAATGTGAGATATATATGGATCACAAGAGTCTGAAATATATCTTCACATAGAAGGAGTTGAACATGCGACAAAGAAGATGGTTGGACCGCCAAGAGGATTACGATCGTGAAATTCTTTATCACCCGGGAAAAGCAAACGTTAGTAATAAGCGCTTTGAGTAGAAAAGGAAGGAAAAGTTATTCAAACCGACAACTCAAGAGGATTTAATAAGAGAAATGGAAAGGTTGGAAATAGAGGTGGAGGAACCAAGAGAAGCGGAAGGAAGATTTCTCATGATGAGAGCTCACCCTGACGCGTTATTGGATAGAATGAAGGAAGCACAAGAAAGATGAAGAATGTGAGAAGATAAAGAAGAGAATAGTAGAAGATAAGGAAGAAAGGTTCAAAGTAGATAAGGATGGTATATTGAGATTCGAGGGTTAAGTATGGGTGCCACCAGAATCGAACCGAGAGAGAAATCTCCTACATGAAGCACACAATACGATGTATTCAGGTACATCCGGGAGGCATAAAATGTACCGGATCTTGACACCATTTTAGTGGCCTAATTTGAAAAGAGAGGTTGCGGCGTGTGTTAGCGGATGTCTTACTTGTCAAAGAGTCAAAGCGAAACACCAGAGGCCAAGTGGACTACTTCAACCACCGGAAATACGTAATGGAAATGGGAGCACATTATGATGGATTTCGTGGTTGGACTTCCGGTTACACAGAAGAGTTACGATGCCATTTGGGTCATTGTGGACCGACTAACAAAGACAGCTCATTTTCTACCCATTAAGATTCAATTCAATTTGAACCAATTAGAAAACTTGTATGTAAAGGAAATCGTATCGCGACATGGAGTGCCGGTGTCGATTGTCTCCGATCGAGATCCGCGTTTCACGTCAAAATTCTGGAAAAGTTTGCAGGAACGAATGGGAACTCAATTGAGGTTGAGTACTGCCTATCACCCTCAAACTGACGGGCAGAGTGAAGGAACCATACAAACGTTGGAGGACATGCTGAGATCTTGCGTGATGGACTTCAAGGGGAATTGGGACGACCATTTACCATTAGTAGAATTCGTTTACAATAATAGCTATCATGCGAGTATCGGTATGCCGCCATATGAATCTCTTTACGGGAGAAAGTACAGGACGCCATTATGTTGGGATGAAGTCGAAGAACGATTACTTTTGGGACCAGAATTAGTCCAGCAAACGGCCGATGTGGTAGCAACAATAAGGGGCAAATTGGTAGCAGCTCAAGATCGCCAAAAGAAGTACGCCGACTTGCATCGTCAGAACCGAGACTTTGAAGTCGGTAGTTATGTATTTTTGAAGGTATCTCCGTGGAAGGGAAAGATCAGATTCGGAAAGAAAGGAAAATTGAGTCCGAGGTTCATAGGGCCATTCAAGATATTGAAGCGAATGGGCGAAGTGGAATACAAAGTTGCTTTGCCACCGGAACTGGAACACATCCACAACGTGTTTCATATTTTCGTACTACGACCGTACAAGTCTGACTATAAACACGTAATTTCCTATGAGCCCATTCAAGTAGAGAAGAATCTGACATATGAAGAAATTCCTGTTCAGATAATAGATAAGAAAGAGAAAATGCTAAGAAACAAAGTTATATCTTCTGTTAAGGTTGTTTGGCGAAACCATGATGTCGAAGAGGCCAAGTGAGAATTAGAAGATAGGATGAGGAGAGACTATCCCCATCTTTTCGTATAACCCTGTATCAATTCCGAGGATGGAATTTTTATAAGGGGGAGAGGATGTAATACCCGTAAATTTTATGATTTAATATTATTATTAAATAGAGCCGACGAATTATTTATTTTACAAATGCTTACGTGGCATGAGGAGAGTAACTCAATTGAATTAAAATTGAGCTGTTGATGATCGATAAGATAGGTTCATGAAATGTCTTGTGTGACACAATGATGGACTTAGTGAAGGATGAATAAGCAATTGCATGTTTAAGGTCCAAATAATAAATTGGGAGTCTAGCCCAATAAGTTAATTAATGTACTTTTGAGTTAGACCAATAAACTTGGGATATTTAGAATCCAATCGGAATCCAACCAAATAGTTAACTGAGAGTACAAGTATTGGTTAAACTAAAATATGGCGTGGGGCAGTGGGCCTGACCGGCTAGCCCTTGTCCATGTTTGAGATCTACTCTCTTGTCCCCAAATTAGGGTCACCAAGTACAAAGAACAGTAGCCTAAACTCTCTTTACGCAAATTTCAAACTGCTAATCCTAGGCATGCATGGCTAGCTAAGTGACCGGTATGGAGTGATTGAACAACTCCTTAAATAACCATTGTTCATTTCTATTGCACCATGAATCCCAATATTGGGTAAAGCAAGTGTCTGGCCCATGTTTTCTCTTTAAATACAAGCCACTAGGGCAGTCTGTTTTAGTGATAAGAGTGTTGGAGAAATCTGAGTAAAGAATTCTTAGTTGCTAAGCATTACCAAATTAGTGTGTGAGATATCAAGGTTAAAGCTCGAGAAGGTATAAGTTCTACTCCGTTCTTAACTTGAGTCTTGTTGATTCTCATTTTTCAGATTATTAGGTCAAGTATGATGAATTAGCAGGATGAAGGGTGTTTAGAAAGTTTACCTTCGTGCATGAATACGTTAAAAATTGTCTGGAATCAAGCTGTGGCTACTCTGCAAAAGCAGAGCATGTTCACCGCTTCAAATCCATAAGTACAATTTTGCACCATGCTTAGGAACCATCTTGATGGGTTCTTATTGCGTGTCGGACCTTGTATTAAGAAATTCCCTTAGGTTGTATGCATATAGTAAAGTCTTAAATTAACTTGAAGCGAACTTAAACCTTGTCGAAGTAGTGTAGGCCAAGTCTCTCAAGGAGCTGCTTGACGAAGCGTGATGTCTTCAGACGAGTATGTAATGTCTTCTTGGACAAAGCGTGATGTCTTAGGACGAGCGTGATGTCTTCTTGACGAGCGAAATGTCTTGAATAAAGCGTAATGTCTTGGACGAGCGTAATGTCTTCGAACAGAGCGTGATGTCTTGAATGAAGCCGCGATGTCTTCTGGACGAAGCATGTTGTCTTCTAACAAGCCATAATATCTTCTTTGACATGGCGAGATGTGCGGAACTTCGGAGACAACATCGTAACTTGATATAAGGATGGATTAATAAATACTCCTATACTTTGTCAGAAACTATTAGTACGAATGAGTTCTAAGTAGAGAATTTTACCAACTTCGGAAAATAAATCTAATACTTGCAAACATGCGTAGAAAAAAGGTCGGTGGGATTAATAGACGTTATGGTCTACTTAAAGCAATGAACCTCTTAAAACTTCGAGGAAGAAAGATTATGAATAAGCTAGCGGTGGTCAATAGTATGAGCATGTTAAGTGTACCATTATGAGTTTTGATGGAGTGCAATGAGATAGAAAGAAAAATGTGTTATGTGTACATGTTGTTGATATATATCAAGTGTGTTTGGCTAATGAATACCTATACTTACATGAATAGATGCATATAGTTTGTTGAGGTGATTTTCGCTATTAGTAGTAATCAACGCTAAAGGCAAGTTTCTTACTCTACCTTGATTTCAAGTATGCAAGTTTTCTATCCCTAACTTATTGTTATTGTTGGGCAACCTCACTCAAATTTACAATGAGCAAGTATCCGAACACTATTATTACTGTGTTGCAAGCTCCTTAATTCACACACTTCATACGTTGAATTGTTGTCATATCAATCATATTTTATCAAGCAAATATCTGCTTCTATTCAAAAATCACTTGTATACCTTGACGTTGTTGTAAGCATTGGACTTATCATTCCTCAATGCATGATGAAAAAGCTGTCTAAGCCCTTGATTCTGCTTAGACTATTATGAGTTAAAGAGCTATCCAAACCGATTGATTTGGTGCGGACTATCGTAAATCTCTTGAGATGAACAACCCTCATAGAAGGGAAATTATATATTGTCGGGAACCGACGTGCAAGATATGAGTATGATTAAATGTTATGCATAACATAGGGTACCTTAAGTGATCACCGATGTACTCGTGGATGTTGGATTACAAAGTGTAATACCGTTAATTCTAGTAAGAGTTCTTGGTCCTTAGTGATCGCCGATTATTCAATTATGTTGAACCTCGAAATGAATAAATCCACGAGATTTTGTTGATATCCTTCGGTCCATAGCGACACCGTTGAATACTCTTGGTATTCTTGATATCCTTGAACTATCAATTATTATTATACCTTTGAAAGATTCAAATGCTATAACCGCTTGTTCTTCTAGCTATATTGCTTCTTTGGGCAAACTTGTTGCTCATTCTTGCTTCCTAAAACATTACGCTTAAAAAGTAATACAAGGCGTGTACTTGAGAAAGGACAAGGGAAAGGGCAAGGTGATCAAATAATTTAGCCCTTAAGACTAGAAGTATTATTATTATTGTTATTATGATGTATTCAAGAATGATTAAGCTATATTAAGCTAATCACGTAATGGTTGTAGTAATGGTTACTACCCTTGGGGACGTGAATATTTATATTTCATCAATGTAAATTATCCTATTAATTCCGTTGTTAATGATTTTGTAAGATATTCGTAGTAGTAGCGTGATGCACCGAAATTCGAGATATGAGTGTCTGAAATTTTGGGGGTGCCACAGAGTTCAGCGAAATAAACACTACATGATCATTAATTTCACCAATTTAACATACCCACACATTAGAATTCATACATAATCATTACCCAACATTTATAGAGTGATTTTAACCCATTAAAATACATAATTACAGAATTAAAATATGTAAATTTCACTGTTCTTGATGTTCTTGAAGGTTTTGAACATAAATCATAAAATTCAACGCCACAGATTTGTTATAACACCAAATCCATCCATTCAAGTTTTGTTTACTTCGTTTTAGCATGCATAATCATATACCAGTGTGAATTTTGCAGAAAAATTTATGTTTGACATATTATTTTACGTATAAGGGCCATATGGCCATATAACATACTCTGTAAATTTTGAAGCCATAACATACGTTATAATATTATGAAATTATTGATATGGAATCATATACAATATATATTAAAACATGCTATGATGTTATATTAATACATATAATCACATAATCGTACCCTTAATAATTAACAGAGACTTTACAGAGTGAATGAAAGCCATTTTCATAAAAACTAATGACGTAAAATAGGAATTGGGTTGAAGAGATTACCCAAGCGTAGAGTGAATTAATAGGAGATGAATTCCTTCTCAACCCTTCTTCAAACACAATTCACTTAACAATTCTCCCTCAAAAATTCTCAATCTCTCTCTGTATCTCCCTCTGTTTCTACTTTTCTAGACTTAGGCAATAATAAAAATAAAAGAGAAGACGTATACTAAATAAGGAAGGCGGCGCGTTGTGTGGAGGTCGATTACTCGTCATGGGTAATCTGCTCCTAACCTCCCTTAGTGCCATGTTTGGCTAGTTAGAATACGTTTCAAAAACCATTAATTTAATAAAACCTTATCATATAGTTTAAATAATGTCACACTCCTTTATAAAATAAATCAATATCTTATTTAATTTACTTTAAATAAAATATAATAATTTCTCATTAATTCACATAGTCACATAATTAAATTTCTCCTTTAATAATAATGTCAAATTATTAAATCTCTAATTAATATTTAAATTAATTAAAATACTATTAGGCTTATTCAATATTTCTTTTAATAAAATAAGTTCACATAATTACATACTTTGAATAATAAAAATTCTCCACATTAATTTAATAAATATAACACATATAATTAAATTAATTTACCACAATTTCATCAATTAATTATTAAATCTAATAATTAATTCATCAAAAAAAATATTTATTCAATCCAATAAATATTAAAAATTAAATTACAAAATCTCAGTTGTCACATCTTTCCCTTCTTAAAAGGATTCTGTCCTCAGAATCATAAATCAACAATTTGTCCCGTTACATTCTCCCCCCTTACAAAGATTCTGTCCCCAGGATCGCTTATTACAAACTAGGTAAACAAATAAGGATAATTTTTCATCATATTCTCTTCGAGTTCCCACGTAGCTTCTTCAGCGTTGTGGTTCCTCCAAATTACCTTAACAGAAGGTATTACTTTATTTCTCAGAACTTGTTCTTTTCGATTAAATAATTTGAACAGAAATTCTTACGTAAGATAAGTCTTTGTCGAAATGTAGGGGTTCATATTCAATCACGTGCTTGTAATCGGGTTTGTAGGGTCGTAGGACTGAGACATGGAAAACGTTGTGGACATTCTCTAGAGCTGGTGGTAAGGCTACCTCATAAACAACTTCTCCGACCCTTCGTAGAACTTCAAAGGGTCCAATGAATCTTGGGCTTAATTTTCCTTTCTTTTCGATTCTGATCTTTCCTTTCCAGGGAGAGACCTTTAAAAACACATAACTACCTGGCTTGAACTCAACATTTTTATGGTGTTGATCGACATATTTCTTCTGTCTGTCTTGAGCTGCTGTCAATCTTGTTCGGATCACTTTGACTATTTCTGTTGTTTGTTGTACCAATTCCGGGCCTAGTAATTGTCTTTCGCCAACTTCATCCCAGTATAGCGGAGTTCTGCACTTACTGCCATATAACGCTTCATAAGGCGGCATGCCAATACTGGCGTGGTAACTGTTGTTGTAGCCGAACTCTACGAGCGGTAGATGGTCGTCCCAATTTCCTTTAAAGTCCATTATACAAGCTCTTAACATATCTTCCAATGTCTGAATTGTTCTTTCACTCTGTCCATCTATTTGAGGGTGATATGTCGTGCTAATTCGCAACTGTGCACCCATACATTCTTGTAGATGTTTCGAGAAATTTGACGTAAAACGCGGATCTCTATCAGAAATAATTGACACCAGAACTCCGTGCCTTGAAACAATTTCTTTCATATATAACCTGGCCAACTGATCTAAGTTGAATCTGATTTTGATCGAAAGGAAGTGTGCGGATTTCGTCAATCGGTCAACAATAACCCATACTGCATCGTAGCCTTTCTGAGTTGTCGATAGGCCAACCACGAAATCCATCGTAATATGTTCCCATTTCCATTCTGAAATCTCTAAAGGTTGTAGTAACCCACTCGGCCTCTGATGTTCTGCTTTAACTTTCTGACATGTCAGGCATTTGGAAACACATTCTGCAACCTCTCGTTTCAAATTTGGCCACCAAAAATGTTATCGAAGATCTTGATACATCTTGGTGCTACCAGGGTGAATCGAATATCTTGAGTTGTGAGCCTCGCTCAAAATTTCTTCCTTAATCTCTATTACTGGTGGTACCCAAATTCTAATCTCAAATCTCAGTATTCCTTCCTTATCCATCTTGAATCTTGATTCGGTTCCTTCGGATATCTTCTTTTTCACTGATTGACATTCGTTATCATGAAGTTTAGCCTCCTTAACCTCGTCTAGTAGAGTTGTACCAGATTGCATTTGAAATAGCTTCTCATCGACCTCCATAGGACACTTTACTTCTAATTCCAGCTTCTCCATTGCTGAAATTAACTCCTCCTGTACGGTCAACAACATCAGTTTCTCCCGACCCTTTTTACTTAAGGCGTCAGCCACCACATTTGCCTTACCTGGATGGTATAGAATCTCACAATCGTAGTCCTTAATTAACTCCAACCACCTTCTTTGGCGCATATTCAAGTCTTTCTGTGTAGAAATATATTTCAGACTCTTGTGGTCTGTATATATATTTCACACTTCTCCCCGTAGAGATAGTGCCTCCAGATTTTCAAAGCAAAAACCACTGCAGCTAACTCCAAGTCATGGGTGGGATACCCTTCTCATAATCTTTCAATTATGCGTGGCGCATACTCATGACTCTGCCGATTCTGCATAAGCACACAGCCAAGTCCTTTATGCGATGCATCACTATAAACCACAAAATTTCCTGTGTCATCTGGAAGAGATAACACATGTGTTGTACTTAACCTCTTCTTTAATTCTTGAAAGCTTTCCTTACACTTCTCCGTCCAAATAAATTTCACCAATTTTCTAGTCAAATTTGTCAACGGATTTGCGATCTTGGAAAAATCCTGAATGAATCTTCTGTAATAACCTGCCAATCCAAGAAAACTTCTTACATCCGATTTACGTCTTGGTGATCCCGATTAATCACAAACTTTGACTTTGGAGGGATCCACCAAAATTCTGTTCCTATCGATCACATGTCTAAGAAATTGTACCCTTTCAATCCAGAATTCATATTTCAAAAATTTAGCGTACAACTTCTCTCTCTCAATGTCTCTAATGTCACCCTCAAATGTTCTTCATGTTCTTCCTTGGTTTTTGAATATACCAAAATGTCATCTATAAATACCACTACGAATTTGTCCAAAAACGGCTTGAACACTCCATTCATTAGGCCCATAAATGATACAGGAGCATTTGTTAGACCAAATGACATTACCAGAAATTCGTAGTGACCGTATCGTGTTCTGAATGCTGTCTTCGGTACATCCTCTGGTCTCACCTTCAGTTGATGATAACCACTCCTCAAATCTATCTTTGAAAAGTATCTTGCTCCCTTTAACTGATCGAACAAGTCGTCGATTCGCGGTAATGGATATCTATTCTTAATCGTGACCTTATTCAGTTCTCTGTAGTCTATGCAGAGTCGCATTGTTCCATCCTTCTTTTTCACAAATAAAACCGGCGCTCCCCACGGTGATACGCTTGGTTGGATATACTTCTTTTCCAGTAATTCTTGTAGTTGGACCATTAGTTCCTTCATCTCTACCAATGCCATTCGGTACGGTGCCTTCGATATTGGAGCCGTTCCTGGAGCCAAATCGATCGCGAATTCAACTGCTCTATCTGGAGGAAGTCCTGGCAAATCATCCGAAAATACGTCTGCGAAATCTCTCACTACTGGTATCTCATCTATTTTTGGATTCTCTTTACGACTATCGACTATGTAAGCTAGATATCCTACACAACCTTGCCTTAACAACCTCCTAGCCTGCATCATCGTCAGACAACTCACTTGTCTAGGCAACTTGCTACCATAAAACACAACCTTTGACGGAGTCATAAGGTTAATACGCTTCTTTTGGCAGTTAATTACCGCCCCACAATTGGATAGCCAGTCCATACCTAAAATAACGTCGAATTCTCCAAGTCAAATAGGGATAAGATCTATGTTCATGATATTACCCTTAATATCCACTCTACAGTTCTTATGCACATACTTAACAGGGATTATTTCTCTATTCGCAATTTCTATGTTCATGGGGTATTCTAACTCATCCTTAAGCAATTCTAAGTTCTTAGCAAAGTCATCGGATATAAATGAGCAAGTAGCACCCGAATCAAATAATACATAAGCATTAACTTTATTGATCTAAATGATACCTGACACCACATCGCGAGACTGCACTGCATCCTATACTGTCATGTTGAATGTTCTGGCGGTCGGTCGGTTGGTTGCAGTTGGTCCTGCGATAGTCAGAGTGCTTCCACCGATATTTCCTCTATTTCCTCCTGAATTCATCCCTCCAGATCCCTTCTTAGGACAATCCCTTGCAAGATGATCCTTTGAGCCACAAGTGAAGCAGGCACCCTTCTTTGGGTTAGGACAGTTAGGTGCTATATGGCCTTCCTGACCACAATTGTAGCACACTCATTTCCCTTTCAAGCAAACTCCCAAATGAGTTTTTTCGCAGGTTGGGCATGTTTCGATCTACTTCTTCTGCCCTCCTTGTTAACTTCCAGCTGACGAGTTATCAGACTACTTCCTCTTCTGATTATGGTTACCCCCAGTGATACTCCCACCAGTCTTGTTATTACCTTCATTCTCACTCTTTTTCTTCTTCTGATCTTGATTATATTTCATTACCGCATCGCTTCCACCCTCAGCGAGGATGGCCTTTTCTAACACTCCAGTAAAAGTGTTCAATTGGAACATTGACACTTTGCTATACAACCAGGGCTTCAGTCCCTGCTCGAAATGTCTTGCCTTCCTCTCATCGGTATATGTACTTGGTATGTGGCGAACCTAGCTAACTCGTTGAACCTTGCCGCATAATCAGCTACTAACATACTCCCCTGTTTCAACTCTAGAAACTGAACCTCCATCTAATTTTGTGAACTGGTCAGAAAGTACATCTCGAAAAACATCTCTTTGAACCTCTCCCAAGTTATTACACCTTCACCTCCCCGTACTTTGTTTGCCTGCCACCAATAACTGGCTTCAGACTTCAACATAAACGTTGCATACGCGGTTTTCTGGTCTTCCTTTACTTTAGCGACATCGAACACCTTCTCCATCTCCATCACCTAGGTCTGAGCTTTGATTGGGTTTATGGAGCCCTTAAACTCTGGCGGTCCCACCGCCTTGAAATCCTTGAACGAGGTGTTTGGTGGAGCTTGAGGTTGATTGTTAATTGCTCCGGCTAGTAGGTTCACCAATTGCTGAACAGGGTTAGCATTGGCGTCGTTGTTATTCATTGGTTCCTCTTGTGCTTGTTGACGGTTTTGTCTTCTTCTAGGCGGCATATTTCTGTTAAGTACATATGCTTATTAGGTCCTTATTCAATCTCTTAAACATTCAGGGCTTAACTAAAACATTTAATCATAATTCACTTAACACATCAATTCAAAAGTTTTAACATCATAAGATAGCATCACTGCTATTTACATCAATTATCCTGAGATAAAGAATCTACAGGATTTAAAACATCAAAATATTCCTTTGTTTATAACACATCGAAATTTACATCATTAACTACCAACTAGTTTTTACATAATTAAACTAATACTATCACTGCCTATTAAGGCGCTGGATAGCCTTGCCATGTTCCTCTTCCATAATACGAGACATCGTCCTGCGATCAAGCATATACGATAGCAGACCTTCAAACTGGATTGGATACTTCATAACTCGATCCTGGGCCACATCCATTACATTGTGAAGTGTAGAGTACGTCTCCCTAAGCTTAGCCTTCTTTGCACGGCAATCCTCTTCTGCGAGATCAGCACGGCGCGACTCTCTTACCCAGTCCTCCTCTGCTAATGCCAGTCTTTCTGAGCTCTCTTTCAGATCTTTCTTCAATGTCTCTATTTCTTCGGTCTTATCCTCAGTTTGACCCTTCTCGTGAACCAAATCCCACTCCACGTTTCCCAAACGTGTGTGAAGAGTCACAATTTCCTCATCCTTCTGCTCGATGGTACTCTGCTGCATAACAGTCCTCTCCCTCAGCTCCTGAATAGTGTCCTGCAACTCTATGTTACGATCATAAAGTGCATTATACATCTCAGCATCAATGGAGTTCGGTGGGAACTCCTCTTCCTCCTCATCCTCATCAGAATCCTCCTCTGGATCAGTCTTAGGCTCATGCTCCCGACCAACAATAGTGATCAACGGAGATAGCTCTCTCTGTACCAATTGTTCCCTACAACATGAATGTCTCGGGGCTCCTCCTCTGTAGGTACTCGGGGTTCCTCATCCCCAGTTCGACTAGCTCCTCCAACATCCGACATCCTGACAACAAAAATTTTAAGTTTTAGTTACTAATCTGTGCTAGTGAACACATAATTTAACACATAAGCACATAAAGTCTTTTATTATCTTCAATGAATTTAGAAATTCATTTCTTAGAAGTCGATAAGAGTTTACCACCACTATGTTCTCGATCTCTACAAGGCTACTACCTAAGGTTGTTCCCCCACCTAAGGTTCATAACCTACAGCTTTGATACCAACCTGTGACACCCCCAAATCCGGTACTTCCATTTCCACGAGTTTGGTGATCATTTATCTGAAAACATCATCTATCTATCTACCCATAAATAAATGCAAACCATGCAATAGATAGAATAATAAATAAATCTCCCTTATGGGGTTACATCAACTGCAAAATAAATAAAATCCCGAGTTGCTCTAACCTTAAAACATCATCTTGGAATCATAAACAAATAATAAGTCTTAAGTAACATCAAGTCTAAATATCATTACATAACCACATAAATAATCAGTCTTCATTACTTGTTAATCTTGCCCTTGACTTTACTAGTGGAAGGCTCATCTGATCTTTCGTTCTTAACTGCAATGTTATTATTACGCAAGAGTGAGCACGATTGCCCACAAGTATAACAATATAACAATTAAATAATAACATGCGAATGAATAACAACTTCTGATATAAAAGCTCAACTTTTGAATCAAGAATGAATAACAAGAATCAAAAGAAATTCTGAGGGTTATAAGACCTTGAACTATGTCCTAGGCTGTCAAGTATTTATTCTTGAAACCTTTAACAGTCATAAGACTATAGACTCTTCTTCTCGTACTTAGGGGGATCAACCTTTAGTACCATACCGTGCACAATATCTTAACTCTAACGCATAAGTAATCCCCTATACAGGGTTGTTCATCTCAGTTTGACATTAGAGTCCGCACCAAAGGAAGTTTGGTTTGGATAATTCATAAAGGGTTCTGAAATTTAGAACGCTCATCAACTATGGACTAGTCGAATCATTAAGGGTTAAACTTGTCAACAAGGTTTAACAATAATTGATAATTGAATTTGAATAAAATCTCATAAAGTATACAATAGAATAAGTATTATATAGCAGCATCATGCTTAAAAGATTAATAAACTTTGATATAACAAAACAGACTTGTTCAATAATAATGAGAACTTGCTCAATGTAAAAAGGTGAATTTATCAACTTATATAACGATAACAAGTAGGGTTAGGAAACTTGCCTCGTGCGTAGATTACACTTTTAATTAAACTCGTTCCTTGATTTAAATCCTACATATCATTTACGTTCACAATACCAGTTAATTATAACGTACTAAACATCACAAGTTTATTCTTTTTGTTTAACTCGAATTCATGACTATACTTAGTCAAATTACCATACTTGTTTTCACATAATATTATACTACACGAACAACAAGTTAACTATGCATTCAATTGTTCAATTCACACGTAATTGTGTTATGGACGTGTTAAGAATTTATTTTAACACCTCATAATATGTCTAACAAGTTTTTATGTTTATTAGATTAAGTTAATAACACATTGCTAGAATTAAACATTTTAAAAACTCATTTCTGGGCCATTCTACTAAGTGGCGTTCTATGGCGCCCTTTTGTTATATGTCTCTGCCTTCTCACTTTTTTGGAGACTTAGCGTTGCAATAGCATGGCCTTGAGACTTCGATTACGGAGTTGGCGTATGCGGCGAAACTCCAGATTTTGATTCTTAGTTCGCGAAGAACACAGAGTTCAGCGAAATAAACACTACATGATCATTAATTTCACCAATTTAACATACCCACACACTAGAATTCATACATAATCATTACCCAACATTTATAGAGTGATTTTAACCCATTAAAATACATAATTACAGAATTAAAATATGTAAATTTCACTGTTCTTGAAGGTTTTGAACATAAATCATAAAATTCAACGCCACAGATTCGTTATAACACCAAATCCATCCATTCAAGTTTTGTTTACTTCGTTTTAGCATGCATAATCATATACCAGTGTGAATTTTGCAGAACAATTTATGTTTGACATATTATTTTACGTATAAGGGCCATATGGCCATATAACATACTCTGTAAATTTTGAAGCCATAACATACGTTATAATATTATGAAATTAATGATATGGAATCATATACAATATATATTAAAACATGCTATGATGTTATATTAATACATATAATCACATAATCGTACCCTTAATAATTAACAGAGACTTTACAGAGTGAATGAAAGCCATTTTCATAAAAACTAATGACGTAAAATAGGAATTGGGTTGATGAGATTACCCAAGCGTAGAGTGAATTAATAGGAGATGAATTCCTTCTCAACCCTTCTTCAAACACAATTCACTTAACAATTCTCCCTCAAAAATTCTCAATCTCTCTCTGTATCTATCTCTGTTTCTACTTTTCTAGACTTAGGCAATAATAAAAATAAAAGAGAAGACGTATACTAAATAAGGAAGACTGACGTGTTGTGGAGGTCAGTTACCTGTCATGGGTAACTACTCCTAACCTCCCTTAGTGCCATGTTTGGCTAGTTAGAATAGATTTCAAAAACCATTAATTTAATAAAACCTTATCATATAGCTTAAATAATGTCACACTCCTTTATAAAATAAATCAATATCTTATTTAATTTACTTTAAATAAAATATAATAATTTCTCATTAATTCACATAGTCACATAATTAAATTTCTCCTTTAATAATAATGTCAAATTATTAAATCTCTAATTAATAATTAAATTAATTAAAATACTATTAGGCTTATTCAATATTTCTTTTAATACAATAAGCTCACATAATTACATACTTTGAATAATAAAAATTCTCCACATTAATTTAATAAATATAACACATATAATTAAATTAATTTACCATAACTTCATCAATTAATTATTAAATATAATAATTAATTCATCGAAAAAAATATTTATTCAATCCAATAAATATTAAAAATTAAATTACAAAATCTCGGTTGTCACAAATAATATATAAAATATCGACAATAATTGAATCAAATAACGTGAGATACTATGCAACAATTACTGTAGCAATAATTGAACAAAAAGCGAGTGACTTCTCACGTAAGCATCAATAATCAATACCGCGTGTACTACTTCAACCACGCCAGATATTCTTTGTACTTTTTTACACCCATGTTTCAACAGCTTAATCGAAAACTTCCGCCGTTATTTTCATAAAATAATTTTGTCATTTTCTCAATCCGACAATAATTCTGTTGTGGGGTCCACCAATGATTGTGTCATTGTACAAATATTCCCTGTTAAAACGAATATTCCCCGACCAATCGAATATTATATAACAACTTGCGTACTTTGTAAAATTTATAAATATTACCCACAACTATAACATTATATCAAATCCACACCATAATATTAAAAAAAATATTTCGAGAAAATTTAAATTTTTATTCATAAAATTCGGGGTCTCACACTGTGGGTCCTACACTCTTAAAGTCTTTGAAGGATGTTACTGGGACAGCTTGGGGAACGGGTGGTATGGGTTCGTTTCTTCCCCTCAGAGCTTCTCATAATAAATCTACAAGTCTCTGTATCGGATCTATTGGTCCTCTCTCATCATTAACTGATTCTTCTAGGACAGTTATTCTACGTCTGGGCAGTATTTTCTGCATCACAAAATTTTCATTTTATTATCTACTTATAATACTTAGACATTTCTCAATTGAAAAGAACTAAAGGTTTACAACACGTTTTTGAAATAAGATCATTTATATTCATATGCCAAATGGTTACATTACATGTTCTTTTCTAGCAAACTGCTATAAATGATAACACATATCCCCTAGTATCACAAAAGACGAAGACAACTCCAACTTACTACCCCTCTAACATTTTTCAAAAGTTGAGGTTTACTACCATCTCACATCTTACACAAAAGACTGAGATCACAACAACAATAATTTAACAACACATAAATAAAGTACTACAACTACTGGACTTCATCCTCTAGACTAAATCTAACATCCCACGCTCCACGACGCTCTGATATTCCTTTTATGTGATGTGCACCACCATATCTCGACTTATGGTATACCGGGTCTCTCCTTGCTCAGCTGGGTAGTGATTTACCCCATCGATCAATCTCTTCATGGCCGTGCGTAGAGTATAGCCCATCTTTTTCATCTTCCTCCTCTTGCACCGCACCTCGTCTTCTAGATCATCCACCCTATCATTGGCTTCATCCCACTTCTCCTCGAAGTCAATCCTATCCATCACCTCCATCTCTAACTAAGTTCGGAGAGTCTTCTTCTTCGTCCTCTCACTCAAAACCCTCTGTTCCATTTCCTCTAGCTTCCCTGCCAACTCAACATTCTTTGCCACCGATCAGTGAAACAAGGTCCCCATCTGGATCCCTTCCTCCTTACGGTGAGCAATTTCAATCTCCATTTCCTGCATCATCAATTTCCTCTGATGGTCCTCGTCCCTCAACTTTTGGAACTCAGACTCCCTCTCCCTAGCCTCAGCCTCTAGCTCCTCCACTCTACACCCTAACTCTAATATCTATTCCTCATACTCCCCTAGCATTCAATCCTCAAAAGTAGCCTCGTTGGAGTCCTCCAAAGGCTCGGGCTCCTCCTCCAAAGGCTCCTCCTTCAGATCAGACTCCACCTCTTCCTCATCTTCATCATCATCGATAGCTACTGATATAGGCTCTGCTATCAAGGGTATCTCAAATACCACGTGAATGTCACGCGGCTCCTCTTCTACTACTCGGCTAGGTCCTTCCATGTCAGTCATCCTATAATCACCAACATAAGATAAGACAAACAACAACTCCATCAGAACGTTAGATAAACATAAGTTCATTGTATAGAATGAAGTTACATTTCATAACACACTAAGTCTCTCAAGGAAAACTATACATTAGTTTTATCTCCTTCCTAACTTCTAAGTTCTCCTGAGTTATAATCTAAGGACACTCGCTCCTATGGTTTATAACTACGGCTCTGATACCAACCTGTGATGCCCCCAAATTTGGACCTTCACTTGGTCACTCGAATTTGGTTCGTCACGTGCTCCTTGCATACAAAAAAACTAAAATATCACGTTCACAACGAAAGATCTAATTTAGAATAATATACAATGATTTATTATAATTATTCTCCCGAGTCTCGCAACCTACAGTACTTAATAGATTACATAATAATATCAAATAAAGACTTATTACATAATCCTACTTAAGCTTAATCATAGTCTGAAAATAGTCTTAATACAACATAATCATTTTTAAACATAAAGGAACAAGCTAGTCGGTAGCCTTGCCCTTGCCCTTGTCTTTCCCGGAGACACTTCCCTGTTCCGCCTTAACTGAAAGGTTTTAAATAAGCAAGAATGAACACAATTTTCCCAACAAGCAGTATACAACAAGGGTAAAGAGTATTTATATTACAAGTTTGAAATATCAAGTATAGTCTCCAAGATAGTTCAGGGTATTAGAATAATATCATGAATTAATGAATATCAACGTTTCTCAAATCATATCTTTTGAATATGACATGATGGTTCAATATAGATCAACAGATATATATGAATTCAAAGGCTATCAACGTATCCATTTGGATAAAATAATTTCTACTGAGCAGTCACTAAGGACTATTGAACATCTACTAGAATTACCAATATTAAACCGATAACCTAAAAGAATCAAGTACTATAGATGATCTGTCTACAATACTCTAAGTTATGCATAACACCACAGTAATAAACCACTCATATGTTGGGGTTTCCAACAACATACACTCCCCTTACCATAAGGGTTGTTCAACTCAGTTTTCAAGATTTTTGCACCAGTCAATTGGTTTGGACAGTTTTATAAACATGCATATAGTCTAGCTGAATCAATGACATAGACCCTTTCACAGTATTCAAGAACAATACAAAGTTCAACATGAATAATAGCTTTCACAAGAGTTTAAACATACTAGTTCAATTGAACGGATAAGTAAGATAATTTGCATTCAATATATGAATCACAGGAAATTCAAGAACTTGCACAACATCCAAAGTTGTGTAAGTTAGGATACTCACACAATAAGATGAGGGTTCAGATACTTGCCTTAAGCGTAGTTTATCCTCATAATTTAACCAACACTTTTGAATCCTATTACAGTGTATTATATGTATAGGATGCCCATTAGTTATATAAACTCACATAGGCAAGTTCAACGTACACATAAACGTTTAACTTGGTTGTAACTTTATATAAATCACTTATCTTATATTTTCATAGCACAAATCAGGATGTAAAACATCACAAATGCAAACAATGTATCATTGCTTTATATTTTATAAACATTTCTTTGGACTTAGTATTTGAAAATCATGATCAACATTCATCTCTATCACATATCATGCTTCTTAACACATTACATAGCATGTTGGTCATATATTACAAGTTAAAGTAATCATATAAGCATGCTTCAAACATCAAATCAAAAACAAAAATTATTCAAGGCTGCTGAATCGGCTCAAATTGTGTCCTTATCTAGGCTTAGGGATGAAGTAGCAATAACATAATCTCTTGGCCGAACCAAGGTTGAGCTTTGCACTTTCTATTTCTGTCCAATTCTTATACACCTATGTACTAATATACTATCATATATACATGTTAGAGGTGTTCACATAAGCATATGACCATTCTTGAGTTTAATTGTACAAGTTTTAGTTTACAACTTACATGGTATTAAAGCATAACAAGATCAAGTGGTTACCACACCTTATAACTTGGCTTATATGTCCACATAGAGATATCAAAATCTGTTAATATACGTGCTTATAGTATTCATAATGTTTGTTCACAACAATCATTGTTTAACACTTCGAATCGTGCTTTAAACTCATATTTGGTTTAGTTATTGTGAGACCCCAAATTTTAAGAATAAAGATTTAAATTTCTTGAAATATTTTTTTTATATTATGGTGTGGATTTGATATAATGTTATAGTTGTGGGTAATATTTATAAATTTTGCAAAGTAAGCAAGTTGTTATATAATATTCGATTGGTCGGGGAATATTCGTTTTAACAGGGAATATTCGTACGATGGAACAATCATTGGTGCACCCCACAACGGAAGTATTGTCTTAGTAAGAAAATGACAAAATTATCTTTTTATAAAAATAACGGTGAAAGTGTTACCGTTAAAATTGTTAAACTACCCGGTAGTAAAAGTACAGTAATACGCGTGGTTGCGTAGTTGCACATGGTATTGATTATTGATGCTTACGTAAAAAGTCACTCAGTTATACTCAATTATTGCTACAGTAATTGTTGCATCATATCTCTCATATTATTGATTCAATTATTGTCACAGTATCATCTGCATAATATATTATATTATTAAATCAATAATTGAGACGACAAAGTTATTCATATTATTATTTGCAATATTGACAATGTCTAGAAGTTCTGTCAAGGAGAGGTATGGTCTCCTAATTGCGCGCCAATAAGGAGAAATCCTTATCGGAAAGCCCTCTCTTTTCTGGGAACGACCTGGTTGTTAAATATTATGAATTATAATATTAATGATGAATAAGTTCATGTTGATTAAAGATGAATTTGATAGTTCCATTGTGTTAGAATTATTAGTGTTAGTGAAAATTGACATTTATTTCGATAATAATTGATGTCTGGAGGTTATATTGACCAATCGGGTAATTAACCAGATAAATGAATAATTAAATGCTATTCATTCACATGATTATAACTATTTGTTCACATGTGTGTACTATTGATTCACATTCATTTACTATTAGGGGGGTTGGTGCAAGTTTGATAATACTTGCATGACTAAGTTAAAAATGGAGGTATAGATGGAGGTACAGTGACGCCCCCAAAATAGGTATACAACACCTATTCTGAGTCGCCAAATACATGGTACAGAAAGCAAACTACAACTTCAATAATACAATTGTCGTGCAAAATATGACAACACATATTATGAGTGTAAATACAAATATTGTCTTCTAGACAATATCCACACTCAAATAAGTCCTCATTACAATTATTCATACACTATTTTACAGAAATAGTGAGGACTGTTAAAACATCTTTCTAGAACCACTCCATACCCCGACTAGATCCTGCTATGTTCTCACCTCCTAAGAAGAAAAATGGAACAAAAAGGAAAAGGGTGAGCTTAACTAGCCCAGTAAAGAATATTATGACTAAGATAATATACAACAAATTATCATTAGTCTTCAACAGGGAAAAATCTAATAGAATATAATAGAAAATAAGTTTTAGATCAACAAATGCAGTGGAAACATCAATCCATTAGAAGAGTCACGTAGAGAATGAGTTATACTATCTTCTAAGATTTAAAAGTCCATCATCAATATTTTATCCCTGTAACAACAATCAATATGCATCTTTAATCAAATATTCATCTTTGCACTACAGGCCAAAGATATTCATTTGTATCACCAGTCGGTCATGTTCATCTCAACACATGTTCATCTTTGCACTACGGGCCAAAGATATTCATCAGTTAATCATACATCTTTGCACTACGGGCCAAAGATATTCAGTAACATCATCATCTAAGACTGAGGATGATGAAAAATATTTTAAAGAAAACGAATCCAGTGAGACAGAAGGACGAATATTAGGGATTCGTATTACAGTTTATCCAAGATCAATAATACTCCATAATAACCAATTTTGAAGCAGAATTCAAAAATAAAGATCAAAACATGGATACAATCAAAGATAGTAACCATAATAGACATCTTGGAAAAAAAGGAAAATTTTTATTTTTAGATTGAATAATCAAGTATTTGTGAATAGTCTTAGTATCGTGAATAATCTGCAGTATCGTGAATAGTAACCCTGACATAAAAAGTTCCAAATTTGATTAAAAAGTTCAAACCAATATTTCGGCATAATGATATTGAAGAAAATAATATCATTTAAGAAGAAAATAATATCCCTTACCTCAAAATAACCGTACTTCTGACTGAATTTCGGATATAATGCTGACAAAAACTTACACCGAATAGAAACTCTCAAAGTATCAAAATACTCACAAAAATACGCTCGACAATATAGAGAGAAAGAAAACTTGTTTCTGGTGTGATTTTCAATTCTAACCTAAGTGCCTATTTATAGGAAAATATTAGAACGTCATAGGAGACTAAATAATAAAATATTATTTTTCTTTCTTCTTTATACGCCATCACTTTGAAAATCCATCTTGGAAGAGAATTCAGCAGCCCACATGTTTATAACATAAGTGGGTCCCACCCATAATTTAATATAAATCATTTTATTTTCTGAAACTTCTGTAATTCATAGAAAATAGCTCGTTTATTAGAAAAATACGAATTTTATGTCTATTCCACACGAAATCGAATTCTCTACAACTTTGTAGCTTTCAGTTTTTCCAAATTCCAAATAGAAAATATCCAAAATCCACAAACGGATGATTTTTAATACCTCCATTCCGACAAAATACTGATAAAACACCTCAACATTAATTCCTTCATTTATAACCATATAAATAAATCCATCATTTATATCCACATAAAATAAATATTTCCTTATCATATAAATCAATAATTAATTATTCACAAATAATATTACAAAATCACAATTATGACAACCAGGCCGTTCCCAGGAAAGAGGGGCTTTCCAATAAGGATTTCTCCTTACTGGCGCGCAATTAGGTGACCAAACCTCTCTTTGACAGAACTTTCTAGACATTGCCAATAATGCTATCTAATAATATTATTCAAATAATATGAATTATTGATCCGATAATGGGAAATCTTGTGCAGCAAAGACAATTATTGAAACAACAATAATATAAAATATCAACGCAACAATTATTGAATCAATAAAATAAAATATTGAGCGATAATTCTTTGTAACAATTATTAGTAAGCGCCTTCTTACGTAAGAATCAATAATTCAACAATACTATGCAATCTGGTGTCTTCTTTATGCGACCACAGCGTATTATTGTATTTTAACCACCGGGTAATCCAACAGTGTTAATCTTGGTAACAATTACTGTAGATTATTTATAAAAACTCAAACTATGTCATTTTCTTCATCCGAGCGGTTATTCCGTTATGGGGCCCACAAATGACTGCGCCATCGTATGGATATTCCCGACAAAAAGAATATTCCACGACCAAACGAATATTCCCCGACAACAATGATTACTTTATAACCACTTGCTTATTTTGCAAAATTTACACATTTCACCCATAATCAAAGTATTATATCAAATTAACACCTTATTAATTTAGAATAATGAATAGAGAAAATCTAATTTTATTTATAATAAGTTGGGGTCTTACAACCTCCCCTCCTTATAAAATTTCATCCTCGAAATTGACGTACGTACCTGGTGTATCGAAAAGGTGAGGGTACCTCGTTTTTATTTCCGATTCCAACTCCCAAGTCATTTCTTCAATAGCATGGTTCCTCCACAAAACTTTAACTTATGGTATAACCTTGGTGCGTAGGACATGCTCTTTTCTATCCAAGATCTTAACAGGTACCTCCTCGTACGTTAAATCTTCGGCTATCTCGTCTGGTTCTAATGCAATAATGTGGTTCCGGTCTTTCACATATTTATGAAGCATATATATATGTGAAAAACATTATGAACACGAGACATGCTTGGAGGTAATGCGAGTCTATAGGCCATATTTCCTATTCGGTCAAGAATCTCAAATAGACCAACAAATCGTGGATTGAGCTTTCCTCTCTTCCCAAATCTTGTAACTCCCTTCCATGGAGCAATACGTAACAGTACATGATCTCCAATATTAAATTCCACGTGCTTTCGATGAAGATCAGCATAATTCTTTTGTCGATCTTGTGAGGTTTGAATACGTTGTCGAATCATTTGGATCTTTTCTGTAGTCATGCGTACTAATTCTGGTCCCAACAACATTGCTTCTCCCACCTCATCCCAGCATACTGGAGAATAACACTATCGTCCATACAATGCCTCGAACAGAGCCATGCCTATACTTGCTTGATAACTGTTATTGTAGGAGAATTCCACCAGTGGCAAGTACTTATCCCAACTTCCTTTGAAATCTAGGACCACGAGTCTTAATAGATCTTCAAGGGTTTGAATAGTCCTTCGATTGCTCGTCCGTTTGAGGATGGTATCTTTGAATCAATCATAAATCCGTGCCCATAGCTTTCTCGCAAGCTAACCCAAAATCTTGAAGTGAATCTTGGGTCACGATCCAAAACTATGGATCTTGGCATGCCATGCAATCTCACAATCTCATTCACGTCATCTGAGTAAGAGGCGTTCAAGGAATAAGTCTCTCGTATCGGTAAGAAATGAGCAGACTTAGTTAATCTATCAACAATAACCCAAATCGCATCTATGCCTTGAGAAACTTTGGGAAGACCTGTAACGAAATCCATGGTAATGTGTTCCCACTTCCATTCCAGAATCTCAAGTGGTTTCAATGGACCTTTTGGAACTTGATGCTCCGCCTTTACTCGTTGACAAGTTAAACACCTCGAGATAAACTCCGTGATCTCTCTCTTCATATTGTTCCACCAAAATGTGTTTCGAATATCATAATATATTTTGGTACTCCCAAGATGGATTGCAAACGGTGTGTTGTGTGCCTCCATCATGATTCTATGCTTTAAGTCAGAGTCGTTAGGAACACAAAGTCTGGAGTTAAATTTAAGTATTCCTTCTTCATCGATTCTTGCTTCCAGAATAGCACCTTCTTGCACTTTCTTCTTCATACGCATCATCCCCAAGTCTGTAGCTTGAGCAGCTTTAACTTTATCGATTAAAGTTGGTTCTACTCGTATATTGGCCATCATCATGTGGGTCCCTGGAGTCTTTAACTCAATCTCCATCCTTTGTAAATCGTACAAAATGGGTCTTTGTGTTCACAACATCGCACTCGTACCCGCATACGATCTTCTACTCAATGTGTCAGCTACTACATTTACTTTTCCAGGATGGTATTGAATAGTGTGATCGTAATCTTTCAACAACTCAAGCCAACGTCATTGTCGCATGTTGAGTTCCTTTTGGGTGAAGAAATATTTGAGGCTTTTTATGATCCGTATAAATCTCCACTTTCTCCCCATACAGGTAATGTCTCCAGATTTTCAACGCGAAAACGACTACTGCCAACTCTAGATCATGAGTAGGATAATTCCTCTCATATTCTTTGAGTTGTCGTGAGGCATAGGCTATGACTTTTCCATGTTGCATGAGAACACATCCTAACCCTTTGTCTGAAGCATCGTTGTAGATAACAAATCCATCCGAACCAGATGGTATTGCCAGAACAGGTGCCGAAATGAGTCTCTTCTTAAGCTCTTGGAAACTCTTCTCGCATTCCTTGCTCCATACAAATTTTGTATCCTTCCGAGTTAGCTGAGTTAAAGGAGTACCGATTCGAGAAAATCCTTCCACGAATCTCCGATAATAACCAGCTAAGCCCAGAAAGCTACACACTTCGGTCACCAACTTCGGTTGCTCCCAACTTTATATTGCCTCAATCTTCGCCAGGTTAACAAATACTCCATGTTTTGATACCACGTGCCCAAGGAATGCTACTTCCTCAAGCCAGAACTCGCATTTCTTCAGCTTGGCATATAGCTTGTTTCACGAAGCCTTTCAAGTATCAGCTTCAAATGGTGCTCATGATCTTCACGACTTTTGGAATAGATGAGGATGTCATCAATAAAGACAACAACGAACTGATCCAAATATTCCTTGAATACACGGTTCATCATATCCATGAAAGCAGCAGGAGCATTAGTCAATCCAAAAGACATAACAAAGAATTCATAATGCCCGTACCGAGTTCTGAATGCAGTCTTTGGAATATCCTCAGTTTTAATCTTCAGCTGATGATATCTAGAATGAAGGTCGATCTTTAAAAAGAATTATGCTCCTTGTAACTGGTCGAACAAGTCATCAATGCGAGGTAACGGATACCTATTCTTGATGGTGACATGGTTTAATTATCGGTAGTCAATACAAAGTCGCATACTCCAGTCTTTCTTCTTTACGAATAAAATAGGAGTACCCCAAGGAGATGTACTAGGACGAATGAAACTGATGTCTAATAACTCCTGTAGTTAGACTTTTAACACCTGAAGTTCAATAGGAGTCATTCGATATGGGGTTTTAGAAATGGGTTTTGCCCGGTTCAAGGTCAATAAAGAATTCAACATCATGTTCTGGGGGTAGATCGGGAAGTTCTTCAGGAAATACATTAGAAAATTCTCTAACAATAGAAATATTATCCAAATCTGACTTGTCTTTGTTCAAATCCATAACATGGGCTAAGAAATCTTGACATCCGTTTTTCAATAAACGAATAGCTAAAACAATCAATTTTGGCATGATGAGTGGTTAACCAATCAATCCCTAAAATCACATCAAAAGAAAGTATCTTTAAAGAAATAAGATCAATAGGTAATGTGATTGTGCCAACTTGGATCCAACAAGATTTATAAACTGTAGATGTAACGAAGGTTTCACCCAATGGAGTTTCAACAGATAAGTTAAAGTCCAATTTCTCCGGAGTCAAGTTTAAACATTGTGCACAAGCAGGAGAGATAAAAGAATGGGTAGAACCGGTATCTAGTAAGGTATAAACTTTGCAAGAATTCAAGATTAACTTACCCGTGATCACCTCGTTCGGGTTCCTCACGTTTTGGCCAGTCACGACAAACGCTCTTCCAGGAACCGCTGATTTCGACTTATCCATAACAGTCTTTGGAGTCACCATCCCCGCTGAACTTGGTTTTACTACATAGCAGTCTCGAGCTATATGGCCCTCCTTTCCACAGTTATAACATACCTTGGATTTTTGTGGGCAGTTTGGGCTAATATGTCCCTCTTTTCCGCATTTGTAACACCTAACTAGCGGTCGTTCTCCTCCCCTAGAATTTTTTGTTGGTGTTGGTTCTGCTGCTGATGTCTTCCCGTCATTGTTGAATCTCCTCTTTCTAAAATTTCCACTTGACTCACCTCTCCTATTATCATGGCCACGATTACCCCCTGAGTGGTTACCGCCTTTGTCCGTAATTTTCCCTCCTCACTGGTTATCATCGCTCGATGATTTCTTTGCCACACGGTATGACCACAGTTTGTGGTCCCTCGATTGAACATACTCACTATCTCACTCTAATAATTGAGCCCTGTTGACAACATCTGAATACAAAGAAAATTTATGAAAGATAAGGTATTGACGAATCTTGGGTTTTAGACCTCTCAGAAACATCCGCGTCATACGTTCCTCATTCTCTACTAAATGAGGTGCAAACCTGGATAACTCCGTGAACTTTGCCTCATACTAAGACACCGTCATGTTGTTCTGTTCCAGTCTAATAAACTCTACCTCTTTCATATGACGAATACTTTCAGGAAAAGTACTTGTCATTGAACAGTTTCTGAAATCTTTCCAAGACATGTTAAGTGCGGTGGTTTGGGTATGCTTCACAGTTCCCACCAAGTCTCACCTCTCCACGGAACATAAAGGTGGCGAATGGAACCTTCGTTCCTCCGTGCATCCCAAGAAATCGAATATCTTGGTAATTTGCTTGACCCATGTTTCTGCCTTAATTGGATCGGGCTTTCCCTAGAAATCTAGTGGTCCCAACTCCTTGAATCGCTTGGTTTGTGATAGATATAGCGTAGCGTTCTTATCACTTCCACCGTATTTTGTACACGAGTCTCCTAAATGCGATTTTGTATGAGCTGCAAAAAGCTCCTAAACATTCCATCATTCATCGTTTGCTCGGTAGCGTTGTTTATAAGAGGAATATTGCCTTCTTGTTGCACGTTCTCCTGGTTTGTGACTAAAGGTTGTTCCATAGTCTCATACACTCCATTGTTAATGTTCTCAGTAGCCATTCTTAAATACTGCCATAAAACAAGGGTTAATTAAACAAATTAACATATCACATAATATCCCTATATTATGACCGACCAATAAATAAGCTTAGATAGGACACACTAGCGAAGGATTTACCCGTCTCTCCCCTCCTAGTTCTAGTCTCACATCTCAGCCAGGGATCATATCCCTAAGCTTTGATACAAACTGTGACGCCCCCAAAATAGGTATACAACACCCATTCTGAGTCGCCAAATACATGGTACAGAAAGTAAACTACAACTTCAATAATATAATTGTCGTCCAAAATATGACAACACATACTGTGAGTTTAAATACAAATATTGTCTTCTAGACAATATCTACACTCAAATAATTCTTCATTACAATTATTCATACACTATTTTACAGAAATAGTGAGGACTGCTAAAACATCTTTCTAAAACCAACACTCCATACCCCGACTAGATCCTACTATGTTCTCACCTCCTAAGAAGAAAAATGGAACAAAAAGGAAAAGGGTGAGCTCAACTAGCCCAGTAAAGAATATTATGACTATGATAATATACAACAAATTATCATTAGTCTTCAACAGGGAAAAATCTGATAGAATATAATAGACAACAAGTTTTAGATCAACAAATGCAGCGGAAACAACAATCCATTAGAAAAGTCACGTAGAGAATGAGTTCTACTATCTTCTAAGATTTAAAAGTCCATCATCAATATTTTATCCATGTAACAATAATCAATATACATCTTTAATCAAATATTCATCTTTTACTACTGAGCCAAAGATATTCATTTGTATCACCAAATCGATCATGTTCATCTCAACACATGTTCATCTTTTTTGCACTACTGGGCCAAAGATATTCATCGATTAATCATTCATCTTTTGCTACGGGCCAAAGATATTGATAACATCATCATTTAATCTGAGGATGATGAAAATATTTTTAAAAAAGCGAATCCGGTGGAGATGCGGAAGGACGAATATTAGGGATTCGTATTACAGTTTATCCAAGATCAATAATACTCCATAATAACCAATTTTGAAGCAGAATTCAAAAATAAAGATCAAAATATGGATACAATCAAAGATAGTAACCATAATAGACATCTTGGACAAAAAGGGAAAATTTCATTTTTCGGTGAATAGTGTCATATTCGTGAATAGTATTGTATACGTGAATAGTGCCGTATACGTTGTGAGACCCCCGATTTTGTGAATAAAGATTAATTTTCTCAAAATAATTTTTTAAGTATTATGGTGTGAATTTGATATAATGTTATAGTTGTGGGTAGTAATTATAAATTTTGCAAAGTATGCAAGTTGTTAATATTATTATTTGCAATATTAACGATGTCTAGAAGTTCTGCCAAGGAGAGGTTTGGTCACCTAATTGCGCGCCAATAGGGAGAAATCCTTATTGGAAAGCCCTCTCTTTCCTAGGAATGACCTAGTCGATTAATAATGTGAATTATAATAATGATGATGAGTTTTGTTTTATTAGTATTATTAATGTAATAAAACAGAAAAGCTTTTTATATAAAACAGAATGCTTTATAAAGTTATTTATTTGATTAGATAATAATTATAATATATTATATTTTATTATACATAGTGTTGCATAGTGCCTGCATAGTCTTTTGCATAGTAAAATCTTTTTATATAAAACAGAATACTTTTATAAAGTTATTCGTTTTATTAGATTATAAATAGAATATATTATATTTTATTTAAAAGATTTGTTTTATTAGAATATTTTATAGTAAATCAATCTGGATCGTCCGTTTAAAAGTAAATCAATCTGGACCGTTCATGGATTAGTTACTATTCAGTCCATTCTTCTATAAATAGAAGTTCATTCCTTCATTATTTCTTACGAATTCACTAAAACTCTAGAGAGAGAATTCTTCTTCTATAATCTTGAGTGTATTTCTTTAGAGTTTAAGAAAGTTTTGAGCGTAGTGCAAGTTTTCTTCGAGTATATCCTCGCCCTACCAGTCGAAATACTCTTCTTTCCAAAGGTAAGGGATATTATTTGTTGTACTCGTAAGGGGTATTATTTCTTTCGTATTCATGAAGAGAACTTTTGTTATTCCATTCTTTATTATTTTGTTGGAATAACCTGTATACGCGGGCTACCCTATACATGATGAAATTCTTCTGTTATTCCATTCCTTATTATTATGTTGGAATAACTTTGTTTATCTGAAAGTCCGCATACATGGTGAAATTGTTACTATTATTTCGTTCTTTACTATTACATACGAATATCACATGCATGCGTTTTACATGGGGGCATTAGTTCCATTCTTTATTATTACATTGGAATAACTTTCGTATCTGCGGACTACCCTATACTTGGTGAAATTCTTACATTATTCCATTCTTTATTAATATGTTGGAATAACTTTTATACATCTGCAATCTGCATACATGGTGAAATTCTTCTATTATTCCATTCTTTATTATTACAGCCGAATATCCATGCTATGTGTTTTACTGTGGGACTGGTTCCATTATTTATTATTCTGTTGGAATAACCTGTCTGTGCGATCTATCGCATGCATGGTGAATTCTGTTGTTATATCATTCTTTATTATTTTGTCGGAATATCCTGTCTGTGCGTTTACGCATGACTTGGTTCCATTATTTATTATTCTGTTTGGAATAACCTATCTGTGCGGTCTCTAGCGCATGCATGGTGAATCCTTCTGTTATTCCATTCTTTATTATTCCGTTGGAATAACCTGCCTATATGGATTACCATATGCATGGTGAA
Source organism: Panax ginseng (assembly GCA_020205605.1). Classification (NCBI taxonomy): domain Eukaryota; kingdom Viridiplantae; phylum Streptophyta; class Magnoliopsida; order Apiales; family Araliaceae; genus Panax; species Panax ginseng. Next base: position 173,421,069 of record CM035132.1, read on the forward strand.
TGATCCTTTGTATTCATTCCTTATTAAATTGTGGAAATGATCTGTTTACAGGGATTATGATGAAAGTCATAATAAAAGCATTGGACTGATGAAAATCATGGGTATATGTAGTATTAGTAAGTGTTATGATGAGTTATGTTGGTTATTATGTGAAAAAATGAAAGTTTCTTAGAAATCACAAAGGGTTAAAAAATTAGATTTTGGTGAAAATGGAACATGAAATTCAATTGAACATATCTCCTATTATATTTTGAATTTTTGAGTTTGGTCAAGTTCTAGAGTTAGATCTATGAGTTTCCTAACTTATCCAAGTGGAATCACTGGAAAAGGTGTTGTAGATTTTCGTGTGGACTGATTTTAGCAAAGCACAAAAAAGTGAAAAATGGGAAAACAGCTACTGCCAGAATTTTTAAAGGGGCATTTTCGTCCACTTAATTTGTGAGAAAACGTCCGGCCTTTTGGGACATGAAAATGTATGGTATAAAGTACCTCCTGTCCAAAAATGAGCTCATTCCGACTTAAAATGAGCAAGTTATGACTATTTCAATATTTAGGTTTTTCCGACGAAAAATGCTATAACCGGAGTTCTATAACTCCGATGACCATGAAATTTAAACTGGAAGATCACGTTAACATGGGTAAGATCCTGCCAAGATTTGAGAGTTTTTGGAGTTAAACTTGAGGTAGCTAATTTCTTAAGGAATTAATTAGAAATTGATTTTTGAAAAATAGTAAATGAATTTTAAAAATTCCGAGAAAAATATATGTTCATTATGAGACTATATTCTTCTAAATTCCAGAAAAGAATATTTTTGGGACTGATTTGGTATTTTTCATGAAAATGGTTTAGTTACGAATATATGAATTAAATATGTTATGTGAAGTAACAAAATTGGAAAATAGGATTTTATGGCTTGCGAATCCTATATAAGGTATATGCATATTTTTGATGAGGGATTTGATCATTGATGATGATATCTTATGAGTATGGCATTTTTGAATAATTAAATGCATTATGTGGTAACGTGTAAACAATTGAAATAAATTGTTTATAAGTTTAAGAAGTGATTAAAATATTGTTATAATATTAATGATATTAAATTATGAGATTATTAAGTGATTGATAACATTGGGATATTCTTGAACCCTGGATAAATTATATTATAAATGTTTAATATTTATCCTTTATCTCATTTGATTGATTCTTTATATCATTGTCATGATCCTCATGCTTATATTGTGTTGAAAGTCATCTGTGGCTTACGTGCATAGATGGACTTGGTATGATTATGACCAGGGATTATTCGGTATAATCATAACCGTAATGTTACAAATGATGTGGTAAAAGTCATCTTTGGCCCGTAGTGCATAGATGGACTTGGTATGATTATGACCAAGTTATTCGGTATAATCATGGATTTAATTGAAAACACGAATATCTTTGGCCCGTGGTGCATGGATAATTAAGTGGTCGTTGATACTTATTAAGGTGAGTCTCAGCATTGTTGGTTTTACAGTTGTATATCTTTGGCCTGTAGTGTAAAGATGAACTGTTGGTTATTGGTTATACAGTTGTATATCTTTGGCCGTAGTGCAAATATGAATTTATTAGTATGTTTATGAACAGGAACTGTGATTTGGTATAACCATGATCTTTGATGATTCAGGTAAAGACAGGTGATGAAAATTATCTTCGTCCTGGATGAGAAAAGGAAATTAGAACCACAATTATGATTATGAATTATTCATATAATTGTAGACAGGAACTGTTGATTGATGTTACAGGGATAAAACATTATTGGTGGACTTTTAACATAGAGAAGATGATATACATTATGGTCTATTTGACTCTTCAAATGGATTGTTCGTTCCGCTGCAACTATGGTTGAAAAGTTTTATCATCTACCATATGTTCTAAATCTCTTATTTATTATTGATAAAGGATATTGATGATGTAAATTATCTTTAGTCATGATATTCTTTACTAGGCTAGTTGTGCTCACCCTTTTGCTTCATAATTCCTTTAGAATAATAAGAGTGTAGGCTGGGTCGAAAGGGATAACAAGGAGGAATAGAATCGGTGGTCTATATAATCATTGAGGTTCTCCTAAATAGTATGAAAATAATTTTGTTGAGAACTTTAGATAAGTTTGTCGTATTGTATACGTCATTTGATATTTAATTTTGGTGAACCGAATAAGGTGAGGTGAACCCAACTTTGGAAGGGTGTTTTTCCACTATCATACAAGATGTCTAATGACATACAACCTCGTGTTATCAAAAGACAGGGTTGTGCACATCCACTTGATGAGTATATCTACGAGCACTACCTATATGATCTTGGAGTTATTTGAAATATAATTCTCACTTAGAGACAACGGAGATAGTTATATGTCAAGAAAAGACTCACCATTGGAAAGAAGATGATAGCAATCTTCTTGTTTTTCTTTGGGGACTTTTGGGTCAACCAAGGATAATTCTGTGGACATATGATATCTATTATAACCTAGACACATGGCCTTCCATGTACGAAGGTTTCCTTGATTATTTTCCAAAGATTTTAATCTCTAAAACAGTTATTGACTGTACTTTTATGTAAGGTACCTTTGTAAGGTATTGTGGTCGAGGCACCATGAGAATTACATAGATTTTGTATTGAAACTCACAGCTTATCTGTTGTCGTACTCTGCACGACAGTTCAACAGTTGTATAAATGAAGTTTGTATTTGATTTTTATAGAGTGATATCTGGCGACTCAAGATGGGTGATGTATACCTATTTTGGGGGCGTCACAATTGGTATCAGAGCTTAGGGATATGGTCGCTGGCGGAGATATTAGTCTAGAACTAGGAGGGGAGAGACGAGTAATATACTTCGCTAGGGTGTGACTTACCTAAGCTGAAATTGTTTACTTGATGAGTGGATAAATTATGATATGTCAATTAACCTTTGTTTTGAAGGTATATTTTAGAATGATATCTGAAATACAGGAGATGAGCAATGGGAAAATTATGATACAGAGAAAATAACCGGGAAGGTACAATCCGAAAAGAAAGCAAGGTATTCTCATCTCTTCGAATATCAGGTACGTACGTAAATTTCGAGGGCAAAATGTCATAAGGAGGGGAGATTGTGAGACCCCCAATTTTGTGAATAAAGATTAATTTTCTCAAAATATTTTTTTAAGTATTATGGTGTGGATTTGATATAATGTTATAGTTGTGGGTAGTAATTATAAATTTTGCAAAGTATACAAGTTGTTAATATTATTATTTGCAATATTAACGATGTCTAGAAGTTCTGCCAAGGAGAGGTTTGGTCACCTAATTGCGCGCCATGATAGGGAGAAATCCTTATTAAATCCCCTCTACCTCAGGAGCGACCTGAATTAAACTTAATAATGTGAATTATAATAATGATGATGAGTTTTGTTTTATTAGTATTATTAATGTAATAAAACAGAAAAGCTTTTTATATAAAATAGAATACTTTTATAAAGTTATTTGTTTTATTAGACAATAATTAGAATATATTATATTTTATTATGCATAGTGTTGCATAGTGCCTGCATAGTGTTTTGCATATTAAATCTTTTTATATAAAATAGAATACTTTTATAAAGTTATTCATTTTATTAGATTATAAATAGAATATATTATATTTTATTTAAAAGATTTGTTTTATTAGAATATTTTATAGTAAATCAATTTGGACCGTCCGTTTAAAAGTAAATCAATCTGGACCGTTCATGGATTAGTTACTATTAAGTCCATTCTTCTATAAATAGAAGTTCATTCCTTCATTATTTCTTACAAATTCATTGAAACTCTAGAGAGAGAATTCTTCTTCTATAATCTTGAGCGTATTTCTTTAGAGTTTAAGAAAACTTTGATCGTAGTGCAAGTTTTCTTCGAGTATATCCTTGCCCTACCAGTCAGAATACTCTTCTTTCCAAAGGTAAGGGATATTATTTTTTGTACTCATAAGGGATATTATTTGTTGTACCCGTAAGGGGTATTATTTCTTTCGTATTCATGAAGAGAACTTACATTATTCCATTCTTTATTATTTTGTTGGAATAACTTTTGTATCTGCTGGAACTACCCTATACATGGTGAAATTCTTACATTATTCCATTCCTTATTATTATGTTGGAATAACCTATTTATGCAATCTACCGCATACATGGTGAAATTCTTCTATTATTCCGTTCTTTACTATTACGTGAATATCCTCGTGCGTGAGTTTTTAATTTAACTGGTTCCATTCTTTATTATTTTGTTGGAATAACTCAGATCATGCAGATCTACCCTATACATGGTGAAATTCTTACATTATTCCATTCTTTATTATTATGTTGGAATAACATGTCTACATCTGAAATCTGCATACATAGTAAAATTCTTCTATTATTCCATTCTTTACTATTACATGCGAATATCCTCGCGTCATGCATTTTACATCGGACCTGGTTCCATTATTTATTATTCTATTGGAATAACTTTTATGCGTGTGATCTATCGCATGCATGGTGAATTCTCATTGTTATTCCATTCTTTATTATTACATGAATATCACATACGTGCGTTCTGCGCATTTACTAGGTTCCATTATTTATTATTCTTGGAAATAACTCGTCTGCATGCGGTCTCTATCGCATTTAATGGTGAACCTTACATTATTCTATTCTTTATTATTTCGTTGGAATAACCTGCCTATATGGATTACCACATGCATGGTGAATGATCCTTTGTATTCATTCCTTATTAAATTGTGGAAATGATCTGTTTACGTGGATTATGGTGAAAGTCATAATAAAAGCATTGAACTGATGAAAATCATGGGTATATGTAGTATTAGTAAGTGTTATGATGAGTTATATATTGGTTATTATGTGAAAACATGAAAGTTTCTTAGAAATCATAAAGGGTTGAAAAATCAGATTTTGGTGAAAATTGAACATGAAATTTAATTGAACATATCTCCTATTATATTTCGAATTTTTGAGTGTGGTAAAGTTCTAGAGTTAAATCTACGAGTTTCCTAACTTATCCAAGTGGAATCACTGGAAAAGGTGTTGTAGATTTTCGTGTGGACTGATTTTAGCAAAGCACGAAAAAGTGAAAAATGGGAAAACAGCTACTGCCAGAATTTTTAAAAGGGCATTTTCGTCCACTTAATTTGTGAGAAAAATTCTGGCCTTTTGGAACATGAAAATATATAGTTTAAAGTACCTCCTGTCCAAAAATGAGCTCATTCTGACTTAAAATGAGCAAGTTATGACTATTTCAATATTTAGGTTTTTTCGACGAAAAACGCTATAACCGGAGTTCTATAACTCCGATGACCATGAAATTTAAACTGGAAGCTCACGTTAACATGGGTAAGATCCTGCCAAGATTTGAGAATTTCTGGAGATAAACTTGAGGTAGCTAATTTCTTAAGGAATTAATTAGAAATTGATTTTTGAAAAATAGTAAATGAATTTTAAAAATTCCGAGAAAAATATATGTTCATTATGAGACTATATTCTTCTAAATTCCAGAAAAGAATATTTTTGGGACTGATTTGGTATTTTTCATGAAAATGGTTTAGTTACGAATATATGAATTAAATATGTTATGTGAAGTAACAAAATTGGAAAATAGGATTTTATGGCTTGCGAATCCTATATAAGGTATATGCATATTTTTGATGAGGGATTTGATCATTGATGATGATATCTTATGAGTATGGCATTTTTGAATAATTAAATGCATTATGTGGTAACGTGTAAACAATTGAAATAAATTGTTTATAAGTTTAAGAAGTGATTAAAATATTGTTATAATATTAATGATATTAAATTATGAGATTATTAAGTGATTGATTACATTGGGATATTCTTGAACCCTGGATAAATTATATTATAAATGTTTAATATTTATCCTTTATCTCATTTGATTGATTCTTTATATCATTGTCATGATCCTCATGCTTATATTGTGTTGAAAGTCATCTACATGCTTACGTGCATAGATGGACTTGGTATGATTATGACCAGGGATTATTCGGTATAATCATAACCGTAATGTTACAAATGATGTGGTAAAAGTCATCTTTGGCTCGTAGTGCACAGATGGACTTGGTATGATTATGACCAAGGATTATTCGGTATAATCATGGACGTAATTGAAAACACGAATATCTTTGGCCCGTAGTGCATGGATAATTCGTGGTCGTGATACTATTAAGCTGAGTCTCAGCATTGTTGGTTTTACAGTTGTATATCTTTGGCCTGTAGTGTAAAGATGAACTGTTGGTTATTGGTTATACAGTTGTATATCTTTGGCCGTAGTGCAAATATGAATTTATTAGTATGTTTATGAACAGGAACTGTGATTTGGTATAACCATGATCTTTGATGATTCAGGTAAAGACAGGTGATGAAAATTATCTTCGTCCTGGATGAGAAAAGGAAATTAGAACCACAATTATGATTATGAATTATTCATATAATTGTAGAGCGTGAACTGTTGATGATATTCTGAGGATAAAACATTATTGGTGGACTTTTAACATAGAGAAGATGATATACATTATGGTCTATTTGACTCTTCAAATGGATTGTTCGTTTCGCTGCAACTATGGTTGAAAAGTTTTATCATCTACCATATGTTCTAAATCTCTTATTTATTATTGATAAAGGATATTGATGATGTAAATTATCTTTAGTCATGATATTCTTTCTTTCGGGCTAGTTGTGCTTCATCCTTTTGCTTCACAATTCCTTTCAAGTAATAAGAGTGTAGCTGGGTCAAGCGGGGATCACAAGGGAATAGAGCGATTGATGGTCATAGTCATTGAGGTTCTCCCTAAATAGTATGAAAATAATTTTGTTGAGAACTTTAGATAAGTTTTCCGTATTGTATACGTCATTTGATATTTAATTTGGGTGAACCGAATAGGGTGAGGTGAACCCAACTTTGGAAGGGTGTTTTGCCATTATCATACAAGATGTCTAATGACATACAACCTCGTGTTATCAAAAGACAAGGTTGTGCACATCCACTTGCTGAGTATATCTACGAGCACTACCTATATGATCTTGGAGTTATTTGAAATATAATTCTCACTTAGAGACAACGAAGATAGTTATATGTCTAGAAAAGACTCACCATTAGAAAGAAGATGATAGCAATCTTCTTATTTTTCTTTGGGGACTTTTGGGTCAACCAAGGATAAATCTGTGGACATATGATATCTATTATAACCTAGACACATGGCCTCCCATGTACGAAGGTTTCCTTGAGTATTTTCTAAAGATTTTAATCTCTAAAACAGTTATTGACTGTACTTTTATGTAAGGTACCTTTGTAAGGTATTGTGGTCGAGGCACCATGAGAATTACATAGATTTTGTATTGAAACTCATGACTTATCATTGTTATCGCATCGCACGCAGCAGTTCAACAGCTAATATAAATGAAGTTTGTATTTGATTTTATAGAGTGATATCTCTGGCGACTCAAGATGGGTGATGTATACCTATTTTGGGGGCGTCACATACGTGAATAGTAACTTCGACACAAAAAGTTCCAAATTTTATTAAAAGTTCAAACCAATATTTTGGCATAATGATATTGAAGAAAATAATATCATTTAAGAAGAAAATAACATCCCTTACCTCAAAATAACCGTACTTCTGACTGAATTTTTGATATAGTGCTGACATAAACTTGCAACGAATAGCAACTCTCAAAGTATCAAAATACTCACAAAAATACGCTCGACAATATAAAGAGAAAGAAAACTTGTTTCTAGTGTGATTTTCAATTCTAACATAAGCGCCTATTTATAGGAAAATGTTAGAACGCCATAGGAGACTAAATAATAAAATATTATTTTTTCTTCTTCTTTCTACGCCATCACTTTGAAAAGCCACCAGCAGCCATCTTGGAAGAGAATTCAGTAGCCCACATGTTTATAACATAAGTGGGTCCCACCCATAATTTAATAAAAATCATTTTATTTGCCAAAACTTCAGTAATTCATAAAAAAATAGCCCGTTTATCAAAAAAATACGAATTTTATGTCCCTTCCACACGAAATCGAATTCTCTACAACTTTGTAGCTTTGATTTTTTCCAAATTCCAAACAAAAAATATCCAAAATCCACAAACGGATGATTTTTAATACCTCTATTCCGACAAAATACTGATAAAACACCTCAGCATTAATTCCTTCATTTATAACCACATAAATAAATCCATCATTTATATCCACATCAAATAAATATTTCCTTATCATATAAATCAATAATTAATTATTCACAAATAATATTACGAATCACAATTATGACAATCGGTAGTTCCGGAAAGAGGGCTTTCCAATAAGGATTTCTCCTTCTTTGCGCGCAATTAGGTGACCAAACCTCTCCTTGATGTAACTTTCTAGACATTGCTAATAATGTTATCTCGATAATATTATTCAAATAATATGAATTATTGATCGATAATGGGAAATCTTGCGATGGACAATTATTGAAACAATAATAATATAAAATATCAACGCAAACAATTATTGAATCAATAAAATAAAATATTGAATAAAGAATTATCGTAACAATTATTGAGTAGTGCCTTCTTACGTAAGAATCAATAATTCAACAATCTTGTGCAATAACGTGTGCTCTTTGTGCAACCACGTGTATTCTTATGTATTTTAACGACTGTAATCCAACAATGTTAATTGGTAACAATTACGCCATTATTTATAAAAACTCAAACTTTGTCGCTTTCTTTCATCCAAGCGGTTATTACATTATGGGGCCCATAAATGACCGCATTGTCCGTCAGTATGGATATTCCCGACAAAAAGAATACTCCACGACCAAACGAATATTCCCCGACAACAATGATTATTTTATAACCACTTGCTTATTTTGCAAAATTTGCACATTTCACCATAATCAAAGCATTATATCAAATTAACACCTTATTAATTTAGAATAATGAATAGAGAAAATTCAATTTTATTTATAATAAGTTGGGGTCTTACAGGTACTATACTGTAATTCGTATTTTCACATGTCTAAAACTATTTATTCACATGATTTACTATTAATTCACATGATTTACTATTAGGGGAGGTGGTGCAAGTTTGATAATACTTGCAGGACTAAATTAAAAATAAAGGAAAAGTGGAAGGTATTATACTGTAATATTTTGAGCCCCAAAAGGTGCAATTATGGAAACTATATTTTTTTATAAATAGAAGCTCATTCCTTCATTATTTTTCACCAATTCACTAAAGCTATAGAGCAATTATTATAGAGAGAAATTATAGAGAGAAAGAAGAAGAGAAGTCTGCTACCTCACTATTCCAGTATCCAGTTTTCTTCTAAGGTAAGGGATATTATTATTATAGTAAGGTGTATTATTTTTTTTCGTATTCATGAAGAGAGCTATTGTTATTCCATTCCTTATTATTCTATTGGAATAACTTTGTATCGCTTACTCACAGTATACATGGTAAAATTCTTCTGTTATTCCATTCTTTATTATTCTATTGAATAACATGTCTGTCTTGATCTATCGCATGCCCGGTGAATTCTATTGTTATTCCATTCTTTATTATTACATTGGAATATCCTATCTGCATGTGCGATTACGCATGACTGGTTCCATTCTTTATTATTACATTGGAATATCACATGCATGCGTATTACATTTAACTGGCTCCATTATTTATTATTTTGTTGGAATAACCTGTCTGTGTGGTCTATCGCATGCCTAGTGAATTCCTCTGTTATTCTATTTTTTATTATTCTGTTGGAATAACCTATCTGTGTGGACTACCGCATGCATGGTGAATGATTCTTCGTATTCATTCCTTATTAAATTGTGAAAATGATCTATCTATGTAGATTACCGCATGGCGGGCAAAAATCCATTTGCAGTTTCATAATTTTCCTGACCCTCAAAAATTCTGGAAAAATTTGAAAAGATAATTTGATGAGTTTTCTAGATTGTGTCCAAAAATGGCGATTTTTGGATGTATAGATTAGGAGTTATGAATTTTATAGGAAAAGACTATTTTAAAAGTAAACCCTTATAACTCATTGTGGTTAACTCCAAAATTGGTAAAATTTTTATTGGGAGTACATATATATAACAGGAGTATACCCTGTAAATTTCAGAATTTTTGGACAAACGTACAGTTTATGATAAATGTCTAAATATTCGGCAGTTTTGGCCATATGAAAAATAGTAAATGAATTTTAAAAATTCCGAGAAAAATATATGTTCAATATGGGACTATATTCTGCTAAATCCTAAAAAAGAAAACTTTTTTGGATTGATTTGTTATTTTTCATGAAAATGGTTTAGTTACGAACATATGAATTAAATATGTTATGTGAAGTTGAAAAATTGGTAAATAGGATTTTATGGCTTGGAAATCCTATATAAGGTATATCTTGATTTTTGATGAGGATTTGATCATTGGTGATGAAATCTTATGAGTATAGCATTTTTGAATGATTAAATGCATTATTTGGTAAAGTGTAAACAATTAAAATAAATTATTTATAAGTTTAAGAAATGATTAAAATATTATTATAATGTTAATGATATTAGATTATGAGATTATTAAGTGATTGCTAACATTTGGATATTTAAACTCTGGATAAATTTAAAGTCTTTAATATTTATCCTTGTTTCGTTTGATTAAGGTTTATATTATTGTCATGATCCTCATGCTTATATTGTGATGAAAGTCATATGTTGCTTACATGCATAGATGGACTTGGTATGATTATGACCAGGAATTATTCGGTATAATCATGACCATAATATTACAAATGATGCGATAAAAGTCCTCTTTCGCCCGTAGTGCAATGATGAATAGTTGTGGTATGATTATAACCAGGGATTATTCGGTATAATCATGACCATTGTTGGAAACACGAATATCATTGGCCCGTAGTACATGGATAATTCGTGGTCATAATACTAATGAATATCCTTGGTCGTAGTGCAAGGATGATTCGATGATGTGAATTATTTATTAAGCTGAGTCTCAGCGATAAAATATTGATTATACACTTTTAATTCGTAGAAGATAATATATATCATGCTCTACTTGACTCTTCTAAAATACAGTTGTATGTCTTTGGCCTGTAGTGTGACACCCCCAAAATAGGTCCACATGACCCATTCTGAGTCTCCAGATATCACACTATAAAAATTATTTACAAACTTCATTTATATAACTGTTGAACTGTCGTGCAGAATACGACCACAGTTAAACTGTGAGTTTTAATACAAATGTATGTAACTCTCATGGTTCCTCGACCACAACCTTACAATGGTACTTTACATAAAAGTACAGTCAAAAACTATTTTAAAATTAAAATCTTTGGGAAGTGCTCAAGGAAACCTTTGTACATGGGAGGCCATGCGTCAAGGTTATGATAGATATCATATGTCCACAGAATTATCCTTGCTTGACCCAATAGACCCCAAAGAAAAATGAGAAGATTACTATCATGTTCTTTCCAATGGTGAGTTTTCTCTTGACATATAACTATCTCCACTGTCTGCAATTGAAAATTATATTTCAACCAAACTCCAAGATCATATAGGTAGTGCTCGTAGATATACTCAGCAAGTGGATGTGCACAACCCTGTCTTATGATAACATGAGGTTGTATGTCATTAGACATCTTGTATGATAGTGGCAAAACACCCTTCCAAGGTTGGGTTCACCTCACCCTATTCGGTTCACCAAAATTAAATATGAAATGATGTATACAATATGACACACTTATCTAAAGTTCTCAATAAAATTATTTCCATACTATTTAAGGAGAACCTCAACAGCTATAGACCACCGTTCTATTCTCCTGTTACCCCCGCTCGACCCAGTTACACTCTTATTACCTGAAAGGAATTATGAAACAAAAAGGGCGAGCACAACTAGCCCAGTAAAGAATATCATGACTAAAGATAATTTACATCATCAATAGCCTTCATCAGTAATAAATCAGAGATTTAGAACATATGATAGATGATAAAACTTTTCAACCATAGTTGCAGCGAAACGAGCAATCCATTAGAAGAGTCAAATAGACCATCAGATCTATTATCTTCTCCATGTTAAAAGTCCACCAATAATGTTTTATCCCTGTAACATCAATCAACAATTCCTGTCCACAATCATATGAATAACTCATAATAATAATTGTGATTCTAAATTCCTATTCGCACTCAGGACGAAGATACTTTTCATCACCTATCTTCACCTGAAACATCAAAAATCATGGTTATACCAAATCACAATTCCTGCTCATAATCATACTAATAAATTCATCTTTGCACTACGGCCAAAGATATTCATTAACAATTCATCTTTGCACTACAGGCCAAAGACATACAACTGTATTTTAGAAGAGTCAAGTAGAGCATGATATCTACTATCTTTTACGAATAAAAAGTGTATAATCAATATTTTATCACTGAGACTCAGATTAATAAATAATTCACATCATCGAATCATCCCTGCACTACAGCTAAAGATATTGATGTAATCAGCAATGGTCATGATTATACCGAATAATCCCTGGTTATAATCATACCAATAATCGTCCCATCAATACACTACTGGCCAATGAGGACTTTTACCACATCATCTATAACATTACGGGTCATGATTATACCGAATGATCCTCGGTAATAATCATACCAATAAATGCAGTTCATCTATGCATTATAAGCCAAAGATACTCATCAATCAATAGTTCATCTTTGCACGTAAGCCAAAGATATACAACTGTAAAACCAATAATCAACAGTCCATCTTTGCACGTAAGCGAAAGATATACAACTGTAAAACCAATAATCAACAGTCCATCTTTGCATGTAAGCCAAAGATGACTTTTATCATAATATAAGCATGAGGATGATGACAATGATATAATCATTAATCAAACGAAATCAAGGATAAATATTAAACACTTTAAATTTATCCAGTGTTTAAAAATATCCAAATTGTCAACATGATACTGCTTTGTGGAGTAAAATTCAAGAATAATATTCATGTACCAAAAATAATTTGGACAGAAAAGAAATATATTTTTCGGGTAAATAGTACCCTATGAATAGTACTTCGGGAATAGTACCTCGTGAATAGTACCCCGGCATGAAAAGTATCCCAAATACCCGAGTGAATAATATTCGAATGAATAGAAATTTGGATGAATAGTAACTCGTGAATAGTATTCCGACACGAAAAGTGCCCTGAATACTCGAGTGAATAATACTAAAGTGAATAGTAACCGGGTGAATAGTAACCCATGAATAGTAACACGTAAAAAAAATACCAAAGAAAATGATATTCCATGACGAGTACAAAAGAAACGATATCTCATACGAGTATAATAGATTATACAAAACTGCAAATGGATTTTCACCCGCCATGCGGTAATCCACGTAGACAGATCATTTCCACAATTTAATAAGGAGTGAATACAAAGGATCATTCACCATGCATGCGGTAATCCACATAGACAGGTTATTCCAATGAAAATAATAAAGAATGGAATAACAGAAGAATTCACCAGGCATGCGATAAACTGCACAGACAGGTTATTCCCAACAGAATAATAAAGAATTGAACCAGGTCATGCGTAATCCGCACAGACAAGATATTCCAACAGAATAATAAAGAAGGGAATAATAACAGAATTCACCATGTATGCGGTACTTCACATAAATAGGTTATTCCAACAGAATAATAAATAATGGAACCAGGTCATGCGTAATCCACACAGACAGGATATTCCAATAGAATAATAAAGAATGGAACCTGGTCATGCGTAATCTGTACAGACAGGATATTCCAACGGAATAATAAAGAATGGAATAACAACATAATTCACCAGGCATGGACCGTACAGACAGGTTATTCCAACAGAATAATAAAGAATGGAATAACAGAAGAATTTCACCATGTATGCGATACTTCGTATAGACAGGTTATTCCAACAGAATAATATAGAATGGAATAACAGAAGAATTCATTATACATGCGATAGACCGCACATACAGGTTATTTCAACATAATAATAAAGAATGGAATAACAGCTCTTAGGAGTATTGAAAGAAAATAATTCTCTTCATGAATACGAAAGAATAATACCCCTTACCATAATAATAATATCCCTTACCTCAAAAGAAGACTGGATACTAGAATAGTGAAGTAGTAGACTTCGTTTCTTCTTTCTCTCTATAGCCCCTCTCTCTATAATTTCTCTATAATAATTGCTCTTGTGAGACTTAGTGAATTGGTAAAAAATAATGAAGGAATGAGCTTCTATTTATAGGAAAATATAGTTTCCATAATTGCACATTTTGGGGCTCAAAATATTATAGTATAATACCCTCATCTTTTCCTTCATTTTTAATTTAGTCATGCAAGTATTATCAAACTTGCACCACCTCCCCTAATAGTAAATCATGTGAATCAATAGTAAATCATGTGACTCAATAGTTCTAAACATGTGAAAAAATTAATTATAATATAGTACCTTCAACTATACCTCCATTTTTAACTTAGTCATGCAAGTATTATCAAACTTGCACCAACTCCCCTAATAGTAAATCATGTGAATCAATAGTACACACATGTGAACACATAGTTATAAGCATGTGAATTAATAGCAATTAATTGCTCATTTATCCGGTTAATTACCCGATTGGTCAATATAACCTTCAGACATCAATTATTATCGAAATAAATGTCGATTTTTCCCTAACACCAATAATTCCAACACAATGGAACTATCAATTTCATCTTTAATCAACACAAACTTATTCATCATTAATATTATAACTCACAATATTTAACAAACAGGTCGTTCCCAGGAAAGAGGGGGCTTTCCGATAAGGATTTCTCCTTATTGGCGCGCAATTAGGTGACCAAACCTCTCCTTGACAGAACTTCTTGACATTATAAATATTGCAATTTAATAATATGAATAAATTTGTCGTCTCAATTATTGATTTAATAATATATCATATAATGTAGATGATACTGTGACAATAATCGAATCAATAATATGAGAGATATGATGCAACAATTCTTCAGAGTAATAATTGAGTATAACCGAGTGACTTCTCACGTAAGCATCAATAATCAATACCGTGTGCTACTATGCAACCACGCATATTACTGTACTTTTACTACCGAGTAGTTCAACAGTTTTTAACGGTAACACTTTTGCCGTTTTTTTTTATAAAAAGATATTTCTATCGTTTTCTAACTACGACAATACTTTCGTTGTGGGGTTCACCAATGATTATGCCGTCGTATGAATATTCCCTGTTAAAACGAATATTCCCCGACCAAACGAATATTTTATAATAACTTGCATACTTTGTAAAATTTTCACATAACACCCTTAACTTTAACCTGTTATCAATTTAACCATTTACGAAATAAAATAATAATTATAAGAAAATTGAATACTTTCATTTCATAAAATTCGGGGTCTTACATGTAGTGCAAAGATGAAGTGTTAATGAATATCTTTAGTCGTAGTGCAAAGATTAATTTATTAGTATGATTATGAACGAGAATTGTGATTTGGTATAACCATGATTTTTGATGTTTCAGATAAAGATAGGTAATGAAAATTATCATCGTCCTGGGTGCGAAAAGGAATTCAGAATCACAATTATGATTATGAGTTGTTCACATGATTGTGGAAAGGAATTGTCGATTGATGTTACAGAGATAAAACATTGTTGGTGGACTTTTAATGTGGAGAAGATAATATACTTTATAGTCTATTTGACTCTTCTAATGGATTGCTCGTTCAGCTGCAACTATGGTTGAAAAGTTCTATCATCTACCATATGTTCTAAATCTCTGATTTATTACTGATGAAGGCTATTGATAATTTAATTATCTTTAGTCATGATATTCTTTCTTTGTATTAATTGTGCTTCACCCTTTTGCTTCACAATTCCTTTCGGTAATAAGAGTGTTCTTAAAGATTGACGGGGATAACAAAGGAATAGAACGGTGGTCTTTAGCTGTTGAGGTTCTCCCTAAATAGTATAAAAATAATTTTGTTGAGAACTTTAGATAAGTGTGTCATATTGTATACGTCATTTGATATTTAATTTTGGTGAACCGAATAGGGTTAGGTGAACCCAACTTTGGAAGGGCATTTTTGCCACTATCGTGCAAAATTTCTAATGACAGACGACTTCGTGTTATCATAAGACAGGGTTGTGTACATCCACTTGCTGAGTATATCTACGAGCACTACCTATATAATCTTGGAGTTTATTTGAAATATAATTTTCACTTGGAGACAACAGAGATAATTATATGTCAAGAGAAGACTCACCATTGGAAAGAAGATGATAGTAATATTCTTATTTTTCTTTGGGGACTTTTGGCTTAACCAAGGATAATTCTGTGGACATATGATATCAATCATAACCTAGACGCATGGCCTCCCATGTACGAAGGTTTTCTTGAGTATTTTCCAAAAATTTTAATTTCTAAAACAGTTATTGACTATACCTTAAGTAAGGTACCATTGTAAGGTCTTGTGGTCAAGGCACCACAAGAGTTATATGTATTTGTATTAAAAAATTACAGCTTATCTGTTGTCATACTCTGCACGACAGTTCAACAATTGTATAAATGAATTTTGTATTTGATTTTTATAGTGTGATATCTGGCGACTCAGAATGGGTCGTGTGGACCTATTTTGGGGGCGTCACAAATGGTATCAGAGCTTAGGGATATGGTCTCTGGAAGAGATATGAGTCTAGAACTAGGAGGGGAGAGACGAGTAATATACTTCGCTAGTGTGTGACTTACCTAAGCCAAAAAAAATTTTACTTGATAAGTTGACAATTTTTGATATGTCAATTAACCTTTGTTTTGAAGATATATTCTAGAATGATATTTGAAATACAAGAGATGAGCAATGGAAAAATCATGATACAGAGGATATAACCGGGAAGGTACAATCCGAAAAGAAAGCAAGGTATTCTCATCTCTTCAAATACCAGGTACGTACGTAAATTTCGAGGGCGAAATTTCATAAGGAGGGGAGATTATGAGACCCCAAATTTTATGAATAAAGATTTAAATTTCTCGAAATAATTTTTTTATATTATGATGTGGATTTGATATAATGTTATAGTTGTGGGTAATATTTATAAATTTTGCAAAGTAAGCAAGTTGTTATATAATATTCGATTGGTCGGGGAATATTCGTACGACGACACAATCATTGGTGGACCCCACAACAGAAGTATTGTCGTAGTAAGAAAACGACAAAATTATCTTTTTATAAAAATAATGGCGAAAGTGTTACCGTTAAAACTGTTGAACTACCTGATAAGTGGATTTTATATACGCGATTCAATGTCCATTTCATGCTTATTTGTTGCTAATTTCTTGTGATCATGTTCCTTATCAGGTAGTTCAACAGTTTTAATTCTGGGGGCTGTCGAATCTAAAGTGTCATGTTATGTTTGTAATTCTTTTTTGGGCATGTTTCTAGTATTTGCATGGCAATGTAACTCTAATTGAATGAAATTTCGGCTGGGACTTGTGTGTTGGACATGATATACTCAATGAATAACAACTTTAAGAGGACACAAGATATATTATGAAGATCGAAGCTCTGTTTTTTATAGTAAGCGTGGAGGAGTATTTCGAAGGGATTTTCGAGATAATTGTGATTTTAGACTACATGAAGGGTATTTTTCAATATTCTTCGTGTTAGGCTATTATTTTAATTGAAAGAATGATTTTTATGATTTATTCAATGTTTATTTCGTTTGTAATGAACTAATTCACTTTTTAGGCTTATGGTGGATCCTTAAGTGAATCGATGATTTTGTAAACTTTAATTTCCAATTTAATAATCTATCTCCAGTTTATCTATATTGATTTGAGCTGAATTTATGAATTGCCTGATCAACAATTCTTTGTGGAATTGGATGGAATCGAGAGAGGATATTCAAATCTAGACCTAATTAGTATAACACGTGTTCATGATTTTGTGAATGGCTTAATCTTGATGAATGTTAAGGTAGAGATATGCTTGACATCGCATGTAATCGGATAGAGAACTTATTCTTAAACCTTCTTCAATTGTAATTCACATATAGATATAGTGGGTTAGTTGATTAAGGTGTTTAACGGATTTCTATCTTAATTGTGGATTGACGTTAATACGGTATTAGTGCATCGAGAGGTGGTTAATATTACGTTCGTGTTCTTGATTAATAAACTGGGGTAGTGCATTAAATTGGAATAAAGGTGTTAAAATCAAAGTGAAGCTTAAGGTGAAATCATAAGTCTAATTCTCTATTAACTGTTTGAAATTCTAGATTTTGATATTTGTGATTGTTTTGTGATAGTTTAATTACTATTTAATTTAGAATCATTAGTTATAATTATTGAGTTGACTTGTTTAATAAAATTAGGGTTAATAGGAAATCAATAATTATAAGTTAAGGTTATTGCTAGTTAGTCTCTGTGGGAACGATACTCTATGTATCACTCTATTACTTGTTGACCATGTATACTTGCGTGTTGTGCATATATAGATTTTACCCAACAAGTTTTTAGCGCCGTTACCGGGGACTATTTAGTATAATTCTTAATATTCTTACAATATCAGTTTAATTAATCCAGTTTTACTTAGACATTTTTTTATTTGTGTTTTGTTTCTTCTATTTCAGTTGTTGAAAGTAGTTTATGCAAACTCGGTCCCAAAATCCAGACTTGCTGCCTTTTGAGGACGACATTGAGAAAAGGTTCCAGAGGTTGAGTAAGTGGATCAAGGAAATGAGACAAGAATTTGAAACACCTAAGAAAGAAGAGGAAATGGCAGCCGAAGATCGGAAAGCGTTAAGGGACTTCGCCACACCCAAGGTGACTGAACTGCAGATAAACATCACCAGGCCTGCAATAGCAACGAATACGTTTAAAATTAAGCCTGAGATGATACAAATGATTCAGAATTCAGTTCAGTTTGGGGGATTGGCAAATGACAATCCGAACGAGCATCTAGTACGCTTTCTGGAAATTTGCGACACCTTTAGGTACAATGGGGTGTCGGATGAGGCGGTGAGACTTCGTTTGTTCCCATTCACTTTACGGGACAAGGCGAAGAGTTGGTTGCATTCTCTACCATCCGGTTCGATAACTATATGGGAGGATTTGGCTCAAAAATTCCTCGCCAAATTCTTTCCACCGGCAAAAACTGCAAAGATGAGGAACGAGATAACGATGTTTGAACAGTAACATGGGGAGTCGTTATATGAGGTATGGGAGAGATACAAAGAATTGCTCAGAAAATGCCCACATCATGGATTACCCAAGTGGCTGCAAATGAACACCTTTTACAACGGACTACATGGGAATCTCAGAACGAGTATTGATGCAGCATCGGGCGGAGCATTCATGGCTAAGAGTTACGAGCAAGCCTATGATTTGATTGAAACCATAGCGATTAATAACTACCAGTGGCCCACAGCGAGAATGACACAGGTAAAGGTAGCTGGGGTGTTAGAAGTAGATGGTGTAACAGCTATACAAGCACAGATTTATGCACTTTCAAAGAAGTTGGATTCCATGAAAGAGGCACAAGCACAACAAGCCCAGCAAGTGGCAATAATATGTGAGTTGTGCGCGGGAGAGCACCCAATGGATCAATGTACGATAAATTCAGCATCGGTTCAGTTTGTGGGTAATTATAACATAATTTCTCAGAACACATACAATCAAGGAAATACGAATCATTCGAATTTCTCATGGAGAAACAACCAACAAAATCAAGCTCCACGACAGTCATACCCTCCAGGTTTTCAGAATCACCAGCACTCAGTTCAATAACAGGAAAGAAACTCAGATTTTGAGGAATTGGTGTCGAAGTACATGACTAATAACGATGCAGCGATGATAAACCATGCAACAATCATGAAAAACCTAGAGAATCAGATAGGACAAATTGTTTTAGCACTAAACAGCATGCCACAAGGGACCTTACCAAGAGATATAGAGACAAATCCAAAGGGTAACCATGAACAGTGTCAAGTAATTATATTGCGGAGTGGAAAACATCTCGAAGGTACTAATGCAGAAAATTCAGCAACTCTGGATGAAAAAGTTGACGATAGGAACGTGATTGCAGAAAGAAAAGATGAGGATAAGCAAGGTGAGGAAACAAAGTTAAACAATAAGCCAATTGATTATCCACCACGACCATTTCAGCAGAGGTTCCAAAAATAGAAAGTAGACAAGTAATTCGCAAAGTTTTTGGAAGTATTCAAGAAACTTCAGATTAATATTCCGTTTGCAAAAGCCTTAGAGCAAATGTTGAGCTATGCAAAATTTATGAAAGGGATTCTGTCAAGGAAGAAGATATGGGAAGATTTTGAGACTGTGGCACTAACAGAGGAGTGTAGTGCAGTGTTACAGTAGAAATTACCACCAAAACTCAAGGACCCGGGGAGATTCACTATTCCATGTACAATCGGAAATATGCATTTCAGCAAGTGTTTATGTGATTTGGGGGCGAGCGTAAACCTTATGCCATTGTCAGTATACTTAGAATTGGGTTTGCCTGCACCAAGGCCTACAAACATTACATTACAGTTGGCAGATAGGTCAGTCATATATCCGAGAGGTATAGTAGAAGACATTTTAGTGAAAGTGGATAAGTTTATATTCCCCGCGGACTTTATCATTCTGGATTTTAAGGAGGACAAGAACATCCCAATTATCATAGGGAGACCATTTTTGGATATAGGTAGAACACTCATAGATGAATAAAAGGGAGAACTCACTATGAGGGTCCAAGATCAAGAAGTAAAATTCAATGTGTTTAAGGCCATGAAATTCCCTACGGATGAGGAAGAATGTTTTTGAATGGATTTAATTGAGCAAATCATCAGTGATGAAATGAGCAAGAGTTTGGGCAACGATTTGTTAGAAACAACATTATTAAGGGATGAAGAGATCGACAATCTGGAATTGGTGGATTACTTAAAAATGCTAGACTCATTGCCACGAGTTCCCAGATTCAGAACACCGTTTGAACCATTACACACGGAGGAAGTAGCCGCAGAAAAAATGAAACCATCATTGGAAGAGCCACCAAAACTGGAACTTAAGCCACTCCCCAAACACCTCAGGTATGCATACTTAGGCAATTCAAATTCTTTACCTGTTATTATTTCTACTGCACTTAACGAATTGCAGGAAGAAAAATTGATGAAGGTACTTAGGGAACACAAATCAGCTATTGGGTGGACAATCGTAGACATAAAGGGAATCATCCCTTCATTTTGCATGCACAAGATCTTAATGGAAGATGAGGCAAAACCAACGATGGAGCAACAATGACGAATTAACCCGATTATGAAGGAAGTTGTGAAGAAGGAAATTTTGAAGTGGTTGAATCTGGATCATCTACCCAATTTACGACAAAGAAATGGGTTAGTCCAAAGGCAATCGTGCCAAAAAATAGAGGAATGACAGTGGTGCAGAATAAGGATAATGAATTAATACCGACTAGAATAGTGACAGGTTGGAGGGTTTGCATGGATTATAGAAAATTGAACAAGGCAACCTGAAAAGACCATTTTCCGCTGCCATTTATTGATCAAATGTTGGATAGATTGGCGGGACATGTGTATTACTGTTTGTTGGATGGGTACTCGGGCTACAACCAAATAGTCATCGCTCCAGAGGATCAAGAGAAGACCACATTCACGTTCCCTTACGGCACATTTGCATTCAAGAGGATGTCATTTGGGCTATACAATGCACCTGTAACTTTCCAACGGTGTATGATGGCCATTTTTCAGATATGGTGGAGAAAAATGTTGAGGTCTTCATGGATGACTTTTCAGTCATTGGGGACAGCTTCGATACTTGCTTAAAGAATCTGGTCATGGTGTTGCAAAGATGTAAGGACACGAATCTGGTACAAAATTGGGAAAAATGCCACTTCATGGTCGAAGATGGCATAATTTTGGGCCATAAGGTATCAGCTCATGGATTGGAGGTTGATAAAGCAAAGCTGGAAACTATTGAAAAACTGCCTCCATGCAGTCTTTTAGAGAAAGATGCAACGTTCAGCTTTGATGAAGAATGCAAGACAGCTTTTGACTTATTAAAGAGAAAATTGACTACAGCCCCCATTATAGTCGCACCGGATTGGAGCATGCCATTCGAACTTATGTGTGATACAAGTGACTACGCGGTTGGGGCTGTATTGGGCCAACGTCGAGACAAGGTGTTTAACGCCATATACTATGCAAGTAAAACACTTACAGAAACTCAATTGAATTACACAACCACAGAAAAGGAATTGCTTGCAGTGGTGTATGTGTTTGACAAATTTTGGGCTTACTTGATCGAAACTAAGGTGATAGTTTACACAGACCATGCGGCGATTCGATACTTGATAGTGAAAAAGGATGCTAAACCACGCCTTATCCGGTGGATTCTCCTACTTTAAGAGTTTGACTTAGAAATAAAGGATAGAAAGGGTACGGAGAACCAAGTAGTCGATCACTTATCTAGGTTAGAAAACCAAGGGAAAGCGAAAGACGACAGATGTGAGATTAATGAGTCATTCCCAGATGAGCAACTATTTGGGATTTCAGCAGAAATTCTGTGGTATGGGAATTATGAAAATTTCATTGTGAGCAACATTATACCACCTGACCTCACAAAACAACAGAAAAGGAAATTTCTTCACGACGTGAAATGGTACATGTGGGATGAACCATATTTGTTCAAGCAGTGCGCCGACAAAATGATTCGACGGTGCGTCCCATATAGTGAAGTGAAGAATATTTTGCATGAGTGTCACTCATCGGCGTATGGCAGACACTTTGGTAGCGAGAGGACAGCAGCGAAGGTGTTACAACCAGGTTTTTATTAGCCTACGTTTTTCAAAGATGCCCACCATTTTGTCAAGCAATGCGATAAGTGTCAAAGGGTGGGCAACATTTTGAAACGGAATGAGATGCCTCTGCAAACGATTCTTGAAGTGGAAATCTTTGACGTATGGGGTATCGATTTTATGGGGCCATTCCCTTTATCACTGAACAATTGGTATATTCTAATCGCAGTGGATTACGTATCGAAGTGGGTTGAAGCTGCAGCATTACCATCAAACGATGCCAAGGTGGTCCTCAAGTACTTACAAAAGAACATCTTCACGAGATTTGGCACACCAAGAGCATTAATCAGTGACGAAGGTAGTCACTTCTGCAATAAGTCCTTTACGGCTCTTTTGACCAAGTATGGGGTCAATCACAAGGTAGATACAGCGTATCACCCTCAAACCAGTGGACAGGTTAAGGTGTCTAACAGAGAAGTTAAGAAGA
This sequence comes from Panax ginseng, assembly GCA_020205605.1. Taxonomy (NCBI): domain Eukaryota; kingdom Viridiplantae; phylum Streptophyta; class Magnoliopsida; order Apiales; family Araliaceae; genus Panax; species Panax ginseng. The sequence continues at coordinate 173,444,494 of CM035132.1, forward strand.
TACTAGAGAAAGTGGTGAATCCTAGCAGGAAAGATTGGTCGCTTAGATTGGACGATGCACTATGGGAATACAGAGATGACATACAAGACACCAATCTAATGTCACCATACCACCATCTTATGTCTGGAAGGCATGTCATTTATCACCAAAGCTATAAAGATAAGGCATATTAGGTGCGTGCAAAACTCAATTTTGATCAAACAGCTGTAGGTGCAAAGAGACTACTTTAATTAAATGAACTCGGCGAATTTTACCTTCACGCCTATGAGAATGCCAAACTATACAAAGAAAAGGTCAAAAGATGGCACGACCAGAAAATTATGCGTCGAACATTCGAGCCAGGCCAAGCAGTACTCTTGTTCAACTCACGGATGCGATTGTTCTCCGAAAAGCTTAAATCGAGATGGTCGGGTCCATTCACGGTCAAGCGGGTATTCTCTCATGGTACAGTCAAAATCTACAGTCGTAATCCATTAGAAACATTCAAAGTCAACGGACACCGTCTAAAGCATTATTGGGGTGGAGAAGCCAACACCGACGTGATTGCCATCACATTGACTGACATAACATAAGCAGGAAGTAATAAGGCTGAACGACTTAAAATCAAGCGTTAATTGGGAGGCAACCCAATCTTTAGTTCTTTATCTTATTTTCAATTCACATTTTTTTAATCATAGTTTTCATTAAATTACTAGGTAGAAGAATAATAAAAGTCTCTTTAATATTTCCACATTATATTATGTTATCAATAACTCACTATTTCTCATGTGTTAAATCTTGCAGGATGGAAAATGGAGCATTAAGTGAACTACATGAAGCAGAACAAAGAGCCTAATGAAGAGGCATGCCACGGGCCAGCTTTTCATATTATAACCCACGGGAGGGGTCCACGAATCCAGAAGACAGAATCGAAGCCCTTGGCGAACTTCCTATCTACATACCCGTCGTGGTGGGTCTTGAATTCAATGAGACTTTGGGCGATTCTGAGACTTCTTCACTTCCCAATAACATAACACTTTCCCACTTCCCCACTACTTCATAACTCCATAACCACCACCCACTACCATTACTTCTACCCCACTACTCCCAATACTCCATTACTCTTCTCCACCTCTTCAATCCACCAATGGTAGCCATCCTTCTCCCTCTATATATATCACCACATCTCATACCAAATCTCTCACCACACTTGATATAAAGCAAACATATAGTATACTTGTGAGCTAGAGAGGATAAAATTGAAAAGTTTGGGGGAGAGTTAAGGCAAGTCCAGCAATAAGGAGAGACATGGCCTCACAATCATCGTCTAAACTCCGAAAGGGGAGAAAGCTCATGGTCATCTCAACCAACCCGCACCTTTGATCGCCGGAAATTCGCAAGTGTCGCCGCCGCCGACCGGTATGACTACATGCTCACCAAATCCCTTACACCGGAGTGGGGGTTGGCACCGGATCCTAACGATGGGGAGCTGATGCCTCAAATTTACCAAAACGGAAGGACCAAATTCACCGAGGAGCAAGAACCAGCCGTCGTTAACATCGTCAAAGAATTCTACGCAAATGCTGAGGACAAAGAACCATTCCACGCATTTGTGCGAGGTCGGTTGGTTCTATTCAGTGCCAACGCCATCAATACCTACTACCAACTACGGGTACCTCACCACTGCCAGTATGTTCATCTCCATAATTCTGACCCAGACTATGATGCTATAATCACGGAGATGATAAAGCCAAGAACATCGTGGATCAAGGGTCGAAAGGGAGGCACCGTGTTTCATAGCAAGGACCTTAGCCGGTATGGAAAAATCTGGTACGCATTCCTATGCACAAAATTGCTTCCATACCAACATACCTCAGACGTCACCAAAGAGAAGGCGTTACTATTGTACGCCATTGTGCAAGATTTTATCATTAAAGTCGGGGCCATAATCTGTTCATCAATCCGCCGGTACTTACAGGGGAATTTTTCTGGAGGCTTGCCACACCCATCTCTCATATAGGTTGTGTCGCAATGCAGGAGTTAGATGGTCCGACGATGAGCCCACACAATTGCCACTTGCATTGCTTGATTCGAGAATGATAGCGCAGTATTCTGTATGGGCAGGAGGCAAGTCGCATCCACGTGGTATGGGTTTCATTTTTCTGTCGAATTCGGATGACGACGTTGATGCTACAGAGACATCGGGGGATGACGATGAAGCAATGGGAGATCAAGGGGCTGAGCAGGTACCGCAGGCCGAGGCCATATCCATTTCTCAGTTCCTTGCTTTCCAAAATCCAATGAATGCACATACCAAGGTAACTCATCAGAAAATGAGGCGATTGGCAATGAGGCAAGATCATATGTTCGATGCTATGAACGCATCTTTCGCCTCTTTGAACACAACTCTTCAAAGCTTCAACCCGGTGGCACAATTTTCGTACCAACAGCCCGGACCAATGCCAAGGTTCCCACCAAGTGATTCCGATGAAGAAAACCAATAACCACCTCCTCAGACTTAAGCGAAAGCAGGGAAGTCCTCACGTACTTAATTCGATTATTCTACCAATGAGGACATTGTATTACTTAAGTTTGGGGGATTTAAATACATGTTTGCATGCATTTAGCTCATTTAGGTTTTAATTTGCATTTTGTCATTTAAATTTCTGTATTGCATATCTTAATTTAAGTAGTACATGATAGCTTAGGTGCATCCATAGTAGCTTAGGTTAATGTTTGTTATTGCATAGTAGATAATCTTGTAATGCATTTTGTTATCTTTATATAAAAATTAAAAAAAAAATTAGTTAGTTAAATATTATGTTTGCGTAAGTCCATAAATGTTGTAGTTCATATTATTTGTGGGCCAATGATGTGATTGATAATAAGTTAACAAATACAGCGTTGATTACTAGAACTGTGAAACAATTTTTCTTTATGAATCGAATCTTGAGCTTGTTTGAAACTGGTGTAGAAAAGGATAGCACGATTAATAACTTCTGTGTTGATTGGTTAGTTCAAATTGATACCTAAATAGTCTCTAAAGGATAATGCTAGAGTAAATGACAAAATGACAAGGATGGACAGTAAAGGCTAAAGTTAGGCAAGAACCTAAGTTTGGGGGATGATATGTGGGGTATATAAGCTTTATTTCGTTAAAAAAAAGTATGATTAAACACCGTGGCGTGCTTGTCTAGTTTTATGGACTTTGTTACTTGAGTAAGTAAGCCCGAGGGAATTGTCTTTACACCTAGCGCCCTAAGGTCTTAATGGTCTGGGAGTCGTTGGTCGAAAGCTCGTTAAGGTAGCATTGAAAAGCCTAAGGGAATAAGACATTGCATAGCTATGTGTATAAAAAAATAAAACGGGAAATAAGAGAAAAAAAACCCCATATAAAAAAGAGAGAAGTATATGAATAAAGTATAATACCCTACTTGAACCCCCGAGATTAGTGATTGTTTAATTTTAGTTGGAACTATCTATTTTTGATATTTTTAAGTTTATGCTGCGTGATTCCTTCTAAGAAATTGATTATGTATTGAATTTGAGTTTGTATCGGTTAACATGGATGTTGATCACACACACACTATACCAGTGATAATGGTTTGATATTTGAGGATTAAAATGGAATTGTAGATTGTTTTTAGTGATTGATATTGTATAGTTGTTTATTTTCGCTGAGGCCGTTAAAATAATCTTGATTCTACAGTCTTGATGGATTATAAATCATATAGTTAGATCATATTCATGTCATTTTTGCATTGCATGTAGTTGTTTTGTGCTCGAGGACTAGCACAATTTAAATTTGGGGGATTTTGATAAGTGGATTTTATATACGTGATTCAATGTCCATTTTATGCTTATTTGTTGCTAATTTCTTGTGATCATGTTCCTTTTTACTTGTTTTGTGTTATTGCATGTGCAGGAGGGTGGTTGTAGTATTTAGCGTGCATTTGGAACTATTCGGTGTGATTTGAAGTCCATTAGAGAAAAATTGGAGTACATCATGAAATTTAGCAAAGTCATCTAGCAGAAGACAAGCCGGCTGGGGTGGGCTCATTTACACTATACACCCCCGTCGGGGCGGGGGGTCTTGATACTCAGTTAACATAAAGGATACCAGCTGGGGCGGGCATATTTATTGTAAGACCCCAACTTGTATGAATAAAGATGAATTTTCTATAATTATCATTTTTGAATATTATGGAATGAATTTAATATAATGTTATAGTTGTGGATAATAGTTATAAATTTTGCAAAGTACGCAAGTTGTTATATAATATTCGATTGGTCGGGGAATATTTATTTTCACAGGGTATATTCGTACGATAGCACAATCATTGGTGGACCCCACATCGAAATTATTGTCGTATTGAGAAAATGACAAAAATATTTTATGAAAATAACAGCGGAAGTTTTATCGTTAACTGTTGAAACACCCAGTGTTAAAAGTACAGGAATACGCGTGGTTGCATAGTAGCACATGGTATGGATTATTGATGCTTACGTGAGAAGTCACTCAGTTTTGTTCAATTATTGCTTCAGTAATTGTTGCATAGTATCTCACGTTAATTGATTCAATCATTGTCGATATTTTATATATTATTAAATCAATAATTGAGACGAAGAAGTTATTAATATTATTATTTGCAATATTAACTATGTCTAGAAGTTCTGCTAAGGAGAGCCCCCCCTTTCCTGGGAACGACCTGGTTGATTAATAGTGTGAATTATAATAATGATGATGAAGTTTTGTTTTATTAGTATTATTAATGTAATAAAACAGAAAAGCTTTTTATATAAAATAGAATACTTTTATAAAGTTATTCATTTTACTAGACTATAAATAGAATATATTATATTCTATTATACATAGTGTTTTGCATAGTAAAATCTTTTTATATAAAACATAAAACTTTTATAAAGTTATTCGTTTTATTAGACTATAAATAGAATATATTATATTTTATTATGCATAGTGTTTGCATAGTGTGCATAGTGTTTTTTTTGAGTAAAATCTTTTTATATAAAATAGAATACTTTTATAAAGTTATTCGTTTTATTAGATTATAAATAGAATATATTATATTTTATTTAAAAGATTTTGTTTTATTAGAATATTTTATAGTAAAACCAATGGACCGTCTCGCTTAAAAGTAAATCAATACGGACCGTTCAGAATTAGTTACTTATTCACCCATTCTCCTATAAATAGAAGCTCATTCCTTCATTATTTCTTACGAATTCACTAAAACTCTAGAGAGAGAAACTATATAGAGAGAAAGAAAAAAGTATTACGCTACTTCACTACTCCTATATCCAGCTTTGTTCTAAGGTAAGGGGTATTATTTCTTTCGTATTCATGAAGAGAACTTCATTATTCCATTCTTTATTATTCTCGTTATAATAACCTCAGATACGCCATTCACCCTATACTTGGTGAAATTCTTCCATTATTCCATTCCTTATCATTATATTGAATAACTTTGTCTATGCCTGAAGTACCGCATACATGGTGAAATTCTTCTATTATTCCATTCTTTATTATTCATTGTAACATCATGCATCGTAAGGCTTACACGCATGACCTGGTTCCATTATTTATTATTCTGTTGGAAAATCTTGTCGGTGCGAATTTTGCCTGACCTGGTTCCGTTATTTATTATTCTGTTGGAATATCCTGTCAGTACGTTTACGCATGACCTGGTTCCGTTATTTATTGGAATAACCTATCTGTGCGGTCTATCGCATGCTTGGTGATTTCTTTTGTTATTCCATTATTTATTATACTCAGTTGGTTAAAGTTTTGACTTCTATACTCCATAAAATTAGTGGAATATCTTTGATATTTGCGCTTTATCTAGTATCTTTTCATGGAAATATTCTTCTGAGCATTCTTAAATTTAACTCTATAAAGCAGTATCATGTTGACAATTTGGACGTTATTGAATTCTGGATAAATTAATTATTGAACTTGTTTTATTGAATTCTTATATCATTGTCATCATCCTCATGCTTATATTATGTTGAAAGTCATCTGTGGCCTATTGTGCATAGATGGAATTGGTATGATTATGACCAGGGATTATTCGGTATAATCATGACCGTAATGTTACAAATAATGTGGTAAAAGTCTTCATTGGCCCGTAGTGCATTGATGGACAGTTGTTAGCATGATCATGACCATTGATGAATACACGAATATCCTTGGCCCGTAGTGCATGGATAATTTATGGTTGTGATACTAATGAATATCCTTGGTCGTAGTGTAGGGATGATGTGGAATATTTATTAAGCTGAGTCTCAGCGATAAAAGTAAGGAAAAACCTTTTAAATCATAAAAGATAGTAGATTTTATTCTCTCTGATGACTCTTTTAATGGATTGCTTGTTTATTACTGCAGCTTAAACTTGATGTTTGTTATATTGTATCGCTTAACAACACTTGTCAAGGCTAACGATAATTTATTCGTATTATCTTAGTCATAATATTTCTTCTTGGGCTAGTTGAGTTCACCCTTTTGCTTTCATTGTTCTCTTGAGGAAATAAGAATGTAGCGAGGACTAGTCGGAAAGCGGAGTGACGGTTGGATAATAGCATTAGTAGTCCTCACTATTCTATGAAATAGTGTGATAATAATTGTAATGAGGACTCAATTGAGTGTGGATATTGTCTAGATGACAATATTTGTATTAAAACTCACACATATGTTTTGACAAACGAGATTTTGTAATTTAATTTTATATTTATTGAATTAAATAAATATTTTCCGAGGATTCAATTATTAGATTAAATAATTAATTGATGAAGTTGTGGTATATTAATTTAATTATATGTGTTATATTATTAAGTTAATGTGGAGAATTTTATTTTTCAAAGTATGTATTTATGTGAGCTTATTGAATTAAAAGAAATATTTAATAAGCCTAATATTATTTTAATTAATTAGCGAATTAATAAGTTTGACATAATTGATGAACGAGAAATTTAATTATGTGACTATATGAATTAAATGAGAAATTATTATATTTTATTCAAATTAAATTAAATAAGATATTTGATTTATTGTGCAATTGGGTGTGACATGATTTAAACTATAATATAAGAGAATCATTAAATTAAATGGTTTTGGAGCCTATTATAACCACCCAAACGAGGCCCTAAGAGAAGTTAGTAGCAGTTAACCCATGATGGGTAACTGACCTCCACAACGCGTCAGTTCTAAATTCTTATATACGTCTTCTTCCTTCTTTATTCTCTAAGTCTAGAAATAAGAAAACCAAATTACAGAGAGAAATCTAGAGGATTGTTAAGAGAAATTGTGAGAGTCAAGAAGAATCTGAGAAGGAACGTCACTCTTATTCATTCGTAATAGGGTAACCTCTTCTTCCCCGAATCTCAAACTTACGTGGTTTAAGTTTTTGGCTTTCAAGTTTCTGTTAAATTCATGTAATTGGAAAGAGTAATAATTACATGTATATATGGGATAAGATGTTGTTATAATGTGTTTTATTATATATTGTATGGTTCCATATCATCAGTTTCATAATATTATAACGTATATTATTGCTTCAAAATTACAGAGTAGAGAAATATGGCCATATATGCCTTACTCACAAAATTAATCGTCGAATCATATATTATCCCTAAATTTTACACTTTTATATAATTATGCATGTTAAAACGAAGAAAACAAACTTGAATGGAATGATTTGGTGTTATAACGAACTCCGTAGTGTTAATTTTTATGTTTTGTTTTCAAAACTTTCAAGAACATCAATAACAGTGAAATTATGTGTTTTGATTCAAGTAATTATATAAATTAAGTTGTTAAAATCATGTTAGAAAGGTTGGGTAATGATCATATATGAATTATAGTATTTGGGTATGCTTAAATTAATATATGGACAAGGAAATTGGAAGTTATGGCCATGTTCTCTGTGTTCTTCACAAGAACATATGGGTGAACTTGAGAGATTTTTTTTGGCCCAACCTTGTTACGTGTGACGTGTGAACTATGAATCGAGTCAGGTAACCCACTTCCCGGTGTTACCAAACTAAATTACCACTTGTGAAAAAAAATAAAAAAAAAATAAAAATAATAATAATAATAATAATAATTAATTAAAATATTTATCAAATAAAATAAATATTTTAATTGAGATATTTATGAGTAAAATAAATATTCGATAAAAATTATTATTAAAATATTTATAAAATAAAATAAATATTTTAATTGAGATATTTATGGAATAAAATAAATATTCGATGGAAATTATTATTAAAATATTTATAAAATAAAATAAATATTTTAATTGAGATATTGATGGAGTAAAATAAATATTCGATGAAAATTATTATTAAAATATTTATAAAATAAAATAAATATTTTAATTGAGATATTTATGGAATAAAATAAATATTCGATGGAAATTATTATTAAAATATTTATAAAATAAAATAAATATTTTAATTGAGATATTGATGGAGTAAAATAAATATTCGATGAAAATTATTATTAAAATATTTATAAAATAAATAAATATTTTAGTTGAAATATTTATGGAATAAAATAAATATTCGATGGAAATTATTATGAAATAATTTATTAAAGTGTAATAATAGTAAGGAATGAAAATATTCTAATTTAATTAAGTAATTAAATTAGAAGGGTAATGATTTGTTAAATAAAGTGGAGTTTACATTAAATAATTAAGTGAAAATGTAACTAATGAATGTCGTGAATACATATGGTATGTGTGTAGGACTTGTGGTGAGCGGAGTAGTAATCGTTTAGCTTACACACGAGAGAAGTTTCTAAACCTTGATTCTTTACATAAAGCAAGTTCATTATTCTATCTTGTTTATTATTGTTCAAGTCAAGATTTCATATTAGATCTTATCATTCTTTAAAAGCACGATTCTGTTATTATACAATACTTATTCATTGTATACACCTTGAATTTTATTATTCAAATTGAATATCAATTATTGTTGAACCTTGTAAGACTAGCGAACCCTTATTGATTCGACTAGTCCATAGTTGATGAGTGTTATAAATTCTAGAACTTTTATTGAGCTTATCCAAACCAAACTTCCTTTAGTGCGGATTCCGATGTCAAACTGAGATGAACAACCCTTTAATAGGGGATTATTTACGCTTTAGCGTTAAGATATTGTGCACGATGATGGTACTAAGGGTGATCCCCTAAGTGCGACAAGAAGAGTCCATAGTCTTATGACTGTTAAAGGTTTCAAGTATAACACTTGACAACCTAGGACATAGTTCAAGGTCTTATGACCCTCAAAAGTTCTTTTGATTCTTGTTATTCATTCTTAATTCAAAAGTCGAGTTTTCTTGTTACAGAAGTTTTTGATTCACTCGCATGTTATTATTTTATTGTTGTACTATTATACTTGTGGGCAATCGTGCTCACTCTTGCATAATAATAACATTGCAGTTAAGAACGAAAGGTCCGACGAGCCTTCTACTAGCAAAGGCAAGGGCAAGATTAACAAGTGATGAAGACTTGTTGTTTATGTGATTATGTATTTATGTTTTTGGACTTATGTTAATGTTGTGTAAGACTATTATTTGTTTATATTTCGCATTTGAGATTTAAGGTTAGTATGACCTGGGATTTATGTATTTAATTCAGATGATGTAACTCCTTAAGGAGAGGATTTATTTCTATCTCTTGCATGGTTTGCATTTATTACAGGTAGATAGATAGATGATTTTTGTACAGTGAACACCAAATCCCATGGAATTGAAGTACCCAGATTTGGGGGTGTCACAGGTTGGTATCAAAGCTGTAGGGTATGAACCTTAGTGGGGGAACAACCTTAGATAGTAGCCTTATAGGAGATCGAGAACATAGTGGTGGTAAACTCTTATCGAGTTCTAAGAAATGAATTCCTTAATTCATTGAAGATAATAAAAAAAAAACTTTATGTGCTCGTGAGTATCGATTAGTAACTAAAAACTTAAAACTGTGTTGTCAGGATGTCTGATGTTAGAGGAGCTAGTCAAGCTGGGGAGGAGGAACCTCGAGTACTTACGGAGGAGGAGCCCAGAGACATTCATGTTGTCGAGAGCAATTAGTATAGAGAGAGCCATCTCCGTTGATCAACTTTGTTGTTGGTCGGGAGCATGAGCACGAGGCCCGATCTGAGGAGGATCCTGAGGAAGAAGAGGAAGAAGAGGAGTTCCCATCGAACTCCATTGATCTTTGAGATGTATGATGCGCTTTATGATCGTAACATAGAGTTACAAGACACTGTTCGAGAAATCGAAGGAGGGGCGGTTATTATTGATGATTACCATCGAAAGCGAAGGATAGGGAGATTGTGACTCTTCACACGTTTTGGAAATGTGGGTGGGATTTGGTTCACGAGAAGGGTCAAACCAAGAGAAGTCCAAGAAATAGAGAAGTTGAAGAAGGAACGAAAGAGAGCTCGAAAAGGGTGACCATAGCGAGAGGAGAATTTGGGTAAGAGAGTCACGTCGTGCTGATCTTGCAGAAGATGATTACCGTGCGAAGAAGGCTAAACTTGGGGAGACGTACTCTACACTTCAAAATGCAATGGATGAGGCCCGGATCGAGTTATGAGATACCCAATCTAGTTTGAAGGACTACCATCGTATATGCTAGATCGCAGGACGATGTCCCGTATCATGGAAGAGGAGCGTGGCAAGGCTATTCAGCGCCTTAACAGGCAGTGATAGGATTAGTTTAATTATGTGAAAACCTATCTGGTAGTTAAAAATGTAAATTCCGATGTGTTTATAAACAAAGGAATATTTTAATGTTTTAAATCCTGTAGATTCTTTATCTCGGGATAGTTGATGTAAATAGCAGTGATGCTATCGTAGTTTGTTAAAACTTTAATTAAATAAAATATCAGAGTTTATTGAGATAATGTGTTAAATGATTATGTTTAAATATTTTAGTTAAGCCTTAAATGTTTAAGGAATTGAATAAAGACTTAATAAGCGTATATTCTTAACAGAAATATGCCGCCAAGAAGACGACCAAATCGTCGACCCGACCCGGGAAGGGTCAACAATATAACAACAACAACAACACCAATGCGGACCCCCGCTCGGCGATTGGTGAATTCTTTGGTTTGGAGCAATTAACAATCAACCTCAAGCCCCACCAAATACAACATTCAAGGATTTCAAGGCGGTGGGACCGCCAGAGTTTAAAGGCTCCATGAACCCGATAGAAGCTCAAACACAGGTTATGGAGATGGAGAAAAGTGTTTGATGTCGCGAGAGTAAGAAAGACCGAAAAACCATATACATGACATTCATCTTTGAAATCAAAAGCCGATTATTGGTGGCGGTAAACAAAACAAAAAATACGGGGGAGAGAGGTGTGATAACACAGGAGAGATTCAAGGAGATGTTCTTGAGATGTATTTTCACGACCATTTCATGAGAACAAATGGAGGTTCGATTTACGGAGTTGAAATAGGGGAATATGTCCGTAGCAGACTATGCGGCAAGATTCAACGAGTTGGCGAGTTACCCACATATCAAGTGCATCTTGACGAGAGAAAGGCAAGAGCGTTTGACGAGGACTGAAAGCCACTGATTGTATAGCAAGGTGTCAATGTTCCAATTGAACACTTTTCTTTTGGAGTGTTAGAGAAGGCCATACTACATTTGAAGGTGGAAGTGATGTGGTAACTAAATATAATCGAGGATCGGAAGAAGAAAAAAGAGTGAAAATGAAGGAATTAACAAGACTGGTGGAAGTAGCACGGGAGGTAGTAATAATCAGAAGAGAAAGTGGTCTGATAACTCGTCAACTGGAAATTAACAAGGAGGGTAGAAGAAGAGGATCAAAGCGTGCTCAACCTGCGGGAAAACTCATCTGGGAGTTTGCATGAAGGGAAAACGTGTGTGCTACAATTGTGGTCAAGAAAGGCGCCTGCTTCACTTGCGGCTCAAAGGACTATCTGGCAAGGGACTGTCCCAAGAAGGGATCTGGAGGGGCAGGATCAGGAGGGAACAAGGGAAACAGTGGTGGAAGTGCTTTAACTATCACGAGGACCAACCATGACCAATCGAATCGAAATTGCCGGACATTTAACATGATGATTGCGGGGATGTTGTGCGCGATCTCGTGATGTGGTGTCGGTATCATTCCGATCAATAAAGTTAATGCTTATGTATTATTTGATTAAGGTGCTACTTGTTCATTTATATCAGATGACTTTGCTAAGAACTTAGAATTGCCTAAGGATGAGTTAGAATACCCCATGAACATAGAAATTGCGAATAGAGAAGTGATCCTGTTAAATATGTACACAAGAACTATAGGGTGGATATTAAGGGTAACATTATGAACGTAGATCCTTATCCTATTCGAAACTTGGAGAATTTGATGTTATCTTGGGTATGGATTGGTTATCCAATTATGGGGCGATAATTGATTGCCAAAGAAGCGTATTAACCTTATGACTCAAAATCAAAGGTTGTGTTTATAATGACAAGTCGCCTTACAAAGCGAGTTATCGACGATGATGCATGCCGAGGAAAATTGTTAAGATAAAAGGTTGTGCAGGATATTTAGCTTACATAGTCGACGATCGTAAAGAGAACCCAAAACTAGAGGAGATACCAGTAGTGAGGGACTTTCCAGACGTATTTCCAGATGATCTACCAGGACTCCCGCCAGACAGAGATATTGAGTTTGTGATCAATTTAGCGCTAAGAATTGCTCCAATATCGAAGGCACCGTATCAGATGGCTCCGGTAGAGATGAAAGAATTAATGTTATAACTGCAAGAGTTACTGGACAAAAAGTACATTCAACCGAGCATATTGCCGTGGAGAGCGCCAGTGTTATTTGTAAAGAAGAAGGACAGGACGATGCGGCTCTGCATCGACTATAGAGAACTGAATAAGGTCACGATTAAGAATAGGTATCCATTACCGAGGATCGACGACCTGTTTGATCAATTGAAAGGAGCGAGATACTTTTCAAAGATAGACTTGAGTAGTGGTTATCATCAGTTAAAGGTGAGGCCAGAGGATGTTCCGAAGACAGCGTTTAGGACTCGATATGGTCACTACAAATTTTTGGTGATGTCATTCGGTCTAACAAATGCTCCTACAGCGTTTATGGACCTGATGAACAGGGTGTTTAAATCGTTTTTGGATAAATTCGTGGTGGTGTTCATCGATGACATTTTGGTATACTAGAAAACCAAGGAAGAGCACGTAGAGCATTTGAAAGTAACGTTAGAGGCATTGAGAAGAGAGAAGTTGTATGCTAAATTTTCAAAATGTGAATTCTGGATTGAAATAGTACAATTTCTCGGACATGTGATTGATAAGGACAGAATTTCAGTAGATCCCTCCAAAGTCGAAGCTTTGATTAACTGGGATCAGCCGAAGACACCGTCGAAAGTAAGAAGTTTTCTCAAATTAGTAGGTTATTATAGAAGATTCATTTAGGACTTTTCAAAGATCGCGACTCCGTTGACGAATTTGACTAGGAAATCGGTGAAATTCGTTTGGACAGAGAAGTGTGAGGAAAGTTTCCAAGAACTTAAGAAGAGGTTGAGTTCGGCACCTATGTTATCTCTTCCGAATGATACAGGAAATTTTGTGGTATACAGTGATGCATCGCATAAAGGACTAGGTTGTGTGCTTATGCAAAACGACAGGGTCATTGCGTATGCGTCACGACAATTGAAGGACTATGAGAAAGGGTATCCGACCCATGACTTAGAATTAGCCGCGGTGGTATTCGCTTTGAAGATCTGGAGACACTATCTTTATGGGGAGAAGTGTGAAATATACACAGACCACAAGAGTCTAAAATATATTTTTACACAGAAGGATTTGAATATGCGCCAAAGAAGGTGGTTGGAGTTAATTAAGGACTATGATTGTGAGATTCTATACCATTCGGGTAAGGCAAATGTGGTTGCCGACGCCTTAAGTAGAAAGGGTCGGGAGAAATTAATGATGTTGACTGCTCAGAGGAGCTAATTTTCAATGAAAAAAAAAAGGAATTGGAAGTAAGGTATCCTATGGAGATAGACGAAGTTGTTCCAAATACAAGTGGTACAACTTTCTTGGATAAAATTAAGGAAGCTCAACTTTAGACGAAGAATGTGAGAAAGTGAAAAGAAAATATCTCGAGGGACCAACCGAGATTCAAAATAGAGCGGTGAGGACTACTAAGATTTGAGAGCGAAATTTGGAATACTGCCTTGATTCGAGAGATTAAGGAAGATATTTTGAATGAGGCTCATAGCTCACGATATTCGATTCACCACCTGGTAGTACTAAGATGTACCAAGATCTTCGACAACACTTACGGTGGCCAAATTTGAAATGAGAGGTTGCAGAGTGTGTTGCCAAGTGTCGACATGTCGAAAGTGAAAGCGAGAACATCGAGGCCGAGTGGGTTACTACAACCTTTAGAAATTCCGAATGGAAATGGGAACATATTACGATGGATTTTGTGGTTGGCCTCTCCGAAACTCGGAAAAAGGCTACGATGCGATATGGGTTATTGTTGGATGGATTGATGAAATCCACACACTTCCTTCGATCAAAATCAGATTCAACTTAGATCGGTTAAGCAAGGTTATATGTGAAAGAGATTGTTTTGAGGCACGGAGTTCGGTGTCAATTATTTTCGATAGGGATCCGCGCTTTACATCAAACTTCTAAAACGCGTCTACAAGAATGCATGGGTACACGATTGCGAATGAGTACGCGACATATCACCCTCGAGACAGATGGATGAGTGAAAGAACAATTCAAGACATTAGAAGATATGTTAAGAGCTTGTATAATGGACTTTAAAGGAAATTGGGATGATCATCTACCACTCGTAGAGTTTGGCTACATAACGATTACCACGCTAGTATTGGCATGCCGCCTTATGAAGCGTTATATGGCGAGAAAGTGTGAGAACTCCGCTATCTTTGGGATGAAGTTGGCGAAAGACAATTACTAGGCCCAAATTGAGTACAATGAGACAATAGAAATAATCAAAGTGATCCGAACAAGATGATAGCATTTCAAGATAGATGAAAAAATACGCCGATCCACACCGTAAAAAAATGTTGAGTTTGAATCGGGTAGTTATGTGTTCTTAAAGGTCTCTCCACGGAAGGAAAGATCGGTTCGGAAAGAAAGGAAATTAAGCCCAAGATTCATTGGACCCTTTGAGGTCTGCGAAGAATCGGAGAAGTTCGTATATGAGAGGTAGCCTTACCTCCGGCTCTCGAGAATGTCCACAACGTTTTCCATGTTTGATTTACGACCCTACAAACCCGATTACAAGCACTTGATTGAATATGAACCCCTACATTTTGAAAAAGACTTATCTTACGAAGAAATTCATGTTCAGATTGTCGACAAAAAAGAGCAAGTTCTAAGAAATAAAGTAATACCTTCTGTTAAGGTAATTTGGAGGAACCACAATGCTGAAGAAGCTACGTGGGAACTCGAAGAGAATATGATGAAGAATTATCCTCATTTATTTAATTAAATATTTGTAAACGATTCTGGGGACAGAATCTTCGTAAGGGGGGGAGAATGTAACGGGTCGAATTGATTGAATCGTGATTCTGATGACAGAATCCTTTTAAGAGGGGAAAGATGTGACAAACGAGATTTTGTAATTTAATTTTTATATTTATTGAATTAAATAAATATTTTTCGACGATTCAATTATTAGATTAATAATTAATTGATGAAGTTGTGGTATATTAATTTAATTATATGTGTTATATTATTAAGTTAATGTGGAGAATTTTATTTTTCAAAAAAGTATGTATTTATGTGAGCTTATTGAATTAAAAAAATATTTAATAAGCCTAATATTATTTTAATTAATTAGAGAATTAATAATTTGACATAATTAATAAATGAGAAATTTAATTATGTGACTATATGAATTAAATGAGAAATTATTATATTTTATTTAAATTAAATTAAATAAGATATTTGATTTATTTTATAAATTGGGTGTGACATGATTTAAACTATAATATAAAAGATTCATTAAATTAAATGGTTTTGAGCCTATTATAACCACCCAAACGAGAGAGGCCTTAAGAGAAGTTAGTAGCGAGTTAACCCATGATGGGTTAATTGACCTCCACAACGCGTCGATTATAAATTATATACGTCTTCTTCCTTCTTTATTCTCTAAGTCTAGAAATAAGAAAACCAAATTAGTCGAGAGAAATTGAGAGGATTGTTAAGAGAAATTGTGAGTCGAGAAGAATCGAGAAGGAATTCATCTCTTATTCATTCGTAATAGGCTAATAATCTCTTCCCCAAATCTCAAACTTACGTGGTTTAAGTTTTCATGAAAATGGCTTTCAAGTTTCATTAAATTCTATGTAATTGGAAAGAGTAATAATTACGTGTATATATGGGATAAGATGTTGTTATAATGTGTTTTATTATATATTGTATGGTTCCATATCATCTGTTTCATAATATTATAAAGTATATTATTGCTTCAAAATTACAAAGTAGAGAAATATGGCCATATGGCCCTTACTCACAAAATTAATACGTCAATCATATATTATCCCTAAATTTTACACTTTTATATAATTATGCATGTTAAAACGAAGAAAACAAACTTCGAATGGACAGATTTGGTGTTATAACGAACCCGTAGTGTTAATTTTTATGTTTTGTTTTCAAAACTTTCAAGAACATCAAAAACAGTGAAATATGTGTTTTGATTCAAGTAATTATATAAATTAAGTTGTTAAAATCATGTTAGAAAGGTTGGGTAATGATCATATATGAATTATAGTATTTGGGTATGCTTAAATTAATATATGGACAAGGAAATTGAATCTGTGTTCTTCACAAGAACATATGGGTGAATTTGGGAGATTTTTTTTTGCCCAACCTTACGTTACGATGCTGAAAAGCGAATGCAGAAATTGCAAATCGAAAAACCAAACTAAACCAAAAAAAAATAATAATAATAATTAATTAGTGTTACCAAACTAAATTACCAATAATTAATTAATATAAAAAAAAATAAAATAAATAATAATAATAATAATAATAATAAAATAAATATTAATGAAAATTAATTAAAATATTTATCAAATAAAATAAATATTTTAATTGAGATATTGATGGAGTAAAATAAATATTCGATGAAAATTATTATTAAAATATTTATAAAATAAAATAAATATTTTAATTGAGATATTTATGGAATAAAATAAATATTCGATGAAAATTATTATTAAAATATTTATAAAATAAAATAAATATTTTAATTGAGATATTGATGGAATAAAATAAATATTCAATGAAAATTATTATTAAAATATTTATAAAATAAAATAAATATTTTAATTGAAATATTTATGGAATAAAATAAATATTCGATGGAAATTATTATGAAATAATTTATTATTTTAGTGTAATAATAGTAAAATAAAATGAAAATATTATAATTTATTCAATTAAGTAATTAAATTAATTTAATTAAGTAATTAAATTAGATTTTGTTAAATAAAGTGGAGTTTACATTAAATAATTAAGTGAAAATGTAACTAATGAATGTAAATGAATACATATGGTATGTGTGTAGGACTTGTGGTGAGCAGTAGTAGTAATCGTTTAGCCTACACTTTGCGAGGCAAGTTCCTAAACCTTGATTCTTTACATAAAGCAAGTTCATTATTCTATCTTGTTTATTATTGTTCAAGTCAAGATTTCATATTAGATCTTATCATTCTTTAAAAGGCACGATCCTGTTATACAATACTTATTCGATTGTATACACCTTGAATTTTATTATTCAAATTGAATATCAATTATTGTTGAACCTTGTAAGACTAGCGAACCCTTATTGATTCGACTAGTCCATAGTTGATGAGTGTTATAAATTCTAGAACTTTTATTGAGCTTATCCAAACCAAACTTCCTTTGGTGCGGACTCCGATGTCAAACTAAGATGAACAACCCTTTAATAGGGGATTATTTACGCTTTAGCATTAAGATATTGTGCACAGTATGGTACTAAGGGTTGATCCCCCTAAGTACGAGAAGAAGAGTCCATAGTCTTATGACTGTTAAAGGTTTCAAGTATAACACTTGACAACCTAGGACATAGTTCAAGGTCTTATGACCCTCAGAAGTTCTTTTGATTCTTGTTATTCATTCTTAATTCAAAAGCCGAGTTTTCTTGTTACAGAAGTTTTTGATTCACTCGCATGTTATTATTTTATTGTTGTACTATTATACTTGTGGGCAATCGTGCTCACTCTTGCATAATAATAACATTGCAGTTAAGAACGAAAGGTCCGATGAGCCTTCTACTAGCAAAGGCAAGGGCAAGATTAACAAGTGATGAAGACTTGTTGTTTATGTGATTATGTATTTATGTTTCAGACTTATGTTAATGTTGTGTAAGACTATTATTTGTTTATATTTCCGCATTTGAGATTTAAGGTTAGTATGACACGGGATTTATGTATTTAATTCGGATGATGTAACTCCTTGGGAGAGGATTTATTTCTATCTCTTTGCATGGTTTTCATTTATTATGGGTAGATAGATAGATGATTTTTTGTACGATGAACACCAAATCCGTGGAATTGAAGTACCCGGTTTGGGGGTGTCCGATTAGTATAGGGATAATATATTGCATGTCAATTAACCTTTGTTTTGTGGCGATGTTTGAAAATGGCATCCGAGAATGTTGAGATTAGCAATGGAGCACAGGAGACCGTTGAGTCTCCACGGATCAATAATCGGGATAATGTGCATCGTGAAGGTGACAATCCTCGTGCAAACAACAACACCGACGGATGATGAACGATGAAATGTTCAGAGGCTTTATGCATTCATCATACAACATCGAGCAGAGCGGCTCTGTATAAAAATGCGGTGGAAACACTAGCAACTCTCGGACGGTCACCGCTTAGCGCCAAGAAATCGGGACAACAAAGAGTTTTTGGAGAGCCAAACCACTTAAAGGCGAGGCGTGGATAAATCAGATCTGCAAGATATATTATGTCTTGGGATGCTCCGAGGAGCAAAAGGTTCCCTTTGCCACCTTCATGTTGCGTGGAGAGGCAGATTACTGGTGGGAATCTGTAAAACGTACTCAACCTACCGCATTGAAGATGACTTGGGAGAATTTCCAAGAATTTTTCAACGACAAGTACTTTCCCGAAAGTATTCGTCACATGAGAGAGGTAGAGTTCATCAAGCTGGAGCAAAAAAACATGACCGTGTCGCAGTACGAAGCCAAGTTTGCCGAGTTGTCCTGGTTTGCGTCCCATTTGGTTGATAATGAGGAGAGAATGACGCGAATGTTTCTAAGAGGTTTGAAACCCGAGATACGTCAATATCTTATCTCTCATAAACTGTGTTTGTATTCAGATGTAGTTAATAGGGCTCAGTTATTGGAGCGCGATAATGAGTCAACCCAACCAAAAGAGAGCAGTCGACAAAATGATAATACTAGTGATAGAATTCATTGAAGCGGTGACAATAAGCGTGGAGGGAATCAACATGCTAGAAATGGTAACCACTTCGGTGATAATCATGGCCAAAACAATAAGAATGGACATTTCAAGAAGAGGAGATTCAACAATGATGGAAAGACGTCAGCACCAGCACCCGTTGTTAAGGAAGGAGAACGACCACCTATCATATGCTTCAAATGCAGAGGGGAGGGACACATCAGTACAAACTGCGCGATGTCGTCCAAAGCATGTTATAATTGTTGGAGAGAAGGTCACCTAGCCCGATTTTGTCATTCACCGAAGACAAGTTCAGCTAGGATGGAGGCACCAAAGGACGTCCTAGAAAAGTCAAAGCCAGTAGTGCAAGGGAGAGCGTTTGTCATGACCTCCCAGAAAGCAAGGAACCCGAACGAGGTCATCACGGGTAAGCTTATCATAAACTCTAGCAAAGTTTATACCTTATTTGATACCGGTTCTACCCATTCTTTTATTTCTCCTACTTGCGCTCAACATTTAAATTTGACTCCGGAGAAATTAGACTTTGACTTATTTGTTGAAACTCCATTGGGAGAAACCTTCATTACATCCACTGTTTATAAGTCTTGTTTGGTTCAAATCGATACCCTCACATTACCTATTGATCTTATTTCATTGAAAATACTTGCATTTGACGTAATTCTAGGGATTGATTGGTTAACTACTCATCATGCAAAAATTGATTGTTTTCGTAAGGTTGTTAGCTTTCATATTCCTAACCAACCTATTATGCGAATTCAAGCAACCAAACCATTAAAATCAATCACTTTCATCTCAAGCCATAAAGCTATTCATTTATTGAAAAACGGATGTCAAGCTTTCTTAGCTCATGTCACGGATCTAAACAAAAATAAATCAGTTTTGAATGATATTTCTATTGTTAATGAATTTCTTGACGTATTCCCTAAAGAACTTCCTGACTTACCCCCAGAGCGTGAAATTGAATTTTGTATCGACCTTGAACCTGGTACAAAACCTATTTTCAAAGCCCCATATCGAATGGCTCCTATTGAACTTCAGGAGTTAAAGACCCAACTGCAGGAATTGTTAGACATCAATTTCATTCGTCCTAGTATGTCTCCTTGGGGTGCTCCTGTTCTATTCGGGAAGAAGAAAGATGGGAGTATGCGACTTTGTATTGATTATCGGGAGTTGAACCATGCCACTATCAAAAATAGATATCCATTGCCTCGCATTTATGACTTGTTTGACCAGTTGAAAGGCGCCAAATTTTTTTTCCAAAGATTGATCTTCGTTCCGGATATCACCAATTGAAGATTAGAACTGATGACATTCCAAAGACGGCTTTCAGAACTAGGTACCGACATTATGAATTCCTAGTCATGTCTTTTGGATTGACTAATGCTCATGCTGCCTTCATGGATATGATGAACCGAGTATTCAAGGAATATTTGGATCACTTTGTGGTCGTCTTTATTGATGGCATCCTTATTTATTCCAAAATTCGTGAAGATCATAAGCAACACTTGAGGCTGATACTTCAAAAGCTTTGTGAATATAAGTTTTATACCAAGTTGAAGAAATGCGAGTTATGGCTTGAGGAAGTAGCATTCCTTGGGCACGTGGTATCAACTCATGGAATATCTATTGACCTAGCAAAGATTAAAGTTTTTCAAAGTTGGGAGCAACCCAAATCAGTGACCGAAGTACGTAGCTTTCTCGGATTAGCTGGTTATTATCAGAGATTCGTAGAAGGATTTTCTCGAATCGCTACTCCCTTAACTCAGCTGACTCAGAAAGATACAAAATTTGATTGGAACGAGGAATGTGAGAAGAGTTTTCAAGAACTCAAGAGGAGACTCATTTCAAAGACTTTTGTTACGACAATACCATCTGGCTCGGAGGGATTTGTCATCTACAGTGATGCTTCAAGCAAAGGGTTAGGATGTGTTCTCATACAACATGGGAAAGTCATAGTCTATGCCTCTCGACAACTAAAAGAATATGAGAGGAATTATCCTACTCATGATCTAGAGTTGGTAGATGTTGTCTTTGCACTTAAAAATTGGAGGCATTACTTGTATGGGGAGAAAGTGGAGATCTTTACGGATCATAAAAGCCTCAAATATTTCTTCACTCGAAAGGAACTCAACATGCGACAGCGACGTTGGCTTGAATTGTTGAAAGATTATGATCATACCATCCAATACCATCCTGGAAAAGCAAACGTGGTAGCTGACTCATTGAGTAGAAGATCATATGCGGGTACGAGTGCGATATTGTCAACGCAGAGGCCCATTTTGTATGACTTGCAAAGGATGGAGATAGAGATAAAGACTCTAGGGACCCATGTGATGATGGCAAATATACGAGTAGAACCGACTTTAATTGATAAAGTTAAAGCTGCTCAAGCTACAGATCTGGAACTGATGCATATGAGGAAGAAAGTACAAGAAGGTGTTATGCCGGAAGCAAGAATCGATGAAGAAGGAATACTTGAGTTAACTCCGGACTTTGTGTTCCTAACGATCCTGAGTTAAAGTATAAAATCATGATGGAGGCGCACTGACACCGTTTACATATTCATCACAGAGATGCTGAAATGTATCATGATCTTCGATATACATTTGGTGGGGCAATATGAAGAGAGAGATAATATTGTTTATCTCAAGGTGTTTAACTTGTCAACGAGTCAAGGCGAGAGCATCAAGTACCAAAAGGTCCATTGCAACCACTTGAAATTCCAGAATGGAAGTGGGAGCACATTACCATGGATTTCGTTACTGGTCTTCCCAAGGTTTCCCAAGGCATAGATGCAATTTGGGTCATTGTTGATAGATTGACCAAGTCTTCTCATTTCTTACCAATACGACAAACTTATACACTTGAACGTCTTACTCGTATATACATAAATGAGATTGTAAGACTGCATGGTATGCCAATATCCATAGTTTTTGATTGAGACCCAAGATTCACTTCACGATTTTGGGTTAGTTTATAAAAAGCTATGGGCACAGATTTACGATTTAGTTCGGCATATCATCCTCAGACAGACGGACAATCAGAGAGGACTATTCAAACTCTTGAAGATTTATTAATACTTTATGTCCTTGACTTCAAGGGAAGTTGGGACAAGTTCTTACCATTGGTGGAGTTTTCTTACAACAACAGTTATCAAATAAGTATTGGCATGGCTCCATTCGAGGCGTTGTATGGAAGAAAGTGTCGTTCTCCAGTATGCTGGGATGAGGTGGATGAAGCAACGTTGTTGGGACCGGAGTTGGTACGTATGACTACGAAAAAGATTTAAACGATCTGACAACGTATAAAAACCTCACAAGACCGACAAAAGAGTTATGTTGATCTTCATTGAAAGGACGTGGAATTCGATATTGGAGATCATGTGTTGTTACGTGTTGCTCCATGGAAAGGAGTTACGAGATTTGGAAAGAGAGGAAAGCTCAATCCTCGATTCATTGGCCCATTTTTAATCCTCGATCGAGTAGGAACTGTGGCCTATAGACTCACTTTACCACCAAGTATGTCTCGTGTTCATAACGTTTTTCATATATCCATGTTACGTAAATATGTGAAAGACCCGAAACACATTATTGAGTTAGAACCGGACAAAATAGAGGAAGATTTAACGTATGAAGAGGTTCCTGTTCAAATCTTGGATAAGAAGGAATATATTCTATGCTCCAAGGTTATACCTCAAGTCAAAGTTTTATGGAGGAACCACGATGTTGAGGAAATGACCTGGGAGTTAGAATCTGAAATAAAATCAAGGTTTCCTTACCTCTTCGACATACCAGGTACGTACCCTAATTTTGAGGGCGAAATTTCATAAGAAGGGGAGATTGTAAGACCCCAACTTTTATGAATAAAGGTGAATTTTCTATAATTATCATTTTTAAATATTATGGAATGAATTTGATATAATGTTATAGTTGTGGGTAATAGTTATAAATTTTGCAAAGTACTCAAGTTGTTATATAATATTCGATTGGTCGGGGAATATTCGTTTTAACAAGGAATATTCGTACGATGGCACAATCATTGATGGACCCCACAACAGAATTATTGTCGGATTGAGAAAACGACAAAAATATTTTATGAAAATAACGGCAGAAGTTTTATCGTTAACTGTTGAAACACCCGGTGTTAAAAGTACAGGAATACGCGTGGTTGCATAGTAGCACATGGTATTGAATATTGATGTTTACGTGAGAAGTCACTCAGTTTTGTTCAATTATTGCTTCAGTAATTGTTGCATAGTATCTCAAGTTAATTGATTTAATTATTGTCGATATTTTATATATTATTAAATCAATAATTGAGATGACGAAGTTATTAATATTATTATTTGCAATATTAACGATGTCTAGAAGTTCTGCCAAGGAGAAGTTTGGTCACCTAATTGTGCACCAATAGGGAGAAGTCCTTATTGGAAAGCCCCCTCTTTCCTGGGAACGACCTGGTCGATTAATAGTGTGAATTATAATAATGATGATGAAGTTTTGTTTTATTAGTATTATTAATGTAATAAAATAGAAAAGCTTTTTATATAAAATAGAATATTTTTATAAAGTTATTCGTTTTATTAGACTATAAATAGAATATATTATATTCTATTATGCATAGTGTTTTCGTAGTAAAATCTTTTTATATAAAATGCAAATACTTTTATAAAGTTATTCATTTTATTAGACTATAAATAGAATATATTATATTTTATTATGCATAGTGTTTGCATAGTGCTCGCATAGTGTTTTTTTGTATAGTAAAATATTTTTATATAAAACAAAATACTTTTATAAAGTTATTCGTTTTATTAGATTATAAATAGAATATATTTTATTTTATTTAAAAGATTTTGTTTTATTAGAATATTTTATAGTAAATCAATTTGGACCGTTCGAAATTAGTTACTATTCACCCATTCTCCTATAAATAAGCTCATTCCTTCATTATTTCTTACTTAATTCAATTTGAAACTCTAGAGAGAGAAACTATAGAGAGAAAGAAGAAAAGTATTCTGCTACTTCACTACTTCTATATCCAGTTTATTCTAAGATAAGGGATATTATTTCTTTTATATTCATGAAGAGAACTTCAGTTATTCCATTCTTTATTATTCTGTTGGAATAACTCAGATACGCTGTCTATCCTATACTTGGTGAAATTCTTCCATTATTCCATTCCTTATCATTATATTGAATAACTTTGTCTGTCATCCAAGTACCGCATACATGGTGAAATTCTTTTATTATTCCATTCTTTATTATTACATTTGGAACATCTTGTGCATGCATTTACGCATAACCTCGTTTCCGTTATTTATTATTCTGCTGGAACATCCCGCTGATTGTAAATTTACTTTGACTGATTCCGTTATTTATTATTCTGTGGAATATCCTCGCCTGCATGCGTTCACGCATGACCGTTCCGTTATTTATTATTCTGCTGGAATAACTTTATGCAATGCGGTCTATTGCATCCTCAGTGACGCCCCAAAATAGGTCCATTCCATCCAACCCATTCTCGAGTCGCCAAATACATGGTACAAAAAATAACTACAACTTTATTAATACATTTGTCGTGCAAAATACGACAACATATATATCTGTGAGTTTAAATACAATTATTGTCTTCTAGACAATATACATACCCAAATAAATCCCCATCATAATTATTGATACATTATTTTACAACAATGGTGAGGACTACTAAACAACTCTCCTAGAATTTTCATTCCATACCCCAGACTAAGTACTCGCTATATTCTCGCCTCCGAGAAGAAAAATGGAACAAAAAGGAAAAGGGTGAGCTCGACTAGCCCAAGAAAGAATATTATGACTAAGATAATATACAACAAATTATCGTTAGTCTTCAACAGGAAAAATATAATAGAATACAATAGACAACAAGTTTTAAATCAATATTCGCAATGAAAATAATAATTCATTAGAAGAGTTAAGTAGAGAATGCAAACTACTATCTTCTATATATGAATTTTAAAGTTCATCGCCTATTTTTATCCTCGTAACATCAATCAATATATATCCGGGATCAAATATTCATCCTTGCACTACAGCCAAGGACATTCACCATTAGTCATGTTCATCTAAACACTGTTCATCTTTTTTTGCTACTTCGGCAAAGATATTCATCGTAAATCATGACTGGTTCTATTATTTATTATTCTGCTTGGAATAACTTTCTGCATGCGATCTATCGTATGCCTGGTGATTTCTTTTGTTATTCCATTCTTTATTATACTCAGTTGGTTAAAGTTTTGGCTTTTATACTCCATGAAATTAGTGGAATATCCTTGATATTTGCGCTTCATCCAGTATCTTTTCATGGAAATATTCTTCTGAGCATTCTTGAACTTTACTCCACAAAGAAGTATCGTGTTGACAATTTGGACGTTAATGGTTCCTGGATAAATTAATTCTTGAACTTGTTTTATTGAATTTTTATATCATTGTCATCATCCTCATGTTTATATTATGTTGAAAGTCATTTATGGCCTGTAGTGCATAGATGGACTTGGTATGATTATGACCAAGGATTATTCGATATAATCATGACCGTAATTTTACAAATGATGTGGTAAAAGTCCTCATTGGCCCGTAGTGCATTGATGGACAGTTGTTGGCATGATCATGACTATTGATGAATACACGAATATCCTTGGCCCGTAGTGCATGGATAATTTGTGGTTGTGATACTAATGAATATCTTTGGCCATAGTGCAGGGATGATGTGGATTATATTTTTTTACCTGAGTCTTAGCGATAAAAATGATGAAAAACCTTTTAAAACATAGAAGATAGTAGATTTTATTCTCTACTTGACTCTTTTAATGGATTGTTTGTTCCGCTGCAGTTAAACTTGATGTTTGTTATATTGTATCAGTTTAACATTATTAAAGGCTAACGATAATTTATTCTGCATTATCTTAGTCATAATATTTCTTACTGGGCTAGTTGAACTCACCCTTTTTCTTTCATTGTTCTCTTCCGGAAATGAGAACGTAGCAGGGACTAGTCGGGGAACAGAGTGACGGTCCAGATGATAGCATTAGTAGTCCTCGTTATTCTATGAAGTAGTGTGATAATAAATGTATTGAGGACTTATTTTGAGTTTGAATACTGTCTAGAAGACAATATTAGTATTAAAACTCACAGCTTATGTTGTATATTTAAGATTATATTTGTATTCTATACCATGTATTTGGCGACTCAGAATAGGTGATGTATACCTATTTTGGGGGCGTCATATATCGCGTGTTCTTACTTTTCTGTCTTTCATATAATATATGTGTGATTTCAATATTAGACGCTCTTAAATTTTAACAATTAGGAATGGTATGATTTTTTTGCTATTTTTTATTTCATTCATTCCTCTATTCCATTCTCTCAATCCAAACGTAGCATTAGAGTGTTGAATTAGTAGTACATATGTTTAGCTGCATTCATGATGTCTTTGTTTGCATTAACGTTTTAGTATATATTTTTCTTGATTCCAATATCCTTTTCATGCTCATCTTCAACTACTCACTACAGCTTATTAACTCAGTTGTCAACTGCTGCATATTATATTAATTCTTTTCTCATTAGTTAACATAAATAATCATAAAGGCAAGTGATATTTCCACACGGTAGGACCCATATTTAAACCATGATTGAGTAACTGCTGAAACTTAACAATAATACCGAATTCATTTTCCTAAATTACCCTCAACTACCCACTAACCCTCACCTCCTCCTCTGTCAATCTCTTGCTACTACCTCCTCGGTCCATCCTCCTCCTCTCTCAATCTCCTCCACCTCACTACCCACTTCTCCTCTCTACTCTCCATTATTGCGTTAGTTTAGAAAAAGAAAGCCCCAATTTTGATTTCTACAATTTTTGGCGATAACGACGGCTTCTCTTCTTGTCTCTACAACTCACCATTCTCACTCAAGGTATCTCACTCACCATTTTCCTGGGGTTTTGGTATGCTTGAATTTGTTTGCTTTTGACTTACCTATCTTTATTCTGGTTTTGGTAGATCTGAGGTGAGTATTTTTTTTATTTGTATTTTGGTTGCTCTAGTATTCTCTGTTTCTAATGTGTATTAGGCATCATTGAGATTAAGTATAGAAGTTATATGCACTTGAAATTTTCCATTCCAGGATGGTGATATTTGGACCTTTAGCATAAGGTCTTATAAATCATTGCTCTAGGTTCATGTGAATTTTGTGTGGGTTGAACGCATTTGCTGAACAATATAATCTCCTTCATACCCGAACTTACCAAGTAACCAGTTGCACTATCTTCTTATCTGATTAGAAGTCAGATTGAATCGTTTCAAGTATGTTGTTGTTTCTTCTCCATTTGATTTCTTTTATCTTTTCCTATTTGAGATAGATTGGTTATTCCAAAATAATAATCATGTATTTTTTATTTGGGAAAATGCTTCTTTGGTTTAATTTGACAAATACTTACCTGTAAAATTTGGTTAAAAGGTGCCTGTAAGTTTTATGATAGTTTTTTCAATGTCTTCTGTGACCACAGATCATGATGACAGATACGTAATTGTTAAAGTGTAATATTGTCCATTTAAAGAGTTAACAATACCCAAGATAAATGGATCTTCTATTATGACATTCTTTGCTTTCCATTTCTTACAGGATTGGCTATACATTGATTTTGGGATCTCTGAAGGTGTTGATTTTATTGCACTATAAACATGGAGAATTATGGAGCATTAGAAAATTCTGAAAATAGTTCAGCCAATGATGATTGCTTACCAAGTGCAAACATAAAGTGTAAAGATAATATTGATAAGTTAGATGAAGCGTTACAACTTCCAGAGATAGAATTTCAAACTCGTGAAGATTTAATTGGGTTGGTTCAAATATATGCCTTAATGTAAGGTTATGCAACATCGATATTCTGCTAAAGATCGTTTTATGATTATCGGTTATGATAAAGGAGGTACTTAATTATCGATATAAACTAAAAATTTTGATGGAAAGTCGTAAAAGAAAGACATCATCCCTTCTAACAGATTGTATTTTTAAAGTTTACGAAAGGAAAAGGGTTGGGCGACCTTGGGTGCTTGAAATTATAAATGCATGTCATAACCATAATCTTACAATAGATATTTCGGGTCATCCTTCTTGTCGTCGCTTTTCAAAAAAAGAGTTTGAACGTGTTAAAAAAATGACCAAATGTGGAATTTCTCCATGTCAAATGTGAGACCCCAAATTTTATGAATAAAGATTTAAATTTCTCGAAATATATTTTTGAATATTATGGTGTGGATTTGAGATAATGTTATAGTTGTGGGTAGTATTTATAAATTTTACAAAGTATGTAAGTTGTTGTATTATATTCGATTGGTCGGGGAATATTCGTTTTACCAGGGAATATTCGTACGACGGCGCAATCATTGGTGGACCCCACAACGGAATTATTGTCGGATTGAGAAAAACGACAAAAATATCTTTTTATGAAAATAACGGCAAAAGTTTTACCGTTAACTGTTGAAACACCCGGTGTTAAAAGTACAGTAATACGCGTGGTTGCATAGTAGCACACGATATTGATTATTGATGCTTACATGAGAAGTCACTCAGTTTTGTTCAATTATTGCTACAGTAATTGCTGCATAGTATCTCACGTTATTTGAAACAATTATTGTCGATATTTTATATATTATTAAATCAATAATTGAGATAACAAAGTTATTAATATTATTATTTGCAATATTAACGATGTCTAGAAGTTCTGTCAAGGAGAGGTTTGGTCACCTAATTGCTCGCCAATAGGGAGAAATCCTTATTGGAAAGCCCCCTCTTTCCTGGGAACGACATGGTCGATTAATATTGTGAATTATAATAAAGATGATAAGTTTTGTTTTATTATTATTATAAATGTAATAAAATGTAAAACTTTTTTTTATATAAAATGAATACTTTTTTATAAAGTTATTTATTTTATTAGACTATAAATAGAATATATAATATTCTATTATACATAGTGTTTTGTATAAAGGTATGCATATAGTGTTTGTATAGTAAAATCTTTTTATATAAAAATGAATATTTTTATAAAGTTACTTGTTTTATTAGACTATAAATAGAATATATAATATTATATTATGCATAGTGTTTTATGTAGTGTTTGCATAGTAAAATCTTTTATATATAAAATGAATACTTTTATAAAGTTATTTGTTTTATTAGACTATAAATAGAATATATAATATTCTATTATGCATAGTATTTGCATAGTGCCTGCGTAGTATTTGCATAGTAAAATCTTTTTATATAAAACAGAATACTTTTATAAAGTTATTCGTTTTATTAGATTATAAATAGAATATATTATATTTTATTTAAAAGATTTTCTTTTATTAGAATATTTTATTAATACTGCATAGTTAATCAATATGGACCGTCAATTTAAAAGTAAATCAATCTGGACCGTTCATGAATTAGTTACTATTCAGTCCATTCTCCTATAAATAGAAGCTCATTCCTTCATTATTTCTTACGAATTCACTGAAACTCTAGAGAGAGAAACTATAGAGAGAAAGAAGAAAAGTATTCTGCTACTTCACTACTCTTATATCCAGTTTCTTCTAAGGTAAGGGGTATTATTTCTTTTGTATTCATGAAGTGAACTTCTGTTATTCTATTCTTTATTATTATGTTAGAATAACTTTTGTCTGTCTGCAAAGTACCGCATACATGGTGAAATTCTTCATTATTCCATTCTTTATTATATTCGCTGAATAACTTTTGTATAATGCTGTGGATTACCCTATACTTGGTGAAATTCTTCATTATTCCATTCTTTATTATTATGTTGAATAACTCCGTCTATCTGGCTGCGCATACATGGTAAAATTCTTCTATTATTCCATTCTTTATTATTCATTTAGAATATCTTGCCTCGCAAGGATTACGCTTAGACACGGTTCCATTCTTTATTATTCATTGGAATAACTTTGGCCGCTTGGTCTATCGCATGCCCGGTGAATTCTGTTGTTATTTCATTCTTTATTATTACGCCGGAATATCCTATCTGCGTGCGTTTTACGCATGACCGGTTCCATTATTTATTATTACATTGGGAATAACTCATCTGTATGATCTATCGCATGCATGGTGAATTCTTACATTATTCCATTCTTTATTATTCTGTTAGAATAACATGTCTATGTGGATTACCACATGCATGGTGAATGATCCTTTGTATTCATTCCTTGTTACATTGTGGAAATGATCTGTATACGTGGATTACCGCATGGCGGGTAAAAATCCATTTGCAGTTTCATATATTCTATTATACTCAGTTGGTTAAAGTTTTGGATTCTATACTCCATGAAATTAGTGGAATATCCTTGATATTTGCGCTTCATCCAGTATCTTTTCGTGGAAATATTCTTCTGAGCATTCTTGAATTTTACTCCACAAAGTAATATCATGTTGACAATTTGGACGTTATTGGTTCCTGGATAAATTAATTCTTGAACTTGTTTTATTGAATTCTTATATCATTGTCATCATCCTCATGTTTATCTTTAGTTGAAAGTCATCTGTGGCCTGTAGTGCATAGATCGACTTAGTATGATTATGACCAGGGATTATTCGGTATAATCATGACCGTAATGTTATAAATGATGTGGTAAAAGTCATCATTGGCCCGTAGTGCATTGATGGATAGTTGTTGGCATGATCATGATCATTGATGAATACACGAATATCCTTGGCCTGTAGTGCATGGATAATTTGTGGTCGTGATACTAATGATTATCCTTGGCCGTAGTGCAGGGATGATGTGCAAGGATGATTATCCTTGGCCGTAGTCCAGATGATAGCATTAGTAGTCCTCACTATTCTATGAAATAGTGTGTTAATAAATGTATTGTGGACTTATTTTGAGTTTGAATACTGTCTAAAGGACAATATTTGTATTAAAACTCACAGTTCATGTTGTATATTTAAGATTGTATTTGTATTCTGTACCATGTATTTCGCGACTCAGAATAGGTGATGTATACCTATTTTGGGGGCGTCACATCAAATTCTTTATTCACTACAACAATGTAATCTGAATCTCAAGGCTGTTTCTAGAACAGTGTATAATGCAAAAGCCAAAGCGTGTAGGGATAATTTTTGTGGTCGTAAAATGATTCAATCTTTGGTTGAAGAACTTGGTGCAAATGGTTTTACTTATGATGTGGAATCTTATTCTACCGAACACGTGACACGTTTATTTTTCGCTCACCCTATATCAATAGCATTAACTAAAAGGTACTCCCATGTCTTTGTAATGGATTTTACTTACAAGACCAACAAGTATAAAATACCGTTACTTAACATTATTGGAGTATCAAGTTTCAATACATCATTCTACTCTTGCTTCACTTTCTTACAAAATGAGGAAGTAAAAGACTATATTTTGGCTTTAAAGAGATTTTGGGATATTTTTGGTGTTAATTGTGAACCTTTGACTATTGTAACAGATAGAGAGTTGGCATTGATAAAAGCTATTACAGTGATTTTTCCAACAACATTCAACATCCTATGCGTGTGGCACATTGAGAAGAAAATCTTGACAAATTATAAATCTCAGTTTCAATAAGGTGAAGATTGGGAACGATTTATGAAAAGTTGGAGAGTTGTTATAAATTCTCAAAGTGAAGATGAATACAATAGAGTATTAGAGCACTATTAAATTCAATACAAAGAAAAAACAAATGTTCTCAATTAAATCAAAAATACTTGGTTACATCTAAAAGAGCACTTTAATTGTGCATGGATAGAAAAACACACTCATTTTGGAACTCGTGTTACCTCAAGGGCAGAAGGAGTACATGCACTTCTTAAAAGGTACTTACAAATTTTAATCAAGGATCTTAGTGACGTAAAAAACAAACTATGTCTTGCAATTGAGAATCAATTTCAAGAAATCAAGACACAATTTGAAAGTGAAAAAATAAGAATCCCTCATCACCTTCATATTTCTTTGTTTAAAGAGCTTCTTACTCATATGTCAGTGTTTACTTTAAATGAGCTTCATAAGCAGTACAAGTTAGTCATGTCTTATGAAGAATCTCTTACTTGTAAAAATCATTTTATGACAGTCATGGGTATGCCTTGTGCACATAAAATAAAAAGTTTGGGAGATGAAGTGTTACATTTAGATGATATACACTCACAATGGAGACTTGACACAAGATTATTTTTAGATAGTTATTTTATTCAAAATAGTGAAGAAAGTGAGATATGTGGACTGCTTGAAAAGTTGAAGGAAAGATATGTGGAGTGGCCTCTTGAGAGACAACAAGTTGTTCAAAAGAAAATTTATGAACTTGTGGATGGACACGATTTGTTATTACTTGAGCCTCGTATACAACCCCACAAAGGTCGTCCTACAGGGTCAAAGAATAAGAAGACTACATCTACAAGACGTGATCCTTCTGCTTTTGAGTTTGTAGAAAAGGTAAGGAAGTGTAGTATATGCAAAGATCCGAGCCACAACAAAAGATATTGTCCATTCAAAGATAGCCCAGGCACTTCACTTCATACTCAATTCAGGTTTTAATTTTACTAACATCATAAATTTGATTGATCAAGTAATACTAATATTAGTTTACACACGGTAGTATTACTATAATATTGTGTAGCTTTGATCTTTCAGTGCTGATCAAGGTGATGGACTATCTGATGTATCTTTACTATAACTCATTCAAAAAGAAGAAAGGTGCTTCTAATGAAATTTGTTTATATATAATTTGAATGTCTTAAAAATAAACCACCACCCTCTTTACCGCTTCCGCATACGCCACCACTACCAGGTACAACAATAACACTCAAAACACCCAACCCACCACTACCGGGTACAACAATCAAAACCAAAACACCCAACCAACCTCCACCTATCGCCACAATTCAGCCCCAAAACCCAACTTCACTCAACCCATCTCCACTCAACCCAGGCGCACCAACCAAACCAAAGGTCCAGGATACCAAGGCAAATGCCAATGGTGCCATACCATAGGCCATTCCCTATCCTTCTGCCCCATCTTCTAGGAAAAGTTTCCCAATGTTCAGCCACCTCCTCGTCCCACCAATTCCTTCCACCAATCACCCCAAGTTCATGTCGCCACTGCCTCCCCTACTACTCATCCTTCACCATGGTTACTTGACACTGGAGCTAGCCATCATGTCACCCATGATCTCTCAAACCTCTCTTTACATCACCCTTACGATGGTTCCGAGGAAATTCTTATAGGTGATGGCACCGGAGTTCCCATTACTCACACTGGTTCCCTCTCTATTCCTACTTCATCTCAATCTTTAATTATGTCTAATGTTCTATGTGCACCTACTATGTCTCGTAATATCATGTCCATCTCCCAACTTTGTTCAGAAAATAATCTTCTAATTGAGTTTTCTTCTGATTTTTTTGTTGTGAAGGATCATCTCACGGGGGAACATCTTATCCAAGGTCCAACTAGGAACGGTGTTTACGAGTTGTCAGCCCCTTCCTCTATTCTTGCATATTCAAGTGTCAAATCGTCCGCAATAGATTGGCATCATCGTCTAGGCCACCCTTCATTTACTATTTTTAAGAATTTAGTTTCAACTTTCAAGCTTGATGTTTCCAATGTTCTTCCTTTCAATTGCAACTCTTGTCAATGTAATAAGAGCCACAAGCTCCCTTTTAGTAAATCGACTTTATTTTCTCATGCTCCTCTTGATCTCATATACACTAATTTATGGACTTCTCATGTCTACTCCATTGATAGCTACAAATACTATGTCATTTTTGTTGACCATTTCACAAAATATATTTGGTTCTATCCTCTCAAAAACAAATCTGACACAAAAGCAATGTTTATTAGATTTAAGGCCTTAGTGGAAAAATACTTTGAGAAAAATATTAAAGTCATTTATTCTGACAATGGAAGAGAATATCACGCCTTAGAAAGCTATCTTACTATTGATGGAGTCTCACATCTCACCTCCCCACCCCACACTCCGGAACATAATGGTTACGCTGAGAGACGACACCATCATATAGTTGAAACAGGATTATCCCTCCTCAACCATGCATAACTTCCTATAGAGTTTTGGTCATATGCCTTCACCACCGCCGCTTATTTAATTAATCGGCTTCCCACCCCAACTCTATCTCATCAATCTCTTTTTGAATGTCTTTTTTGGATGTCTCCTAACTACTCTAAGTTGTGAAGTTTTGGTTGCTTATGTTATCCGTGGCTCCGACCCTATGCGTCTCACAAGCTAGATTCCAAGTCCACTCCGTGTATTTTCATTGGATACTCCAAAACTCAAAGTGCCTATCATTGTTGGGACCTCATCACACTCAAAGTCTACACTTCTCGACATGTTAGATTTGTTGAACATGAATTTCCTTACCGTAAACTCACTGACCAATCACGCCTAGCCCAGACTCATGGTTCCCCTTGGTTCTTCCCCTACTCTTGTCCACTACAACTTTGCCTCATCATCAACCTAATGACACACCCCCCTCTCCTGCACCTGATCAGGCCCAGCTCACAACGTCTCCTTCCTCGCTCAGCTCACTCAAACATCCACCTCGCAACAGCCCACCCCACCATTTACTACAACCGAACCCACGCAACCAACTCAGCCCACTATTTCCCCTAATCTGCTAATCCAACTAGCCCAGAGGATCATTACTCGGTCCAAAAACAACATTCATAAGCCCAATCCCAAATACCTACACCACACCACGGTTCATGCCAAACCCGCCGAACCTACTACCGTGGCTCAAGCATTGAAGGACCCCCTATGGCGTAAGGCAATGGAAGATGAGATCACAGCTTTGCATAAACTTGGCACTTGGGACTTTGTGTCACCCGAACACACTCGAAACCTTGTAAAATGCAAATGGGTATTTCGTATTAAATACAAACCGGATGGCACAATTGAACGTTATCGAGCTCGTCTTGTTGCCAAAGGTTTTCAACAGAGACCCGGAATTGATTACACGGAGACCTTCAGTCCGGTTGTCAAACCTGGCACAATTCGGACATTACTATGTCTTGCGGTCACGAATAAATGGCATCTTCGGTAGCTTGATATCAACAGCGCAGTCCTTCATGGAACGCTACAGGAGGACGTTTAAATGTCACAACCTCTAGGTTTTGTTGATATGGCACTCCCCGACCGTGTGTGTGTAAATTACGAAAGGCGATATATGGGCTCAAACAAGCACCTCGGGCTTGGTACACTACACTCACCAACTTCCTCCTAAGTACGGGCTTCAAGCGATCCATGGCCGATACCTCACTCTTTATTTTACACCATGCTACTACACCAATTTATTTAATTGTTTATGTGGACGATATTATTATAACTGGTCCTAATGCTACTAACCTTGATTTCTTCATTAAAAGCTTGGCTAACAGATTTTCATTGAAGGATCTTCGTGCATTATCGTACTTTCTAGGTGTTGAAGTCATGCCTACGAGCAAGGGGTTATTTCTCAGTCAAAGGAAAGACATTATTGATCTTCTGGATCGAGTGAGTATGCTCCATGCTAAGCCCACTCCAACTCCCTTGATTGTCACTCATGGGCTATCATCCACCTCCGACGGCGACCTTCTTGAATCACCAACAGAGTATAGAGCTGCTGTTGGTGGTCTACAGTATCTCACTTTGACGAGACCCGACATCGCCTTTGCCGTTAACAAGCTTTCTCAATTCATGCATAAGCCATTGAGTGACCATTGGGCAACCTTAAAACGACTCATGCGCTACTTATATGGTACCTTGGACAAGGGTATCAACATTTATAGTGACTCACCACTTCACCTTCATGCTTTTTCCGATGCAGATTGGGCCGGTGACAAAGATGATTACACTTCCACCATGGGTCATGTTGGTCGTAATCCTCTTACTTGGAGTTCCAAAAAGCAAAAATCATTGGCCCGGTCATCCACCGAGGCAGAATATCGAGTTGTAGCCTCCACTACGGCCTAAATCATGTGGGTCCGAAATCTCCTTACTGAGTTGGGTGTTAATCTTGTGCATACTCCAGTCATCTACTGTGACAATCTTAGTGCCACGCATCTCAGTGCCAATCCGGTGTTCCATTCGAAGATGAAACACTTGGCTCTTGCTTATTATTTCATTCGAGAACAAGTACAAAATGGTACACTTCGTGTCATTCATGTTCCCACAGGTGATCAGCTAACTGACTTTCTTACTGCTGTCACGACCTCGACTTGATCTTCTACTATCCAAGATCGAACTATCAGACAGACCGTCCGTCTTGCGGGGGCATGTTGGAGATAAGAGTTGACATAGTCTATGTTATTATCTCTCAGTTGTTGTATAGATATGTATAGATTGTTGACATAGTTATTATCTCTAAGTTGTTGTATAGATATGTATAGACTTAGTCTATCTTTATCCTTATTTTAGCTTCTCATACGTGTAGCTATTTATATTGTAACATTTACATTGAATAACAATCATCATTTTTAAACCTTTCAAGGATAATGAAATAAGCGATGAGAAGTTAAGTGAAATGTTGAAAAGGAGGCTAAGCGGTCAGAGATATCTCATTGTTATGGATGATATATGGGATATTGGGGCCTGGAATGTTTTAAAATGGTCATTTCCAGATAACGAAAACGGAAGCAGAATTATATTTACAAGCCGGCTTGCTGAAGTGCCGCTGAGAGCTCAACCTGAGGGCTATCGGCATCATTTGCGCTTCTTAAATGATGAAGAAAGTTGGGATCTGTTGCGACACAAGGTGTTTCAGGGAGAAAATCACCTGAAACTATCAACAGGAGATGATTTTTTTCTGAAATTTTATATTGGAAAGGAAATCACCAGAAAATGTCACGGTCTACCACTTACAATCGTTTTGGTAGCTGGAATTCTTGCAAATGATATGACACTGAATTGGTGGAGGCAGGTTGCTAAAGATATGAGTAATTCTTATGTCCCGAGGCAGTACATGGACACATTAGCTTTGAGTTACAACCATTTGCCTCCTCACCTAAAACCATGTTTCACGTACTTTGGAGCATTCCCAGAAGATTATGAAATCCCGGTGTGGAAGTTAATTCTGCTATGGGTGGGCCGAGGGATTTATTCATAAAACTGGGGAAAACAACAACTTGGAGGACATAGCGGCAGGTTTCTTGAAGGATCTGATTCATAGAAGTTTGGTAATAGTTGCCAAAAGGGGATCTGACGGCGGAATCAAAGCGTGTATTGTTCATGATCTCTTACGCGATTTATGCTTAACAAAAGCTCGTGAGGAAAATTTTCTACAACAATTTGAAAGGTACAAAAAACTTTATATTAATTCTGTTTCTCCTCTTGAAACTCTGTCCTGGAATTTTATGCCACGTCCGTTGTGCATCCATTCTCCAAGTTCCTTTAGGGTATTGGATTTATTATCTATTGTAATCCCCACATTTCCCATAGAAATAGTGCAGCTAGAAGATTTGAGGTTTATTGCACTTCGGACTAGTGCAGGAAGTATCCCGACATCAATTTCAAACCTCCAATGCCTTGAAACTCTTATTGTAGAATTACAACAACAAGGCGTTATTGTACCAAAAAACATATGGAAGATAATGAATTTGAGGCATCTTGTTGTACAACAAGTAGGACGCCCAGTTGATTTTGAAGACCCTTGCTTTAAAGAAGAAGAATCATATGGACTCGGAAACATAGAAACCATCAAGTCTTTGAATCCTTCGTCCAAATTTAACGACCACGTCTTGGAAAGGACTCCCAATCTTCGAAAGCTGGGAATTTCTGACCTTTGTCCACCCCAAAATATTTGATGCTTCCTAATTTAGGCAAGTTAAATCGTCTACAAAAATTGAAGTTGGTTAATACTTTTTTGCTAGAAAGAAATAATTGTGAGCCATTTACATTTTCTAGCTCAGTTTTTTTCCCGGCGACTCTAAAAAGGCTTACATTCATAGGAACCCATCTAGTTTGGAATGAAATGGAGAAGATTGGAATGCTACCAAATCTTGAAGTTCTCAAATTGATAAATATGGCATTCGTCGGAGAACGGTGGGAGACGAGTGATGGGGGGTTTCGTCGGCTCAAATACTTGAAATTGGAATTCCTGGACATTGAACAATGGCATACCTCTAGCGAGCACTTTCCAAACCTTGAGCACTTAAAGTTGGATGGTTGTCGGATACTAGAGGAGATTCCATTAGATTTAGGAGATATTTACACCCTGGAGATTATTGAGGTCAGTTATGGCAACCACAATGTTGTGCAGTCCGCATATGATATTAAGGAAGATCAAGAGACTAAGGGAAATGATTTGTTGAAGATTTTAGTTAATCGCAATGCACTTTTCAGAGTTAAAAGTCAGTATAATTTGTTGGATTTGTAAAGTAAGCATTTAACAATGTTCTGATTTTAATGTAAAGGGTTACTTCAACAGAATGACTGCCTCTTTTTTTTTTGATCGGCATAGAATATTTACGATACATTTGAATTAAAGGAATGGAATGTAAGGAGGAATGAAATGATTTTTTAGCATTTCAAGTGTATGTACAATACTTACGATTTCATTCCACCAACTCACACATGAAACGAAAATCAAAGAGATGGAGTAAATTTTTATTCCATCGGAATGATTTATTCATCGAAATGATCACCAAATACACTTTCTTTTCATTTCATTCCTCTGTTCATTCCATTCTTTCGATCCAAACGAAGCATATTAGTCTTGCTCTTCCTAATAATGTTCATTTTGTTCTATTCTCAATGGCACGCGACGATATATTTATGAATTTACAGCTTGAACTGATAAAACTACAAGATTTAACGGCTTTCAAGAATAGAGAAAGATATCGGGTAGCTAAATTGTCTTTATAATCAGATTATTCGTGTGACCTTCATTTGGAAAATATGTAGTGAGGCAAGTTGTGAATTTTTCTTATAAGTTCACTTCGGTCAGATGTTGAATGTTTTTGCTTATAAAACCAAGTGAGAGAACAAAACTTGAAACTCATAACTAATGATGATTTGAAGCACAATCCCACTTCAGCCTACTAGTACAACTTCAGTGGGTGCGGTTGAATTCACTAGCGGCTCCGCGCATACTTCATTCAGACAATGTACATGTTTGAAACCTCTTCTGTCCTTCATTTCTAGATTGTTTAAACTCCTTATGCAACGTTTGGATTGAAGAAATAGAATGGAGGAATTAGGAATGGTATGATTTTTTTGCTATTTTTTATTCTATTCTTTCCTCCATTCCATTCATTTTTTCAATCCAAACGTAAGAGTGTTGGATTAGTAGTACATATGTTTAGTTGCTGCATTCATGATGTCTTTGTTTGCATTGACGTTTTAGTATATAATTTTTCTTGATTCCAATATCCTTTAGATGCTCACCTTCAGCTATGTTGGAAGATGAGCAAACCAAAATAATGGAATGGATATTGATGACTCTTGGTATTTTGTGTTCTTTGTAAGAAGAAAGATATAATGGCTAAGTTCATAGTATTAGTATGGTTCATGTTAGTTCAATATCACTTCTTATTTTTTTTTTTCATATCAAAATGCTCTTTTTTAGTTTTTTTTAAAAGACAAGCATGTGAATAATGCTAAAGTTAAAATGGCTAAAGTTAAAATGGTGAAGAATGGCATGTTCTCTCTGAAGGTAGTATACCCTCAAGCTAATCATATTGGATGTGATAATCATTTACATTGTAATCTTATTCATTTATTAATAAATAAAAATTATTTAATTAAAGACATTATTTATTCATGTTTAATTGGTTGAATTAAATAAATGTGATAAACTCATAGTTTTCGAGCAATACTCTTAGAATCATGATGATAATCATGATGATGATCATGTTAATGAGATCTAAATTCTAGATAGCTCTAAACTAAAATGTTCATAATCGTTGGATTACTAATGTGAGATAACTGATTCCAGATAGATTAATACATACTATGCTTGCTCTGTTGAGATGAGGATTGATCTCATAATCATTTATGTGGAGGCACTAAAGCAAGTATGTATGTGCTTACATGTCAATAGAAATTCCTATAATAATAGTAGTACAAATGATTATTGGAGTTGAGATCATTATAGTACATTGTGCATTTTGAGTTATACTTTGTCATATTCCTTAAGACTCTTTGGGTATATAAAGGGTATGTTTGGATATAATAAATTAAGTGTGCATGGAGGTACGTGAATGATCAACAAAAAATCTGTCACTTCCAGTAAAAAGGGAGAGAATGTCTTATGTGATTCGATAAGTGACAACTCGAAAATCCCTACCAATGTGAATGGAAATTAGAAGGAGTTTCTAATTTACATTAACTAGAGTAGTGCATTTTTTTTATCGAAATACATATGATCAAATAAATAAAACTTGACCGTAATTTCATGTTTTATATTTGATTGGGAGATTGTGTGGTAGAATTACGATAACTATTTATTGAATAGATTCTATGTGATTAAACGTTGATTTCATATTATCTGGATAATCATGATATACTATTGTAAGGTATCCCTCATGATGTAGAATAAATATTATTTGTTTATATTTGAATTAAAGGAGTTTAATTCATTATAAATAATATTAGAATAGTTCAAATTTATTTATTCTACTACTTGCTTAATATTGAATCTAAGGGTGACACCGCAAAAGAGAAATATAATTTTAGAAGTAATTGACTTAATAATAATAAATTAAGTATATTTAATTATTGGGTCTCCAACTTTTAAGTTTATTTTGATGATAATAATAATTAGTAAATAGATTAATTAAAAGGGTAGAATCATCTCCATAGTATTTATATTATAATTGATTTTAATTATCTTA
The DNA here is from genome assembly GCA_020205605.1 of Panax ginseng. Lineage (NCBI taxonomy): Eukaryota > Viridiplantae > Streptophyta > Magnoliopsida > Apiales > Araliaceae > Panax > Panax ginseng. The sequence goes on from CM035132.1 coordinate 173,485,871, forward strand.
TTTACTTTGACCAAAAATATTTTTAAATCTTATTGAATTAATATTTTTTTCAAACATTTCCTAAGGCAATGAAACTAGCTCCTATAATTTCTAAATGATTTTTTAACTAAGGATTTAAAAATAATATATGATATATTAAAAGTATTTTATAAAAGCTTTAGCATTTCTGTTTAATCTGAAAATTGGTTTGGGAATTGAAAGTTTGGAAATTTGAACATTAATTACAAAATCATGCATGGGCATCCATGTATGGATCCGATTAGCATGAAGTTTATTTTCTAGTAAGTTGGTCAATTGGCTAATAGAATGTTGACACACATATAGTCTCCTCTGTGTGTCAGCACTCTATTGGTTAATTGACCAACTTATCCAAAAATAAACTTCATGTTAACCACTTCCTTGGTGTATATATGTATGTGATGATATGTGGCCCCATGTGAATTAATTGGAGAAAAGGAAATTGAAAGGCTTAAAGCCTTGTTTGACTGCATGTGTTGGGGATTTTCTTTGATTGTAGGAATTGGTTGAGTTTTTGTGCGGCCCAATAAAATTTATAGGCTTTTAGACTTTGTGCTAAAACCGAATGTGTTGGGCATATGTTTTAATGGCATTAAATGAACTAGACCTGGAAAAACATGGTCCAAGCTTGGATGGATGGGTGAAGCTCTTTAAATTTATGAAAATTTTAGCCCAAGAAACCCGGGTTTTACTAGTCACCTGCTTTTGGCATGGCATACACCCGCCTACTGCTTAGGCCAAACCCAAAAAATAATATAAAATAGGCACGAATTGGTCTCGGTAACCCGCCACCACCAGAGCTTTTTAGCTGCTGATTTTAGCCCATCAAAACCCGCCTTTTTGGCCCGCTTGCTTTATTTTTGGTCTACCTACCACTTTCGTCTGCTTGCCTTTGGGTTTGGCCCGCCCGTTTGCCAAGTCTAAAATGAACTATAAGCTTAAGTTGAATGTGCTAAAATGGGTGCATATGTCCGTTAGCTTCTTTTTGATAAATGATCTGTGTGATTCTTGTCCAATCAATCCACACCATCCATTTTAATTCAAAATAATCCAAGCCATCAATTTCAAATTTTATTTTCTAAAATTCCAAGATTACCCCTGGCTAGAATTTCCTATAAATAGAGGAGTTTCTATTAACTTTCAATGCAACAAATAAAATAAAAGTCTTGTTTGACACCAAGCAATGCTAGATGAACTCACAACCTTATACAAAAATCAAACTTGGACACTGGTTCCCAAGTCTCCTCACATGAATATTGTAGGAAACTAGTGGGTCTTTCACGTCAAGACTCATGCTGATGGTTCTCTTGCTCGATATAAGGCACGCCTCGTTGCCAAAGGATATCACCAACAACCTGGGTTACACTACTTCAAAACTTTTAGTTCAGTCATTAAACTGACAATTGTTCGATTAATTTTATTTTTGGCAATCACTATAAAATGGCCCATTCGACAACTTAATGTTAACAATATTATCCTTAATAATTTTTTTAACGGAGCCTGTCTATATGCATCAACCGCAAGGATTTATTGATGTCAAACATCCAGATTATGTGTGTAAGTACTGCAGTGGTCACTATATGGGTTAAAACAGGCACCAAGGGCTTGGTTTTCACGTACGCCTTTCTATTTTTCTCCTGACTCATAATTTTACACAATCCCAAAATGATACTTTTCTATTTATCTATAATGATTCTAACAATCTCTTTCTAATCTGATTATTACTCTTGGTGTTGAGTTCTCCCTCAAAGACTTAGGGCCCTTACACTATTTTTTGGGGGTCGGGGTTGTACAAAATGAGGTTTGTCTTCTTCTTTCTAAAAAAAATATACCCAAAATATTTTGCATCGTGTCTCTATGTCCACTTACAAACCCTAGTGTACTCCAATTTCTCCATTAGACAAATTGTCCACATCTTCAGGCATCTTGTTTGACAATTCTACTCTCTATCAGAAAATTGTTGGATCACTTCACTATATAAGTCTCACCAAGTCTGACATCTCATTTGCTGTAAATATAGTGCGTCAGTTTATGCACAAATCCACGGTCATACATTGGGCTGCTAACGGATTTTGCGATGCTTACAAGGCACTTTGTCCCATGGTTTATTTTTCTAAGCTAGAGCCTCTCATACTCTCCATGCTTTTATAAACGCAAACTGGGCAGATGACATTAATGATCGTAAATCAACTACGAAAAATGTTATCTTCCTAGGCTACAACTTAATTTCTTGGGTTTCACATAAGCAACACACAATTGCATGTTCCTCTACAGAATCTGAGTATAAATTCATTGTTGATGTCGTTGCTAACTTAAAGTGGTTTTAATCGCTACTCCAGGAATTATGGCTGCCTCTTCATCATATGCTTGTGTTATGGTGTGATAATCTAGGTGCCTCTTATCTTATTTCCAATCCTATCTTTCATGGCCGTAAAAAACACATTGATATAGACTATCATTTTTTTCGTGAAATGGTTGCTAACAAGAAGGTCGCTATTCAGTTTATTTCTTCACACGATAATGTTGTTGATGTTCTCAGCAAACTCTTACTAACCAGCCACTTTTTGCACAACCAGACCAAGCTCAAAGTGTCTTCAAGGATACCCTTTGACCTATATGATAGACTCCACGGCACGCTTGCGTGAGGTGATCGTCTCCCAGATCGTTTCTAGCACAGTTGTTGGGTAAATTGCTTGCAACTATGACGCCCCAAAATAGGTATACATCACCCATTCTGAGTCACCAAATACATGGTACATAATACAAATACAAACTTAATCATACAACTGTCGTGTAACATAAGCTGAGAGTTTTAACACAAATATTGTCTTCTAGACAATATCCAAACTAAAATGAAGTCCTCGTTATATTTATTATCACACTATTTTATAAAATATTGAGGACTACTATAGCCACCATCTCGGACCATCACTCCTTTCCCTAACTAGTCCCAGCTATATTCTCATTTCCTGAAGAGAATAATGAAAGCAAAGGGTGAGCTCAACTAGCCCAGTAAAGAATATTATGACTAAGATAATGCAGAATAAATTATCATTAGCCTTCAAAAGTGTTAAACTGATAGAATACAATAGAAAACAAGTTTAATTGCAGCGGAACAACAATCTATTAGAAGAGTCAAGTATAGCATGATATCCACTATCTTCTATGCTTTAAAAGTTTATCATCAATTTTATCGCTGAGACTCGGCTCAATAAATAATCCACATCACTGAACTATCCATGCACTACCGGCCAAGGATATTCATTATTATCACATCCACGAATCATCCATGCACTACGGGTATAGGATATTCATTATTATCACATCCACGAATTATCCATGCACTACGGGCCAAGGATATTCGTTAGTATCACCAGTGGTCATAATCATGCCAACAACTGTCCATCAATGCACTACGGGCCAATAAGGACTTTTACAAAATCATTTGTAACATTACAGGTCATGATTATATCGATACATAATCATAATCATATGAATCAATAGTCCATCTATGCACTACGGGCCAAAGATGACTTTCATCACAATATAAGCATGAGGATGATGACAATGATATAAGAATTCAATTAAACGAGATCAAGGATAAATATTAAAGATTTATAATTCAATTTATCCAGAGTTTAAGAATGTCCAAGTTGTCAACATGATAACTGCTTTGTGGAGTAAAATTCAAGAATAATATTCACGCATCAAAAATAATTTGGATAGAAAAGAAATCATTTTTTGTCATGAATAGTACCCTGGTGAATAGTACCCCATGAATAGTACCTCGTGAATAGTACTTCATGAATAGTACCCCATGAATAGTACTTCATGAATAGTGACGTATGTATGAATAGTACCGTACATATGAATAGTACCCATGAATAGTACTCTGGCATGAAAACCTTTAAAATTTGACAAGAATGTTCAGAAAAATATTTCTGTGAAACGATACTAGATGAAACGTAAATTTCAAGGATATTCTACTAATTTCAAGGAGTATAGAAGCAATACTTATCAAAATGAGTGTAGAATTCGGAATCTGAAATGAAATAATATTACTTACATACTACAGAGTATGGAAGAAAATATTATTTCTTACGAATATTGAACAAAAATAATATCCCTTACAACTGTTGAACGAAAATAATATTTCTACGAATATTGAACAAAGATAATATTCCTTACGAATATTGAACGAAAATAATATTCCTTATATTGAACAAAAATAAAATTCTTTACGAATACGAAAAATAATATTGTAAGCGAATATGAAATAAATAATACCCCTTACCTCAAAAAGAGAGCAATTCTGACTGGTATAGTGGAGATATTCTTGAAGAAAACTTAAACTGTTTTCTAAACTCAAACCTTCCTTAAACTTAAAAGAAATACGCTCAATATTATAGAAGAAGAATTCTCTGATTTTGGTGTGATTTTTAATTCTAAACTTAACATCCTATTTACAGGAAAATGGCAGGATACTATTTGAATTAGAAAATCACTTGATTTGCACGCATATGATATATCACTACGACTTCTTCACTGCTAATTCTCAAAATTTTAATTTTACTATCTTTTGCTATCAAAGATTATTATGCACACACTATGCAAAGATTATGCAACATTATGCATATATATATACTGAATAACTTTCTACCGATTATTTTGAAAAATGAGTAAGTGGGGGTCCATATAATAAGCCAAATTTATAACAAATACTTCATAAAATACCCCTCTATTTATCTCAATTCATTTGGCTTCACAAAACACATTTATAATAACATTCATCATTAATATTATAACTCACAATATTAACAATCAGATCATTCTCAGGAAAGAGGGGGCTTTCCGATAAGGACTTCTCTTTATTGGAGCGCAATTAGGTGACCAAACCCCTTTCCTCGACATAACTTTCTAGACATCGTCAATAATGCAAATAATAATATGAATAACTTTGTCGTCTCAATTATTGATTTAATAATATAAAATATTATGCAAATGATACTGTGACAATAATTGAATCAATAACGTGAGATACTATGCAGCAATTATTATGGCAATAATTGAACAAAATTAAGTGAATTCTCACATAAGCATCAATAATCAAAGATACTATACAATACCGTGTGTTACTGTGCAACCACGCATATTACTGTATTTTATCACCGGGTATTTAACAGTTAACGGTAAAAGTTTTGCCATTATTTTTATAAAAAATTATTTCTGTCATTTTCTAACCCCGACAGTAATTCCGTTGTGGGGTCCACCAATGATTGTTTCGTCGTACGAATATTCCCCGACAAAATGAATATTTTATGACAACTTGCTTACTTTATAAAATTTTCACATATCACCCTTAACTTTAACCTTTTATCAATTTAACCATTTACTAAATAGAATAATAATTGTAAGAAAATTGAATACTTTCATTTCACAAAATTTGGGGTCTTACAGAAACACTTTAACCCCTCGTCTATATTGAGACGGTAATCTTAGTAAAATTGCTCGCGTTCGGATATTTGCGTTGAATGGACACCATCGACACCTTGACCCCTCGCTTATATTGAAGCGGTAATCTCGGCACAATAGACGATTGATACAGTAGAAGATGCCACACATAACTATAAATTGTTATATGATAAGTCAAATTGAATCTCAAAGAAATAACTAAGACAATACTTAGGAATTCTTCAAAGAACCAAAAGTAGAGAATAATCTAACAAGTAGAATAAATTTGAATAATATTGAATGAATTAATAATGTTTACATCCATGTAGCTTATTTATACTAATAACAATAACCCTAATTCCATAAGGAATAAGAATTCCAAAAGGAATGTAAAATGTGACGCCCCAAAAATAGGTATATATCACCCATTCTGAGTCGCCAAATACATGGTACAGAAAATAACTACAACTTCATTATTACAATTGTCGTGCAAAATACAACAACACATATACTGTGAGTTTTAATACCAACTGTGACTCTCATCCCTTTACTTGGATAGCACCTCACATTGATACATTACATAAAGGTACAATCAATAACTGTTTTAGAAATTAAAATCTTTAGAAAATGCTCAAGGAAACCTTCGTACATGGGAGGCCATGCATCTAATTTATAATAGATATCATATGACTCGAGAATAATCCTTGGTTGACCCAATAGACCCCAAAGAAAAATGAGAAGATTGCTATCATGTTCTTTCCAATGGTGATTCTTCTCTTGATATATAATTATCTCCATTGTCTCTAATTGAGAATTATATTTCAACCAAAATCCAAGATTATATAGGTAGTGCTCGTAGATGTAATCAGCAAGTGGATGTGCGCAACTCTGTCTTATGATAACACGAAGTCGTCTGTCATTAGACATCTTGTATGATAGTGACAAAACACCCTTCCAAAGTTGGATTCACCTCACCCTATTCGGTTCACCAAAATCAACGGTTAAAATGACGTATAAAATTTGACACACTTATTTAAAATTCTCGATAAAATTATTTCCATACTATTTTAGGGGAAACCTCAACAACTATAGACCATCGTTCTATTCCCCTGTTACCCCCGCTCGACCCAGCTTATACACTCTTATTACCTGAAATGAATTGTGAAGCAAAAGGGTGAGCACAACTAGCCCAATAAAGAATATCATGACTAAAGATAATTAAATTATCAATAGCATTCGTCAGTAATAAATTAGAGATTTAGAATATATGTAGATGATAAAACTTTTCAACCATAGTTGCAGCGGAACGAACAATCCATTAGAAGAGTCAAATAGACCATAACGTCTATTATCTTCTCCATGTTAAAAGTCCACCAACAATGTTTTAACCCTGTAACATCAGTCAACAGTTCCTGTCCACAATCATGTGAATAACTCATAATCATAATTGTAGTTCTAAATTCCTCTTCTCATCCAGGACGAAGCTAATTTTCATCACTTGTCTTTACCTGAAACAACAAAGATCATGGTTACACCAAATAACAGTTCATGTTCATAATCATACTAATAAATTCATCTTTGCACTACGGCCAAAGATATTCATCAACAGTTCATCTTTACACTACAGGCCAAAGATATTCAACAACAGGACATCTTTGCACTACGGGCCAAAGATATTCATCCACAGTTCATCTTTGCACTACAGGCCAAAGATATTCAATAATAGGTCATATTTGCACTACGAGCCAAAGATATTCAACAACAGGTCATCTTTACACTACGGGCTAAAAATATTAATATCTCAAAGAAATATATAATCATTTCAGAATTTATATAAACAATAATTATAACCATGTTGATCAATTCACCTTTTCACTTAGCTAAAGATAATCGTTTATAAATTCAATAGTCATGTCATACCAGTCAACAATTCATCTTTGCACTACTAGCCAAAGAGAACCCATAGTCACAATTATACCAATAATCTACCCATCTTTACACTGACGTGAAAGAGAAATTCCATCACCAAGGTTATAAAAATGTTATATATGATAATAAAAAAACAATATGATCAAAACATGGATTTAATTTCAAGAGCAATATTCATAAATCAACGATAATTTGTTCAGAAAAAGAAACCAATTTTGTCGTGAATAGTACCCCGTGAATGGTAACTCGTGAATGGTAACTCATAAATAGTAACTCGTGAATAGTAACTCATAAATAGTAACTCGTGAATAGTAACTCATAAATAGTAACTCGTGAATAGTAACTCGTGAATAGTAACTCATGAATAGTAACTCATGAATAGTGCTCTATATTCGTACATGATACCGTATACGTAAATAATGTTGTATACATAAATATTGCCATATACATGAATAGTGTCGCATACATGAATAATGTCGTATACGTGAATAGTAATTCCGACACAAAAAGGTAGAAAATTTTACAATAATATTCATACCAATATTTCGTCATAATGATATTGAAAGAAATACCATCATTTACGAAGAAAAAAAACATCCCTTACCTCAAAATAACAGTACTTCTGACCGGAATATCGGATGTAATGCTGAAGTAAACTTGCACTTAATAACAACTCTCAAAGTATCTAAATACTCATAAAAATACGCTCAATAATATAGAGAGAGAAAACTTCAGATTCTGGTGTGATTTTCAATTCTAACTAAGCACCTTATTTATAAGAAAATGCTAGAATGCCAAAGAAGACTAAATTAATAAAACATTAATAAAAGTTTTTTCTACGCACACCTCTTTTAATAAAACTCAGCCACCACAAATGGGGCCAGCCAAAAATCAGCCAACTTCCACAACAACCAAAAGTGGGGCCCACCCATATTTTTAATAAAAATATTTATTTTTGAAACTTCAATAATTCATAATAAATAGCCTTTTTATCAAAAAAAATACAAATTTTATGTTCATTCCATAGGAAATCGAACTCTCTACAATTTTGTAGCTTTAAGTTTTTCTAAATTCCAAACAAAAAATGTTCGAAATCCACATAGGGATGATTTTTAATACATCCATTCTGACAAAATACTGACATAACACCTCAACATTAATTCCTTCATTTATATCCATATACAATAAATATTTCCTTATCAATAATTAATTATTCACAAATAATATTACAGAATCACAATAATGACAACTAGGTGGTTCCTAGGAAAGAAGGGGGCTTTCCGATAAGGATTTCTCCTTACTGACGCACAATTAAATGACCAAACCCTTTCTTAGACAGAAATTTCTTAGAGATTGCCAATAATGCTATCTAATAATGTTATTCAAATAATATGAATTATTGATCTGATAATGGGAAATAATGTGCAATGACAATTATTGAATTAACAATAATATAAAATATCAACGTAGTAATTATTGAATCAATAAAATAAAATATTGAACAATAATTACTGTAACAATTATTGAGTAGTGCCTTCTTACGTAAGAATCAATAATCCAATAATACTTGTAATACCGTCTGCAATTCTTGGCAACCACGCCAGCATCTTCTGTATTTTAACCACCGTATTTCCAATAAAGTTAATTGTAATAACTACGCCGTTATTTATAAAAACTCAAACTTATCATTTTCCTCATCTGACAGTTATTCTGTTATGAGGCCCATAAATGGTTGCGCCATCTTACGAATATTCTCCGACAACAAGAATATTCCACGACCAAACGAATATTCCCCGACAACAATGAATATTTTATAACCACTTGCTTATTTTGAAAAATTTATATATATCACCCTTAACTTTAAACTTTTATCAATTTAACTATTTACTAATTAAATAGAAAAATTGAATACTTTTATTTCATAAAATACGGAATCTTACAATCTCCCATCCTTATGAAATTTCTGGGACGAAATTTACGTACCTGGTATTTCAAAGAGTTGAGAATTTCATACTTTCATTTCAGATTCCATCTTCCATGTCATCATGATTTCTCCATTGCTCATCTCGTGTATTTCAAATATCATTCTAGAATACAACTTCAAAAGAAGGGTTAATTGACATATCACAATTTGTCAATTTATCAACTAAGAAATTTTAGCTTTGGTAAGTCACATACTAGCGAAGTATATTACTCGTCTCTCCCCTCCTAGTTCTATACTCAAATCTCCGCCAGCGACCATATTCCTAAGCTCTGATACCAACTATGACGCCCCCAAAATAGGTATACATCACCCATTCTGAGTCGCCAAATACATGGTACAAAAAACAACTACAACTTCATTATTACAATTGTCGTGCAAAATACAACAACACATATATTGTGAGTTTTAATACCAACTGTGACTCTTATCCCTTTACTTGGATAGCACCTCACATTGATACATTACATAAAGGTACAATCAATAACTGTTTTAGAAATTAAAATCTTTGGAAAATGCTCAAGGAAACCTTCGTACATGGGAGGCCATACATCTAAGTTATAATAGATATCATATGACTCGAAAATTATCCTTGGTTGACCCAATAGACCCCAAAGAAAAATAAGAAGATTGATATCATGTTCTTTCCAATGGTGAGTCTTCTCTTGACATATAATTATCTCCATTGTCTCTAATTGAGAATTATATTTCAACCAAACTCCAAGATTATATAGGTAGTGCTCGTAGATTTAATTAGCAAGTGGATGTGCATAACCCTTTCTTATAAAAACACGAAGTCGTCTGTCATTAGACATCTCGTATGATAGTGGTAAAACACCCTTCCAAAGTTGGGTTCACCTCACCCTATTCGGTTCACCAAAATCAGCGGTTAAAATGACGTATAAAATACGACAGACTTATTTAAAATTCTTGATAAAATTATTTCCATACTGTTTTAGGGGAAACCTCAACAGCTATAAACCAACGTTCTATTCCTCTATTACCCCCGCTCGACCCAGCTACACTCTTATTACCTGAAAGGAATTATGAAGCAAAAGAGTGAACACAACTAGCCTAGTAAAGAATATCATGACTAGAGATAATTAAATTATCAATAGCATTCGTCAGTAATAAATCAGAGATTTAGAACATATGGTAGATTATAAAAAAATTTAACCATAGTTGCAGCGGAACGAGCAATCCATTAGAAGAGTCAAATAGATCATAAATTCTATTATCTTCTCCCTGTTAAAAGTCCACCAACAATGTTTTAACCCTGTAACATCAGTCAACAGTTCTTGTCCACAATCATGTGAATAACTCATAATCATAATTGTAGTTCTAAATTCCTCTTCTCATCCAGGACAAAGATAATTTTCATCACCTGTCTTTACCTGAAACATCAAAGATCATGGTTACACCAAATAACAGTTCCTGTTCATAATCATACTAATAAATTCATCTTTGCTACTGACCAAAGATATTCATCAACAGATTCATCTTTGCACTACAGCCAAAGATATTCAACAATGTGACATCTTTGCACTACGGGCCAAAGATATTCATCAACAGCTTCATCTTTTTACACTACAGGCCAAAGATATTCAATAATAGGTCATATTTGCACTACGAGCCAAAGATATTCAACAACAGGTCATCTTTACACTACGGGCTAAAGATATTAATATCTCAAAGAAATATATAATCATTTCAGAATTTATATAAACAATAATTATAACCATGTTGATCAATTCACCTTTTCACTTAGCTAAAGATAATCGTTTATAAATTCAATAGTCATGTCATACCACAACAATTCATCTTTGCACTACTGGCCAAAGAGAACCCATAGTCACGATCATACCAATAATCTACCCATCTTTACACTGACGTGAAAGAGAAATTCCATCACCAAGGTTATAAAAATGTTATATATGATAATAAAAAACAATATGATCAAAACATGGATTTAATTTCAAGAGCAATATTCATAAATCAACGATAATTTAGTCAGAAAAAGAAACCAATTTTGTCGTGAATAGTACCCCGTGAATGGTAACTCATGAATAGTAACTCATGAATAGTAACTTGTGAATAGTAACTCATGAATAGTACTCCATATTCGTACGTAGTACCATATACGTAAATAGTGCCATAAACATGACTAGTGCCATATACATGAATAATGCCGTATACATGAATAGTGCCCTATACGTGAATGGTAACCCCGACACAAAAAGATAGAAAATTTTACAATAATATTTATACCAATTTTTCGGCATAATGATATTGAAAGAAATACCATCATTTACGAAGAAAATAACATCCCTTACCTCAAAATAACAGTACTTCTGACCGGAATATCGGATGTAATGCTGAAGGAAATTTGCACTGAATAACAACTCTCAAAGTATCTAAATACTCACAAGAATACGCTCGATAATATAGAGAGAGAAAACTTCAGATTCTGGTGTGATTTTCAATTCAAACTAAACACCCTATTTATAGGAAAATGCTAGAACGTCAAAGGAGACTAAATTAATAAAATATTAGTAAAAGTTTTTTCTACGCACACCTCTTTGAATAAAACTCAGCCACCATAAGTGGGGCCCACCAAAAATCAGCCAACTTCCATAACAACTAAAAGTGGGGCCCACCCATATTTTTAATAAAAATATTTATTTTTAAAACTTCAATAATTCATAATAAATAGCCCTTTTATCAGAAAAATACGAATTTTATGTCCATTCCATAGAAAATTTAATTCTCTACAACTTTGTAGCTTTAAGTTTTTCCAAATTCCAAATAAAAAATGTCCGGAATCCACATACGGATGATGTTTAATACATCCATTCCGATAAAATACTGATAAAATACCTTAGCATTAATTCCTTCATTTATATCCATATAAAATAAATATTTCCTTATCAATAATTAATTATTCACAAATAATATTACAGAATCATAATAATGACAACTAGGTCGTTCCCAGGAAAGAATGAGGTTTTTCGATAAGGATTTCTCCTTACTGGCGCGTAATTAAATGACCAAACCCCTTTCCTAGACAGAACTTTCTTAGACATTGCCAATAATGCTATCTAATAATATTATTCAAATAATATGAATTATTGATCTGATAATAGAAAATACTGTGCAGTGATAATTATTGAATTAACAATAATATAAAATATCAACGTAGTAATTATTGAATCAATAAAATAAAATATTGAACAGTAATTACTGTAACAATTATTGAGTAGTGCCTTCTTACGTAAGAATCAATAATCCAATAATAATGTGCAATATCGTGTGTTACTGTGCAACAACGCATACTACTGTATTTTAACCACCAGGTATTCCAACAGTGTTAACGGTAAAAACTACGTCGTTATTTATAAAAACTCAAACTTGTCATTTTTCTCATCTGACAGTTATTCTGTTATGGGGCCCATAAATGGTTGCGCCGTTGTACAAATATTCCCCAACAACAAGAATATTCCACGACCAAACGAATATTCCCCGACAACAATGAATATTTTATAACCACTTGCTTATTTTGAAAATTTTATATATACCACCCTTAACTTTAAACTTTTATCAATTTAACTATTTACTAATTAAATAGAAAAATTGAATACTTTTATTTCATAAAATTCGGGGTCTTACATAAAACCCTAGCTCATAAACTAATATGAAAATCAAATCCTATCTAATATAATTCTTAGATACATTAAAAATCTAAAAGATACTAAAAATAGCTAATTAAGGAAGTAAATTCACGTCCAAATTTGTCAAAATGCGTAAAAACTCAAACTGGAAATCAACAAACCCACCGGGGCGGGCTTTTTAGGCCTAGGAAGCCCGCAAGGGCGGCATTGGGCAAAGAGGAATGGACTGGGGCAAAGCTAAAATGCTCTAGGGCAGCATTGGGTAGAGACAAGACCGTCGGGGCAGGCTTTTATGCCTTGGAAACCCATCGGAGCGAGTGCAAATTTCCTGATGCGACGTCCTTTGGTAAAATGGCCATAACTTTCTCATATGAACTCTGATTAAGATGATTCAAGAGGCTCCAGAAAGAGAATGAATAGCTATATAACTTGTATTCTTTGAGGATCAAAAGATTCTGGTTGGATCAAGGTTGAAATCGATCTTAAAGGAATGTTATGTATTTGGCAAGTTGAAAACGCCAAGCTTTGATCTCGGTTGCATGATGAACGCATTGCCTTGACGCCTTCATTCCATGCATTCCAATATTGTATTGTCGCGTGATAAATTGTAAGCTCCTATACATGCAATGTACCCGGCACCAATTGACTTGAACTCCAATGTAAGCATCCTCGGGTTGAATTCAATCCAACTACTCACAATCATTCATTGAACCCTTGGAACTTGAGTTGAGTCGTTATTGTTTGATGTTATCATTCTCTTCCTCTTGAAAAGGATTTGTCCTCAAATCTAGCATCCCTTCCTCTTGAAAAGGAGTTATCCACACATGTCCTTACATAAAAACAAATTAAGTTAGTAGCATCAATCAGATCATAATGCCAAAACTCAACTAGCAAATGACATATATAAGCATCAAAAACTCCAACTCCCACTAAGAACATAGCAAAGTCGGATTTCTCTCCTGAATTAACAATTTGTAGACCAGTTACTCCCAAAACAATAACTATATAAACTAATCTACTATCTACTAAAATAATCATGAATGCAGAGTAAGAAAGAATCTAAAAAGTCCTATATCCTCATGGATCAAAAATCATCACGCACAACTCTTCATGTGGTAGATTCTCCTAATGACGAATCCCCGAGTCAAAATTCAATCTAATGATCTCGGTCCTTTGAAAACAAAACTAATTCAATGATCCTGGGTCAAATTTCAACTTTTGAAACATAAAACATAAAACACAACGAATCAACAAGTATCTTTTGTCTAATCACGAAGAATTCAAATAAATCAAAATCACATGCATAGTCTACTAGAACAATAATCAAAACACTTCCATGTAGATGTCCTATGCATTGAACTAAATAAATTGCATGATCCATGATTCCCTCGATGAATATGATCCCATCACGAATATGAAAAACACTACCAACCTTCCTCTTTCCATTGACATTAACAATTTCAAAATCAAGTAATAGCATCAATGGAGCCAAAAGGTCACACTCACAAGATGAAAACTTAATAGCATATCGACAATGATCATAAACAAGGTCAACACATACTATAAAATTTTCCAAATCGTTAACACAAATTGGAATATCATCAAAACAGATATTAACAAATTCTCCCATGAAAGAATGAAAAATATGATCCAACAATCCCATGGAAGTATGAAGTGTCTTAGCTAATCCAAGTGAACTAATTAAACATGCAAATAACTCATATTTCAATCCATCTTGATGATAAAAATTTCTCGAATCAAAACCATATGATAGCAACTCATGCAAGAAAAATTACTTGAACGGACCATCATGAACATAACCATTGTCAACTAACGAAAAATCATGTAAAGATTGACTAACATGAAACCTTAAGTAAACATATAGATGAGAAAACCTAGAATGAATTTAATGCAAGTACGAACATCGAAAATAAGAATATATATCATGATAATAAACTAACTCAACAAATATAAAATATCCACCATAGTTTATGATAAAGACGATTCTACCCTTAAAATAGATAAACACAAATTTTCCAATGGAAGCATGCAGAACATGTTTTAAATAACTCATGAAAACACTAGATAGTAGCTACAGTAGTTAATCTAACAGAAATAACTAATCATCTATACAAATAACATGTTAAAATAATTTTCCATTTATCACAATCTCTCATGCTAAATTGATTAAGCATTGTCATCATATGATCATTATCACATATAGATAAAATATAAGAACTATGCAATTTACCAAACATATTATCTAAACAAAGAAAAGAATAATGATACTTGTTTACTAATTAAAAATCGATGCACAAACTCGTTGTCCCATCTTTCTTAGGTACTATGATCTCATAATTAACACACGAACTCATGTCTCCTCTCATGATACCCATTTTCATCAACTCTCCAACCCGCCTTGGTAACTCCGTCGTCTCCTCGGGAATACTATCAGCTGATTGATACGAAATGATTGCATGGGGTTTATCATTTGTAAGACCTCGAATGTTATGAAATGAAAGTATTCAATTTTCTTATAATTATTATTCTATTTAGTAAATGGTTAAATTGATAAAAGATTACAATTAAGAGTGAAATGTCAAAATTTTACAAAGTAAGCAAGTTGATATAAAATATTCGTTGTGTCGGGGAATATTCTTTTGGTTGGAGAATATTCGTACGACGGAACAATCATTGGTGGACCCCACAATAAAATTACTGCTGGAGTTAGAAATTGACAAAAATATCTTTTTATAAAAATAACGGCAAATATTTTACTGTTAACTGTTGAAATACCCGGTGATAAAAGTACAGTAATACGCGTGGTTGCATAGTAGCACACGGTATTGATTATTGATGCTTACGTGAGAAGTCACTCAGTTATACTCAATTATTGCTACAGTAATTGTTGTATAGTATCTCACATTATTGATTCAATTATTGTCGCAATATTTTATATTATTAAATCAATTATTGATACGACAAAGTTATTCATATTATTATTTGCATTATTGACGATGTCTAGAAAGTTCTGTCGAGGAAAGGGGTTTGGTCACCTAATTGCGTGCCAATAAGGAGAAATCCTTATCGAAAAGCCCCCTCTTTCCTAGGAATGATTTGGTTGTTAAATATTGCGAGTAATAATAATGATGAATAAATGTTGTTAAAATATATTTTGAGAAGCCATGTGAATTGAGATAAATAGAGGGGATTTTTATGAAGTATTTGTGGTAAAGTTTGCTTATTATATGGACCCCTCACTTACACATTTTTTGAAATCATCGGTAGAATTTATCTCAGTTATATATATATTTATATATATATATATTATAAATTTTATTTTATTAGATTATAAATAGAATATATTATATTTTATTTAAAGTTTTTTATTTTATTTGAATATTTTATTGCATAGTGTTGCATAGTCAAATCAAATTTTTTCAAAAAATCAGCCGATTCAGTCGCCCGTGAAGGTTTCACTGTGCATCCGTGATTTTCATATTCAAATAGTGCCCAGCCATTCTCCTATAAATAGGATGCTTAGTTTAGAAATGAAAATCACACCAGAATCAGAGAATTCTTCTTCTATAATATTGAGTGTATTTCTTTAGAGTTTAAGGAAGCTTTGAGTGTAAAAAACAGTGCAAGTTTTCTTCAAAAATATCTCCGCTATACCAGTCGGAATTGCTATCTTTTTAAGGTAAGGGGTATTATTTATTTTATATTCGCTTACGATATTATTTTTCGTATTCGTAAGGAATTTTATTTCATTCAATATTCGTAAGGAATATTATTTTCGTTCAATATTCATAAAGAATATTATCTTCGTTCAATATTCGTAAGGAATATTATTTTCATTCAACAGTCGTAAGGGATATTATTTTTTTCAATACTCGTAAGAAATAATATTTTCTTCCATACTCTAGTATGTGAGTAATATTATTTCGTTTAAAATTCCGAATTCTACACTCATTTTGTTAAGTGTTACTTCTATACTCCTTGAAATTTGCGCTTCATCTATTATCGTTTCATAAGGATATTTTTCTAAACATTCTTTATAAATTTTGAAGTTTTCATGTCGGGGAACTATTCACTGGGTACTATTCACCCAGAAAAATTGATTTCTTTTTGTCCAAATTATTTTTGATACATGAATATTATTCTTGAATTTTACTCCACAAAACAGTATCATGTTGACAATTTGGACATTCTTAAACTCGGGATAAATTAAATTATAAATCTTTAATATTTATCTTTGATCTCGTTTGATTGAATTCTTATATCATTGTCATCATCATCATGCTTATATTGTGATAAAAATCATCTTTGGCCCGTAGTGCATAGATGGACTATTGATTGGTATGATTATGATTAGGAATTATTTGGTATAATCATGACCTATAATGTTATAAATAATGTGGTAAAAGTCATCATTGGCCCGTAGTGCATTGATGGACAGTTGTTGGTATGATTATGACCATGGGTTCTCTTCGGCCAAGGGTGCAAAGATGAATTGTTGTTTGGTATGATCATGATCATTGATGATAACACGAATATCTTTGGCCCGTAGTGCATGGATAATTCGTGGACGTGATACTAATGAATATTCTTGGCCGGTAGTGCATGGATAATTCATGGACGTGATACTAATGAATATCATTGGCCCGTAGTGCATGGATAATTCAGTGATGTGGATTATTTATTAAGCTGAGTCTCAGCGATAAAATTGATGATAAACTTTTAAATCATAGAAGATAGTAAATATCATGCTCTACTTGAATTTTCTAATGGATTGTTTGTTCCACTACAGTTGTTGATCTAAAACTTGTTGTCTATCGTATTCTATCAGTTATATTGTTAAAGGCTAACGATAATTTATTCGCATTATCTTAGTCATAATATTTTTACTGGGCTAGTTACCCTTTACTTTCATTGTTCTCTTCAGGAAATGAGAATATAGCTGGGAGTAGTCGGGGAATGGAATGACGGTTCAGATGGTTGCTTTAGTAGTCCTCACTATTCTGTGAAATAGTGTGATAATAATTGTAATGAGGACTTCATTTGAGTTTGGATATTATCTAGGAGACAATATTTGTATTAAAACTCACAGCTTAAGTTTTGTCGTGTTCTACACGACACTTAACTGTTGTATAAATTAAGTTTGTATTTGAGTTCTGTACCATGTATCTGGCGACTCAGAATAGGTGATGTATACCTATTTTGGGGGCGTCACATCAGCAACAATCTATACAAGAGACAAACAGAACTACACAAAGAAGAATCATTAGTGTTAGTATTCAAAAGCGTCGTCTTGTACGAATGTACAGTCATTGGCTTTTCAAAATAAAAATCACTTTCCAACTCACTTTCTTTTTCATAGTTACATATTTCTTCTCTCTTCTTTATGCTCACCCTCTCATTTGTTTTTCTCTCGTTTATTTTTAAGCTCACTCTTTTCATTCTCTCTTTTCTTTTCTCTATCATTCTTTTCAACTTTTTCTTTTACAAACTCATCTTCTTGATAACTAGAAACCAATATCTCTCTTTGGATTGTATATTCGATTATATCTTTTTTCCTCCATTGGCTGAACTTGTTCCTTTTGCGTCGTAGAAGTATATTGTAGTTGCATCCAATAATCTTCCCTTAAGTTCTTTGTTATCTTAGGAGTGTCTTATGACTGTTTCCAATGAGAATCCTTTTTGTTTAAATGTCCGCAAACCCTCTTATTATCGTCTACTAGAGCAAACCGAATTCTCATTACTATTTTTAATTCTTCCCATGTCTCGATCGGATGCTCTCCATATATTCTTTTGCTCAACTCCCACCAACGAACCGCACGATCGGAGAACTCTTGAACTGCCCATCTGATCTTCCCACGCTCAGAATAATCATTATAGGCAAACTCCTTATCCATCCTTTTCTCCCATCTCAAATAAGTATCTGTATCAAACCTGCCTTGGAAAGAATTCCTTCGAGACCCATAAGAACTTTTATAATTGTAACCATACATGCTTGCTAGAAAAAAAAAAGGTTAGTATATAAAAAATTTCCTCACACACTCCCTTACGTGTTTCACTAAAACAATGATGAATCACTCGTGTATATGCTCAATTTGGCTTTCACCCTCTATTAATCTTACACTTTTGCCTTTTACCTCTAATATTCTCTCTTATAGGTTGTTTTTGAATTCACCAAATAAATTCACAGTTTTACAATGCAATTCAAAAGTAACTTATCAAGAACAAAATATAGAAGGTATGACTATCGGAATACCACAAAAATCACAGATTAATTGCCTTGTACTCCTCTTGTATGCCTCTGAATTTTCCGAGTAAGTTTTTCCCAAACACTTATTGTGTTGCTTGTCGGAATTGATGATGACAGATTTGGATAAAATCTCGGTTGATCGGAATAGATGGAATTGATGGTGTGCTACAAGTTTTTTAGCACAATTGAAACAAAATCTAAAAATTTTCTTCCCGCTCTTTTTATTTTTATTTTTTTATACTCACGATTTTTTTTAATTTTTTTTGCAATATATATTCAACAAAAATTAAAGATAAGTAACTTGCTAGAAAGGCTTAGCTTTGATGCCAAATGATAGACTCCACGGCACGCTTGCGTGAGGTGGTCGTCGCTCGGATCGTTTCTAGCATAGTTGGGTGAATTGCTTGCAACACCTTAACCCCTCGTCTATATTGAGATGGTAATCTTGGTACAATTGCTCGTGTTCAGATATTTGCATTGAATGGACACCAACGACACCTTGGCCCCTCGCTTATATTGAAGCGATAATCTTGGTACAATCGATAATTGATGTGGTAGAAGACGCCACACAAAACTATGAATTGTTGTATGATAAGTCAAATTGAATCTCAAAGAAATAAATAAGAAAATACTTAGAAATTCTTCAAAGAACCAAAAGTAGAGAATAATCTCACAAGTAGAATAAATCTGAATAATATTAAATGAATTAATAATGTTTACATCCATGTAACTTATTTATACTAATAACAATAACCCTAATTTCATAAGAAATAAGAATTCCAAAAGGAATGTAAAACCCTAGCTCACAAACCAATATAGAAATCAAATCATATCTAATATAACTCCTAGATACATTAGAAATCTAAAAGAAACTAAAAATAGCTAATTAAGGAAGTAAATTCGCTTCCAAATATGTCAAAACGCGTAAAAACTCAAACTAGAAATTGACAAACCCGTCGAGGAGGGTTTTTTAGGCCTGGAAAGCCTGCTAGGGCGGCATTGGGCAGACACAAGCCAGCCGGGGCGGGCTTTTATGCCTTGGAAACCCGCTGGAGCGAGTATAAATTTTCTAATGCAACGTCCTTTGGTAAAATGGCCATAACTTTCTCGTTTGAACTCTGATTGAGATGATTCAAGAGGCTCCGGAAAAAGAACGAATAGCTCTAAAACTTTCATTCTTTGAGGATCAAAAGATTTTGGCTGAATCATGGTCAAAATCGAGCTTAAAGTAACTGTTATGTATTTGGCAAATTAAAAATGCCAAGCTTTGATCTAGGTTGCATGATGAACGCATTGCCTTGACTGTAAGACCCCAACTTTTATGAATAAAGAATAATTTTCTCGAAATATATTTTTGAATATTATGGTGTGGATTTGATATAATGTTATAGTTGTGGGTAATATTTACAAATTTTGCAAAGTAAGCAAGTGGTTATATAATATTCAATTGGTGGGGAATATTCGTTTTTAACGAGGGAATATTAAATGCGACGGCACAATCATTAGTGAACCCCACAACGGAAGTATTTTGGTAGTTAGAAAATGATGTAATTATCTTTTATAAAAATAACCGCTGAAAGTGTTACCGTTAAAACCGTTGAACTACCCGGTAGTAAAAGTACGATGTCTGGCGCGTGGTTGCATAGTAGTAACTGCAGTATTGATTATTGATGCTTATGTGAGAAGTCACTCGGTTATACTCAATTATTACTACGATGGTGTTGCATCATATCTCTCATATTATTGACTCAATTATTGTCATAGTATCATCTGCATAATATGTTATATTATTAAATCAATAATTGAGACGACAACGTTATTCATATTATTAAATTGCAATATTTACATTATCTAGAAGTTCTGTCAAGGAGAGGTTTGGTCATCTAATTGTGCGCCAATAAGGAGAAATCTTTATTAGAAAGCCCCCTCTTAATATTAATGATGAATAAGTTCGTTTTGATTAAAGATGAAATTGATAGTTCCATTGTGTTGGAATTATTAGTGTTAGTGGAAATTGACATTTATTTTGATATTAATTGATGTCTGGAAGTTATACTGACCAGTCGGGTAATTAATTGAATAAATGAGCAATTAATTGCTATTAATTTACATGATTATAACTATTTGTTCACATGTGTGTACTATTGATTCACATTCTTGTACTATTAGGGGAGTTGGTGCAAGATTGATAATCCTTGCATGACTAAGTTAAAAATGGAGGTATAGATGTAGGTACTATATTGTAATTCGTATTTTCATATGATTATAACTATTTATTCACATGATTGAACTATTGATTCACATTATTTACTATTAGGGGAGGTGGTGCAAGTTTGATAATACTTGCAGGACTAAATTAAAAATAAAGAAAAAGAGGAAGGTATTATCTTTGTATTTTTAAGCCCCAAAACGTGCAATTATCGAAACTATATTTTTTATAAATAGAAGCTCATTCTTCCTTCATTTCTCACCAATTCACAAAAGCTATAGAGCAATTATTATAGAGAGAAAGAAGAAAAGTCTCTTACCTCCTTATTCCAAAGATCCACTTTTTCTAAGGTAAGGGGTATTATTCTTTCGTATTCATGAAGAGAGTTATTTTCTTTCAATACTCGTAAGGGTTGTTATTCCATTCTTTATTATTATGTTGGAATAACTTTGCCTACATGCTAAGTACCGCATACATGGTGAAATTCTTTCATTATTCCATTCTTTATTATTCTGTTGGAATAACTTCGTATGTACTTGGTCTATCGCATGCAGGTGAATTCCATTGTTATTCCATTCTTTATTATTACATTGGAATATCCATGCATCTGTCAAGATTACGTATGACCTGATTCCATTCTATATTATTCATTTGAAATATCCATGCATGCGGGTTATGCATGACCTGGTTCCATTCTTTATTATTTTGTTGAAATAATCTGTCTGTGCGAATTACTCATGCCTGGTGAATTCTTTTGTTATTTCATTTTTTATTATTCTGTTGGAGTAACCTGTTTATGGGGATTACTGCATGCATGGTGAATGATCCTTCGTATTCATTCCTTATTAAATTATGGAAATGATCTGTCTACGTGGATTACCGCATGGCGGGTAAAAATCCATTTGCGGTTTCATATTTTCTATTATACTCAGTGGGTTAAATTTTTGGCTTCTATACTCTATGAAATTAGTGGAATATCCTTGATATTTACGCTTCATCTAGTATCTTTTCATGGAAATATTCTTCTGAGCATTCTTGAATTTTACTCCACAAAGAAGTATCATGTTGACAATTTGGACGTTATTGATTTCTGGATAAATTAAAATTATAAATCTTTAAAATTTATCCTTGAACTTGTTTTATTGAATTATTATGTCATTGTCATCATCATCATGCTTATATTGTGATGAAAGTCATCTTTGGCTTACGTGCATAGATGGACTTGGTATGATTATAACCAGGGATTATTCGGTATAATCATGACCGTAATGTGACAAATGATGTGGTAAAAGTCCTCATTGACTTGTAGTTCATTGATGGACAGTTGTTGGTGTGATTATGACCAGGGATTATTCGGTATAGTCATGACCATTGATGATTACATGAATATCCTTTGCCGTGATGTAGGGATGATTCAATTTTATTTATTAAAAAACTTTGAGTCTCAAATGATAAAGTTGATGAAAAACTTTTTAAATCATAGAAGATAGTAGATTTTATGCTCTACTTGACTCTTCTAATGGATTGCTTGTTCCGCTGCAGTTAAACTTTTTGTCTATTATATTCTATCAGTTTAACATTGTTGAAGGCTAATGATAATTTATTTTGCATTATCTTAGTCATAATATTTCTTACTGGGCTAGTTGAGCTCACCCTTTCTTTCACTGTTCTCTTCAGGAAATAAGAACGTAGCCGGGACTAGTCGGGGAACGGAGTGACGGTCCAGATGATAGGATTAGTAGTCCTCACTATTCTGTTAAATAGTATGATAATCAATGTAAAGAGGACTCCATTGAGTGTGGATATTGTCTAGATGACAATATTCTTATTAAAACTCTTAGATTATGTTTTGTCGTATTTTACACGACTGTTGTATAATTAAGTTGTATTTGAATTTTGTACCATGTATTTGGCGACTCAACATGGGTGATGTATACCTATTTTGGGGGCGTCGCATTAACTCTTAAACCCTTCTTCTTCATTCTATGCATTCCAACCTTGTGTTATCGCGTGATAGATTGTAAGCTTCTATCTATGCAATGTACACGGCACCAATTGACTTGAACTCCAATGTAAGCATCCTCGGGTTAAATTCAGCTCAACTACTCTCAATCATTCGTTGAACCCTTGAAACCCGAGTTGAGTTGTTGTTGTTTGATGTGAGCTCAATCAGGATGTTATCAGGATATTAACACTAGCAAATAATCAGTATATAGGATATTGTTTTTAAATTACCATAATAATCTCTTGAGAATCTTTGATTTTGTAAATCCATTGATTTCAGTTTAGGTGATTTTATAAATCCCTTCATTTTTTCTTTGGTGGTTATCATACATGTATATATATAGGACAACACTGTATGTAAACTATACAAGAAATATAATACAAAAGATTAACTTTCTCTCGGTTTCAATAAAATACACAAAATTGGAAGGTTACATAACCTTAAAGTTCTCAAATTGAAAATCCGTGCATGCTTTGGAGAGCTGTAGGCGATGGTGGCTTTCGTCGCCTTAAATACTTGAAGTTGAAACAAGTAGACATTGTGTAATGGAATGCCTCTGGTGAGCAATTCCCAAACCTTCATCGCTTAAAGTTGGTTTCTTGTCGGCGACTAAAGGAGATTCCATTAGGTTTAGGATATATATATATACACCATGGAGACGATTGAGGTCAGGGATTCAAAGGTCTCGTCTCTTATTGTTAGTCCCTATAATGTTTAATATTTTTATTTTATTTTTATATTAGGATTCTATACTTGGTCGCTAAATCTTAGAGTTGAATATCGAGTTGTAATGTGTAATATTTTTTTGAGATTATTGGATATATATTGATTTGAGATTAAAACTTCATGTTTTTGTGTGTTTCATTCCATCACGCTTTAGATGCGCCAATAAGTTTCCGCGAGCTCCTCTTTCCTTTAAAAAAACTTAAGACACACCACGGACAAGTTGGTACACGCTAGAGGACAGGCCTCGGGTTAAAATTAAAAAAAACAATTATGGTTCTTAAATTGCAAATAAAAGTTATGGGTTATTTTATGTCTTTTAAATTTGGACATTATTATGTAAGATATTTATTATGCAATGTGTTTGTGTTTCTTATTATTTTGTTCAAGTTTTTATCATGCTCTATTAATATTAAATTATCTATTATAAAAAACACATTTATATTATTATATATATGTATATAAAATTGAACGTGTCCCAAACGTATCGTATCCTGTTTTTTGAAAAAATGTCTTGTCATGTGTTGTGTATCGTATTGTGTCCCATATCGGAGTGGTGCTTCATAGATGAAACATGTTTTATCCCTAATCAATATATAATGTAAAGTTGCAGTGCTCTATAGTTAGTTTTTGATTATTTCTTTGTATATATTAAATCAATATCTTACAAATGCACAGAATTATACTTTCAGTAAGTCTAATATCACATAAAATTGCTCACATACATATTTTGATGGCCCACGTGCAGAGCAAGTCACGTGGGCCATCAAAATATGCATGTGAGTGTATGTGAGCAGTATGTGAGCGAATTTATGTAATAGTAGACTTGTTTTTATACTTTAAATATATACATATCTATTTATTTTAATTCCTTCAATATGTAAAACCTTTCTAAACTTTTGCTTTTCTAGTATAATTTTTCCATGCTGCAAAATTGTACTAGAAAAGCAGAAGTTTAGAGAGGAAGAGGAGTGTTAAAAGAGGGAGAGAGGACATTTTAGTAATTTTGTTATGGACCAAATAACTTTTTTGGGTGGATGTCATTCTTGAATGACAAAATGGAGTAAAATGCAAATGTGGCCACTGAACTTTAGGTATTTTTGGGTATTGAGCCCCTTAGTTTTGGTCAATGCAAATCGAGCCCATTTTTATTCGAAATTTTGGATATTGAGCCCCTAGGTGCCACATGTGCGTTGACCTAGCTACGTGGCACACATGGCAGACTGCTGACTTGTAAGACCCTAAATTTTATGAAATGAAAGTATTCAATTTTCTTGTAATTATTATTCTATTTAGTAAATGGTTAAATTAATAAAAGATTAAAGTTAAGGGTGATATGTGAAAATTTTACAAAGTAAGCAAATTGTCATAAAATATTAGTTGTGTCGGGGAATATCCGTACGACAACATAATCATTGGTGGACCCCACAACGGAATAACTGTCGGATATAGAAAACGACAGAAATAACCTTTTTATAAAAATAATGGTAAAACTTTTACCGTTAAACTGTTAAAATATCTGGTGATAAAGGTACAGTAATACACGTTGTTGCACAGTAGCACACGGTATTGTACAGTATCTCTGATTATTGATGCTTATGTAAGAAGTCACTTAGTTCATTTAATAATTGTCACAGTAGTTGCTGCATAGTATCTCATATTATTGATTCAATTATTGTCACAGTATCATCTGCACAATATTTATATTATTAAATCAATAATTGAGACGACACAGTTATTCATATTATTATTTTCATTATTGACAATGTCTAGAAAGTTCTGTCGAGGAAAGGAGTTTTGTTATTTAATTGCGCGCCAATAAGAAGAAATCCTTATCGGAAAGCCCCCTCTTTCATGGGAACGATCTGGTTGTCAATATTATGAGTTATAATATTAATGATGTATAATTGTTAAAAGATTAAAAATGTGTTTATTGAAGATAAGTGATTTGTGGTAAATATTTAGTCAATCTTTGATATAAATAGAGGGGTTTGTCATGAGGCGTTTGTTATAAGTTTGACTTATTATTCCATGGGGAGATGTTCTAATTTTTTGGTCCGTCGGTTGTGGTTTTAATAGTAAATCAATATGAACCGTCTATTTTAATAGTAAATCAATTTGGACCGTCCATGAATCAGTTACTATTTAGTCCATTCTCCTAAAAATAGAAGCTTATTTCTTCTTTCATTCTCACCAATTCACTAAGACTCACAAGAGAAACTATAGAGAGAAAGAAGAAGAGTATTTTGCTACTTCACTATTGCAGTATCCAATCTCCTGCTAAGGTAAGGGATGTTATTTTTTGTATGGTAAGGGGTATTATTTCTTTCGTATTCATAAAGGATGTTATTGTCTTCATATTCATAAGGATTGTCATTTTATTCTTTATTAATCTGTGGGAGTAACCTATCTACGCGAGTTATCGCATGCATGGTGAATAATCCTTTATATTCACTCTTTATTAAATTGTGGAAATGATATGTCTACGCGGATTACCGCATAACGGGTGAAAATCCATTTGCAGTTTCGTATATTATTTCATACTCGTAAGAGATATCATTTCATTTGTACTCGTCATGGGATATCATTTTCTTTCGTGTTCTCCTTTTATGGGTACTATTCATACGGGGGTACTATTCATTCGGGGTATTTTGCATGATGGAGTACTATTCATTCGCGGTATTTTGCATGACGGGGTACTATTCACTCGGTTACTATTCACCCGGGGTACTATTTATTAGGGATACTTTGCATGACGGGGTACTATTTATTCGGGTACTATTCACGATAAAAGTGATTTCTTTTATGTCCAAATTATTTTTGATATATGAATATTTATTTATTCGGGGTATTTTGCATGACGAGGTACTATTCCTTTGGTATTATTCATTCAACTACTATTCACTCGGGGTATTATTTATTCGGGGTACTTTGCATGACGGGGTATTATTCATTTGGTACTATTCACTCGGGATACTATTCACGGGGTACTATTCACGACAAAATTGGTTTCTTTTCTGACCAAATTATCTTTGATATATGAATCTTATTCTTAAATTTGAATCCACGTTTTGATCATCATGTTGACCATTTGGATATTCTTGAACTCTGGATAAATTGCATTATAAATTTCTAATATCTATCCTTGATCTCACTTGATTGATTCTTTATATCATTGTCATCATTATCATGCTTATATTGTGGTAGAAGTCATCTTTGGCCTGTAGTGCATAGATGGACTGTTAATTGGTATGATTATGACTAGGAATTGTGTATTGGTATAATCATGACCTATAATGTTACAAATAAATGTTGTGGTGAAAGTCATCTTTGGCCCGTAGTGCATAGATGGACTGATGATTGGTATGATTATAACCAGGAATTTTGTATTGGTATAATCATGACCTATAATGTTACAGACAAATGATGTGGTGAAAGTTATCTTTGGCCCGTAATGCATAGATGGACTATTGATTGGTATCACTATGACCAGGAATTGTGTATTAGTATAATCATGACATGTATTGTTACAGACAAATGATGTGGTGAGAGTCCTCTTTGGCCCGTAATGCAAAGATGGACTGCGTAGTGCAAAGATGGACTGTTGATTTTGGTTTTACAGTTGTATGTATTTGGCCCGTAGTGCAAAGATGGACTATTGATTATTGATTTTACAGTTGTATGTCTTTGGCCGTAGTGCAAAGATGGATTATTGATCATTGATTTTACAATTGAACATCTTTGGCCCGTAGTGCAAAGATAGACAATTGATTGGTATGATCATGACCATTGAATATCTTTGGCCCGTAATGCAAAGATAGACAATTGATTGGCATGATCATAACCACTGGTGATACTAACGAATATCATTGGCCCGTAGTGCATGGATAATTCATTGATTTGAAATGACAATATGATTATTGAGTGTCTTTAGCCTTTGTGGCAAGGATATTGAGTAAAAGATCTATTAAGCCTTTGTGGCAATGAGAAACTGTTGATTTACATAATTATAAACATGAATTGTGAATTTAACTATAATCTTTGGTGGTTCAGGTGAAGACAGGTGATGAAAGATCTCGTTGTCTTGGGTACAACAAAGAACTGTTGATGGGTATTACAGGGATGAGATATTAATGATGGACTATTAATTTGGAGGAGATAGTAGACATTATGTTCTACTTGACTCTTCTAATGGATTGTTGTTTCCACTACAGTTGTTGATCTAAAACTTATTGTCTATTGTATTCTATCAGATTTTTCTCTATTGAGGACTAATGATAATTTGTTCTACATTATCTTAGTCATAATATTCTTTATTGGGCTATTTGTACTCACTATTTTTTTTCACAATTCCTTTCAGGTAATAAGAGTGTAGTTTGGTCGAGCGAAGATAACAAGGGAGTAGAGTGATGGTCTGTGACTGTGGAAGTTTCTCAATACATTATAAAATAGCATGATAATATATAATTATATTGAGGACTTAAGATGTGTGTGTTGTACTTTATACGTCACTTAATAATTGATTTTGTTGAACAACAATTGAGTGATGAGAACCTGACTTTGAAAGTGTCAAAAATACACACCATTGGAATGAACAGGATAGTAATCTTCTCGTTCTCCTTTCGGGTCTATTGGGTCAACCAAGGCTAATGCTCAAGTCCAATGATATCTATTATAACTTAGATGCATGGCCTCCCATGTATGAAGGATTCCTTGAGCATTTTCCAAATATTTTAATTCCTAAAACAGTTATCAATTGTACCTTTATGTAGAGTATCATTAATTTGGAGTGTGAGTACTTATGTGTTGTCGTATTTTGCACGACAGTTCAATAGTTGTATAAATGAAGTTTGTGTTTGATTTCTGTACCGTATATCTAGCGACTCAGAATGGGTTGTGTGGACCTATGTTGGGGGCATCACATGACGTGTACTTTTTCCAAAACTAATTTCGAAAATTAAGTTGCTCCTCAAAATTGAACCCAAGACCTCAAGTTTAAAATTTTGACTATGAGACCACCCGACCACCACAAGCCTAACTACTAAATTACCCAAAGAATAAATTATATACTAAATCAATTCATTTCTCCCCAGAATATAATTTCATTTTAAGAAATAAAATAAAATAAATAAATATTAAAATAATTAAAACACACACTAACACACCAATATACAATATTGGGATAGGACTTGGAATTTGATAGGATTAGGATTTAGGAGTAGTGGAAGGTATGTGACACCCCCAAATCTAGGTGCTTCATTCCCACAAGATTTGGTGCTCACTATCCATACATTCATACTATCTACCCATATAAATAATATTTAAATAATAAATCTTTCCCTTAAATAGGGTTATATTAATAAGTTCAAAAATAATCCCAGGTTATCTAACCTTTAAACATCATTCAAGTGCGGAAATAAAATTTATTACATCACATCATTATTAAAAGTCTAAGGTCATCATAAAAATAAAAGTACAAATCAGCATCACTTGTACAATTTTCCCTTTCCTTTGCTAGTTGAAGGTTCATCTACCTTCTCCACTTTGGCTGCAATGAGGATATAAATATGCAAGAGTGAGCAAAACAATTTCTCACTGGATATAATAATGAATCAACATGAGAATAACAATAATAACTGTCAACGAATAGGCTCATCAAAACTGAATAGTACTCTATCATTGATAATCAGGAACTGGAATCCAAAATATGGAATATACATAACTGAGGGTCATAAGACCACGAACTATGTCCACAGTTGCGAATAATCTTTCAACTCCAACTTTAACAATCATAAGACTATAAGGACTCCTCTTACTTAGGGGGATCAGCCCTTCGTACAATGTATTGTGCACAAACATTTTAACGCTACGCGTAAGTTATCCCCTAATAAGAATAGGGTTGTTCATCTCAGTATTTAGAGTACAAGTCTGAACCAAAGAAAGTTTGGTTTGGATAAGCTTTCAAGGGTAATTTAAAGTTCAACGAACATCAACTAGAGGACTAGTTGAATTAACAGTGTTTGATAATCACAACAGATGTTTAACAACATAACATAGAACAATTGAGAATCATAAATGAACTGATTATACATATTAAACTCATGCTTGAAATAACTATAGAGCATAAGTACTCAACAAAATGAATAAAGTGATAAACCTTTGCTTGAACAGTAAATAAGCTAAGGTTAGAGTCTTATAACATTAGGAATGAAATTACTGAACATACATTGACTGATAGCAAGTTGGAAACTAAAAACTTGCCCAACATGGTATTAATTCATGCAAGGATTAAAAACATTTCAATAATAAAGACGAGAGTTCAAACTGTGTTCATTATACAAGAATATAACTCAAGAAACTTGCTTAACCAGAAATAAGTTAGAATGAATCAACAAAAATGAGAATTCAAATAACATTAGAGTTAAAGTTTGCTCGAATGAACTCTAGGGACAATTGGCTTATTCAATCAATAGTTGAAATAGAAAGCTTGCTCAGACAAAGAATAAAGCTACATAATGTAATAATGGAACTAGCTCAACGAAATTAAAGAATTAGGAAACTTTCTCAATGTAAAAGATAGAGTTTAGAAACTTGCCTTGAGCGTAAGCTATAAAATTAAACTCATGATCACCTACACATAATTTTAGAACCACAATACCTATTAGATATGCTAACATATCATAACATATTCATTTCTAGCTAAACTTATCATTTACACACAAGTCTTTCATTACCACTTCCACACAAGTCTTTCACATAACATGTTCATGTTCTAATCACTTTTAAAATTTTGAATTCATAATCCACATAACATGATTCTAATTAACCTTGTTGTTATATAATTCTCACACTACTATAACCTTAAGCTAAGCCACAAAGGACGAACAAAGTCTGCAAAACAAACAAACTTCAATTAATCGAAAATGGGCACTTTCATGCTTGGTATATGCCATGAAGTTTTATATCAGGGATGATGCCACATGACAATTTGGGCTCCCGCTACCCAAGGGCTCATGATCACATGACTTATAGAACCCAGTTTTGCAGAACAAAGCCTCGGCACTTTTCTTAAGCCAACTAACACGAATTTCACCTATCAAACAGTGATATTAACACGTAAAGTAAATATACAACTATCATAGACATGATTGCTAACACATACAACCACTTAACACAATTTTACAACCACTAAATGTGACGCCCCCAAAATAGGTATACATCACCTATTCTGAGTCGCCAAATACATGGTACAGAATACAAATACAATCTTTAATATACAACAAGAGAGCTGTGAGTTTTAATACAATTATTGTCTTCTAGACAATATCCACTCTCAGAATAAATCCTCATTATATTTATTATCACACTATTTAACAGAATAGTGAGGGCTACTAATGCACCATCTAGGACCATCACTCTGTTCCCCGACTCATCCCAATTATATTCTCATTTCCTGAAGAGAACAGTGAAAGAAAGGGTGAGCTCAACTAGCCCAGTAAGAAATATTATGACTAAGATAATGCAGAATAAATTATCATTAGTCTTCAACAATGTTAAACTGATAAAATATAACAAACATCAAGTCTAACTGCAAGTTAGAACAAGCAATCCATTAGAAGAGTCAAGTAGAATAAAATCTACTATCTTCTATGATTTAAAAGTTTTTCATCACTTTTATCATTGGGACTCGACTTAATAAATAATCCACATTATCAATTCATCCCTGCACTACAGGCCAAGGATATTATTTAGTATCACGACCACAAATTATCCATGCACTACGGGCCAAAGATAATTGTGTTTTCATCAACGGTCTTGATCATGCCATAAAATAATTCATCTTTGCACCCTTGGCCGAAGAGAATCCATAGTCATAATCATACCAAAAATTTTCCATCAATGCACTACGGGCTAATGAAGACTTTTTCCACATCATTTGTAATATTACGGTCATGATTATACCGAATAATTCCTGGTCATAATCATACCAAGTCCATCTATGCACTACATGCCACATATGACTTTCAACATAATATAAACATGAGGATGATGAAAATGACATAATAATTCAATAAAACAAGTTCACGAATTAATTTATCCAGGAACTAATAACGTCCAAATTGTCAACATGATACTTCTTTGTAAAGTAAAATTCAAGAATTCTCAGAAGAATATTTCCATGAAAAGATACTAAATGAAGCGCAAATATCAAGGATATTCCACTAATTTCATGGAGTATATAAGCCAAAACTTTAACCAACTGAGTATAATAGAATATATGAAACTGCAAATGGATTTTCACCGGCCATGTGGTAATTCACGTATACAGATCATTTTCACAATTTAATAAGGAATGAATGCAAAGGATCATTCACCATGCATGTGATAATCCACATAGACAGGTTATTCCAACAGAATAATAAAGAATGGAATAACAGGAGGATTCACCATGCGTACGATAGATCGCACGATAGGTTATTCCCAATGTAATAATAAATAATGGAACCGGTCCCATAGTAAGCGCACGCATGTGATATTCCGAATAATAATATAATGGAACCCGGTCCCAAGCGTAAACGCACAGACAGAATATTCCGACATAATAATAAAGAATGAAATAACAACAAAAATCACCATGCATGCGATAAACCGCACAGACAGGTTATTCCAACAGAATAATAAAGAATGGAATAACAACACAAATCACCATGCACGCGCAGTACTTGCGATGTAGGCAAAGTTATTCTAACAGAATAATAAATAACGGAACCAGTCGTGCAAAATTCGCCCCGGCGGGATGTTCCAAATGAGAATAATAAAGAATGGAATAACAACAGAAATCACCATGCATGCGGTACTTCGCATAGACAAGTTATTCCAATAGAATAATAAGGAATAGAATAGAAGAATTTCACTAAGTATAGGGTAGTCCACGTATACAGGTTATTCCAACAGAATAATAAAGAATGAAACAACAGAAGTTCTCTTCATGAATACAAAAGAAATAATACCCCTTATCTTATAGAAGAAACTGGATATAGAAGTAGTGAAGTAGCAGAATACTTTTCTTCTTTCTCTCTATAGTTTCTCTCTCTAGAGTTTCAAAATGAATTAAGTAAGAAATAATGAAGGAATGAGCTTCTATTTATGAAGAATGGACCGCATAGTAACTAATTCATGAACTAGTTCAGATTGATTTACTTTTAATCAGACGGTCCTGATTTAAAGCAAAATCTTTTAAATAAAATATAATATATTCTATTTATAATCTAATAAAACGAATAACTTTATAAAAGTATTCTGCTTTTATATAAAAGATTTTACTATGCAAAATACTATGCAGCACTATGCAACACTATGCATAATAAAATATAATATATTCTATTTATAGAATAACTTTATAAAAGTATTCATTTTTATATAAAAGATTTTACTATGCAAAACAACTCGCATAATAGAATATAATATATTCTATTTATAGAATAACTTTATAAAAGTATTACATTTTATATAA
Organism: Panax ginseng; assembly: GCA_020205605.1. NCBI lineage: Eukaryota > Viridiplantae > Streptophyta > Magnoliopsida > Apiales > Araliaceae > Panax > Panax ginseng. Next base: position 173,519,637 of record CM035132.1, read on the forward strand.
AAAGTTTTTTACTGCTTTTATTACATTAATAATACTAATAAAACAAAACTTATATATATATATATATATATATATATATATATATATACAATCAACAATAATTGAATCAAATAACATGAGATACTATGCAAAGAATTCATCGTAGCAATAATTGAACAAAATTGAGTAACTTCTCACATAAGCATCAATAATCAATACAATTGTGCTACTATGCAACCACACGATTCTTCGTACTTTTACTACCGAAAGTACTTCAACAAAGATTAATGGTAAAACTTCCGCCAATTATTTTCATAAAAATATTTTTGTCGCTTTCTCGATCAAGCCGATGATAATTCCGTGTAGGGGTCCACTTAATGATTGTCTTGGTCGTCACGAATATTCTCCGACACAAAGAATATTCCCCGACTAATCGAATATAATATAACAACTTGCATACTTTGCAAAATTTATAAATATTACCCACAACTATAACATTATATTAAATCCACACCATAATATTCAAAAAAAAAATTGAGAAATTTAAATCTTTATTCGTAAAATTTGGGATTTTACACTAAAACTATTTTAATTTCTCAATTTTCATGCTTTCATGAAAAACTTCATTTTCTTGACATTCATCCTAAAAATCATCACTGTGTATTCAATACATGACCAAATCATCTCATTCAAATTACGTTATGCTCATATCTCAATGAACTAACATATACGAACTTCAATTTATAATTTCACATACGAATTAGCCAATAAAATTAATACTTACTCAAACCACATGAAGAACATAAACACTGACATTATATTTTTCCTACTGTCGAACAATTTAGCATGCAATTTCCTTGTTTGAACATTACTTCAGCATTACAAACATGTATAACCACAATTATCAACTATATCTGTCAATAATTCAACAATTGATTTTACAGAACATAAGAAAATTTTTGTCGTGAAATACATATACACATATACATTATCACAGTTATGAACATACCTTTTGTTGCTTGACAGAAATTCTTGCTAAGCACACTGGAATTAACGTGAAAATTCCTGGACTCCTCTCCAATTCTCTCTCAAGTTCTCAATTTTCTCAGAACTCAGTACTCTCACACTTGGAAAAATAGAAAGCGTAATAAGAAAATCAACTGATATTCAAGCGCAAGAATAAAACTGATACCCCTTAATAACACTACTAATTACAAAATCAGTTACTAACATATATAATATAAATATATTATATTTATTATTTTATTTATTTTAATTATTTTCAAAAATTAGATATTCCAAAAGCCATAAGGCTTGTTTGGCAAACTCTTTAAGTTTAAAGGATTAAAATACTTTTAAGCCTTGTTTGACAAAAACTAATTTAAACCCTTTTTAATTTATTTTAATAAACACTTTAGTTTATGATTATAATTAGGCAAAAAACACTTTTACCCCACTGTGGTTATAGTGTTTTAAGCAATTAGTCACTGTGCTTTTAAAATATTCAATTAGCCCACTATACTTTTTAAAAATGTTCAATCATCCCATTCCGTCCAAGATTGGACGGACGTTAAAAAAGTGCACACGTGGCATTGAAAAAAAATAAAAAATCATTATTTCTTGCGTGGCAACCTAATCAACCAAATTCTTAATACTATTGAGCCACTGCACTTTAAAAAAATGCAATTGGCCCACTGTGGTTTAAAAATTATTTTTATGTTTTATTTTCTATCTTTTTCTTTACCTAAATATTTATAATATGTATAATATTAATAAAAATTAATATTATAATATTTATAATATGCATGTTTTATTTTTAAAATAAAAATAAAAATACTTTTATGTTTTAAAATACTTATAAAATTTTTAAAAATAAAAATATTTTTATATTTTATTTTTCTTTCTTTTCTTTACCTAAATATTTATAATATGTATAATATTAATAAAATTAATATTATAATATTTATAATATGTATGTTTTATACAATCTCTGATTAGATTCTGATTAGATAAAATCTTTTGGGAGATCAAATTAAACGACATCAAATAAGAAAAAGTAAAATTTCCCCAAAAATCTCTTATTAGATAAAATCTTCTGCTCTCTAGTCTCGTCTCCCTCTCATCTCTTCTCCATCGTCCGATCTCTAATTATTCATCTTCTTTAACTTTCTCTCTCTACAGGTGACCTTCTAATTTTCTCATCTTCTTTAGCTTTCTCTCTCTAAATGTTGCGCGATTCTCTGTGGTAATTTTGCTTGTTTTGCAGCCAAAGCTGAGATTCTTTTGGTTTGTGAACATTTCCGTGTGAAGTTAGGTTTCCGGCTGGAATGGCTGATGCTCCGGCGAGTCCCGCCAATGGGAAGATTGCAAAGGACGCCAAGGATACCATTCAAGAATGCGTGTTCATTAGTTTCATTTCATCTGGTTTAATTTTGGGTTGTTCTGGCCGGATTCTATGGCTTTGGGTAGGCGACTGGTGGTGTTGGGTCAACGAATTCCAGGGTTTCAATTTTGGTGAAGAAGAAGATGAATAGTAGGGGGTTGAGTTTGAATTAATTAGATAAAAATGAGTGATAAATAATGTTTTGTTTATTTATTTATTTTTTATTTTTTTGTTAAAATTAATGTAATATTGTAATAGATCTCATTGATACAACATTTTTGATATATTATTTATATTATTTGGAATTAATTTTTAAAATAAAAATAATTATTAAAAGAAAGAAAAAGAAATTTTTTTGAATATTTTGTTCTAAATAATTAAAAAATTTGAATATTTTGATTATTTGTATTATTTAGAATTAAATTAATTAAAAGAAAGGAAAAGAGATAAAGGAAAAGAAAAAATTAATGAGATATTGATTGTATAAAACATACATATTATAAATATTATAATATTAATTTTTATTAATATTATACATATTATAAATATTTAGGTAAAAAAAAAGAAAGAAAATAAAACATAAAATATTTTTATTTTAAAAATTTTATAAGTATTTGAAAACATAAAAGTATTTTATTTTTATTTTTAAAATAAAACATACATATTATAATATTAATTTTTATTAATATTATACATATTATAAATATTTAGGTAAAGAAAAAGATAGAAAATAAAACATAAAGATATTTTTAAAACCACAGTGGGCCAATTTCATTTTTTTAAAGTGCAATGGCTCAATAGTATTAAGAATTTGGCTGATTAGGTTGCCACGTAGGAAGTAATAATTTTTTATTTTCAATGCCACGTGTGCACTTTTTTAACGTCCGTCCAAAAAATTGGACGGAATGGGCTGATTGAACATTTTTAAAAAGTATAGTGGGCTAATTGAATATTTTAAAAGCACAGTGGCTAATTGCTTAAAACACTATAACCACAGTGGGGTAAAAGTGTTTTTTGCCATTATAATTACAAGCTATATTTTAGATAAATATTTCCCACTTTATCAAATACCACAAATTTATAATTTCATGTTATAATTTTATTTGATAATTTAATATATCATACCATATTAAATTATTAATCACAATATAACACACCTCGTGTTATAATACACATCTCTAAATTATAAATTAATTTAATTTAGAAAATTTTCTAATAAATTTAAATTCATCAACCAACACATCAATAAAATATTTATTTAACAATAAACATTTCAAATAAATATTTATATATTTCAATAAATATTTAAAATTACAATTTGAAATTTCGGATCTAGGTAGCTCCAAGACATTTAACAGAGCTTAAAATCCATCCAGACAATAAATAAAAAAATCAATAGATATGAATATTTTCAACTCTTCCTGCTAAAAAATCGAACAACAAATAATAATTAGGGAGAAAAATTCATACCAAAATGGCGACCACAACCATCCAATCGACAACATATATCGCTTTATCCAATCCATTACCACCAATTTATCATCTATATATCCTTCCTAAAACGCCGCTGATAACCACCACTCTGTCGAAGATATTATCGCCGCTTATTTTTCCTGCACAAAAAACACTTTCTTTACCAACATCGTCGCTGCTTGAGCCGACTCAGAGCGACTCGTTATCTTTCAGACCATCTACGTCATCGTCAGAAAAGAGTATGTCGGTCGAGCCCGGTTCTGGGTTTCCGTCGACGATCAAGATTGTCAGTCTGAATTCGTGGTGGGAACGGAAAGGATCGTCGATGATTTGCATATCTGTTTTGTCGTGATTTGCAAATCGTATTATTTGGGCCTTTGAATGTTTGAAATTAAAAAAATATTATTATGACTATGATTTTGGAATATTTTTTTAATAGAGGGAGGGTAATGTTTGATTTTTTAAAAGGTTTTTTTGTATTTTTTGAGTTAGTCTTTTTTTTTTCTTTTAATTTAATTGATGTTTTATATTTTTAATGATAGTATAATCAATTTTATTTTTATTTTATATATTTATTTTTATAAATATATGTCTTAGATGAAATTTACTTATTTTGCAAAAATATTAATTATTTTTAAAATTTTAATTTTAATTTTCTAAAATAATATTTATTTTCAAACATTAGTTATTATTAGTTTGTCAATTTGTCAATTATAAATATGAGTTTTCAATTATTAATGTGGCTTACTTATGAGTTATTATTATATTAGTTAATTAATTTGTTGTTATTTTAATATTTACTTGTTTAATCTTATTACTTAATTAAAATGAAACTACTAATTATATAATTTATTCTTTGGGTTATTTATTCTTATTTTGTGTAAATAATTTATATTAGGTTTTCTAATTATAACTTTATAATTTGTTTAAATGTCATTATTTTTTTATACTTTTTAGTATATTTTATTTTATTTTCTAATTTTATAAACTGAATTGATCTTAAGATTACAATTTTCTCACTTTTTCTATCGGAGGAATTGATTGATTAAGTATATAACTTGTTTGTTGGGTAAACTAAACAATTAAGCCTTTGTTGATTGCGTGGTTTTGTGACTAACATTTCAAATATGAGGTTTTGGGGTCAAATCTATGGAACAACAAATTTTTTGATGAAATTTGAATTTAAATCCACGTCAGCGTTGCCACATGTGCCAACTTTTTGAACAAAAAAAAGATTTAATTTTCGTTGACCAAAAGAGAAGGGCTCAATACCCAAAAACACCTAAAGTTCAGTGATCATATTTATATTTTACTTGAGAAAAATATGTTGGTCCATCCGTCCCGTAATAAATTATAGATTAAATCTATGAATACATTAGATTTATTCCATCTTTTCCGAATGCATTATAAAATAAAAGAAAAAAATTAGAGACGGCCTCCACCTCACTTGTTTCTTTTTTTCTTTGAAATAAATATTTTGGTTTGACTTTGATGATTAAATTGATTATTTTTAAAATTAGTAAATCTTAAAAGTATTCAAGATATATGCCGAGAATTATAATCATAGAGAAAAATTTACAGCCAATGTCAAATTTTGTCATATCAAAATTTCATAAACATATTTTTAATTATTAATATTTAAATTGATCAATTTGTTTATACGTTTATTATGCGATGGAGAGAGTATAAAAGTTGAGTTACTTGTAAAAGGAAAAAAAAAAATAATTGAATGGCCAGTTTGAAAGTCCGTTCCAGTGTTTGATAACCAAAAATTGATTTAACCCATTACATACATATACATATTCATTCAAAAAGATTAAATTATTCGAGTTCGATTTGGGATCGTGTTCGACTCGATAGTTATATGAGCCTCAATTAAACTTTATTTTATACTCGATAAATTTTGTGATCTAAATATGAGTAACTCAATATTAGACTCGACTCGGTTCATTTATACACTTACATATATTAATAGAAAAATTCCATTTGATATTGCATTCTCACAAATACGCACAACTGCATACGTCATTATTAAAAATCTTATAATGTGATTACAAATGCAGATGCTACTTTTAATCTGTACTAATAAAAACTGCATCCGAATTGCAATTTTGTATACACACATGTATATATTAGATTTGACTTTTAAAAAGACAAATTTGATCCAATAATTCCAAAGTAGTGTCTAATTTATGAATTTTATTATTTGTGAATATTTCTTTTACTTCAAATCTAAAAGTTGTTTCAATAAATTGTTTACCATGAGGTTGGGAGTTCAATCATTGGGTGTGCAAGTGTGGTAGGGTGAAAAAAAAATATTTTTCTACTTTTTTGTACAATAGTAAAAACAATAAGTCTACTATCACATAAAAATTATTACATCTCGCTGTTATACATATCATTTATATATTTGTATTTAATTCCACGCGTCTTGAAGCGAAATCGTATAGGTCATACAAATATATGTATTTGAGCGATTTAATAGCAAAAATTACATTCAAACTAGAATAGTTTTTTCTTTTTGTGCCTTTTTTACTCAATTTTTTGTTTCAAGTGTACGAAAACTTTTTAGACAAACACTATGTTTTTGGGTTCTTAATGAAAAAAATAAATAAATAACTTAAATTTGATGGGGAAAGAAAATAATAATAAATTTATTATTAATTTTTTAAAATGTATTCTATATTTTTAAACTCAAAATTTGTATAAATTTATTTAATTTTAATTTGTAAATTATATAATAATTATAATATTTTATTGTTTTATAGTTATAATATCATACCAATTTTAAATTTGAAATGTTTCAAATTAAGTTTTACAAAATTAACAATAAGTTTATTTTTGAAATTAAGAGATTAATATATATGAGGTTTGTGACAAAGGAATATATAATAATTATTAAAAGAATTAAAGTTCATAGTAATATAATATCCTGTTATAATCAATTGTCAATTAATTTTATATATTATATATAATAATATTTTATTAAAATAAATAATCAAATTCAAGGAAAAGAAATAATGTACTTGACTTGCAAGGGCATGCATACTAATTTAAGTATATAGGAGTCAAAATCCAGCAGGCAAAGGCCCAAAGAGGTGAAAACTTTCAGAAAGAAAGAGATAATGGGATCTCGAGTGGGAGCAAGCGTGTTAGTATCCAGAGCAAACAGAATCAAAACTAAGCTCCAATCGGCACTGGACGCCACCGTTTTGGAAGTGGAAGACGTTTCTTACCAGCACGCCGGCCATGTCGCCGTTAAAGATAACCCTAATAACGAAACCCATTTCAATTTGAAGATTATCTCCCCCAAATTCGATGGCCAAACCCTCGTCAAACGACACCGTATGGTCTATGATCTGCTGGCTGATGAGCTTGAATCTGGTTTGCATGCACTCTCTATTCAGGCAAAGACTCCGAAAGAAGCCGGCAGTGCCGGCCACAGTTGAATTGTAAGTACCCCAAAATCTAAACATTTTTTTCTGCAACCCATTTTAATTTTTTTATTGTGTTTAAATAATTATGTGGACTTGTTAAGACTATTGTAAAGTAATTCATATATCTTTGCATTTAGTTACTCATTAGAAGAGGATATATTTCCTCTGTTCTACAAAAAGAATCCATTTGCAAAATTTGCAAAAATTTAGGATGATTTTGGTTTCATGTTTACCCCTAAAATAATAAACAGTAAGAATTTTGAAGTTTATGGCAACCTATGTTTACACAGACTCTTCACTTTGCCCTAGAGTCCCCCGTGTTCGACACTCGGACAAGGGTATGGTATTAGGCACTTCATTTTAGTGTAAAAATTTGGTAAAATTGAGTAGTTCCCTTGCCAAACTCTTCAAAATACTGTTATCCAACTAGATACTCCGGATAACCATCCGATAGCATAGATGGTAACGCTGGGAATGGGGATGCAAGTTCTATTTTTATACAATGTGCATATGGAATATCTCGACTGTCTAACCAAGCTTGTAGAGTTAAATTATGGTAGAAACATTATTTATATATATCCTTAAAAACTTACAAATTTTTTGAGAGCTTCAATGCCTCTGTTTTATGCAATCCTGTGGTCTTACTTAGACATGCCATGTTGCTAAATCTTACAACAAGTAGCAAAAATCCCGAGCATTAGGTAATCAGGTTACATTTCCAGTATGAAACCATAGTTGTGTTTGAATCAGTAAAATTTCAAACCTGCATAACATTACAAGGTAAAGACTCTGATTACATTGAATGTACTGGTGCACAAATTCTTCTTAAATGTTCTAAATTTCTAGTTATCTGAACGACCATCATGCTTAATGTCCAATTACATGTTTATGGCCAAATCAATGTAGCAGATGCAATTAGACCCTTTATATCAAAGAGTTCTCATTTTTGGTCATTTGTTGGTAACCTGAAATTGTTCCCCGTAGTCCATGTAAATATCCTTGGATGAGGGCTTAATCTGTAGACCCCGAAATTAGAACTTTCTTGAATCTATTGTGTGCATATCACGCATTTTGTTTGTCAATAATTTGAAGTGACAGTGAATTACTTTTGTATTAAAATGATTATGCCAGAGCTATCTCTTTTTCCTTTTCTACCATGCATTGGGTTCTCTCACCAGATTTAGAACATTTACTGAAAGTTGATTTTGTTCAATTCAAGGAATTTATTTATTTTCTATTTTTTAATTATTATTATTATTATTATTATTATTATTATTATTATTATTAAAATGATTATACCGGGACTACTTTTTTCATTCTCTGTCAGGCACTGGGTTCTCTCAGCTCAGTATGAAGGAAATTTTGTAATATTACAATGTTCTTGGACAATTAAGTAATTTACCTTGATTAATGGCAAAATTTAAATAGTTAAAGCAAATCTAGTTACAAATATATATAAATATATATAGAGAGAGAGAGAGATAGAGAGAGATAATACATATACACATGTAATATATGATATATTTATTCCGAGCGTGTATTTGTCCTTTTATACACTTGTAAATATGTTTAGTTACCATTCATGACTATGATCTCTTACCCTCTCAAATCTCATCATGCTAAATTCTTAATGCAGGTCGTGTCCTCTGTGCTGCTAAGTTAGACAAAATTGCTCTGTAGCAGTTGGGAACTTGCTACTTTCTTCTTCTCCCTTTCAGTTTTCACACATTGTCAGGATGATACAGCTTAGAAGTGAACATATACAACATAAATCAGTGGTTTTGCAACACTCTTTGTTTCTGTTTTATTGTTTAAAATATTTTTATGGGGCTTCAAATTATTTGTGCTCAAGTAGAACTTTGCCTCCCTTGGTCATGAAAAATACTAATTTATAACTTTGGCCATTACTATTTGTAGTCATTAATCTAAATTTAAGCTCGCATCTAGTGTATATAGTATATAAAATTTAGAGCTTCATGAGAATGAATACATGGGGGGAAAAAGTTGGCATTAGCACCATGTCAATTTATAGATAAACATGTCAATTGTACGGTCAACATTAACAAGTACAATTTAGCTGAGTATGTAAAAATTTTCAACACCAATACTAACATTTTATTAATTGTGTTGAGCATTTTGATCTTTTCAACTCATTTAACAAAAAAATGTATTCTACAGATATTAAAAAGGAGAATAATTTATGACGATAAAATTTTATATAGAATAAATTAGGGTGAAATCATTCTTAATTATTACTTGACTAAAAGACAAATTGTACCTCAAATTTTACACCGATGTTGATATTTGCACCCCCAAAGTGAAAAAAGTGTCTAAGTACATTTCATACTTTACTTACGCAAAACAAATTGCACACTTTCGTCAATTAGCCGGTCAAAAGTAACCGACTAAGGAATTTAAAAGGGTATTCAAGTCTTTTTCTTATCTTCTCCAATATTGAACCGGAACAAGCTACCAAAACTCTACTACCGCCTCTGCTTTTACCGTCAAACCATTATCTCCAAGCCGATGAAATATTCTTGCCAAAAACCCAAAAACCCTTCCAATTCTTGTCACTGTCAAAAAATAAAACGTCTGAAGAAGAGGAAGAAGTCTCGATCGAAATAGAGGAAGAAGTCTCGATCGATGAGGAGGAAGAAGATCAGAAACAGGAATCCATGCACCAACGAAGGAGAATCTGAAGCGTCTGAAGAAGAACCTTTAAGCTTTCAAAAATCAGAATCTAAATTTGATTTGGTTAGATCTAAGGATTTCTTTGAGGAAAGTGAAGTGGGTTTGGTTGAATTTGATGGTTTTGAGGTGGAATTGAGCTTCTTGAGCTGGGTTTTGATAGTGGGTAAGTTTGAATCTGTGGTGGGTTTGATGAATTTGGTTTTGTTTTTGGGTAATGAAATATTGGATGTGACCTTGAGAAACTCGGTTTGGTTCTTGGTCGAACTGTCAATGGTGGTTTTGGTTTGGTTTGGTTTTTGGTATTCGGTAAGATCCAAAATCTTTTTCTGTCCATCTCCTCCTTAATTTTGATGATCTGATCACCACCTTCAATCCCTTTTGTTGTCTCCAAATCCTTGTATGAGAATCTATTGCTAGACACGACATTAATCATCTTTGTTTGAGCAACCCTTGCAAGACATTACTTCATCTCTCTCATTTTGTCAGAGAACTTTACTCCTGATTATATTTAGTATTCTTTTATATATATATTTTTTTCTATCAATAATACTTGTTGACAGTCTTTTTTAGCGCTATATTTGTCTTCCATTCATTTTTCTCATTTTCTGAGGAAATGCTCAAAATTACATATGGTCATGGAACTGCAGAGAGAATAAAAACTTGACGGGAACAACAAGATATGCTAGTATGAATACCCACCTTGGTATTGGTATGTATTTCTTTCTTGCGTTGTCTATTACATTGGCTCGCTTTTGTTAGTTGATCATGACTTTCTCTTAATAATTTGAACTTTTTCTGTTTCTTTTTTGTTGACGATCTGGAATCGCTTGGATATGTCCTTATGTACTTTCTTAGAGGAAGGTAATATTTCCGTATACTTCTCTTTTTTTGGATTCTTCTGCTCTGTTGTCTGATTCACTCTGTTGCGTCTGTAGTCTTCCTTGGCAGGGTCTGAAAGCAGGAAATAAGAAACAAAAGTATGAGAAAATTAGCGAAAGGAAAGTTTCCACATCTATTGAGGTAACTTACTTGTAAAATGCGTTCAGGGGGAAAAAGAAGAAAAACTTACTTATAAACTTTGCTGTTGGAGGTTCTCTTTCGTTTGGATCAACCAGAACATGACTAGATACACTTCTTTTTTTTCAGGCTTTGTGTCGGGGTTATCCGACGGAATTTGCTTCGTACTTCCATTACTGTCGTTCATTGCGTTTAAGAGAGAAAGTTAATTATGGAGGAGAGAGAGATAAGGGAAAGAGATTAGAAGACAATGTGCACCCCAAGCTTAGAGAGAAGGAAGCTTAGAGAGAAGGAGAAGATAAAAGAGAAAAGATTTAAATACTCCTCGAAATTCACATTACAGCCTTAGTCGATCACTTTTGACCGGCTAATTGACGAAAGTGTACAATCTATTTTGCATAAATAAAATATGGGATGTATTTAGACACCTTTTTCACTTTGGGGTGCAAATATCAACTTCGATGTAAAATTTGGGATGCAATTTGTCTTTTAGTCTTATTACTTATTAAAACTCATAAAAATACTACACATTTTGCTTAAACATTATATCCTAATTTTAGCATTAAATTAAATACGTGTCTAATCATATTACACATGTTTATCACTCATGTTCAAATTCACTTGTTTAGGATACCACTAAATTGTTATGCCCAACACAAACTTTATCACGTATTAAAATACCACATCTATACAGTTAAGGAAATGGATGGAAAGGAGCAAATATTGCACCGAAAATGAGTATAAAGTGCATTTTTCTGTAAAATAAAATAAAATAGTAATACCAAGTTTGCTGTTGCAATTAAGTACAAGGACATAAGGTACAATTTAACCTAATCTAAAAACACAAATCTTGTAGCTGCATACCAGAGACCCTCAAAACTTTCCTATGCTAAGAAAAATTAAACAAAAAAATACAAATACCTCAGAGAACAACGCTTATATTAAACACAAATGCCATAAGCAAAAATCGAAAGGTGACCCAAAAAACTATTTCCATGTCCAAAACCATAGCATTTCTTTTTCCCAAGACTCAAGTGGACAAGGTCTTGTTCTGGTTAACATATTTCCCGTACCTTCGCGACACCCCAGCATCAGATAATGTTTTCCAGACCTGCAAATATTGTGTTAAAAAATTAATAAAATTAAAGTAATAAATACCTTAATTACAAGGAGCCTCGCAGAAAGAAAAACTTGATGCTGAAAGAAATGGAAACAACCAGCAAAATTGAAAAAAATTGAAAAAAGCAACTGTCTTTTTAGTCTACTCACTTCCAATTTTCCCTTGGAACCTCCTATGGCTAGCAAAAAGGGGCAATCCTCTGAGAAAGAAATGGAAAAGACTGCTCCCTGATAATAACAATTAGGAAAGTATCACGATCGTTCAAATAATGATTAATATGCATGTTCATATATTAATAACTGCTTGATCATAGGCATATTAATAAACAAATGTAACAGCAGAACTAATTTTGTTATTCCTGTTATAAAAATATTTATCTTAATTTATAATAATAAAAATCACATACAGCTTTCGGATTCTTAGATGCAACGCAAGAAGGTTGGTCGTTTGATAGATCCCAGAGCTTTACCTGTACCAAAAAAAGAGGAGCCTAAGTCGAAAATAACTGTGTATAGTTTTGGAAACACAATTAGATGCATGGAGAATGTGAGAAAGCAAGAAACAAATTCTAAATGCCAACAAGAAATTACCATTTTATCCGTGGAACCAGTTGCAAGAAGCTATGAAAAAACATAGGGTTAAGTTAGTAAATCATGTAAGTTGTTAAAGCATAAGATTAGACTTTACAATGATACAAGATATGCACCTTTGGTACCAAAGGATTATAAGAAATAGAGGAAACAGCTTTGTCATGTGCATGCAGAGTGAAACTTGGCTTTGGCTCAGATGATGTATCAGACTTAGCTGCCCGGATATCAAAACCAGTAACTGTACCATTCTCAAGACTGACCTGAAATGCAATACGATGATGCATTTATATGCAAACAAGTCATGTCTTTGTCTTTCCTTATTCAATAAAAAACCAGAAACAAACTCTGACTTGACAGCCCCAGGTTTAAGATTAGAATACAAACCACAAATGAGTGCTCAGTGTGTGGGTCCCATGCCAAGCTCTCGACATCAGCATTGACTGACCACTTGAATCCAGTATGCTTAGGTATCCTTCCATCTCTCTACAATGCAGAAAAATAAAGTGTAAATAAAACTGAACTAGGACATCTTCAAAGCAAAAGGAACAGAAATGGATTTGATAAAACAAAAGTTGCATGACTCCATAATGATTGCTGGAATAAATAGAAAAAGTTTTACCATAACTACTGAATGATCAAAAGATCCACTTAGAAGAACTTGGGGAGCAAAATGATTCCATGCAACTGCTTGAACCTGAGGACAAATAGGAAGGCAAACCACATTTAAGAGATTTAGATTTCACTAACTGGTAAGCTACAGCAGCTACAGATGTAGATGTGCTTGTATTTAGATTCAAATTAGAATTGGTATCATAAACTAGTTCTCACAAACATCTCTTGAACAAGTCCGAGAAACTTTTAACTGAATACAGATGGATAGTTCAGGAGATGTAAAACATTCGCTACTTGTTAAAAAATAAAAGAAAAAAGAATCAGGATATGGCTCCAGAAAATGCTACCTTCCGTCTGTGTCGTTTCAAAAGCTTTAATTGAAGCACATTTGAGAAAGGCTTACAATACTGTTATAAAGCCTTATTCAACTTTTGAAAACAGTAGTATTAAAATAATCAAATAATTGTGATGCTTTACAATTGCATCTAAAAAACACACCTATTCAAGTTATTATGTTAGTTAGTTGCACTTTTAAGTAACAACTGTTAAATAGTAATAGATTTTGTGCCCAACACATGTGGAATGGAAATTCCTAATGCCAATTATGTTTCCACTGTTCCCAAATTACGTCACTTATCACCAAAGGAGGGGGGCAAAGAGACAAAATAGACGCACAAAAAATCAAAGTAAAGCCACCATAAACATTTCAAGAGGTTAAAATTTATTCATGAAGATTGAAGATTGGTTTTTCCTCTTCTTTTTTAACTTAACAGCTAAATTTGGACTAAATTGGGACATGTACGAACCATGGCTATTATTCTGTTAACATGAACTAGAATACCTATTAAAAACTAGATTGTGAAGCAGGTGTATTCTATGTATTCCACCAAATAACTTAGATAGATTATATGGAGAGAATTTCTTTCTGATTTATCATGGAACAATGGAGATGGTTGAACTGCCAATCTCTGGACAAAAGCTGCATTCAATTGACAATTCACAAGAACATGTGTTGCTTATTCTTGCATTGCTCTCAGCTAAAAGCATTATAACCAGGGCTATACACCAACCTATAGCTAGTAGGTAACATCCATTTTATAAATGCATGGAATGTTCTCTTTCATTGCGGTTCTTTAAGAAATGAGAACTACATAATTACGAACTACTTTTCTTTCTAAAAAGAAATGGTTTTGGATAATTTATATAATCCTTTGCGGGAATCTTCCTTTAGTGGAAATACCAAATGTGCCTAGCAGTCACTATCCTCGCACAAATAGTTTAAACACCAATTTGCTACAACTTTTTGTGCCAAAGAATACATCCTCTAGAATGGATGGAGCAGCTGTTGGAATTCGCCAAGGAAAGTACTATTTTGATGACACAAATAGTTCACAAATCTAAATATCCCAAAAGCAGTACTCAAAGCAGTTTGTGCTTCTCTATTAACTTTTAAGAAGCTTCAAACTACTAAATGTTTCACCTATGATGAATTTTAAATCACTTTGCTTGTTGACAAATCAATTTTCTCAAATTCAGATTTAAGATAATACTTTGCAACCAGGCTCTTTAAGTGTCGAGATAGAAATGGAAAACGAGCATTACAAATCAAAGCCAACACAAAATGCACCCAAAAAAGTGACTTTTCAATTGGCATGTACATCATTTATTGCATGTCAATAATATTAAAAGTTATGTACCAGTACATATTCAATCATACATACAATAATGAGTAAGGTTCAACACTTTCCTTGTCTGCGTGGTGCTCCATGGTGATATTGCATTCTCCAGTTGCCACATCCCAAATCTTAACCAAATTGTCAGCACTAGCGCTAGCAAGTATATTTCTGTATATTAATAACAAGTGGGTTACAGTTTCATTTGAAAACCCAACTAAATCAATAGACCAAAAACAAAACAAAAAAAAGGGACCTGTACTCCTTGTTCCAAGCAAGACCAAGTACTGAATCAGTATGACTGTCTTTTTTGTATTTGATAGATTTCTGAAAGGAAAAAAAAAAGCACACATACAGACAAATATTCAGAGTTAGTACCAAAAATGAAGTACTAAATGTCTAGGTATAATGTGGAAGTACGAGGGGAAACTGCAACTAAAAACATAACTGATAGGGGAACAGAAATAAATTAGGATGAGAATGTTGTTACAAGAAAACTAGCACCATATATGCACAGTAAACGTTTAGCATGAATAAGAATCGTAAGGTGAAGTTAGAAAGAGGGCCCTTTTATTATTATTCATATTATCATTTTATTTATTGATAAATTTCAGGACAATCATTGCAAGTAATTGCACGAGTCTTTGAAAGCTTAGCTGTGGGTTAAACAGCTAGTGAAGGCAAAAATACCACATGCAATAGGTAATAAACTGATGGTTCAAAGTCGCGGTAGCGGCCTATATTTTGGAAGGTCATTTTTTTACTCGGTATCGAATTCGGGCAACATGCATTGTTAGCTAGTTAGGTGCTTCAAAAATATTTTTAAAAATTAGGAAAAAAAGTCTAATAATAAGGACAACAAGATGGATCAATTAAGTTCACAAAAAATACTATCAAGTTCACATAGCATTGTCCAAATGATGAAACAAACATCTCGCAGATGTGTTTAATAAATTTTACGCTTGAATAAAACTGACATTGATATTGCCTTATAGCTCAAATTGTTGAGTACACATGTTCTCTTCTGCATAATTTTAAGTACAATTTAACTCCATATTTTAACTACAATTTTTTTCAAGTTGTTCTTAACTAGGTACTAGATAGGTACGATTTAATTATAACTTGAGTACAATTTATCTTAACTAATTATACATTAAGTACATTTTTTCTTACTTTTTTAAGTTATACTTAACTAGGTGCCATATAGGTATAATTTAACTTAACTAAGTATATTTTAAGTATAATATTATTTATTTATTTTTTTTAAAAAGTTATACTTAGGTACTATATGGTACAATTTAAATATAATTTATAGAGAAAAATCCGTTCTCTTTTGTCATCTCCTTTTATAGCTTTCAACATGATTGAATTTATTTATTTTTGTAACGTTTCTTTCCTTTACGCCGTAATCTCGCTATGATTTCTTTTTATGTGGTCCAAATCCGTTACGTTACGCCGAGTTATCGAAATTTCGCTGAAAATTATCTTTTACACGAATAATTCCTAATTTTGTGACTAGTATCAAGGTTGTGATTCGACACCGACTGATACCTAACCGATATGCCGATATTGTGTTGTGAAGGCCGATACTGTGAACCATTCACCAGTCACCACTTACTGGTTTTAGTTCTGGGAAAAAAAAGGAAAAGAAGGAATGTTGCGAACATTTTACCTGATTTATTCCTACAAACGCATGTGATAAGAGTGCTTTTAAAAGAAAATAAAAGTCTACAAATTTCAACCCATAGTCAGAAAAGGATGTTTGAAGTACAAGATTTTTAAATAAATAAATTATAAAACTACTTTAAATCATAAGCAAGGATAAATTATGCTTGGTGAGCTGCTTAAGAAGAAGGCAAGTGAAGGTGCTAAGGTTCTTATGCTTGTTAGGGATGATCAGAACTTCTATCCATTCACTTAAGAAAGATGGATTGATGGCCACCCATGACGAAGAAACTGAACAGTTCACCCAAGGTACTGATGTACATTATGTGTTATGCCGCAACCATTCAAGTAGCTTTGAAGTCCTCACCGAACATCATAATTTGGGATTGCAGTATCAATGATTGCTAAAAGCCTAAAATATCATGCCTGGGTCCATAGGACCTTGTGCCTAACCATCAACAATAAGTGTTTTAGACTCAAATATCATCAAGGCCATTCCAGCAGTCGCTCCTACATTGTTATCTGCATTCGCCTAACATGTTTAGACCCACAACTTAACAAAATAGGGGTTCAAAATGTTCTCTCATATCCTGTGCGCCATGGATACCTCTCATTTGGTGTCCTCTTCAACTATAGTCAATCAAAATAGACCGAATAAATGGGCCTGCTCTCGAGCCCTATATATAAGATATGATTGCTTTTACAAGCAACAAAATTACAATGAGATGCTATTAAACTACGTATCCTAGGGCAAGCTCTCATGAATTCATAATTTGCACAAAAATATCACTGATTAAATTCTAAACATTTGCAAGCAATAACAGGATGCAAGTTTGAAATGTAGAACAATACATTTATCAGGGACTAATTAGGAAACTAAACTAGCTGACCTTCTTTCCTTTTTTCTTCTTCTCAGCAATGCCACCTAATACCTGTGATGGTTGGACTTCATCCATCTGAAAGTAGTAGAAACTGTAAGAGTTTTCACAGTAATGACAGAGTTATCACTTATCAACTTTAGTCTATTAAGATCAAGGTCCAAAATCTACATACAATGTCGAGGTCCCATAATTCAATGGCGGGTTCCATTGAGCCGACAGCGATAAAGTTTCCTGCCAACAATTACCCACAATCATCAGCCAAAAAAAAAATTGGGGCAACAAAACAGAGTTTTAATCAATGTTCAAGGTGAAAGAATAGTAAACGAAAAAAGAAAAAGAAAAAGAAAAGACATGTTGCCTTATTATGCTTACCAGAGAAAGAACAAAGACAAATAGTGGCTACTTGATTATTTCAACAAAAGTGCTTTGCAAATGCAGATACAGATGAAAGGAACCTGATAGGCCACACAAGTCTACATCTTCATGTAAGCAAAACATTTTTTTTGTGATAGGTAAGTGTGGCCCCAAGTATGGGTATAACTAGCGACCTTGAGCCTTGAGCCTTTCTTCAACCCCTTGAGGATGCAAAAACTATTTTTTATACTAGAGTATCCAAATTTCCAAGTAATCCAGCATGCAGAAATAACGGTAAAAGAGATCTGCCTGCACAGGTTAAAGATCTCCTACCCCCACAGAAAATTTACTGACTCTCTAATCTTTATTAATATTCTGAATTTCTATATCTTATATATTGTAGCAATCAAGTTTGTAATCAATATATGCAAAATACAGTCATCGGCTTCAGTTCCTATAAAACTAACTGATCTTAAAAAAAACATCATATGTAACTAGAATATCAACTAGACTTCAACAGAAAAGAAAGTAGCTAAAAAATAATCAAGGCAGGCACAAAGCATGATGTCACTAGAAAGTCTAATAGACAATGGTTCTTGAGAACTCAAACTTAAAGTATTCTCATTTTGTTCCTCTAATTCATGCAGTTAAATATCAATAGAAGCATATAACCAATAAGCTTGTGGAGAAATAGAGAAGGGAAGATATTTTCTATTATATATCTTACAATGTATAATAAAGAGTCTTTATATAAGCTTAAAACTGCATTACATTTGGAAAGTAAATCAATCAACCCTTAATGATGCAATCTCCCTTTAATCATGCAATCCCCCTAAGCATACAATCCCCCAAATCATAATCATATCCTAGAATCCTCTAGAATATTGCTAGGGACTCCAAAAGTCAAGAACAAAGAAGATATTTTTTATATTTATTATTTGGAGTTTTTAATATAAAAGTAGTTAATGTAATTTATGTATGGATAAATCTATAGACACATCTATTCTACTCCCTCCTTCCTGACGGGTCCACCAACCAATGTCCCTTCCTTTCCAAGGCCCAGCCATCAATCATAGAACCGCCTGTCCTCGACCTCAAGCCCTTGCCTAATCATTTGAGGTATGCATATTTAGGGGAGTCATCCACCTTGCCTGTTATCATTTTTGCATCTCTAGATGAGGGCCAGGAAGAGAAGATACTTCTAGTGCTCAAACAGTATAAAACGGCCCTAGGGTGGTCGATTGCGGATATTAAAGGGATCGGTCCATCTCTATGCATGCGTAAAATCCTACTTGAGGAAGGGTCTAAGCCAACCATTGAACATCAGAGGCAATTGAACCCCAAAATGAAAGAGGTGGTCCGAAAAGAAATTATCAAGTTGTTAGGTGCGGGCATTATCTATCCCATCTCAGACAGTCCCTGGGTCAGTCCCATTCAGTGCGTGCCAAAAAAGGGCGGCATAACGGTAGTGTCCAATGAGAATAACGAGCTTATTCCCACCAGAACGGTTACTGGATGGAGGGTATGCATGGACTACAGAAAGTTGAACAAGTCTACCCGTAAGTATCATTTCCCTCTACCCTTTATTGATCAGATGCTCGACAGACTCGCCAGGCACGAATTCTATTGTCTACTTGACGGTTATTCTGGCTATAATCAAATCTCTATAGCTCCCGAAGATCAGGAGAAAACAACGTTCACATGCCCCTATGGGACCTTTGCCTTTAGGAAAATGTCTTTGGGGCTGTGTAACGCTCCTGCAACATTCCAGCGTTGCATGATTTCCATCTTCTCAAATATGATTTAAAAGACCCTTGAGGTCTTCATGGATGATTTTTCTGTATTCGGGAGCTCCTTTGAAAACTGTCTAGCAAATCTAGCTGTCGTCCTAAAAAGATGTGTAGAGACAAATCTGGTGTTGAATTGGGAGAAGTGTCACTTCATGGTAAGAGAGGGCATTATTCTGGGGCATAGAGTATCTGTTGGCAATATTGAAGTAGACAGGGCCAAAATTGATGTTATCAATAATCTACCACCGCCCACATCAGTGAAAGGGGTGAGAAGCTTTCTGGGGCATGCAGGATTCTACAGACGGTTTATCCAAGACTTTTCAAAAATAACCAAGCCGCTCTGTACCTTATTGAAAAAGGACATGCCTTTCCAGTTTGACGAAGCCAGCCTCGAAGCATTTAAATTATTGAAGGAAAGACTCATCTCGACTCCTATAGTGGTGGCTCCTGACTAGACCTTTCCATTTGAGCTTATGTGTGACGCCAGTGATTTTGCAATTGGGGCAGTGTTGGGCCAAAGAAGGGACAAAGTATTCCACACGATTTACTACGCCAGCAAGACATTGACTGATGCTCATCTAAATTACACCACAACTAAGAAAGAACTGCTGGCAGTGGTTTATGCTTTTGATAAGTTCCGTTCCTCTCTCATCGGCACCAAAGTGATAGTGTACACTGACCACTCGGCCATTAAATACCTTATAGAAAACAAAGATGTGAAGCCTAGGCTGATTAGGTGGGTCCTTCTCCAGGAATTCGATCTGGAGATCCGCGATAAAAAAGAGACTGAAAACCAAGTCGCGGATCACTTGTCGAGGTTGGAAAACCCTCCTCATTCGGGAGATCTGAAATGCATAAAATGACTTCTTCCGGATGAATAAATTGTTTTTTGTCCAAAGCAAAGCCCCATGGTATGCTGACTTTGCTAATTTTGTCGCCTGTCATGTGCTTCCTCCCAACATGAGCTATCAACAGAGGAAGAAATTCTTAAACGATGCGAAGTAGTATCTGTGGGATGAGCCTTTCCTATTCAAACAGTGTGCAGACCAAATTCTGCGAAGATGTCTGCTAGAGGAAGAAATCGAGGGTGTGGTCCATCATTGTCATTCCTCAAATTACGGAGGACATTTTGGTGGCCAAAGAACTGCTGCAAAGGTACTCCAATATGGTTTCTACTGACCAAAGATGCTCATATACATGTATCGCACTGTGATAATTGCCAAAGGGTAGGAACCATTTCCAAAAGGCAAGAAATGCCTCTGCAGAATATCCTAGAAGTGGAACTGTTTGATGTATGGGGGATAGATTTCATGGGCCCATTTCCGTCTTCTTACAACAATTTATATATCCTAGTTAGGGGTGCTCAAAATTTTCGGTTTTTTCGGTTTTTTACCGATATCGGTTTTTCAATCTTTCTGTTTTTACTGATGGGTTTTTCGATATTTTAACACTTTTCTATGCATCGAAGCAGTAATGACTTTTTTGAATTCGGTAAAAACCGAAATATCAAAAATACCGAAATTTAATAATTTAATAATTAATAGTTAATGTTTTGTAATTTTATATATTAAATAATTTTTTTTATATATTACTAATTTCTATATAATAGTTTTATTAATTTTTTTATAAATATTAATAATGTTTTGTAGTTTTATTTTATATATTAATTATTATTAATAGTTAATGATTTCTTAGTTTTTAAAAAAAATATTAATATTTAAAAATATATATATAATTATTATTCATAATTATATATATTACCATGCGGTATAACCGAAAAACCGAAACGAAAAAACCGGTACCGATTTTGTACCAAACCGGTACCAAAACCCATAATTCGGTATCGGTTTCGGTTCTTGTTTTTTTGGTAATTTCAGATCGGTACCGATTCGATATTTTCGGTACCGGTTCGGTTTTTTATCAATAAGCACCCCTAATCCTCGTTGCGGTAGACATATGTCTCGAAGTGGGTAGAAGCAGTTGCCCTGCCTACAAATGATGCGAAGGTGGTGCTAAACTTTTTAAGAAAGAATATATTCACTCGTTTTGGCACACCTTAGGCGATAATCAGTGACGAAGGGTCACATTTCTGCAATAAATATTTCGAAGCCCTTCTCGCTAAGTATGGGGTGTCCATAAAATAGCCACTGCCTATCATCCGCAGACAAGTGACCAAGCGGAGATATCCAACAGAGAGGTCAAGCACATCCTAGAAAAGATTGTTAACTCGAATAGGAAGGATTGGTCTAAGATGCTAGATGATGCCTTGTGGGCGTACCACACTGCTTACAAGACGCCTATCGGAATGTCTCCGTATAGGCTTGTTTATGGAAAGGCTTGTCATCTACCGGTTGAATTAGAGCATAGCGCTTATTGGGCAATCGAAAAGCTCAATTTCGATTTGGATGCAGTAGGTGAACAGAGATTGCTACAACTCGATGAAACAGACGAGTTTCGTCTACAAACGTATGAAAACGCCAAGTTGTACAAAGAAAAGACGAAGCGGTGGCACGACGAGAAAATAGTCGAAAGAGATTTCGAACAAGGCCAGAAAGTGCTTCTATTCAACTCCCGATTGAAACTATTCCCGGGAAGTTGAAGTCCCGAAGGTCGGGACCGTTCACTATTGCCGAGGTGTATCCTCACGGTGCTATTGAGGTCGAAGACCCTAATTCGGACAAAACCTTTAAGGTCAATGGACAACGCCTGAAACACTACTGGGGCGGCGAGGTCGACCGGCAGAACACCTCCATCACATTGGGTGACCCGGTGTAAGGCAAGGGGAAAAAAAGTCAAGACGACGACTGTAAATCAAGCGCTTGGTGGGGAGGCAACCCCATCTCAGTATCAAAATTTCCTCTTCCTCTCAACTTATGTCTAGTTTCATTCGTTCTGTTTTCCTTAGTTTGATAGCATAGGTTCCAGCTTGTTATTTCATGTTACTTAGTGTGTTTGCTAATGTTATATAGTAAATGATAGGATGTTTAGTTAATATGTTGTTAAAATACATATAGTAGTTAGTATGATGATATTACATGTTTTAATAGTTTTGTTTTGTGTGTTGTGAAAAGTTTTACTTATTTGGGACTTGGCCTGTGCAGGAACCAAATCAGGAAACTGCTTTCTAGGAGCCATATTGCGGCCTTGATATTGGTGTTAAGCGTCACCGCAGCAGCCAAGCCTCTTCCAACATACTGAAAACTCGCATGTTAGAATACGGCCAAGATAATGCAATCCGCGATCAAATGCCAAGACATGCTATACCATACTGGAAAGCCACGCTGCAGTGCCTAGAAATATACTGAGTCTCACGCTACCACGCCAAAGGTAGTGAAATCTATCGCAAACTTCAGCGTTCATAATACGGTTTTGAATCGACTTCATGTGCGGCCAAGTTAAAATCTGGACTTTTGGACTCATGTGCAAATACTGAACAACTAAGGAAGGGCAGCACTACAAAGACCATTTAGCGAAATTTCTGTCATTCTCTGGACATATCACAGCAATTACTCCCACATCTCTCAGCAGTCACAACTTCTCCCCTTCTCTTGCCCGTTCGTTCTCTCTTCCAGACGTGCCCTAGCCTCTTCGATTGGTGCCCCAACCTCTTTAAAGCGTGCCAGAGACTAAATCTCCACAAGGTAAGGGACTTGCTATGTCTATAAAAGGGTACTACTTCCTTTAGTGTAGATTGTGGGCGATTTTGGCCGTTCCTTTTGTTTAGTACAGTGGTTTCTCTGTGGGTCGTACTGTGTTGTCTGAAAAATAAGAATAGGGCATTCTCTTGTTATCATTTAGGTGTTGGATTTTGTTGTATTGGCCAATTGGTAAAGCTAGGGTTTGATCATTACCTATTCAAAGTTTTGGATCATTTGGGTGTTGGGTGTGTAGTTTTGTGTTGGATTGTGTTTCCCTTGTGTGCTAGACCTTGCAAGTGTTGTCATGGCATCCAAGCGCCCCCGTACTAGCACTGGCCCCCCTTTGCCGTCACCGAGAGCTCCTCCACCAAGATGGGACACTGCCAAATTTATCAGTGAGGAGGCCTGGAAGCGTTACACACAAACATTCGCCAAGCGAAATTTGGTACCTGAGAGGGGTCTTAGGCCAGATGATACGAATGATGATGATATGATGACAATGATACTGGCAATGAAATGGGTCCAATTTACAAAACAGCCTGAATCTGCTATTATTTATGTGGTCAGAGAATTTTACGCCAATGCGAGTGCAGATGGCCCTGCGGTAGTGCCTGTTTGGGGTAAACTGATCCCCTTTGACAGTCAGTCCATCAACATTGTATTTGGGACTCCTAATTATGATGGCCACGACTACTTGGAGCCCGGGCTGCGGAGCTACAACGCCGATGAGATAGTAGCAAAGTTGTGCAAGCCCCGGAACTGCTTAGAAAACAAATGAATTCCATGGCGAGAAAACTAGTTTCCCCCAACAAGCTCTGAGTCGCTATGGCAAGGCTTGGTACGCTTTTATCTGCTCCAACATCATGCCATCCCGCCATCTCAGCGATGTCAAAAGAGAAAGGGCAGTCCTGCTTTATGCCATTGTCACGAGACTGAAAGTGGACGTAGAGGTTCTCATCCAGGAGTCCATCAAGAAGGCTATCCGGAGTAACACAATATCAGGACTTCCTCACCCTTCCCTAATAACCCGACTCTGCAAACGGGCGGGCGTGCAGTGGCAGAACGATGACGTCACTCAGCTGCTGATGGCAGTCATAGATCATCATGTCATCGGCCGATTTGGAGTGTGGGAAGGAGCGCAGTTTCACCCGCGGGGCGAGGGTTACTTACCGGCTCCACAGCCGCCACCCTCAACTGAGGCTGGACCATCCACGCATGTGCCCGAGCCCCATCTAGGTCTATTCCACCTGCAGCCCTAGCTGAGATTATGGGCAACCTTAACTTCCTTCATAGAAAGGCGGACACAGTAGCTCAGTGGCAGAGCCAGTTCCTGCACTACCACGCGGAGTTTGCCAACACAATTTCTAGCATCTATGCGACCCAGGGTGGGGACGACGCAGAGTCCATACCGTTCCAGTTTCCAGAGCCTCTGACTTTCACTCCCTATCCACCACCATCCCCGCCTAGAGATGAGGGCCGCGAGGACGATTCAGAGGATGATGATGCTGAATGAATCTGCAGCATTTCAGGCCAATGAGGGCATTGGCGAAGTCAAGTCTAGGGGAGATTTCTATTTAATTTTATTTATATGATGTTATGTATGAATTGCGGGAACATCTTTTGGGCTGTAATAGCCTTAGACTTTTCTTTCTATGTTTGGTTTGGTTATGATGGTTTTATTTTGGATGATGCATGATAAATTGTGTTTATTGTTATGAATGTTTTTATAATTAGCATTATGTATGTTTTGTTTATAGCCATATTTTGGGATTTGCACAGATTGGTATACTTGATGTCATGTGTTATGGTTTTACCCTATTTTGAGCTGGTATTAGTGCGAGGGTACTTTTAACTTTTTATCGTCTCTTGCTATAATTTTTGATTAACCCTATCCCCCAGTCTGTAACTGTTCATATGCTGGGTATGGGTCTTATAGCTTATATTTTTTTGATTGTGGCTAATGACAAGCGCCAAGTGATTATGTCTATCTCTTAGAGTCGTGTCAAGCATGTGTGAGCTAGGGGTGTGTTAAATAGATAAGTCGAGACTTTTATTGATCCATCCTTAGCAAGCACTGACCAAATGTTTTAACTAGTTATTTTTTCGAATATAGCTTGTTTGTTATTGTTTTGAGAATTTGTGCACTCTGTTAAAACTTTCTTGATTACAAGGTAATAAAAGACTTAAGACGCTTTTACATTTTCGGATCTTGAGTTCTGGCTCTTAAAAAAAATAAAAAAATAAAAAAAAAATATCAAAAGTCTTGTGGTGGGTCGAGATGGAGCGTGAAATGCACTCGCCCATAAACGCACTCGAGCGAGATGGAACATAAAATGCACTCGCCTAATAATCATCGAATTTCGTAAAGTCAAATTTGGCTTAAGTTGATTCGTTTGTAATGTGGAGAGTTAGGATAACGCATTAGGGGAATTGTAATCCTAGCTTGACTTCCTTGTACAACTCAATCTCTTATTCCTACAGTTTTTAATCATATAGCTTAACACACCATCTCTAATTACTTGTTTAGATAAGACTGTATTGAACCAATTTAGTACTTGACTAGCACCTAACACTTTGTCCTCGTGGGTACGACACTCTCCTTATCTTATATTATTTATTGACCGCGTATGCTTGCGCGTGTTTTATTGGTTGCGAAACCGACCAACAATGGGAAAGAGAGAGAAAGAAAGGAAGGGATATTCGTTAGTGGACCCGTCGGGAAGGAGGGAGTAGAATAGATGTGTTTATAGATATATCATTTTTGTATTTTATTTATTAGTGGGGATTTAGGACACTAATTAGTGATTAGGAATTATTAATAAGGGTATTTTAGTCTTTTAGTACTTTTATTATTCCCCAAGTAATATTAGAGTTTTGAGTCTGTTTAAATAGTTATGTAATTCTCACAAGTCTTGGAGACTACATACTATTAATATTGAATTTGAATATTTTATTTATACCGGTATCCTACCGTAGATGTATTTTATCCATCTTGGCGTTGATACGTGGAGTTGATACACTTGAGAGATCCTAGTGGTTTTAAATATAGAATTTAAATCCTAATTTATTTTCCATTAATTCTTCATCCTAAATTTGTCTTGCATCAAATATTTACTAACACTCCCCCTCAAGCTAGCTTGTTACAAAACATAATCCCAGAACTCAAAAGATTCAAACCAAACTAAAAAAGGACTGCACTCTTAATGGCTCCAGAGTTGCAAGCTGTTTAGGATTGGCAGGCATGAACCTCTTCTATTGTTCATAAGATGCCCAAGATTTAATCCTCAAATTCTTAGAAGTTAAGCCCACAACTGCTATACAGTTGGACCATCCATTTGTGAAGAGGCCGCTGTCAACCTTTCCTAACCTGTCCGCACTAAGTCAGGAAATGGTCATAAAGCATTTTTCAGCCTTCAACAACAGCAGATGGCAGAGGCTGCAAGAATATGCTTGGTCTTGATGAAGATGCATATATGAAATATAACGAAGCAAGCTCATACAAGAGGGTTGAATTATTTTCACTCATGGTGTGATGTTTTTCTCTCTTCTTGCACCACCCACCTTGTAAGTTTTAGCTGCATAACTGGATAGATGTACTTGCATGAAGTTTCGAATGGCGAATGAATTGATTTGGATGGGCAGTGTGGTGGTTTTGCTATTCTTTGGTGTATCTGGTCTAGTGGAATGTTCTGATTTTTAGAGGCCAATTCATGATGTCCTCTCTTCTCTTTTTTGGGATATGGTCATTTTCATGGCCTCTTTGTGGTCTTTGGAGGGTGTTTTCGGTGGTATTTCATATTCAGATTTACAGAGATTGGAGGGAAGCCCTCTTTTAAGCTTTGTACTTTATCTTTGTTATATATCTTATTCGTTTTTTTCCCTCTAGTTTTTGAGGATTTCTCATCCTCCGCTCATCATTTTTAATCTCTTCCTTTCTAATAAAATCTTTTTTTTCCTGCTAGTTTTTGAGGATCATTCTCCGCTTATGATTTTCTTAATCTCTTTCTTTTCTAATAAAATTTTATTTTCTATCCAAAAAAAGAATATAAAAGGAATTTCTTCTGGATGAAAACATGGATCATGTGTCTGGAGTAGCAGGATCGCCCGTCGGGATATTTTTGGGATTGACGAGCAAACTCATGGCTAGCACTATCTTCTTCATTTATCTTGGTTTAATGGCTGTATGATTTGTTGTAAGATGAACTTATTATAGCTTGTGTAGGATTTTCTTTATTATCATGAATAATTCATTTTCTCCTAAAATATTTTACCTCCAACACTTCCCTTCAAATTGAGGCCCTCTTCAACTTGCATGAATAAAACAAAAAGAAAGAACAACAAAAACAAATATGTATGTCCAAAGTTGATTATCACCCTATATAATTTCACATCCACTTTCATATTATGTGAAGGTAATAACAGAGAACGCTTGTCTCCAAAAAAAGATGATGAAGGACTCCTTGCCTTCCTCAATAACGGAGGACTCTTAATTAAGACTCCTAACAAATTGAAGGACACATGCCTTCCTCAAAACTCTGCCCCATGAAAATCCTTGCACTCCAATCAACAACCTATTTACATATTTCAACCCAAAAAATTAACTACTCTGGACATGTCACCTTTTTGAACATGAGAAATAAATAAATAAATAAACTCCAACAAAAGGACAAGAATAGAGCTCTATCCACCTAATTTTTTCTTTAAGATGAAGTTAAGTAATAAAAAAAACCGATACCCGCCGGCGGCTATGTGTTGTTGGCGGCAGAAGCAAGACCTTTTATTTGATTGTCAACCTAGCTCAGATGTGGAGAATATATCTTACAATGTACAATAGAGAGCCTTTATATAAGCTTAGAACTACAATACATTTGAAAAGAAAAGCAATCAACCCATAATCATGCAATCTCCCTTTAATCATGCAATCCCCCAAATTATCCTAAAATCCTCTAGAATAACAAATTAGACTTCAATGCAAACTCAAGAGTTGATCAACTCCTTCATGTCAGAAACCTATTTTTACAAAAAAATAAAATAACAATCTACTAACTGATCTTTAAAGCTATTATACATGAAATATGTACTATTTATAGACATCCTTCATAAAATATCAAGAAAAGTACAAAATAGTTATATCAACTAATATATGTCATACCTTTTTCTCCACCTTTAAGTGGGCAATCAAGCCACGCTGTGCAGAGGGGAAATGCTGGGATTATTATATCATGGTGGATAAACATGTTTGAGTCACCATCTGCAGTATCCTCCATTATCCAGACCTGTTGTCCGAAATCAAGCTCACCAATTAGTCGATCGCTCATAAATTGAGGATTGGGATTAGGGGATCTATTGCCAACTAACTGTTACATGCCTCGAGATGACTGACATCATCCTCGTTACGTGCACAAATTATGATCGCATCATCAGCTTTAATTATCATATCCTCAACCTCCTCAGAGTCATTTCCCTGTAAAGAATGTAAAAAATTGAAAGACGAAGAAGAAAGGAGAAAGCAGTAACAAAGCTAGGAAAAATAAGGGAGAGAGAGAGAAAAGGAAATCAAAACAAAGACACTAGGAAGTGCAAGCACTTACATCATTATCTTTTAGATATGGATCCACATCGTTACTTGGGTAGTAAGTGTCCCCAATCCCAGAACTAAAAAGCTCAATGCCTAATGTCAATCAGGAAGAGATACATGCTAGCTTTAATTAATTTTGATCATAATTTCCAAGAAAACAATTCAAAGAAAGATGATGCTAGGTTCAGTTGGATAGAATGATAGATATGGTATTACAATGCCTTCAACTAGATATTCTGGGAAGAGCTCAAGTGGAGAGAAAATTGTCAAAACTCAATAGAACTCACACCACAAGAAACAGAGGTACATGAGTTATATAGATTAGATACCATCATCCTCCTCATCATAATGATCCATGTCTAGTTCCCTTAAACCATCTGCAATGTCATCAAAATCGGTCCCCGTAATATTCTTAGAAGACTTCCCAAGAGCATCAGCTGCAACTAATGCTTGGGCAACTTCATCAGGCTGCTTCACAGCTTCAACATCCATATCTTCATCATCTTGTTCACTTTCACCATCTCCACTGCAAAAACAAAGAAAGAATATGTTATAGAGCATACTTAAATTAGGCCATAATGAAATTATCCAAGGCAATTTGATTTAGTATTGCTGCAATTGTAATTCTTTCTGAGTCGGATAAGTTTGGTATAAAAGGTGATATTGAGTTGAGTTGAATTGAGTTGAGTTGGATAATGTCCTTCACATTTATCCAAAATAAACATACTGCAACAGTCACAAATTTTTTGTTTTTTTCATATATATACTTGGTATATGGCAGACTATTTTGCCAAATGAATTGCTAATCCCCTGTCATAACTTCGTATAGTAATTTCTCTCCTTGTACATATGACTATCCATTATAAAATGCTAATAAATAAGTTCTCACATATTACCTATTATCACGTAAATCATTCAATTAGATTTCAGTTCAACCCGCAAGGCTGTGTAATTAGGATTAAATTAGGGAATTGAAGAGAATTAATATTTCCACAAGAAAATTTGATATTTCCGCAAGCCTCTCCCCACCTGAATAGTAAAAATGGAACCCACATTCATGTGAGTGGGATCTTGTGAAAATATCAACTTTTTTTGTGGAAATAGTAACTCCCTTGAATTATAAATAGTACAACAATAAACTATTCGGATAAAAAGTAAGAATTTTAGTATATTACCATCCTTCCAGGACACCACTCTTTATTATCTCTTCAATCTCCTCTTTTGAAGGAGGCTCAGCTGCATCTGGGACAGACTTTGAGACCCCTTTGGGGATCCAAGAAATAGCTGCTATCATTCTCCCCTAAAAATGTCCTGTCAACATACAAGAAACAATTTATTTAAAATGGAACGGGAGAATATCAGTATTTTTTTAGGAAAAAGAAAGCAGAAAACAGATCTCTTAACAACACATGTTAAAAACCTCAAAGTTAAAACAGACTGAACATCTCTATAAGACTGGAACAAAATTAATAATTATCCAAAATATCTACTTTTTGCTTTTTCTCAGTGTTTTCTATGCAACTTCAGGGAGTTTATTTAATCCTATAAACTAAAGTACACTGAAGAGGAAGGACACGCAGCACAGGTTAATCTAATGAACAGCTTGAGTCGAGTATCTCATTTCTTCATATAATCAATCCATTTTAGCAACATAAAAGGAAACCCAATTGCAAATAACATCAACCCTTCAAGAAAATCAATAGTTCTCAAAGAATTAATTTGAAAATTACAGGTGATACTAATGCATAAGCATATAATGACTATACACCGAAGAACACAAAGCACGGGTTAATCTAATGAACAGCTTGAGTCGAACATCACATTTCTTCATATCAGCAATCCACCTTAGCAACAAAAAACGAAAACCCATTTGAAAATAACAACCACCCTTCAACAAAATCAATATTTCTTAAAGAATTAATTTAAGATTTTAAAATTTACAGCTGTTGCTAATCCATAGGTATATAAGAACTATAAATACCCATTGGGAGGATTGATAGATTATATGCTAATAATATGGAATATCAAGGTGGAGACTTCTTACTTGGTGAACAGACTATGGTTTGTCCCGGTGGTTGTGGAGGTGTTGACGGCCGCCGCTGGTCGCCCCACGGTAGCAGAGCGGTTAGAGAAGAGGAATTAGGGAGGGCTTTTAAGAGGTTAATTTCCTTTTTCCTTTTTCCTTTTTCCTTTTTCCTTTTTATGCAGTAGTCATTATGTCTGAAATGTAAAATAAACTAAAATCTAATTTCTACCCTAAACTTTAACATTAAAATCTATTTGCACCATAAATTTATTTTGAATTAAAGGTACTCTATATTTTGAGTGAGAAAATAATATACACCATGTACATCATTTTCCAACAAATATTTACTAGAAGAGTTATGATATCTTTGAATTGCAAGAAACAATCTAAGAATAGAATGATTGATTTTTATGGAATAAAAAAAAATATATGTTTAGTTTTTTCATTAGAATGGGATGAGTAATTCATATTCATGTCAAATTTATGAATTTATTTTTTTAACAGACATAAAATAACTCATCTCCATTCTATTTCACCAATCATATCCTCCATTAGGGGTGAGCATAGTGCGGTTTGAAGTCCAAATTGCACCCAAAATCGCTTAGGTGCGGTTTGACAAATTCAAAATCGCACACGAAACAGCTTGTGATTGGTGCGGTGCGGTTTTAAACTGTGCAGTGCGGTTTCAATTATTGCGATTTCAGTTCCAAAATCAATTGAAACAACAAAAAGGTTTAAGCCTTTAATAGAATTTAACACAGAGCTCACATCGAGCAATTAATTAACTTAGTGACAGAGTCAGCAATGGAAATTATATCAAGCATAGAAATAAAGCTTCTTCTGCCAAAAATGTCGAATTCATCATCAAATCATAGAACAGTGAGACACATAAAAGAATAAAAGAATGATGCTTTAAAACTAAAACATACGCTATATAAAACAACGGAGACCATATATTCGATAACAAGCAAGAAGGTTTATCTAGTTACCCAAAAATTAAAAGTATATACTAGAGATAGAATGAAATTATATCTTATATATTGTAGGGAGGATAGAATATAATCCTAACTATACCTAATTTGAAAAATAATCTATAAGATTATTACTACTATAGCATAAACCTTAACCAATGCATAAGTGCTCGAACCAACGAATTTGGCCCCTCATTTATAAGCCTCTCCAGTAACGCATCAAACAAATTTGAAATTTCAAAACTCAAATGCTTCATTTTTGACTCTATAACCTCTAACCATCTTCTTTTAATTGATGAAAAAATGACAATGCAAGACTGAGATTTTATTTGAGCGTGTTCAAGTGAAAAGTAACTTTAGAATTTACAAGAGATAATAGATACACACACAAACACATGGTGCGATTTCGGTTTTATGCGTGCGATTTCGGTTCCAATTTGGTTACTTTGTGACGCCCCCAAAATAAGTATACATCACTTATTCTGAGTTGCCAAATACATGGTACAGAATACAAATACAACCTTAAATATACAACATGAGCTGTGAGTTTTAATACAAATATTGTCTTCTAGACAGTATTCAAACTCAAAATAAGTCCTCAATACATTTATTATCACACTATTTCATAGAATAGTGAGGACTACTAATGCTATCATCTGGACCGTTACTCTGTTCTCCGACTAGTTCCTGCTACGTTCTCATTTCCTGAAGAGAACAATCAAAGCGAAAGGGTGAGCTCAACTAGCCCAGTAAGAAATATTATGACTAAGATAATGCAAAATAAATTATCGTTAGCCTTCAACAGTGTTAAACTGATACAATATAACAAACATCAAGTTTAACTGCAGCGGAACAAATAATCCATTAGAAGAGTCAAGCAGAGACTAAAATCTACTATCTTCTATGATTTAAAAGGTTTTTCATCACTTTTATCGCTGAGACTCAGCTCAATAAATAATTCACATCATCCCTACACTACGGCCAAGGATATTCATTAGTATCACAATCACAAATTATCCATGCACTACGGGCCAAAGATAATTGTGTTTTCATTAACGGTCCTGATCATGCCATCAAACAATTCATCTTTGCACCCTTGGCTGAAGAGAATCCATAGTCATAATCATACCAAAAATTGTCCATCAATGCACTACGGGCCAATGAGGACTTTTACCACATCATTGATAACATTACGGTCATGATTATACCGAATAATCCTCAGTCATAATCATACAAAGTCCATCTATGCACTACATGAGCCACGTATGACTTTCAACATAATATAAGCATGAGGATGATGACAATTCAATAAAATAAGTTCAAGAATAAATTTTAAAGATTTATAAGTTAATTTATCCTGAACTCAATAACGTCCAAATTGTCAACAGGATACTGCTTTGTAGAGTAAAATTCAAGAATACTCGTAAGAATATTTTCATGAAAAGATACTAGATGAAGCGCAAATATCCGTGATATTCTACTAATTTCATGGAGTATAGAAGCCAAAACTTTAACCAACCGAGTATAATAGAAAATATAAAATCGCAAATGGATTTTCGCTTCGCCATGCAGAATCCACGTGAAGCATGATCATTTCCACAATTTAATAAGGAATGAATACAAAGGATCATTCACCATGTCTCGTGGTAATCCACATGAGGCAGTTATTCCAACAGTAATAATAAAGAATGGAATAATGAAGAATTCACCATGCATGCGATAGATCAAGACAAACAAAAGTTATTCCTAACGTAATAATAAAGAATGGAACTAAGTCAAATACGTGAATCCGCACCGGCATGATATTCCAATGTAATAATAAAGAATGGAACCAGTCACGCCAGAATCCGCATGCATGGGATGTTCCAATGAATAATAAAGAATGGAATAACAACATAATTCCCCAGGCATGCGATAGACCACATGTACAAAAGTTATTCCAATGTAATAATAAAGAATGAAATAATGTAAGAATTTCACCATGTATGCGGTATTGCATGTACGGAGTTATTCCAACATAATAATAAAGAATGGAATAACAACCCTTATGAGTATTGAAAGAAAATAACTCTCTTCATGAATAATACGAAAAGAATAATAATACTTACCTTAAAAAGAAGAGTATTCCGACTACTAGGGCGAGGATATTCTTGAAGAAAACTTATATTGTTTTCTATGCTCAAAGCTTCTTAAAACTCTAAAGAAATACGCTTAAGATTATAGAAGAAGAATTCTCTGAATTTCTGGTGTGTTTTTAATTCTAACTAAGCATCCTATTTATAGGAGAATGGAAAGGATACTATGCAATAAAATATAATATATTCTATTTATAATATATATATATATATATATATATATTATTTAAAATCTAATAAAACAAATAACTTTATAAAAGTATTCTATTTTATATAAAAAGATTTTACTATGCAAACACTATGCAGTAGCCTTATACAAATACTATGCATAATAAAATATAATATATTCTATTTATAATCTAATAATATAAATAACTTTATAAAAGTATTCTATTTTATATAAAAAAGATTTTACTATACAAAACACTATGCAGCACTATACAAATACTATGCATAATAAAATATAATATATTCTATTTATAATCTAATAAAATAAATAACTTTATAAAAGTATTCTATTTTATATAAAAAGATTTTACTATACAAACACTATGCAAGCACTATGCAAATACTATGCATAATAAAATATAATATATTCTATTTATAATCAAATAAAACAAAATTTTATAAAAAGTATTCTGTTTTATATAAAAAAATTTCTATTTTATTACATTTATAATAATAATAAAACAAAATTCATCATCATTATTATAATTCACACTATTAATCGACCAGGTCGTTCCTAGAAAAGAGGGGGCTTTTCAATAAAAATTCTCCCTATTGGCACGCAATTAGGTGACCAAACATCTCATTGACAGAACTTCTAGACATCGTTAATATTGGAAATAATAATATTAATAACTTTGTTGTCTTAATTATTGATTTAATAATATATAAAATATTGACAATAATTGAATCAAATAATGTGAGATACTATACAGCAATTACTGTAGCAATAATTGAACAAAACTGAGTGACTTCTCACGTAAACATCAATAATCAATACTATGTGCTACTATGCAACCACGCGTATTACTGTACTTTTACTACTGGGTAGCTCAACAGTTTTAACGGTAAAACTTCCGCCGTTATTTTCATAAAAAAATATTTCTGTCGTTTTCTTATTTCAACAATAATTCCGTTGTGGGGTCCACCAATGATTATGCCGTCATACGAATATTCTCTGTTAAAATGAATATTCCCCAACCAATCGAATATAATACAACAACTTGCATACTTTGTAAAATTTATAAATACTACCCACAACTATAACATTATCTTAAATCCACGCCATAATATTCAAAAAAAATATTTTGAGAAAATTAAATCTTTATTCGTAAAATTTGGGATTTTATATACTTGCTCAGCCCTATCCTCCATTTCAAATATAACATTATTATGTCATTAAAGTAGGGGTAATATAGTTTAAACAAGAGGTGGCAAAAAATTGACTCAATGGGTAGTGAAAAAAATTCAATGGGTTAGTTAGGGTCATTAGATTGGTTAGGTCATTAATGGGTCAATAATAAATGGGTTGAAAGTGGATAAATTAATATGGTTATGGGTCAATATTCATTGACCCATAAAGAATTGATATTTTTACAAGTAAATTTGATAGTTCTACAAACTCTTCTCTCACATGAGATTGACCTCATTTACTATTCATATGAGAAAAAACGTGTATCACTATCAAATTTATTTGTGAAAATACCAGTTCACAACCCATATAGGTATATATACAAGCAATGATTTACATTCTCTCTTTCTACGTAAAAATGACTTACAATTAGTTCTTTACATAGACATTCACCAAGAGATTACTTAAAACAATAACAAAAGAAAATCAAGCCCTACGCCTTAATGCAAGTCACTGTACCATAAACCCTTCAATGCAACTAACGCGTACTGAGATCGAAAACTTGCTTTTTTTATTTACTTAAATTTTTACCCATTTAACCTATTTATTTTTATCTATCCATTTAACCTAACCCACTTATGACCTGTTAATTTAAATAACTTAACCCATTAAATTATAGGTTCATGGGCAAGTTAATAGGTCACTCTAAAATTTTGCCAACTTTAGTCTAAACCCTAAAATTCAGCCCAAGGTGTCTGGGCTTTAGGCCCATTAAAATTTATAAATTTTTAAGGCCCCCAAGAGGTATTTGTGTTATGTATATATATACCCAAAACAAAAGAGTCCAGCTCACGTCAGTTTAAATTTAAAGGTTCACAAAAAATTTACCCAATGAAATAGGCCCAAATCTCAATGGCAAACTTGTATTCTTTTGTATTGATGCTCTTTTGTTCAGGGAAAGTTCTTAGTTTTTTTTTATGCTTATCTTAATAGCAATTTGTAAAAGGCCCATTTTTTTTGTTATCGCTTTAGGCCTTTAAAAACTCAGGGTCGGCCTTGCTAAAATTTAGCAATTATTTTAAAATGATAATATGGATGCATATAGGTTTTAAAAAAATTGTTTATAATCTTAATATTTAAACCATATTACCCATATTTTAATGACGTATTAAGATTTTCGGTAAATGTTTGGCTAGAAAATGGTGTGTGTCGACGTCGGGATTTTTAGTTGTCCCTTTTCGTTACTTGTTCTTTGGTGTTCTCATGTTAATGTAAGATTTGTTTGAAAAAATAAGTAAAAAAGGTCCGATATGTGTAATGTCGACGATTTGACTTTAAGAGTCGCCAGTTGGTGTTTTTAATTGGTTGCACTAACGCAACCGAAAAGGTTTGCACATTGACCTAGTGATGTGACACTGCTAAACGGGTCTGTGAAACCGAGATTCATTAGGGTTCGGGGGCTTGATTGTGCGGAGGGAAGGTGTTAGGCACCCCCCCGACATCCGTGTTGCCATGGTAACCGCCACTTCTCAAAGAAACTGTTATATGAATGTGTGTGTGTGTGCGGATCAATGTGCAATTATTTAAAAGTAGTGCGAGGCCTCGTTCGCACCTATATACACAAGGTTTGAATTTATATAAAAAATTAGTTTTAACCCGCATATAGCAATGAAGTTTTATCAAAAGAGGTTTTTCAAACCTTGTGCCCAATAGGAATTGAGACCTTTTCATACTTCTATTTTATTATTAAATGTTAAATTTGGTTTGCTTTTATTTTCGAGATCGAGGCATCTTGAGGAAATAATATCTGAAGATCTTAGAACTCCTTATGGGCATGATGACCATCCAAGGAAATTAGACATCTTTGTAAATAATGTACAAGTCGCTTTAAATGAAAAAAGTCCATCACGAGAACCTAATCTAGATTCATGAGATCAATCATGATCACAAGATTTCTAAGCTCACATGATACTGTAGTTTAAATGGAAAGCGATGGCAGTTATATATATATAAAAGTCAGATATATATATATATATGTGTGTGTGTGTGTGTGTGTGTGTGTGTGTGATGATCACCCATCACGAAGCAACTCCATGGGGATCGAGAAAAGTAAATAAAGTCAGTAAGCGATCAACCGCCAATAAGTAAACTCCAAAGTGAAGAAATGTAAATAAAGTCAGAAATATCAACCGCCATGAAGTGAACTCCAAAGGGACGAAATATAAATAAAAGTTTAAAAGGCCACGAAGTGAACTCCGTGCTGACAAGAATGTAAATATATATATATATATATATATATAATATATATATATATATATATATATATGAATATATATAAGCAAAGAAACACACCGGATGTAAAATTCGTGCTCATCTGGATATGTTCGACAACAATTATATATATAAACATATATATATATATATATAAAAGCAATAAACGCTCCCGATGTAAAATCCAAGCTCATCGAGATATATAAACATAATAATTATATATATATATATATATATATATATATATATATATATATATATATATATATAAAAAGCAATTAAACGCTCCAAACATAAGTTCAGGCTCAATCGAGGCATAACTCGATAATGTTAGTCCATATAAAAATATATACATATATAAGTATATATATACAGACATAAATGAAAACCACAGACCGAAGTTCGGGCATACGCACACAACACGACTCTCGATGTGTAGAATAGTGTGTGCAAATATGAAGATGAAGGCTTTATAGAGTATGAAAAGGCTTATAGTGGGCTGCCAATGCAGACTTCTATGACTCTAAACGGATAAACACTCAGCTACCGCCGGTAAATGTATAACTGTATGTGGGCTAACATGTGTTTAAAATGAGGAAACACTCAATATAGGGTGTGTACAGAGCAAATTGGACAGGGCTTTCTTTCATCTCTCTCTCTTTTCAAAATGGCTACCCCAAGCCCTCTATTTAAAGAGCGGGGAGCCGCAGCAGTGTACTGCACGGCCGCAGTGTACCGCGACAAGCAGATGAATGTACTGCAGATGGCAGATGCACTACGGCTTCCCGGGGTGCCCCGGGTTCCGCGGGTCTCATTGTCTCGAAGTACGTACACTCGTGCACTGTAATGTCTGCTCGAACTTGCAGAACTTCAATCTGAGCATCCGAATGAGGTATATAAGACCTTCTTCGGACTGCTTGTGTTGAGAGTTACGCAATGACATGGATTAGAGGTTGTACGAAGTCAGGAAGAGGGGACAATGCCCATGGTCTTCAAGCTTCAAATTCTATCCAGTGTGCTGCCACGCATAATAGTCACTCGGGATTAGAACTCCCTGGTTCTTGAAGGACATTGTTGTATGTATGTATGTATTTCTGAAGTGTTGAGACGACGCACAGGTGTTGAGGTAGCAAGATGACGTATGACTCCTCACCGGGGCTATCGCCAGTTTGAGTTGAAAGCAGACGTTGCTCAGGGTTACATCTGAGATTGGACTGCTGCAAGTGTTGAATGCCAGAAGGTCATCTGTGAGAATGCCTGTCTGCCCGGTGTTAGCTCCGGGTCTGAGGTATGAGTGCCTCGGCAGGAGGTCTGATTAAAGCTGATCGCATGTATTTGAAACAAACATTTTTTGGGTTATCGTCGAAACTGCAACAACATTCCTTGGTGTTATCGCCAAGGACAAAACTCGGGGTTATCTTTGAGGTTGGGAATGATGTTCCCGGTGTGTGTTCCGGGGTTAAGACTGATTCTCTCGATGGTATCCGAAATGGATGTGAGCTGTCTTCCAAGGTTATCTCCGAAAAATGATTCTGCCCTCCTGTAATGTTAGTAACAGGTGTGCAGAAAATTTTGAGTGTCTACAGATGCCCCTCTTTATCATATTCATGCAATACAAGGCATGGATAGTGAAATGCAACAAGAAAAATATGATGCTATATGCAGCAACATGATGCAAATGTATGATGCATGATTGTCAGTTAATCCTGTTGGGATGACAATCACTGATGCATTGGACATGCGATCCAAGTCTTCAAGGATGTTTGACGTTGGGGCTATCACCAAAGTCGTAAATCCTAGACACAGACTTCTTTCTCCATAGAGGTGCCTCTTGTGTATAACAGATCTGTGGGGATAAAGCTTTGTCTGTTTGAGGATGTGTATAACATATCTGTGAGATCCTGAATTTTATGAAATAAAAGTATTCAATTTTTCTATTTTGATAAATAGTTAAATTGATAAAAGTTTAAAGTTAAGGGTGATATGTGAAAATTTTTCAAAGTAAGCAAGTTGTCATAAAATAACCTAGTAGTAAAAGTACAAGAATCTGGCGTGGGTTGCATAGTAGCATACCAGTATTGATTATTGATGCTTATGTGAGAAGTCACTCGGATATACTCAATTATTGCTACAATAATTCGTCGTCATATCTCTCATATTATTGATTCAATTATTGCCACAAAGATCATCTCGCATAATATGTTATATATTATTAAATCAATAATTAAGACGACAAAGTTATTCATATTATTATTTGCAATATTGACAATGTCTAGAAGTTCACGAGGAGAGGTTTAGTCACCTAATTATACTGCAATAAGGAGAAATCCTTATCTAAAGCCCCTCTTTTCCTAGAACGACACGGTTGTTAAATATTGTGAGTTATAATATTAATGATGAATGTTATTAAAAAATCAAAGTTAAGTTCGGAGTTGAATTTGGAGACGCGAACGTGATATTTGAGTCCGGAACGATGAAATTAGTAGAAATAGACTATAAACACAAAATTTGCTGGGGTTGACTTTTTGGTCAAAAAAGTCAACAGTTGACTTTTTTGGAAAAAGTTAAACTTTAAAATTTCAAAAATGAAATTTTTGAGAAAAATATTTCCATTGTGTTGGGATTGTTAGTCTTAGTGGAAATCGACATTTATTTCGAGAATAATTGATGTATGGAGGTTATATTGACCAATCGGGTAATTAATCGAATAAATGAGCAATTAATTGCTATTAATTCACATGATTAAAACTATTTGTTCACATATGTGTACTATTGATTCACATTCATGTACTATTAGGGGAGGTGGTGCAAGATTGATAATACTTACATGACAAAGTTAAAAATGGAGGTATAGATGGAGGTACTATACTGTAATTCGTATTTTCACATGATTATAACTATTAAGTCACATGAATGAACTATTAATTCACATGATTTACTATTAGGGGAGGTGGTGCAAGTTTGATAATACTTGCAAGACTAAATTAAAAATAAAAAAAAAGTTGAAGGTATTGTACTGTAATATTTCGAGCCCCAAAACGTGCAATTATCGAAACTATATTTTTCTATAAATAGAAGCTCATTCTTCCTTCATTTCTCACCAATTCACTAAAGCTATAAAACAATTATTATAGAGAGAAGAAGAAGAAAGTCTACTACCTCACTTATTCCAAAGATCCGCTTTTCTTAAGGTAAGGGGTATTATTTCTTTCAGATTCATGAAGAGAGCTATTGTTATTCCATTTCTTATTATTATGTTGGAATAACTTTGTCTATCTAAGCAATCTTGTATATGGTGAAATTCTTATATTATTCCATTCTTTATTATTACATTGGAATATCATGTATGCATGCGATTACGCATGACACGGTTCCGATTCTTTATTATTCTAGTGGAATATCACATGCATGCGGATTACGCATGACCGAAGTTCCATTCTTTATTATTTTGTTGGAATAACTTTTCTGCATGCGATTATCGCATGCCCGTGAATTTCATTGTTATTTCATTCTTTATTATTACATTTGGAATATCCTATGCATCTGGGATTCTGGCATGACACCGGGTTCCATTCTTTATTATTCATTGGGAATAACCTATCTGTGCGAAGGCTCTCGCATGCATGGTGAATTCTTCATTATTCCATTCTTTATTATTACATTGGAATAACTTTTGCATATGTGGATTCCCGCATACATGGTGAATGATCCTTTGTATTCATTCCTTATTAAATTTTAGAAATGATCTGTCTACGTGGATTACCGCATGGCGGGTGAAAATCTATTTGCAGTTTCATAATTTTTCTTGACCCTCAAAAATTCTGGAAAAATTAGAAATGATAATTTGATGAGTTTTCTATATTGTGTCCAAAGATGGCGATTTTTGGATGTATAGATTAAGAGTTATGGATTTTATGGGAAAAGACTATTTTAAAAGTAAACCCTCATAACTCCTCGTGGTTAACTCCAAAATTGGTGAAATTTTTATTGGGAATGTATATAACAGGAGTATACCATGTAAATTTCGGAATATTTGGACAAAAGTACAATTTATGATAAATGTCTAAATATTCGGCAGTTTTGGCCATATGAAAAATAGTAAATGAATTTTAAAAATTTCGAGAAAAATATATGTTCAATATGGGACTATATTTTGCTAAATCCCAGAAAAGAAATATTTTTAGGACTGATTTGGTATTTTTCATGAAAATAAACTAGTTATGAGTAAATGAATTAAATATGTTATGTGAAGTAACAAAATTGAAAAATAGGATTTTATGGCTTGGGAATCCTATATAGGGTATATGCAGATTTTTGATGAGAGATTTGATCATTGGTGATGAAATCTTATGAGTATGACATTTTTGAATGATTAAAATGCATTATTTGGTAAAGTGTAAACAATTGAAATAAATTATTTATAAGTTTAAGAAGTGATTAAAATATTGTTATAATATTAATAATATTAGATTATGAGTTTATTAAGTGATTGATAATATTTGGATAATATTAATAATATGAGTTTATAAGTGCAAAGATAGACTGTTAATTATTGATTTTATAGTTGTATATCTTTGGCTTACGTGCAAAGATGGACCGTTGATTATTGGTTGTATATCTTTGGCTTACGTGCAAAGATGGACTGTTAACTATTAGTTTTATAGTTGTATATCTTTGGCTTACGTGCAAAGATGGACCGTTAATTATTGGTTGTATATTTTTGGCTTACGTGCATTGATGGGCAGCTGTTGGTATGATTATAACCAGGGATTATTCGGTATAATAATGACCATTGTAAAATCCCATATTTTACGAATAAAGATTTAAATTTCTCGAATTGTTTTTGAATATTATGGTGTGGATTTAATATAATGTTATAGTTGTGGGTAATATTTATAAATTTTGCAAAGTATGCAAGTTGTTATATTATATTCGATTGATCGGGGAATATTCTTTGTGTGGGGAATATTAATATGCGGCTGCACAATCATTAGTGGACCCCACAACAAAATTATTGTCGGATTGAGAAAACGACAAAAATATTTTTATGAAAATAACGGTAAAGGAAGTTTTACTGTTAATCTTTGTTGAACTACTTTCGGTAGTAAAAAATACGATGTCTGGCGTGGTTGCATAGTAGCACACGGTATTGATTATTGATGCTTATGTGAGAAGTCACTTTCGGTTTTGTTCAATTATTACTACGATGAATTCTTTGCATAGTATCTCACGTTATTTGATTCAATTATTTTGATTGATTATATATATATATATATATATATATATATATATATATATAGTTTTTGTTTTATTAGTATTATTAATGTAATAAAATGCGAAAAACTTTTATATATAAAATAGAATACTTTTATAAAGTTATTAGTTTTATTAGGCTAATAGTAAAATCTTTTTATATAAAAGCGAATACTTTTATAAAGTTATACATTTTATTAGACAATAATTAGATTATATTATATTTTATTATTTTATTATAGTGCATAGTGTTTGCATAGTAAAATCTTTTTAAAAGTTATTCGTTTTATTAGATTATAAATAGAATATATTATATTTTATTGTAAACCAATACTGGATAGTCAGTTTAAAAGTAAATCGATCTGGATGATTTATGGATTGGTTCTTATTCATCCATTCTTCTATAAATAGAAGCTCATTCCTTCATTATTTCTTACGAATTCACTAAAACTCTAGAGAGAAAGCGTAGAGAAATTTATTCTTCTATAATCTTGGCGTATTTCTTTAGTGTTTAAGAAAGCTTTGAGTAGTAGTGTAAGTTTCTTCAAGTATATCCCCTTCTTCTGGTGAGTAGTACTCTTCTTTATAAGGTAAGGGTATTATTTTTTTTTATATTCATGAAGAGAACTTACATTATTCCATTCTTTATTATTACATTGGAATAACTTTTATATACGTGGTCTACCCTATACTTGGTGATTTACATTGTTATTCCATTCTTTATTATTACATTTGGAACATCACATGCATGCATGCGTTACGCCGGACTGGTTCCGTCTTTATTATTACATTGGAATATCATCATATGCATGCATTTTCTTTTCTGTTGGACTGTGGTTTCGTCTTTATTATTACATTGGAATATCACATGCATGCGCATTTCTGTGGGACTGATTCCGTTATTTATTATTATTACATTGGAATAACTTTGTACATGTCAAAGTCTGCATGCATGGTGATTTACATTGTTATTCCATTCTTTATTATTACATTTGGAATATCACATCCGGTGTATATTATTACTGACTTTGGTTCCGTTATTTATTATTACATTGGAATAACTTTTATCATCTGAAGTACCACATGCATGGTGATTTCTT
This sequence comes from Panax ginseng, assembly GCA_020205605.1. Classification (NCBI taxonomy): domain Eukaryota; kingdom Viridiplantae; phylum Streptophyta; class Magnoliopsida; order Apiales; family Araliaceae; genus Panax; species Panax ginseng. The sequence continues at coordinate 173,563,631 of CM035132.1, forward strand.
TTGTTATTCCATTCTTTATTATACTCGGTTGGTTAAAGTTTTGACTTCTATACTCCATGAAATTAGTGGAATATCCTTGATATTTGCGCTTCATCCGATATCTTTTCATGGAAATATTCTTACGAGCATTCTTGAATTTTACTCTACAAAGAAGTATCATGTTGACAATTTGGGCGTTATTAGTTCTGAATAATTTAATTCTTGAACTTGTTTTATTGAATTCTTATATCATTGTCATCATCCTCATGTTTATATTTTGTTGAAAATCATCTGTGGCTGTAATGCATAGATGGACTTGGTATGATTATGACCGAGGATTATTCGGTATAATCATGGTAGTAATGTTACAAATGATGTGGAAAAAAGTCCTCATTGGCCATGTAGTGCATTGATGGGCGATTTTTGGTATGATTATGGCTATGGATTCTCTTGACGACCAGGGAGCAAAGATGAATTGTTTTATGGCATGATCGGGACCATGATGATGAATACGAATATCCTTGGCCCGTAGTGCATGGATAATTTGTGGTCGTGATACTAATGAATATCCTTGGTTGTAGTGCAGGGATGATGTGGATTATTTATTAAGCTGAGTCTCAACGATAAAAGTGATGAAAAACCTTTTTAAATCATAAAAGATAGTAGATTTTATTCTCTACTTGACTCTTTTAATGGATTGCTTGTTCCGCTGCAGTTAAACTTGATGTCTATTGTATTTTATCAGTTTAACATTGTTGAAGACTAATGATAATTTATTCTGCATTATCTTAGTTATAATATTTCTTACTGGGCTAGTTGAGCTCATCCTTTCTTTCATTTATTCTCTTGAGGAAATGAGAAACGTGAAGCAGGACTAGTCGGGGAGCGGGTGACGGTCCGGATAATAGTATTAGTAGTCCTCACTATTACATTAAATAGTGTGACAATAAATGTAATGAGGACTTATTACGAGAGTGGATATTGTCTAGAAGACAATATTTGTATTAAAACTCACTGACTTTCTTGTTGTATATTAAAGATTGTATTTGTATTACGTACCATGTATTTGGCGACTCGAGAATAGGTGATGTATACCTATTTTGGGGCGTCAAAGTTGGTATCAAAGCTTAGGGATATGATCCTGGTGAGATGTGAGACAAGAACTAGGAGGGAGAGGCAGAATTCCTTCAGCTAGTATGACCTACCTAAGTCTATTTGATATTTAATTGGTCGGTCAGAGTATAGGGATAATATGTGATATGTTAATTAACCCTTGTTTTGTGGCAGTGTTTGAAAATGGCATCCGAGAATGTTGAGAACATCAATGGAGCATAGGAGACCGTTGAGTCTCCACAGATCAATAATCAGGATAATGTGCATCAGGAAGGAGATAATCCTCCTGTAAATAACAACACTGATCAAATGATGAGCGATGGAATGTTTAGGAGCTTTTAGAATTCATGCAACACCAAACGAGAGAGACTCATGTTCATAATGCAGGTGAAAACAATGTCAACCCACGGTTGGTCACCGCTAAGTAGTTCAAGGAGCTGGGACCACCGGAGTTTTTGGGAATGCTAGACCCACTTAAGGCAGAGACGTGGATTAAGCATATCACCAAGATATTTGATGTCTTGGAATGCTTAGAGGAGCAAATGGTTCCATTTGCCACCTTTATATTTGCGTGAAGAAGCGATTCATTGGTGGGAATCAGAAAGCGTACCCAGATTGGCCTTTTCAAGATGTCTTGGGAGAAATTTCAAGAATTGTTCAAGGATAAGTACTTTCTTGAAAGTATTCGTCACATGAAGGAGGTGGAATTTATCAAGTTGGAGCAAAACAATATGATGATCGTGTCGCGATCTGAGGCTAAGTTTGCGGAATTATCTCGGTTTGCATCCCATTTGGTCGATAATGAGGAAGCGAATGGCGCGAATGTTTCTAAGAGGTTTGAAACCCAATATCGTCGATAACTCATTTCTCACAAACTTTGTTTATATTCGGATGTTGTGAATAAGGGCTCGATTATTGGAGCGCGATAATGAGTTAGCACAACCAAAAAGAAACGACCAACAACACGATAATAATCGTCTGCAAATTATAGCACGGTCATCGAACAATGATAACCATCGTGGGGAATTATCATGCCATGAATGGTAACCACTTTGGTGGTAATCATGGCCAAGATAATAGAAGTGGAAATTTCAAGAAGAGAAGGTTCAATAATAATGGAAAGACAACAACATCACACCCGTTTCAAAGGAAGAAGAAGCGACCACCGGTCGTATGTTTCAAATCTCAGACGGAGGGACACATCCGTCAAAGCATGCGCTGACAATCCAAAGCGTGTTTTAATTGCGGAAGAGAAGGTCACCTAGCTTAATTTTTTCGTATGGTGAAGTCAAGTCTAGCTGGGATGGTGATGCCAAAGGATGTCCCGGACAAACCAAAGCCGTAGTTTAAGAGAGCGTTTTTTTAAGTGACGAGGAACACGAATAAAATTATCACGGGTAAGTTAATCATAAACTCTTGCGAAGTCTATCTTAGTGTTAGAATCTGGGTTCTACTCCACTCTTTCATTTCACTTAGTTGTGTTCAATGTTTGAATTTAACTCTGGAGAAGTTAGACTTTGATTTATCTGTTGAAACTTCGGTTGGGAGAAACCTTCGTTACCTCCACTATTTATAAATCTTGTTTGATTCAAATCAACACTTTCATGTTACCTGTCGATCTTATCTCTTTGAAAATACTTGCCTTTGATGTGATTTTAGGAATCGATTGGTTAACTACTCATCATGCTTTTAGTAAGGTTATTAGTTTTCATATTTCTAACCAACCTGTTATGCGAATTCAAAGTAACCAAACCACTAAAGTCAATCACTGTCATATCAAGCCATAAGTAAAGAGTCCCGAGCCTTTATCTGGTGACTTCCTTGTGTGGAATGCACCGAAACCAGACTTTCCGTAGGGGACGTCATGAATAACGGTGGCAAGTTGATAGGTATCAATGTGACGTGTTATCCAAGTCTTGGATGAGGGTCACAGTTTTGAATGATATTTCTATTGTTAATAAATTTCTTGATGTATTCTTGAAGACTTCTTGGCCTACCCCAGAGCGTGAAATCGAATTTTGTACTGACCCCAGTACAAAACCCCATTTTTAAAACCCTTAAATATTTCTTCAACTAAAACGAACGTAACATGCACCAAAGACGTTGACTCGAGCTGTTGAAGATTACAATCGTACCATTCAATACCATTGTGGGAAGAGCGAACGTGGTAGCTGACGCGTTGAGTAGAAGATCGTATGTGGTTACAAGTTCGAATATACGAACCCACGTGAAGATAACGAATATACGATTAGAATCGACTTTAATCGATAAAGTTAAAGCCGCTTAAGCTACATACTCAGATCTTATGAATATGAAGAAGAAGGTTTAAGAGGGCGTTATTCTAGAAGCAAGAATCGACGAAGAGAGGAAATCACAACCCTCGATTTAATTGGCCCATTTGAAATCCTCGATCGAGTAAAAATTGTGGCTTATAGATTCGTTTTACCGCCAAGTATGTCGCGTGTTCATAACGTTTTTCATATATCGATGTTACGTAAATATGTGGACGACCCGAACCACATTATTGATTTAGAACCGGACGAGATAGCGGATAATTTAACGTATGAAGATGTACCTGTAAAAATCCTGGAATGTATTCAACACTCAAAGGTTATACCTCAAGAGTTAGAATCGAACAAAGTGTCCTCATCTGTTTTGCATACCAGGTACGTACGTAAATTTTGAGGGCGAAATTTCATAAGGAGGGGAGATTGTAAAATCCCAAATTTTACGAATAAAGATTTAAATTTCTCGATTTTTTTTTTGAATATTATGGTGTGGATTTAATATAATGTTATAGTTGTGGGTAATATTTATAAATTTTGCAAAGTATGCAAGTTGTTATATTATATTCGAATGGTCAGGGAATATTCTTTGTGTCGGAGAATATTCGTACGACGGCACAATCATTGGTGGACCCCACAACAGAATTATTGTCGGATTGAGAAAACGACAAAAATATTTTTATGAAAATAACGGCGGAAGTTTTACCGTTAATACTGTTGAACTACTCGGTAGTAAAAGTCTGCGATGTCTGGCGTGGTTGCATAGTAGCACACGGTATTATTATTATTGATGCTTATGTGAAAGTCACTCGGTTTTGTTCAATTATTACTTTCGATGAGTTCTTTGCATAGTATCTCACGTTATTTGATTCAATTATTGTTGATTATTATATATATATATATATATATATAAGTTTATTTTATTAGTATTATTAATGTAATAAAACAAAAAAAAACTTTTATATAAAATAAAAATACTTTTATAAAGTTATTACGTTTTATTAGGCTAATAGTAAAATCTTTTTTATATAAAAGCAGAATACTTTTATAAAGTTATCTGTTTTATTAGACAATAATTAGATTATATTATATTTTATTATGCGTAGTGTTTTGCATAGTGCACGCATAGTGTTTGCATAGTAAAATCTTTTTAAAAGTTATTCGTTTTATTAGATTATAAATAGAATATATTATATTTTATTGTAAACCAATACGGATAGTCCGTTTAAAGTAAATCGATCTGGACCGTTTATGGATTGGTTACTATTAGATCCATTCTTCTATAAATAGAAGCTCATTCCTTCATTATTTCTTATGAATTCACTTTGAACTCTACTGAGAGAAAGCGTAGAGAATTATTCTTCTATAATCTTGGCGTATTTCTTTAGCGTTTAAGAAAGCTTTGAAGCGTAGTGTAAGTTTCTTCAAGTATATCCCATTTCTACCGTCGAGTACTCTCTTCTTTATAAGGTAAGGGGTATTATTTTTTTTTTATATTCATGAAGAGAACTTACATTATTCCATTCTTTATTATTACATTGGAATAACTTTTATACGTGGTCTACCCTATACTTGGTGATTTACATTGTTATTCCATTCTTTATTATTACATTTGGAACATCACATGCACATGCGTTTCTGTGGGACTGGTTAAATCTTTATTATTACATTGGAATATCATACATGCATGCATTTCTGGGACGAGGTTTCGTCTTTATTATTACATTGGAATATCACATGCATGCGTTTTACGTGGGACTGATTCCGTTATTTATTATTACATTGGAATAACTTTGTCTACATAAAAAGTACCGCATGCATGGTGATTTACATTGTTATTCCATTCTTTATTATTACATTTGGAATATCCTGTCGGTGTATATTCGCTGACACAGTTCCGTTATTTATTATTACATGGAATAACTTTTTACATGTGAAGTACCACATGCATGGTGATTTCTTTTGTTATTCCATTCTTTATTATACTCGGTTGATTAAAGTTTTGACTTCTATACTCCATGAAATTAGTGGAATATCCTTGATATTTGCGCTTCATCCGATATCTTTTCATGGAAATATTCTTACGAGCATTCTTGAATTTTACTCTACAAAAGAAGTATCATGTTGACAATTTGGACGTTATTAGTTCTGAATAATTTAATTCTTGAACTTGTTTTATTGAATTCTTATATCATTGTCATCATCCTCATGTTTATATTTTGTTGAAAGTCATCATGTGGCACCTAATGCATAGATGGACTTGGTATGATTATGACCGAGGATTATTCGGTATAATCATGGCCGTAATGTTACAAATGATGTGGAAAAAGTCCTCATTGGCCCGTAGTGCATTGATGGGCCGATTTTGGTATGATTATGGCTATGGATTCTTTTGACCAAGGAGCAAAGATGAATTGTTTTATGGCATGATCGGGGCCTGTGATGAATACACGAATATCCTTGGCCGTAGTGCATGGATAATTTGTGGTCGTGATACTTAATGAATATCCTTGGTTGTAGTGTGGGGGATGATGATGTGGATTATTTATTAAAATTTGAGTCTCAACGATAAAAGTGATGAAAAACCTTTTAAATCATAAAAGATAGTAGATTTTATTCTCTACTTGACTCTTTTAATGGATTGCTTGTTCACCGCTGATTAAACTTGATGTCTATTGTATTTTATCGGTTTAACATTGTTGAAGACTAATGATAATTTATTACGCATTATCTTAGTCATATAATATTTCTTCTTTGGGCTAGTTGAGCTCACCCTTTCTTTCATTTGTTCTCTTGAGAAATGAGAACGTGGCGGGACTAGTCGGGGAGCGGGTGATGGTCCGGATAATAGTATTAGTAGTCCTCACTATTACATTAAATAGTGTGACAATAAATGTAATGAGGACTTATTACGAGAGTGGATATTGTCTAGAAGACAATATTAGTATTAAAACTCACAGCTTTTTCTTGTTGTATATTAAAGATTGTATTTGTATCCTGTACCATGTATTTGGCGACTCAGAATAGGTGATGTATACCTATTTTGGGGGCGTCACAACCATTGTTGAAAATACGAATATCCTTGGCCCGTAGTGCATGGATAATTCGTGGTCGTAATACTAATGAATATCCTTGGCCGTAGTGCAGGGATGATTCGATTATGTGGATTAATTATTAAGTTGAGTCTCAGCGATAACATATTGATAATACACTTTTAATTCGTAGAAGATAGTAGATATCATGCTCTACTTGACTCTTCTATATACAGTTGTATGTCTTTGGCTTGTATAACAAAGATGAATTGTTGATGAATATCTTTGGCCCGTAGTGCAAAGATAAATTTATTAGTATGATTATGAACAAGAATTGTGATTTGGTATAACCATGATTTTTGATGTTTCAGATGAAGATAGGCGATGGAAATTATCTTCGTCCTGGGTGCGAAGAGGAATTTAGAATCACAATTATGATTATGAGTTATTCATATGATTGTGGACATGAATTATTGATAGATGTTATAGGGATAAAATATTATTGGTGGACTTTTAACATGGATAAGATAATAGACCTGATGGTCTATTTGACTCTTTTAATGGATTGCTCGTTCCGCTGCAACTATGGTTGAAATTTTTTATCATCTACCATATGTTCTAAATCTCTAATTTATTACTGATAAAGGCTATTGATGATGTAAATGATATTCTTTACTGGGCTAGTTGTGCTCACCCTTTTTATTTCACAATTCCCTTCATGTAATAAAAGTGTAGATGGGTTGAGCGGCGGTAACAAGAGAATAGAACGGTAGTCTATAGCTGTTGTGGTTCTCCCTAAATAGTATAGAAATAATTTTATTGAGAACTTTAGATAAGTGTGTCGTATTGTATACGTCAATTGATATTTAATTTGGTGAACCGAATTGGGTGAGGTGAACCTAACTTTGGAAGGGTGTTTTGCCACTATCATACAAGATGTCTAATGACATATAACCTCATGTTATCATTAGACAGGGTTGTGCACATCCACTTGCTGAGTATATCTACGAGCATTACCTATATAATCTTGGAGTTTATTTGAAATATAATTTTCACTTGGAGACAACAGAGATAATTATATGTCAAGAGAAGACTCACCATTGGAAAGAAGATGATAACAATCTTCTTATTTTTCTTTGGGAACTATTGGGTCAACTAAGGATAATTCTGTGGACATATGATATCTATTATAACCTAGATGCATGGCCTCCCATGTACGAAGGTTTCCTTGAGTATTTTCCAAATATTTTAATTTCTAATATAGTTATTGACTGTACTTTTATGTAAAGTACCATTGTAAGGTTGTGGTCGAGGCACCATGAGAGTTACATACATTTGTATTAAAACTCACAGTTTAACTGTGGTCATATTCTGCATGACAGTTCAACAATTGTATAAATGAAGTTTTTAAATGATTTTTATAGTGTGATATCTGGCAACTCAGAATGGGTCGTGTGGAACTATTTTGGGGGCGTCACAAATGGTATCAGAGCTTAGGGATATGGTCGCTGGCGGAGATAAGAGTCTAGAACTAGGAGGGGTGAGACGAGTTATATACTTCGCTAGTGTGTGACTTACCTAACCTGAAATTGTTTACTTGATAAGTTGACAAATTGTGATATGTCAATTAACCTTTGTTTTGAAGATATATTCCAGAATGATATCTGAAATACAGGAGATGAGCAATGGAAAAATTATGATACAGAGGAAATAACCGGGAAGGTACAATCCGAAAAGAAAGCAAGGTATTCTCATCTCTTCGAATACCAGGAACGTATGTAAATTTCAAGGGCGAAATTTCATAAGAAGGGGAGATTGTGAGATCCCGAATTTTATGAAATAAAAGTATTCAATTTTTCTATTTTGGTAAATTGTTAAATTGTTAAAAGTTTAATGTTAAGGGTGATATGTGAAAATTTTTCAAAGTAAGCAAGTTGTCATAAAATAACCGGTAGTAAAAGTACAGTAATATGCGTGGTTGCATAGTAGCACAGGGTATTGATTATTGATGCTTATGTGAGAAGTCACTCAGATATACTCAATTATTGCTACAATAATTGCTGCATCATATCTCTCATATTATTGATTCAATTATTGCCACAGTATCATCTGCATAATATGTTATATATTATTAAATCAATAATTAAGACGACAAAGTTATTCATATTATTATTTGCAATATTGACAATGTCTAGAAGTTCTGTCAAGGAGAGGTTTGGTCACCTAATTGTGCGCCAATAAGGAGAAATCCTTATCAGAAAACCCCCTCTTTCCTGGGAACGACCTGGTTGTTAAATATTATGAGTTATAATATTAATGATGAATGTTATTAAATAATCAAAGTTAAGTTCGGAGTTGAATTTGGAGACGCGAACGTGATATTTGAGTCCGGAACGATGAAATTAGTAGAAATAGACTATAAACACAAAATTTGCTGGGGTTGACTTTTTGGTCAAAAAAGTCAACAGTTGACTTTTTTGGAAAAAGTTAAACTTTAAAATTTCAAAATGAAATTTTTGAGAAAAATATTTCCATTGTGCTGGGATTGTTAGTGTTAATGGAAATCGACATTTATTTCGATAATAATTGATATATGGAGGTTATATTGACCAATCGGGTAATTAATCGAATAAATGAGCAATTAATTGTTATTAATTCACATGATTATAACTATTTGTTCACTTGTATGTACTATTGATTCACATTCATGTACTATTAGGGGAGGTGGGGCAAGATTGATAATATTTGCAAGACTAAGTTAAAAATGGAGGTATAGATGGAGGTACTATACTGTAATTCATATTTTTACATGATTATAACTATTAAGTCACATGAATGAACTATTAATTCACATGATTTACTATTAGGGGAGGTGGTGCAAGTTTGATAATAATTGCAGGACTAAATTAAAAATGAAAGAAAAGTTGAAGGTATTGTACTGTAATATTTCAAGCCCCAAAACGTGCAATTATCAAAACTATATTTTTCTATAAATTGAAGTTCATTCTTCCTTCATTTCTCACCAATTCACTAAAGCTATAGAGCAATTATTATAGAGAGAAATTATAGAGAGAAAGAAGAAGAGAAGTCTAACTACCTCACTATTTTAGTATCCAGCTTTTCTTACAGGTAAGGGTATTATTTCTTTCGTATTCATGAAGAAAGCTATTGTTATTCCATTCCTTATTATTATGTTGGAATAACCTGTCTATGTGAAGTACTGCATACATGGTAAAATTCTTCTATTATTCCATTCTTTATTATTCTGTTGGAATATCCCATGTCTGCATGCGATTCTGGCATGACACGACCGTTCCGATTCTTTATTATTCTGTGGAATATCACATGCATGCGGATTTACGCATGACTGGTTCCATTCTTTATTATTACATTGAATAACTTTGTTTGTGCGGTTTATCGCATGCCTGGTGAATTCTGTTGTTATTCCATTCTTTATTATTCTGTTGGAATATCCTGTCTGTGCGGATTACGCATGACCTGGTTCCATTCTTTATTATTCTGTTGGGAATAACCTGTCTGTGTGGTCTATCACATGCATGGTGAATTCTTCTATTATTCCATTCTTTATTATTCTGTTGGAATAACCTGTCTATGTGGATTACCGAATGCATGGTGAATGATCATTTGTATTCATTCCTTATTAAATTGTAGAAATGATCTGTTTACGTGGATTACCGCATGGTGGGTGAAAATCCATTTGCAGTTTCGTAATTTTTCTGACCCTCAAAAATTCTGAAAAAATTTGAAATAATAATTTGATGAGTTTTCTATATTGTGTCCAAAGATGGCGATTTTTGGATGTATAGATTAAGAGTTATGGATTTTATGGGAAAAGACTATTTTAAAAGTAAACCCTTATAACTCCTTGTGGTTAACTCCAAAATTGGTGAAATTTTTATTGGGAGTACATGTATATAACAGGAGTATACCCTTTAAATTTCAGAATTTTTGGACAAAAGTACAATTTATGATAAATGTCTAAATATTCGATAGTTTTGGCCATATAAAAAATAGTAAATGAATTTTAAAAATTCCGAGAAAAATATATGTTCAATGTGAGACTATATTCTGCTAAATCCCAGAAAAGAATTATTTTTGGGACTGATTTGGTATTTTTCATAAAAATGAACTAGTTATGAGTAAATGAATTAAATATGTTATGTGAAGTAACAAAATTGGAAAATAGGATTTTATGGCTTGAGAATCCTATATAGAGTATATGCAGATTTTTGATGAGGGATTTGATCATTGGTGATGAAATCTTATGAGTATGGCATTTTTGAATGATTAAAATGCATTATTTGGTAAAGTGTAAACAATTGAAATAAATTGTTTATAAGTTTAAGAAGTGATTAAAATATTGTTATAATATTAATAATATTAGATTATGAGTTTATTAAGTGATTGATAATATTTGGATAAATTTAAAGTCTTTAATATTTATCCTTGTTTTCGCTTATATCATGGTCATCATTCTTATGCTTATATTGTGAAGAAAGTTATCTTTGGCTTACGTGCAAAGATGGACTGTTAATTATTGGTTTTATAGTTGTATATCTTTGGCTTACGTGCAAAGATGGACCGTTGATTATTGGTTGTATATCTTTGGCTTACGTGCAAAGATGGACCGTTAATTATTGGTTTTATAGTTGTATATCTTGGCTTACGTGCAAAGATGGACCGTTGATTATTGGTTGTATATCTTTGGCTTACGTGCATTGATGGGCGATTGTTGGTATGATTTATAACCGAGGATTATTCGGTATAATCATGACCATTATTAGCTCTGAATATCCTTAGCGTAGTGCATGAATAATTAGTGGTTGTAATACTAATGAATATCATTGGACGTAGTGCAGGGATGATTCGATGATGTGGATTAATTATTAAAATTTGAGTCTCAAATGATAACATATTGATAATACACTTTTAATTAAGTAGAAGATAGTAGATATCATGCTCTACTTGACTCTTCTATATACAGTTGTATGTCTTTGGCTTGTAGAACAAAGATAAATTATTGATGAATATCTTTAGCCCGTAGTGCAAAGATAAATTTATTAGTATGATTATGAACAATAATTATGATTTGGTATAACCATGAGTTTTGATGTTTCAGGTGAAGATAGGCGATGAAAATTATCTTCGTCCTGGGTGCGAAGAGGAATTTAGAATCACAATTATGATTATGAGTTATTCGTATGATTTTGGACATGAATTGTTGATTGATGTTACAGGGATAAAACATTATTGGTGGACTTTTAACATGGAGAAGATAATTGACCTGATGATCTATTTGACTCTTTTAATGGATTGCTCGTTCCGCTGCAACTATGGTTGAAAAGTTTTATCATCTACCATATATTCTAAATCTCTGATTTATTACTAATAAAGACTATTGATGATGTAAATGATATTCTTTACTGGGCTAGTTGTGCTCACCCTTTTTGCTTCACAATTCCTTTCAGGTAATAAGAGTGTAGCTGGGTCGAGCGGGGGTAACAGGAGAATAGAACGGTAGTTTATAGCTGTTGAGGTTCTCCCTAAATAGTATGGAAATAATTTTATTGAGAACTTTAGATAACTGTGTCGTATTGTATATGTCATTTGATATTTAATTTTGGTGAACCGAATAAGGTGAGGTGAACCTAACTTTGGAAGGGTGTTTTGCCACTATCATACAAGATGTCTAATGACATAGAACCTCGTGTTATCATAAGACAGGGTTGTGCACATCCACTTGCTGAGTATATCTACGAGCACTACCTATATAATCTTGGAGTTTATTTGAAATATAATTCTCACTTGGAGACAACAGAGATAATTATATGTCAAGAGAAGACTCACCATTGGAAAGAAGATGATAGCAATCTTCTTGTTTTTCTTTGGGGACTATTGGGTCAACCAAGGATAATTCTGTGGACATATGATATCTATCATAACCTAGACAAATGGCCTCCCATGTACGAAGGTTTCCTTGAGTATTTTCCAAAGATTTTAATTTCTAAAATAGTTATTGACTGTACTTTTATGTAAAGTACCATTGTAAGGTTGTGGTCGAGGCACCATGAGAGTTACATACATTTGTATTAAAACTCACAGTTTAACTGTGGTCGTATTCTGCATGACAGTTCAACAATTGTATAAATGAACTTTGTAAATAATTTTTATAGTGTGATATCTGGCGACTCAGAATGGGTCGTGTGGACCTATTTTGGGGGCATCACAATATCCCACCATCCTGTCTGCCAACTGTATGAACTTGTCAAGGTTGCTTGACCTTCGCTGATGTGTGTATCCTCGGATAGATCCCTGTTGGGTGCATTGTCAAGGCTGCTTGACTTTCATTGATGTGTGTATCAATGGTTGCATAGCGTCGTGACCCTTGTTGGGGAAGGTTGCTTCGATGGGTTTACTTGCCATTGGCTAAGATAACGTCAAGGTTGCTTGACCTTCATTGATGTGTGTATCAATGGTTGAGAATGCGCTGTAACCCCCCGCCGGGGATACGTGGATGATTTGTAAACTTTGGCGTTGTAACCCCCGCCGGGGATACGTTTTTATTTCATAACTTCGGCGTTGTAACCCCCGCCGGGGATACGTGGATTTCATAACTTTGGCGTTGTAACCCCCGTCGGGGATACGTGTATTTCATAACTTTGGCATTGTAACCCCCGCCGGGGATACGTGTATTTCATAACTTCGGCGTTGTAACCCCCGCCGGGGATACGTGTATTTCATAACTTCGACGTTGTAACCCCCGCTGGGGATATGTCTAGGGTTTGTAACCCTACACTGACGGCATCGGACCTTTGTGAGGTATTGCCGAGCATGATGCGTGAAAGCTGAGGCTATTAGTATAGTATACGTTGTATTCAGGCGAATACCAATGAGAGATATGTGGGGCCAGATTGCGGCCCATGAAAACTAGGATTTCAGGCTATTCCGCTCAATCGCGTAGCATTTTTATTCCTGATTTGGCCTTTTTAGCTTGCGAGACCTCCTTTGCAACTCTAACTGGAGCGAGCCAGAGGTGTGGGACCCACAAAGGGGTGCCGCAGGTACACCTATAGTAGCCGTAGGTGGACCTGGGGCCAATCGTGGCTATACAAAGCCCATGGGTTGCTTTCATAAGTCATTTTCAAGCTGCACGATGAAGGAAATCTGAGAGCTCTTCTTCAGACCTGTTGAGTTCGGGAAACTTTCTGCATATTCTTCCACCGTACAAGCGTTCTTCACTGTTTTGGTAATGTATGCATGTATTCTTTTCCAGTTTCTATCCGTTGGAAAATGACTTATCACATGAAATGCATTTAGACACATAGTAGTGAATATTCATGCTGATATGACTTGATAAAAAATATTCAACATAGCAATGTTAGTATTAAACCATGCTGAACATAATGATGTGAAAAAATTTAACTTTTGAAACAGTCAAGTTGGCACCTTTTACTGTCATTTCTTATCCTATTTGAAGATAAATGAGTAAAGGTAGGAAAGTAAAATAACCCTAGTATTTAGACTACACTTATGAATTTTTTACTGTGATGTATTAATGCATGTAGGATGTATATGACTGTTGGTAGGTGTGCTACTGAATGGCCACCTAGTCATGCCTATGTGCATGTGGATAGTCCCATTTACAAAGGGGGCTGTTGTAAGACCCCAACTTTTATGAATAAAGATTAAATTTTCTCGAAATATATTTTTGAATATTATGGTGTGGATTTGATATAATGTTATAGTTGTGGGTAATATTTACAAATTTTTCAAAGTAAGCAAGTGGTTATATAATATTCGATTGGTCGGAGAATATTTGTTTTAACAAGGAATATTCGTACAACGACACAATCATTGGTGGACCCCACAACGGAAGTATTATCGTAGTTAGAAAATGACAGAATTATCTTTTTATAAATATAATGGCTAAAGTTTTACTGTTAAACTATTGAACTACCCTTAGTAGTAAAGTACGATGTCTGGCGTGGTTTCATAGTAGCAGCACGGTATTGATTATTGATGCTTTACGTGAAGAAGTCACTCGGTTATACTCAATTATTGCTACGAATAATTCTTTGCATCATATCTCTCATATTATTGATTCAATTATTGTCACAAAGATCAATATTTTATATTATTAAATCAATAATTGAGATGACAAAGTTATTCATATTATTATTTCTAATATTGACAATGTCAGAAGTTACATCAATGAGAGGGTTGGTCACCTAATTGCTTGGCAATATAAGGAGAAATCCTTATCGAAAGCCCCTCTTTCCTTGGAGCGACTTTGGTTGTTAAATATTGTGAATTATAATATTAATGATGAATAAGTTCGTGTTGATTAAAGATTAAATTGATAGTTCCATTGTGTGGAAATTATTAGTGTTAGTGGAAATCGACATTTATTTCGATAATAATTAATGTCTGGAGGTTATATTGACCAATCGGGTAATTAACCGGATAAATGAGAAATTAATTGTTATTAATTCACATGCTTATAACTATGTGTTCACATGTGTGTACTATTGATTCACATGATTTACTATTAAGGGAGTTGGTGCAAGATTGATAATACTTGCATGACTAAATTAAAAATGGAGGTATAGATGAAGTTACTATACTATAATTAATTTTTTCACATGATTATACTATTAAGTCACATGAATGAACTATTAATTCACATGATTTACTATTAGGGGAGGTGGTGCAAGTTTGATAATACTTGCAGGACTAAATTAAAAATGAAGAAAAAGAGGAAGGTATTATACTGTAATATTTTGAGTCCCAAAATGCGCAATTATTGAAACTATATTTTTCTATAAATAAAAGCTCATTCTTCCTTCATTTCTCACTAATTCACTAAGTCTCACAAGAGAAATTATTATAGAGAGAAATTATAGAGAGAAAGAAGAAGAGAAGTCTGCTACCTCACTATTCCAGTATCCAGTTTCTTCTAAGGTAAGAGGTATTATTTTTTTCGTATTCATGAAGAGAGTTATTTTCTTTCAATACTCGTAAGGGTTGTTATTCCATTCTTTATTATTCATTAGAATAACTTGTGCATCTTGATCTATCGCATGCACAGTGAATTCTTACATTATTCCATTCTTTATTATTACATTGGAATAACTTTTATGCATTTGGCCTATCGTGTGAGACCCCAAATTTATGAAATGAAAGTATTCAATTTTCTTATAATTATTCTATTTAGTAAATGGTTAAATTGATAAAAGGTTAAAGTTAAGGGTGATATGTGAAAATTTTTCAAAGTGTGCAAGTTGTTATAAAATATTAGTTTGGTCGGGAATATTCTTTTTGTCGGGGAATATCCGTAGGGGGCGGCACAATCATTGGTGGACCCCACATGGAAGTATTATCGTAGTAAGAAAACGACGCGAAATTATCTTTTATAAAAATAACAAATGAAAGTGTTCTGTTAAAATTGTTGAACTACTCGGTAGTAAAAGTACGATGTCTGGCGTGGTTGCATAGTAGCACACAAAGTATTGATTATTGATGCTTACGTGAGAAGTCACTTTCGGTTATACTCAATTATTACTCTGATGGTTGTTGCATCATATCTCTCTCATATTATTGATTTAATTATTGTCACGATTATCATCTCGCATAATATGTTATATTATTAAATCAATAATTGAGACGAGAAAGTTATTTATTATTTGCAATATTAACAATGTTTAGAAGTTTTGTCAAGGATAGGTTTGGTCACCTAATTGCGCACCAATATGGAGAAATCCTTATCGAAAAGCCCCCTCTTTCCTGGGAATGACCTGGTTGTTAAATATTGTGAGTTATAATATTAATGATGAATGTTATTAAAAATCGAATTTGTTTCGTATTTCACATGATTATAACTATTGATTCACATGATTGAACTATGGATTCACATTATTTACTATTAGAGGAGGTGGTGCAAGTCTGATAATACTTGCAGGACTAAATTAAAAATGAAAAAAAAAGCGGAAGGTATTATACTGTAATATTTTGAGCCCCAAAACGTGCAATTATCGAAACTATATTTTCCTATAAATAGAAGCTCATTCTTCCTTCATTTCTCACCAATTCACTAAAGCTATAGAGCAATTATTATAAAGAGAAATTATAAAGAGAAAGAAGAAGAGAAGTCTGCTATCTCACTATTCCATTATCCAGTTTTCTTCCAAGGTAAGGGATATTGTTATTATAGTAAGGGGTATTATTCTTTCATATTCATGAAGAGAGTTATTTTCTTTCAATACTCGTAAGGGTTGTTATTCCATTCTTTATTATTATGTTGGAATAACTTTATACATCTGACGTCTGCATGCATCATGGTGAAATTCTTACATTATTCCATTCTTTATTATTACATTGGAATAACTTTTATCATGCATTGATCTATCGCATGCCTAGTGAATTCTATTGTTATTCCATTCCTTATTATTATGTTGGAATAACTTTTATCTATCAATCTCTTTAAATACATGGTAAAATTCTTCTATTATTCCATTCTTTATTATTCTCATTTGGAATATCCTGCGGATTCTGTACGACTGGTTCCGTTCTTTATTATTCTATTGCAATATCACATGCATGCGGATTCGCATGACCTAGTTCCATTCTTTATTATTCTATTGGAATAACTTTTGCATGCATGCGGTCTATCGCATGCCCGTGAATTTTGTTGTTATTCCATTCTTTATTATTACATTTGGAACATCACATGCATGCGGATTCGCATGACTTGGTTCCATTCTTTATTATTATGTTAGAACATCCTCGTGCATGCTCGAATTACGCATGACTTGGCTCCATTTTTTATTATTCTCATTGGAACATCCATGCGTGCGTGCGATTACGCATGACTGGTTCCATTCTTTATTATTCTGTTGGAATATCACATGCATCGCGCGATTACGCATGACACTGGTTCCATTTTTTATTATTACATTGGAATAACTTTGTTTGTGCGATCTATTGCATGCTGGTGAATTCTTACATTATTCCATTCTTTATTATTCTCTTGGAATAACTTTGTCTATGTGGATTACAGCATGCATGGTGAATGATCCTTCGTATTCATTCCTTATTAAATTGTGGAAATGATCATCTCGTGGATTACCGAATGGTGGCGAAAATCCATTTGCAGTTTCATATATTCTATTATACTCAGTTGGTTAAAGTTTTGACTTCTATACTCCATGAAATTAGTAGAATATCCTGGATATTTGCGCTTCATCCAGTATCTTTTCATGGAAATATTCTTCTGAGCATTCTTAAATTTTACTCCACAAAGCAATATCATGTTGACAATTTGGACGTAATTGATTTCAGGATAAATTAACTTATAAATCTTTAAAATTTATTCTTGAACTTGTTTTTTTGAATTATTATGTCATTGTCATCATCCTCATGCTTATATTGTGATGAAAGTCATCTTTGGCTTACGTGCATAGATGGACTTGGTATGATTATGACCAAGGATCATTCGGTAAAATCATGACCTGTAATGTTATAAATGATGTGGTAAAAGTCCTCAGTGGCCTGTAGTGCATTGATATACAGTTTTTGGTATGATTATGACCAGGGATTATTCGATATAGTCATGACCATTGATGATTTAATGAATATCCTTGGCCCGTAGTGCATGGATGATTCGATGATGTGGTTTATTTTTTAAGCTAAGTCTCAGCGATAAAATTGATGAAAATATTTTATATCATAGAAGATAGTAGATATCATGCTCTACTTGACTCTTCTAATGGATTGCTTATTCCGCTGCAGTTAAACTTGATGTCTATTGTATTTTATCAGTTTAACATTGTTGAAGGCTAATGGTAATTTATCCTGCATTATCTTAGTCATAATACTTCTTACTGGGCTAGTTGAGCTCACCCTTTTGCTTTCATTGTTCTCTTCAGGAAATGAGAACGTAGCCGGGACTAGTCGGGGAACGGAGTGATAGTCCGAGATGGTGTTATAGTAGTCCTCACTATTCTATAAAATAGTGTGACAATAAATGTAATGAGGACTCTATTTGAGAGTGGATATTGTCTAGAAGGCAATATTCCTGTTTAAACTCTCAGCTATGTTTTGTTGTATTTCACACACCTGTTGTATATTTAAGTTGTATTTGAATTTTGTACCATGTATTTGGCGACTCAAGATGAGTGATGTATACCTGTTTTGGGGGCGTCACAGATTACGCTTTTAATTCTGCGATTGATAGGGCCCAGGATCGAGTCTTTTATTACCCACCTCAGTTTGAAGACTCACCGTGGTTCGTGATGGATCGTAGAACAGCGTATCGTATCATGAAGGAAGAACGTCGAGAAGCCCTACGACGTCTTAATATGCCTAGATAGAATAAAAGTGATAATGATATGTGGTTAATTATGTGGATAAATAAAATGTGAATCCCTTATTTTGAGATAAATAAAGGGATTGTATGAGTATGTAATCCTAAAACTTGTCTAGTTCAGGTAAGTGGATGTTATAGAGATTATGCTATCTTTATCATATTTTAAAACGTTATGAATGAATAAAATATCAAAGTTTATTTGAAATGTTATGTGTTATAGCTTTAATCTTAGAATGCTTAAGTTAAACTCTAAATACCCAAGAAGTTGAGCAAGGAACTAATAAGCATAGCTTGAAAATTGTTAACCTAACTTATTTGATGATTGTAGAGGAACCTAAAATGTGTTATAAGATATAACAAAATGTTGTAATCACAACGTTGAAACTATAGATTATGAGTTGATAAGTTATGTGATGAACCAAATGTGATGTTTTCAAAAATTAAAAAAAAAATAAAGGATAAGGTTTATGTAGTTTGTAGTGAGATTTCAGATTCGTTAAGGGTGTTAACCAACATGATTAGACATTAGGATAAAGTTATGATTTAAATGGTAGGTTAAACCCATAAAGCTAATATTAATACAACTAATTATTATTGCGATTTCAATGATATGTATAGGGTAATTGGCAAACATTATTATACTTGTGTAGCTTACGTGCAATGCAAGTTTCTAAACCTTATCTCCTTACAATTGAGCAAGCTTTCTAACTTTATTCTTTTCATATTGAATGCAAGTTTCCATTCCTATATTATTATTGTACAAGTTCTTAAAATTGAGCAAGCTTAATCTATCTTGAATATGTTTGTACAAGCTCTTGTAACCTAATTCGTTACATCGAGCGAGTTTTACTTTCCTTATTATTATTCAAAGCATATGTTGTTCTAATACATTGATTCAAAGGAGATTGTTCTAATTCTTCTGAATATAGCGCTTTGCACATATATCATGTTTACTCAATTATATATTGTTGTTATTCAATCTTTGACTTTGATAACCTTGTTCAAAGCTTTATTGTTGTACTAAACCTTCAAGTAGTAAGCAAACCTTTATTGATTGAATTAATCTATAATCGAATAGTGTTCTAAAATTCTAGAAACACTGATAAGCTATTTCCAAACTAAACTATTTTTAGTGCAGAAATTCTAAATTCAAACTGAGATGAACAACCCTAACATAGGGGATTTTGTACGTGTAACGTTTAGATGTTTGTGCACAATACATGGTACAAATGGCTGATCCCCCTAAGTATGTTAAGAAGAGTCTGTATAGTCTAATGACTGTTAAGGTTAAGGTAATAATACCTAAATACCGGAGACATAGTTCGTGGTCTTAAGACCCTTAGACAATTAAAGTTCGAACTTGTTTTCTATTTTTGATTCGTAGAACAAGCTCATTGTTGTTCAGCAATCGTTGTTCATTCTCATGTTTCTATCTTTACTACCTTCTATATCAGTGAGAATTTGTTTGCTCACTCTTGCAATTAATATTGCAGCTAAGGTTGAAAGAGTCGATGAGTCATCTACTAGCAAAGGGAAGGGCAAGATGTCCAAGTGTTGAAGATTTATGGAAACTAATTTAAATGTTTTACGTCATGAGACTTGTTTTATTTTATGATGTATTCCACAAACTGATGTAATAAATTTAAGGTTAGATTACCTGGGATTATTTTGATGATGATGATGTAACCCTTTAATGGGAAAGATTGTTGTTTAAGTTATTTAAATTATGTCTTTATCCTTTGATTATGGGTAGTTAGATGTAATGTTTTGGATAGTGAACACCAAATCCTGTGGGAATGGAGTACTTGGATTTGGGGGTGTCACAGGTTGGTATCAAAGCTTTAGGTTATGAACCTTAGGTGGGAAAACCTTAGGAAGTAACCTTTAAGGAAATAGAAAAGAAAAGATAGAGGTATCCAACTCTTAACGGGTTTTAAGAAATGGATTAAGGTGTCCATTAAAGCTAAATAATAAAAGACATTATGTGCTATGTGTTAAATAACTTATGTGCTCGCGAGTATCGAAAATGTTAAGAAAAACTTAAAATATTTTATTGTCAAGATGTCTAACGAAGGAGGATCCAGTCCAGCTAGAGAGGTGATACCTCAGATACCTAGAGACGACGAACCTCGGGATATTCATGTAGTGCGAGAACAGTTGATCCAGGAGGATGAGCTTGTGACCGATCCCGAGGAGAATAGTTCTGAGGAGATAGAGGAGGAAGAGGATCCTGAGGAGTTTCCACCAAACTCCATATCAGCCGAGATGTTTAATGCTCTGTATGACCGTAACATAGAGTTACAGGATGAATTTGAGGAGCTGAAGGAGATGGTTGAGATGCATCATGCTTCGATGGAGCAGAAGGATGCAGAGATTCAGGAACTTGACTCAAAACTTGGAAACACGGAGTGGGACTTAGTTCATACCAAGGGACAACATGAAGACCTGTTAGCAGTAAACAAAAAAATGAAGACTGGCATGGAGAAATTGAAAGATGACTTCAAAGAGGATTCAACTAAGCGTATAGGAGCAGAGGACACTTGGATGAAGGCTACTCAACGTGCAGACCATGCAGAGGCTAAGGTCCAAGTGAAGAAGGCCAAGATGAAAGAGATGGATTATGTAAGACCCCAACTTTTATGAATAAAGAATAATTCTCTCAAAATATATTTTTGAATATTATGGTGTGGATTTGATATAATGTTATAGTTGTGGGTAATATTTATAAATTTTGCAAAGTAAGCAAGTGGTTTTGTGAGACCCCAGATTTTATGAATAAAGATTTAAATTTCTCGAAATATTTTTTTGAATATTATGGTGTGGATTTGATATAATGTTATAGTTGTGGGTAATATTTACAAATTTTTCAAAGTAAGCAAGTGGTTATATAATATTCGATTGGTCGGGAAATATTCGTTTTAACAAAGAATATTCGTACCACGGCACAATCATTGGTGGACCCCATAACGGAAGTATTGTCGTAGTAAGAAAATGACAGAATTATCTTTTATTAAAAATAACGGCGAAAGTGTTACCATTAAAACTGTTGAACTACTCAGTAGTAAAAGTACAAGCGATGTCTGGCATTGGTTGCATAGTAGCACACGGTATTGGTTATTGATGCTTACATGAGAAGTCACTCGGTTTATACTCAATTATTGCTTTCAAAGAATTGATGCATCATATCTCTCATATTATTGATTCAATTATTGTCACAGTATCATCTGTAGAATATGTTATATTATTAAATCAATAATTGAGACGACAAAGTTATTCATATTATTATTTGCAATATTGATAATGTCTAGAAGTTCTGTCAAGGAGAGGTTTGGTCATCTAATTGCGCACTAATAAGGAGAAATCCTTATCGAAAATCCCCCTCTTTCCTGGGAACGACCTGGTTGTTAAATATTATGAATTATAATATTAATTATGAATAAGTTCGTGTTGATTAAAGATGAAATTGATAGTTCTATTGTGTTAGAATTATTAGTGTTAGTGGAAATCGACATTTATTTCGATATTAATTGATGTATGGAAGTTATACTGACCAGTCGGGTAATTAACCGGATAAATGAGCAATTAATTGCTATTAATTCACATGATTATAACTATTTATTCACATGTGTGTACTATTGATTCACATTCTTGTACTATTAGGGGAGTTGGGGCAAGATTGATAATACTTGCATGACTAAGTTAAAAATGGAGGTATAGATGGAGGTACTATACTGTAATTCATATTTTCACATGTCTAGAACTATTGATTCATATGATTTACTATTAATTCACATGATTTACTATTAGGGGAGATGATGCAAGTTTGATAATACTTGCAGGACTAAATTAAAAATGAAGAAAAAGAGGAAGGTATTATACTGTAATATTTCGAGGCCCAAAACGTAAAATTATCGAAACTATATTTTTTTATAAATAGAAGCTCGTTCCTTCATTATTTTTCACCAATTCACTAAAGCTATAGAGCAATTATAGTAGAGAGAAAGAAGAAGAGAAGTCTGCTACCTCACTATTCTAGTATCCAGTCTTCTTTTGATGTAAGGGGTATTATTCTTTCGTATTCATGAAGAGAGTTATTTTCTTTTAATACTCATAAGGGTTGTTATTACATTCTTTATTATTACGTTGGAATAACATGTCTACATCACAATACGCGCATCCATGGTGAAATTCTTCATTATTCCATTCTTTATTATTACATTGGAATAACTTTGTCTGTCGCGGTCTATCGCATGCACGGTGAATTCATTTGTTATTCCATTCTTTATTATTTTGTTGGAATATCACATGCATGCGCGATTACGAATGACTGATTCCATTCATTATTAATCTATTGGAATAACTCCATATCGCATGCTGGTGAATTACATTGTTATTCCATTCTTTATTATTACATTTGAATATCCCATGCATGCGGATTCGCATGACTGGTTCCATTCTTTATTATTCTGTTGGGAATAACCTAACTGTGCGGTCTATCGCATGCATGGTGAATTCTTCTGTTATTCCATTCTTTATTATTCTGTTGGAATAACCTGTCTATGTGGATTCCCGCATGCATGGTGAATGATCTTTTGTATTCATTCCTTATTAAATTGTAGAAATGATCTGTTTACGTGGATTACCGCATGGCGGGTGAAAATCCACTTGCAGTTTCATAATTTTTTTTGACCCTCAAAAATTCTGAAAAAATTTGAAATGATAATTTGATGAGTTTTCTATATTGTGTCCAAAGATGGCAATTTTTGGATGTATAAATTAAGAGTTATGGATTTTATGGAAAAAGACTATTTTAAAAGTAAACCCTTATAACTCCTTGTGGTTAACTCCAAAATTGGTAAAATTTTTATTGGGAGTACATGTATATAACATGAGTATACCCTGTAAATTTTAGAATTTTTGGACAAAAGTATAATTTATGATAAATGTCTAAATATTCGGCAGTTTTGGCCATATGAAAAATAGTAAATGAATTTTAAAAATTCCGAGAAAAATATATGTTCAATATGGGACTATATTCTGTTAAATCCCAGAAAAGAAATATTTTTGGGACTGATTTGGTATTTTTCATGAAAATGAACTAGTTATGAGTAAATGAATTAAATATGTTATGTGAAGTAATAAAATTGAAAAATAGGATTTTATGGCTTGGGAATCCTATATAGGGTATATCCATATTTTTGATGAGGGATTTGATCATTGGTGATGAAATCTTATGAGTATGGCATTTTTGAATGATTAAATGTATTATTTGGTAAAGTGTAAATAATTGAAATAAATTGTTTATAAGTTTAAGAAGTGATTAAAATATTGTTATAATATTAATAATATTAGATTATGAGTTTATTAAGTGATTGATAATATTTTAATAAATTTAAAGTCTTTAATATTTATCCTTGTTTTCGTTTGATTAATGCTTATATCATTGTCATCATCCTCATGCTTATATTATAATGAAAGTCATTTTTGGCTTACGTGCAAAGATGGACTGTTGATTATTGGTTTAACAGTTGTATATCTTTGGCTTACGTGCAAAGATGGATTTTTTCTGATTTTATTATTAGTTTTACAATTGTATATCTTTGGGCTTATGTGCAAAGATGAACTATTGATTGATGAGTATCTTTGGCTTATGTGCATAGATGAACTGTTTATTGGTATGATTATGACTAGGGATCATTTGGTATAATTATGACCCGTAATGTTATAGATGATGTGGTAAAAGTCCTCATTGGCCCGTAGTGCATTGATGGATGATTATTGGTATGATTATAACCGAGGGATTATTCGGTATAATCATGACCATTGATGATTACATGAATATCCTTGGCGTAGTAGTCTGTGGATGATTCGATGATGTGGATTATTTATTAAAATTTGAGTCTCGGTGATAAAATATTGATTATACACTTTTAATTAAAAAAAATATAGTAGATATCATGTTCTATTTGACTCTTACAAAATATATTTGTGTATGTCTTTGGCTGTAGTGCAAAGACGAATTGTTAATGAATATCTTTGGTAGTAGTGCAAAGATGAATTTATTAGTATGATTGTGGCGAAATTGTGATTTTGTACAACCATGATTTTTGATGTTTCGGTGAAGATAGGTGATGAAAATTATCTTCGCCACAGTGCGAAGAGGAATTTAGAATCATAATTATGATTATGAGTTATTCATATGATTGTGGACGAAATTGTTGATTGATGTTACAAGGATAAAACATTATTGGTGAACTTTTAACATGGAGAAGATAATAGACCTGATGGTCTTTTTGACTCTTCTAATGGATTGCTCGTTTACTTAAACTATGGTTGAAAAGTTTTATCATCTACCATATGTTCTAAATCTCTGATTTATTATTGATGAAGGCTATTGATAATTTAATTATCTTTAGTCATGATATTCTTTACTGGGCTATTTGTGCTCACCCTTTGCTTCACAATTCCTTTCAGGTAATAAGAGTGTAGGTAATTTGGGTCGGAAGGGGGATAACAGGAAATAGTGTGATGGTCCAAGACATGAAGTTTTTCAATACATTATAAAACGGCATGACATGCAACAGATAATTGTATTAAGGACCTAAGATGTGTGTGTCATATTTTATATGTCACTTAATAATTGATTTTGGCGAACAACAATAGGGTGATGAGAATCCGACTTTGAAAGCGTCAAAAGTGCACCTTATTAGAATGAATATGATAGTAATCTTCTCGTTCTTCTTTGGGGTCTTAAAATATTTGTTGCTATATTTTATATGGCATTGTAACAATTAGAGTTTGGATACTGTCTATGAGATAATATTGTATTAAAACTCATAGCTTATGTGTTGTCGTACTATGCACGACAGTTCAACAGTTGTATAAATGAAGTTTGTATGTGATTTTTATAGTATGATATCTGGCGACTCAGAATGGGTCGTGTGGACCTATTTTGGGGGCGTCACATATCGCATGCATGGTGAATTCTTCTGTTATTCCATTCTTTATTATTCTGTTAGAATAACCTGTATGTGCGGTCTATCGTATGCCTAGTGAATTCTTATGTTATTCCATTCTTTATTATTCTATTTGAATAACCTGTCTGTGCGGTCTATCGCATGCCTGGTGAATTCTTCTCATTATTCCATTCTTTATTATTACATTGGAATAACTTTTATGCATGCTGATGCATCGTATGCCTAGTGAATTCTTACATTATTCCATTCTTTATTATTACATTTGGAATAGTGCATCTCACGTGAACTACCGTATGTGCATGGTGAATTCTTCTCATTATTCCATTCTTTATTATTCATTGGAATAACTCATCATGTGGATTACTGCATGCATGGTGAATGATCCTTCGTATTCATTCCTTATTAAATTGTGAAAATGATCATCTGCATGGATTACTGCATGGCGGGAGTGAAAATCCATTTGTAGTTTCATATATTCTAGTATACTCATTTGGTTAAAGTTTTGGCTTCTATACTCCATGAAATTAGTAGAATATCCCGGATATTTGCGCTTCATCCAAAGATCTTTTCATGGAAATATTCTCTTGAGCATTCTTGAATTTTACTCCATAAAGCAGTATCATGTTGACAATTTGGACGTTATTGATTTCTGGATAAATTAAATTATAAATCTTTAAAATTTATCCTTGAACTTATTTTATTGAATTATTATGTCATTGTTGTGATACCCCGAATTTTATGAAATGAAAGTATTCAATTTTCTTATAATTATTCTATTTAGTAAATGGTTAAATTGATAAAAGGTTAAAGTTAAGGGTGATATTTGAAATTTTTTTAAAGTAAGCAAGTTGTCATAAAATAATCGGTGATAAAAGTACAGTAATACGCGTGGTTGCATAGTAGCACACGGTATTGATTATTAATGCTTACGTGAGAAGTCACTCGGTTTTATTGAATTATTGTCACAATATTTTATGTTATTAAATCAATAATTGAGACGACAAAGTTATTCATATTATTATTTGCAATATTGACAATGTCGAGAAGTTCTATCAAGGAGAGGTTTGGTCACCTAATTGCGCGCCAATAAGGAGAAATCCTTATCGGAAGCCCCTCTTTCTGGGAATGACACGGTTTGTTAAATATTGTGAATTATAATATTAATGATGAATAAGTTCGTGTTGATTAAAGATGAAATTGATAGTTCCATTGTGTTGGAATTATTAGTGTTAGTGAAAATCGATATTTATTTCGATAATAATTGATGTCTGGAGGTTATATTGACCAATCGGGTAATTAATCGGATAAATGAGCAATTAATTGCTATTAATTCACATGATTATAACTATTTGTTCACATGTGTGTACTATTGATTCACATTCTTGTACTATTAGGGGAGTTGGGGCAAGATTGATAATACTTGCATGACTAAGTTAAAAATGGAGGTATAGATGGAGGTACTATACTGTAATTCATATTTTCACATGTCTAGAACTATTGATTCATATGATTTACTATTGATTCACATGATTTACTATTAGGGGAGGTGGTGCAAGTTTGATAATACTTGCAGGACTAAATTAAAAATGAAGAAAAAGAGGAAGGTATTATACTGTAATATTTTGAGCCCCAAAATGTGCAATTATTGAAACTATATTTTTCTATAAATAGAAGCCCATTCTTCCTTCATTTCTCACCAATTAACTAAGTCTCACAAGAGCAATTATAGAGATAGAAGCTATAGAGAGAGAAGCTATAGAGAGAAAGAAGAAGCGAAGTCTGCTACTTCACTACTCCAGTATCCAGTCTTCTTCTGAGGTAAGGGTTATTATTTTTTTTATATTCTGAAGAGATATTATTTTTCGTATTCATATGAATATTATTATCGTTCAATATTCATTATATTCGTAAGAAATATTATTTCCGTTCAATATTCGTAAGGAATATTATTTTCGTTCAACCGTTGTAAGTAAGGGGTTTCTGCTAGGGGCAATTTTGTAATTTTTCCGACCCTCAAAAATTCTAGAAAATTTGAAATGATAATTTGATGAGTTTTCTAGATTGTATCCAAAAATGGCGATTTTTGGATGTATAGATTAGGAGTTATGAATTTTATGGGAAAAGACAATTTTAAAAGTAAACCCTTATAACTCCTTGTGGTTAACTCCAAAATTGATGAAATTTTTATTGGGAGTACATCTATATAACAGCAGTATACCTTGTAAATTTTGGAATTTTTGGATAAAAGTACAATTTTTGATAAATGTCTAAATATTCGGCAGTTTTAGTCATATGAAAAATAGTAAATGAATTTTAAAAATTCTGAGAAAAATATATGTTCAATATGGGACTATATTCTGCTAAAACCCAAAAAAGAAAATTTGTTTGTATTGATTTGGTATTTTTCATGAAAATGGACTAGTTACGAGTAAATGAATTAAATATGTTATGTGAAGTAAGAAAATTGGAAAATAGGATTTTATGGCTTGGAAATCCTATATAGGGTATATGCAGATTTTTGATGAGGGATTTGATCATTGGTGATGAAATCTTATGAGTATGACATTTTTGACTGATTAAATGCATTATTTGGTAAAGTGTAAATAATTGAAATAAATTGTTTATAAGTTTAAGAAGTGATTAAAATATTGTTATAATATTAATAATATTAGATGATGAGTTTATTAAGTGATTGATAATATTTTGATAAATTTAAAGTCTTTAATATTTATCCTTATTTTCGTTTGATTAATGCTTATATCATTGTCATCATCCTCATGCTTATATTGTGATGAAAGTCACTTTGGCTTACGTGCATAGATGGACTTGGTATGATTATGACCAGGGATCATTCGGTATAATCATGACCTGTAATGTTATAAATGATGTGGTAAAAGTCCTCAGTGGCCTGTAGTGCAAAGATGGACAGGTGTATGACATGATCATGACCACTGGTGATAATAACGAATATCCTTGGCCCATAGTGTATGGATAATTCGATGATGTGATTGGAAGGATCATGACCATTAGTTAACAGTTGAATGTCTTTGGTTGTAGTGCACTGACAGACAATTGATTGGTATGATCATGACCATTGGTTTTATAGTTGAATATCTTTGGCCGTGAAGCAAAAGGTAAACAAGCCGATTGGTATGATCATTGTTATTACATATGAATATCTTTAGTCTTTGGGGTAAGGATATTGAGTAAGCGTTCTATTAAGCCTTTGTGGCAAGGAAAAAGCTGTTGATTTACATGATTATAAATATGAATTGTGGATTTAACTATAATCTTTGGTGGTTTCAAAAGAAGACAATGATGATAGTTCTTTTTGTCTTGGGTATAACAAAGAACTGTTGTTGAGTATTACAAGAATGAAATATTAACGATGGACTTTTAATCTAGAGGAGACAGTAGACTTTATGTTCCACTTGACTTTTCTAATTGATTGCTTATTCCGCTGCAGTTGTTGATCTAAAACTTGTTGTCTATTATATTCCATCAGTTGTTATACTGTTGAAGGCTAAGAATAATTTATTCTGCATTATCTTAGTCATAATAATTCTTACTGGGCTAGTTGAGCTCACCCTTTTCTTTCAATGTTCTCTTCAGGAAATGAGAATATAGCTGAGACGAGTCAGGGAGCGGATTGACGGTCCAGATGGTTGTTTTAGTAGTCCTCACTATTCTATAAAATAGTGTGACAATAAATGTAATGAGGACTCCATTGAGTGTGGATATTGTCTAGATGACAATATTCTTATTGAAACTCTCAGCTATGTTTTATCGTATTTTTACACGACAGTTGTATAATTAAGTTGTATTTGAATTTTGTACCATGTATATGGCGACCCAAGATGGGTGATGTATACCTGTTTTGGGGGCATCACAGCTATGGCAAAAATTTTCAAAATGTAGGCATTGGGTAGTCATGCATTTTTAACTCTACTGTAGATGTATGTTAAAACAATGCATGCATGCACATAATCATAAAATGTATTTTGAAAAGCTGCAGGTAAGAATTACCACACCCTTTCTGAGGTGATTTGGAGACTTGTTATCCAGATATTATGGATCCGGATCAGCCGAGTAGTTCCCGCAGGACCACTTCTGGTGTACGGAGGAGGGCTTCGGAAGTACCTCGACCCCGTTCTGTTAGACAGCCACGTCGTTTGGTGGAGGCGGTGATTCATCCTCTCCGGGTTGAAGTGCCGGATGTCGAGGACGACGAGGAGGATATACCTGTTGAGGTTCCTGCTCTTGTTGCATGTGTTCCCCGTAGGGAGTTGCCAGGTATTCAAGTGGCGAACCCAGATCTTCTGGGTGACTTGAGTCGGCATCCTTCAGTATACCTGCACGCAAACGAGGTATGAAGTTAGATCTTAATCTTCCTTATTTCCTATTGATGAGGAATAAAGGATTCTGATGTTGATCTGTATTTGATGTAGGTTCCTGGCTTTACACAGCCTCGAGGGAATTGGTTTAGCATCCACTCTATGTATCAGGCCTTGCATGATGACTATAGAGAGATTGTCCATGGCTAGGGATTTGGGACGTTCTTTTCCATTCTTCCCCGTCGCTGTCCCTGGGGTTACCTCAAGGCATTGTCTGAGCGGTGGTTTCACCAGACTCAGTCACTCCATTTGCTGGACTGTGAGGTGATGATGACGTTAATGGATTGGCGATTTATCACAGGTATGGTGTTTGAAGGGGATCTAGTGCCTTTTACGGTGGATATTACCCTCCGTCGTCCGGATCCTTGTTGGGAGTTCCAAATGAAAGTGCTTTCAAGAAGCGGGATCTGCGTCTGAGTCCTTTGAGCGTAGATGCTATGAGCGGGCTATTGAGTGAGCCTATACCTAATGATGTGAGAGTCAGGGATCGCATTCTTCGACGAATGTTTCTGATGATCATTAGGGGCTGTTTCATAGCAGATAACTCTTTTACGGTGTCCTTCACTTTGATTAGCGCCACTCGACACGTGGACCGTATAGGAGACTATGATTGGGGTTCCTACACCTTTGCCTACTTCCTCAAGGGAATGCGCATGCGATCGCGAGGGCTTGATGAGAGGCTTGGTTAGGATTCTACCCATTTTTCTTTGGTGAGTATTTCTCTTGTCTTTTCCGTGTACATGTTAAGAGTGTTGGTGACAATGAGATGTTTGCCTTTGTGTTGGCAGTTTTGGGCCTATAAGAGGCTTCCATGTTTGCGTCCTGTGAGCGTGTTAGGTTTAGACACCTATCCACGAGGATGGAGATGGCATCATTCCATACTGGCGAAGGTTCTTGTAGCTAAGGGTTTCACTCATTGCCGCCTACAGTTGGAGTTATTGATAGCGGATGTCATCACATGGGTTCCTTATTCTGGGGAGCATTTAAGTGTTGGGTTCGAGGACGGGTACCCGACTGGAGTTGAGTACGTTATGCCCACCCGCAGGATTCCTTTCTTCACAGATGGAGGATGGGAACTCTATTTAAGAGAGCATGCTATCAGGAGATGCCGATCTTGCCTCCTGTCAGGCGTTATTGGCCTATTTCACGGTCACCCATCATTGATATCCCATTGCTGGGGATTGACAGTTATACATTATCAGAGGGCCCCTGCACTCAGGAGATGTTCCAGCATTGGTGGTTCCCTCATACCATTGGAGCTCAGACCCGCACCATACAGTTTATGGGGGATATGATTCCAAGATCCGTGATGATGACGAATTGGCTAGCCTGTGTCAGAGATCCGACTCATGTGACACAGATTGATAGCTTGACCCGACAGTTGGATCGGGAACATTTCTTCATCCGGCATTTGGGTAGAGATCCTTCAAAGGCAGATACTTTTGATCCTTCCAGCTCTGGTGCTGACCCCTCAGGTGACCCATATAGTTTTGTCGGTGCAGATCCTCCCTTGTATAGGCCTGACATCCCTGTAGATAGAGATCCAGTGACTCTGGAGGAGTTACATCAGGTGGACAGGATCGACGATGTAGACATCGATACCATTGATTTCTTCTGATGTATTCTCGTTATCTCTTTTGATAGGCCTCTGTTAGCTGCTGGGTAGCTTCGCCCCATTCTTTCTATATCTTTTGATAGGCCTCTGTTGAGATGTTGGGTAGCTTCGCCCCATTTCCCTGTATTTTAGCTGTACAGAGATGTATTAGATGATGATATACTTAGGAATGCATGTACATTTTTCATTCCCTATATCATATTGACATCTATTGTATCATGCATGTTATTATGTTATACATATGTATGTATATCCAGAGATATTCAGCATTGACCCCTGGATGGTCTTATAACACGGCCCTTACAGATGTCTTCCTCGACAATTAGCCATATTGATCATACCCCACCATTTTTGGTGGCATCTGGTATGCGCTCATGATATGATAGTATGTTACCACCAGACAGGGTGACTGTAGATCATTTGTTGCAGCACACTATGACCTTGTTGATGTTTCAGGTTCCCACATGGTTCATAGATGGTATGCTAGAGCATTGGGTACCAGATAGACAGGTTTTTTGCTTTGGGACCCTAGAGTTGACTCCTACTCTAGAGGAGTATGCACGGTTGACGATGCTGTCATTGGACAGACTTGCGTGCATATGTCGATTGGGGACATGAGTAGACAGTTCATGACCCTCACCGGATTGAGGCGTAGAGTGGTATAGGACGAGATTACATCTGGCCACGTGATATCCCAGCGTTTTCTGTTTGACAGATTTGGCTCTGAGGATAGTTATGCATGACATTCTGGGGATTTCACCACACCGGAGGATCATTGGCATTCAGCCCGAGTGGATGTACTATTATTGTGCGTATTGTCATACGTCTACATGCCACTGTACATAGATGAGTTGGACATCGGCGTCATTATGGCAGTGAGAGCTCTCCGGGAGGGTCACACCATCCTAACGATGATTATGGCACAAACTCTGAGGTTGGCCACATTCTTTGTATGCATTTATCCGTGAAAGAGTGTTCATAGCAGTTTCGATCATGTTATGCGTGTGTGGTTTATGTCACACTTGGGGACCAATTGGCACATTCAGACGGCATAAATATTGTTTCACCCATGATATAGCTATGTCGTACTCCTTCCAGCCTGCGGAGTGTACAGATATTGACTCTTGGTCAGCTTTCCTGGTAGGGATTGGAGATCCGTTCACTATATTGTCGTGTATAGGGCTTAGCTCACCCTACAGCTTCATTACTCATGCTCCAGGCATGGATTATCTTCCTCTAGCTGGTTTGAGAGGGATGATCACCTACCACCCACTGGTTGTGATGTATCAGTTTGACCCGGTTTGAGATTTCCACCCATATATGAGGCGATGATTCAAATAACTTCGCCACTTATCATCAGCAGACAGATCCAGGTTGTATGCCTGTTGGGATCAGCGAGAGCTAGTTGATTTTTCTGTCAGTCATCCGGGTTATGCTATAGAGTATTTAGCATGGATGGAGACAAAGACTGCATCGGCTATGGTAGTATCCATAGTGCAGGATATTGATTCCGATGATGAGGAGCCTATGGAGGAGACTGACATTCCCACCGATGGGGACTTGACTGCTGGGCTGTCATCATTTGTGATTGATTCTCCCACCCCGAGTGCTACTGTTATTCAGTATTCAGCACAGTATTTGGAGCAGAGCTTACATCTGATGACCTATGAGAGAGATCAGGCTAGGGCCGCGATGTTGACAGCTCTTGATGGGAGAGACGCCGCTTTGTTAGAGAGGGATGAGGTTAGATTAGTCAGGGATGCATTGATTGTGGAGCGGGATGCCACCCTATTTTCTAGGGATGTGGCCATTGCAGACAGTACCTCAGTGAGATCCCATACGACTGGCATCCTTCCCGATATGAGTGCATACATTGATGAGCACCATGTCACCATGCAGTTAGCCTCTGATCTGCTAGCTCGTGTAGATGCCATTGGGCAGGAGCTTGCAGTTTTACCTCCGTCTTCAGAGAGGGATACTATGTTAGATCTGATAGTCCGCATACACACACGATCCGTAGATAGCTTTGTATTTTCCCTCGCACAAACTAAACTTTAGCCATTTTGTCATGTACAACATGTATGTATATATCAAACGATGAGTATATATGGCGGAGAAATATATTTTGATTTACTTCCCTTTTAGTTATGACTTGATACTTGCTTGATATTTGCCTGTTTCTTCAGGGCCTTGTGATCTTGATGCATTCTGAACTTATCCTTGACATGTGGACATTGAGCCATCATAGGATCTCTCAGAACTGATCATTGATCTGTATGTATCCCTACCATCTTTGGTGTCTTGGGACTGGTATTTGTATGGAAATGTGGAGAGGAATGTGGCTTTTCCTCTCTGAGATTGACCGCACCACAGATGGTCGCCAGTACTTCTATTTGTGAGAAGCTTAGTTAATTCCATCTCTTATGGATTGGTATTGCTCTTTAAGGCACAACCGCAACTTAGATGGTCATCGAATCTCCTATTTGTGAGGAGAGGTTGGGTAATTCCATCCCCTTGGTCTGAAGCCGATGAAATGTGGTGAATTGAAGTTTGATCCTAGTATCGTGTGACAAATATTTTTGTTCTAGTAAGGGTTAGACTGAACCATAAATGGCTGCCTACGTACTCCTATTGAAGAGGAGATCAAGTCTGCATAGTTCGAACCTAGTGTAAGAGGTTCAACGCTGAATGTGAAAGGCAGATGGGTGTAGAAGCTTTATTGATGAATAAAGGTATAGAAATGTTTTTGTGGTTTTTGTTTTTGTAGCGGAAGGGCAGAAATGTTTTTGTTGTTTTTTGTTTATTGCGACCGAGCCATATAGAATATTGTTGCCTACGTACTCCCGTGTATCAGGGAGATCAGGTCGACGTAGTTCACCCCTCAGGACGAATCGCAGCAAAAAAGAAGTGTTAATCCCGTGCGTAGGCTATACTGCGGGGAGAAGAAAGTTTGATCCCATAATGGGGACAAACTGCAGGTGTGTGAAAAAGTTTGATCCTATTTTTAGGACAAACTGCAAGCGCAGAAAAGTTTAATCCCGTATTTAGGATAAACTGCAGGTATGAAAGGTTAAATCCCGTGTTTTAGGACAACTGAAATTGTGTGAAGGGTTTGAAATGAGGTGAAATCAGGCTGCTGGTTTGAAGTGTATATTTCCCTGAGGGGCAGAAGATTTTGTGAAAAGAGAGGGTTCAAAATCGGAATGACTGGTGATTGGATGATCAATACCAGGATGTTTGCTTGATGTTAACTTCCGACATAGTACCGTTTCACGGTGTCCGAGTTGATAAGCTGTGGAAATTCATCGCCATCCATTTCTTGTAGTCTGAGAGCACCTCCTGTTAATACCTCCTTGACAACAAATGGGCCTTCCCAATTAGGAGTGAATTTTCCCTTAGATTGATCTTGGTTGTCAATGATCTTTTTCAGAACCAAGTCATGTTGTTTGAATTGCCGTAGCCAAACTTTTCTATTGTAGGATCGTGCGATCCTTTGCTGATATAACTGACCATGGAAGATTGTCGCGGTTCGCCTTTCGTCTATTAGAGACAATTGGTGATACCTGTCTTGTACCCATTGGTCTTCATCCAACTGAGCATCCATCAATACTCTTAGGGATTACATTTCCACCTCTATGGGGAGTACTGCTTCCATCCCATAGGCTAATGAGTAGGGGGTTACCCCAGTGGAAGTACGCATTGAAGTTCGGTAGGCTAATAAAGTTAGAGGCAAGAGGTCAAGCCATCCTTTGTGATTGGCGAACATTTTTTGCATGATCTTCTTGATGTTTTTATTAGCCGCTTCAATAGCACCATTCATCTTTGGACGGAAGATGACGGAGTTAAGGTGTTTGATGTGGAATCTACTGCATAATTCCACCATCATTTTGTTGTTGAGGTTCTTAGCATTGTCTGACACAATGACCTCTGGTTGTCCATATCGACAGACTACATTGTTTCTGATGAAAGCAATGATGATTTCTTTAGTAACCCTAGGGAAGGAGGCTGCTTCTACCCATTTGGTGAAGTAGTCGATCATGGTGAATATGAATCGATGTCCATTGCTGGCTTTGGGCTCGATGGGCCCGATCACGTCCATTCCCCACATTAAGAAGGGCCATGACGAACTCATATTGTGGAGTTCCCTTGGAGGGGCGTGGATAGCATTCCCATGAATTTGGCATTGATAGCACCTCTTGACGTGATCATCACAGTCAACTTTGATTATAAGCTAATAATGTCCTATTCTGAGAATTTTCTTGACAAGTAAGGGGCCGCTCATGTGTGGGCCACATACTCCACCATGGATCTCATCCATGAGCCTCTGAGCTTGGTCCTTGTCCAGACATCTGAGGAGACCTAATCCTGTATCTCTTTTGTAGAGTGCATCTCCGCTCAGGTAGAATTTCATAACAAGTCGATGGATCCGCCTCTTCTCAGTTAGGCTCGCCTCAGCGGGTGTAGATCCATCTCGCAGATATTCCTTGATATGCTGATACCAAGGGTTGTGGATGAGAGGTAGCTCATCCGATACTTCTCCAACGTAGTTCCCATAAACTGGGGCCTTTTGCAGGGCAAATGTGATGCTTGACATGTTTTCCTTGTCAGGTATGTGAATCAAGGAGGCCAACGTTGCTAGTGCATCCACAAAATCATTCCTATTACAAGGAATGTGTAGAAAGGAGATTTCTTCAAACTCCAAAGCCATCTGTAAAACTTGCCGATTGTAAGGCAGCAAATGTAATTCTTTAGTTTGATAGATTCCTGTGGATTATTTGATTACCAATTCGGAATCCCCAAAGACAGTTAACCGCCTGATGCCCATTGAATGGGCAAGTTTTAGCCCCATGATACTGCCTTCATACTCAGCTGTGTTGTTGGTGCTGACAAACTACAATTTGACGGCGACGGGATACTGCTCCCTCGTACCGGATATTAGAACTGCTCCAGCTCCAGAGCCTTCTTTGTTAATAACTCCATCAAAATACATTTTCGATGTATGACATGTATTGTACTGATGATATTGCTAAACTGTCATTACCCCTTCATCGGGGAAGTATGTTTATAAGGGTTTGTAATCCCTACAAAAGTGCGGCGCTTAATCCGCAATTCCTTGACCTTTGAAAGACTTTTTATATCCACGTGAGGCGATGTCAAATTGTTGTAGGATCAATCGCCATCCGGATAAATGATAATTCAATGATGGGCTTCATCGAACACATATTTGAGAGGATCCACGCGGGATATGAGATGGGTTGTGTGACCATGGAGGTAATGTTGTAACCTCATGGAAGCCCATGCTAAAGCACAACAAGTCTTCTCAATCAGAGTGTACTTGTGTTCACTGATGCTGAATCTTTTGCTGAGGTAATAGATAGCTCATTCTTGGCCTCTATTGTGAGACCCCAAATTTTATGAATAAAGATTTAAATTTCTCGAAATATTTTTTTGAATATTATGGTGTGGATTTGATATAATGTTATAGTTGTGGGTAATATTTATAAATTTTACAAAGTACGCAAGTTGTTATATAATATTCGATTGGTCGGGGAATATTCATTTTAACAGGGGAATATTCGTGACGGCGGCAATCATCAGTGGGACCCCACAACGGAATTATTGTCGGATTGAGAAAACGATAGAATTATCTTTTTATAAAAATAACGACGGAAGTGTTATCGTTAAAACTGTTGAACTACCCGGTAGTAAAAGTACAAAGAATGTCGCTGCGTTGGTTGCATAGTAGCACACGATATTGGTTATTGATGCTTACGTGAGAAGTCACTCGCGCTTATACTAATTATTATCACACGAATTGCTGCATCATATCTCTCATATTATTGATTCGATTATTGTCACAGTATCATGTGTATAATATGATATATTATTAAATCGATAATTGAGATGACAAAGTTATTCATATTATTAAATTGCAATATTTACAATGTCTAGAAGTTCTGTCAAGGAGAGGTTTGGTTATCTAATTGCACGTCAATAAGGAGAAATCCTTATCAAAAAGCCCCCTCTTTCTTGGGAATGACCTAGTTGTTAAATATTGTGAGTTATAATATTAATGATGAATAAGTTCGTGTTGATTAAAGATGAAATTAATAGTTTCATTGTGTTGGAATTATTAGTGTTAGTGAAAATCGACATTTATTTCGATAATAATTGATGTCTGGAAGTTATCGGGTAATTAATCGGATAAATGAGGAATTAATTGCTATTAATTCACATGATTATAACTATTTGTTCACATGTGTGTACTATTGATTCACATTCACATACTATTAGGGGAGTTGCTGCAAGATTGATAATACTTGCAGGACTAAATTAAAAATAAAAGAAAAGTTGGAGGTATTATACTGTAATTTTTTGAGCCCCAAAACGTGCAATTATCGAAACTATATTTTTTTATAAATAGAAGCTAATTCTTCCTTCATTTCTCACCAATTCACTAAAGCTATAGAGCAATTATTATAGAGAGAAATTATAGAGAGAAGAAGAAGAAAGTCTCTGCTACCTCACTATTCCAATTATCCAACTTTTATTCTAAGGTAAGGGTATTATTTCTTTCATTTTTATGAAGAGAGCTATTGTTATTCCATTCCTTATTATTATGTTGGAATAACTTTGTCTATGTGAAGTACCACATACATGGTGAAATTCTTCATTATTCCATTCTTTATTATTACATTGGAATATCACATGCATGCGTGTATTATTTATGACCGTTCCACTATTTATTATTCTCATTGGAATAACTTTGTCTCTGCAATACCGCATACATGGTGAAATTCTTACATTATTCCATTCTTTATTATTTTGTTGGAATATCACGTCTGCATGCGTATTACGCATGACACAGTTCCATTATTTATTATTTTGTTGGAATAACTCCGCTGTATGTTCTATCGCATGCTTGGTGAATTCTGTTGTTATTCCATTCTTTATTATTCATTGGAATATCACATGCATAAGGATCTCGCATGACTTCGGTTCTATTCTTTATTATTTTGTTCTAATAACTCCGCACTGCATGCGATTTATCGCATGCATGGTGAATTCTTCTCATTATTCCATTCTTTATTATTCTCTTTGAATAACTTTGTCTATGTGGATTACCACATGCATGGTGAATGATCCTTTGTATTCATTCCTTATTAAATTGTGGAAATGATCTCGTCTACGTGGATTACTGCATGGCGAAGCAAAAATCCATTTGCGCTTTATATATTCTATTATACTCGGTTGGTTAAAGTTTTGGCTTCTATACTCCATGAAATTAGTAGAATATCCTGGATATTTGCGCTTCATCCAGTATCTTTTCATGGGAATATTCTTTTCAGCATTCTTGAATTTTACTCCACAAAGCAGTATCATGTTGACAATTTGGACGTTTTTGAGTTCATGATAAATTAACTTATAAATCTTTAAAATTTAATTTTTGAACTTGTTTTATTGAATTATTATGTCATTGTCATCATCCTCATGTTTATATTATGTTGAAAGTCATCTGTGGCCTGTAGTGCATAGATGGACTTGGTATGATTATGACCAGGGATTACAAATGATGTGGTAAAAGTCCTCATTGTCCCGTAGTGCATTGATGGATAGTTGTTGGCATGATCATGACCATTGATGAAAACACGAATATCCTTGGCCCGTAGTGCATGGATAATTTGTGGTCGTGATACTAATGAATATCATTGGCCGTGGTGCAGGGATGACGTGGTTTATTTAATAAGCTGAGTCTCAGCGATAAAAGTGATGAAAACCCTTTTAAATCATAGAAGATAGTAGATTTTATTCTCTATTGACTCTTCTAATGGATTGCTTGTTCCGCTGCAATTAAACTTGATGTTTGTTATATTGTATCAGTTTAACACTGTTGAAGGCTAACGATAATTTATTCTGCATTATCTTAGCCATAATATTTCTTACTGGGCTAGTTGAGCTCACCCTTTTGCTTTCATTGTTCTCTTTAGGAAATGAGAACGTAGCAGGGACTAGTCGGGGAACGGAGTGATGGTCCAGATGATAGCTTTAGTAGTCCTCACTATTATATGAAATAGTGTGATAAT
The DNA here is from genome assembly GCA_020205605.1 of Panax ginseng. NCBI lineage: Eukaryota > Viridiplantae > Streptophyta > Magnoliopsida > Apiales > Araliaceae > Panax > Panax ginseng. Next base: position 173,603,495 of record CM035132.1, read on the forward strand.
AAATGTAATAAGGAATTATTTTGAGTTTGAATACTGTCTAGAAGACAATATTGGTATTAAAACTCAAAGCTCATGTTATATATTTAAGATTGTATTTGTATTCTGTACCATGTATCTGGCGACTCAGAATATGTGATGTATACCTGTTTTGGGGGCGTCAAAGTTGGTATCAAAGCTTAGGAATATGATCCCTGGCTGAGATGTGAGACAAGAACTGGGAGGGGAGAGACAGGGAATTCCTTCGCTAGTATGACCTACCAAAGTTTATTTGGTATTTAATTGGTCGGTCAGAGTATAGGGATAATATGTGATATGTTAATTAACCCTTGTTTTGTGGCAGTATTTGAAAATGACATCTGAGAATGTTGAAAATAGCAATGGAGCAAATGAGATCGTTGAGTCTCCACAGATCAATAATCAGGATAATGTGCATCAGGAAGGCGACAATCCTCATGCAAACGACAACACTGACCAAATGATGAACGATGGAATGTTCAGAGGCTTTATGCAATTCATGCAACATTAGGCGAGAGCGACTCCTGTCCAAAATGCAGGTGGAAACACTGGCAACTCTAGGACAGTCACTGCTAAACAGTTCAAGGAGCTGGGACCACCAGAGTTTTTTGGAGAGCCAAAACCACTTAAGGCGGAGACGTGGATAAAGTAGATCTGCAAGATATTTGATGTCTTGGGATGCTCCAAGGAGCAAAAGGTTTCCTTTGCCACCTTCATGTTGCGAGTAGAGGCAGATTACTGGTGGGAATCTGTAAAGCGTACTCAACCTACCGCACTGAAGATGACTTGGGAAAAGTTCCAAGAATTGTTCAACGACAAATACTTTCCCAAAAGTATTCATCACATGAAAGAGGTAGAGTTCATTAAACTGGAGCAAAACAACATGACCGTATCCCAATCTGACGCTAAGTTTGCTTAGTTGTCCTATTTACGTCCCATTTGGTTGATAATGAGGAGAAAATGACGCGAATGTTTCTAAGAGGTTTGAAACCCGAGATACGTCCAATATCTTATCTCTCATAAACCGTGTTTATATTCAGATGTTGTTAATAGGGCTCAGTTATTGAAGCGCGATAATGAGTCAACCCAACCAAAAGAGAGCGGTAGGAAAAATGATAATACCAAAGGATAGCGATCATCGAAGCGGTGATAATAAGCGTGGAGGAATCAACATGCCGAAATGATAAACACTTCCGTGGTAATCATGGCCAAAACAATAAAATGGATATTTCAAGAAGAGGAGATTCAACAATGATGGAAAGACGCGTCGATCAAAGACCGTTGTTAAGGAAGGAGAACGACCACCTATCATATGCTTCAAATGCGGAGGGGAGGGACATATCAGTCCAAACTGTACGCAGCAGTCCAAAACCTGTTACAATTGTGGAAGAGAAGGTCACCTAGCTCGATTTTGTCGTGCACCAAAGTTAAGTCCAGCTGGGATGGTGGCACTAAAGGCGGATACGGACAAAACAAATTCGGTGGTTTCAGGAAGAGCGTTTTTGTGACTTCTTAAAAAGTGAGTAACCCAAACGAAGTTAGCACGGGTTAGTAATTATAAATTTTTACGAAGTCTATACCTTGTTAGATACCGGTTCTATCCATTCTTTTATCTCTCTTGCTTTATACTCAACGCTTAAATTTGACTCGGGAGAAATTAGACTTTGACTTATCGATTGAAACTCCGTTAAGAGAAACCTTCATCTACCTCCATCGCTTATAAATCTTGTTTGATTCAAATCGACACTTTCACGTTGCCTGTCGATCTTATCTCTTTGAAAATACTTGCCTTTGATGTGATTTTAGGAATCGATTGGTTAACTACTCATCATGCTTTTTGTAAGGTTGTTAGCTTTTATATTCCTAACCAACCTGTTATAATGTGAATTCAAGCAACCAAACCACTAAAGTTAATCACTGTTATATCAAGCCATAAGTAAAGAGCCCCGAGCCTTTCGCTGGTAACTTCCTTGTGTGGAATGCACCGAAGCTGAACTTTCCGTAGGGGACGCTGTGAATGACGGTGGCAAGTTGATAGGTATCAATGTGATGTACTATCCAAGTCTTAGATGAGAGTCACAGTTTGGAATGATATTTCTATTGTTGATAAATTTCCTGACGTATTCTTGAAGACTTCTTAGCCTAACCCTAGAGCGTGAAATCGAATTTTGTACTGACCCCAGTACGAAACCCATTTCTAAAACCCTTAAATATTTTCTTCACCTAAAATGAACGTATAATGCGCCAAAGACGTTGGCTCGAGCTGTTGAAGATTACGACTATACCATTCAATATCATCGTGGAAGAGCGAACGTGGTAGCTGACGCGTTGAGTATAAGATCATATGCGTTTACGAGTGCGATGTTGTTAACATAAAAACCTATTTCATATAATTTACAAATGATGAAGATAGAGTTAAAGACTCTAGGGACCCACGTGAAGATAAAAAATATACGATTAGAATCGACTTTAATCGATAAAGTTAAAGCCGCTCAAGCTACATACTCAGAGCTGATGAATGTGAAGAAGGTTCAAGAGGGCGTTATTCTAGAAGAAAGAATCGATGAAGAGAGGAAATCTCAACCCTCGATTTAATTGGCCCATTTAAAATCCTCGATCGAGTAGGAACTGTGGCCTATAGACTCGTTTTACCGCCAAGTATGTCGCGTGTTCATAATGTTTCTCATGTATCGATGTTACGTAATTATGTGGATGACCCGAACCACTTTATTAAATTAGAACTAGACGGTATAACATAAGATTTAACGTATGAGGAGATATGTGTTAAAATCTTGGATAAGAGGGATCGTATTCAACACTCAAAGGTTATACCTCAAGTGTTAGAATCTAAAATGAAGTCAAGGTATCCTCATCTCTTCGGCATACCAAGTACGTACATAAATTTCGAGGGCGAAATTCCATAAGTAGGGGAGATTGTGAGACCCCAAATTTTATGAATAAAGATTTAATTTTCTCAAAATATTTTTTTGAATATTATGGTGTGGATTTGATATGATGTTATAGTTGTGGGTAATATTTATAAATTTTACAAAGTACGCAAGTTGTTATATAATATTCGATTGGTCAGGGAATATTCGTTTTAACAGGGAATATTTGTACGACGGCAATCATTGGTGGACCCCACAACGGAATTATTGTCGGATTGAGAAAATGACAGAATTATCGTTTTATAAAAATAACGGCGGAAGTGTTACCGTTAAAACTGTTGAACTACCCGGTAATAAAACTACGATGTCTGGCGTGGTTGCATAGTAGCACTTACCAGTATTGGTTATTGATGTTTACGTGAAAAGTCACTCGCTTATACTCAATTATTGCTACAGTAATTGCTGCATCATATCTCTCATATTATTGATTCGATTATTGTCATAGTATCATCTGTATAATATGATATATTATTAAATCGATAATTTAGACGACAAAGTTATTCATATTATTAAATTGCAATATTTACAATGTCTAGAAGTTCTGTTAAGGAGAGGTTTGGTCATGTAATTGCGCGCCAATAAGGAGAAATCCTTATCGGAAAGCCCCCTCTTTCCTGGGAACGATCTGGTTGTTAAATATTGTGAGTTATAATATTAATGATGAATAAGTTCGTGTTGATTAAAGATGAAATTAATAGTTCCATTGTGTTGAAATTATTAGTGTTAGTGAAAATCGACATTTATTTCGATAATAATTGATGTCTGGAAGTTATCGGGTAATTAATCGGATAAATGAGGAATTAATTGCTATTAATTCAAATGATTATAACTATTTGTTCACATGTGTGTATTATTGATTCACATTCATGTACTATTAGGGGAGTTGGTTCAAGATTGATAATACTTGCAAGACTAAATTAAAAATGAAAGAAAAGTTGGAGGTATTGTACTGTAATTTTTCGAGCCCCAAAACGTGCAATTATCGAAACTATATTTTTCTATAAATAGAAGCTCATTCTTCCTTCATTTCTCACCAATTCACTAAAGTTATAGAGCAATTATTATAGAGAGAAATTATAAAGAGAAAGAAGAAGAGAAGTCTTCTACCTCACTATTCCAGTATCTAGCTTTATTCTAAGGTAAGGGGTATTATTTCTTTCATTTTCATGAAGAGAGCTATTGTTATTCCGTTCCTTATTATTATGTTAGAATAACTTTGTCTATCACAAGCACCGCATACATGGTGAAATTCTTCTCATTATTCCATTCTTTATTATTACATTTGGAATATCCTCATGCAGATAAGTATTAAGCATGACTGGTTCCACTATTTATTATTCTGGAATAACTAACTCGCCATGCCAAGTACCGCATATATGGTGAAATTCTTCTGTTATTCCATTCTTTATTATTCTGTTGGAATATCCTGTCTGTGCATATTACGCATGACCTGGTTCCATTATTTATTATTTTGTTGGAATAACCTGCGTATGCGGTCTATCGCATGCCTGGTGAATTCTGTTGTTATTCTATTCTTTATTATTCTGTTGGAATATCCTGTCTGTGTGGATTTCGCATGACCTGGTTCCATTCTTTATTATTCTGTTGGGAATAACATGTCTGTGCGGTCTATCGCATGCATGGTGAATTCTTCTGTTATTCTATTCTTTATTATTCTACTGGAATAACCTGTCTATGTGGATTACCACATGCATGGTGAATGATCCTTTGTATTCATTCCTTATTAAATTGTGGAAATGATCTGTCTACATGGATTACTGCATGGCGAGCGAAAATCCATTTGCAATTTTATATATTCCATTATACTCAGTTGGTTAAAGTTTTGGCTTCTATACTCCATGAAATTAGTAGAATATCCTGGATATTTGTGCTTCAGCCAGTATCTTTTCATGGGAATATTCTTTTGAGCATTCTGAGGTAATAGATAGCTCATTCTTGGCCTCTATCGTATTTTTGCCCCAGCATACAGCCCATGGCATTGTCATTAATGGACAGGTACATAAATAGGGGAACACCATCCCTAGGAGGTACCAAAATAGGAGCGTTAACCAGCTGCTCTTTAATAGTAAGGAAGGCTTTCTGACACTCATCATTCCATTTCATGGAGGAGTTCTTCCTTAACAACTTGAAGATGGGCTCACAGGTTGCTGTGAGTTAAGAGATGAATCTGCTAATAAAGTTGATTCTTCCCAAAAATCCCCGTATTTGCTTCTCTGTCTGAGGAATGGGCATTTCCTTGATGGCCTGGATTTTGGTAGGATCCAGTTCAATACCTTTGTGGCTGACTAGGAAACCTAGCAACTTGCCTGATTTGACACCAAAGGCGCACTTGGCTGGATTCAACTTCAAGTTATACTTACGCAACCTGTTGAATAACTTCCTAAGATAGTCTAAGTGGTCTTCCTCCTTTCGGGACTTGACAATGATGTCATCCACATAGATCTCTATCTCTTTATGCATTAAATCGTGGAAAAGAGCCATCATAGCTCGCTGGTAGGTTGCCCCGGTATTGATGAGGTCGAATGACAACCGTCTATAGTAAAAGGTTCATCAATGCGTGATGAAAGAAGTTTTCTCACGATCTTCCTCAGCAACCATAATCTGATGGTACCCCGCAAAGCAATCCGCAATGGAGTACATGCCATATTGAGCAGTATTGTCAATGAGAATGTGGATAAAGGGCACGAGAAAGCTATCTTTAAGGCAAGCTTTATTTAGATCCCGGTAATCCACATAAACTCGCACCTTTCCTCCTGGTTTAGGCACGGGAAAAATGTTGGATATCCACTCCAGATATGTAGACACCATTATAATGCTAGCTTAAAATTGTTTCACAATTTCCTCTTTAACCTTTAAACTCCACTCGGGTTTCAATCGCCTGAGTTTCTGCCTAACTGGCTTGAATCCTTCCTTAATGGGAAGGCGATGAAGAAAAATGTCAGTGGACAAACCCACCATGTCTTCATGAGACCATGCAAAAACATCCTGGAATTGGGTTAATAGCACAACCATATCATTCCGTTGGTTTGGGGTGAGGTCTGAACCAATCTGGATTAACTAAGGGCTTTCTAAGGTTCCAAGATTGAAAGAAATAGTTTGGTCAAGGTTGGGTTTAGGCTTATCTGCGACCCATTCCTTAATCTTCTGAGGTGTCTCAATGTCCTCTTGTATGTCCATCAAGTCTGAGTCCAACTTTGCATCAAAGTTACAGCCCTTGTGGAAAGAAGGCACATCATCAGCAAGTACATGCACATCTACATTCAGAGTCCTGAAATCAAAAGATGCTTTAACTTAATATATGAAACTGTTTAATCATACAAAGTGTTAGCATGTACTGATAAAATAACTTCTAATACTGTATAGAAAAGTAAGCAATTAAAGTTATCTACAGGGCAGAGTGATTTTCTGCCCATTTTACCCTCGTCGACCAATGCATGGAGTGCTGCTCCAATTGTCGAGGGCAAAGTCCTGGTGGACTGTAGTGATGTAGGGGTTGTCATTGTCCTCCTTCTCCCGAATGATAACCATGACATCTGGGCAATCATCGTCTGGGGTATATCTGTTTGTATGTTCATCATGAACAATGACGCGTATGCCGGACATCATCAAGGCGATGTTATGTTTGTGTTTCCGTTCCCTTTCTTCCACTTCGGGATCAGGAATCAGCACCTCTCTTGCTTTGAATGGTACTGGTTTGGGAAACAGCATAGTCATAACATTTGCTAGCACCTTAACTAGAGACTGTATCAGATCATGTGGTGCAGATGGAAAATATTGCCATGTGGCGGAAGCTTGAGGAACCTGATTGTGCTTATGAGGATTCCTATGACGTGAACTGGCAGAATAGCCTAGTTCGACTGTCCCAATCTGACTAGACACTTGAATAGGGTGCTTAATACCCTGTTGATTTTTACCAAGCCCTTATCCAGGCTGATGACCCAACGACATCATTTCTTGAGTGGCCGACATAACCTCGGCTGAAATCTTGGGTATGGGAAGTGATGCTCCAATAGGTTGGTATTGAGTGTTACTCACTTCTAATGTATGAAAACTGGCCGGCTCAACTTCAGAGTTGAAACTGATGATTGTCAGATCTCCTTGTTCAGGATACTCCGGCTCAGCGTTGACAGTGACTAGACTGTTGTTGATAATGTACTTAAGTTGTTGATGTAATGCAGAGGAAACGGCTCCAGCCATGTGTATCCATGGTCTTCCTAATAGTAGGTTGTATCCTGAGTCTATCTTGAGGACGTGGAAGGATACATTGAATGTATTTGGACCAATCTCAATTGGTAGCTCAATCTTTCCGATGGAATTTCGTCGGGATCCATCAAAAGTTTTGATCACAGTATGGCTACTTTGGATCCGTTTGAGATTGACATTCATCTTCACCAAAGTGGCATAAGGACAGATATTCAGAGATAAACCTCCATCTATCAAAACTCCTGCTAGCATATACCCGGAGGACAAAACTGCAATGTGCAATGGTTTGCAATAACCGGTCCCTTTGGGAGGTATATCGTCATCAGTGAAGGATATCACATTGTTGTTGAAAATGTGATCAACCATATGTTGGAATTTTTCCACATCCACTGATTTCGGTAAGTAGGCTTCTTCCAAAATCTTCAATAAAATCTTCCGATGATCCTCAGAAGAGAAAACCAAGTCCAGTATTGATATCTTATGTGGAGTTTCTCTTAAGCTTATAACCACCTTGGCTTCATTATGGCCATAGTGCGGAGGAATTTTTCAATCTTCTCCATGGGAATCTTCCCCTTTGTTTTAATGGCAGGCTTCATCACCCTCTGAGGAAGATACGGTGGATTTTCCTTCGACACTATAGCAGTAGTATGAGACGTAGATCCTTTAGCTTCTCCATAATTCCATGGAACTTTATGTAAGCTGACAACAGGATATTATGGTCTAAAAGGTAAATAAATTGGCTTTGGTGCAGCCACTTTCAAAGGATTGTCAGCTCCTTTGAGTTGAATTGCTTGTATGGGAAATGCTTTGACAGTCTCATCATCCTCATTGGATATAACTGCTACTGATCCCTTCCATTTAGTAGGACATGTATTCCCACATTCAAGTTGCACAGTGTTATCATCTGCCATTTGCAGGACACCGCTATCAATAAGATTTTGAATGAGATGGCGGAGTGCCCAACATTCGTCTGTGCTGTGACCGCGAGAATATGAATGATATTGACATACTCCATCAGAGTTGATTCGTCCTGCACGGGGATTGATTGGAGGTAGAAGGGATGTAATTCTTCCTTCATTGATCACCATTTGAAATATTTCCTCCATAGGTTGGCTCAGATAGGTGAACTCCCTCTAATTGGCAAAATCCCGATGGGCTTTAGCATTTGCTCGCTTTGCAACCTTATCCTCCATAGCTTCGCTTTCTGAAGGTGATGGTGGAGCATTCATAACAAAAGGAAGGAGATATGCATGCTCCTGCCTGATTAATTGGCGTGTGACTTGATCTTTGATGGGTCACCGCCTTACGCCAATTGCTCAATTTGTTTGCAAAGAGCTTTCATCTTTCGTTCCATAGTAAATTGGAACTGTGCATAATCCCATCTATCAACACCGTCTTTGATGGTCTGAGATGGCTCGCCATTAAAATTGGAATTCTATCCAGTACTCCAATTGATCATGTTGACCTCTTCTTCTTTGTGTTGAGGAAGGGGGTTGTCTTGTACATGAGGTTGATCTGGTTTGGTGACTACAATCTCACCATTGTCTATCAAATCTTGGATCTTGTGTTTCAAGGCCCAACAATCTTGAGTATCGTGTCCAGGTGCTCTGGCATGATAAGCACACTTCCGAGTAACATTGAAACCCTTCCCATTAGGGTTGGCTAGTGGAAGAAGACGAGTGATTTTCTTCTGAGTAGTTAGAAGAGCAAGAATATTCTCGAGCGAGTCCCCTAAGGGTGTGAACGTTTGAGGTCGCTTTGCTTCTCCACTTTTAAGCAATGGAGGGTTTGAAGACTGTGCTTGGAAAGGGGAGTAGTTTCTCCTCTGTATAGGAATGTTCTGATTGCCTTTTTGACCTTGTAGTATCAAGGAAACATCCTCCTCTTTCTTTTTATGGACCCTCCGGGGGTTGTTTCCATAAGATCTGGATTGGATGTGCTCATCAACTGTTTTAAGAGCGGCTAGGTCTTGAATTTTACCTGACTTCAATCCCATCTCAGCCATCTCTCCGTGCTTGATCATTTCAGAGAATGGTTTGCCAATACCAGCTAAAACTCTCTCATAGAAAGGAGCTTCCTTTATATCTATAAAATTCATAACCATTTCTGATTCCGTCATGGAAGGAATAACTTGAGCAGCAAGGCGCCTCCACCTTTGAGCATACTCTCTGAAAGACTCATTAGACTATTTCTTGACCTTGGTAATCTGGTACCAGTCAGGAGCCATCTGAGATTGAAAACTGTATTGAGTGAGGAAGGCGTGAGCTAGCTCTTCCCAGCTATGGATCTTTGAGTTGTCTAATCTAGTATACCACGAACGGGCTTCTCTAGTCAGACTCTTCTGGAACAGCTGCATTCTGAGCTTCTCATTTTCCGCATAAGATCCAAGTTCTCCAATGAACACTTTCAAATGTTTATAAGGATCCCTTAATCCGTCTTACTTTTCAAAATCAGGAGTTTTGAATTTCTCTGGATAATGAACGCTAGGGAATATGCAAAGGTCAGTATATGAAACACTTCCATGTGTTCCAATCCCTTTGAGAACACGGATAGTTTCCTCCATTTGGAGGATATTCTTCCTGATATCACCAGTGTCTGGATCTCTTTTGAGATGGGTGTTATCAGGGTCTTTGTTGGTCGTATCCAACTGAGGTACTGGAATTGTTTTTTCTAAACCTTGAGCTCCTCCTTGTGAAGAGGATTCTGTATGTGTAGGCATCTTCATACCCTGAGCAGATTGATGCAATTCTTTCAGCAGAATAGCGAAATCCGTAATTTGTTTACTCAATCCGTCAAATTCTTCTCGAGAAACATGATTAGACAGGTCAGAAGAAGACATGATTAGCTGTAGGCTCGTGGCCTTTTTGGATTTTGAGCGGGTAACAGGCCCAATTGCTTCCGTACAAAAGACTTATGTAGTTTAGTCTTAGGGATAATGTAAATGTTATCATGATTTGCTCGTTTTAGGAATATGGTCCTGCAAAAACGGTTGTTAATTTTGATAACATGTTATGTATGCACATATATTCTTCATATTTTCCATTACATATATATGATCATGGAATAAAATTACAAGTAAATGCTTTTACAAGTAATTGAAAAATGGAAAGCATGAAGAGACTTTCCTCCGCGTTTGGTTTATCAGAGGTTGACTTATCTTAGGTTACTCTCGCGGCTTTTTGGCATGAAGGTTCCCAGATCATCGCAATCTACTTGACGGGAAGTTAATCCGGTCTTTCAACTAGAGCGAATCTGGGTGGTGCCTTTCTTGAGCCTCGTTGAAATTAGTCTTCCTATGAGTCCAGTAATCAAACACCGATAGGATAGCCTCCTGGTGGAGGGACCACACATCATACATTCACATACAACGTGTGACGCCCCCAAAATAGGTCCACACGACCCATTCTGAGTCGCCAGATATCACACTATAAAAATCATTTACAAACTTCATTTATACAACTGTTGAACTGTCGTGCAGAATACGACCACAGTTAAACTGTGAGTTTTAATACAAATGTATGTAACTCTCATGGTTCCTCGACCACAACCTTACAATGGTACTTTACATAACAAAGATACAAAAAACCTGCTTTAGAAATTAAAATCTTTGGAAAGTGCTCAACGAAACCTTCATAAATGGGAGGCCATGCGTCAAGGTTATGATAGATATCATATGTCCACAGAATTATCCTTGGTTAACCCAATAGACCCCAAAGAAAAACGAGAAGATTACTATCATGTTCTTTCCAATGGTGAGTCTTCTCTTGACATATAACTATCTTCATTGTCTGCAATTGAAAATTATATTTCAACCAAACTCCAAGATTATATAGGTAGTGCTCGTAGATATACTCAACAAGTGGATGTGCACAACTCTGTCTTATGATAACACGAGGTTCTATGTCATTAGACATCTTGTATGATAGTGGCAAAACACCCTTCCAAAGTTGGGTTTACCTCACCCTATTCGGTTCACTAAAATTAAATATCAAATGACGTATATAATACGACACACTTATCTAAAGTTCTCAATAAAATTATTTTCATACTATTTAAGGAGAACCTCAACAAACTTATAGACCACCGCTTCTATTCTCCTCATTACCCCTACTCGACCCAAATACACTCTTATTACACCGAAAGGAATTGTGAAGCAAAAAGGGTGAGCACAACTAGCCCAAAGAAAGAATATCATGACTAAAATAATGCGTAATAAATTATCCTTAGCCTTCAACAAAGATAACAACCGATAGAATACAATAGACAACAAGTTTTAGATCAACAATCGCAATAAAATAAGCAATCCATTAGAAGAGTCAAGTAGAGCATAAAATCTACTATCTTCTATGATTTAAAAAGTTTTTCATCAACTTTATCGCTGCGACTCAGCTTAATTAATAAAATCGAATCATCCCTGCATCACGGCAAGGATATTCATGTAATCATCAATGGTCATGATTATACCAAATAATCCCTGGTCATAATCATACCAACAACTGTCCATCAATGAACTACAGGCCAATTAGGACTTTCACCACATCATTCATCACATTACGGTCATGATTATACCGAATAATCCCTGGTCATAATCATACCAAGTCCATCTATGCACGTAAGCCAAAGATGACTTTCATCACAATATAAGCATGAGGATGATGACAATGACATAATAATTCAATAAAACAAGTTCAAGGATAAATTTTAAAGTTTTATAATTTAATTTATCCAGAAATCAATAATGTCCAAATTGTCAACACGATATTGCTTTGTAGAGTAAAATTCAAGAATAATATTCATGTACTAAAAATAATTTGGACAGAAAAGAAATATATTTTTCGGATAAATAGTACTCCGTGAATAGTACTTCGGGAATAGTACCCCGTGAATAGTACCCCGACATGAAAAGTGTCCCGAATACCCGAGTGAATAATATTTGAGTGAATAGTAATTTGGGTGAATAGTAACCCATGAATAGTAACTCGTGAATAGTAATCCGACACGAAAAGTGCCCCGAATACCCGAGTGAATAATACTAGAGTGAATAATAACCAGGTGAATAGTAACCCATAAATAGTAACTCATAACAGAAAAATACCAAAGAAAATGATATTTCATGACGAGTACAAAAGAAATGATATTCCAGATGAGTATAATAGAATATACGAAACTACAAATGGATTTTCACCCACCATGAGGTAATCCACGTAGACAGATCATTTCCACAATTTAATAAGGAATGAATACAAAGGATCATTCACCATGCATGCGGTAATCCACATAGACAGGTTATTCTAACAAAATAATAAAGAATGGAATAACAGAAGAATTCACCATGCATATGATAGATCAGCGTATGTAAGTTATTCCCAACAGAATAATAAAGAATGGAACCAGGTCATGTGTAATCCGCATAGACAGGATATTCTAACAGAACAATAAAGAATGGAACCAGGTCATGCGTAATCCACACAGGCAGGATATTCCAACATAATAATAAAGAATGGAATAACAACATAATTCACTAGGCATGCGATAGACCGCACAGAGAGGTTATTCCAATAGAATAATAAAGAATGGAATGACAAAAGAATTTCACCATGTATGCGGTACTGCACATAGACAGGTTATTCCAACATAATACTAAAGAATGGAATAACAACCCTTACGAGTATTGAAAGAAAATAACTCTCTTCATGAATACGAAAGAATAATACCCCTTACCTCAAAAAGAAGACCGATATTGGAATAAAGGAGGTAATGACTTCTCTTCTTCTTTCTCTCTATAATTTCTCTATAATAATTGCTTATAGCTTTAGTGAATTGGTGAAAAATAATGAAGGAATGAGCTTTTATTTATAGGAAAATATAGTTTTGATAATTGCACGCTTTTGGGGCTCAAATATTACAAAGATAATACCTTCCTCTTTTCCTTCATTTTTAATTTAGTCCTGCAAGTATTATCAAACTTGCACCACCTCCCCTAATATTAAATCATGTGAATCAATAGTAAATCATGTGACTCAATAGTTCTAATCATGTGAAAAAACAATTACAGTATAGTACTTTCATCTATACCTCCATTTTTAATTTAGTCATGCAAGTATTATCAATCTTGCACCAACTCCCCTAATAGTAAATGAATGTGACTCAATAGTACACACATGTGAACACATAGTTATAAGCATGTGAATCAATAGCAATTAATTGCTCATTTATCCGATTAATTACCCGATTAGTCAATATAACCCCCAGACATCAATTATTATCGAAATAAATGTCGATTTCCACTAACACTAATAATTCCAACACAATGGAAATATCAATTTCATCTTTAATCAACACGAACTTATTCATCATTAATATTATAATTCACAATATTTAACAACCAGGTCGTTCCAAGGAAAGAGGGGGCTTTCCGATAAGGATTTCTCCTTATTGGCGCGCAATTAGGTGACCAACCCTCTCATTGACAGAACTTCTAGACATTGTCAATATTAGAAATAATAATATGAATAACTTTGTCATCTCAATTATTGATTTAATAATATAACATATTATACAGATGATACTGTGACAATAATTGAATCAATAATATGAGAGATATGATGGAGCAATTACTGTAGAAATAATTGAGTATAACTGAGTGACTTCTTATGTAAGCATCAATAATCAATACTGTGTGCTATTATGCAACCATGCATATTACTGTACTTTTACTACCGGGTAGTTCAACAGTTTTAACGGTAACACTTTCGCCGTTATTTTTATAAAAAGATAATTCTGTCGTTTTCTAACTACGACAATACTTCCGTTGTGGGGTCCACCAATGATTGTGCCGTCGAACGAATATTCTCTGTGAAAATGAATATTTCCCGACACAACGAATAACAACTTGCTTACTTATATAAAATTTTTAAATATCACCCTTAACTTTAACCCTTTCTCAATTTAACCATAATTATAAGAAAATTGAATACTTTCATTTCATAAAATTCGGGGTCTCACACAACGTGTCTCACTGTTTATGCAAAATGATGACATGTGCGAAGCACTAATATCACAGATAGATATTTAGCAGTGCAGTAAGTAAAATGCATTCATACACATTCATCATAAATGTAAATGCAACATTCACACACAAGCATATAACATTTTTGAAAAGCTTGTAATAACGGCTTAAACCCTCTTACTGGAGTCCCCAGCAAAGTCGTCACCTGTCGACGTCAGGATTTTTAGTTGTCCCTTTTCGTTACTTGTTCTTTGGTGTTCTCATGTTAATGTGAAATTTGTTTGAAAAAACAAGTGAAAAAGGTCCGACATGTGTAATGTCGACGATTTGACTTTAAGAGTCGCCAGTTGGTGTTTTTAACTTGTTGCACCAACACAATCGAAAAGGTTTGCACATTGACCCAGTGATGTGACACTGCTAAACGGGTCTATGAAACTGAGATTTATTGGGGTTCGAGGGTTTGATTATGCGGAGGGAAGGTGTTAGGCACCCCCCCGACATCCGTGTTGCCACGGTGACCGCCACTTCTCAAAGAAACTGTTATACGAATGTGTGTGTGTGTGTGGATCAATGTGCAATTATTTGAAAGTAGTGTGAGGCCTCGTTCGCACCTATATACACAAGGTTTGAATTTATATAAAAAATTCAGTTTTAACCCGCATATAGCAATGAAGTTTTATCAAAAGAAGTTTTTCAAACCTTGTGCTCAATAGGAATTGAGACCTTTTCATACTTCCATTTTATTATTAAATGTTCGGCTGGTTTGCTTTTATTTTTGAGATGCGAGGCATCTTCGAGAAAATAATATACAACAGTTCCAAACTCCTTATGGGCATGACAGCCATCCAAGGAAATTCGTACACTGTAAATAATGTACAAGTTGCTTACAGTTGAAAAAGTCCATCACGGGAACCGAATCTAGATTCAAGAGATCAAGTCAGATCACATGATTCCTAGGCTCACATGATAATGCAGCTTATATGGAAAGCGATAGCGATTATATATATATAAAAGTCAGAATATATATATATATATATATATATATATATATGTGTGTGTGTGTGTGTGTGTGTGTGTGTGTGCATGATCACCACCATGAAGCAACTCCACGGAGATCAAAAAAGTAAATAAAGTCAGTAAAGCGATCAACCGCCACAAGTAAACTCCAAAGTGGACGAAATGTAAATAAAAGGCAGTAAAAGGCCACGAAGTGAACTCCGAACTGACAGAATGTAAATATATATATATATATATATATATATATACACACACACACACACACACACACACATAAAGCAAGAACGCACTGGGATGTAAAATCCAGGCTCATCGGATATGTCCGACAATAATTATATATATAAACATATATATATATATATAAAAGCAATAAACGCTCCGGATGTAAAATCCAGGCTCATCAGATATGTCTGACAACAATTATATATATATATATATATATATATATAAGTATATATATATATATATATATAAAAGCAATTAAACGCTCCAGACATAAGTCTAGGCTCAATCGAGGCATAACTCAATAATGTTAGTCCATATAAAATATATACATATATAAGTATATATATATATATCTGAGATGTAATGAAAACCACTTGATCAAGTCCTGCATACGACAACTGACGACTCTCAATGTGTAGAATAGTGTGTGCAAATATGAAGAGGAAGGCTTTATAGAGTATGAGAAGGCTTACAGTGGGCTGCCAATGCAGACTTCTATGACTCTAAATGGATAAACACTCAGCTCCCACCGGTAAATGTATAACTGTATGTGGGCTAACAGGTGTTTAAAATGAGGAAACACTCAATATAGGGTGTGTACAGAGCAAATTGGACAGGGCTTCCTCTCCTCTCTCTCTTTTCAAAATGGCTACCCCAAGCCCTCTATTTATAGAGGGGAGCCAGCAGTGTACTACTGGCGTACCAGAGATGCACTTCTTGGCCGCCTCGGTGCCCCGGTTCCGCAGTCCCGTCTGTTTGAAAGACGTGCACTCGTGCACTGTAATGTCCGCTCAAACTTACAGAACTTTAATCAGAGCATCCGAACGAGGTATATAAGACCTTCTTCGGATTTCTTGTGTCGAGAGTTACGCAATGACATGGATTAGAGGTTGTACAAAGTCAGAAAGAGGGGACCATACCCATGGTCTTCAAGCTTCAAATTCTATCCAGTGTGCTGCAACGCGTAATAGTCACTCGGGATTGGAACTCCCTGGTTCTTGAAGGACATTGTCGTATGTATGTATGAAGTGTTGAGACGACGCGCAGGTGTTGAGGTAGCAAGATAACGTATGACTCCTCACCAGGGTTATCTCCGGTTTGAGTTGAAAGCAGACTTTGCTCATGGTTACATCTGAGATTGGACTGCTGCAAGTGTTGAATGCCGCAAGGTCATCTGTGAGAATGCCTGTCTGCCTAGTGTTAGCTCCGGGTCTGAGGTGTGAGTGCCTTGGTAGGAGGTCTGATTAAAGCTGATAGCATGTATTTGAAACAAGCATTTCCGGGGTTATCGCCGGAACTGCAATAGCATTCCTTGGTGTTATCGCCAAGGACGAAACTTGGGGTTATCTCCGAGGTTGGGAATGATGTTCCCGGTGTTTGTTCCGGGGTTGAGACTGATTCTCCCGGTGGTATCCGGAATGGATGTGAACTGTCTTCCAGGGTTATCTCCGAAAGACGATTCTACCCTCCTGCAATGTTAGTAACAGGTGTGCAAAAAATTTCGAATGTCTACAATGTGGAGCGTGTATTTTATTTTCTCGCTCAAAGTATAGGATGTATGTAATTTAAAATAAAGTTTATGGTGCAAATAAATTTTAGAGTTAACGTTTCGGGTTCAAATTAAAATTTACTCACTAAAACACAGTTTGTACTATAAAACTTTTAGAGATGTTGAGATTTGTGCCATTAATATTTAAAATGTATTCAACTGCACCCCAAACATCTTTTCGAAGCTTTAATTGGTTTAAAAGTGTATGCATTTTGTTAAGCGAAAAACAACCTTAGAATACATTTTGACTTGTTAAATCCTCGAAAGATGCATTTTATTTAGCAAAAAATAACATTGAAGTGCACGTAGATATGTTTCAAATATTATGAATTTAGGGTTGAACAAAGAACTAGATTGCCTCCGAAACCGCACAAACCACAGTAATTAAAACCTTACTAACGGTTTCGGCGTATGTGGCATATTTAGTTGGGTTGAAAAACTGAATTTACATTTGAATTTGGTTACTGGCCAAAACCGCATGCATTAAACAAAAACCGCACCATGCTTTGTTTGAGTTTTTTTTTAATTTAAATTACTAACAAGAATGAGACTTCGTTACATAAAATGGATGTGTTTCCTTCTTATTATTATCATCTCATTAATCTCACTGTTCGTTGAGTTTTTTGGATATCTCTTACTTCTTCACACACACATTCAGAAAACTTTTTTGACATTTACAACATAGAAGAAAAATAAAAAAAAATAGTAAAACATTACACTACAAAAAAATGGGGCTTCAGCAACAACCGATTTTCGTTGCTAAAGGTGCCAAATTTCGTTGCAAAAGGATTTTGGCAATGACTTTACTATCGTTGCGTCTTTCGTTGCGCAATGAGCGTTGCTAATTGTCCCGCAACGAACATTGTTTTTTCGTTGCCAAAAGTAATACATTTTGCAACGAAATTTGGCTTTCGTACAGAGACATCGATCCTTTAGCAACAAAATGTATTGTTGCAGAATA
Organism: Panax ginseng; assembly: GCA_020205605.1. NCBI lineage: Eukaryota > Viridiplantae > Streptophyta > Magnoliopsida > Apiales > Araliaceae > Panax > Panax ginseng. The sequence continues at coordinate 173,621,443 of CM035132.1, forward strand.
ATTAAAATTTCGTTGCTAACAACCCCATTTCATTGCGAAAGCCTGCTAATTGGCAATGAAATGAACTCTTTTTTTTGTAACGACCATACATTTTCGTTGCAATTGACACCATTTTGCAACGATATTTTTCGTTGATAAAGAATTATGAAAATTGTTGCCTAAGCTTTGCTTTCGTTGCGAATGTAAATTTTTTAAGAACGATTTTCTTTCCTGATTATATTATTTGACAACGACATTATTATATGAATCAAGAATGAAAATGTTTGTTCTTTGGTTATTTTTCAATAAAGAACGAAAAGTCATCGATTAAAGAACGACATTATATGTTGTCATTTCTTTATATGTGCAATGAAAGTTGATATGATTTGCAACGATAAAAAATGTTGTCTTTTATTTTAGTATTAGCAACAATATGCTCTCCGTTGTTATTAAGTTAATTTTTCGTTGCCAAATAATATATTTTTAATGCCATTAGCAACAAAAATTTGTTGCTAAATGTATAAAAAATTGTTACTATATTAAAACTTGTTCAATGCTTTGGTAACGAATTATATTGTTGCCAAATCAAAATTTGATGTTCTTTTTGTGTACCTGGTTGGCTCAATGTCCCCATAGCAAATAATGGCAAAAAATACAAAAAAAACTAAAATATTATTAACTTAATAAAATCATCCACTACATAATCATTCATTATCTTTACAATTAACCATCTAAAGCTACCATAGTTCTTCAATCAAAGTATATATCTACATATATAGAGAGTACACTTCATAATTTTGTCCTTGTCTTCCGTAACGTAGCATGGAAATTTGATACCCAAAGATTGTAAGGCGTGTCGTAGAAGCGCCTTCCCGCATATATTTAAAAATAATAACAAGTCGAAAAAATGAAGCAAATAGGTCACCAGAGGCACTTAGTGCCAAAATCAATACACAAAGACAATAGAGTTAAGCTATGTGGTACAAATGTCAAGGCTTGGCTCCTATTTCATAATACTTTTAGAATACCACCAATTTCTTGTTCAATTTGAGTGACTAAACAATAAATATGGTTGGCACATCAATGCATAATCACTCTCCAACTCAAGGTTATAGCACAAGTTAGAACAAGTACTCCACTTTCCATTGCCAAAAATATTTCCCATCATTGCATTCAATTTAATAAGGGGATGGGTTATCTTCAAAAAGTATGCAAAAATACATGAAAAATGATATCTTGTGAAAAGCATTTATGAGCTGAAGATTGAGACTACATACCATACATGTGAATCATAGTCGTTGTTACGATTATCACCCATCACAAAAATCGAAGTTTTACGGTACACGTTGTACCACAAAGATAAAAGCATCGGGCCAATAATCAATGGTTGGTCAAGAATAGCCATTCCTATAAAAATCATCTACATCATGCTTCCATTGGTGCTTGCCCTTTTACAACATACATAGGCTAAAATCCTAGGCCACTTATAATTTAAAAAGTTTTATGTATGCACATTTTCCAAATTTTGAGATAGAATAGGAAAAGAAAAAGAAAATAAATGGGTAGTTGGAAGTATAGTGAAACTGCACATACAACTGGTGTCATTTCATATTTAGGTGCTCCGAGAATGAAATCTTCTTCCTTCATGAACCTGAAACGTAATAGATTATACAAAAACCATGACTACCAAGACATATTATAGGGTGGAAAAAACGTACAGATAAGAAAGAACATTGTCACATTATTTGTGTCTGTCAAAAACTAGCATATATTACAGTTTATATGGTAGAATAAATATTCACCCCAAGATGTGTTTAGCATCAAGCTCAATATTAACCTCAGTTTGGTTCTTCAAAAATAGAAATCTACATTCTAGAAGTGAAGCAAAGCTTACCTCCTTCCATTTGGAATTTTCCATTCGAAGGTATACTGATAATATGATACAAACCCGTGTCTCGATGTAGCTTTCAATATCTTTAGGATCGTGTGCTTTAACCAGTCTAGAATCAAAAAGTTATAAATTTGATAAGATCATACATTCACCAAGGAGATCATAAAACTTCGATCAAATAGGTTAGCTTCCCATAAATATTGACATACCTGACTTCGCAAGACGAGGGAATTCACTAAGATCTTTTCCAAAAATTTTGAAAATAATACGATCAGTACGATTGATACCATTTCTGTGCGTATAATTTTAAAGGCTGCTCGGGCAAGCATTTTCTGTTAATTGATATTCATGTTCATGTACACCAATCATGAATAAATCACAAGCTTCTCCCCACATGACAATATCATACATCTAAAATTAGAGGACACGAAACACATTCTTTATCAGCCTTTTCATAAGGTTAGGTTCTTTGAATATACTTCTCTGATTAGGTCAGAAGCAACCCGAGTTGTTTGCAAACTCGATTCAACTTGTTTAAACTCAACTAACTCATGTCCATTTAGCGAGCCAAGCATAAATGAGCTATTTTTAGTTTACATGAATGAGTTGAGCTTCACTTAGCATTACTAGACTTAAGCTCGACTCATTTAGGCTCGATTCAAGATTTACTCCCTAAACTTGACAACAATAACAATCAATAATACTACTTTATCAATTAACTAATTAACAGCTACTAGTTATCCAAATTTTAAGAAACAAGAAAAAACAATTAACGAGGCATTTAACAAATTACAACCATTCAATTTCCAAATTAAAAATGAGTAGAGAATAGTTGACAATCGAGCAAAATTTTAAAAATGTTGCAGCAAGCCAAAAATAACAAAAACAAGCTTGGCCCAAAATTTACTTGACTCAAGTTCGAAAAAACTCGCAAAACTCAATTATTGAACAATTTGAGTTTGAACACCAAATCTAGTCTAGTTTAAAGCTCGGTAATTTAACTCATTTAAATTTTTTAAATAAAGATTTTTTTCCAAGCTCAAGCTTGAGCCTTGAAGCCAAAATGCGACTCATTTACGGCCCTAGTTCTCATTTTAAGTTGGACAAACATCCAGTTATGACATATCCATTTGGATAAGATGCCTTTTTTTGCACTTACTCCAGTTATTTTTAACCATATCTATTTGTATGACGATATAATCTTATCCCAACAAATAACCCACTGCCTTTGCTTTAGGAAAACCTAAATATATATTTGTTCTTTTTGCCAAAAAAATAATCATCTATTTTTTTATTATCAAAATATAATAATAATAATAATAATAATAATAATAATAATTCAGTAATCTTATTATTTACAATTAAAATCTTCAGTTATCTGTCTTAAGTTTTATTATTAAATTCAAGTGTTGAAATCAATGCTCAGGCAGTAGCCCATAATTTTTGGAAACACCGTCAAACATTGTGCTAGTTTACAAGGAAAATTAAGATCAACTACCACTATCATCGGACCAACTCCAAACATATATACCATAAAGCCTCAAATTCTCAAGGAAGGGAATATAGAAAATTTGTAGGAAGATATAGAGCCTCATTTAATTTTAATTGGTTCAAGTTCTAAATAATTGAAACATAAAAATTGCTCTGCAAGTGCTCGTTATATTATAATACTATAAAATCTTACCATAAACTAATAAAATAAGAACTTTCTTCAACAAGTCTATGAAATTGTGGATTCAACCAAAGGGTCAAATATTAAACAAAAAATATAACAGGTAGGAAGGAAAAATTAAAAATCGATAGCAGGTAACATACCTCTTGTTGGAGACTCCTGTCAACCCACTCCTTCAGTTTGTCAAGTCTTGTCTTAATCCAAACTTTCACCAAATTGGCTATTGCAGTATCAGCTTCATAAGGAGGCATCTCACAGATTATTGCCTTCCCACCATCCTCACTGTCAACTGAATCTTCAACTGCAATCAGCACAAGATCTTTCTCCAACTTATCTGCAGCTCTCAATACCTGTACAACATCTGGTGTCAACTCTGTTATACCAGAAATGAATTGCTTGAGCTCATTCCCATAGCAAACATGAAGGGTGGCAACAGTAAAACCTGCTGCAAAAGGATGCCATCTATTTAGTATAGGGCTGAATACATTCTTTTCATTAGTTGCCAGCTCACCGACATCCTTTGCAAGGATGGCAAGAACAGGAAGAGGATTTGGCTGGTTTCTAGATGCTCTCCTGCTTGAATCTGCTTTCTCCATTCTCTGCAATTTGACATATCACATATTACATTTTGTCAATCGCAAACTGACCAAAATACTAATACATGCTTATATTTACTAGAAAATATGTAGTTGGACATGGATAATGTCACATTTGCGTCTAGATGGCTTTCACTTTAAGAATGTACTGGCTAGTGGATAAGTGATAAATGACGAACAACTATCAACCCCCACCCAAGGTTTAACATTGCTTACTTTTAAATTTTGCACAGTATGTCCAGTATCAAAAGTGTCATGATATGCAAGGAGCCTTTTCTCAGCCCATCCCAATATTGAACTCAATATGGAACTTAGGATTTTGGAATAAGCTGGATCCTAAGTGGCCTTTGCATCTTTTGCAACTTCTGCAAGCTGACTATCAGCAGCATATTGCAGATCAATTTCTGCTTGTCCAGTCGCAACATAACGGTTGAATAGAACCCATGAAAAGCAAAGGTTATGAAGCATTTGATTTATTCCCAGTATTGCCCAAGTTTTCTTTATAAGTTCCATAAGCTCATCAACTTCTTCTACGATAGATGTTTCATCATTAGCATCAAAACAGGCTTCTAAAAGCATCTCATAGAGATGAAGATTCAGTGGGAATCCATCCGCCCAGTGGCAAGAATCTGACAAAGATCCATCAACTGATCTGTTAGCAAGAGCCATTACAGTATTACGAAAGACTTGCATTGATTCATTGTTCCTCCCAGTTTCGATTGGCCTTTCCAAGGCGCCATGAATTATTTGCCGCAGCCTCTGTGAAGCAGTATTAGACTTGTCTATCGGCACATGAGGGTGTAAAAGGAGTCTAGCCTCAAGAACTTTTAGGTTTCTCTTCTGCCACACATAATATTCTTCTTGATTGGTAAAATCTGAAGACTTGAACTGCTGTAATAGCTCCAGCGGGAGAACCATTGATTCAATTCGCCTTCCAACCTATTACAACATAAAATGAAAAGAATGATCAACACTCCTTCCAGAACACATACCGCCATCAATAAGAAACTTATTGAAACCTAATGTGATATATTTCCATGATTAGCTCCAAGGATTTACTTTCACCTCTACAAACGAGTAATTTATTTCAAAAAGATAAGAATTTTCAAAAGTATTTATTGAATTCTTGGATAAGCAAGAGGCATAACTGAATACTGATACAAAAATATGTTTCCCATAAGGATTCCAAAAATTTGAGAAATATGGTTGACTTGATTTGTCATTTTACTGATCTACTCATAAAGAGACAAAGATAAATATCCAAAATGAACGGGATTGAAGTAATTAAATATACAAGTTTCTGAGAAAGATAATACAGAAGAAAGAATGTGCTCAATGTCATAATCAAAATTCATTCACGAACAACCACAAGCAAACAAAAAGCACTACTGACTATATAAATTGGAACAGTCCTAAAACTCAAGTTCTGCTTCTAATATGAGTCTTGACAAGCTCCATAACACAGAAATATCAGGATACGAAATATAGACTAGCAAATTTTCATTTTATAATTTCAATGAACTGAGCTCAAAAGACGAATCAGCAATTGAGGAAAAAAGATTATACATAGCAAAAATGTTGAAGTTAAAATCCAAGTTGATTTTGTCTATGAAAAAAATTCAAATTTAGAGGCAAAACTACACCTTATTAACTATTCAATAATTAAAACCTCCAACCCAATTATTATATACTCACATATGAAAACAAAGGAAAAAACACCACAAATCAAATAAATGAGGAATTTTGAAACATATTATAAAAATCAAAACAAAAATACCATTTCTCACCAAAAGAAACACTCAAATTCAATACTTTTACAGCAACATTAGATCAAATTATAAGTAAAATATTAGAAAAAAAACACATCTCAGCAAACCAATTAGAATTAAACACGTTTCAAGATACAATATGCATATATACCTGTCCAGCAGCAATTCGCAATAAAGCTCTCCGAATCCGGGAGTCATTATTTTCAGAAACCCCCATTTGAGCCCTCATTAGCTCTCCAACAGTCAATGGCCTCTTCCCCTTCCCCGGGGACGGACTACCCACCCCAGAACCCCGACCCAAACCCGAACTGGAGCTAGATCGGAGCCCTAACGCCTTCTTCATTTTCGAAGCGGCAGTAGAAGTGATGGATCGGTGCTGCACCGATGGCGAGCTCGATAGCGATGACGGCGACGAAGATGGAGACCCACGATCGGCGCTGTTGCTGGGAATGTATGTGAGGGGTTTGTCGGAGGATGTACTGCAGGCGACGACGAAGATCTCGTAGGCGGTGTCACGGAGGTCGGCGGAGAGAGAAGGTGTTAGGTCTCCGAATGGGGATGGAAACGGCGGCGAATGTTATTTTTCATTACGTATGTGTGTAGTGCGGTGATACTGAACTTTCATAGCGCCCTTTTATTTCACTAGAATAAAGAAAAATATTCAAATAAATAGCCCTTTGGGTATTTGGTTCGTTTTAAGGTTCTAAACAATGTTTTAGAGCGGTCATCGACCTCAGAAAATTATGGGATGAGTCATTCTCTCAATCAGTGAACTGTTATTGAACCAATATTAAGATAATAAAATTAAGTTATAATTATTAAAAGTAGTTAATTTTAATATTAAAAAATATAGTTCAAAAAATATTAAAAACTAATAAAAAATTAGTTCATCTACGGTAACTTAACCAATTTTATTTGTGGTCAAAAATATCAATATTTTGACCAAACTAATTCAACCGCTAAACCGACTCTAAAATATAATCGATTCTCGATTCAATGACACGGACAAGATCTAAAAATAATAGTTCTAAATATAAACGTTATATTTAGGATCTAAATACAATATTTTAAAATAATGTGATATGTTTAGATTTTTAAATGTATCAAATGCTATAGTTGTAAATGTTCTAAATATTAATAAATAATCGAACATACCTTAAATATTGATAAAATAAAATTGAAAGTAGATAATATGAATAATTAAGTGTTCGATGTATGATTACATGAATAAATAAAATGATACTCCCTCATCTGTCACATAATAAACGTTCTAGTATAATTTTAGTGGTCAAATTTATTATTTTTAAATAAATAATTAAAATTTTTATATAAAATTTTTAAATCACGAAACTTGACATTACTAGTATATTATTTATAGTTTATATTATTATAAACTTGAAACGACTGTCATTAGGAGTAAAGGCTCACATCTAATTTAGGAAAAACTACTGAATGCCATTTTAAATAGCGTTGAATTTTTGGATATTTTTTTTGCTAAAAATCAAAAAGGCAACCAACGCCACTTTAAAAAATATTTTTTTGAAAAAACAAATTTAAAAAAAATTATCTTAATTTTTTTTAAAACGATTTTATTTTTTTAAAGAAATTTAAAAAAAATAAAAATGTGATCCAATGCCAAACTAACCGACATTGTAACTTTTTTTAAAAATTTTTATAAAGCAAATTTGTAAAAAAACAGAGTAAGATGTAACATCACTTTAACTGACGTTGAAATCTCTTTTTTTTTTAATTTCTTTGATCTCTTGTACTTGTTTACAAACATCAATATTTTTTTATGTTTATTCTCCTGTTACTCCAAGTTGGAAATGAAGGAGTATATAAGACTTCAGCTATAAAAAAATAAAAATAAAAATTCTAACGCCAATTAAAGTTATGTTGCATCTTACTCTTCTTTTTTACAAATTCATTTTTTTAAAAAAATTAAATAAAATAGGGATAAAATTGATATTACATTAATATGGGTCAAACTAACTTATTAGAAATGACTTATAAGTCATTTTTAAATAAATTTATTCTGTTTTAGTTTATAAAACATAATGAATTTTTCTTCCTCTTTTATGTTTTCTCTTAGAACTGATAGTATTATAATTTAATTTTATAATATATTTAGAAAAAAGATAAAAGAAGAACTAGGAATAGCAAGGGGTATACCATTACGATTCTTCTTTTTATGTTTTATTTTTGGACTTAAAAATATGTTCATGATTTAAGTTACTCCCTCCGTCTAAGAATAAAAGTTCTTATTATTTTATGTAATCTCAAGTTAAATATTTACTTTTATTAAATAATCTATTTTTTTACAATAATTTGTGCGTAATATCCTTTCTATTAAATGTCATATTTTTATTATTTATAAATATTTATATAATATCACTAGTCATGTATAGAAAAATATGCAATTAGATGAGAATTTAAATATGAATAATTTTATCATTTGACATTTTTTTAAATACACATAAAATCAATCATCACTTTCATTCTCGGATTGAGGGAGTACTTGTAAGTATATCCTACTTCTATCTAGAAATAGGAAATATTGCGAAGCATAGATATAATAATCAGGTTTGATGAGGTTGAGTTTATTTGGGTCGAAGGCCCGGAACTAACATGCTTGACAATCGGTTGTCACGGGTACTATTTCAACAACCATAATCTATACTGTTGATCGCAACATTGGATGACACAGATTGGAATGAATTTCCCCCATGCTACAGGTTGTAGCTACATGAGAAATTACTCATTTGCCCCTCATTTACTCATGTGTTACACTGTCCATCGCTACAAGTTATGGCGGTAGTTTAGTTAACTAATAAATTAGAATGGCTTAGTGGTAGCTAATGGCCCAATAACTCATAGGTTTTAGGTTCAAAACCTAGCTATGATGTTTTTGCTTCTTATGTTATATTTTTAGTGTATTAGATAAATTCTATTATCATATATATATATATATATATATATATATATATATATACACATCTTAAATCTCTACATTAAATTAAATATATATAAAGTAACTATGAATATTTATATTACGTAATTATGAATATTTTAATATATATATATATATATATATATAAAATTTATCTCTAAATATTCATATAAATATTTATAAATAAATATTCAAATTTATCTTTAAAATTTATAAACAAATATTTATTTATAAATTTATAAATATTTCATTTAAAATTTATAAAATTTAGATATGAATATTATATATATATATATATGAATATTTAGAGATAAATTTATAAATATTTATATGAATATTTATTTATATATATATTCATAGTTACTTTTATATATATTTAGTTTAATGTTGAGATTTGTTTAGTATTTTATTTAGTTTGACAAGAAATTTTGAAAAGAATATGTATGTGTGTATATATATATATATATATATATATATATATATATATATATATATATATCGAGAGAATAAATTTAAAAATATAGAGACTACAAGTTATGGCGTTAGTTTAGTTAACTAATAAATTAGAATGGCTCAAAAATGGTAGCTTAATGACCCAATAAGCCATAGGTCTTAGGGTTCAAAACCTAGTTTTGATATTTTTACTTCTTATTTTATATTTTTTATATATATATAAATTCTATTACCATCTATATAAAGTATATATATATATATATAATTATAATATTTATATATAAATATTCATATAAATATTTATAAACAAATATTCATATAAATTTCTCTTTAAAATTTATAAACAAATATTTATTTATAAATTTATAAATATTTCATTAAAATTTAGATATGAATATTTTTTATAAATATTTATATGAATATTTAGAGATAAATTTATAAATATTTATATGAACATTTCACTATATAAAATTTACTACTACTTATTATTATTATTATTATAATTATTATTATTATTATTATTATTATTATTATTATTATTATTATTATTATTATTAGTAGTAGTATTATTATTATTATAATAGTTATTATTATTATTATTATTATTATTTTATTATTATTATTATTATTATTACTACTATTATTATTATTATTATTACTACTATTATTATTATTGTTATTATTACTACTTTATTATTATTATTAGTAGTACTATTATTATTATGCATATTATTATTATTATTATTATTATTATTATTATTATTATTATTATTATTATTATTATTATTATTATTATTGTTATTGTTATTGTTATTGTTTATTATTATTGTTATTGTTTATTATTATTAGTACTATTATTATTATTATTATTATTATTATTATTATTATTATTATCTTAATTTAAGAATATTTTAATAGTCGTTGCAAAAGTTGTATAAAATATACAACATAAGTAAAAATTGTTGTCAATGAATGTGGTCTATTGGCAACAAAATATAGCAACAAAAAATTTTTCGTTGCCCACGATGAGAAGAAATCAAGTGGTTAGAAATTTTGCAACTAATTTCTAATCAATTTTGTTTCAAATTTTTGCACGACTTATGAATTTTGTTGCAAAAAGTGAAAGCTCTGACAATATCAAGAACGAAAGACAAGTTTCGTTGCTAAACATACACTTTTAGCAACGACTTATAAAGTCGTTGTCTCGAAAAAATCGTTAAAAGCCCCATTTTTAGCAACAAAAAACTTTTGTTGCCCACGATGATGGGAAATCAAGTGGCCAAAAATTTTACAACAATTTCTAACGAAATTTTTTCCCTTGATGAATTAGCGACAAAAAATTTTGCAACGACTTATGAATTTCGTTGCAAAAAGTGATAGCCTGACACAATCTGCAACGAAGGATAAATTTCGTTGCTAAACATATACTTTTAGCAACGTCTTATAAAGTCGTTGCCCGAAAAATTATTGCTAAAGGCCCATTTTTTTGTAGTGTTATAAAACTGTTAAATTGAATTAATTTTGTATTATAAACTATGGATCAATCTTTTAATACATTTTTCTTATTTATTTTCTCAATGAATAATGATAAACAAGTCAAATAATCTATTATTCATTCAAAAATCCAGCTTTTTTATTCCACAATCTTTCTTGTATATAACTTCTTCAAATATTTCTCTTATATAAAAGATTATGATTAATCATTTAATTTTCGAGTAACTGTAATGATATTTCTAAAAGTAGATTAATTCAATTAGTTTTGGAACTGAAATCGCACCAAATGAAACCCACATCACAGTTCAAAACTGCACCACGCCAATCACAAGCGATTTCATGTGAAGTTTTGGATTTGTCAAACCGCTTTTAAGCGGTTTTGTGTGCGGTTTAGACTTTAAACCGCACCATATTTATCCCTAATTATGATGCAAATATTAATAACCCTATGAACTTTAAGGTCCAAACTGTATTTTATAAGTTTTGCACATAACCTATAGAGTCATTAGACATATTATATGTTTATCTTTTTTTATTTATCTTATCACATAAACATGCTATAGTTATTTATAATACGAAAGGAGAAAACTACAAAGTTTGTAAATAAATATAAACACAAATATTTATTGATGTATATTTTGGATCTGATGTATGCTAAGGAGAAACTTTTAAGAAAATGAAGTTTCCTATTTCGAATTCGCGATCCTATCTGTGTTGATCAACATACTTCTTCTTTCTGTCTTGAGAAGCTACTAGTCTTGCCCTGATGAGTTTGACAACCTCAGCAATCTGTTGTACCAGTTCCGATCCTAACAGTTGACGTTCACTGACTTCATCCCAGCACAGTGGAGTTCTGCACTTCCTGCCGTACAATGCTTCGTAAGGCTGCATGCCAATGCTCGCGTGGTAACTGTTGTTATAGGCGAACTCTGCCAGTGGTAAATGATCATTCCAGTTTCCTTTGAAATCCATGATGCGTGCTCTAAGCATATCCTCCAACGTCTGAATTGTTCGTTCGCTTTGGCCATCTGTTTGAGGATGGTACGCCGTACTCATTCTCAATTGTGTTCCCATGCATTCTTGTAGTCTATTCCAGAAATTTGATGTGAATCTCAGATCTCTGTCTGACACAATCGACAATGGAACTCCATGTCTCGAAACGATCTCCTTAACGTACAACTTTGCCAGCTGATCAAGATTGAATCTAATCTTTATTAGCAAAAAGTGTGCTGATTTTGTCAGCCTGTCCACTATCACCCAAATAGCATTGTATCTTCTCTGAGTAGTTAGAAGACCTACCACAAAATCCATTGTGATATGCTCCAACTTCCATTCCGGTATTTTCAACGGTTGAAGTAATCTGCTTGGTCTCTGATGTTCGGCCTTGACTCTTTGACATGTCAAGCATCTCGCGACACATTCTGCAACATCTCTTTTCATATTTGGCCACCAAAAATGCCGTCGTAAATCTTGATACATCTTCGTACTTTCCAGATGTATTGAATATCTTAAGTTATGAGCTTCAGTTAAGATCTCGTCTTTAATACCTGGTACTGCTGGGACCCAAATTCTTCCCTCAAACCTTAGTAATCCTTCAGCATCGACCTTGTATTTCACTTCACTACCCTAAACCACTCTTTCTTTAATTTTTTCGCATTCTTCATCTTGTAGTTGAGTGTTCTTTACTCTGTCCACTAAAGTTGGACTAGCTTCCATCTGGAATAATCTTTCATTGGATTCTTTTGAAAATTTGATTTTCAACTCTAGCCTTGCCATTGCTGAAATTAGCTCCTCCTGGTTAGTTATTAGCATCAACTTTTCCCGATCCTTTCTGCTCAAGGCATCGACAACCACATTTGCTTTTCCCGAATGATAAAAGATCTCACAATCATAATCTTTTATCAATTCTAGCCATCTCCTTTGACGCATGTTCAAATCCTTCTGTGTGAAAATATATTTCAGACTTTTATGGTCCTTGTATATCTCACATTTCTCCCCATAGAGGTAGTGTCTCCATATCTTTAGAGCAAATGCCACCGCAGCCAACTCTAAATCATGAGTCGGGTATCTTTTCTCATAGTCCTTCAATTTCCTTGATGCATGTTGATCGATTTCGCAATCAATGAATACGTGCAAGTATACACGGTCAACAAGTAATAAAGTGATAAGAAAAGTATCGTTCCCACGAGGAATTATTTAATAAAAATTACCAAGTACTAACTCTTAACCAAATAAATTTTATTTAAACAATTGCAAAGTGTGATTTTTCTAATTAAGAAAACTAAATTAATCAATTAAAACTAGATTAATCTAAAATTAATTCAAATAAATAAAGATTAAGACTCGACGAATGAATTCAGATAAATAAAGGTTAAGACTACAATATCCCCAATTTATGTACTGCAAACCAATTATCCAACTAATCAAATTATTATGCCTAATGAATTGTTAACGGGAATTCTAAGTGTTAAAAGCCCTTTCCCAAGTGATCAATTAACTTTTATTCAATTCAATCAATCTTGCGATATTCCTATGCAAAATAATTAAATTAAACCCATTAAGTTCCAATTCCCAAATTGTTACATGCAGTGAACATATATTCCTATTCAATTCACGACCCTAATTATTCGTCTCATGTAAATAATCAAACATACATGTTATCATGTCCAGTTCTAACCCTAAATTTCATCTTTCGAATCCTTCTAGAGTAACATGGTAATTACTGGCCAAATAATTAATCAATACACACAAGACATGATAAACAATTCACCTTGGCATAAATAATTGGACTAAATTAAATAATTAATTCATAGACATAAAAGGTTCAATTTGTAGTCTTAATAAAAGAAATTTAGTTCATTGTCATTGAATTAAAATTAAGAATCCACAACTGAATAAACATTAAAAGATAAAAGTAAGAGAAGAGAATAGAATCTGTTGTCAGTAGTCTTGAGACTCCTCTTCCGCTCCTGCTTTGAATCTTCAATGATCCTCAAGTTGCTTCAATCTCCAACAATCCAATATAAACTAGGGTTTATGTTCTAATCTAATGGAGTATTTTATCTAAGCTAATCTATAAAATCTCCCTTTATTTTATGCCTTACATCATGTATTTATAGGTTACAAGTCCAATTTTTAGCTTAGGAACAAACCCAATCCAATTTGGAGTCAGAAAAGTGTCAAAATTTTCCCCAAAACGCGTCCAAGCCTGACAAATCCCTTCCCCAACGCCTCGCTGGGCATGGCAATCAACAACATCAGCATTCTAGCGCCCAAATACTGAGCATATAAACTTGTTTAGGCGCCCGTGCCACCGGCCTCATGTCTGGAAATTTTTTGCTCCGACGTCCTTTGGGAAAATGGTCATAACTTCTTCGTCCGAACTCCGATTTTGATGATTCAAGATGTTCCGGAAATAAGAAACGTAGATCTACAACTTTCATTCTTTGAGTTTTTCAAAATAAGGTCCGGAGAAATGCTGAAATTGGCTTTGAAGTGGATACTATGTAAATGGAAAGCCGAAAACGCGAATCTAGCCACCCCAAACGTCAATCCAAGTAACTTTTGTCCCAATTCCTACAAAATAATATAAAACATGCATGACTAGACACAAACACTTCAAAACTTCCAAAAGATTAAGCTCAAACGCACTCAATTCATGTGAATAAAACTCACTCATCAAATACTCCCAAACTTAAACCTTTGCTTGTCCTCAAGCAAAAATACAAAAGAACTAAAAATAAACAACCGAACTCAACTACATGAATGCATATGCATGATCTACTTCCTCATATACATACGAAACCGATGTAAATCAAACAGCCTCAAAGATAACATTGATACTCAAACAATATATCCAATCAAGTCAAAATCCATAACTCTAACCAACGACTCCCAAGCCATTAAGACCTTAGGGCGCTAGGTGTAAAGACAATCCCCTCGGGCTTACTTACTCAAGTAACAAAGGCCACAAAACTAGACAAACATGCCATGGTTTTTATTCTCTTCTCTCTTTTTTTTCTCTTTTTTTTTCATTTTCATTTTGTATATATATATATCCCATATATTCCCCCAAACTCAAGCTTTTACGTCATTCCAACCTTTACCGCCAGTTCACTAATTTCCTTAAATTTTAACTAAGATTTTCCCTTAGAAACAAATTATGCAACCCTTGAACTAAGTGGATTAAAACAGTTAAACTTTAAGTGCTAAACAGTTACATAAGTTTCAGACAGGCTAAGATTATCATGATTAAAATTAGAACTCATCATCAATTATCAACACTGTTCAAGTTAACAATTTATAATATCAATATTATCATAAGCCGAGCTAAATTCAAACCAATCTATTGCCTAAAAAAAATTATACTTCATGAACACATACTAATGCACCATGTGACGCCCCCAAAATAGGTGATGCGAGAAAGCAAACTATAACTTCAATAATACAAATGTAGTGTAAAATACGACAACACATCTTGTGAGTTTAAATACAAATATTGTCTTCTAGACAATATCAACACTCAAATAAGTCCTCATTACAATTATTCATACACTATTTTACGAGAAATAGTGAGGGCTACTAAAACATCTTTCTAGAACCATCACTCCATACCCCAGAGCTTCGATCTGCTATGTTCTCACCTCTTGAGAAGAAAAATGGAACAAAAAGGAAAAGGTGAGCTCAACTAGCCCGATAAAGAATATTATGACTAAGATAATATACAACAAATTATCATTAGTCTTCAACGAGGAAAAAATCGATAGAATATAATAGACAACAAGTTTTAGATCAATAAATGCAAGCGTGAAAAACAACAATCCATTAGAAGAGTCACGTAGAGAATGAATTCTACTATCTTCTAAGATTTAAAAGTCCATCATCAATATTTTATCCTGTGTAACAAATCAATATACATCTTTAATCAAATATTCATCTTTGCACTACTGGCCAAAGATATTCATTTATATCACCCGATTGGTCGTATTCATCTCAACACATTGTTCATCTTTTTACTTTTACGGGCCAAAGATATTCATCGATTAATCATTCATCTTTTTGCCTTACTGGGCCAAAGATATTCGATAATATATCATCATTTAAAATGAGGATGATGAAAAATATATTTTAAAAAAAGCGAATCGGTGAGAGAGAAAGGACAAATATTAGGGATTAGTATATAACGGTTTATCGAAGATCAATAATACTTCATAATAACCAATTGTGAAGCGAATTCAAAAATAACGATCAAAACATGGATACAATCAAAGATAGTAGCCAAAATAGACATCTTGGACAAAAAGAAAAATTTTTATTTTTTTTGAATAGTGCCGTATTAAGTGAATAGTGTATGTATATCGTGAATAGTGTAAGTATCGTGAATAGTAACCCCAACACAAAAAGTCCAAATTTGATTAAAAAGTTCACCAATATTTTGGCATAATGATATTGAAGAAAATAATATCATTTAAGAAGAAAATAACATCCTTACCTCAAAATAACGGTACTTACGATTGAAATATCGGATATAAAAGCGAAAGAAAGCTTGTACTTAGAACAACAACTCTCAAAGTATATAAATACTCACAAAAATAACTCGATAATCTAGAGAAAAAAGAAAACTTGTTTACGGTGTGATTTTCAATTCTAACCTAAGCGCTCTATTTATATAGGAAAATCTTAGAAACATGCATGGAGAGACTAAAATAATAAAATATTATTTTTTTTTTTTTTTCTTCACTGCCAACCTTCACCAACCAAAAACCACCAATGACCATCTTTGAAGAAAATTTAGCGACCCACATGTTTTATAACAAAGTGGGTCCCACCCATAATTTAATAAAAATTATTTTATTTTCACGAAACTTCAATAATTCATAGAAAATAGCCCGTTTATCGAAAAAATACTGAATTTTATGTCCATTCCACTGAAATCAAATTCTCTACAACTTTGTAGCTTTGAGTTTTTCCAAATTCCAAACAAAAATATCAAAAATCCACAAGCGGATGATTTTTAATTCCTCCATTAAACAAAATCTTGATAAAACACCTCGGCATTAATTCCTTCATTTATAACCACATAAATAAATCCATCATTTATATCCACATCAAATAAATATTTTCTTATCATATAAATCAATAATTAATTATTCACAAATAATATTACGAGAATCACAATTATGACAACGACGGTAGTTTCGGAAAGGGGGCTTTCGAATAAGGATTTCTCCTTCTTGGCGCATGATTAGGTGACCAAACCTCTCCTTGATGTAAAACTTCTAGACATTGCCAATAATGCTTATCTAATAATATTATTCAAATAATATGAATTATTGATCGATAATGGAAAATCTTGTGCGATGACAATTATTGAAACAACAATAATATAAAATATCAACGCGACAATTATTGAATCAATAAAATAAAATATTGAGCGATAACTCTTTGTAACAATTATTGAGTAGTGCCTTCTTACGTGCGAATCAATAATTCAACAATCTTGTGCTGTCTGGTATCTTCTTTGTGCCACCATGCGTATTCTTGTATTTTAACCACGGGTATTCCAACGATGTTAGCGGTAACAATTCTGTAGTTATTTATAAAACTCAAACTTTGTCGTTTTCTTCATCCAACCGTTTTTTTCGTTATGGGGCCCACAATTGGTTACTGTGTCGTGCGGATATTCCCAAACAAAAAAGAATATTCCACGACCAAAGCGAATATTCCCAAACAAAAATGAATATTTTATAACCACTTGCTTATTTTGTAAAATTTGCACATTTCACCCATAACAAAAGCATATATCAAATTAACCCTTATTAATTTAGAATAATGAATAGAGGAAAATTTAATTTTATTTATAATAAGTTGGGGTCTTACAACCCTCCCTCCTTATAAAATTTCATCCTCGAAATTGGCGTGCGTACACAGTGTTTTTGAGCGGTGAGGGTACCTCGCTTTCATTTACGATTCCAACTCCCGGTCATTTCCTCAATAGCATGGTTCCTCCACAAAACCTTAACTTGTGGTATAACCTTGGTGCGTGGGACATGCTCTTTCTATCCAAGATCTTAACAGGTACCTCCTCGTCGTTAAATCTTGGCTATCTCGTCTGGTTCTAACTTCGATAATGTGGTTCGGGTCTTTCACATATTTACTGAAGCATAGATATATGAAAAACATTATGAACACGAGACATGTTTGGAGGTAATGCTGAGTCTATAGGCCACATTTCCTATTAGGTCAAGAATCTCAAATGGACCAACAAATCTTGGATTGAGCTTTCCTCTCTTTCCAAATCTTGTAACTCCCTTCCATGGAGCAACACGTAACGATACATGATCTCCATATTAAATTCCACGTCCTTTTCGATGAAGATCGGCGCATAACTCTTTTTGTCGATCTTGTGAGGTTTGAATCGTTGTCGAATCATTTGGATCTTTTACGTAGTCATGCGTACTAATTACGGTCCCAACAACGTTGCTTCTCCCCCCTCGTCCCGATATCTTTGGAGAGCGACACTTTAATCCATACTGACGCCTCGAATGGAGCCATGCCTATACTTGCTTGATAAGCTGTTGTTGTAGGAGAATTCCACGATGGCAAATACTTATCCCAACTTCCTTTGAAATCTAGGACACGAGTCTTAATAGATCTTGAGGGTTTGAATAGTCCTTTCTCGATTGTCCGTCCGGTTTGAGGATGGTATCTTTGAAGCCAGATCAATAAATCCGTGCCCATAGCTTTACGTAGGCTAACCCAAAATCTTGAAGTGAATCTTGGGTCACGATCCGAAACTATGGATCTTGGCATGCCATGCAATCTCACAATCTCATTCAAATACATCTGAGCAAGGCGTTCAAGGGAATAAGTCTCACGTATATAGGCAAGAAATGAAGCGGACTTGGTTAATCTATCAACAATAACCCAAATCGCATCTATGCCTTGAGAAACTTTGGGAAGACACATAACAAATCCATGGTAATGTGTTCCCACTTCCATTCCGGAATCTCAAGTGGTTGCAATGGACCTTTTGGCACTTGATGCTCGCCTTTTTACTTGTTGACAAGTTAAACACCTCGAGATAAACTCATGATCTCTCTCTTCATATTGTTCCACCAAAATGTATGTGAATATCATGATACATTTTGGTACTCCCGAGATGGATTACAAGCGGGGTGTTGTGTGCCTCCATCATGATTCTATGCTTCAAGTCGAAATCGTTAGGAACATAAAAGTCTAGAGTTGACTCAAAGTATTCCTTCTTCATCGATTCTTGCTTACGGAATAGCTCCTTCTTGCACTTTCTTCTTCATACGCATCGATGTTGGTCCAGTAGCTTGAAGCGACTTTAACTTTATCGATTAAAGTCGGTTCTACTCGTATATTCGCCATCATCATGTGGGTCCTGGGTCTTTAATTCTATCTCCATCCTTTGCAAGTCATACAAAATGGGCCTTTGTGTTGACAATATCGCTTTTCGTACTTTCGCATATGATCTTACCTCTCGATCGTCGACTACTACGTTAAACTTTTCGGGGATGATATTGAATAGTGTGATCGTAATCTTTCAACAGACTCAAGCCAACGTCGTTTTGCTGCATGTTGAGTTCTTTTTGGGTGAAGAAATATTTGAGGCTTTTATGGTCCGTATAAATCTCCACTTTCTCCCCATACGGTAGTGTCTCCAGTTTTTCAATGCGAAAAAATATTTGCTGCTTGCCAACTCTAGATCATGAGTAGGATAATTCCTCTCATATTCTTTGAGTTATCGTGAGGCATAGGCTATGACTTTCCCATGTTGCATGAGAACACATCCTAACCCTTTGCACGAAAGCATCGTTGTAGATAACAAATCCATCCGAACCGGATGGTATTGCGAAACAGTGCTTGAATGAGAGTCTCCTCTTGAGCTCTTGGAAACTCTTCTCGCATTCTTCGCTCCATCTGAATTTTGTATCTTTTGAGTCGGTGAGTTAGCGGAGTAGCGATTCGAAAAATCCTTCCACGAATCTCAGATAATAACCGGCTAGCCCGAAAAAATTGCGTGCTTGATCCATGAAACTTGGTTGCTCCCAACTTTGTATTGCTTGAATCTTGGCGGGTCAGCGGATACTCCATGTTTTGACACCACGTGCCCAAGGAATGCTACTTCCTCAAGCGAACTTCGCATTTCTTGACTTGGCATAAAGCTTGTTTTCACGAAGCCTTTCAAGTATCGACTTCAAATGGTGCTCATGATCTTCACGACTTTTGGAATAGATGAGGATGTCATCAATAAAGACAACAACAATGAATGATCCAAATATTCCTTGAATACTCGGTTCATCATATCCATGAAAGCGGCGGGGAGCATTAGTCGATCAAAAGACATGACTAAGAATTCATAATGCCGTCTGCAGAGTTACGAAAAGCGGTCTTTGGAATATCCTCGGTTTTAATCTTGGTGATGATATCGAGCGAAGATCGATCTTTGAAAAGAATTGTGCTCCTTATGGCTGGTCAAGCGGTCATCAATGCGAGGTGGCGGATACCTATTCTTGATGGTGACATGGTTTAATTCTCGGTAGTCGATACAAAAATCGCATACTCCGTCTTTCTTCTTTCTGAATAAAATAGGGCACCCCAAGGAGATGTACTAGGGGCGAATGAAACCGATGTCTAATAATTCTGTAGTTGGACTTTTAACTCCACGAAGTTCAATAGGAGCCATTCGATATGGGGTTTTAGAAATGGGTTTTATGCGGTTCAAGGTCGATAAAATTTCAACATCACGTTACGGGGTAGGCCAGGAAGTTCTTGAAATACATCGGGAAATTCTCTAACAACGAAATATTATCCAAATCGACTTGTCTTTATTCAAATCCATAACATGGGCTAAGAAAGCTTGACATCCATTTTTCAATAAATGAATAGCTTTGTGGCTTGATATGATGATGGTGATTTTAGTGGTTTAGTTGTTTGAATTAAGTATAACGGGTTGGTTAGGAATATGAAAACTAACACCTTACGAAAATAATCAATTTTGGCATGATGAGTGGTTAACCATCAAATTCCTAAAATCACATCAAAAGCAAGTATCTTTAAAGAGATAAGATCAACGGGTAATGTGATAGTGCCAACTTGGATCATGCAAGATTTATAAGCGTAGATGTAACGAAGGTTTCACCCAGATGGAGTTTCAACGAGATAAGTCAAAGTCCAATTTCTCGGGAGTCAAGTTTAAGCGTTGAGCACAAGCGGAGAGATAAAAATGAATGGGTAGAACAGGTATCTAGTAAGGTATAAACTTCATGAGAGTTCAAGATTAGCTTACCGTGATCACCTCGTTTGGGTTCCTCACGTTTTGGCGATCCACGACAAAAGCTCTTCTTCCGAGAACCAGTTGATTTTGACTTATCAGGGACGACCCTTGGAGTCACCATCCCCATTGAACTTGGTTTTGCTTTATAGTACAATCTCGAGCGATATGTCCTTCCTTTCCACAATTATAACATACCTTGGATTGTTGTGGGCGGTTTGGGGTGATATGTCCCTCTTTCCATTTTGTAACATCTAGCGGCGGTCGTTCTCCTCCCCTAGAATTTGTTGTTGGTCTTTGGTCTTTCTTCTTTGATGATGTCTTCCGTCGTTGTTGAATCTCCTCTTTTGACGAAATTTCCACTTGACTCACCTCTCCTATTATCATGGCCACGATTACCACCCAGAGTGGTTCTGCTTTTGTCAAGTATTTTTCCTCCTCGGCTGGTTATCATCGTTCGATGGCTATGTCATCATAGGTATGACCACAGTTGTGGTCCCTCGGTTGAGTATACTCATTATCTCTCTCTCTAATAATTGAGCCTGTTGACAACATCTGAATCTGAGAAAAAATTTATGAGAGATAAGGTATTGACAGATCTCGGGTTTGAGACCTCTCGAAACATCCGCGTCATCGTTCCTCATTCTCTACCAAATGAGGTGCAAACTGGATAACTCATGAAACTTAGCCTCGTCTTTGAGACACCGTCATGTTGTTACATTCGATCTAATAAACTCTACCTCCTTCATATGATGAATACTTTCGGAAAGTACTTGTCATTGAAAAGTTTCTGAAATCTTTCCCAAGACATGTTGAGTCACGGTGGTTGGATGCGCTTCCAATTCCCACCGATGTCCGCTTCACCACGGAACATAAAGGTGGCGAATGGAACCTTACATTCCTCCGTGCATCCCAGACATCGAATATCTTGGTGATTTGCTTGACCCATGTTTCGCCTTAATCGGATCGGGCTTTCCCAATCTGGTGGTCCCAACTCCTTGAAGCTGCTTGGTTTTGTGTGATAGCCAGCGCGTTGCCATCATTTCCACACCATATTTTGTACACGAGTCTCCTCGTCGATTTTGCATGAGCTACAAAAAGCTCTCCTAAACATTCCATCATTCATCGTTTGCTCGGTAGTGTTGTTTACGGGAGGAATATTGCCTTCTGTTGCACGTTCTCTGGTTTTGTGACTAAAGGTTGTTCCACAGATCTCATACACTCCATTGTTAACGTTCTCGTGACCATTCTTAAATCTTGCCATAAAACAAGGGTTAATTAAACAAATTAACATATCACATAATATCCCTATATTATGATGAGACCAACAAATAAAGCTTAGATAGGACACACTTTAGCGAAGGATTTACTCATCTCTCCCCTCTGGTTCTATTCCCAGATCTCACTTGAGAGACCATATCCTAAGCTTTGATACCAAGCTGTGCGCCCCAAAATAGGTATACAACACCCATTACGAGTGCGCCAAATACATGATGATACAAAAAGCAAACTACAACTTCAATAATACAAATGTAAATGTAAAATACGACAACACATCTTGTGAGTTTAAATACAAATATTGTCTTCTAGACAATATCAACACTCAAATAAGTCCTCATTACAATTATTCATACACTATTTTACGAAAATAGTGAGGACTACTAAAACATCTTTCTAGAACCATCACTCCATTACCCAGAGGCTCGATCTGCTTTATGTTTCTCACTCTCGAGAGAAAAAAAATGGAACAAAAAGGAAAAGGGTGAGCTCAACTAGCCCGATAAAAGAATATTATGACTAAGATAATATACAACAAATTATCATTAGTCTTCAACGGGAAAAATATCGATAGAATATAATAGACAACAAGTTTTAGATCAACAAATGCGGTGAAACAACAATCCATTAGAAGAGTCACGTAGAGAATGAATTCTACTATCTTAAGATTTAAAAGTCCATCATCAATATTTTATCCTGTAACAACAATCAATATACATCTTTAATCAAATATTCATCTTTTTGCACTCTGAGGCCAAAGATATTCATTTATATCACCGATTGGTCATATTCATCTCAACACACATTCATCTTTGCCTTTCGGGCCAAAGATATTCATCGATTAATCATTCATCTTTTTGCTTCTGAGGCCAAAGATATTCGGTAATATCATCATTTAAGGCGAGGATGATGAAAAATATTTTAAAAGCGAATCCGGTGAGAGACGAAGGACAAATATTAGGGATTAGTATAACGGTTTATCGAAGATCAATAATACTTCATAATAACCAATTGTGAAGCGAAATTCAAAAATAACGATCAAAACATGGATCTGATCAAAGATAGTAGCCAAAATAGACATCTTGGACAAAAAGGAAAATTTTTTTTTTTTGGTGAATAGTGTTGTATAATGAATAGTGTATAGTATCGTGAATAGTATAAATATATCGTGAATAGTAACCCCAGACACAAAAAGTTCCAAATTTGATTAAAAAGTTCACCAATATTTTGGCATAATGATATTGAAGAAAATAATATCATTTAAGAAGAAAATAACATCCACTTACCTCAAAATAACGGTACTTACGATCGAGATATCGGATATAAAAAGCGAAAGGAAACTTGTGCTTAGAACAACAACTCTCAAAGTATATAAATACTCACAAAAATAAACTCGATAATCTAGAGAAAAAAAACTTTGTTACGGTGTGATTTTCAATTCTAACCTAAGCGTATTTATTTATAGGAAAATCTTTAGAAACATGTAGGAGACTAAAATAATAAAATATTATTTTTTTTTTTCTTCTTCCTCCACCTTCACTTGACCAACCAAGCAAACCATGACATCTTTGAAAAAAAAATTAGCGACCCACATGTTTATAACAAAGTGGTGGGTCCCACCCATAATTTAATAAAAATTATTTTATTTTACGAAACTTCAATAATTCATAGAAAATAGCCCGTTTATCGAGAAAATATGAATTTTATGTCCATTCTTTTGAAAATCGAATTCTCTACAACTTTGTAGCTTTGAGTTTTCCAAATTCCAAAACAAAAATATCCAAAAAATCCACAAAGCGGATGATTTTTAATTCCTCCATTCAGACAAAATCTTGATAAAACACCTCGGCATTAATTCCTTCATTTATAACCACAAAATAAATAAATCCATCATTTATATCCACATCAAATAAATATTTTCTTATCATATAAATCAATAATTAATTATTCACAAATAATATTACGAGAATCACAATTATGACAACGGTAGTTCCCGGAAGAGGGGGGCTTTCGATAAGGATTTCTCTCTTCTTGGCGGCGCGATTAGGTGACCAAACCTCTCCTTGACGAAACTTTCTAGACATTGCCAATAATGCTATCTAATAATATTATTCAAATAATATGAATTATTGATCGATAATGGGAAATATTGTGCGATGACAATTATTGAAACAACAATAATATAAAATATCAATATGACAATTATTGAATCAATAAAATAAAATATTGAGCGATAACTCTTTGTAACAATTATTGAGTAGTGCCTTCTTACGTGCGAATCAATAATTCAACTATCTTTGTGCAATCTGGTGTCTTCTTGTTGTGCAACCATGCATATTCTTTATATTTTTTACCACGGGTATTCCAACGATGTTACTTGGTAACAATTACTGTATTATTTATAAAACTCAAACTTTGTCGTTTTCCTTCATCCAACCATTTTTTCCGTTATGGGGCCCACAATTGAGCTATGGCATATCGTGCGGATATTCCCATGCGATATTCCCACGACAAAAGAATATTCCGACGAAATCGAATATTCCCTCACAAAAAATGAAATATTTATATAACCACTTGCTTTTTATTTTGTAAAATTTGCACATTTCACCCATAACAAAGCATTATATCAAATTAACCCTTATTATTTTTAGAATAATGAATAGAGGAAAATTTAATTTTATTTATAATAAGTTGGGGTCTTCACCACAAACCTATCTAAAAATGGTTTAAATACCCTGTTCATCAAATCCATGAATGCTGCAGGGGCATTGGTCAAACCAAAAGACATTACCAGAAACTCGTAGTGTCTGTACCGAGTTCTAAATGTCGTCTTAGGTACATCCTCCTTCCTTACCTTTAATTGATGATACCCACTTCTCAAATCTATTTTAGAGAAGCACTTGACTCCTTTCAATTGATCAAACAAGTCATCTATTCTTGACAACATATATTTATTTTTAATAGTGACTTTGTTTAATTCCCTATAATTAATGCAAATACGCATTGACCCATCCTTCTTTTTCACGAATAACATCGGCGCTCCCCATGGTGACACACTCGGCTGGATGTATTTCTTGTCTAACATCTCTTGCAAGTGTACCATTAGTTCCTTCAATTCCACCATAGCCATTCTGTACGGGGCCTTCGATATCGGAGCAGTGCCTAACGCTAAATTGATGATGAACTCGATCTCTCTGTCAAGCGGAAGTCTTGGCAAACCTTCCGGAAATACATCTATAAAATCCCTAACCACTGATATCTCCTCCAGTTTCACACCCTTTCTCTGAGTATCGACTATGTAAGCTAAGTACCTTACACAGCCTTGATTTAATAACTTCTTGGCCTGCATAATCGACAGACATCTTGTTTATCTAGGTGATTTGCTACCATAAAAAACTATCTTTGATGGAGTCATAAGGTTTACACATTTCTTTTGGCAATCAATTATCGCTCCATAATTGAATAGCCAATCCATTCCCAATATAAAATCAACTCTCCAAGTTTAATCGGGATTAAATCTATTGTCATTACATTTCCCTTAATATTCACTTTATAATTCTTGTATACGAACTTAACAGGAATTACCTCCCTATTGGCAATTTCTATGTTTAAAGGGAAATTCAGTACTTCACTAGGTAATTCTATCCTCTTAGCAAATTCATCAGATATAAACGAGCAAGTAGCACCCGAATCAAATAATACATATGCATTTATATCATTGATTGGGATAATACCTGACACAACATCTTTTGATTGCACCGCGTCCTGCACTGTCATGTTGAAGGTTCTGGTTGTGGGTCTGTTTGATGACGTTGGTCCATCAATAACCAATGTACCTCCACTGCTACCTCCCTTTCATTCAGTTGTCTCTCCAACTTTCTTCTTAGGGCACTCACGAGCAAAATGATCCTTTGAACCGCATGTATAACAATCATTCTTCTTTGGTTGATGGTAATTTGGGCCAATATGAACCTCTTGGCCACAATTGAAGCATAGTCGTTTACCCCTTAAACACACGCTAGTGTGATTCTTTCCACATGTAGCACATGCTTCAAACTTCTTTTTCTGCTGGCTACTTTGTTGGCTTCCAGAACCAACACTCACATTATACTTCCTTTTCAGGTTATTATTATTCCCACCACTACTACCACCATTCTTAGCTTTACTCTCACTCTTCTTCTTTCTTTGTTCTTGATTGTACTTCGTAACAGCCTCGCCTCCACCTTCAGCGATAACCGCCTTCTCAAGCACTGCTCCAAATGTCTTCAACTGAAACATGGAGACTTTGTTGTACAACTAGGGCTTCAGTCCCTATTCAAATCTCCTTGCCTTGCGCTCATCTGTGTTGACTTGATATGGCGCAAATCTCGCCAACTCATTAAACTTTGTAGCATACTCCGACACTGTCATTGTGCCTAGCTTCAGCTCTAAAAAATGTACTTACATCTGATTCTTTGAACTCTCTGGGAAATAGGTCTTGAAAAATATTTTCTTGAACCTATCCCAAGCTATCACTCCCTGACCTCCTCGAGTTTTATTGGTTTGCCACAAATAACTGGCCTATGCTTTCAACATAAATGTTGCAAAAGCAGTCTTTTAGTCCTCACCGACTCTAGCAACATCGAAAACTTTCTTTATTTCCATGATCCACGTTTGTGCCTCAACTGGATTCATGGTCCCACGAAATTCTAGTGGTCCAACCGCCTTGAAGTCCTTAAAGGTTGTAGCTTGGTTCTACGTCTGATTCAGAGAGGCTCTCACAAGAATGCCACCCAATTCTTTGAGGCCCGGGTTAGCATTGACGTCGTTGTTATTGGTAGATCCCTTAGGGGTTCTTTGTCGTGGTTAACGTCTTAGAGGCATTTTCTGTTAAAATACACTTATTAAATTATTACTAAATCTTTTTAAGTATCTTCTACTTAACTTGCACATCATAAGCAATCACCATATAACACATCACATCTTGAATAAATATCAACTTTTATTCATTCATAATCTTTTAAAACATAATAATGATAGCATCCCTGCTATCTACATCACTTTCTTGAACTACAAAATTTTTAGGATAACATCATCATCATATCCCATTGGTTATATAATACATGGAATTTATATCTTATTTATTAATTAATCACACGACAATTACATTTTTTTTTATAATAACCTACTAAAATGCTTCATAGCCTTACGACGCTCTTCTTCCATAATACAGAACATTTTTCTGTGATCTAACATATACCATTGCAGCATTTCGAACTAAATCGGATAATACATGACTCGGTCTTGAGCTCGATTTATCACGGTGTTGAAAACGCCATTCATCTCCTCCATCTTGATCTTCTTTGCTTTCACTTCCCCCTCTGCTACTGCTGCACGCTGAGAAGCTTCCTCGTACGTGTCTTCACCTCTTGGCGGATTCTTCTTTCAATTTGTCCTTCAGTTTCGCAATCTCCTCTGTCGGCTGCTCATTCTCCCCCTCAGTGTGAATCAACTTCCATTCAACATTACTCAGACGTTCATCAAGATCCCGGATCTCATCGTCCTTCTGCGCCATCGAAGTCTGACGTTAAACTACTAACTCCTCCAACCCCTAGACTCTATTTTGAAGCTCAATATTGCGGTCGTATACTTCGTCGTACATATGAGCGACGATAGAGTTTGGTGGAAACTCTTCCTCCTCCTCATTCTTATCCGTCTGTGGCATCTCAACAGGGTCTTCCTCATCCGTTTCTACCACATCCTCATCATCAGGTACGCCCTCCTGCTCAACCATTGTGACCAACAAAGATGACTCCCTTGGCACCAGTTGTTCCTATACTACCTGAATATCTAGAGGCTCCTCCTCTCTAGGCATCTGAGGTCCCTCCTCCCTAGCCTGACTGGATTCTCCCACATTAGCCATCTTGACAACAAAAATTTTAATTATTTAATTACTATTTATCACTATTCGACACTCACGAACACATAGGTTGCAACCACATAAGCACATAAAGTGTTTTATTATTTCTTTCTTAAACCTTAATACGAGTTGATCACCTCTATCTTTTCAATCTTCTATAAGGCTTTTCCCCCACCTAAGGTTCATTACCTAAAGCTTTGATACCAACCTGTAACACCCCCAAATCTGGGTACTTCATTCCCACACGATTTGGTGTTCACTTTCTAATCATACATTTCTAACTACCCAAACATAATAAAATTCAACCTTTAAAAATTCCCATTAAAGGGATACATCATTAAATCCAACAAAATCTCCCAGGTTATCTAACCTTAAACATTTATCAAATTCAAAAAAATAAATAGATTACATCACAGTAGCTATAATAAAATCTGACATCATAAAAGTCAACAAATTACAAGTCTTTAATACTTGTTCATTTTTCCTTTCCCTTTGATAGTGGTAGGTTCATCGACCTTCTCAACCTTAGCTGTAATGATTATATATGCAAGAGTGAGCAAAACAAATTCTCACGTGAAATGACAATGAATAACAACAGCATAATAACTGCCAATGAATAGGCTCAACAGAACTGAATAATATTTTCTATCAATGATCATCAAGAACTGAAATCAAAATGTGAAATTTGTCTGAGGGTCACAAGACCACGAATTATGTCCAAGGTTATAAGTAATCTTTCAACTTAAAACTAAACAGTCATAAGACCGTAGGGACTCCTTGTACTTAGGGTGATCAGGTCGTTGTACCATGTATTGTGCACAAACATCTAAACGCATCGCGTAATTAATTCCCCTATAATAGGGTTGTTCTTCTCAATTTTAGAGTACAAGTTCGCACTAAAGTAAGTTCGATTTGGATAAGCTTCAAGGGTAATTTAGAGTTCAACGAACATCAACTAAGGATTAGTTGAATCAAGTCTTAATAATGTTTCAAGGGTTTAATAACAATATGTCATGGAATAGTTTTGAACTACAATCGAATAACCATAATGCATCAAAGTCATGCTTCATGAATGAATTTAAAAAGCATTGAAATGTATACTAAACCTTGCTTGAACAATAATAATAAGCTAAGGTTACATACTTTATTGATAACAACCAAAGTTAGAAACTTTGTTCATTGTAAGAGTAGGTTTAGGAATAAGAACTTGTTAAATAAAATTACGACTCGAATAATCGTAATTAACTTAGAGTAATGAACTTGCATAATAATGATAAACAAGATAGGATAAGGATCATGTTTTACATGATGAAATAAAGTTAGGAAACTTTCATAACAATAATCATGAAAAAGATAAATATTTGTTTGACGACAAAAGGTAAATAGATTTATGAAACTTGCATTCATTATAAAGAGAATGAGACTAGGAAAACTTGCTTAATTGTAAACAAGTTAGGGTAACTCAAACAAAGATTAGAGTTTGAAAACTTGCTCAATAGAAAAGTAAGGATCAAAAACTTGCGTAAAGTAAATGAGATAGGACAACTCAATTAGAGATTAGAGTTCAGGAACTTGCCTCGTGCGTAAGCTATTAAATTACAACTCACGATCATCTACACATATCATATATATTACAACATCTATTAGTCATACTAACATCAACTTTATAAATTAAATCCAATTTTAGTTGAACTTGTTATTTTAGTACAAGTTCTAATCACTAACACCATACACAATTCTGAAACCACAAGCTTTAGCATTATCACACTTAATCACCATCTCTAGATTTTAATAAATCACAATGTAAAGTTTTCACAACTTACTAATTTAACATGTTAAAAAAAATATGTTTTAACTCCTTTGTTACATGCCCAACACATTAGCATTATCATTATCATTAAACTATGTTATATGGGATTTTAAAGTCTGCACAATCAACAGGCATCTCTACCATTGTTATGGCTAGGGCGCAGCTGCGCCGTTTATAGCACTAGAACCAGAGCATACATGCATGTGCTTTCTACCTTTTGACACTAGTAGCAATTTGCTTATTAAAGTCTTGAGATGTAAACTACATGCATAGTTTTTCTTACTCTGTTCATAATCAAAACTCACGACTTCACCAATTAAACAGTAAATTATATACACCCAAATGATATAGGCTTCATATAAACATTACCCATCATATATATTGATTAGAACAACTAAACAACAACAATCAAATTAAGTCATTTGAATTTCATATTTTTGCCAAAACTCTATTTTTGATATCTTTAGCAAAAATCATCACTGAAACTTCGTTACTACACCAAATCAATTCATTCAAACTGTATTCTTTTTGTTTCTTAATGAATTAACACATTCAAGAATCAATTTACAATTTAGTACACGATTCAACTATCAATTTTGGACTCCAACAAGCCATATTCATACACACACTCACTGTGATCAATTTCTTTTCTTTTTGAACGTAATTTTCTTAAATTAATATACAAAAAAAATAACCTCATTATGATCCTTGTCTAGATGTTACTTATAATATCACAATTACATAAAAACACAATCAATCACTTTATATATCAAAAGTTCATCAAAATTGCATTACAGAGAGTTTGAAAACAAATTTATTTTACAGTGAAACTCAAGAACATAGAAAACTTTTCATATATAGGAATTAAAACTTTTGGAAATTAGAATTATACATTCACTTGCTTGATTAAATCTTGTTAGATGACAAAGAAGTGTTTTCCCTTGATTCACAGAACTCCTGTTTTCTCTCAAACTCTCTCTTCTTCTCTGTATTCTCTTCCTCTTAGTCTAAGTATAAGCCAAATAACAGAATGGACACTTATGCGTGAAAAGTAAAACTGACAGACATAATGTGTATATTCAATTTTATTAGTTACAAAATTTGAATGTAAGTTATCAATTAAAACTTTCAAAATAATTTGTCAGTTAAAATTTCAAAAGCCACAAGGCTTTATTTGGATAGAAATAATTTAAAAATAAAGACTTAATATCTTTAAACCTTGTTTGGAAAAACTAAATTAAAACTCTCTAATTTATTTTAATAAATCACTTGTTATATGGTTTAATGGTCACCCTATAATTAATTAAATTCCAATATTTTAATTAATTATTTAAAATTATAATTTTACTTAACAAAACTTTAAATCTCTAATTCAATTATTAAATGAAATATCTCTAATTCAATTATTAAATGAAATTAACACATAATTATTCAACAACTCAATTAATCATTACTAACTTTCTCTGAGACCATTTGTGGTTATTTCCACATTTCAATTTTATGAAATGAAAGTATTCAATTTTCTTATAATTATTCTATTTAGTAAATGGTTAAATTGATAAAATAATTACTCTATTTAGTTAAAGTTAAATTGGGTGATATGGTATTAAAAATTTTTTTCAAAGTAAACAAGTTGTCATAAAATAATCGGTGGTAAAAGTATAGTAATACGCGTGGTTGCATAGTAGCACACGGTATTATAGAGTATCTTTGATTATTGATGCTTACGTGAGAAGTCACTCAGTTTTATTCAATTATTGTCACAATATTTTATATTATTAAATCAATAATTGAGACGACAAAGTTATTCATATTATTATTTGCAATATTGACAATGTCTAGAAGTTCTGTCAAGGAGAGGTTAGATAATCTAATTGCGTGCCATCAATAAGGAGAAATCCTTATCGAAAAGCCCCTCTTTTCCTGGGAAACGACACGGTTGTTAAATATTGAGAGTTATAATATTAATGATGAATAAGTTCGTGTTGATTAAAGATGAAATTGATAGTTCCATTGTGTGGGAATTATTAGTGTTAGTGAAAATCGACATTTATTTCGATAATAATTGATGTCTGGAGGTTATATTGACCAATCGGGTAATTAACTGGATAAATGAGCAATTAATTGCTATTAATTCACATGCTTATAACTATGTGTTCACATGTGTGTACTATTGATTCACATGATTTACTATTAGGGGAGTTGGTGCAAGATTGATAATACTTGCATGACTAAATTAAAAATGGAGATAGATGAAGATACTATACTGTGTAATTAGTTTTTTCACATGATTATACTATTGAGTCACATGGAGGATTCACATGATTTATGAGGGGAGTTGGTGCTTGATAATACTTGCATGACTAAATTAAAAATTATAGATGACTATATTTAGAATTAATTTTTTTCACATGTTTAGAACTATTGAGTCACATGATTTACTATTGATTCACATGATTTACTATTAGGGGAGGTGGTGCAAGTTTGATAATACTTGCGGGACTAAATTAAAAATGAAGAAAAAAGAGGAAGGTATTATAATTAATAATATTTTGAGCCCCAAAATGTGCAATTATTGAAACTATATTTTCCTATAAATAGAAGCTCATTCTTCCTTCATTTCTCACCAATTCACTAAGTCTCACAAGAGCAATTATTATAGAGAGAAATTATAGAGAGAAAAGAAGAAAGAAAGTCCTGCTACTCACTATTCCAATATCCAGCTTTCTTCAAGGTAAGGGTAGTTATTTCTTTCGTATTCATGAAGAGAGTTATTTCTTTCAATACTTGTTATTATTCATTCTTTATTATTCATTGGAATAACCTATCTTCTTGATCTATCGCATGCATGGTGAATTCTTCTATTATTCCATTCTTTATTATTCTACATTGGAATAACTCCGTCTGCATGCGATCTATCGCATGCACAGTGAATTCTTCTCATTATTCCATTCTTTATTATTTTGTTGGAATAACTTTTCTGCATGCGGATTCTATATCGCATGCACGGTGATTTCTTACATTATTCCATTCTTTATTATTACATTTGGAATAATAACATGTCTATCGTCTCATGGTGAATTCTTCTATTATTCATTATTACATGCATGGTGAATGACCCTTCGTATTCATTCTTTATTAAATTGTGGAAATGATCTGCTCTACGTGGATTACCGCATGGCGGTGAAAATCCATTTGCGCTTTCTTAATTTTTCGACCCTCAAAAATTCGGAAAAATTTGAAATGATAATTTGATGAGTTTTCTAGATTGTGTCCAAAATGGCGATTTTTGGATGTATAGATTAGGAGTTATGAATTTTATGGGAAAAAGACTATTTTAAAAGTAAACCCTTATAACTCCTTGTGGTTAACTCCAAAATTGGTGAAATTTTTATTAGGAGTACATATATATCACGAGAGTATACCTCAGAAATTTTAATTTTTGGACAAAAAATACAATTTATGATAAATGTCTAAATATTCTATAGCGATTTTGGCCATATAAAAAATAGTAAATGAATTTTAAAAATTACGAGAAAAATATATGTTCAATATGGGACTATATTACTGCTAAATCCCGAAAAAAAAAACTTTTTGGGACTGATTTGTTATTTTTCATGAAAATGGTTTAATTACTGAACATATGAATTAAATATGTTATGTGAAGTTGAAAAATTGGTAAATAGGATTTTATGGTTTGAAAATCCTATATAAGGTATATCTGATTTTTGATGAGGATTTGATCATTGGTGATGAAATCTTATGAGTATGACATTTTTTGAATGATTAAATGCATTATTTGGTAAAGTGTAAAAACAATTAAGATAAATTGTTTATAAGTTTAAGAAGTGATTAAAATATTGTTATCATATTAATAATATTAGATTATGAGTTTATTAAGTGATTGATAACATTTGGATTAAGGTGTTATGAAATCATTGATTTAAAATATTATTTAATGGTTAATAATATTAGTAAATGAATTTAATGTTATTATCTTTGTTAATATTAGTTTAAAATATAATATTATTTTACTGCTTCAAATCATTGTTGATACAATATTATTCTTGAATTTTACTCCACAAAGTAGTATCATGTTAACAATCGGATATTTTAAACTCGATAAATTTAAAGTCTTTAATATTTATCCTTGTTTTTGTTTTATTAATGCTTATATTATTGTCATCATCCTCATGCTTGTATTATGATGAAAGTCGTCTGTGGTTTACGTGCATAGATGGACTTGGTATGATTATGACCAGGAATTATTTGGTATAATCATGACCGCAATGTTACAAATGATGTGATAAAAAGTCCTCATTGGCCCGTAGTGCATTGATGGACAGTTTTTGGTATGATCATGACCATGGGTTCTCTTCGGCCAAGAGTGTAAAGAGGAATTGTTTTATGGCATGATCATGACCGTTGATGAAAACACGATTATCCTTGGCCCGTAGTGCATGGATAATTCGTGGTCGTGATACAAATGAATATCCTTGGCCTGTAGTGCAGGGATGATTCGATGATGTGGTTTATTTATTAAGCTGAGTCTCAGCGATAAAGTTGATGAAAAAATTTTAATTAAGTAGAAGATAGTAGATATCATGCTCTACTTTACTCTTCTAAAATACGATTTGCGTCTTTGGCCCGGAGGTGGAAAGATGAATTGTTAATGAATATCTTTGGCTTGCATAGTGGAAAAGATGAATTTATTAGTATGATTATGGACATGAATTGTGATTTGGTATAACCATGGTCTTTGATGTTTCAGGTAAAGACAAGTGATGAAAATTATCTTCGTCATGGGTGCGAAGAGGAATTTAGAACCACAATTATGATTATGAGTTATTCACCTGATTGTGGACAGGAATTGTTGACTGATGTTACAGGGATAAAACATTGTTGGTGGATTTTTAACGTGGAGAAGATAATAGACTTTATGGTCTATTTGACTCTTCTAATGGATTGCTCGTTCCGCTGCAACTATGGTTGAAAAGTTTTATCACCTACCATATGTTCTAAATCTCTGATTTATCACTGACGAAGGCTATTGATGATGTAAATTATCTTTAGTCATAATATTCTTTACTGGGCTATTTGTGCTCACCCTTTTGCTTCACAATTCCTTTCAGGTATTAAGAGTGTAGCTGGGTCGAGTGGGGGGTAACAGGGGGATTAGAGCGGTGGTCTATAGTAAATTGAGAGGTTTCCTTAAAATAGTATGAAAATAATTTTATTTAGAACTATAGATAAGTGTGTCGTATTTTATACGCCATTTTAATCGTTGATTTTGGTGAACCAAATAGGGTGAGGTGAACCCAACTTTGGAAGGGCATTTTTGCCACTATCAAACAAGATGTCAAATGACAGATGACTTCATGTTATCATAAGATAGGGTTGTGCACATCCACTTGCTGAATATATCTACGAGCATTACCTATATAATCTTGGAGTTTATTTGAAATATAATTCTCACTTGGAGACAACGGAGATAATTATATGTCAAGAGAAGACTCACCATTGGAAAGAAGATGATAACAATCTTCTTGTTTTTCTTTGGGGACTATTGGGTCAACCAAGGATAATTCTGTGGACATATGATATCTATCATAACCTAGACGCATGGCCTCCCATGTACGAAGGTTTTCTTGAGTATTTTCCAAAGATTTTAATTTCTAAAACAGTTATTGACTGTACCTTTATGTAAGGTACCATTGTAAGGTCTTGTGGTCAAGGCACCACGAGAGTTATATATATTTGTATTAAAACTCACAGTTTAACTGTGGTCATTTTCTGCACGACAGTTGTATAAATGGAGTTGTCAGTAGTGTATTTTTTGGCGACTCAAGATGGGTGATGTATACCTGTTTTGGGGGCGTCACATTTGGTATTAGAGCTTAGGGATATGGTCGCTGGCTGAGATATGAGTCTAGAACTAGGAGGGAGAGATGAGTAATATACTTCAGCTAGTGTGTGACTTACCTAAGTTTAAAATTTTACTTGATAAGTTGACAATTTGTGATATGTCAATTAACCTTTATTTTGAAGATATATTCTAGAATGATATCTGAAATACAAGAGATGAGCAATGGAAAAATCATGATACAGAGGATATAACCGGGAAGGTACAATCCGAAAAGAAAGCAAGGTATTCTCATCTCTTCAATACTAGTGTACGTACGTAAATTTTGAAGGAAAATTTCATAAGGAGGAGAGATTGTGAGACCCCAAATTTTATAAAATGAAAGTATTCAATTTTCTTATAATTATTCTATTTAGTAAATGGTTAAATTGATAAAAGGTTAAAGTTAAGGGTGATATGTGAAATTTTTTAAAAGTAAGCAAGTTGTCATAAAATAATCGGTGGTAAAAGTATAGTAATATGTGTGATATTTTTATAAAATAGCACACTGTATTGTAGAGTATCTTTGATTATTGATGCTTATGTGAGAAGTCACTCAGTTTTATTCCATTATTGTCACAATATTTTATATTATTAAATCAATAATTGAGACGACAAGGTAATTCATATTATTATTTGTAATATTTATAATGTCTATAAGTTCTGTCAAGGAGAGGTTAGATAATCTAATTGCGCACCAATAAGGAGAAATCCTTATCGGAAAGCCCCCCTCTTTCCTGGGAACGACCTAGTTGTTAAATATTGAGAGTTATAATATTAATGATGAATAAGTTTGTGTTGATTAAAGATGAAATTGATAGTTCCATTGTGTGGGAATTATTAGTGTTAGTGAAAATCAATATTTATTTCGATAATAATTGATGTCAGGAGGTTATATTAACCAATCGGGTAATTAACCGGATAAATGAGCAATTAATTGCTATTAATTCACATGCTTATAACTATGTGTTCACATGTGTGTACTATTGATTCACATAATTTACTATTAGGGGAGTTGGTGCAAGATTGATAATACTTGCATGACTAAATTAAAAATGGAGGTATAGATGAAGGTACTATACTGTAATTAATTTTTTCAAATGATTATACTATTGAGTCACATGATTTTACTATTGATTCACATGATTTACTATTAGGAGAGTTGGTGCAAGATTGATAATACTTGCATGACTAAATTAAAAATAGAGGTATAGATGAAGGTACTATATTGTAATTAATTTTTTCACATGTTTAGAACTATTGAGTCACATGATTTACTATTGATTCACATGATTTACTATTAGGGGAGGTGGTGCAAGTTTGATAATACTTGCAGGACTAAATTAAAAATGAAGAAAAAGAGGGAGGTATTATACTATAATATTTCGAGTCCCAAAATGTGCAATTATTTAAACTATATTTTCCTATAAATAGAAGCTCATTCTTCCTTCATTTATCACCAATTCACTAAGTCTCACAAGAGCAATTATTATAGAGAGAAATTATAGAGAGAAAGAAGAAGAGAAGTCTGCTACCTCACTATTCCAGTATCCAGTTTTTTTTCTTCTAAGGTAAGGGGTATTATTTCTTTTGTATTAATGAAGAGAGTTATTTCATTCAATATTATTCGTAAGGTTGTTATACTAATTCTTTATTATCTATTCTTTATTATTCTGCTGGAATAACTTTTATCTGTAAGGGTCTATCGCATGCATGGTGAATTCTTCTATTATTTCATTCTTTATTATTCTATTGGAATAACTTTGCTCATGTGATTACTATCTATCGCATGCACGATGAATTCTTCTCGCATTTTTTCCATTCTTTATTATTATTCTTTATTATTGGAATAACTTGTCTGTATGTATCGCATGACTATCCTTTATGCTTGGTGAATTCTTCATTATTCCATTCTTTATTATTCTGTTGGAATAACCTGTCTATGTGGATTATCGCATGCATGGTGAATGATCCTTCGTATTCATTCTTTATTAAATTGTGAAAATGATCTGTCTACGTGGATTACTGCATGGCGGGTGAAAATCCATTTGCAGTTTCATAATTTTTCTGACCCTCAAAAATTCTGGAAAAATTTGAAATGATAATTTGATGAGTTTTCTAGATTGTGTCCAAAATGGCGATTTTGGATGTATAGATTAGGAGTTATGAATTTTATGGGAAAAAGACTATTTTAAAAGTAAACCCTTATAACTCCTTGTGGTTAACTCCAAAATTGGTGAAATTTTTATTAGGAGTACATGTATATCATCGAGTATACCCTGTAAATTTTGAATTTTTTGGACAAAAGTATAGTTTATGATAAATGTCTAAATATTCTATTGATTTTTGGCCATATGAAAATAGTAAATGAATTTTAAAAATTCGAGAAAAATATATATTCAATATGGGACTATATTACGCTAAATCCCGAAAAAAGAAAACTTTTTTGGGATTGATTTGTTATTTTTCATGAAAATAGTTTAATTACTGAACATATGAATTAAATATGTTATGTGAAGTTGAAAAATTAGTAAATATGATTTTATGGTTTAAAAATTCTATATAAGGTATATACAGATTTTTGATGAGGGATTTGATCATTGGTAATGAAATCTTATGAGTATGACATTTTTGAATGATTAAATGCATTATTTGGTAAAGTATAAACAATTAAGATAAATTGTTTATAAGTTTAAGAAGTGATTAAAATATTGTTATCATATTAATAATATTAGATTATGAGTTTATTAAGTGATTGATAACATTTGGATTAAGGTGTTATGAAACTATTGATTTAAAATATTATTTAATGGTTAATAATATTAGTAAATGAATTTAATGTTATTATCTTCGTTATATATTCGTTGTAATATTATTTTATGTTCAAATCATTGTTGATACAATATTATTCTTGAATTTTACTCCACAAAGTAGTATCATGTTGACAATCTGGATATTTTTAAACTCTGGATAAATTTAAAGTCTTTAATATTTATCCTTGTTTTCGTTTGATTAATGCTTATATTATTGTCATCATCCTCATGCTTATATTGTGATGAAAGTCATCTGTGGCTTACGTGCATAGATGGACTTGGTATGATTATGACCAGGAATTATTCGGCATAATCATGACCGCAATGTTACAAATGATGTGATAAAAGTCCTCATTGGCCCGTAGTGCGTTGATGGATAATTTTTTTGTATGATCATGACCATGGGTTCTCTTCGGCCAAGAGTGTAAATAGGAATTGTTTTATGGCATGATCATGACCGTTGATGAAAACACAATCCTTTGCGTGCATGGATTATCCTGATACTGCATATCCGGCCTATAGTGCACCCCAAATGGATAATCACCTATTCTCGAATTCGCCAAATACATGATACAAAATACAAATATAATCTTAAATATATAAACATGAATCTCACAACCACAAATTATCCATGCACTACGGGCCAAGGATATTCGTGTATTCATCAATGGTCATGATCATGCCAACAACTGTCCATCAATGTACTACGGGCCAATGAGGACTTTTACCACATCATTTGTAACATTACGGTCATGATTATACCGAATAATCCCTGGTCATAATCATACCAAGTCCATCTATGCACTATAGGCCACATATGACTTTCAACATAATATAAACATGAGGATGATGACAATGATATAAGAATTCAATAAAATAAGTTCAAGAATTAATTTATCCAGGAACCAATAACGTCCAAATTGTCAACATGATACTGCTTTGTGGGGTAAAACTCAAGAATGCTCAGAAGAATATTTCCATGAAAAGGTACTGGATGAAGCACAAATATCAAGGATATTCCCCTAATTTCATGTAGTATGAAAGCCAAAACTTTAACAAACTGAGTATAATAAAGAATGGAATAACAAAAGAAATCACCAGGCATGCGATAGACCGCACAGACAGGTTATTCCAACAGAATAATAAATAACGGGACCAGGTCATGCATAAACGCACAGACAGGATATTCCAACAGAATAATAAATAATGGAACTAGGTCATGCATAAACGCACAGACATGATGTTCCAACAGAATAATAAAGAATGGAATAATAGAAGAATTTCACCATGTATGAGGTACTTCGCATAGACAGGTTATTCCAACATAATGATAAAGAATGGAATAACAAAAGAATTTCACCAAGTATAGGGTAACCCGCGTATACAGGTTATTCCAATAGAATAATAAAGAATGGAATAACAGAAGTTCTCTTCATGAATACGAAAGAAATAATACCCCTTACCTTAGAAGAAACTGGATATAGGAGTAGTGAAGTAGCAGAATACTTTTCTTCTTTCTCTCTATAGTTTCTCTCTCTAGAGTTTTAGTGAATTCGTAAGAAATAATGAAGGAATAAGCTTCTATTTATAGGAGAATGGACTGGATACTAACTAATTCATGAACGGACCAGATTGATTTACTTTTAAACGGACGGTCCATATTGATTT
Organism: Panax ginseng; assembly: GCA_020205605.1. Classification (NCBI taxonomy): domain Eukaryota; kingdom Viridiplantae; phylum Streptophyta; class Magnoliopsida; order Apiales; family Araliaceae; genus Panax; species Panax ginseng. Next base: position 173,661,917 of record CM035132.1, read on the forward strand.
ACTATGCAGTATTAATAAAATATTCTAATAAAACAAAATCTTTTAAATAAAATATAATATATTCTATTTATAATCTAATAAAACGAATAACTTTATAAAAGTATTCTATTTTATATAAAAAGATTATACTATGTAAACACTATGCAGAACTATGCAAACACTATGCATAATAGAATATTATATATTATATTTATAGTCTAATAAAACAAATAACTTTATAAAAGTATTCTGTTTTATATAAAAAGATTTTACTATGCAAATACTATGCATACTAAAATATAATATATTCTATTTATAATCAAATAAAACAAAACTTTATAAAAAGTTTTCTGTTTTATTACATTTATAATAATAAAAAAACCAAACTTATCACCTTTATTATAATTCACAATATTAATCAACCAGGTCGTTCCCAGGAAAGAGGGGGCTTTCCAATATGGATTTCTCCCTATTAACGCGCAATTAGGTGACCAAACCTCTCCTTGGCAGAACTTCTAGACATCGTTAATATTGCAAATGATAATATTAATAACTTTGTTATCTCAATTATTGATTTAATAATATATAAAATATCGACAATAATTGAATCAAATAACGTGAGATACTATGCAACAATTACTGTAGCAATAATTGAACAAAATTGAGTGACTTCTCATGTAAGTATCAATAATCAATACTGTAACTACTATGCACCCATAGCGTATTCTTGTACTTTAACACCCGGTGTTACAACTGACGAGTTAACAGTAAAACTTACTGCTATTATTTTTATAAAAATATTTTTGTCATTTTCTCAATCCGACAATAATTCTATTGTGGGGTCCACCAATGATTGAGCCATCGTACGAATATTCCCTGTTAAAACGAATATTCCCCGACCAGTCGAATATTATATAACAACTTGCGTACTTTGCAAAATTTATAAATATTAGCCACAACTATAACATTATATCAAGTTCACTCCATAATATTAAAAAAAATGATATTTATAGAAAATTCATTTTTATTCCTAAAAGTTGGGGTCTTACATGTATTGCAGGGATGATTCGATGATGTGGTTTATTTATTAAGCTGAGTCTCAGCGATAAAGTTGATGAATTTTTTTTTAATTCGTAGAAGATAGTAGATATCATGCTCTACTTTACTCTTCTAAAATACGGTTGCATGTCTTTGGCCTGGAGTGGATAGATGAATTATTAATGAATATCTTTGGCCTGTAGTGGAAAGATGAATTTATTAGCATGATTATGGACATGAATTATGATTTGGTATAACCATGGTCTTTGATGTTTCAGGTAAAGACAAGTGATGAAAATTATCTTCGTCCTAGGTGCGAAGAGAAATTTAGAACCACAATTATGATTATGAGTTATTCACCTAATTGTGGACAGGAATTTTTGACTGATGTTACAGGGATAAAACATTATTGGTGGATTTTTAACGTGGAGAAGATAATAGACTTTATGGTCTATTTGACTCTTCTAATGGATTGTTCGTTTCGCTGCAACTATGGTTGAAAAGTTTTATCACTTACCATATGTTCTAAATCTCTGATTTATCACTAACGAAGGCTATTGATGATGTAAATTATCTTTAGTCATAATATTCTTTACTGGGCTATTTGTGCTCACCCTTTTGCTTCACAATTCCTTTCAGGTATTAAGAGTGTAAATTTGGGTTGGCCGGGAGTAATGTGGGATTAGAACGGTGGTCTATAACTGTCGAGGTTTTCCTTAAAATAGTATGGAAATAATTTTATTGTGAACTATAGATAAGTGTGTCGTATTTTATACGTCATTTTAATCGTTGATTTGGGTGAACCAAATAGGGTGAGGTGAACCCAACTTTGGAAGGACATTTTTGCCACTATCATACAAGATGTCTAATGACAGACGACTTCGTGTTATCATAAGATAGGGTTGTGCACATCCACTTGCTGAATATATCTACGAGCATTACCTATATAATCTTGGAGTTTATTTGAAATATAATTCTCACTTGGAGACAACGGAGATAATTATATGTCAAGAGAAGATTCACCATTGGAAAGAAGATGATAGCAATCTTCTTGTTTTTCTTTGGGGACTATTGGGTCAACCAAGGATAATTCTGTGGACATATGATACCTATCATAACCTAGACGCATGACCTCCCATGTACGAAGGTTTTCTTGAGTATTTTCCAAAGATTTTAATTTCTAAAACAGTTATTGACTGTACCTTTATGTAAGGTACCATTATAAGGTCTTGTGGTCAAGGCACCACAAGAGTTATATATATTTGTATTAAAACTTATAGTTTAACTGTGGTCGTTTTCTACACGACAATTTTATAAATGGAGTTGTCAGTGGTGTATTTTCTGATGACTCAAGATGGGTGATGTATACCTATTTTGGGGGCATCACATGGATATTGGCCATACTACAAGGTATTTAATCCCTCCTTTATTGATCTGGAAACATCAACTTACAATATTCAAATTAGAGATTCAAAGTTGGGGTCTGCAAAAGACTTCTATAGTTGAGCTCTACGATTGTAGAGTAAACACTCTACGATCGTTGAGTGAGTACTCTACGGTTGCCTAATGTGAGACCCTAGATTTTATAAATAAAGATTTAAATTTCTCGAAATATTTTTTTTTGAATATTATGGTGTGGATTTGATATAATGTTATAGTTGTGGGTAATATTTACAAATTTTGCAAAGTAAGCAAGTGGTTATATAATATTCGATTGGTCGGGGAATATTTGTTTTAACAGGGAATATTTATACGACGACACAATCATTGGTGGACCCCACAACGAAAGTATTATCGTAGTAAAAAAATGACATAATTATCTTTTATTAAAAATAACGGCGAAAGTGTTACCGTTAAAACTGTTGAACTACCCTAAGTAGTAAAAGTAATAAAATGTCTGGCGTGGTTGCATAGTAGCACACGATATTGATTATTGATGCTTACGTGAGAAGTCACTCAGTTATACTCAATTATTTCTATAGTAATTGCTGCATCAAATCTCTCATATTATTGATTCGATTATTGTCACAGTATCATCTGCATAATATGATATATTATTAAATCAATAATTAAGACGACAAAGTTATTCATATTATTAACTTGAAATATTTATAATGTCTAGAAGTTCTGTCAAGGAGAGGTTTGGTCATCTAATTGCGCGCCAATAAGGAGAAATCCTTATCGGAAGCCCCTTTCTTTCACAGGAACGTCCCACAGTTGTTAAATATTGTGAGTTATAATATTAATGATGAATAAGTTCGTGTTGATTAAAGATGAAATTGATAGTTCTATTGTGTTGGAATTATTAGTGTTAGTGGAAATCGACATTTATTTCGATAATAATTGATGTCTGGAAGTTATACTGACTAGTCGGGTAATTAATCGGATAAATGAGCAATTAATTGCTATTAATTCACATGATTATAACTATTTGTTCATATGTGTGTAATATTGATTCACATTCTTGTACTATTAGGGGAGTTGGTGCAAGATTGATAATACTTGTATGACTAAGTTAAAAATGGAGGTATAGATGGAGGTACTATACTGTAATTTGTATTTTCACATGATTATAACTATTGATTCACATGATTGAACTATTGATTCACATTATTTACTATTAGGGGAGGTGGTGCAAGTTTGATAATACTTGCAGGACTAAATTAAAAATGAAGAAAAAGAGGAAGGTATTATACTGTAATATTTCGAGCCCCAAAACGTGCAATTATCAAAACTATATTTTCCTATAAATAGAAGATCATTCTTCCTTCATTTCTCACCAATTCACTAAAGCTATAGAGAAATTATTATAGAGAGAAATTATAGAGAGAAAGAAGAAGAGAAGTCTGCTACCTCACTATTCCAATATCCAGTTTCTTCTAAGGTAATGGGTATTATTCTTTCGTATTCATGAAGAGCGTTATTTTTTTTCAATACTCGTAAGAGTTGTTATTCCATTCTTTATTATTATGTTTGAATAACCTGTCTATGCGAAGTACCGCATACATGGTGAAATTCTTCTGTTATTCCATTCGTTATTATTCTATTGGAATAACCTGTCTGTGCGGTCTATCCCATGCCTGGTGAATTCCGTTATTATTCCATTCTTTATTATTCTATTGGAACATCTTGTCTGTGCGGATTACGCATGACACAGTTCCATTCTTTATTATTCTCGTTGGAACATCTTGTGCATGCGGATTCGCATGACTGGTTTCATTCTTTATTATTACATTAAAAATCCTCGTTTGTGCGGATTCGCATGACACGGTTCCATTCTTTATTATTCATTTGAGAATAACCTATTCATATTGTCTATCCCATGCCTGGTAAATTCTTCTGTTATTCCATTCTTTATTATTCTGTTGGAATAACATGTCTTTGTGGATTACCGCATGCATGGTGAATGATCCTTCGTATTCATTCCTTATTAAATTGTGGAAATGAATTGTCTACGTGGATTACCGCATGGCGGGCGAAAATCCATTTGCAGTTTCATATATTCTATTATACTCAGTTGGTTAAAGTTTTGGCTTCTATAATCCATGAAATAAGTTGAATATCCTGGATATTTACGCTTCATCCAGATCTTTTCATGGAAATATTCTTCTGAGCATTCTTAAATTTTACTCCACAAAGCAATATCATGTTGACAATTTGGACGTAATTGATTTCAGGATAAATTAACTTATAAATCTTTAAAATTTATTCTTGAACTTGTTTTATTGAATTATTATGTCATTGTCATCATCCTCAGGCTTATATTGTGATGAAAGTCATCTTTGGCTTACGTGCATAGATGGACTTGGTATGATTATGACCAGGGATCATTCGGTATAATCACGACCTGTAATGTTATAAAGGATGTGGTAAAAGTCCTCAATGGCCTGTAGTGCATTGATGGACAGTTTTTGGTATGATTATGACCAGGGATTATTCGGTATAGTCATGACCATTGATAATTTAATGAATATCTTTGGCCCGTAGTGCAGGGATGACTCGATGATGTGGTTTATTTATTAAGCTGAGTCTCAACGATAAAAATTGATGAAAACATTTTAAATCATAGAAGATAGTAGATATCATGCTCTACTTGACTCTTGTAATGGATTGCTTATTCTGCTGCAGTTAAACTTGATGTCTATTATATTTTATCAATTTAACATTGTTGAAGACTAATGATAATTTATTCTGCATTATCTTAGTCATAATATTTCTTACTGCGATAGTTGAGCTTACCCTTTTGCTTTCATTGTTCTCTTCAGAAAATGAGAACGTAGCCAGGACTAGTCGGGGAACGAAGTGATGGTCCGAGATGGTGTATTAGTAGTTCTCACTATTCTATAAAATAGTGTGATAATAAATGTAATGAGGACTCTATTTGAGAGTAGATATTATCTTGAAGGCAACATTCCTGTTTAAACTCTCAGCTATGTTTTGTGTCGATATTACACATTAATTGTATAATTAAGTTTATATTTGTATTACGTACTCATGTATTTTTGCGACTCAAGATGGGTGATGTATACCTATTTTGGGGGCGTCACAACAGTATCAAAGCTTAGGGATATGATCCCCAGGTGAGATGTGTGACAAGAACTAGGAGGGAGAGACGGGAATTCCTTCATAGTATGACCTACCTAAGTTTATTTGGTATTTAATTGATCGATCGAGTAAAGGGATAATATGTGATATGTCAATTAACCCTTGTTTTTGTGAGCGATGTTTGAAAATGGCATCTAAAATGTTGAGATCGTGAATGAAGCACATGAGGCCGCCTTGAGTCACCAACGATCAATACCTAGGATAATGTGCAACATGAAGACAATAATCCTCGGGTAAAAAAACAACATCGTCGGATGATGAGCGATGAGATGTTCGGAGGCTTTATGCAATTCATGCAACATCGGCGAGAGAGACTCCTGTTCAAAATACAGTGGAAACACTAGCAACATGAAAGTAGTATGCACACAAGTCAATCATGTTTGATGATAAAGCATATACTTTGTAACAATTTTATTCATTTATTAATAAAAAGTATTAATTTATTAAAGGCTTTTAATTATCTATATGATGCTGTTTTATAATATGTGATAAACTCATAGTTTTAAGCATTGCTTTTAGAATAATGATGATGATCATTCTAATGAGATCTAAATTCTTAGAAAGCTTAAAACTGAAATAGTTCCCAATCGTTGGATTACTAAATTGGGGATTAGTGAATCCGGATAGATTGGTACATATTTTGCTTGCTCATTGGATGAGGATGATTGATCTCATGATCATTTGTGTGGAGACACTAAAGCAAGTATGTAGGTGCTTATTAGAGAATAAGTTCACTGAACGTGGCTCGCTAAGGAATACCTAATGGAGTTTTACTTGCCTGTCAATAGGAATTCCTGTAGTGATAGTAGTACAAGTGATCCTTGGACTTGAGGTCATCATAGTATCTTGTGTATGATGAGTTATACTTTGACTTATTCCTTAAGACCCTTAGGGTATATCAAAGGGGATACTTGGGTATAATAAGTTGTACATGAAGATAATGTATGATCAATAAAGAATCTACCACTTTTAGTAAAAGAAGAGAAATGTCCTATGTGATTCGATAAATGACAACTCAGTAGTCCTTGGCCAAGGCAGGATGAAATTAGAAAGGAGCTTCTAATTTGCATTATTTGGAGTTGTGCATTTAAGAGTCGAAATATATATAATTAAATAAAATAAGACTTGACAGTAATTTCATGTCTTATACTTAATTGAGACATTGTATTGTGGAAGGATTGAATTGTACGGTAACTATTTACTCAAAGGTTCTTTTATGATTAATGTTGAAATCTATATTATCTGGAAAGTCGTTGATCGCTAGGGAGGCTTATCCTTATTGTTGAATAAATATTATTTATTTAAATAAATTAATAGTTTAATTTATTTATTTAAATAAGATTAGAATTGTTCTAATTGATTTATTCACAACCGGTTTAATATGGAGAACCTAAAGGGTCACACCATAAAAGGAAGAATAATTATTTAAGAAGTTAATGACATAATCGTAATAATAAGTTAAGTATATTTAATTTAATCTATGGTGATAGAATAAATTAAATAGCTTAATATTATTATTTAATATTTTAGAAATATTAAATATAAATTAATAAGAGGAGTCTTATTATTATTATTACTATTACTATTATTATTATTATTATTATTATTTAATTTCTAAAGGAGTTTGAGAATTAATTAATAAAAGTACTCTCAAATATCCTAATAAGATTAGGAGGCTAATTAATTAAAAGAGTTTAATTAATTATTCCTAATAAGATTGGGAGCCTAATTAATTAAAGGAATTTAATTAAGTAAAATAAAACTCAATTCTTTAATTGTTAAGGAGAGTTGCCCATATCTATAAATAAGAGGAGTCTTATTATGGGTGAGGTGGTTGACGTTTTTATACAATATGTAATTCCAATAGTTGGGAGAGTACACCATTTTCTATGAGAGATAGAAAAACTAGGGTTTTTGTCAAATACACATCTTCTTGAATCCTTCTTCTTCCTTGGTGAATCACCTCTAGAGGCCAAACACTTGGGTGGCTAACGTTGATCAAAGGAAGGAACCAAACCCGGTGGATTCAAGTTGAACGCGAAAAAGATTGGAGGTGAACTTGTACCTGAGGAAGCTTGAATCTTCAAGGGTATGATTCTTGTTCTGTATCTTTTCGTTTAATTAATAATTGCGTATAAAGGATGATCCGGGTATATGGTTTGTAAAATTTTAAAACTCTGATTTTTCACGTTTCTGCTTATTTTATGCAATTTGATTGCGTTCATGAATATTACAAATATAATAGTGGTATCAAAACCAAACCTTTATGTGAATTATTAATTATTTTAATTTGATATATATTGATATGTGTTTAGAACAATTTAATTGAGCATAATTTGTTGTATAAAAATTAAAAACTAAAAAAAAACGGTACTTTGTTACAGTTCTTGTCTCGCGTTGTATATATATATATATAATGCAAGCTTAATCTTTTCGCGAAAATCAATATGTTGATTTCCTGTTGCTTGATTACTCCTGAATCATGATTCCTTTATATATGTTAAGGAGTATTATCTTATGGAATACTTTATATATGTTTCCTGAATCATGATTCCTTTATTTTGGTAATCATCCTTCTGCATATATATATATTATATATACATATAACGTAAACATATGTATGGTAATGATTGCTTCGATTTGCTGCAGTATGATATACTATATAATATTTTATGGTTATATATATATATATATATATATATATATATATATATATAATAATTTTAATTTTAAAATAAAAGATTTATTTTAATTTTAAAATTAGATTTCATGCTAACTAATTAGAGTTGGAATTGGATTTCATGATAACTAATTGGAGTTAAAATTGGATTCCATGTTTCCTTAAATAAATGAGTTTATTTAGATATGAAATAAGATTTCATATCATTCAAAATAAAAGAGTTTATTTGTGAATAGGAAAGAGAATCCGTATTTCTTTAAATAAAGGAGTTTATTTAGATATGAAATAAGATTTCATATTATTCAAAATAAAAGAGTTTATTTGTGAAAAAGAAAAAGAATCCGTGTTTCCTTTAATAAAGTTTTTTTTATACATAGAATTGGATTCCATAATTAATTAAAATAAAGGAGTTTATTTTGATTAAAATAAAATAGTTTATTTTATTCAAAATTGGATAAATTAAAATAAAATAGTTTTATTTTGATTTATATTTGGATTAAAATAAAGGAGTTTATTTTGATTCAAAATTAGATTTTATGCTAACTAAATTTTGCTTATTAAATGATATCAATATATATATTGAATGTTTATTATTCATGAGATGAATGTTATTTATTGATGCATATGGCGATATGTATGATAATAAATGGGATTGATTATGGACTATTGACCAATGTGATTGGATTTTATTTTAGTTGGATGCATGAATGAATGAGTTTTATTAAAATGGGGTCTGCGTACCTCGTCTTCTCTAATTTTTCTTAATGTAAATGACCAATGGGATTGATTATGGACTGTGTGCTTCCCCTTGACTGCTGATCAAGGTTTCTATTTATTTTAAATAGTTTTGTAATAGAAATAGTTAGAATTAATTTGAAGAATTGAAGATCAAGGAGCAAGGAGCGCTTGAAGACCCGTTTATAATGGAGCCCAGGTTTAAATGTAATAGTTATATTTAACTATTAATTCTTTCACCCCTAGGGTTTGACCTTTTGGTTCACTTGGTGGCTCTAGTGAACCAAACTAGAATAAAAGTCCATAATCAATTCAGGTAGAATATAGTATTCTATATGTGCATGCTTATACTATATATATTATATATTATGCAAACATGCTTCGCATGTTAATCAATATGACGCGTATTTTATATTTATTTATATATATATATATATATATATATATATATGTGTGTGTGTGTGTGTGTGCATGCACGCTAAACAAGATGAGACAAATTAATAACAAACCCCTCCAATATTTTATATTAAGTCCTAAGCGTTCAAAGATATTTGGAATATCGAACGTCCCCTTCTAGCATGATAAAATAATAGAGTATCAATTAATTATTATAAGTTTGTTGTGTCACCACAAGGCTTATCTTAATTCTTTGAGATGTTAATTTTATCACATTTGATGTTTATAAAGAAAATTGAACAATATTGTTTTGGTGTGTCACCACAAGGACAATATTTTTCTTTTTTGAATATATGGAGTGCTAGGTTGGACTTAACTTATATCATTTTAGTTCTGATGTGCACACATTTGACCATTATAATTTAAGAGGCAAAATACAAGGAGTTGCATAGTTGATGTAATTGACAAGAGTTGTCTACCTATTTATTTATATATATTTTATTGTGTCACCACAAGGCTATATAAATTTGAAATGAGATCCTTATTCACACTAGCATATCTTCAATTAGATATTGTCGAACTATATATATTAAGGGTAATATAGTTTGAAGAAAATAGTGGGAGATACCAATTTAAAACAAGACCTAATTTATTTTGGTAATTAATAAAAGAATGTATGCTAAAATGTTGTTAATTATAAATTCATTTACAGAATTTTACAATGTCTAAATTACTATCACTGCGTAGCATATTAGATGCTAAATTAATCGAACCGAATTAAACGGATTGGTTAAGGAAATTGAGAATAGTTCTCACAACTGAAAAGCTATCTTATGTCCTTAATACGCCTATCCCTGCAATGGTTGCAGACAATGCCTCTGAGGAAGAGATTGCTACTTTTAGAAAGTGGCAAGATGATGCACAGTTGGCTAAATGCATCATGCTCGCATCTATGAGTAACGAGCTTCAGCGTTAGCATGAAACTATGGATGCTCCTACTATCATATGAAATTATGTATTATATTCAAAGGCAACCTAACCTATTTCATTTTAAAGGAGAGACTTGGTCATCCGACAACACACACACTGATACAACTAACATACCATGTGGTTGGTTCACATCTATAATATTTGACAAGCTTTCTAAACTTTATGGGAATTTGCAGTAGAAAAGAAGAGATGACTTCCAGTCATTAGACAATCTTAGTACAATGCTCAAACTCATCTTGCATTTTGAAAATCTCATCAGAGAATAACCACAAAGAAGAATGCCTAAGTAAATATTGTGCACCAAAGGCAGCCTTTCATTTCGACTTTTTCCCTGTTTCTTCTTGATAACTTCATCTCAGATACATTATGCCTTTGCCTTTATAAACTTCAAGAGGTTTACAACTCCAAACAATGACGAGAAAAGCGTGTACCCTTGCCCGATGTATAAAGATACTACAATAAACGAAAAAATAGATTAAAATTTGAAAAGTAATACATTACCTAAAGACTCTTTGCAACTTAAAATAACTTACAATTAGACATAACAATTATCATAATTCACCATACAACCACAATAATTAATACATAGTCGATCATCAACATATATCCAACCACCAAAACATCAAGCTAGTCGCTACTAATTTCAATAAATTTAGGCAGAGTTTCCTTTAAAAATAGATATCCAGAAAAATCTAAACCTGTCCACAAAACTTACAATCATAAATAAATATTCAAACCACCAAAACAACCATAATTTCATACCCAAAATCATCATAACCATGTATAATTAGTTAACTTTACAAAAGACGGAACACAAAATATACACATGTAAAAAATAGAGAAACAACTTCGTATTCTTTACAGCTTACACCAAGTATCCTTCAATGTATACAAGGTGAACTGATTTAGTTACCAGTAGACACCCTCAGATAATTCTCCTCTTTTAAAATGAAATAATATAAAAGAAAATATATCATTTGAAGCTCCAAATTTTTTATTATTATTTTTTTGCAAGTCTAAAGTTCCATAGATGTTTCTAGAAAGCTAATGAAGAAGAAAGGACTGGAAATTGACAGCTCATAATACTTGCATAAAAATGTCAACAGTGACTAGATAAAAAATCAGCAAAATATTATTTTGACCACGAGCAATAAGCTACACATAATCTTGGCCAATTACTCTTAAGACAGTAGAGCTTAGGATTATTCTGATGGCCTAACACGTGTTTTGAAATAAGAATAACAAACTAAGCCTTTTAAAACGACATAAAACATTGCAATACATCTCAGTTTTCATATGCCAAAACACAACAATAACCTCCAAAAGAGAATGATGGCTCCACATAGTTAATCAATATATTAACATAATTATCCCACAAGTACCTAAAAATGGAGCTGAAGGCATCGCATGCCGCGACTTGAACTCTGGATGAAACTGCACCCCCACATAGAATGGATGGTTTGGAAGTTCTAAAATCTGCACAGAATGTGAAGGTTGGAAAAAGAGGATTAAAAAATATAATAATAATAATAATAAGCTTCAAAGATCTAAAGGGTTTCATACCCACAACCAATCTTTACAAAAAAAATGCAGTAATGACTTTGAGTCTTTTGCAATAATTTTGGTTGTAGGATTGTTGATTGACCATTAATGAGAAATCGTATACTCCCATTTCATACACAAAAAAAAAAGAAAAGAAAAAATAGTCTCATTTACAAAATGTGTGAATATCAAGGACATAATTTTTTTTACACGTATACTATTAAAAATAATAAATTGTTAAATTTAATAAATCAAGTGTGGTATGATAAAAAAAATTATGTTTTCTCCCAAGTGTTGCTTAGCTGGTTTCAGTCTACTAAGTTGCATGCAACTGATTTTATATAAGAAAGTAGGGTCTATGGAGAAAATATTCATGAGGTGAATCTGCTGTTAAATATTCGCTGGTGAATATCATAGTGTAAATCATAATCATGGGTTGGAATAACTGATATATTAGTAAATATTGTCAATGAATATAATTAGAGACGAAGGAGATATAATTATTTAATTTGAGGACCAGGCACTTTGCGAGCAAAGCAACAAAGTATTACCAAGATAATAAATTCACCCAATTGCAGAAAATTCCATCATATAGCAAAAGATAATATATCAAGTACTCAATTTCTATGAAAATTTAGTTTAGCTTGGTACATGTTAGTTTACAACCCACTTACATTTACATTCAATGTATGAATTAAACGAAGCTAAAATTTTGCACAATGTAAGAATTAAATGAAGCTAAAATTTTGCACAATATAAAAACATTTGCACAAGGTTTGAGATAATTGCTTTAAGATAAATGAGTTCAAGATACTTGCTTACGCATAGACCTATTGCATTATGTAAATGAATAGGTTATGATACTTGCCTTTTACGTAGATTACACTTATTACTATCTTTACTTCACATGTCCTATTTAGTTTAAATACATATATAGGTACATGTCAACCATACATTCAAAGCACATACTTATTGCACAAATACTTTAACTATACATTTAATATAATTATAAATTACATTATCTCTAAACATATCTTATTCGTTTTTATTTGAAAATCATTTATTTAGGAATTTCTTAGAAACCTTTACTTAATGTAACTACATCTTGCTTATAGACTTACAATTCTAGGCATCTATTCAACCACGTATACATTCAAACCATATGATTGCTTATTTTGCTTTTACTTCATTTTGAAAGTTTCATTAATTTTTAGAAATCTCTTCCGAATTCTTTGAGATCTTGGTGTATATTAAATTTTATTCATTTCTTTTAGTGTTTGATTCACTTGAATTAAAACATTATCGAATTCCCTCTATTTTTTGTCACAATGTTTTGACGTTCATGCATCACACGCCTCATTTGCTTATGTAAACGCCCTTGCGTACACTTAGCACGCTCATATCTCTTATGTAATACTCATTGATTAATGTTAAACATCTTTATATATCATAATGTTCATCTTTTATAACTTAGAACAACATCTTTTATTGTCGGGACCATTGTATGTTGTATACACGAATGCTCGACGCCCTCCGACTGTTCAACAGTCCTAAAATGACCAGTTTCAACCCTGCTCCAGACCTCAATCTCAATTCTTAAAGAATGAAAGTTATAGGTCTACTTCTTATCTTTCCGAAATATCTTGAATCATCTCAATCTAAGTTCAGACAAAAAAGTTGTGTCCAATTTACTAAAGAATGTCCAGACTATCTAAATTTCTGCGGATCCAGAGCTGGCAGGTCTCAATTTAACCTATGGCCAGCGCGGGAGGCTCTAAATCTATTGAACCGCCTTTAAACTTTGTCAAATTTTCCAGATTTCAACCTTTATTGCGAGCTACCTTCTCAACCACATAACTATCATTCTATAGGTCTAATTGAACTGAAACTTGATCCTATTCCAATACCATACAACAAACTACAAGTTTCTTCAAATTTTGATTACTAATAAAATTATTATGACATCAATCAATAAGCTTTAAAATCTGCAGTTTAACATGATTTTCTTTTAAACTCAATTTGCTAAACTCTTTAAAAATCCTTTTAGCTTGATTTAACAACACCCATACACTTGAGTTATAACATAACTCTTATGTGAATGCTACCTTGTTCATTACATTAGCTAATTTTCAGTTTTTAGGAAAATTTTCCCATTCAAGCATTTTATCAAACAACTTGTGGGCATAGCTTAGAAATTCAAATTTCATACATGTTTGGACATGGTTAAACCGGATTTCTTCATAGAAATCCCTTCCTTATTTCTCCGCACAACAACAACTAATATCCTTGCTAAAATCTTAACTAATTTCACAAATAATTCGCATAACAATATACAAATTCTATGTATGAACTTTACCCAATTTAATAAAAACATAGCAAAATATTGGAATTACCTCTTGATTGCTACACACCCACTGAATTCTTGTTTTTAGACTTTCATAATCATGCTCCAAGCCCCTTTCAATTTTAATTTCAGACATAAAACTAAGTGATGTGATAATTGAGCATTCTTTTGGTCCTAATGGAGGTACGACTGCATCTTCATGAATTACTATTTTTGATTTGTTAAGATGCCCTCACTTAGATAACTGTGAAGGGTTCCTACACTGTAGCACAACACACGAAAATACCACCTGAGAACCCACATGGGTGTTCCTTTAGCCAGCAGGTGTTCATGACTCATGAGTGAAATGTCTAGAAGTAGCCCAGTCCATATAGTACACAATAATCATTAATGAATTTTTTTTATAGGTCTCATAGACAGAGGTAAATGAATTCGTTGCTACGTGTGTATTGTTGTGTTTTATAGACCTTGCATGCAGCCTATTATGAGAAATAATGACATACATATGAAGTTTGTAGACTGATATCTCACCTAAAAGTATTCATATGATCTTAGTTTGAAATTCAGATAAGGCACACTTAAAAGGGGGGGTTGAATAAGTGTGAATACAAACTATGACCAATTTAAATTCTTTAAACCAAATTATTGAATCTAGTCAACTATATTGATGAATGCAGCTTGCTGAATGAATATGGTCTACCGAATTGAATGTTTATTTTAGAAAATATCTTGGTGATTTTATAAGTTAAACAGAATATTTAATGTTAACACAAATTCTCACGATGTAACAAATAAATAAATTCTGTTTATTAAGAAAGTCAATTAGCTTTAGAAATATTAAGTTAAAGCAAGTAATAAAAAAATTAACACCAAGATTTTTTATGTGGTTCGACTATTACCCTCTATAATAATAGCCTACTCCACGTCCAATACCAACTAGTATTGGAGACTCACTTTTATTTCTTTAAAATACTCTTGTTATAAAACAGATTTTATAAAATTGAATTACAAAAATTCACTTGAGCACTCTTGCTCCTCGTGCACCAATGCACTCCTTAAGCACCTATGCTTCCTTGAACCTGTTTGTAAACAAACCTTAATCCACCTGGATTATGTTCCCTTAGACAACACTTAGTCTAAAAACAAATTAAGATTACAATAATAGAGGTCTAATGATCAAAGCAAATAAGCAATTTAACAATGCAAGGCTCAACTAGTGAATGCAATGATCAAGTAATAAAAGATAGATATCACCAATATGAAGCTCATGAAAGTTAACTGAAAATATCAATTGATCAGCAGCTCAAAATTTGCACCAAGAATAGAATAGCTTCCAAAGTATATGAGTGCAAAAATATTAATTTAAGTGTTGTAAGTGTTGTTTTCAATACTGATCTTAGTTCCTTTTATAGACCAGAAAATATATTACCGTTGCTTCATAAAAATTTACGTTGAAAATAAAAATGCAACGTTCCAATGATTTTCTGTTGAAAATAAACATAACAAATCCAATAACCTTCGGATAAATGTTAGACTCTCTCAAAAATAATCTAGATAGAGACCAAGTCAAATAGGACTAGACCTGTAGCAAATATGATTAAAAACAAATTGTCGCCACAATTGTTTAAGAGATATTACTGCCTTTCAAAAAATAATGGAGTGTTAACTTTGTAAATATAAGAAAGTGTAATATCACACAACTCTCTAGGATAATCATTATCTTATATTCCCAAGACTTGGGCATTTAATTCAACTAACAGATAATGATCACATCTTTACCGCCACAAGCTTTAGTGCTTCCAACAAATTACACACATGTTATACAGCTTATATAGTATCAGAACTCTCTTATAACACATGTAATATAATTCAATTAAACTGGATAATTATCATTTTACGCATGTATAATAATAAATCATGTAATAACAGTTAGCATAAAATTAAGCATGCACGAAACATTAATTTTTTTAATCAACTTAAATGCACACCTAAAATGTCCTAGAGCCTTGAATTGAAAAATTAAATATTTGCAATGACCTTACATATTTTTCTTAAGACTCAAAATGTCTTCATTCTTCTTGAATAATCCATCATACAATTCTTGAAACAATTTCCTGAAATTCACAATGAAGAATATAGTACCAATGAATAAGTCATCATCAAAAAATTAGACTAGAACGTGATATAATCAACATTCTCCCCCTTTTTGATGATGACAACATAAATAAATGAAACTCCCCCTAAATTCATGCATATAACTTATTTCAGGAAAAAAAAATTTAAAACCTGCATATGTTAGTATCATACTAAGCCAAAGATCAGATCATAATATTATCTAAATGAAAACATCAGTTTTAGCATGCAACAAAACAAAATCATCAATTAGTCTTAACATCCAGGCAACCATGCCTACCAAAAACCAAATCAAGTGAAACCATAGTCTTAAAAACATAAAAACAGAATTCCAGAATTCTCAGAAACTCTCCCCCTTTGTCATCATACAAAAAGAGAAGACCTCAATCAATCAATATCCTCGAGATTGGCCCGCTGTTCGGCACGAGTGGCAAAGTATGGACGATGATGAAGGCGATGAAGACACTCTTCCAATGTGAAATCATTTGCAAATCGAGGTGGATGAGGTATAAAGGTTGCAGGAGGAAGTTCCATATCCAGAAAATCACCCTTGTATTCAGCCATCCAATTGTTCATCGGCCATTCGGGAATGGGAGAATACATTGCTGGAACATGAAACCTTTGGCCTATATCATTGAACCTTGTGGCCATAATATCTGCAAGCTCCCCGAGTTGATAACTGACAAATTTCACCTCTTGACTTAACTGACAAGTGTTCCGATTAAATTTTCGTTGGAGTGCTTCAACCATAGCCAGCGTCTGAATCTCAAAACCCGCCTGAAGATCAATAAATTCATCTTCAACACGATGGTACAATTTGTTAATTTCTGGAGAGTCCATTGGTAATTTCCCTTTTTCGAGAATCACAAGTCGATTTCTTATTTCGACCAAATCAGCTTTCACAGAATTTTGATTTTGTAAAATCTCATTCAAAACATTCATAACATCAGACCCATGAGAATTTGGCAAAGAAGAAGAAGATGAATCAGGAGTATGAGAAATAGGAGGAGGAGAGGTAATAGGAGGATCAGGGAGAAGACGAACAAATTCACCAGTATGAAAAGTAATATGAGATTTTGTCAAATTGGCAGTGTCAATAAGCTCATGATTTGTGACAAAAATTTCATCATCAAAAGAGATCTTAAAATGTTGAAAAAGTTTTGTTAAAAATTTGCTGTAAGGAAGACATTTCTTGCTTTGACGAATGCAACTTTGCATATGAGACAACATCATTTGAGAAAAATTAAAAAACCTTTACTTTTAGAATTATAGCCACAACAACTAAATCCTGATAAGTAAAATCGACTCCACCACCAAGGCGTGGAAACAGATTATACCTAACCAACTTATGTAATACACATGCAGTAGGACACACACTCACAGTTTTTGGAAGAGTCAGAGATGAAATAGAATATTCATTCATAACTATATGAAGCTGTTCCAAGGGATGAAAAGGAATGTTAGCAACACCTTTGAGAGTGAAAGGACAAGGTCCAGTAGAAGAAATACCAAGAATGCTTCCAAAATCAATACTGGTAAAAAATAAGGACTTACCCTTGACAAACGTGGTAAAATAGTCCCCATTTCATTCAAGATTAGTGTAAAATTGTTGGACTAACCGAGGATAAGCAATAGTAGGAGGAAGCAGCATAGAGGAAATATTGCAATCAGTGAAGAGTTTTTCCAAAATAGAATGTTTTAAATAAAATAGATCTAGAGATTTTTCATACACAAATTGCTTTGTAGCAATGGAATTTTTGAAACGAGTTTCGAAACTAGGTCCTCTAAAGAAATTTTCTTGCGAATCAAAAGAGGATGAAAATGGATTTACCAGATTTGAAGGAGATTCTGGTTGTGAAAAAAATTGTTCTTCATCTGCTGGCTGCTTCAATTTTCCCTGGTGAGACAGTTCGACTTCAGAGGTTTTTAAGAAAGAAAAACTAGAGTCTGAGTCGTCGGACAAAATTGTAGCATCAGACAACACATGCACAGAGGATTTCTTATGTACGCGCTTGGATTTCATCTTTGTTCCCGTAACGTTCTGCAATGAAGGACCTTCATCAGTTGATTTTCCAGTAGATCGCTTGCTAGCTCTGGTTTTCATGGTGTTATTGACTCGTGAAGATGAAAGGAAGAGTTTTGGATAGATAACGGATGTGAAAGATCTGATTTAAGAAGAAGAAGATTGAAACCATAAGAAATAGAAATCAATTAGAACTCTATCATCGTAAGACGTGTCTTTTAAACTTTCAAAAAATCTGTTCAGCTACTGTTCCGTATCTCAAGGCATAAACCTTTACTTTTCCCAATGACATCCGGCGATATTAATAGGAACATGTATCTAGAACATAATTTGAGCAGATAAGGAATGGCAAACAGATATATATTTTATCAGATATCATGCAGAAAATAAATGATACATATATGTATAAAATATAATCTGCATGTCATACAATTTTAAGCACGCAAATCACAATTATATCGTGCACATTCCAAGTTCTCTTCTTAGCAAACAAAATCTTTCCTCACTCAAGGGTTTAGTAAAAATATCAGCTAATTGTTTTTCAGTAGGAATAAAAACCAATTTAACTAACCTTTTTGAAACATTATCCCTTAAAAATGATGTCTTACCTCTATATGTTTTGTACGTGAATGCAAAACAGGATTCTTTGATATGTCAATAGCACTAGAATTATCACAATATATAGGCACATTATTATAGATTATGTCAAAATCACATAGAGTTTGTTTCATCCATAATATTTAAGAGTAACAACTCCCTGCAGCTAAATATTCACCCTCAGTGGTTTATAAAGCAACTGAAGTTTGTTTCTTACTATGCCACGAAACAAGACTTTGTCCAAAAAATATACAAGCACCACTTGTACTTTTCTATCAACTTGAAACCCTGCATAGTCAGCATCTCGATATTTAGTTACCTCTACATCTATACCTTTATCATCTGAAGTGAGCTTAATAGATGTACTCATTGGTGTAGCCTTTGGGTTGGTTCCTTCAAATCCGAATCTTTTGAGTAACTCTTTTGTGTACTTGGTTTGATGAATATAGATCCCTTCCCTTGTTTGCTTAATTTGAAGTCCCAAAAAGTAATTTAGCTCTCCCATTAAGCTCATATCAAATTCCTTATGCATGCACTTTGAAAACCACTCACAAAGAAAATCATTAGTAGCACCAAATATTATATCATCTACATATATTTGAACAATGATTATTTCTTATTTTTCATGTTTAATAAATAAGGTAGAATCTATTTTACCTCAAGTGAAACCACTTGAAATAAGATACTTACTCAACCTCTCGTACCAAGCCCTTGGAGCTTGTTTGAGACCATAGAGAGCTTTCTTTAGCTTAAAGACATGAGTTGGATATTTCTCTTGTTCAAATCCAGGAGGCTGTTTGACATAGACTTCTTCATTGATGTATCCATTAAGAAACACACTCTTTACATCCATTTGATAAAGCTTGAATTTCTTATAATAAGCAAATGCCAACAAGATTCGAATAGACTCTAGTCTTGCAACTGGAGCATAAGTTTCTTCGTAATCGATCCCTTCTTGTTGATTGTAACCTTAAGCCACTAGCCTTGCTTTGTTGTGAGTGATTGTTCCATGCTCATCAAGCTTATTTTTAAACACCCATTTTGTTCCAATGATGACATTTATCTTTGGGAGGAGGCATTAATTCCCAAACTTGACATCGCTTCAAATTGTTGTAGTTCTCTTGCATTGCTAGCGTACCAATTTTCATCAAGTATAGCTTCCTTAGCATTCTTTGGCTCAACTTGTGATAGAAATGCAAAAACGCGCATTGATTCTATAGGTTTCTTCGTAGTAACTCCTTTGTTTATATCTCCAATGATATTTTCCGAAAGGATGATCCTTGAGATATTTTCTTTGTCTTTTCGCATTTGAACATCGTGTATTACCTCTTCTTGTTGAAGAAAATTTTCTTGTGTTCCTTCTTATTCATTTTCATGTGGATCGTTCAATTTAGCACCTGTTGAGTTTGTCCATTCGATTCTCAATAATGGTTCTCTTGATTTGCTAAATTTGTGAAAATCTCCAAATTTCTGCATCTTCTTCTTTTCTTTTGGAAGATCATTGTTAGTCTCATTGAAAGTTATATGAATTGATTCTTCAACACATAACTTGTAAATATTAAATACACGATATGCCTTGGTGTTATGTGAATAACCAATAAAAATACCTTCATAGGATTTAGCATCAAATTTTCCCAAGTTATCACTAGTATTTAATATAAAACATTTAGACCCAAATACTTTAAAATAACTTATATTAGGAATTTTATTATTCAAAAGCTCATAAGGAGTTTTCAAAATAATAGACGAATAAGAACTCTATTTAACACATAACATGAAGTATTAATGACTTGAAATTTCAAAATTTCTTTGGAAGTTTGCTTTCTTGTAAAAGTGTTCTATTTGTTTCTTGAAGTGTTCGATTTTTTCTTTCCACTACTCCATTTTGTGAGGGTTCTAGGAGTGAAAACTCATGGCTTATACCTTTTGATCACAAAATATAATAAAGTCTTTTTGAAATTTAATGCCATGATCACTTCTAATTTTTATAAGTTTGAAACTATACTTATTCTCTAAATTTCTTATTAATTTCTCAAACTCTTTAAATGCTTCATCTTTAGTTCTTAAAAATAATACCCATGTATATCTAGAAAAATCATCAACTATTACAAATGCATAAAATTTACCATTAATACTAGCATGTCTTTCTGGGCCAAATAAATCAAGATGAAGTAATTGTAAAGGTGAAGAAGTTGATACCATATTCTTTGCACTGAATGATGTTCTCACTTGTTTTCCAAGTTGGCAAGGAACACATATTCCCTTCTTTTCATATTTTATCTTTGGCAAACCTTTGACAAGATTCTTTGAGGACAATTTCT
This sequence comes from Panax ginseng, assembly GCA_020205605.1. Taxonomy (NCBI): domain Eukaryota; kingdom Viridiplantae; phylum Streptophyta; class Magnoliopsida; order Apiales; family Araliaceae; genus Panax; species Panax ginseng. The sequence continues at coordinate 173,683,300 of CM035132.1, forward strand.
TGATTAAATCCATGTGAACATGTCCCATCCTCTTGTGCCATAGATTAGCCTCATCTTGCACAGATGCAAGACATAATTATTCATCATGTTCCTTAAAGTCAATAGTATATATATATTTCCTTCTCTTTGTGCAACTAGAGAAACATTGTTAGTACCATGAGAAATAATGCATTTTTCATTATCAAAACTGACTTGGTGACCATTGTCCATTAATTGACTTATACTAATAAGATTAAATTCAAGACCGTTAACAAGATGAACATTATCGATGTTAACCTTACCATTACCAATTTTACCTTTTCCAACAATCTCACAAGTTCGATTATCTCCAAATGTGATCGTTCCATTTTTCTTTTTGATTTTTAGTTCCACGAACTTTGATTTGTCACCAGTCATGTGACGAGAGCATCCACTATCAAGAATCCATTTTTGAGATGGAACCTTTGCCTTGAGACATACCTGTCAAGAAAAGATAATTCATCTTTTTGGTATCCACATCTTTTTGGGTCCTTTATTGTTAGTTGCAAGTAAATCATTCTTTTTAACCCATACTTTTTTAATCTTATTTTTCTTAAAGAAATTTATGTCCAAGTGACCTTTTATACCACAGTTTTTACATGTTGTGAAAGGAGAACAATAATTCAATTTGAAACGCGACTTGGATCTAAGCATATTCACATTACCGGTTTTATGAGTGGGATTATAACCTATTCCTTGTCTATCAAAATTAGGTTTTTTCTTTTCCTAACATGACAGTTAGATTATCTTCTCCTTGAACGAATCTAGCAAGAGATATTTTTAATGAATCTACTTCCTTTTGAAGTTCATTAGTATGAATAGGTTTAGACTGGGATTCATTACCAAAAGCATCAATACATACATCTCGCATTTTCAATTCATTTGTCAATTTTTCAACTTCATTGTTCAAGTAAGTCACTTTGTTAAACAGAACTTTGTTATAATTCTCAAGAAAATCATTTTTAGCAATCAAAACTTTTTCTTCTTTACATATAGATTCCTTTTCAATATTTTTCTTTTCATCTATCAAAGATTCTACTCCACCCATTAATGTGTTAACTAAGTCTTTCAAATACGCATTCTTTTCTTTCAATTTCTCATTTTCTTGTTTCAAATAAATATTTTCAAAAATAGATACCTCATTTGATTCACCTTCTATTCCCATGAAGCATACTTGAGCTATCTCATCCTTGGCATCGACCTCAACTTCAGATTCTTCTTCATCACTCCAAGTGACCAAAGGCTTTTTCTTCTTCTTATTATCCTTGAAACCTATTTTTCCTTTATTCTTTAGTTGAAAACAGTCCTTCTTGAAGTGCCCTGGACGTCCACATTCAAAACACGTTTCTTCAGTTTGCTTTCCTTTGCCTTTGAATGTATTCTTTCGTTTATTCTTTCTTTGTAGAAGTCCTTTGAGTCTCCTTGACATCATAGCTATCTCTTCGTCAGAATCATCATCAAGTTCTTCTTCATTTCCTACATTAAGAGCTAAAACCTTTCTACGAGGAGTTTCCTCCTCATCATCATACCTCTTTAATTGATATTCATATTCCTCAAGTTCACCAAAAAGGGTTAGAGTATCAATAGTAGATATAGTAGAGGAATCTTGAAGAGTAGTAATCTTAGATGCAAACCTCTTGGGCATAGCCCGAAGCAACTTACGATTAATCTCACTTTGTGCAATAGATTTGTCCAGTAGCTTTAAGGAGTTCAGGAAAACAAGGAATCTTGCTTGAGCCATCTTTATAGTTTCATCTTTCTCAAGTTTGAACATTTTATAATCATGCATAAGCATGCTTAGTTTAACTTCTCGAACTTTTGATGTTCCTTCATGACTCACCACTAAGGTGTCCCAAATTTCCTTAGCTGTATTGCATGATGATACTTTTTGTCAATCTTTGACCGCACTCACGCCGCTTAAGAAAGTATTCATAGCCCTTGAATCATAGGAAACCATGAAGGTCTCAAATTGAATCCATCTCTAGCAGAGTCTTTGGAGTACCGTCATCTTTCCTTGGAATAACTGGTCCATTCTCCATAACCCACCATTCCCAAGGATCTCTTTTAAGATAGATCCTCATTCAAAATTTCCAGAAGTTGTAGTTTTCTGTTCCATGCAGCAGTGGAGGTCTATTGGTTGATTGACCTTCTTGATTGTTGTTTCCGAACCGCGCTACCGTCGTAATATTTCCTACAAGTCACCTTTAAGACCAAGTAAGTAGAGCCAAGCTCTAATACCAAATGAAATTCAGATAAGGCACACTTAGAAGGGGGGGTTGAATAAGTGTGGTTACAAACTATGACCAATTTAAATTCTTTAAACCAAATTATTGAATCTAGTCAACTATATTGATGAATGCAGCTTGCTGAATGAATATGGTCTACCGAATTGAATGTTTATTTTAGAAAATATCTTGGTGATTTTATAAGTTAAACAGAATATTTAATGTTAACACAAATTCTCACGATGTAACAAATAAATAAATTCTATTTATTAAGCAATTCAATTAGCTTTAGAAATATTAAGTTAAAGCAAGTAATAAAAAAATTAACACCAAGATCTTTTACGTGGTTCGACTATTACCCTCTATAATTATAGCCTACTCCACGTCCAATACCAACTAGTATTGGAGACTCACTTTTATTTCTTTAAAATACTCTTGTTACAAAACAGATTTTATAAAATTGAATTACAAAAATTCACTTGAGCACTTTGCTCCTCAGGCACCAATGCACTCCTTAAGCACCTATGCTTCCTTGAACCTGTTTGTAAACAAACCTTAATCCACCTGGATTATGTTCCCTTAGACAACACTTAGTCTAAAAACAAATTAAGATTACAATAATAGAGGTCTAATGATCAAAGCAAATAAGCAATTTAACAATGCAAGACTCAACTAGTGAATGCAATGATCAAGTAATAAAAGATAGATATCACCAATATGAAGCTCATGAAAGTTGACTGAAAATATCAATTGATCAGCAGCTCAAAATTTGCACCAAGAATAGAATAGCTTCCAAAGTATATGAGTGCAAAAATATTAATTTAAGTGTTGTAAGTGTTGTTTTCAATACTGATCTTAGTTCCTTTTATAGACCAGAAAATATATTACCGTTGCTTCATAAAAATTTACGTTGAAAATAAAAATGCAACGTTCCAATGATTTTCTGTTGAAAATAAACATAACAAATCCAATAACCTTCGGATAAATGTTAGACTCTCTCAAAAATAATCTAGATAGAGACCAAGTCAAATAGGACTAGACCTGTAGCAAATATGATTAAAAACAAACTGTCGCCACAATTGTTTAAGAGATATTACCGCTTTCAAAAATAATGGAGTGTTAACTTTGTAAATATAAGAAAGTGTAATATCACACAACTCTCTAGGATAATCATTATCTTATATTCCCAAGACTTGGGTATTTAATTCAACTAACAGATAATGATCACATCTTTACCGCCACAAGCTTTAGTGCTTCCAACAAATTACACACATGTTATACAGCTTATATAGAATCAGAACTCTCTTATAACACATGTAATATAATTCAATTAAACTGGATAATTATCATTTTACGCATGTATAATAATAAATCATGTAATAACAGTTAGCATAAAATTAAGCATGTATTTAAACATTAATTTTTTAATCAACTTAAATGCACACCTAAAATGTCCTAGAGCCTTGAATTGAAAAATTAAATATTTGCAATGACCTTACATATTTTTCTTAAGACTCAAAATGTCTTCATTCTTCTTGAATAATCCATCATACAATTCTTGAAACAATTTCCTGAAATTCATAATGAAGAATTTAGTACCAATGAATAAGTCATCATCAAAAAATTAGACTAGAACGTGATATAATCAACATAGTTGCTTTAACTGACCTCGTCATATAAGCCTTATATATTGCATGGATTACCTGTAAAAAAACATTGATTAGTTGCAGTCCAAGTTGGAACCCCTTGTAAAAGGTTGGCGTACTTCAATCTTTATTTATGAGATCCTTCTGTCATACAAACACACATATACATAGATTAAGTGTATTATCTTTTTTTAAAATTACTTACGGTTTATCAATATTAATAGACTTTTTAACATCTTTTATATTTTCATTGTCTTTTTTTATTACTATTATAAAAAAAAAGTGGTTACTTTGTCTAAGAAAAGAATAGTAAGAATCATTTTTATATTTCTTTTTTGTTTAAAAATAAAGAGAAAGAAATTCAAAACATGTCTAATTTATTATTAAGTTTTTTCTATTTTTTTCAAAAGTAATTACTAAATTAGTCAATAAGTTGTCATTTTTCAACAATTTATAATTACCAACTACTCCCTCTGTTTCTAAAAGATTGCCGTTTAAAGTTTATTCACATAGATTAAGGAATGAACTTAAGATCTATAGAAAGTACTGTACTACCCTTGTTATAATTGTCTCAGCCAATTATTATCTTGGTAGATTCCAAAAAGGAGTATACCATTCAATTAATTATACTTTGTATCCCAATGCTATATTCAACAATAAATAGGAGAAAGCTTTAAATAAGAATAAAGTAGAGATATTATAAATAGGAGAAAGCTTTAAATAGGAGAAAGTAGAGATATTATATCAATCTTTTAAGAACAAAAATTACTTTCTAAAACTCAATCTTTTAGGAATGGAGGAAATATTATATTTTGACGAACTATCAACTCAAAACGTCAATCTTGTAAAAGGTTGGTGTATTTCAATCTTTATTTATGAGATCCTTCAGTGTTGATGTACTTGCTGCTTATGCTTTTTGAGTAATTTTGTCAAATTTTTTGCATTCAGCAATCACATAGTGCATATTGGATATGTTTTCTCTACTTTATAATATCCTTAGTTGTATAAGATCCTTAGTTTTATAAGATCACTTAGTTTTATAAGATCCTTACTTTTATAATAGAAGATTGAGTATTTGATTTCTAGAGGAAATTTACTTGGCCTTCACGAATAATTCTTACCCTACAGACATAATGCTTGCTCCCAACTCTTCATTCGTGCAGGATACGCATAAAACTTTGCTGGGTTATTTTATTTTTCTTGTTATAAATAATATCAACTCTTACTTACTTGGTGTCAGCTTGACTTATGTCAATTTTAGCTCTGTTAGATAAAGGTCTTTGGACAACCTGAGGGCAGTATGGAGCATATCTCGATAGTTTGAAAACCGTGGATAAACATTAAAAGTATGTTCATGTTGTATATTTTTTATTTTTGATGAATGAATATACCAAAGACAATTATGCAATAAAAGAAAACAACTTCTTGACTTTTTAGTTAAAATCTAAAAGAACTGTTACGATGTTATCGAAGCTTTGTAACTTAAATATTGTGGACACTAACACCCTATTCACATTTACTACGCATTGCTTTGATATTGTGTTTAGTAATTACAACAAAGTACAGAACAATGGTTCCTAGGAGATGAGATAAGTATTTGGTATGGATATATGTTAGAACTAATGCATAGTGCCTAGGTTCTACTATTTGATTTTTTTTAATATATATGCAGGCTCCTATGATCTTGTGTTATCTTGAGTTGTTTGGTTTTTGTTCGGAAGTTATTTTTCTGGGGAAAAATGTTAAAACAATAGCTTACAAGATTACTTCAGTGATTTACCCCTTGAATTTTACCTACTTTCCACCCTAACATGAATTTTGAAGTTTAATGAATGCTCCCATTAGCTAGATTATTTGCAATCTTATCTCCAACTTAAAGGTCTGGAATGAAAACTATACCAAAATTTTCAAAAATGTCTTTTTCCCCCAGCCAAACAATTAACAACAAATAAAAAAACACCAAGGCTACACATACTATGTAGGAATCAGATAATTTAGCAAGCCACTAAATAGACAAACAAAAAAGATACACATTATTAATTACTAAAAGATGCAATCTAACTATTACACAAAAACACATAGTACACGTATCTATCTATACATAAACAAATAAAAATTAAAAGTACCTTTGCAGGATTTGGAGCAGAGGATCGAGAATTTTTTCGCGCAACCAGGAACCAATTCCTGATCCAACATTTTTCAATGAATTACACATTTCTCTCTCCCAATCACTCAATTTCCCCCCTTTTTTGATGCTTAACATGTGAAATGCTATAAGTTATACGCGAAATTGAAGCTTTACTCAACAATGGGTACAAGCAAAAGGAAAGAAAACCCTTTTTAATTTCACAAGAAATGTGATGAAATTTAATATTATTACTACTACTGTATTATTTACTACCCTTCTTATCTTTCTCTCTCTAGTATCTGCTAACAAAATTTAAAGCTTCATTCAGATGATCTGAGCAAAATTCAATTCGTCTCTTATCAGAATTTTTATGGTATTTTTTATGTAAGATATGCAGATGTACTAATCTATGGTTTACTTTATGGACATGTACACAGTGAAAAGAGGGAAGGAAGGAAGTGACAGAGATGAGGAATGAACGGAATTGAGTTGTTTTCTAAAAGGTCATGACTATACATACTCAACCAGATAAATAATTCATCAAAATTAAAAAAATTAGGCAAATCATTTAAAAAATTAAAAGCAAAATCAAGCTTGTACATGTATAGAAGTAAAGAAAGGGGAAAGAGAAGTAACCCGACGGCCGAAGTGATGAGAAGAAGAAGCGGAATAAGCGTCATCATCGATGGAAGAGCCAGAGAGTGGTATCACAGTAGAATAAAATTGACGAAGACGATCTGTATCTATCGCACTCAACTCACAGATTCCACCAGACGACGACTATTTGCCCGATGGGTTGAATTGGGGGGAAATGAGAAATATTGAAGCCACTCTATTTTATATCTCTCCTCAATCCACTGGATGATGAAGTTTTAATTCACTCCATGAATCAAATCTTCAACAGAGCCAGTCTGCCCAAGATAACTCTGCACAAAGGGAAGCCCAAGATGAAATGCTGATCAATTTAACCAAGAAACATAATTGTAAACATCAAACCAATCAAAAGAAACCCTAAAATAAGAAAATTTCAAAAAATTCAGATTCAACCAAATCAAGAATCCTATAAACCCAATAAAGCTAAACCCTTAGACAATGTGTTCTTATTCTTCTAGAATTTCATACATTTTGTAAGAAACTAAACTAAAATTGAAGAAATACCAAGATAATCTCGTCCATAGGGAAGTCGATCAGCAAGACCTAAGGTGTCGAGGAAGAGGAGAGCCAAGAGGAGAAGGTCTTAGATCTTCGTTGATCTCGTGTTTCTCTCTCTTCAACTTCTTCTTCTGCTTCGCGTTTCTATCTGTGTGTTTTGTTTGTTTTTTTCAAGCTCCGTGTTATCTCTCAGCTCTGTGTGTGTAAGAACAGAGAGAGATAGAGGGTTTGAAATTTGAAATGAGGGGAATGAGAGAGAGCTGCTGACGTTGAAACTTGGATGTGACACTTATGTTCTCTCTCTACTCTATTTTATATTATATATATATATATTATGATCCTTTACATATAAATATATTATATGATCCTGGATTGTATCATTACAGATATATATATATATATATATATATATATATATATATATATATATATATATATATATATATATATATATATTATTATATATGATCGAAAGTGGAGTATTTGTTTGGTAGTGGGATTAGGCTTCATAATATTATGTATATATATGTAATGAAACTGCCATAAAATATATATGAGTTAGTGATTGGAGAGAATACTGATATGGAAGTTTCAGATTTTTTTTTAATGATTTCTGAAAATTTGTTTTATCGTAAGCAGCTTGGTCAAATATGTTTGGTAATTACATAATAAATTGTAATTGGAAGAATTAATTTCATATTAATATAAATTATAATTATTAGGTAACTTATAATTATATATTTATTCTTTTAATTAGTTCGGACGGAGAGAGTCTAAACGAATCAAATTTGGAGTATAAATTTTGGGTATTACATTGCTTAATCCAGGTACGGATTTCGTACTCTTTCAGCGAGGCTTTTTTAATTTTAATTCGTTCATTTTGTTGTTCGTTTAAAAATTTTGTATTACCTCTCATAATTATTCCTTATCAAATTCATTGTGATAGTTTCGTTTGGCGTTCATAGTTAGAACTAATATTTGTACTCTTTAGATTAGTACAACATGTCTAAATTTATATTGATATTGTAGTAATGTGCATATTAGTATATGTTTGGAGACTTTGAGTTGATGATTCATTTCAGTTTAACATGTACATATTAGAACCCTTAGTGTTAATATTATGTCGCATGTGTTGTGACAAGATGTTTTGTTAGAATACCATAGGGTATACCTAAGCTATAACCACCTGTGGGGGTACCATAGGCATGTCCTCTTGGCACCGAGGCATGACACCTTCCGTGGAGATGTGATCAGTCCACGACGTCTCCGTTTTGTGCTCCGGTGGGAGTTGGCCATTTGGTGTTTTGTTGTGGGAGGTGTATTGGTCGATCCTAGTTTCTGTTATGTTCTGTTCTGTTCTGCGGATTGGTGATGTTTGTGCCAAACACAGCTTCCAATTTTACATGCATTGGATTCGCGGTCCAATGTGTGTGACTTGTCTGTGTGACATTATTTGACTTGCCTGTGTGGCAAGGTATATTTCTGTTTTGTTCTGAGCTCGGTATGAAATAACACCCAGCCATTTGATTCAGCTTATTATTTCATTATGTTAGTTTTGTCTGTTTCGGTTCATTTTAGTTCCTTTAATTGAGTTAGTTATCTCAGTTCTTTATTTTGTACTCTATATTCGTACTGGGCATTTGACTCATGCTGTGTTTTTCTTTCGACAGGTAATCAGGGGGATCAAGGGCAAATGTGACGAGAGCTCCCTTTTATCCAAATGATTTAGATATATTATGTTTAGGTTGTGATACATTAGTTTGTTCGAAATTGTAATAATTATTTTAGATTGTGATTTGAGCCCGTGCGGCATTTATTATGGGTTGTTTTATGACATTTAATCATTATGAGACCATTCTTTTGTGGCATAGAGCTTTCATTTCATTTTGTTATGTGTTGTGCGTAACCTCTCTTTCTATTTTGGAAATGGGGTGTTACAAACATTGAGGATTCTTTGTGAATTGGAAATCAAGGGAAAAGCTTGCTATCATTGTTGCTAGTGAAAATAAGGAATTCAAGGTATAATCTATTCCTAATTCCTAGTTTTGATTTTTAATATTTATTCTCTGTAATTGAGTTTTGTTGTATTGTTGTTTAATATATTGATGATATGAGTATATAATCTGATAATTATCATATATAAGCAATCTTTAGTGATCAAATTCATGGGAATTGGTTTGAAGAAGAGAATGCAAGTTTACAGTATTTTATGTGTACAAAAGTTACTTATTTGAGGCCAAAATTGTTGTTTAATTTTGAGTATAATCTGTAAATTGAATATGGATTATGTTAAGATGTTAAGAAACGAAAATAATGCAATTGAAATGGTTTAATTTGGTTAAGAAACAAAGGTTTGGTGGTTGATTTCACTAAGTGTGTTGAGAAACGAAGAAAGTAGCAAGAACATGATTTTAATCCTTTGAATTTGGTTATTTATGTTGTTTTAAGTGTTAAAATGATTGATTGTATATATTATGTGGTTTTGGTTAGGATTATAATGTAAGGGTTTGTCTGTGTTACTGTAGAAATTGGGAAATTGGAGTTTTGGTTTGTATATAAAGCTAAAAGCTACTGCAGCTTCGCTTTCACGAACTCTGATATGACGCAATTGCTACTTGCAGATCAGAAACGATCGAGAAATTTGTAATTTAATTTAAATATTTATTAAATTAAATAAATATTTTAAATAATTTATTTATTGAGAAAAATAAATAATTGATGAATTGTGGTGAATTAATTTAGTAACTAAATTGATTAATGTTAATTAAATTGAGTATTGATAATTTTATTTAAAGAATTTAATTTAAGGAAATAATTAAATTAAATCAATTGCTTAATATTTAAGAAAATAATTAAGCTAAATAAATTGTTTAATTTAATGGAAATAAATAAATTAAATAAAGTGATGTGTCTAATTTATTAATTAAATTAGATATATAATTATTTATTAATTATAAGATATAATGATAATAAGAATTTTATTATTATTAAAAGTTATTTAAATTAGCTAAACTAAAGTTATTTACATTAACTAAATTAAAAGTGTAACAATTAGAAACTATATAATATAAATAATATGAAAATAATCTAGTTGGGGGTTTATGTGTTTAGCCAAACAAGGCCTTGTGGCCTTTGGCTTATTCAACTGATGCATACCTTTTTGTGTTTTTACTGGACGAACGTGGGAGTCAGTATATGTGGGTTACACGTCTTATTTTTTTTTTCCTAAGGCTTGTTAACATAGAAGAACAGAGGAAGAGTGAATTGCAGAGTATTGGGAGTGAGAAATTGAGAGAGCAGTCTCTGTGAGTTGCCAAGAGAAAGAGGAGATTCGCCATCTTGTGCTAGCCTATAATCAAGAGTATTGAGGTATAATTCATTACTAAATTTCCAAGTTTTAGTTTTTATTTAAGTTCTTTGTAAATTAGTTTTTCTGGATTTGTTGTTCAAACGTTGTGTATATGGTGTGTATTATGTTGTAGAATCTGTTAATTATCATATATGAGGGTTGTTTGGGTATCAAATTCATGAGAGTTGGGTGTAGAAAGAAAAAGGAAAATCAAAGTGGTTATGTTCATGTAAAGTGGCTTAGAAAGTACCAAATTTCTTGTCCAATATGTGATGTAATCTGTAATTTGTTGGTGGATTGTGATAATATATTAAGAAACAAAAGCGGCGTAGTTTAAATCATGTCAATTGATCAAGAAACGAGTTCATGGCGATCAAATTCGTTAAAAGTATAAAAATGAGAAAATTTGGGGAAAATATAGTTTTGTTTCTGCAAAATGATGTTTATATAATGTTTTTATATATAGAATGGTGTTTAGCATGTATAACTATAATATGACAAAGTGTTAGATGTTGAAGTTGGGAGATTTTTGATAGAATTGGGATTTTTAGCCAAAGTAGAGTCTATTTCGAGCTTCTTAAAATTGGGCCTGAGCCATCGTCTTGGTATATTGTCTGGCGGCGGTTCTCATGTGGCAAGGCGGAGTATATATGGCGTGGTAGCGTCATAGTAAGCATGTGGTATGCAAGCATTTACCAGTCATTCAAGGCTTGTGCATGTGAGTAACTGTCACAGAGACATCGGGTCTGCTAATTGCAGTGGTCGTCATGTAATGGACTTGTGTTAGTTTAGCATGCATGTTAAGGTTATTAAAACATAAAGTGGACTACTGATAACATATTGTAAGGTGTTGTAATACAAAGTGTAAAAGAGTTTTAGGTGATTGTTATGAGTTATGTAATGAAACTAAAAGTGATGTTTTCAAAAGTTAGAAATGAACGAGTAAGTTATGTTGGCTCGTAATGCTATTTCAGATTCGTTAAGTATATTAACCTAAATGGTTAGGTGCTAGGTTAGGGTTATGACCTAAATGATGGTTTAATACCCATAGTGTTAATATTTATACAACTAATTGTTGTTGCGATTGTAATGCTATGTGTAGGGTAATTGGAGATTATTTTACACTTGTGTAGCTTACAAACAAGGCAAGTTCCTAAACCTTAACTCTTTATATTGAGTAAGCTTTATAACTTCATTCTTTTCATATTGAATGCATGTTCCCATTCCTAAATCGTTATTGTACAAGTTCCTAAAATTCTTGTAAGGTTGAACAAGCCTTGGTTATCTTGAGTATATTTGTGCAAGCTCTTGTAACCTAATTCGTTACATCGAGCGAGCTTTACTTTCCTTATTATCATTCGAAGCATATATTGTTCTAATACATTGGTTCATAGAAGATTGTTCTAAACTCCTTTGAATATAGCACTTTGCATGTATATCATAAAAGTGTAACAATTAGAAACTATATAATATAAATAATATGAAAATAATCTAGTTGGGGGTTTATGTGTTTAGCCAAACAAGGCCTTGTGGCCTTTGGCTTATTCAACTGATGCATACCTTTTTGTGTTTTTTTTGAATGACGAACGTGGAGCTCAGGTATATGTATGGATTACACGTCTTATTTTTTTTTTCCTAAGGCTTGTTAACATAGAAGAACAGAGGAAGAGTGAATTGCAGAGTATTGGGAGTGAGAAATTGAGAGAGCAGTCTCTGTGAGTTGCCAAGAGAAAGAGGAGATTCGCCATCTTGTGCTAGCCTATAATCAAGAGTATTGAGGTATAATTCATTACTAAATTTCCAAGTTTTAGTTTTTATTTAAGTTCTTTGTAAATTAGTTTTTCTGGATTTGTTGTTCAAACGTTGTGTATATGGTGTGTATTATGTTGTAGAATCTGTTAATTATCATATATGAGGGTTGTTTGGGTATCAAATTCATGAGAGTTGGGTGTAGAAAGAAAAAGGAAAATCAAAGTGGTTATGTTCATGTAAAGTGGCTTATAAAGTACCAAATTTCTTGTCCAATATGTGATGTCTGTAATTTGTTGGTGGATTGTGATAATATATTAAGAAACAAAAGCGGCGTAGTTTAAATCATGTCAATTGATCAAGAAACGAGTTCATGGCGATCAAATTCGTTAAAAGTATAAAAATGAGAAAATTTGGGGAAAATATAGTTTTGTTTCTGCAAAATGATGTTTATATAATGTTTTTATATATAGAATGGTGTTTAGCATGTATAACTATAATATGACAAAGTGTTAGATGTTGAAGTTGGGAGATTTTTGATAGAATTGGGATTTTTAGCCAAAGTAGAGTCTATTTCGAGCTTCTGCAAAAATTGAATCGAGCCATCGTCTTGGCGCTACTGTCTGGCGAAGTGTCTCGCGCTGGTATATGAGCATATGGGCGCTGGTATTAAGGTCATGCATGCATGCCATAGCGTTTACCAGATTATCTTGCGGCATACCATGAGTAACTGTCATGACATCAAGTCTCAGCTTAATTGCAGGTCATGTGTAATGGACTTGTGTTAGTTTAGCATGCATGTTAAGGTTATTAAAACATAAAGTGGACTACAATAACATATTGTAAGGTGTTGTAATACAAAGTGTAAAAGAGTTTTAGGTGATTGTTATGAGTTATGTAATGAAACTAAAAGTGATGTTTTCAAAAGTTAGAAATGAACGAGTAAGTTATGTTGGCTCGTAATGCTATTTCAGATTCGTTAAGTATATTAACCTAAATGGTTAGGTGCTAGGTTAGGGTTATGACCTAAATGATGGTTTAATACCCATAGTGTTAATATTTATACAACTAATTGTTGTTGCGATTGTAATGCTATGTGTAGGGTAATTGGAGATTATTTTACACTTGTGTAGCTTACAAACAAGGCAAGTTCCTAAACCTTAACTCTTTATATTGAGTAAGCTTTATAACTTCATTCTTTTCATATTGAATGCATGTTCCCATTCCTAAATCGTTATTGTACAAGTTCCTAAAATTCTTGTAAGGTTGAACAAGCCTTGGTTATCTTGAGTATATTTGTGCAAGCTCTTGTAACCTAATTCGTTACATCGAGCGAGCTTTACTTTCCTTATTATCATTCGAAGCATATATTGTTCTAATACATTGGTTCATAGAAGATTGTTCTAAACTCCTTTGAATATAGCACTTTGCATGTATATCATGCTATTTAGTTATATATATTGTTGATATCCGATCTTTGACAATAATAGCCTTGTTCAGTTATACATTCTCGTATTAAACCTTTATTGATAGAAGTTGAATAGTGTTCTAAAATTCTAGAGACACTAATAAGCTAGTTCCAAACTAAACTTTCTTTAGTGCGAAAATTCTAAATTCAAACTGAGACGAACAACCCTAATATAGGGGATTTTTGTACGTGTAACGTTTAGATGTTTGTGCACAATACATGGTACAAAGGGCTGATCCCCCTAAGTACGTTAAGAAGGGTCTGTATAGTCTAAATGATTGTTAAGGTTAAGGTAATAATACCTATATACCGGAGACATAGTTCGTGATCTTAATACCCTCAGACATTGATTTCGAACTTATTTTCTATTCTTAATTCACAGAACAAGTTCATCATTGCTAGCATTCATTATTCACTCTCATGTTGCTATTACTACTACTTTCTAAATCAGTGAGCATTTGTTTGCTCACTCTTACATTTAACATTTCAGCTAAAGTTGAGAAAGTTGATGAGCCATCTACTAGCAAAGGAAAGGGCAAATTGTCCAAGTGTTGAAGACTTATGAGAATTTATTTAAATGTTTTACGTTTCAAGACTTGTTTTATTTTGTGATGTATTCTACAAGCTTATGTAATAATTTTAAGGTTAGATTACCTGGGATTTATTTTGAGAATATGATGTAACCCTTTAATGGGAAAGATGATTGTTTAAGTTATTTAAATTATGTCTTTATCATTTGATTATGAGTAGTTAGAAGTAATGTTTTGGATAGTGAACACCAAATCCTGTGGGAATGGAGTACCTGGATTTGGGGGTGTCACAAGTTGGTATCAAAGCTTTAGGTTATGAACCTTAGGAAGTAACCTTTAAGGAAATAGAAAACATAGAGGTGTTTAACTCTTACCGAGTTTTAAGGAATGGATTAAGGTATCCATTAAAGCTAAATAATAAAAGACATTATGTGTTATGTGTTAATAACTTATGTGCTCGCGAGTATCGAAAACAAAAAAAAAAGCTTAAAATATTTTGTGTCAGGATGTCTAACGAAGGAGGATCCAGTCCAGCTAGAGAAGTGATACATTGAACCCCGGGATATTCACGTAGTGCGGGAGCAGTTGATCCAGGAGGATAAGCCTGTGACCGATCCCGAGGAGGATAGTTCTGAAGAGATAGAGGAGGATGATGAGGAAGAGGATCCTGAGGAGTTTCCACCAAACTTCATATCAGCGGAGATGTATGATGCTCTGTACGACCGTAACATAGAATTGCAGGACGAAGTTGAGGAGCTGAAGGGGATGGTTGAGATGCATCATGCTTCGATGGAGCAGAAGGATGCGGAGATTCAGGAACTTGATTCAAAACTTGGAAACACGGAGTGGGACCTAGTTCATACCAAAGGTCAGCATGAATACCAGTTAGCAGTACACGAGAAGATGAAGACTGACATGGAGAAATTAAAAGATGACTTCAGGGAGGAGTCGGCTAAGCGTGCAAGAGCAGAGGATGCGTGGATGAAGGCGACTCAACGTGCAGACCGTGCTGAGGCTAAGGTCCAAGTTAAGAAAGCCAAGATGAAGGAGATGGATTATGCTTTTAATTCAGCGATTGATAGAGCCCAGGATCGAGTCTACTATTACCCACCTTAGTTTGAGAATTCACCGTGGCTTATGATGGATCGTAGAACGGCGTATCGTATCATGGAGGAAGAGTTAACGTGTGGTTAATTATGCCTAGATAGAATAATTCACCGCCGGGAAGCCTTACGACGTCTTAATATGCATAGATAGAATAAGATAGATAATAATGTGTGGTTAATTATGTGAATAAATAAACTGTGAATCCTTTATTTTGAGATAAATAAAGAGATAGTATAAGTATGTAATCCTGGAACTTGTTTAGTTCAGGAAAGTGAATGTTAATAGCAGTTATGCTATCTTTAACATGTTTGAAACGTTATGAATGAATAAAATATCAAAGTTTATTTAAAATGTTATGTGTTAAAGCTTTAATCTTGGAATGTTTAAGTTAAACTTCAAATACCCAAGAAGTTGAGTAAGGAACTAATAAGCGTATATTTTAACAGAAAATGCCTCCTAGAAGAAGACAACCACGTCAGCAAGCACCTCTAAAAGGGTCTACTAATAATAACAACGAGGCCAACGCTAATCCGGTTCAGCAGTTGGTAGCTCTGTTGACGGGTGCACTTGTGAATCAACCATAAGCTCAAGTCACGACCTTTAAAGAGTTCAAAGCGGTTGGACCGCCAGAGTTTCAAGGGTCTATGAATCCAGTGGAAGCCCAAACCTGGATCATGGAAATGGAGAAGGTGTTCGATGTAGCTAGAGTTAACGAGGATTAGAAGACTGCGTTCGCAACGTTCATGCTGAACTCTGAAGCTAGCTACTGGTGGCAAACAAATAAGGTTCGTGGAGGACAAGGAGTGATAGCGTGGGATAGATTTAAAGAGATGTTCTTTGAAATGTACTTTCCAGCGAGTTCTCGGAATCAGTTGGAAGTGCAATTTCTGGAGTTGAAGCAAGGAATAATGACGGTGCCAGAATATGCTGCGAAGTTTAACGAGTTGGCAAGGTTTGCCACTTATCAAGTCAATACCGACGAGCGTAAAACGAGAAGGTTCAAACAAGGATTGAAGCCCCGGCTTTACAAAGAAGGTTTCAATGTTCCAAATTGAACACATTTCTTGGTGCATCGGAGAAGGAAATTATCGCGGAAGGTGGAAGCGATGCCTTGACCAAGTACAACCAAGAACAGAAGAAGAAGAAGAATGAGAATGAGAATGAGAATAAGGCTGGTGGTAGTAATGTTGGAAGTAATAATCAAAAGAGGAAATGGAGCAAGAATTCAACTACGGAGGACAAAGAACGAAATCAATGTAAGAAAAGTTTGAAGCTTGTGCAGCGTCGTAAGGAAGAACCATACTGGGGTATGTTTGAAGGAAAGCGTGTCACTACAAAAAAATGGGCCTTTAAGCGATTTTTGCCGGCAACGACTTTATAAGTCGTTGCTAAAAAGTATATGTTTAGCAACGAAATTTGTCCTTCGTTGCAGATTATGTCGAACTTTCACTTTTTGCAACGAAATTCATAAGTCGTTGCAAAATTTCGCTAACTAATTCATTGGCGGGAAAAAATTTCGTTAGAAATTCGTTGCAAAATTTTCGTCCACTTGCTTTCCCGCCATCGTGGGCAACAAAAGTTTTTTTGTTGCTAAAAATGGGGCTTAGTAACAATTTTTCAGGCAATGACTTTATAAGTCGTTGCTAAAAGTGTATGTTTAGCAACGAAACTTGTCCTTCGTTATAGATTGTGTCATGCTTTCATTTTTTCCAACGAAATTCATAAGTAGTTGCAAAATTTGGAAACAAAATTCGTTAGAAATTCGTTGCAAAATTTCTAACCACTTGATTTCTCCTCATCAACAAAAGTTTTTTGTTGCTATATTTCGTTGCCTAATATGGACCACATTCATTGGCAACAATTTTTATTTTTCGTTGCATATTTTATACAACTTTTTGCAACGACTATTAAAATATTGCCTTAAATTAAAATAATAATAATAATAATAATAATAATAACAATAATAATAATAATAATAACAACAATAATAGTACTAATAATAATAATAATAATAATAATAATAATAATAATAATAATAATAATAATAATAATAATAATAATAAATAAATAATAATAGTACTAATAATAATAATAATAATAACAACAACAACAGTCAAAATAATAATAGTACTAATAATAATAATAACAATAACAGTAATAATAATAATAATAATAGTACTTATAATAATAATAATAATAATAATAATAATAATAATAATAATAATTATTATTATTATAGACACTCGAAATTTTCTGCACTCCTATTAATAACATTGCAGGAGGATAGATTTGTCTTTTGGAGATAACCCTGAAAGATAGCTTACATCCATCCCGGATACTACCGGAAGTTCAGCTCCAACCCGGAACACAAACCGGGAACATCATCTCAACCCGGAACACACACCAGGAGTGTCATTTCCAATCTCGGAGATAACCCCGAGATATGCAGATCAAAAGACCGACAACAACACCGGAGAAGACAGTTCTATCTCGACGATAACACCGTGACGCTCAGTTCCAGTCCTAGAGACAACACTGGGAGTAGCAACCCCATCCTTGGTGATAGCCCCAAGGAATGCCATTGCAGTTCCGGCGATAACCCCGAAAATGCTTGTTTCAAACACATGCTATCAGCTTCAATCCAGATGACAGTGAGGCATACAAACAAGCAATCCAATCTCAGCTGTAACCCTGAACAACGTCTGCTTTCCACTTAAACTGATAATAACCCCGGTGAGGAGTCAACACGTCATCTGATCACGTCAACAAGATGATATCGCAGCATACCAACAAGTGGTCCAATCTCAGCTGTAACCCTGAGCAACGTCTACTTTCAACTCAAACCGGCGATAACCCCGGTGAGGAGTCAAACGTCATCTTGTTCCTTCAACAAATGGCATGTTGTCTCAACACTTCATACATACATACAATCATGTCCCACAAGAATCGAGGAGTGACAATCCTGAGTGACTATTACGTGTGGCAGTACTTTGGATAGAATTTGAAGCTTGAAGACCATGGGCATAGACTCCTCTTCCTGACTTCGTACAACCGCTAATCCATGTCATTACGTAACTCGCGACACCAGCAGTCCGAAGAAGTACAGATATACATCGTTTGGATGCTCGGATTGAAGTTCTGCACGTTTGAGCGGACATTACAATGCACGACTGCACGTACTACGAGACGACGGGACCCGCGAGGCTTGGATCCACAACGACCAAATACCGCAGTACAATCAACTTGCTGCGCAGGCAAATGTACTCGCCGCCATCGATCTATAAATATAGGTTTGGGGTCACCATTGAGAAGAGAGAGAGAAGGAAAAAGGCGAGGAAGCCCTGTCCCTTTTACTCTGCATACACATCTTTTGAGTGTTTCCTCTTCTTTAAACACTAGTTAGCTCACATATAGCTACTTTTTATCCAGTGGGAGCTGAGTGTTTATCCATTTAAAGTCTAAGAAGTCTACTTTAGCAGCCCACTATAAGCCTTCTTACATTTTATAAAGCCTCTTTCTCATATATCACACACTGTTGTACACGTTGAGAGTTGTGTGAGTGTGTTTGCCCGGACTTCAGTCCGTGGTTTTCATTTCCGTCTGTATATATATACTAATATATGTATATATTTTGTATATGTGAACTAACATTATCGAGTTATGCCTTGATTGAGCCTAGACTTCAGTCTGGAGCGTTTATTTGCTTTTATATATATATACTTATATATATAAACTGTGGTTAGACTATGTCTGATGAGCCTGGATTTTACATCCGGTGCGTTTACTCGCTTTTATATATATACATATATATAATTGCCGTCGGACATATCCGATGAGCCTGGATTTACATCCGGTACGTTTATTGCTTTTATATATATATTTGTACATATATATATAGATATATATATTTATATTTCTGTCAGGCCTGGAGTTCACTTCGTGGCCTTTTACATCTTTATTTACATTCCGTCCTGCCTGGAGTTTACTTCGTGGCAGTTGATCGCTTTTACAGCTTTATTTACATTTTGTCCCGCCTGGAGTTTACTTCGTGGCGGTCGATCATGTCCATATATATATATATTTACAGCTTTTATATATATATATATATAACTGCTTACTGCTTTCCATACAAATTGCAGTATCATGTGAGCCTAGGAATCATGTGATCACAGTTCGATTTCCATCAATCTAGATTCGGTTCCCATGATGGACATTTTTTCAAATTGTAAGCGACTTGTACATTATTTTACAAAGGTTCTGAGTTTCCTTGGATGGTCATCATGCCATAAGGAGTTCTAAGATCTTCAGATATTATTTTCTCGAGGATGATTCGCATCTCTAAAATAAAAGCAAACAAGCCGAACATTTAACAATAAAATGGAAGTATGAAAAGGTCTCAATTCCTATTGAGCACAGGGTTTGAAAAACCTCTTTTCCAAAATGTCATTAATATCTTGTGGTTAAAACCGAATTTTTCTAAATAAAATTCAAACCCTTGTATATAGGTGCGAACGAGGCCTCGTACTACTTTCAAATAAATTACACATTGATCCACACACACACACACACACACATTCATATAACAATTTCTTTGAAGAATGGCGGTCACCGTGGTAACACGGATGTCGGAGGGTGCCTAACACCTTCCTTCCATATAATCAAGCCCCCGAACCCGTAATGAATCTCGGTTTCACAAACCCATTTAGAAGTGTCAAATCACTGGGTCAATGTGCAAACCTTTTCGGTTGCGTTGGTGCAACCAGTTAAATACACCAACCGGGCGACTCTTAAAGTCAATCGTCGACATTATACATGTCGGACCTTCTTCACTTGTTTTTCAAACAAATCTCACATTAACATGAGAACACCAAAGAACAAGTAACTTGAAAGTGGACACTCAAAATCCCGACGTCGACAGTGGCGACTCTGCTGGGATTCCAAAGAAGAGGGCTTAAGCCGCTATTACAAGCTGCGTTCAAAATTGTTATATGCTTGTGTGTGATTGTTGCATTTACATTTCTGATGAATGTGTACGAATGCATCTTACTTACTGCACTGCTAAATATCTATCTGTGATATTAGTGCTTTGCACATGTCATCATTTTGCATAAACGATGAGACACGTTATATGTGAATGTATGTTGTGTGGTCCCTCCACCAGGAGGCTATCCTGTCGGTGTTTGATTACTGGACTCGTGGGAAGAATGATTCCCCGGGGCTCAGAAAAGGCACCACTCAGATTCGCTCCAGTTGAAAGACCGGATTAACTTCCCGTCGAGTAGATTGCGATGATCTGGGAACCTTCATGCTGAAAAGCCGCGAGAGTAACCCTAAGATAGGTCAACCTCTGATAAACCAAACGTGGAGGAAAGTCTCTTCATGTTCTCCATTTTAAATTACTTGTAAAAGCATTTACTTGTAATTTTATTCCATGTTCATCCATATGTAATGGAAAATATGAAGAATATATGTGCATGACATGTTATCAATTAATAAACCTATTTTGCAGGACAAATTCCTAAAACAGACATGTTATGATAACATTTATATTACCCTAAGACTAAACTACGTAAGTCTTTTGTAGGGAAGCAATTGGGCCTGTTACCCGGTCTAAATCCAAAAAGGCTGCAAGCCTACAACCAATCATGTCTTCTTCCGACCAATCTAATACTGTATCCCGAGAAGAATTTAACGGATTGAGTAAATAAATTACAGACTTGGATGTTCTACTAAAAGAATTACACCAGTCTACTCAGGGTACGAAGATACCTACACATACAGAATCCTCTACACAAGGGGGAGTTCAAGGTCTGGAAAAAACAATTCTAGAACATCAGTTGGATACAACCAACAAAGACCCTAAAGGCACCCATCTCAAAGGAGAGCCAGACACCGGTGACATCAGGAAGAAGGTCCTTCAAATGGAGGAAACCATTCGCGTTCTTAAAGGGATTGGAACACATGGCAGTGTTTCATATACAGACCTTTGCATATTCCCTGGTGTTCATTATCCAGAGAAATTCAAGACCCCTGATTTTGAGAAATATGACGGATTAGGGGATCCTTACACACATTTAAAAGTGTTCATTGGAGAACTTGGATCTTATGCTGAGAATGAAAAGCTCGAAATGCAAATATTTCGTAAAAAGTCCGACTAGAGAAGCCTGCTCATGGTATACCGACACACAACTCTAAGATCCATAGTTGGGAAGAGCTGGCCCACGCCTTCCTCACTCAATATAGTTTTCAATCTCAGATGGCTCCTGACCGGTACCAAATTACCAAGGTCAAGAAACAATCTAATGAGTCATTCAGAAAGTATGCTCAAAGGTGGAGGCGCCTTGCTGCTCAAGTTATTCCTTCCATGACAGAATCAGAAATGGTCATGACTTTCATAGATATACAGGAAGCTCCTTTCTATGAAAGAGTTCTAGCTGGTATTGGCAAACCCTTTTCTGAAATAATCAAACACGGTAAAATGGCTGAAATGGGATTAAAGTCCGGTAAAATTCAAGACCTAGCCGCTCTTAAAGTTGTTGCTGAGCACATCCAGTCCGGATCTTATGGAAACAACCCCCGGAGGGTCCATAAAAAGAAAGAGGAGGATGTTTCCTTGATACTATAAGGACAAAAAGGCAATCCAAGCATGCCTATGCAGAGGAGAAACTACTCCCCTTTTCCAGCACAATCTTCAAACCCTCCATTGCCTAAAAGTGGAGAAGTAAAGTGACCTCGGACGTTCACACCCTTAGGGGATTCGCTCAAGAACATTCTTGCTCTTCTGACTGCTCAGAAGAAAATTACACATCTTCTTCCACCAGCCAACCCTAATGGGAGGGGTTTTAATGCTACTCGGAAGTGTGCTTACCATGTTGGGGCACCCGGACATGATACTCAAGATTGTTGGGCCTTAAAACATAAGATCCAAGATCTGATAGACAACGGTGAGATCGTGGTCACCAAGCCAGATCAACCTCATGTGCAAGACAACCCTCTTCCTCAACACAAAGAAGAAGAGGTTAACATGATCGGTTGGAGCACTATACAAGGTTCAAATGGTGAATCATCCTAACCCATCAAAGACGGTGTTGACAAATGGGATTATGCAAAGTTCCAGTTTACCAAGGAACGAAAGATGAAAGCTCTTTGCAAACAAATTGAGCAATTGGCAGAACTGGTGACCCACCATCATCAAGTCACACGCCAATTAATTAGACAGGAGCATACCTATCTCCTTCCATTTGTTATGAATGCTCCATCAACAGCTTCCGAAAGCGAAGCTATGGAGGATAAGGTTACAAAGCAAGCGAGTGCTAAAGCCCGTCGGGATTTCGCCAATCAAAGGGAATTCACCTATCTGGGCCAATCTATGGAGGAGATACTTCAAATGTTGATCAACGAAGGAAGAATCACATTCCTTCTCCCTCCAATCAATCCCCGCTCAGGGCGGTTCAATCCTGATGAAATGTGTCAATATCATTCACATTCTCGCTATTATAACCGACGTAAGAATCTTCGGCACTCCGCCATCTCATTCAGAATCTTATTGATAGCGGTGTCCTACAAGTAGCAGATGATTACACTGTGCAGTTTAAGGGTTGGAATGCATGCCCTACCCAATGGAAGGGATTAGTAGCAGTTATATCCGAGGTGGATGATGAAACTGTCAAAGTATTTCCCATACAATTAATTCAACTCAAAGGAGCTGACAATCCTTTGAAAGTGGCCGCAACAGAGCCAATTCCTTTACCTTGCAGACTACAACATCCTGTTGTCAGCTTACACAAAGTTCCATGGAATTATGGAGAAGCTGAAGGATCCAAGTCTCATACTACTGCTACAGTGTCAAAAGAAAATCCACTGTACCTTCCTCAACGGGTTATCAAGCTTACTTGCGAAGCAAAGGGGAAGTTGCCCATGGAGAAGATTAAAAAATTCCTCCGCACTATGGGCCACAATGAAGCCAAAGTGGTTTTAAGCTTACGAGAAGCTCCACACCAGATTTCAATTCTGGACTTGGTTTTCTCTTTCGAAAATCATCGGAAGGTCTTGATAAAGGTTTTGGAAGAAGCCTACCTGCCAAAATCAGTGGATGTGGAAAAATTTCAACATTTGGTTGATCACATTTTTAACAACAATGTGATATTCTTCACTGATGACGACATACCTCCCGAAGGGACCGGTCATTGCAAGTCATTGCACATCGCAGTGTTGTCTTCCGGGTATATGCTAGTAGGAGTTTTGATATATGGAGGTTCATCTCTAAATATTTGTCCTTATGCCACCTTGGTGAAGATGAATATCAATCTCAAGGAAATCCAAAGTAGCAATACGATCATACGAGCTTTTGATGGATCTCGGCGAAATTCCGTTGGAAAGATTGAATTGCTAATTGAGATTGGTCCTCATACATTCAACGTATCCTTCCACGTCCTCAATATAGATTCAGGATACAACCTGTTATTGGGGAGACCATGGATACACATGGCTGGAGCTGTTCCCTCTATCTTACATCAATAACTCAAATACATCATCAACAACAATGCCTAGTCATCGTCAATGCTTTGAGCCGAAATGTCCTATACCAGGAACTCTACCAATTATCAGCTTCAATTCAGAAGTTGAGCCGGCCAGTTTCCATACTCTGGAAGTGAGTAACACGCAATACCATAAGCATAAGCATAAGCATAAGCATAAGTGAGTGCCACTTCCTGTACCCAAGATTTCTGACGAGGTTATGTCAGCTACTCAAGAAATGATGTTATTGGGTTATCAACCTGGACAAGGGCTTGGTAAGGATCAACAGGGTATTAAGCACCCCATCCAAATGTCCAGTCAAATTGGAACAGCCGAGTTAGGCTATTTTGCTAGTTCCAAACACGGGAACCCTCATAAGTATAAGCAGGTTCCTCAAACTTCCGTCGCGCGGCGATTTTCTACACCTTTACCACATGAGTTGATATAATCTCCAATAAAGGTTTCAGCTCATATTGTGGCTATGTTGTTTCCGAAGCCAGTGCCAATCAAAGCTAAAGAGGTGTTGATTCCTGATCCCAAGGCAGAAGAAAAGGAACGGAAACGTAAACATGACCTTGCCTTAATGATGGCAGGCATTTGCGTCATTGTTCATGATGAACATACAAACAGATACACCCCAGATGATGATTGCCCAGATGTTATGGTTATCATTCGGGAAAAGGAGGACACTGACGATCCTTCTATCACTTCAGTCCTTCAGGACTTTGCCCTCGACAATTGGAGCAGCACTC
Source organism: Panax ginseng (assembly GCA_020205605.1). Classification (NCBI taxonomy): domain Eukaryota; kingdom Viridiplantae; phylum Streptophyta; class Magnoliopsida; order Apiales; family Araliaceae; genus Panax; species Panax ginseng. Next base: position 173,707,941 of record CM035132.1, read on the forward strand.
CATGCATTGGTCGACGAGGGTAAAATGGGCAGAAAAATCCTCCGCCTACGTAGATAGCTTTAATTGCTTGCTTTCCTTCTGACAAAGACTAGCAGTTATTTTATCACATACATGCTAACACTTTTGTATGATCGAACAGTTGCATATATTAAGTGAAAGCATATTTTGTTTCAGGACTCTGAACTTAGATGTGCCTGTACTTGCTGATGACGTGCCTTCTCTCCACAAGGACTGTAACTTTGATGCAAACTTGGACTCAGACTTGATGGACATCCAAGAGGACATTGAGACACCTCAAGAGATTAAGGAATGGATTGCCAACAAATCCAAACCCAATCTTGATCAAACCACTCCTTTCAATCTTGGAACCTTAGACAACCCTAAGCTAATCCAGATTAGTTCAGACCTTACCACAAATCAACGGAATGATATGGTTGCACTGTTAACCCAATTCCAGGATGTGTTTGCATGGTCTCATGAAGACATGGTGGGATTGTCCACTGACATTGTTCTTCATCGCCTTCCCATTAAAGAAGGATTTAAGCCAGTTAGGCAAAAGCTCAGGCGATTGAAACCTGAATGGAGTTTAAAAGTTAAAGAAGAAATTATGAAACAATTTCAAGGTAGCATCATCATGGTGTCTACATATCCGGAGTGGATATCCAACATTGTTCCCGTGCCTAAACCAGGGGGAAAGGTGCGAGTCTGCGTGGATTATCGAGATTTGAACAAAGCTTGCCTTAAAGATAGCTTTCCCGTGCCTTTTATCCACATTCTTATTGACAATACTGCTCAATACGGCATGTAGTCCTTTGCTGATTGCTTTGCGTGGTACCATCAAATTATGGTCGCTGAGGAAGATCGTGAGAAAACTGCTTTCATCATGCCTTGGGAAACCTTTTGCTACAGACGGTTGCATTCGGCCTCATCAATGCCGGGGCAACCTACCAGCGAGCTATGATGGCTCTTTTCCACAATTTAATGCACAAGGAGATAGCGATCTATATGGATGACATCATTGTCAAATCCCGTCAGGAGGATGACCATTTAGACCATCTCAAAAAGCTATTCAACAAAGTTACGTAAAATCTAACTTGAAGTTGAATCCCGCCAAGTCGCCTTTGGTGTTAAGTCGAGACAAGTTGCTAGGCTTCCTAGTCACCACAAAAGGATTGAATGGATCCTACCAAAATCCGTGCCATCAAGAAATGCCCATTCCTCGATGCGAGAAGGAAATACGGGGATTTTGGGAAGGATCAACTTCATTAGCAGATTCATTTCTCAACTCACCAGAACCTTGTGAGCCAATCTTCAAATTGTTAAGGAAGAACTCCTCCATGAAATGGAATGATGAGTGTCAGAAAGCCTTCCTCACAATCAAAGAGCAGTTGATTAACGCTCCTGTTTGGTACCTCCCGGGATGATGTTCCCCTGTTCATGTACCTGTCCATAAATGACAATGTTATGGGATGCTTGCTGGGGCAGAAAGACAATAGAGGCCAAGAGCGAGCTATCTATTACCTCAATAAAAGATTCAGCATCAGTGAACACAAGTACACTCTGATTGAGAAGACTTGTTGTGCTTTAGCATGGGCTTCCATGAGATTACAGCATTATCTCCATGGTCACACTACCCATCTCATATCCCGCGTGGATCCTCTTAAGTATGTGTTCAAAGAAACCCATATGAATTGTCGATCGTCCGGATGGCGGTTGATCCTGAAAGATTTGACATCGCTCTATGTGACTCAAAAAGTCGGTCAAAGGTCAAGGAATTGCGGATCAATCGGCCGCCAAGACCAAGATTACAAACCCTTAGAAACATACTTTCTCGACGAAGGAGTAATGGCAATTCAAATGCAACACATCAAGATAATATACATGTCATTCGTGGAAAATATATTTTGATGGAGTATTAACTCGTAAGGCTCTGAGCCGGGCGCGATTTTAATATCCTCATGACGGGAGCGGTATCCCATCGTAGTCAAATTACGGTTTATCGACACCAAAACACAAACCGAGTATGAAAGCTGTATCATGGGACTCAAACTTGCCCGTTCAATGGGTATCAGGCGGTTAACTATCTTTGGGGATTCCGAATTGGTAATCAAGCAATCCACATGTATCTATCAAACCAAAGAATTGCATTTACTACCTTACCATCGGCAAGTTCTACAGATGGCTTTGGAGTTCGAAGAAATCTCCTTTCTACACATTCCTCGTAATAGGAATGACTTTGCAGACGCATTAGCAACGTTGGCCTCCTTGGTTTACATACCTGACAATGAAAACATGCCAAACATCATGATTACTATGCAGAAAGCCCCAGTCTATGGGAATTACATTGGAGAAGTATCGGATGAGCTACCTCCCATGCACAACCCTTGGTATCAGCATATCAATGAGTATTTACGAGATGGATCTACACCCACCGGAGGCGAGCCTAATCGAGAAAAGCGGATTCATCGACTTGCCATGAAATTCTACTGAAATGGAGATGCACTCTCTAAAAAGAGATGCAGGATTAGGTCTCCTCAGATGTCTGGACAAAGACCAAGCTCAGCGACTCATGGATGAGATCCATGGTGGAGTATGCGGCCCTCATATGAGCGGACCCCTACTCATCAAGAAAATTCTCAGAACGGGACATTATTGGCTTACACTAAAAGCTGACTGTGATGATCACGTCAAGAGGTGCTATCAATGTCAGATCCATGGGAATTCTATCCACGCCCCTCCAAGGGAACTCCACAATATGAGTTTGCCATGGCCCTTTTCAATGTGGGGAATGGACGTGATCGGGACCATCGAGCCCAAATCCAGTAATGGACCTCGATTCATATTCAGCATGATCAACTACTTCACCAAATGGGTAGAAGCAACTTCCTTCCCCAAGGTTACTAAAGAAGTCATCATTGCGTTCATCAAAAACAATGTTGTTTGTCGATATGGGCAACCAGAGGTCATTGTGTCAGACAATGCTAAGAACCTCAATAACAAAATGATGGAGGAGTTATGCAAAAAATTCCATATCAAACATCTCAACTCTGTCATCTACCGACCAAAGATGAATGGTGTTGTTGAAGCGGCTAATAAAAACATCAAGAAGATCATGCAAAAAATGTCCGCCAATCACAAAGGATGGTCTGACCTCTTGCCCCTAACTTTATTATCCTACAGAACTTCAATGCGTGCTTCCACTGGGACAACCCCCTACTCATTAGTCTATGGGATGGAAGCAGTGCTCCCCATAAAAGTGGAAATGGAATCCCTCAGAGTATTGATGGATGCTCAGTTGGATGAAGACCAATGGGTACAAGACAGGTATCACCAATTGTCTCTGATAGACGAAAGGCGAACCGCGGCTATCTTCCATGGTCAGTTATATTAGCAAAGGTTCGCACGATCATACAACAGAAAAGTCCGACTACGGCAATTCAAACAACATGACTTGGTTTTGAAGAAGATCATTGACAACCAAGATCAATCTAAGGGAAAATTCGTTCCTAACTGGGAAGGCCCATTTATTGTCAAGGAGATATTGACAGGAGGTGCTCTTAGGTTGCAGGAAATGGATGGCGATGAATTTTCACAGCTTATCAACTCGGACACCGTGAAACGGTACTATGTCTGAAGTTACCATCAAACGAACATCCTGGTTTGGATCCTTGAATCACCAGTCATTCCGGTTTTGAACCCTCTCTTCTTACAAACTCTTCTGCCCCTCAGGGAAACACACACTTCAAGCCAACAGCCTGGTTTTACTTTATTTCAAACCTTCAATACAGTTTCGGTTCTCCTGAAGATGAGATTAAACTTTTCGCACTCGGTTCTCCTGAAGACGAGATTAAACTTTTCACACCTGCATCTCCTGAAGACGAGATTAAACTTTTCACACTCGGTTCTTCTAAAGACGAGATTAAACTTTTCACACCTGCTTCTCCTGAAGACGAGATTAAACTTTTCACACCTCCTCTCCTGAAGACGATATTAAACTTTTCACCCTTGCAGTTTATCCCCTTTATGGGATTAAACTTTCTCCTCCCCGCAGTATAGCCTGCACATGGGATTTACGCTTCTCTTCAGCTGCGATTCGTCCTGAGTGGCGAACTACGTCAACCTGATCTCCCTGATACCCGGGGATACGTAGGCAACCATATTCTATATGGCCCGGTCACAACAAAAAAAAAACAACAAAAACATTTCTGCCCTTGCTTCACAAAAACAACAAAAATAACAAAAATATTTCTACACCCTGTTGCTTTCACATTCAGCGTTGAACCTCCTACACTAGGTTCGAACTATGTAGACTTGATCTCCTCTTCAACAGGAGTACGTAGGCAGCCATTCACGGTGCAGTCTAACCCCTACCAGAACAAACATACTTGTCACACGGTATTGGGATCAACCTTCAAATTGCCCCACTTCATCAGTTTCAGATCAAAGGGATGGAATTATCCAACCTCTTCTCACAAATAGAAGATTCGGTGACCATCTAAGCTGTGATCATGCCTCGAAGAGCAATACCAACCCATAAGAGATGGAATTAACTAGGCTTCTCACAAATAGAAGTACTAGCGACCATCTATGGTGCGGTCAATCTCAAAGAGGAAGAAACCACCCTCATCTCCACTTTTCCATACAGATACTAGTCCCAAGACACCAAAGATGGTAGGGATTTTCAATAATCAATGATCCGTTCTGAGAAACTTTGTGACGTCTCAATGTCCATCTATCAAGGATAAGTTCAGAATGCATCAAGATCAAAGGCCCTGGAGAAACAGACAAACATCAAGCAAGTATCGAGGCATAACTAAAAAGGAAGTGAATCAAAATATATTTCCCTGCCATATATAATGTTGTTTGATATATACATATGTGTTGTACATGACAAAATGGTTAAGCTAGTATGTGCAGGAAAATACAAAGCTATCTACAAATCTGTATATATGCGGACTATCAGATCTAACATAGCATCCCTCTCTGAAGACGGAGGTAACGCTACAAGCTCCTGCCCGAGGGTATCTACAGGAGCTAGCAGATCAGAGGCTAACTGCATGGTGGCATAATGCTCATCAATGTAGGCACTCATGTCGGCAAGACTAACCGTCATCTGGGATCTCACTGAAGTGCTATCTGCAATGGCCACATCCCTAGCAGATAAGGCGGCATCCCGCTCCACTATCAATGCATCCCTGGCTGATCTAGCCTCATCCCTCTCTAACAGAGCGGTATCTCTCTTATCAAGAGCTGTCAACATCGCGGCCCTAGCCTGATCTCTATCATAGGTCATCAGATGTAAGCTTTGCTCCAAATGTTGTGCCGAATACTGGGTAACAGTGGCACTCGGGGTGGGAGAATCTATCACAAATGTTGGCGTACCAAAGAATGAGTCATCTGGTGGAATGATCTCCTCTATAGGCTCATTCATTGTCAGAATCAGTCCCCTGCACTGTGGATACTGTCGCAGCCAATGTAGTCTCTGTCTCCATCCATACGGAATACTCTGCAGAATAACTGGATGATCGATGAAAAACTCAAATTGACTCTCATCGATCCCAACAAGCATACAACCCGGATTTGTCCTCCGTGACAAATCGATTGTGATGCGGTTACCACTTAATGCTCCTCATACGGATGGAAGTCCCGAACCGGTCAAACCGACACATCACGCCTGATGGGTGGTAAGTAATCATGCCCTCAAACCACCAGGAGGGAGGTAATCCATTCCTGAGCATGAGTAATGAAGTTGTAGGGTGAGCTAAGCCCCAACACAACAATATATCAAACGGTTCTCCAATCTCTGGCAAGAAAGCGGACCAAGATGCAAAGATTTGTACACCCCTGCAGTCGAACGACATGGGCATCTCATGGGTGAAACAAAATCCATGATGTCTAAATGTGCCAATCGGTCTCAAGTGTGACATGAACCACACATACAAAGATGACCGAAGAGCTACTTGTGAATACTCCCTATGGGATAAGTGCAAAGAAGATATAAGCCGACCTCAAGGTCTCTGCGATGATCATCAGACTGATGGTATGACCCTCCCTGAGAGCTCTCACTGCCATAATAATGCCGATATCTAGCTCATCCATGTACCGTGGCATGTATACGTATGACAATACGCATAGAAGCAGTACATCTACTTTGGTTGAACGTCAATGATCCTCCGGTGTGGTGAAATCCCCGGAATGTCGCGGCATAGCCGCCTCGTAGCCAAACTCACAAACAGAAACAGAAACGCTGATATCATATGGCGGATGTAATCTCATCTCGCACTACTCGCTCCTCAATCCTATGAGAGTCATGAATCGTCTCTACTCATATCTCCGTCACCATACGCATATGCGCAAGGTCTATCCAGAGGTAGCATCGTCCGATCGTGCATACTCCTCCAAAGTAGAGTCAACTCTCTGTCCCAAATCGAATACGTGTTCCGTCTGATGCCCAAAGCTTTCTAGCATGCCCTCTACAAATCTTGGAGGAACTCAAACATCGGTAAGGTCATAGATGTCAGAGCTAATCATCTACGATCACCATGTCGATGGTGATATACTATTATACCATGATCGATACCACGCCTACCACCGCAAATGGTGGGGTATGATCAATACGACTAATCGTCAAGAAGACATCTATACGGCCGTGTCATAAGACCATCCAGGTCAATCTCAATATCTCTCGACATACATACATATACATAACAATAATATGCATGATATGATAGATGGAAATATGATATAGGGAATGAAAACGCATACATTCCTAAGTATATCATCATCTAATACATCTCTGACTGATTAAAAATACGAGGAAATGGGGTGGCTACCCAACATCTAACAGAGGCCTATCAAAAGATATAGCGAGAATGGGGTGAAGCTACCCAAAGAATAACAATGAGAGATCTATCAAAAGAAATACATCAGAAAAAGTCAATGGTGTCGATGTCCACATCATCGATGCTGTCCACCTGATGTAACTCCTCCTGAGTCACTGGATCTCTATCTACAGGGATGTCAGGCCTATACAAAGGAGGATATGTGCCGGCAAAACCATATGGGTCATTCGAGGGGCCAGCACCAGAGCTGGAAGGATCAAAAGTATCTACCTCTGCAGGATCTCTACCCAAATGCCAAATGAAAAGATGTGACCGGTCCAAATTGCCGAAATCAATCTCTCAATCAGTGTCACATGAGTGGATCTACGACACAAAGCAGCCAATCCGTCATCATCACGGATCCTGGAACCATATCCCCATAAACCGTATGGCGCGGTCCGAGCTCCAATCGTGCGAGGGATCCACCAATGCCGGAACATCTCCCCGAGAACAGGGCCTTCGACAATGTAAAACCGCTAATCCCCATCAATGGGATGTCAACGACGGTGGATCGCGAAAGCAGCCAATAACGCTCTGCAAGAGGCAAGATCGAGATACTGAATCTCTCTGTAGTGCTCCCAATAATAAAGACGCTTCTCCCCAAATAGAGCTCTCATCCTCCATCTGTGAAGAGAGAATCCTGCGGGTAGAAATGACGTACTTACTCCAAATGGTACCCATCCTCAAAGCCAACTCCCAAATGCTCTCCGTAGTAGTGGAATCCACGTGATGACATCACCGTCAATAGCTCCCAAACAGAAGCGACAATGAGTGAAACCCTCAAAGAACAGGGACCTCCGCCAGTATGGAATGATGCCATCTCCGTCCTTGTGGATAGGTGTCTAAACCTAACACACTCATAGGACGCAAACAAGGAAGCCTCTCATAGGCCCAAAATTGCCAACACAAAGGCAAACATCTGCTGTCAGTCAACACTCTTAACCTATACATGGGAAAAGACAAGAGAAACACTCACCAGCAGAAATGGGTAAAATCTTAACCATGCCTCGGTCAAGCCCTGCGATCGCATGTGCATTCTCCTGAGGAAGTAGGCAAAGGTGTAGGAACCCCAATCATACTATCCTATACGATCCACGTGTCGAGTGGCACTAATCAAAGTGAAGGACACCGTAGAAGAGTTATCTGCTATGAAGCAGCCCCTAATGATCATCAGGAACAATCGCCGAAGAATGCGATCCCCGACTCTCACATCATCGGGTATAGGCTCACTCAATGAAATTTCGCTTTCATAAGATCTACGCTAAAGGACTGTCATGAACAGTCGTGGCCTCGAAGGCGCCCACGGAACTCCCAACAAGGATCTCGACAAAGAAGGGGGTGATATCCGCTGCAAGGCACCGGCCCCCTCCAAACTCTATACTTGTGATAAACCGCCAATCCATCTGGCGTCATCATCACCTTGCGACCCAAAGAAATGAAGTGATCGAGTCTGGTGGAACCACCGCTAGACAATGCCACGAGGTAACCCTGTGGACAAATGACAGGTAGAATGGAGAAGAACCTCCCGAATCCCCAGCCATGGACGATAGCTCTATAGTCATCATTCAAGGCCTGATACATAAAAGTGGATGCTAAACCAGCCCTCGAGGCTATGTGAAGTCGGAACCTACATCAAATGCAGATCAAACATCGGACTCCTAACTCCTCATCAATAGAAATAAGGAAGATTAAAGATCTAACTTCATACCTCGTTTGCGTCTGCAGGTATATTTCAAGGATGCCTACTCAAGTCACCTGAAAGATCCGGGTTTGCCACTGAATACTGGCAATTCCCTCACGGGAACACGACACAGAGAGCAGGAACCTCGAATCAGTACATCCTCCTCCTCGCCCCTCGACATTCGGCACCTCAACCCGAATAGACGTACCACCGCCTCCATGAAGCAAACGACGAGGTACAGTTCTCACGTAATCTGCCACCGAGGCTCTTCAAAAGCCCTCCTTCATACACCGTAAGGTCCTCATGGGAATCGCTTTCTACCGATCTGGATCCATAATATCTAGATAGCAAGTCTCCAAATCACCTCAAAAAGGGTGTGGTAATTTCATACCTAGAGTCTTTTCCAAAATGCATTCTATGATTACATGCATACATGCATTATTTTAACATACATCTACAGGAGAGTTAAAAATGCATAACTACACAATGCCTACATTTTTGAAAATTTTTCCATAGCCCTTTGTAAAATGGGACTATCCACACGCATAAAAATAATGACTAGTGTGGCCATTCAAGAAGACACCAGCATACGGTATATACATCCTGTATGCATTCATTACATCACAAAGAAAAATCTGTAAGTGTAGTCTAATTACCGTGATTATTTTACTATTCTACCTTTACTCATTTGTCCTCAGATAGGATAAGAAATGATAGTAAAAAGTGCCAATTTGATTGCTTCAAAAGTCAAATTTTTTCACATCATTATGTTCAGCATAATTTAATACTAACATTTACTATGTTAAATATTTTTATCAAGTCATATCAAGATGCATATTCACTACTATATGTCTAAATGCATTTAATGCGATAAGTCATTTTCCAACCAGATGTAAATTGGAAAAAAAAGACATGCGTGTGTTACCGTGATGTGAAGAATGCTTGTACAAAGGATGACGAATATACGAGAAGTTGCCTTAACTCAAAGATCTGCAGGAAGAGCTCTCGATTTCCTTCATTGCAAGAACTTGAAAATGACTTATGAAAGCAACCACCACCACCCATGATAGTAGAGACCGTGGTCAGCAGTCAACCTGCGGCTCCTGCAGGTACACCTGCGGCCCCTCTACATGGGTCCCACACCTCCAGCTCGCTCCAATTAGAGTTGCAAATGAGGTCTCACAAGCTAAAAAGGCCAAATCAGGAATAAAAATGCTACGCGATTGAGCTGAACAGCCTGAAATCCTGGTTACTTGTCGGTCAGAGTTAAACTCCCGTCGCCTCAATGGTATTCGCCTGAATGCAAGGTATACTATACCAATTATCTTAGCTTTCACAAACCATGCTCGACAATACCCCACAAAGGTCCGATGCCGTTATTTGCAAGGTTACAACCCTAAACCTCCCCGGCGGGGGTTACAACGCGAAACCACGAAATATCAAACCTCCCCGGCGGGGGTTACAACGCGAAACCACGAAATATCAAACCTCCCCGGTGGGGGTTACAACGCCGAAGTTATCAAATATCTACGTCTCCCCGGCGGGGGTTACAGCGCAATACAACCATTGATGCACACCTCAATGAAGGTCAAGCAGCCTTGACAATGCACCCAGTAGGGATTCATCCGGTGATACATACATCAACGAAGATCAGGCAACCCTGATAACAACCAACTGTTGGCAGTAACTCCGACAGTATGATGGAACATGTTATACACATCCTCAAAACCGACAAAGCCTTATTCCCATAGATCTCTTCCACACAAGAGGTACCTCTATGGAGTATAAGCCAGTGTCTAGGATTCAAGACTTTGATGGTAGTCCCAATGTCAACATCCTTGAAGACTTGGATCGCATGTCCAAGCCGTCACTAATTTTCATCCCAGTAGGATTACCTGACAATCATTCATGCATTTCCCATGCATTTGCATCATGTTGCTGCATATAGCATCATGTTTATCTTGCTTGCATTTCAAGTGTCTAGTATTCTTTATCTTATCCATGCCTTGCATTGCATGAATATGATAAAGAGGGGCATCTATAGACACTCAAAATTTTCTGCACTCCTATTACTAACATTGCAGGAGGGTAGATTTGTCTTTTGGAGATAACCACGAAGATACTTACATCCATCCCGATACTACCGAATTTCAAACTTCAACCCTAACACAAACCGAACATCATCTCAACCCTTTAACACACACCGGAGTGTCATTTCCAATCTCGGAGATAACCCCGAGATATGCAGATCAAAAGACCCAAGAACAACACCGAAGAGATGCTTCCGTCTCGGCGATAACACCGTGACGCTAAGTTCTAGTCCCAGAGACAACACTGGGAGTAGCATCCCCATCCTTGGTGATAGACCCAAGGAATGTCATTGCAGTTCCGGCGATAACCCCGGAAATACTTATTTCAAACACATGATATCAGCTTCAATCCAGATGACAGTGAGGCATACAAATAAGCAGTCCAATCTCAGTTGTAACCCTGAGCAACGTTTGCTTTCCGCTTAAACCGGTAATAACCCCAGTGAGGAGTCAACACGTCATCTGATCACGTCAACAAGATGATATCCCAGTATACCAATAAGTGGTCCAATCTCAGCTGTAACCCTGAGCAACGTCTACTTTCAACTCAAACTGGCGATAACCCCGGCGAGGAGTCAGACGTCATCTTGTTCCTTCAACAAATGGCACGTTGTCTCAACACTTCATACATACATACAATCATGTCCCACAAGAACCGAGGAGTGACAATCCCGAGTGACTATTACGTGTTGCGAAGATTTGGATAGATAGAATTTGAAGCTTGAAGACCATGGGCATAGACCCTCTTCCTAACTTCGTATAACCTCTAATCCATGTCATTACGTAACTCTCGACACCATGAGTTCAAGAAGCACGAGATATACTTCGTTTGGAAGCTCGGATTGAAGTTCTGCAGTTCGAAGGACATTACAATCTGCACGATCGCATCGTACGTTTACGAGACGACAGGACCCATGAGGCTCGGATCCACCACGACCAAATCAGTAGTATAACCAACAAGCTACATTGCTTTGCCGCAGCCATCGATCTATAAATATAGGTTGAGGTCAACCATTTGAGAAGAGAGAGAAGGAAAAAAGGCGAGGAAGCCCATCCATTTTACTCTACATACACATCTTTTGAGTGTTTTCTCTTCTTTAAACACTAGTTAGCTCACATATAGCTACTTTTTTTATCCGGGGAGCCGAGTGTTTATCCATTTAAAGTCTAAGAAGTCTACTTTGGCAAAATCTCAACGTAAGCCTTCTTATATTCTATAAAGCCTCTTTCTCATATATCACACACTATTGTATACACGTTGAGAGTCGTGTGAGTGTGTTTGCCGAACTTGGTTCGTGGTTTTCATTTCATACAGATATATATAATAATATATATATATATTTTGTATATATGGACTAATATTATCGAGTTATGCCTCGATTGAGCCTGAACTTGATGCCTGAGCGTTTATTTGCTTTTATATATATATATATATATATATATATATATATATATATATATATATATATATATAAAATTGTGGTCGACTATGTCCCGATGAGCCTGTATTTTACATCCCAATGCTTTATCGCTATATATATATATATATATATATATATATATATATATACACACACATATATAATTATCGTTGGGACATATCCGGTGAGCCCGGATTTACATCCGGTGCGTTTATTGCTTATATATATATATATATATATATATATATATATATATATATATATATATATATTTTTACATATATATATATTTACAATTACATCAGTTCGGAGTTCACTTCGTGGCCTTTTACATCTTTATTTACATTCCATTCTGCTTTTGAGTTTACTTACGTGGCAATTGATCGCTTTTTACGACTTTTATTTACATTTTGTCACTTTGAGTTTACTTTCTAATTGGCGGTCGATCATGTCCATATATATATATTTATAGCTTTTATATATATATAATCGCTATCGCTTTCCATACAAATTGCGTGATCATGTGAGCTTAGGAATCATGTGATCACAGTGTTCGATTTATTGAATCTAGATTCGGTTCCCATGATGGATATTTTTTTCACTTTGTAAGCGACTTGTACATTATTTTACAAAGGTCTCGAAGTTTCCTTGGATAGTTGTCATGCCCATAAGGAGTTCGAGATCTGCAGATATTATTTTCTCGAGGATACTTCGCATCTCGAAAATAAAAGCAAACAAGCCGAACATTTAACAATAAAATGAAAGTATGAAAAGGTCTCAATTCCTATTGAGCACAGGGTTTGAAAAACCTCTTTTCCAAAACGTCATTAATATCTTGTGGTTAAAACTGAATTTTTCTAAATAAAATTCAAACCCTTGTATATAGGTGCGAACAAGGCCTCGCACTACTTTCAAATAAATTGCACATTGATCCACACACATATACACACACACACTCATTCATATAACAATTTCTTTGAAGAGTGGTGGTCACTGTAGTAACACGGATGTCGGGGGGTGCCTAACACCTTCCCTCCGCATAATCAAGCCCCGAACCCTTAATGAATCTCGGTTTCACGAGACCCGCTTAGCGATGTCAAATCACTTCGGGTCAATGTGCAAACCTTTTCTTTCTATGTTAGGTGCAACCAAGATTAAATACACCAATCATGACTCTTAAAGTCAATCGTCGACATTATACATGTTTGACCTTTTTCACTTGTTTTTTCAAACAAATCTCACATTAACATGAAAACACCAAAGAACAAGTAACGAAAAGGGACACTCAAAAATCCCGACGTCGACAATAATAATAATAATAATAATAATAATAATAATAATAATAATCATAATAATAATAATAATAACAGTTATAATAATAATAATAGTACTAAATACTAATCCTTGCAAAATAATAACTACTAGGCCCAGGTGCTCGGGTGGTTATTGGATTAATATTTTAAACTAGAGGTCTTGGGTTTGAATTTGTGCATCAACTTATTTTTTGGGATAAAGTTCAATATTCGTCACGTCAGCCCGTCCACATATTATATGTGTGTGTGTATGTGTGTGTGTGTGTATATATATATATTGTTTTCAAAATTTCTTATCAAACTAAATAAATTACTAAACAAATCTCAACATTAAACTAAATATATATAAAGTAACTATGAATATTTTATATATATAAGTATATATATGTAAACAAATATTCATATCTAAATTTATAAATTTTAGATGAAATATTTATAAATTTATAAATAAATATTTGTTTATAAATTTTAAAGATAAATTTATATGAATATTTGTTTATAAATATTTATATGAATACTTAGAGATAAATTTATAAATATATATATATATATATTAAAATATTCATAGTTACTTTATATATATTTAGTTTAATGTGGAGATTTAAGATGGGTATATATATATATATATATATATATGGTAATTGTAAGATCCCTAATTTTATGAAATGAAAGTATTCAATTTTCTTATAATTATTATTCTATTTAGTAAATGGTTAAATTAATAAAAGGTTAAAGTTAAGGGTGATATGTGAAAATTTTTCAAAATAAGCAAGTTGTCATAAAATAATCGATGATAAAAGTATAGTAATACGCGTGGTTACATAGTAGCACACGGTATTGTACAATATCTTTGATTATTGATGCTTACGTGAGAAGTCACTCAGTTTTATTTAATTGTTGTCACAATATTTTATATTATTAAATTAATAATTGAGACGACAAAGTTATTCATATTATTATTTGCAATATTGACGATGTCTAGAAGTTCTGTCAAGGAGAGGTTAGGTCATCTAATTGCGCGCTATTAGGAAAAAATCCTTATTGAAAAGCCCCCTCTTTCTTGGGAATGATCTGGTTGCTAAATATTGTGAGTTATAATATTCATGATAAATAAGTCGTGTTGATTAAAGATGAAATTGATATTTTCATTGTGTTGGGATTATTAGTGTTAGTGGAAATCGACATTTATTTCAATAATAATTGATGTCTGGAGATTATATTGACCAATCGGGTAATTAATCGGATAAATGAATAATTAATTGCTATTAATTCACATGCTTATAACTATTTGTTCACATGTGTGTACTATTGATTCACATGCATGTACTATTAGGGGAGGTGGTGTAAGATTGATAATACTTGCATGACTAAATTAAAAATAGAGGTATAGATGAAGGTACTATATTGTAACTATTTTTTTCACATGTATAGAACTATTGATTCACATGAATGTACTATTGATTCACATGATGTACTATTAGGGGAAATGGTGCAAATTTGATAATACTTGCAGGACTAAATTAAAAATGAAGAAAAAGATGAATGTATTATACTGTAATATTTCGAGCCCCAAAACGTACAATTATCGAAACTATATTTTCCTATAAATAGAAGCTCATTCTTCTTTCATTCTCACCAATTCATTAAGACTCACAAGAGCAATTATAGAGAGAGAAGCTATAGAGAGAAAGAAGAAGAGTATTCTGCTACTTCACTATTCCAGTATCCAGTCTTCTTTTGAGGTAAGGGGTATTATTTCTTTGGTATTCATGAAGAGAGTTATTTTCTTTCAATACTTGTAAGGGGTATGCAATGACGTCACATTTTTATATGGAGGCAAAAAAATTCTCAAACAAACTTGTATCCAAGCGACGTCCCCGGTCTTCCTTTTATCATTGGCAGCCTCCATTTAGTCAAGAACCTCCATTATCAATTTTCAATAATTCCAATTTGAAGGCATAAATTATTTGACATTTTAGGTATGTTTCTAGATTTTTAAATCTAATTATAGATTATAAATATTTATATACACTACTATATTACTCCACACACATAAAATGGACATCTATTTATTCATAGACATCTAAACATTAATAAATAGAGCATTCATTTTGAAATTTAGAATTTCAAAAATGATTAAAACTTATTTGAATTATAATTTAGAGCATTGATTATTATATTTATTAGAAATATATAAATAAATATTACTTCATTAATAAACTATACTTTAAAACTCATTATATTTTTTCTTATTTATTTTTAATTACTAATTAGAGCATTTATTTTAAAATTTAAATTTAGGATTTCTATAATGATAAAATCTATTTAAATTATAATTTAGAGTATTAATTATTGTATTTATTAAAAATAAATAAATTAATATTCATTCATTAATAAACTATACTCTAAATTTATTATTTAATTATAAACTATACTCTATTCTAATTGTAATTGTAATCAGTGATACAGATTCATTTTAAAATTTCAAAAATAATTAAAACTTATTTAAATTATAATTTAAAATATTATTATTATTTATTTGAATTCAATAACAAAACCCGAATCAAATCGTTTTCTTTTCTCCCCGTACTTTCTCTCTCTTCTCCCTCTTTCTACCGTCCCCAAAACCAGATCATTTTCTTAATTTCCTCCTCTCCTCCGAAGCCGCATCAAAGGCAGCATCAAGAAACTCCGAGCGGAGCACAACAGGTTAGATATGCTTATTAGTCGGATCCAGGCCAAGTCCTTTGAGAGATCAAGCCCCTCGCCTTCGCCGTCTCCATCGCCGCCGCCTGCTCCGGTTAGATCTGCTTATCGCCGCCGACTGCACTTACAGGAGCCTTCATTTTTCTACACCTCTTTTTGTCAAGTAAGGAAAACCCTCAATTTTTGTTACACAATTTTTATTGACTAGTAAAGTAAACCCTCCGTTTTTACCCCTTGTAGTAAACCTTCACATATATATGGTTTTACACTCTTCAATCTCCAATTGAAATTATGAAGACACCTTAGATGTGGAGCTCTATGTCTGCGCAGGCTTTCCAGCAGATTATTCCTATTGTTTAAGTTGGTTAGTTATATATATATATATATATATATATATATATATATATATATATATATATATATTATGAATCCGACTAGAGGCAGCCAGTGCACTTATACTTTTATTAAGGTCCGGTTGATGTATAATCTTATGAACAGAATACAGTATGTTAGCTCTTACATTAAGATTTGGTGTAGAATAGTTAATGTTAAGTTCTACTGCTGGTAAAATAGAAATATAATCTAAAAGTAGATTATAGGCATGTCGGCCTGTCAAAAAGAAATATATTCCTTAATCCTTATATATAAATTTAAATTTTTTAATTTTGTACAAATTGTTTCTATGATACTTGAGTCTAATATTATGGCATTGTAATGTTTGTAAATTAAGAACGGATATAATCTGTGATGTTATTACCATGTTATGTAAATTATAAAGAATGTATGTATAAATGCAAGTTAGGTAATGATTGGTTACGAATAGAACACATCAACCTTGTACAAGTGTCCATACATGTGTAGCCGATGAAAGGAAATTCTCTGATACCTGCCTACCTGTGAAGCCAATTGAAGCCTAGGAGCTTATTTGGGACATGTTTGTTTGTATTCTTGATTAGCTTTGCACTCAAATAAAAGCATTCCTCAGTATTGCTTGAACACTAGCAGCCAAGTCTGTCAAATAGATGTGTGACAGCTAGCATAATGCATTCAGTAGCATTCGGTCTTACTTTTTAAGCATGGTTTCTGGTCGTGAGAACTAAGTGATAACACATTTGTATGATGTTTCTTAAATTTATTACCCTCACCATACATAAAGTGCAATTCTATAAAAAAATACAGCTTTGTGCCTTCTTGAAGGACTACAACTGTTCTGTTTGTTTGTAAACCTAGAAGATTAAGCATTCAGACAATAATTTAACGTTTTGTCTTAGCCTTTACATTAGCAGCACCCCTTTACCGTATGATGGTTTGGATACCAAGACAGTTTTAATTTCAATTACAATAAATTGGTATTGGCACTGCAGGTATGGTGTAACTCCATGGACTCCTTTGAAAGGACTCTTCATTCAAGGACCTGTTTTTGTCAGTTTTTTCCTTGCAGTAAGCTAACATATATTTTCCATGATAAGCATATTGAATATTATTTTGTTCTTCTTACCTATAGTTGTTCCCTTGCCTGCTTTGCATTACATCTTATCATTTTATTTGTAGATTCAAAACATGGTGGAAAAGGTACCATATTTTAAAGAAGGTGGAGCATTTTAGTTTACTGATCTGACAACTCCAGATAGTTTCTATGTCCTTCCGGTTTTGACAGCGTTGTCATTCTGGATAACAGTAGAGGTAATATTATTTTAATCTTAACTAAACAATTCTCATCGTTGTAGAAATTTATTTACATGATGGCTTCTAAGGCTTAATATCAGAATGATTGCTAATGTGCCTGTTTGGATTAGTAATTAGAATCTGATTATTGCTTCTCAGAATCAAAATTAACTTTCAGACTTTTGGATAACGAGTTCCATTTCTTTCTCTCCACCTCAAATTGAAATTTCAATTTGACAGTTCTGAAATATGTTTTTTGCTTTCTCCTTGTAAGCTACTTCTTATGCATTACCCTTGTGACATTCCTCTTAACGGCGGCAACTTTATACATGCAAGGGGGTTTTCTGTTCATCATGTATTCACATCACGGTAATAGCTTTTGCAACCTTAACTACATCTATGTGTATTTCTGAGCTCATATGGTTGATGCCCAACATGGTTAAGTTTTACACATTTCTCGTTATTACCCTATTGCGAAACATGCTGCTACGTAATCGCAAAGATTGACAAAGGACTAGGGCATGAACAAATATTGGTATTGATTTATGTTTTTAAGTGCCGCTTATATTACAGAAAGCACATGTCATACAATTTTCTGGGATAAGATTTATACATATCTGACAATTTGGTGTCGTTTTTTCACCTCTTTGATTAAGCTCCTCTTTACTAAACTGTAGTATATGTTTAGATTGTGCTAAGAGCATGTTTACTTTTTCAACAGATAGTTGATCTTCCTACATTGACTGGAGCATGTAAGGTTGCCCTTGGGCCCTCAATTGCAGGTAATATGTGATCTTCTCATTGATGAGTTCCTGGTTGGAATGAGATATTTATCTCTACAATAGTACTTGAGATTCTTATCAATTTGTCTGTCAAGTTGTTGAATTTTTTGGAGCGAAGAAAATTCTTTGAAATCTGAGTAGTTTTTCCTTCATAGTATTTATGGAACAATATTGTTACTTGTATTGGTTAAATTTCTTTTAGCCAGTTTGTTTGATGCCCATGTCAAATTTTAGACATGAATCTATTTATCTTAAAGTAAAGTTTGGAGGTCACACATAGTTTCTTTCTTGATATTGACATTCCCACTGCTTCCAGTATCATACTGCTGACATTTTTTTTATTCCTGCAGTATAAAAGAGAATGTTCCAGAGCAACCAAGTTGTCTTGTGGGTGGAAACTTAGAGTGAGTTTATTTTTTGTTTCAATAACTGATTCTATTTTCTTAAAAGTTCAGTGCCTTTTTTTCCTTATTGATGTTCTCCTTTTTTCTCTAGTATTGCAATATAAGCTGCGTAAGGTGTTAACGTAGAATAGTTTCTCTTATCATCCACTATTTGAGTTGTTTTTTAACTATAGTTTTGCATTCAGGTACCAAATGAATGGACTAAGGTGGCTGGTTTCACTATATAATAATCATTTGAATGGAATTCTTCTTTGATGAAATGAAATTTGAGTAAAAGCGTCCGGTATGAAGTGTAGAAGTTTAGGCCTCTAAAGGAATATCATAATCAATTTTTTCTCCTAGACATTATAATTACCAAGTCTTGTTCAAATTAACCACTTATTAAAAGAATAAGGGTGAAAAAGTGAAGTTGCCTACTAAATGATCATGTTGTTTCCTTCTAATGACCTGAACTGATATTTTTAGTCAGATTTAAGCTAAGGATGATCTATTAGTCTATTTGTAGTAGTTGTACCTTCCTCGGTTTAACATATGAAGTATATGCAAAATAGCATATAATCTATTTGTGTTTCATTTGTTTTTCAATATAGTTGAGGTGAAGAGCAGTTCTGATGGTTTCATGATCAAAATGAGAGATGGTCGATATTTAAGATGTGACCATACCAACCCTCAGGGACTATTCTTGTAGGACCCAATTATGAAGGGGAGGAACTTATCTCGCTGACCTGGGTATGTTCTGCCCTTACCACTTAAAAATTCCCAAGTTATCAATAAATGTGTCTTTCCAATGTCTGTTGCAACATGTTGAATTCTTGGTAAATAAATCTATGATGTATGTGATTATAGCGAGCATCTTTGGGGCATATACTGCATGGAAATTTGTCTTCTCAAGAAAAGTTTTTCCACATTGACTAATAGCCTCAATTTTTTCATAATTGTTGTCCTTTCTATATAGAAATCTAAACATTGTTATTTAAGATTGTGTGATGGTATTTAAGATTGTGTGATGCTTGTGGTTGTTAAATGTGACTGAATTCTGACTTGAGGTCAACATATAATAATAATCTACAAGTCTTGTAACAGAAAATATGTTTACCACTATGCTTATTGAAATTAATTCATGAAATGGCCGATTAAGATTTTAATTTTTTCTTGTAACAGAGCAATTATTTGGATTTGTAGCAAATGATATTGTGATTGTCTATTTGTCTTTTTCTGCTTATGAGCAATACGGTGTACATTAGTACCACGTAGCAACTCTATTGTCTTTGTGTATTGATTTTGGCACTAAGTGCCTTTGGTGATCTATTTGCTTCATTTTTCTGACTTGCTATTATTTTTAAATATGTGCAGGAAGACTGCTTCTACGACCTGCGTTACAATACTGGGTATCAAATTTTCATGCTACATTTACGGAAGACAAGGGATAAAATTATGAAGTGTACTCTCTATATATGTAGATATATACTTTGATTGAAGAACTGTGGTAGCTTTAGATGGTTAATTGTAAAGATAATGAATGATTATGTAGTGGATGATTTTATTAAGTTAATAATATTTTAATTTTTTGTATTTTTGCCATTATTTGCTATGGAGACATTGAGCCATTCAAGTACACGAAAAGAATGTCAAATTTTGATTTGGCAACAATATAATTCGTTACCAAAGCATTGAACAAGTTTTAATATAGTAACAATTTTTTATACATTTAGTAACAAATTTTCGTTGCTAATGGCATTAAAAATATAATATTTGGCAATGAAAAATTAACCTAATAACAATGGAGAGGATATTGTTGCTAATACTCAAATAAAAGGCAATATTTTTTATCTTTGCAAATCATATCAACTTTCGTTGCACATATAAAGAAACGACAACATATAATGTCGTTCCTAATCGACGACTTTCGTTCTTTATTGAAAATAACCAAGAATAAACATTTTTGTTCTTGATTCAAAGATAATGTTGTTGCCAAATAATATAATCAGCAACGAGAATCGTTGCTAAAAAGTTTACATTCCGCAACGAAAACAAGCTTAGGCAACAATTTTCATAATTTACTACAACGAAAAATGTCATTGCAAAATGGTGTCAATTGCAACGAAAATGCATGGTCGTTGTAAAAAAAAAAACAGAGTTCATTTCGTTGCCAATTAGAAGGCTTTTGCAATGAAATGGGCTTTTAGCAACGAAAGTTTAATTATTCTGCAACAATATATTTTGTTACTAAAGGATCGATGTCTCTGTACGAAAGCCAAATTTCATTGTAAAATGTATTATTTTTGGCAACGAAAAAAATACGTTCGTTGCGGAACATTTAGCAACGCTTCATTCATGTAACGAAAACGACGAACGACAAGAAAGTCGTTGCCAAAACCCTTTTGCAACGAAATTTGGCACCTTTAGCAACGAAAATCGGTTGTTGCTGAAGTCCCATTTTTTTTAGTGTGTTTCAACTGCGGTCAGAAGGGACACATTGTACAAAATTGTTTTAGTCCGAAGAAAGGAGCATGCTTTACCTGCGATTCAAAAGATCACATGGCTCGTGATTGCCCTAAGAAGCTAACGGGAAGTGCAAGTGGTGGAAAAGGAAACAACAACGGTGGTGGTGCATTGACTATCATCGGACCAAATTTCGGTCAAGCCGACTCTCTGCGAGGACTTTCAATATGACCGCAGGGGATCTTTGTCTGATCTAAGGATGTGGTGTCGTATCATTCCGATTAATGGTATTAATGCTTATGTACTATTTGATTCGGGTGCTACTTGTTCATTTATATCCGATGAATTTGCTCAGAACTTGGAATTGCCTTAGGAAGAATTAGAATTTCCCTTAAGTATAGAGATTGCGAATAAGGAAGTGATTCCTGTCAGATTTATATATAAGAATTGTAGAGTGGTTATAAAGGGTCACGAGATGATGGTAGATTTGATACCAATTAGACTTGGTGAGTTTGATGTTATACTGGGAATGGATTGGTTATTCAATTACGGAGCAGTAATTGATTGCCAAAGAAAGTGTGTTAACCTTATGACTCCGTCAAAGGTTGTGTTCTTTGGCAGCAAGTCACCTCGACATGCAAGTTGTCTGACGGTGATGCAAGCCACGAAGTTGTTGAGACAAGGATGTGTAGGATACTTAGCCTACATAGTTGATACATAGAAAAACAGTACAAAGTTAGAAGAAATACCTATCATAAGAGATTTTGTAGACGTATTTCTAGATGATTTGTCGGGTCTTCCGCCGGATCGACAAATCGAGTTCGTGATTGACTTACTACCAGGAACAACCTCGATATCTAAGGCACCATACAGAATGGCCCCGGTAGAGATGAAGGAGTTGATGGCGCAATTACAAGAATTGCTCGATAAGAAATATATTTAGCCGAGTGTTTCGCCATGGGGAGCACCGGTGTTGTTTGTTAAGAAGAAAGATGGATCGATGCGGCTCTGCATTGATTATAGAGAATTAAATAAGGTCATGATTAAAAATAAGTATCCATTACCTAGAATCGATGACTTGTTCGATCAGTTGAAGGGAGCAAGGTATTTCTCGAAGATAGACTTGAGAAGTGGTTATCATCAGTTGAAGGTAAGGCTGGAGGATGTACCAAAAAAAGCGTTCAGAACTCGGTATGGTCATTACGAGTTTCTGGTTATGTCTTTTGGTTTAACCAACGCACCTACAGCGTTCATATACTTGATGAACAGGGTGTTTAAAACATTTTTGGACAAGTTTGTGATGGTGTTTATTGATGATATACTGGTGTATTCCAAAACCAAAGAGGAACATGTGGAACACTTGAGATTGACGTTGGAGACATTGAGAAAAGAGAAGTTGTACGCTAAGTTCTCAAAATGTGAATTTTGGATGGAACGTGTACAGTTTCTCGGGCACGTTATTGATAAGGATGGAATTTCGGTAGATCCATCAAAGGTTAAAGTCAGTAATAAATCGGGATTAGCCAAGACACCGCTGTAAGTAAGGAGTTTCTTAGGATTGGCGGGATATACTAAGCGCGTTTTATTCAAGACTTTTCCAAGATCGCGACTCCGTTGACAAATTTAACTAGGAAGGCGGTTAAGTTTGTTTGGACAGAGAAGTGTGAGGAAAGTTTTCGAGAATTGAAAAAGAGGTTGAGTTCAGCACCTGTGTTGTCGTTGCCTGATGATATAGGAAATTTTGTGGTGTATAGTAACGCATCGTATAAATGACTAGGCTGTGTGCTTATGCAGAACGACAAAGTTATTGCGTATGCATCACGTCAGTTGAAAGATTACGAGAAAGAGTATCTGACTCATGACTTAGAGTTGGCAGCAGTGGTGTTTGTCCTGAAAATTTGGAGACATTATCTTTATGGAGAGAAGTGTGAGATATATACCGACCATAAAAGTCTGAAATATATCTTTACACAAAAAGATTTGAACATGCGACAAAGAAGATGGTTGGAGCTAATCAAAGATTATGATTGCGAGATTTTCTATCATCCCGGAAAAATGAATGTTGTTGCTGATGCCTTAAGTAGGAAGGGACGGGAGAAGTTAATGATGTTAACTGATGAAGAGAAGCTAGTGTCGGAAATGGCTAAGATGAAGTTGGAAATTAAATGTCCGACAGAATCCGATGAAAAGTTATTCCAGATGGGAAATAGTTCAATGTTGGTGGATAAAGTGAAAAATATGCAAATTCAGGATGAAGACTGCGAAAAGATAAAACAAAAAATATCCGTAGGAGAGGAAAACAAATTCAAAATCGATTCGGAAGGGTTACTTCGATTCGAAGGGAGAATTTAGGTTCCACAAGAACCAGAAGTTAAGGAGGAAATTCTAAGTAAAGCTCACAATTCAAGATATTCAATTCACCCTAGGAGTACAAAGATGTACCAAGATCTTAGACATCATTTTTGGTGGCCGAATATGAAGAGGGATGTGGCTAAGTGTGTGGCAAAATGCTTAACGTGTCAGAAAGTCAAAGCTGAACATCAAAGGCCAAACGGATTGTTACAACCATTGGAGATACCAGAATGGAAATGGGAGCATATCACAATGGATTTTGTGGTAGGTCTTCCAACGACCCAACAAGGTTACCCTAGATCGGTTAGCAAAACTGTATGTGAAGGAAATTGTTTCAAGGCACGGTGTACCTGTGTCCATTGTATCAGACAGAGATCCACGTTTCACATCTAACTTCTGGAAACGATTACAAGAGTGCTTGGGGACACAACTGAGAATGAGCACAACGTACCATCCTCAGACTGACAGACAGAGTAAGAACCATCCAAACACTAGAGGATATGGTCAGAGCGTGTATTATGGATTTCAAGGGAAATTGGGATGGCCATCTACCATTGGTAGAATTTGCTTATAATAATAGTTATCACGCGAGTATTGGCATGCCGCCTTATAAATCATTATACGACAGGAAATGCAGAACTCCATTGTGTGGGATAAGGTAGGTGAACGTCATCTATTGGGTCCAGAATTGGTATAACAGACTGTTGAGATCATCAAAATGATTCGAGCGAGATTAATAGCTGCACTAGATAGACAGAAGAAATATGCCGATCAACATCGACAAAATCGAGAATTTGATGTCGGTAGTTATGTTTTCTTGAAAGTATCTCTCTGGAAGGGGAAAATTCGGTTTGGCAAGAAGGGAAAATTGAGCCCTAGATTTAAAGGACCTTTTGAAGTGCTTCGCCGAGTTGGTGAAGTGGCATACGGGATAGCTTTACCTCCGGAGTTGGAGCATATTCATAATGTTTTCTATATATCGGTATTGAGGCCATATAAGCCTGATTATAAACATGTTATAGAATATGAGCCCTTACGGTTTGAGAAAGATTTGTCATATGAAGAAGTTCTTGTTCAAATTGTTGACAGAAAAGAGCAAGTACTGAGGAATAAGGTGATACCTTCTGTTAAGGTAATCTGGAGAAACCACAATGCTGAGGAAGCTACGTGGGAACTTGAAAGTGTTATGATGAAGAATTATCCTCAGTTGTTTGCTTGATTTTGTATAGCGATTCTGGGGACAGAATCTTGTTAAGGATGGAGGAATGTAATGAATAAATTTGTCGAGTTGTGATTCTGAGGATAGAATCCTTTGAAGGAGGGAAGGATGTAACGATCGAGAAATTTGTAATTTAATTTAAATATTTATTAAATTAAATAAATATTTTAAATAAGTTATTTATTGAGGAAAATAAATAATTGATGAATTGTGGTGAATTAATTTAGTAACTAAATTGATTAATGTTAATTAAATTGAGTACTAATAATTTTATTTAAAGGATTTAATTTAAGGAAATAATTAAATTAAATCAATTGCTTAATATTTAAGAAAATAATTAAGCTAAATAAATTGTTTAATTTAATGGAAATAAATAAATTAAATAAAGTGATGTGTTTAATTTATTAATTAAATTAGATATATAATTATTTATTAATTATAAGATATAATGATAATAAGAATTTTATTATTATTATAAGTTATTTAAATTAGCTAAACTAAAGTTATTTACATTAACTAAATTAAAAGTGTAACAATTAGAAACTATATAATATAAATAATATGAAAATAATCTAGTTGGGGGTTTATGTGTTTAGCCAAACAAGGCCTTGTGGCCTTTGGCTTATTCAACTGACGCAAACCTTTTTGTGTTTTTACGGGACGAACGTGGGAGTCAGTATATGTGGGTTACACGTCTTTTTTTTTCCTAAGGCTTGTTAACATAGAAGAACAGAGGAAGAGTGAATTGCAGAGTATTGAGAGTGAGAAATTGAGAGAGCAGTCTCTGTGAATTGCCAAGAGAAAGAGGAGATTCGCCATCTTGTGCTAGCCTATAATCAAGAGTATTGAGGTATAATTCATTACTAAATTTCCAAGTTTTAGTTTTTATCTAAGTTCTTTGTAAATTAGTTTTTCTGGATTTGTTGTTCAAACGTTGTGTATATGGTGTGTATTATGTTGTAGAATCTGTTAATTATCATATATGAGGGTTGTTTGGGTATCAAATTCATGAGAGTTGGGTGTAGGAAGAAAAAGAAAAATCAAAGTGGTTATGTTCATGTAAAGTGGCTTAGAAAGTACCAAATTTCTTGTCCAATATGTGATGTAATCTGTAATTTGTTGGTGGATTGTGATAATATATTAAGAAACGAAAGCGGCGTAGTTTAAATAATGTCAATTGATCAAGAAACGAGTTCGTGGCGATCAAATTCGTTAAAAGTATAAAAATGAGAAAATTTGGGAAAAATATAGTTTTGATTCTCCAAAATGATGTTTATATAATGTTTTTGTATATAGAATGGTGTTTAGCATGTATAACTATAATATGACAAAGTGTTAGATGTTGAAGTTGGAAATTTTCGGTAGAATTGGGATTTTTAGCCAAAGTAGAGTCTATTTCGAGCTTCTGCAAAAAAATCGAATCGAGCCATTCTTGTGGCATTGTGATGCAGCGCCGACGGTTCTCAGACGGTAGCGCGACATATAGTCATGAGTCGCGGCGCCATTTACCTAGTGCATTCTCGCACGGCCAGCGAGTAACTGTCATGACAGGTGAAAAGAAATCTCGCTTAATTGCAGTCATATGTAAATGGACTTGGGTTAGTTTAGCATGCATGTTAAGTTTATTAAAACATAAAGTGGACTACAATAACAGATTATAAGGTGTTGTAATACAAAGTGTAAAAGAGTTTTAGGTGATTGTTAATTGAGTTATATAATGAAACTAAAAGTGATGTTTTCAAAAGTTAGAAATGAACGAGTAAGTTATGTTGGCTCGTAATGCGATTTTAGATTCGTTAAGTATGTTAACCTAAATGGTTAGGTGCTAGGTTAGGGTTATGACCTAAATGATGGTTTAATACCCATAGTGTTAATATTTATACAACTAATTATTGTTGCGATTGTAATGCTATGTGTAGGGTAATTGGAGATTATTTTACATTTGTGTAGCTTACAAACAAGGCAAGTTCCTAAACCTTAACTCTTTACATTGAGTAAGTTTTCTAACTTCATTCTTTTCATATTGAATGCATGTTCCCATTCCTAAATCGTTATTGTACAAGTTCCTAAAATTCTTGTAAGGTTGAACAAGCCTAGGTTATCTTGAGTATGTTTGTGCAAGCTCTTGTAACCTAATTCGTTACATCGAGCGAGCTTTACTTTCCTTATTATCATTCAAGCATATATGATAGGTATATTTTTATCTTATATTTTGATGATAACAATTATGTTTTAAAATAAATATTTAATTATTTATTTATTTTATTATTTTTTATTTTTACTTGAATTAATTTATTTATTGACCTTGATAAATTATATGTCAAGTGTTAAATAAATTAATTCATATATTATTCAAGGCAAGGATACCCTATTTCTTTTTAAAAAAAACAAAGTTGGGCAAAAATATTTTTAAAATATAAAAAATATCAAAAAATATATATATATATATATATATATATATATATTTATATATATATATATATAATAAATATATATGTGTATTTAAGTGTTAAAACCGTGTGTGTGTGTTAAATCATGTGTGTATATATGTATTTCTTTCTCTTAAAAGTGTTAATCGTGTGTGTACTAAAATGACTATCAATTCGGACTAATAAATTGAAAGCATGTGTTGTAGGCATATTAGTCAAATAAGCAATAAATGCTCAAAGGTTGAAAAAACGCCTAGGCGTTTTTATAACTCTTACCGCGTAAAAAATATTGCTTTTTGATCTGACCATCCATTCAAAAATAATTGATCATATTCGTTCATTCAAAAATTTTAGTTTTTGAAATTACTATTTTGCCCCAACTTCAAAAATCCTATAAATAGGGAGTATTTCATTCATTTGGTTTTTACCAATTCAAAGGAAAAGAAAATCATACTCTCTTTGCTACATTCTCTAAATTTATATCTCTCTTCATACAAAAAGTTCTCGATTAATTTTTGAAGAGAAAAATTGGTCCAAGTATTGAGATAAGTTTAATTTTTTGAATTATTTCTTACTTGTGTTTTATCTAGATATACAAATATAAATTGTTCTACACAATTTATATATCTATATTTCATCTATTTATCAAATAAAAGGATACTTGGCCGTATGAAACTTACGAGATAAACCTCTACGGAGAGGAATCCAACCGCACGATTCCTTATAGTCTTCAAGAAACCTTTTATTGATATTATTTATATAAATATCGTAAAATAGATACGACACTTGATAGCTCAAAACAACACCGAGATACTCGCTCCAAAAGAGTAGTCATCCCAACCGGATTTGAGAATCGTAGTGATCTATTGAAAATATTTATATAAATATCAATTGTGAAAATTATAAATTTTGTTATACTTGGGCCGCAAGGCTACTTAGAGATAAACCTCTACTACGAGAGGAATCCAACCGCATTTATTCCTTATAGTACCAAGTGACACTATTTATAAAAGTTCACATAATAGATAAAATATTCTTATATATTATTTGAGTTAAACAAATAATATTTGTTATATCAAATTGTGCTTATTTAACATTATATTAATTATTTGATTTGATTTATTGTTTTATCTACAACTCATAAATATTTGATCAAGATTAATTAAGAAACAATTCTATATTATCCATAGAAAAACACTCTTTATTTTATAGAATTGTTAATTCTTCATAAAAGTGCTTTAATATCATATATTTGCTTAATTAGAAGCATATTTGATCAAAGCACAAAAGTTCTTTTCTCGCTACTAAGAAGCATATTTTTATTATAAAAGTATTGAACTTTTATAAAATATTTGTTCTTAAAATTCTATCTGCTTATTTAAGAAGCATTACTCAGTACTTAAATTTTATCTCGCTTATTTGAGAAGCAAGCATTGTTGTAAAATCATTTGTAAAAAGAAAAAGGTTAGAGTTAGTTTATTTTATGTACCGTGAGAAAGATTTAGTAATTCTTCACCAAGACCGTAGTCTTAGAGAGGTCAATGAGAAGTTGGGTCTCTAGTGTACTTGTGAGGTGAGGAAGAGGTTGTTGTTTCAAGACCAGATCATAGAATAGAACTGAACTCAAAAGAAGTACAACTAAGCTTGAGGAGGGAGCGGGGGGCTTGTTGTCCAAGATAGATTAGTTGGGATTAGTTGAAAGTTTATCTTTAAAACTTTGTAAAGGCTTCTCCGTCTGTTGAAGGAGTTGATTATTACTGATAGTAATAGGATCTCAAGTTCCAAGTAGGGACTTGAGACTGGACGTAGCAACATACCAAAGGGTGTATGTTGTGAACCAGATAAATCTCTGTGCATTGTGTGATTGAATTTTTTTTATTTGCATATTAATTTCTAACACTAAAATTAATTATTAAAAAAAAATTCAAAAAGGCCTAAAATAATTTTAAATCAGTAATAATCTATTCAACCCCCTTCTAGATTATTATTGACTTTTCAATTGGTATCAAAAGAAAGGTTTTAACTTGTTTGTTGAGTATATATATGCATACCTAAGAGTAGATCCATGGCCTACAATGCTACTGTCATTAAGTGGAAGGACTATCTATGTCCGACCTCCACTATTCGATGGTACAAATTTTGCCACCGAAAAAAATGATTCAAAATCTATGCCAAATCCCAAGGAATCAAAATTTGGTGTGCCATCGAACGAGGTGTACAAATTCCAACCAAAATTGAAGGAGAAAAGACTATCGAAAAAGACATATATGAATTTATCAATGAAGAAGAAGAGATCATGAATGTTGCATCCCGAAAGCGTAACAAGTACTAACCAAATACTTTGATTGAAAAAAAAATACAAAAAAGTTAGTAATTGTAAAAATGCAAAGGAAATCTGGGAAAAACTGATTGTAACCTATGAAGGTACCAATCACATCAAAGAAACCGTAAAAGATGCTCTAATTCAAGAATATGAAAGTTTCAAGCTTGAAGAAGGAGAAAAAATCATTGATATGGAAACTCAGTTTTCCAGAATCATTGATGAGCTAGAGCAATTGGGAAAAGCATACACTACAAATGAGAAAAACAGAAGAATTCTCAAAGCCCTTCCATCCATTTGGAAAATGAAGGTTACAACAATAAAAGAAATGCAAGATCTAACCACATATCCTATGGATAATCTCATTGGAAATCTTCGTGCCCACGAAGTCGATATGTTCGTTGAAAAAGCTGGATCAGACACAGATCTCAAAAAGAAAGGAATCGCCTTCAAAGCTCTTCTGGTGGATCAAGAAATTAAGTGATGATGAAGAATTGAATGAAGAACTTCTCAGTCTAGATAACAATGAAGTTGTTCTACTGTCCAGACAACTCAGACAAGTAATTCAAAGCAAAGCAAGAAAATATGGCAAAGGTTTTATGAAGACAAACAACTTCAACAAAGGCAAACAATTTTTCAAACCAAAGACACAAGGAGGAAATTTCAAAGCAAATAATAACAACTTCAGAAGTACCAATCCAAATGAAAATTCAAACACATGTTTCGAATGTAAGCAGCCTAGTCACTTCAAGAAGGACTGTCCAAAACTAATCAACAACAAAGTTTTTGTAGTTGAAGAAGGATGGGACCTAAGTGACGAGGAAGAAACTGCTGAGCAAAACGAAGAAGTTGCAAATCTCTGCCTAATGGCAGATAATGACTCATCACCAAGATCTGAGGTAAATTCTGAACATCAACTGCCTAGCACTTCATTTTCTTCATACACACTAGAAAATATAAATGAAGAACACTATGCATTACAAGAAGCATATAGTCATCTATATGAAAATAATGAATCATTAAAAGAAGAATTAGAAAGGTTAAGAAAAATAAATACAAGTCTTGAAATTGAAAATGCAAACTTAATTATCACTAACGAAAGTTTAAGTGAAATAAACTTAGAAAATAAAGAAGAATTAGCACAACTTAAAAAAATTAATAAAAATCTTGAAATAGAAAATTCCTCCTTCATCATCTCAATTGAAAATCTTGAAATTGAAAACTCAACACTTGCTGTAATCATTGAAGATAATCAAGTGCAAGATCAAGTCAGAATTAAGAAATTAAAAATGAAAATTCAAGTTTAAAGTCGTAAATAGAAAACTATAATTGCATAATTGAAAACTTAACAAATGAACGTGAAGATTTAAATAATATAATTTATAAATTTACAAAAGGAAAGGAAAATCTTGATGTCATGTTAAATCAACAAAAATGTAGCTTTAATAAAGAAGGTTTAGGATATACCGGTGAAACAAGTAAATCAAAAGATAAAGGACTATATCATGTTAAAATTAAGGAAAAAGAAAGTCATATATCCCCCTTCATAAAATGTTCATATTGTAACAAAATGGTCACTCTTTTTATATGTGCAATGCTAAAAATGGAAACTATAAAGGAAAAATGATTTGGGTTCCCAAAGGAACATATACTCGCACCAACCATCACAAGAAGAGAAATTTCTCAAACAAAGATTATCATACTTCTCATAATCCAGTTACTCATAGAATGCTTTTTTCTGCTAAAATTGATTATCCTATGCCTAGTTTTGTAAAGGAAACTTCAAATACTCCTTATACAAAATGGAAAACTCACCCTAAGGACCCTTCAATTTAAAGGGTACCAACCTATAAAATTAGTACATATATTGCGTATATATGTCTTGCAGCTGATTTAAATAAAAGCAAATGGTATCTTGATAGTGGATGCTCAAGACATATGACTGGAGACAAGTCCAAATTAAGAAATCATGCAAGCTACGACTTTGGTGAGGTAACTTTTGGTGATAACAATAAAGGTAAAATAATCGAGTTGGATGTGTTGGTAATAAACATAACCATTTCCAACGCTCAATTAGTTAATGGACTCTCGTATAATCTTCTATCTATTAGTCAACTATGTGATAGTGGTTTAAAATATCCTTTAGTACACATAATTGCTCTATTTTTGATCAAACTGTAAATTGATCTTAGTTTGTCCTAGATATCAAAATGTATATACCGTGACTTAGATGCTTACTCTCATTTAGATAACATTTGTCTTGTCTCTCAAAAAATGAAGATCCTTGGCTATGGCATCGCAGACAGGACATATAAATATGAAACTCATAAATAACATTTCCTCTAAAGAACATGTCCGTGGTCTTCCTAAATTAAAATTTTTCAAAGACCATATTTGTGAAGCATGTGAATTAGGAAAACAAATTCATGCATCATAAAACCTAAGTTTATCGTGTCAACCTCTCAATTCTAGAATTATTACATATGGATCTTGTTGGACCAATCCCTAAACACAACATGGGTGGTGGTCAGATATATTCTAGTTTTGGTTGACGATTATTCACGATTTACATGGGTTGATTTTCTAAAATTTAAAAATGAGGCCATTAACTCTTTTTCTACTTTATGTAAAAAAAGATTCAAAATCAACAGGAAGCTCTATTGTTTATATTCGATCCGATCACGGAAAAGAATTTGACAATTCGATTTCATTATGTTCTATGATGAGAATGGTATAAGTCATAACTTCTCTCGCTCCTTTATACCTCACCAAATGGTGTTGTTGAAAGAAAAAATCGTTCTTTGCAAGAAATGGCTAACACAATGTTAAATGAATATCGCCTTCCAAAGTATTTACGGTCAAGAAAAGGTAAGCAACATCATGTTATATATTAAAATGAGTTTTATTAAGACCCGTTTTGCTCAAAACTCCCAATGAGCTTTACTATAAAAGAATTCCAAAAATAAACTATTTTTCGTGTTTTTGGAAGCAAATATTTTATTCTAAACACAAAAAGGACACTTATTGAAATTTGATCCTAAATCTGATGAAGGAATTTTTCTTGGATACTCTCTTAATAGTAAAGCATACAGAGTTTTCAACAAAAGAAGTCTAGTTGTGGAAGAATCGATGAATGTGAC
Source organism: Panax ginseng (assembly GCA_020205605.1). Classification (NCBI taxonomy): domain Eukaryota; kingdom Viridiplantae; phylum Streptophyta; class Magnoliopsida; order Apiales; family Araliaceae; genus Panax; species Panax ginseng. The sequence continues at coordinate 173,740,786 of CM035132.1, forward strand.
TTTTGATGAAACTCACCTCCTCCAAAATACAAAAAAGACTCGATCGATAATGATGTTGTCATTGAAGATATTCTCGTAAATATGGAAGAACCAAAACTTGATAATACATCTCCACCTATTAATGAAAATCCCTTGAAAATCCAAACCCTCGCTTAAATGAGTTTGCTAAAGAGTCTCATGTTATTAAAAATCATCCTATAGAAAATGTTATTGGAAATATTGAAAAAGGAGTTATCACTAGATCACAAGCGCATAATCTAGCCGATCATCCATCCTTTCTCTTCTCAAATTGAACCTAAATTGATAAAAGATGCTTTACTAGATGAAGACTGGATAATGGCTATGCAAGAAGAACTTGAACAATTCACTAGAAACAATGTATGGGAATTAGTCCCACCACCTAAAGATGTTTCAATAATTGGAACTCGATGGGTATTTCGAAATAAACTTGATGAAAATGGAATTGTTATTCGTAATAAAGCAAGATTAGTTGCACAAGGAAATAGTCAAATGGAAGGAATTGACTATGATGAAACCTATGCTCCTATTGCTAGAATTGAATATATTCATATATTGTTAGCATTTGCATGCCAGAAAAATTTTAAACTATTTCAAATGGATGTTAAATCTGCTTTTTTAAATGGTGTTATAGAAGAGGAAGTTTATGTTAAACAACCTCCTGGATTTGAAGATTTCAGTCATCCTGAATATGTTTATAAATTACATAAAGCTCTATATGGTTTAAAACAGTCTCCAAGAGCTTGGTATGAAAGGTTGAGTAAATTTTGTTAAAAAATGGCTTTAAACGAGGAACCTGCTGATACTACCTGTTTTACTAAAAATAAAAATGATGATATTTTGGTAATTCAAATATATGTTGATGATATTATTTTTGGCTCTACTAACATTACTATGTGCAATGAGTTTTCCGAAAGTATGAGTAAAGTAAAGAATTTGAAATGAGCATGATGGGAGAATTAAACTTCTTCCTGACCGCAAATCAAACAAGGAGAAAAAGGTATTCATATATCTCAATCTAAATAATGAAAGAAATGATCAAGAAATTTGGCCTAGAATCAAGAAAAACTCTTAACACTCCTATGTCAACAACGGATAAATTAATTATCGACAAAAATGGAAAATCATTGACTCTAAGAAATATAGAGGAATGATCTGAAGTCTATTATATATAACTGCCAGTAGACCTGACATCATGTTTAGTGTTTGTAAATGTGCCAGGTTCCAAGCTGATCCCAAAGAATCTCATCTGACCACAATGAAAAGAATTTTTTGATATTTTAAAGGAACCACTGAATTAGGTCTATGGTATCCTAAGGATCAACCATTTAACCTCGTATGTTTTTCAGATTCTGACTATGCAGGTCATCATGTCGACCGAAAAAGCACTAGCGGTACCTGTCAATTCCTAGGAGGATGTTTGGTTTCATGGTTTTCTAAAAAGCAGAACTCTGTCTCTATTTCAACCACCGAAGCAGAATACGTTGCAGCCGCACGATGCTGTGCTCAAATCTTGTGGATGAAACAGACCTTTGCTGATTATAATTTAAAATTTGACTGTGTTTCAATTTTATGTGATAATACCAAAGACAATAAATCTCAAGCAAAAAATATAGTCTTTGCATGCTAGGTCAAAACATATAGACATTAGGCATCATTTTTTACGTGATCATGTTAATAACGGAAATATTAAATTAGAACATATTGACACTGAATTAAATATAGCTGATATATTTACTAAACCACTAAGTTCGTAAAGATTTTGTAAATTAAGAATTGAATTTAGGAATGTTAGATAATTATTTATTAATTATTTTAATTTATTTTCTATTTTTTATATATATTTCATATATTATTATCTATATTATATATATATATAATTTTTTTTAAAATAATATATATATATATATATATATATATATATATATATAATTTATCATCGCTTATTGTACATCCAATGGTCAAATTCAGTCAAGTCAAGCCAGTCCCTTTTATTCCAACCAATGAAATATCAACTATCAAAAGCATACGGATCATGCTCTCAAACCATCCGATCAAGATCTAAGCATTACTCTCGAGCCATTGGATCAACTCTTTGAAAAAACACACAATCTCGAGATCAATTCACGTCATGATCATGATCTCGCGAAAATCCTCTCACCGTTGGATCATCTGTAAAATCAAATATATATATAATTTTTTTTATTTTATTTTCATTTTTTTTCAATCTTTCTTTCTCTCTCTCTCTCTCTCTCTTCATCTCTCTCTCTCTCTCTCTCATTCTCTTCGATCCAACTCATCGATCTCTCTCTCTTTTTCATTCCACGCTTACCATAATGATTAATCCTCTTCTTAACCATCTTTGAATCTTTCCACAAATTTTTTATTTATATGTTCAATCGATCCATTTTTGAGTCCTTAGCTAATTAGGTTTTTTGATAAACTTTTTGCTCAATCATCTTTTGTTTTCTTTTTAACCTCTTCATTCTTGTTCTATAGTTTTTCAAAACTTCAAAAAATTATTTACATCTTAGGGTTTTTAAAAAAATTTTTTTTTCATCTCAAATTTAGTGTTTTTTTTTTTTTTTTAAAACTAAAATTTAAGATCTGAAAATAATTGAATCTTATAAAATTTCTCACAAAGAGTTAGGGTTTGTTTCGTTAACTTACAATTTTTTTTACATTTTTTTGGGGGTTCTGTTTTTTTAAGGATCTGAGAATGATTGTTCATTTTTTTATGTTTAGGGTTTGGTAAATTTACGTATACTCAAACTAATTTTTCAAATCTTATTTTTCTTTCTATTTCATCTTTTTTCTACTTTGCAAACAAATTTTTAACTCAAATATTAATCTCTTCTTAGATTCTCGAATTTTTTTTTGAAACATATAAAACTTCTAAGGTTTTTCTTCGCTTATCCGCTTTTTTAAAAAATCTTTTTTTCTTTAATTCTTGAAACATTTTTTCTCTCGCTTTTCTTCCACATTTTTTTGATTTTTTTTGTATTTCTGCAAAATAAATCTTATATTTAGGGCTTCAACTAATATCATTATTTGTTCATCTTTTTCATTACTAAGATCATTTTATCTTTTAAGATCTTTTTTTTATTTTTTTAAAAAAATATATACTTTCAATTTTTTTTTATATATTTTATTCTAAAATATTTTATATACATATATATATATATATATATATATATATATATATATATATATATATATATATATATATATATATATATATTTTTTTTTTGAGCTTTCTGATGCTTTCACTAAGAACGACAAAATCTTTGAGTTCTATGGAACAATTATATATGCTAACTATCACCTCAGGTATAACCTTTCTATCTCTTCATATATTTAGTTGTGTGGATACTGATGTCCACTGGATTTATTTTGCTCATATACTGTGTGGATACTGATATCCACTGGATTACTTTTATCCTCTTATATATAATGTGTATTCATCGATATATCACTTGTTGATTAATGCATTAATTTATTGATATATCTTCCTAAGATTTGCTATAAATGGTGAAATCTTACACTTTACCTGCAGCTTTGAAAATTTGATGACTAAAATCATACTTTCTTGTCGTGTTTTATAAAATGTTTCCAGACTTTAAATACTCATTCTTATGACTTAACTAAGCTTTAGTTTTACTGACATGAGGAGATTTTTTACTATTTTAATTTTTACCCAACTGCTTCTCTTAAATATTTACCGTCCCTTGTAATCATACCATATTTACTTTACTGTTTCTCTTAAATGTCTCTTACCGCTAGTTACTATGAACACCTGCTCCATGCTCCCTATACTACTTATTAGTTGCTACTTATGTGAAGAACATCTTACCTATCAAATATCATATTTTCTTTCCCTCTCTCTATATATATCGATCATTTCAAAAATGCATCTCTTTGTGCAATGTTTTCTCAATCTAATACTTTCTCCTCTACTTCCTGCCTCAATACTTATCATGACTAACTTGTTTTCTTCCAAACGAAAGGCCCTACCTCTTCACTCTGAACTTCAATTTTTCAATGTTGTCCCTCATCTTACTACCATATCAGCTCAGTCTAAATATAGATCCATGCGACATAATCTTTTCCCTGACAATGTCATTACCTTTCATGGTTTTCCAAAACTATTTGACAATTTTAAAAATGTTGGGTGGGACTGTCTGATTTCTTTCCATGACAAATCTATTTATCCTAGTCTCATTGCTGAATTTTATTTTCAAATGGAGTTTTCAACTGACTCATCGGGGTTACTAAAGAGTATAATAACTTGTATTCAAGGCCAAACGTATATAATTGATGAATTGTTTATTGTCAATGCTCTCAATTTATCTCCTTCTACTCTAAAATTACCTAGGGTAAATTCCTATCTACATCCCTCTGGAATATTAGTTGAAGAATGTATGTTGTTTAAATTCAATCTTTCTGTGGTTTCTGACCAAATGGTACCAGCTGTCTTGTTTGACTTTTCATGCAAAGTTGGTTTAGAATTTTTAATTCCTGAGTGTCAATTTTTAGGCAAAATTCTAAGACAAAATTTTATGCATGTTCGGGATGATCGCAAAATGTTACCATTTGACTTGGAAATTATCAAGAGTTTACTAAATGAGTGTATGCCTTACAATCTGGCATATTTTCTGCTCTCTTCATTTGAATTCTGTTTTCAGCACAATTGTCTCGGGTTCGGTCTCCTTCTCACCAAAATTTTCAATTATTTAGATCTTCCTCTGACTACTCATCAATCTCAGCATGTTCCTACTAGCAATATTATTGCTCACCTCAATCTACCACCACAACCCCTCATTATCTTTAAACCTCTGGATAATGAACATTTGGAAACCACCATCAACATGACTTCCAAACTTGACTCTCTCAACAGTATGAATCAACTCTTACTTCAAAATCAAACACTGCTTCTGGAAAAATTGGAAGATACTCAGCTTACCTTGCACACTGTCAAATCCATTCTCTGTTTGTTATTAGAGCACAACAACATGCTGCTAAATCCATTTAATGCCAATACTACACCGAATTTTACTGTGTCTATTCCTCCACCAGCAAATGCAGAAGACAATATTCCGGATATGTCTCATTTCTCTCCTCTTGATCTAGAGGACATTCAACTGTATGATCATGTGTGACTGACTACTTGTTTCTTTTATATACTACTTCGGATAACTGTACTCCCTAATCCCTCACCCTTCTCTCCTCCCCTCATTACCTTGGCTACTAGTAATACTTCTACCGTCTCTCTTATATATATTCCTTTTGGCTAACTAACTGCATGTGTGTTTTACTAACGATTTTTTTGTAGCCTTTCCGATCTTCTTACCCCGTCATTTTTTATGATGACAAAGGGGGAGAAGAAAAATATGTAATGACGCCAGAGATATAAACCGATATAAACTATATATATAAACTATATATAAACCGCCATAATCGTATATATAAACTGCCATAAATGAGTATAATCGCCAATATATAATTCCATAAATATATGATTAATTGTGATTGATTGAATCTAATCTATTATAAAGGGTTCAAAATTTCAGGGGTTTAAGGGGAGTTTTCTAAACCAAAATATTTTTATATAATTGTCATCATCAAAAGGGGGAGATTGATAGGTATAATTTTTTATATATATTTTGATGATAACAATTATGTTTTAAATAAATATTTAATTATTTATTTATTTTATTATTTTTTATTTTACTTGAATTAATTTGTTATTGACCTTGATATTTATATGTCAAGTGTTAAATAAATTAATTCATATATTATTCAAGGCAAGGATACCTATATTTTTTTTTCTAAAATCAAAGTTGGGCAAAATATTTTTATCATAATAAAATATATAAAAATATATATATATATATTTATATACTATATATATATATATAATATATATATGTATATATATGTAATATATTAAAGTGTGTATTGCATGTGTGTTATTGCATATTTGCCATTTCTTTAAAGTGTTAATCGTGTACTGTGTGTGACTATCAATTCGGGACTAATTAAAGCATGTGTTGGTCGGGCATATTAGTCAAATAAGCAATAAATACTCAGAAGGTTGAAAAACGCCTAGGCGTTTTTATAACTCTTACCGCGTAAATATGTTGCTTTGATCTGGACCATCCATTCAAAAATAATTAATCATATTCGTTCATTCAAAAATTTCAGTTTTGAAATTACTATTTTGCCCCAACTTCAAAAATCCTATAAATAGGGAGTATTTCATTCATTTGGTTTTTACCAATTCAGTGAAAAGAAAATCATACTCTCCTTGCCTACATTCTCTCTAAATTTCATATCTCTTCATACAAAAGTTCTGATTAATCTTTGAAGAGAAAAATTGGTCCAAGTATTGAGATAAGTTTAATTTCTGTTGAATTATTTCTTACTTGTGTTATATATAGATATACAAATATAAATTGTTCTACACAATTCTATATATCTATATTTCATCTATTTATCAAATAAAAGGATACTTGGGCGCCGCAAGGCTACGGAGATAAACCTCTATAGAGAGGAATCCAACCGTACGATTCCTTATAGTCTTCAGTAACCTTTTATTGATATTATTTATATAAATATCGTAAAATAGATACGACACTTGATAGCTCAAAACAACACTGAGATACTGCTCCAAAAAGAGTAGTCATCCGAACCGGATTTGAGAATCGTAGTGATCTATTGAAAATATTTATATAAATATCAATTGTGAAAATTATAAATTCTGTTATACTTGGGCGCCGCAAGGCTACGGAGATAAACCTCTACGGAGAGGAATCCGACCGTACGATTCCTTATAGTACCAAGTGACACTATTTATAAAAGTTCACATAATAGATAAAATATTCTTATATATTATTTGAGTTAAACAAATAATATTTGTTATATCAAATTGTGCTTATTTGACATTATACTTATTATTTAAATTGATTTACGATTGTTTTATCTAATAACTCATATATTATTTGATCAAGATTAATTAAGAAACAATTCAAATATTATCCATAGAAAAACACTCTTTATTTTATAGAATTGTTAATTCTTTATATAAAGTACTTTAATATCATATATCTGCTAATTAGAAGTATATTTTGATCAAAGCACAAATTACTTTATCGCTAAAGAAGCATATTTTCTCAAATATAAAAGTCCTTGAACTTTTATAAAATACATTTGCTCTTTAATTGATATCTCGCTTATTTAAGAAGCATCCATCTCACTTAAATTCTTATCTCGCTTATTTGAGAAGCACATTTGTTGTAAAATCATTTGTAAAAAAAAGAGAAAAGGTTAGAGTTAGTTTATTTTATGTACCTGTGAGAAAGACGAGTAATTCTTCGACCAAGACCAGAGTCTTAGAGAGGTCAACAGGAAGTTGGGTCTCTAGTGTACTTGTGAGGTGAGGAAGAGGTTGTTGTTTCAAGACCAGATCATAGAATAGAACTGAACTCAAAAGAAGTACAACTAAGCTTGAGGAGGGAGCTGGGGGCTTGTTGTCCAAGATAGATTAGTTGGGATTAGTTGAAAGTTTATCTTTAAAACTTTGTAAAGGCTTCTCCGCCTGTTGAAGGAGTTGATTATTACTGATAGTAATAGGATCTCAAGTTCCAAGTAGGGACTTGAGACTGGACGTAGCAACATACCAAAGGGTGTATGTTGTGAACCAGATAAATCTCTGTGCATTGTGTGATTGATTTTTTACTGTCTTGCATATTAATTTCTAACACTGCAAATTAATTATACAAAAAAATCAAAAAGGCCTAAGATAATTTTAAATCTATAATAATCTATTCAACCCCCCCCCCCCCCTTCTAGATTATTATTGGACTTTCATAACCCTTTAATGGGAAAGATGATTGTTTAAGTTATTTAAATTACGTCTTTATCCTTTGATTATGGGTAGTTAGAAGTAATGTTTTGGATAGTGAACACCAAATCTGTGGGAATGGAGTACTGGATTTGGGGTGTCACAGTAACTAAAGGCAAAACAGCAATGATTCTTTATTAGATTCTCTCGATCGAGCACCAAATAGCATTTGCCTTAGGTGCAGTTAAGGTTTAAGCGGCCTAATTCTTGCTAATCCCCTGGTAGAGGCAATTTTTTTTTAAGTTCAGTCCATGACGTGTTGGCTTAACCCAGTCTAAGATGCATAACAAGGTATTAAACATGTAATGAAGTTCCATAACAGATTGTGATCATGTGTTTGGTGATTTTTAGATTGAAAAGATAAAGACTTAGAAAACTTTAACTTTTTAATTGATTAAGACTTGAGATGTATTTAAGGCATGTCGATGCCTTATTAAGTTGGTAATTTCAGACCTGTATATGGTGTCAGATATTGGAATGTGAGATAAGTGAATGAGATGAATTTGAATGAGAGTTAAACCTATAAGGTTAAATTTTAGTTTAACTAATCGGTATTGTGATTTCAATGGTATATGTAGGGTATTTGACGAACGTTTATTATACTTGTGTAGCTTACGCACGAGGCAAGTTCTCTAACCCTAATTTTTCATTATGAAAGTTCCTAAACCTTATTTTTATGTTGAGCAAGTTTATCGATTCCATCTTGTTTACGATTATGCAAGCTCTTGTATTCTAATTCTTTACATTGAGCGAGTTTCACATTCCTAACTTTTGTTTCTTCCTATTCAAAGCATAAATTGCCAAGTTCATTGTTCTAAATGAGATTTTCTAACTCTTTTGGATGTAATACTTTGTATATATAATGTCTATTCAATTGTATATTGTTGATATTCAATCTTTGACTTAAGTATCGTTGTACAATCTTATATTATCGTGTTGAACCTTCGAATAACAAATAAACCTTTATTTATTGAACTAATATATAATTGATGAGTGTTCTAAAATTATATAATCACTGTTAAGCTAATTCCAAACTAAACTTTCTTTAGTGCGGAAATCCTAAAGTCAAACTGAGATGAACAACCTTAATATACGGGATTATGTACGTGTTAGCATTTAGATGTTTGTGCACAATACATGGTACGAAGGGCTGATCCCCCTAAGTACGTAATGAAGGGTCTGTATAATCTAAATGACTATTAAGGTTGATGTAGAAATACTTAATAACCTGGGACATAGTTCATGGTCTTAAGACCCTCAGATGTAAATCTTGAACTTGTTTTCTGTTCTTGATTCGTAGAACAAGTTCTCTATTATTCAGTATTCATTGCTTACCTTTATGTTACTGTTATTATCATTCTTTATATTAGTGAGCAATTATTTGCTCACTCTTGCAATTAACACTGTAGCTAAAGTTGAGAAAGTTGAAGAGCCGTTCACTAGCAAGGGCAAAAGGGCAAGATGTCCAAATGATGAAGACTTGTTTAATTTTATTTACTGAATTTATGTTATGAGACTTATTTAATTATGTGATGTATTCCGCACACTTATGTAATAATTTAAGGTTAGATTACCTGGGATTATTTTAATTTGATGTAACCCTTTAATGTGGAAGATTATTGTTTAAGTTATTTAAGTTATGTCTTTAACCTTGAATATGGGTAGATAGATGTAATTATTTTGAATAGTGAACACCAAATTCTATGGGAATGAAGTACCTAAATTTGGGTGTGTCATACATGCCATCTCACTACTCCATTAATTGGGCTAAAACAATCCTGTTATTACACATCATTTGGTTTAGGATTCTTTATATAAGTATACAACAAATAGAAAGTAATTACAAGAAAAGTGCATCAACAAAATAATTACAAAAAGAGTGTAATTAGGACCCATATTACAAAAATAGTACAATTCACATTAATAAGGAAACCTATAATCAAGGACAAATAACTGCCATAATTAATAATTCAAATTCAAATATTTGGATCTAACAACAAAAACAAATTCAAATTCAAAATAATAATTTAAATTTAAATATTCAAATTCAAATCTTCATCTCCCTCACATACACTTTGAATTAATAGTCCGCCGCTACACCTCACATACTCCATCGTTACACCGCCGTGAATATCCGTTGTCCAAAACGCCAATGAGATTAAGAAGAAGATTCGCCATACAAAAAGTTTAAAAATAAATAGATGTAACTTTTACTGTTCTAGAATTTTTTTTATAACTATTTTGTTACTCAAAAATAATAAAATGGTTACCTTTGTATGAATGGTTGGCTACCAACTGCATCACATTCAAACTAAATTGGTAACTTAATAAAACTAAATTAGTTACCTTGGTGTGAAGGTTTGATTACCAACTGCACTATAAAAAAACTTCAGGTGTGGAGGTTGATTGGTTACCTTGATATGACAGTTTGATTACCTTAATGTGAAGGTTTAGTTACTAACTGCACTATGAAAAAACTGCAGGTGTGGAGGTTGATTGGTTACCTTGATATGACGGTATGGTTACCTTGGTATGAAAGGTTTGGTTACCAAATGCACTATAAAAACACAAACCATTGCTTACGAATAAACATCTATCTCCACAAATCCATTAATATACATATATATATATATATATATATATATATATATATATATATCAACCTCTCTTTTCAAACATCACACTCCACACTCCCTTGTATCATCCATTACCTCTGCTATTTCGCCACTTCCATTGCCACCTCTGTTTAGACTATCCGGTAACTGTAAATTCTCACCGCCATCGAGTGACCGATTTTAGATATTCTGTAGCTAGACCATTCAATACTTGTTTATCATCTCCCAATCGCTTCTTTTTTACGCTCTGTGAAGTTCTCGAGATTCCATGGGCGCCTGTGCGGAGATCAAGGTGGTGACAATCGGTAGGAAGGGTTCGTCTTGCGGATTTATTTTAGGATTAATTACATATGTTAGTACCTTTTAGAAAATAATTACAAAAATCTTACTTCCATAAAATAATTACAAAAACATTACACTTTTTTTAGTTTTATTTACAATATTACTATAATTATGAGTCCTTAATTTAAGGGATTAATAATATTAATGGGGCATGTTTTTTGAAATGCGGGATAACCGCCATCTATTGTCTGCATAGGACTCTTCGTCTTCGTCTTAATACCCTTTACACGCTGAAACCCTCTTTTCTCTTTCCTTCGTGTTTCAGTATTCTCCATTGATCGTTATCGAAGTTCATAGCCATTTCGTTTTCGTCACCATCGTTGTTACTTGTTTTCGTGATTACACAGTGTTCCCTGAAACCTTCTTTTCTCTTTCATTCGTGTTTCAGTATTCTCCATTGTTTGTTATCGAAGTTCATAGCCATTTTATTTTTCGTTCTATTTTCGTCACCATCGTTGTTACTTGTTTTTGTGATTACACATGTTCCAGTTGGTTTATTCTTCTTCGTTATCGATTCTGGTTGTGTATATTTTCAGGTCAGTTATTTTGAAATAGTTTAACGTATTATATATTAATGTAGTTTATTAGTCGAATGTAGTATTGATTGTTGTGTGGGTTTGTGTTATTTTTTATGTTTTGTATAGAATGGTTGATACAAGGAAGAAGGATGGGAAGAGGAAGAGAATATCGGAGCGTGATTCTGTCAAGGACGTGAAGAAGTTTGCTGTGGATAGGAAGGGGAAGGAAAAGGATGTAGGTCGGAAATCGAGTAAGAATGAGAATAGGCTGGTGATACACAGTGATATCAAGCATTCTCAAGTGCAGTTAGATTCTGAGTTTGATGTTCCTGTAGTTAAGGCCAAAGGTCAAGTGCTTATCCAGAATATAATTCCAACACAGAGAAATTTAAAGGTGTGTTAATTTTAATTTTCTTATGGTTACCATTATATAATTATTTGGTTACTTATTAGTATGTATTTGGTTACTGTAAACTTATAATGATTTGGTTACTTATTAGTATGTATTTGGTTACTGTGATATTATATTAGTGTGTTACTTTTATGGGTTGGTTACTTATTAGTATGTATTTGGTTACTGTGATTTTTTTATTAATATGTATTTGGTTACTGTAAAATCATAATTATTTGGTTACTTATTTGTATGTATTTGGTTACTGTAAACTTTTAATGTTTTGGTTACTTATTAGTATGTTTTTTAGTTCTTTGTGATATTATAGTTTAGTTCTTTGTTATATCGTGTTTTGGTTACTACCATATTACAGTTTGGTTACTATTTTGTATTATTTGATTTATGTTAATGTTTCATTGAAGAAAACTGTTTGTTACTTTTTATTATATTTTGTTTACTATGTATTTGTTTAGTTTATTCAGTTTGCTTAAATTATTATTGATTACATGATATGGTTACTGACGTAATGCTGAATTGATTACAATTAGTTTGCTTATGGTTACCATCATGTAATTACTTGGTTACTTGTTAGTTTGTATTTTGATACTGTAAGCTTATTATTTTGATACCATTTATGTTTTCTTAAGTTGGGACTTTGGTTATCTTTTTATGTTTAATATCTTTTTTCCTAGTATACATGGTTTAATAAATTGGGTTTAGTGTATAGGTTGCTTATGTATTGGTTACCATTAAAAGATGGTTTGGTTACCATCATAGAATTATTCGGTTACTTGTTTAGTATGTATTTTGGTTACCGGGTTTAGTGTATAACACTATTTTTGGTATAAATTTTTTTATATTGGTTACTAATAACTGTTTAATTCTGGTTTTGTGTATTTACAGTTATGGGATCTTTACTATGAGGAATGCAACAAAAATTCAATTGAAAAAGTAATATATTGGTGTGACATGGAAGTCCCATATATTATTGCCAAGAAATTGAATGAAAGTCAATTTGAGAAGTTTAGGGCAACATGTTTTGGAAATTTTTGGAGTTTGGTGAGCATCAAATGTATTCACAGATTATTCACCATGCTCTTGTAAGGAGGTTCACCAAAGGGATGATGGTGAGATGTGGTTTTTGTTTGGGGAGAAAAGGGTTAGGTTTGGGTTTTGAGTTTTATCTAATTTACGGGTTGAGATGGCAAGACAATGATGATATAAGTGCATATAAAGGTATGCAAAATCGATTATTGAAAAATATTTTTGAAATTTGAAGTCATTTTCGTAGTAGTATAGGTAGGGTATTTCGGAAGGCAATTTTTAATGATGATGACGAGGCTATTAGGATGTCATTGATTTTTTTGGTGTTTAATTTTATTCTTTCAACAGTTTCTGAAAATTTTGTTGATGGGGCAATGGTAAATTTTTTATGTTATGGTGATGTTAGTAGTTTTCCTTGGGGGAAAGTTGCGTTTGAAATGACAAAGTATTCTTTGTCAAATGCTTTGAAGGGGCATATAAAGAAAGGAAGGAGTGGTGGTTCAACATATAATTTCTACAAGGACCATTATATTAAATTGTATAAGTTGAATGGTCTTCCATATGTATTTCAAGTGTTTATGTTTGAAACAATTTCAACTTTCAAAACTCGCGGTATATGCAACGACGAGCATCTGTCGGATGTCCGTTTATGTAGATGGAAGGAGCTAGTGAAGCCCCTTCAAATGACAAGTTGAATGATCTAGTATTTTGTTCTGGACAGGTATGCAGTTTACTATTAAGAATGCAATTTGTTACCTTTAGTTAATTATTTGGTTACTGATTATTCGTGTGAAGTTTACTCTTAACATAGTAGTTAGTTACCTTTATATACTAATTTAGTTACTTATTATATTATGTGTATGTTAACAATAAAAATGTTGTTAGTTATTAGAATATACGCAATTGGCTACTGATTATATTACACTCATGTTACTAATAACAATTTTGTTGGTTACTAGAATATACAAAGTTTGGTTACCTTTATACATTTAGTTGGTTAATGATTTATATATATTTGGTTAACAGTATATATGTTTTTGTTTACTGATTTTGTTTTATGATTCTTTATTTTATCTTTTTGTTATTATAATTGTATAATGTTTGTCAGATGTTATACTAAAGTGTACTTATTGTTTTTCAGCTGAGGGTAAAAAGTTTGATTCCCACAGCTGAGGAGAATGAACGTCTTGATTTGGGAAGGTTTCAGTTTTTCAGTGGGAAGGATGTTAATGTTGAAAAGAAGTTGAAGGATGACAACATTGGAAGTGATATATCGGTCATTAAAGATGCAATTGATACACGGTTACGGCCGTTGGAGAAAAAAGTTTCTGAAATTAAGAAAGACGTTGTAAAACTGCGGGCTGATATGAAGGATGAGCTACAGATTTTACATGTTCAGCTATGCAGAGACTTTAGATTAATTATTAGAGATGAGTTACGGGGGATAAAAGATGGTGGGGTCAAAGAAGTTGATAGTGATTCTGATGATGATTCTGATTCTGATGAGGGTGGTGATGATGATGAGGCCGATGAAGCCGCTGAAGCTGATGAAGCTGATGATGTTGTTGATGAGCATGCTGATGAGGTTGGTGATGATGGTTTGAAAGCTGATGAGGTTGGTGATGATGGTTTGAAAGCTGATGAGAAGAATGATGAATTTGAAAATGAAGTTGGAAATGAAGGTGATGATGTTATGCTTGAAGACCGTCATGTTGTTGAGGATGTTGTTGAGGATGTTATGGTTGAAGACCGTCATTTTGTTGAAGATGTTATTGAGGATGTTGGTGATGTGTCAGATTTTGTTAAGAAGAAGGATGGTAATGAATCTGAGTATGGTAATGAAGTTGAACTTGATGGTATGGTTGAAGAACATCATGAAATAATAAGTAATGATGTTCAAGAAAATGTCAAGGTTAGACTTTTTTTTGTTTGTTTTGTTTTGTGTTAGATGTCTTTTTTTTTAATGATCAATTGGTTGTTTTGTATTTTGAACAGACTGTGAAGAATGATGATGACATGCCAACTTTTGACATTTTAAGCCAATGCACGGGGAAAGAAATTGTTGTTTATGTTGCTGCTGAGGTTAGTGTTATAACGACATGCCAACTTTTTTTTTACATGCTTTAGGTTTTGGTTACTGTTATACCAGTACATGCTTAAGGTTTTGGTTACTGTTTCAATTTTACTCAATAACCAACTCATAAATATATAGTAACCATTATAATGTTTCATAGTAACCAAATCAGCATTAGTTAGTAACAAGTATAATGTTTCATAGTAACCAATAATGCATTAGACAATAACCAATATAGCATTAGACAGTATAATGTTAC
Organism: Panax ginseng; assembly: GCA_020205605.1. Lineage (NCBI taxonomy): Eukaryota > Viridiplantae > Streptophyta > Magnoliopsida > Apiales > Araliaceae > Panax > Panax ginseng. The sequence goes on from CM035132.1 coordinate 173,755,950, forward strand.
CAATACAACATTAGTTAGTAACAAGTATAATGTTTCATAGTAACCATTACAGCATTAGATAGTAACCAATACAGCATCAGATTTTTATGTGAAAATCTAATTGTATTTGTTACATTTTCTTTCAATTGTAAAAGGGGAATAAATTCGAGGCAAAAAGCAAATATGTACTTGATGAGATGGTTCTGACTACACAGGACATAGTTCTGTGTGATGAATTGGAGAAGAGCGTTGATAAAGCAAGTGGTAGACCTGTTCGTGAACATGCAAAGAGTGTTGTTCTCATGGGTCTCATATACTCTCCAACGTTTGGTTCGGTTGGTTATCGCCTAATGCATCGGTCTTAGTCAAAGAGTTGTTATTATTTCTGCATTCCCCAAATTTTGCATGGATGGATATGCCAAAAATATGAAGAGGCATTGTTTGAACAATGTTTTAAAATAGGACTTAACAACGGGAAAAGGTATGTTTTTATTTGTTAACAATGTTATAGTTTTTATGAAACAAATAAATTTGTTTTTTGGGTAGTGTGTATACTAATATGGTGATTGTTAATGTCGTTTTTACTAATATGCTTTTATATTGAAGGACGGACAAATTCCCTGGGAAGAATGACATTATCGAACCTGCTTTTGTATTTGGGTCTATCCCAATTTCATCAAAAATGTGGTTTTATAAATTAAAGACTCTCAGGCAATGGTTGAACGATTTATGTGAGTTCTTTTTTTTTTAAATTATGTTTTTATAGTTATGTTTACATTATTTAGTTGTTTAAGTAACTAGCGTTAACAGTGTTGGTTACTGTCATATAACTGTTTTGTTACTGTCATATAACTGTTTTGTTACTATCATATTACTGTTTGGTTATTATCATACAACTATTTGGTTACTATCATATAATTGTTTGGTTACTATCATATATGTTTTGTATATATTTTGGTTACCATCATATAAACTGATATGTTATTATATAAACATGTTTTGGTTACTATGATATAAGTGATTGGTTACTGTCATATAATTGTTTTGTTAATGTTTTGTTACTATCATATATAAGTTTTGGTTACTATCTTACAACTTTTGGGGTATACTATCATATAACTGTTTGTTACTATCATATATATTTTTATATATGTTTTGGTTACTATCATACATGTTTTATTTTATTTTTTTTTTCAAATTATGTTTTTATAGTTATGGTTACATTATTTAGTTGTTTAAGTAACTAGCGTTAAATGTTGTTTGGTTACATTCATTACATAATGTTATTTTTTAAAGAACTATTAATATTTTATGTTTTTTTTTTGTTCAAAGACATCAATGTTGCATTATATTATTTTCGTAAATTGGCGGACATTCGATATAAAGTGCATATAAGGGCAACGACTACTACGATTGTTGGTTCCATGCCAAGATGACCTCTCTTTTTAAAGAGTATTCAAGTAAAAATGCAGATAAGAGTGTATTGTCTGGGGAGGGTGATGTTGCTGAATACATTCATGGGCTGTTTATGGATGTCAACACACCATAGAGAAATGTAGACTATGTTTTGTTCCCCATCCATATGTCATCACCGGACCATTGGTTTTTATTAACGTTTGATGTGCATCGTAGACGTCTAACTGTTTACAATTCTCTGCAGCCAAAAAGGAAATCCATGCAAACAAAAATCATGGATGTTTGTGAACCTTATATATTTATTCTTCCCACTTTACTGCGCAAGTGTGGGTTTTGGAGGGATAGGTGTGACATTGACTTTAGCAGTGAACCGTATCGCAATAAAGAGGAAGATGACATAATTGAGTTGGAATTTGCAAAGTCGGTTCCTGAACAAGTCGAGGGGTAAGGGTTACACTGTTTACAATTTTTGAATTATTACATATCACTATTTTGGTTACTATCATATAACTGTTTTGGTTACTATTTTGTAACTATTTGGTTACTGATTTAATATATTGTTTGTTACTGTTTGGTTATGATTCGGAAAATATTTTTGTTGTAACTATTTTGTTACAATATGACTTTCATTATAGGTTGCTGGATATACAGGTTGGTTATGATTTGGTTACTATTAAAATAAGTTTATAGTTATTGTTATATACCTATTTGGTTACTTATTTGTTAAATTTTTTTTGACTGTTATAACAAATAAGTATCAAAAATAGGTTGGGTTACCATGTATTTGACTATTATTCATGGTTTAATAAACTGGTTTTAGTTTACATGTTGTTTATGTTTTGGTTAATATCATATAACTATTTTGGTTACTATCATATAACTGATTTGGTTACTATCATGTAACTGTTTGGATACTTAATTAGTATGCTTTTTGTTACTGTTTTCTTATGATTTGGAAAATAATCTTTGTTCCCTCAATTTGGTATTTTTGTTACTTTTGTATGTTGTTTTAGTTACCATATATTTGCGTAGTATACATTGGTTGTCTGAATTGGGTTTGGTCAATATGTTGATCATGTGTCAGTTACCATTAAAACATGGTTTTGGTTAATATGATATAATTGTTTGGTTACTTTCATATAACTGTTTTGGTTACTATCATGCAACTGTTTGGTTACTCATGTTGTATGTTAGTGTTTGCTTATGATTTGGATAATACTCTTGTTCCATCAATTTTGTTGCAATATCATTTTCATTTTAGGATGCTGGATATACATGTTGTTTATGCTTTGGTTACCATTAAAATTGGATTTGGTTACTGTTATCTAAATATTTGGTTACTTATTGTGTTATATTTTTGTTACTGTTTTTTTGTTTTGGTTGTATTTAATTTATGTTTTGGTTAATTTTATATATAACTGTTTGGTTACTGCATAAAATGATATGTATTATTTATAGGTTGATTCTAGTTTTTAATTTTTGTTATCTTTTGTCCATTTGTACAGTGATTGCGGGATGTTCACGATTTGTTTTGCTGAGCATGTCATTCACCAGAAGTTGATGAAATTCCTATTCCATTCCCTATTGCAAAATATCGGAAGAAGTTATGCACAAACCTATACATTCATGCGAGGAACAAACAGTTGGATGGATATGAGACTGACAAATAATTCCCAGGAAGATTTGTTCCAGATTTTGAATAGTTCGGAACTTGTTGTTTTGTCTTTATGAATTATTTTATGTACCAGTTTGATGAAATGTACAGTTTGGTAACCAAATTTGTATAAAAGGGTAACCAGCTAATGTTTTGATAGTAAACAGAGATTTATAATATTGTATCAGGACATATAACAATTGTTAAATGTATATGTGAGAGTATACATTGGTTGTCTAAAGGAACAATATCACTTTAATTATAGGTTGCTGGATATACAGATTGTTTATGTTTTGGTTACCATTAAATTTTGTTTTGGTTACTTTTATCTAATTATTTGGTTACTTGTTTGTTATATTTTTTTTACTGTTATAACAAATAAGTAACCAAATAGTTTAATGTTATGGTCACCATATTTTTTATATTTGGAACAATTATCAAGTGCACAGTGTACTCTTAATGTAAATGCACTATATCAGGGTTTGCTGATAGTAAGTTGTGTTTGCTGCATTGTTTGAGATGTACAATTGGTAACCAAATATGTATTAAAAGGTAACCAACTATTGTTTTTATAGTAACCACAAGTTACTGAAGCTTGTTTTAGGACATATATCAATTTTGAAATATAAACAAACAATATCACTTTCAATAATATATGATATATTATTAAATAATAATATATCATTAAGTTGTGTTCACAGGTTGTTTTATGTTAAATAATAATATGATATATTATTAAATAATAATATAATAATATATTAAATAATAATATGATATATTATTAAATAATAGGATGTATTATGTTCATTGTGTCATTGTTTTATGTTTTTTGTTACCATTAAAACATATTATAGTTCTTGTATATGTAACTATTTGGTTACTGTTATGTAACAATTTGGTTACTTATAATATTTAAGTTGTGGTAAACAGATCTACATAAAAATGTTTTAGAATATTTAATAATTGTACAATGTATATATATGTGTGCTTTATATTGGAAACTCATAATGAAATCATAAATCAAAATATTAATCAATAACATCAAGTTCTCTGTACACAATAAAAAATGTATATATATATATATATGTGTGTGTTCTTGTATTTACAATCTTAATGTAATTGCAATATATCAGACCTTTTTTGGTCTTAAAATAGGTGTATTATTGCATGTTTTCTTGTTGTGCCCTTTTTCTTGGCACCTGCTGCATTTGTTTTGAATTTTTATTTCGCACTGTGTGTTTGTACTCCTATTTTTTGTCTTCCCACTGGTCTTCTTGTGTTCGGTGGTTTTACACATATGTTTCTTACTTCATCTGGTATATCCCAGTTTTCTTTGTCGTCTAACTAACGCATGATGGAAGTTTAATATGTGTCAACCAAAGTTGTTTTATAGTAATTTTTCGAGCAAAAATCATAACAATCAAAATTTCGCTTTGTTCATAATAAATGAATAATGTGGACAAGGCATCTCATGGTACTGAAATTTACGACATGTGCATGTCTTTTGGTCGATGTCCACAATATATTGTTTGGCGACATCGTAAACAGTGAAAATCACTAAGTTTGATGTCTCAACCTACAACACAAATTAAATGTTGTTAGTAACCAGTATAATGATCATTATAATTATATGCAGTAAGCAACTCAGCAGTAGTCAGTAACCATCATTTAATATTAGTAACCAAACAAGCATCCTTTAGTAACCAAACAAGCATCAGTTAGTAACCAGTATAATGATACAGAGTAACCAAACAAGCATCAGTTAGTGACCAGTATAATGATACATAGTAACAAACTCAGCAGTAGTCAGTAACCATTATAATTATATGCAATAAGCAATTAAGTATTAGTTAGTAACCAATATAATATTTCATAGTAACCAAATTACCATTAATTAGTGAACAAGTCATTATTATTCAGTAACCATTATAATTTTGCACAGTAAACAAGTAAGCATTAGTCAAGAACCAATTCATCATAAATTAGTAATATTATGCAGTAACCAAGACAATATTAGTCAGTAACCAGTTCAATGTTACATAGTATCCAACTCAGCAGTATGCAGTAACCATTATAATGTTATGAAATAAGCAATTAAGTATTAGTTAGTAACCAATATAATATTACATAGTAACCAAGTTAACATTAGTCAGTAAACAATTCAACATTAATTAGTAATATTATTCAGTAATCAAGGCAGCATTAGTAAGTAACTAATATAATTTAAAATATGATGCAATAATTTATAATTTGTATTAGTTACCTTAAGTTTCTTTGATTTAATGATATTAGATTGCAACATTTCTTCAGTTGTTGTGGAAAGTGTTGTGAATGTTGATAGGTCATTTGCTTGTTTGTTTGTGAAATACCATCTTTGAACCAAATAACGTAGCATTCAATCATTGATGCAACTGGAAGATCCCTAATCATCTTGATTGAGTTGTTAATAGATTCGGCAGTGTTTGAAGTCATTGTTGAGTATCTGCTTACAGTCCCATGTAGCCTGGTGCACTTCTCCAACTTGACCTCTTCCTCCAAATATGTCCTTATTCGAGGATCAATGGCATCAAGTTCATCCATGTGTTTGTTGAATTGTTCAATAGTGTAAGCTTTACAAGCTCCGTTGTAAGCTTGTTTAAGTTCCTCTCCTCTCTTTTTGAATCTTATTTTTGTATTTTTCAGTACATGGTATGTGCAGGAACCATGCATGACGTCCGGAAACACAAAATTCAGTCCTTGTATAATGGCTTCATGTCTATCTGAGACAATGCATTGGCCTTCCCTAACTCCACAAGCAATTCTCAAATTAATGAAAAACCATCTCCAAGATAATTCATTTTCGCTGTCAACCACTGCAAAAGCAATCGGAACAATGTTTCGGTTTGCATCTTGTGTGCTAGCTATCAGTAGTGCCCCCCCGTTAAGTTGATTGTATGAACGTTCCATCGATTACAATTATTGGAAAGCAATGGTTCCATGCTTGAATGGATGCTCCAATGGCAAAGAATAAAAACTTGAAACGACCATTTGTTTCCAACTCAAGGGATGTGACAGAACCTGATATGAAACATGAGCATTATCATTAGAATTCAAGTAGTATTCAGTATCCAAATCACTAGTATTTTGTAACTATTCAGTTGGTTAATGGTATCCAAATTGTTTGAGTAGAGTAATCAAATCAGTTTAGTTGGGTAACCAAAACAGTTTAGTTGGGTAACCACCTAAGTATACAAAAACCAATAAAATGTCATTAGAATTACAAGTAGTATCTATCATGATCCAAATCACTATTATGTTGTAACCATTCAGTTGGTTAATGGTATCCAAATTTTTTGAGTATGGTAACCAAAACAGTTTAGTTGGGTAACTAAATCAGTTTAGTTGGGTAACCACCTAAGTATACAAAAAACCAATAAAATGTCATTAGAATTACAAGTACTATATAGTATCCAAAACTCTAGTAGTTGGTAACCACTCAGTTGGCTAATGGTATCCAAATTTGTTGAATAGGGTAACCAAATCGGTTAATTTGGGTAACCAAATCAGTTTAGTTGGGTAACCAACTAATTATGAAAATACCAATAAAATGTTTAAATTTGTTACCTGGATTTGTTTTCTTCAGCATGTGTAACCAAGATGGGATCATTGAGTAGTCGTGTGGATTTCCTCTAACCTTTTCCAACGCTTTTTCCTTCGATCTCCATGCTTTTTGGTAAGAGATAGACACATTGTATTCTGTCATCATGTCCTCCACAATATCAGTTGGTGTGTATATTTTTTTCAAATTTGTTAATTTGTGCATTATGCATTCATTTACCAACCCACTATTTGCCTGTTTGTGGTCTCCAAGCATTACGTTAGCTGAACACATGTGGATGTCGTTGAATTCTCTCACCTTGAACACACTGGTTTTTCGAATACTTGATGCTCTCATTTTACAATTGCAATTTTCATCATATACGCACACTAGCACAAAGTCTCTATGACTTGTTCTTTGTACTTTGTGTTGTCTGTTTTTCCTGATTGAATGCAGCCTCATAGCTTGCGATAGGATTTTTTTGTCTTTGTAGGTTTGATGTAATCGTACTTCACGTTCATTCGGATCTGTTATCACATCATTATATTGTTTTTCTGTGTATGATCTATCATGTTATCTGTTTTGTTGTTGTTCAATAATTTCCATTGCAATGTGATCAGCATATTGCGTTCCAATTCGACAATCGTGCGTTGGTAGTGGAACTAGTGCTGAATTCCCTTGTGTTGATCTGATTGGCGTTACATTGTGAATTATAGTTTCTTCTACATTTGTCAAGTTTTGTAATATTGTTGTGCGTCCCCTTCTGTGTTCAGTTTCTATAATCACTGGGAATTTACCTTGCTCTTCAGATTTTCTACTAACTTCAATAAAGAATCTTAAGGTTGCTTCATCTGATATACTGATCGGTGGAATATCGTTTCTAATCTGAAATTTGATTGACAATGTTGTTGCGTTTGTGTTTAGACGTAATGCACTGCATATCATGTTTTGCATATCTGTGAACGAACAAGTTGATGGAACTAGTATGTCGGTAACTTCAAATTTGGTGTATTGGTTACTTTCAGTCCATGTACCGTTGAAATAAAGTAGAACTGGAATCATCTCCATTGTCTGTCAACAGAATAAGTATTTTTAAGTAACCAAATCAATGATAGCTAGTAACCAAACTACATGATGTTGGTAACCAGAACATAAAACACATTTGTAAATTCATCTTACAATAGTAATAATCAGTATATTTATTTTTGTTACCAATTAAATTATATCAGTTGTATGCAGGTAACCAATGTAGCCAATAAGTAACCAACATATTAAAACAAACCAAACTCTTGACGACATTATACATTAATCATGACAACATTATTCAGTAACCAAATCCATTTTAGATTGTAACCAAAGTAACCAAGTCAGCACTATAATTAGTAACTAGTGTAACCAATGTAACCAGTGTAATAACCAAAGTAACCAAGTCAGCAATATAATTAGTAACCAAATCCATTTTAGATTGTAACCAAAGTAACCAAGTCAACATTTACTCAGTAACCAAGTCAGCACTATAATTTTACACAGTAACTAAGTCAGCATTAGTCAGTAACCATTATAGTTTTACACACGAGTAGTTAAGTCAGCATTAGTCAGTAATCAAAATAATGTTACATAGTAACCAAATCAGCAGTAGTCAGTAACTAATTCAACATTATTTAGTAATTTTATGCAGTAACCAAGGCAACATTAGTCAAGAATTAAAGACAAGAATAGAGCGCTTTAATGTTTTGCGAAAGAATCAAAAGCAAAATTGTCGAGAAACAAGACAACATTAGACAAGAACCAATATAATGTTAATCAAGAACCAAATAAAAATTAGTCAAGAACCAAGTCATCATTTTTCAATAACCAATCAAAGATTGTTCAAGAATATTATTCACTAATCATTATAATTTTACACACACACCAACTCAAAGAATATTCAAGAACCATATAATGTTACACAATGGCGAATCAATATTAATTAGTAACAAATATATTATAACACATAATCCAATACATCATGCGAAAGTAACCAAGACATCATTAGGCGAAGAATCTATTCAACATTAGAGAGTAACCAACAGTTGCATGAAGGTAACCAAATTATTTGATGAGTAACCATTAATATAAAAAAATCAGTAGAACTCATTTAAAAATTATAAAGCCATCAAAATAAACATTATTTAGCAAACAAATACACAATAAACAGTAACCAATTTATATCTATTTAGTAACCATAATAGAAAACATTATAAACATACCTATTAGCCACACATAAACGTTACTAATGGTTTATAATAACTTTATTCATGTTCTATAATGTCCATCCCACAAGATTCGGGACACTATTTCAGTTTTTTAACATTCGACTCGGCATTCATCAGCTCTGAGTTTGTAGCTTGAGCGACTTTAACTTTATCGATTAAAGTCAGTTCTAATCGTATATTTGTTATCTTCACGTAGGTTCTTAGAGTCTTTAACTCTATCTCCATCCTTTGTAAATTGTATAAATGGGTCTTTGTGTTAACAACGTCGCACTCGTAATCGCATACGATCTTCTACTCAACGCGTCAGCTACCAGGTTCGCTCTTCCATGATGTTATTGAATGGTATGGTCGTAATCTTCAACAGCTTAAGCCAACGTCTTTGGCGCATGTTACGTTCATTTTGGGTGAAGAAATATTTGAGGGTTTTGTACCGGGTTCAAGGTCGATACAAAATTCTATTTCACGCTCTGGGGGTAGGCTAGGAAGTTCTTCAGAGAATACGTTAGGAAATTTATTAACGATAGAAATATTATTCAAAACTGTGACTCTCATCCAAGACTTGGATAACACCTCACATTGATACCTATCAACTTGTCACTGTTATTCACGGCATCCCCTACGAAAAGTTTGGCTTTGGTGCATTCCAAGACTTGGAAGTCACTAGCTAAAGGCTCGGGGCTCTTATGGCTTAATTTGACAATGACTGACTTTAGTGGTTTGGTTACTTGAATTCGTATACAGGTTGGTTATGAAGGCTAACAACCTTACGAAAACAATCAATTGTAGCATGATAAGTAGTTAACCAGTCGATTCCTAAAATCACATCAAAGGCAAGTATTTTCAAAGAAATAAGATCAACAGGTAATGTGAGGGTATCGTTTTGAATCGAAAAAGATTTATAAATAGTGGATGTAACAAAGGTTTCTCCTAACAGAGTTTCAACAGATAAGTCAAAGTCTAATTTCTCAAGAGTCAAGTTCAAATGTTGAGCACAACTAGGTGAAATAAAAGAGTGGGTAGAACCGGTATCTAACAAGGTATAGACTTCGCAAGAGTTTATGATTAACTTACCCGTGATAACTTCATTCGGATTCCTCGACAAACGCTCTCACTTAAACTACCGGCTTTGACTTGTCTGGGACAGCCTTCGGTGTCGCCATCCCATCTGGACTTGACTTCACTACACGATAAAATCGAGCTAGGTGACCTTCTCTTCCACAATTGAAACACGCTTTGAGTTGCTGTGTACAGTTTGAATGGATGTGTCCCTCCTGTTTGCATTTGAAACATACGACCGATGGTCGTTCTCTTTCCTTGGAAACGGGAGCTGGTGCTGTTGCCAAAGTCTTTTCGTCATTATTGAATCTTCTCTTCTTAAAATTATTCCCACTTAGTTCACCTTTCCTCTTATCTTGGCCATGATTACCACCGAAGTGGTTACCATTCTTGGCATGATAATTTCCCCCACGATGGTTATCATTGTTACGATGGTCATTGCCACCGGTATGATTATTATCGTGTTGTTGGTCATTACCTTTTGGTTGAGCTGACTCATTATCGCGCTCCACTAACTGAGCCTTTTTCACAACATCTGAATATAAACAAAGTTTGTGAAAAATGAGGTATTGACATATTTTGGGTTTCAAACTTCTTAGAAACATTCGCGTCATACGCTCCTCATTGTCTACTAAATGGGATGCAAACCGGGATAACTCGAAAAACCTAGCCTCGTATTGTGACACGGTCATGTTTTGCTCCAGCTTGATGAATTCTACCTCCTTCATGTGACAAATACTTTCAGGAAAGTACTTGTCGTTGAACAATTCTTAAAACTTCTCCCAAGACATCTTGAGTGCTGCAGGTTGAGTACGTTTTATAGATTCCCACTAATGATCTGCCTCTCCTTACAACATGAAGGTGGGGAATGGAACCTTTTGCTCCTCTGAGCATTCCAAGACATCAAATATCTTGGTGATCTGCTTAATCCACGTCTTTGCCTTAAGTGGTTCTGGCTTTCACAAAAAGTCCGGCGGTCCCAACTCGTTGAACTGCTTAGCGATGACCAGCCATGATTTGCCATTGACTCCACCTGCATTATGAACAGGAATCTCTCTTGTTTGGTGTTGCATGAATTCTAAAAACTTCCTAAACATACCATCGTTCATTATTTGGTCGGTGTTATTGTTTACACGAGGATTATTGCCTTCTTGATGCTCCATTGCTTATCTCAACATTTTTAGATACCATTTTACTGTCACAAAATAATGATTAATTGACATGCCACATATTATCCCTATATTCTGACCGACCAATTAAATAACAAATAAACTTAGGTAAGTCATACTAGTGAAGGATTTTCCCGTCTCTCCCTTCCTAGTTCTAGTCTCACATCTTAGCCGGGGATCATATCCCTAAACTTTGATACCAACTATGATGCATGGTACAAAACTCAAATACAAACTTCTTTTATATAATATGACAAAAGCGTAGCTGAAAGTCTTTACACGAATATTGTCTTCTAGACAATATCTAAACTCAAATTCAATCTCATTACAATTATTAACACACTATTTCATAGAATAGTGATGACTACTAAAACAACCATCTGGACAGTCAATCCATTCCCCGACTAGTCCCAGCTATATTTTCATTTCCTGAAGAGAACAATGAAAGAAAAAGGGTGAGCTCAACTAGCTCAGTAAGAAATATTATGACTAAGATAATGCAGAATAAATTATCCTTAGCTGTGACGCCCCCAAAATAGGTATACATCACCCATCTTGAGTCGCCAAATACATGGTACAAAATTCAAATACAACTTAATTATACAACGATGTGTAAAATACGACAAAACATATCTTGTGAGTTTTACTACAAATATTGTCATCTAGACAATATCCACACTCAATTGAGTTCTCATTACATTTATTATCACACTATTTAACGTAATAGTGAGGACTACTAATGCTATTATCTGGGTGTCACTCCGTTCCCAGACTAGTCCTCATTACGTTCTCATTTCACGAAGAGAACAATGAAAGTAAAAGGTGAGCTCAACTAGCCCAAGAAGAAATATTATGACTAAGATAATACGAATAAATTATCGTTAGCCTTCAACGATGTTAAACCGATACAATATAACAAACATCAAGTTTAAGCGCATCGGAACAAGCAATCCATTAAAAGAGTCAAGTAGAGAATAAAATCTACTATCTTTTATGATTTAAAAGGTTTTTCATCACTTTTATCATTGTGACTCGACAATAAATAATCCACATCATCCACCTTTTCTACGGCCAGGATATTCATTAGTATCACAACCACAAATTATCCATGCACTACGGGCGAGGATATTCGTGTATTCATCAATGGTCATGATCATGCCAACAAGCATCCATCAATGCACTACTGGGCGATGAGGACTTTTTACCACATCATTTGTAACATTACGGTCATGATTATACCAATTAATCCACAGTCGTCATAATCATACCAAGTCCATTTATGCACTACAGGCCACAGATGACTTTCAACAAAATATAAACATGAGGATGATGACAATGATATAAGAATTCAATAAACAAGTTTTAGAATTAATTTATCCAGAATTCAATAACGTCCAAATTGTCAACATGATACTTCTTTGTAGAGTAAAATTCAAGAATGCTCAGAAGAATATTGTCATGAAAAGATACTGGATGAAGCGCAAATATCAAGGATATTCCACTAATTTCATGGAGTATAGAAGTCAAAACTTTAACCGACTGAGTATAATAAAGAATGGAATAACAAAAGAAATCACCAGGCATGTAATAGACTGCACATGCAGGTTATTCCAACAGAATAATAAATAATGGAACCAAGTCATGTGTAAAGCACAGACAGGATATTCCAACAGAATAATAAATAATGGAACCAAGTCATGCAAAATTTGCATCGACAAGATGTTCCAACAGAATAATAAATAACAGAACCAGGTCATGCGTAAACGCACAGACAGGATGTTCCAACAGAATAATAAAGAATGGAATAACAGAAGAATTTCACCATGTATGCGGTGCTTGGCATGAGACGAGTTATTCAATATAATGATAAAGAATGGAATAACGGAAGAATTTCACCAAGTATAGGGTAGATCAGCGTATACGAGTTATTCTAACGAATAAAAAATAGAATAACAGAAGTTCTCTTCATGAATACAAAAGAAATAATACCCCTTACGAGTACAACAAATAATATCCCTTACCTTAGAACAACTGGATATAGGAGTAGTGAAATAGCAAAATACTTTTCTTCTTTCTCTCTATAGTTTCTCTCTCTAGAGTTTCAAAGAATTAAGTAAGAAATAATGAAGGAATGAGCTTCTATTTATAGGAGAATGGATTAAATAGTAACTAATTCATGAGCAGTTCGATTGATTTACTTTTAAACGGATGGTCCAGTTTGTTTACTATAAAATATTCTAATAAAAAAATCTTTTAAATAAAATATAATATATTCTATTTATAATCTAATAAAATGAATATCTTTATAAAAGTATTCTATTTTATATAAAAAGATTTTACTATGCAAAATACTATATGCAGACTACTATGCATAATGAAATATAATATATTCTAATTATTGTCTAATAAAACAAATAACTTTATAAAATATTCTATTTTATATAAAAAGATTTTACTATGCAAAAGCAAAGATGCATAATAAAATATATTATATTCTAATTATTGTCTAATAAAACAAATAACTTTATAAAAGTATTCCGCTTTATATAAAAAGCTTTTACATTTTATTACATTAATAATACTAATAAAATAAAATTTATATATAATATATATATATATATATATATATATATATAAAACTTTAAATGACTTCATAAAAAGTCACCTTAATATAATTAACAACATTTATCATCATTATTATAATTCACAATATTAATCGACTGTGTCGTTTCCGAGAAAGAGGGGCTTTCGAATAAGGATTTTTCCTATTGGCTTGAATTAGGTGACCAAACCTCTCCTTGGCGTAACTTATAGACATCATTAATATTGCAAATAATAATATTAACAACTCTGTCATCTCAATTATTGATTTAATAATATATAAAATATCGACAATAATTGAATCAAATAACGTGAGATCTTATGCAACAATTACTATAGCAATAAATGAACAAAAGCGAGTGACTTCTCACGTAAGCATCAATAATCAATACTGGTAAAGCTACAATGCAACCACGCGTATTCTTCAGTACTTTTTAACATCGGTGTTTTAACGATTAACGGTAAAACTTCCGCCGTTATTTTCATAAAAAGATATTTTTATCGTTTTCTCAACTCGACAATAATTTCGTTGTGGGGTCCACCAATGATTGTGTAGATTGTCATTGAATATTCCTGTTAAAACGAATATTCCCCAACCAATCGAATATTATATAACAACTTGCGTACTTTGCAAAATTTATAAATATTACCCACAACTATAACATTATATCAAATTCATTCCATAATATTCAAAAATGATATTTATAGAAAAATCATCTTTATTCATAAAAGTTGGGGTCTTACATTAGCCTTCAACAGTATAACAACTAATAGAATACAATAGAAAACAAGTTTTAGATCAACAACTACAGCGGAATAAGCAATCCATTAGAAGAGTCAAGTAGAGCATGATATCTACTATCTTCTATGATTTAAAAGTTTATCATCAATTTTATCGTTGAGACTCAACTTAATAAATAATCCACATCACTGAATTATCCATGCACTACGGGCCAAGGATATTCATTAGTATCACGACCACGAATTATCCATGCACTACGGGCCAATGATATTCGTATTTTCACCAATGGTCATGAACATGCCAAACAACAATTCATCTTAGCACCCTTGGCCGAAGAGAACGCATGGTTATGATCATACCAATAACTGTCGCTGGGACTCAGCTCAATAAATAATCCACATCATTTGTAACATTACAGGTCATGATTACACCGAATAATCTCTGGTCATAATCATACTAATCAACAGTACATCTTTACACTACGGGCCAAAGATGACTTTCATCACAATATAAGCATGAGGATGATGACAATAATATAAGAATTCAAACGAAATCAAGGATAAATATTAAAGACTTTAAATTTATCCATTGTTTAAAAATTCCCAAATTGTCAACATGATACTGCTTTGTGGAGTAAAATTCAAGAATAATATTCACGTATCAAAAATAATTTAGACAGAAAAAGAAGAAATTTTTAAGTAAGTGAATAGTACCGGGGTGAATAATGCTTCATAGACATGCAAAATTTTCTTTTCTCACATTACTAAGCGTGGTAGGAGGGCAAAAACATCTTTTTCACACTCCAGAGGTAACCCTGGAGGATTACAACATCATTTCCCGACCCCAGAGTTAACACCGAGAGGTCAAGCCAACCTCAGAGATAACCCTAAGTACATTCAGAGTCAACAACATGACCATCTCAGAGATAACCCTGGGTAAAACCCGCTATTGTCGTGAAAACCGAGATAACCGGGAGAGAAAATGGTTATTTTGCCAACTCAACTTCACTTCAAATCAAATACACTCACGTCAACTCAAATTGATTCAAAATTGGTCCCACAAGACTCATCTCTTAACTACGGAATGAAGAAACTACGCGCTAAATTGACTCACCAGATTACTGGCGGAAACCCGTGAATGTTATTTCGGTCATGGACCTATCTTTCTAGAATTAAAAAGGGCAAATCCCATGTTATTGCATAATTCTCGACAAAAGAAGCCCGAAGATGGTCTTATACACCTCGTTTGGATGCTCAGATTGAAGTTCTGCAAGTTCGAACGGACATTACAGTGCACGAGTGCACGTACTTTGAGACGACGGGACCCGCGAGGCCCGGATACACCACGAACAGTCGTAGGTGTACCAGAGGCTGCCATAGGTACACCTGCGGCAGTCAGGTCTATAAATATAGACCTTAGGCCAGCCATTTTGGGGGAGGAAATAGCGAGGGAACCCTGTCGAATTGGCTTTGTACACCCCCATATTGAGTGTTTTCTTTTTTTAAACACCTGTTAGCCCATATACAATTATATATTTACCCGCGGGAGCTAAGTGTTTGTCCACATAGAGTCATAAAAGTCTACTTTGGCAGCCCATTGTAAGCCTTCTTACATTCTATAAAGCTTTCTTCTCATATTATCACACACTGTTGTACACGTTGAGAGTCGTGTGAGTGTGTTTGCCCGGACTTCGGTCCGTGGTTTTCATTTCTGTCTGTATATATATTCTTATATATATATGTATATATTTTTTATACAGACTAACATTATCGAGTTATGCCTCGATTGAGCTGAACTTGATGCAGGAGGCGTTTATTAGCTTATATATATATATATATATATATATATATATATATATATATATATATATATATATATATATATATATATAATTGTTGTCGGATATATCTCGATGAGCACAGATTTTACATCCTAGACATTTACTAAACTTATATATATATATATACTATATATATATAATTGTTGTCAGACATATCTGATGAGCCTGGATTTTACATCCGATGCATTTACTGCTTTTATATATATATATATATATATATGTGTGTGTGTGTGTGTGTGTACATATATATATATATTTACATTTCTGTCAGGCCTGGAGTTTACTTCGTGGCCTTTTACAGCTTTATTTACATTTCGTCCTGCCTGGAGTTTACTTTGTGGCAGTTGATCGCTTTTACAGCTTTATTTACATTTTGTCCCGCCTGAAGTTTACTTTGTGGCGGTTGATCATGTCCATATATATATATATATATATTTATCGCTTTTATATATTTACATTTCTGATCCCCCATGGAGTTGCTTCGTGGTGGTTAATCAAGTCTATATATATATTTACAGCTTTTATATATATAATCGCTTATCGCCTTCGCTTTCCATACAAATTGCGCGGTATCATGTGAGCCTAGGAATCATGTGATCACAGAGTTCGATTTCTTTGAATCTAGATTCGATTTCCATGATGGACATTTTTCCACGGTATGGCAGCTTCTTGTACATTATTTTACAATGTCTCAATTTCCTTGGATGGTCATCATGCTTGTGAGGAGTTCTAAGATTTCTTTGATATTATTTTTCTAGAATGCTTCGCATCTCTAAAATAAAAGCAAACAAGCCAACATTTAATAATAAAATGGAAGTATGAAAAGGTCACAATTCTATTGAGCATGTGGTTTGAAAAACCCTTTACAAAACTTCATTGCTATATCTTGGTTAAAACTGAATTTTCCTATAAAATTCAAACCTTGTGTATATAGGTGCGAACGAGGCCTCGCACTACTTTCAAATAATTGCACATTGATCCACACACATACACATTCATATAACAATTTCTTTGAAGAGTGGTGGTCACCGTGGTAACACGGATGTCGGGGGGTGCCTAACACCTTCCCTCCGCATAATCAAGTCCCCGGACCTAAAATGAATCTCGGTTTCACAGACCCGTTTAGCAGTGTCAAAATCACTGGGTCAATGTGAAAACCTTTTCGGTTGCATTGGTGCAACCAATTAAATACACCAACTGGCGACTCTTAAAGTCAAATCGTCGACATTATACATGTCGGACCTTTTTCACTTATTTTTTCAAACAAAATCTCACATTAACATGAGAACACCAAAGAACAAGTAACGAAAAGGGACACTCAAAAATTCCGACGTCGACAGGTGGCGACTTTGCTGGGGATTCCAGTAAGAGGGCTTAAGCCACTAGTACAATCTTTTCAAAATTGTTATATGCTTGTGTGTGAATGTTGCATTTACATTTATGATGAATGTGTACGAATGCATCTTAATTCTTTGCCTTTGCTAAATATCTATATCTGTGATATTAGTGTTTATGCATGTATCATCATTTTGCATAAGCGGTGAGACACGTTGTATGTAAATGTATGTTGTGTGGTCCTCCACTAGGAGGCTATTCGCATCGGTGTTTGATTCTTTGGACTCGTGGGAAGAATAATTCTCGAGGGCTCGGAAAGGCACCACTCAGATTCGCTCCCAGTTGAACAGCCGGATTAACTTCCGTCAAGTAGATTGCGATGATCCGAGAACCTTCATGCCGAAAAAGCCGCGAGAGTAACCTAAGATAGGTCATCCTCTGATAAACCAAACGCGAAGGGAAGTCTCTTCATACTTTCCCATTTAATTACTTGTAATTTTAATTACTTGTCAATCTCAATGTGATGGAAAATATGAAGAAAATGTGTAAATGCATATTAAGGCTTTACATGGTAATTAAATGACACCCATTTTGCAGGATAATATTCCTAAAATGGACACGTTATGATAACATGTAAAATTTTTATACATTTCCTTGAGACTAACTACATAAGTTTTTGTAGGGAAGCAATTGTTCCCGTTTCCCGTTCAAAGACCAAAAGGGCATTAAGCCCATAGTCAGACATGGATAAAAGTGCCCAACCTGATCCAACTTCTATCTCTCGCGAAGAGTTCAAAAAATTAAGCTATCAAATGACAGAGTTGGCTGTTATGCTCAAAGAACTACACCAATCTATTTAGGGTCCACAAATACCCATCCACACAGAATCCCCTGCACATGGAGGAACCCAGGGCCGATCAATGCCTACTCAATCCGAGTCATTCATACCAGGGGGCAGTCAGGGTATTGGCAAAAAGATGGAAACCCAGATACCTAAACCTCATTCTAACAAAGAAATCACAAATCTCAGGGATGATCGAGAAACTGGGGATCTAAGAAAGAAAGTCCAACAAATGGAGGAGACCATCCGGTCAATCAAAGGGACTGGAAATTATGGGAGTGTCACCTATTCAGATCTCTGCATATTCCCATGGGCTTGATATCCTACCAAATTCAAAGTCCCAGAGTTTAAAAAATACAATGGGTGATCCCTACACACATCTGAAAGTATACATTGGCGAACTGGGGTCTTATGCTGAAGATGAAAGCCTCAGAATGCAACTTTTCCAAAAGAGTCTCACCGGAGAGGCTAAAGCCTGGTATGCCCAACTTGACAATGCCAAAATCCATAACTGGGAAGAATTGGCCCATGCCTTTCTAAATCAATACAATTTTCAGTCACAAATGGCGCCGGATCGATACCAAGTGACTAAAGTCAAAAAGCAAAGTACTGAATCTTTCCGAGAATATGCCCAAAGGTGGAGACATCTCGCAGCGCAAGTCATTCCATCAATGATGGAAACTGAGATGGTAATGACGTTTATTGATATCCAAGAGGCTTCGTACTACGACATACTAGGACGTTTCCCAGTCCACATTTCATATGGTGTCTTTTGAACCGTTTTTGTAGGAACACGGTTAAGTGTGAATGCAGCTGTCTCTAGGGCATGACCCTAGAAGCTTATTGGAAGATCTGCATGACTCATCATTGATCGTACCCAACAAGGTTCGATTCCTCCTCTCAGATACACCATTCCATTGCGGTGTTCCAGGTGGAGTGAGCTGTGATATAATACCAAATTCCTTTAGAAGGTCATCAAAGTCTTGGCTTAAGTATTCACCTCCTCGATCGGATCGAAGGGCTTTTATGCTTTTGCCAAATTGGTTTTGAACTTCATTCTTGAATTCCTTGAACTTTTCAAAGGATTGGATTTGTGTCTCATAAGATACACATATCCATATCTACTAAAGTCATCGATAAATGTAATGAAGTAATAAAACCTACCTCTTGCTAATGAACTCATGGGTCCACATACATCACTATGTATAAGTCCCAATACATCGCTAGCCCGTTCATTTTGAGTCCGATGAAAGGGCTTTAGTCATCTTGCCTAATAAACAAGACTCGCATTTCTCATATGATTCAAAATCAAATGAATCCAAGAACCCATCTTTATGGAGTTTGGATATCGTTTCTCATTTATATGGCCTAAACGCAGCGATGCCGAGAGATATCGGATTTGAATCATTTGATTTAAATCGTTTTGTATTTATGTTATAGATATGCATTTCTAAATCAAGAATATAGAGGCCAGTTAAAACAATTGTGCAACACCATAACAAATATCATTTAAGTAAAATAAACAACGATTGTTCTTTATTATAAATGAAAAACCTTTCTTGTCCAAACAAGAAAGCGAAATAATGTTTTTGCTTATAGCGAGCACAAAAATAACAATCTTCTAATTCTAAAACTAGTCCGGTGGGCAAAGATAAATGATAAGTTCCTACGGCCGGTCAAAGAACTTTTGCTCTATTTCCAACTCGTGGGTCAACCTCTCCTTTCGCCAAAAGTTCTACTCCTTGGGTCCTGCACATTAACACAAATGTGAGAACCACATCCGATATCCAATACCCATGATGTAGAAGTAGATAAGTTGACTTCTATAACATATATACACGAATCGAGTCGTACTTCCTTTTCTTTTCTTCACTTCTTCGAAATAAGCATGACAGTTCCTTTTCCGGTGTCCGGTTTTCCACAGTGACATTCACCTTCTTTAGCCACCCCACCTTTGGGTTTTAAAGCTGTTTGGTTTTGGAATTGGGTTTGGCAAAAGATTTAGATCTATCTTCTTCTTGCCTTTCCAATTTCCCTTAGCATTCCCTTTTGCACCATCATTATGTGGCGCGGGTCTGCCTTTTTCATGTTGTTCTCGGCGGTTCTTAACATGCTCAACAACTTCGATGAGGGTTTCTCAATTTCATTCATAAGATAGTTCATAACAAATTGAGAGTAGTTCTTTGTTCAAAGATTGCAAAACAAGGTCGATTTGGGCTTAGGAGTGATTGGAAAACCCAACCTATCAAGGTACTCAATATACCCAATCATTTTCAAAGACATGTGGACCAAGCTGGATCACGTTCACCCATTTTACGGTGATACAACGCCTTGCTTGTATCATACCTCTCTGTCGAGCATGCCCTTGAACAATTTCTTGAGATGCTCGATCATCTCATAAGCATCCATCAACTCATGTTGCTTCAAGCTCGGCGTTCATGGTTGCTAGCATGACACAACTCACATCGAGCATCATCTTGATGCTTCTTGTAAGCATTATGCTCCATGCGTAGTGCGATGACAATTGGCGTCTTTGCGAGAATGGGCCCATCAAGGACATATAGCTTACGCTCTTGTTTGAGGACAATCCTCAAGTTCTATGCCGGTCGAGGAAATTAATTCCACTTAGCTTGTCCTTTTCAAGGGTGATCGTAATGAAAGACTATTTGTGTTGTTGTTGTTTGCCATTTGATATCTATAATTTATAAGTGCAACAATAATAAGTCAAATTCTGAGTTGATATTATATAATTGATAATAGTACATTCAAAATATACCTCCCACTATTTTATTCAAATTAATAGCCCTCACCATTAATTGGAAAGCATTTTCTATTAAATCTTTCTAGTGAGCCAAGATCCATATTTCATTATGCCTTAAGTTAGCTTTGGCTATTCTCTCAAAACATAATTATTTAGGTAGACAACCCTTTGTCAATTATATTATATATAACTCTGGATAGTTTGGTAAACAACATTTGTTTCTAGTCCATCTAATGGTACCAACCAAACTCTATGCCTCTAAGTCCACAATCCTATTGAGATAACTTAGTTAAGTCGGGCCCAATGATTTTAATAGTTTGGATATCACAATTATCCTATCGCATCTTACCTAGATAAATAGGGTACTTTGCTTTGGCAAACCTACATCTATTGATCAAGGTCTTGATGAGTGTTATTCATTGGAAGGCATCGATTTAGACTTAATAATTTAATGAGGATTTTATTAATTTAGATCTCACCAATTTTAATCTTGTTAAGCATGCACATTATTAATCATATCATATCATATACAAGCATAAATAAAGTGCAAAATTAAATGTGTCACGATTATGGCCCAATCCACTTGTCGAATCTTTTCAAGCTAATGAAAGATTGAAGGTCAATCTAAGGTGGTAAAAGATCTTAAAATAAATAACTTCCTTGGATCTTCCTCTAGCATCGCCTCCTCTCCATCATCATCTTTCCATTGTGTTCTCCATCTTGACATCTTCATCAATTCTGATTATTACATGACATAAAAAAACCTCGAGTTACATTCGAGGGATTTAGATGAGAAGAGAATATTACATTAGAATTTATAGAAAGGCACGACATGCAAGCCGTATTTCAAAACCAAAAACCACTAACCTATGGGTCAAAAGGCCATAATCATGCACCATGCATATCACAATAAGCACATAACAATTTATATATAATTAAAAAAATATATATAAAATATAGGGGACACGACCATCGTCTTGCTTCTGACGAGGGGGAAATCTCCCCAGAGGGGGGTCTCATTGTAATTGCGAATTTTTCAATCTGAATCTTTTTTGAGAATCATACATTTAATCCACCAAAACACCCATAATAACAAATCATATATGTCGGTTTGATTTAATCATATTAAAGCGAATAACAATACACCGAAATTTATCATATATTTCCGATTTAGATTAATCATATTAAAAGCGATTCTTCATGCTTCTAATCCGATTAGAATAGTTATATTGTTATTCCACCGATTAAAGATACGATTAACGGTATCATCATATATATTACGAATACACATACAACGGAATATCGTATATTCAATTTTATATCGGTAAACATGCATCATCATATATCATATATATCGAATACAATTAAAACACGTAATCTGAATTAATCTTTTACAAGTAGCTTTGATACCCTTTGTTGGGCTTGACGCGAAAACATACAATGAAAATAAAATTTTAAAGCAATTTAGAAACCTAAAAGCAGGATCCATGCGAAAATCAATTAATTCAGAGGTTTAGAGATTATACGGATATAAACAAAAAAGCGAGAATCTGAAGCAAATTGCGCCTCGAATCTCAACATGACAAAGCCAGATTAACGCCTCTCTACGGTATCCACCACGAGCAGCCTTACCGAGCAGTCGAGCGATTACTGCAATAAGAAGGACTTGCGGTACTAGCCACCAAAAGGAATGGATTTTTGAAAGCTGTTTTCTCTCTAGTCTCTCTCTAAAGCGGCTAGGGTTTTTCAATTATGATATCTTACCTAAAGTAGTTGCTATATATCATATATATAGTAGTTAAAAGGAATTAATCAAATCAAAACCTAATTTTATAAAATCCGAATTTATATATATATATATCTCTTAATTAAGTCTTACTTAATTAATATACATATATACAAATTATCCTTTTAATTTAAATTAAATGATTTAAATACTATTAATCATATTAATATATTTAAATCCTTAAAATTTAAATTAATTCCCTTTTAAATAACGTTACATGTGTGTGACCTATAGGTTATTATTACGTTGGCAATAATTTTAAAATCATATTATAAAATTATAAGCGGTGAAAGCGACATCTAGTAATGCATCACTTTGCTACCCAGTAATAATAAGATCGATGATTCGATGCAACCTTTTACGTGACCAATGTTTCAATGTAATTTAATCCTTTTAACCTTAATATCCTAGATTAAACTCGAGTCATGGAATGTGTCATACTCTTCATAATTTAATCTGAGTTTTTCTTGATCAATGAGTAGACTATATGAAACAAATCACTATTTGAGCATGGCCATGCATTTCATAGTCCTACTCAATCAAGAAACCTATGGATATCACCCATAATATATAGGATGGTTAAATTCCATCTAGATCACTCATATTTCTCACCACGATTAATGATGAACCCAATAATCACCTTTATAGTCCACCTTATTAAAGGTGACATTTGATGATATCAAAGTACATAAATTCTCGTGTAGTAATATAGCGATTTGGTCGGAGGACCATTACATCATTGTCACTATGAGAATTGCTAATGACACTTAGCATAATGCTCCATATAAATTCTCATGGTGGAATTACATCCGATTACATCGTTCTCTAACATGTACCTATGCATTGACTTAATATCTCATATATTTATGACCAATGAGATTTGGTCATCGATCGATCCACATACTAGTCTCGATGCATCATTGTTGTCCCATCAACAATGATACTCGACTAGGGACATTTAAGAACAACGATACTAATGGTAATATATAATCTCATGTTCAAGTCACATACTTGAAACTATATAATTTGTATCACTATTCTAAGGAATTTTATTATGTTAACAATTATATTACGCGATAAATAAAACCATAATAAAATCATATATTTATTCAATCAAATATAATATCAAAAGCGTTAAGCAATTATATCAAATAATTGGCCTCTGGGGCATAAACTCTAACGATCTCCCCACTTGCACTAGAGCCAATCACTCATGTATCTAATACCCATGGAACTAGTGTGACCGTCGTGCTTAGCCTGCTGCGCATAACAAAGCCTTGGTTAGTGGATCTGCTGCAACATTATCATCTGTTGGCACTCTTCCTATATGTACATCTCCTCTCAATGATTTCACGGATGAGATGGTACCGCTAAAAGTATATGCTTGGATCGTTGGTGAGATCTGGGTTCCTTAGCTTTGTCTGCAATGGCTCCATTATTATCACGGTATAGAACAACCGGATCAACAATGGTTGGAACAACACCAAGTTCGATGATGAACTTTTAATCCATCTGACCTCCTTGGTTTGCACTTAGAAACGACAATATACTCGACCTCTGTTGTAGAATCGACTCTTGTCTCTTGCTTGAACTTTTCATTAACAACACCACCATTAAGGCAAAACACAAAACTGGTTGAGACTTATAGTCATCATTGTCGGTCTGAAACTAACATCTGTGTAACCCTTTCTTTGCTAGTTAAATCTTCACCTCCATATACCAAGAATGAATCCTTAGTCCTTTTTAGTGCTTGAGGATATTCTTGGCTAACATCGATGACCTTCACACGGATTCGATTGTATTATTTGCTCGTCATGCTCAAAGCATCTGAGACATCCGAACAGTACATATCATTACATACATGATAGATCCAATTGTTAGAAGCATAAGGGATCTTTCTCATACGCTCCTCATCATCTTGTGATTTAGGACATTGGGCCTTAGAGATCTTTACACCATGAGTCACGGGTAAGTTTCCTCTTTTAGCCTCTTGCATCTTTGAACCGTTTCAACACTTTATCAATATATGTACTTTGACTTAGGCCAGCATTTTTCTTGATCTATCTCTATAGATCTTGATACCTAAAATGTAAATGACATCGCTTCTAATCTTTCATGGAGAAACATTTTCCTAACCATGTTTTTTCACACTGTAAGGAAGGAATGTCATTCCCAATAATTAATATGTCATCAACATATAATACTAGGAATACAATGTGACTCCCACTAACCTTCTTATATACACAAGGTTCATCTTCATTTTAATAAAGCCAAATTCTTTGATTGCTTCATCAAATCGAAGATTCCAACTCAGAGGCTTGCTTCAATCCATAAATGGATCATTTGCACTTACATACCTTTCGACATCCTTTGGGTGACAAAACCCTCGGGTTGTGTCATATACACATCCTCGAGGAGATTTCCGTTAAGGAAAGCGGTTTTGACATCCATCTGCGCGATTTACGTAATCATAAAAAGGCTGCAATAGCAAGTAAGATCTGATGGATTTAACCATTGCCCTTTGGAGAGAAGGTTTCATCATAGTCAACACCTTGAATTTGTTTGAAACCTTTTCTTTACCAATCGGCCTTTATAGGTTTGTACATTACCATCCATATCGGTTTTCTTCTTGAAAACCCACTTGCACCGATTGGTTTTACCCCTTGGTGGATCAACCAGAGTCCATACTTGGTTAGTATACATGGAGTCCATCTCGATTTCATGGCTTCAAGCCATTTCTCGAAATCTGGTCCATTCATAACTTCTTGGTAGGAAGCGGGCTCATCTTGATCTATGAGCATCACATTGCCGTTTTGAGTCACAAGATATCCATAATATCTCTCGGGCTCTTGGCGTGTCCTACCGAGATCTCTGAATGACTTGTGTAATTTGAGCGAGTTCACTTTCCACAATTTCTTGTGGTTCTGCTCATGTTCCAACTTCGAGTTCAATGATATTTTGTGGTTCTCGAATTTCTTGAGTTCTACTTTCCTCCCATTTGTTTCCTTTAGAGACAAATTCTCTTTCTAGAAAATACCGATTCGAGCAACAACCACTTTGTTCTCGAGAAGGTTTGTAGAAATAATACCCTTTTGTTTCCTTTGGGTATCCCACAAAATTACATTTGTCGATTTGGGTCCGAAGCTTGTCGAATTGAGGGCGTTTCTGAGCGCCTCGCAACCCCAAATCTTCATGAGCGACATATCTTAGGGCGTTTCCCAGTCCACATTTCATATGGTGTCTTACGAACCGTCTTTGTAGGAACACGGTTAAGTGTGAATCAAGTGTCTCTAGGGCATGACCCGAAGCTTATTGGAAGATCTGCATGACTCATCATTGATCGTACCATGTCCAACAAGGTTCGATTCCTCCTCTCGGATACACCATTCCATTGCGGTGTTCGGTGGAGTGGTGTGATATAATACCACACTCCTTTAGAAGGTCATCAAAGTCTTGGCTTAAGTATTCACCTCCTCGATCGGATCGAAGGGCTTTTATGCTTTTGCCAAATTGGTTTTGAACTTCATTCTTGAATTCCTTGAACTTTTCAAAGGATTGGTTTGTGTCTCATAAGATACACATATCCATATCTACTAAAGTCATCGATAAATGTAATGAAGTAATAAAACCTACCTCTTGCTAACGAACTCATGGGTCCACATACATCACTATGTATAAGTCCCAATACATCGCTAGCTTGTTCAACATGTCCGATGAAAGGGCTTTAGTCATCTTGCCTAATAAACAAGACTCGCATTTCTCATATGATTCAAAATCAAATGAATCCAAGAACCCATCTTTATGGAGTTTGGATATCGTTTCTCATTTATATGGCCTAAACAGCGATGCAGGAGATATGTCGGTTTGAATCATTTGATTTAAATCGTTTTGTATTTATGTTATAGATATGCATTTCTAAATCAAGAATATAGAGACCAGATTAAACAATTGTGCAACACCATAACAAATATCATTTAAGTAAAATAAACAACGATTGTTCTTTATTATAAATGAAAAACCTTTCTTGTCCAAACAAGAAAGCGAAATAATAATTTTTTTGCTTATAGCGAGGCACAAAATAACAATCTTCTAATTCTAAAACTAGCCCGGTGGGCAAAGATAAATGATAAGTTCCTACGGCCGGTCACGACAACTTTTGCTCTATTTCCAACTCGTAGGTCAACCTCTCCTTTTGCCAAAGTTCTACTCCTTGAGTCCACGCACATTAACACA
Organism: Panax ginseng; assembly: GCA_020205605.1. Taxonomy (NCBI): domain Eukaryota; kingdom Viridiplantae; phylum Streptophyta; class Magnoliopsida; order Apiales; family Araliaceae; genus Panax; species Panax ginseng. The sequence goes on from CM035132.1 coordinate 173,783,195, forward strand.
AATGTGAGAACCACATCCGATATCCAATACCCATGATGTAGAAGTAGATAAGTTGACTTCTATAACATATATACACAATCGAAGTCGTACTTCCTTTTCTTTTTTTTCTTCACTTCTTCCAATAAGCATGGCAGTTCCTTTTCCGATGTCCGGTTTTCCACAGTGACATTCACCTTCTTTAGCCACCCCACCTTTAGGTTTTAAAGCTGTTTGGTTTTGGAATTGGGTTTGGCAAAAGATTTAGATCTATCTTCTTCTTGCCTTTCCAATTTCCTTAGCATTCCCCTTTTGCACCATCATTATGGGAGCGGGTCTGCCTTTTTCATGTTGTTCTCGGCGATTCTTAACATGCTCAACAACTTCGATGAAGGGGTTTCTCAATTTCATTCATAAGATAGTTCATAACAAATTGAGAGTAGTTCTTTGTTCAAAGATTGCAAAACAAAGGTCGATTTGGGCTTAGGAGTGATTGGAAAACCCAACCTATCAAGGTACTCAATATACCCAATCATTTTCGACACATGTGGACCAAGCTGGATCACGTTCACCCATTTTACGTGATACAACGCCTTTGCTTGTATCATACCTCTCTGTCGAGCATGCCCTTGAACAATTTCTTGAGATGCTCGATCATCTCATAAGCATCCATCAACTCATGTTGCTTACGAAGCTCGGCGTTCATGGTTGCTAGCATGACACAACTCACATCGAGCATCATCTTGATGCTTCTTGTAAGCATTATGCTCCATGCGTGGTGCGATGGGTGGTTGGTCTTTGCGAGGAATGGGCCCATCAAGGACATATAGCTTACGCTCTTGTTTGAGGACAATCCTCAAGTTCTATGCCCGATCGAGGAAATTAATTCCACTTAGCTTGTCCTTTTCAAGGTGATCGTAATGAAAGACTATTTGTGTTGTTGTTGTTTGCCATTTGATATCTATAATTTATAAGTGCAACAATAATAAGTCAAATTCTGAGTTGATATTATATAATTGATAATAGTACATTCAAAATATACCTCCCACTATTTTATTCAAATTAATAGCCCTCACCATTAATTCGGAAAGCATTTTCTATTAAATCTTTCTAGTGAGCCAAGATCCATATTTCATTATGCCTTAAGTTAGCTTTGGCTATTCTCTCAAAACATAATTATTTAGGTAGACAACCCTTTGTCAATTATATTATATATAACTCCTGGATAGTTTGGTAAACAACATTTGTTTCTAGTCCATCTAATGGTACCAACCAAACTCTATGCCTCTAAGTCCACAATCCTATTGAGATAACTTAGTTAAGTCGGGCCCAATGATTTTAATAGTTTGGATATCACAATTATCCTATCGCATCTTACCTAGATAAATAGGGTACTTTGCTTTGGCAAACCTACATCTATTGATCAAGGTCTTGATGAGTGTTATTCATTGGAAGGCATCGATTTAGACTTAATAATTTAATGAGGATTTTATTAATTTAGATCTCACCAATTTTAATCTTGTTAAGCATGCACATTATTAATCATATCATATCATATACAAGCATAAATAAAGTGCAAAATTAAATGTGTCACGATTATGGCCCAATCCATTTGTCGATCTTTTCAAGCTAATGAAAGATTGAAGGTCAATCTAAGGTGGTAAAAGATCTTAAAATAAATAACTTCCTTGGATCTTCCTCTAGCATCGCCTCCTCTCCATCATCATCTTTCCATTGTGTTCTCCATCTTGACATCTTCATCAATTCTGATTATTACATGACATAAAGAAACCTCGAGTTACATTCGAGGGGATTTAGATGAGAAGAGAATATTACGTTAGAATTTATAGAAAGGCACGACATGCAATAGTATTTTCAAAACCAAAAACCACTAACCTATGGGTCAAAAGGCCATAGCATGCACCATGCATATCACAATAAGCACATAACAATTTATATATAATTAAAGAAAACTATATATAAAATATAGGGGACACGACCATCGCAATCTGACGGGGTGACAGGGGGTCCCACAGGGGGGGTCTCAAAATTTTTCCATCTGAATCTCATTTGAATACATTTTAATCCACCAAAACACCCATAATAACAAATCATATATGTCCGGTTCGATTTAATCATATTAAAACGAATAACAATACACCTGAAATTTATCATATATTTCCGGTTTATTAATCATATTAAAGCGATTCTTCATGCTTCTAATCCGATTAGAATAGTTATATTGTTATTCCATAGATTAAAGATACGATTAACGATATCATCATATATATTACGAAATACACATACAACGGAATATCGTATATTCAATTTTATATCGGTAAACATGCATCATCATATATCATATATATCGAATACAATTAAAACACGTAATCTGAATTAATCTTTTATAAAGTAGCTTTGATACCACCGTTGGGCTTGACGCGAAGCGCATACAATGAAAATTAAAATTTTAAAGCAATTTAAAAACCTAAAAGCGGGATCCATGCGAAAATCAATTAATTGAGGTTTAGAGATTATACGGATATAAACAAAAAAAACGAGAATCAAAGCGATTATACTCGAATCTCCAACACAATACAAACCGATTAAGCCTCTCGGTATTATCCACCACGAGCAGCACATACTGACAGAGCAAGTCGACGATTACTGCAATAAGAAGGACTTGCGGTACTAGCCACCAAAAGGAATGGATTTTTGAAAGCTGTTTTCTCTCTAGTCTCTCTCTAAGAAGCGGCTAGGGTTTTTCAATTATGATATCTTACCCTAAGTAGTTACTATATATATATATATATAGTAGTTAAAAGGAATTAATCAAAATCAAAACCTAATTTTATAAAATCCGAATTTATATATATATATATCTCTTAATTAAGTCTTACAATTAATATACATATATACAAATTATCCTTTTAATTTAAATTAAATGATTTAAATACTATTAATCATATTAATATATTTAAATCCTTAAAATTTAAATTAATTCCCTTTTAAATAACGTTACATGTGTGTGACCCTATAGGTTATTATTACGTTGGCAATAATTTTAAAATCATATTATAAAATTATAAACGGTGGCGACATCTAGTAATGCATCATCTTTACTACCCAAGTAATAATAAGATCGATGATTCGATGCAACCTTTTACGTGACCAATGTTTCAATGCAATTTAATCCTTTTAACCTTAATATCCTAGATTAAACTCGAGTCATGGAATGTGTCATACTCTTCATAATTTAATCTGAGTTTTCTTGATCAATGAGTAGACTATATGAAACAAATCACTATTTGAGCATGTCCATGCATTTCATAGTCCTACTCAATCAAGAGGCCTATGGATATCACCCATAATATATAGGATGGTTAAATTCCATCTAGATCACTCATATTTCTCACACGATTAATGATGAACCCAATAATCACCTTTATAGTCCACCTTATTAAAGGTGACATTTGATGATATCAAAGTACATAAATTCTCGTGTAGTAATATAAGCGATTTCGGTCGGAGGACCATTACATCATTGTCACTATGAGAATTGCTAATGACACTTCGCATAATGCTCCATATAGAATTCTCATGGTGGGTCCATCCGATTACATCGTTCTAACATGTACCTATGCATTGACTTAATATCTCATATATTTATGACCAATGAGATTTGGTCATCATCAATCCACATACTAGTCTCGATGCATCATTGTTGTCCCATCAACAATGATACTCGACTAAGGGACATTTAAGAACACTGATACTAATGGTAATATATAATCTCATGTTCAAGTCACATACTTGAAACTATATAATTTGTATCACTATTCTAAGGAATTTTATTATGTTAACAATTATATTACGCAGTAAATAAAACCATAATAAAATCATATATTTATTCAATCAAATATAATATCAAAACGTTAAGCAATTATATCAAATAATTGGCCTCTAGGGCATAAACTCTAACAAAATCTTCCACTATTTCGTCTGGTTCTAACTCAATAATGTGGTTCGGGTCTTTCACATATTTACGTAATATGGATATATGAAAAACGTTATGAACACGAGACATACTTGGCGGTAAAAGCAAGTCTATAAAGCACATCCCTACTCGATCGAGGATTAAAAATGGGCCAATGAATCGAGAATTGAGCTTTCTCTTTTCCAAATCTCGTAACTCCTTTCCATGGAGCAACACGTAACAACCATGATCTCCAATATCGAATTCCACGTCCTTTCGATGAAGATCAACATAACTCTTTTGTCGGTCTTGTGAGGTTTTTATACGTTGTCGGATCGTTTGAATCTTTTCTGTAGTCATACCTACCAACTCCGGTCCCAACAACATTGCTTCACCCACCTCATCCCAACATACTGGAGAACGACACTTTCTTCCATACAACGCCTCGAATGGAGCCATGCCAATACTTGTTTGATAACTGTTGTTGTAAAAAAACTCCACCAATGGTAAGAACTTATCCCAACTTCCTTGAAGTCAAGGACCACGAGTCTTAATAAATCTTCCGAGTTTGAATAGTCCTCTCGATTGTCCGTCCGTCTGAGGATGATATCTTTGAACTAAATCGTAAATCCGTGCCCATAGCTTTTTGTAAACTAACCCAAAATCGTGAAGTGAATCTTGGGTCTCGATCGGAAAACTATGGATACTGGCATACTATCTTGATCTTACAATCTCGTTTATGTACATCTGAGCAAGACGTTCAAGTGTATAAGTTTCTCGTATTGGTAAGAAATGAGCGGACTTGGTCAATCTATCAACAATGACCCAAATTGCATCTATGCCTTGAGAAACCTTGGGAAGACCGATGAATTGAAATCCATGATAATGTTCTCCCACTTCCATTCACGAATTCCAAGTGGTTGCAATGGACCTTTTGGTACTTGATGCTCTCGCCTTGACTCGTTGACAAGTTAAACACCTTGAGATAAATAAATACCATCTCTCTCTCTTATTTCCCCACCAAAATGTATGTCAAGATCATGATACATTTTGGTACTCCCCGAGATGGATTGCAAAATGTGTGTTGTGCGCCTCCATCATGATTTTATACTTTAACTCGGGATCGTTAGGAACACAAAAGTGCGGAGTTGACTCAAAGTATTCCTTCTTCATCGATTCTTGCTTCCTAAGATAGCACCTTCTTGCACTTTATTTCTCATACGCATCAGCTCCAGATCTGTAGCTTGAGCAGCTTTAACTTTATCAATTAAAGTCGGTTCTACTCGTATATTCGCCATCATCACATGGGTCCCTGGAGTCTTTAACTCTATCTCCATCCTTTGCAAGTCACACAAAATGGGCCTTTGCATTGACAATATCACACTCGTACCCGCATATGATCTTCTACTCAATGCGTCAGCTACCATGTTCGCTTTTCCAGGATGGTATTGGATGGTATGATCATAATCTTTCAACAGTTCAAGCCAACGTCATTGTCGCATGTTGAGTTCCTTTTGAGTGAAGAAATATTTGAGGCTTTTATGATCCGTAAAGATCTCCACTTTCTCCCCATACAAGTAATGCCTCCAAATCTTTAGTGCAAAAACAACAGCTGCCAACTCTAGATCATGAGTAGGATAATTCCTCTCATATTCTTTGAGTTGTAGAGAGGCATAGGCTATGACTTTCCCATGTTGCATGAGAACACATCCTAACCCTTTGCCTGAAGCATCACTGTAGATGAAAAATCCCTCCGAGCCAGATGGTATTGTCAGAATAGGTGCTGAAATGAGTCTCCTCTTGAGTTCTTGAAAACTCTTCTCATATTCCTCGTTCCGACCAAATTTTATATCTTTCCGAGTCAGCTGAGTTAAGGGAGTAGCGATTCGAGAAAACCTTCTACTGAATCTCCGATAATAACCAAATTAAGCCAGAGAAAGCTACGTCATTTTATTCACTAATTTAGGTTTCTCCCGTTTGAATAGCTTCAATCTTTGCTGGGTCAATAGATATTCCATGACTTGATACCACGTGCCCAAGGAATGCTACTTCCTCAAGCCAGAACTCGCATTTCTTCAACATGGCATAAAACTTATATTCACGAAGCTTTTGAAGTATTAGCCTCAAGTGTTGCTCATGATCTTCACGACTTTTGGAATAAATAAGGATGTCATCAATAAAGACGACCACAAAGTGATCCAAATATTCTTTGAATACTCGGTTCATCATATCCATGAAGGCAACAGGAGCATTAGTCAATCCAAAAGACATGACTAGGAATTCATAATGCCCGTACCGAGTTCTAAAAGCCATCTTTGGAATGTCATCGGTTCTAATCTTCAATTGGTGATATCCGGAACGAAGATCAATCTTTGAAAAGAATTTGGCGCCTTGCAATTGGTCAAACAGGTCATCAATACATGGCAATGGGTACCTATTTTTGATGGAGACATGATTCAACTCCCGATAATCAATACAAAGTCGCATACTCCCGTCTTTCTTTTTCACGAATAGAACAGGATCACCCCAAGGAGACGTACTAGGACGAATGAAACCGATGTCTAAAAATTCCTGCAGTTGGGTCTTTAACTCCTGAAGTTCAATAGGAGCCATTCGATATGGGGCTTTGGAAATAGGTTTTGTACCAGGTTCAAGGTCGATACAAAATTCAATTTCACGCTCTAGGGGTAGGCCAAGAAGTTCTTCAGGGAATACGTCAGGAAATTCATTAACAATAGAAATATCATTCAAAACTGACGTATTTTTGTTTAGTTCCGTGACATGAGTTAAGAAAGCTTGACATCCGTTTTTCAATAAACGAATTGCTTTATGGCTTGAGATGACAGTGATTGATTTTAATGGTTTGGTTTCTTGAATTTGCATAATAGGTTGGTTAAGAATATGAAAGCTAACAACCTTACGAAAATAATCAATTTTTGCATGATGAGTAGTTAACCAATCAATCCCTAGAATCACATCAAATGCAAGTATTTTCAAAGAAATAAGATCGACAGGTAATGTGAGGGTACCGATCTGAACCAAACAAGACTTATAAATAGTGGATGTAATGAAGGTTTCTCCCAATGGAGTTTCAACAGATAAGCCAAAGTCCAATTTCTCCAGAGTTAAATTTAAACGTTGAGCGCAAGTAGGAAAAATAAAAGAATGGGTAGAACCGGTATCAAATAAGGTATATACTTTGCTAAAGTTTATGATAAGCTTACCCGTGATGACCTCGTTCTGGTTCCTTGCTTTCTGGGAGGTCACGACAAACGCTCTCCCTTGAACTACCAGTTTTGTCTTGTCTGGGACGGCCTTTGATGCCTCCATCCCAGCTGGACTTGTCTTCGGTGCACGACAAAATCGGGCCAGGTGACCTTCTCTTCCAAAATTATAACATGCTTTGGATGGCCTCGCGCAGTTTGGATTGATGTGTCCCTTTCCTCTATATTTGAAGCATATGATAGGTGGTCGTTCTCCTTCCTTAACGACAGGTGCTGATGCTGACGTCTTTCCATCATTGTTGAATCTTCTTTTCTTGAAATGTCCATTCTTATTGTTTTGGCCATGATTACCACTGAAGTGGTTACCATTTCTGGCATGTTGATTCCTCCACGCTTATTGTCACCGCTCGATGGTATTTATCACCGGTACTATCATTTTGTCATTTTGCTCTCTTTTTGGTTAGGTTGACTCATTATCGTGCTCCAATAACTGAGCCCTATTAACAACATCTGAATACAAACATAGTTTATGAGAGATAAGATATTGACGTATCTCGGGTTTCAAACCTCTTAGAAACATTTGCGTCATTCTCTCCTCATTATCAACCAAATGAGACGCAAACCGGGACAACTCGGTAAACTTGGCTTCGTACTGCGACATGGTCATGTTGTTTTACTCCAGCTTGATGAACTCTACCTCTATCATGTGACGAATACTTTCGGGAAAGTACTTGTCGTTGAACAATTCTTGGAACTTCTCCCAAGTCATCCTCAGTGCGGCAGGTTGAGTACGCTTTACAGATTCCCACCAGTAATCTGCCTCTGCACGCAACATGAAGGTGGCAAAGGGAACCTTTTGCTCCTCAGAGCATCCCAAGACATCAAATATCTTGCAGATCTATTTTATCCACGTCTCCGCCTTAAGTGGTTTTGGCTCTCCAAAAAACTCCGGTGGTCCCAGTTCCTTGAACTGCTTAGCGGTGACCGTCCGAGAGTTGCCAGTGTTTCCACCTGCATTTTGGACAGGAGAGCCGCTCTTGACTGATGTTGCATGAATTGCATAAAGCCTCTGAACATTCCATTATTCATCATCTGGTCTGTGTTGTTGTTTTCCTGACGATTGTCGCCTTTCTGATGCACATTATCCTAATTATTGATCTGTGGAGACTCAACGGTCTCCTGTGCTCAATTGCTAATCTCAACATTCTCGGATGCCATTTTCAAATACTGCCACAAAACAAGGGTTAATTAACATATCACATATTATCCCTATACTCTGACTGACCAATTAAATACCAAATAAATTTAGGTAGGTCATACTAGCAAAGGAATTCCCCGTCTCTCCCCTCCTAGTTCTTGTCTCACATCTTAGCCAGGGATCATATCCCTAAGCTTTGATACCAATTGTGATGCCCCCAAAATAGGTATACATCACCCATCTTGAGTCGCCAAATACATGGTACAAAATTTAAATAAAACTTAATTATACAACAATCCTGTAAAATACGACAAAACATATGCTGTGAGTTTTACTACAAATATTGTCATATAGACAATATCCACACTCAATTGAGTTCTCATTATATTTATTATCACACTATTTAACAGAATAGTGAGGACTACTAATGTTATTATCTGGACCGTCACTCCGTTCCCCGACTAGTCCCTGCTACGTTCTCATTTCCTGAAGAGAACAATGAAAGTAAAAGGGTGAGCTCAACTAGCCCAGTAAGAAATATTATGACTAAGATAATACATAATAAATTATCGTTAGCCTTCAACAGTGTTAAACTGATACAATATAACAAACATCAAGTTTAACTGCAGCAGAACAAGTAATCCATTAAAAGAGTCAAGTAGAGAATAAAATCTACTATCTTTTATGATTTAAAAGAATAGAATAACAAAAGAAATCACCAGGCATGCGATAGACCGCACATACAGGTTATTCCAACAGAATAATAAATAACGGAACCAGGTCATGCGTAAAGCACAGACAGGATATTCCAACAGAATAATAAATAATGGAACCAAGTCATGCGAAATTCGCACCAACAAGATGTTCCAACAGAATAATAAATAACGAAACCAGGTCATGCGTAAACGCACAGACATGATGTTCTAATATAATAATAAAGAATGGAATAACAGAAGAATTTCACCATGTATGTGGTACTTCGCATAGACAGGTTATTCCAATATAATGATAAAGAATGGAATAACAGAAGAATTTCACCAAGTATAGGGTGATCCAGTATATCGGTTATTCCAATGAAATAAAAAAAATGGAATAACAGAAGTTCTCTTCATGAATACAAAAGAAATAATACCCCTTACGAGTACAACAAATAATATCCCTTACCTTAGAACAACTGGATATAGGAGTGGTGAAATAGCAAAATACTTTTCTTCTTTCTCTCTATAGTTTCTCTCTCTAGAGTTTCAGTGAATTCGTAAGAAATAATGAAGGAATGAGCTTCTATTTATAGGAGAATGGATTAAATAGTAACTAATTCATGAACGGTTCAGATTGATTTACTTTTAAACGGATGGTCCAGATTGGTTTACTATAAAATATTCTAATAAAAAAAAATCTTTTAAATAAAATATAATATATTCTATTTATAATCTAATAAAATGAATAACTTTATAAAAGTATTCTATTTTATATAAAAAGATTTTACTATGCAAAATACTATGCAGACACTATGCATAATGAAATATAATATATTCTAATTATTGTCTAATAAAACAAATAACTTTATAAAATATTCTATTTTATATAAAAAGATTTTACTATGCAAAACAAAGATGCATAATAAAATATATTATATTCTAATTATTGTCTAATAAAACAAATAACTTTATAAAAGTATTCCGTTTTATATAAAAAGCTTTTCTGTTTTATTACATTAATAATACTAATAAAATAAAATTTATATAATATATATATATATATATATATATATATAAACTTTCGTGACTTCATAAAAAGGCACCTTAATATAATTAACAACATTTATCATCATTATTATAATTCACAATATTAATCGACCAGGTCGTTCCCAGGAAAGAGGGGGCTTTCCAATAAGGATTTTTCCCTATTGGCGCGCAATTAGGTGACCAAACCTCTCCTTGCCAGAACTTATAGACATCATTAATATTGCAAATAATAATATTAACAACTCTGTCATCTCAATTATTGATTTAATAATATATAAAATATCGATAATAATTGAATCAAATAACGTGAGATACTATGCAACAATTACTATAGCAATAAATGAACAAAACTGAGTGACTTCTCACGTAAGCATCAATAATCAATACCGTAGCTACTGATGCAACCACGCCGTATTCTCGTATTTTTTTAACACCGGTGTTTTAATAGCGATTAACGGTAAAACTTCCGCCGTTATTTTCATAAAAAGATATTTTTATCGTTTTCTCAACTCGACAATAATTTCGTTGTGGGGTCCACCAATGATTGTGTCGTTGTACGAATATTCCCTGTTAAAACGAATATTCCCCAACCAATCGAATATTATATAACAACTTGCGTACTTTGCAAAATTTATAAATATTACCCACAACTATAACATTATATCAAATTCATTCCATAATATTCAAAAATGATATTTATAGAAAAATCATCTTTATTCATAAAAGTTGGGGTCTTACATTAGCCTTCAACAGTATAACAACTAATAGAATACAATAGAAAACAAGTTTTAGATCAACAACTACAGCGGAATAAGCAATCCATTAGAAAAGTCAAGTAGAGCATGATATCTACTATCTTCTATGATTTAAAAGTTTATCATCAATTTTATCGTTGAGACTCAACTTAATAAATAATCCACATCACTAAATTATCCATGCACTACGGGCCAAGGATATTCATTAGTATCACGACCACGAATTATCCATGCACTACGGGCCAATGATATTCGTATTTTCACCAATGGTCATGAACATGCCAAACAACAATTCATCTTAGCACCCTTGGCCGAAGAGAACGCATGGTTATGATCATACCAATAACTGTCGCTGGGACTCAGCTCAATAAATAATCCACATCATTTGTAACATTACAGGTCATGATTACACCGAATAATCTCTGGTCATAATCATCCTAATCAACAGTACATCTTTACACTACGGGCCAAAGATGACTTTCATCACAATATAAGCATGAGGATGGTGACAATAATATAAGAATTCAAACGAAATCAAGGATAAATATTAAAGACTTTAAATTTATCCATTGTTTAAAAATTCCCAAATTGTCAACATGATACTGCTTTGTGGAGTAAAATTCAAGAATAATATTCACGTATCAAAAATAATTTAGATAGAAAAGAAGAAATTTTTCGTCGTGAATAGTACCCCGGGTGAATAGTAACTATAGACATGCAAAATTTTCTTTTCCTGTTACTAACTGTGTAGGAGGGCAAAAACATCTTTTTCACACTCCAGAGGTAACCCTGGAGGATTACAACATCATTTCCCGACCCCAGAGTTAACACCGAGAGGTCAAGCCAACCTCAGAGATAACCCTAAGTACATTCAGAGTCAACAACATGACCATCTCAGAGATAACCCTGGGTAAAACCCGCTGTTGTCAATCGCGGCAGAGATAACCGGGAGGGCAAAATGGTTATTTTGCCAACTCAACTTCACTTCAAATCAAATACACTCACGTCAACTCAAATTGATTCAAAATTGGTCCCACAAGACTCATCTCTTAACTACGGAGCGCAAACTACGCGAAACAGCTCACCAGATTACCTGACGGAAACCCGGAATGTTATTTCGGTCATTGACCTATCTTTATAGAATTAAAAAGGGCAAATCCCATGTTATTGCATAATTCTCGACAAAAGAAGCCCGAAGATGGTCTTATACACCTCGTTTGGATGCTCGGATTGAAGTTCTGCAAGTTCGAACGGACATTACAGTGCACGAGTGCACGTACTTCGAGACGACGGGATCCGCGAGGCCCGGATACACCACGAACAGCCGTAGGTGTACCAGAGGCTGCCATAGGTATACCTGCGGCAGTCAGGTCTATAAATATAGACCTTAGGCCAGTCATTTTGGGGGAGGAAATAGCGAGGGAACCCTGTCGAATTGGCTTTGTACACCCCCATATTGAGTGTTTTCTTTTTTTTAAACACCTGTTAGCCCATATACAATTATATATTTACCCGCGGGAGCTAAGTGTTTGTCCACATAGAGTCATAAAAGTCTACTTTGGCAGCCCATTGTAAGCCTTCTTACATTCTATAAAGCTTTCTTCTCATATTATCACACACTGTTGTACACGTTGAGAGTCGTGTGAGTGTGTTTGCCTAGGACTTGATCAAGTGGTTTTCATTTCAATCAGTATATATATTCTTATATATATATGTATATATTTTTATATGACTAACATTATCGAAGTTATGCCTCGATTGAGCCTAGACTTCGGTCTGGAGCGTTTATTGGCTTATATATATATATATACTTATATATATAATTGTACACGTTGCGAGTTCCAGAAGATGTTGGGATGGTATCACTTCCTTCGCAGTATGCTTTTTATTTTCCATGCATGTATAGAAAAAAAGAAGAAGAAAAAAAGAGAAAAAAAAGAGAAAAAAAAAAGAGAAAAAAATAGAAAAAAAAGAAGAAGAAAAAAATCAAAAAAATCAAAAATCAAATCATTCAGGTTTCAGCTCATCAAGCCTGAACTACGAAAGACCTGACCTCCCCTCATCAATGGGAGTATGTAGGAAGCCATTTATGGTGCGTTCAAACCAAACAAAAACCCAAACAAACACTTCTCAACCAAACACTTCTCAAACCAAACACTTCTCAAACAAACACTTGTCAAACTGTTTATCTTATCAAGTAGGAACTACGCAGACCTGATCTTCCACACTCACGGGAATACATAGGCAACCACCAGTGGTGCGGTCTGACCCTCAACAGAAACGTCCAAATTCAAACGTCGATCCCAAGAACGACCCTCCAAGTCAGCGACCTATGTGGAGAAGACCCAACAACACTTGCAATGTCATTCCATCAATCGCACAAATCCCCGAAATGAAGAAACAACGATATGCCAAGACACAACCAGTAGCGAGGACCTTCAAAGATTCGACACCCTTAATCACGAGTCTTCATCAAATCGGGAAAAAATCAAGACCGATTGCGAATGAGCCGGGAATAATGATTGAAGGCATCAAAACCCAAGTCCTATACTTGTTCACCATCTGGTATAGAAGAAAAGTCTCTTTCGATCTCAGCATCTTATCAGCCCATTTGTCAAAGCGACTATCCCAGACAACAAGCAAGGCTGGGGAAATTTCAAAATCGACGACAACCCGATATTCCGACCACTACAACAAGACTTGGGCAATCTCGAAAACAGCGATAACTCAACACTGGGGCATTTATTAAACATCCTAAAGAGGAAAATGCCCCAGTCAACACCATCAGCATGGTCCATCATCATCAAAGCTTCCCTCACATCAGCTCATTAGCGACTTGGATATTACTCACTTACGACTTCATCAACAAAGAGAGTTTCTTGTATGAATCCCCGACATCAGTATGCGAAAGGACTGGGGCATTTTTCGATTCCAGGAAAGCGAAGGATTTTAAGGCGGGATCAGGACTCTCATCAAACGAAGGAAAACTCCTGAAAGAAATCATGGCGACATTAGCGTACCCCTACGAAAGAAGAGGAAAATTCTCAAAAAGTTCTTAACTCAAGGCCAATGACAAAAGGTCTGGCGAATGAAATCTACACCGACAAATGTGGTAATTTGCGTCAAATCCTCATAAATTGAGGCCTCTACACTGAAGTTCAAAAGTTCGACAGCAAAAAAAAGCAAGCTGCAAATCACCTCAAAAAGGGTGAAGCGCTACATCAACGTATATTTTTATCAAGCGTAACATCAGGCAGAGTCTGGAAAAGTGAACCTTTGAATATTACTTCAGCGAAGGTATCAGAAGATCTGGTATTCAATCCATTATCTTCAAATTCAGCGCGACATCAAGACAGTTCAGTGATGAAAGTTTTGAATACCACCGTTCGAGTGAGAACCGAAACAATTGGGCGATAACAGCGTGTTCAACTACTAACAGGGTAAGCACCGTTGAAAACTACCAACGTATACATCGAGAAGGTCTGGTGATTTCAGAATGTCATCCCCATCAGAGATGTGGAAAACATCTCAACTTATCTTCATCAAATTAGCGACATCGACAAAAAGCCAAGCCGTTGTAGTCAACACCAGCATAGGCATCAGCAATCCCCGGTAAAGGTAAAGTGATTTGCGAAAACATTTTAAACATGCATCATAACATTCATTACATTGCGATTTACGACCTGCGATATGCGAAATGCGATGTGCGAGTTGCGAAGTGCGATTGGCCAAAAGCGAAATGCGAAGTGCGAAATACGATGTGCGATTTGCGAACTACGATTTGCGAAAACATTTTAAACATTCATCATCACATTCACTACATTGTGATCTGCATCATTAAAAATATATTGTCATGTTTTAAGTGTCTACTAATCTTTATCATGTCCATTCCATTGCATTGCATGAACATGATAAAGAGGGGCATCTGTAGACACGCGAAATTTTCTTTTCCTGTTACTAACTGTGCAGGAGGGCAAAAACATCTTTTTCACACTCCAGAGGTAACCCTGGAGGATTACAACATCATTTCCCGACCCCCGAGTTAACACCAAGAGGTCAAGCCAACCTCATAGATAACCCTGAGTACATTCAGAGTCAGCAACATGACCATCTCAGAGATAACCCTGTGTAAAACCCGCTATAACTGTGCGAAAACCGGAGATAACCCCGGGAGGGGCAAAATGGTTATTTTGCCAACTCAACTTCACTTCAAATCAAATACACTCACGTCAACTCAAATTGATTCAAAATTGGTCCCACAAGACTCATCTCTTAACTACGGGGCGTAAACTACGCGAAATAGCTCACCGGATTACCTGATGGAAACCCGAAAATGCTATTTCGGTCATGGACCTATCTTCCTGGAATCAAAAAGGGAAAATCCCATGTCATTGCGTAACTCTCGACAAAAGAAGCCCAAAGATGGTCATGTACACCTCATTTGGATGCTCGGAGTGAAGTTCTGCAAGTTTGAGCGGACATTACAGTGCACGAGTGCACGTACTTCAAGATAACGGGACCCGCGAGGCCCGGATACACCACGATCAGCCGCAGGTGTACCAGAGGCTGCCGCAGGTACACTTGCGGCAGTCAGGTTTATAAATATAGACCTTGGGCCAGCCATTTTGGGGGAGGAAATAGCGAGGGAACCCTGTCCAATTGGCTTTGTACACCCCCATATTGAGTGTTTTCTTTTTTTTAAACACATGTTAGCCCATACACAGTTATATATTTACTCGCGGGAGCTGAGTGTTTGTCCACATAGAGTCATAGAAGTCTACTTTGGCAGCCCACTATAAGCCTTCTTACATTCTATAAAGTTTTTTTCTCATATTATCACAATTGTTGTACACGCTGAGAGTCGTGTGAAGTGTTTGCGGGACTTGATCCGTGGTTTTCATTTCATACAGTATATATATACTTATATATATATATATATATATTTTTATATGATTAACATTATCGAGTTATGCCTTGATTGAGCCTAGACTTGATGCGGAGCTTTTATTGGCTTTTATATACATATATATATATATATATATATATATATATATATATATAAAAATTGTTGTCGAGACTACATTCGATGAGCCTAAACTTGATTCAGTGCGTTTAATTACTTTTATATATATATATATATATATATATATATATATATATTATATATAATTGTTGTCGGACATATCTCGATGAGCCCGGATTTTAAATGCAGTGCATTTATCGCTTTTATATATATATTTGTACATATATATATAGTTATATTTACATCGAGGCTGGAGTTTACTTACGTGACCTTTTATAGCTTTATTTATATTTAAGTCACTTCCTGAAGTTTACTTAAGTGGCGATTTGATCGCTTTAAACTTTATTTACATTTCATCCTTTTGAGTTTACTTCGTGGCGGTTGATCATGTCCATATATATATATATATCGCTTTTATATATTTATATTTCCGATCCCCCATAGAGTTGCTTCGTGGTGGTTGATCAAGTCTATATATATATTTACAGCTTTTATATATATAACTGCTTACTACTTTCCATACAAATTGCAGTATCATGTGAACTAAGGAATCATATGATCACAGGTTCAGTTTACTGAATCTAGATTCGGTTTCCATGATGGACATTTTTCTGGCTGTAAGCAGCTTGTACATTATTTTACAGTGTCTGAATTTCCTTGGATGGTTGTCATGCCCGTGAGGAGTTCGGCACTGCTGTATATTATTTTTCTCAAGAATGCTTCGCATCTCAAAAATAAAAGCAAACAAGCCGAACATTTAATAATAAAATGGAAGTATGAAAATGTCTCAATTCCTATTGAGCACAGGGTTTGAAAAACCTCTTTTACAAAACATTATTGCTATATCTTGGTTAAAACTGAATTTTTCTATAAAATTCAAACCTTCTGTATATAGGTGCGAACGAGGCCTCACACTACTTTCAAATAATTGCACATTGATCCACACACATACACATTCATATAACAATTTCTTTGAAGAGTGGCGGTCACCGTGGTAACACGGATGTCGGGGGGTGCCTAACACCTTCCCTCTGCATAATCAAGCCCCCGGACCCAAAATGAATCTCGGTTTCACAGACCCGTTTAGCAGTGTCAAAATCACTGGGTCAATGTGCAAACCTTTTTCCGGTTCATAAGTTAGTGCAACCGATTAAATACACCAACCGGGTGACTCTTAAAAATCAAATCGTCGACATTATACATGTCGGACCTTTTTTACTTGTTTTTTCAAACAAAATCTCACATTAATATGAGAACACCAAAGAACAAGTAACGAAAAGGGACACTCAAAAATCCCGACGTCGACAGTAACTAAGTGAATAGTACCCCATGAATAGTACTTCATGAATAGTACCCGTACGTATGAATAGTACCGAACATATAAATAGTGATGTACGTATGAATAGTGCTGTATAAATGAATAGTACCCATGAATAGTATTCCGGCATGAAAAACTTAAAAATGAACAAGAATGTTCAGAAAAATATCCTTGTGAAACGATACAAGATGAAACACAAATTTCAAGGATATTCTACTAATTTTAAGGAGTATAGAAGCAAAACTTATCAACATGAGTGTAGAATTCGGAATCTGAAACGAAATAATATTACTTACATACTACAGAGTATGGAAGAAAATATTATTTCTTACGAATATTGAACAAAAATAATATCCTTTACGACTGTTGAACGAAAATAATATTCCTTATGAATATTGAACGAAGATAATATTCCTTACGAATATTAAACGAAGATAATATTTCTTGCGAATATGGAACGAAATAAAAAATTTTACGAATACGAAAAATATTATCGTAAGTGAATATGAAATAAATAATACCCCTTATCTTAAAAAGAGATTAATTCTGACTGGTAGGGCGATGATATTCTTGAAGAAAACTTTCACTATTTTTGACACTCAAATCTTCCTAAAACTCGAAAGAAATACGCTCAATATTATAGAAGAATAATTCTCTAATTCTGGTGTGATTTTTATTTCTAAACTGAACATCCTATTTATAGGAGAATGGAATGTTACTATTTGGACGCACAGTGCACAAAGGTTCACGAGGGAACAGAAAGACGATTTCTGATTTTTCTAATTTTTACTATGCAAATACTATGCAGACACTATGCAAACATTGTGCATAATAAAATATAATATATTCTATTTTTTATATAAAACAAAACTTATTATAATATATATATATATATATATATATTATAAAATTTTGTATATATATATACAAAATTTCAATACTCCCTCCCGTGAACACTTCTTCCCCCCCACCCCGGCAACTTTTTTCAACATACGTGGGCCCCACCTTTATATATATATATATATGTATGTATATGTATATGTATATATATACTGAATAATTTTTTACCGATTATTTTGAAAAATGAGTAAGTGGGGGTCCAAATAATAAGCTAAATTTACAACAAATACTTCATAAAAATTTCCTCAATATTTTTAATAACATTTATTCGTCATTATTATAACTCGCAATATTAACAACCAAATCGTTCCCACGAAAGATGGGGCTTTTCGATAAGGATTTCTCCCTATTGGCACGCAATTAGGTGACCAAACCCCTTTGCTCGACAGAACTTTCTAGACATTGTCAATAATACAAATAATAATATAAATAATTTTGTTATCTTAATTATTGATTTAATAATATAAAATATTGTGACAATAATTGAATCAATAACGTGAGATACTATGCAACAATTAATGTGGCAATAATTGAATAAAACTGAGTGACTTCTCACGTAAGCATTAATAATCAATACATCGTGCTACTATGCAACCACGCGTATTACTGTACTTTTACCACCGGGTATTTCAACAGTTAACGGTAACACTTTTGCCGTTTATTTTATAAAAAGATATTTCTGTCGTTTTCTAACTTTGACAATAATTTCGTTGTAAGGTCCACCAATGATTGCGCCGTTGTACGAATATTCCCTGATAAAACGAATATTCCCCGACCAATCGAATATTTTATAACAAGTTGCTTACTTTGTAAAATTTATAAATATTACCCACAACTATAACATTATATCAAATCCACACCTTATTAATAATAAAATAATATTTCGAGAAAATTAAATCTTTATTTCTTACATATTTAATAGTAAATAAAGAAATGGGGTACAACCATAAATGGCAGGGAACCATTATTTTAATAATGTGTGCTAATTAAATTTGCTAGCTTAAGTGAATGTGGTTGATTAAACTCATGAGTCTTTTTATTCATTGAGAGTCTAAGTGATATAATTTGGACCCTAATAAATTTTATATGTATTTTCTCAAGCTTATCTCCAAATGTAATGGGTCATCACTACATTAGACATGTGCATTAAGCCCAAACACAAAACCTAAATCTAGCCCCTTCTTCAGCCATATTCGGTAACCCAAATGGGGAGATAGAGAACTGAGTTTTGGTGAAGATAGTTCAGTTGTGATAGTTCAGTTAGGCTGGGGGATCAGTTGATAGTCAACGACTTGCCTCCAAGAACTAGGGAAAGAGCAACTATTGGGGCAGAAGTCTGACACTTCTAATAGGGGTTGGGTAGACTAGACTAGAAATTACGGCTGAGAGCTTGATAAGGTGGCTGTGTAGAGACCAACTAGAGGCTAATAGGACTGCCAGAAAAAGGAGATAGCTCAGCCATTAAAGGCAGCCCCTCACCCTCATCCCAGCCAACCATTCAAAGAGAATTTGGGTTGTATTTTGCTGCAGAGCTTCCGGCTGAAAAGGAAGGAAAATCAAAATACCTAAATTTTAGAAGCTAGTATGGTAATTTCGTTTTAACTGCTTCCCTTCTTTTTCTATTCCATTGTCAATAAGCAAAATAGGACTATTTTGGCCGAATGGCTTTCTGACCATATTAGTACACTTTAGTATTGATTGTGGGTTTTCTATAATAACTTTTATGTACAAGATGGTTGTGTTTGCTATAGTTGTCATTATGCTTGACTAATAGGAGAATCATGGTTGTTTTAAAGCCATAAGGCTTGAGTAAAAGAGCTAGAAGCATATGTACAATATAACAGTATGGGGACTGCCCACCATCTATTTGATAAAGTGACTAAATGAGGACTGTTATGTGTATAATATTTTAAACCATCCAAATCAAAGATATACATGTTAAATTTTATGTAAATAGCTAGTTCATATTTGTATGTCACATAAACATGTTATGTTATTGACTAAGTTGTCAACCCATGTTTTCATGAAAGTATAAAGCCTACTAAAGACTGTTTTGAACAAAATCTTAAGGTATTGCATCCATATGTTTTTAACTATGAAAAATATAGTATATAGTAAGTACTTGTCGTGGTAATGCATGAAATTCAATGCTTGGTACTGTTTTGGTGTAATGGTACTAAACCATGCCTAAATTGCTCTATATGGACTGTTTTGGTATTCAAAAGATGGCTGAACTTTGAACTGTTGGTGATTGAATTTGAATAGAAGAGATGGGTTGGGCTGAGGAGTAATAAGGAGAATAAAATGTTTATGTGACATAAACAAATGGCTGTGAAACTGGTAGCTTAAAACCGTGCCCACCAGCTGTTTGATAAAAGTTCTAAAAGAACTATTTTGGCTATAAATCTAAATATTAAACCAAACTAGAGCTTCGGTTGAGTTTATAAAACATATGTCATGATATTTAGAGAGTTTAAGCTTATTATAATGAAACAAAATTCAATCTCAAGCCAAAGTGAAAAATTAAAAAGTGGTATGTCAAGACAACTTTAATTATTTTATTGGGCAGCCTAGTAAGCTTGAAGCGGAAGTTTTATAAATTCTAGACATACTCTCTTATACTATATGCTATATGTATAAAAAATGGATGTAAACCATCATATGGATTAGGAGTATTGAAGTGAGAAAATGGCCATGTGGATGCAGAGCTGCTGTCTTTGACAGCAGCAGTTGCAGCGGCCGAGCTAGGGGTTCTCCGTTGAGCTCTCAGCCAGCATAGTTAGAATGTTTAAATGTGTCGTTTTACAATTTATCTAAATAGAGTATATAAGATTTGCAAAGGAGGGGAATTGTTGAGTTCGCCGGGGCTGCTGCAGGCAGCAGCAGCCAGCGCCCAGCGCTGTGCTGCGCTGCACTGCAGAGCCAGGCAGTTGACTTAACTTACATGTTAGGTTAGTTTAGAATGTGTTTTGACCATTGGTAAGATAATTTAAGAAATTTAGATGGGACCAAAATATGAAGCAAAGGAGTTTAAGAGCTGCTGCCCTTTGGCAGACATTTGGCAGCATGCGCAGTGCTTGACATGGGCTGGGGACTCTCTTGAATTCTCAGTCAATGCCATTAAAGGAACTAAACCAATTAGTGTGTATATTTCTAAATAGTTGAATATATTACCTATATAAACCCCAAGATTTTTGCATACTAAAATTATTAAATTATAAATTAAAAGCTAGAGAAATGGAAGCTAATTGTTGGGAACTGCTGCTATTTGCAGTTGACTTTCTCAATTCGCAATAGCAAGGGTTAGTTTGGTTAACATTTTGGTTCATGTAGGTTATAGTTTCGCTATAAATTTAAGTTACCATAATACTTGAATATATTAATTGTGTAACGTTCAAATGAAGTGCATTCAAATGAAGTGCAAGTGAACCAAGATTATAGGGAGTCAAATCAAGGAAAGAAAGCAGGTGCAGCTGCTGCCTATGGGCAGCAGCAGTTGGCAATGAAGGCTGCAACTATGAGTTATTGCTAAGGTGGTTTTGGGCAGTCTAGTTTAAACTAGAAATGTAATTTGAGAAATTAACTAATTGCCTAAATAAGTATGTAAATAGAAGTAATGATATAGTTATAATTCTGTGTAAATAACTTAGTAGTTATATTATACTTGGGGCTGTTAAGCCAATGATATGACTGCTAGGTTCGAATAGGGCCATGAGGCCAAGTGTGGCCACACAAAGCTCGAGTGCTAAATAGTGGATTAAATTGTGACTGTTTTGGCATTAAAAAGAAACAACAAAAATGTTTGCATTATGTAATAAATCTACTAGTATTGAGAGAAGCTATGAATTGCTCAACTAAGTTGTGAATATTCCAAAACATAAAAGAATATAGAAAGGGACTGTTTTGGGTATAATCTTAAAACATGTTAGCCTTAGCACACTAGTTGATATGAATGAATCTTCAAGATACTCAAAATTTGTATAAATGAGTTGGCAAACTCTGAAATAAAACGTTAGAGGGCTGCCTTGGGTATCACTAAGGGAATCAAGAATGGTTAAAGTAATAGTGCCTTGAAATGAATCTACAAAACAAGGAAAGTAAAGATGTAGATTATCAAAGCAAATTGGAAACAAAAGTTCTAACCTTATGATATAAAATCATATTCAATTCAAGAAATACCTTACGTATTCACCTTGAATACCTAAATTATAAAGAAGATTGCAAAGTATATTTATAACATGAAAGAAGAAGAGAAATATGAACTAAAATCATATAAGGGTTATGACTGGGAATAAGTCAAACCCTATAAAATAAAGAAATGGTTATTGTAAGAACATGGCTGAGGTATTTGAAAAATGTATAGAAACATAAACTAAAAACATGATCACTGTGATTATGTGGTATGTGAACATACAAGCTATATGATTTGGCAATTTGGTTAATATGCTTGTAAATGCAAATAATTATGTAAGATTTGTAAGAATACACAAGTTAAGTTGAAATTGTACCAATAGTCTACAAACAAGGCAAGTATCTAAATCTTACTCTTTATTGAGCAAGTATTCTGAGATTATTCATATATGGATAGGTTCTCTAAATTTCGAACTGTCTTTTCATTATTTATGAATAATACAAGGTTAAATAACCTTTTTATTCCAATCAGAGAATAGTTAAGATGTTATCAAATATATCAAACCTTTCTCTCTTAAATAAGTTTATATCGCAATATTTAACTCAAAAGTTGTCTTTTCGAGTTATTCAACTTATTTGTACCTTAATACTTCAAATTCAGTTATTTTGATAATATTGAAAGAAGGACAATGTCATTATTTTGGTTAGACAACTGTTGAGATATATTATTCATTCATAAAATCTCATTCAATGTTTTCCAAACCATTTTGTTGATGTGCGGACTCATATATAATGTTGTGAACGAACAACCCTTTTAAAGGGGCATATTATATCGGACATATGATTTCAAAGGACATGTAATGTGTCATTAGATTGTTATGTTGTGCACAATATAGGGTACTTAGGTTAATCTCCTAAAGTAAAAGTCTAGGATATAGAACAGTTTCAATAAACTGTTTGTACCATGGATTGCAGTGTTAGTACTGTCAATTCTAGTACAGAGTTCACTGGTCATTTGTCTGGAAATAATTTCATTGACATAAAGTTTACTTAAACTTATCTTTAATCGATATAATTACATCGACTCATAAAACACATACTTTACATCATATCATATATTACCTTCTTCACATTACTGAAAGTCCTATCACAAAATTCCTCGTGATGTACTCCTATTTCCATTCTGAAATTCTTACAAATCATTTCAACTTCATCACTTCACCTTGACTTTCTGTCAATGCGAGCACTAATGGACACATTTTGTGACCCTTCTTATTTCAGTTCTGATATTACGAGAACTCAAATTACTCTTAATATTCTTAATATTTCCATCATTATCAAACATAAATCTTTTTTTCTTTATCATTAGCATGCCATATCTTCTTACATTTCTCAGTCTTAAGATTGTGCCTTGTTTATTATGTCTATATTAGTTAGACAATTCTTTTTCATATAACTTTTCATCCGACTTTTTTGGATACCTTACTTCTAACTCCATACTTTTTGAGCATATGTCAAAGACCTTTGAACTTCTTACTTCCCTACGTAATTCACATTCTGTGAATTTCATAAACTAATACTCTTTCCTTAATACTTTGAACAATATTCATAAGGGTTCCTTCAGATATTCATGTGCCTTAAATTAGACCAAGCTATCATCTACACACATCATCACCGATCTGTTCAAATAGAACATGAACACCTTAAACCTCTTCGTTTATAAATGCGACTAACACATTCCTTAACTCGAACTATATCACCAAACTTGTAATAAACACAACAAGTTCTGAAGATATCTTCGGAACATTCGTTTTCTTTATTTTTCACTGATAATTCTCCACACAATACCCTTAGTGTGACTAACGAGATTTTTGTAATAATTTTTTTAAATATTTATTGAATTAAATAAATATTTTGTTAATTCATTTATTGAGTTATATAAATATTTGATAGAATTGTGGTAGATTAATTTAATTAAATGTGTTACATTAATTAAATTAATGTGGAGTAATTTTATAGATCAAAGTGAGAATTTAATTGGGATAAATAAATTAAATGAATTTTTACTTAATTTTAATGTTGTTCTAATTAATTAAATAATTAATTAGAGATTTATTTATTTGTTATAAATAATAAATGAGAATTTAATTATGTGACTTCTAATTAATTAAATAATTAATTAGAGATTTATTTATTTGTTATAAATAATAAATGAGAATTTAATTATGTGACTATGTGATTTAATGTGGAATTATTCTATTTTATTGAATTAAATAAGATATTTGATTAATTGCTTAATTGAGTGTGACATTATTAAATTATATGATAAGAGTTTAATTAAATTAAGTGGGGAAGAGTATTTATGAGGCTAGCCAAACATGGTCCTAGGAGGAGTTGGCTAGTTAACCCACTAAGGGATTAACTGCCCACAACAATGTCAGTTTATCTATACATATAATTATATATCAGGTTTATAACTTATATCTTATATCATTCATCATAGGGAAACTTAGAGAAATATATAGAGAGTTTAGAGAGAAAATTGAGAGAAAGTGTGAATTGAAGAAGAAGTAGAGAAGAACTTCATCATTTTTGAATCATATACACAAACTAGCAGGGTAATCTCTTCAACCCAAACTTTAATTTACGTTCTTATATTTTCTATCAACAACTATCTCAAAGTCTTCTGTGATTGAAGAGATTGATAATTGATGAGTATATGATGCTATATATGTTAGTATATGTTTACAATATGTTTATATCATATATTAATGTGATTAGAGTAATCGATTTTATGTAAACATGCTAGAATCAGAGTTTTTCCATTAACGGATGTTTTGAGTTCTCTGTAAAATAATTTTTGTATGATCAATGCATGAATTGATGATGTCTGTGTATATACATGATAATATATAATCATAACATGTTTTCTACCATCTATGTATGTTTTCAAACCATCAATTTCATATAAATGTGTCGTAATTGGAGTTTTATAGTCTGCAGAGTAAGAACACATGAATATGGCTTGAAAGTACAAAAAATCATGCTTCAATTTCATATTAATTGGTAAATTGATGAATGATTATGTTCATACATGTAAAAATGAAAAGAATGAAACTTAAACGGACTGATTTGGTGTTATAACGAATCTGTAAATTGTGATTTCATGAAATTTGACGAATTTTTGAAAAATGACAAGAACATGAAAATTATGAGTTCAAATTCAGTTGTTTATGTGATTTAAGTTGTTAAAAACATGCTAAGAATGTCATTAGATGTTTCTGTTAAGTTCAAAACACAAGGGTAATATTGAATTTTTTGTTATATGAAGTTTTGGCCTAATTTGGTTTTTTGCTGTGCTCATTCGCGAACTACAGAATTAGATACTGGGTAGTCGTGTCATAAGTCCCCGAAGTCGAGTTCGAAACCCGATCAAATTGACTTGAATGGCGTCGTATGTCTTCGAGAGACAGAGTTCACTTCATTCGAATTTGACTTGGATGGCGTCGTATGTCTTGAGTCGAGTTCGACTTCGAATAGAAGTTCGACTCGGATGGCGTCGTGACTTGAAATCGAAATTTGGAGTTCACTTTCATTGAAGCTCAACTTCGGATGACGTCATGTATATGTGAATAATGGTAATAAGCAGAACTTAAACTAAGTTAACAAGTTATACTGAAAGTGGGAGCTAAACTTATAAATGTAACTAATAAATGTTGTGAATACATATGATGTGTGTAGGATTAAGTTGAGGAACATGAATAGTAAGCGTGTAATCTACGCACGAGGCACGTTTCCAAACCCTATTCTTACATTGAGCAAGTTCTTAAATCTTATTATTATTGAGCAAGCTTCGTATCCTTATTTCGAACTGTTCAAAGTTTAATTATTCAAGTTTATGATTCCAAATGAAATGTTCTAATTCTTTTGAAGTATTACTTTTATTGTACAAAGTTCATTCAATTGTATAGAATTGAGATCCAATATTTGATTTGATTATTTATTTTGATATTGCATTGAAACCTTAAATATATAGCGATTCCTTATTGATTGAACTAATCTTTAGTTGATGATTATTGAACTCTAAATTTCCCTTGAAGTTAATCCAAACTAAACTTCCTTTGGTGTGGACTCCAATGACAAACTGAGATGAACAACCCTGTTATAAGGTATTATTGATGCTTTAGCGTTAAGATATTGTGCACAGTATGGTACTAAGGGTTGATCCCCCTAAGTACGAGAAGAAGAGTCCATAGTCTTATGACTATTAAAGGTTTCAAGTATAAACACTTGACAACCTAGGACATAGTTCAAGGTCTTATGACCCTCAGAAGTTCTTTTGATTCTTGTTATTCATTCTTGATTCAAAAGTCGAGTTCTTATTTCAGAAGTTTTTGACTCACTCGCATGTTATTATTTTATTATTATATTATTATTTTTGTGGGAAATCATTCTCACTCTTGCGTAATAATAACATTACAGTTAAGAATGAAAGGTCTGACGAGCCTTCTTCTAGCAAATGCAAGGGCAAGATCAACAAGTGATGAAGACTTGTTGTTTATTTGATATATTTATGTTTCAGACTTATGTTAAAAATTGTGTAAGACTTATTACTTGTTTTCACATTTGAGTTTTAAGGTTAGTATGACCTGGGATTGATGTATTAAAAATCAGATGTTGTAACTCCATAAGGAGAGAATTTATTTCTATCTATTTAAGGTTTTCATTTTTTATGGGTAGATAGACACATGATGTTTGTACAATGAACACCAAATCACGTGGGAATTGAAGTACCTTGATTTGGGGGTGTCATAGGTTGGAATCAAAGCTGTAGGTTATGAACCTTAGGTGGGGGAAAAACCTTAGGTAGTAGTCTTATAAGAGATTGAGAACATAGTGGTGATAAACTCTTATCGAGTTCTAAGAAATAAATTCCTTAATTCATTGAAGATAATAAAAGACTTTGTGTGCTTATGTGATAAACTTATGTGCTCGCGAGTATCGATTAGTAACTAAAACTTAAAACTATGTTGTCAGGATGTCGGATGTTGGAGGATCTAGTCAAGCTGGGGAGGAGGAACCTCGAGTACCTAGAGAGGAGGAGCCCCGAGACATTCACGTTGTCCGGGAGCAGTTGGTACAGAGAGAGCCATCTCCATTGATCACTGTTGTGGGTCAGGAGCATGTGTCTGAGACTGATCCAGAGGAGAATCCTGAGGAAGAAGAGGGGGAAGATGAGTTTCCACCAAACTTTATTGCAGCACAGATGTATGACGAGGTGTATGACTGTAATATTGAGTTGCAGGATAGAGTCAAAGAGTTGGAGGGATTGACAGATGCACGCCAAGCCACTATAGGTCAGAAGAATGAGGAAATCCAAGGGCTTGATGCACGTCTTGAAAATATGGAGTGAAAATTAGTTCACCTAGAGGGTGAAAATGAGGAGCTGGTGGCAGAGGTTACAAAGCTGAAGGATGATTTAAGAGAGGAGTCCGCTAAGCGAGTCAGCTGAAGATGCTTACGAGCAGACTTCTTAGAGAGTAGAGGCAGTCGAGGAAGAAGTGCAAGCAAAGAAGGTTAAGATGGTGGAAATGGATTGTGCATTCAACACTGCGGTGAACAAGGTCCAGGATCGAGTTATGTACTATCCAATTCAGTTCGAGGACTTACCATGGTATATGTTGGGTCGTAGGACGATGTTTCGTATCATGGAAGAAGAGCACAGAGAAGCTGTTCGACGTCATAATGGTCGTGATAGGAACAATATGAATTATGTGAATATCTATGGTAGTTAATGATGTAAATTATAGTGTAAATAAAGTAATGGAATATGATGATTTAATCCTGAAGATTCTTTATCTCATGGTAGTCGATGTAAATAGCAGTGATATTATCGTATTATGTTAAAACTTTTGATTTAAATAAAATATCAGAGTTTATTTGAGATAATGTGTTCAGTGATTATTATGCTTAAATGTTTAAGCTAAGCCTTAAATGTTTAGAGGATTGAATAAAGAGCTATTAAGCATATGTTTTTAACAGAAATATGCCGCCGAGAAGAAGACCAAACTGTCAACCGGCCCAAGAAGGGTCGACAAACAACAACAATGAAGCCAATGCTAATCCCGTTCAGCAGTTGGTAAACTTATTGGCTGGAGCGATTAAAAATCAACCTCAAACTCCACCAAATTCGACGTTCAAGGATTTCAAGGCGGTGGGACCGCCAGAGTTTAAAGGCTCCATGAACCCGATAGAAGCTCAAATTTGGGTTATGGAGATGGAAAAAGTTTTTGACGTCGCCAGAGTCAGAGTGTGACACCCTCAAATCCGGGTACTTCATTCCCACAGGATTTGGTGCTCACTATCAAAAATTATTACATCTAACTACCCATAATAAAGGATAAAGATATAAAATAACTTAAACAATAATCTTTCACCTTAAAGGGTTACATCATCTCAAAAACAATCCCAGGTAATCTAACCTTAAATTATTACATAAGTCTGCAAAATACATCACAAAATAAATTAAGTCTTATAACATAATTCACTTAAATAAATTCTCATAAATCTTCAACACTTAAACATCTTGCCCTTTTCTTTGCTAGTAGATGGCTCATCGACTTTTTCAACTTTAGCTGTAATGTTAAATGCAAGAGTGAGCAAACAATTGCTCACTGATATAAAGAGTAATAATGATAACAACATGATAATGAACAACGAATGCTGAACAATGGTGAACTTGTTCTACGAATCAAAAATATAAAACAAGTTCGAATTAAATATCTGAGGGTCTTAAGACCACTAACTATGTCCCCGGTACTTAGGTATTATTACCCAACCTTAACAGTCATTTAGACTGTACAAACCCTTCTTAACTACTTAGGGGGATCAGCCCTGTGTACCATGTATTGTGCACAAACATCTAAATGTTACACGTACAAAATCCCCTATGTTAGGGTTGTTCGTCTCAGTTTGAATTTATAATTTCTGCACTAAAGAAAGTTTAATTTGGAACTAGCTTATCAGTGGTTCTAGAATTTTAGAACACTATTCAATTATAGATTAGTTCAATCAACACGAGTTTGCTTGCTACTTGAAGGTTCAGTGCAATAATATAAAATTGAACAAGGTTATTTAAGTCAAAGATGGAATATTAACAATATACAATTGAATAGACATAATATATATGCAAAGTACTACATTCAAAAGAGTTAGAACAATCTCATTTGAATAATTGAATTTAAACAGTATATGCTTTAAAGAGCAATATCAAGAATTAGGAAAGTGAAACTCGCTCGATGTAACGAACTAGATTACAAGAGCTTGTACAATCATACACGAGATAGAATCAATAGGCCTGCTCAACTTTAATGTAAAATTTAGGAATAAAAAGCTTGCTTGACATAAAAGATAATATAGTTATGAAATTTGCATTCATTAATAAAAGAATGAAGTTAGAGATTTGCTCAATAAAAGTTTAGAATAAGGAACTTGCCTCGTATGTAAGCTACACAAGTATAATAATATTCGCCAATTACCCTACACATATCATTGAAATCGCAATCACAATTAGTTGTATCAACATTAGCTTTATGGGTTTAACCCATCATTTAATTAATTCATACCCTTAACTTGACATCTAACCATATTGGTTAACATCCTTAACGAATCTGAAATCTCACCACGGTCTAACATAAACTTTATCATTCAGCTCTAACTCTCGTAAACATCAATTTTTGTTCATTACATAACTTACTTAAATGATCACTTAAAATCTTCACACTTTACATTACATCACATTACAATCTGTTATTGTAGTCCACGTTATGTTTTAACATCATTATCATGCATGCCAAACTAGATTAAGTCCTTGTATTACAACCCACAAATAAATGTAACTCACCGCTTAAAGGCTAAGTGCACGACGCAGAATTATATCTTTCCAAACCTTAACAGTAATTAAGTAATATATTTGGTGCTCGACTTCAGAAAACCATCTGACGACGCGACTTCTGTTTAAGCTTCGTTTATATACATAGTAATAAGCAATACTGCATATGCATTAAACTAGACGAAACTACAATTCTGACTACTGTTACATGGTGACTCCAAATTCAACCTAATTTCCACATAATCCATAAAACTTAACAACTAAAACTTTGTAATAACATCTATAAACATGATATTCATCATTCTAACTACATAAACATTACATATATTCAATTTTGAAGAATCAAAACCACAATTTTCCCAATTTCTTCACTTTTTACACTTTTAGCGAATTCGATCGCCACGACTTCGTTTCTTAACCAATTGACACGATTCAAACTACGTTGTTTTCGTTTCTTAACATACTAACACAATCTAACATAAATTTGCAGATTATAGCAGGTATTAGACATGAAATTTTGTACTTTCTTAAGCCATATTACATAAACATACACTGTTATTACAATTCTCTTCCTCAAACCCAATTTCACGTGTTTGATAATCAAGTATCACTCATATATGATGATTAACAGTTGTGTATATATATTGACAATAATAGATTCTACAAGAACAATATATATATATATATATATATATATATATATATATATATATATATATATATATATATATATATATATTTCAACAACAATCCAACATACTTCCAATAGTAATATTAAAACTAACAGTTAAAATTAAAGTAGGTTATATCTTGATTTAGCAAAACGATTAGCAAACCCTTCTCTTTCTCTCTGTGATTCTCTCTCTATTCTCTATGTTTCCTTCTTCTCTAAATTCTCTGAACTTAGCCTTTAGGAATTATACGTAAACATATAAACTGACTCCCACTTCCCCCACGTACGTCAAGTAAAAAAATACAATACGTCCGTATCAGTTAAAATAAGCCAAAGGCCACAAGGCCTTGTTTGGCCACCCACCAATTCCCCCTACTAGATTATTTCAATAATATTTATATTATATAGTTTTTATTTGTCACACATGTAACCCATTTAATTAGCTTACACTTATAATTATAATAATTATAATTTTTTTTATTATAATTATACTTATGATTAATAAATAATTATATATCTAATTTAATTAATAAATTAGACTTAAACATTAATTTATTTAATTTACTTATTTTCTTTAATATTAAACAATTCATTTAATTTAATTATCTCATTAAATTAAATCTTCAAATAAAAATTACCATTATTTAATTTAATTAACTTTAATCAATTTAGTTACTAAATTCTTGCACCACAATTCCATCAATTATTTATTTTTCTCAATAAATAAATTATTTAAAATATTTATTTAATTCAATAAATATTTAAATTAAATTACAAAATTTCTCGATCGTCACACAAAGAGGACCAGAAAATCGCCTACGCAACGTTCATGCTGAAATCAAAAGCCAGTTATTGGTGGCAAGTAAATAAGGTCCGTGGAGGAGAAAGTGTGATCGCCTAGGAGAGGTTTAAGGAGATGTTCTTCGAGATGTATTTCCCGACAAACTCGCATAACCAAATGGAGTTACAATTTTTGGAATTAAAGCAAGGTAATATGTCCGTATCAGACTATGTGGAAAAATTCAATGAGTTGGCTAGGTTCACCACGTATCAAGTACACCCGGATGAGAGGAAAGCAAGAAGGTTTGAACAGGGATTGAAGCCATGGTTATATAGCAAAGTGTTAATGTTTCAGCTGAACACTTTTGCTGGAGTACTGGAGAAGGCCATCCTTGCCGAAGGTGGGAGAGATGCGGTGAACAAGTACAATCAGGATCAGAAAAAGAAGAAGAGTGAAAATGAAGGAAATAACAAGGCTAGTGGCAGCAACACGGGAGGAAGTAACAACCAGAAAAGGAGGTGGACTGATAGCTCGTCAACTGGAAATCATCAAGGAGATCAAAAGAAGAGAATTGAAGCATGCCTGACCTGCGGGAAAGCTCACTTGGGGGTCTATATGAAAGGGAAAAGAGTTTCCTACAATTGTGGTCAAGAAGGCCACATGCACTTAACTGCCTTAACCCAAAGAAGGGCGCTTGTTTCACATGTGGGTCGAAGGACCACTTGGCTAGGGACTGTCCCAAGAAAGGATCTGGAGGGGCAGGAACAGGAAGGAATAAGGAAAACAGCGGTGGCAATGCTCTAACTATCACGGGACCAACCGCAACCAACAGACTGATCGTCAGGACATTCGACATGACGGTGTGATAAGTGGGTTTTATACCTACTTATTGAATACCAATTCACGCGAACTATGCCCATCTCAAGTACATTTTAGTGTGTTTTTAGTTGCATTTCATGTTATTTTGCATTGAATTTACTTAAAACTCTTTTTGGTGAAAAAGTGCAGGAAATGGCCTAATTTGGTGGTATTAGAGGGCATGAGGCTAATGGACGGATGAAGCGAGGCACAAACTGGGAGATGCGTGGCATGAGAATCAAGTGGAACAGAAGACTAAGCATGGTTGGACAAAGGAAGGAGCAATAGAACAGATCAGTTGCAGCAGCAGAACCAGAATTCAAAGTCGCAGAAGCCACGTGGCAGGACAAGCTTGGGGACGCGCACCCGTGTGAGCACCCGGTTGGACAACATTACACATCGCAGTGAAAATAGCGCTTGCCGAGATTATTACACTGGAGGGCGCGCCACGTGCGATGCTGCTGGTGGCGATTTGTTTTATTTTAATTTTTAATTAAAGGGTTGTAATTGATTAAAAACGATATCTGACTGGTGTCAGACATATCTTTGATTATTTTTCATGTATTTTCATAGTAAGAACTAGGGTTTACACGTTGAGGGAGATTCCAACGTAGAACAAAGCTAAACGCCTACTTCTCCAATTCTTCTTGGGATTTTCTATCATTGTGGATTATCATTATTATTTTGCTGGATGTATACGTGGATTTGAACGTTAACTTTGGTCTATAATCAGCAATTGGGTTTGATCGTTTCTATCTTTCATCTTTCAATTGTTTGCTTATTAACCATGTTTAGCTTTGATCTCATAATGACTTTTGGTTCAGTCATGAACTAAACTCTATTATAGGATTCTAACGGATTTTAATATGTAGTTTAGTTGCATGCTTGATTACTGGAGCTGTTTTACATATCATATAGAAATTCTATCATGATTATTTTGCATGTATGAATGCTTAATCACCATTCGTTTCAGTACTTGTATGGAATTGACAATGAACATGCAAGTATGGATTGTAATCATGATAACATATGTATATGGGGCTGTTTTATATGGCTTGTGTATTTCGTGAACCAGATAGACATATATTGTTTCACCGTATGAGTTAAAATAAGGGTTTGTGCTTAAATTCAGTATGATTGCAATTTCACATAGACATATAGTGATTTTTGTTATATTGTTGATTACATGGAGTCTATCGCTTGTGGATGTTGTGTAAGTAGGTCATAGTACATTGAAAAATGGCTATGACTCTATTAGCGCTCTTGACTACTTTCTTGTGATATGTGAACAATTCTTGCATGATAGTGGTAATTAGATGAAATATTAAATGAAGTTAGGATCCCATTATTTCCAGATTTGGTTTATTCCATTATTATTCTTGTTTTAGTTGTTAGTTGCAATTAGATTAATTCACCAATATAGTCATTAGTTTAAGCATATAAATATAGTGATTTAATTGATGCATAGTAGTTTAAATTTGACAACTTTCTCTGTGGGATCGATACTTTACTTACTCTGTATTACTTGTTGACACATGTATGCTTACATGAGTTAGAGCTCTTTTATCAGAACTGAAAAAGAGGCAACAAGTTTTTAAGCCGCCGCCATTAGGGAAAGGCGTTTAATTTAAATAATTATCATCAGTTTCAAGCTATATTGTATGACTTAGATAATTCTAATCGTTTCTCATTTCTATTTTTGTTTTGTTTTTGGTTTCAGGTACTTGTAGATTTTTATGCATGCGCGATCATCCAACCTCGAAATTAACACCAAAGATAGGATAACATTAATGAAGAGGTTGGAAAGCAAGTGTGCGGAGAAATTTGCAAGCTTCGATTAGAAAGTACTACTGATTAGTATGGCGAAAAGAGCGAGAGAATTGAGCAAAGAGAAGAGCCTTAGGCTTTAAGGACTATTCCATGCCAAATATAAATGGACTACTGATCTAGCGTAGTCGGGCCGTGGCGATAGCGACCCAATACTTTTGAGATTAAATCGGGCACTATTCAGATGATGCAAAATTGAGTATAGTTTGGGGGTGGTGCTACGGATGATCCGAATGAACACCTGTTAAGTTTCATCGAGATTTGTGATACATTCGAGATCTGACGGTGTGACGGAGGATGCTATCGGACTTAGGCTATTCCCATTCTCATTGAGGATAAGGCTAGAAGTTGGCTACATTCTTTGCGCCGTCGATTCAATCACTATATGGGAGGACTTAGCACAAAATTTTTTAGCCAGTTCTTTCCAATGGCTAAGATCAAAAATGAGGGACAATTTATCTCACGATTTGAGCAACAACAGGGCGAGTCCTTCTATGAGGCATGAGAGAGATATAAAGAGATGCTGAGGAAGTGTCCGCATCACGATATGCCAGATTGGATGGTGGTCAACTCATTTTACAATGGATTGGGATGGCAGTCGAGACCTATTGTGGATGCAGTTGCAGGAGGGGCATTATAGGCAAAGAGCTATGACGAGGCCTATACACTTATCGAGACTATGGCTGCAAATGATTACTAGAATCCTACATCTCGGATGCCACAGCCCAAAGTTACAGGTGTGTTGGAGGTAGATGCTATTACCCAGTTATCGGCACGAGATGGCGGCGATGGCAAAGAAGATTGATACAGCAGCGATCGAGAGAGCAAAGTGAAAACAGATTTGCTTTTCATTATGTGAGATTTGTCTTGAGGTCACACTCGGCGGATCAATGTCTTTATCATTTCGAGTCTCGATGCAGTATGTAAGCAATTACAGAAAGATCAAGACGCGGTTTGAACACATACCACCCCAACAACCAAATCATCCAAACTTTAGTTGGTCGAATAACCAGGAGATCAAAAAATCGGTTTCAATAGAACCAACAGTTTATTACACGATCATCTCTCACCCAGTTTTCATCAAAACCACCATTTCCACCGAGATTTTCTCAACAACAACAACATCAAACTCAAAATTGTACTACGCGGAAAAGAAATCGAAATGGAGGAGATGATGTTGAAATACATAACAAAACACGGAAGTTATGATTAAAAAGCGAAGATGCGGCTATCAAGAATCTGGAGACTCAAATGGGGCAAATGGCGAGCATCTTAACAACAGAGGCCCAGGGTTCATTGCCAAAATGTCTGAGAGACAAATCCAAGAAGAGGCGGGAAGGAGCGATTATAAAGCGATCACATTGAGATCAGGGAAAAACATTGCGGACACTTTGCAAATCGCACGCCCGTGACAGATTACACTAAAGAAAGCTGCGCGCGAGCGAAAGCAGTGAATCACGGAGGAAGAAAATCTGAAAAATTCGAGGTTCGCGCAGAAGAGAAAGATAAAGCGAGTTCGGAGGAGAAGCTCGAGAGTTCGATTGCCACCAATTCACCCTCAAGTCACAAGTATCCATGAGAGATTAAATAAGCGGAGGAAGATAAATAATTGATAAGTTCTTGGAGGTATTCAAAAGTCTGCGATCAACATACCGCTTCGTAGAGGAATTGGAATAAATGTCAAGCTATGCAAAGTTTATGAAGGGTATATTGTCGAGGAAGAAGACTAGATGAGTTTGAGGCAGTGGCTTTGTGAGGAGGAATGTAGTGCACGATGCTTGGTATAAACTACCTCAAAGTTGAAAGATCCGGGCGGTTTCACGATTTCATGCCGCGATCGGAAAGATAAACTTCGAAAAGTGTTTATGTGATCTTGGGGTAAGTATTAATCCCGGTGCCCTTGTGAGTGTTTAATCGGTTGGGATTACGGCTCCAAGGTAAATAAACATTTCGTTAACGACTAGTGACGGATCTATCACGTATCCATGGGAATTGTTGAAGATGTATTGGTGAAAGTGGATAAATTTATCTTTCAAAATTTGACTTTATCATCTTAGATTATGAGGAAGACAAAAGTATCTGGATCATCTTGGGGAGACCATTCTTAGCCACAGGGAAGGACTTTGATAGACTTGCAAAAAGGGGAACTCACTATGTCGTGTACATGATCGAGAGGTCACATTCAATGTCTTCAAAGCCATAGAAGCTCCCAATAGATGAAGAAGAATGCTTCGGGTGGATTTGGTGGATCGGGTTTCAAATGATGGTGTACAGCGAGTAGTGGATTATGAACCAGTGAGAAGTGTCATTTCTGAAAATTCAGATGTAGAGGATGAGGAATTAAATGAACTCCTTCAATATCTGGATCCCACTCAACAGTATGGAACCATTGCAGTATGTGATAAGTTTCCGGACGAGCCTCTTAAAGTGAATGGACAGAGATTGAAGCATTATTCTGGTGGTGAGGTAGACAGAAAGAAAGTTACCTCGATTTTATCTTCAACATGAGATTCAGAGACAGTCAAGCTAATTGACTATAACTTAGCGCTTGATGAGAGGCAACCCATTGTTTCTATCTCAACTTAGTAGTTATTTAGTTCAAGTTGCTTTTGTTAGTTTATTTTCATTTCTCTTTAAGATAGTGTGAGTCTCTTTACATAATTGTCATCGTAGCTGAATCGCATAGGAGTGCGTTTGTGCATTGCATTAAAATAAGGGTGATAGAATAGGTACTCATTTTTATTTAGTAAATCATGCTGTGACAAGATCTATTGATGTTATTGCAGATGTATTGAAGTACATGCCTCACTGTCTTGTAGTCCTGAGAATAAAAGTTAGCGGTCTGGATATGAGGATATCGCGGTAGCGTAGCGACAATTTCAAAGATGAACCCACGTACCGCCATGATAAGCTTGCCAGACTATGATTGCCACTCACAGCACTTTGCCACCAAATGACCATTAAAACTTCATGGCGGTAGTGCGTACATCGAGACGTGGAAAAAATTTTAAGTTTAAAAACGTGATGGAGATCATTTGGACTCTCATTTGAAACCATAACAAAGACGTAATCACCTCGGTCTCCCCATAATGTCGTCTCCTTCTCTCTCATCGATTTACAAATTGAAGCCGTACATCCATCGATCACATATCCACGATTCTCTCCACGTTCAAAGCTCAAACCCACGCTCTCATCCACTGATATAAACTAGGGCTTCTGATTCAGTTGGGCAGAAACAAACTTGGGAGTATTCTCATCACTTGTTCTTCATTCTCAGTCAAATCATCCGCATTATCATCTCCAAAGCAAATGGGTCCGAAAAGAGCTCGCTCCGCTTCATCTTCTTCTTCATCTTCCTCTGGCAGTCAAGGGGAGGATGTGGTTGACCATACCAAATTTTTGGATTTGGAAGCCCAACAGGAGTACTACAGAATTATGACCAAAACCTTTGTGAAAGAAAGAGGTTCAAGCTTTGAGCAGCAAGATGGACTATATCTTGGCTTATGATTAAATGAGCAGCGGATGGCTTGGATTCATCGCCACCCCTACGCCCATTCAGGTGAGAATAGTCCGAGAGTTCTACGCCAATGCCAAAGTCACTTTAGGAAGCGGTGTTTCTCTGCAGTTCGCGGTTTTGAAATCGATTCTGGACCCCGCCATCGAGCCATTTTCGGACTTCTTGAGACACCACCAGCGAATTGGCTAAGCTGGGTCACAGGTGCACACTTGGAGATGGACTTGGAATTGGTTATTGCGGAGTTGTGCGTGCCCGGCACGAAGTGGACATATAAAATTGGCACGAATCAACCTCACATATTCCCAACCGCAGCCCTGAACCGATATGCGAAAGCGTGGAATCTGTTCATATGTGCCAAGCTAGTGCCTTCGTCTCATCAGCATGAGATTATAGAGGAAAGAGCGATCATTTTGTGGGGTATAATTACAGGCAAGTATATTGACGTGGGCCATCTGATTCTCCAAAATATTTTGAAGTATCTGCGGGGAAGCACTACGGGAGTATTCCCCACGCCTCGATGATAACTATCTTATGTGCTCATCGAGGTTGCAATTAGGGGCAATGAGCGGATCACGAGAACCAATCGAGGACATCACACGCCACCACCATTCACGAAATTTGAAGATTAGGCGGGGAGGTGAACCACACTTTCATGCGGACGAGGATTTATTCTCCGACCCACGGTTCGAGCCATTCTGGCCCCCTCGATTTGATGAGGCGGGCCCATCCACGCGACGCACACGCTTTGCCCATGGTGATCGCCATGACTCAAGAAGGTTAAAGCGAAAAATCGATGCCATGTATGATAATTTTGAGCATTTGCTCACGGGACTCACGAGGCCTTGCTCGAGGCTTTTTGCAATGACGAGGAACAATGCTCGAGTGGCCTCGATTCGGAGACGACGATGCCATATCCACCACAGATTCACCACCCAGATGAGGGTGGTACAATAAATCATTAGGGGAGTTTTTGTACCTTTACCTTCATTCAATGGGGCATTGAATATTATAAGTTTGGGGGTATTGGGGTCGTAGTATAGTTGCATATAGTTTCATTTAGTTTTTGCATGTTTAGTTTTAATGTTGCATGTTTATGTGATAGATAATTTTGTAAAATTTTTTTAATTTCTAGTTATTATTGCTTGTGTTAGTATGTTTTAGTTTGCATGTCTCACAATGTTTAGCTTTATGGAAATTTTGTTTAGCCAATGATGATAGTGAATTTTGAAAGATTCTTGAGTATTGTGGATAACATGAAATTTGAGATATAATGTTTTACGATAAAAATTCATATTGTTGTTTAAATGCTTTTCGGTTTGCAGATGTGTTCATAATCACTTGTAGGTATAAAAGTATGTATTTGCATTGCTCGATAGAAAATGTAGTTTTAAAAGAGAAATATGTGGAAAGTTATCTTAAACCGTATGAAACATTGATATTCAAACTTTGGGAAAACATGGGTATCTTATGTATAAAAAAAAAAAAAAAAAAATCAAATAAATATAGATGCATTGGCTAGTCTTATTTTGGGGCCTACAGCTACTTGAGTAAAATCATGGGGGACTTGTCTCTACACTAGCGCCCTAAGGTCTTTCATGAGTGCAGGAGTCGTTGGTTGAAAGCTTCGCTAAGGGGTAGCAGTGTTGCCTAATGGAATAAGACATTGCATAGTCATGTGAAAAAAAGAAAAAAAAGAAAAAGAAAAATAGCAATAAACACCATGAAAGAGCGAAAATCGCCCTCGTGAGTAGTGATAAAGCGGTTTAGCCCATTGTTGAACCTTAGTTTGTGTTGATATGTTGAAACGATCATGTTGCATGAGTATACATGAGTCTTGATTTAGACTATAATTTTACATTTTTGAGCGATGTAAAGATGTGTATTCTTTGCTTAAAGTCAAGTTTTGGTGAACACCACACACACACAACATCTCTATAGCATATATGAATTATCTGAGTGTATGATATTATGCCTATAGTTTGGTTTGAAATGGTAATCTTGAATCTGGATACTTCATTTGAGGCAATTTGAATTTGAAATTGCATTGAAATTTGGAATTATGTGAGACTAGTTTACATTATAGCTTAGTTGCATAGTATTGTAGCTACATTTTCATTGCTCATTAGTATGCATTGCTTGAGGCAAACAACGATTCAAGTTCTGCGTATTTGATAAGTGGGTTTTATACCTACTTATTGAATACCAATTCACGCTTGAACTATGCCCATCTCAAGTACATTTTAGTGTGTTTTTAGTTGCATTTCATATTATTTTGCATTGCATTTACTTAAAACTCCTTTTGGTGAAAAAGTCACGAAATGGCCTAATTTGGTGGTATTAGAGGCATGAGGCTAATGGGCGCATGAAGCGAGGCCTGTTTGGGAGATCGTGGCATGAGGATCAAGTGGAGCGAAGACTAAGCATGGATGGACGAAGGAAGGGCAGCAGTGAGCAGATCGATTCTGTGAACCGAAATTTAAAGTCGCATAAAGCCGCAGCCAGACAAGCTTAGCGACGCTACCATGCGAAAGCACCGGTGGACAACATTACACGCTGCAAAGTCGCGCACCAGCGCCGAGGATTTACAGAGGAGGTTGTGGCCCTTGCGATCTGAAAATTTCTTGATTTATTTTATTTTAATTTTTAATTACAAGGGTTGTAATTGATTAAAAATGATATCTGACTGGTGTCAGACGTATCTTTGATTATTTTTCACGTATTTTCATAGTAGGAATTAGGGTTTACACGTTGAGGGAGATTTCAACGTAGAACGAAGCTTAAACGCATACTTCTCCAATTCTTCTTGGGATTTTCTATCATTGTGGATTATCATTATTATTTTGCTGGATGTATATGAGGATTTGAGCGTTAACTTTGGTCTATAATCGAATAATTGGGTTTGATCGTTTCTATCCTTCATCTTTCAATTGTTTGCTTATTAACCATGTTTAGCTTTGATCCCATAATGGCTTTTGGTTCAGTCATGAACTAAACTCCATTATGGGATTCTAACGGATTTTAATATGTTGTTTAGTTACATGCTTGATTACTAGAGCTGTTTTACATATCATATGGAAATTCTATCATGATTGTTTTGCATGTATGAATGCTTGATCACCATTCGTTTTAATACTTGTATGGAATTGACAATGAACATGCAAGTATGGATTGTAATCATGATAGCATATGTATATGGGGCTGTTTTATATGGCTTGTGTATTTAAATGAACGGGATAGACATATCTTTGTTTCACCGTATGAGTTAAAATAAGGGTTTGTGCTTAAATTCAGTATGATTGCAATTTCACATAGACATATACTGATTTT
Source organism: Panax ginseng (assembly GCA_020205605.1). Lineage (NCBI taxonomy): Eukaryota > Viridiplantae > Streptophyta > Magnoliopsida > Apiales > Araliaceae > Panax > Panax ginseng. The sequence goes on from CM035132.1 coordinate 173,824,315, forward strand.
GGTTATATTGTTGATAATATGGAGTCTATCACTTGTGGATGCTGTGTAAGTAGGTCATAGTACATTGAAAAATGGCTATGACTCTATTAGTGCTCTTGGCTACTTTCCTGTGATATGTGAATAATTCTTGCATGATAGTGGTAATTAGATGAAATATTAAATGAAGTTAGGATCCCATTATTTCCAGATTTGGTTTATTCCATTATTATTCTTGTTTTAGTTGTTAATTGCAATTAGATTAATTCACCAATATAGTCATTAGTTTAAGCATATAAATATAGTGATTTAATTGATGCATAGTAGTTTAAATTTGACAACTTTATCTGTGGGAGCGATACTCTACTTACTCTGTATTACTTGTTGACACATGTATGCTTGCATGAGTTAGAGCTCTTTTATCAGAACTTAAAAAGAGGCAACACGGTGCAAGATGCTGTGTAGTCTCACGATGTGGTGTCAGGTATCATTCTGATCAATAAAGTTAATGCTTATGTATTATTTGATTCGGGTGCTACTTGTTCATTTATATCCAATGACTTTGCTAAGAACTTGAAATTGCCTAAGGATGAGTTAGAATACCTCATAAACATAGAGATTGCGAATAGAGAAGTAATCCCTGTTACGTACGTACACAAGAACTTTAGGGTGGATATTAAGGGTAACATTATGAACGTAGATCTTATCCCTATCAAACTTGGGGAATTTGACGTCATTCTAGGAATGGATTGGTTATTCAATTACAGGGATGTAATTGATTGCCAGAAGAAATGTATTAACCTTATGACTCCGTCAAATGTTGTATTTTATGGCAGCAAGTCGCCTAGACAAGCGAGTTTTCTGACGATGATGCAAGTCAGGAAGTTGTTAAAACAAGGCTGTGTAGGATATTTAACTTACATAGTCGACAGTCGTAAAGAGAACCCGAAGTTAGAGGAGATACCAGTAGTGAGGGACTTCACATACGTATTTTCAGATGATCTGCCAGGACTTCTGCTAGACAGAGAGGTTGAGTTTGTGATCGATTTGGTGCCAGGAACGGCTCCAATGTCGAAGGCATCGTATCGGATGGCTCCGGTAAAGATGAAAGAATTAATGGTATAACTACTAGATTTATTGGACAAGAAATACATTCAACTGAGTGTATCGTCGTGGGGAGAGTCGATGTTATTTGTGAAGAAGAAGGACAGGACGATGCGGCTCTGCATTGACTATAGAGAACTGAATAAGGTCACGATTAAGAATAGATATCCATTACTGAGGATCGACGACCTGTTTGATTAATTAAAAGGAGCAAGATACTTTTCAAAGATAGACTTGAGGAGTTGTTATCATCAAGTGAAGGTGAGTCCAGAGGATGTACCGAAGATAACATTTAGGACTAGATATGGTCACTACGAATTTTTGGTGATGTCATTCTGTCTAACGAATGCTCCTACAGCATTTATGGACCTGATGAACAGGGTATTTAAACCTTTTTTGGATAAATTCGTGGTGGTGTTTATCGGCGACATTTTGCTATACTCGAAAACAAAGGAAGAACATGTAGAGCATTTGAAGGTGGCATTAGAGGCGTTGAGAAGGGAGAAGTTGTATGACAAGTTTTAAAAATGCGAATTTTTGATTGAGCAGGTATAATTTCTCAGACATGTGACTGATAATGACTGAATTTCGGTAGACCCCTCCAAAGTCGAAGCTGTGATGAACTGGGATGAACCGAAAACGCCGTCGGAAGTTAGAAGTTTTCTTGGATTGGCAGGTTATTACAGAAGATTCATTCAGGACTTTTCCAAGAGCGCAAATCCACTGACAAATTTGACTAGGAAAGCTGTGAAATTTGTTTGAACAGAGAAGTGTGAGGAAAGCTTTCGAGAACTTAATAAGAGGTTGAGTAAAACACCTGTGTTATCTCTTCCAGATGACACATGAAATTTTGTGGTTTATAGTGATGCGTCCCACAAAGGACTTAGTTGTGTGCTTATGCAAAACGGCAGGGTCATTGCGTATGCGTCACGACAATTGAAGGACTATGAAAAGGGGTATCTGACCCATGACTTGGAGTTAGCTGCGGTGGTATTCACTTTGAAAATCTGGAGACACTATCTCTATGGGGAGAAGTGTGAAATATATATAGACCACAAGAGTCTGAAATATATTTTTACACAGAAGGACTTGAATATGCGCCAGAGAAGGTGACTGAGATTAATTAAGGAATACGATTGCTAGATTTTATACCATCCGGGTAAAGCAAATGTGGTTGTCGACGCCTTAAGTAGAAAGGGTCAGGAGAAATTGATGATGTTGACCGCTCAGGAGGAGCAAATTTTAGCAATATTGGAGAAGCTGGAAGTGGAAGTGAAGTATCCGATAGAGATTAACGAGAAGCTGTTCCAGATGTAAGCTGATACAACTTTGCTGGATAAAGTTAAGGAGGCTCAATTTTAGGACGAAGAATGTGCGAAGGTGAAAAAGAAAGTATCTGAAGGAACCAGACCGAGATTCAAGATAGAAAATGAGGGACTACTGAGATTTGAGAGCAGAGTTTGGGTACCGCTAGTGCCAGAGATTAAGGAAGATATTTTGAGCGAGGCTCATAGCTCACGATGTTCGATTCACCCTGGTAGTACCAAGATGTACCAAGATCTTCGACAACATTTCTGGTGGCCAAATTTGAAATGAGATGTTGCAGAGTGTGTTGCCAAGTGTTTGACATGTCAGAAAGTTAAAGCAGAGCATCAAAGGGCGAGTGGGTTGTTACAACCATTAGAAATCCCATAATGGAAGTGGGAACATATCACAATGGATTTTGTGGTAGGACTTCCAACGACTCATAGAGGTTTTGACGAAGTATGTGTTATCGTGGACCGATTGTCGAAATCAGCACATTTATTACCAATCAAGATCCGATTTAACTTGGATCAGTTGGTGAAATTGTATGTGAAGGAAATTATTTTAAGGCACTGTGTTCCAGTGACTATAATCTCTGATCGAGATCCGCATTTCACATCTAACTTTTGGAAACGACTACAAGAATGCTTGAGAACGCAATTGAGAATGAGTACGGCATACCATCCTCAAACAGATGGCCAGAGCGAAAGGACAATACAGGCATTAGAGGATATGCTAAGAGCTTGTATTATGGACTTCAAAGGAAATTGGGACGACCACCTACCATTGGTGGAATTCGCTTACAATAACAGTTACCACGTAAGTATTGGCATGCCGCCTTACGAAGCGTTGTATGGCAGAAAATACAGAACTCTATTATGTTCGGATGAAGTTGGTGAACATCAATTACTAGGACCAGAATTGGTACAACAGACCGTCAAAATTATCAAGGTGATCAGGACAAGATTGATAGCTTCTTAAGACAGACATAAGAAATATGCTGATCAACACTGACAGAATCTAGAATTTGAATCTGGTAACTACGTTTTCTTGAAAGTGTCTCCTTGGAAGGAAATGATCCAATTTGGTAAGAAGGGAAAATTGAGTCCGAGGTTCATTGGACCCTTCGAAGTTTTGTGAATAATTGGTGAAGTTGCTTATGAAGTAGCCTTACCTCTGGCCTTAGAACATGTCCATAATGTTTTCCATGTTTCTGTCTTATGACCTTATAAGCCCGATTACAAGCACGTCATAGAATATGAACCCCTGCAATTTGAGAAAGATTTATCTTATGAAGAAGTTCCTATTCAGATAGTCGACAGGAAAGAACAAGTACTCAGAAATAAAGTAATACCTTATGTTAAGGTAATCTGGAGGAACCACAACGCTGAAGAAGCTACATGGGAACTCGAAGAACAAATGATGAAAAACTTCCATCATTTATTTGCTTAATATATGTGTAGCGATTCTAGGGACAAAATCTTGTAGGGGGGGGGGAGAAAATGTAACATGATGAATTAAATAAATTGTGATTCTGGGGACATAATCCTTTTAAGAAAGGAGATGTGACAAACAAGATTTTTGTTATTACTATTTTAAATATTTATTGAATTAAATAAATATTTTTTTAATTCATTTACTGAGTTATATAAATATTTGATAGAATCGTGGTAGATTAATTTAATTAATTGTGTTACATTAATTAAATTAATGTGGAGTATATTTTATAGATCAAAGTGAGAATTTAATTGGGATAACTAAATTAAATGAATTGTTACTTAATTTTAATGTTGTTACAATTAAATAAATAATTAATTAGAGATTTATTAATTTGCTATAAATAATAAATGAGAATTTAATTATTAATACCGATAAAATAATAAATAAATAAATAATATTTAAATGCATATTTTAACTTTTTTAATTAGACTTTGTAATTTAATTGGAATCAAGTGGTTATTTAATTTTATGGACTAATGTATTAATAAATGATGGATAAATTAAATTGGTAAAATTGGGCTTTAAATTAAGTGGGTCTATTTTTTAATTGTGTAATTTTAAAATTCTATTAAAATTTGGAGAGTTAATAATTATATTATATTAATTAATAAAATATGTTTTTAATTTAATAAATACTAAAATCTAACCTACTAGAGCGTTGCATCACACACGCTAAAAGAAAATTGGGAGTGAGACGGCACAAGGAAAAAAGAAGAAGAAGAGAAGAACTATTGCGTTGCAATCCGGAGAAGGAGATCTGTTTCTTTTTCGTTTTACTGGTAAGTTCGAAGTCTGCAATTTATGCTGATTAAATTCCAAGCACATGCATTTCATGTTGTAGTCTTATCATTGTAAACACTTCAAAATGAAAGATAGTAGATGATACACCTAGTTCATATACTCATGCTTCTCCGATTGTTTTTGTTATTATTATTACAAATTTGTTAGCACATGTTTTCATTTGTGCAAGCAACAGGGCTGCTGCAAACTTGCAGTTGGCGTGATCCATCTCTATCTCTCTCTCATATATATATATATATATATATATATATGTATTAAATAAATTGAAATCATGGATAAAGTGTTTGGCTCATTACTAATTAGAATCACAGTAATTAAATCTAATGTTTATATTGAGATTTTACATAATAATTCAAGTTAATTCATTTTGTTGGTAAGAGTATTAAAATGTGTCTACTAATAAATTTAATAATATTATGGTATTGATGATTAGATTTGTAATAAGATTTTATTTATTTTATTAGATTGGAGTGAAGGAGATTAGCATAATTTTATTAACAATTTTGGGTATTACATTGCTTAATCCAGGTACGGATTCCGTACTCCTTCAGCGATAACCCTTTTAATTTTGTTTTGTTCGTTTTGTTTTCGTTTGGAAGTTAGATATTGTTTCGCATATTTGTTCCTTCTCAAATCCATGTGATAGTTTCGTTTTGTGCATTGATATTTAGAACTCATGTTTGTACTCTTTGAACTTGTTTATCATGTTTAATATTTATTTCAATTTTCGTAGTGAGTGCATATTTAGTTTATTTTTTGAGACTTGTGTTGATGATTAGCTTCGATCTAACATGTACACGTTAGAACCCCTTTGTGTTGATATTGTGTCGCGTGTGTTGTGACATTATATCTTTGTTAGAATCTGTAGGGTATACCGAGCTATAACCACCGTGGGGGTACCACAGCATGTTCTCTTGCATCGAGGCATGACACCTTCCGTGGGCTGTGTGATCGATCCACTGCGTCTCCGTTTGTGCTCCGGTGGGAGTTGGACATTTGGTGTTATGTTGTGGGAGGCGTATGGGTCGACCTTAGTTTTCTGCTACGCTACGCTACCTTAGAATGGTGATGTTTGTGCCAAACACGCCTTTACGATTTTACACGTCTGGATTACGCAATCAGATGTGTGATTGCACGTGTGGCATGATTTTGATTGCCTGTGTGGCATTATTTGACTTGCCTATGTGGCAATGTATATTACTATTTATTTTGAGCTCGGTATGAAATAACACCCAACCATTTGATTGAGCCTATTATTTCGTTGTGTTAGTTTTGTTCGTTTCGTTTCAGTTCATTTCGCCTCATTTCATTTAATTGTGTTAGTTATTTCGTTTCATCATTCTTTTATTCTATATCCGTACTGGGCATTTGGCTCATGCTGTGTTTTTCTTCCGGCAGGTAATCAGGGGGAATAAGGGCAAGTGTGATGAGAGCTCCCTTCATTCCAATGGTTTAGAAATGTTCTGTTTAGGCTTGATATGTCAGTTATTTTGAATTGTAATAATTATTTAGATTGTGGTTTGAGCCAGTGTGGCATTTATTATGGTTTGTCTTATGACATTTAATCATTGAGATTATTCTTTTGTGATTTAGAGCCTTGTTATATTCGTTAGTTTTGTTGAGTTTTGTGTAACCTCTTTTTCTATTTCAGAAAGGGGGTGTTACAGAGTTGGTATCAGAGCTTAGGTTCTTTCTTGTAGAAAACCTACTTAGGTTCGACCTGTGAGTTATGGGTAGACTTTTGTGTTAGGTTTTTGTTCTGTTTGATTTTTTGTTCAGCTATCATATCAGTTAAATTCGAATCTGTCTCTAATTTTGCTTCGTTATCTATTCGTGATCTCTTTCTTAGATGGCTCGAAGATCGGCCAGAGATTCTTTGGGAGGCGAGGTAACAACAGGGAAGAGGTGAAGGTTGGTCTAATGAGCAACCTAATGACGATTAATGCTCAATTGGCTACCTTGGTGAATCGGTGAAATCGGGCTTTGCCTCGATTGGTGGCACAGTTGTTATGCAATGCAATCACGGTAGCCACCGAAATTCTGAGCAAGGGATCCGGAAAAATAATGGTCAGCATGCAAATGTTGAGGAAGGGAATGCAGATGGTCATGGTCAGCAGGGGGTTCCAATGTATGTGTGGTTGGAATGCAAATGTTTCTGCTTCTGAAACCTCTCCAACCACAGGCATTCAATTCAGCTCTGACTCCCATTAATGCAGAGAATTGGATTGCTCACCTAAAGAAGATCTTTGATGTGTTGGGGTGCTCGGATAATCAGAAAGTGTTACTTGCAGTTTACAAGCTAGAAGGGGATGTACAGAGGTGGTGGAAGCGATGAAAACAACAAAGGTTGTTGGTTATGTTGAAACACTTGGTTGAAATTTGAGTTTTGTGAGGTCTTTTATCGCCAGATTTTTTTTCAATTTCTGATAAAGAGGCCTATGCTGCAGATATCTGTCTATTCGGCGAAAAGATGATGAGTCCATTCTGATTTCATGACGAGGTTCACTAGGTTGGCGAGCTTTGCGGGAACCTCGGCGAGGGCTATGATAGAATAGGCGGAGAAGTTCAAGTGGCGGATTCATTATAGGTATCGCCAGCATCTTATTAACAACAAGTTTTCAGACGTGTCAGCAGTGGCCAATGCGGCCAAGAATATTGAGATGGAGTGATAGGACTTCTGGTCTTCTAAACTGGAAGGGAGTTGAAAGAGGGACAGAGATGACCAGCAGGGTCAAACTTCGGGTTAACACGGGAAGAATCAGGGTGGTTAGTGGAACAGGAACCGTGGTGGCCAGCAGGGGCAGTGGCAGTGGCAGTGGCGTGGCCAGAATCAAAACAGGGGTTATCAGCAGGTGCCTCAGCAAGGGCAAAATCGTCAGCTTCAGCTACCTTGGTATGGATAGAATCGTCAGCAGGGGAATAATCGTCAGCAGGGGAAAAACTAGGGTCGTTATCTGGGACCAGCTGGTGGGGGTAACCCAAATCTCATTCTGATAGCTCCTTGTGCTACTTATGGGGCTAATCATCCGGGGAGACAGTGCCACAGACTCACAGGTGCATGCTTCTTGTGTGAACAGATGGGTCATATGACTAGAGATTGTACTGGGCCACGTGGAAATGGTGGAGGTGGTGATAATGGTGGCAATGGAGGTCAGCGTCAGGGTGGTCGAGTGTTTTCCTTGACGATATAATCGGTGAGCGCCTTGAATCTCTTTTTTTAGCACTCTTTTTAGTTGGCAATCGTGAGGCTTCTATTACATTTGATCTGGTTCTACTTCATTCCGTTGTTGCTTTCGATCTTTTTGTTCAACACCTTGGTGTGCCATCTCGATCCTTAGATTACATTATGTCTATTGCTACCCGATGGGGACTTCATTGTTATTTACGATTTGTATCGAGGTGTCCGTCGGTTTTGGGGATAAGATTCGTAGGGCTAATCTTCTTCCAATGAGTATGCACGATTTCGATGTCATTCTTGGGATGGACTGGTTGGATAAGCATCAGGCCACTATCGATTGTCAGGCGAAGAAGGTTATATTTGGAGATGTGAAGTCTCCAGAGTTCGTGTTTCAAGGCTCACAGCCGAGTAGGGTGTTGAAGGTTATTTCAGCTTTGAAGGTTGGAAAGTTGGTGTCAACGGGTTGTGAGGGATATTTGGCGTTTGTGAAGGATACCTCTAAGGGTGAGTCCCGTATTGAGGATGTTCCAATTGTTTGTGATTTTTTCGATGTGTTTCCTAAGGAGTTGTCAGGGTTGCCACCGCAGCAGGAAGTGGAGTTTGCTATTGAGCTTGTTCTTGGTGCGGAGCCTATCTCTAAGGTGCCGTATCGGATGGCACCGTTGGAGTTCTGAGGAGTTAGAAGAAGCGGTTGCGGGGAGCTTTTAGATCGTGGTGTTATTCTACCGAGTGTTTTGTGAGTAAGTGCTCCAGCTTTTGTTTGTGAAGAAAGAAAGATGGGTCTATGAGGTTGTGTATAGAGTACAGGGAGTTGAACAAGATTACCATCAGGAATCGGTATCCATTGCCGAGGATTGATGACTTGTTTGACCAACTTCAAGGGGCGAAGTATTTTTCAAAGATAGACTTGAGGTCGGGCTATCATCAGTTGAGGGTGAGGGATGAGGATATCCCTAAGACGGCTTTTCGTACTCGATATGGGTATTATGAGTTTCTAGTGATGCCATTCAGGTTGACTAATGCTCCGGCGGTGTTTATGGATTTAATGAATCGGGTGTTGAGGGAGTACTTGGATCAATTTGTCATTGTCTTTATTGATGACATTTTGGTTTACTCCAAGTCTAAGGAAAAACATGAGGAACATCTTCGTACAGTGTTGGAAATTTTGCAGAAAGAGAAATTGTATGCTAAATTCTTTAAATGCGAGTTTTGGTTGGAGCAGGTTGCATTTTTGGGCCACGTTGTTTCTGCTGAGGGTATTAAGGTGGATCCTGTGAAGGTTGAGGCTATTACTAAATGGCCAAGACCTACTACAGTGACGGAGATTAGGAGTTTCTTGGGTTTGGCAGCGTATTATAGGCGGTTTGTGGAAGGGTTTTCCTTGCTTGCCTTGCCATTGACCCAGTTGATGAGAAAGGGCACGAAGTTTGTGTGGAATGAGGAGCGTGAGAAGAGTTTCGAGGAGTTGAAGAAACGACTTGTGACAGCTCCTATACTTGCATTGCCGTCGGGGACATGAGGCTACCAGATTTATAGCGATGCTTCTAAGAAGGGCTTGGGGTGTGTTTTGATGCAACACGGTAAGGTGATTGCTTATGCTTCTAGGCAGCTTAAACCTTACGAGGTGAATTACCCCACACATGATTTGGAGTTGGCAGCGGTGATCTTTGCCTTAAAGATTTGGAGGCATTATTTGTATGGAGAGACTTGTGATATCTTCACTGATCACAAAAGTCTTAAATACATTTGCACTCAGAAGGAGCTCAATATGAGGCAAAGGCGTTGGTTGGAGCTTCTAAAAGATTATGATGCTAGAATTCAAGATATCACGGGGAAGGCAAATGTGGTTGCGGATGCTCTTAGCCGAAAAAGAGTTCGAAGTGTAGCGTACCAATTTTTATTACACAACCTCGACTTATTTTGGATATGGAGCGGATTGAGTTGGAGTTGTATGTACGAGATTCAGATGGGCTTTTGGCGGGTATGAGAGTGGAGCCCTCTCTTATCTCGCGGGTCAAAGAAGCTCAAAAGGAAGATGGGGAGTTGTGGAGTATGGCGCAGAATTTAGAGGAGGGCAAGCAATCCGAGTTTCGTATTGATGACCATGGTGTGATTTGGTTGGGTGAAAGCGTTGTGTGTTGCCGTCGGATCCAATCATTCGAGAGGTTGTCTTTGGTGAGGCTCATAGTTCGCCATTTTCAATTCATCCGTGTTCTACGAAGATGTATAGGGATTTGAAGAAGAATTTTTGGTGGAATGGGATGAAAGCGAGGCGTGGTTAATATGTTGGGAAGTGCCTCACTTGTCAACAAGTGAAGATAGAACATCAACGAGCTAGTGGGTTGTTGCAACAGTTAGACATTCCAGTGTGGAAGTGGGAGGATATCACAATGGATTTTGTGACTGGTTTGTCCAAGACTTTCAGGAAGAATGATGCCATATGGGTAGTGGTGGACTGGTTGACCAAATCGGCACACTTTTTGGCTATCCATGAGGGTTACTCGGTGGATAGATTGGCACATATCTTTCAGCAGGAGATTGTTAGACTTCATGGTACTCCAGTATCTATTGTTTTAGATAGGGACCCACGGTTTACTTCAAGGTTTTGGAAAGGGTTTCAACGAGCTTGGGGTACTCGGCTCAACTTCAGTACTTCTTTTCATCCGCAAACTGATGGGCAATCTGAACGGACTATTCAGGCATTAGAGGACATGTTGAGGTCTTGTGCACTTGAGTGGTCGGGTAATTGGGATGATTACTTGAGCCTAGTTGAGTTTGCTTACAACAACAGCTGGCATGCAAGTATTGGAATGGCTCCGTTTGAGGCATTGTATGGTAGGAAATGTCGAGCACCAACTTGTTGGGATGAGGTTGGCGAAAGGGCTATAGAAGGGCCTGAGTTAGTCCAAATCACTACGGAAAAGGTAGCGGTGGCTAAGGAGAAATTGAAGACGGCTCGATCATGACAGAAGTGTTATGCTGATAAGCATAGGAGGACTTTAGAGTTTGAACCTGGTGAACATGTGTTTCTAAAAGTCTCTCCTTGGAAGGGCATTCGACGATTTGGGTTGAAAGGGAAGCTTAGTCCGCGTTATATTGGCCCATTTGAGATTCTAGAGAGAGTTGGTGAGGTTGCATACAGGTTAGCTTTGCCTCCACAATTAGCTCATGTGCACAATGTGTTCCATGTGTCGGTGTTGAGAAGTTATCATTATCATCCGTTGCACGTGGTGCAATATCCGTTCGATAAGATCCGGGAGGATCTTACTTGTGAGGAGCAAGCTGAGGCGATTTTGGATCGTCAAGAAAGGATTATGAGTAGAAAGACTATTCCGTTTGTTAAGGTTTTGTGGAGAAATCATTCGGGGCGGGAAGATACCTGGGAGATGGAAGAGTTTATTCGAGCGGAGTATCCGCATCTTTTTGATATTTAGGTGCGTTTCATTCTTTTGATTCCGGGGATGGAATCCTTTTTAAGGGGTAGGTGATGTAATACCCAGTAAAATAATAAATAAATAAATGACATTTAAATGCATATTTTAACTTTTTTTAATTAGACTTTGTAATTTAATTGGGTCAAGTGGTTATTTAATTTTTATGGGCTAATGTATTAATAAATGATGGATAAATTAAATTGGTAAAATTCGGCTTTAAATTAAGTGGGTCTATTTTTTTAATTGTGTAATTTTAAAATTCTATTAAAATTTGGAGAGTTAATAATTATATTATATTAATTAATAAAATATGTTTTTAATTTAATAAATACTAAAACCTAACCTACTAGAGCATTGCATCACACACGCTAAAAGAAAATTAGGCGTGAGACGGCACAAGGAAAAAAAGAAGAAGAAGAGAAGAACTATTGCGTTGCAATCCGGAGAAGGAGATCTGTTTCTTTTTCGTTTTACTGGTAAGTTCGAAGTCTGCAATTTATGCTGATTAAATTCCAAGCACATGCATTTCATGTTGTAGTCTTATCATTGTAAACACTTCAAAATGAAAGATAGTAGATGATACACCTAGTTCATATACTCATGTTTCTCTGATTGTTTTTTTTTTATTACAAATTTGTTAGCACATGTTTTCATTTGTGCAAGCAACAGGGCTGCTGCAAACTTGCAGTTGGAGTGATCCATCTCTATCTCTCTCTCTCTCTCTCTATATATATATATATATATATATATATATATATATATATATATATATATATGTATTAAATAAATTGAACTCATGGATAAAGTGTTTGGCTCATTACTAATTAGAATCACAATAATTAAATATAATGTTTATATTGAGATTTTACATAATAATTCAAGTTAATTCATTTTGTTGGTAAGAGTATTAAAATGTGTCTACTAATAAATTTAATAATATTATAGTATTGATGATTAGATTTGTAATAAGATTTTATTTATTTTATTAGATTGGAGTGAAGGAGATTAGCATAATTTTATTAACAATTTTGGGTATTACATTGCTTAATCCAGGTACGGATTTCGTACTCCTTCAGCGATAATCCTTTTAATTTTTTTTTGTTCGTTTTGTTTTCGTTTGGGAGTTAGATATTGTTTCGCATGTTTGTTCCTTCTCAAATCCATGTGATAGTTTCGTTTTGGTGCATTGATATTTAAAACTCATGTTTGTACTCTTTGAACTTGTTTATCATGTTTAATATTTATTTCAATTTTCGTAGTGAGGTACATGTTAGTTTATTTTTTTGAGACTTGTGTTGATGATTCGTTCGATCTAACATGTACACGTTAGAACCCCTTTGTGTTGATATTGTGTCGCATGTGTTGTGACATTATATCTTTGTTAGAATACCGTAGGGTATACCTGAGCTATAACCACCTGTGGGGGTACCACAGGCATGTTCTCTTGGCACTGAGGCATGACACCTTCCGTGGCGGTGTGATCAGTCCACGGCGTCTCCGTTTTGTGCTCCGGTGGGAGTTGGACATTTGGTGTTATGTTGTGGGAGGCGTATGGGTCGACCTTAGTTTTCTGTTCTGTTCTGTTCTGCCGAATGGTGATGTTTGTGCCAAACACGCCTTCTGATTTTACACGCATCTGGATTGCGCAGTCCGATGTGTGATTGCCTGTGTGGCATGATTTTGATTGCATGTGTGGCATTATTTGACTTGCCTATGTGGCAATGTATATTACTATTTATTTTGAGCTCGGTATTAACCAGCTAAGCCCAGAAAGCTACGTACTTCGGTCACTGACTTAGGTTTCTCCCAGCTTTGAATTGTTTCAATCTTTGTCGGGTCAACAGATATACCATGATTTGATATCACGTGCCTAAAGAATGCTACTTCCTTAAGCCAGAACTCACATTTTTTCAACTTGGCATATAGCTTGTTTTCATGAAGCTTTTAGAGTATCAGCCTCAAGTGTTGTTCATGATCTTCACGGCTTTTGGAGTAAATGAGGATGTAATCAATAAAGACGACCAAAAAGTGATCCAAATATTCCTTGAATACTCGGTTCATCATATCCATGAAGGCAGCAGGAGCATTAGTCAATCCAAAAGACATGACTAGGAATTCGTAATGCCCGTACCAAGTTCTGAAAGTAGTATTTGGAATGTCATCAGTTTTAATCTTTAGTTGATGATATCTAGAACGAAGATCGATCTTTGAAAAGAATTTGGTGCCTTGCAACTGGTCAAACAGATCATCAATTCGAGGTAATGGGTACCTATTTTTGATGGTGACATGATTCAACTCCCGATAATCAATACAAAGTCGCATACTTCCATCTTTCTTCTTCATGAATAAAATAGGAGCACCCCAAGGAGACGTACTAGGACGAATGAAACCGATGTCTAACAATTCCTGTAGTTGGGTTTTAACTCCTGAAGTTCAATAGGAGTCATTCGATATGGGGCTTTGGAAATGGGTTTTGTACATGGTTCAAGGTTGACACAAAATTCAATTTCACGCTCTGGGGGTAGGCCAGGAAGTTCTTCAGGGAATACGTCAGGAAATTTATTAACAATAGAAATATCATTCAAATCTGATGTATTTTTATTTAAATCCGTGACATGGGCTAAGAAAGCTTGACATCCATTTTTCAATAAACGAATAGCTTTATGGCTTGATATGACAGTGATTGACTTTAGTGGTTTGGTTGCTTGAATTCTCATAATAGGTTGGTTAGGAATATAAAAGCTAACCACCTTACAAAAATAATCGATTTTAGCATGATGAGTAGTTAACCAATCAAAAAATAATCGATTTTAGCATGATGAGTAGTTAACCAATCAATCCCTAATATCACATCAAATGCAAGTATTTTTAAAGAGATAAGATCAACAGGTAACATGCGGTTACCGATTTGAATCAAACATAACTTATAAACAGTGGATGTAATGAAGGTTTCTCCTAACGGAGTTTCAATAGATAAATCAAAGTCTAATTTCTCCGGAGTTAAATTTAAACGTTGAGCGCAAGTAGGAGAAATAAAAAGAATGGGTAGAACCGGTATCAAATAAGGTATAGACTTCGCTAGAGTTTATGATTAGCTTACCCGTGATCACCTCGTTCGGATTCCTTGCTTTTTGAGAGGTTACGAAAAATTCTCTCCCTTGAACTACCAGTTTTGCCTTGTCTAAGACACCCTTTGACGCCTCTATCCCAGTTGGACTTGACTTTGGTGCACGACAAAATTGGGCTAGGTGACCTTCTCTTCCACAATTGTAACATGCTTTGGATTGCTACGTACAGTTTGGACTGATGTGTCCCTCCTCCTCAAAGCATTTAGTAACATACGACCGGTGGTCGTTCTCCTTCCTTAATAACAGGTGTTGGTGCTAACGTCTTTCCATCATTATTAAATCTCCTCTTCTTGAAATTTCCACTTCTATTATCTTGGCCATGATTACCACCGAAGTGGTTACCATTTTTGGCATGTTGATTCCTCCACGTTTGTTGTCACCACTTCAACGATCGCTATCAATTGGTATTATCGACTTCTTACCTTTTGCTCTCTCTTGGTTGGGTTGACTCATTATCGTGCTCCAATAACTGAGCCCTATTTACAATATCTGAATACAAACACAATTTGTGAGAAATTAGGTATTGACGTATGTCAGGTTTCAAACCTCTTAGAAACATCCGCGTCATTCTCTCCTCATTATCAACCAAGTGGGACAAAAACCGGGACAACTCGGCAAACTTAGCTTCATACTGTGACACGGTCATATTATTTTGCTCTAGTTTGATGAAATCTACTTCCTTCATGTGATGAATACTTTCGGAAAAGTAATTATCGTTGAACAGTTCTTGGAACTTCTCCCAAGACATCTTTAGTGCGGCAAGCTGAGTATGCTTTACAGATTCCCACCAGTAATCTACCTCTCCTCACAACATGAAGGTGGCAAAGGGAACCTTTTTCTCCTTGAAGCATCCCAAGACATCAAATATCTTGGTAATCTGCTTTATCCACGTCTCTGCCTTAAGTGGTTTTGGCTCTCCCAAAAACTCCGGTGGTCCCAGCTCTTTGAACTGATTAGCGCTGACCATCCTAGAGTTGCCAGTGTTTCCACATGCATTTTGAACACGAGCCGCTCTCGCCTGATGTTGCATGAATTACATAAAGCCTCTGAACATCCCATCGTTCATCATTTGATCGGTGTTGTTGTTTACCTTAGGATTATTGTCTTCCTATTGCACATTATCCTGGGTATTGATCGTTGGTGACTCAACGGTCTCATGTGCTTCATTGCTGATCTCAACATTTTCAGATGTCATTATCAAACACTGCCACAAAACAAGGGTTAATTGACATGTCACATATTATCCCTATACTCTGACCGACCAATTAAATACCAAATAAACTTAGGTAGGTCATACTAGAGAAGGAATTCCCCGTCTCTCCCCTCCTAGTTCTTGTCTCACATCTCAGCTAGGGATCATATCCCTGAGCTTTGATACCAAATGTGACGCCCCCAATATAGGTATACATCACCCATCTTGAGTCGCCAAATACATGGTACAAAAATCAAATATAAACTTCTTTAATACAACTGTCGTGTAAAAATACAACAAGACATAACTGAGTTTTTACATGAATATTGTCTTCTAGACAATATCCAAACTCAAATTCAATCCTCATTACATTTATTATCACACTAAGTCGGACCATCACTCCGTTCCCCGACTAGTCCCTGCTATGTTCTCATTTCCTGAAGAGAACAATGAAAGATAAGCGGTGAGCTCAACTAGCCCAGTAAGAAATATTATGACTTAGATAATGCAGAATACATTATCATTAGCCTTCAATAGTGTTAAACTGATAAAATACAATAAACATCAAGTTTAACTACAGCAGAATAAGCAATCCATTAGAAGAGTCAGGTAGAGCATGATATCTACTATCTTCTATGATTTAAAAAGTTTTTCATCAATTTTATCGCTAAGACTCAACTTAATAAATAAACCACATCATCGAATCATCCCTGCACTACGGGCTAAGGATATTCATGTAATCATCAATGGTCATGATTATACCGAATAATCCCTGGTCATAAATACCAACAACTGTCCATCAATGCACTACAGGCCAATGAGGACTTTTACCACATCATTTGTAACATTACGGGTCACGATTATACCGAATGATCCATGGTCATAATAATACCAATCAACAGTCCATCTATGCACGTAAGCCAAAGATGTCTTTCGTCACAATATAAGAATGAGGATGATGACAATAATATAAGCATTAATCAAACGAAATCGAGGATAAATTTTAAAGACTTTAAATTTATCCAGAGTTTAAAAATATCGAAATTGTCAACATGATACAGCTTTGTGGAGTAAAATTCAAGAATAATATTCATGTATCAAAAATAATTTGGACAGAAAAGAAATATATTTTTTGGGTGAATAGTACCTCGTGAATAGTATCCTGTAAATAGTACTTCGAGAATAGTACCTCATGAATAGTACCCCGACATGAAAAGTGCCCCAAATACCCGAGTGAATAATATTTGACTGAATAGTAACCGGGTGAATAGTAACCCATGAATAGTAACTCGTGAATAGTACTCTGGCATGAAAAGTGCCCTGAATACCCGAGTGAATAATATTTGAGTGAATAGCAACCGGGTGAATAGTAACCCATAAATAGTAACTCATGAATAGTATTTCGGTATGAAAAGATCAATAATTATCAAGAAAAGCTCATAATAATATTTTCATGGAAAGATACTGGATGAAGCGCAAATATCAAGGATATTCTACTAATTTCACGGAGTATAGAAGCAATACTTTAACAGAATGAGTGTAGAATTAGGAATATGAAACGAAATAATATTACTCATATACTACAGAGTATGGAAGAAAATATTATTTCTACGAATACTAAAAAATATAATATCCCTTACCTCATAAGAAGACTTGATACTGGAATAGTAAGGTGGCAGACTTCTCTTCTTCTTTCTCTCTATAGCTTCTCTCTCTATAATTGCTCTTGTGAGTCTTAGTGAATTGGTGAGAATGGAAGAAGAATGAGCTTCTATTTATAAGAAAATATAGTTTCGATAATTGCACGTTTTGGGGCTCGAAATATTACAGTATAATACCTTCATCTTTTTCTTCATTTTTAATTTAGTCCTGCAAGTATTATCAAACTTATGTGAATCAATAGTACATTCATGTGAATCAATATTTCTATACATGTGAAAAAAATAGTTATAATATAGTACCTTCATCTATACCTCCATTTTTAATTTAGTCATGCAAGTATTATCAATCTTGCACCACCTCCCCTAATTGTACATGCATGTGAATCAATAGTACACACATGTGAACTTATAGTTATAAGCATGTGAATTAATAGTAATTAATTGCTCATTTATCCGATTAATTACCCGATTGGTCAATATAACCTCCAGAAATCAATTATTATCGAAATAAATGTCGATTTCCACTAACACTATTAATCCCAACATAATAGAACTATCAAATTCATCTTTAATCAACACGAACTTATTCATCATTAATATTATAACTCACAATATTTAACAACCAGATCATTCCCAGGAAAGAGGGGGCTTTTCGATAATGATTTCTCCCTATTGGCGCGCAATTAGGTGACCAAGCCTCTCCTCGACAAAACTTTCTAGACATCGTTAATATTGTAAATAATAATATGAATAACTTTGTCGTCTCAATTATTGATTTAATAATATAAATATTGATACTATGACAATAATTAAATCAATAATATGAGAGATATTATGCAGCAATTACTGTAGCAATAATTGAGTACAACTAAGTGACTTCTCACGTAAGCATCAATAATCAATATTGTGTGCTACTATGCAACCACGCCAGACATCTTGTTTTTTTACCACCGGGTAGTTCAACAGTTTAACGGTAAAACTTCAGCCATTATTTTTATAAAAAGATAATTCTGTCATTTTCTAACTACGACAATACTTCCGTTGTGGGGGGGGGTCCACCAATGATTGTGTCGTCGTACAAATATTCCATGTTAAAACGAATATTCCCCAACCAATCGAATATTATATAACCACTTGCTTACTTTGCAAAATTTGTAAATATTACCCACAACTATAACATTATATTAAATCCACACCATAATATTCAAAAATATATTTCGAGAAAAATTAATATTTATTCATAAAATTTGGGGTCTTAAAGCAAGTATTTTCAAAGAGATAAGATCAACATGTAACGTAAGGGTGCCGATTTGAATCAAACAAGATTTATAAACAGTGGATGTAATGAAGGTTTCTCCCAAAGGAGTTTCAACAAATAAGTCAAAGTCTAATTTCTCCGGGGTCAAGTTCACACGTTGAACACAACTAAGTGAAATAAAAGAGTGGGTAAAACCGGTATCTAACAAGGTATAGACTTCCTAAGAGTTTATGATTAACTTACCCGTGATAACTTTGTTCGGGTTCCTCGACAAATGCTCTCACTTAAACTATCGGCTTTGACTTGTCTGGGACATCCTTTGGCGTCACCATCCTAGCTGGACTTGACTTCACTACACGAAAAAATCGAGCTAGGTGACCTTCTCTTCTGCAATTGAAACACGCTTTGGGTTGCTGCGTACAGTTTGGACGGATGTGTCCCTCCTGTCCGCATTTGTAACATACGACCGAATAATCGCTCGCTCGCCTTCAAACGGTGTCGGTCTTCAGCGTCGATGTCTTTTCGTCATTGTTGAATCTTTTCTTCTCACTTAGTTCACCTTTCCTATTATCTTAGCCATGATTACTACAGAAGTGGTTACCATTTCTTGCCTGATAATTTCCTCCACGATGGTTATCATTGTTCCGATGGTCGTTGCCACCGGTAGGATTATTATCGTGTCGTTGGTCGTCGCCTTTTGGTTGAGCTGACTCATTATCGTACTCCACTAACTGATCCCTATTCACAACATCCAAATATAAAAAAAGTTTGTGAGAAATGATGTATTGACGTGTTTCGGGTTTCAAACCTCGCAGAAACATTCGCGTCATTCTCTCCTCATTATCTACCAAATGGGATGCAAACCGAGATAACTCCGTAAATTTAGCCTCATACTACGATACGGTCATATTGTTTTGCTCCAGCTTGATGAATTCAACCTCCTTCATGTGACAAATACTTTCGGGAAAGTACTTGTCTTTGAATAATTCTTGGAACTTCTCCCAAGACATCTTGGAGTGCGGCAGGCTGGCTACGTTTTACAGATTCCCACCAGTAATCTACCTCTTCATGCAACATAAAGGTGGTGAAGGGAAAATTTTGCTCCTCTAAGCATTCCAAGACATCAAATATCTTGGTGATCTGCTTTATTCACGTCTCCGCCTTAAGTGGTTCTAGCTTTCCCAAAAACTCTGGCGGTCCCAGCTCCTTGAACTGCTTAGTGGTGACCAGCCGTGAGTTGCCAGTGTTTACACCTGTATTTTGAACAAGAGTCTCTCGTTTGGTTTTGCATAAATTATAAAAAGTTCCTAAACATACCATCGTTCGTCATTTGGTCGATGTTGTTGTTTACACGAGGATTATTGCCTTTCTGATGCACATTATCCTGGTTATTGATCGTCGGTGACTCAACAGTCTCATGTGTTTCATTGCTTATCTCAACATTTTAAGATGCCATTCTCAAACACTGTCACAAAATAAGGGTTAATTGACATACCACATATTATCCCTATACTCTGACCAACCAATTAAATAACAAATAACTTAGGTAGGTCATACTAGCGAAGGATTAACCCGTCTCTCCCCTCCTAGTTCTAGTCTCATATCTCAGCCAGGGATCATATCCCTAAGCTTTGATACCAACTACGACGCCCCCAAAATAGGTATACATCACCTATTCTGAGTCGCCAAATACATGGTACAGAATACAACTACAACTTCATTATACAACTGTCGTGTAATATACGACAAAACATAGTTGAGAGTTTAACACGAATATTGTCTTCTAGACAATATCCAAACTCAAATTCAATTTCATTACAATTATTATCACACTATTTCACAGAATAGTGAGCACTACTAAAACAATCATCTGGACAGTCAATCCATTCCCCGACTAGTACCAGCTATATTCATTTCCTGAAGAGAACAATGAAAGAAAAAGGTGAGCTCAACTAGTCCATTAAGAAATATTATGACTTAGATAATGCAGAATAAATTATCCTTAGCCTTCAACAATATAATAACTGATAGAATACAATCAACAACAAGTTTTAGATCAACAACTGCAGCGGAATAAGCAATCCATTAGAAAAGTCAAGTAGAGCGTGATATCTACTATCTTCTATGATTTAAAAGTTTACCATCAATTTTATCGCTGAGACTCAACTTAATAAATAATCCACATCACTGAATTATCCATGCACTACGGGCCAAGGATATTCATTAGTATCATGACCACGAATTATCCATGCACTACGGGCCAAGGATATTCGTGTTTTCACCAATGGTCATGATCATGCCAAACAACAATTCATCTTTGCACCCTTGGCCGAAGAGAACGCATGTTTATGATCATACCAACATCTGTCCATCAATGCACTACGGGCCGATGAGGACTTTTACCATATCATTTGTAACATTACGGGTCATGATTATACCGAATAATCCCTCATACCAATCAATAGTCCATCTATGCACCACAACCAAAGATGACTTTCATCACAATATAAGCATGAGGATGATGACAATGATATAAGAATCCAATTAAATAAAAGCAAAGGATAAATTTTTAAAGATTTATAATTTAATTTATCCAGAATTCGATAATGCCCAAATTGTCAACATGATACTGCTTTGTGGAGTAAAATTCAAGAATAATATTGTATCAATGGACAAAAAAGAAATTAATTTTTGTCATGAATAGTACCCTGGGTGAATAGTACCCGAGTGAATAGTACCTCGTGAATAGTACTTTTTGAATAGTACCCCATGAATAGTATCCCGTGAATAGTACTTCATGAATATTACTTTGTGAATAATACTTTATGAATAGTATCGTATTTATGAATAGTACTATATTTATAAATAGTACTCTGTGAATCGTACCCCATGAATAGTACTTTATGAATAGTATTTCGTGAACAGTACTCTGACATGAAAAGCTTAAAATTTAACAAGAATGTTCATAAAATATCCTTGTGAAACGATACTAGATGAAGCACAAATTTCAAGGATATTCTACTAATTTCACAGAGTATAGAAGCAATACTTTAACATAATGAGTGTAGAATTAGGAATACGAAACGAAATAATATTATTTACATACTACAAAGTATGGAAGAAAATATTATTTCATACGAATATTGAACAAAATTAATATCCCTTACGTATACGAAAGAAATAATACCCCTTACCTTAGTAGAAGACTGGATACTGCAATAGTGAAGTAGTAGAATACTCTTCTTCTTTCTCTCTATAGCTTCTCTCTCTATAATTACTCTTGTGAGTCTTAGTGAATTGGTGAGAATGAAAGAAGAACGAGCTTCTATTTATAGGAAAATATAGTTTCGATAATTGCACGTTTTGGGGCTCAAATTATTACAGTATAGTACCTTCATCTTTTCCTTCATTTTTAATTTAGTCTTACAAGTATTATCAAACTTGCGCCACCTCCCCTAATAGTACATGCATGTGAATCAATAGTACATGCATGTGAATCAATAGTTCCATTCATGTGAACAAATAGTTATATGCATGTGAACTAATAGCAATTAATTGCTCATTTATCCGATTAATTACCCGATTGGTCAATTTAACCTCCAAAAATTAATTATTATCAAAATAAATGTCGATTTCCACTAACACTAATAATCACAACACAATAGAAATATCAATTTTATCTTTAATCAACACGAACTTATTCATCATTAACATTATAACTCACAATATTTAACAACCAGATCATTCTCAGGAAAGAGGGGGCTTTTTGATAAGGATTTCTCCCTATTGACACGCAATTAGGTGACCAAACCCCTTTCCTCGACAAAACTTTCTAGACATCATCAATATTACAAATAATAATATGAATAACTTTGTCATATCAATTATTGATTTTAAAAATATAAAATATTATGCAGATGATACTGTGACAATAATATGAGAGATATTATGCAGCAATTACTGTAGCAATAATTGAGTATAACTGAGTGACTTCTCACGTAAGCATCAATAATCAATACTGGTGCAGCTACTATGAAACCACACGACATCGCATTTTTACCCCTGGTATGTCAACAATGCTTAACGCTAAAACTTTTGCCGTTATTTTCATAAAAAGATATATCTGTCATTTTCTAACTTCGACAATACTTCCATTATGGGGTCCACCAATGATTATGTCGTCGTACAAATATTCTCTGTTAAAACGAATATTCCCCGACCAATCGAATATTTTATGACAACTTGTATACTTTTCAAAATTTTCACATTTCACCCTTAACTTTGAACCTTTTTATCAATTTAACCATTTACTAAATAATAATTATAAGTAAATTGAATACTTTCATTTCATAAAATTCGGGGTCTTACATATTACGTATGATTAAAACATCTCATATACCTACCAAAACCTAGTTTACAGTTTCCCTAGACAATAATTCCAATTTCTAATGATTAGAACTTGGAAATACTAGTCAAACATGGCTCGTCACCACAATGGTCCAAAGAAAACACCACAATTTGCCTCATATTACACAACAGTCATAGAGATGTCCATTTTAGGCCTTGATCCCGACCTCAATTCTCAAAACTTAAAGAATTAAAGTTATAGGTATACTCCTTAGATTTCCAGAGCCTCTTGAATCGCCTCAATCAGAGTTTGGGAGAAAGAGTTATGTCCAATTTAGTAAAGTATGTATGGATTGACTTTTGGCTTAACACTTGGCCAGCGCCTAGGCGCTCCAGAATTGCCTTGGACCAGCGCCTAGGCGCCCAACTACAGATTCTTGGAGTTGTGCCCAGCGCCTAGGTGCCCAAAACTTGTCTTTGGGCAGCGCCTAGGCGCCCATCCCTTGACACTTGACCTAATTTTGCAATTCTTGCAACATTTGACACTCCTAATTCACTGCTCCATAACTTCGTCATCCGATATCGGAATGAGTCTGTTCTTGAGCCATTTTCTTCCTCGTAAAATTTTTTTCAAATCCTTGTGGATAGAAAAAATTTCACAATTCTCTAACTTGTCAAGAATTAGGCTCAAAACCCTTTTAGGAACCAATTTTTCACCGAAAGACATTTTAGACGTCAAATTTTCAAATTTTCATAACTTATTCATCCGAAGTCGGATTGAACTCATTCTTGAGCTCACGGCTCACATATTCACCCAATCATATATCTCTCATAAATAAATAATTTTTTGGAGACATCAACTACCCGTAAACTTGGTTTAAACGACATACCAAGCTAGGTTTTTCTTACTTGACACTCTTTTACAGAAAATTTTTCCATAACTTCGTTATAGCTTATTTTTCCTCCATTCCACTTAGAATATTTCCACAACTTACTTAGATATGATTTCATCTTTGGAAATCATACTACAACATATAACAAACACATATCTAGGTCCATTTATAGTCCTCTATTATCTTGTTTATTTATCTTCATGCTTGGGCTTAAGTTTTATACTTTGATGCACTTGTCATTCATCTTTAGGGTAGTTTAATGAGATTAACTCCTTCAAAACCAAATTATAAATTCAATTTCCATCACGATCTTCACTTATAACCAACCACTAACAACTATCAAACAAGAAAAATAACAAGATGAAGAAATGGTGGTTTGATGTTCTTACCTTCTTAGCTTTTCTTCTTCCTCTTGGCTTTGATTACAAGCTTTGATCCCTGGCCTTCTCTCCTTAGTGATTCGGTCCTCTCTTTCTTTCTCTTTTTTCTTGCTTTCTCTCTAGTTTTTCTAACACTTAGAATATTTTGGCTGACATTTGAAAGTCTAATACTTGGTTTTACTTATATAAAACATATTTCCCTCTTCTAATAATTTGGTCACCCAAATTAAGTCATACAAAGTCTTACCCCTCATGTTTAATAACTTACTAATCACCCACTTGAGTTAACCTAATCAAACCACAGTTAAATTAACTCAAGACACTTAATAGCCACTTATTGACTAAGACCAATTAATGGGGAACCAAACAATTAATAGGATGTTGGGATAAGGTGAGTCACAAGCCATGAGTCACCCTTGGTCCCATTATCCCTTTATCCCTCCTTATTGCCCCTCCCCCCTTTTTCTTTCTACCTTCCACCTTACATTTTTGATAAGGCATGAGTCATCACATGTTTCTCCCATGTGCTACAATCTAATATACTAACCTTTGGCTCCCCAAGTCTTAGATTTTAGATATGGTGGCTTCAGTCATGGCTTACCCTTCCAAGCCAAGCCACTTTCCTTTAGCTTACCCTTGGCTAAACTCTAACCAAGCCTCCCAAACCCTAGGCTCAAACTTTGGCTCAACCCTAGCTACTTTCCAAAATTCTTAGCCAAACTTTAATTTTTAGGCTTAGATAGTCTAACCAATTGGCAAAACTAATGATTTGGCCACCGAAGTTGACACGTTTTATTGAATACCCGATTGAACTTTTATTTTTTTAAATTAACTCGCTGAACTAATTTTTATTTTCAAATTGGGTCATTTCGTTAAAAAAGTCGATGATGACGTTAATTTTTGTTTATGTATACGACATGGGGTTTTAGTGGGAAAAAATAAAAAATATTGCTTATGTGGCAAAAAAAAAAAAAAAGATTTTAAAATAAAAAAATTAACATTTTAATGTTTTAAAAATAACAAAAACATAATAAAATAAAAAGCAGATTTTTTTTAAAAAAAGTAATTTTTGAAAAAATAGAATTTTTTAAAAATAGAATTTTTTTAAAATGTACTTTTTTTAAAAAATGTAATTTTTAAAATAGAATTTTTTTAAAAACAGATTTTTAAAAAAATAGAATTTTTAAAAAATCAAAAACAGATTTTTTAAAAACAACTTTTTTAAAATCAGATTTTTTAAAAAAAAAAAAATTTAAAAAACAGAATTTGATTTTTTCAAAAATTCTATTTTTTAAAAAATAGATTTTATAAAATTTGTTTTTGATTTTTTAAAAATGTGTTTTTAAAAAATCCTGTTTTTGATTTTTAAAAAAATCTGTTTTGATTTTTTTTAAAAATTCTATTTTTTAAAAAAAATCTGTTTTAAAAAAATTCTGTTTTAAAATAAATTTATTTTTTAAAACAGATTTTTAAAAAAAAATCTATTTTTTTTAAAAATTCTGTTTTTAAAAAATTCTGTTTTTCAAAAATTCTATTTTTTCAAAAATCTGTTTTTTTTTAAAAACTGTTTTTATTTTATTATGTTTTTGTTATTTTTAAAATTTTAAAATGTTAATTTTTTTTATTGTTAAAATCTGTTTTTGATTTTTTTGCCACAAGCAATATTTTTTATTTTTTTGCCACGTCAGCGCCACATCAACAAAAATTAACGTTAGTCAACTTTTTTTAACGGAATGACCCAATTTGAAAATAAAAATTAGTTTAGTGAATTAATTTGAAAAATTAAAAGTTCAATCGGGTATTCAATAAAACTTGCCAACTTCGGTGGCCAAATCATTAGTTTTGCCCTAACTAATTCTAGTTGGACTTTGTCTTATCTAGTTTGGTTTCCTAACTTTTTTATTTATTTTTCGTAATTCGCTCGGTTAGCCGAAAAACCGACTTTCAAAAATTCGATTTCGCCACCAATCCCCCTTTTCAGAAGAAACACTATGCCGTAATTCAAAATTTCGAAAAAATAAGTTTGTGTTTTTTAGCGTGAATAATATTATTACGTCTTTTTTTCGGAAAAATTTTATTTTCCATATTTAACCTATAAACACTCCAAAACGCAAACCTAATTTGTATCGCCATCATATACGTAAGTCACGTAAAATATAAATTATCAATAAAATTTCATTTTATGAAATAATTTCTTATAAATCCTATGTACAAGGATATTCTATCTTTTTCGATCCTTACACCTCTTATTGTCCACTCCTACGCCTTTTTAGTACCTAGTTGAAATATATGCAAATATTTATTGTATTACTGGTACTATTTTTAGTGAATGTATATTGTCGTAGAGTTTTTTAGTGTGAAGGACTTTCGAATGAAGTTAAAACTTGATGCTTTTGGAATTACTTTTGTATATAAATTTAAAAATTTATCAAAACATATGTCTAAAAAAATTTTAAAATCATTTACCATAAACACTATTTGACTTTATATAAATAGCATTATTTGTACTGATAAGAAAATATTGGATTGAATTTGAATATTTTTATATAAGTCAACTAAATTAATGCAACAATGCAACTTGTATTTTCTTAATTTCTTTCTGTATATTCTTCAAAAATGGCACTATTTTGATTCCTCTCTCATTGTCCACTCCTACGTCTGTTTAGTACCTAGTTGAAATATGTGCAAATATTTATTATCTTACTGACATTATTTCTAGTTGAATGTATAATGTTGTAGAGTTTTTTAGTGAGAAGTACTTTCAAATGAAGTTAAAAATTGATGTTTTTGGAATTAGTTTTGTATATGAATTTAAAATTTTATCAAAATATCTTTACAAAATATTATTAAAATCATTTACCATAAACTCTATTTGACTTTATATCTGTTGTAATTGCACCTTTTCTTTTTGATTTTTTATCATTTTAAGATTAATTTAAATTTATTAATTGATTGAATTTATATTAAATTAAAAGTGTATTTGATAGTCTATTAAAAGTGCATTTGATAGTCTATTAAATTAAAAGTGCATTTAATTTCTTTCTGGCATAGTCGTTTAGGACATATAAATTCAAAGAATTTGAAAAATATGCATGCAATGAAATTGATTGATATTGGCAATACTGAACTCAAGAAATGTGAAATTTGTGTTAAATCAAAAATTATGAGGAAACCATTTCCAAATGTATAGAGAGAATCACAATTATTAGATTTAATACATACTGATATCTGTGAGCTAGTTAAATAGAATATTGATAAGGGGTGGAAAATGATATTTTATTACTTTTATAGATGATGCTAGTAGATATTGTTATGTGTATTTGTTGAGAACAAAAGATGAGGCATTTAATTCATTCAAAAAATATAAATTAGAAGTAGAAAATCAACTTGAGAAGAAGATTAAAATTTTACGTTCTGATAGAGGCATGAAATATTGTTTGAATGCTTTTGATGCATTTTGTGAAGAAAATGGCATTATACATCAAACAAGTGCAGCATATACACCCCAACAAAATGGTTTATCAGAAAGAAAAAATTATTTGTTTCATAATATGATTAATTGTATGTTAAATCATGCTTGTTTGCCAAATAATTTATGGGGTGAATCAATTCTAACTGTCTGGCATATTTTAAATAGGATTCCTAGTACAGTAATTAAAACTAGTCCTTATGAAATATGGAAAGGCAGAAAATCTAACATAAATTATTTTAAAGTGTGGGGGGGTGTATAGCTTATTTTCGAGTTCCTGGTCCTAAAAGAACTAAGTTAGGAGCTAGAGCTATTAGAAGTATATTTGTTGGATATGCTGAGAATAGTAAAGCATACAGGCTTCTTGATTTAGATTCTAATGTTATAACTGAGTCAAGGGATGTGGAATTTTTTGAAAATAAATTCTCAAAAGATGTTAAGAATGTGGATATGCCTAAATTTGATGAGCCTAGAGGTCCTATAAGGTCTAATGTTGAGGTTGAAGAACCTAGTGTTCCAATTCAACCAAGTGGACCTAGAAGGATTACTAGAGCTAGAAAAGATAAAGATTAGATGATGATTTTATTTCATCACAGTCTCTATTATTTTTGGTGGAAGGGGACCAGAATAATGAAGTGTTAAATGAAATACCCTATGTATATAGTCTTGAGACTGATCCTAAATCATTTAAAGAAGCTATGGCTTCTAGGGATGCTGTTTTTTGGAAGGAAGCTGTAAATGATGAAATGGATTCAATATTGGGAAATAATACTTGGGTATTGACAGATTTAACTAGAGGTTCTAAACCTGTAGGTTGCAAATGGATTTTTACAACAAAGTATAACATTAATGGTACTATTTCTGCTTTTAAAGCAAGATTAGTAGCAAAAGGATTTAGACAAGTATTGACTATTTTGATACTTATGCACTGATAGCACGAGTTACTTCCATTCGAATTCTTTTTGCCTTAGCTTCATTGTTTGATCTTTACGTTCATCAAATGGATGTAAAGACCGCATTTTTGAATGGCAATTTGAATGAAGAAGTATATATGGAACAACCCGAAGGGTTTGTTGCTCCCAAAAATGAGGCTAAAGTATGCAAATTAGTTAAGTCCCTTTATGGTCTAAAACAGTCACTAAAACAGTGGCATAAGAGATTTGATGTTGCTACTATAAACATTGGGTTTAAATATAATAGTGCATATAGGTGCATATACTCCAAAACCACTTCTGATTATATGGTGAAAATCTGTTTGTACATAGATGATATATTGATCATCAGTACGAATATGGTTGGAGTAAATGAGACTAAAAAGTATTTATCCTCTATCTTTAAGATGAAAGACTTGGGTAAAGTAGATACTATTTTAGGCATCAAAGTTAAAAAACATAGTGGGGGTTTTGTATTGAATCAATCTCACTATATTGAAAAAATATTAACTAAGTTTAGTCATCTCGAGTTCAAGGAGGCGAATACTTCTTTTGAGAATGGAGTTAAACTCAAAGAAAATGATGGTATTGCACAGCTAGAATACGCAAGTGCTATTGGTAGCCTTATGTATGCTATGCATTGTACTCGGTCAAATATTTCTTTTGCAGTTTCTAAACTTAGTAGATATACGAGCAGTTCTAATATTGATCATTGGAAAAATATTGGAAGGGTACTTGGATATCTAAAAAGAACTAGTGGCATAAGATTGTTCTACTATAAATTCCTTAGTGTTTTGGAGGGATACACTGATGCAAGCTGGATTAATTAATAGTGTGGGAGATAATAAATCTACAAGTGAGTGGATTTTCACTATTGCTAGTGGTGCTATTTCTTGGGCAAGCAAAAAAAAAACTTGTATTTCTCACTCTACTATGGATTCAAAGTTTATTGATTTGGCTCAAGCAGGAAAAGAGGCTGATTGGATTAGAAATATGTTGTTAGACATAGATCTATGGCCAACTTCAATGCCTCCAATTTCACTATATTGTGATAGTGAAGCTACACTAACAAGAGTGTATAGTGGTACCTATAATGGTAAGTCTAGACATATTGGTCTAAGACATGAATTTGTGAGACAATTGAGACATGATCGTATCATAACTATTGTCTATGTGAAGTCAAGTAAAAACTTGACTGATCTACTTACTAAGCCTTTGATGAGAGATTTAATAAGTTTGACTACACGAGATATGGGACTTAAATCATTCTGAGCCAGGGGTGATGGGAACCCAACCTATTGCTAGGTTATCCCTAGTTTATAGGTTCAATGGAAAAAACAAGTCACAGTTGTTGGTTGTGTTACTATCAATTTGGTCTCATATGTAGTATATGATAGTAACGTCTGTTGCACGACCGAGGATGAGCTACACTCTTAACAAAGTGTTGCACTTATAGCAACAAGAGTGCTAGAGAAACATTTTGCCTATATGAACTAGAAGTGAAGCCGCTTCTTATAGAGGGTTATGGTTTACTCTCTTAGAGGTTCAAGAAATAGGATATTGCGCATGACTTTAATAGCGTAAAGCAATTATTATGCTCAACGTAAAGGGAGGTTTTGTGTGTGTATGATAGCTCCGGTCATATCATTTGAAATAGAGGTTCAATCTATGGATACCGTCTATTTTAATATGACTTTGAATTATTTATACTAAAAGAAGGTTCAATGTTCGTCACACCTTCTATTATGCATACAAACTTTAGAGTTGATAGATAGGAAATTGTTCGAAGAAAAGTAGTTTTTCAAACAAGTGGGGGATTGTTATAATTGCACTTTTTCTTTATTAGTTTTGATCATTTTTAGGATTAATTTAAACCCATTAATTGATTGAATTTATATTAAATTAAAAGTGTATTTGATAGTCTATTACAAGGAGATTAATAGAGAGCAATATATGGTTCAAGTAAGAATTATATATTGTGTTTTTATTGTATCCAAAGTGGAGTACATGAAAAGGTTCATTGTTGTTTAAGAAAACTATTTTCTTTAAGTCCCACATTGAGTAGGAATAAAACTATTTAATACTTTATAAGTATATGTGGAATAGTTTAATTCACTAGTGGTACTAAAGGAAAGGCTTGGATTTAGTCACAATAACATGGTGCAAAGCACCACCCGCCGCTGCCACTGCACCTGGGGCGAGGGTGGGTCGCAAATTCAAGATTGGCGCTTTAGGCAAGACTTTGCATTACGCCAAGATCGTCGCTAGGAGACTCATTGTTGAGCCAAGAGTCTATTTTTTTGCATTGAACCAGATTAATAGACTTCATTAATAGTTAAACAGTTTTGTGTTTAATCATTATGGGATACAAAAGAGTTTTAAAACTGATCTATGATTTTTACATCATTTACTTTGTAAATGATAATTTATTCACAATTCAATTTTGAAACTGAAGAGTCTTCATCTTCTTCCTTCTAATCACCTTTACAAAGCAGCATAAATTGAGGTTTAACAGTAAGTTGCTATCACTGAGAAAAGTATAGGCTTGACATTTATCCTAGAGGTGAATTGCTAGTAGCCTTTAGCAAACACTACACCAAAAATGGCCTCTAGTGAAGGAAAAATCCTTCACAAGACATATTATATCACTCACAAGAGATTTATTGTGAAGAAATATTTCCTTCACACAATTGCTCGCATTAGACCTCCTCGCAATTGGGTATCCTTCGCTAAGTAATAACTAAATGTTTTCTTTGAAGGATATATTGTGAATAACTTTTTTATTCACAAATTATATTTAGTAATGAAATATTGTTATTTAGTGAAAGATTGGTTTCCTTCACAAATAATATTTTAAGGACTATTTGAAATTAGTGAATAACTTGATTCCCTCACAAATAATATATTGTGAAGAACAAATTTATTTAACAAGAGAATATTTTCCTTCACTAATTATAAATTGAGAATCTTTCTTCAAATTAGTGAGAGAAAAATTCCTTCACTAATTATAAATTTGTAAATAAAAATTTAATTGCTAAATAATCAAAATTCATTGAAAATTATAATTAATTTTTAAATCAATGATTTCATATTTATTATTATTACTATTATTTTTATTAATTGCTATAATAAATATTAAATTTAATATTTCAAGTTAATATAAATATCATACCTATTTCAAACTAATTGATAAACTAATGCATAAAGAGCCAATAATTAAAACTAATACTCCATATATAAATAGATAATGCTCAAGTCACGATATGTACAAAATTTATTATTATGTCTTGATCTCCCAAAGATCATATAGTACTTATAATATTTAATAACTAACACAAGAAAATTGAATGAAGTGTACATCATGTTAGGTCCACCTCATCATCATTTTCTTCAAGGAAATCAAGGTTGGACATGTAAATTTCCTGCTGCAAAAGAAACACCAAAATTCAATTTCAAGGAATAAGAAAAAATGAACCTGGTGAACTTATGCTTTAGTATGTTGAATGTGTACTGATCAATGTGTACGTTACCTGCTTCAGGAAAAGAGCTGCAGTAATGGAAAAGTGCTGATCAATATGACACGAACTTTCCTCTCCTATTTCTAGCCTGTCTTCCTCTAAATCATCGGAGCTCTCCTCCAGTTCTAGTTCTTCAGCATTTGTTAAAAGTCCAGAAATTTTAGTACCAGAAGATCTGCGTGCATTTAAAAACCTAATTTCAACAAAATAACAAGTTGACAAGCTGATGTCATAAGCGAGGCCATAATAGCATTTACCAAACAAATGAGCAGTATGACCAAAACAATTGAATGCCTCAATCAGCTCAACGTAAGGATGGAGTGGGATCAAATCGAGGGCAGTGCAACTAGAATCAATTTAAACTTGCGAGCTTTCATCATTTAACATTCATTAAATGCATTCATATGCCAGAAAGTTTCTAGTAATTAGCGCAAAATTTAGAAGTTACATTGAAATTAATAATATGCCATTTTCAAGGGTAATGTTATTACAAATGATATGTAACTCAAGTACTATTTATGTTTAATTGTATCTTACGTTATAGCCATTGATATGGTCATGGACTGCAATCTGCTGGATTGATATAGCAAGCACTACTACTAGTGCACCTCATATTGTAGTGCTCCACGAATGTACTTTATAAGCCTATATATACCACTGTATGGGAGATTGCTCCTCGTTCCGAAGGAATAATATCTCTCCCTTTCTCTCTCTATATACACACACACAACACGCACGCGTGCACACACACAAATCCGACTTTTATTTTCTTCAAGCACAAAATTGAAGTCATGGTATTTGAGACATCATAGACATATGCAGAACAGAGAAGCAATGAGGATAAGAACATTAAAGAGCAAGCTACCTGGTCATCAATGACAAGATCATTCTGGCCTCTGTGCCAATACTCGCGAAGTTTGTTGACATAAGTAAGATTGCAGTTAAGTATATCAGGTGAACCTTGAAGTGGCAACTCTGACAGTTCAGTGAAGCTATGTTTTCTTCCCTGCATCACCAAAAAGTATTGCACAGGAAACATGGTTAAACATGAAATACTTTTTCAAATACATCTTACTCAGGTACCAAAGCAATATTCACAAGTATTGCAAACATCATCTATAAGTGACAACTAGATTTTTCTTGACGGCTTTAATGCTTATACAGAAAGTATGGGGTACAGTAACTGCCAGATCTTTAAAACAGCCAACCTACTTTTCTCTAAAGGATTTCAGATAATAGAAGATCAATTGGGTCCTTCTTCTTCTTCTTTGTCAAAAGCAATCATGGGCCACAAATTGATGCCCACATTCTGGAATCTTGATGAAGGGATCCAAGGCCAGGTCTCTGGCATGACAACCTATCATCTATAGACTTCGTAAAGATTAGCTAGTAAGCGTACAACAAGTAAACTAGCACAGAAAATTGAATCCCTATATGACGGTTCAATGTCCAGACTCACAAAGAACTCATGGCAATCCCTGATCTGAATGAAGCTTGGACAGAGATTAGTCAGAAACTCTACATTGTTTGGAAGATTTATTAAAGGTCACAGTGAATTTAAAATTGTTTTTAATCTTTCTTCGGAGCCATACACATGTTAACTAAATTTGCTTTCGTTTCTGCTCTGTCCGAGTTCATGACAAGGGAACAGAGAGATTATCAGCCAATTAAACTACAATAGTGCCTATGCTGAAAGTTGGTCCATCACCCAAACTATAGATAAACTTCATAGCACAAGGTTGTCATTCAATATTATAAAAAAATTTATATAAACAAAGGAAACTGAAGATCATATCTAGAACCAGGTAATTGTAAAACTCATTTAAAATGGCTGCTTTGGGTTCAGACAATGTCTTTTTGTATGACATTAAACAATGCCTTTTTGTAGTACTTCCCACCTAACAAGTGTAAAACATACACTCATTTTATCAAAATATAGAGATCTTGGCTGCTGCAACAATTGTAAGAGAGAACATAATCAAAGAGGTACGAAACAATGTAGAATTTCTTTATATGTATATCCAGTCTATTTCTAGCTAGATATGGTAACCCAAGAAGCCAGAAATGGCCTCTACATTGCTCCATCAGATGACACACGCATATTCAAACAAAATAAAATTTAAAATTTTACAAACTACAGTGAAAGATGAAGAAAAGAGACATGATGTCATAAGCGAGGCCATAATAACATTTACCAAACAAATGAGCAGTATGACCAAAACAATTGAATGCCTCAAAATGGAGTTGAATATTTATTAAAGGTGGAGAGGGCAACAAGGTGATCATACACTAAAGGGCTGACAGTCTGACCATAATGATAGTAAAAACTAGCTGCAAATATGCAGTACAAATCTTCTGCTAACCTCTGAAATATTTTAATCAGGATACAATACCATAATAAAGCCTTCTGATTTAAGATTTCCTTTCACTATGGATATATCACCAAAGATGTATTTTTTACTTTGAAGCTTTGCATAATTTATTTGCCAAATTTTCTACTTTTCTATAAAGTATGTGAAAGTCAAAACGGAACTTTTAATTTGGGACATAGTAAATGATTGCAGCCAGGTGGGTGGTGTTTCAGGGGTGAAGGGGCGACAAGCAGTGGTATACAGCATTAGACATTGGTTTGGCCAGTTACATCATCGTCGATATGTTACTGTGTTACTATTACATAAGCTGTAACGAACAGCAACATCAACTTAGATTGTCATAATAAAACGTTACGAAGAAAATATAGTAACAATCTAAAACTAGAAAGCATTTGTCATCACTATAATACTACTCTTACTCTAGTAATCATAATTGCCAACTTATAAATGTTGAAAAACTAACCTTACCCGAAATCTCTATACTGTCAATGATCTACTGAATTGAATAGAATAATCAAATTACCATAAAGTGGTGTATATCAAAAATACAAGGGACCATCAGAAAGTCTGATAGTTGTGGCTAATACAATATTATTGAGGTCAAAAGCTATAAATAACCTTTAGTAACTGTAAAGCAGTGCATGATGACATCAACCACGGTTAAAAACAATAAAAGTTCATATTTTTAATAGAGTAATAAAGTTGATAAAAATCCCGTGACACCCCCAAATCCAGGTACTTCATTCCCACAGGATTTGATGTTCACTTAATCAAACATTCATATCTAACTACCCAATCACAATAAAACTGGATAAATAAAACATTTCCCATTAAAGGGTTGCATAATAAAATCTCCCAAGTTATCTAACCTTTAAATACAATCATTCAAATGCGGAAATTAAATAAACTTCATTAAAACCAAGTCTAAGATCATCATAATAAAAGTATAAAGTAAAAATTACAAGTATTCATCACTTGTACATTTTTCCCTTTCCTTTGCTAGACGAAGGTTCATCTACCTTCTCTTCTTTAGCTGCAATGAGTTTTAAAATATGCAAGAGTGAGCAAAACAATTGCTCACTGGATGTAATATAGAATCAACAGGAGTATAGCAACAATAATTGCCAATAATTGGCTCATCAACAATGAATAGTACTCTATCATAAATAATCAAAAACTGAAATCCAAAATGTGGAATAAATATAACTGAAGGTCATAAGACCATGAACTATGTCCACAGTTGCGAGTAATCTTTCAACTCCAACTTTAACAGTCATAAGACTATAAGGACTCCTCGTACTTAGGGGGATCAGCAATTGCACCACCATGTATTGTGCACAAACATTTAACGCTACGCTGTAAGTTAACCCCTAATCATAACATTAGAGTTGTTCATCTCAAGATTTAGAGTACAAGTCCGCACTAAAAAGAAGTTTGGTTTGGATAAACTTTCGGGGTAATTTGAATTCAACGAACATCAACTAAGGATTAGTTGAATGAAACCAAGAACATTTCACTATAGAATAATCGTGATTGAATCAATCATAGTAAACTAAAGTCATGCTTTAGGAATAATCTAAGAGCATACAATTTGAATAATCAATAACACCTTGCTTGAACAATACTAAGCCAAGGTTAATTAGAATTGAATACTAAGCATGCATAACAATTTGATCGATAAAAATGTTCAACATTAGAATATATAAATTTGCATGCTAAACAACAAGTTAAATACAAGAATAACTTGCTCAAGAATAACTTACATCATTATATCATAATCGAATTGAAAACCATAATTAGTTCAACAAAATAAAGGATTAGAAAAACTTGCTCAAAGAAAATTTAAGCGATTGCACAATTCTAAAAGTAGAGTTAAAGAACTTGCTCAATGTAAAAAGAAAGTTTAGAAAACTTGCATTACTATATTGGGAACAATAATTGATTCCAATTACAAAAGTAGAGTTAGAGAACTTGCCTTGCTCGTAGGCTAAACCAAATCAATACAAATCACAATATCCTATAAACATATGTCATCATGACATAATTAGTCATTACCATCTTACAAACATAACTAAGTACATTCATCATTTAAAATTGAATTTTTAATCACATAATCGAGTTATAACACAAGTTAATCGTTAATAACATATTTATTCATAGTATAGATATACTAAAATCAACATTTAGCAGTCCTACTATCATCACATAACTTTTCTTAAAATTTCGTACAAAAAAGTACAATCGTCGACCATTCTCGCTAACTTCACACATACCTACGATTTACACTATGTGGTCACGCATGCGGCGTGAACATGGCATGACTACGATGAATAAGGCTACAAGGCCATTGCTACAAGGTATTTGTCAGCATAAGCTAAACTATCATCATTTGGTCATAACAAGGCCCATCAAAATGATCTCATCGATAGCTTCGGCAACAAAGACAGAAAAAGCCAATTTTGGCCTACAAGTTCGTTTCTAACAGACTGATTTACATATAATTCATACAAAACTTCATGTAAACATAATTCAAGGATTCCTAACATGTTTCTACTCATATAACAACATAAACAACAAAATTAACACACCCAATTTCATTGTTTTTGGCTAAAACTCATTTTTTTGATATTTTTGAAGAAAACAACCACTGTAATTTTGTTTTGCAACTAAAACCATTAATTCAAAGCATTTTATCAAAGTATATATATACTCTAACAAATTGAAAAGCCAATTTATCAATAAAACAACTATTCAACCCATAATTTCTATTTTAACTAGACAATATATAATCACCAAAACTCACTGTAAAATATTTTTCTTCCCAAATTACATACATATCATCAATTCATAGATTATAACTTATGAAAATCTTTTTAACATCACTAATAAGTCATATAAAGCCACATAACACATAATTCATGCTTACACAAAAATTCTACAGAGAATTTGGGAAGAGAAACTAGACTTTTAAAACTAAAAAGAAATTTGAGAATACCTTGATAGAAGATGACATGGCTATTCTTTTCTCTCTCAAGCCTCTCCTTCCCCAATCTCTAGCCTTTCTTTCTCTCTTCTTTTCTTCTTCTCTTCTTCTTCTTCTCTTCTTCTTCTTCCTCTGAGTTTTCTTTCTTCTCTCTAACCTCTCTCCTCTAACATACGTCTTAACAAATAACGTATATAGATATTATATATATTAATTATATAATATAATTATAAACATAACTGATATCAGTTATGTGAATTTTGAAATCAAAAGCCATAAGGCTTGTTTGGTTACTAACTAAAAAAATAACCCATTAACCTTACACCTTGTTTGGTAAAACTCAAATAAATTAAAGACTTAATAGGCATTAGGCCTTGTTTGGCCAAAACGGAATTAAAACTCTTTTAAGTTATTTTAATAACTCCTTTATAAAAGGTTATTTGTCACACATTAACTTAATTAAATTAATTCTAAAACAATTTATCAAATCACTTTAACACATAAATCAATATCACTAAATTATAATTTTCTATATAATTATAACTTTATTTAATCAACTAACACATCCTTTTTAATTACAATTCCAATAAAAGAATAGTAATTTAATTAATCAAAATTCTCTAACTTAATAATTAAATTAAATTAGCAAAATAATTAATTTTCCTTAATTATTTATTTAACAAATAATTAACCACATCAATTCAAATTTGAACAATTATTTATTCAACAATAAACACATCCATTAAATATTTAAATAATTCAATAAATATTTAATATAACAATTAAAATTCTAGAATGTTATAAGGAGCAGTTGATGAAAAGACAGAGCAATGCTATCTAGAACGTAAATCCTTTTTTTCTGTGAAACTGACAGGAGAATGTGGTACACTAGATAGGCTAAATGAGTATCAAGGATGGATCAAGTAAATCTCTAGAACTTTGCCTAAATACTGAATATTTGACCGTTGAATCTATCTCCTTTCAAATGAATGTGAAGTTTGGATCCACAAACATAGAGATACCAAATAACTACAATTGACGAACACAAATTTTTCCAAGTGCCATCAAAATTACTATATGCATGATTACCATAAAACCAAGTGGCCTTAAGGCTAAAATGGTTCAAAAGCACAAGAAACAAAAAAAATCTATATCTAAAACACATTAGTTCTATGTGCATCACTCTCAATCAATGACAACTGAATACAAACATGTAACATGGAAGTAGAATGAGACTATCACGTATAACCAGTCACCATAAATAGGACATTGTAATGGAACTAAGTCTAAGCTCAACTACTGAAGATACTAGTTATCTAATATAATCAATTAGCATGTATATAACACATGAAAATGGTTGCTAAGAGATAATAGATCAATTTCTTCAGTCAATTTTCAAAATATGTGGTGTATCTTTGTGTATAAGGGATAAAATCTAATATACAGTTCAGTTGCTTACAAATACTTGACGGAATTAGAAAGCAAAAAAGAATTATTGTATCTCACTTTTGACATCGAGATACTATAAGTACATTGATCTTATTGTATCCCACTATACTATAAGTACATTGATCTTATTGTATCTCATTTTTGACATCGCTGGAGATTTAAACAAAAACATTGTTGGTTCTGTATATTGTACATTGATCTTATTAAAATTAAAGTAATTCAAGATGAGTTGCTGACTATCTAGTTCAAGTAGACGATTTATCAAACACATTGTGTATTTCCCTAATTATTATCAAACATGTACAATGAAATACCCACAATTACATACCAATAAGACTGGGTTTCTTAATAATAAACATACAAAGTTAGAAACTAACCTTTAATTTAGGATCAACAATGGAGGAGAAATCCGAACACAAAGCAGCCACAACAAACCACCAAGCTTCTTCTTCAAAATTTAGTGCTTGTTAGAGCATGGTTAAAAATGACAAGGCACCACTCCCATCACCACTATAAGAAGAAGACTATCCAACAAATTTGTAACAAATAGTGGATACCCATGAAGTTGTTGAGCTCCCAATTGCTACACAGGAATAAAATCAATCTTTGAAGAGTCTTCACATCTTAAAACAATGCCCTCAAGGCTGGCAGGAAGAATGCACTTAGACCACTTGCATCCTGTAGGTATTGGCTTTGGTGGAGGAACAATCATTAATACATTATCATTTCGCTGCACAACTCCCATTACGCTTACAGTACTGCCTTCTTTAATGTACCTATTGACATCAGAGAGCGAGAATTAGGGCAGCCCAGACAAAAATCTTATTCCATCTGCAGAAAATCCAGAAGAGCTTTAAAAGAATATGTTTTGGTCATTAAGGAACATCACCCATCAATGCTTTAGCAAGACTCCTATCCCCATAAACCTGCTTTTTTCCATTAAAAATCTTTTAAATGATTTTAAAGTAACCGCATTTCCATTTCCATGTTGCTTTTTAATTGCAATGATCGAGCTTTGAGCTTTCAATATTTCTATACGAGTATGCGGTTAGACACAAAATAACAAAGGATTTCACAACATTAGGTTAAATTTTACGCTTCTTTTAATCGCATCACACGGTCGTCACCAGAAAGGTTTCTCTGACCCAACCACCTTATAAATTTTGGAGACATATCCTTGTTTGACTGATTGATATCAACGACGACAGATTCATCAATATAAGGAGTCACCTTAGCAGAAGAGCCAGCCTTAACTAGTGCCCTTAACCCAGATTGGAAATCAGAAATGTAAAAATCGACCACATGCCTCTGCAATTATGAACAGAATGATTTGGTCATGTGAAAATCTATACATATACGAAAAATTGTTTCAAGAATACGCTCTACGTTACAGCCACTACCATATATGTACATTATACACCATATATATATATATATAATATAGGTAACTGTTATTTTCACAAGTGTTTAAGATAGTTCCACAAGCCCCTGCAACTATTTGGGACCCATTTTGTGAGCGACACCTTGTAGAAGTATTAAAATGTTTGTGGATATATCAATTCCCTATAATATGATAGAATTTCTTACTAATAACTGAGAGATGTATGAAGAAGAAAATAAGGGTATCTAATGGTTGGTTAGAAAGCCCAATGAGCTTCAAAAATTGAGCTAGAACGAGGCTTATAATTTAAACTCTAGAATGGTAATGTAGTTCTTGAGCATCAATCTATGGATGAAAAAATCAAATGAGGCCAACAAAGAGGACGTTTAAAGTATGAAGGAAATATATGGTATAATGTGTTACCATTTATGGTCTGTATAACCATCATATGCAAATTATGCTCAAAAGTATAATGTTACAAAACAATATCAATATAATATAACAGCCCTCTTAAAGTAATCCCACTTGACTGGAAATTTACGAGTGATCTATACTTGAGCAATTTTATATATTCAAGATTGAATAAGCATACAACATTTACGGGACAATAGTCTTTCTCACCTCAACTGATCGGAGACCCCAAGTAAAGCGGCGATGTGATGGATTGGCAGCTTTTGAATCCCATCCTCGGTATTCATAAAGATGCTCAAATGATTTCAATTTGCATAATTGCTTTCTAGGGTTCCAATTTGAGCGGGGCAAAGAGACTTAATTTTTAGGGTTCTACTTTGAGTGAGCAGAGAAATGGAGTTTGTGAACAAGATGTATGGAATTTTTCAGCGGAGCAGAAAGAGATGGATTGAGGAGGGACGACAAAGAGATGGATGTATCGAAGCTAGAGGGAGGAGGATGGCTTTACTGATATTCACATCTCTGTTCCATAAAGCAGCGCCATTATTTATTTATTTTTCTCTTTATTTTTGTCGGGACCAATCTAAGAAATTTTAAAATTCAGGTTAGTGTAAAATTATTTATTTTATAGTTTATTAAAAGAAATAATTAAAATTATAAGTTATTTAAAAAGTGTTATTAAAAGTAAATTTATTATTATAAAAAAATAATGTATTTATAAACAATACAATTTATATTTATTACAATTAATTTTAAAAAATTATTTAGAACAAAATAGTGACTAATTTTATCCCTCGCAAAAAACCTCTGAACAATAACATATAGTGAGCAATAATTTCTTCATTAATTATTTTTTTCCTTGCAAATTTTCATCATAAATTGGCGCCAAATATCATTACATTTTTTTCTTTCAGTGTTCCTTCGCTAAACAACTCCTCATGTGAAGGAATAAATTCCTTCACAAAATTTGCTTCGCTACATCCCTATTTTGGTGTAGTGAAACCTTAGTGGTAAGGGCCAATAAACACTTTAAGGACAGGGATTAGCGTGTCAATCCTTGTTCCTATTAGTCTGTGTTCATTTTAGTATTTTTCAATATCTATAGCATTTTTTGTACTGATAAGAAAATATTGGATTGAAGTTGAATATTTCTATATAGGTCAACTAAATTATAATTAGGGCAGGATCGGAGATAAAGTTGATTAAGCACGTTTGTCAACGATTTACATGGAATAAAAGCCACCACGCCACAACACGACTAAAGGCAAAGTTCCTAAACGCGACTTGGGTGACGTTCCACTTAATCAAGCATTAATCCTAATCTGACTTATATAATAAAATGGCATGAATTTTTTGAAGGCATATTAAATATATATTAACAAATAAACTATCACATATATGATCTCATAAATTTACTGTTGATTTGGGGGTCTACCCAAAATTATAATCCGACAAGTTTCTTCCTGTATAGCATTTTTAGTTAAAACAATATATTGTTCTGATTTGTAAAACTGTTCTAAAAAATAAGAACGATTATGTTTGTCTGTTGCAGTTTGATATGCGGTTTTATAACGATTACTGTTTTTAGTATGATAATCTAAAAGCTCAAGCAAGGAAACATAATAATTAATAGAAGCAATAATTAAAACTTACAGAAGAGCTTTGCAGATCTTCAAACTTCAAACTTTATATATCAAATATTTTACAAGAGAGAGAGAGAGATTACTGAGAAAAAATACAAGGAAAGTTCTGCCTCAACAAAAGGGTGAGGTCTCCCTATATATACAAGAAAGGATCAGGCCTAGTTAGTGGAGATGTTGTAATCCTTATCTGTTCATCTTTAACTCTCAGCCGTAGAAAGTGGTAGGTAAAAGACAGGTTGTCGGTTGAGTGGAATATTATTGAGGACAGGTGGTTGTCATCTTCTGATGATTGAGGGCAACTGGCTTCTTTTTTTTTCTGATGGTGGAGTTATTATGATTGTCCTTTTTTGATTATTGGTTATCTCTTCTGTAGTGGAGGATGGCTTTATGTTTTTCCTTTTCCTTTTTTGTCCTGTTCCATCTTTTCAGATATCATTGAAGTAAGAGAGTCCCAGAAGTCTCCCATCGGGACAGATTCGGATGAACCAAGTATGGTTGTGAATAGGATTCTGATAATAAAATACTTGCATAAAGGAATCAATATAATCCCAATAGCTGTATCTGGTTTCTGTTGTATGACTAGATTTAACAGTACGGGTTGTATGAGGATTAATTCCCCAATTAGCAAGAGGCATGATGCTCTTGATGGTTGTTTTACTGTATTGGATTGGGCTTATTGGTTTTGAGGGATCATGAAGTGTATGATTTATGTCCATGGATATTGTTTCAATGATGATTTGCTCATACACATAGCGATACTAGTTAAAATGATGAGGAGAATGTTGAGTCGTTAAGTAACGCCTTTTGATCTCCCATGGATCTTTCATCCATTTTTCATCATTCTGGTCAATAAATAATATTGTTTCTTCCACATAATTGTTTGGAATATACTGTTCTAGTAAAAGAAGAACATCTTTTACTGTAGGCTGGCTAGAAGAAGCCGAAGAATTACTGGATTGAGTATTCAGGCTAGGAAATTCTGTATAGTAAAGGTTAGCTCTACCTCGGCCTCGTTGACCACGGCCTCTACTGGTCATTCCTGCAAATATTCTCTAGTTAGAAAATACGGTAAAGAATTCTGTGTTTGATATATTCAATATCAAAGTCAAATACGGATAAAGTACTTTGCCGAGTGGCAAATATCTGTTTAGATGCTAAATTTTGAACATCCTTTTTAAATATCTGTTTTGCAGCTGAGCAATCAACTCGGATTAAAAAGTGCTGATTCAAAAGATCATCCTGAAATTTTAAAACACATTTAACAATTGAAAGGCACTCTTTCTTTATTGTGGGGTAATTTAAAGAAAGTCCTTTCCAGACTCCTGAAGTAAAACAAAT
Organism: Panax ginseng; assembly: GCA_020205605.1. Lineage (NCBI taxonomy): Eukaryota > Viridiplantae > Streptophyta > Magnoliopsida > Apiales > Araliaceae > Panax > Panax ginseng. The sequence continues at coordinate 173,867,968 of CM035132.1, forward strand.
AAGATCTTCTTTTTTACTATTAGGATTAAATTGTTTTAGAATACCGCCATATCCTGTATTAGAAGCATCAGTTTGAACAATCTTCTTCCATTCAGGATTAGGTAAGGATAAACAAGGTAACTGTTTGACCCTGACTTTAATCTTTTTTACTACATCAGTATGTTTAGTGGTCCATGGTAAAGGATTTTTTCGTAATCGAGTATACAGAATAGAAGCATCTTGGGAAAGGTTTGGATAATAATCACGAATATAATTAAGACTTCCTAGAAATCTTTGCAGTTGGTTGATGTCTTTGATTTCATCCAGAAATTTAGATTCAAATTCAATGCATCTATCAATAGGAATAATAGTTCCATTGGAAATATTATGTCCAAGAAATCTGATTTTTGTTTGGAAAAGTTTCATCTTAGGGGCAGAAACTACCAAACCATTTTTGATGATAACATTTTTAAAAATATTTAAATGTTTAATGTGTTGTTCAATGGATGGAGAGAAAATTAAGACATCATCAATATAGCAAATAATAAATTCGGTAAAAGGATTAAAAATATCATTCATGATGTGCTGAAATTTTGAAGGTCTATTTTTTACTCCAAATGGAAGAACATTCCACTCATAGTGACCAAAAGGAACTATAAAAGCAGTTTTATAAGTATCCTGTTATCTAATTTGAATTTGCCAAAATCCTGATTTCATGTCAAATTTAGAAAAAATAGTTGCATCATGAAGTCTGTCAAGAAGGTCTTTCTTATTCGGAATTGGATATCTAATCCATTGAAGGGCTTCATTAAGAGGTTTATAATTGATAATGAGACGGGGAGTTCTACGCTCAATTTCTGAATTTTTATTAACATAAAAGGCAGTACAGCTCCAAGGAGAGGTACTAGGTTTTATTAATTTTTTCTGTTGAAGAGACTCAATTTCGATTTTACAAAGGAGTAAATATTCTTTCTTCATCTGATTGGGTCGAGACTTAGTAGGAATATTTTTCTCATTAAAATTAGGGATATAAGGAAGAGAGATAATATGTTTCTTCCTATTCCAGAAAGCATTTGGAACATCACTACAGATTTCACTTGAAGAGTTTTTGGATTAATTTTATTTTATCCTCAGTAAGAAGGTCAGAAAATTCTCTCCTACGTCAGTAAGAAATTTTATTTTTTTTGAATAAAATTAATCTGCTTTTCTTTGGAATAAATCATGTTTTTAACTTGATTTAGTTCTTTAGTATAAGGTTCGATTATGAATTCAAAAATAATATGTCTGTTATTAAGAGTAGTATGGATACCTAAAGTATCAATTTTTGAAATAGGCATTAAAAGGCATAGGAAAGGGGTGCCTAAGATGATACTTTGATTCATATTTCGGATAAGAACAAAAGAAGTAGGTATACATAAACCTTGGTTACAGATTAAGGCTTCAGGAATTTTATATTTAATATTCATAGTGTTTCCACTAGCACTAGTTAAAGATTGAGTTGTTTTCTGAAAATATTTGGTAGGAATTAATCCTTCCTGTATACAGTTCATGTCAGCACCACTATCAACTAGGGCAATGACATCTTTTATAATAAAATCCAGTTTGATAATAAAAGTAATTCTAATATACCATTTTTGAAGACTACTTGATTCATTTGCATCAAACATTGTTCAGAAGATTCTGGCTTATCAGAAGATTCAGCTGTGGAAGAATCTATATTATTATCTTGTTTATGTTTTAACTGTTGTTTAATATTATTTAAATCTTGAAAAATAATAACATTAGTATTTTGTAACTGTTTTATTTCAGATTTTAAAATGTTTATTTCTCCTTTAAGATCCTGAATAGTAGTAGGCTTTTTCAAGAGTGAGAAATGTTTTGCATCGTTTATAACTTCTCTCATACTATATTGATCAATGGGAAGAGTATCTTCTGTTTTTTGATTTCTATAACAGATTTCTAAAAATTTTAATTTTATTTCTGGATCTTTAATTTGATCAGCTAAGTCGAGGAGTGATTTTTGGGCGTCAGTTAAGACATTGATACTTGGTCCTCCAATATCTAAGCCATTCATCTCGATGATAGCTTTCCAATAGTCAGTTTTAGTAGTAGTATTACAGTTATTGATTGTACAGGTTTGACATTGTTCATTACCAGAATCATTACCAGATTCAGAGTAGATTTCAGCTAAATCATCATCTGAACTTGATTCTGAACTGCTAAGGTAAAGTTGATTAAGCACGTCTGTCAACAATTTACAGGGAATAAAAGCCACCACGCCACAACACGGCTAAATGCAAAGTTCCTAAACGCGACTTGGGTGACGTTCAAATTAATCAAGCATTAATCCTAATCTGACTTAATTAATAAAATGGCATGAATTTTTTAAAGGCATATTAAATATATATTAACAAATAAACTATCACATATATGATCTCATAAATTTACTGTTGATTTGGGGGTCTACCCAAAACTATAATCCGACAGGTTTCTTCTTGTATAGCATTTTTAGTTAAAACAATATGTCTTTATCGGAAAAAACCTTGCCCAGGTCTCAACGTGGCTGCAATGCCTTCCCTTTCTCAGTGTAAGTGTAGTTCTTGCACCATCGCTATACCTTTTTATTATCCTGTACATACCATATTAGGATAATCTGACCAATCTAATCACTAATTAGTGACAAACATATTCATCAAAATAAAAAATCTGCAGGTCTTAATCTTCGAGTTAACCTTGAAGATGATAAGACGTTTTCTCAATAAAAGACAAATCATTAAAACTACTCTATTTGTTCTTTATACTTTATGACTTTGTTTTGATAATATGGAGATATTCCAGTGACGTGAAGCAATTTTCTCAATAGATTTTAAATGGAGAGTTTAGATCTTGAGAACTCTAAAATTTAGATCTGTAGAGTTGCAATCATTTTGCATACCATGATAAACATTTGTTCTGGATTGAAATCAGGAACTGCTTATTGCTAATATCATCCTTGTTCGGATATTTTCTACAAGCCAAAGTGAAGCATTTGAGTTATTGGCAAAATTATGTTTCCCTTATTCCTAAACATTTTTTGATCGCAACGAATATATGTTATTACGAGAAATAAATATTCAGCCTTGCTCATGGTTTTAACGCATAAGAATCCAAATACAGGCCAATTTTACAATCTTGTTCCATTTTCTTATGTTGCAGGATGGCTCTGAAATTTCATCTGGAGGAGATTTGATGAGAGACCTTGAGGATGCCATGGCAAAGCAGCGCACAAATTGCATTTCAGGTTCTGGGTTGACAGCGTCAAGGGAAAATCGTTTACAGAGCAACGTACAACGTCGTTTAACCGAACTTGAAGGTTTCATATTGTCTCCAAATTCAACTCCAAACTCAAATTCAATTTTTAATAACATTTATTCATTATTGTTATAATTCGCAATATTTAACAACCAGGTCGTTTCCAGGAAAGAGGGGGCTTTCCGATAAGGATTTTTCCTTATTGGCACGCAATTAGATGACCAAACCTCTCCTTGACAGAACTTCTAGGCATTGTAAATATTGCAATTTATTAATATGAATAACTTTGTCGTCTCAAGTATTGATTTAATAACATATCATATAATGCAGATGATACTGCAACAATAATTGAATCAATAATATGAGAGATATGATGCAACAATTAATGTAGCAATAATTGAGTATAACTGAGTGACTTCTTACGTAAGCATCAATAATTAATACTGTGTGCTACTATGCAACCACGCCAGACATCGTACTTTTACTACTAGGGTTTTTATGACAACTTGCTTACTTTGAAAAAATTTCACATATCACCCTTAACTTTAAACTTTTATCAATTTAACTATTTACCAAAATAGAAAATTTGAATACTTTTATTTCATAAAATTTGGGATCTCACAATATCCCCTCCTTATGAAATTTCGCCCTCGAAATTTACGTACCTGGTAGTTCGAAGAGATGAGAATGCCTTGCTTTCTATTCGAACTATACCTTCCCGGTTATTTCCTCTGTATATTGCTCATCTCCTGTATTTCAGATATCATTCTAGAATACAATTTCAAAATAAGGGTTAATTGATATGCCACTTATTATCCCTATACTCTGACCGACCAATTAAATACCAAATAAACTTAGGTAGGTCATACTAGCGAAGGAATTCTCCGTCTCTCCCCTCCTAGTTCTTGTCTCACATCTCAGCCAGGGATCATATCCCTAAGCTTTGATACCAACTGTGATGCCCCCAAAATAGGTCCACACGACCCATTCTGAGTCGCCAGATATCACACTATAAATATCAAATACAACTTCATTTATACAACTGTTGAACTGTCGTATAGAATACGACCACAGTTAATTGTGAGTTTTAATACAATGTATGTAACTCTCATGGTGCCTCGACCACAACCTTACAATGGTCCTTTACATAAAAGTATAGTCAAAAACTGTTTTAGGAATTAAAATCTTTGGGAAGGGTTCAATGAAACCTTCGTACATGGGAGGCCATGCGCCTAGGTTATGGTAGATATCATATGTCCACAAAATTATCCTTGGTCAATTCCAATAGACCCTAAAGAAAAACGAGAAGATTACTATCATCTTCTTTCCAATGGTGAGTCTTCTCTTGGCATATAACTATCTTCACCGTCTCCAAGTGGAAATTATATTTCAAATAAACTCCAAGATCATATAGGTAGTGCTCGTAGATATACTCAAAGAAGTGGATGTGCACAACCCCGCTTTATGATAACACGAGGTTGTATGTCATTAGACATCTTGTATGATAGTGACAAAACACCCTTCCAAAGTCAGGTTCGCCTTCACCCTATTTTTTCACCAAAATTAAATATCAAATGACGATACAATACACATACGACACACTTATCTAAAGTTCTCAATAAAATTATTTCCATACTATTTAGGAGAATCTCAACAACTATGTAATCACCGCTTATTCCCCTCGTTATCCCCACTCACCCAAATTTACACTCTTATTACCCGAAAGGAATTGTGAAGCAAAAGGTGAGCACAACTAGCCCAAGAAGAATATCATAACTAAAGATAATTAAATTATCAATAGCTTTTTATCAATAATAAATCAGAGATTTAGAACATATAGTGGATGATAAAACTTTTCAACCATAGTTGCAGCGGAATGAGCAATCCATTAAAAGAGTCAAATAGACCATCAGTTCTATTATCTTCTCCATGTTAAAAGTCTAGAAATAATGTTTTATCCCTGTAACATCAATAAACAATTCCTGTCCACAATCATATGAATAACTCATAATCATAATTGTGATTCTGAATTCCTTTTCACACCCAGGACGAAGATAATTTTCATCACCTATCATCACCTGAAACATAAAAAATCATGGTTATACCAAATCACAATTTCTGCTCATAATCATACTAATTAAATCATCTTTGCACTACGGCCAAAGATATTCATTATTATCACATCCATGAATTAATATTTCATTGTTGAGACTCAACTCAATAATTAATCCACGTCATCGAATCATCCCTGCACTACAGCCAAGGATATTCGTGAATATCACATCCATGAATTATCCATGCACTACGGGCCAAGGATATTCATTATTATCACATCCATGAATTAATATTTTATTCACGAGACTCAAATTTCAATAATTAATCCACATCATCGAATCATCCCCGCATCTACAAAGCCAAGGATATTCTTTAAGTATCACGACCACGAAATTATCCATGCACTACGGGCCAAAGATAATCGTGTTTTCATCAACTATCCCGATCATGCCATAAAACAATTCATCTTTGCACCTTGGTCAAGAGAATCCATAGCCATAATCATACCAAAATCGTCCATCAATGCACTACGAGCCAATGAGGACTTTTTTTCACATCATTTGTAACATTACTGGTCATGATTATACCAAATAATCCTCGTCATAATCATACCAAGTCCATCTATGCACTACAAAATGTATGATGACTTTCAACATAATATAAATATGAGGATGATGATAATATTATAAGCATTAATCAAACTAAATCAAGGATAAATATTAAAGACTTTAAATTTATCCAAACATTATCAATCACTTAATAAAATCATAATCTAATATTGTTAATATTATAACAATATTTTAATCACTTCTTAAACTTATAAATAATTTAATTTAATTATTTACACTTTTCCAAATAATGCATTTAATCATTCAAAAATGCCATACTCATAAGATTTCATCACCAATAATCAAATTACTCATCAAAAATATGCACATACTTTATATAGGATTTTCAAGCCCTAAAATCATATTTACCAATTCTTCAACTTCACATAACATATTTAACTCATATGTTCGTAACTAAACTATTTTTATGAAAAATACTAAATCAGTCCCAAAAATTATTCTTTTCTGGGATTAGCATAATATAGTCCCATATTGAACATATATTTTTCTTGACATTTTTAAAATTCATTTACTATTTTTCAAAAATCAATTTCAAATTAATTCATTAAGAAATTAGCTACCTTAAGTTTAACTCCAGAAATTCCCAAATCTTAGCAGGATCTTACACATGTTAACATGAGCTTCCAGTTTAAATTTCATGGTCAACGGAGTTATAAAACTCCGGTTATAGCGTTTTTCGTCACAAAAACCTAAATATTGAAATGGTCATAATTTGCTCATTTTAAGTCGGAATGAGCTCATTTTTGGACAGGAGGTACTTTATACTATATACTTTCATGTCCCAAAATTCCATAATTTTTCTCAAAAATTAAGTGGCCAAAAAATTTTTTTAAATTTTTTAGACGAGGCATTTTTCTCTTTTGCAGCTTTTGACTCCTTTGCTAAAATCACCCCACACGAAAATCTCTACAACACCTTTTACAAGGATTCCACTTGGATAAGTTACAAAACTCATAGATCTAACTCTAGAACTTGACCTCACTCAAAATTCAAAATATAATAGAGATATGGTCAATTGAATTTCATGTTCTATTTTTACCAAAATCTGATTTTCAACCCTTTGTGATTTCTAAGAAACTTTCATGTTTTCACATAATAACCAACATAACTCATCATAACACTTACTAATACTCAAAACATATCACCCAATGCTTTTATTATGACTTTCATCATAATCAACGAATCATCATTTCACAATTTAATAAGGAATGAATACAAAGGATCATTCACCATGCATGTGGTAATCCACATAGACATGTTATTCCAATGTAATAATAAAGAATGGAATAATGTAGGATTCACCATGCGATAGAGACCGCATGCAAAAACAAAGTTATTCTCAACAAAATAATAAATAATGGAACCAGTCCCACAGAAACGCATATAGATAGGATATTTCGACGTAAAAATAAATTATGGAACCAGTCCAAAGAAATATAGGATATTCCGAAAAAGAATGGAATAACAACGAAATCACCATGATGCGATGAGATACATGATGAGTTTATTCCAATGTATAATAAATAATGGAACCAAGTCGTATAAATGCGCATGCCAAGCGTGATATTCCGCCGTATAATAAAGAACGGAATAATAGAAGAATTTCACCACGTATGCGGTACTTCGCATAAACAGGTTATTCCAACACAATAATAAAGAATGGAATAACAAAAGAATTTCACCAAGTATAGGGTAGACCGCATATACAGGTTATTCCAACAGAATAATAAAGAATGGAATAACAGAAGTTCTCTTCATGAATACGAAAGAAATAATACCCTTACACAATATAACAAATAATATCCATTACCTTAGAAAGAAATCAATACTAGAGAGAGAGGTAGCGAGACTTCTTTCTTCTTTCTCTCTATAGCTTCTCCCTCTATAGCTTCTCCTCTATAATTTCTCTATAATAATTTCTCTCTAGCTTTAGTGAATTGGTGAGAAATGAAGAAGAATGAGCTTCTATTTATAAGAAAACATAGTTTCGATAATTGCACGTTTTGGGGCTAGAAATATTACAGTACAATACCTTCCTTTTTTTCTTCCTTTTTAATTTAGTCCTGCAAGTATTATCAAACTTGTACCACCTCTCCTAATAGTAAATCATGTGACTCGATAGTAAATCATGTGACTCAATAGTTCTAGACATGTAAAAATACGAATTACAGTATATTACCTCCATCTATATCTCCATTTTTAACTTAGTCATTCAAGTATTATCAATCTTGTACCAACTCCCCTAATAGTAACAAGAATGTGAATCAATAGTACACACATGTGAACAAATAGTTATAATCATGTGAATTAATAGCAATTAATTTCTCAATTATCCGGTTAATTACCCGATTGGTCAATATAACCTCCAGACATCAATTATTATCGAAATAAATATCGATTTTCACTAACATTAATAATTCCAACACAATGGAACTATTTTTATCAATAATATAAATTTTGAAGTTTGACTTCTCCCGAAAAAGTCAATTGTTGACTTTTTGACCAAAAAGTCAACCCCGAAAAATTTGTGTTTATAGTCTATCTTTACTAATTTCATCGTTCCGGACTCAAATATCACGTCCGCGTCTTCAAATTCAACTCTAAACTCAAATTCGATTTTTAATAACATTTATTCATTATTGTTATAATTCGCAATATTTAACAACCGTGTCGCTCCTGTGAAAGAGGGGGCTTTTCGATAAGGATTTCTCCTTATCATGCGCAAGATTAGATGATCAAACCTCTCCTCGATGTAACTTCTAGACATTGTAAATATTGCAATATATTAATATGAATAACTTTGTCATCTCAAGTTTTGATTTAATAACATATCATATAATGCAGATGATACTGCGACAATAATTGAATTAATAATATGAGAGATATGATGTAGCAATTAATGTAACAATAATTGAGTATAACTGAGTGACTTCTTACGTAAGCATCAATAATTAATACTGTGTGTTACTATGCAACCACGCGTATTACTGTACTTTTACTATCGGGTATTTTATGACAACTTGCTTACTTTGAAAAAATTTCACATATCACCCTTAACTTTAAACTTTTATCAATTTAACTATTTACCAAAATAGAAAAATTGAATACTTTTATTTCATAAAATTTGGGATCTCACAGTGATCCCTTCTGCTTCACAAATAATTCCCCTAAAAAATACTATGCATGTTTTTTCTACATATCATAAGTAATTTTATTTGATACCTGATACTGTTATGTTTCTAAATAGTTTTAATTGGAATTCAAGATAACATATTAATGGTTCTTATTTGTTAATTTTGAATGTAATTGCCTACAAGTAGAGGTGAGGACCTGCAATCAAAGTGCTTTGCTTGAACTCTATGGACTACTGGTATACTTGAGTATGAAGTGTTTTCCCAAATTCTTTTCATTTTTTTTTGATTGCATGTATAGATTTTAATTATCAACTAAAGTGTTAATTGATCATCCGAATGCAAGAATGAGCATTACTTGGCAATATAAATGATTCTTGCCCCAAGTTATATATACCTATAATGGAAATTAAAACTCTGAAATAGATATTTTTGCTCTTTTACTCTTTCCTCACAAAGAAGGCTTCTGCATAGTTGCTTTTCTGAGAATATTTAAAGTATTTCTTTGAAAAGTAAGAAAGAAATGTAAACTCTAAGCCATTAATAGTAATAGTGTACTATGTTGGATCTCCTTGTCCTCTGCCATGCAGTAAGTGACATTAGCTACGGTTGAAAGAGAGGTTGAAAAATCAGTCATTTTTAAAGGTGATCATATATACGTAATTTATAAGTAATATATTCATTAATATGTCAATAAACTAAACATGGCTCTGATACCAATTAGGGCAGGATCGAAGATAAAGTTGATTAAGCACGTCTGTCAACGATTTACAGGGAATAAAAGCCACCACGCCATGTTTAGTTTATTGACATATTAATGAATATATTACTTATAAATTACGCATATATGATCACCTTTAAAAATGACTGATTTTTTAACCTCTCTTTTAACCGTAGCTAATGCCACAACTTCTACAATGGAAGCAACTGAACTTATAGCTTATCAGGATGTAAAGGAAGCCTTAGACAAATGGACCGTTCCTAAAATCAAACCAGAAACAATTTATAAAATTGGAACCTTTGATTTTATCAGTAAAAGAATTATTAAAACCTTTGAGCATGCTGTTCCTTTACAGAATAACGATGAAAATTTATATTTATTCCATGTTGAAGATTTATATCCTTTTTTGCAAAAATATAAATATATTCATATAGGTTTCGTCCAAGTAGCTTTCAAACCTTTGACTTTACTTGGCCAAAATACCAGTATTCAGTGCACACTTAGAGATGGTAGGTGTCTTAACTGGAAAGCCTCTCTTATGGGAGCCATTGAAACTAGCCTTGCTCATGGACCAGTATATTTCAATATTTATCCCAACTTAAGTGTTGCTTTAACTAATAATAATTTGTCAAAAGTTTTAGAAATGAGAATTATATCTCATGGTTGATGAGTATCTACCGGATCTCCTCCTTTTGCCATATTATTCATTCATCTTAAAGTTTTGACAACTTTAAACCCCTATATCCGAAAACAAAGCCAACGAGGGCATACTGTCCTTATTGACATTAATCTTTTTAGTACTCAAGTGGTTATTCCTAGGATGATCCCTTGGGAAGAGATTACTTTCCCAAAGCAATGACAAATTACTAACGTCGTTCCTACCAGACCTATAATTAGACAAACCATTGAAGATGTTGTCCAAACCAGTAATGGAAATGTTTATTTAAAATTTCAAAGACCTTTTACCCGAAGTCGATCTATTAGTAATATCTCTTATAATATTGAATTTCCTGAATCATCTAGACAATCTGTGTCTGACCCTTTAGAACCTGTTTATCAAGAGTCTAAAAATCCCAATAATGAGTTTGTTAAAAATGAAGACTTAATAAAAGGGATACATATTTCTGAAAACCAAATACCTCATGGTATTTATGAAACAAATACTCCCCAAAATAGAAGACCGTATAGTCCAACTGCTAGTGATACGAATTTTGAGTGTTAAATGGATTTTTCTCCAAATAATAAAATTCGTCAATGTTTAAACCAGGAGTTCATGCAGGATAAATATCAGAATTTTAGAAATTGGTATTTTAAAAATCATGATAATAATAAGTTAGCAGAAATTAAATCTAATTATTATGCTTATTTGAATAATAACCAGTGTATTTTATCATTCGCTAAATGGTATTATAATTTTGTTTTAAAATAAGAATTTTACACTGAAAGTCAACTGAATGTGTTAACTGGAATTCAAAAGGATTGAATTACCATAAGTGGTAACATTATCCAATCTATTTATCCCCCTCCTAAGTCTCTTGAACTTAGCTCAGGAAATGAAAATTTAAAACCCTTAGTTATTAACTTGGTATGTTGATATATCGATATATCCCATCAACAAGAAGAGGTAAAAATAAAAGACATATTGCCCTTGTCTAAACAGAATAATTATACTAATTTATTCCTTCAAACTGTAGGAAAATAGTTAACCAGGATAGAAGAACAAATAAATCATATTAATGATAATTGTCAAGTTGTTCCTCAAAAAATCGATGATCTTCAACCTGTAACCATTAAACCACCTTTAGAAGTTAATAATTTCAAAATGAAATCCTCTAAAGCTGATAATGATTTTATTGATAATCTTTTAAATAAAATGAAAGATTTAAATCTCGCAACCGCATCCTCGTCTCAGATTAATATGATGTCTGGGCAACCTTCCTCTTACACCAGTAATAATAATACTGATAATGATGAAGAAGATTACGATACTATATCCCCTATTCATATTTTTGAAATCCAAAATAATTTTTAGGAAATGCAAAATATTAATAAAACCACTTACAGTTAAAAGCCTATAAATAGGATGGCTTTATATCGACCTAGTAGGTACTATTACCCCAGACCTACTCCCTAGGATATTCAGTATGAAGAAGACTTTCTTTATTCTCAAAAATCTTACCATGGTAAAACCATTTATGAATGGAATATCGATGGTAAGATAGAATATCAAATTTATGAAACCATCCATCATATACTGATGTATGCAACAGTCTGCAAATAGAATGATAATACATACCATCAGATCTGTCATTTCTTAGTAAATGGTTTTACCGGCATTCTTAAAGGATGGTGGGATAATGTGCTTTCTAATAACCAAAGAACTGAAGTTCTTCAATCCTATAAGAATGTTACCGACCCCATTACTTAAACTGAAACAAAAAGAGAAGATACTTGATACACCTTAGTTCATGCTATCATTCATCATTTTGTTGGACCAGGACACATGAATACTGATAGGAGTCGAGAACTCTTACAGAACCTCCGTTTCTTATCCTTAACCCATTTTAGATGGTATAAGGATGTCTTTTTAATGAAAGTCATGCAAAGATCAGATGCCAACAGTGAACATTGGAAAGCCAAATTTATTGATGGACTTCCTACCTTCTTTGCTGAAAAAGTCCGTAAAAAATTGAGAGATAAACATGACTGTATGGCCATTCCTTATGACCAGTATTCTTATGGCCATCTTATTTCATTAATTATTGAAGAGGGATCATCACTATGCAATGATATGAAGCTTCAACAATTAATGAAAAAAATAGATTCTTACTAAAAGACATGAGATAGGAGAATTTTACGATCAATTCTCTTATGATATAAAATTACAATATCCCCAAAAGGCTAAGAAACAACAAAACTCTAAACCTTCTAGATCTTACCGAAGACGTTCTTCTAAGAAATCCTTTAAAAACAAAACCCCTAAATTAAAAAATCCTCTAAGAAAAGAAAGAGCATTAGTAAAAAAGATAAATCTAAAATTCAATGTTATAAATGTGGTAAAACAGGACACTTTGCTAATAAATGCAAATCAAAATTAAAACAGAAACTTAATGAAATGTCCCTTGATGAGGAAATTCAACAGCAAATTCTTAATTGTTTATCTAATAGCAGTTCAGAATCAAGTTCAGATGATGATTTAGCTTGAAATCTACTCTGAATCTGGTAATGATTCTGGTAATGAACAATGTCAAACCTGTACAAACAATAACTGTAATACTACTAATGAAACTGACTATTGGAAAGCTATCGTCGAAATGAATGGCTTAGATATTGGAGGACCAAGTATCAATGTCTTAATGCGACACCCAAAAATCTCTCCTCGACTTAGGTGATCAAATTAAAAAGATCCGAAAATAAAATTAAAATTTTTAGAAATCACATATAAATCAAAAAATGAAGAAGATACTCTTCCCATTGATCAATATAGTATGAGAGAGAAGTTATGAAACGTGATTCAAGATGTTTCTACTAATTTGAAAAGCCTACTACTATTCGGGATCTTAAAGGAGAAATAAATATTTTAAAATCTAAAATTAAACAGTTACAAAATACTAATGTTATTATTTTTCAAGATTTAAATAATATTAAACAACAGTTAAAACATAAACAAGATAATAATATAGATTCTTCCACAGCTAAATCTTACGATAAGCGTAATCTTACGAAACGATGTTTGATGCAAATAAATCAAGTAGTCTTCTAAAAATGGTATATTAGAATTGCTTTTATTATCAAACCGGATTTTATTATAAAAGATGTCATTGCCCTAGTTGGTAGTGGTCTTGACATGAATCGTATCATAGAAGGATTAATTCCTACCAAATACTTTCGTAAAAACCACTCAATCTTTAACTAGTGCCGATTGGAAACACCATGAATATTAAATATAAAATTCACAAGCCTTAATCAGAATCAAGGTTTATGTTTACCTACTTCTTTTTTGTTCTTATCCGAAATATGAATCAAAGTATCATCTTAGGCACCCTTTCCTATGTGTTTTAATGCCTATTTCAAAAATTGATACTTTGAGTATTCATACTACTCTTAATAATGAGACATATTATTTTTCAATTCATAACCGAACCTTATACTAAAGAACTAAATCAAGTTAAACACATGATTTATTCCAAAGAAAAGCAGATTAATTTTATTCAAAAAGAAATAAAATTTCTTACTACAGAACAAAGAATTTTACAGCATTCTTTACAGGATAAAATTAAATTAATCCAAAAAACTCTTCAAGCTGAAATCTGTAGTGATGTTCCAAATGCTTTCTGGAATAGGAAGAAACATATTATCTTTCTTCCTTATATCCCTAATTTTAATGAAAAAAATATTCCTACTAAGTCTTGACCCAGTCAGATGAAGAAAGAATATTTACTCCTTTGTAAAACCAAAATTGAGTCTCTTCAACAGAAAAAATTAATAAAACCTAGTACCTCTCCCTGGAGCTTTACTGCCTTTTATGTTAATAAAAATTCAGAAATTGAGCGTGGAACTCCCCATCTCGTTATCAATTATAAACCTCTTAATGAAGCCCTTCAATGGATTAGATATCCAATTTCGAATAAGAAAGACCTTCTTGACAGACTTCATGATGCAACTATTTTTTCTAAATTTGACATGAAATCAGGATTTTGGCAAATTCAAAATAGAGAACAGGATACTTATAAAATTGCTTTTACAGATACTTTTGGTCACTATGAATAGAATGTTCTTCCATTTGGAGTAAAAAATGGACCTTCAGAATTCCAGCACATCATGAATGATATTTTTAATCCTAATACCGAATTTATTATTTGCTATATTGATGATGTCTTAATTTTCTCTTCATCCATTGAACAACACATTAAACATTTAAATATTTTTAAAATGTTATTATAAAAATGGTTTGGTGGTTTACGCCTAAAATGAAACTTTTCCAAACAAAAATCGATTTCTTGGACATAATATTTCCAATGGAACTATTATTCCTATTGATAGATGTATTTAATTTGCATCTAAATTTCCGGATGAAATCAAAGACATCAACCAACTGCAAAGATTTCTGGGAAGTCTTAATTATATTCATGATTAATATCTAAACCTTTCCCAGGATGCTTCTATTCTATATACTCGATTATGAAAAAAATCCTTTACCATGGACCAATGAATATACTGATGCAGTAAAAAAGATTAAAGCCAGGGTCAAACAGTTACCTTGTTTATCCTTACCTAATCCTGAATGGAAGAAGATTGTTTAAACTGATGCTTCTAATACAGGATATGGTGGTATTCTAAAATAATTTAATCCTAATAGTAAAAAAGAAGATCTTATTCACTTTACTTTAGGAGTCTGGAAAGGAACTTCTTTAAATTACCCCACAATAAAGAAAGAATGCCTTTCAATTGTTAAATGTGTTTTAAAATTTCGGGATGATCTTTTGAATCAACACTTTTTAATCCGAGTTGATTGCTCAGCTGCAAAACAGATATTTAAAAAGGATGTTCAAAATTTAGCATCTAAACAAATATTTGCCACTTGGCAAAGTACTTTATCCGTATTTGACTTTGATATTGAATATATCAAAAGAACACAGAATTCTTTATCGGATTTTCTAACCAGAGAATATTTGCAGGAATGACCAGTAGAGGCCGTGATCGCGGTCAACGAGGCCGAAGTAGAGCTAACCTTTACTATATAGAATTTCCTAGCCTGAATACTCAATCCATTAATTCTTCGGCTTCTTCTAGCCAGCCTACAGTAAAAGATGTTCTTCTTTTACCAGAACAGTACATTCCAAACAAATATGTGGAAGAAACAGTATTATTTATTGACCAGAATGATGAAAAATGGATGAAAGATCCATGGGAGATCAAAAGGCGTTACTTAACAACTCAACAGTCTCCTCCTCATTTTAACCAGTATCGCTATGTGTATGAGAAAATCATCATTGAAACAACATCCATGGACATAAAGCATACGCTTCATGATCCCTCAAAACCAACAAGCCCAATCCAATACAGTAAAACAACCATCAAGAGCATCATGCCTCTTGCTAATTGGGGAATTAATCCTCATACAACCCGTACTGTTGAATCTAGTCATACAACAAAAACCAGATACAACTATTAGGATTATATTGATTCCTTTACGCAAGTATTTTATTATCAGAATCCTATTCACAACCATACTTGGTTCATTCGAATCTGTCCCGATGTTTAACGAAACGAAATTCCCAATTGGTTTTTCATTTGGTGGGATAAAATCGGTATCACTATTAACACTTTACCAGAATCAGTTCAAACAGAATTCAAAGAGTGGCAAGTCGCTTATGCCCATATACCAGTAAACAAAGATCTATCTATTTTGAAATTACTTTCCCATTTCATAATCCGTTCTGGAATCCCTTGGATCTGGAAATGGGATTTCCAGTGTGATTATCAGAATAAAATCCCTCGCCTTAAAAGGGTATTTTATACCAAGTGGTGAGATAAAGGGCTTAATCCCACACTACCCGAACTTCTCAAGACCATAAAGAATCATACCCAGGCCTGTTAAGACGTTATACCTCAAAGCCTTCCAGCATCAACACCAGTTAATCCTTTTGTTAAAATTCAAACAGATTTAAAACAGAAGTTTCCAAATCTAATTGAAACTAAACTATTAGTTAAAACTATGGATTATATGAAAACACAATTCTTACAATCCTTAGTCCAGGATGATGTTTCCATGAAAACTGTTAGCAGTGATGAAGGATCTGAACAGGATGACAATCAGTTCAGCGTCTTAGCCGGAGAAAGTCAAGAACCAGAACCTACTATGGGAGACTTCTGGGATTCTCTTACTTCAATGATATCAGAAAAGATGGAACATGACAAAAAAAGGAAAAGGAAAAGCATAAAGCCATCCTCCACTACAAAAGAGATAACCAATAATCAGAAAAGGACAATCATAGTAACTCCACCATCAGAAAAAAAAAGAAATTGCCGCTTAATCATCGAGAAGATGACAACCACCGTCCTCAATAATATTCCACTCAACCGAATGACTTGTCTCTTATCTACCCACTTTCTACTTGAGAGTTAAAGATGAGAAAATAAGGATTACTGTTACTCCCCTACCCAGGACAACTTAGATCCTTTCTTATCCTTTCTTGTATATATAGGGAGACCTCACCCGTTTGTTGAGACAGAACTTTCCTTGTATTTTTCCTCAGTAATCTCTCTCTCTCTCTTGTAAAATATTTGATATATAAAGTTTAAAGTTTAAAGATCCGCAAAGCTCTTCTGTAAGTTTTAATTATTGCTTCTATTAATTATTATGTTTCCTTGCTTGAGCTTTTAGATTATCATATTGAAAACAGTAATTGTTATAAAACCGCACATCAAACTACAACAGACAAACATAATCGTTCTTATTTTTTAGAATAGTTTTATAAATCAGAGCAATATATTGTTTTAACTAAAAAAGCTATATAGGAAGAAACCTGTCGGCTTATAGTTTTGGGTAGACCTCCAAATTAACAGTAAATTTATGAGATCATATATGTGATAATTTATTTGTTAATATATATTTAATATGCCTTCAAAAAATTCATGCCATTTTATTAATTAAGTTAGAGTAGGATTAATGCTTGATTAAGTGGAACGTCACCCAAGTCGCGTTTAGGACTTTGACTTAAGCTGTGTTATGGCGTGGTGGCTTTTATTCCCTGTAAATTGTTGACAAACGTGCTTAATCAACTTTATCTTCGATCCTGCCCTAACTCTTAAGTTCAGATAAATATTGAAATATACTGGTCCATGAGCAAGGCTAGTTTCAATGGCTCCCATAAGAGAGGCTTTCCAGTTAAGACACCTACCATCTCTAAATGTGCACTGAATACTGGTATTTTGGCCAAGTAAAGTCAAAGGTTTGAAAGCTACTTGGACGAGACCTATATGAACATATTTATATTTTTGCAAAAAAAGATATAAATCTTCAACATGCAATAAATATAAAATTTCATCGTTATTCTTTAAGGAACAACATGCTCAAAGGTTTTTATAATTCTTTTACTGATAAAATCAAAGGTTCCAATTTTATAAATTATTTCTAGTTTGATTTTAGGAATGGTCCATTTGTCTAAGGCTTCCTTTACATCCTGATAAGCTATAAGTTCAGTTGCTTCCATTGTAGAAGCTGTGGCATTAGCTACGGTTGAAAGAGAGGTTAAAAAATCAGTCATTTTTAAAGGTGATCATATATGTGTAATTTAAAAGTAATATATTAATTAATATGTCAATAAACTTAACATGGCTTTCATACAAATTAGGGCAGGATCGGAGGTAAAGTTGATTAAGCACGTCTGTCAATGATTTACAGGGAATAAAAGCCACCACGCCACAACACGGCTAAAGGCAAAGTTCCTAAACGCGACTTGGGTGACGTTCCACTCAATCAAGCATTAATCCTAATCTGACTTAATTGATAAAATTGCATGAATTTTTTGAAGGCATATTAAATATATATTAACAATTAAACTATCACATATATGATCTCATAAATTTACTGTTGATTTGGGGGTCTACCCAAAACTATAAGCCGACAGGTTTCTTCCTGTATAGCGTTTTTAGTTAAAACAATATATTGTTCTGATTTGTAAAACTGTTCTAAAAAATAAGAACGATTATGTTTGTCTGTTACAGTTTGATATGCAGTTTTATAACGATTTCTGTTTTCAGTATGATAATCTAAAAGCTCAAGCAAGGAAACATAATAATTAATAGAAATAATAATTAAAACTTACAGAAGAGCTTTGCAGATCTTCAAACTTCAAACTTTATATATCAAATATTTCACAAGAGAGAGAGAGAGATTACTGAGGAAAACTACAAGGAAAGTTCTGCCTCAACAAAAGGGTGAGGTCTCCCTATATATACAAGAAAGGATCAGGCCTAGCCGTAGAAAGTGGTAGGTAAGAGACAGGTTGTCGGTTGAGTGGAATATTATTGAGGACAGGTGGTTGCCATCTTTTGATGATTGAGGGCAGCTGGCTTCTTTTTTTCTGATGGTGGAGTTACTATGATTGTCCTTTTCTGATTATTGGTTATCTCTTCTGTAGTGGAGGATGGCTTTATGCTTTTCCTTTTCCTTTTTTGTCCTGTTCCATCTTTTCAGATATCATTGAAGTAAGAGAATCCCAGAAGTCTCCCATAGTAGGTTCTGGTTCTTGACTTTCTCCGGCTAAGACGCTGAACTGATTGTCATCCTGTTCAGATCATTCATCACTGCTAACAGTTTTCATGGAAACATCATCCTAGACTAAGGATTGTAAGAATTGTGTTTTCATATAATCCATAGTTTTAACTAATAGTTCAGTTTCAATTAGATTTGGTAACTTCTGTTTTAAATCTGTTTGAATTTTAACAAAAGGATTAATCGTGTGTTGATCTTTGAAGGCTCGAGGTATAACGCCTTAACAGTTCGGGTATGATTCTTTATGGTCTTGAGAAGTTCGGGTAGTGTGGGATTAAGCCCTTTATCTCAACACTTGGTATAAAATACCCTTTTAAGGCGAGGGATTTTATTCTGATAATCACACTGGAAATCCCATTTCCAGATCCAAGGCATTCCAAAACAGATTATGAAATGGGCAAGCAATTTCAAAATAGATAGATCTTTGTTTATTGGTATATGGGCATAAGCGACTTGCCACTCTTTGAATGTTGTTTGAACTGATTCTGGTAAAGTGTCAATAGTGATACCGATTTTATCCCACCAAATGAAAAACCAATTGGGAATTTCATTTCGTAAAACATCGGGACAGATTCGGATGAAACAAGTATGGTTGTGAATAGGATTCTGATAATAAAATACTCGTATAAAGAAATCAATATAATCCCAATAGCTGTATCTGGTTTCTGTTGTATGACTAGATTCAACAGTACGGGTTGTATGAGGATTAATTCCCCAATTAGCAAGAGGCATGATGCTCTTGATGGTTGTTTTACTGTATTGGATTGGGCTTGTTGGTTTTGAGGGATCATGAAGCGTATGCTTTATGTCCATGGATGCTTTTTCAATAATGATTTACTCATACACATAGCGATACTGGTTAAAATGAGGAGGAGACTGTTGAGTCGTTAAGTAACGCCTTTTGATCTCCCATGGATCTTTTATCCATTTTTCATCATTCTGATCAATAAATAATACTTTTTCTTCCACATATTTGTTTGGAATGTACTGTTCTGGTAAAAGAAGAACATCTTTTACTGTAGGCTGGCTAGAAGAAGCCGAAGAATTAATGGATTGAGTATTCAGGCTAGGAAATTCTGTATAGTAAAGGTTAGCTCTACCTCGGCCTCGTTGATTGGCAGTCACACGACTCTCTTGGTCATTCTCAGAAATATTCTCTGGTTAGAAAATCCGATAAAGAATTCTGTGTTCCTTTGATATATTCAATATCAAAGTCAAATACGGATAAAGTACTTTGCCAAGTGGCAAATATCTGTTTAGATGCTAAATTTTGAACATCCTTTTTAAATATCTGTTTTGCAGCTGAGCAATCAACTCGGATTAAAAAGTGTTGATTCAAAAGATCATCCTGAAATTTTAAAACACATTTAACAATTGAAAGGCATTCTTTCTTTATTGTGGGGTAATTTAAAGAAGGTCCTTTCCAGACTCCTGAAGTTATGTCCAAGAAATCTAATTTTTGTTTGGAAAAGTTTCATGTTAGGGGCAGAAACTAACAAACCATTTTTGATGATAACATTTTTAAAAATATTTAAATGTTTAATGTGTTATTCAATGGATGAAGAGAAAATTAAGACATCATCAATATAGCAAATAATAAATTTGGTAAAAGGATTAAAAATATCATTCATGATGTGCTGGAATTCTGAAGGTCCATTTTTTACTCCAAATGGAAGAACATTCCATTCATAGTGACCAAAAGGAACTATAAAAGCAGTTTTATAAGTATCCTGTTCTCTAATTTGAATTTGCCAAAATCCTGATTTTATGTCAAATTTAGAAAAAATAGTTGCATCATGAAGTCTGTCAAGAAGGTCTTTCTTATTCGGAATTGGATGTCTAATCTATTGAAGGGCTTCATTAAGAGGTTTATAATTGATAATGAGACGGGGAGTTCCACGCTCAATTTCTGAATTTTTATTAACATAAAAGGCAGTACAGCTCCAGGGAGAGGTACTAGGTTTTATTAATTTTTTCTGTTGAAGAGACTCAATTTTGGTTTTACAAAGGAGTAAATATTCTTTCTTCATCTGACTGGGTCGAGACTTAGTAGGAATATTTTTCTCATTAAAATTAGGGATATAAGGAAGATAGATAATATGTTTCTTCCTATTCTAGAAAGCATTTGGAACATCACTACAGATTTCAGCTTGAAGAGTTTTTTGGATTAATTTTATTTTATCCTGTAAAGAAGGCTGTAAAATTCTCTGTTCTGTAGTAAGAAATTTTATTTCTCTTTGAATAAAATTAATCTTCTTTTCTCTGGAATAAATCACGTTTTTAACTTGATTTAGTTCTTTAGTATAAGGTTCGGTTATGAATTCAAAAACAATATGTCTGTTATTAAGAGTAGTATGAATACCTAAAGTATCAATTTTTGAAATAGGCATTAAAAGGCATAGGAAAGGGGTGCCTAAGATGATACTTTGATTTATATTTTGGATACGAACAAAAGAAGTAGGTATACATAAACCTTGGTTACAGATTAAGGCTTCAGGAATTTTATATTTAATATTCATAGTGTTTCCACTAGCACTAGTTAAAGATTGAGTGGTTTTCTGAAAATATTTGGTAGGAATTAATCCTTCCTATATACAGTTCATGTCAGCACCACTATCAACTAGGGCAATGGCATCTTTTATAATAAAATCCGGTTTGATAATAAAAGTAATTCTAATATACCATTTCTGGAAGACTACTTGATTCATTAGCATCAAATATTGTTCAAAAGATTCTGGCTTATCAGAAGATTTAGCTTTGGAAGAATCTGTATTATTATCTTGTTTATGTTTTAACTGTTGTTTAATATTATTTAAATCTTGAAAAATAATAACATTAGTATTTTGTAACTGTTTTATTTCAGATTTTAAAATGTTTATTTCTCCTTTAAGATCCTGAATAGTAGTAGGCTTTTCAGTAGTAGAAATGTTTTGCATACGTTTCACAACTTCTCTCATACTATACTGATCAATGGGAAGAGTATCTTCTATTTTTTGATTTCTATAACAGATTTCTAAAAATTTTAATTTTATTTCTGGATCTTTAATTTGATCAGCTAAGTCGAGGAGTGATTTTTGGGCGTCAGTTAAGACATTGATATTTGGTCCTCCAATATCTAAGCCATTCATCTCGACGATAGCTTTCCAATAGTCAGTTTCAGTAGTAGTATTACAGTTATTGATTGTACAGGTTTGACATTGTTCATTACCAGAATCATTAGCAGATTCAGAGTAGATTTCAGCTAAATCATCATCTGAACTTGATTCTGAACTGCTATTAGATAAACAATTAAGAATTTGCTGTTGAATTTCCTCGTCAAGGGACATTTCATTAAGTTTCTGTTTTAATTTTGATTTGCATTTATTAGCAAAGTGTCCTGTTTTACCACATTTATAACATTGAATTTTAGATTTATCTTTTTTACTACTGCTCTTTCTTTTGTTAGAGGATTTTTCAGGAGTATTGTTTTTAGAGGATTTTTTAGAAGAACGTCTTCGGTAAGATCTAGAAGGTTTAGAGTTTTGTTGTTTCTTAGCCTTTTGGGGATATTGAAATTTTGTATCATAAGAGAATTGATTGCAAAATTCTCCTATCTCATGTCTTTTAGTAAGATTCTATTTTTTCATTAATTGTTGAAGCTTCATATCATTGCATAGTGATGATCCCTCTTCAATAATTACTGAAATAAGATGGCCATAAGAATACTGGTCATAAGGAATGGCCATACAGTCATGCTTATCTCTTAATTTTTTACGGACTTTTTCAGCAAAGAAGGTAGGAAGTCCATCAATAAATTTGGCTTTCCAATGTTCACTGTTGGCATCTAATCTTTGCATGACTTTCATTAAAAAGACATCCTTATACCATCTAAAATGGGTTAAGGATGGGCAACGGAGGTTCTGTAAGAGTTCTCGACTCCTATCAGTATCCATGTGTCCTGGTCCAACAAAATGATGAATGATAGCATGAACTAAGGTGTAGCAAGCATCTTTTCTTTTTGTTTCAGTTTTAGCAATGGGGTCGGTAATAATCTTATAAGATTGAAGAACTTCAGTTCTTTGGTTATCAGAAAGCACATTATCCCACCATCCTTTAAAAATGCCGGTAAAACCATTTACTAAGAAACGACAGATCTGATGGTCTGTATTATCATTCTGTTTGCAGACTATTGCATACATCAGGATATGATGGATGGTTTCATAAATTTGATATTCTGTCTTACCATCGATATTCCATTCATAAATGGTTTTACCATGGTAAGATTTTTGAGAATAAAGAAAGTCTTCTTCATACAAAATATCCTGGGGAGTAGGTCTGGGGTAATAGTACCTACTAGGTCCAGATAAAGCCATCCTATTTATAGGCTTTTGACTGTAAGTGGTTTTATTAATATTTTGCATTTCTTGAAAATTATTTTGGATTTCAAAAATATGAATAGGGGATATAGTATCAGAATCTTCTTCATCATTATCAGTATTATTATTACTGGTGTAAGAGGAAGGTTGCACAGACATCATATTAATCTGAGACGAGGATGCGGTTGCGAGATTTAAATCTTTCATTTTATTTAAAAGATTATCAATAAAATCATTATCAGCTTTAGAAGATTTCATTTTGAAATTATTAACTTCTAAAGGTGGTTTAATGGTTACAGGTTGAAGATCGATTTTTTGAGGAACAACTTGACAATTATCATTAATATGATTTATTTGTTATTCTATCCTGGTTAACTGTTTTCCTATAGTTTGAAGGAATAAATTAGTATAATTATTCTGTTTAGACAAGGGCAATATGTATTTTATTTTTACCTCTTCTTGTTGATGGCATATGTCAGATATATCAACATACGGGTTAATAACTAAGGGTTTTAAATTTTTATTTTCTGAGCTAAGTTCAAGAGACTTAGGAGGGGGATGAATAGATTGGATAATGTTACCACTTGTGGTAATCCAATCCTTTTGAATTCCAGTTAACACATTTAGTTGACTTTGAGTGTAAAATTCTAATTTTAAAACAAAATTATAGTACCATTTAGCGAATGATAAAATTCACTGGTTATTATTCAGATAAGCATAATAATTAGCTTTAATTTCTGCTAACTTATTATTATCATGATTTTTAAAATATCAATTTCTAAAATTCTGATATTTATCCTGAATGAACTCCTGGTTTAAACATTGACGAATTTTACTATTTGGAGAAAAATCCATTTAACACTCAAAATTCATATCACTAGCAGTTGGACAATACGGTCTTCTGTTTTGGGGAGTATTTGTTTCATAAATACCATGAGGTATTTGGTTTTCAGAAATATGTATCCCTTTTATTAAGTCTTCATTTTTAATTGACTCATTATTGGGATTTTTAGACTCTTGATAAACAGATTCTAAAGGGTCAGACACAGATTGTCAAGATGATTCAGGAAAATCAATATTATAAGAGATATTACTAATAGATCGACTTCGGGTAAAAGATTTTTGAAATTTTAAATAAACATTTCCATTACTGGTTTGGACAACATCTTCAATGGTTTGTCTAATTATAGGTCTGGTAGGAACGGCGTTAGTAATTTGCCATTGCTTTGGGAAAGTAATCTCTTCCCAAGGGTTCATCCTGGGAATAGCCTCTTGACTACTAAAAAGATTAGTGTCAATAAGGACAGTATGTCCTTGTTGGCTTTGTTTTCGGATATAGGGGTTTAAAGTTGTCAAAACTTTAAGGTGAATACGGAATAATATGGCAAAAGGTGGAGATCCGGGTAGATACTCATAACCATGAGATATAATTCTCATTTCTAAAACTTTTTGATAAATTATTATCAGTTAAAGCAACACTTAAGTTGGGATAAATATTGAAATATACTGGTCCATGAGCAAGGCTAGTTTCAATGGCTCCCATAAGAGAGTCTTTCCAGTTAAGACACTTACCATCTCTAAGTGTGCATTGAATACTGGTATTTTGGCCAAGTAAAGTCGAAGGTTTGAAAGCTACTTGGACGAGACCTATATGAACATATTTATATTTTTTCAAAAAAAGATATAAATCTTCAACATGCAATAAATATAAAATTTCATCATTATTCTATAAAGGAACAGCATGCTCAAAGGTTTTAATAATTCTTTTACTGATAAAATCAAAGGTTCCAATTTTATAAATTGCTTCTGGTTTGATTTTAGGAATGGTCCATTTGTCTAAGGCTTCCTTTACATCCTGATAACCTATAAGTTCAGTTAGAAGTTGTGGCATTAGCTATGGTTGAAAGAGATGTTGAAAAATCAGTCATTTTTAAAGGTGATCATATATGCGTAATTTATAAGTAATATATTCATTAATATGTCAATAAACTAAACATGGCTCTGATACCAATTAGGGTAGGATCGGAGATAAAGTTGATTAAGCACGTATGTCAACGATTTACAGGGAATAAAAGTCACCACGCCACAACACGGCTAAAGGCAAAGTTCCTAAACGCGACTTGGGTGACGTTCCACTTAATCAAACATTAATCCTTGTATTTTCTATATAAGTCAAACTAAATTAATCCAACCAGGCAACTTGTATCTTCTTAATTATTTTTTCTGTATATTCTTCAAAAATGGCATTATTTTGAGTCCTCTCATTGTCCACTCCTATGCCTTTTTAGTACCTAGTTGAAATATATACAAATATTTATTGTCTTACTGGCACTATTTTTAGTTGAATGTATATTATTGCAGAGTTTTTCAGTGAGAAACACTTTCAATGAAGTTAAAACTTGATGCTTTTTGAAATACTTTTGTATTTAAATTAAAAAAAAATATCAAAACTTCTGTATAAAATATTTTTAAAATCATTTACCAAAAACACTATTTTACTTATATCAATAACGGTTTTTGTACTGATAAGTGTTTTGCCTCATCCCACCACTTGGCCGAATGACACTAATTTGTATTCTCTGTTAGTCAACCATAACTTGTATGCATGTCTACCTTCCTTATACAACAAAAATAAAAAAGGAGAAGAATTAAACAAAACATGTCCACACAGTAACATAACATAAAGTGTATATATATATATGTGTGGAATGATCAATAATATGTATTTGTTATGTATCTTTATAAGGCATACACTATTATACCATTAAAAACAAAAGAAAATGACTATAATTATAACTGAAAATCGATGTCCGCTATTATTAGTAGCGTATAAAAAACACTTAGCATGCGTCACTATTAACGGTCGCGGACGTATAATATAATGGCAAGTGCATGCATGTTATGTTTTTGATTCTTCAGTTTCTTCGTGACTATATATTAGAACGAAAAAAGGTCATACAGTTACCCCTATTTATAGACAGATATGCTCGCAACGCTGACGGTAAGGAACAATGTTAGAGAAAACGTAAACATGTTAAGATGGAACATGAAAGAAAGGATCGTAACAAGCTTAGGTGTGTTCATTATCAACAAGTTTGCATCATGTAACATATTAATAGTCGTGACTATATTTAAGAAATTTTTGTAACAAAATATATATGCCATTTGTTTGCTTTTGTTTCCAATAACAGTACTATGCTTGTTGTGGTGCTCAAAGTTTATGAATCATATTCCTTAAATTATTTGTAAAAATATGAATCATTTTTCCTTATATATCATCAGACATGTACTTCAATGTTGAAAGCACTATTAAACATGTGCTATGAAAGAATTCATGTACATGTATTTATATATTATTATGTGAGAAATTTGTTTGGGATTTTAGGGAATGTTCGAGTTACTGGACTTACTCCAAGACCTCATGGATTTCATTTAGTAAGTAAACTTAGTGTGAAATTGTTGATTGTTATTTCTTAAAATGATATTTGATTTTGAAATTTTTATAATTATTTTCGTTACTATGTAGCATGAATTTGGTGATACCACAAATGGGTGTATCTCAACAAGTTATACTCCCTCCGTCCCATAGTTATAGGCTGATTTTTTATTTTTGGTTGTCCCAATATATAGGCTACTTACTATTTATAAAATTTAGTTGGTTCATTGTTTTACTTTTATGCCCTTATAATAAATATTCAACCATTACTTTTTTTTTAAAGAAACAACATTCAATGTCATTATTTTTATCACCACATTTAATGTTGTTATATTCTCAATAAAAGAATTCAACTTTTTAGGCTCAATAAATGAATTTGGAATAACATAAACGTTTTGTGATTGGTTGAAAGTTTATGTAGATTAAAAATTCATCTTTGGTTAAAGTTCTATTTTAATGGTCAGTACACGTTGATCAATTAAGTTGAGAGTTTCAGTGTGATAATTGATAAGTACGGAGTAATGAACTTATTCATTAATTCCACATTAAGGGGTATATGTGGAAAATTATTGTTAAAAATTGTTACGTAAACTGATTTTCTTAAACTATGTGCCAAAAGAAATCAGCCTATAACTATGGGACGGAGGGAGTATTTGATTGTGTTTTTTACTTTTGAGATTTAAATTGGTTGAAGTTTGGGTTTTAGCTGTGTTTTAATTGGCAAAGACACTTACGGGTAAAATTAATTACTGAATTGTGTATTATTTTACTTCTTTGTTAACGCAAAATAAATTTAGTACGCCTGACGAAATCACCAAAGCAGCAGGCCAAAATAGCGTTAACAGTTGATGAAGTAGTTGATTGTATTGTTGTAAAATCCAACTCACGAAATACACACAGATAAACATACACACATCATTGTTAAGAGATATAAATATATACCCAATAATTTACGTGGAAACACAATTGAGAAAAAACCACAGAGAGAGATAAGAAATCCACTATAAAATAATAACGGGAGTACAAATTGTTTATCTGGTATTCTCCCTTCAAACCCTTGCTTAATGTTGTATTTATAGAAATCATGACCACCCGAATCCAATTAAGAGTAGGAGTACTTTTTAGAATCACCTTATAACTGCAATTAATGATTGACCGATTCCTTCCCAAATTAGATCTCTATATCCTACCAAATAAGAAAACATAATCTTTGTGACGCCCCCAAAATAGGTATACATCACCTATTCTGAGTCGCCAAATACATGGTATAGAATACAAATATAACCTTAAATATACAACATGAGCTGTGAGTTTTAATACAAATATCGTCTTCTAAACAGTATTCAAACTCAAAATAAGTCCTCAATACATTTATTATCACACTATTTTATAGAATAGTAAGGACTACTAATACTATCATCTGGACCGTCACTCCGTTTCCCGACTAGTCCCTGCTACGTTCTCATTTCCTGAAGAGAATAATGAAAGCAAAAAGGGTGAGCTCAACTAGCCCAATAAAAAATATTATGACTAAGATAATACAGAATAATTTATCTTTAGTCTTCAACATTGTTAAACTGATAAAATATGACAAACATCAAGTTTAACTATAGCGAAACAAGCAATCCATTAGAAGAGTCAAGTAGAGAATAAAATCTACTATCTTCTATGATTTAAAAGGTTTTTCATCACCTTTATCGCTGAGACTCAGCTTAATAAATAATCCACATCATCCCTACACTACGGCCAAGGATATTCATTAGTATCACGACCACAAATTATCCATGCACTACGGGCCAAGGATATTCGTGTTTTCATCAATGGTCATGATCATGCCAACAACTGTCCATCAATGCACTACGGGCCAATGAGGATTTTTACCACATCATTTGTAACTTTATGGTCATGATTAGACTGAATAATCCCTGGTCATAATCATACCAAGTCCATCTATGCACTATAGGCCACAGATGACTTTCAACATAATATAAACATGAGGATGATGACAATGACATAATAATTCAATAAAACAATTTCAAGAATAAATTTTAAAGATTTATAAGTTAATTTATCCTGAACTCAATAATGTCCAAATTGTCAATATGATACTGCTTTGTGGAGTAAAATTCAAGAATGCTCAGAAGAATATTTCCATGAAAAGATACTGGATAAAGCGCAAATATCCAGGATATTCTACTAATTTCATGGAGTATAGAAGTTAAAACTTTAACCAACTGAGTATAATAGAATATATGAAACTGCAAATGGATTTTCGCCCGCCATGCGGTAATCCACGTAGACATATCATTTCCACAGAATGAATATAAAAGATCATTCACCATGCATGTGGTAATCCACATAGACAGGTTATTCCAACAAAGTAATAAAGAATGGAACCAGGTCATGCGTAATCCGCATGCATGTGATATTCCAACGTAATAATAAAGAATGGAACCGTGTCATGTGTAATCCGCATACACAGGATGTTCCAACAGAATAATAAAGAATGGAACCAGTCATGCGTAATCCGCATGCATATGATGTTCCAATGAGAATAATAAAGAATGAAATAACAACGAGATTCACCGTGCATGCGATAGATCAAGCATGCATGTGGTTATTCTAACAGAATAATAAAGAATGGAATAATGTAAAATTTCACCATGTATGCGGTATTGCCGTGACAAAAGTTATTCCAATATAATAATAAAGAATGGAATAACAACCCTTACGAGTATTGAAAGAAAATAACTCTCTTCATGAATACGAAAGAATAATACCCCTTACCTTAGAAAGAAGAGTATTCCAACTGGTAGGGCGAGGATATTCTTGAAGAAAATTTATAATGTTTTCTACGCTCAAAGCTTCTTAAAACTCTAAAGAAATACGCTCAAGATTATAGAAGAAGAATTCTCCTCGAATTTCGGTGTGTTTTCAATTCTAACCAAGCATCCTATTTATAGGAGAATGGAAAGGATACTATGCAATAAAATATTCTAATAAAATAAAACTTTAAATAAAAAAATATATATAATATATATTATATATATATATATATATATATATGTTAACCCGATATATAGAACCCCCTATGAATCAATAGGATTAACGTGAATCCTTTACTCAAAAACATGTAATATATATATATATATATATATATATATATATATAACAAACTTTTTATATAATATATATATAAATAACACCCACCAGCCACCACCCGTGACCAATTCATTTTCATCATTTCAACACACGTGGGCCCCACATGTGGTCCCATATGTGGCCCCCACCTTTAACAAATTAAATAACTTTCTAACGATTATTTTGAAAAATGGGTAAATGGGGGGGTCCAAATAATAAGCTAAACTTCATAAAAAATCACCTTAATAATTTTAACAACATTAATTGACCAGGTCGTTCTCAGGAAAGAGGGGGCTTTCCAATAAGGATTTCTCCCTATTGGCTCCCAATTAGGTGATCAAACCTCTCATTGACAGAACTTCTAGACATCGTTAATATTGCAAATAATAATATTAACAACTTTGTCGTCTCAATTATTGATTTAATAATATATAAAATATTGACAATAATTAAATCAAATAGCGTGAGATGCTATGCAACAATTACTGTAGCAATAATTGAACAAAACTGAGTGACTTCTCACATAAGCATCAATAATCAATATTGTGTGCTACTATGCAATCACGTGTATTACTGTACTTTTAACACCGGGTGTTTCAACAGTTAACGGTAAAACTTCCGCCGTTATTTTCATAAAAATATTTTTGTCGTTTTCTCAATTCGATAATAATTCCGTTATGGGGTCCACCAATTATTGTGTCGTTGTACGAATATTCCCTGTTAAAACGAATATTCCCCGACCAATCGAATATTATATATCAACTTGCGTACTTTGCAAAATTTATAAAAATTACCCACAACTATAACATTATATCAATTTCATTCCATAATATTCAAAAATGATATTTATAGAAAAATCATCTTTATTCATAAAAGTTGGGGTCTTACAAGTACGTACCTGATATGTCGAAGAGGTAAGGATACCTTGATTTCATTTCAGATTCTAACTCCCAGGTCATTTCCTCAACATCGTGGTTTCTCCACAAAACTTTGACTTGAGGTATAACCTTGGAGCGTAGAATATGTTCCTTCTTATCCAAGATTTGAACAAAAACCTCTTTATACGTTAAATCTTCCTCTATTTCGTCCGGTTCCAACTCAATAATGTTGTTCGGGTCTTCCACATATTTACGTAACATGGATATGTGAAAAACGTTATGAACACGAGACATACTTGGCGGTAAAGCGAGTCTATAGGCCATAGTTCCTACTCGATCGAGGATTAAAAATGGGCCAATGAATCGAGGATTGAGCTTTCCTCTCTTTCCAAATCTCGTAACTCCTTTCCATGGAGCAACACGTAACAACACACAACGTTGCTTCACCCACCTCATCCCAGTATACTGGAGAACGACACTTTCTTCTATACAACGCCTCAAATAGAGCCATGCCAATACTTGCTTGATAATTGTTGTTGTAGGAAAACTCCACCAATGGTAAAAACTTGTCCCAACTTCCCTTGAAGTCAAGGACACAGAGTCTTAATAAATCTTCAAGAGTTTGAATATTCCTCTCTGATTGTCCATCCGTCTGAGGATGATATGCCGAACTAAATCATAAATCCGTGCCCATAGCTTTTTGCAAATTAACCCAAAATCTTGAAGTAATTCTTGGGTCTCGATCAGAAACTATGGATACTGGCATACCATGCAATCTTACAACCTCGTTTATGTACATACGAGCAAGATGTTCAAGTGTATAAGTTTCTCGTATAGGCAAGAAGTGAGCAGACTTGGTCAATCTATCAACAATGACCCAAATTGCATCTATGCCTTGAGAAACCTTGGGAAGACCAGTAACGAAATCCATGGTAATGTGCTCCCACTTCCATTCTGGAATTTCAAGTGGTTGCAATGGACCCTTAGGTACTTAATGCTCCGCCTTGACTCGTTGACAAGTTAAACACCTTGAGATGAATTCCGCTATCTCTCTCTTCATATTGTTCCACTAAAATGTATATCGAAGATCATGATACATTTTGGTACTCTCAGGATGGATTGCAAATGGTGTGTTGTGCGCCTCCATCATGATTTTATACTTTAAATCAGGGTTGTTAGGAATACAAAGTCTGGAGTTGACTCGAAGTATTCCTTCTTCATCGATTCTTGCTTCCGGCATAGCACCTTCTTGCATTTTCTTTCTCATACGCATCAGTTCCAGGTCTATAGCTTGAGCAACTTTAACTTTATCGATTAAAGTCGGTTCTACTCGTATATTCGCCATCATCACATGGGTCCCTGGAGTCTTTAACTCTATCTCCATCCTTTGTAAGTCATACAAAATGGGCCTTTGCGTTGACAATATTGCACTCGTACCCGCATATAATCTTCTACTCAATGTGTCAGCTACCACGTTCGCTTTTCCAGGGTGGTATTGGATGGTATAATCATAATCTTTTAATGAGCCAAGCCAACGTCGTTGTCGCATGTTGAGTTCCTTTTGAGTGAAGAAATATTTGAGGCTTTTATGATCCGTAAAGATCTCCACTTTCTCCCCATACAAGTAATGCCTCCAAATTTTAAGTGCGAAGATAACAATTACTAACTCTAGATCATGAGTAGGATAATTCCTCTCATATTCTTTGAGTTGGCTTGAGAGGCATAAAGCTATGACTTTCCCATGTTGCATGAGAACACATCCTAAGCCTTTGCCCAAGCATCATCAGAGATGACAAATCCTCCGAGCCGGATGGTATGATCGTAATAGTCTTAAATGAGTCTCCTCTTGAGTTCTTGAAAACTCTTCTCACATTCTTCGTGTAAAATCCCAAATTTTACGAATAAAGATTTAATTTTCTTGAAATATTTTTTTGAATATTATGGTGTGAATTTGAGATAATGTTATAGTTGTGGGTAGTATTTATAAATTTTGCAATGTATGCAAGTTGTTATATAATATTCGATTGGTCGGGGAATATTCTCTTTGTCGGAGAATATCCGTACGACGGTACAATCATTGGTGGACCCCACAACGGAATTATTGTCGAATTGAGAAAATAAAAAAAATATATTTATGAAAATAATGGCGGAAGTTTTACCGTTAATACTATTGAACTACTCGGTAGTAAAAGTACAGTAATACGCGTGGTTGCATAGTAGCACACTGTATTGATTATTGATGCTTACGTGAGAAGTCACTCAGCTTATACTCAATTATTGCTACAATAATTGTTTGATCATATCTCTCATATTATTGATTCCATTATTGTCACAAAGATCATCTCGCATAATATGTTATTTTATTAAATCAATAATTGAGATTTAAAAAGTTATTCATATTATTAAATTACAATATTTACAATGTCTAGAAGTTCTGTCAATGAGAGGTTTGGTCACCTAATTGCGCACCAATAGGAAGAAATCCTTATTAGAAAGCCCCCTCTTTCTTGGGAACGACCTGGTTGATAAATATTGTGAGTTATAATATTAATGATGAATGTTATTAAAATTGAAGTTGTGTTCAGAGTTGAATTTGGAGACGCGGACATGATATTTGAGTCCGGAACGATGAAATTAGTAAAAATAGTCTATAAACACAAAATTTTCCGATATTAACTTTTTGGTCAAAAAGTCAATAGTTGACTTTTTTGAGAAAAGTCAAACTTCAAAATTTCAAAATTTATATTGTTGATAAAAATAGTTTCATTGTGTTGGAATTATTTGTGTTAGTGAAAATTGACATTTATTTTAATAATAATTGATGTTTGGAGGTTATATTGACCAATCGGGTATTTAACCGGATAAATGAGTAATTGATTGCTATTATTTCACATGATTATAACTATTTGTTCACATGTGTATACTATTGTTTCACATTCTTGTTACTATTAGGGGAGTTGGTGCAAGATTGATAATACTTGCATGACTAAGTTAAAAATGGAGGTATAAATGGAGGTACTATACTATAATTCGTATTTTCACATGTCTAGAACTATTGATTCACATGATTTACTATTGAATCACATTATTTACTATTAGGGGAGGTGGTGAAAGTTTGATAATACTTGCATGACTAAATTAAAAATAAAAGAAAAGTTGAAGGTATTGTACTGTAATTTTTCGAGCCCCAAAACGTGCAATTATTGAAACTATATTTTTCTATAAATAGAAACCCATTCTTCCTTCATTTCTCACCAATTCACTTAAGCTATAGAGCAATTATTATAGAGAAAAATTGTAGAGAGAAAATCTATAGAAGAAGAGAAGCATGTTACCTCACTATTCTGGTATCCAGTTTCTTCTGAGGTAAGGGGTATTATTTCTTTTGTATTCATGAAGAGAACTTCTGTTATTCCATTCTTTATTATTATGTTGGAATAACTCGTCTATCTGAAATCTGCATACATGGTGAAATTCTTACATTATTTCATTCTTTACCATTCCGTTGGAACATCTTGTCTGCAAGGCTTTTTTACGTCGGACTGGTTCCGTCTTATTATTCTGTTGGAATATCACATGCATGCGTTTTACTGAACTCAGGTTCTATCTTTATTATTCTATTGGAATATCCATGCATGCATTTTACGTTGTACTGGTTCCGTCTTTATTATTACATTGGAATATCACATGCATGCGTTTTTTGCCGACTGGTTCCGCCTTTATTATTACATTGGAATAACTTTTTGTCTTGGTCTACCACATGCTTGGTGATTTCTTTTGTTATTCCATTCCTTATTATACTCAGTTGGTTAAAGTTCTGACTTCTATACTCTATGAAATTAGTGGAATATCCTTGATATTTGCGCTTCATCTAGTATCTTTTCATAGAAATATTCTTCTGAGCATTCATGAATTTTACTCTACAAAGAAGTATCATGTTGACAATTTGGACGTTATTAGTTCCTGGATAAATTAATTCGTGAACTTGTTTTATTGAATTCTTATATCATTGTCATCATCCTCATGTTTATATTTTTTTTGAAAGTCATCCGGCTTCAGAGTGCATAGATGGACTTCGTATGATTATGACTAGGGATTATTCGGTATAATCATGACCGTAATGTTTCAAATGATGTGATAAAGGTCCTCATTGGCCCGTAGTGCATTGATGGACAGTTGTTGGCATGATCATTGTGACGCCCCAAAATAGGTATACATCACCTATTATGAGTCGCCAAATACATGGTACATAATACAAATACAATCTTGAATATACAACAAGAGAGCTGTGAGTTTTAATACAAATACTGTCTTCAAGACAATATCCTCTCTCAGAATAAGTCCTCATTACATTTATTGTCACACTATTTAATGTAATAGTGAGGACTACTAAGACACCATTATCTCTGGACCGGCCACTCCGCTCCCCGACTAGTCCCTGCCACGCTCTCATTTCAAGAGAGAACAAAGGAAGAAAGGGTGAGCTCAACTAGCCCAATAAGAAATATTACGACTAAGATAATGCAGAATAAATTATCATTAGTCTTCAACAATGTTAAACTAATAAAATATAATAGACATCAAGTTTAACTGCAGCAGAACAAGCAATCCATTAAAAGAGTCAAGTAGAGAATAAAATCTACTATCTTTTATGATTTAAAAAGATTTTTCATCACTTTTATCGCTGAGACTCAGCTTAATAAATAATCCACCTCATCTCTGCACTACGACTAAGGATATTCATTAGTATCACAACCACAAATTATCCATGCACTACGGGCCAAGGATATTCGTGTATTCATCAATGGTCATGATCATGCCAACAATCGTCCCATCAATGCACTACTACGGGCCAATGAGGACTTTAATTTTCCACATCATTTGTAACATTACGGCCATGATTACACCAAATAATCCCCTCGGTCATAATCATACCAAGTCCATCTATGCACTACAAAGCCACGTATGACTTTCAACAAAATATAAACATGAGGATGATGACAATGATATAAGAATTCAATAAAACAAGTTCACGAATTAATTTGTCCAGAACTAATAACGCCCAAATTGTCAACAAGATACTTTTTGTAGAGTAAAATTCAAGAATGCTCGTAAGAATATTTCCATGAAAAGATATCGATGAAGCGCAAATATCAAGGATATTCCACTAATTTCATGGAGTATAGAAGTCAAAACTTTAAACAGATGAGTATAATAAGGAATGGAATAACAAAAGAAATCACCAAGCATGCGGTAGACCGCACATGCAAAAGTTATTCCAATAGAATAATAAAGACGAAACTCAGTCCCACAAAACGCATGCATGATATGATATTCCAATAGAATAATAAAGACAGAATCTCAGTCCCATGAAAACGCATGCATGTGATATTTCAACAGAGTAATAAAGATTTTTAACCAAGTCCGACGTAAAACGCACAAATGTGATATTCCAACAGAATAATAAAGACGAACCAGTCCCACAAAATGCATGTAGATGTGATATTTCAACAAAATAATAAAGAATGGAATAATGTAATAATTTCACCAAGTATAGGGTAGCCCATATACAAGTTATTCCAAAGAGAATAATAAAGAATGGAATAATGTAAGTTCTCTTCATGAATACAAAAGAAATAATACCCCTTACCTTAGTAGAAATCGATACCGTAATATTGTAGTAATGTAAGTTTCTTTTCTTTCTCTTATTCTCTCTATTCTTTCTCGCTCTATAGCTTTAGTGAATTCGTGAAAAATAATGAAGGAATGAGCTTCTATTTATAAGCTTAGCAGAGTAAGGGTAAAATAGTCTTTTCGCCATAATTTATGACATCATCGCTACATCATCGATCATATGACATCATTGCTTACATCATCCTTCCGATGACATCATTGCTTACTCATCGCTCGATGACATCATCGCTTGCATCATCAGAATTCAAATTCAATTTGTTCTCTTCCACCTCATTTTACTTTTATACCATGAATTTACTATCATAATGTTACCATTCAAATTATAAAAACATACTATCATATAATCACATCATACTACTATAATATAATATTATAAAAATATATTTGAATGAATTATTGATTTGATAATTTGAAATACTGTAAATGACAATTATTGAATCAAAAATATCAACGTAGCAATTATAAAATAAAATATTAAATAAGAATTACCGTAATAATTATTGAGTAGTGCCTTCTTACGTAAGAATCAATAATTCAAAAATATCAGGCAACAACGCTGTTATCAGTATTTTTTACTAAAACTTCCGCCAAGTAGTTCATAAAAGCTTTTTGCTGCTTTTCAAACTTCAATAATTTTATTTTTATAAAAATATTTTTTTTTGTTCGCATTTAATATTCCCCGTTAAAACAAATATTCCCCACCAATCGAATATTATATAACAACTTCATGTATTTTTTGAAAAATTTATAAATATTACCCACAACTATAACATTATATCAATTTCATTCCATAATATTTAAAAAATGATATTTATAGAAAAATCATCTTTATTAAAAACTTGGGGTCTTACAACCTCCCCTTCTTATGAAATTTCGCCATCGAAATTAGGGTACGTACCTGGTATGTCGAAGAGGTAATGATACCTTGATTTCAGTTCAGATTCTAACTCCCAGGTCATTTCCTCAACATCGTGGTTTCTCCACAAAACTTTGACTTGAGGTATAACCTTGGAGCGTAGAATATGTTCCTTTTTATCCAAGATTTGAATAGGAACCTCTTCATACGTCAAATTTTTTGCTATTTCGTCCGGTTCTAACTTAATAATGTGGTTCGGGTCTTCCACATATTTACGTAATATGGATATGTGAAAACGTTATGAACACGAGACATACTTTGGCGATAAAAGCGAGTCTATAGCCACGCTTCCTACTCGATCGAGGATTAAAATGGGCCAATGAATCGAGGATTGAGCTTTCTCTCTTTTCAAATCTTGTAACTCCTTTCCATGGAGCAACACGTAACAACACATGATCTCCTATATCGAATTCCACTTCCTTTCGATGAAGATCAAGATAACTCTTTTTCGATCTTGTGAGATTTTTATACGTTGTCGAATCGTTTGAATCTTTTTCGTAGTCATACGTATTTAACTCCGGTCCCAACAACGCTGCTTCACCCACCTCATCCCAAAGATACCGAGAACGACACTTTCTTCCATACAACGCCTCAAATGGAGCCATGCCAATACTTGCTTGATAATCGTTATTGTAGAAAAAACTCCACCAATGGTAAGAACTTGTCCCAACTTCCCTTGAAGTCAAGGACACAAAGTCTTAATAAATCTTCAAGAGTTTGAATAGTCATCTCTCGATTATCCGTCCGTCTCGAGGATGATATGCCAAACTAAATCGTAAACCGCGTCTATAGCTTTTTGCAAACCAACCCAAAATCGTGAAGTGAATCTTGGGTCTCGATCGTAAACTATGGATACCGCATACCATGCGATTCTTACAATCTCGCTTATGTACATACGAGCAAGACGCTCAAGTATAAGTTTTCAGATTAGTAAAAATGAGCGGAGACTTGGTCAATCTATCAACAATGACCTAAATTGAATCTATGCCTTGAGAAACCTTGGGAAGACCAAAGAATTAAATCCATGGTAATGTGCTCCCATTTCCATTCGGAATTTCAAGTGGTTGCAATGGACCTTTTGTTACTTGATGCTCCACCGACTCGTTGAAAAGTTAGAAACCTTGAGATAAACAACGCTATCTCTCTCTTCATATTGTTCCACCAAAATATATGACGAAGATCATGATACATTTTGGTACTCCCAGGATGGATTGCAAACGGTGTGTTGTGCGCCTTCATCATGATTTTATACTTTAAATCAGGGTCATTAGGAACACAAAGTCTGGAGTTGACTCTAAGTATTCCTTCTTCATCGATTCTTGCTTCCGGCATAGCACCTTCTTGCACTTTCTTCCTCATACGCATCAGCTCCAGGTCTGTAGCTTGAGCAGCTTTAACTTTATCGATTAAATTCGGTTCTACTCGTATATTTGCCATCATCACGTGGATCCCTGGAGTCTTTATCTCTATCTCCATCCTTTGCAAGTCATACAAAATGGGCCTTTGTGTTGACAATATAGCACTCGTACCCGCATATGATCTTCTACTTAATACGTCAGCTACCACATTCGCTTTTTCAGGATGGTATTGGATGGTATGATCATAATCTTTCAACAGTTCAAGCCAACATCGTTGTCTCATGTTGAGTTCCTTTTGAGTGAAGAAATATTTGAGGCTTTTATGATCCTTAAAGATCTCTACTTTCTCCCCATACAAGTAATGCCTCCAATTTTTAAGTGCGAAAACAACAGCTGCCAACTTTAGATCATGAGTAGGATAATTC
Organism: Panax ginseng; assembly: GCA_020205605.1. Taxonomy (NCBI): domain Eukaryota; kingdom Viridiplantae; phylum Streptophyta; class Magnoliopsida; order Apiales; family Araliaceae; genus Panax; species Panax ginseng. Next base: position 173,907,257 of record CM035132.1, read on the forward strand.
CTCTCATATTCTTTGAGTTGTCGAGAGGCATAGGCTATGACTTTCCCATGTTGCATGAGAACACATCCTAACCCTTTACCCGAAGCATCACTATAGATGACAAATCCCTCCGAGCCAGATGGTATGATCAGAACAGGTGATGAAATGAGTCTCCTCTTGAGTTCTTGAAAACTCTTCTCACATTCCTCGCTCCAATCGAATTTTGTATCTTTCCGAGTCAGCTGAGTTAATGGAGTAGCGATTCGAGAAAATCCTTCCACTAATCTCCGATAATAACCAGCTAAATCGAGAAAGCTACGTACTTCGGTCACTGACTTAGGTTGTTCCCAGCTTTGAATGGCTTCAATCTTTGCTGGGTCAACAGATATTCCATGATTTGATATCACGTGTCCAAGGAATGCTACTTCCTCAAGCCAGAATTCGCATTTCTTCAACTTGGCATAAAGCTTGTTTTCACGAAGCTTTTGGAGTATCAGTCTCAAGTGTTGCTCATGATCTTCACGGCTTTTGGAATAAATAAGGATGTCATCAATAAAGACGACCACAAAGTGATCCAAATATTCCTTGAATACTCAGTTCATCATATCCATGAAAGCAGCAAGAGCATTAGTCAATCCAAAAGACATGACTAAAAATTCATAATGCCCGTACCGAGTTCTGAAAGCCGTCTTTGGAATGTCATCTGTTCTAATCTTTAACTGATGATATCCGGAACGAAGATCGATCTTTGAAAAGAATTTAGCGCCTTGCAACTGGTCAAACAGGTCATCAATACGTGGTAACGGATACCTATTCTTGATGGTGACATGATTTAACTCCCGATAATCAATACAAAGTCGCATACTTCCATCTTTCTTCTTCACGAACGTAATGTGAGCACCCCAAGGAGACGATTAGACGAATGAAACCGATGTCTAACAATTCCTCAGAATTGGGTCTTTAACTCCTCAAGTTCAATAGGAGCCATTCGATATGGGGCTTTGGAAATGGGTTTTGTACCGGGTTCAAGGTTAATACAAAATTCAATTTCACGCTCTGGGGGTAGGCCAGGAAGTTCTTCAGGGAATACGTCAGGAAATTTATTAACAATAGAAATATCATTCAAAACTAACGTATTTTTATTTAGATCCGTGACATGAGCTAAGAAAGCTTGACATCTGTTTTTCAATAAACTAATAGCTTTATGGCTTGAGATGACAGTGATTGATTTTAATGGTTTGGTTGCTTGAATTAGCATAATAGGTTGGTTAGGAATATGAAAGCTAACAACCTTACGAAAACAATCAATTTTTGCATGATGAGTAGTTAACTAATCAATCCCTAGAATCACATCAAATGCAAGTATTTTCAAAGAAATAAGATCGACAGGTAACGTGAGGGTACAGATTTGAATCAAACAAGACTTATAAACTGTGGATGTAATGAAGGTTTCTCCCAGCGGAGTTTCAACAGATAAGTCAAAGCCTAATTTCTCCGGAGTCAAATTTAAACGTTGAGCGCAAGTAGGAGAAGTAAAGGAATGGGTAGAACCAGTATCAAATAAGGTATATACTTCGCTAGAGTTTATGATAAGCTTACTCGTGATGACCTCATTCGGGTTTCTTGATTTCTGGGAGGTCACGACAAACGCTCTCCCTTGAACTACCAGTTTTGTCTTGTCCGGAACGGCCTTTGATGCCTCCATTCCAGCTGGACTTGTCTTTGGTGCACGAATAAATCGGGCTAGGTGACCTTCTCTTCCACAATTGTAACATACTTTAGACGGCATCACGCAGTTTGGACTGATGTGTCCCTCTCCTCCACATTTGAAGCATATGATAGGTGGTCGTTCTCCTTCCTTAACGACAGGTGCTGATGCTGACGTCTTTCCATCATTGTTGAATCTCCTCTTCTTGAAATGTCCATTCTTATTGTTTTGCCATGATTACCACCGGCGTGGTTACCATTTCGCCTGTTGATTCCTCCACGCTTGTTGTCACCTCTTCGATGACCGCTTCTCCTCACCGGTATTATCGTTTTGTTTACCGCTCTCTTGGTTGGGTTGACTCATTATCGCGTTCCAATAACTGAGCCCTATTCACAACATCTGAATACATGCAAAGTTTATGAGAGATAAGGTATTGGTGTATCTCGGGTTTCAAACCTCTTAGAAACATCCGCGTCATTATCAACTAAATGGGATGCAAACCGACAACTCAAAGAAACTTGGCTTCATCTTTGCGACACGGCCATGTTGTTTTGCTCCAGCTTTAATGAACTCTACCTCTTTCATGTGACGAATACTTTTGGGAAAGTACTTGTCGTTGAAAAGTTCTTGAACTTCTCCCAAGACATCTTCAAATCAAGGCAGTTGAGTACGCTTTAAAGATTCCCACCAAGAATCACCTCTTCCCATGACATGAAGGTGGCAAAGGAACCTTTGCTCCTGAGCATCTTAAGACATCAAATATCTTGTTGATCTGCTTTTATCCACATCTCCGCTTTAAGTGGTTTTGGCTTCCAAAAACTCCTGGTGGTCCCAGCTCCTTGAACTATTTAGCGAAGGATCATCCGAGAGTTGCCAGTGTTTCCACCTACATTTTGGACAGGAGTCTCTCTTGCCTGATGTTGCATGAATTGCAGAAAGCCTCTGAACAATCCATCGTTCATCATTTGGTCAGTGTTGTTGTTTGCATGAGGATTATTGTCTTCTTGTTGCACATTATCCTGGGTATTTATCTGTGGAGACTCAACGGTCTCCTATGCTCCATTGATATTCTCAACATTCTCGGATGTCATTTTCAAATACTGCCACAAAAAAGGGTTAAATAACATATCACATATTATCCCTATACTCTGACCGACCAATTAAATACCAAATAAACTTAGGTAGCTCATACTAGCGAAAGAATTTCCCCGCCTCTCCCTCCTAGTTCTTATCTCACATCTCAGCCAGGGATCATATCCCTAAGCTTTGATACCAACTGTGATGCCCCCAAAATAGGTATACATCACCTATTCTGAGTCGCCAAATACATGGTACAGAATACAAATACAATCTTGAATATACAACAAGAGAGCTGTGAGTTTTAATACAAATACTGTCTTCAAGACAATATCCACTCTCAGAATAAGTCCTCATTACATTTATTGTCACACTATTTAACAGAATAGTGAGGACTACTAAGACACCACCATCTCGGACCGTCACTCCGTTCCCAGACTAGTCCCGGCTATGTTCTCATTTCCTGAAGAGAACAATGGAAGAAAGGGTGAGCTCAACTAGCCCAGTGAGAAATATTACGACTAAGATAATGCAGAATAAATTATCATTAGTCTTCAACAATGTTAAACTGATAAAATATAATAAACATCAAATTTAATTGCAGCGGAACAAGCAATCCATTAAAAGAGTCAAGTAGAGATTAAAATTTACTATCTTTTATGATTTAAAAAGGTTTTTCATCACTTTTATCGCTGAGACTCAGCTTAATAAATAATCCACCTCATCCCTACACTACGGCTAAGGATATTCATTAGTATCACGACCACAAATTATCCATGCACTATGGGCCAAAGATATTCGTGTATTCATCAATGGTCATGATCACGCCAAAAACTGTCCATCAATGCACTACGGGCCAATGAGGACTTTAATTTTCCACATCATTTATAACATTACGGTCATGATTACACCAAATAATCCCTGGTCATAATCATACCAAGTCCATCTATGCACTACAGGCCACATATGACTTTCAACAAAATATAAACATGAGGATGATGACAATGATATAAGAATTCAATAAAACAAGTTCACAAATTAATTTGTCCAGGAACTAATAACGTCCAAATTGTCAGCATGATACTTCTTTGTAGAGTAAAATTCAAGAATGCTCAGAAGAATATTTTCATGAAAAGATACTGGATGAAGCGCAAATATCAAGGATATTCCACTAATTTCATGGAGTATAGAAGTCAAAACTTTAACCAACTGAGTATAATAAGGAATGGAATAACAAAAGAAATCACCAAGCATGCGGTAGACCGCATGACATGTGTTTATTCCAATGAATAATAAAGATGGAACCAGTCCCACAGTAGAAACGTCTGTGCATGGATATTCCAATGTAATTCTAATATAATAATAAAGATTTTAATTCGTGTCCCAAAGAGAAAAAACGCATGACATGATATTCCAAATGTAATAATAAAGAATGGAATAATGTAAGAATTTCACCAAGTATAGGTAGCCTCACAGATATACAAAAGTTATTCCAAATGTAATAATAAAGAATGGAATAACAAAAGTTCTCTTCATGAATACAAAAGAAATAATACCCCTTACCTTAGTAGGAAATTGGATACCGCAATATTGTAGTAATAGAAGTTTCTTCTTCTTTCTCTCTTATTCTCTCTATTCTTTCTCGCTCTATAGCTTTAGTGAATTCGTGAAAAATAATGAAGGAATGAGCTTCTATTTATAAGCTTAGCAGAGTAAGGGTAAAATAGTCTTTTTGCCATAATTTATGACATCATCGCTTACATCATCGATCATATGATATCATTGCTTACATCATCCTTCCGATGACATCATTGCTTACCTCATCGTTCTGATGACATCATCGCTTGCATCATCAGAATTCAAATTCAATTTGTTCTCTTCCACCTCATTTTACTTTTATACCATGAATTTACTATCATAATGTTACCATTCAAATTATAAAAAACATACTATCATATAATCACATCATACTACTATAATATAATATTATAAAAATATATTTGAATGAATTATTGATTTGATAATTTGAAATATTGTGTAATGACAATTATTGAATCAAAAATATCAACGTAGCAATTATAAAATAAAATATTAAACAGTAATTACTGTAACAATTATTGAGTAGTGCCTTCTTACGTAGGAATCAATAATTCAAAAATACTGTGCAACAACGCGTGTTACTGTATTTTTACTACCGAGTAGTTCAACAGTTTTAAATGTAAAACTTCCGTCGTTATTTTCATAAAAATATTTTTTTTGTCATTTTCTCAATCAGACAATAATTCCGCTGTGGGGTCCACCAATGATTATGTCGTCGTACAAATATTCCCTATTAAAATGAATATTCCCCGACCAATCGAATATTATATTACAACTTGCGTACTTTGTAAAATTTATAAATATTACCCACAACTATAACATTATATCAATTTCATTCCATAATATTTAAAAAATGATATTTATAAAAAAATCATCTTTATTAAAAATTTGGGGTCTTACAACCATGACCATTGATGAATACACGAATGTCCTTGGCCCGTAGTGCATGGATAATTTGTGGTCGTGATACTAAAGAATATCCTTGGCCGTAGTGCAGGGGTGATTCGATGATGTGGATTATTTATTAAGCTCAGTCTCAGCGATAAAAGTGATGAAAAACCTTTTAAATCATAAAAGATAGTAGACTTTATTCTCTACTTGACTCTTCTAATGGATTGCTTGTTCATTGCAGCTTAAACTTGATGTTTGTTATATTGTATCAGTTTAACACTGTTGAAGGCTAACAATAATTTATTCTACATTATCTTAGTCATAATATTTCTTACTGGGCTAGTTGAGCTCACCCTTTCTTTCATTGTTCTCTTCAGGAAATGAGAACATAGCTGGGGCTAGTCGGAGAACAGAGTGATGGTCCTAGATGGTGCATTAGTAGTCCTCACTATTCTGTTAAATTTTTGTAATAATAAATGTAATGAGAACTCTATTGAGTGTGGATATTGTCTAGATGACAATATTTGTATTAAAACTCACAACATATGTTTTGTCGTATTTTACACGACTGTTGTATAATTAGTTTGTATTTGTATTCTATACCATGTATTTGACAACTCAAGATGAGTGATGTATACCTAATTTTGGGGGCGTCACACTTCGCTCCAACCGAACTTTGTATCTTTCCGAGTCAGCTGAGTTAATGGAGTAGCGATTTGAGAAAACCCTTCTACGAATATCCGATAATAACCAAATAAGTTTTAGAAAGCTACGTGCCGGTCACTAATTTAGGTTGCTCCCAGCTTTGAATAGCTTCAATCTTTGTTGGGTCAACAGATATTCCATGACTTGATACTACGTGCCCAAGGAATGCTACTTCCTCAAGCCAGAACTCGCATTTCTTCAACTTGGCATAAAGCTTGTTTTCACGAAGCTTTTGGAGTATCAGCCTCAAGTGTTGCTCATGGTCTTCAAGGCTTTTGGAATAAATAAAGACGACCACAAAGTGATCCAAATATTCTTTGAATACTTGGTTCATCATATCCATGAAGGCAGCAGGAGCATTAGTCAATCCAAAAGATATGACTAGGAATTCATAATGCCCGTACCGAGTCGCATACTCCCATCTTTCTTCTTCACGAATAGAACAGGAGCACCCCAAGGAGAAGTACTAGGGCCGAATGAAACCGATGTCTAACAATTCCTGCAATTTGGGTCTTTAACTCCACGAAGTTCAATAGAGCTATTCGATATGGGGCTTTGGAAATGGGTTTTATACCGGGTTCAAGGTCGATATAAAATTCAATTTCACGCTTTGGGGGTAGGCCAGGAAGTTCTTCAGGGAATACGTCAGGAAATTTATTAACAATAGAAATATCATTCAAAAATGATGTATTTTTGTTTAGATCTGTGACATGAGCTAAGAAAGCTTGACATCCATTTTTCAATTAACGAATAGCTTTATGGCTTGAGATGACAGTGATTGATTTTAATGGTTTGGTTACTTGAATTCGCATAATAGGTTGGTTAGGAATATGAAAGCTAACAACCTTACGAAAATAATCAATTTTTGCATGATGAGTAGTTAACCAATCAATCTCTAGAATCACATCAAATGCAAGTATTTTCAAAGAAATAAGATCGACAGGTAATGTGCGGGTGCCGATTTGAACTAAACAAGACTTATAAACAGTGGAGGAAGTGGAAGACTTCCAAAGAGGAAGAGGTCGTGGTTATCAAAGAGGAAGTGCCTAACAAACACGCATGATTTCCGTACTCAAATATAATTTCATCACAATTAATAAAGACTCATCTATGTTTGAGGTATTGAGTAATCTAATACATCATGTTAGTTAATTAATTTATGTTAGGATTTTGTGCATTACACAAATCTTATAATCATTAAATCTAATAATCATTTAATGCGCATAAACTTATTCAAAGTGATAACCTCCATTAAACCTATATTGGAGTATTGATTTTCACTAATCCATCTTTAAACATAATAATGAGAATGTTTAGTTTTTTTTTTTTTTGTTATTACGAAGGCTACACCATTAATGACCCATTATGTTATTTGCTAATATAGGATTTGATATCTAATCAGTAGGTTTCTTTTATAATTCTATTTAATCTCACGTATTAATATATTTTTCAAATATAAATTAATACAAAATTATCTCAATAAATTATACGACTCTTTTTATATATAATAACAAATTAAAGGACCAAAAAAATTTGTTATTATTGAAAGTATATACTTTTAATCCTAGAGACTTGGAGCAACAAAAAACTGAAACAAACTGTTATAGCAAAATGTACAATTAAAGCTATTCTAGTTACTAGTGCATGTGATCTGAAACTAGTGCATGTGATTATCGATGAATTATTAAACTAATAATTCGTTATGCGTACGGAAGTTTGAAAATAATTCATATATATATCCCCAAGGTTCGTCGTCATATATAATGTGTATTGATGGAGATATTGATGTAAAAGATGAGCGAAAAAGCCACCCTTGCAATACCATTTTACTTGCTTATCTTAAAGTTTTATATTTATGCTTGTGATTCTTACTGTTTGATCTGTAATTATTTGTCACAATGCTAAAGCAACAACACATCCATTCTTGAGAAGTTTCCAATGTGAATGTTGGGAAGCTAAACCAAATTTTTGATTTTCTACATTCATAGATTAATTTGGTTCTTTGAATATCTCTAAACAAATGTTGAAACATTTAATATTTTGTGTTGGGAATATCAATGGTTATTAGAAATCTCTAGAATTTTATTCTTCTAAACTAAGTATTCTAGAATGCTCTTGTAATCTTATAAATACCAATGGTTGTAATCACTTTTATGAGCAAGAGAGAAATAGTAAAAAAAACAAAAGTTCAGTTTATATAATCATTTTTCTACTTCATTTTGACTACAAATTGGTATCAGAGCAGGTTAAAAGAAAAATAGCAACTGCGTCTAAAAGTACTGGAAGAAAAGAAAAACTCTTGACAAAGAGTTGGCTCGTGCGAAAGTAACTGCAAACAGGGTGGCAGTACTGGCTTGAAGAAAGAAGATTCCTGCAGGAGAAAAGCAACTTCTTCACACTCGGAATCTGAAGTACTAAAAGTAGCTTGCAGCAGAACTAATACAAATGGAGTACTAAAGTGAGCACGTGATTTTCAAGTAATTCGAAAAGGACCCGCGTAGCGGTGGCAAAACCAAGCACGTCAGTTGATATTTTTTTATTTCTCCATAAAACAACATTGTGATGGCAAGTTCCAACAACATGACTTCACTTATTCCTCGATTTGGTGGAGAAAATTATGATTATTGGAAAGACAATATGATGTTATTGCTCAAGTCAAAGGATCTATGGAATATTGTGGATAAAGGATATGAGGATACAGAAAATGAGGATGCTTTGACACATGCACAAAAAAATAATTTGAAGGAAAATCGAAAGAAGGACAGCAAGGCGTGTTTCTAAATTTATCAAACAATTGAAATGCCAGTGTATGAAAGAGTTGCTAAAACTAAAAGTTCAAAGGAAATCTGGGAGATTATTCAAATTACATACAAAGGTGTGGAAAAGGTAAAAAAGGTACGCCTCCAAACCTTAAGAACAGAATTTGAAAAATTAGAAATGAAGGAGAATGAAAGTATTTCAGATTATTTTACAAGAGTTAATTCAGTTGTAAATCAAATGGCATCCAATGGTGAAGTTTTAGATGATGAGAAAGTTGTTGCAAAAATTCTTTGTAGTTTACCACCAAAATTTGATTATGTTGTGGTAGCTATTGAAGAATCAAAAGATCTATCATCTCTTACTATTCAAGATTTGCAAGGGACTTTGAAGGCTCATGAAGTAAGGATAAATCAAAGAAATCCTTCTCCTCTTCCTGATCAAGCTCTTAAATCCCAAGTTTCATTTACGGGAGGCCGTGATTTTCACTATGGTCGTGGTCGTGGTGGTAATGGCAACTTCAGAGGTAAAGACTTTCATTTTCAAGACAGAGGAAGAGGTTATGTAAACAAAAATGATTCAAATGAAGGTGGAGAAAATATGATCAAAAACTTCCAAAGAGGAAGAGGTCGTGGTTATCAAAGAGGAAGTGGCTATCAAAGAGGAAGAGGTCGTGGCTATTTTGAATGTTACCATTGTCACAGACCCGGTCATACATATAAAGAATGTCGCTTTAGAACGGAGGAACACAAAATGAGACCCATTGATGCATGAAAACAAAACGATGAAAAGATGTGCAGGATACTCTGTTGCTGGCATTTCAAGGTGATGATAAGGATGATGTTTGGTATTTATACAGTGGTGCAAGCAAACATATGACCGAAAACAAGAACTTATTTTCAAACTTGGTTGAATCTAACCATGGACAGGTAAAAATTGGAGATGACAGAGCTTACAAAATTCAAGGTGTTGGTGAAGTTATTTTTCAAACAAAATCTGGAAAAGTGGAGAAGATGTCTGAAGTTTATTATGTTCTTGGTTTAAAAAATAATTTGCTTAGCACCGGTCACCTTTTGAAGAAGGGGTTTGATATTCATTTTCATGATAATGCTTGTTTTTTGTCGAAGAGAAATCAGCTGATAGCAACAATTGGAGTAACTTCAAATAATCTTTTTCCTATAAAACTTTAGGTTAGTAACATTTCTTGTTTCACTACTATTGATAAAAGAATTTCCAAGTTGTGGCATGACAGGTATGGTCATTTAAATTATGACAGCCTAAAATTGCTAGCAGCAAAGAAGATGGTTGAAGGACTTCCTCAAATTAATCAAACAAATCAGATTTATGAAGCATGTCAACTTGGAAAACAACATAGAGAACCGTTTCCTCAAAAATCATTGTGGAGATCAAAAAGGGTGTTGGAACTAGTTCATTCAGATTTATGTGGACCAATGTCGGTTACTTCTCATGGAGGTAACAAATATTTTATTACCTTTGTTGATGATTTCTCAAAAAAAGTTTGGGTTTATTTTCTCAAAGAAAAATCTGAATCATTTCAAGCTTTTAAGGAATTCAAAGCTGAAGCTGAAAATTTTTCTGGTTGTTAAATTAAAACAATAAGAACCGACAGAGGTCGTGAATATCTTCCAATTGAGAAGTATTGCAAAAATGATGGACTTAGGCATGAATTAACAGTAAGGCATTCACCACAACAAAATGGTGTTAGTGAAAGAAAAAATCGAACCATCATGGAAATGGCAAGATGCATGCTGAAAATGAAAATGGTAGATAAAGAGTTTTGGGCAGAAGCTGTATCCTGTGCTGTTTATTTGATTAACAGGTCTCCTACAAAAAGTCTGAACAATTGTACACCTCATGAAGCATGGTTTGGAGTGAAGCCAAAAGTCAATCACCTAAGGATCTTTGGATGTGTTTCTTATGCACATATTCCGGATGCATTGAGGAACAAATTAGATGATAAATCAGAAAAGTGTATTTTTATTGGCTACAGTGAAAGAAGCAAAGCTTACAAGTTGTACAATCCAGTGACACAGAAGATGGTGATTAGTCGAGATGTTCGATTTGATGAAAATTCTTCATTTAATTCAGGAGTTGATTTTCCTGAAAATTGGCCAAGTTTTTGTGATACTAATGATGATTCTCAAGATGAAAGCGAGCCTATTTCTCCAAGACACTCTTCTCATGGAAACTCCTCCGAGTCCCCTCAAAGCACTCCTCTAAGAAGAACAAAGAGCTTAAGAGAAATTTATGAGTCAACCGAGCAAATTGATCCGGATGATACTGTATTTTTTGCTTTCTTTGCAGGAGAAGATCCAATTTCTTATGATGAAGCATCAAAAGAAGAAAAGTGGAAACAAGCCATGAAAGAAGAAATGAAAGCCATTGAGAAGAATGAAACGTGGGAGCTTACAAATCTGCCTCCGAACAAGATTTCTATTGGCGTAAAGTGGGTATATAAAATAAAAATGAATTCAGATGGCTCCATCAACAAAAATAAGGCGAGAGTAGTAGCAAAGGGGTATAAGCAAAAGGAAGGAGAAGACTTCACTGAGGTATTCGCTCTAATTTCTAGACTTGACATTGTTCGTTTGCTTATCTCACTTGCAGCTCAAAATAATTGGAGTATATTTTAAATGGATGTGAAATCTGCATTTTTGAATGGTTTTTTGGAAGAAGAAGTTTATGTTGAACAACCACCTGGTTTTGTAAAGAAGGGAGAGAAAACAAAGTTACAAATTAAAGAAGGCGCTTTATGAACTGAAACAATCACCAAGGGCTTGGTTGTAAGTATTTATGTTGATGATCTCATTTTTACAGGAAATAATTTAAAAGTGTTGAAAGATTTTAAAGCCTCTATGATGAAAGAATTTGAAATGACAGACTTGGGAAAGTTACATCATTTTCTTGGCATTGAAGTTCATCAAACCAAGAAAGGAATTTTCATTTCACAAGAAAGTTATGCAAAAGAAATTTTAAAGAAATTCAGAATGGAGAATGCAAATCCTGTATCAACTCCATGTATTACAGGGTTAAAATTAAGTAAAGAAGGTGAAGGTAAGCTTGTGAATTCCACTATGTTTCGAAGTTTGGTGGGAAATTTGATGTACTTGACTGCAACAAGACCAGATATCATATTTGCAGTAAGTTTAGTAAGTAGGTTCATGGAGAAACCATACTCTGATCATTGGGAGATTGCAAAAAGAATTTTGCAATATGTCAAAGGAACCGTTGATTATGGTATTTTTTATCAAGCTAGTATTCCGATTAATCTTGTTGGATATACTGACAGTGACTTAGCAGGAAGCGTTGATGATAGTAAAAGCACTCCAGACTATGTTTTTAGTCTTGGAAGTGGCCCAATTTCATGGTGTTCGAGGAAACAATCTGTTGTTGCTCTTTCTACAACAAAATCTGAATATATCACTGCTTCTTTAGCAGGATGTCAAATTGTTTGGCTCCAAGGAATTTTGGAATGTCTGAAGCATAAGCAGATTTGTCCAACAACACTATTTTATGACAATAGTTCAACCATTTCAGTAACAAAGGATCCAGTACTTCATGGAAGAACGAAACATATTCGTATTCGATTTCATTTCTTAAGAGAGTTGGTAAAAGAAGGCATTATTCAAGTGGAGTATTGCAGAATAGAAGATCAGTTAGTAGATATTTTCACAAAGCCTTTAAGCAGAGAAGTCTTCAAGAGAAATGTTGAAAGTTTGGGAATAAAAAGCGAATTTGGTTTACGGGAGGCATTGTTGGGAAGCTAAACCAAATTCTTGGTTTTCTACATTCATAGATTAATTTGGTTCTTTGAATATCTCTAAACAAATGTTGAAATATTTAATATTTTGTGTTTGGAATATCAATGGTTATTAGAAATCTCTAGAGTTTTATTCTTCTAAGCTAAGTATTCTAGAATGCTCTTGTAATCCTATAAATACCAATGGTTGTAATCACTTTTATGAGCAAGAGAGAACTAGTAAAAAAACAAAAGTTCAGTTTATATAATCATTTTCCTCCTTCATTTTGACTACAGTGAACAGAACACTTGAGGAGGAAAGTTAGATAATTGAATGAGACAAAGATCTGCAAGAATCCAATCCATTGGGATCGATCTTTTCTCAATACAAATTCCTCTATATCATAAAAATTATATATATATATATATATATATATATATATATATATATATTTCACAACCCTTCTTTTCCATTGGGTACGTTTCTATAGTAGTGTTGTTGCTGTGTTTCGTCCGTGGTTCTGTACAGCATGTTATTACTGTCAAAATTAGGTGTACTGTTATCCTGATAGAAAAACTTGTACCGTGTATCCTGCTGTGGTTCTGATATTCAAAATTTATTTTTAAGTTTTGTACTTGATCTTGATATGCCTGTCTAAATAAAGGAATTAAGCAATTAAAGTGCAAGTTGTAAAGTTCCCACTAGCTTTGTCCTCGTGTAGATAGCTTTCAAATAAATGGCAAGTCACGTTTTAAACGCTTATATATATATATATATATATATATATATATATATATATATATATATATATATATACACGAAAACTTCCTAAAGCGAACCGAAAAAACGGACCATCAGTGAACTTAAAAAAAACACGCGGGTCGCTGGAGCGGGTTGTGAATATGGGTCAACTATAATAGACACAAAAAAAACACTCCCCAAATCATACTCTCTCTACCTCTCCAGCGATTCTCAGTTAGCTTTAGAAAGGTTCTCTGATTTCTTCGATTTCGCTCCAAATTCGATGAGTTCTCTCCCTCTCTACGAAGGTAAACTGAACCCAAGATTCTCTCCATGAGGGTAAAACAGAACCCAAGTTCGCTTTAGTTGTATTTTCCCCAATTGTTAATTTTGGAGCTTTTCATTCGAACCCAAGATTTATAAAAATAAAATAGTGTTTATTTTCTGGGTAGGATTTGAAATGAATTGTCAATTGGTATGGCTGGACTATTTATAAATCTTTATTTGTTATCTTATCCCTAGGAAATCTGTTATAAAGAATGTAGGGTTATTTGTTATCTCATTTTTGTCAAATCCTAACTTTATGTTTATGGTGATGTCTCTCAGATTGTTAGTTATTGTTAGTCATTTTTGTCAAATCCCACTGTCTCTCTATTATTTTAGGGAAAAGTTGATGGCAGTAAACTTTCCTAGAATAACAGAATTTGGGTGGTAAAATCTCTTATAAGTTTTTTGTTGATATTAATGAATTGATGCTTTTGTTTTTTTTATTGGAATGCTCGTAAGTTTTTTATTATTGGTTTTCATTGGAATGGTATATATATGGAATGCTTGATATAATATTAGAAAATGAGATTCCAAAATATTTCGTAGGGGCTAAGGTAATAGTATTTTGTTTCATCTTTTATTGGGCTTCTTGCATCTTTTGTTACCTTTTCTGATCAAAAGAAGAATGCTCCTTTGAGATACTTAGTAGGTCATGCTCTTGTCTCTCCCCAGTTTGTTGCAGGTGATGCCCATCGATGTTCACTTGATCACTTGATTCATAAATTTTTCAAAATTTCTCTCTCCATGTGTAATAGCAACTTTAAACAAATTAAAACAAATAATACGAATACATTAGTCTAATAAGAATACATCGACGAATCATTAGTTACGAGCTTGTAGTTATGGAGGCCGAAGTATTTTTTTCCTTCTCATCCTTATTTTTTCATTTATCCTGAGCTTTCTGCTGTATAATTATACAAGAATGGGGACACATACTAAGAGGACAAAGTAGACTGGTATTGTTGGCAAGTATGGTAAGTGTCAAGTGTCTTTTATTTCTATTTTGTTTGCTTGCGCATAGTTTGCGTATTAATCCAACTTCAAGAATGTTGTTACTGAATCTGATAAATTAGACCAAGTTTTTAACTTCCATTTGAAAACTCCAGGTCTTTCGTTATATCTACATACTTGAAGTTTAGAATGATCCTCTAATAGTTTTTACCTATCTGCCACTTTTATCTTACATATTACCAGTCACTAATCTAATTTCTGGATCTATTTTTTCTATGCAATAACACAGCTGCTGCTGTGACAATTTGGAGCATAATCAGAAGGCTAACGAAGTAAAACAGAGAGTTTAATGTTTTGTTTGATAGTTTCTATAGAGTCTTGTATACAGACATGGTTATTTTTATTAGCATTCCATTTCAGAGATATTATTGTTTACTTGTTAAGCAATGGGTATGATTGGATGATATTAATTTCAAATTTGTTAAGACATTTGGGTTGTTCAGTCTTTTTGGCAATTGAATGTTTTATATCATATCTACATTTCTCCAAATTCCCCTATAAAGGTTGTCTATGTTGAGGCTTGATACATTATCACATGTGGAGTGCCACCAGATCACAAAGGGAATGATTGATTTTGAAGGTTGCAGTTCTTAGAACTGAAAGCATTTCCGGATAGATTTTATTCAAAACTGGAAATTCCTTAATATGAAGCAGTATATACTGTAGAGGGAACCAATGAATGAAAATATATACAATGGATGGATATTGGTTTAGTGAAAATTCCATAAATAAATCATCAGCTACTTGCTTAGAAATGAGTTAATTAATGGCTTGTTGTGTACCATAAAGTACTAGAGAACGAAAGGTATATATGATTGATTGGAGAAAGCGAGGAGAATTCAAAAAAATCTTGATTAATATACAATCATCGAGAGATAGCATTCAGATATAACATTCAGATGGTCATTCTCCATGGCACAAGCCATGCAAATACAAATATTTATATGTTCATCATACAGGAGGAATAGATAAAAAAATAAAAATTAAAAAATTACAAACTATTCTCAAGCACTTGCTATTCTTCACTCATTGACCTTGATCCACTGAGGGGCATCATCTTGTTCCTCAATCAGCCCTTCAACTGATTGTGGTTCCAAGTCAGTATCTCCCATCAGCAGCAAGTCTTGGAAATGTTATAGTTTCGAAACATAGAAAAGGCCAACCCTCCCCTCAACCTTCACCACAGCAACTGCTTTCTCAACATCAACCCTTGCTTCCTGATGGTAATGCAAATAGTAAGAAACCTATTAGCTAGCAGGTTTCATGAATTAAAGATTGTATGTCGTGCTAGAATATTTTCATGTTGAATTCAACTTCAGAGAGGTGAATATCCACTAAAGGTAATTAGAACAAATATGATAATGAGTAATTATTCAAACAAGACGATTACGTCTTCATAACTTCTTTCCGTAAGATAGCCGCAATAACAAAAAGTGGAACGACAGTAAAACCCACAGACTGCATGCACGCGATATTTAGAGGTGAGAGACATGATAGGAAAAATTCTTATTTTAGTAAAACTAACCACAAATAAAGTAGGCAAATCATTGTTGTTTTGTTCTTTTGGAAAAAAATAAATAAATAAAACATGTTTGCACTTTGTAGTGTGATTACCTAGAATTAGCATAACTCAGGAGAGAAAATCAGTACAAAAACTGAAGGCTTCCCAATCACTGAAGCATAAACACTTAGAACATACAGACTTAAGGGTGATATACAAAATGATGGTCTAAGGACAAGTGTGTTGGGCATATACACTTAGAACATGCAGACTTAAGGTCTTGTTTGGCAGTCCTCTAAGTGAAACCATATCACATCCTGGATATATATTTCACTTAGGCGTATGAAAATTTAAAAGTTTCTCTAAACATTGATTATTAAAGTAAGCCTACAAATAAAATAAGTGAAAAATTCCATCCACCCATGTTATTGAGCTCGATTGCATAATAAAAAAATGAATCAAGTGGATTTTAGAGTCATCCAAATAAGGCATAATTATTATTCTTTTTTGTTGTTGCTAAAATGTGAGTATATAAAAAGAGGAACAAAGATTTGTAGGACTATATGTATCAAACAAAATACACTAACTTTAGGGGTCTTTAAATTGAGAACAATGAATTGAAATTATATTTATTATTTAGACTTCCTAAATTTTATAGAAAAAATTAAAGTAAATAAATAAAAGGAACTTACAACCCAGTAATGGCGCTCACTAATGTTCCACCCTCTTGTATATCTTTTAAAATCATTAAGAGGGTCTCTTCTGTAAGTCCTCTTTGGAGCCAAAATTAGATATGATGAATTCATAGGGGTTTCTTTACTTTGTCCTTCATCAAGCAATCTCTTGACCCCCCTTTGAACCTCCTCTGAAAATTAAAAAATAAAAAAGGTATCAAAATCAGTTCCAAAATTCCAAAAAAAATTGCACCCAAAATTCAAAATCCAGCCAAAAAATAAATAAAAGGGTTGTGAGAAAAAGTTAAGTACCTGAACTGGGTATTGATTGGAAGGTGGGAAAATGGGAATCTCCATATGATAAAGAGAAGAAAGTAGAAGAAATGAAGAAGAAGGTGATTAAGAGTGATAATGCAAGTGGCCTGTTACATAAACTTGCCATTTTAGCAAGACGCTTCAATGGGTTTTCTTATCAAAAAATCATTCAACACTTCTGTGTTGCTTGAGCTTGAGATTTTCTTTGGGGTTTGAAAGATCAAGGCTTTTTTTTTAAAAATAAATAAAAAGTAAACTAAAACATAGGAGAATTCTCTATATATAAGTAACACAGAAATTAAACCCTATTTTTTTTTATAAATCTTGGGTTCGAATGAAAAGCTCCAAAATTAACATTTGGGGAAAATACCACTAAAGCGAACTTGGGTTCAGTTTTACCTTCATAGAGAGAATCTTGGGTTTAGTTTACCTTCGTAGAGAGGGAGAGAACTCATCGGATTTGGAGCAAAATCGAAGAAATCAGAGAACCTTTCTAAAGCTATCTGAGAATCGCTGGAGAGGTAGAGAGAGTATGAGTTGGGGTAGGGGTTTTTTTGTGTCTATTATAGTTGACCCATATTCACAACCCGCTCCAGTGACCCACGTATTTTTTTTTAAGATCGCTGATGGTCCATTTTTTCGGTTCGCTTTAGAAAGTTTCCGTATATATATGTATTTATATATATATGGTCTGGATCTTAAGCTCACCCGTTATCTAACATACCTTGCTCACCTCCTTTTAGCGACGGAACGGGCGACGATTCGGTCTGTCGCTATATGTAGAACTGTCGTCTTAGCTTTTAGCGATGGACAACATATTGTTGAATAAATTATACAGGAACGTGCTATTGCATAGAATAAAAATAAAATCAATAATCATAATAATAAGTACTTACATGAATTGAGAGAAGTCATCTTGTATTTATCACGCTTCCGTTGCGCTTAAGGATGAAGGTCTTCAATTGCCTCTCTCAATCTTAGGATGAATGTTTAGGTGTGTATAAAATTCTTGAGATGACAATTGGGACCAAGCCCTAACTGTTTTATTTATAGAATAGCTAATGGTCAAAATTGTCCATCAAGATTATGAAACCCTAGGACCCATTATGCCAAATACTATTAGGAATATAATTTATAATTTATAGGCCACATAATTAATTACCAAACCCATAAATAAAGTGATTAAATTAATACAATATGTAAGCCCAATAATTACATAAATAGTAAAGGCCACATAAGGAATAAAATATTCCAACATTCTCCCACTTGGCCGAAATACTATTTATATACAAAACATAATACTTACAATCATTAATTTGGCCAAGTATTAATTTAATATCTACATCTCGTTCAAATAAAAATACTAATGTGAATTAATACAATCTTTGTGTCACTATTAACACAAGATCCCCATTAGTTACATAATTAGTACTTTTATTAAAAGAAAGATTAACATTAAGCATAAAAAGTATGAATAGAGTTTACACAAGTGGTAATAGATTAAACTCATTCATATGGTCCAAAACATAACCGTACCATTTGCTCACAAGTTCTCAAGTGTGCACAATAAAGAGAATAGCAAACCATAAACATAAAGCGAAGTTCAAAACAACGAGCTCAAAATTTTGTCTTACATCAAAATAACTCACTAATTAAGACTATCAGTTAAACCCATACCGGCAATATGCTCTAAAAAAAGCGTGGGTGGTAAGCCTTTCGTAAGTGGATCCGCTAACATATCATGTGTATTAATGTACTTAATGACAACGTTTTGATCTTCAACTCTTTCCTTGACAAATAAGTACTTAGTGTCGAGGTATAGTCCAACACCACTCAAAATGGTGTTGTTGGAAAAACTAACAACATAATTATTTTCATTAAATACTTTCAATGGCCTTAAAATGGAATCTACAACCTTAAGTCCTAAAATAAGATTCCTTAATAATATGGCGTGACAAGTAGCATGATAACAAGCCACATATTCTACCATCATCGTGGAAGTGATAGTTAACTCCTGCTTATGAGTTCTCCACGAAATAGGGCCTCCTGAAAGCATAAAGATATACCCTGATGTAGATTTCTTTTCGTCTTTACACTTAGCAAAATCAGAATCAAAATAACCAACAACTTCAAGGTTATCTGTTTTTCTAAATGTAAGCATAATATCCTCAGTACCCTATAAGTAGCGTAAAACCTTTTTGGTTGCTTTACAGTGATCCAAACCTGGATTTAACTGGTAACGTCCAAGCATGCCAATTACATACGCTATATCTAGACGTGTACGAACTTGAGCATACATAAGACTCCCAACCATAGAAGTATAGAGAATAAGATTCATTTGATCACGTTCAAGGTGATTCTTAGGACATTGATATGAGCAAAATTTGTCACCCTTAACAACAGGGGCGACAGTGGGGGAGTAATTTTACATGTTGTATTTGTTAAGAAATTTGTCAATATAAGTTCTTTGGGACAATCCTAATATCCCGCAAGACCTATCTCGATGAATTTTAATACCTATAACATAAGAGGTTTCACCGAGATCCTTCATATTAAAATTTCCAGAAAGGAAACGTTTGGTCTCATGCAACATGTCTAAGTTATTACTTGCAAATAGTATATCATCAACATACAAAACAAGAATAACAAATTTACTCCCACTGACCTTCAAGTATATACATTGATCCACTATATTTTTCTTAAAATCAAAATTACTCATCACCTCATGAAACTTAAGATACCATTGTCGAGAAGCCTGTTTTAACCCATATATGGACTTCTTAAGTCTACATACCATATGTTCCTTGCCTTTAACCAAAAAAACCTTCTAATTGTGTCATATAGACATTCTCATGCAAGTTACCATTAAGGAATGCAGTTTTTGAAAGTAGTATGCACACAAGCCAATCATGTTTGATGATAAAGCATATACTTTATAACAATCTTATTCATTTATTAATAAAAAGTATTAATTAATTAAAGGCTTTTAATTATCTACATGATGCTGTTTTATAATATGTGATAAACCCACAGTTTTAAGCAATGCTTTTAGAATAATGATGATGATCATTCTAATAAGATCTAAATTCTTAGAAAGCTTAAAACTAAAATAGTTCTCAATCGTTGGATTACTAAATTTGGGATTAGTGAATCCGGATAGATTGGTACATACGTTGCTTGCTCATTGGATGAGGATGATTGATCTCATGATCATTTGTGTGGAGACAATAAAGCAAGTATGTAAGTGTTTATTAGAGAATAAATTCACTGAACGTGGCTCGCTAAGGAATACCTAATGGAGTTTTACTTTCCTGTCAATAGGAATTCCTGTACTGATAGTAGTACAAGTAATCCTTGGACTTGAGATCATCATAGTATCTTGTGTATGATGAGTTATACTTTGACTTATTCCTTAAGACCCTTTGTAAGACCCCAACTTTTATGAATAAAGAATAATTTTCTCAAAATATATTTTTGAATATTATGGTGTGGATTTGATATAATGTTATAGTTGGGGGTAATATTTACAAATTTTGCAAAGTAAGAAAGTAGTTATATAATATTCAATTGGTCGAGGAATATTCGCTTTAAAAGGGAATATTTGTATAACGGCACAATTATTTGTGGACCCCACAACGGAAGTATTGTCGTAGTTAGATAACGACATAATTATATTTTTTATAAAAATAACGGCAAAAGTGGTACCGTTAAAACTGCTGAACTACCCTAAGAGTAAAAAAGTACGAAGAATACGCATGTGGTTGCATAAGAAGACGCAGTATTGATTATTGATGCTTACGTGAGAAGTCACCGCTTATACTCAATTATTGCTATAGTAATTACGCATCATATCTCTCATATTATCGATTCAATTATTGTCACAAGATCATCTCGATAATATGTTGTATTATTAAATCAATAATTGAGACGACAAAAGTTATTCATATTATTATTTGCAATATTGACAATGTCTAGAAGTTTTGTCGAGGAGAGGTTTGGTCACCTAATTGCTGCTACTAATAAGGAGAAATCCTTATCTAAAGCCCCCTTTCACTCGAACGACCGGTTGTTAAATATTGTGAATTATAATATTAATGATGAATAAGTTCGTGTTGATTAAAGATGAAATTGATAGTTCCATTGTGTGGAAAGTTTTAGTGTTAGTGGAAATTGACATTTATTTCGATAATAATTGATGTCTGGAGGTTATATTGACCAATTGGGTAATTCACCGAATAAATGAGCAATTAATTGCTATTAATTCACATGATTATAATTATTTATTCACATGTGTGTACTATTGATTCACATTCTTGTACTATTAGGGGAGGTGGTGCAAGATTGATAATACTTGCATGACTAAGTTAAAAATGGAGGTATAGATGGAGGTACTATATTGTAATTCATATTTTCACATGTCTAGAACTATTGATTCACATGATTTACTATTGATTCACATTATTTACTATTAGGGGAGGTGGTGCAAGTTTGATAATACTTGCAGGACTAAATTAAAAATGAAGAAAAAGATGAAGGTATTATACTGTAATATTTTGAGCCCCAAAATGTGCAATTATTGAAACTATATTTTCCTATAAATAGAAGCTCATTATTCCTTCATTTCTCACCAATTCACTAAAGCTATAGAGCAATTATTATTAGAGAGAATTATAGAGAAAAGAAGAAGAAGAGAAGTTACCTACCTCACTATTCCAAAGATCCGCTTTTCTTCTAAGGTAAGGGTATTATTCTTTCAGATTCACGAAGAAAGTTATTTTCTTTCAATACTGTAGTAAGGTTGTTATTCCATTCTTTATTATTGTGTTGAATAACTGCTTATGCCAAGTACCACATACATGGTGAAATTCTTCTATTATTTCATTCTTTATTATTCATTTGGAATAACTCGCCTATGTGGTCTATCGCATGCCCGTGAATTCTCATTATTATTCTATTCTTTATTATTCGCTTGAATAACATGTATGCATATGCTCTATCGCATGCCTGGTGAATTCTGTTGTTATTCCATTCTTTATTATTCTGTTGTAATATCCTGTCATGACCTGGTTCCATTCTTTATTATTCTGTTGGAATATCCTGTTTGTGTGGGTTATGCATGACCTAGTTCCATCCTTTATTATTCTGTTGGAATAACCTGTCTGTGCTGATTACGCACACCTGGTGAATTCTTCTGTTATTCTATTCTTTATTATTCTATTGGAATAACCTGTCTATGTGGATTACCGCATGCATGGTGAATGATCATTCGTATTCATTCCTTATTAAATTGTGGAAATGATTTATCTACGTGAATTACCGCATAGTGGGCAAAAATCTATTTGCAGTTTCATATATTTTATTATACTCAGTTGGTTAAAATTTTGGCTTCTATACTCCATGAAATTAGTGGAATATCCTTGATATTTGCGCTTCATCCAGTATCTTTTCATGGAAATATTCTTCTGAGCATTCTTAAATTTTACTCCACAAAGAAGTATCATTTTGACAATTTGGATGTTATTGATTTCTGGATAAATTAAAATTAAAAATCTTTAAAATTTATCCTTGAACTTGTTTTATTGAATTATTATGTCATTGTCATCATCCTCATGCTTATATTGTGATGAAAGTCATCTTTGCTTACGTGCATAGATGGACTTGGTATGATTATGACTGTGGATTATTCTTGTATAATCATAACCGTAATGTGACGAATGATGTGGTAAAAGTCCTCATTGGCATGTAGTTCATTGATGGACAGTTGTTGGTGTGATTATGACCAGAGATTATTCGGTATAGTCATGACCATTGATGATTACATGAATATCCTCGCCGTGATGCAGGATGATTTGATTTTATTTATTAAGTCGAGTCTCAAATGATAAAGTTGATGAAAAACTTTTTAAATCATAGAAGATAGTAGATTTTATACTCTACTTGACTCTTCTAATTGATTGGTTGTTCCGCTGCAGTTAAACTTGTTGTCTATTATATTCTATCAGTTTAACATTGTTGAAGGCTAATGATAATTTATTCTGCATTATCTTAGTCATAATATTTCTTATTGGACTAGTTGAGCTCACCCTTTCTTTCACTTTTTCTCTTGTGAAATGAGAACGTAGTCGGGACTAAGGTCAAAACCACCAACACAGCTTCGAGCTCGATTCTTGGCTCGACTCAAAAAAAAATACGAAATGAGACTCTGATTCATTAATAATATGATCCAAATCGAGCATTAAAAATAGTTCAAATAAAAATATGAGTAGAATCTCGAGCAAGGTTATACTCGACTTGCTTAAGATTCAAACTACTCAATTTTTGATTGTGATTCGATACATACTCTGCTAATATATATTCGATTAGATGTTCAATACATTCTCTTATAATATATACAAATTTAAATCAAATTAGGATAATTAGTTATTATTTTGTTTTGTTTTTAATTTTAATTGTGATTTTATATTTGTAAAGTGTAATAAGAAAATATATTTTCTCATTTTTAAGTAAAATAACAAATTCAATTTATAATTATATTTATTATAAAAGTAGTTATTATGTAGAGACTCGAATTCGAGCTTGAATTTGAAGCTCGCGAGTAGTTTGAATAAATATTCGAGTCGAGTCGGATCGAATTCGAGTACAAAATATTCGAGTCGAGTCGAATCTGAGTAGAATTTTTCAAATATAATTCGAATTCGAGCTGAATTCGAGTACGAATTTATCATTTCGAGTTGAATTCGAATAGCTCTCTGTTCGCTCCGGTTCGACTTATTTACACCCTTAGCCGGGACTAGTCGGGGAACGGAGTGACGGTCCAGATGATAGCATTAGTAGTCCTCACTATTCTGTTAAATAGTGTGAAAATAAATGTAATGAGGAGTCCATTGAGTGTGGATATTGTCTAGATGACAATATTCTTATTAAAATTCTTAGATTATGTTTTGTCGTATTTTACACGACTGTTGTATAATTAAGTTGTATTTGAATTTTGTACCATTTATCTGGCGACCCAAGATGGGTGATGTATACCTATTTTGGGGGCGTCACACCCTTAGGGTATATCAAAGGGTATGCTTGGGTATAATAAGTTATACATGGAGATAATGTATGATCAATAAAGAATCTACCACTTCTAGTAAAGGAAGAGAAATGTCCTATGTGATTCGATAAATGACAACCCAGTAGTCCTTGGCCAAGGCAGAATGAAATTAGAAAAGAGTTTCTAATTTGAATTATTTGGAGTTGTGCATTTAAGAGTCGAAATACATATAATTAAATAAAATAAGACTTGACAGTAATTCCATGTCTTATATTTAATTGGGACATTGTATGGTGGAAGAATTGAATTATACGGTAACTATTTTCTCAAAGGTTCTTTTATGATTAATGTTGAAATCTATATTATCTGGAAAGTCGTTGATCGCTAGGAAGGCTTATCAATATTATTTATTTAAATAAATTAATAGTTTAATTTATTTATTTAAATAAGATTAGAATTGTTCTAATTGATTTATTCACAACCGGTTTAATATGGAGAACCTAAAGGGTCACACCATAAAATGAAGAATAATTATTTAAGAAGCAAATGACATAATCGTAATAATAAGTTAAGTATATTTAATTTAATCTATGGTGATAGAATAAATTAAATAGCCTAATATTTATTATTTAATATTTTGGAAATATTAAATATAAATTAATAAGAGGAGTCTTATTATTATTATTACTATTATTATTATTTAATTCCGAAAGGAGTTTGGGAATTAATTAATAAAAGTACTCTCATTTATTCCTAATAAGATTAGGAGGCTAATTAATTAAAAGTTTAATTAATTATTCCTAATAAGATTAGGAGCTTAATTAATTAAAGGATTTTAATTAATTAAAATAAAACTCAATTCCTTAATTATTAAGGAGGGTTGCCCACATCTATAAATAAGAGGAGTCTTACTATGGGTGGGGTGGTTGTTGACTTTTTCACAACATACGCAATTCCAATAGTTAGAGAGTACGTTCTTTTTCTATAGAAATAGAAAACTAGAGTTTAGCCAACCACCCTTCTTCTTGAATATTTTTTCTTCCTTGGTGGATCACCTCTAGAGGCCAAACACTTGGGTGGCTAACGTTGATTAAAGGAATGAACCAAACCAGGTGGATTCAAGTTGAACGCAAAAGGATTTGGAGATGAAGGTATTATACTGTAATATTTCGAGCCCCAAAATGTGCAATTATTGAAACTATATTTTTCTATAAATAGAAGCTCATTATTCCTTCATTTCTCACCAATTCACTAAAGCTATAGAGCAATTATTATAGAGAGAAATTATAGAGAGAAAGAAGAAGAGAAGTCTGTTACCTCACTATTCCAGTATCCAGTTTTCTTCTAAGGTAAGGGGTATTATTCTTTCGTATTCACGAAGAAAGTTATTTTCTTTCAATACTCGTAAGGGTTGTTATTCCATTCTTTATTATTGTGTTGGAATAACCTGTTTATGCGAAGTACCGCATACATGGTGAAATTCTTCTATTATTCCATTCTTTATTATTCTGTTGGAATAACCTGTCTGTGCGGTCTATCGCATGCCTGGTAAATTCTGTTGTTATTCCATTCTTTATTATTCTGTTGGAATAACCTATCTGTGCGGTCTATCGCATGCCTTGTGAATTCTGTTGTTATTCTATTCTTTATTATTCTGTTGGAATATCTTGTTTGTGCGAATTACGCATGACCTGGTTCCATTCTTTATTGTTCTGTTGGAATATCCTGTCCGTGCGGGTTACGTATGACCTAGTTCCTTCCTTTATTATTCTGTTGGAATAACCTGTCTGTGCGGATTACGCACACCTAGTGAATTCTTTTGTTATTCCATTCTTTATTATTCTATTGGAATAACCTGTCTATGTGGATTACCGCATGCATGGTGAATGATCCTTCATATTCATTCCTTATTAAATTGTGGAAATGATTTGTCTATGTGGATTACCGCATGGCGGGCAAAAATCCATTTGCGGTTTCATATATCCTATTATACTCAGTTGGTTAAAGTTTTGGCTTCTATACTCCATGAAATTAGTGGAATATCCTTGATATTTGCAAGGCTCATCCAAAGATCTTTTCATAAAAATATTCTTCCGAGCATTCTTGAATTTTACTCCACAAAGAAGTATCATGTTGACAATTTCGACGTTATTAATTTCTGGATAAATTAAAATTATAAATCTTTAAAATTTATCCTTGAACTTGTTTTATTGAATTATTATGTCATTGTCATCATCCTAATACTTATATTGTGATGAAAGTCATCTTTGGCTTACGTGCATAGATGGACTTGGTATGATTATGACCAGGGATTATTCGGTATAATCATGACCGTAATGTGACAAATGATGTGGTAAAAGTCCTCATTGGCCTGTAGTTCATTGATGGACAGTTGTTGGTGTGATTATGACCAGGGATTATTCGATATAGTCATGAGCATTGATGATTACATGAATATCCTTGGTAGTGATGCGAGGATGATTCGATTTTATTTATTAAAATCGAGTCTCAAATGATAAAGTTGATGAAAAACTTTTTAAATCATAGAAGATAGTAGATTTTATGCTCTACTGACTCTTCTAATAGATTGCTTGTTCCATCAATGCAGCTTACTTGTTGTCTATTATATTCTATCAGTTTAACATTGTTGAAGGCTAATGATAATTTATTCTGTATTATCTTAGTCATAATATTTCTTATTAGGCTAGTTGAGATCACCCTTTCTTTCATTGTTCTCTTCAGGAAATGAGAACGTAGCCGGGACTAGTCGGGGAACGGAGTGACGGTCTAGATGATAGCATTAGTAGTCCTCACTATTCTGTTAAATAGTGTGACAATAAATATAATGAGGACTCCATTGAATATGGATATTGTCTAGATGACAATAATCTTATTAAAATTCATAGATTATGTTTTGTCGTATTTTACACGACTGTTGTATAATTAAGTTGTATTTGAATTTTGTACCATTTATCTGGCGAACCAAGATGGGTGATGTATACCTATTTTGGGGGCGTCACACCCTTAGGGTATATCAAAGGGTATGCTTGGGTATAATAAGTTATACATGGAGATAATGTATGATCAATAAAGAATCTACCACTTCTAGTAAAAGAAGAGAAATGTCCTATGTGATTCGATAAATGATAACCCAGTAGTCCTTTGCCAAGGCAAAATGAAATTAGAAAAGAGTTTCTAATTTGCATTATTTGGAGTTGTGCATTTAAGAGTCAAAATACATATAATTAAATAAAATAAGACTTGACAGTAATTCCATGTCTTATATTTAATTGGGACATTGTATGGTGGAAGGATTGAATTGTACGGTAACTATTTACTCAAAGGTTCTTTTATGATTAATGTTGAAATCTATATTATCTAGAAAGTCGTTGATCGTTAGGGAGTCTTATCCCTATTGTAGAATAAATATTATTTATTTAAATAAATCAATAATTTTATTTATTTATTTAAATAAGATTAGAATTGTTCTAATTGATTTATTCACAACCGGTTTAATATGGAGAACCTAAAGAGTCACATCATAAAAGGAAGAATAATTATTTAAGAAGCAAATGATATAATCGTAATAATAAGTTAAGTATATTTAATTTAATCTATGGTGATAGAATAAATTAAATAGCTTAATATTTATTATTTAATATTTTGAAAATATTAAATATAAATTAATAAGAGGAGTCTTATTATTATTATTACTATTATTATTATTTAATTCCTAAATGAGTTTGGGAATTAATTAATAAAAGCACTCACATTTATTCCTAATAAGATTAGGAGGCTAATTAATTAAAAGTTTAATTAATTATTCCTAATAAGATTAGGATCCTAATTAATTAAAGGATTTTAATTAATTAAAATAAAACTCAATTCCTTAATTGTTAAGGAGGGTTGCCCACATCTATAAATAAGAGGAGTCTTATTATGGGTGGGGTGGTTGTTGATTTTTTCAAAACATACGCAATTCCAATAGTTGAAGAGTATGTTCTTTTTCTATAGAGATAGAAAACTAGGGTTTAGGCAACCACCCTTCTTCTTGAATATTTCTTCTTCCTTGGTGGATCACCTCTAGAGGCCAAACACTTGGGTGGATAACGTTAATCAAAGGAAGGAACCAAACCTTGAATTCAAGTTGAACGAAAAAGGATTTGGAGGTGAACTTCAGACTGAGGAAGCTTCGAATCTTCAAGGGTATGATTCTTATTCTTTATCTTTTCGCTTAATTAATAATTGTGCATAAAGGATGATCCTAAGATATGGTTTGTAAAATTTTAAAACTCGATTTTCACGTTTTCGCTTATTTTATGCAATTTGATTATGCTCATGAATATTACAAACCTAATAAAATGGCATCGAGAGCCAAACTTTTATGCGAATTATTAATTATTTTAATTTGATATGTATATTGATATGTGTTTAGAACAATTTAATTGGGCAAAATTTTGTTGTATAAAATTTATTAAAAAAAAAATCGCGTATTCGCTGCCTGTGTTCGTGGTTAGAATATATATGATCATGCTTTCAAAAGTTAATTATTAAAGTTGGCTAGCGATAACCAATATTTACATGATCATGTTTTGATTCACGGATATCCTGTTACACGTATTATATATATATGTTACAGGAATGATTCACTTGGAATTAAAGGGATCACGTGAATATGTTATATATATAATATACTATATATATATATATATATATATATATATAATGATTTTAATATTAAAATAAAACAAATTATTTTAATTTTAAAATAAAAGAGTTTATTTTAATTTTAAAATTGAATTTCATGCTAACTAATTAGAGTTGGAATTGGATTCCATGATAACTAATTGGAGTTGAAATTGGATTTTATGTTTTCTAAAATAAAGGACTTTATTTGTGAATAGGAAAGAGAATCCGTATTTCCTTAAATAAAGGAGTTTATTTAGATATGGAATAATATTTCATATTATTCAAAAATAAAAGAGTTTATTTGTGAATAGGAAAGAAAATCCTTGTTTCCTTAAATAAAGGAGTTTTTTTTTACTTGGAATTAGATTCCATAATTAATTAAAATAAAAGAGTTTATTTTATTCAAAATTGGATAAATTAAAATAAAAAAGTTTATTTTGATTTAAATTTGGATTAAAATAAAGTAGTTTATTTTGATTCAAAATTAGATTTTATGCTAACTAATTTTGCCCATTAAATGATATCAATATATATATTATTATTCATGAGATGAATGTTATTTATTAATGCATATGGTGATGTGTATATAATAAATGAGATTAATTTTGGACTATTGACCAATGTGATTGGATTTTATTTTAGTTGGATGCATGAATGTATGGGTTTTATTAAATGGGGTTTGCGTACCTCATCTTCTCTAATTTTTTCTTAATGTAAATTCTATCTCTCTCCTATGTACTTCCCCTTGACTGCTGATCAATGTTTCTATTTATTTTAAATAGTTTTGTAATAGGAATAGTTAGAATTAATTTTGAAGAATTGGAGATCAAGGATCAAGGAGCGCTTGAAGACCCATTTGTAATGGAGCCCGAGTTTAAATGTAATAGTTATATTTAAATTTAATTCTTGCACCCCTAGGGTTTGACCTTTTGGTTCACTTGGTGGCTCTAGTGAACCAAACTACAATAAAAGTCCACAATCAATCCGGGTAGAATATAATATTCTATATGTGTATGTTTATACTATATATATATATATATATATATATATATATATATATATATATATATATATATATATATATATACATATTATGCAAACATGCTTCACATGTTAATTAATATGACGCGTATTTTATATATATATGTGCATGCGCGCTAAACAAGATGAGACAAATTAATTACATGTAAACCCCTCAAATTTTTATATTAAGTCCTAAGCGGTCAAAGATATTTGGATTATCGAACGTAGCCTTCTAGCATGATAAAAATAATAGAGTATCAATTAATTATAATAAGTTTGTTGTGTCACCACAAGGCTTATCTTAATTGTTTGAGATGTTAATTTTATCACATTTGATGCTTATAAAGAAAATTGAACAATATTGTCTTGTTCTATCACCACAAGGACAATATTTTTCTTTTTTGAATATATGGAGTGCTAGGTTGGACTTAACTTAAATCATTTTAGTTCAGATGTGCACACACTTGACCATTATGATCTAAGAGGCAAAATACAAGGAGTTGCATAGTTGATGTAATTGACAAGAGTTGTCTATCTATTTATTTATATATAGTTTGTTGTGTCACCACAAGGCTATATACATTTGAAATGGGATCCCTATTCTCACTAGCAAATCTTTAATTAGATTTTGTCAAACTATATAAGTGAGGGTAATATAGTTTGAAGAAAATAGTGAGAGATTCTAATTTAAAACAAGACCTAAATTATTTTGGTAATTAATAAAAGAATGTATGCTAAAATATTGTTAATTACAAATTCATTTACAGAATTTTACAATGTCTAAATTACTATCACTGCGAAGTATATTAGATGTTATTTAACCGGACCGTATTAAACGGATTGGTTAAGGAAATTGAGCAAAATTCTCACGGCTGAAAAGCTATCTTATGTCCTTAATACGCCTATCCCTGCAATGGTTGCAGACAATGCCTCTGAGGAAGACATTGCTACTTTTAGAAAGTGGCAAGATGATGCACAGTTGGCTCAATGCATCATGCTCGCATCCATAAGTAACGAGCTTTAGCGTCAGCATGAAACTATGGATGCTCTTACTATATTCCTACACATCAAGTAGTTGATGGTGAGGAAAGTAGGACTGATAGATATCAGATATTTAAGGAGCTCTTCCGATCTAGAATAATCGATACACTACAGTAAAGAAAAAAGTCTTTAACATAATCAATTTGATTGATCAATTAGGACAACGGGTTTTGTCATGGATGGAGAGTTGAGCCAAGATTTGATCTTGCACTCACTCTCGGACTCCTTTCGCAATTGTTGTGAATTTTTTATATGAACAAGCTAGATATTAGCTTCGCTGATTTGCTTAACATGTTAAAAAATGTTGAGAGTCACTTTCCAACCAAGAAAGACCAAGTCTTACTGGGAGGGGCCAAAGGATCTTCTGAAAAGAAGAACTATTCTAAGAAGGTAAATAGAAAAGGCAAAAACAAAGGATAATAAGAATAAAACTGATACGGATAACAAAGGAGTTTGCTTCCACTACAATAAGCCGAGACAATCGGAAAGAAATCATGAGAAGCATCTTGCAGGAGGCTAACCAAAGAAGCTTAGTGAAATTTCGGTTACAAATACAAATTTGTTCATAATTTAAAACAAATTTTTCTTTAAGTCTAGGTTCTACTTGGGTATTGGATACCGACTTTGGTTATCATAAATAAAGATTTATGAAGGGACCAAACAGAAGTAGAAAGATAAACAAAGATAAGTAATCCAATGTGTGGGAAATGAAGCAAAGATTGCTACATTAGCCATAGAAAGTTATAGTTTAGCAATGCCTACGGGCAAGTCTATTAAGCCAATAAGTTGTTATTGCATTCCAGTTCTTGTTAGAAACATTATTTCCATTTTATTGTTGGACAATGAAATCTTTGGTATTATAATTAAGAACAATTGTTGTTCTATTTACAATAATAATGTTTTGTATAGAACTGGAATATTACTTAATGGATTTTGTATACTTGACTTACGTGAAAATAATTTTATATATTGAACAAATTAGTATAAGAAAAGGAGATGGTCATTCAAAGAGTTGAATGTGTGTATTTACTGAAATACGTGTGAAATATTTGAAAGGTTCAAAGAATTCAGAAGTGAAACAAATTGGCAAAGTATTAGGATTCTTTAACCTGATCAAGGAATAAATACTTATGCAATAAGTTTCTAGATCATCTCAAATGGTTTTCTCATAATGGACGCTTCCTGATATGCAATAATTGATTGATGTATCTTAAAGAAAAAATCATACCTTGTTGGACATGGTGCGGTCCATAATGATTATACCGACATTCCAGTATCCTTCTGGGGTCATGCCCCAGAAATGGTTGTATATCTACGAAAAAGGTAACCTCAAAATCCGGCCCAAGACTCCATAAGAGTTATGGACATGGAGGATTCCTAATCTTAAGTATGTTAAGATAAGGAGTTGTCCAGCTTATGTGAAAAAAGGTTTCAAAGGATAAGCTTGGGACAAGA
Source organism: Panax ginseng (assembly GCA_020205605.1). NCBI lineage: Eukaryota > Viridiplantae > Streptophyta > Magnoliopsida > Apiales > Araliaceae > Panax > Panax ginseng. The sequence continues at coordinate 173,939,550 of CM035132.1, forward strand.
TTTGACAAGTGTCAATTTGTGGACATCCTAAAGTAAGTTTAGGGTATATGTTCTATAATCCTACTTAGCAAAAGGTGTTTGTTGCGAAACACGCTGCCTTCTAAGATAAAGGTGTTTATCATTGAAGGGGCTAGTGGGAGGATAATAGAATCTTGAAGAGTTCAAGAACCACAAAACATTATAAGTCAAATAAGAGGAACCTATAGTAGACCTATTGTACCACAACCGAATCGTAAATCTGTAATAGTACCAAAGATACCTAGGAGGTATGGATTCATCATAAATGATGATGATGATAAGGTACACATCATAGAAGATGATGATCCAGTTACATACGATGAGGTAAGAGTTGTAGACACTCAGAGAAATAGATTGAAGCAAGCTTCTCAAAAATGGAACATTCATTTAAATGAAACAAATCAAAAGAGTTTGATTTTATCAAAAATAAGAATGAACCTAGTGTGTACAAAAGGGTCAGTGGGAGCGTCGTGACATTCTAAATATTATATGTTGATATACTATGGATAAGGAATGACATACTAATGCTACAATCAGTAAAGATAAAGTTGTCTAAATATTCCTCCATGAATGATTTGTGAAGAGTATCTAAATTGGGGATACAAATCTATATATATAGATTTAAGAGGATGTTCGACTTAACCTAAGAAACGTATATTCATTTTATGCTAAAGTCGTTTAGCATGACAAACTCCAAGAGATTTCTCATGTTGATGAGCCATGGAGTGTATCTCTCTTAATAGTCCCCATAGACTCCTGAAAAGAGAGATCGCATGAGTAACTATCATGTATGCAATGAAATATACGAGACCTGATGTTGATCAGTCATATTTTGGAGAAGTTCACTATGAGTCAATGAAAACATCTTAAAGTACTTAACTGGCACTAAGGATGTGATTAAAATTTATGGTGGGTCTAAATTAAAACTAGAGGGCTTAAAAGACTCAAAGTTTTTCGAGATTGCATAAAGATTTACGACGAAAATCCACTTTAAGGTAAAACGTTACCTTGAAAAGTTGGTGCGAAGAATTGAAAAGGTTTTAAACAAAGATTCATTCTTTGGTTTAGTGATAAAGACAAAGTATAAAGCTGTAAATGAAGCTGCAAGTTGATTGTTTGGATGAAAAGTTCATTACAGAACTAGGAATAGTTCCTAAGTCTCATCTTGGATCTAAACATGTGTTGTGGCACTTTCACTTGATTAAAGGAATCATTGAAAGATGGAAAAGAACTATATAAATAGTGGACTCTCAAGACATTACATATCCATTAACTAAAGCTTATCCAACAGCAGCATAATCGTCACTTAGAGAAGAAGGGTATGAGATACCATGACGATTGGCTTTAGTGCAAGTGGGAGATTGAAAGTAGTATGCACACAAGCCAATCATGTTTGAAGATTAAGCATATACTTTGTAATAATCTTATTCATTTATTAATAAAAAGTATTAATTAATTAAAGGCTTTTAATTATCTACATGATGTTGTTTTATTATATGTGATAAACCCATAGTTTTAAGCAATGCTTTTAGAATAATGATGATGATCATTCTAATTAGATCTAAATTCTTAGAAAGCTTAAAACTAAAATAGTTCTCAATCGTTGGATTACTAAATTGGGGATTAGTGAATCTGGATAGATTGGTACATACGTTGCTTGCTCATTATGAGGATGATTGATCTCATGATCATTTGTGTGGAGACACTAAAGGAAGTATGTAAGTGCTTATTAGAGAATAAGTTCACTGAACGTGGCTCACTAAGGAATACCTAATGGAGTTTTACTTGCCTGTCAATAGGAATTCTTGTAGTGATAGTAGTAAAAGTGATCCTTGGACTTAAGATCATCATAGTATCTTGTATATGATGAGTTATACTTTGACTTATTCCTTAAGACCCTTTGTAAGACCCCAACTTTTATGAATAAAGAATAATTTTCTCAAAATATATTTTTGAATATTATGGTGTGGATTTGATATAATGTTATAGTTGGGGGTAATATTTACAAATTTTGCAAAGTAAGCAAGTAATTATATAATATTCGATTGGTCGGGGAATATTCGTTTTAATAGGGAATATTTGTACGACAGCACAATCATTGGTGGACCCCAAAACGAAAGTATTGTCGTAGTTAGAAAACGACAGAATTATCTTTTTATAAAAATAACGACGAAAGTGGTACCGTTAAAACTGTTGAACTACCCGGTAGTAAAAGTACAATGTACGCATGGTTGCATAGTAGCATTACGGTATTGATTATTGATGCTTTACGTGAGAAGTCACTTAGTTATACTCAATTATTGCTACAAAGAATTGCGCATCATATCTCTCATATTATTGATTCAATTATTGTCACAAAGATCATCCTAATAATATGTTATATTTTTAAATCAATAATTGAGACGACAAATTTATTCATATTACTATTTGCAATATTGACAATGTCTAGAAGTTCTGTCAAGGAGAGGTTTGGTCACCTAATTGCGCGCCAATAAGGAGAAATCCTTATCGAAAAGCCCCCTCTTTCCAGGGAATGACCTGGTTGTTAAATATTATGAATTCTAATATTAATGATGAATAAGTTCATGTTGATTAAAGATGAAATTGATAGTTCCATTATGTGGGAATTTTTAGTGTTAGTGGAAATCGACATTTATTTCGATAATAATTGATGTCTGGAGGTTATAATGACCAATCGGGTAACTCACCGGATAAATGAGCAATTACTTTCTATTAATTCATATGATTATAACTATTTGTTCACATGTGTTTACTATTGATCCACATTCTTGTACTATTAGGGGAGGTGGTGCAAGATTTATAATACTTGCATGACTAAGTTAAAAATAGAGGTATAGATGGAGGTACTATACTGTAATTCATATTTTCACATGTCTAGAACTATTGATTCACATTATTTACTATTAGGGGAGGTGGTGCAAGTTTGATAATACTTGCAGGACTAAATTAAAAATGAAGAAAAAGATGAAGGTATTATACTGTAATATTTTGAGCCCCAAAATGTGCAATTATTGAAACTATATTTTCCTATAAATAGAAGCTCATTATTCCTTCATTTCTCACCAATTCACTAAAGCTATAGAGCAATTATTATAGAGATAAATTATAGAGAGAAAGAAGAAGAAGTCATTACCTCACTATTCCAAAGATCCAGCTTTTCTTCTAAGGTAAGGGTATTATTCTTTCGTATTCATGAAGAGAGTTATTTTCTTTCAATACTCGTAAGGGTTGTTATTCTATTCTTTATTATTGTGTTGGAATAACCTGTCTATGCGAAGTACCACATACATGGTGAAATTCTTCTATTATTCCATTCTTTATTATTCTTTGGAATAACTTTTGCGTCTGCAAGGTCTATATCGCATGCCCGTAAATTCGCTGTTATTCCATTCTTTATTATTCATTGGAATAACCTATCTGTCATGCGGTCTATCGTCGTATGCCCGTGAATTATTGTTATTCCATTCTTTATTATTCTGTTGGAATATCTTGTTTGTGCGAATTACGCATGACCTAGTTCCATTCTTTATTATTCTGTTGGAATATCCTATCTGTGCAGGTTACGTATGACCTGGTTACTTCCTTTATTATTCTGTTGGAATAACCTGTCTATGCGGATTACGCACACCTAGTGAATTCTTCTGTTATTCCATTCTTTATTATTCTGTTGGAATAACCTGTCTATGTGGATTACCGCATGCATGGTGAATGATCCTTTATATTCTTTCCTTATTAAATTTTGAAAATGATTTGTCTATGTGGATTACCGCATGGCGGGCAAAATTCCATTTGCGGTTTCATATATTCTATTATACTCAGTTGGTTAAAGTTTTGGCTTCTATACTCCATGAAATTAGTGAAATATCCTTGATATTTGCGCTTCATCCAGTATCTTTTCATAAAAATATTCTTCTGAGCATTCTTGAATTTTACTCCACAAAGAAGTATCATGTTGACAATTTCGACGTTATTAATTTCTGGATAAATTAAAATTATAAATCTTTAAAATTTATCCTTGAACTTGTTTTATTGAATTATTATGTCATTGTCATCATCCTCATGCTTATATTGTGATGAAAGACATCTTTGGCTTACGTGCATAGATAGACTTGGTATGATTATGACCAGGGATTATTCGGTATAATCATGATCGTAATGTGACGAATGATGTGGTAAAAGTCCTCATTGGCCTGTAGTTCATTGATGGACAGTTGTTGGTGTGATTATGACCAGGGATTATTCGATATAGTCATGATCATTCATGATTACATGAATATCCTTGGCCGTGATGCAGGGATGATTCGATTTTATTTATTAAGCTGAGTCTCAGCGATAAAGTTGATGAAAAAAATTTTAAATCATAGAAGATAGTAGATTTTATGCTCTACTTGACTTTTCTAATGGATTGCTTGTTCCGCTGCAGTTAAACTTGTTGTCTATTATATTCTATCAGTTTAACATTGTTGAAGGCTAATGATAATTTATTATGTATTATCTTAGTCATAATATTTCTTATTAGGCTAGTTGAGATCACCCTTTCTTTCATTGCTCTCTTCAGGAAATGAGAACGTAGTCTTGACTACTAATCGGGGAGCGGATTGACGGTCCGTGATGATAAGATTAGTAGTCCTCACTATTCTGCTAAATAGTGTGACAATAAATGTAATGAGGACTCCATTGAGTGTGGATATTGTCTAGATGACAATAATCTTATTAAAATTCTTAGATTATGTTTTGTCGTATTTTACACGACTGTTGTATAATTAAGTTGTATTTGAATTTTGTACCATTTATCTAGCGAACCAAGATGGGTGATGTATACCTATTTTGGGGGCGTCACACCCTTAGGGTATATCAAAGGGTATGCTTGGGTATAATAAGTTATACATGGAGATAATGTATGATCAATAAAGAATCTACCACTTCTAGTAAAAGAAGAGAAATGTCCTATGTGATTCGATAAATGATAACCCAGTAGTCCTTTGCCAAGGCAGAATGAAATTAGAAAATAGTTTCTAATTTCCATTATTTGGAGTTGTGCATTTAAGAGTCGAAATACATATAATTAAATAAAATAAGACTTGACAGTAATTCCATGTCTTATATTTAATTGGGACATTGTATGGTGGAAGGATTGAATTGTACGGTAACTATTTTCTCAAAGGTTCTTTTATGATTAATGTTGAAATCTATATTATCTAGAAAGTCGTTGATCGCTAGAGAGTCTTATCCCTATTGTAGAATAAATATTATTTATTTAAATAAATTAATAATTTAATTATTTATTTAAATAAGATTAGAATTGTTCTAATTGATTTATTCACAACCGGTTAAATATGGAGAATCTAAAGGGTCACACCATAAAAGGAAGAATAATTATTTAAGAAGCAAATGGCATAATCGTAATAATAAGTTAAGTATATTTAATTTAATCTATGGTGATAGAATAAATTAATAACTTAATATTTATTATTTAATATTTTGAAAGTATTAAATATAAATTAATAAGAGGAGTCTTATTATTATTATTACTACTATTATTATTATTTAATTCCTAAATGAGTTTGGGAATTAATTAATAAAAGTACTCACATTTATTCCTAATAACATTAGGAGGCTAATTAATTAAAAGTTTAATTAATTATTCCTAATAAGATTAGGATCCTAATTAATTAAAGGATTTTAATTAATTAAAATAAAACTCAATTCCTTAATTGTTAAGGAGGGTTGCCCACATCTATAAATAAGAGGAGTCTTATTATGGGTGGGGTGGTTGTTGACTTTTTCACAACATACGCAATTCCAATAGTTGAAGAGTACGTTCTTTTTCTATAGAGATAGAAAACTAGGGTTTAGGCAACCACCCTTCTTCTTGAATATTTCTTCTTTCTTGGTGGATCACCTCTAGAGGCCAAACACTTGGGTGGATAACGTTGATCAAAGGAAGGAACCAAACCCGGTGGATTCAAGTTGAACGCAAAAGGATTTGGAGGTGAACTCGTACTTGAGGAAACTCAAATCTTCAAGGGTATGATTCTTATTCTTTATCTTTTCGTTTAATTAATAATTATGCATAAAGGATGATCCGGGTATATGGTTTGTAAAATTTTTAAAACTCTGATTTTCCACGTTTCCGCTTATTTTATGCAATTTGATTGCGTTCATGAATATTACAAAACCTAATGAAGGTATCGTGAGCCAAACCTTTATGCGAATTATTAATTGTTTTAATTTGATATGTATATTGATATGTGTTTAGAACAATTTAATTGGGCAAAATTTTGTTGTATAAAATTTATTTTAAAAAAATTAAAAAAATATCTCGTATTCGTTGCATGTGTTCGTGGTTAGAATATATATGATCATGCTTTCAAAAGTTAATTATTAAAGTTGGCTAGCGATAACCACATGATTATGTTTTGATTCACGGATATCCTGTTACACGTATTATATATATGTTACAGGAATGATTTAATTGGAATTAAAGGGATCACGTGAATATGTTTTATATTATCGTAATATATATATATATATATATATATATATTTATATATATAATATATACATATATTAATGATTTTAATATTAAAATAAAAAGTTTATTTTAATATTAAAATAAAACAAATTATTTTAATTTTAAAATAAGAGTTTATTTTAATTTTAAAATTGAATTTCATGCTAACTAATTAGAGTTGGAATTGGATTCCATGATAATTAATTGGAGTTGAAATTGGATTCCATGTTTTCTAAAATAAAGGAGTTTATTTGTGAATAGGAAAGAGAATCCGTATTTCCTTAAATAAAAGAGTTTATTTAGATATGAAATAAGATTTCATATTATTCAAAATAAAGGAGTTTATTTGTGAATAGGAAAGAGAATCCGTATTTCCTAAAATAAATGAGTTTATTTAGATATGGAATAAGATTTCATATTATTCAAAAATAAAAGAGTTTATTTGTGAATAGGAAAGAAAATCCTTGTTTCCTTAAATAAAGGATTTTTTTTACTTGAAATTAGATTCCATAATTAATTAAAATAAAGGAGTTTATTTTGATTAAAGAATTTGATTAAAATAAAATAGTTTATTTTATTCAAAATTAGATAAATTAAAATAAAAGAGTTTATTTTGATTTAAATTTGGATTAAAATAAAGGAGTTTATTTTGATTCAAAATTAGATTTATGCTAACTAATTTTGTCCATTAAATGATATCAATATATATATTGAATGTTTATTATTCATGAGATGAATGTTATTTATTAATGCATATGGTGATGTGTATATAATAAAAGGGATTGATTATGGACTATTGACCAATGTGATTGGATTTTATTTTATTTGGATGCATGAATGTATGAGTTTTATTAAATGGGTCTGCGTACCTCTTCTTCTCTAATTTTTTCTTAATGTAAATTCTATCTCCCTCCTATGTACTTCCCCTTGACTGCTGATCAATGTTTCTATTTATTTTAAAGAGTTTTGTAATAGGAATAGTTAGAATTAATTTTGAAGAATTGGAGATCAAAGATCAAAGAGCGCATGAAGACCCGTTTGTAATGGAGCCCGAGTTTAAATATAATAGTTGTATTTAAATTTAATTCTTGCATCACTAGGGTTTGACCTTTTGGTTCACTTGGTGGCTCTAGTGAACCAAACTAGAATAAAAGTCCATAATCAATCCGGGTAGAATATAGTATTTTATATGTGCATGCTTATACTATATATATATATATATATATATATATATATATGTGTGTGTGTGTGTGTGTGTGTGTGTGTGTGTGTGCATGCGCGTTACACAAGATAAGACAAATTAATTACATGCAAACCCTTCAAATTTTTATATTAAGTCCTAAGCGTTCAAAGATATTTGGAATATCGAACGTCGCCTTCTAGCATGATAAAAATAAAAGAGTATCAATTAATTATTATAAGTTTGTTGTGTCACCACAAGGCTTATCTTAATTGTTTGAGATGTTAATTTTATCACATTTGATGCTTATGAAAAAAATTGAACAATATTGTTTTGTTGTGTCATCACAAGGACAATATTTTTCTTTTTTGAATATATGGAGTGCTAGGTTGGACTTAACTTAAATCATTTTAGTTCGGATGTGCACACACTTGACCATTATGATCTAAGAGGTAAAATACAAGGAGTTGCATAGTTGATGTAATTGACAAGAGTTGTCTACTTATTTATTTATATATAGTTTGTTGTGTCACCACAAGGCTATATACATTTGAAATGGGATCCTTATTCTCACTAGCAAATCTTTAATTAGATTTTGTCGAACTATATAAGTGAGGGTAATATAGTTTGAAGAAAATAGTGGGAGATACCATTTTAAAACAAGACCTAAATTATTTTGGTAATTAATAAAGGAATGTATGCTAAAATATTTTTAATTACAAATTCATTTACAGAATTTTACAATGTCTAAATTACTATCACTACGAAGCATATTAGACGTTATTTAACCGGACCGTATTAAACAGATTGGTTAAGGAAATTGATAAAAGTTCTCACGGCTGAAAAGCTTTCTTATATCCTTAATACGCCTATCCCTGCAATGGTTGCAGATAATGCCTCTGAGGAAGACATTGCTACTTTTAGAAAGTGGCAAGATGATGCACAGTTGGCTCAATGCATCATGCTCGCATCCATAAGTAACGAGCTTCAGTGTCAGCATGAAACTATGGATGCTCTTATTATATTCCTACACATCAAGTAGTTGATGGTGAGAAAAGTAGGACTGATAGATATTAGATATCTAAGGAGCTCTTCCGATCTAGAATAATCGATACACTACAGTAAAGAAAAAAGTCTTTAACATAATCAATTTGATTGATCAATTAGGACAACGGGTTTTGTCATGGATGGAGAGTTGAGCCAAGATTTGATCTTGCACTCACTCTCGGACTCCTTTCGCAATTGTTGTGAATTTTTTATATGAACAAGCTAGATATTAGCTTCGCTGATTTGCTTAACATGTTAAAAAATGTTGAGAGTCACTTTCCAACCAAGAAAGACCAAGTCTTACTGGGAGGGGCCAAAGGATCTTCTGAAAAGAAGAACTATTCTAAGAAGGTAAATAGAAAAGGCAAAAACAAAGGATAATAAGAATAAAACTGATACGGATAACAAAGGAGTTTGCTTCCACTACAATAAGCCAGGACACTGGAAAGAAACTGCGAGAAGCATCTTGCAGAGGCTAACCAAAGAAGCTTAGTGAAATTTCGGTTACAAATACAAATTTGTTCATAATTTAAAACAAATTTTTCTTTAAGTCTAGGTTCTACTTGGGTATTGGATACCGACTTTGGTTATCATAAATAAAGATTTATGAAGGGACCAAACAGAAGTAGAAAGATAAACAAAGATAAGTAATCCAATGTGTGGGAAATGAAGCAAAGATTGCTACATTAGCCATAGAAAGTTATAGTTTAGCAATGCCTACGGGCAAGTCTATTAAGCCAATAAGTTGTTATTGCATTCCAGTTCTTGTTAGAAACATTATTTCCATTTTATTGTTGGACAATGAAATCTTTGGTATTATAATTAAGAACAATTGTTGTTCTATTTATAATAATAATGTTTTGTATAGAACTGGAATATTACTTAATGGATTTTGTATACTTTAAAAGTAGTATGCACACAAGCCAATCATGTTTGATGATAAAGCATATACTTTGTAACAATCTTATTCATTTATTAATAAAAAGTATTAATTTATTAAAGGCTTTTAAATTATTTACATGATACTGTTTTATAATATGTGATAAACTCATAGTTTTAAGCAATGCTTTTAGAATAATAATGATGATCATTCTAATGAGATATAAATTCTTAGAAAGGTTAAAACTAAAATAGTTCCCAATCGTTGGATTACTAAATTAGGGATTAGTGAATCCGGATAGATTGGTACATAAGTTGCTTGCTCATTGGATGAGGATGATTGATCTCATGATCATTTGTGTGGAGACACTAAAGCAAGTATGCAGGTGCTTATTAGAGAATAAGTTCACTGAACGTGGCTCGCTAAGGAATACCTAATGGAGTTTTACTTGACTGTCAATAGGAATTCTTGTAGTAATGGTAGTACAAGTGATCCTTGGACTTGAGATCATCATAGTATCTTGTGTATGATGAGTTATACTTTGACTTATTCCTTAAGACCCTTAGGGTATATCAAAGGGTATGCTTGGTTATAATAAGTTGTACATGGAGATAATGTATGATCAATAAAGAATCTACCACTTCTAGTAAAAGAAGAGAAATGTCCTATGTGATTCGATAAATGACAACCCAGTAGTCCTTGGCCAAGGCAGAATAAAATTAGAAAGGAGTTTCTAATTTGCATTATTCGGAGTTGTGCATTTAAGAGTTGAAATACATATAATAAATAAAATAAGACTTGACAGTAATTCCATGTCTTATATTTAATTGGGACATTGTATGATGGAAGGATTGAATTATACGGTAACTATTTACTCAAAGGTTCTTTTATGATTAATGTTGAAATCTATATTATCTGAAAAGTCGTTGATCGCTAGGGAGGCTTATCCCTATTATAGAATAAATATAATTTATTTAAATAAACTAATAATTTAATTTATTTATTTAAATAAGATTAGAATTGTTCTAATTGATTTATTCACAACCGGTTTAATATGGAGAACCTAAAAGGTCACACCATAAAAGGAAGAATAATTATTTAAAAAGTAAATAACATAATCGTAATAATAAGTTAAGTATATTTAATTTAATCTATGGTGATAGAATAGATTAAATAGCTTAATATTTATTATTTAATATTTTGGAAATATTAAATATAAATTAATAAGAGGAGTCTTATTATTATTATTATTATTACTATTATTATTATTTAATTCCTAAAGGAGTTTGGTAATTAATTAATAAAAGTACTCTCATATGTTCCTAATAATATTAGGAGGCAAATTAATTAAAAGATTTTAATTAATTATTCCTAATAAGATTGGGAGTACAATTAATTAAAGGAATTTAATTAATTAAAATAAAACCCAATTCCTTAATTGTTAAGGAGGGTTGCTCACATCTATAAATAAGATGAGTCTTATTATGGGTGAGGTGGTTGTTGACACTTTCATAACACGTGAATACGTAATTCCAATAGTTGAGAGAGTACGCCTTTTTCTATATAGATAAAAAACTAGGGTTTAGCCAAACACCCTTCTTCTTGAATTTTTCTTCTTCCTTGGTGGATCACCTCTAGAGGCCAAACACTTGGGTGGCTAACATTGATCAAAGGAAGGAACCAGACCCAGTGGATTCAAGTTGAACGCGAAAGGATTTGGAGGTGAACTTGTACCCGAGGAAGCTCGAATATTCAAGGGTATGATTTTATTCTTGTTCGTTATCTTTTCGTTTAATTAATAATTATGCATAAAGGATGATCCGGGAATATGGTTTGTAAAATTTTAAACTCTGATTTTTACACGTTTCTGTTTTTTTATGCAATTTGATTGCGTTCATGAATATTACAAACCTAACATACTTGACTTATGTGAAAATAATTTTACATATTAAATAAATTAGTATAAGAAAAGGAGATGATCATTCAAATAGTTGAATGTGTGTATTTGCTGAAATATGTGTGAATTATTTGAAAGGTTCAAAGAATTCAGAAGTGAAACAAATTGGCAAAGTATTAGGATTCTTTGATCTAATCAAGGAATAAATACTTGTGCAATAAGTTTCTAGATCATCTCAAATGATTTTCTCATAATGGACGCTTCCTGATATGCAATAATTGATTGATATATCTTAAATGAAAAATCGTACCTTGTTGGACATGGTGCGGTCCATAATGATTATACTGACATTCCAGTATCCTTCTGGGGTCATGCCCCAGAAATGGCTGCATATCTACGAAAAAGATAACCTCAAAATCCGACCCCAAGACTCCATAAGAGTTATGGATAGGGAGGATTCCTAATCTTAAGTATGTTAAGATAAGGGGTTGTCCAGCTTATGTGAAAAAAGGTTTCTAAGGATAAGCTTGGGACAAGATTTGACAAGTGTCAATTTGTGGGACATCCTAAAGTAAGTTTAGGGTATATGTTCTATAATCCTACTTAGAAAAAGGTGTTTGTTGCGAAACACGCTACCTTCTAAGATAAAGGTGTTTATCATTGAAGGGGCTACTGGGAGGATAATAAATCTTGAAGAGTTCAAGAACCACAAAACACTATAAGTCAAATAAGAGGAACTCCGTAGATGAACCTATTATTACCACAAACCTAATCAAATTTGAATAGTACCAATGATACCTAGGAGGTATGGATTCATCATAGATGATGATGATGATGAGGTACACATCATAGAAGATGATGATCCAGTTACATAAGATGAGGTAAGAGTTGTAGACACTCAGAGAAATGGATTGAAGCAAGCTTCTCAAAAATGGAACATTCGTTTTGATGAAACAAATCAGAAGAGTTTGATTTTATCACAAATAAGAATGAACCTAGTGTGTACAAAAAGGTCAGTGGGAGCGCCGTGACATTCTAAATATTATATGTTGATATAATATGGATAAGGAATGACATACTAATGCTACAATCAGTAAAGATAAAGTTGTCTAAACATTACTCCATGAATGATTTGGGAAGAGTATCTAAATTGGAGATACAAATCTATATAGATAGATTTAAGAGGATGTTCGACTTAACCTAAGAAACATATATTCATTTGATGCTAAAGTCGTTTAGCATGACAAACTCCAAGAAATTTCTCATGTTGATGAGCCATGGAGTGTATATCTCTTAATAGTCCCCATAGACTCCTGAAAAAAGAGATCGCATGAGTAACTATCATGTATGTAATGAAATATATGAGACCTGATGTTGATCAGTCATATTCTGTAATAGACCTGATGTTGATCAGTCATATTCTGGAGAAGTTCACTATGAGTCAGTGAAAAACATCTTAAAGTACTTAACTGGCACTAAGGATGTGATTAAAATTTATGGTGGGTCTAAATTAAAACTAGAGGGCTTAAAAGACTCAAGTTTTTCAGACAGACCAAGACGACAGAAAATTCACTTTAAGGTAAAACGTTACCTTGAACAGTGGTGCAGTGAATTAAAAAGGTTTCAAACAGCATTCAGTTACTGGTTTAGTGATAAAGACAAAGTATAAAGCTGTAAATGAAGCTGCAAGTTGATTATTTGGATGAAAAGTTCATTACAGAACTATGAATAGTTCCTAAGTCACATCTTGGATCTAAACATGTGTTATGGCACTTTCACTTGATTAAAGGAATCATTGAAAGATGGGAAATCACTATAGAGATAGTGAACTCTCAAGAACAACATTACATATCCATTAACTAAAGCTTATCCAACAAAAGGATAATCATCACTTAGAGAAGAAGGGTATGAGATACCATGACGATTGGCTTTAGTGCAAGTGGGAGATTAAAAGTAGTATGCACACAAGTCAATCATGTTTGATGATAAAGCATATACTTTGTAACAATCTTATTCATTTATTAATAAGAAGTATTAATTAATTAAAGGCTTTTAATTATCTACATGATGTTGTTTTATAATATGTGATAAACCCATATTTTTAAGCAATGCTTTTAGAATAATGATGATGATCATTCTAATGAGATCTAAATTCTTAGAAAGCTTAAAACTAAAATAGTTCTCAATCGTTGGATTACTAAATTGGGGATTAGTGAATCCAGATAGATTGGAACATATGTTGCTTGCTCATTGGATGAGGATGATTGATCTCATGATCATTTGTGTGTAGACACTAAAGCAAATATGTAAGTGCTTATTAGAGAATAAGTTCACTGAACGTGGCTCGCTAAGGAATACCTAATGGAGTTTCACTTGCATGTCAATAGGAATTTCTGTAGTGATAGTAGTACAAGTGATCCTTGGACTTGAGATCATCATAGTATCTTGTGTATGATGAGTTATACTTTGACTTATTCCTTAACACCCTTTGTAAGAGCCCAACTTTTGTGAATAAAGAATAATTTTCTCAAAATATATTTTTGAATATTATGGTGTGGATTTGATATAATGTTATAGTTGAGGGTAATATTTAACAATTTTGCAAAGTAAGCAAGTAGTTATATAATATTCAATTGGTCGGGGAATATTCGTTTTAACAGGGAATATTTGTACGATGGCACAATCATTGGTAGACCCCACAATGAAAGTATTGTCGTAGTTAGAAAATGACATAATTATCTTTTTATAAAAATAACGGCAAAAATGGTACCATTAAAACTGTTGAACTACCCAGTAGTAAAAGTATAGTAATAAGTGTGGTTGCATAGTAGCACATGGTATTAATTATGGATGCTTACGTGAGAAGCCACTCAGTTATACTCAATTATTGCTACAGTAATTGCTGCATCATATCTCTCATATTATTGATTCAATTATTGTCACAGTATCATCTGAATAATATGTTATATTATTAAATCAATAATTGAGATAACAAAGTTATTCATATTATTATTTGCAATATTGACAATGTCTAGAAGTTCATCGAAGGAGAGGTTCGGTCACCTAATCACGCTACCAATAAGGAGAAATCCTTATCCGAAAGCCCCCTCTTTCCTGGGAACAACCTGGTTGTTAAATATTGTGAATTATAATATTAATGATGAATAAGTTCGTGTTGATTAAAGATGAAATTGATAGTTCCATTGTGTGGGAATTTTTAGTGTTAGTGGAAATTGACATTTATTTTGATAATAATTGATGTCTGGAGGTTATATTGATTAATCGGGTAATTCACCGGATAAATGAGAAATTAATTGCTATTAATTCACATGATTATAACTATTTATTCACATGTGTGTACTATTGATTCATATTCTTGTACTATTAGGGGAGGTGGTGCAAGATTGATAATACTTGCATGACTAAGTTAAAAATGGAGGTATAGATAGAGGTACTATACTGTAATTCATATTTTCACATGTCTAAAACTATTGATTCACATGATTTACTATTGATTCACATTATTTACTATTAGGGGAGGTGGTGCAAGTTTGATAATACTTGCAGGACTAAATTAAAAATGAAGAAAAAGATGAAGGTATTATACTGTAAATATTTTGAGCCCCAAAATGTGCAATTATTGAACTATATTTTTCTATAAATAGAAGCTCATTCTTCCTTCATTTCTCACCAATTCACTAAAGCTATAGAGCAATTATTATAGAGAGAAAGAAGAAGAGAAGTCTGCTACCTCACTATTCCAGTATCCAATTTTCTTCTAAGTTAAGGGGTATTATTCTTTCGTATTCATGAAGAGAGTTATTTTCTTCAATACTGTAAGGGTTGTTATTCCATTCTTTATTATTGTGTTGGAATAACTTTTATCTATCTGAAGTACCGCATACATGGTGAAATTCTTCTATTATTCCATTCTTTATTATTCTCGCTGGAATAACTCGTCTGCTCGGCCTATCTCATGCCCGGTGAATTCTCATTGTTATTCCATTCTTTATTATTCTCGTTGGAATAACTTTGTTTGTGCAGCTTTATCGCATGCCCGTGAATTCTCAAGTTATTCCATTCTTTATTATTCTCATTGGAATATCCTGTTTGTTGTAATTACGCATGACCGGTTCCATTCTTTATTATTACATTGGAATATCCTATCTGCAAGTGTTACGCTGCATGACCGTTCCATCCTTTATTATTCTCGTTGAATGACACATGCATATGCGGATTACGCACACTTAGTGAATTCTTCTGTTATTCCATTCTTTATTATTCTGTTGGAATAACATGTCTATGTGGATTACCGCATGCATGGTGAATGATCTTTCATATTCATTCCTTATTAAATTTTGGAAATGATTTGTCTACGTGGATTACCGCATGGCGGACAAAAATCCATTTGCGGTTTCATATATTCTATTATACTCAGTTGGTTAAAGTTTTGGCTTCTATACTCCATGAAATTAGTGGAATATCCTTGATATTTGTGCTTCATCCAGTATCTTTTCATGAAAATATTCTTCTGAGCATTCTTGAATTTTACTCCACAAAGAAGTATCATGTTGATAATTTGGACGTTATTGATTTCCGGATAAATTAAAATTATAAATCTTTAAAATTTATCCTTGAACTTGTTTTATTGAATTATTATGTCATTGTCATCATCATCATGCTTATATTGTGATGAAAGTCATCTTTGGCTTACGTGCATAGATGGACTTGGTATGATTATGACCAGGGATTATTCGGTATAATCATGACCGTAATGTGACGAATGATATGGTAAAAGTCCTCATTGACTTGTAGTTCATTGATGGACAGTTGTTGGTGTGATTATGACCAGGGATTATTCTAAGATAGTCATGACCATTGATGATTACATGAATATCCCTGGCCGTGATGCGAGGATGATTCGATTTTATTTATTAAAATCGAGTCTCAAATGATAAAGTTGATGAAATTTTTTTTAAATCATAGAAGATAGTAGATTTTATGCTCTACTTGACTCTTCTAATGGATTGCTTATTCCGCTGCAGTTAAACTTGTTGTCTATTATATTCTATCAGTTTAACATTGTTGAAGGCTAATGATAATTTATTATGTATTATCTTAGTTATAATATTTCTTATTAGGCTAGTTGAGATCACCCTTTCTTTCATTGCTCTCTTCAGGAAATGAGAACGTAGTCGGGACTAGTCAGGGAACGGAGTGACGGTCCAGATGATAGCATTAGTAGTCCTCACTATTCTGTTAAATAGTGTGACAATAAATGTAATGAGGACTCCATTGAGTGTGGATATTGTCTAAATGACAACATTCTTATTAAAATTCATAGATTATATTTTCTTGTATTTTACACGACTGTTGTATAATTAAGTTGTATTTGAATTTTGTACCATTTATCTGGCGACCCAAGATGGGTGATGTATACCTATTTTGGGGGCGCCACAATTGTATCAAAGCTTAGGATATGATCCTGGTCGAGATGTAAGACAAGAACTAGGAGGAGAGACAGAATTCCTTCGCTAGTATGACCTACCTAAGTTTACTTGTTATTTAATTGGTCGATCAGAGTATAGGGATAATATGTGATATGTTAATTAACCCTTTTTATGGCAGTATTTGAAAATGGCATTCGAAAATGTTGAGATAAGAAATGAAGCACATGCGACCGTTGAGTCACCACAGATTAATACCTAGGATAATGTGCAACAGGAAGACAATAATCCTCAGGTAAACAACAACGATCAAATGATGAACGATGGGATGTTTAGAGGTTTTATGCAATTCATGCAACATCAGGGGAGGGCAGCTCCTATCCAAAATACAGGTGGAAACACTGACAACTCTCAGACGGTTACCGCTAAGCAATTCAAGGAGTTGGGACCACCGGAGTTTTTTGGAGAGCCAAAACCACTTAAAGCGAAGACGTGGATAAAGCAGATCAACAAGATATTTGATGTCTTGGGATGCTCTGAGGAGCAAAAGGTTCCCTTTGCCACCTTCATGTTGCTAGCGAAAGTGATTCTTCGGGTAACAATATTCGAGGCGAAAGCGAGAAGCAGAAGCACAATATTCTTCTCCATCTGCTCGACATCACTGTACTTAATTATAGTTGAGCAAATATCTCAAAATAAATTTGACAGTTAAGCAAATATCTCACGAAATGCAATTGGAATCAACTTCTGCATGAATACATGACAATCGTGACTCTTGAATCCAGAAATTTTCAATTGCTCAACCTTACAACAACGTGTTATGTTCGACGCATATCCATCTGGGAGCTTCAACCCACTAACCCACTTACAGACGTCTTCAACTTGTTGCTTAGTAAGACAAAATGGAGCTTTAGATTTCGTAGTGTTAGGGAGAAGCCACAACTCTTGCCTAATGTTCAATGCCTCCAAATCTTTTCGAGCATTATCATTGTCTTTAGTTTTACCACTCGCATCTAACACGGTGTAAAACAAGTTCTCGAAAACATTCTTTTCGGTATGCATGACATCTATACAATGACGAACTGAAAGTGTGCCCCAATACGGCAACTTAAACCATATAGGTAAGTGTGTCCAATTATGAGTCTTCCCGTACCCGGCTGCTCTCAATTTACAGTGTTCCTTCCCCGATAAATAAAAATCAAGTTGATTCAACCAGCCCAAGACCTCACTGCCCGACATCCGACCAACAACCCCCTTCTTCGAAGGTACACATTAAGGTCTTTTGTAGGACTTTTATCCCCCGGAATGAGTAAAGTCAAAAATAAAAACGGATCCCTCATGCACATTGTCGGTGGAAGATTATAAGCGACCATAATGACTGGCCAAACTGAGTATGGCTGGCTAAAATTATTAAAAGGGCAAAAGCCATCAGTATCCATGCCAAGCCTAACATTCCTAAATTCTTTCGCAAACTCAGGATAATTTACATCAAATCTCTTCCATTCATCTCCATCCATTGGGTGAGTCAGCTGACCAGGCACGACATCCCTTGTTCGATGCCAACTCATATGTTAAGCCGTAGATGAGACGGCGACATGAATAGCCATTTGAAGTCTCTATGCAGTGGAAAGTACCCGTAAGATTTTCCCGGAAACATGTTTCTCCTTCCCCACATTTTGTAACCTCAGTAGCGATAAGTCGTGCATATATCACAATCGCCCTTATCTCTGTCCTCCCCATAGTATAACATGCAATCCCGCTTTAAAGCATCGATTTGTTGATACCCCATATTTAACCCTTGACAATCTTCTTCACTTCGTAATAATTCACAGGAAGATTATGATCCTTGGGTAAGAACTGACCAATTATAGCGAGAAAATCGTTGAAACCTCTCTCACTACAACCGTGCTTCATTCTTGAAGTGTAAGAGCTTCACAACGCAAAAAGCTTGGTGTTCAGATTATTTCTCGGATACAACGTGACCCCAAATTCGGATAAAGAACTTGTAAAAGGCAAGCACAGATTATTTGGCACTTGCTTTGCACTACTACTGAAGAAGGTTCATATTCAAATTTACCAATAGTAGTAGGGCCATAAGCATCGACCAACATCTCAACCGGATCATAGTTTTGGACGTATGAATCCCGTGGAATTGGTTGTTCCACAATATTTTCAATCACTTCTGATTCCCCGTGATGAGTCCATACGAAGTACCCATCCACAAATCCACAAGAAAACAAGTCGAATTTAATCTCGTCGACTTTCTTCCAAATCATATTTTTACACTTAACACACGGGCATCGCATCTTCCCATGCGGATCATCTGTATGTTCTAGTGCTTTGTTCAATAAATCTAAAACCCCAACACGATAAGCTGAGACTAATCCCCTCCCATCACTGGGTATCCTACGGTACATCCAACTCCGGTCGGCTAACATTTTTAACTACACAGAAGTACACATTAAGTTAATTTGGATATTCATGCGTGAATTAGATTTACCTAGTATCTCTACAGGATAGGGGTAAGGCTTCTATCCCATTATTGGATGCGTCTCGTCACTAGTGCAAACACGTTGAGTATGTTTCATGAGTTTCAAGAAAATTTCGGCAGCACCTCCCCATGGTCTCCAAGCACACGAAATAGACTAAGATAACTTAATCTAAGTATGCACTCGAAGAACATATAGAGATAACAGTCGATTAATCCTCAAAATAACAAAAAATGTACCATTTCATATTTGCACCTACCAAGTGAGAGACATAACATCCAACAACAGGTCCCAAAATCGGGGACCTGCTCACATTCACCCCTATTGAGTGTATGTCAAACGAGTTTCTAAGTTTCAAAGTATAGTACATATATAATTGAAAATGCTACTTAGTTTATTGAAAATTATGGCAAACTACACAAATGCTACTTAGTTTATCAGAATTGTTATGTGGAATCTCTACTTGAGTTTCAAGAATCGAAAAAAAAAAATCGTAGTTCTGTTGTGTCCTATAATCGAATAATAAAGTTAATTTAATTCATCGAAACATTCTTCATCGTTCCATCATAACAGATGACAACATCCCGAAGGGAGTTCCATTAAGCTATTGAACATAGCTTCAGCTTAAGCAACCCTCTAGATGAACGAACGATCACTTCTCTACTAGGAATGAATCATCTCCCCATATGGGTCCAATCCATGATATAGACAGCTTCTCACCACTCCGAATTCCTCAAATGGATAGTTCTCATACAAGAGGTGATCAAGACGTTCTGTGAGAACTACCCATCTGAGGAATTCGGAGTGGTGAGAAGCTGTTTATATCATGGATTGGACCCATATGGGGAGATGATTCAATCCTATGAGAGAAGTGATTGTTCGCTCATTTAGAGGGTTGCTTAACCTAGAACTTTGTTCAACAACTTACTGGCACTCCTTCCGGATGTTGCCATCTATTATGATGGAACAGTGAGGAATGTCTGCAGTAATTCAATTACCTTTATTATTCGAGTATAAGACACAAACAGGAACTACGATCCCTTTTTTTTAATTGTTGCCGAGGAACCGGTTGGAGTACTATTAGCTGCAACTGCTATGTCGAAACCTGCATACAAGAAAGAGTACATATATGTAGGGAGAGTATTATTGCATTTATAAATTGAAAATTGTTGCAAACTAAGCAAATGCTACTTAGCTTATTTTGCCAATGATAAACTAAGTAAGTGGTACTTAGTTTATGAGAATTGTTATTTGGAATCTATAAAGATTACTGTTCGACATTCACTCATACCTACTTAGTTTATTTTGCCAATGATAAACTAAGTAAGTGGTACTTAGTTTATGAGAATTGTTATTTGGAATCTATAGAGACTACTACTGTTCGACATTCACTCCTAGCTACTTAATTTATTTTGCCAATTAATGATAAACTAAGTAAGTGCTACTTAGTTTGTGATGCCCCCAAAATAGGTATACATCACCTATTCTGAGTCGCCAAATATATGGAACAGAA
The DNA here is from genome assembly GCA_020205605.1 of Panax ginseng. Taxonomy (NCBI): domain Eukaryota; kingdom Viridiplantae; phylum Streptophyta; class Magnoliopsida; order Apiales; family Araliaceae; genus Panax; species Panax ginseng. Next base: position 173,960,556 of record CM035132.1, read on the forward strand.
TATAAATACAATCTTGAATATACAACAAGAGAGCTGTGAGTTTTAATACAAATACTGTCTTCAAGACAATATCCACTCTCAGAATAAGTCCTAATTACATTTATTGTCACACTATTTAACAGAATAGTGAGGACTACTGAGACACCATCTCGGACCGTCACTCGCTCCCCGACTAGTCCCGCCACGTTCTCATTTCACGAAGAACAGGTGGAAGAAAGGGTGAGCTCAACTAGCCCAAGAAGAAATATTACGACTAAGATAATGCGTAATAAATTATCATTAGTCTTCAACAATGTTAAACCGATAAAATATAATAGACATCAAGTTTAATCTGCTAATGAACAAGCAATCCATTAAAAGAGTCAAGTAGAGAATAAAATCTACTATCTTTTATGATTTAAAAAGGTTTTTCATCACTTTTATCGCTGAGACTCAGCTTAATAAATAATCCACCTCATCCCTGCACTACAGCTAAGGATATTCATTAGTATCACGACCACAAATTATCCATGCACTACGGGCCAAGGATATTCGTGTATTCATCAATGGTCATGATCATGCCAACAACTGTCCATCAATGCACTACGGGCCAATGAGGACTTTAATTTTCCACATCATTTGTAACATTACTACCATGATTACAATCAATAATCCTCAGTCATAATCATACCAAGTCCATCTATGCACTACACAAGCCACGATGACTTTCAACAAAAATATAAACATGAGGATGATGACAATGATATAAGAATTCAATAAAACAAGTTCACGAATTAATTTGTCCAGAACTAATAACGTCCAAATTGTCAACATGATACTTCTTTGTAGAGTAAAATTCAAGAATGCTTAGAAGAATATTTCCATGAAAAGATCTTTGGATGAAGCGCAAATATCAAGGATATTCCACTAATTTCATGGAGTATAAAGTCAAAACTTTAACCAACCGAGTATAATAAGGAATGGAATAACAAAAGAAATCACCAAGCATGCGGTAGACCGCATGTGCAAAAGTTATTCCAATGTAATAATAAAGATGAACTGTGTCCCAAAGAAACGCATGCATACGATATATTCCAATGTAATAATAAAGACGGAACCAGTTCGACGTAAAACGCATGTAGATAGGATATTCCAATGTAATAATAAAGATTTTAACCAGTCCGACGTAAAAACGCATGCATACATGATATTCCAATAGAATAATAAATAATGGAATAATAGAAGAATTTCATCAAGTATAGGGTAGCCCGCATATACAGGTTATTCCAGCAGAATAATAAAGAATGGAATAACAGAAGTTCTCTTCATGAATACAAAAGAAATAATACCCCTTGCCTTAGTAGGAAATTGGATACCTCAATATTGTAGTAACAGAAGTTTCTTCTTCTTTCTCTCTTATTCTCTCTATTCTTTCTCGCTCTATAGCTTTAGTGAATTCGTGAAAAATAATGAAGGAATGAACTTCTATTTATAAGCTTAGCAGAGTAAGGGTAAAATAGTCTTTTCGCCATAATTTATAACATCATCGCATACATCATCGATCATATGACATCATTGCTTAGATCATCCTTCCGATGACATCATTGCTTACCTCATCGTTCTGATGACATCATCGCTTGCATCATCAGAATTCAAATTCAATTTGTTCTCTTCCACCTCATTTTACTTTTATACCATGAATTTACTATCATAATGTTACCATTCAAATTATAAAAAACATACTATCATATAATCACATCATACTACTATAATATAATATTATAAAAATATATTTGAATGAATTATTGATTTGATAATTTGAAATACTATGTAATGACAATTATTGAATCAAAAAAATCAATGTAGCAATTATAAAATAAAATATTAAACAGTAATTACAGTAACAATTATTGAGTAGTGCCTTCTTATGTAAGAATCAATAATTCAAAAATATTTGCGTGCAACAACGCTGTATTCTCAGATTTTTACTACTGAAAGTAGTTCAACAGCTTTTAAGCTGTAAAAACTTTCGTAGTTATTTTCATAAAAAAATATTTTTGTCGTTTTCTCAATCCGAATAATAATTCCGCTTTAGGGGTCCACTAATGATTGTCTTGGTCATTTAATATTCCCTATTAAAATGAATATTCCTCGACCAATCGAATATTATATAACAACTTGCGTACTTTGCAAAATTTATAAATATTACCCATAACTATAACATTATATCAATTTCATTCCATAATATTTAAAAAAAATGATATTTATAGAAAAATCATCTTTATTAAAAATTTGGGGTCTTACATAGTTTATGAGAATTGTTATTTGGAATCTATAGAGACTACGTACTGTTCAACATTCACTCCTACTTGTCAAACGAGTTTCTAATTAATTTATCTTGTATTATATTATATAGTTTTTAAATTTTTTTACTAAATTCGTTATTAAATTTAATTTAAATTATTTTATTTTAATTAAATTAAATTATATTTTATTCTATTATTTTTATTTTATTTTATGTTTTATTGGATTGTATTTTATTTGTATTATATTATATATTTTAAATTTTTTTATTAAATTTAATTTAATTTATTTTTTCATTATATTTTATTAAATTTAAATTATTATAATTTATTATTATTATTTTGTATTTTATTTTATTTTATCTTATTATTACTCATATTATATTATATTATTTTTATTTAGTGTATTTTATTTATTTATTAGATATAATTTAAGTTATTTTATTTAGGAACAATTATTTTATTTTAATTTAATTATTTTATTTCATTTCATTTCATTTTATCTTAAATTATCTTATCTTATGTTATTTAATTTTATTATTTTATATTATATTATCTTATATTATTTTATTTATGTTTATATTATTTATAATATTATTTTATTTTATTTAGTAGTACAAAACTAAGTAAATATTACTATAAACTAGGTTATTTTAGTATTGGAAAATTAATTAAGTAACATATTTAAATAGTTACATGGGCCCACAAAATTTGCAATTGAAGACTTCTGACAGAAATTCAGTCAGAAATTCCATCGGAAATATCATGTGTAATTGAAAAAAAAAATTGAAACATTTACCAGATGCTAACGGTTAAATTTATGTTCATGAATTTAGTCATCTAGTAATTATTATGGTAACTCTAGAAGTATCCTATGGGTCCTATAAATTGTTATGTACTTAGTTCATTTGAAGCAAGTGAAATGAAAGTATTCTTAAGTGTTCTTCAAAGTTATATTTCACTTCTTCTATAATTTATCAGCTTCCATAAATTTTCAACAAGTGGTATTAAAGCTAAGGTTAATTCGAAGGTTTAGAGAAGGTTAAACCAAAGTGAAGTAAAGGTAGACGACCCAAGAGAGGTGACGTGCTGTCATCGAAGTGTTTCTCTGGGCGAGTGCAAAGTGTGCGCGTTAGAGCTCTAGACTTCAACCTAGCAAAGGTGCTAGATGAGAAGAAATTTGAAAAATAAGTTTGTGAGTTGAAGCACGTCACAAAGGTCGTCATATTGATAGCGTTTTGGAGAGGTAAATCATAGAAAAATGATACTTCCTAGGTTTGGTGCAAAATTAGTGCTCACAAATTATAAAGTTTGGAGCATAAGGATTAGAGTATTTCTTGAAACTAGCAATTTATGGAAAGATGTCATTGCAAATCCAGAAAAAGTGTATTTCAAAAGAAGCTCGAGAAATGAAAGGAAAAAGAACAAGGAAGATTTTGCAAAGAGTAATGCATGAAGAAGTTTGGAAATGTGTTGTGAGTTTTCATTCTCTACTTCAGTTATGGAATGAACTTGAATTGATTTGCAATAATTATAATGGTCCATCATTACCTAAAGAATCTTAGTTTTTGGAAGAAGATGAGAAACCTGTAAAAGAAATTGATGAAGTTGAAGAAGAAAGTAAAAAAGAATTTTTTGAAGATATCTCGAAAGAGGAAGACGAAAAGATTTGTGTTGATTAAATTATGAAAGTTGAAGATAAAAAAGGAGAAATTGAAGAGACGTCAAGTAAAAAAGCATTTGAAAAGGTAAAAGAAGAAGAAAAAGAAAGCGTCAAAGAAATTGTCGAAATTGAAAAAAATAGAAGAGATTGTTGACGAAAAGGATGAAAAGAAAGAGTTCGAAACTTTGGATGAGCATGAGAAAAATATTTTGAGTATCAAAAATAATGATTTGATATTTAGAGTGATGAATTTTGTGGAGATCGGAAATAATGGGCAGAGGAAGAAGCTGGTTAAGGAAGGTGAAAGATGGGAACATCCTGGCTCTGGTGATGAAGTTAAAGTTCATTATGTGGGTACTTTGCTTGATGGAATCCAGTTTGAGGTTGAGTTTCTCTCTTGGTCAAGTGTCAAGGATATATGTAAAGATGGAGGAATATTCAATGTGACGCCCCCAAATTCAGGTACTTGAAACCCAAACTCGGTGCTTCAGGATACCATTTCTATGTGCGGAATAATACAATAATATAGATAACAAACTTAATTTACATATGCATCAAAGTCTATTTCCAGGTACGAGACCTTTAAAAATTCATTACATCATAGATAGTAAATATCATTGTCTTAATAAACTATAACTATTACACAGAATATTATAAATCTCATTCGAACAGCTTTCCTTTCCCCTTGTTCTTGCCCGAGCCTTCGGGTTGATCATACTTAACTGAAAACATTTAAATTTAAAGCAAGAATGAGCATTTGGGTGCCCAGCAAGTAATAGCAACAATAAGTATTAACTGAAAGAATTAAATATTTTCTTTGAATGACACTTCTACAACGAACCAACAGTTGTGAAGTAAGCTGAACCAATAATAACAACATATCAATTTTATATCAAAATTTTGAAACTACGTACTGACTATAACTAGAGATGAGTCGACAGACCATGAACATTGTTTTCTATTTTTAAAAAGGTTTAAACAGAACTTCATCTGTAAACCGTCATAACTTACAGGCACGGGGGTGATCAGCCCATTATGCCCTGTATTGATCAATACTACATGCAAGAACGATATTATCGTTCATCTTATCCACCTTATATAGGTGCACAAAAGTTTTCCCATGTTCGGGATGTTCATACTTAGTCGGGAATCCGAACCAAAATAATCTGGTTGGATACAATAAAGTTCTATCTTGTTCAACAATATTTTTAAGTTTGTGTCTAGCCAAATTAAATAGCTTAGACGACTTTTAAGTCAACGTATACATACTGGAAATCAATAAGTATGTATCAACCAAATTTAAGTGGGGACACTTGTATAACCATATTTAAAAACTAACGAACAGAATAAATATCTGGATTATGCACTAATACTGTGTTGATAAACAATGATCAGATAATTTAAGAACTTGTATGAATACAAATAACTGAATACATAATCAATAGCAATAGAAGTAATAATCTGGCACAATAATATGAATCTGAAACTTTCTTACTCATGTCCATTGCATAAAGGAAATGCAAAGTTAGGATACTTGCACAATAAAAGGATAGTTCAGATACTTGCCTGAGCTGCTGCTTACAATAACGCAACTTAGTTTAACCTTTTATATTGAAACATATCATTAATAAGATCATTCGTTCGATTAGAATAATGTATTATAACACATAGTACTACTATTTGCAGTCAGCACATAACCTAATCACATTGTCACATATGTTTAGCAGTCATTGCTTCACAAACAAACACTTATCTAGTCAAAGTATATAAGTCTAGATCAATTTTTAAAATATTTTGGTGTACCGACGGCTTTATAGAGTAATTATCGAGCCTAAAACTCTATCCTGTAGTTCAATAACTGAAAATATCAGTCATATTATTTTTAATTGACTTATAATAATTTTTAATTAATTATTATAATTTATCATGAATTTTCAAACACCGGAATCATTATCAAATGATTTAAATATTAAATAATTCTATTATCATTAATAAATAATTAATATTTACTTATTAATGAAATCAATTGCCAAAATATTAAAGTTATTTATAATAAGTAAAAATATTTTAAAAACATTTTATTACCACTTAAATGATTTTTAAAACATTTAAAATCATTTTTAAATGATTACCATTAATATTTAAATATTAATGTATTATTTACCAAAATATTAAAAAGTCATTTATTATTACTTAAAATATTTTTAAATCATTTATATCCTTTTAAATGATTTTTAAATCAATAAAAACATTTTTAATTTATTTATTTAATATAATTATTAAATAAATCAAATATCATTAATATAAAATTATTAATGAAATTTACCTTTAAATATCAAAAGTTATATTTTATAACTTAAAATATTTTTAAATTATTTATTTTCATTTAAAATGATTTTTATAATACTAAAAATCATTTTTAATTAATTTATTTAATATAATTACTAAATAAATCTAATATCATTAATATTAAATAATTAATGAAACTTATCTTAAAATATTAAAAGTTATGTTTTATAACTTAAAATATTATTAAATACCCTATTATCATTTAAAATGATTTTTAATATAATAAAATCATTTTTAATTTATTTATTTAATGAATTTATTAAATAAATTAAATACCAACAATATCCAAATAAATATTAATATTTATGAAAAATAAGTCAAATTATTAAAAGTTCACTTTTATAACTTAAAATAATTTTTAAAATAATTTTTGTAATTTTCAGAAATTATTTTCTATTTTTAAATGATTTTTAGAAAGTAAATTAATAAAACTGTCGCTATAGGCCTTTAGCGACAGAAAGTGTAGTCTAATGTTTTCTTGAGCCTTCAAAGTCAGTTTTCGAGTTGGGTAGTTTGACCATTAATAAATTCCAATCTATGAGGTTTCTGGGCAAACTAAAACATTGTTCTTGTAGTACTAGTGTAACACTACATTATAAAACAACTAATAAGGTCATAGAACATCTTAATCGAAAGTTATAAGCCAGCAAACTAACTGTCAGACGTGTTCATCGTGTTTCTGGGCTGCCCAAAAAATCTGGTCATGGTCGGTCAACGCCCTTTGTGGCCTCATTACAGTCAATCAGTTCATGTTATAGTTGTGTTAGACGTCGGGCCTTGTAGAATAACTAACAGGATATCTAGTTTGATCACTGTTTAAGCCTAAACATCAGCAACAAGAAAGATCTAACCAATCAAAGTGGTTGTCAGAGGTTGTTCTTCATTTCTGGGTTACCCATAAATGAAGAACAGATCGTGGGTCTTACTTTGGGCTTCCACTACATACTAGTCTTGTAACATTTGTGTGATATAGTGGGTGCAGTTTGTAGCCAGCATGACAAGGAAGAGATCCATCACTTAAATGACATATAACAACATTACTGCAAGCAAATACGATCCGGTCAAACCGTGTCAGAACTCACACTCATAAGCTTTCTGGGTTACCCAGAAAGCGTGTGTGTAATGATCCTGCCTTTGCTGGTTTGGCCAGGTCACAACTGAAAGAATCTGATTGACTTTTAGGTGATCTAATAGCATTATTCTATAGTTAAACTAACACTCTACAATATGGTTACAACAACAGAATCAAAACAACAAACATGAGCAAGATCTGAGGACATGAACTTCTTGTCAGAGCCATCTGGGTAAGTTCTGGGTTACCCAAAAAAGCTTGGTCATGGTTGTAAAATCCCAAATTTTACGAATAAAGATTTAATTTTCTCGAAATAATTTTTTCAAAATTATGGTGTGGATTTGAGATTATGTTATAGTTGTGGGTAATATTTATAAATTTTTAAAAGTATGCAAGTTGTTGTATAATATTCGATTGATCGGAGAATATTCTTTTTATCGGGGAATATTCGTATGACGACACAATCATTAGTGGACCCCACAACGGAATTATTGTCGGAGAAAACGACAAAAATATTTTTATGAAAATAACGGCAGAAGTTTTACCGTTAAAACTGTTGAACCGCTTTCATTAGTAAAAGAAATGCGATGTCTGGCATAGTTACATAGTAGCACACGGTATTGATTATTGATGCTTACGTAAGAAGTCACTCAGTTATATCAATTATTGCTACAGTAATTGCTGCATCATATCTCTTATATTGTTGAAAGATTAATTATGTGTTGATTAAAAATAAAATGATTTGTGGTAATATTTATTCAATCTTTAATGTAAATAAGAAGTCTATTATGAGACGTTTGTGGTAAGTTTGGTTCATTCTATGGGGGCCCATATGTCATCATCTAAGAGTCTCTTTCGCCAATAGTAATTGCCTTTACCAGACGTCGAACCAATTGTCGTTTCACATTACAGGCGTCGAACTAATTGTCGTTTCACATTACAGGCGTCGAACTAATTGTCGTTTCACATTACAGGCGTCGAACCAATTGTCGTTTCACATTACAGGCGTTGAACCACTTGGTGTTTCACATTACAGGCGTCAAACCACTTGGTGTTTCACATTACAGGTGTCAAACCACTTTTCTTTTCACATCACCAGTCGTCAAGCCACTTGCCTTTTCACATTGCAAGAGCTAAGCTAGAAATCTTCTATAAATAGAGGCCTAGTTCTTCATTATTTTTCACGAATTCATTCAAGCTATAGAGAGAGAAAGTATAGAGAGAATAAGAGAGAAAGAAGAAAAGTATTCTGCTACTTCATTACTCATATATCCGATTACTCTTCTTCTTAAGGTAAGGGATATTATTTGTTGTACTAAATAAGGGGGTATTTCTTTCTTTCGTCTTCATGAAGAGAACTTACATTATTCCATTCTTTATTATTACATTGGAATAACTTTTATATCTGAGGGCTACCCTATACTTGGTGAAATTCTTCATTATTCCATTCTTTATCATTATGTTGGAATAACTTTGCTCTATCTGAAATCTTTGCATACATGGTGAAACTCTTACATTATTCCATTCTTTATTGTTACATTGGAATAACTTTTGTATCTGAGGGCTACCCTATACTTGGTGAAATTCTTACATTATTCCATTCTTTATCATTATGTTGGAATAACTTTTGTCTGTCTGCAATCTTGCGCATACATGGTGAAACTCTTCTATTATTCCATTCTTTATCATTACATTGGAACAACTGTCTATGCTTTACGCATGACCTAGTTCCATTATTTATTATTCTTTGGAATATCACATGCATGCTTTTACGCATGACTGGTTCCATTATTTATTATTCATTGGAATATCACATGCATAAATTCTACGCATGACACAGTTCCATTATTTATTATTACATTGGAATAACACGTGCATGCGGTCTATCGCATGCTTGGTGATTTCTTTTGTTATTCCATTCTTTATTATACTCAGTTGGTTAAAGTTTTGACTTTTATACTCCATGAAATTAGTGGAATATCCTTGATATTTGCGCTTCATCCAGTATCTTTTCATGAAAATATTCTTCTGAGCATTCTTGAATTTTACTCTACAAAGAAGTATTATGTTGACAATTTGGACGTTATTGGTTCTTGAACAAATTAATTCGTGAACTTGTTTTATTGAATTCTTATATCATTGTCATCATCCTCATGTTTATATTATGTTGAAAGTCATCTGTGGCCTGTAGTTCATAGATGGACTTGGTATGATTATGACCAGGGATTATTCGGTATAATCATGACCGTAATGTTACAAATGATGTGGAAAAAGTCCTCATTGGCCCATAGTGCATTGATGGACAGTTTTTGGTATGATTATGGCTATAGATTCTCTTCGGCCAAGGGAGCAAAGATGAATTATTTTATGGCATGATTAGGACCGTTGATGAAAACACGATTATCTTTGACCCGTAGTGCATGGATAATTCGTGGTTGTGATACTAAAGAATATCCTTGGCCTGTAGTGCAGGGATGATTTGATGATGTGGATTATTTATTAAGCTGAGTCTCAGCGATAAATTGATGATAAACTTTTTAAATCACAGAAGATAGTAGATTTTATTCTCTATTTGACTCTTCTAATGGATTGCTTGTTCCGCTGCAGTTAATCTTGATGTTTGTTATATTGTATCAGTTTAACATTGTTGAAGGCTACCGATAATTTATTCTGCATTATCTTAGTCATAATATTTCTTCTTTGGGCTAGTTGAGCTCACCCTTTCTTTCACTGTTCTCTTCAGGAAATGAGAACGTAGCCGGGACTAGTCGGGGAATGGAGTGATGGTCCAGATGATAGTATTAGTAGTCCTCACTATTCTGTTAAATAGTGTAACAATAAATGTAATGAGAACTTATTCTGAGAGTGGATATTGTCTAGAAGACAATATTTGTATTAAAACTCACATCATTTATTTTGTCGTATTTACACGACAGTTGTATTAATTAAGTTGTATTTGAATTTTGTACCATGTATTTGACGACCCAGAATGGGTGATATATACCTATTTTGGGGGCGTCACAATGGTCGATCAACCAACTTTGACCATCAATAACTTTCAATCTATGCTAGATCTAAACCTGATTCAAGTTCCAGATCCAAGATCTCATAGCAGACTACAAGATCAAAGCTTAAACCAACCAAAAACATAAATAAGATGAGATCTAGAAGGTCTGACATTCATTGTCAGACATCAAAAACAAAATTTTCTAGTTTTTGTAAAACATCAAATCCGAGCCTCTAGATGTTATGGATCTAACATCTAGCAACCTAGATCATCAATATATACTACATACAACATATTTTAACACAAAATCTTAACATCTAACATCCAATCACATGATTTTTAAGTTAAGGTTTTTGTACCTTTTTACACCTTGATTCTTGAATCTGATCTTTGATGATTGTGTTTGGGTGTTCTGGGGACTTAGATATGGACTGAATCACTAATATTTTCGGAGGTTTGGAAGAGAGAAAAATTATTTGAGAGTTAGATAGCCTAAAAGAGAAACTTTAGTAGCTTTCTCTCTCTTAATCTATATGTATAACTTGTATACAATGTATTGGATGATTACATGGCTGATGTGCTAGATTTATTTAGCTCTTAGGTAGACTAGGGTGGCTTGCCAAGATCTTGCTAGATTTTCTAGCAATAATTCATCAAATGGAACAAAAAGGGTATAATGGTAATTTGGTTATCAATTTTAATGGTATTCTTATCCATGGTATTTGAATCTAGGGTTTAATCACTAGATTTTAAAACTTAAAGTTTCTCAATTAATTTCTAGGGTTTGAAAAATTAAAATTAAAGTGTAATAAAATTTTAATTAAAACACACTAATTAAAATTAGGGTTTTTAATAGAAAATTAGGGTTTAAATAATTAGGGTTCCTTAATATCATTAGGGTTCCCAAATTAACAATTCAATTTACTAAAATAATAATTAGGGTTTCTAATTTTAGCAATTAGGGTTCCTAATTAGCAAGTTAGGGTTTTCAAATATTAATTAGGGTTTTCCTAATTAGCAAAAATTCTATAATATGCAACATAATTCATATAACACAATTTCTGACCGATCTTAAATTCCAGTTTTGAGTTTCCAATTATGGTTTATAACACTAATACTAGGGTTTGTCGTGATACACCATAATTGCTCGACCATTATCAGTCTACACTGTATATATTTATAACACTGAAAAATAATATCATATTTAATATAATATCATTATTCTCATTCATTGCTCAAAATCCAAAATTAGGGTTTGGATTTCATATCTGATTTATCTTTCGTATACAACATTAATAATTAAGTTAAAATAAATAACTTAAATATGCTGAATAAATTCATATAATAAAATATCTATTATTATGATTCTAATAATCATTTCATATATTATTTAAATAATATAAAATCATATTTTCATGGAAAATAATTAATAAAACATTTACGCTACCAAAATTAATTACCAAAAGAATGTAATTTATAATGATTAAAAATTAATAAAAATTTATTTATAATTATTCAGGTAATAAATATATTTTCATTTATTACAAATATACATACACATTACCTAACACATATTCCTACCATTAAGAAAAAAAATATATGCAAAATTTCTTATTTATTTATATAGAAAATATCGGGTTATTACATTCAAGAAGATACTTACTGAAGGAGAAAATTGGCGAAATCTTAAAGACCTAGATGAAGTATTAGTTAAATATGAGGCTAGGCTTGAGGATGGAATGCTAATTTCGAAATCTGATGGGGGTGGAGTTCATTGTGAAAGATGGGTATATCTGTCCTGCTATGTCAAAAGCCATAAAGGCAATGAAGAAGGAAGAGAAGGTCCTCCTGACAGTGAAGCCAAAATATGAATTTGGAGAGAATGGTAGACCAACAACTGGAGATGAGTGTGATGTGCCACCAAATGATGGGGTATTTGCCAAAATTGATAGAAAAACTGCAAGATGGAACTATTCTTTTGATGCAAGAATTGCAGCATATTACTTCACTAAGGAAAACATTGACAAAAGAAATAGAACTAGTTAATTAATAAATGAATATACTTGATAGCGAGAGAAAATAGATCAATTTGGATCGTGAAAGAAGATGCAAGGAATGGGCAGAGCTGAATGATTCCATTGAAGAACTTAAGGTGAAGAGGCAGAAACTAGAGAAACAAAGGGAATTATTACGTGTTGATATGGAAGAGTTTCTTGCACATATTAAGCACCTGAAGCAATTAGAAGATTTGAAAGTTGTCCTAGATCGTATTGCTTTAACTGATTTTCAGAACCTGACTTATGATCTAGCAAACAAAAAACACTATTTGTGTCATTCACATCCGTGGAAATGGCAAAAGAGTTTCGAGCGTTTAAAGGAATCGGAAGATCAAAAGGTTTTGTGACATTATGAAAAATAAATTTGATTTACAGGAGGCCTTGTTAACTAAACCAAATTAATTCTAGAATGTTCATGAATTAATTAAGTACATGAATATGTAATGTCTAAGTACATGATACATGTATGGACAAGAATGTATTTAAAATGTCTTTGAACATGTAATGGTTAGGTTCATACTCATGAATTTAGTCATCTAGTAATTATTATGGTAACTCTAGAAGTATCCTATGAGTCCTATAAATTGTCATGTACTTAGTTCATTTGAAGCAAGTGAAATGAAATTATTCTCAAGTGTTCTTCAAAGTCATATTTCACTTCTTCTATAATTTATCATCTTCCATAAATTTCCAACAAGTACAACGACCTGTTACTTCTTCGAAAAATACTCTGGATCCAAGATAAAATAGATTACCAGAAGTACTCTTATGTGTTTCCACATCTCCTGCATGCCCAATCACTATCTATATATATATAACCTTGTAGACTAAAATCGTCAGATTAGATATAAAGAATTCCATGATCTCGGGTTCCACTAATATACGTAAAGATTCTCGTTATTACATGTAAATATGACTGGTTTGGTTTCTCCATGAATCAACTGATAAATCCCAATCCATAGACAATAATATCATCGACTATTGGAATAATTATATCATACCAATTCATAGACAATAATATCATTTCCGCCATCTCCAACTAGTTTATCATCGCCTTCCAGAATGCGGCAAACACTGTTGGAATAATTATGAAGAGAATATATTTTAGGGAGGAAGTGAAATATAACTTTAGAGAACACTAGAATACTTGATTTCACTTGGTTAAAATTAACAAAATACAAGGCTATTTATAGGACTCCTATGATACTTCTAGAGCCACATTAATAATGACAAATACATGTACATGAACCAAACACTTAAATACATTCATGTACATACATGTATCATGTACTTGGATATCACCAATTCATGTACTAATATTAAATAAGATAATTCTTGAAAAATCTAGAATATATTTGGTTTAGTTAATAAAGCTTCCCATTAACCAAATTTATTCTTCACTCTATGCTTAGCGATTTGCTTCTTGAATACTTCTCCAAAAATCGGCTTTGTAAAAATGTTAGCTAGCTGCTCCTCAGATTTACAATAATTATTAATTGATATTAATAATTGTTGAAGTGTTATCACAAAAAAAATTTGTATCAGCTTCTTGTGTTTGCTTGAGATACTTCAAAATTCCTTCTAACCAAACTAGATGACATCCAGCATGTGCAGCTGCTATATATTCAGCTTCAGTTGTTGAAAGAGCAACAATTGGTTGTTTTTTTGAACTCCAAGAAATAGCTACGCTTCCTGTATTAAAAACATAGCCTGAAGTACTTTTGCTATCATCAATGCTACCTCCAAAATCACTGTCTATGAATCCAGTAAGACTAAGTAGAACACCAGCTTCATAAAAAATTCCATAATCAACTGTGCCTTTCACATATCTCAAAATTTATTTTGCTGCTTCCCAATGTTCTGAGTGAGGCTTCTCCATGAACCTTGTTGGAAGAATGCATATGATGATTAGATGTTTAATGTAAATGCTCATGATTATGTGTAAAGTCCTTCAAGGAACATATGTACAAGGACTTAGTGATATATCAAAATTATTAGGTTGATCTTAGCCTTTAATGTTCACTTGCATAGATAAAGAGATCAAATATGTTAGGTTGGTCTATGGCTAGAAAGAAATAGACAGGCCTTGAAGAGAATCGTAGTCTATCCGGCTGATCAACAGAATGCAGAAGCTAAGGCAGGATCGTAGTGCTGAGATGATCGTAGTGTATCTGCATTGAAGGGCATCTCCAGAAATCGTAGAGTGGTCTAGACGTTTGCCGAAGCTAACTCAGAGATCGTAGTGTGCTCTCGAAAATGTAAAGTCTGCAAGACGAGTAAGAAAAGATCGTAGCTTGAAAACCCTTGAAAGAAATCGTAGTGTTCTACTCAGACCAAACACAAATATGACAAGACACCACGATATGCATCGTAGAGTATCATCTGTCCTATGTCAGAAACATCAAGCCCTATTTTCTGTCTGGAAATAAAGTCCAAAAAATATGGAATGGGTTTTGAACGTTGAAGCACTCACTAGTCCCAACGGTACAAAAGATATCCTTAGTATTGATCAAAAGGAACGTGTTCAAGAAGCTAAGAAAAGGACCATTGGACAGAGGAAAACACCTTTTCAGATGTTAGGTGAGAAAGCAGTCTGCTGTGTCAGTGGGGCCGGGTTGAAATTTAGAAAATGTGCAGAAAAGTCTCCATCAAAGCTAAGAAATGTCAAACGCATTTAATGCATCATCAGATGACTTCAACATATAGATTTAAAAGAGATCACATATATACAGAACATGGACAGATGAGAAAGGCAAGCAAGTATTAAACAAAAAAAGTGAAAGTACACTCAACGCTCAACTCTACGATCCGAGAAAGATAGAAAGCTTGCTCAGCTACTTAGTTCTTTCGAACAAGTGCTTAATAACAACTGAGTAGCACCAATCACGATCTCAAAAACAACCAATCAACTGAAGTAAGAGTTCCAAGTCTGAAGGACTTGAAGAGTTCTAAGTGAACTCTGAACCAAGTCTGCTGGACCTGAAGAGTTCAAGAGTGAACTAAGAAGTACCTAGACTGTTGGTCTGGAAGGAATATGTGAGATTCAAGAAGTGTAACAGACATCCTTAGTGGATTTACTACTCAAGGAGTAGAAGAGTGGATTAGGAGCTTTAAGTGCTTTGAACCACTTAAAACTGTTGTGTTCATTATATCTGCTATAACTGCTATAACTGTTATAACTGTCATAACTGCCTCACTCTCATTAACTCAAGATATCTTACAGAAGGTTTATCAAATACTCATTCCGCTGTGCATTAATTACCATCATACTAAATAGGTTAAAAGAATAAGTTTTTTTTTATTATCTATTCAACTCCCCCCCTTCTAGATATCTATCGTGCCTCCGGGAACTATCAATTGGTATCAGAGCATGTTCTATAATACAGCCTACAAAGGTTGAGTAGATCCGATGGCACACTTACCAAGTGAATCAAAGACTGGAGGAGGCAGCAAGCCACCTATGTGCAACAAAGATAAATTTGCTAACTGGAAGGTTATGATGCAAGCTTACATGGATTCAATAGATGAAGATCTATTTAAAACTATTCAGAATGGGCCCTATGTTCCTACAAAGCTTGCACTAACTACTGGATGACCCAAAGCAGTCTGAGATCAAGGTCGAAGGAGAATGGATGAGAGAGCGAGAAGAGAGGTATCATCGGCTCGAAAAAGACCAAAAACATTTTATTCAATCCTTAGAAGATGATCCATTTAAAAAGCGTGGTCAACAAAGACAAAAACAAAGGAGGTTTGGGAAGCACTTCTCATTATGCATGAAGGAGCGAAGAAGTCGGAGAAAACAAACAATCTCTCTTGACTCAAAGAATATGAGATGTTTGCTCACGTTCAAGGAGAAAGCGTTCGCCACCTACGAGAGATTTAATGTCTTTTCGACTCTCTACGAGCCTATGGGAAGATCTATCCAAACAAAGATCTAATCATAAAGTTTATGAGAGCCTTACCAAGCAAGTGGGATGCCAAAACCACTGCCATTAGAGAATCGAAGAACTTATGTGAAATGACTGTTCAACGGTTGTATGGCAACCTTCTCACATACTGAATGGGTGACTCACTCACGGCGAAACCTTATCTGAAGGAAGGAAGAAGGATAAAAGTGTTGCCTTGAAAGCAACTGATAACACCTCCAAAGTCAGCACTGAAGTTGATTCTTACTACGATGAAGATGATGACAAGGACCTTGCAATGCTAGTAAAAAGACTAAGAAGGTTCATGCGACAAGGCAAAACCAGCAAGCCAAAGAAAGTCAGCAACTTCAACAGCCAGGAGCAAATGAATGACCTATGCTAAAATTACAAGAAACCTGGTCACTTCATTGCCAACTGCAATAAACCTCTCAGAGAAGAACTCAAGAAGAAATCGCACTCAAAGAAGGAATACAAAGGCAACAAACGGCACAGAAGAAAGACAAAGGTCTTGTAGCTGGAGGATCATGGAGTGACTCAGACAATGACTCATCTCCGGAATCTAGAGATGATGAGGATCCTCAAATAGCTAATCTCTGCCTGATGGCCAAAAATGCAAAGGACAAACAGAATGCCAACATTTATGAAGTAAGTATCTATGAGGTATTTGACTTCAACTCTCCTGATGTAGACATTGATGACCTTAGAACTGCACTACATGGCATAACATCTGATCTGTACCAATACATGAAGTGGTTTAGAGTTCTGTCTAAGGATTATTCACTTCTTCAAAAGGAGAAAGAAAAAGTTCAAGAAGAACTGGAAACAACCCTTCTCAGTACTAATTCTTTCTCTGAGCTTGAAGCTGAGAATAAGCTCTTGAGACAAACAAATGAGCTCAGTGCAAAAAGAGAGTCTAGTCTAACCTCAAAGATTGAGGATCTAGAAAAGACCATCTCTACATGGAATAAATCTTCTTCATCCATAGACTCTTTAATATCTAATCAGAGAAGCGTCTCTGATAGAACAGGGCTAGGCTTTGGGGAATCTACCTCAGAGTCATGTGTGGAAAAAGCAAAGGATATTAACACTAGTAATGCCTCAGGTTTTAGTAGAGGCATTATATTTGTGAAATCCTCACAGAAGGGTGAGCCTGTCAAACCCTGCTCAGCTGATTTAATTCATATTCCTAGGAGAAAGGGATCTCATGCTTGTCTAGGTTTCAGAAAAGAGAAGAGTAACCTAGCTCCTACTTACCAACCTCGAAGGATCAAAGAGTTCAATGAGATTAACTCTACTAACCAACCTGGAAGGAACAGTAGAAGTAAGACATACTCTTCACAAATCATGAAACATGAGAACACATGGAAGAAGGAATATCAGTCTAACAGGAGGATGACCAATAACCCACACAAGTCTAAATGGAGGAAGAGCTATCACACACACACAAACATACATCACAATAAATGTTTTATGTGTTACAGAACTGGCCACAAGGCTGCAAAATGTTATTACAATTCCATGCATATGAGACCCAAAATCAAGTAGATTTAGGTCCCTAAGGGCACTAACAATGTAGGACCCATGCAAGTATGGGTACCAAAATGAAGGTTTAATATTATTACAAGAAAAGAACTCCATGATCGAAACTTGGTATTTGGACAGTGGATGCTCAAGGAATATGACAGGGAACAAAGCCCTTCTGTTTGACTACATAGAGAAGGAGGGTCCCTCGGTCATCTTTGGAGAAGATGGCTCTGGCAAGATAAGAGGCTATGGCTCAGCAGGAAATGGTGCAGTATCCTTTACCAGAGTGGCCTATGTGGAAGGACTATAACATAACCTTCTAAGAATTAGCCAACTTTGCGACAAGGGTCATCAAGTAACATTCCTCAACAATCAATGTCAAGTTCGAGACCTGAAGACATCTGCAGTAAAGCTAACCGGAATAAGAGAAGAAAATGTCTACACAGTAAACCTTGGAAAACTAAGCTCAGACGAGACAATATAACTACGGCTAAAGTATCTCAAGAAATGAAATGGCTGGCTATGTTGCAAAAGATTATCTCATCTCAACTTCAAGAGCATGTCCAAATTAGCTTCAAAAGATCTAGTTTTGAGAGCTACCCAAATTCAACTTCGTTAAAGAAAGGCCTTGATGCACTGTCGACTTGGGAAGCAGACGAAGCTCATTTAAGAGCAAAACCATCAACTCGATTGACAAGCCTCTGCAATTACTACATATGGATCTTTTGGAACCAATTCCAACTCGAGCCTTGGGGAAAGAGATACTCACTTCGTAAGTAATCGGCGACTACACAGTTACATGGGTATTCTTCCTAACCTCAAAAGATGAAACAAGCTCCCAAGCCCGATCAAGATGTTCAAGATGGTAATGAGCGAAAGGAGAAAATCAAGGCCATAAGAAGTGATCATGGCGGAGAATTTGATTTCTCGAGAAATGGATCGATTCTGCACACAGACAATGGGATTAGTCACAACTTCTCGACTCCACGAACTCCCTAATAAAATGGAGTTGCTGAGAGAAAGAACAGGACATTAATAGAGGCGGAAGGACTCTCTTAGCATCGATTCATCTGCACGAGTACTTATGGGCCAGAAGCGATCAACACTGCATGCTATACTCAGAACAGATCACTCATACACTCTACGATTAAGAAAACTCCTTATGAACTTTGGAAAGGAAGAGAGCCAAATGTCAGATACTTTTATGTGTTCGGCTGTGCGTGATACATACTCAACAGTGGAAAGTAGTACTTGACGAAGTTTCAACCAAAATCAGATGAAGGAATCTTTCTTGGATATGCCACAGACAGTAAAGCCTACAGAGTATTCAATAAGAAGACACTAAGTGTTGAAATCTTGATTCACATCATCTTTGATGAAACAGACTTGGACAAAACAGTGCTCTAAGACACTACGATCAATAGTGCAGACACTACGAACGAGGACGTCGAGCTCAACACTACGATCGTAGAACCATATAGTGAAATCGTTGAGCAAGGAAATGAGATAATGGAGAGACCTATGCCAGACAACGAACCTCCACATCAAGAAGAAGAAATAGATCTTGAAGATCTAAGACAAGAAGGCATAAGAACTGATGTCCCAACAGGAAGCAGATGGGCAAGAGATCACACTCAAGATCTAATTATTGGAGATCCGAATGCTAGAGTCAAAACAAGAGTTGCTACTCAAAATGAATGCTTCTATTTAAGCTTCTATCTCAAATAGAACCAAAGAAGATAGAGGATGCTATAGAAGACTCCAGCTGGATAGAGGCCATGCAAGAAGAACTTAATCAGTTCGAGAGAAGCAAAGTATATAGATTGGTTCCAAGACCAAAGAACCATCCTGTAATTGGAACCAAGTGGGTTTACAGAAACAAGATGGATGAAGATGGAGTCATCACCAAGAATAAGGCAAGACTAGTGGCCAAGGGATACTCTCAGGAAGAAGGCATTGACTACAATGAGACATTTGCACCTGTTGCCAGACTGGAAGCCATCAGAATATTTCTTGCCTTTGTTGCCCACATGAAGTTCAAGGTCTTTCAGATGGATGTCAAAAGTGCATTCTTGAATGGTGAACTTCGAGAAGAAGTCTATGTAGAGCAACCTCCAGGTTTCATCAATACATCTCTTTCTAATTATGTCTTTAGATTAGACAAAGACTTATATGGTCTTAAACAAGCACCTAGAGCATGGTATGAAACACTGACTAACTTTCTTATTGAAAATGGATTCACTAGAGGTAGAGTAGATATCACACTATTTCGTAGAAAGCATAAAGATAAAGTCCTATTAGTTCAAATATATGTTGATGATATTATCTTTGGGTCTACTGATGAAAAGTAATGCAAGAGATTCTCCAAGCTTATGTAGAGCAAATTTGAAATGAGCATGATGGGTGAGCTGAACTTTTTCCTTGGACTGCAAGTAAAGCAAATTGATGAAGGAATCTTTATCAGCCAAGCCAAGTACATTAAAGACTTACTTAAGAAGTATGGCATGTAATCAGCCTCTCCCATGAAAACCCCAATTGCTCCTGCAACTAAGCTTGACAAAGATGAAAAAGGTAAAAGTATTAATATAACTCAATACAAAGGTATGATAGGCTCTCTTTTATATCTAACTACCAGTAGACCAGATATAATGTTTGCAACATGCATTTGTGCTAGATTTTAGGCTAGTCCTAAAGAATCTCATTTAACTGTTGTAAAGAGGATTTTCAGGTATCTCAAAGGTACACCCCACTTGGGGCTTTGCTATCCCAAGGAGTCCTCATTTGAGCTAACAGGATACATAGATCTTTGATTTTCTTTGGTTTGCAAAATTGATAGAAAAGAGCACCGATGCTTTTGTCAATTGCTAGAAAGCAGAACTTGTGTCTGGTTTAGCAATAAGCAAAATTTAGTATCTCTTCACTTCAACGGAAAATTTGAATACATTCTTCTTTGCAGCGATTCTTTGTGCTCGAATCTTATGGATGAAAAATCAAATAGCAGATTATGGGTTTGAATTTAAATCCATACCTATTCAACTGTGATAACACAAGTGCTATTGCTATAACTCATAATCACATAAATGCGTTCTAGGACTAAGCATATAGAAATAAGGTATCACTTCATTAGGGATCATGTGCAGAATGGAAATATATCTTTACAATATATCACTACTGAAAACCAACTTGCTGATGTCTTTACAAAGCCTCTAGATGAATCCAGATTTAACAAGTTAATAAGTGTGCTAGGCATGCTTAACTTACAACCATGAAAAATATGCTCTAGTATATGTTAACCATACAGGTATAAAGGCTATGTTTGAAATCATAGACATGATCAAAGGAAGTCCATGATCGTAGAAGCACCCTATCGCAATAACAATGATCGTAGTAAGGACTAAACGATCGTGGTGCAGACTCAACGATAGCAGAGCTACATCAACAAGATCAAAGAGGCATCCCTCTGATAAGTGCCTCAGGGACAAACCTAACCCTTGTTTCATTCAAGAGGTTGGCCCTTCCCGAGCTACCTTAAACCAAGAGGAATGCTAAGTCAAAAATTCATAACGAGAACTTGATCAGACTCTGCGATTGCTAGTCAGACTCAACGATCGCAGTTCAGACTCTACAAGTGCAACTCAGACACGACGACTGCTGAACAAGATCAATGATGATAAAACAAACTCGATGATTTCAAGGACCACCTCAACGATCGTAGTCCTCCCTAAGGACATATTAGTCCAAAAAAAGTTAAGGGTAATTCAGTACAATCCTTCTCTGTCAAATTTGTAGAGCCAAGTAGAATTCAACATCTGTCCCACTAAGTAAAATGGAGAGAGGGAAGTTACTTGTACCATTTAAAGGAGCCCTTTTTGAAATCAGAAGTTCAAAAGCTTATCTCTCTCCTTATCTCTGCAAGAAGAAACCCTAAACTGTCTAGAAAGCTCAGTAAATCACACCTCCTGCAAAAGCATCAATGGCGGCTTCCAGTGTTATCTCTGGCTACAGACTCTGCTTTAACGAGTTCAAAACAGCTGAACCCCAATTTCACAAGACGTTGTCACTACTAAAGAAGGAAGGTCTCGAAGAAGCCTTGGGTACAGATACATTGATCTACCCGAAGCTGGTAAAAGAATTCTACAATAACGGGGTATTTGAAAACAACACCATCAACGCAAAAAATCCGGAACGTCAAAATCGGACTAAAGCGGAGAGGATATCAATCTAGCCCTAGGTCTCAAATCTGAAGGGTATCCATCCTTAGATGGCATAGACTTCCATAAGGGTCTCAAGAAGATGCATCACATGAAATCACCCTCTGTCAATGGATATAAGAAGAAGGAGTTTCCACAGAGATATGAGTTTCTAGGCGATATTGTTGGAAAATGTATATATTAGAAGAGCTCGGTCATGACTCGTGAATGAGGTACAACTCAAACTCATGATCTACTATATGTTATAAAATACAACTTAACTATGGGGCTCTATTACTTGAATGGATTGGGAAGTGGTTAATCACTCAAAGAAAACAAAGAGCTCACGAGAAGATCTTTGTCTGAGACGATTTATTAGCATTATCCTACAGAGTGCTCTTGGTGACCTAATTGAGGATGATGAAGGAGAAGCCATCAATCCAAATCGACGAATAACCCAGCAATTATTTGAAAACTGGAAAAGGAATCCAGCTGAAAATGCGAAGATGATGTCTGAATCCAGTGGAAGAACTGGTGAAATAAAGGAATCAGGAGTACCAGGGAACATGTCAGTTGTCAAAGAAACTGAAGAAGAAGAAGAAGAAGCTAACCAGAAGAATCCATTGCTTTAATCGAAAAAAGCAAAGGAAAAGGAAGTCGAAAAGCGACCTCGAGAAGAACCTCAAGGATCCACTTCTGGAATATGCAGTAGAGTCCTCGGACATTGAGACTCTAAGGATCCTAAGAAGGAAGCAACAAAGTGAGGCGAGGAAGAAGATAGAGCAACCATATCTCAGCTGCTGAAAAAGAATAAAATCAGCCACAAGACCAAAAGGCCATCAATCTCTTCGATCGTAGAGTCTCTGCCGATCGTAGAGGCCAGATCAAACAAGGAAGTAGCTGCAACAAACATTTTGGCTGATCAGAAGGATAAAACTGAAGAAAGTCCTAAGGCTGTGGCTCAGCCTAAAAAGCCAAGAAGGAAACTGGTCAAGAAATATATTCTTGTCAATGAGAAAGAACTAAAGAAGGAAGACAAAGAATTGACTGCTGAAAAGGGACAAATAAATGAAAGAGAAATAGTTAAAGCTCAATGAGGGGGAGACACCTGAAGATCTGATGATAGAGAATACACCTATTGAGAGGGAAATGCCTGAAACCCCCATCATAGAAAGTGCTCCAGTTGAGGGGGAGCTTTGGACAACACAAGAAGGTGATCACGGTGAGGGGGAGGCTCATGACATCTCTATGCCAGAAGAAGGGGTACCGGCAAGAAATGAAGAAGAACTAGTGCAAGAACATCATGAGGCCATTGAGATAATAGAATCCTCTAACGAAAGCAGAAAAGAGGATGAAAGTGATGAGGTAGAGATTATAGCTGTGGGCATTGATGGGCACAGAAGGGCCAACTATGAGCAACTGTTTGCATATCTACCTATGATGCCTTTCCATCAAGCTAAAATTCTAAACTCTTGGAGTCATATGTTCTGGAGTTTTAAAAAGTATCCTGCCATCTCAGTACTAGCTGATGGATTCCCAGGAAAACTCAATTTTTCCAAGAAGCTACTCACCAACAACTCTTCCTCAAAGAACAAACCTGAGGTACTATCTAATCCAACTCTTTTCAGAATTAATCACTTACCATCAGCCTAATTCAATCAATTTTATGAAATCACACAATGGTTGGAAGTGATTCTTCATTCATTAAACCAATTTCTAGTTACAGGATCCCAAAATTCTGTAACTGAGGAACCAAATGTGACCAACCTCATAATGCTCCCAAATCCCATCATCTCTATGATCACTGACTCTAACTCCATTGCAGAGTCCACACCTCAAATCGTAGAGTCACCAACCTTAAACATCCAAACCCAGGCCCCTCCATCATATATTCCTTCCTCATCCATCAACGAATACTTCAATCTTGATCTTACCCTCTACTCCTTGCAAGAGCAATCTAAGAGCACGCCACCTCCCTCACAAATTCCTCAACTAAATGAACTCCTGTCAGAACTATCCACAAAGGCTGATTTGTCAGCAATGTCTGAGAAAGTGATCAAGGAACTCGACGAGACTCTTGAAGATCATACTGCACTCATTCAGCTGAGATTAACATCAATGATCAATGCTGCAAACAATCTTCCAAGCTCCCTAAGCTCTGAGCTCACTAAAACACTGAAAGAAATTATCAAAGAAATGCTTCAAAGCATAAAAGACAGGGATGACATTCACTTCCTCGCAGCTAAAAAGCATCGAGATGATGTCTTGATCTTACAAAAGAATCAAGAATCTCAAAATGATCTAATGATACAGAGTATCCAAAGTCTTCAAACTGCAGTCAAAGAATTTTAAAACTTCTCCATGGGTCAAATGCAGCAGACTAAGACTGTCCTAAACATTCTTCAACGACGTGAAACTCGTTCTGATGATCTGATCCAAGAGAACCGCGAGGACATTGCTCAAACTCAGAGTCAACTAAACGAGCTTGTCCAAGGAGTCACTCGCCTCTCCGAAAACATTCGAACCCTTGATGCTGACATAAAGGGGGAGAATAAAGGGAAAGGAGATCAGGGAGGCAAGGGCAAAGGGAGATGACAATTCCACACTCAAGCCTCGAGGAACCCACCTGTAAGACAAATCACTCAGCAGACTCCACGATCCAGCCATCAGACTCAACGATCTGATCAGCATGAAGTTTTAATGGCTCAACCATTAAGGAGTCAAGGGCCAACTACCAGCTCTCATGAGGTGACAACAACAGGCCTAAGAATGCCAATTGGAGATCCTGCATTCATGAATAGGCATGATCACAATCCTAGACTAAGCCCAAGTGAGCTGGAAGATCTGGCCAGAAGACATGAAGCAAGCAGAAAGAGAAGAGTTGAGGAATATGCAAATCCTCCAAGAAGCAAAATGTCGAGGAAATAGAGATAAGTTGAATTTTAAGTTGTATTGATGTAATCAAACTTAAATATCTGTCTCCATACATCAATAAATTCATGCTTATTCTTTAGAAATTTCAGCTGCTCACTGAAATACTAAGTCATGTTTACTTTACTGCAACTGCATATAAAATTTAATAATCATGACAACAAATCTCCTTGGTTATGTCAACATCAAATAGGGGGAGATTGTTTGAAGAATGCATATGATGATTTGATGTTTAATGTAAATGCTCATGATTATGTGTAAAGTCCTTCAAGGAACATATGTACAAGGACTTAGTGATAGATCAAAATTGTTAGGTTGATCTATGGCTAAAAAGAAATAGATAGGCCTTGAAGAGAATCGTAGTCTATCCGGGTGATTAAAAGAATGCAGAAGATAAGGCAGGATCGTAGTGCTGAGATGATCGTAGTGTATCTACCTTGAAGGGCATCTCCAGAAATCGTAGAGTGGTCCAGATGTTTGCCGAAGCTAACTCAGAGATCGTAGTGTGCTCTCGAAAATGTAGAGTCTACAAGACGAGCAAGTAAAGATCGTAGCTTGAAAACCCTTGAAAGAAATCGTAGTGTTCTACTCAGACCAAGTACAAATATGACAAGACACCACGATATGCATCGTAGAGTATCATCTGTCCTATGTCAGAAACATCAAGCCCTATTTTCTGTCTAGAAACAAAGTCTAACAAATATGGAATGGGTTTTGAACGTTGAAGCACTCACCAGTCCCAATGGTACAAAAGATATCCTTAGTATTGATCAAAAGAAACGTGTTCAAGAAGCTAAGAAAAGGACCATTGGGCAGAGGAAAACACCTTTTCAGATGTTAGGTGAGAAAGCAGTCTGCTGTGTCAGTGGGGCCGGGTTGAAATTCAAAAAATGTGCAAAAAAATCTCCATCAAAGCTAAGAAATGTCAAACGCATTTAATGCCTCATTAGATGACTTCAACGAATAGATTTAAAAGAGATCACATATATACAGAACAGAGACAGATGAGAAAGGCAAGTAAGTATTAAACAAAAAAGTGAAAGAACACTCAACGCTCAACTCTACGATCCGAGAAAGATAGAAAGCTTGCTCAGCTACTCAGTTCTTTCAAACAAGTGCTTAATAGCAACTAAGTAGCACCAATCATGACCTCAACAACAACCAATCAACTGAAGTAAGAGTTCCAAGTCTGAAGGACTTTAAGAGTTCTAAGTGAACTGTGAAGAACCAAGTCTGCTGGACCTGAAGAGTTCAAGAGTGAACTAAGAAGTACCTAGACTGTTGGTCTGGAATGAATATGTGAGATTCAAGAAGTGTAACAGACATCCTTAGTGGATTTCCTACTCAAGGAGTAGAAGAGTGGATTAGGAGCTTTAAGTGCTCTGAACCACTTAAAACTGTTGTGTTCGTTATATCTGCTATAACTGCTATAACTGTCATAACTGCCTCACTCTTATTAACTCAAGATATCTTATAGAAGGTTTATCAAATACTCATTCCGCTGTGCATTAATTACCATCATACTAAATAGGTTAAAAGAATAAGTTTTTTTTAATTATCTATTCAATCCCCCTTCTAGATATCTATCGTGCCTCCGGGAAATAACAAACCTGCTAATCATACTAACAACAAACAATAAATCTGGTCTTTTGGCAGTTAAATACACCAAATTTCCAACCAAACTCCTATAAATAGTTGGATCCACAAGCTTTACTTCACCTTTTTTTCTTAACTTAAGCCCACTAACATATGGAGTTGAAATAGAATTAGCATTCTCCATCTTGAACTTTTTCAAAATTTCCCTTGCATATCACCCTTGAGAAATAAAAATTCCCTTACTGGACTAACTAACTTCAATACCCAAAAAATGATGCAACTCTCCAAAATCAGTCATGTCAAATTATTGTTTCATTGAAGCTTTGAAATCATTAAGCATTTCTATGTCATTGCTAGTAAAATTGAGATCATCAACATAGAGACTTAGCACCATAAATTTTCTTTTTGAAGGATCAATTTTGGTGTATAAAGTATGCTCCTGAGGACATTTTTGAAAGCTATTCTTCTCAAATTACAAATTAATGCGGCTATACCAAGCCCTTGGTTACTGCCTCAAACCATATAAAGCCTTCTTTAACTTGTAAACTTTCTCTTCTTCACCTTTCTTCACAAAACTGGGTGGCTGATCAACATAGATCTCTTCCTCAAGAAACCCATTTAGAAATGCCAATTTGACATCCATTTGGAACAACTTCCAATTATTTTGAGTAGCAAGTGATATAATTAAACGAACAGTATCAAGTCTTGAAATAGGTGCAAATACCTCATTAAAATCTTCTCCTTCCTTCTGTGCATACCCCTTTGCAATGAGCCTCTTTTTGTACTTATTGACGGAGTCATCTAAATTTAACTTTGTCTTAAAAATCCATTTAGGTCCAATGGGTCTTTTGTTTGGTGGTAAACTGACGAGCTCCCATGTGTCATTTCTTTCGATAGCCATAATTTCTTCCTTCATGGATTGTTTCCATTTTTCTTCTTTTGCTGCATCTTCATGGGAGATTGGATCTTCTCTTGCATAGAAAGTAAAAAAAATAATTGTTGCATCTATCAGATCTGTAGTATCATAAATCTCTAGCAAAGTTCTTATCTTGATTCCTTTTGAGCTACTACTAGAAGACTCTCATGTTGAGGATGATGGGACATCAGTTGGGTTTAAGGATGTATCATCTTCACTTGGTATACTGCTATAACCTTCCAAATCCTCCACGAATAATGGTACCTCATTAGCAGTGTTTATATCAGCATCACTGAAAAAAGATTTTTCATCAAAGTTTACATTCCCGCTAATGACAATTTTCTTTGTTTTTGGATTATACAGCTTGTAGGCTTTTGACCTTTCACTGTATCCAACAAATATACATTTTTTTGCCTTATCATCAAGTTTTTCCTTATTACATTTGGTACATGAGCAAAAGCTACACTTCCAAAAATCTTCAAGTATTGGACACTTGGTTTTCTCCCATACCAGGCAACCACGGGGAGCACCTTGGCCTCCGGTAATTTCATACTTGAGAGCTTGATCATTTGAAGGGGGATTTCTTTGTTTAACACGGAACTCATGCGCCTTTAAAGAAGCCTGTTAATCTTCCAAAGACAGTTTTGACACATCTTTGGACTCTTCAATAGCCACCACGATAAAATCAAACTTTTGTGGTAAGCTCCGAAGAATTTTCTCAACTACTTTTTAAACTTACAAAACTTCTCCATTGCTTGCCATTTGATTTACAATTGAAGTAACTCTTGAAAAATAATCAGCAATAGTTTCACTTTCTTGCATTTGCAATTTCTCAAACTCTAAATGCATAGATTGTAGTCATACCTTTTTTTACCTTTTCTTCACCTTTATATATTGATTATAAAATATCCCAAGCTTCCTTTGAATTTTCTGCCTTCGAAATTCTATCAAAAATTGGCCTTTCAATTGCTTGATAAATTTGGAAGAGTTCCTTGTTATCATTCTCCCTTTTCTCATTCAGGCTATTTTCTGGGCTTGTGACAAACCCTCTTCAGTTTCTGGTTCTTTATAGCCATCTTCAATAATACTCCACAACTTGAAGGACTTCAATAATACTTTCATATTATGGCTCCAATAATTAAAGTCTTCTCCATTAAAGCGAGTAATTAGAGAGACTATTGTTTGAATTTGCTATCATGACGTTATTTTAAAAAAAAAATTTGCTGAGCCTATGTTACATACTTGTGGTGTTTCAATTAGAAATTGCTTCGTTAAGCATGGAAGCTTTATCCGTCTTGTTTGAGTTGGATATAAGATTCTATAATGCCTTCATTTTCTCATTAATCCGACTTCTCCTCTTTTCGGACAGATTATGAACTTCAGCTGCTCTGCTTTATTTTGACGAATTTCGAGGAGTTTTCTTTATGAACCATGGAACCACCTGCGCCAAAAAAACTCGTGTCAAATTAACCAGGTCTGGACTTGGGTTCCCTTTGAGCTGAAAATAAAAAAAGTGCTTTGAAAAGCTTGAATATCACACACATATTAATTGTGGCCAGTTCATTGCCTCCTGCTTATCCAAATGAGTTCAAATACAAGATTGTTGTTGTAGCGGACCGATTTGACCTAAATATATCTCAATGCTCTGATATCACTTTGTTGGAATAATTAGGAAGAGAATATATTTTAGGGAGGAAGTGAAATATAACTTTAGAGAACACTAGAATACTTGATTTCACTTGCTTCAAATAAACAAAATACAAGGCTATTTATAGGACTCCTATGATAATTCTAGAGCCACATTAATAATGATCAAATACATGTACATGAACCTAACACTTAAATACATTCATGTACATATATGTATAATGTACTTGGATATCACCAATTCATGTACTAATATTAATTAAGATAATTCTTGAACAATCTAGAATATATTTGGTTTAGTTAATAAACACATCTTCAAAGTTTCTTGTAATGATAAATTCATTAACATAAAGACAAACGATTATCTTCTCGCTAGTAGGTTTTGCCTTGATATACAACGTGTGTGTTGGGTTTCCCTCCTTTGTGGGACCCATCTATTTCTTAATTACAGTCTTTGGCATGCACCTTAGTAAATTGCATGGCTTTTATTTTTGGTGGCTTTCCCATACATGACTCTTGGTATTTTCAAGTTTGGCTTGGAGTCTTCAAGAAGATTCAAATCCTTATAAATTTGAGGCATTTCCCATTTTTGAGATAGAGAACAGATACAGAAAGAAAAAGAGAGAGAGCTCCTCTGAGACATGTCCCATAATTCTCATTTGTGAGGGATTTTCCTCTTGTGATTTACACCTTTGGTGTGTTTGTAAGGCTTATGTCTTTTTGGCCATTTTGTAAACTCTGTTTGGTGATAGTGGAAGAAACTGACCTACCGGTCTTGTGGATGTACCTCAGTTGGAGGGAACCACGTAATTCTTGTGTGCCTACTTCTTTTTGTTATTTTCTTGCATTGCTTCCATTGATTTACACTTGTGGGAAAGCCATATTTTTTCCAACATCTGGTATCAAAGCTATTGGTTAATTCGGTTCCGTTTCATTATATTTGTGTGTGAATCATGAATGGCAACGTTGGGCGTATGATTAGTTTCAATGGCACAAATTGGGTGACTTGGAAAACTAAAATGGAAGACCTCTTGTTCTGTAAAGATTTGAATGGACCCATAGAGGGTGATCGTGGCAAACCAAAAGGAATGAAAGATGACGAGTGGAAAAAGTTAGACCGAAAGGCTGTCAGTTTTATTCGACAATGGATTGATGATAGTGTCTTCATCATGTCTCTACAGAAAATTCAGCACACAGTCTTTGGACCAAATTGGAGAGTCTTTATGATAGAAAGACGGCCGTGAATAAAGCTTTTCTATTTTGAAAGCTTGTGAACTCTAAATCTAAGGAGGATATTCCTATTGCAGAGCATTTGAATGAAATTAAGAGAACTGTGAATCAGTTGGCTGCTATGAAAATTACTTTTGATGATGAATTACAAGCTTTGTTACTTCTTAGTTCACTTCCTGAAAGCTGGGAAACTTTGGTGGTCACAGATAGTAATTTTACACCTGACGGAGTAGTAACAATGAGTCAAGTTACCAGCAGTCTGTTGAATGAAGAGACAAGAAGAAAGTCATCAGGTTCTTCTCACTCCGAAGCACTTGACACGGAAAATCGGGAGAGAGGCAGGAGTAAGAGTAAGGCTTCGCACAACCATGATAAATCTAGAGGTCGTTTAAAATCGATTTCAAAGAAATATGTTGAGTGCTATTATTGTCACGAGAAAGGACACATGAAGCGGCAGTGCAAAAAGCTCAAGTTCAAGGAGAAGAACAAAGAGAAAAATTCAAAGAAAAAACAAAATGATACAGCTGCAGTTACCAATGATGAATTCATGGTTATCGGTGATGATGCTAGTATTAATTTGATTGGCCAAGAGACTGATTTGAGTAATTGATTACGAGCTTCATTTCATGTTACTTGGCGATTTCTTTCTTTACTTACCGCAAGGTGAGTTTGGGAATGTCCGTATGGGAAATGAAGATGTGTCAAAATTGTCGATATGGGTGACATTTGCTTGGAAACAAATATTGGCTGCAAATTGTTGCTTAGAAATGTGAGGCATGTACCGGATATTCGGCTTAATTTAATCTCTGCTGGAAAGTTAGATGATGAGGATTACAACAACCATTTCAATGGTGGTAAATGGAAGCTCTCCAAAGGTTCTCTAGTGGTAATAAAAGGAAAGAAGACTTGCTCTCTTTACACTATGCAAGCAAAAATCTGCAAGGGTGTTGTGAATACCTTAGAAAATGACTCATCCACCGATTTATGGCATAGAAGGCTTGGACATATGAGTGAAAAAGGATTGCAAGTTTTGTCCAAGAAAGAGATTATAGCGGGGATAAAAGGTACGCCTTTGAAAACATGTGTTCATTGTTTCCATGGTAAATAAAACAGAATATCATTCCATAGAAATATTGCATCTAGAAAATCTCATGTTCTAGATTTGGTACATTCTGATGTATGTGGTCCTTTGAAAGTAAGGACACTTGGTGGTGCTTTATACTTTGTGACCTTTATTGATGATCACTCCAGAAAAGTTTGGGCTTATACACTGAAAACTAAAGATCAAGTTCTAGACGTGTTTAAGCATTTTTAGGCCAAGGTTGAAAGAGAAACTGGTAGACAGTTGAAATGTGTTCGCTCGAATAATGGTGGTGAATATATTGGATCATTTGATCAATATTGCTCCAATCATGGCATCAGGCATGAAAGGACAGTCAAAAAGACACCTCAACAGAATGGGGTTGCAGAGAGAATGAATCGCACCATTCTTGAGAGAGTCAAATGTTTTCTTTCACATTCAAAGTTGCCAAGATCCTTTTGGGGTGAGGCAATGAAGATAGCAGTTGATCTTATCAATTTGTCTCCTTCATTTCCGTTGAATGGTGATGTACCAGAGAAAGTTTGGACAGGGAAGGAAGTCTCCTATGATCACTTGAGGGTATTCGGTTGCAGAGCTTTTGTTCATATTCCAAAAGATGAAAGGTCCAAGCTTGATCCAAAAGCAAAGCAGTACATATTTCTTGGCTATGAACATGAAGAATTTGGCTACAGGTTGTATGACCCAGTTGACAAGAAAGTTGTCAGAATCCGAGATGTTGTTTTCTTGGAAGATCAAACTATTGAAGACATTGACAAGCCTGAGT
Source organism: Panax ginseng (assembly GCA_020205605.1). NCBI lineage: Eukaryota > Viridiplantae > Streptophyta > Magnoliopsida > Apiales > Araliaceae > Panax > Panax ginseng. The sequence goes on from CM035132.1 coordinate 173,992,811, forward strand.
CAGTAGGTTTTGCCTTGATATACAACGTGTGTGTTGGGTTTTCCTCCTTTGTGGGATCCATCTATTTCTTAATTACAGTCTTTGGCATGCACCTTGGTAAATTGCATGGCTTTTATTTTTGGTGGCTTTCCCATACATGACTCTTGGTATTTTCAAGTTTGGCTTGGAGTCTTCAAAAAGATTCAAATCCTTATAAATTTGAGGCATGTCCCATTTTTGAGATAGAGAACAGATACAGAAAGAAAAAGAGAGAGAGCTCCTTTGAGACATGTCCCATAATTCTCATTTGTGAGGGATTTTCCTCTTGTGATTTACACCTTTGGTGTGTTTGTAAGGCTTATGTCTTTTTGGCCATTTTGTAAACTCTGTTTGGTGATAGTGGAAGAAACTGACCTACCGGTCTTGTGGATGTACCTCAGTTGGAGGGAACCACGTAATTCTTGTGTGCCTACTTTTTTTTGTTATTTTCTTGCATTGCTTCCATTGATTTATACTTGTGGGAAAGCCATATTTTTTCCAACAATGTGTTCATAAGTGCATTTTTGGAATCCATCGTGCAACATGTATGAATCTATCCTAGTATACCAGGAGTTTATTTTAGCCTATAAAGTGCCTTCTTCAGTCTGTAAACTTGTTTCTCCGATCCTTTCTTGGTATACCCTGGTGGCTACTCAACATACACTTCCTCTTTTAGAAATCCATTAAGGAATGATGACTTTACGTCAATCTAATGTATCTTCCGCCTTTTTTTTTGCTGAAATTGATATCATCATGCGAATAACATCCATTTTGTTGGCTACTGGTGCGAAAACTTTGAAATAGTCATTCCCTGGCTTCTGCTTGTAGCCCTTAACCACCAACTTTGCCTTGAGTCTGTCCAATTGACCATTGGGTTTGTACTTCATCTTATACACCCATTTGACACCAATTGGCTTCTTACATTCAGGTAAAAAAGTCAATTTTCATGTATCAATTTTTTAAATGAAATGGATCTCCTCATTCATTACCTAAATCCATTCATTATCCCATTCTTCATAGAGTCTTTCATACGGACTGGGTCACAATCTGAAATTCTAAATAGAGACAAAAAATTACTTGTCTCATCTGTGACTTCATCATCTCTTAAGACCATATAGTCCTTCAAGTGTGCTGGCATTACCTTTTTTCTCCTAAGATGTTCTACTGGTTCTGCAGCTGGTGTTTTGTAGAAGATGAACCACTAGGTATGGTCTCACTAGAACAGTACCTTGTCTATTTGTATCTTCGTCTTCGATGACAACACTTTTTCCTGAATTATCTTGTTGAATCCTTGTCCATGTCTCATATTTAATAAATTGGGTATCCTTGTCTACAGTCACTTCCTTGCGGACATGATTATATAGCTTATAACCAAAGCCATGCGTAGACTGGAGGGGGCCACGGCCCCCCAAGGTTTAAAATTTTATAAGGACTAGGGGTGATCATTCGGTTATAACCGAAACGAAATGGCTATTCGGTTATAACTGAAAACCGAATTATCGATAATTTCGATGATCCTAACTACTAACCAAATTTGAAAGCTAACCGAATTACTAGAATCACCGAATTACTCGAACGTATACGATTCGGTAATTCGGGTAATAACCGAACCTACAGAATTCTCAATCTTTCTCTACCTTATATACAGAATTTCCAATCTTTCTCTACCTTAAATGTTTAACTAACAGATTCCTTCCCCAAAGAGCACACAAAAACAGTAACTTTCAGCGCAGAGGTTAGAGAGAGAAAAACAGATCTGGCAGCGCCGCCCACCGGCGAGGCGGCGAAGATGGTTAGAGAGAGAGAAACAGAGGAGAGTTTTTGAATGAGAAGCATCAAGCATGAAGCATCAAGGCTGGGAAGCATGAAGCGCCTTATTTAACCATGGTCTAGTTGAAGAAAGTTTTTGAACGAGAAGCATCAAGCAAGAAGAATAAGTGAATACTCAGATCTGGGAAGTTTTTGATTTGAGATCTGGGAAGACGAGGCTAAGCTTTTGATTTGAGAATCATCAAGCCAAAAATGACTGAATAAGAATAAAGTTATTATAATAATAGTATAAAGTTATTATTTTTTAAATATTAATATTCGGTTGTTCGAGTACCCGAATTATCTGTTTTTTAAAACCAAAACCGAAACCGAATAATGAGCAATAAATCGGATATAACCGAAATAAGAAAAAAAAACCGAAAAACTAAAATAATTCGGTTTAAAAAGTTCGGTTCGGTTCGATTCGGTAGTTCGGTTTTATCCGTTTTTTGCTCACTCCTAATAAGGACTATGGCCCACTTGTGATGTGAGATTAAATTATCTCTGTACAAACTAAAAAATAAACTCTTGCTCTGCAATTTGTCCGAACATCCGCCCCCATCTCTTCCAGCTCCCCCACGTTCCCAATTTCATCACTATATTTCTTTACCGGATCATCTGTAGTGTTTTGTGTTAAATTAAGCCATTAATTAATTAACAAATTTGTTTTTGAATTAATTGGTTCATGGTTGCTTACGGTGGGTATGAAGAGAACTAGAGAAGTGGCGACTATGTTGGTAGCAGAGCCAAATGCTTTAGAGTTTAGTCGAAAAAAGAGAGAAGGAGAAATCCCCTTCATTTATTTCTTCATTTTGCATTTTCTGACCGACCACCTCTAAAGTATCTTCATCTATTTTTTACAGGTACTAATTTCTCTCCTTTCTCTAATATATATATATATATATATATATATATATATATATATATATATATATATATATATATTATGTATGTGTTGTGTGCAGAAACTGTAATAAATTAAATTTTAATTAATATTAAAATAAAAAATTAATAAATAAATTTTATTTTGATATTATTTATTTTACATGTGTATATGTGCAATGTGAATGAATGTTTGTGATAAAGTAAATATAATATTATATATTTACTATGTATGAATATATTGTTTAAAAATAAATTGAGTATGGAAAGTAAGCAAGTAGTTGGATATACAAATTTAGTGTATACAATTAAAGGATATTAAAATAATTTATGAGTTAAATTATTTTAATATATATAAGTGTTGAGAATTAAATGTAATTCAATGTTAATTTGGAGTATTCTAGATTCATGTATTAGGATATAATGTTTTGGAGTATTCTAGATTCACGTATTGGGATATTAAAGGAGTTTTAATGTGGTTCATGTACTGGTGATATGCAAGTATTGGTGATATGCATGTATCATTATTCATTAATCCTATAAATACCTTATGTAAGTATTTGTCTTATAAGAGAGCAGTGAGCAAAAGTGAATTAAAATTATAATTCAAGTCTCTTCATTACAACAAATTGATATCAGAGCAATTTATTTTGTGATCCTGGAAATGGTTAATTCTAGTTTTCCATTTCAATTCCCTCGCCTTACAAAAGAAAATTATGAGAATTGGTGCATTCGTATGAAGGCTTTGCTTAGTTCCCAAGATGTGTGGGAGATCGTGGATAAAAGCTATGACGAGCCTAGTGAGGAAGCTACGTTGACTCTCGCTCAAAAGGAGAATCTGTAAAAGATGCGAAAGAAGGATCAACAAGCTCTCACTCTCATTCATCAATGTTTGGATGAAGTCATGTTTGAAAGAGTTGCAAATGCAACCACCGCCAAGCAAGCATGGGAGATATTACAAAACTTCAATCAAGGGGTTGATAAAGTTAAGAAAGTGCGCCTTCAATTGTTACGAGAAGAATTTGAAGGTTTACGAATGCAAGAATCCGAATCTGTTGCGGATTTCTTTTCAAGGGTGTTGGCCATAATCAATCAAATGAAGCGATATAGAGAAAAAAATGGAGGAAGTTTGGGTCATTGAGAAGATTCTTCGCTCGTTGCTTCCAAAAGTTTGATTATGTCATCGTAGCCATTGAGGAGTCCAAAAATTTAGAGATTGTGACAGTTGATCAACTCATGGGTTCTCTACAAGCCCATGAATAAAGAATTAACAAGAAGAAGGATGAGTCGATCGAGCAAGTTCTAGCCACCAAGCTCTCGGTGAAAGAGAAGAATTATGATCGTGAGAAAAGTCAATGAGGAAGAGGACGCGGACACGGACGTGGACAAGTTCGAGGAAGAGGCGGACAAGGCAACCAAAACTCCAACAATGAAGAAAGAAGTCAATCCTCAAGGGGACGTGAAAGAGGAAATTATTCAAGGCAAGATAAGTCCAAAGTTCGGTGTTATAATTGCTAAGAGTATGGGCGCTATGCTCGAGAATGTAGGAGTATGCCTAGTAATATTGAAGAGAAGGTGAACTATGTTGAGAATGAGGAAGAAGAGGTAGCTTTATTGCTAGCTTAAAAAGGGGAAATTAAAAAAAAATTGATTTATGGTATCTTGACAATGGGGAAAGCAATCATATGTGTGGAGATAAGTTTAAGTTTGTGGAGCTTGATGAGTCAGTGACCGGATTTGTCATTTTTGGAGACAACTCTAAAGTTCCAATTAGAGGAAAAGGTACGATTTTAATTCGTGTGAAGAATGGTGGTCATCAATTTATAAGTAATGTCTATTATGTTCCAAATATGAAGAGTAATATTTTGAGTTTAGGACAACTTTTGGAAAAGAACTACGAGGTTCATATGAAGAATCGTAGTCTCTTACTTTAAGATGACTGAAAAAATGTGATTGCTAAGGTACCTATGACAAAGAATAGAAGGTTTTTGCTTGATATCCAAAGTGATGTTGCTAAATGTCTCAAAGCTTGTGTGAAAGATACTTCTTGGCTTTGGCATTTAAGGCTTGGACATGTGAACTTTGGAGGCTTGAAGTTATTGGCTCAAAAAGGGATGTTGAATGGATTACCATTTATAGACCAACCAAATCAACTTTGTGAAGGGTGTCTTATTGGTAAGCAATTCCGAAAGAGTTTTCCAAGAGAAACTACTTCAAGAGCAATTGAGCCACTTCAACTTGTTCATGCCGATGTTTGTGGACCAATCAAGACATCTTCATTCGATTTTTTACTCTTCATTGATGATTTTAGTAGAAAGACTTGGGTTTGTTTCTTGAAAGAAAAATCTGAAGCATTTGGCATGTTCAAGAAATTCAAAATTCTTGTAGAAAAATAAAGTGGTTATTATATTAAGTCCTTGAGAATGGATAGAGGTGGTGAGTTTACTTATAATGAGTTCAATAAATTTTGTGAAGAAAATGGCATCAAACGATTTTTAACAGTTCCGAAATCTCCTCAACAAAATGGCATAGTGGAAGGAAAGAATCGAAGCATTCTCAATATGGCTAGAAGCATGTTAATGACAAAGAAGATGCCAAAAGAATTCTGGACAGAAGCGGTTGATTGTGCGGTATATTTGTCCAACAAGAAGTCTATTGGACAAAAATCCTCAAGAAGCATGGAGTGGAAAAAAGCCAAGTGCATCCCATTTGAGAGTATTTGGGAGCATTGGTTATGTGCATATACCCGATCAAGAGAGGTCGAAGCTTGAAGACAAAAGTAGGAAACACATCTTCATTGGGTATGATCAATGTTCCAAAGGCTACAAATTCTACAATCCAAGTGTTGGCAAGATCATTATTAGTAGAGATGTGGAATTTGATGAAGAAGATGCATGGGATTGGAGCATTGAAGACAAGGAAATGTATGATTTCTTTCCATTACTTGATGAGGAAGAGAAAAAAGAAGAAGTTCATCAAGAGCCCACAACACCTCCTCGATCACCTACCAATCCAAGTACACCTTCTATATTTTCTTCAAGTGCATCATCTTCATCAAGTGAAAGTTCAAGTAAAAGGCAACCACGAATGAGAAGTCTCCAGGAACTTTATGAAGTCACAAAAAATTTAAGTGATGATCTAACTCTTTATTGTCACTTTGTCAATGGTGAACCCATAGTATTTAAAGAAGCGGTAAAGGATGTGAAGTGGAGAATTACCATGGATGAAGAGATCAAATCGATTGAGAAGAATGACACTTGGGAGTCGAAAACTATGCTGGAAGGTGAAAAGCCCATTGGTGTGAAGTGGGTTTTCAAGGAGAAGTGGAGAAATACAAGGCAAAGTTGGTAGCCAAGGGGTATAGCCAACATCCCGAAATCGACTATGGTGAAGTATTTGCACCCTTTGCACGGTTAGAGACCATCCGTATGATCATTCGCGGCTCAAAAAAGGTGGAAGATTTATCAAATGGATGTGAAGTTGGCTTTCTTGAATGGGATTCTTGAAGAAGAGGTTTATATTGAACAACCTTTAGGATATGTGATCAAAGGTCATGAAGACAAAGTGTTAAAGTTGAAGAAAGCTTTATATGGCTTGAAGCAAGCACCACGAGCATGGAATAGCCGGATTGACAAATATTTCTAAGAGAATGGATTTATCAAGTGCCCACATGAGTATGCTCTCTATGCTAAGGTGTGTGAAAATGGAGATATTTTACTTGTTTGCTTATATGTTGATGATTTAATCTTCACGGGCAATAATCCTAGTATGTTTGGAGAGTTTAAGCAAACAATGGCGAAGGATTTTGAGATGACCGACCTTGGTCTCATGTCTTATTATCTTGGTATTGAGATCAAACAAACGGATGATAAAAATTTTATTTCCCAAGAAAGATTTGTTAAGGAGATTCTAAAGAAGTTTAAAATGGAGGATTGTCAATCCGCGAGCACTCCGGTTAAATATGTACTGAAATTATCCAAAAAAGAAGAAGGTGAGCAAGTAGACTCCACAACTTTCAAAAGTTTAGTTGGAAGTTTAAGATACTTGACTTGCACACAACTAGATATACTTTTTGGAGTTGGGCTTGTAAGTCAGTTTATGGAGACACCGACCGCGACACGTTTCAAAGCAGCGAAACGGATTCTTCCGTACATCAAAGGTACAATTGATTATGGTTTGCTTTATTCATTTTCTAATGAATTTAAGCTTGTGGGATATAGTGATAGTGATTGGGTCGGAGATATGAATGACAGAAAGAGCACTACTGGTTTTTTTTTTCATGGGGAATACAGCTTTTACGTGGAGTTCGAAAAAACAACCAATTGTGACACTTTCTACATGCGAAGTAGAGTATGTAGCTGCAGCATCTTGTGTTTGTCATGCAATTTGGTTAAGAAGATTATTGGGAGAGTTGCAAATACTACAAAAGGACGCTTTGGAAATTTTTGTGGATAACAAGGCTGTGATGCCCCCAAAATAGGTATACACCACACCCATTCTGAGTCGCAAAATACATGGTACAAAAAGCAAACTACAACTTCAATAATACAATTGTCGTGCAAAATACAACAACACGTACTGTGAGCTTAAATACAAATATTGTCATCTAGACAATATCCACACCCAAATGAGTCCTCATTACAATTATTCAAACACTATTTTATAAAAATAGTGAGGACTGCTACAACAACTTTCTAGAACCATCACTCCGTACCCCGACTAGATCCTGCTATGTTCTCACCTCTTGAGAAGAAAAATGGAACAAAAAGGAAAAGGGTGAGCTTAATTAGCCCAGTAAAGAATATTATGACTAAGATAATATACAACAAATTATCATTAGTCCTCAACATGGAAAAAATCTAATAGAATACAATAGACAACAAGTTTCAGATCAACAACTGCAGCGGAAACAATAATTCATTATAAGAGTTAAGTAGAGAATGAAATCTACTATCATTTATGAATTTAAAAGTCCATCATCAATATTTTATCCCTGTAACATCAATCAATATACATCTTTGCACTACAGGAAAAAGATATTCATTTGTATCACTAGTTGGTCATGTTCATCTCAACACTGCTCATCTTTTGCTACTGGACCAAAGATATTCATCGAATTAATCATTCATCTTTACTCTGAGGCCAAAGATATTCATCAAAATATCACCATTAAGGACTAAGGATGATGAAAAACATTTTAGAGAAGCGAATCAAGTGAGACGAGAAGGACAAATATTAGGGATTAAGTATTTGGTTTATCCAAATTCAATAATACTCCATAATAACCAAGTGTGAAGTAGAATTCAAAATAAAGATCAAAACATGGATACAATCAAAGATAGTAACCATAAAAGACATCTGGAGACGAAAAAGAGAAAATTTAATTTTTGATGAATAGTGTCGTATTTGTGAATAGTGTCGTATACGTGAATAGTAATCCCGAATCAAAATTTTCCAAATTTGATTAAAAAGTTTAGATCAATACTTCGGCATAATGATATTGAAAGAAATAATATCATATATGAAGAAAATAACATCCCTTACCTCAAAAAAAGCAAGAGATTTACATTTGGAATCTTTGGATATAGTCTTTGAAGGAACTTGCAATCAGATATCAACACTCAAAGTATCAAAATACTCACGAAATACGCTCGATAATATAGAGAGAGAAAGAGAGAAAACTTGTTCCTGGTGTGATTTTCAATTCTAACTTAGCCCTCTATTTATAGGAAAATGTTAGCACGCCGAAGCAGACTTGACCTGCTACCTAATGGCTTTACCTGTTACTATTGCCACCCACCACATTTGAAATTCAATTGAGCACATTTCTTACCAACCAATTCTAGAATTTTCCAAAATGTTTTATCATTTAAATAATAATCAGAAATTTTAATAATTCATAGAAAATAGCCCGTTTATCAGAAAAATACGAATTTTATGTCCATTCCACACGAAATCGAATTCTCTACAACTTTGCAGAAGAAAGTTTTTTCAAATTCTAAACAGAAAATATCCGAAATCCACAAACGGATGATTTTTAATACCTCCAATCCGACAAAATACTGATAAAATACCTCAACATTAATTCCTTCATTTATAACCACATAAATAAATCCATCATTAATATCCACATCAAATAAATATTTTTTTTATCATATAAATCAATAATTAATTATTTCCAAATAATATTACAGAATCACAATTATGACAACCAGGCCGTTCCCAGGAAAGAGGGGGATTTCCGATAAGGATTTCTCCTTACTGGCGCGTAATTAGATGACCAAACCTTCCTTGACAGAACTTTCTAGACATTGCCAATAATGCTATCTAATAATATTATTCAAATAATATGAATTATTGATCTGATAATGGGAAATACTGTGCAATGACAATTATTGAAACAACAATAATATAAACTATCAACACAGCAATTAGTGAATCAATAAAATAAAATATTGAACAGTAACTACTGTAACAATTATTGAGTATTGTCTTCTTAAGTAAGAATCAATAATTCAACAATACTGTGCAATACTGTGTGCTACTGTGCAACCACGCGTATTATTATATTTTAACCACCAGGTAATCCAACAGTGTTAACGGTAACCATTACGCCATTAATTATAAAAAAAACTCATACTTTGTCGTTTTCCATCATCTAACCGTTTTTTGTTATAGGGCCCACAAATAACTGCGCCGTCGTACGGAGATTCCCGACAAAAAGAATATTCCACGACCAAACGAATATTCCCCGACAAAAGGAATATTTTATAACCACTTGCTTATTTTGTAAAATTTGCACATTTCACCCATAACCAAAGTATTATATCAAATTAACACCTTATTATTTCAAAATAATAATTGGAGGAAAATTCAATATTATTTATAAAAAGCTGGGGTCTTACAACCTCCCCTCCTTATGAAATTTCATCCTCGAAATTGACGTACGTACCTGGTGTATCAAAAAGGTGAGGATACCTCGCTTTTATTTCTGATTCCAACACCCAGGTCATTTCTTCAATAGCATGGTTCCTCCACAAAACCTTAACTTGTGGTATAACCTTTGTGCGTAGGGCATGCTCTTGCTATCCAATATCTTGACAGGTACCTCCTTGTACGTTAAATCTTCGGCTATCTCGTCTAGTTCTAACGCAATAATGTGGTTTGGGTCGTCCACATACTTACGTAACATCGATATGTAAAAAAAACTTTATGAACACGCGATATACTTAGCGTTAAGGCGAGTCTATAGGCCACAGTTCCTACTTGATCGAGGATTTCAAATAAATCGAAGGTTTGAGCTTTCTTCTCTTCATCGACTCTTACTTCTAGAATAACGCCTTCTTGCACCTTCTTCTTTATATTCATCAACTCCGGTGTGTAGCTTGAGCGGCTTTAACGTTATCGATTAAAGTCAATTGTACTCGTATATCATCACGTGGTTCCTAGAGTCTTTAACTCTATCTCTATCATTTATAAATTATACAAAATAGGTCTTTGTGTTCAACAATATCGCACTCGTACTTGCGTACGATCTTCTACTCAACGCGTCAGCTACCACGTTCGTTTTTCCAAGATGGTATGGTCAAAACAAGTGCCGAAATGAGTCGCTTCTTGAGCTCTTGGAAAATCTTCTCGCATTCCTCGCTCCATACAAATTTTGTATCTTTCCGAGTCAGCTGAGTTAATGCAGTAGCATTTCGAGAAAATCCTTCCACGAATCTCTAATAGTAACCAGCTACGTCTAGAAAGCTAGATATTTCGATTAATGACTTAAGTTGCTCTCATATATGATTCATATCCCAATCTTGGATTGCACGTCACAATGGCACCTATCGTTTTACCACCACACAAATATAGCGTCCCCTACGGAGAGTCTGGCTTTGGTGCATTCCACAAAGGAAGTTACTAGATAGAGGCCTGAGTACCAACTCCTATAGTTGGGTTTTTAACTCCTGAAGTTCAATAGGAGCCATTCGATATGAGAATTTAGAAATGGGTTTTGTACCGGGTTCAAAGTCGATACAAAATTCAATATCACGCTCTGGGGGTATGCCAGGAAATTCTTCAGGAAATACGCCAGAAATTCACTAATAACAGAAATATCATTCAAATTTGACGTATTTTTGTTTAAATCCATGAAATGGGCTAAGAAAGCTTGACATTCGTTTTTCAATAAATGAATGGCTTTATGGCTTGATATGAAAGTGTTTGACTTCAATGGTTTGGTTTCTTGAATTCGCATAACAGGTTGGTTAGGAATATAAAAACTAACAACCTTACGAAAATAATCAATTTTAGCATGATGAGTGATTAACCAATCAATTCCTAAAATCACATCAAAAGCAAGTATCTTTAAAGAGATAAGATCAACAGGTAATGTGATAGTGCCAACTTGGATTAAGCAAGATTTATAAATAGTGGATGTAACGAAAGTTTCTCCTAACGGAGTCTCCACAGATAAATCAAAGTCTAATTCTCCGGAGTCAAGTTTAAATGTTGAGCGCAAGCAGGAGAGATAAAAGAATGGGTAGAACCGGTATCTAGTAAGGTATAGATTTTGCAAGAATTTATAATTAACTAACCCGTGATACCTTCGTTCGGGTTCCTCGCTTTTTGAGAAGTCACAAAAAATGCTCTTCCAGAAACCGTCGACTTTGTTTTGTCCGTATCCGCCTTTGGTGCCACCATTCCAGTTGGACTTGATTTCGCTACAGGACAAAATCGAGCTATGTGACCGTCTTTTCCACAATTGAAACACACCTTGGAAGGCTGTGAACAGTTTGGACTTATGTGTCCCTCCTCTCCGCATTTGTAGCATCTAATGGCGGTGGTCGTTCTCCTCCCCTTGAATTTGTTCTTTGGTGTTGGTCTTTGCTTCTTTGAGCGTCTTCCGTCATCGTTAAATCTTCTCTTCTTAGATCAGACATCTCTTTCCACAATATCAAAGCGTCGACTTTTACCCATGCATCACTCATTCTCACTCGTTCAATTGGTTCTTCTTTCAGCTCAGATTCTAGCTTTATCATCTTATACTTTGCCAAAGAGTGCTTCTATTCAAGCATCACATATCGGTTAACACAAGCTTGAATCGTTGCATCCTTTTGCTCCACGACCGTCTGCCGTTCTTCAGCCTGCTTTTCTAACTCATGAATATGATTTTGCAATTCTAAATTTCGATCATAAAATACCTCTAATAAATTCTCCTCAGGTTCCTCTTCTTCCTCACTCTCAGCTGTTACTTCTGCCACTATCTCGGATGCAACTATCAATTCTTCACTCACCACATGGATATCTCTAATTCCTTCTTCGCCTGACATCACATTATCCTGGTTGGTGACTAAAGGTGTTTCCATAGTCTCATACACTCCATTGTTAACGTTCTCAGCTGCCATGCTTAAAAACTATCATAAAACAAGGGTTAATTAAACAAATTAACATATCACATAATATCCCTATATTATGACCGACCAACAAATAAGCTTAGATAGGACACACTAGCGAAGGATTTACTCATCTCTCCCCTCCTAGTTCTATTCCCCGATCTCATGGAGACCATATCCCTAAGCTTTGATACCAACTATGACCCCCCCCCAAAATAGGTATACACCATATCCATTCTGAGTCGCCAAATACATGGTACATAAAGCAAACTACAACTTCAATAATACAATTGTCGAACAAAATACGACAACACATACTGTGAGTTTAAATACAAATATTTTCATCTAGACAATATCCACACCCAAATGAGTCCTCATTATAATTATTCAAACACTATTTTATAAAAATAGTGAGGACTGCTACAACAACTTTCTAGAACCATCACTCCGTACCCCGATTAGATCCTGCTATGTTTTCACCTCCTGAGATGAAAAATGGAACAAAAAAGAAATGAGCTCAACTAGCCCAGTAAAGAATATTATGACTAAGATAATACACAAAAAATTATCATTAGTCCTCAACAGGGAAAAAATCTAATAGAATACAATAGACAACAAGTTTTAGATCAACAACTGCAGCGAAAACAACAATTCATTAGAAGAGTTAAGTAGAAAATGAAATCTACTATCATTTATGAATTTAAAAGTCCATCATCAATATTTTATCCCTGTAACATCAATCAATATACATCTTTAATCAAATATTCATCTTTGCAAAAAGATATTCATTTGTATCACTAGTTGGTCATGTTCATCTCAACACTGTTCATCTTTTTGTACTACGGGCCAAAGATATTCATCGAATAATCATTCATCTTTTGCACTACTGAGGCCAAAGATATTCATCAAATATCACCATTAAGGACCGAGGATGATGAAAAATATTTTAGAAAAACGAATCTAGTGAGACGAAGGACAAATATTAGGGATTCGTATTTCGGTTTATCCAAATTCAATAATACTCCATAATAACCAAGTGTGAAGTAGAATTCAAAATAATGATCAAAACATGATACAATCAAAGATAGTAACCATAAAAAAGACATCTTGAAGAAAAAGAAAAATTTCATTTTTTTGGTGAATAGTCTTTTGATATTTGTGAATAGTATGAATGATACGTGAATAGTAACCCCGACACAAAAAGTTCCAAATTTGATTAAAAAGTTTAGATCAATACTTCGGCATAATGATATTAAAAGAAATAATATCATATATGAAGAAAATAATATCCCTTACCTCAAAAAGATAGTACTTCTGACTGGAATACTGGATATAGTGTTGATGGAACTTGCACCGTATATCAACACTTAAAGTATCAAAATACTCACGAAATACGCTTGATAATATAGAGAAAGAAAGAGAGAAAGCTTATGTTTCTGGTGTGATTTTCAATTCTAACTTAGCCCTCTATTTATAGGAAAATGTTAGCACGCCGAAGCAGACTTGACCTGCTACCTGATGGTTTTACCTGTTACTATTGCCACCCACCACATTTGAAATTCAATTGAGCACATTTCTCACCAACCAATTCTAGAATTTTCTAAAATATTTTATCATTTAAACAATAATCAGAAATTTTAATAATTCATAGAAAATAGCCCGCTTATCGGAAAAAATCTGAATTTTATGTCCATTCCACACGAAATCAATTCTCTACAACTTTACGGAAGAAAGTTTTCCAAATTTCAAATGAAAATATCCAAAATCCACAAAGCGGATGATTTTAATACCTCCAATCCGACAAAATCTTGATAAAATACCTCAACATTAATTCCTTCATTTATAACCACATAAATAAATCCATCATTAATATCCACATCAAATAAATATTTTCTTATCATATAAATCATTAATTAATTATTCCCAAATAATATTACAGAATCACAATTATGACAACCAGGCCGTTCCTAGGAAAGAGGGGGATTTCCGATAAGGATTTCTCCTTACTGGTGCGCAATTAGATGACCAAACCTCTCATTGACAGAACTTTCTAGACATTGTCAATAATACTATCTAATAATATTATTCAAATAATATGAATTATTGATCTGATAATGGGAAATACTGTGCAATGACAATTATTGAAACAACAATAATATAAACTATCAACGCAGCAATTATTGAATCAATAAAATAAAATATTGAACAGTAACTACTGTAACAATTATTGAGTAGTGCCTTCTTACGTAAGAATCAATAATTCAACAATACTATGCAATACTGTGTGCTACTGTGCAACCACGCGTATTATTATATTTTAACCACCAGGTAATCCAACAGTGTTAACGGTAACCATTACGCCGTTAATTATAAAAAAACTCATACTTTGTCGTTTTCCTTCATCCAACCGTTTTCCGTTATGGGGCCCACAAATAACTGCGCTGTCGTATGAAGATTCCCGACAAAAAGAATATTCCACGACGAAACGAATATTCCCCGACAAAAGGAATATTTTATAACCATTTGCTTATTTTATAAAATTTGCACATTTCACCCATAACCAAAGTATTATATCAAATTAACACCTTATTATTTCAAAATAATAATTGGAGAAAAATTCAATATTATTTATAAAAAGCTGGGGTCTTACAAAGGCAGCCATTGCTTTGGCGAAAAACCCGGTGTTCCATGAAAGAAGCAAGCACATTTGTAACGCCCCCAAAATCGGGACTATTTTTCTTCCCGATCTTGTGTGTTAATATTATCTTGTTCTAGCTTTAAAATATTATTTAATGTTAAAATAGCTAAAAATATGGAATAAATTTTTTTTTTCTTTTCATTCATTCATTCCCTGAATCGAAACCTTTACAATTCTTCTTTATACTAGAATCATATTTATTTTATGATTTATTTTATCAAAGTAACATATGAATATATACAACTCACCTCTCTTCAAACAAATATTCCTTATTCAATAAACATTTCAAACTGTACATAGTTGTCTTTTAGTCATATCTAGAATCATGAGAATCCTCATCTATATTTCTCTACAATTTCTAAATAAAGAAGAGATATCCTTTTGCCGTCTTCCAATCGTTATCATCCGAGTCACTAGAGATCATATCACATTTCAAACATGCAAAAATTATATTTTTGCAACTCTATCATATCTTGAATCTATATCATGATTCAACTTGTATATCACAATCAATATCAATATAGATATCAAAATTTAGTTATTAAAATTTTATTAGTTCCAGAATTCGCAGATGTTATAATCTATACTCATATTCAGGATTATATAAATATAAAGACCCATTCTGAAAAGTCTAATTTGAACATAAGGTTCAAACTTTTAACTTTACTCATCCCGGAATCTTTAAAACATAATTCGTCAATTGTATATTCGCTATACCCCACTTCATGCACTTCTATGCTATTATAGTAACTTACTTTACAAAATAATAGTAAAGCTACATCTCATATTCAAAAAGATTATTTCTATTCAGTATAATTACTGGGTATAACAACATTTACACTACTCAATTAAATCACTTTACAACAAGTAGCCTCAGCTTGGTACAGTCTAAACTTGATGAAGCAATGTGACGCCCCCAAAACAGGTATACATCACCCATCCCGAGTCGCCAATTACATACACTAAAAAAACTCCATTTATAACTATCGTGCAAAATACGATGACACATATATTGTGAGTTTCAATACAAATATTGTAGCGTATATAATATGACAATATTCATACTCAAATTATTACAATGCTATATAAAGTACAGCAGCAAATATTTCAAGTCTCCAAAGGAATACGAGAAGATTTCTGTCCTTCTCATTCTAATGGAGTGCATTTTTGTCGCTTCCAAAATCGAGTTCGCATCACCTTATTTAATTCACCAAATATAACTATTAAATGATGTATAAAATATGTCACGCATATTTTAAATTCTCAGTACAATTATTATGTCCCACCGTTTCATAATTTGATTAGAATTTCGACTAATTTAAAACACCACTTTATACCCACGTCCTCTCTCCTGGTCCCAAAATACACTTTTATTTCACGAAGGGGTGGTGAAGTAAAAGGGTGAGCACAAATAGCCCAGTAAAGAATATCATGACTTAAGATAATTAAATTATCAAATTCAGATATTTAGAACATATGGTAGAAGATAAAAGTTTTCAACCATAATAGCAGCGGAATCAACAATCCATTAGAAGAGTCAAGTAGAACATAATGTCTACTATCTCCTCTAGATTAAAAGTCCATCGTTAATATTTCATTCCTGTAATACTCATCAACAATTCTTTGTTATACCCAAGACAAAGAGAACTCTCATCACCTGTTTTCACCTGAACCACCACAGATTATAATTAAATCACAATTCATATTTATAATCAAGTAAATCAACAGTCCAACTTTGCACTACAGGCCAAAGATATACAATTGTAAAACAAATAACCAACAGTCCATCTTTGCACTACAGACCAAAGATATACAACTGTAAAACTAATAATGCTGAGACTCGGCTCAAGTATCACGACCACGAATTATCCATGCACTACGGGCCAAGAATATTTGTGTTTTCAATTACGGTCATGGTTATACCAAATAATCCCTGGTCATAATCATACCAACTCATCTATGAACTACGGGCCAAAGATGACTTTTACCACATCATTTATAACATTACGATCATGATTATACCGAATAATCCCTCGTCATAATCATACCAAGTCTATCTATGCACTACGGGCTATAGATGACTTTCAACACAATATAAGTATGAGAATGATGACAATGATATATATAATGAATAAACATAAATCATCAGAATAATAAGATAACATATATCTTAGTGATTTTCAAATTAATTATCCAGAGTCCAAATTAATAACACAATAATAGATGAAGCACAAACTATTTAGGATATTCTAATCCTTTCAGGACTTTTCATCATTTAATGATAAACTGAATAAACGAATAACAATATCTTACCATAATATGGAGTATGAAAGAAAATGATATTCCTTTTTACCATAAAAATGATACCTCCTTACCACAATAATGATATCCCTTATCTTAGCATGTGACTTGATTTTGCTTTCTGTGAAATTGATCAACTTAAACAATGCTTGCATTCCTTATCTACACTTGGAGTAACATTACACTCAATAGAAATACTCACAATATTATACTCACAATATTGTAGTAAAAGTTTTTTATATTTTTAGTGTAGTGATGGTGTGTGTTTAGTTACTCAACCGAACAACCTATTTTTACTGAAAATTTAGTAAACAACTAGCACACCCGTTTTGACAAAATAACCAAACGAGGTATATAATAATGGTAGTGGTGGAATTTATGGTCCCACAGAGAAAATTAAACCAACTTGTACACATTTTAAAAATAATTGAGTTATGGTCCATACTACTTTAGAAAAAGTAGACTGTCGAAAAGTCATGCCAAACCTACTTTTATAAAAAGAAAATAATTGAACAAACATCTCTATATCATATTTATCTTTAATCAACACCCTTTATTCAGCAATTATTTACACATTTTCAATCTTTCAACAATTATTCACAATTATTAACAAAGACTCACAATACTGTCAACTGGTTTAATTATATCATATCAAATAATATGAGTCACTGCGCAATAACTATTGTGGCAATTAATGAATGAAAGACTGAGTGACTTCTTACGTAAGAATTAAATCAATACCTTGCTATAAACAATTTAAATTCTATTATAAATAGGGATCAACATCAAATCATATTTATCTCGAATAACATATAAACCAACTATCAATTCATTATTCATTCAAATTGTCTTTATTTATCGCATAAAATCATTATTCATATTTCAAAACTTTATAAGTGAATAATAAAACTTGAGAAATATAAAACCTCATATATAACAATCCATTATTACGATATTATCACCATTTTTACTTTAACAAAATATTATTTTGTTTTTTATCTTAACTCATTAAATTCTTAGTGCGTTTACATCCCGACACCTCATGAGCTTACTAACACTTTTAAAATATTTAAAAATATGATTATGAATTTTCCAAATAATTTTCATATTTTTTAGATTATCTAACAATTTTCAAAAATTATTTCTATTTATAAAAACTATCATTTAATAGCTTCAAAATAGAAATACTAACCCCACATACTTTTATATCATTAAAACATCATCAATATTAATCTTATATTATTATAATATTTTTCAAATAAAATTCATAATTTTCACCATTCATAGAATTTCCTATGAATTTCCTCTATTTTTAAACTAACCATAAATAGTTTTAAAAATATAATAAATACTTCTGTTATTCAAAAATTTCCAAAATTGTCCAGAAATTATAAATCAATATTATACCATTTTTCACCAAGTTTCATAATTTTTCATCATTCATAGAATTTTCTATGAATTTCTTCTATTTTCAAATTAACTATAAATAGTTTAAAAATACAATAATTACTTCTGCTTTTCAATAATTCATCAAAATTTCACAGAAATTCTAAGATGATTTTATAAGCATTCTGTAAAAATATTTCAACCCAAATAATTTTTCTGATAAATTAATTATAAATTCCAATATTCAGAAATTTTAATAATTCACAATAATTAGCACTTTTATCAGAAAAATACAGATCTTATGTCCTTCCATGTAAAATTTAATTATCTATAACTTTGTAGAAGAAAGTTTTCCTAAATTGACTGTAACATAGAGAGAAAGGCTTACCGAAATATTCTATTTAATAATTTTCGAACCAGCCACCTTAAGAAATTCACAACAGATTATATTTTAATCTTTAACAGTTCAAAACTTTTGGACATATACTCAACTCATATATGCATAATATATTCGAAAATCACAACGATCCAACGGTCGGATTAAAAATTATAACTCACGCAATATAGCTTAATAAAACTGATTTTTCGGACTATAAGTCCTTCGGACCAATTTCACTCAAACTGTCACCACGAAAAATCTATAAAGAATTTTTGGGTGATTTAAATTTCTACTCTTAGCTTACTTCCAGACCTTTCTTTTGATATATGGCTCATCTCTTAACTCATTATACACAAAGAGTTATGGATTTTACAAAATCAAGTAGTAAACTAATTTTTATGAAAATTTTAAAATTTTGTTTTTCATTTGATTTCTAGATTTTTCTCATTTGATCCTTGTTTATACAAGTTTAAATCATCTAAATCAAGTATGAACACAATCTCTTCATATAAAATTCATGAAAACTTAAATAGAAAAATAAATCAAAGGTTTAAACATTCATTTTTCTTTTAATTTCTTCTTCATTTATTCCTTCTCTTTCTTCTTTTCTTCTCTCCTCCTCTTTTTCTTTTCTCTCTTCTTTCTTTCTTGGTTTCCTCCACCGAGAGAATGAGTGAATGGAATAAATGGGTGGAGTACTCCCTCTCTCTTTTTCTTCCTTTTATTTTGTTTTCTTTCTTTCTTTCTTTTCTCTCTCCCTCTTTTTCTTCCTCTCCTTTTCTCTTTTCTTCTTTCCTACACATTTTGTCTACGGCAGAAGTGCAAGTGTGTTGAAAATTTGCCTTAGTAGGCTAATAAGTTAGCCATCATCCTTGCCCCACTCTTGCCTAATATTTGATAACCCACCAATCATGAAAAAGTTTGGTGAATGCTTTATGAAAATTTTAGCAGCATAAGGAAAATTTGTATCAGCAAACTTTAATCTCCCTCCTTTATTTGCTCTTTTAGCCAATTAATTGTTCATTTGACCATTTATCAATTCAACATTTTTAAATTTTAAAAATAATAATCATAAAATTAAATTAGACTTTTATTTTATAAAAGTCAGGGTTTTACAAGCAATACATCTTTAATACTCATGTCTCATCACAAATCTTCGTTGTTATGACCATCTGATAAATCAACATTTATCTGCAAAATGGTTTGCAAGATTGAGCACTACGGCCCAGCAAGTCTAACAGTTTTCATGCTTCACATAGCACATAATATCATGTTTATATCATATCTCAAGATTATTACTCCCTCCGTCCCAAATTAATTGCTCAGTTTTGACTTTTTAAAGTCAAATTGACCATTTTTAAAACTAATCTTTTTACTATTTTTTTCTAAAATATAGGTTAAGAAATTATAACCAAAAGAAAGTATATACAATTTATTACTAACCCCAATTTTTATAATTTTAGAAATATATTTATATATGCTTAATTATTAAATCTAAAAATAATCAATTTGACTTAAAAAAGTCAAAAATGAGCAATTAATTTGGGATGGAGGGAGTACAATTTAAGTAACATTTGTATCTCACACATATCAAATATCAAATCAAGACTGAGTTTTAAAAAGCGCAATCAAATTTAGTCGATAGTTGACTTTCATCATTCCACAAGTATAACATGTAATCCATGTAATCATGTCAAATTCATATAACAAATAGGAATGGAAAACTTGCCTCTTTGATGCGAAGCTATTAATTTCTGCGATTACACGTATTCGAGGTATTATGCTCTGTGATATAGACTTAATATACACATAATGTTATTACAATGTATAACATTACCATATTCTACAAATTCTATTTAAATTTGTGTTTTGCAAGTCTAATATCTCATTCTTAAATTCTCTTATTTTAATAAGTTTGCTACATATGTATGTGGTATAAATCTTATTAGCTTTTACTAGGTTAATAAACCAACCCACTTATTTTTTAAATACCTCATCCATGCTTAAATGTGATTTTTTTTATTGGTACCTCGTTGAATACAAAGATAGGCAGAAATAAATACACCTTGGATTAAACAAGGCTAGCTTTTCCTTGTATAATCAAAATATAACACATAAGTTACAACATGCCTCCTCACTTAATTTGAGACTAACTATATTAACTTATAAATCTTTTAGTTTGTACAACTAATTATAATCGAACCCCACACTTTTCAACTTTATACTTTTATAATCTTAAGTTCTTAAGATTTTACCATGTTTTAGATTAGTTAACTAATCCTTAATCCGTTTCTGAATTGATTTTATTATGTCGTTGCTATTTTGCATTATTAATGTCGTGCATATTATTTTATGTATTAAAGCTTATTGCTTAACATGAAACACGTTCCATAATTTCAACTTAACTTGAACATATTAAGATTAACAACTGAATTCTAATTTATCAACCATATTGGGTTCAATTAATGGTCCAATTATAAATTAATTATATATTATTATATATCTTAACTCTTTTAATGCTCAACACCCACAATCGAAATCAAAAGCATTAAAGCGAAGCTTAAACATTTGTCCAACAATTTGGTTGCTTGAAGCGATACCTTACATCGTTACTGCATTCTTTGGAGCCAACTACACAGTCTTGTTCTTTGCCCTTTATGCCCAATTCACTTTATCATAATGGTTACTTTGTAATTTTAGAACTTTAAATCTACATTTTCATTAACCTTCAAACTTGGGCAGCATTAAGATTGTATTTCATAGTATTTTAGAAAAATATAACTCTTCTAATTTGGGCATCCTAGATAGGTTAAACAGAGGGCTAAAACTGCCTTGTCAAAACAATTTTCAATTTTTTTTTCCAATTGTACCCTCTCTTGCTCAAACAGACATAACTTTTTCGTTTCAAAACATTCTTGAGCGATTCTTGAGCCCACGCGAAGCTAACTTCGGGACTACAACTCCTATTCAATAACCTTTTCCAAATTCGCACCCATAATTCCGGAAAAATTCGTGTGAGAATTTGCTTGAATCTGTTTTCAGATTTGGGCGGTTCAGCCTTTTACTTTAACACGTCTTAACTCGATCGTCCAAACTTCGAAATTAGTCGACTCAAAGGCTATGGCTAGCTGGGATTGCACACTACTAGACCCCAGAAACTTAAAATTGTCCAGCAAATCTAACTATCCAAAACAATTAGCCAAAAGTAGTCCGACACACTAACTTTTAAAATTTTCGTTTTGGCTTAAAATTGCTTTTCGTTCTAATTCGATTTACCCAAACTCTTTAATTATTTATATATAACATATATGCATATATCTTGAGTCTTAGATCTGCCTAATTAGGAGTTTTTAGGCAAAATGGCCTTTTTAGGACTTTAATCGAACATGTCGTGTGCGACTCTATAATGGGCTGAGATTATGTGGTTTTGTTTTTGTTTCATTCCCATTTCGCCATCATTATAACTCCGCACAACAATTACTAAACTCCATGGTTTACACAAAGAAAACTATACATACTATCTATTTCATAAATTAGTTTACTAACTTTGAAACTTTGAACAAATTTCATTCCTTTAGTTTCTAAAACATACCTTATATTTTAAATTTCATTGAGCTTAGTTACCAATTGATTTCGTAGCCCATTCACATACAAATTAACTATTTAACTAAGTATCTACATATACTAACTAACTGATTCAATTTATCATGAATTTCATAAAAAAGCATAATACAAACTAATATATATCTTTCTTGCTTGGTTATGGTTTCACTATCTTTTATGCTTTATTCCAGATGCCCAATCAATTCTTGAAGCTTCTATTTTCGTTTTAGCCGAACAGAGTGGGATAGAATTACGCACGGATGGATTGAGGATTGAGAGGGAAAGTGGCGGGTGGAGCTTGGCCAGGAAAGAGTAGAAAATTTTAGTTTGGTTTTGAATTTATAGCAACCCTTTCCTTGTTCCCCAAAAATTTTGCTTGGCCATTACGTTTAAGGATTTCTGAATTTTAAGCCTATACTTCCTTCTTCATGCCAACTCCTACTTAATAAAGTTCCTGTTTAACACAGCTCATGTTTTCTCTTACTGACTCAGCTGCTTGTTTTATTTTCCCCGACTTATATTATTTCCTCTTTTCTCTTTTCTCTTTCTCTCTCTAAACTTAGCCAATTTGGCTAAAATTGAATATAAGTAAATTTTGATTTTGCTTATATAAAAGTTACTTTCAATTTTTATAAGTTGATCACCCAACTTAAGTCTTCTCTAGTCTTCCCCTTAGTCTTTAAAAGCTTGCAAATTACTCCCTGACATCTTCTTAGCATATTCTCAGAATATTCTTTATTCCTTAGCATATTTCTTAAGATATTTTCTTAAGTTTTAAATATTAAGTTTTTAACCCTAAGATTTTCTTAACTCGCACAATCCCCCCTTAACTTTCATAATTCACTTCTATACTTTATTAAGTTATTTAATTACTCAATCTTAGTAACTTAATTTAATTAAATAAGTTACTACATAAATTTTCTTAATTTATTTTACCCTCTCGGAATCATATAATTTACATAACCCATCTTTGATATATAAATTATATAAAATATAACATAACATATTCAAATTATATATTTATTTTATAAATATAAAATAAATATGCTACACATAATTTCTTATGTAAATACAATTATTTACAAGATATTATAATATAATATCCTTACTTCATTATCATAAATTCAATTAAGAATTTATTTACTTTCTTAAGATATTAAGATAAATATAATATCTTTTCTTTATTAAATTAATTTTATATATGAATTTATTCTAATACTCTTGGATAAAGTATATATAAATATTATATGCTTAACCCGCCTCTTTTTGCCTCATTACACAAATTGCTCCCAACAATTTTATTTCTCTATGTAATATATACAATTTTATTTCTCTATGTAATATATATATATATATATATATATATATATATTTATTAACTTGCAAATATTCTTTATAACTCACATCACATATAGAAAATAAATAATAAATTTATTCTCTCACCTTATAAATTGTTTATATCAATTTATTTATATATAGTAAGTATAACTTAATATATTTACCGCATAAATGGAAATTTATTTAGTAAATAAGATATTATAATTAAAATAATGTCTTTTCTTTATTAAAATAATTCAACTCTAGAATTTATTTTAATATCATTTATTTAAAGTATACAATAATTCTTGTATACTAATTACTTTCTTTTCCCTTCTATAGATTATTTTCAACCATTTAACTGTAATAGATATAATAATATACTTACTACATTCAATAACATACATACCTTACGTCCAATAATGTAATACATGATTTTTTCAATAAAAGGGTGGTTATACATTAAGTATATATTTAATGCCACCAATTTACCACATTAAAATAATTTAATATTATAGATTATTTTAATTCTACCCATCTCATTTCCTTTAATAAATTGCCCCTACAATTTATTTACATATAATAAATATATAATACCAATATATTTATTAAGCATAAACATCACATATTGCATAGTTCATACCCACTTATGCAATATAATATAATACAACGTCTACTACAAAACAAGATGATTAAAAAATTAGCAACTAATTTTTATTAAAAAAAATAATTAAAAGTATTATATAAGATCAAATTATCCCTTCCCTCAATACACCTGCCACCCAAAGTGTAAAACAAGAAATAGAAACCTCCATTATAACACATTTAAACAAAAATATAAAGACATCAACTCTCCAATATATTGTCAATAATGTCTGTATGCTCTAATACCCTCGATTAGGAAATGTAATAAAGCAGTAAAATAGAGGGATGAGAACCTTGAATGGCCCATTATTTGTTCTGAAGCTAATACCAGGAACATACTTTAACCATACAGGAAATCCCATACATCAAAAGGGAAAGAAGGACCACTTTGTCAATCTACCAAAAAATTTGAATCTCAATTTCTAAAAACATAAACAGAAAACAAAACAGACACTCAAAATCAAGCCTTTCCTCGGCAGAATAGTTATATGAAAAGGGAAATAGATGTAAGAAAAATTCTTAGCCTTGCCGGAAACGATGTCTTCACGAATTTGAGCTGAGAGACGGCAGTTTCTAATAACTCGACCTTCAGGATCCTTCCAGGAAACCTTACGTCGAGAGCCTTGGTCTTGGATGAGACCGACGTTACATTTTTTACATTCGATCTGCCCGATGAGACCGGCGTCTTCTTTCTCTTTCGATCGCCTCTATCTTTCTTGATAGTAATATATCTCTTTATCTACTCTATTTGTATGTATATAAACACGAAGAGAGATAAGAGAGAGAATTACAAGAACAAATATAAACACATTTTTTTGCTCTGTGTTTTTTACATTGTGCTTATAAATACATAACGTTTTTTCATATGTATCTACAACTTTTTATTAAAAAACGTTATAAAAAAAAACCACAACGTTTTTTATAAAAACGTCATCTTTTAAGTATTGTCTTTTTATGGTTTTGTAGTAGTGTAAGTTTTAAAGCCTTGAAGAGTATGACTAATATAAGGTTAAGCAGGAGCTGTAATTTGTTTTTGTGTGTGTGTGTGTGTGTGTGTGTGTGTGTGTGTGTGTGTTGGGGGGAGGGGGAATGTAAGTAAGACTAACTATAAGTAATATATATATATATATATATATATATATATATATATATATATATATATATATATATATATATATAAAGTAAAGAAGCTGGGGTGGACTTCAGTATATACATTATTCCTTTCCGCCGACCCTTTCTCTCATTCCTTTATAACAATTATATATATCAAGAGGCTATCCAACTTTTTTCTCTTTCGGCTGGATGTACCGAACAGTAAGAAATTAAAGGGAGTCATTGTTTCGAATAAGCTGATCAAAGAAAGGGATTGATCACGGTGATTTTAAGAAGATATATGTAACACCCTTTTTCCGAAAAAGAAAGGGAGGTCACGTGCAAAGCACAACGAACTTCAAAATAAATAGACAGAGCACTTACAACCTCAAGATATTAATAGTGGTGATCCATTAATAAAATACTAAATACAATTCTCCAAACATAGTCAAAATAAACAAAACTTAAAATTCGAATCAACCTAGATGGTCAAAGGCAACTCTCTCATCACACTAGTCCTGAATCACCCTTGCAAACCTGCCGAAAGAAAAATACAGCACAAGCCAATTGCCCAGTACGGATACAGATAATACAAAAATATATAACTGAAATACGAAAACAACTAAAGCAACATACTTAACAAAGCCTCAAGCTTAAAGACCGACGAAAATATGATATCCAAAGTCTGAATAGAATATATCCAAACCAACAGATTTAACGAAACCAATGGAAGAGTAAAGAAATAACGAACTGAAGTAACTAACTCAATGAATTGAACTAAACAGAAACAAACAAAACTAATACAATAAAATAATAGGCTGAATCAAATGGTTGGGTGTTATTTCATACCGAATGAGCTCAGAAATAAACATTGCCACACAGGCAAGTCAAAACAATGTCACACAGGCACATTAAAATAATGCCACACAGGCAAGCCAAAATAATGTTACACAGACAAATCATACATTGGACCGCGAATCCAAATATATGCAAATCGGATAGGTGTGTTTGACACAACATCACAAATCCGCAGGACAGAAAACTAGGGTTAACCCATACGCCTCCCACAACAAAACACCAAATGGCTCACTTCCTCCGGAGCCCAAACGGAGACGCCGTGGACTAATCACACCGCCACGAAAAGTGTCATGTCTCTCGTGCCAAGACGATATGCATGTGGTACCCCCACAAGTGGTTATAGCTAAGGTATACCCTACGGTATATTCTAACAAAAATACCATGTCACAACACATGCGACATAATACCAACAAAAGGGTTCTATATGTACATGTTGAACCAAATCAAATTATAGTCACAAGGTCTCGATCAAAAAGATTGTAGCAACATGTACCGCTCTACAATTTTCAAAAATAAATAGTACTAAACATGATAACCTAATTCAAAGAGTACAAATACGAGTCATATGTATCAACTTCAAAATGAAACTAATATATTTATTTCACAGGAAACAATTATGTGAAATAATAACAAAATTCGAACAAGCGACAAAACGAACAAATCAAATTTAACAAGAGTATCGCTGAAAGAGTAGAGAATCCGTACCTGAATTGAGCAACGAAATACCCAAAATTTATATTCGAAATCTACTCCTCAAATTCCCTCCGTTCGAACTAATTAAACAGCATAATAATAAATATAAGTACATTCACAAAAAAAAAAAAATATTTCTTCTATCTTTAACCAGTTTATTAACTCATCTTATTATTATTATTATTATTATTATTATTATTATTATTATATTCTATTTTAAACAAAATATATAAACCATAATTATTAATTTAATCTCCACTGATATACTGAATTCGTGTCATTTTATTTTACAAAAGAAAGCAAAATCACAAGATGGGTGATACACATATACTTATTAAAATGATTCACTGGCCCTCTCCACTCCAATTGATAATTTATTAAATCTCCATACCTGATGTCCAAATTTTCAAATCATACAATAAATGTATATTTTATTAATTAATATCCACATACCACTGATATCATATACAAGTTATATAGTAATTTATACAACTTAACAAAGTATAAAATCATTTCAAAAACTTTTACTAGCTCCCTCTGTTTTAAAAAAAATAAAAAAATAAAAATAAAAATAAAAACTGCTAGAATTATATGCATCTATAATATTTAGTATTAACAAAGTACAACACTACTAGCGAATAACTTATTTATTTTATTAATAAAAAAAAATAATCCACACATGAATTTAATTATACTACCTATTCGGCTATTCATTGAAATCAACAAATTTACTGACTTTTAGGATTGGTACATGTATCAGATTATATACATATATATGTATCCCCATTTACACTAGAAAGATAAAGGCTAAGATGATAGCATAAAGATAAAGAAAAAGAAGAAAACACATACTTGTTTCTAGTTCTCCCTTAATTTGTCTTTTACGCCACAATCATATCTCTCTTTCATTCGGTTAAGCGGCTGCCTCTTTGTTTTTTTTATTAGATGAAGAAAGAGTAGAGTAAAATATATAGGGTTTGTGTTTTAGTATTTATTCACTTAAAACATATTTTATTAATATATTTATTAACTCTCCAAATTTTAAAAGAATTTTAAAATTACACAATTATAAATTAGACCCACTTAGTTTGAAGCCCAATTTTACCAATTTAATTTATCCATCACTTATTATTATTTATTAGCCCATTTAAATTAAATGAACACTTGACCCAATTAAATTACAAAGTCCAATTAATATGTTTTAAAATAAAATAATTTTTTTTATTCAATATTTATTTATTTATTAATTTTTACCGGGTATTACAATATAATTCTATTTAATTCAAAGCAAACTTAAAGTTAGTGTTTTGTTTATTATTATTACATATGAAATTAGAAAGTTAGTACTACAAACTTATAATAATTAGTTGATATGGTATGAATTGTAACTGTGGTATCTATATTTTAGTAAAGGAGCTTAATGCTGTTGTGAGGAGTAATAAAAGAGGGAAATTATGGGTTTATCAATTCTTAAAAAACTTATGAACTCTGCCTATAAATGTTACCATGGGCTAGTGTTGCTGACAACAAAGCTTTGGCTGGTTCGACTGGCTTGGGCTACTGCCAGTGCTTTGGTCGTTGACCAGACCAGGCTAGACCTTGACTTTTGGGCCTTCAGGCCAGGTCATGCCGAATTTATCCAACAAAACTGTGGCCTGAAGAGGTCTGTAGGCCAGACTAGGCCAGGCCAAGGCTGGTCCGGTTTGGTCCCGAACATTTTTTTTTTAATTGTGCATGTGGCTGGGTGGGGCCTGGGGCAATGAGGTTTGGTTGCTTGGCGAGTGGCGACTTAATAGTTAATGTTATAGACTTATAGCCCATAGAAGAAATTTAGAATAATAGCATACTTGAGGAATGTTATTATTTTATTTTATTTTGCCTTATTGTCCAATCTATCAAATCATCATCCCTTCAAGATTTTAATTTCCAAAGATTCAATACTTCAATCCACCATCATGGCATAAATAAATTAGAATATTAAATGTAATAGATTTATAGACTTGGTAGTTGGTACACTCTACAGATTCATTGGAAAATAATAATACTCCTGATTCCATCCAAAAAATGAAATGTGCCACTGATGTGCAGTTGTGCACCAACATGTCCACCTCTCCATCAAAAAAGAAATAACTCACAATTATTAGTGTATTTAATATTCTACCTATTATTGTATTTAATTAATTATTTATGTAATTATGTCTATAAATATTAAATATTAATAAACTTTTAATCAACAAACTTATTAATATTAAATATTAATAAACTAACTAGTATATTAATATTAAAATTTAATCAACTAAATTATTAAGTTATTAATATTAAATAAACTAACTAATATATTAATTAAATATACTTACAAGAAATCAAGAATGAATAATTAAACTTTAAACTTAATTGATGTATTAATTAAAATTAATATATTACAATTTATAACTTAGAAGTTACTACTTACATATTACAATAATGAATAACAAAATAAGTAATAATTTATTGAATCAATAATTTAATGAATAATTATAACTTTATAACTTTAAAGTAAAACTTAAACAATAATCAAGAATGAATCGATTACAAATATTTGTCTTCAACATTTTTAAAAATATGTCTTCAAATCTTCAAAAAATATGTCTTTGAATCTTCATAAAATATATTTTCAAATCTTCAAAAAATATTTATTCAAATCTTCAATATCTTCAAGCTTCATGAATGTGCATTTTCGGCAGTTCCTGCTCCGACTTCAAGATCTTCCGAGCTATCTTGATCGTCTATTACATCTTGTATTCTTCTTTGTGCAGCAAGATAATCTCTATAGCAAATACATATCTCCAATGAATCCGGACTAAGTCTACTTCTTTTTTCATCCAATACCCTGCCAGATAAAGAAAAACAAGATTCCGAAGCTACCGTACTAGCTTGGATAGTTAGTAAATCACGGGCCATGGTGGCCAAAGTAGGAAATTGTCGGTTATGCTTTTTCCAAAATGCAAGTATATCAAAATTTTCAAATTCTTGGTCGGTCATAAAACTTCTAAAATCAGTACTACAATATAAACCAAGTTCGTTTAAACTGCTTGTGTGTGATGAAGTTTTTGGTTTTTTTGATAATGATTTTAATAATGATGAAAACTTAGAAGATGAAGGGGGAGGGGATGGTGCACGTGTAGATGTAGAATATACAGACTCATTGTCTATAAAATTCAGTAAATGTATTATTAAAATTTAGTTTAATGTAATCAATATTTTCAGTACCTATATTTTCTACTATATCTTCTAAAACACTTTCCACACCTTCTAATTTTATTATGGGGTTTAATGCCGCTGCACAAGTAATAACAATAGGCATGTCTTCAAAATATTTTTAAAATTTTTCTTCCATACTAAAAATAAGATTAGTCCAAACAGGATTATATTTATATTGTTTAAACATATTTGTTATTTCCAAACATGGAAATAAAACATGATGAATTGTAGGATAATAAACACCACTTAATAATTTTGTGTGTTTTTTGAAAACTTTGAGAATATTTAAAAGTTGACATAATAAATCCCAATCTTGATTTGTTATTTCATGATCACTTTGTGTGTTATAAAACTCCATAAGTATATTTTGACGTTTATAAACATCTTTAAATAAATCATATGTACTATTCCATCTAGTGTTATTATCAAATTTTACTCTTTTAAATTTTTCACCTCTTGCATGACAAAAAGTTCTAAAATCTTGTATTCTTCTATTTGAACCATATATAAAACTAATCATACAACGAATTTTATTTATTGTATCTTGCAAGTAAGTGAATCCAGATTATACAATCAAATTTATTATATGGCATACACATCAAACATGAAAAAAAATACACCATTTACTAAAGGCTTTAAATCATTTTTTAACATATTAATAGAACCAGTGTTATTTGTTGCATTATCTAAACTAATACTCATTATTTTATCTTTAATTTTAAAAGTACGAATTATGGACATAATTTGAGCATATATTGATTGACCATTATGTGGTAATTCAAAATATTCAAATCCTATAATTCTTTTTTGCATAAACATTTCAAAATCTATCCAATGAGCTATAATACAAATATAACTAATTCCAGGTTGATAATTAGCAGACCAAGTATCACTAGTTAAACAAATTTTACCATCAAAATTATCAAAATATTCAATTAATTCATTTTTAGCTTTGTTATATAATTTAATTGCATCACGTTTAGTAGTCATTCTACTTACTTGTTTATATTTCGGTTGCAATGCGCCTTGAATGTAGTCGGTACAACGCGCATCGTCAAAAAAATGGAATGGAAGTTCCTTCTCTATCACTAACTTAGCTTGCCACTCCTTTTGTAATATTTGATCGTAACTCCAATTGTGACCAGAACGATTAATTTGTGATTGAAAGCTTTCATCAGTTATTTTATGCTTCTTCAAACACAACTCGTGGTGACGAAGTAATGTGTTATTTCCTTTAACTCCAAATAAGTTGTTACATATTTTGCATTGGGCTTTTTTAATACCTTCTACAATCCACACTTCGATGAAATGATCCCAAACAGCCGCTGTACGTTTGCTTTGCTGACTAGTAGGACGTGGAAATATTGTACTCGAACCCGAAACTGCACTTTCGGACATAATGATATTTGGATCATTTTGAATAAATTGCGATATTTGTGATTCTTGTGGAGTGTTAGAAGAATCCATTATATTGTAATAATAATAATACAAATTGAGAATTATAATAATAACAATCGAAGCTTTGTAAGTATTAGAGAATATCATAATATTAATAGAGAAATGTGGAAATTATGAATAAAGAGAATACTGATAGAGTTGAGGAAAAAATGAATGCATAATACTCAATACAGATATTTGAGAATTGTGAATGTTTTGTAGTTTAACAAATGATTTTTATAGGAGTAAAATATAACCGTTTATTTGTGATGTTAATTTATTTATTTTATTGAGCTTTATGCTTTATCAGATGGATAGGACAACTCAATTTTGAACGTTGCTTATTGGAATTTGCTAGTTATGCTACATTAGATTGGACAGTTCACTGAACTTTCTTCCTTTATCTTCAATTCTCAATATTTTATAATTATGTTACTCTCATCTTACATAAAAATCAAATTAAAAAAAATACAATTGCCACTTGTTAAGTTGTTATTGTAGAAAATTTTAGAGATAAGATATCTAAAGCTGGAAGTGGAATTCCATTAAAATCAATGAAATGGCCCACTAAATGCAATCCACTCACATGTATAAATAATGGTATTATAATATTGAAGTCACCTGTGACGCACCCAAAATAGGTCCACACGACCCATTCTGAGTCGCCAGATATCACACTACAGAAATCAAATACAAACTTCATTTATACAACTGTTGAACTGTCGTGTAGAGTATGACAACACATAAGCTGTGAGTTTTAATACAAATATATGTAACTCTCATGGTGCCTCGTCCACAACACCTTACAATGGTACTTTACATAAAAGTATAGTCAATAACTATTTTAGAAATTAAAATCTTTTGAAAATGCTCAAGGAAACCTTTGTACATGGGAGGCCATGCATCTAAGTTATGATAGATATCATATGACTCGAGAATTATCCTTGGTTAACCCAATAGACCCCAAAGAAAAACGAGAAGATTACTATCATGTTTTTTCCAATGGTGAGTCTTCACTTGACATATAATTATCTCCATTGTCTCCAATTGAGAATTATAATTCAACCAAACTCCAAGATTATATAGGTAGTGCTCATAGATATAATCAGCAAGTGCATGTGCACAACCCTATCTTATGATAACACGAAGTCGTCTATCATTAGACATCTTGTATGATAGTGGCAAAACACCCTTCTAAAGTTGGGTTCACCTCACCCTATTCAGTTCACCAAAATCAACGGTTAAAATGACGTATAAAATACGACACACTTATCTAAAATTCTCAATAAAATTATTTCCATATTGTTTTAGGGGAAACCTCAACATCTATAGACCATCGTTCTATTCCCCTGTTACCCCCGCTCAATCTAGATACACTCTTATTACCTGAAAGGAATTGTGAAGCAAAAGGGTGAGCACAACTAGCCTAGTAAAGAATATCATGACTAAAGATAATTAAATTATCAATAGCCTTCGTCAGTAATAAATAAGAAATTTAGAACATATAGTAGATGATAAAACTTTTCAACCATAGTGGCAGCGGAACGCGCAATCCATTAGAAGAGTCAAATAGACCATAAAGTCTATTATCTTCTCCACGTTAAAAGTCCACCAACAATGTTTTATCCCTGTAACATCAATCAACGGTTCTTATCCACAATCATATGAATAATTCATAATCATAATTGTGATTCAAAATTCCTCTTCGCACTCAGGACGAAGATAATTTTCATCACCTATATTTACCTGAAATATCAAAGATCATGGTTATACCAAATCACAGTTCCTGTTCATAATCATACT
The DNA here is from genome assembly GCA_020205605.1 of Panax ginseng. Lineage (NCBI taxonomy): Eukaryota > Viridiplantae > Streptophyta > Magnoliopsida > Apiales > Araliaceae > Panax > Panax ginseng. Next base: position 174,026,355 of record CM035132.1, read on the forward strand.
AATAAATTCATCTTTGCACTACGGGCCAAAGATATTCATTAACAGTTCATCTTTGCACTACAGGCCAAAGACATGTAATTGTATTTTAGAAGAGTCAAGTAGAGCATGATATCTACTATTTTCTACGAATTAAAAGTTTATTATCAATATTTTATCTCTGAGACTCAAATCAATAAATAATCCACATCACCGAATTATCCATGCACTACAAGCCAATGATATTCGTGTTTTCACCAATGGTCATGATTACGCTAAACAACAATTCATCTTTGCACCCATAGCCGAAGAGAACGCATGGTCATGATCATACCAACAACTATCGCTGAGACTCAGCTTAATAATTAGTATCACAACCACGAATTTTCCATGCCATACGGGCCAAGGATATTCATGTAATCATCAATGGTCATGATTATACCGAATAATCCCTGGTCATAATCATACCAACAATTGTCCATCAATGCACTACAGGCTACTGAGGACTTTTACCACATCATTTGTAACATTATGGGTCATGATTATACCGAATGATCCCTTGTCATATTCATACCAATTAATAATTCATCTATGCACGTAAGCCAAAGATGACTTTTATCACAATATAAGCATGAGGATGATGACAATGATATAAGAATTCAAATAAAAGAAAGCAAAGGATATATTTTAAAGTCTTTAACAATTTAATTTATCCAGAATTCAATAATATCCAAATTGTCAACATGATACTTCTTTGTGGAGTAAAATACAAGAATAATATCGTATCAAAAATGATTTGGACCGAAAAGAAATTAATTTTTGTCATGAATAGTGCTCCGGGTGAATAGTACCTGAGTGAATAGTACTCTGTGAATAGTACCCCGTGAATAGTATTTTATGAATAGTAACTCGTGAATAGTAACTTGTATTCGTAAATAGTACCATATACGTGAATAGTGCCATATACGTGAATAGTACCCATGAATAGTTCTCCGTGAATAGTACTTAAAAAGGAAAATACAAAAGAAAATGATATTCCATGACGAGTAGAAAATAAATGATATCTCATACGAGTATAATAGAATATACGAATCTGCAAAAAGATTTTCACCCGTCATGCGCAGAATCCACGTAAGATGCATCATTTCCATAATTTAATAAAGAATGAATACTGAAGGGTCATTCACCATGCATCTGCAGAGTCCACGTGAGCAAAGTTGTTCCAATGTATATTATTAAAGAATAGAAATGCAATGAAGAATTTCACCATGCATGTAGTAGTCCACAGAGACAAAGTTATTCCAATGTAATAATAAAGAATGGAACAATGTAAGAATTTTACCATGCATGCGGTGAGTCCGCGTGAGACAAGTTATTCCAATGTAATAATAAAGATTAGAATAACAACCCGTTCGAGTATTGAAAGAAAATAACTCTCTTCAGGAATACGAAAGAAATAATACCCCTTACCTTAGTAGAAGACTGGATACTGCAATAGTGAAGTAGCAGACTTCTCTTCTTCTTTCTCTCTATAGCTTCTCTCTCTATAATTGCTCTTGTGAGTCTTAGTGAATTGGTGAGAATGAAATAAGAATGAGCTTCTATTTATAGGAAAACATAGTTTCGATAATTGCACGTTTTGGGGCACAAAATATTACAGTATAATACCTTCATCTTTTTCTTCATTTTTAATTTAGTCCTGCAAGTATTATCAAACTTGCACCACTTCCCCTAATAGTAAATCATGTGAATCAATAGTACAATCATGCGACTCAATAGTTCTATACATGTGAAAAAAATAATTACAGTATAATACATTCATCTATACCTCCATTTTTAATTTAGTCATGCAAGTATTATCAATCTTGCACCACCTCCCCTAATAGTACATGCATGTGAATCAATAGTGCACACATGTGAACAAATAGTTATTAGCATGTGAATTAATAGCAATTAATTGCTCATTTATCCGATTAATTATCCGATTGGTCAATACAATCTCCAGACATCAATTATTATCGAAATAGATGTCGATTTCCACTAACACTAATAATCCCAACACAATGGAAATATCAATTTCATCTTTAATCAACATGAACTTATTCATCATAAATATTATACTCACAATATTTAACAACCAGATCACTCCCAGGAAAGAGGGGGCTTTCTGATAAGAATTTCTCCCTATTGGCACGCAATTAGGTGACCAAACCCCTTTCCTCGACAGAACTTTCTAGACATCGTCAATATTATAAATAATAATATGAATAACTTTGTCGTCTCAACTATTGATTTAATAATATAAAATATTATGCAGATGATACTGTGACAATAATTGAATCAATAATATGAGAGATATTATGCAGCAAATACTGTAGTAATAATTGAGTATAACCGAGTGATTTCTCACGTAAGCATCAATAATTAATACTGCAGTGCTACTACGCAACCACACGCATTACTTCGCATTTTTACTACCGGGTAGTTCAACGGTTTAATTCAAGTAAAACTTTCGCCGTTATTTTTATAAAAATATATTTCGTGGCTTTTCTAACTTCTGACAATACTTACATTAGGGGTCCACCAATTATTATGCCATCATACGAATATTTCCCGTTAAAACGAATATTCCCAAGCCAATCGAATATTCCCCGACACAACGAATATTTTATATCAACTTGCTTATTTTGCAAAATTTTCACTTATCATCCTTAACTTTAACCCTTTCTCAATTTAACCATTTACTAAATAAAATAATAATTATAATAAAATTGAATATTTTCATTTTATAAAATTCGGGATCTCACATCACCATTTATCTTTTATGAAGTGGACGGCTAATTTGGGACAAGGGTAAATTATTGCTTCCTTAGCAAATCATAATGTACATACTACAGTTAATACACCTAGTCACTTATAGGAAAACTTAAATTGCTAGAGAGAAAATTATATAAGTTGGGATTATAAGTATATAACACATCGAAAAATTAAATTGGTTAAAGACTTAAAGGTAATGATTGATATAGACTGATGGAGGCAATATATTAGGCCTGCAAAGGCTAGCATTCTACTATTCTAGCAAGTAGCCACTAAGTTGTTAGCAGTCAGCCTATGAGTCTATCAATTGCCATCTTGTCATTGTTGTAGGCTTGTAGCCGTTAGAGTTTTTCAGGTCCAGTCGTCCAGCAAGCAGATGTCAGTTTAAGGACTTGGGACTTGGGCTGCTGCTAAACCCAGGCGCCTATATAAGTAAAAAGAGTCAAAGGGGCTTCAGGCCGATTCAGTCAAGACCAGTAGAAGGCCGAGCCAATTTGGGATTTTTAGAAAGTCAGGCCAGGCCGAATATTTGTCAAAAAATCGTGGTCTGCATTTCTGACCTAGCAATTCAGATCCGGCTGTCCAAGAACTTTGACCGAACTGATTTTGACTAGGTCGGGCTCAGGTCAGACCAAGGCTAGATCGCAGGTCGCAGGCCACAGGTCATTTGTGCACGACTACCATGGGTGGAACCAAGGGGGTGGGGGCGAGGGAGTTCATATGACCCCCCACAAAAATTCTGCACATGCTATATATTAATATATATTAATAGTCAATAGCATACACATATTAATAGTCAATATATATATATACACACACACACATATATATATATATATGTATAATAATAGTAGTTTATAATAACAATTCAAAATTTTCTACATGCGCTCCATAAATTAAAAAATAAAATAAATTTTATTTTACAATGAAATTCAAATGAAAGAACTTAAAACACAATCAAATCTAGGTCGCTACTTGAGGTTGAAGAATGATCACAAAAACAAGTTCTTTATTTACCAAATTATTTTCTATAAACATTTTATATTTTTAAACATTATTAATTTACTTCAGAAACTCTCCCCTTTGTTGATTTCTTTTTGGATTAATTTTTTTTGTTCTATATAAAAAATTGATATTTTCATATAAAAAATAATATTTCTACATGAATACCTCTCACGTATTTCTATATGAAATAAAAAAAATAATATTTCTACATAAATTTTGATATTAACCAAAATTTTGAGACGTTTTTAAATTATGCGATTCGCGAGGATACGATTCTGCCTCTCTCAAATGTGATGTTGAGAAAAGAGCACTCCAAGCCTTTAAAAACGTTATGGTTCCGCCACTGAATGTTACGCACATACGATGTTTGTTAAAAGTCACTAAAAGGCATGTATAAGCTGCTACAAATTGACGAAATATATAATACTTATTAGTGTTGTTTTTCATCAACAAAACAAGCCATACAGCTAGCATGTTGACTAGCTTAATGTGAAGGAAAAAGTTTTTATTGAATGCAAGAGAGGTTACCATATTACATAAGGAATATAACATTATTTCCTAGACATCCTACACACGTGGTCAAAGTCATTGGAATTTGTGTGGCTGAAAATTTGGAAGAGAGAACCAATTTGAATTAGTATGGTGGTACCTATCTGGTTAAGCAAATGAGAATGTTCCCTGCATTTATAAATAAGACCCGAGTCCCATACTTGTAATAGATGTACGAGTACAAAAGATTTCAATAACAGCTAATTAAGACAGAAAAATCTTATGGGTGCTTAACACCAATTAGAGGGAGAATGTATTGCTGTTTTATTGCAAGTATTTGGAGACATGATCTGTAATATACAAAAAATGATAAAACAAGCCACTTGATCATGTTGTGCAGCCAACTAAACGAGCAAGCAGCTCGCCTGCATGTGCCAGTTTTGTGTTCTTGAGTGTTAGACTCATCTTATTACACTAATGATGTGAAGAAATTAATTATTATTTACTCATTTGACTAGATGGCTTCATATATCTGTACTAATTCATTTAGGCCTCTAGAAGAAGATAACATTTCGATGTCATGTTAAACTAATTTTTTTTTTTTCTCAATAAGGTCTTTTCCTTCGAGGTTGTCATGCTTGATCTTTGGATTCAAAAAGGCACGAATAAAAGATAAACATATAAGCATGGATGATGTATTTGAAAAATGTCAAGATACTATCCATTCATTTTGGAAGAAAAAGAAATACTGGATATAACTAGGGTAGATGATAAGCTACAAACCGAGGCAAATTTTTCAGTTTCTATTTGTTATATGAATTTGACTTGGCTATGTGTACGTATCCGTTACTGAAATGTGAATGAAATTTGCTTGAGTAACTAGAGTTGCATATCATACATTATGAACTGTGAAAGTCAATACATGACTAAGCTGATTGAGTTATGGAACTCAATATAATGCGATATATGATATGAGCATATACTGTTTAAGATGATGATGGATGAATGAATGGTATAAAGGATTATGAGATATATGTTGAGCATGAAACTACGTGTTATACGAAGCATGAAAACGGTTAGATTTGTCGGGCTGTCGAGCTCAGTCTTGCAAAAATATAATTTTTGCAAGTATGATATGCAACACGATTTCTTGCGATTCGGATGATAAAGAATAGAAGTCTGTGTGCAGGAAAGCTGTTTCCTTTAAGTAGGAACTATATTACATCGAAATGATGATTTTTGGTATGTGTAAATGAGAATTGTAGAAATAGTAAGTTATTTGGTAACTAAAGAATGTTGTGTTAAGATAAAAATGCAGTTTGACAATTACCTTAAGAAGTAATGTCTTATAGAAATGATAATGTATAATCTGAGATATGAGTTAAGAAATGAATTGTATATATTCGTATCTTACTCTGATAAACTAAATCATAAAATGACTATGATTTCACAATAAAGGAGAATCGTAAAGTTTGAGATTCAGGGAAGACAGAAAGAAAATTTTTAATTATCCTATTTTTTTTGTTTTATCATTGAATAATTATGTAAAGCTAGTACAGGATAGTCATTAACGCATAGAGTCGGGATTGAAGAATAGTCCTGATTTTGGGTGCGTTCTGAAACAAATTGGGGTTTATCCGCTTTAATTTTAAAATTGTTGATCTGAGGAGTTATCAATTTGATCTATGTTTGTTTACGTGTTATAGTTTGTCATTGTGTTGTTTGATTTGCTTTTATTGAGATTTATATGATTTGATGATTATCTCTATGCACAATGTGTCTTTATGATTAGTTTTTGGATATTCAAATATACACCAGTAGCCCCTCTAGTGCTCAAATCCCACTATATCAGTTTTTTTTTTTTTTTTTTTTAGATTAATGGAAAAATCACATACTATTGATTCATTTTTTCAAGAGAAAGCAATCAAATCATGTTGACACATCTCTACTTATGTGACAAACGAGATTTTGTAATCTAATTTGAATATTTATTGAATTAAATAAATATTTTTTGACGATTTAATTATTGAATTAAATAATTAATGGATGAAGTTGTGGTAAATTAATTTAATTATATGTGTTATATTTATTAGATTAATGCAGAGAATTTTATTATTCAAATATGTAATTATGTGAGCTTATTGAATTAAAAGAAATATTTAATAAGCCTAATTTTATTTTAATTAATGTAATAATTAATTAGAGAATTAATAATTTGACATAATTAATAAATGAGAAAATTAATTATGTGACTATGTGAATTAATGAGAAATTATTATATTTTAATTAAATAAGATATTTGAATTAATGTCTAATTGGGTGTGACATTATTAAACTATATTATAAAAGATTAATTAGATTAAATGGAAAAACCTTCTAATAAGTGAACCAAACAAAGCCTTAGTAGAGGTTGAGAGCAGTTAACCCATGATGGGTTAACTGACCACCACAACTGCGCTCAATTTTTTTTATAAATTTTATACGTCTTCTTCTTCTTTCATTTTTTTAAGTCTGGCAAAGAAAATCACAGAGAGAAATTGAGAATTTGTTGAGGGAAATTATGAGTGGGTGATTGAAGAAGCATCTGAGAAAGGTTTCCCTACAGTCTACACTCTAGGTAATCTCTTCAACCCAAATTTAAATTCACGTTGATTATATTTTTATAAAAATGGCTTTCAAGTCTCTCGTAATTGAAAAGTGTGACACCCCCAAATCACAGGGCACTTCAATCCCACAAATTTGGTGTTCATTCCAATTAAATCATAACTAACTACCCATAAATAAAGGATATGATTAAACTCAAAAGCTTAAACAATCAATCTCCCATTAAAGGGTTACATAATCTAAAATAAATCCCAGGTCATCTAACCTTTATTACAAACATCAGCAGAAAATTAAAACATGATCATAAACAAATCTATTACATAAGCTTCGTAAATAAAAGATCAATTAAACATTGGCGTCTAATCAAGCACTTTGTCCTTGCCCTTACTTGTAGAGAACTTTTCAAACTTCTTGACTTCATCTGCATTGTTTTGTGCAAGAGTGAGCAAACAATTGCCCACAAGAAGGATAGTATACAATAACGTTTTATGAAGGACAATTAACTGAGCTTTCAATGGTAAAGTGTTCTTACCAGAACAAAAAACTTTAATTTAACAGCTATGAGTTTAAAGGAATAATGAACGTTTAAGTTAACAATAGACAACAACATCAAAGAATATACTGAGGGTCACAAGACCACGAACTCTATTCTAGGTTTACAAGTATTTCTACTTTAACCTTTAACAATCTAAAAGACTATAATCATCTTCTATGTCCTAGGTTCACAGGTGTTTCTATCAGAACCTTTAACATCCTAAACGACTAAATGGACCATCATTCCGTACTCCGGTGATCAAATTTTTGTACTATGTATTACATAAACATTTTAACGTTTATTACGTAGCTCTAAAATAATCCCCGATATAGGGTTGTTCATCTCACTTAGATTATCAAGTTCAACCAAAGGAAGTTTGGTTGGGAATTAACTTCAAAGGAAGTCTAGATTTTAGAACGCTCATCAACCAAGTCTTCGGTTGAATCGAGATAGGAATCAATAACTATTCAAGGGTTTGATTATAATGTCTTCATGAACAAGGTATCCGATAAATCAGTAAGAGCTAGAGTATTAACAATTTCTAATTTAACAAATGTTATCATCGACAATATGCTTTCAAAGTTGTGTGAGTACATAAACAAACCAAAGGAGGTTTGGTTTGGGTTGGCTTTAAGGGAAATTTAGATTTTAGAACATTCATCAACTAAGGGTTAGTTGAATTGATAAAGAATCGCTAAGCAACTTAGAGTTCGATACAATAATGTAAGGTAGTACAATGATATTGAAGAACGAAGATCAAACAACAGTTATTAGTAGCTGAATAAACACACTTCTTACAATAATAATACAAACTTTGAATAAAGAGATAAAGATTAACTAACTTGCTCAACAATAAATGAGTACAGACTTTGAGTAACCAAGGTAATCTCGATTGGAATAAAGAAACAAAGATTAACTAACTTGCTCAACAATAAATGAGGGTTAAAGAACTTGCATGACAATAAATCGTTAACCAAGAGATTAGAAATAGAGAATTTGCATGAGTATAACATAACAGTGAAAAGTAACCTTGCTGAATAATAAAGTAGTAAAGGTTAGGGAACTTACCTCTTGCATAAGCTATATAATTACAACTCACGTACTCCAATATCCTACACATACAATTAGGATCAGCTCACATACTTGTAATAGATGTACGAGTACAAAAGATTTCAATAACAGCTAATTAAGACAGAAAAAATCTTATGGGTGCTTAACACCAATTAGAGGAGAATGTATTGTTGTTTTTATTGCAAGTATTTGGAGACATGATCTCGTAATATACAAAAATGATAAAACAAACCACTTGATCATGTTATGCGACTAACTAAACGAAAAGCAAGCGCTACTTTGCATGTGCCGCTTTGTGTTCTTGAGTGTTAGACTCATCTTATTACACTAATGATGTGAAGAAATTAATTATTATTTACTCATTTGACTAGATGGCTTCATATATCTCATACTAATTCATTTAGGCCTCTGAAAGAAGATAACATTTCGATGTCATGTTAAACTAATTTTTTTTTTTTCTCAATAAGGTCTTTTCCTTCGAGGTTGTCATGCTTGATCTTTGGATTCAAAAAGGCACGAATAAAAGATAAACATATAAGCATGGATGATGTATTTGAAAAATGTCAAGATACTTATCCATTCATTTTGGAAGAAAAAGAAATCTTCGGATATAACTAGGGTAGATGATAAAGCTACAAACCGAGGCAAATTTTTCAGGTTTCTATTTGTTATATGAATTTGACTTGGCTATGTTATACGTGTCCGCTTCTTGAAATGTGAATGAAATTTGCTTGAGTAACTAGAGTTGCATATCATACATTATGAATCGTGAAAGTCAATACATGACTAAGTCGATTGAGTTATGGAACTCAATATAATGCGATATATGATATGAGCATATCTTTATTTAAGATGATGATGGATGAATGAATGGTATAAAGGATTATGAGATATATGTTGAGCATGAAACTACGTGTTATAATGAAGCATGAAAAACAGTTAGATTTGTCGAATTTGTCGAGCTCGGTCTTTGCAAAAATATAATTTTTGCAAGTATGATATCTGACACGATTTCTTGCGATTCTGGATGATAAAGAATAGAAGTCTCGTAATGCGAGAAAGTCATTTCCTTTAAGTAGGAACTATATTACATCGAAATGATGATTTTTGGTATGTGTAAATGAGAATTGTAGAAATAGTAAGTTATTTGGTAACTAAAGAATGTTGTGTTAAGATAAAAATGCAGTTTGACAATTACCTTAAGAAGTAATGTCTTATAGAAATGATAATGTATAATACAGGATATGAGTTAAGAAATGAATTGTATATATTCGTATCTTACTCTGATAAACTAAATCATAAAATGACTATGATTTCACAATAAAGGAGAATCGTAAAGTTTGAGATTCAGGGAAGACAGAAAGAAAATTTTTAATTATCCTATTTTTTTTGTTTTATCATTGAATAATTATGTAAAGCTAGTGCAGATAGTCATTAACGATAGAGTCCTGGATTGAAGAATAGTCCCGATTTTGGGTGCGCATGAGAAAACAAATTGGGGTTTATCCGTTTAATTTTTAAAATTGTTGATACGAGGAGTTATCAATTTGATCTATGTTTGTTTCTGTGTTATAGTTTGTCATTGTGTTGTTTGATTTGCTTTTATTGAGATTTATATGATTTGATGATTATCTCTATGCACAATGTGTCTTTATGATTAGTTTTTGGATATTCAAATATACACCAGTAGCCCCTCTAGTGCTCAAATCCCACTATATCAGTTTTTTTTTTTTTTTGTTTTAGATTAATGGAAAAATCACATACTATTGATTCATTTTTTCAAGAGAAAGCAATCAAATCATGTTGACACATCTCTACTTATGTGACAAACGAGATTTTGTAATCTAATTTGAATATTTATTGAATTAAATAAATATTTTTTGACGATTTAATTATTGAATTAAATAATTAATGGATGAAGTTGTGGTAAATTAATTTAATTATATGTGTTATATTTATTAGATTAATGCGAGAGAATTTTATTATTCAAAGTATGTAATTATGTGAGCTTATTGAATTAAAAGAAATATTTAATAAGCCTAATTTTATTTTAATTAATGTAATAATTAATTAGAAAATTAATAATTTGACATAATTAATAAATGAGAAAATTAATTATGTGACTATGTGAATTAATGAGAAATTATTATATTTTAATTAAATAAGATATTTGAATTAATGTCTAATTGGGTGTGACATTATTAAACTATATTATAAAAGATTAATTAGATTAAATGGAAAAACCTTCTAATAAGTGAACCAAACAAAGCCTTAGTAGAGGTTGAGAGCGATTAACCCATGATGGGTTAATCGACCACCACAATATACGCTCAATTTTTTTTATAAATTTTATACGTCTTCTTCTTCTTTCATTTTTTTAAGTCTGGCAAAGAAAATCACAGAGAGAAATTGAGAATTTGTTGAGGGAAATTATGAGTGGGTGATTGAAGAAGCATCTGAGAAAGGTTTCCCTACAGTCTACACTCTAGGTAATCTCTTCAACCCAAATTTAAATTCACGTTGATTATATTTTTTATAAAATGGCTTTCAAGTCTCTGTAATTGAAAAAGTGTGACACCCCCAAATCTGGGCACTTCAATCCCACAAATTTGGTGTTCACTGTCCAATTAAATCATAACTAACTACCCATAAATAAAGGATATAATTAAACTCAAAAGCTTAAACAATCAATCTCCCATTAAAGGGTTACATAATCTAAAATAAATCCCAGGTCATCTAACCTTTATTACAAACATCAGCAGAAAATTAAAACATGATCATAAACAAATCTATTACATAAGCTTCGTAAATAAAAGATCAATTAAACATTGGCGTCTAATCAAGCACTTTGTCCTTGCCCTTACTTGTAGAGAACTTTTCAAACTTCTTGACTTCATCTGCATTGTTTTGTGCAAGAGTGAGCAAACAATTGCCCACAAGAAGGATAGTATACAATAACGTTTTATGAAGGACAATTAACTGAGCTTTCAATGGTAAAGTGTTCTTACCAGAACAAAAAACTTTAATTTAACAGCTATGAGTTTAAAGGAATAATGAACGTTTAAGTTAACAATAGACAACAACATCAAAGAATATACTGAGGGTCACAAGACCACGAACTCTATTCTAGGTTTACAAGTATTTCTACTTTAACCTTTAACAATCTAAAAGACTATAATCATCTTCTATGTCCTAGGTTCACAGGTGTTTCTACTGTAACCTTTAACAGTCTAAACGACTAAATGGACCATCATTCCGTACTCCAGGTGATCAGCCCTTTGTACTATGTATTGCGCAAACATTTTAACGTTTATTGCGTAGCTCTAAAATAATCCCCTGATATAGGGTTGTTCATCTCAAACTTAGATTATCAAGTTCAACCAAAGGAAGTTTGGTTGGGAATTAACTTCAAAGGAAGTCTAGATTTTAGAGAGCGCTCATCAACCAATCTTGGTTGAATCGAGATAGGAATCAATAACTATTCAAGGGTTTGATTATAATGTCTTCATGAACAAGGTATCTGGAATAAATCGGTAAGAGCTAGAGTATTAACAATTTCTAATTTAACAAATGTTATCATCGACAATATGCTTTCAAAGTTGTGTGAGTACATAAACAAACCAAAAGGAGGTTTGGTTTGGGTTGGCTTTAAGGGAAATTTAGATTTTAGAACATTCATCAACTAAGGGTTAGTTGAATTGATAAAGAATCGCTAAGCAACTTAGAGTTCGATACAATAATGTAAGGTAGTACAATGATATTGAAGAACGAAGATCAAACAACAGTTATTAGTAGCTGAATAAACACACTTCTTACAATAATAATACAAACTTTGAATAAAGAGATAAAGATTAACTAACTTGCTCAACAATAAATGAGTACAGACTTTGAGTAACCAAGGTAATCTCGATTGGAATAAAGAAACAAAGATTAACTAACTTGCTCAACAATAAATGAGGGTTAAAGAACTTGCATGACAATAAATCGTTAACCAAGAGATTAGAAATAGAGAATTTGCATGAGTATAACATAACAGTGAAAAGTAACCTTGCTGAATAATAAAGTAGTAAAGGTTAGGGAACTTACCTCTTGCATAAGCTATATAATTACAACTCACGTACTCCAATATCCTACACATACAATTAGGATCATCACATACTTGTAATAGATGTACGAGTACAAAAGATTTCAATAACGACTAATTAAGGCAGAAAAAATCTTATGGGTGCTTAACACCAATTAGAGGAGAATGTATTCTTTGTTTTATTGCAAATATTTGGAGACATGATCTCATAATATACAAAAATGATAAAACAAGCCACTTGATCATGTTATGCGAATTAACTAAGCGAAAAAGCTTCTACTTTGCATGTGCCGATTTTGTGTTCTTGAGTGTTAGACTCATCTTATTACACTAATGATGTGAAGAAATTAATTATTATTTACTCATTTGACTAGATGGCTTCATATATCTGTACTAATTCATTTAGGCCTCTAGAAGAAGATAACATTTCGATGTCATGTTAAACTAATTTTTTTTTTTTCTCAATAAGGTCTTTTCCTTGAGGTTGTCATGCTTGATCTTTGGATTCAAAAAGGCACGAATAAAGATAAACATATAAGCATGGATGATGTATTTGAAAAATGTCAAGATATCTATCCATTCATTTTGGAAGAAAAAGAAATCTTTGGATATAACTAGGGTAGATGATAAGCTACAAACCGAGGCAAATTTTTCATTTCTATTTGTTATATGAATTTGACTTGGCTATGTATACGTGTCCATTCTTGAAATGTGAATGAAATTTGCTTGAGTAACTAGAGTTGCATATCATACATTATGAATCGTGAAAGTCAATACATGACTAAGTCGATTGAGTTATGGAACTCAATATAATGCGATATATGATATGAGCATATCTTTATTTAGATGATGATGGATGAATGAATGGTATAAAGGATTATGAGATATATGTTGAGCATGAAACTACGTGTTATAATGAAGCATGAAAGCAGTTAGATTTGTCGGAACATCGAGCTCGATCTTGCAAAAATATAATTTTTGCAAGTATGATATCTGAACACGATTTCTTGCGATTCGGATGATAAAGAATAGAAGTCTGTATGCGAAAAGTTTTCCTTTAAGTAGGAACTATATTACATCGAAATGATGATTTTTGGTATGTAAAATGAGAATTGTAGAAATAGTAAGTTATTTGGTAACTAAAGAATGTTGTGTTAAGATAAAAATGCAGTTTGACAATTACCTTAAGAAGTAATGTCTTATAGAAATGATAATGTATAATACAGGATATGAGTTAAGAAATGAATTGTATATATTCGTATCTTACTCTGATAAACTAAATCATAAAATGACTATGATTTCACAATAAAGGAGAATCGTAAAGTTTGAGATTCAGGGAAGACAGAAAGAAAATTTTTAATTATCCTATTTTTTTTGTTTTATCATTGAATAATTATGTAAAGCTAGTACAGGATAGTCATTAACGCATAGAGTCGGGATTGAAGAATAGTCCTGATTTTGGGTGCGTTACAGAAACAAATTGGGGTTTATCCGTTTAATTTTTAAAATTGTTGATACGAGGAGTTATCAATTTGATCTATGTTTGTTTCTGTGTTATAGTTTGTCATTGTGTTGTTTGATTTGCTTTTATTGAGATTTATATGATTTGATGATTATCTCTATGCACAATGTGTCTTTATGATTAGTTTTTGGATATTCAAATATACACCAGTAGCCCCTCTAGTGCTCAAATCCCACTATATCAGTTTTTTTTTTGTTTTTTGTTTTAGATTAATGGAAAAATCACATACTATTGATTCATTTTTTCAAGAAAAGCAATCAAATCATGTTGACACATCTCTACTTATGTGATGAGCGAGATTTTGTAATCTAATTTGAATATTTATTGAATTAAATAAATATTTTTCGACGATTTAATTATTGAATTAAATAATTAATGGATGAAGTTGTGGTAAATTAATTTAATTATATGTGTTATATTTATTAGATTAATGCGAAAATTTTATTATTCAAAGTATGTAATTATGTGAGCTTATTGAATTAAAAGAAATATTTAATAAGCTTTAATTTTATTTTAATTAATGTAATAATTAATTAGAGAATTAATAATTTGACATAATTAATAAATGAGAAAATTAATTATGTGACTATGTGAATTAATGAGAAATTATTATATTTTAATTAAATAAGATATTTGAATTAATGTCTAATTGGGTGTGACATTATTAAACTATATTATAAAAGATTAATTAGATTAAATGGAAAAACCTTCAATAAAGTAGAACGAAACAAAGCCTTAGTAGAGGTTGAGAGCGATTAACCCATGATGGGTTAACGACCACCACCACTAACGCTCAATTTTTTTTATAAATTTTATATCGTCTTCTTCTTTTTTTCATTTTTTAAGTCCGCAAAGAAAATCACAGAGAGAAATTGAGAATTTGTTGAGGGAAATTATGAGTGGGTGATTGAAGAAGCATCTGAGAAAGGTTTCCCTACAGTCTACACTCTAGGTAATCTCTTCAACCCAAATTTAAATTCACGTTGATTATATTTTTATAAAAATGGCTTTCAAGTCTCTGTAATTGAAAAAGTGTGACACCCCCAAATCTGGGCACTTCAATCCCACAAATTTGGTGTTCATCATCCAATTAAATCATAACTAACTACCCATAAATAAAGGATATAATTAAACTCAAAAGCTTAAACAATCAATCTCCCATTAAAGGGTTACATAATCTAAAATAAATCCCAGGTCATCTAACCTTTATTACAAACATCAGCAGAAAATTAAAACATGATCATAAACAAATCTATTACATAAGCTTCGTAAATAAAAGATCAATTAAACATTGGCGTCTAATCAAGCACTTTGTCCTTGCCCTTACTTGTAGAGAACTTTTCAAACTTCTTGACTTCATCTGCATTGTTTTGTGCAAGAGTGAGCAAACAATTGCCCACAAGAAGGATAGTATACAATAACGTTTTATGAAGGACAATTAACTGAGCTTTCAATGGTAAAGTGTTCTTACCAGAACAAAAAACTTTAATTTAACAGCTATGAGTTTAAAGGAATAATGAACGTTTAAGTTAACAATAGACAACAACATCAAAGAATATACTGAGGGTCACAAGACCACGAACTCTATTCTAGGTTTACAAGTATTTCTACTTTAACCTTTAACAATCTAAAAGACTATAATCATCTTCTATGTCCTAGGTTCACAGGTGTTTCTATCAGAACCTTTAACAGATCTAAACGACTAAATGGACCATCATTCCGTACTCGGTGATCGACCCTTTGTACTATGTATTATGAAAACATTTTAACGCGTTATTACGTAGCTCTAAAATAATCCCCGATATAGGGTTGTTCATCTCAAACTTAGATTATCAAGTTAGAACCAAAGGAAGTTTGGTTGGGAATTAACTTCAAAGGAAGTCTAGATTTTAGAACGCTCATCAACCAATCTTGGTTGAATCGGATAGGAATCAATAACTATTCAAGGGTTTGATTATAATGTCTTCATGAACAAGGTATCTGATAAATCGATAAAGAGCTAGAGTATTAACAATTTCTAATTTAACAAATGTTATCATCGACAATATGCTTTCAAAGTTGTGTGAGTACATAAACAAACCAAAGGAGGTTTGGTTTGGGTTGGCTTTAAGGGAAATTTAGATTTTAGAACATTCATCAACTAAGGGTTAGTTGAATTGATAAAGAATCGCTAAGCAACTTAGAGTTCGATACAATAATGTAAGGTAGTACAATGATATTGAAGAACGAAGATCAAACAACAATTATTAGTAATGAATAAACACACTTCTTACAATAATAATACAAACTTTGAATAAAGAGATAAAGATTAACTAACTTGCTCAACAATAAATGAGTCTGAGACTTTGAGTAACCAAGGTAATCTCGATTGGAATAAAGAAACAAAGATTAACTAACTTGCTCAACAATAAATGAGGGTTAAAGAACTTGCATGACAATAAATCGTTAACCAAGAGATTAGAAATAGAGAATTTGCATGAGTATAACATAACAGTGAAAAGTAACCTTGCTGAATAATAAAGTAGTAAAGGTTAGGGAACTTACCTCTTGCATAAGCTATATAATTACAACTCACGTACTCCAATATCCTACACATACAATTAGGATCATCACATACTTGTAATAGATGTACGAGTACAAAAGATTTCAATAACAGCTAATTAAGACAGAAAAATCTTATGGGTGCTTAACACCAATTAGAGGGAGAATGTATTGCTGTTTTATTGCAAGTATTTGGAGACATGATCATAATATACAAAAATGATAAAACAAGCCACTTGATCATGTTATGCGACCAACTAAGCGAAGCAGCGGACTACTTTGCATGTGCCGATTTTGTGTTCTTGAGTGTTAGACTCATCTTATTACACTAATGATGTGAAGAAATTAATTATTATTTACTCATTTGACTAGATGGCTTCATATATCTGCACTAATTCATTTAGGCCTCTAGAAGAAGATAACATTTCGATGTCATATTAAACTAATTTTTTTTTTTTCTCAATAAGGTCTTTTCCTTGAGGTTGTCATGCTTGATCTTTGGATTCAAAAAGGCACGAATAAAAGATAAACATATAAGCATGGATGATGTATTTGAAAATGTCAAGATACTATCCATTCATTTTGGAAGAAAAAGAAATCTTGGATATAACTAGGGTAGATGATAAAGCTACAAACCGAGGCAAATTTTTCGATTTCTATTTGTTATATGAATTTGACTTGGCTATGTGTATGCGTGTCAAATTCTTGAAATGTGAATGAAATTTGCTTGAGTAACTAGAGTTGCATATCATACATTATGAACTGTGAAAGTCAATACATGACTAAAATGATTGAGTTATGGAACTCAATATAATGCGATATATGATATGATAGTATCTTTATTTAAGATGATGATGGATGAATGAATGGTATAAAGGATTATGAGATATATGTTGAGCATGAAACTACGTGTTATACGAAGCATGAAAACGGTTAGATTTGTCGGGCTGTCGAGCTCAGTCTTGCAAAAATATAATTTTTGCAAGTATGATATGCAACACGATTTCTTGCGATTCGGATGATAAAGAATAGAAGTCTGTGTGCAGGAAAGCTGTTTCCTTTAAGTAGGAACTATATTACATCGAAATGATGATTTTTGGTATGTGTAAATGAGAATTGTAGAAATAGTAAGTTATTTGGTAACTAAAGAATGTTGTGTTAAGATAAAAATGCAGTTTGACAATTACCTTAAGAAGTAATGTCTTATAGAAATGATAATGTATAATACAGGATATGAGTTAAGAAATGAATTGTATATATTCGTATCTTACTCTGATAAACTAAATCATAAAATGACTATGATTTCACAATAAAGGAGAATCGTAAAGTTTGAGATTAGGGGAGAGCGAGAAAGAAAATTTTTAATTATCCTATTTTTTTTGTTTTATCATTGAATAATTATGTAAAGCTAGTACAGGATAGTCATTAACGCATAGAGTCGGGATTGAAGAATAGTCCTGATTTTGGGTGCGTTACAGAAACAAATTGGGGTTTATCCGTTTAATTTTTAAAATTGTTGATACGAGGAGTTATCAATTTGATCTATGTTTGTTTCTGTGTTATAGTTTGTCATTGTGTTGTTTGATTTGCTTTTATTGAGATTTATATGATTTGATGATTATCTCTATGCACAATGTGTCTTTATGATTAGTTTTGGATATTCAAATATACACCAAGAGCCTACAGTGCTCAAATCCCACTATATCGGTTTTTTTTTGTTTTTGTTTTAGATTAATGGAAAAATCACATACTATTGATTCATTTTTTCAGAGAAAGCAATCAAATCATGTTGACACATCTCTACTTATGTGACAAAGCGAGATTTTGTAATCTAATTTGAATATTTATTGAATTAAATAAATATTTTTTGACGATTTAATTATTGAATTAAATAATTAATGGATGAAGTTGTGGTAAATTAATTTAATTATATGTGTTATATTTATTAGATTAATGCAGAATTTTATTATTCAAATATGTAATTATGTGAGCTTATTGAATTAAAAGAAATATTTAATAAGCCTAATTTTATTTTAATTAATGTAATAATTAATTAGAAATTAATAATTTGACATAATTAATAAATGAGAAAATTAATTATGTGACTATGTGAATTAATGAGAAATTATTATATTTTAATTAAATAAGATATTTGAATTAATGTCTAATTGGGTGTGACATTATTAAACTATATTATAAAAGATTAATTAGATTAAATGGAAAAACCTTCTAATAAGTGAACCAAACAAAGCCTTAGTAGAGGTTGAGAAGCGATTAACCCATGATGGGTTAATCGACCACCACAATCTTCTTATTTCAATTTTTTTTTATAAATTTTATCGTCGTCTTCTTTTTTTCATTTTTTAAAATCCGGCAAAGAAAATCACGAGAGAAATTGAGAATTTGTTGAGGGAAATTATGAGTGGGTGATTGAAGAAGCATCTCGAAAGGTTTCCCTACGATCTACACTCTGGGTAATCTCTTCAACCCAAATTTAAATTCACGTTGATTATATTTTTATAAAAATGGCTTTCAAGTCTCTCAGAATTGAAAAAGTGTGACACCCCCAAATCTGGCACTTGATCCCACAAATTTGGTGTTCACTGTCCAATTAAATCATAACTAACTACCCATAAATAAAGGATATGATTAAACTCAAAAGCTTAAACAATCAATCTCCCATTAAAGGGTTACATAATCTAAAATAAATCCCAGGTCATCTAACCTTTATTACAAACATCAGCAGAAAATTAAAACATGATCATAAACAAATCTATTACATAAGCTTGTAAATAAAAGATCAATTAAACATTGGCGTCTAATCAAGCACTTTGTCCTTGCCCTTACTTGTAGAGAACTTTTCAAACTTCTTGACTTCATCTGCATTGTTTTGTGCAAGAGTGAGCAAACAATTGCCCACAAGAAGGATAGTATACAATAACGTTTTATGAAGGACAATTAATCGAGCTTTCAATGGTAAAGTGTTCTTACGAACAAAAACTTTAATTTAACAACTATGAGTTTAAAGGAATAATGAGCGTTTAAGTTAACAATAGACAACAACATCAAAAGAATATCTTGAGGTCACAAGACCACGAACTCTATTCTAGGTTTACAAGTATTTCTACTTTAACCTTTAACAATCTAAAAGACTATAATCATCTTCTGTCCCTAGGTTCACGAGTGTTTCTTCAGAACCTTTAACAGATCTAAACGACTAAATGGACCATCATTATTGTACTCTCGGTGATCGATCACTTTTTACTTATGTATTATGCAAAACATTTTAACGTTTATTGCGTAGCTCTAAAATAATCCCCTGATATAGGGTTGTTCATCTCAGCTTAGATTATCAAGTTCCGAACCAAAGGAAGTTTGGTTGGGAATTAGCTTCAAAGGAAGTCTAGATTTTTAGAACGCTCATCAACCAAGTACTGGTTGAATCAGATAGGAATCAATAACTATTCAAGGGTTTGATTATAATGTCTTCATGAACAAGGTATACCGATAAATCAGTAAGAGCTAGAGTATTAACAATTTCTAATTTAACAAATGTTATCATCGACAATATGCTTTCAAAGTTGTGTGAGTACATAAACAAACCAAAGGAGGTTTGGTTTGGGTTGGCTTTAAGGGAAATTTAGATTTTAGAACATTCATCAACTAAGGGTTAGTTGAATTGATAAAGAATCGCTAAGCAACTTAGAGTTCGATACAATAATGTAAGGTAGTACAATGATATTGAAGAACGAAGATCAAACAACAGTTATTAGTAGCTGAATAAACACACTTCTTACAATAATAATACAAACTTTGAATAAAGAGATAAAGATTAACTAACTTGCTCAACAATAAATGAGTACGGACTTTGAGTAACCAAGGTAATCTCGATTGGAATAAAGAAACAAAGATTAACTAACTTGCTCAACAATAAATGAGGGTTAAAGAACTTGCATGACAATAAATCGTTAACCAAGAGATTAGAAATAGAGAATTTGCATGAGTATAACATAACGGTGAAAAGTAACCTTCTTTGAATAATAAAGTAGTAAAGGTTAGGGAACTTACCTCTTGCATAAGCTATATAATTACAACTCACGTACTCGATATCCTACACATACAATTAGGATCAAGACATACTTGTAATAGATGTGCGAGTACAAAAGATTTCAATAACGACTAATTAAGACGAAAAAATCTTATGGGTGCTTAACACCAATTAGAGGAGAATGTATTCTTTGTTTTATTGCAAAGTATTTGGAGACATGATCATAATATACAAAAAATGATAAAACAAGCCACTTGATCATGTTGTGCGACCAACTAAGCGAAGCAATGACGGCTACTTTGCATGTGCCGATTTTGTGTTCTTGAGTGTTAGACTCATCTTATTACACTAATGATGTGAAGAAATTAATTATTATTTACTCATTTGACTAGATGGCTTCATATATCTCTGTACTAATTCATTTAGGCCTCTGAAGAAGATAACATTTCGATGTCATGTTAAACTAATTTTTTTTTTTCTCTCAATAAGGTCTTTTCCTTGAGGTTGTCATGCTTGATCTTTGGATTCAAAAAGGCACGAATAAAAGATAAACATATAAGCATGGATGATGTATTTGAAAATGTCAAGATACTATCCATTCATTTTGGAAGAAAAAGAAATCTTGGATATAACTAGGGTAGATGATAAGCTACAAACCGAGGCAAATTTTTCGGTTTCTATTTGTTATATGAATTTGACTTGGCTATGTATACGTGTCAATTCTTGAAATGTGAATGAAATTTGCTTGAGTAACTAGAGTTGCATATCATACATTATGAATCTGTGAAAGTCAATACATGACTAAAATTTGATTGAGTTATGGAACTTCAATATAATGCGATATATGATATGAAGCATATCTTTATTTAAGATGATGATGGATGAATGAATGGTATAAAGGATTATGAGATATATGTTGAGCATGAAACTACGTGTTATACGAAGCATGAAAACGGTTAGATTTGTCGGGCTGTCGAGCTCAGTCTTGCAAAAATATAATTTTTGCAAGTATGATATGCAACACGATTTCTTGCGATTCGGATGATAAAGAATAGAAGTCCAATAATGCGGGAAAATTTGTTTCCTTTAAGTAGGAACTATATTACATCGAAATGATGATTTTTGGTATGTAAATGAGAATTGTAGAAATAGTAAGTTATTTGGTAACTAAAGAATGTTGTGTTAAGATAAAAATGCAGTTTGACAATTACCTTAAGAAGTAATGTCTTATAGAAATGATAATGTATAATACGAGGATATGAGTTAAGAAATGAATTGTATATATTAGTATCTTACTCGATAAACTAAATCATAAAATGACTATGATTTCCTGAATAAAGGAGAATCGTAAAGTTTGAGATTCGGGGGAAGGCAGAAAAGAAAATTTTTAATTATCCTATTTTTTTGTTTTATCATTGAATAATTATGTAAAGCTAGTACAGGATAGTCATTAACGCATAGAGTCGGGATTGAAGAATAGTCCTGATTTTGGGTGCGTTACAGAAACAAATTGGGGTTTATCCGTTTAATTTTTAAAATTGTTGATACGAGGAGTTATCAATTTGATCTATGTTTGTTTCTGTGTTATAGTTTGTCATTGTGTTGTTTGATTTGCTTTTATTGAGATTTATATGATTTGATGATTATCTCTATGCACAATGTGTCTTTATGATTAGTTTTTGGATATTCAAATATACACCAGTAGCCCCTCTAGTGCTCAAATCCCACTATATCAGTTTTTTTTTTGTTTTTTGTTTTAGATTAATGGAAAAATCACATACTATTGATTCATTTTTTCAAGAGAAAGCAATCAAATCATGTTGACACATCTCTACTTATGTGACAAACGAGATTTTGTAATCTAATTTGAATATTTATTGAATTAAATAAATATTTTTTGACGATTTAATTATTGAATTAAATAATTAATGGATGAAGTTGTGGTAAATTAATTTAATTATATGTGTTATATTTATTAGATTAATGCAGAGAATTTTATTATTCAAAGTATGTAATTATGTGAGCTTATTGAATTAAAAGAAATATTTAATAAGCCTAATTTTATTTTAATTAATGTAATAATTAATTAGAGAATTAATAATTTGACATAATTAATAAATGAGAAAATTAATTATGTGACTATGTGAATTAATGAGAAATTATTATATTTTAATTAAATAAGATATTTGAATTAATGTCTAATTGGGTGTGACATTATTAAACTATATTATAAAAGATTAATTAGATTAAATGGAAAAACCTTCTAATAAGTGAACCAAACAAAGCCTTAGTAGAGGTTGAGAGCGATTAACCCATGATGGGTTAATCGACCACCACAATCTAAGCTCATTTTTTTATAAATTTTATCGTCTTCTTCTTCTTTCATTTTTTTAAGTCTGCAAAAAAGAAAATCACGAGAGAAATTGAGAATTTGTTGAGGGAAATTATGAGTGGGTGATTGAAGAAGCATCTGAGAAAGGTTTCCCTACAATCTACACTCTAGGTAATCTCTTCAACCCAAATTTAAATTCACGTTGATTATATTTTTATAAAAATGGCTTTCAAGTCTCTCGTAATTGAAAAGTGTGACACCCCCAAATCTGGGCACTTCAATCCCACAAATTTGGTGTTCACATGTCGAATTAAATCATAACTAACTACCCATAAATAAAGGATATAATTAAACTCAAAAGCTTAAACAATCAATCTCCCATTAAAGGGTTACATAATCTAAAATAAATCCCGAGTCATCTAACCTTTATTACAAACATCGTAATGAAAAATTAAAACATGATCATAAACAAATCTATTACATAAGCTTACGTAAATAAAAGATCAATTAAACATTGGCGTCTAATCAAGCACTTTGTCCTTGCCCTTACTTGTAGAGAACTTTTCAAACTTCTTGACTTCATCTGCATTGTTTTGTGCAAGAGTGAGCAAACAATTGCCCACAAGAAGGATAGTATACAATAACGTTTTATGAAGGACAATTAACTGAGCTTTCAATGGTAAAGTGTTCTTACCAGAACAAAAAACTTTAATTTAACAGCTATGAGTTTAAAGGAATAATGAACGTTTAAGTTAACAATAGACAACAAC
This sequence comes from Panax ginseng, assembly GCA_020205605.1. Classification (NCBI taxonomy): domain Eukaryota; kingdom Viridiplantae; phylum Streptophyta; class Magnoliopsida; order Apiales; family Araliaceae; genus Panax; species Panax ginseng. The sequence goes on from CM035132.1 coordinate 174,050,149, forward strand.
ATCAAAGAATATACTGAGGGTCACAAGACCACGAACTCTATTCTAGGTTTACAAGTATTTCTACTTTAACCTTTAACAATCTAAAAGACTATAATCATCTTCTATGTCCTAGGTTCACAGGTGTTTCTACTGTAACCTTTAACAGTCTAAACGACTAAATGGACCATCATTCCGTACTCCAGGTGATCAGCCCTTTGTACTATGTATTGCGCAAACATTTTAACGTTTATTGCGTAGCTCTAAAATAATCCCCTGATATAGGGTTGTTCATCTCAGCTTAGATTATCAAGTTCCGAACCAAAGGAAGTTTGGTTGGGAATTAGCTTCAAAGGAAGTCTAGATTTTTAGAACGCTCATCAACCAAGTACTGGTTGAATCAGATAGGAATCAATAACTATTCAAGGGTTTGATTATAATGTCTTCATGAACAAGGTATCTGGATAAATCGATGAGAGCTAGAGTATTAACAATTTCTAATTTAACAAATGTTATCATCGACAATATGCTTTCAAAGTTGTGTGAGTACATAAACAAACCAAAGGAGGTTTGGTTTGGGTTGGCTTTAAGGAAATTTAGATTTTAGAACATTCATCAACTAAGGGTTAGTTGAATTGATAAAGAATCGCTAAGCAACTTAGAGTTCGATACAATAATGTAAGGTAGTACAATGATATTGAAGAACGAAGATCAAACAACGAGTTATTAGTAGGTTTGAATAAACACACTTCTTACAATAATAATACAAACTTTGAATAAAGAGATAAAGATTAACTAACTTGCTCAACAATAAATGAGTCTGAGACTTTGAGTAACCAAGGTAATCTCGATTGGAATAAAGAAACAAAGATTAACTAACTTGCTCAACAATAAATGAGGGTTAAAGAACTTGCATGACAATAAATCGTTAACCAAGAGATTAGAAATAGAGAATTTGCATGAGTATAACATAACAGTGAAAAGTAACCTTGCTGAATAATAAAGTAGTAAAGGTTAGGGAACTTACCTCTTGCATAAGCTATATAATTACAACTCACGTACTCCAATATCCTACACATACAATTAGGATCATCACATACTTGTAATAGATGTACGAGTACAAAAGATTTCAATAACAGCTAATTAAGACAGAAAAATCTTATGGGTGCTTAACACCAATTAGAGGGAGAATGTATTGCTGTTTTATTGCAAGTATTTGGAGACATGATCCGTAATATACAAAAAAAAAGATAAAACAAGCCACTTGATCATGTTATGTGCGACCAACTAAGCAAAGCAAATTTTCGCTACTTGCATGTGCGATTTGTGTTCTTGAGTGTTAGACTCATCTTATTACACTAATGATGTGAAGAAATTAATTATTATTTACTCATTTGACTAGATGGCTTCATATATCTCATGTACTAATTCATTTAGGCCTCTAGAAGAAGATAACATTTCGATGTCATGTTAAACTAATTTTTTTTTTTCTCAATAAGGTCTTTTCCTTGAGGTTGTCATGCTTGATCTTTGGATTCAAAAAGCACGAATAAAAGATAAACATATAAGCATGGATGATGTATTTGAAAATGTCAAGATACTATCCATTCATTTTGGAAGAAAAAATCTTGGATATAACTAGGGTAGATGATAAGCTACAAACCGAGGCAAATTTTTTCGGTTTCTATTTGTTATATGAATTTGACTTGGCTATGTGTACGTATCCGATTCTTGAAATGTGAATGAAATTTGCTTGAGTAACTAGAGTTGCATATCATACATTATGAACTGTGAAAGTCAATACATGACTAAGTTTGATTGAGTTATGGAACTCAATATAATGCGATATATGATATGAGCATATCTTGCTTAAGATGATGATGGATGAATGAATGGTATAAAGGATTATGAGATATATATGTTGAGCATGAAACTACGTGTTATCTGAAGCATGAAAGCAGTTAGATTTGTCCGAATTTCGAGCTCGGTCTTGCAAAAATATAATTTTGCAAGTATGATATCTGCAACCACGATTTCTTGCGATTCGGATGATAAAGAATAGAAGTACGTGTGCGGAAAAATTTGTTTTCCTTTAAGTAGGAACTATATTACATCGAAATGATGATTTTTGGTATGTGTAAATGAGAATTGTAGAAATAGTAAGTTATTTGGTAACTAAAGAATGTTGTGTTAAGATAAAATGCGGTTTGACAATTACCTTAAGAAGTAATGTCTTATAGAAATGATAATGTATAATCTGAGGATATGAGTTAAGAAATGAATTGTATATATTAAGTATCTTACTCGATAAACTAAATCATAAAATGACTATGATTTCACAATAAAGGAGAATCGTAAAGTTTGAGATTAGGGGAAGACGAGAAGAAAATTTTTTAATTATCCTATTTTTTTGTTTTATCATTGAATAATTATGTAAAGCTAATGCAGGATAGTCATTAACGCATAGAGTCGGGATTGAAGAATAGTCCCGATTTTGGGTGCGTTCTGAAACAAATTAGGTTTATCCGCTTAATTTTTAAAATTGTTGATACGAGGAGTTATCAATTTGATCTATGTTTGTTTCTGTGTTATAGTTTGTCATTGTGTTGTTTGATTTGCTTTTATTGAGATTTATATGATTTGATGATTATCTCTATGCACAATGTGTCTTTATGATTAGTTTTGGATATTCAAATATACACCAAGTAGCCCTCTAGTCTTCAAATCCTTTATATCGATTTTTTTTTTGTTTTTGTTTTAGATTAATGGAAAAATCACATACTATTGATTCATTTTTTCAAGAGAAAGCAATCAAATCATGTTGACACATCTCTACTTATGTGACAAACGAGATTTTGTAATCTAATTTGAATATTTATTGAATTAAATAAATATTTTTCGACGATTTTAATTATTGAATTAAATAATTAATGGATGAAGTTGTGGTAAATTAATTTAATTATATGTGTTATATTTATTAGATTAATGCGAGAATTTTATTATTCAAAGTATGTAATTATGTGAGCTTATTGAATTAAAAGAAATATTTAATAAGCTTAATTTTATTTTAATTAATGTAATAATTAATTAGAGAATTAATAATTTGACATAATTAATAAATGAGAAAATTAATTATGTGACTATGTGAATTAATGAGAAATTATTATATTTTAATTAAATAAGATATTTGAATTAATGTCTAATTGGGTGTGACATTATTAAACTATATTATAAAAGATTAATTAGATTAAATGGAAAAACCTTCTAATAAGTGAACCAAACAAAGCCTTAGTAGAGGTTGAGAGCAGTTAACCCATGATGGGTTAACTGACCACCACAATCAAGCTCAATTTTTTTATAAATTTTATCGTCTTCTTCTTCTTTCATTTTTTTAAGTCTGGCAAAGAAAATCACAGAGAGAAATTGAGAATTTGTTGAGGGAAATTATGAGTGGGTGATTGAAGAAGCATCTGAGAAAGGTTTCCCTACAGTCTACACTCTAGGTAATCTCTTCAACCCAAATTTAAATTCACGTTGATTATATTTTTATAAAAATGGCTTTCAAGTCTCTGTAATTGAAAAAGTGTGACACCCCCAAATCTGGGCACTTCAATCCCACAAATTTGGTGTTCACTGTCCAATTAAATCATAACTAACTACCCATAAATAAAGGATATAATTAAACTCAAAAGCTTAAACAATCAATCTCCCATTAAAGGGTTACATAATCTAAAATAAATCCCAGGTCATCTAACCTTTATTACAAACATCAGCAGAAAATTAAAACATGATCATAAACAAATCTATTACATAAGCTTCGTAAATAAAAGATCAATTAAACATTGGCGTCTAATCAAGCACTTTGTCCTTGCCCTTACTTGTAGAGAACTTTTCAAACTTCTTGACTTCATCTGCATTGTTTTGTGCAAGAGTGAGCAAACAATTGCCCACAAGAAGGATAGTATACAATAACGTTTTATGAAGGACAATTAATCGAAGCTTTCAATGGTAAAGTGTTTTCTTACCGAACAAAAACTTTAATTTAACGACTATGAGTTTAAAGGAATAATGAACGTTTAAGTTAACAATAGACAACAACATCAAAGAATATACTGAGGGTCACAAGACCACGAACTCTATTCTAGGTTTACAAGTATTTCTACTTTAACCTTTAACAATCTAAAAGACTATAATCATCTTCTATGTCCTAGGTTCACGGTGTGTTTCATCAGAACCTTTAACGATCTAAACGACTAAATGGACCATCATTCCGTACTCCAGGTGATCAGCCCTTTGTACTATGTATTGCGCAAACATTTTAACGTTTATTGCGTAGCTCTAAAATAATCCCCTGATATAGGGTTGTTCATCTCAGCTTAGATTATCAAGTTCCGAACCAAAGGAAGTTTGGTTGGGAATTAACAAAGCGAAGTCTAGATTTTAGAACGCTCATCAACCAAGTACTGGTTGAATCAGATAGGAATCAATAACTATTCAAGGGTTTGATTATAATGTCTTCATGAACAAGGTATACCGATAAATCAGTAAGAGCTAGAGTATTAACAATTTCTAATTTAACAAATGTTATCATCGACAATATGCTTTCAAAGTTGTGTGAGTACATAAACAAACCAAAGGAGGTTTGGTTTGGGTTGGCTTTAAGGGAAATTTAGATTTTAGAACATTCATCAACTAAGGGTTAGTTGAATTGATAAAGAATCATTAAGCAACTTAGAGTTCGATACAATAATGTAAGGTAGTACAATGATATTGAAGAACGAAGATCAAACAACAGTTATTAGTAGCTGAATAAACACACTTCTTACAATAATAATACAAACTTTGAATAAAGAGATAAAGATTAACTAACTTGCTCAACAATAAATGAGTACAGACTTTGAGTAACCAAGGTAATCTCGATTGGAATAAAGAAACAAAGATTAACTAACTTGCTCAACAATAAATGAGGGTTAAAGAACTTGCATGACAATAAATCGTTAACCAAGAGATTAGAAATAGAGAATTTGCATGAGTATAACATAACAGTGAAAAGTAACCTTGCTGAATAATAAAGTAGTAAAGGTTAGGGAACTTACCTCTTGCATAAGCTATATAATTACAACTCACGTACTCGATATCCTACACATACAATTAGGATCATCACATACTTGTAATAGATGTGCAGTACAAAAGATTTCAATAACGACTAATTAAGACGGAAAAAATCTTATGGGTGCTTAACACCAATTAGAGGAGAATGTATTCTTTGTTTTATTGCAAAATATTTGGAGACATGATCTGTAATATACAAAAATGATAAAACAAGCCACTTGATCATGTTGTGCGACCAACTAAGCGAAAAGCAAGCGGCTACTTTGCATGTGCGCTTTTGTGTTCTTGAGTGTTAGACTCATCTTATTACACTAATGATGTGAAGAAATTAATTATTATTTACTCATTTGACTAGATGGCTTCATATATCTGTACTAATTCATTTAGGCCTCTAGAAGAAGATAACATTTCGATGTCATGTTAAACTAATTTTTTTTTTTTCTCAATAAGGTCTTTTCCTTGAGGTTGTCATGCTTGATCTTTGGATTCAAAAAGGCAATAATAAAAGATAAACATATAAGCATGGATGATGTATTTGAAAAATGTCAAGATACTATCCATTCATTTTGGAAGAAAAAGAAATCTTGGATATAACTAGGGTAGATGATAAGCTACAAAACCGAGGCAAATTTTTCGATTTCTATTTGTTATATGAATTTGACTTGGCTATGTATGCGTGTCAGATTCTTGAAATGTGAATGAAATTTGCTTGAGTAACTAGAGTTGCATATCATACATTATGAATCTGTGAAAGTCAATACATGACTAAAGGTTGATTGAGTTATGGAACTCAATATAATGCGATATATGATATGAAAGCATATCTTTATTTAGATGATGATGGATGAATGAATGGTATAAAGGATTATGAGATATATGTTGAGCATGAAACTACGTGTTATAATGAAGCATGAAAAACAGTTAGATTTGTCGAAACATCGAAGTCGGTCTTGCAAAAATATAATTTTTGCAAGTATGATATCTGACACGATTTCTTGCGATTCGGATGATAAAGAATAGAAATGCTGTAATGCGGAAAATTTCATTTCCTTTAAGTAGGAACTATATTACATCGAAATGATGATTTTTGGTATGTGTAAATGAGAATTGTAGAAATAGTAAGTTATTTGGTAACTAAAGAATGTTGTGTTAAGATAAAAATGCAGTTTGACAATTACCTTAAGAAGTAATGTCTTATAGAAATGATAATGTATAATACAGGATATGAGTTAAGAAATGAATTGTATATATTCGTATCTTACTCTGATAAACTAAATCATAAAATGACTATGATTTCCTGAATAAAGGAGAATCGTAAAGTTTGAGATTCGGGGAAGGCGAGAAGAAAATTTTTAATTATCCTATTTTTTTTGTTTTATCATTGAATAATTATGTAAAGCTAAATGTACAGGATAGTCATTAACGCATGAGTCGGGATTGAAGAATAGTCCCGATTTTGGGTGCGTTCTGAAAACAAATTGGGGTTTATCCGTTTAATTTTAAAATTGTTGATACGAGGAGTTATCAATTTGATCTATGTTTGTTTACGTGTTATAGTTTGTCATTGTGTTGTTTGATTTGCTTTTATTGAGATTTATATGATTTGATGATTATCTCTATGCACAATGTGTCTTTATGATTAGTTTTGGATATTCAAATATACACCAAGAGCCCTCTAGTGCTCAAATCCCACTATATCGTTTTTTTTGTTTTTTTTTTTAGATTAATGGAAAAATCACATACTATTGATTCATTTTTCAAGAGAAAGCAATCAAATCATGTTGACACATCTCTACTTATGTGACAAACGAGATTTTGTAATCTAATTTGAATATTTATTGAATTAAATAAATATTTTTCGACGATTTAATTATTGAATTAAATAATTAATGGATGAAGTTGTGGTAAATTAATTTAATTATATGTGTTATATTTATTAGATTAATGCGAGAGAATTTTATTATTCAAAGTATGTAATTATGTGAGCTTATTGAATTAAAAGAAATATTTAATAAGCCTAATTTTATTTTAATTAATGTAATAATTAATTAGAGAATTAATAATTTGACATAATTAATAAATGAGAAAATTAATTATGTGACTATGTGAATTAATGAGAAATTATTATATTTTAATTAAATAAGATATTTGAATTAATGTCTAATTGGGTGTGACATTATTAAACTATATTATAAAAGATTAATTAGATTAAATGGAAAAACCTTCTAATAAGTGAACCAAACAAAGCCTTAGTAGAGGTTGAGAGCGCGTTAACCCATGATGGGTTAATCACCACCACAATCAAGGCTCAATTTTTTTTATAAATTTTATACGTCTTCTTCTTCTTTCATTTTTTTAAGTCTGGCAAAGAAAATCACAGAGAGAAATTGAGAATTTGTTGAGGGAAATTATGAGTGGGTGATTGAAGAAGCATCTGAGAAAGGTTTCCCTACAGTCTACACTCTAGGTAATCTCTTCAACCCAAATTTAAATTCACGTTGATTATATTTTTATAAAAATGGCTTTCAAGTCTCTGTAATTGAAAAAGTGTGACACCCCCAAATCTGGGCACTTCAATCCCACAAATTTGGTGTTCACTGTCCAATTAAATCATAACTAACTACCCATAAATAAAGGATATAATTAAACTCAAAAGCTTAAACAATCAATCTCCCATTAAAGGGTTACATAATCTAAAATAAATCCCAGGTCATCTAACCTTTATTACAAACATCAGCAGAAAATTAAAACATGATCATAAACAAATCTATTACATAAGCTTCAGAAATAAAAGATCAATTAAACATTGGCGTCTAATCAAGCACTTTGTCCTTGCCTTACTTGTAGAGAACTTTTCAAACTTCTTGACTTCATCCGCATTGTTTTGTGCAAGAGTGAGCAAACAATTGCCCACAAGAAGGATAGTATACAATAACGTTTTATGAAGGACAATTAATCGAGCTTTCAATGGTAAAGTGTTCTTACCAGAACAAAAAACTTTAATTTAACAGCTATGAGTTTAAAGGAATAATGAACGTTTAAGTTAACAATAGACAACAACATCAAAGAATATACTGAGGGTCACAAGACCACGAACTCTATTCTAGGTTTACAAGTATTTCTACTTTAACCTTTAACAATCTAAAAGACTATAATCATCTTCTATGTCCTAGGTTCACAGGTGTTTCTATCAGAAACCTTTAATTGATCTAAACGACTAAATGGACCATCATTCCGTACTCCAGGTGATCAGCCCTTTGTACTATGTATTGCGCAAACATTTTAACGTTTATTGCGTAGCTCTAAAATAATCCCCTGATATAGGGTTGTTCATCTCAGCTTAGATTATCAAGTTCCGAACCAAAGGAAGTTTGGTTGGGAATTAGCTTCAAAGGAAGTCTAGATTTTTAGAACGCTCATCAACCAAGTGTACTGGTTGAATCAGATAGGAATCAATAACTATTCAAGGGTTTGATTATAATGTCTTCATGAACAAGGTATCTGATAAATCGATGAGAGCTAGAGTATTAACAATTTCTAATTTAACAAATGTTATCATCGACAATATGCTTTCAAAGTTGTGTGAGTACATAAACAAACCAAAGGAGGTTTGGTTTGGGTTGGCTTTAAGGAAATTTAGATTTTAGAACATTCATCAACTAAGGGTTAGTTGAATTGATAAAGAATCGCTAAGCAACTTAGAGTTCGATACAATAATGTAAGGTAGTACAATGATATTGAAGAACGAAGATCAAACAATGATTATTAGTAGGCTGAATAAACACACTTCTTACAATAATAATACAAACTTTGAATAAAGAGATAAAGATTAACTAACTTGCTCAACAATAAATGAGTACGGACTTTGAGTAACCAAGGTAATCTCGATTGGAATAAAGAAACAAAGATTAACTAACTTGCTCAACAATAAATGAGGGTTAAAGAACTTGCATGACAATAAATCGTTAACCAAGAGATTAGAAATAGAGAATTTGCATGAGTATAACATAACAAAGAAAAGTAACCTTCTTTGAATAATAAAGTAGTAAAGGTTAGGGAACTTACCTCTTGCATAAGCTATATAATTACAACTCACGTATCTCAATATCCTACACATACAATTAGGATCATCACATACTTGTAATAGATGTCACAGTACAAAAGATTTCAATAACGACTAATTAAGACGGAAAAATCTTATGGGTGCTTAACACCAATTAGAGGGAGAATGTATTGTTTGTTTTATTGCAAAATGTTTGGAGACATGATCAGAATATACAAAATGATAAAACAAGCCACTTGATCATGTTATGCGACTAACTAAACGAAAGCAAGACATTTCGCTTTGCGTATGTGCCGCTTTTGTGTTCTTGAGTGTTAGACTCATCTTATTACACTAATGATGTGAAGAAATTAATTATTATTTACTCATTTGACTAGATGGCTTCATATATCTGTATTTCTAATTCATTTAGGCCTCTAGAAGAAGATAACATTTCGATGTCATGTTAAACTAATTTTTTTTTTTTTCTCAATAAGGTCTTTTCCTTCGAGGTTGTCATGCTTGATCTTTGGATTCAAAAAGGCACGAATAAAAGATAAACATATAAGCATGGATGATGTATTTGAAAATGTCAAGATACTATCCATTCATTTTGAAGAAAAGAAATCTTTGGATATAACTAGGGTAGATGATAAGCTACAAACCGAGGCAAATTTTTTAGGTTTCTATTTGTTATATGAATTTGACTTGGCTATGTGTATACGTATCCGCATTCTTGAAATGTGAATGAAATTTGCTTGAGTAACTAGAGTTGCATATCATACATTATGAATCGTGAAAGTCAATACATGACTAAGTTTGATTGAGTTATGGAACTCAATATAATGCGATATATGATATGAGCATATCTTTATTTAAGATGATGATGGATGAATGAATGGTATAAAGGATTATGAGATATATGTTGAGCATGAAACTACGTGTTATCTGAAGCATGAAAAGCAGTTAGATTTGTTTGGGTCGTTGAAGCTCGGTCTTGCAAAATATAATTTTTGCAAGTATGATATCTAACACGATTTCTTGCGATTCTTGATGATAAAGAATAGAAATCTGTAATGCGGGAAAGTCGCTTTCCTTTAAGTAGGAACTATATTACATCGAAATGATGATTTTTGGTATGTGTAAATGAGAATTGTAGAAATAGTAAGTTATTTGGTAACTAAAGAATGTTGTGTTAAGATAAAATGCAGTTTTGACAATTACCTTAAAGTAATGTCTTATAGAAATGATAATGTATAATACGGGATATGAGTTAAGAAATGAATTATATATATTCGTATCTTTACTCGATAAACTAAATCATAAAATGACTATGATTTCACAATAAAGGAGAATCGTAAAAGTTTGAGATTCGGGGAAGATGAAAAGAAAATTTTTAATTATCCTATTTTTTTGTTTTATCATTGAATAATTATGTAAAGCTAAATACAGGATAGTCATTAACGATAGAGTCTGGATTGAAGAATAGTCCCCGATTTTGGGTGCGTTCTGAGAAACAAATTGGGGTTTATCCGTTTAATTTTTAAAATTGTTGATACGAGGAGTTATCAATTTGATCTATGTTTGTTTCTGTGTTATAGTTTGTCATTGTGTTGTTTGATTTGCTTTTATTGAGATTTATATGATTTGATGATTATCTCTATGCACAATGTGACTTTATGATTAGTTTTTGGATATTCAAATATACACCAGTAGCCCCTCTAGTGCTCAAATCCCACTATATCAGTTTTTTTTTTTGTTTTTTGTTTTAGATTAATGGAAAAATCACATACTATTGATTCATTTTTTCAAGAGAAAGCAATCAAATCATGTTGACACATCTCTACTTATGTGACAAACGAGATTTTGTAATCTAATTTGAATATTTATTGAATTAAATAAATATTTTTCGACGATTTAATTATTGAATTAAATAATTAATGGATGAAGTTGTGGTAAATTAATTTAATTATATGTGTTATATTTATTAGATTAATGCAGAGAATTTTATTATTCAAAGTATGTAATTATGTGAGCTTATTGAATTAAAAGAAATATTTAATAAGCCTAATTTTATTTTAATTAATGTAATAATTAATTAGAGAATTAATAATTTGACATAATTAATAAATGAGAAAATTAATTATGTGACTATGTGAATTAATGAGAAATTATTATATTTTAATTAAATAAGATATTTGAATTAATGTCTAATTGGGTGTGACATTATTAAACTATATTATAAAAGATTAATTAGATTAAATGGAAAAACCTTCTAATAAGTGAACCGACACCCCAAATCCGGGCACTTCAATCCCACAAATTTGGTGTTCATTTGTCCAATTAAATCATAACTAACTACCCATAAACAAAGGATATAATTAAACTCAAAAGCTTAAATAATCAATCTCCCATTAAAGGGTTACATAATCTAAAATAAATCCTGTGTCATCTAACCTTTATTACAAACATCGTGAAAAATTAAAACATGATCATAAACAAATCTATTACATAAGCTTCAGTAAATAAAAGATCAATTAAACATTGGCGTCTAATCAAGCACTTTGTCCTTGCCCTTTGCTTGTAGAAAACTCTTCAAACTTCTTGACTTCATCTCGCATTGTTTTGTGCAAGAGTGAGCAAACAATTGCCCACAAGAAGGATAGTATACAATAACGCTTTTATGAAGGACAATTAATCGAGCTTTCAATGGTAAAGTGTTCTTACCGGAACAAAAACTTTAATTTAACAACTATGAGTTTAAAGGAATAATGAACGCTTAAGTTAACAATAGATAACAACATCAAAGAATATAATTTGAGGGTCACAAGACCACGAACTCTATTCTAGGTTTACAAGTATTTCTACTTTAACCTTTAACAATCTAAAAGACTATAATCATCATCTATGTCCTAGGTTCACGGTGTGTTTCTACATAACCTTTAACAGTCTAAAAAGACTATATGGACCATCATTCCGCATCTCGGTGATCAACCTTTTGTACTATGTATTGCATGAAACATTTTAACGCTTATTACGTAGCTCTAAAATAATCCCCTGATATAGGGTTGTTCATCTCAGCTTAGATTATCAGGTTCCGAACCAAAGGAAGTTTGGTTGGGAATTAGCTTCAAAGGAAGTCTAGATTTTTAGAACGCTCATCAACCAAGTACTGGTTGAATCAGATAGGAATCAATAACTATTCAAGGGTTTGATTATAATGTCTTCATGAACAAGGTATATCGATAAATCAGTAAGAGCTAGAGTATTAACAATTTCTAAGTTAACAAATGTTATCATCGACAACATGCTTTCAAAGTTGTGTGAGTACATAAACAAACCAAAGGAGGTTTGGTTTGGGTTGGCTTTAAGGGAAATTTAGAGTTTAGAACATTCATCAACTAAGGGTTAGTTGAATTGATAAAGAATCGCTAAGCAACTTAGAGTTCGATACAATAATGTAAGGTAGTACAATGATATTGAAGAACGAAGATCAAACAATGCTTTATTAGTAAATTTGAATAAACACACTTCTTACAATAATAATACAAACTTTGAATAAAGAGATAAAGATTAACTAACTTGCTCAACAATAAATGAGTACAGACTTTGAATAACCAAGGTAATCTCGATTGGAATAAAGAAACAAAGATTAACTAACTTGCTCAACAATAAATGAGGGTTAAAGAACTTGCATGACAATAAATCGTTAACCAAGAGATTAGAAATAGAGAATTTGCATGAGTATAACATAACAGTGAAAAGTAACCTTGCTGAATAATAAAGTAGTAAAGGTTAGGGAACTTACCTCTTGCATAAGCTATATAATTACAACTCACGTACTCCAATATCCTACACATACAATTAGGATCATCACATCAATTAGCCACAAACACATTAGCCTCATAGATTCATTTCTCATCTTAGTTACGTGATAACCTTTAGTTTAAGGTCTAACCATATAAATAAACCACATAACACGAAACTAAAACTCACTAACACACTTTAGTGAAATCACAATATCTATTAGACATGTTAACATCCACTTCCAAAATAACACCCATTTATAGCTAAACTTGTTAATTTAGTACAAGTCTTATGTTACTATATAAATATCAGAAATTTCAAGTGTTAACCTCCATAATACTTATTTACAATCCTCATTCTCAATAAATCACAACATGTCATTTTCATAGTTTACTAACTTCTTATAACATTAGAATCATTAACCACATAACACTATGTTGTTTTAACCATGTCGTTACACATTTGACACATTAACATAACCTTAGACCAAGTTATGTTGATACCCCAAATCTGCAAAGAAACAAAGAAAACTCACCATCTCGTATCAGGTATGGCGCAATTGCCATACACAAGCTTCAGGGACCGTAAGGCCATTTTTTGCTTGCCATTTTGTAGCATTTCTTGCACAGGCAGACATGACGACAGAAATGGCATGATGAACAGTAGCCGACTTTAGCCCAACTAACACGAATTTCACCCAGCAAACAGTGAAATTAACACAAACAAATGATATAAAACTATTACAAACATGTTTCCTCACTTATATATCAATATAGAATAATTTAACAACAACTTAAACTAGTTTAATTTCTCAAATTCCTCATTTTCATATAAAAACTCAATTTTTGATATTCTTCACAAAAATCAACATTGTGATCTCTATACTTGGCCAAATTGCTTCGTTCAAATTACGTTCTCTTCATTTCTTACCGAATTAACATATGCTAAACTCAATTCATCGATTAACATACAAACTAACCACCAAATTTGGTACTTACATAAGCCATATGAGAAAATATTCACTGTAATTAGTTTTCTTCCTTTTAAACGAAATTAGCATAATAATTCTCGACTAAATACCAGTTCTAATCATCACAAACATATACAATAACAAGTAATCAATTGTATATCAACAATTCCAAAAAAATGAATTCACAGAACTTAGAAATATGCCGTAAAATTCATATATATACATATATATAAATATATATAATCAAAGTTATGGAAATACCTTCTATTGCTTGGTAATTCTTGCTAGAACACCACGAATTTCTTTGAACTTCTCCAAAAATCTTCCTCTCAACTCTCTCTATTCTCTGTAACCTTTCTCCCTTTCATCCTTAGTAGACTTAGGCCAAATGATTTTTACGCATAATAAAACTTAACCCAACGCACACACCCAAACGTCTGAAACCGACGTTATAATAATTAGAATAATATGTTATCAATTATAATATATATTATATATTATTTATTTTATTTGTTATAATAAAATTCATAATTAAAAAGAGAAAATCCAAGAGCCATAAGACTTTGTTTGGCAAATCATTTAAATTAAAGAGTTTATATCCTTAAGCATTGTTTGGGTAAAACTAGATTAAAACAACTTTAATTTATTTTTAATAACTCCTTATACTATAGTTATTTGTCACACTTTATATAATCAAGCTTTCATATTTAATTTAATTAATTCAAATAACAATTAATTAAATAAATCATTTAATCACATAACTTCAATACAAATAATTAACCATCAAATTGAAATATCAACATAATAATAATTTCCTTAACTCATTAATTATTTATTTAACCAATAAATAAACCAAATAAAATCAAATCAATTAAACAAATATTTATTCAATGATAAACGCATCCATTAAATATTTATATAACTTAATAAATATTTAATATTATAATTAAAATTCGAATGTTACAAGTGTTATAACGAACTCGTAATGCCAATTTTCATGTTTTGTTTTCAAAACTTTCAAGAACATTAAGAACAGTGAAATTATATAATTTGATTCAAGTAATTATATGAATTAAGTTGTTAAAATTATGTTAGAAAGGTTGGATAATGATCATATATGAATTATAGTAATTGGGTATGCTTAAATTAATGTATGGACAAGAAAATTGGAAGTTATGGCCATGTTTTCTGTGTTCTTCACGAGAACATATGGGTGAACTTGTGAGATTTTTTTGGCCTAAATTGGCCTTATTACGTGTTCGCGAATCTAGAAATCGAGTTTGGTAACCCATTTCCTACGTGTGTTACCAAACTAAATTACCATTTCAAATGAACAAAAAAAAAATAATTTAAATTTAAAAATAAATAAATAAATAAATAATAATTAATTAAAATATTTATCAAATAAAATAAATATTTTAATTGATATATTTATAGAGTAAAATAAATATTCGATGGAAATTATTAATTAAAATATTTATAAAATAAAATGAATATTTTAATTGAGATATTTATGGAATAAAATAAATATTCGATGGAAATTATTATTAAAATATTTATAAAATAAAATGAATATTTTAATTGAGATATTTATGGAATAAAATAAATATTCAATGGAAAATTATTATTAAAATATTTATCAAATAAAATAAATATTTTAGTTGAAATATTTATGGAATAAAATAAATATTCGATAAAAATTATTATAAAATAATTTATTCAAGTGTAATAATAGTATGGGAATGAAAATATTCTAATTTAATTAAGTAATTAAATTAGAAAGGTAATGATTTGTTAAATAAAGTGGAGTTTACATTAAATAATTAAGTGAAAATGTAACTAATGAATGTCGTGAATACATATGGTATGTGTGTAGGATTTGTGGTGAACGGAAGTAGTAATCGTTTAGCCTACACACGAGGTAAGTTCCTAAACCTTGTTTCTTTACATAAAGCAAGTTTCTTATTCTATCTTGTTTATTATTTTTCAAGTCAAGATTTCATATTAGATGTTATCATTCTTTAAAAGCATAATTCCTATTATACAATACTTTTTCGATTGTATACATCTTAAATTTTATTATTCAAATTGAATATCAATTATTGTCGAACCTTGTAAGACTAGCGAACCCTTATTGATTCGACTAGTCCATAGTTGATGAACGTTCTAAATTTCAGAACCATTGTTGAGCTTATCCAAACCAAACTTCTTTTGGTGCGGACTCTAATGTCAAACTGAGATGAACAACCCTATTATAGGGGATTTATTATGCTTTAGCGTTAAGATATTGTGCACAGTATGGTACTAAGGGCTGATCCCCCTAAGTACGAGAAAAAGAGTACATAGTCTTATGACTGTTAAAGGTTTCAAGTATAAACACTTGACAACCTAGGACATAGTTTAAGGTCTTATGACCCTCAGAAGTTCTTTTGATTCTTGTTATTCATTCTTGATTCAAAAGCTGAGTTTTTCTTGTTTCAGAAGTTTTTGATTCACTCGCATGTTATTATTTTATTGTTGTATTATTATACATGTGGACAATCGTTCTCACTCTTGCGTAATAATAACATTGCAGTTAAGAACGAAAGGTCCGACGAGCCTTCTACTAGCAAAGGCAAGGGCAAAGCTAATAAGTGATGAAGACTTGTTATTTAATTTTAAGAATTTTTATTGTCAAGACTTGATGTTGTTTAAGACTTATTATTTGTTTATGTTTTCGCACAGATGTTTAAGGTTAGTTGACCTGGGATTGTATTTGTTATTCAGATGTTGTAACCCCATAAGGGGAGGATTATTTCTATCTATTGCATGAGTTGCTTTAATTATGGGTAGATAGACAGATGATTTTTGTACAGTGAACACCAAATCTCGTGGAAATGAAGTACCTGGATTTGGGGGTGTCACAGCTTACCCCTGAGCCTAATGTTCAAACATCTTTGTCTACCCCTGAACAAGAACAACGTTCACTAAAATCATCAAGAATTGAATGTAAAGAATGGGATATTAATTACTTAGAGTGTGATCTTGAAAACGTATTGAAATATGGAAATGTCGTGGTGATCTACTATATGAAGTTCGACGAGGTTACATCAATTACGGTCCACACCAATGCATTCTTTTCGAGTATCCTTTTTCTGGGTTTGAAAAGCATCCTCGCTGCTTTCAATCATCATGGTACAAGGTTTTTACATCTTGGTTAGAGTATTGCTCTTCAAAGGATGCCGCATTTTGTCTACTTTGTTATTTCTTTAACCAAAGAGGTGTACAACATGAGCAAACTACTTTTTCAAAGGATGAATTTAATAGTTGAAAGAAAGTAAGGGATGGAAAGAATTGTGCATTTTTGAATCATGTGGGAAAATATCCAAATTCATTACATAAAATTGCTCAAAATTCATGCAATGATTTAATAAATCAATCACAACATATTCAAAAAGTTATTGAGAAACAAACTTCTAAACAACGTGCAAATAATCGATTGCGACTTAAAGCCTCAATTGATTTAGTTCCCTATCTTTCACTCCAAGGTTTGGCTTTAAGAGGTCATGATGAAAGAAAAAGTTCCATCAATTGTGGTAATTTTCTTGAATTGATAAGAATTTTTTCTAAGTATAATGAAAATGTTGCAAATGTTGTGTTAAATAGGGCTCTTCAAAATGCCTCATATACGTCATCCCAAGTCTAGAAAGAGATTTTACTTGTTTACTGTAACACTCTGAACCCGATATAGGCCCAAAGTACTACACGCCGCAAGCCCAAAGGCCCACAAGGCAACAATATCAATAACGTGTAGCCCTAACAAAATAACTCAATAATAATCTTAACTTAAAACCAACAATAAATATATTTTAAATCAATCCAAATGAAGTACCAATAAATACCACATTCAAATAACGTAGACGCAACTCCTCGAAACTAAGATTTTTTTATCAAAATCCCTCAACAAAAGAAATAATATCTAAAACTAAATTCCAGCTATTAAGCGTATTAAATAAGTGCTCATCTTTCAACGATGGGACCTGTAAAAATTTATAAGGGGGTGAGCGATGAAGCCCAGGAAGTAGCAATCCTTCCTATTTAGTCGGATCAAGTACAATTTGCAAAACACTTTTTCGAAATAAATTTTTATTTAATAACAATAGTACATAGGCTTTCAAAACTAAAATAATTCAAAATTGATTTCAATGTATACAATATACTCCCTCCGTCCCAAGATAAAAGTCCTGGTTGACTTTTTGCGCATATTAAGAAAGATGATAAAATGACAAAATTGTCTATATTTAAATTCTCATTTAATTGCATAGTTTTCTACACATTACTAGTGATGCTCTATAAATATGCATAGAGAATAGAAATATAACAATTAATAATAAGGGTATTATAGGTAAATTATTATAAAAAAAAATAGATCATTTAAGGTGAGTAGACATTTAACTTGGTACTACCTAAAATAGTATTAAAGACTTTTATCCTGGGACGGAGGGAGTATGTTTTAATCCGCACCCTTAGCGACTAAGATTACAATAGCACTATAACACGACCCAAAAGTTTGATAACGTTAATGATCACACACCCTACTAAGGTATCTATAAATACGCACGCTCCCCGAAGGGCATCTAAAAGGTGTGCGCCTTAGTATGTCCTTTATTAACTCTGAAACTAAACATAATCAAAAATAGGTTTTATACATAGTCAGACTGAGGATTTGAAATTTTTTTCTCAATATTATCGATATTCTAAACGACACTTTTTCACAGTTCAAAATCATATAATCTAATTTCCCAATTCAAAAATAAATACTTGATCCAAAGTTTTGAATAAACGAACATAACATTTTAATTTAAATGGGAGCCTTAAATAAAACATAACTTTTAACGCCAAATTTTGCTGAGTTGTGATAGGTAGTTTTGGCTTAGGCAAGTAATTTGATGGTTGGATGACCAGTAATGATGATAATATGTTGTTATGACTGCTAATATCACTTTTCTCACGGGACTTCGAGATATATGATATATCACTTCAATATCACATTATTAGTTATTACAAATTATTGCACAGTCATCGATATTATAATAACATATATATTACTTGTTGTTGTATCATCTAATCATATTTATTTATTACATTCAATCTTCCCGTCTAAATTATGTAAATAAATATAATTTCATATAAATTTCATAAATAAATATAATTTGAATTGGTGATTTTTTGAATATAATTTTGCGTTCCCACAGAGCATATCAATATTAGCATGCCTTAAAATAGCGATAATCCACGCTCAACGGTCATAATTTCTTGTTGTGAAATCAAACTCACGAAAATACACTCATAAATCCACACAAATTTACGTGGAAACTCTATTTTTTTTACAAATCCACTATAATAATATGGGGAGTAATATTTTATGTCATATGCTTCTGCTCTCCTCCTCCTTATTTTTGTATTTATAGATGCCATATCCACCGAATCTAATTTTTAGAATTATTTTATAATCAAGATTATCGGTCGATAGATTCTTTTCAAATTAAATCCTTCTTATCCCATCAAATAAAGAAACAATCTTTATTTTTAATAAGATTTTTCATCGTCAAATATATTATAAATTCATCAAATTTAGCCCATTAAATAAATTAGGTTACACTTGATAGACTAAATAATCACACTCCAACATTTATTTAATGGGCTAAATTTATTTAATGTTGAGTGTAATTATTTGGGTCTAGCCAAGGTGTAACCCAATTTATTTAATGGGCTAAATTTGGTGTTGACCCATAATATATATTTATTTTGACAGTGAGAGAGTCATTATTAAAGTAAGATTGTGTTTCCTTATTTGGTGGGATAAGTTGTTTTAATTTGGGAAGGAATCTATCAGCCATTAATTGCAGTTATAAGGTAATTCTTGAAAGGACTCCTACTCTTAATTGGATTCAGGTGGATATTGGCATCTATAAATACAACAATAAGGAGGAAGAGAGAAAAAACACAAGAGCATATGACATAAATAAATACTTTGAACTCCCCATATTATTATAGTGGATTTCTCTCTCTCTCTCTCTCTCTCCGTAGTTTTTTCCCGATTGAGTTTCCACGTAAATTCTTGTGTTCATATTTTATATCTATTTATTTATATTTATGTGAGTGTATTTCGTGAGTTTGATTTCACAACAATACAATCAACCGTTAGCGCGATTTTGGCCTGCTGTTTTGGTGATTTCGTCAAGTGTGCAAAATTTGTCGCGTTAACATTGGCGCCGTCTGTAGAAACACAAAATTCTATTCAAAAAATCACCAAAGATAAGTATCAAATTATATTTATTTATGAAATTTATACGCATGATTAAATTATATTTATTTACGCAATTTGGACGGATGATTGCATGCAATAAATAAATATGATTAGGATGATACAAAACATGTAATATATATGTTATTATATGATACATTGATGACATTTGTAATGATTTGTAATAACTAATATATGTGATATTGAAAACAATTAATTGACATCATTATATCTCGAGTCCTGTGACAGGAAAAGTGATATTATTGATGGAGTCTGGCAGTGGAAAGATGATGATGCAAGCGTCATGATAAAAAGGGCAAAAATGTTTACAGTACAATAACAACATAGTATCATCATGCCAACACATTTTCATTGGTCATCTACTTCGATAGTTCGCTTTAGCTGCCCCAAGCCAAGTCCATACACCTATCACAACTTGGCAAAATTTGGCGTTAACATTGGCACCGTCTGTGGGAACGCAAAATTCTATTCAAAAATCACCAAAGATAAGTATCAAATTATATTTATTTATGAAATTTAAACGCATGATTAAATTATATTTATTTATTCAATTTGGACGGATGATTGCATGAAATAAATAAATATGATTAGGATGATACAAAACAAGTAATATATATGTTATTATATGATACATTGATGAAGTTTGCAATGATTTGTAATAACTAATATATATGATATTGAAAACAATTAATTGACATATCAATATATCTCGAGTCCCGTGACAGGAAAAATGATATTATTGATGGAGTCTGGTAGTGGAAAGATGATGATGCAAGCGTCACGATAAAAAGGACAAAAATGTTTGCATTACAATAACAACATAGTATCATTGTGCCAAAACATTTTCACTGGTTATCCACTTCGACAGTTCGCTTCAGCTGCCCCAAGCCAAGTCCACACCCCTATCATAACTCGGCAGTGTGAAAAAGGACCCGTTCAACTCTTTTTCCCGCTGAACTCATCGGCTAAAAGTAGATTCAACTGACAAAACGTCCATCGGAAGTGTCTTTGTCCCCCCGAACGGACAAAAGTCCATCTAGACTGGGGGCAATGTTGGAATGTGATTATTTGGGTCTAGCCATGGTGTAACCCAATTTATTTAATGGGCTAGATTTGGTTTTGACCCAAAATATATTTATTTTGACAGCGAGAGAGTCCTTATTAAAATAAGATTGTATTTCCTTATTTTGTGGGATAAGGAGGTTTAATTTAGGAAGGAATCTATCAGCCATTAATTGTTGTTATAAGGTGATTCTGAAAAGGACTTCTACTCCTAATTGGATTCAGGTGGATATGACATCTATAAATACAACAATAATGGGGAAGAGACAAAACACAAGAGCATATGACACAAATAAACACTTTGTAATCTCCATATTATGATAGTGAATTTCTCTCTCTCCGTGATTTTTTCCCAATTAGGTTTTCACGTAAATTCTTGTGTTCATATTTTATATCTCTTTATTTATATTTATGTGAGTGTATTTTGTGAGTTTGATTTCAGAACAATAAAATCAACCGTTAGCGCGATTTTGGCCTACTATTTTGGTGATTTCGTCAGGCGTACAAAATTTGGCGTTAACAATAACGAATTTTGAAACCTTGCATTTAGGCATCCGAGAAATTATTAACGTATACATAAAAATAAATGATAATTTATAAACACTAAATAGTTCAGAAAGTTACTTACCTCGATATTATGAAACACAAAATTAGAAGCGAACAAATCCTTTTGATTTTTTTTCTTTTCTTCTTCTCTGTTCTGCAGTACTCCAAAGCCAAATAGTTTTTACGTTCTTTTCTTTCTCTCTCTCGTTATTTAAATATATTTATTTCCTTTGCAAAATAGGTTACCAAGTAAAAGAGTCCTGTTTAAAATTAAAAGTTTGTTACAACTTAAATGACTTATCATATTTTTATCCTTATATGTTTTAGATATGTACTAATAATTACCTTTTCATTATCTATATGTATATATTTTTTTTATTATATTATTATTATTATTTTTAAAAAATCGAATATTACATTCTACCCACCTTAAAAAAATTTGGTCCTCCAAATTGACAATTCATAAGGTTAAATTCCAACAAGTTCTAACACTCAATCCATATCTAAATAATTCTCCAAAAGTTCCCGTCTTCATATAAACTACATAGTTCATCACCCAATTATTGTCCTTCAGTTAAAATAAAAGAAATATGTTTGACACTTTCTTATTCTATATCCACCTGAACATCAAATTAAACAGCCTTTTCAATCTCGTATCATAAAATGATTAACAAAATCTTAGATTCACCACAACATAACTAATATAACTCTCATTTTTCTAACTTGCCCGTTATCTAAAAAATAATAAAATTTTCAAGGTCATAACTTACAGATCATCAAAGTAGTCTCTAAATATGATACTCAACCATTCTGCAATTAATAAAACTAATAAAACCCGATCTTATATATTAAACTCAATTTCTACAAGATGTCAAAACCTAAAATCTATAACACTCTATTTCTTGAATCTAGTCGAATCACATCACACAGTTAAATCCCAAAATCACTCCACAGGGAATGTGTGGGTTTCCTAGCCCAACACACTGTGAGCGCCACTACTTGGATACCACCTCTATAACACCCTGAACCAGATATAGGCCCGAAGTGCTACACGCCACAAGCCCAAAGGCCCGCAAGGCAACAATATTAATAATGTGCAACCCAAACAAAACAACTCAACAATAATCTTCACTTAAAACCCAACAATAAATATATTTTAAATCAATCCAAATGAAATACCAATAAATATCACATTCAAATAACGGAGACGCAACTCCTCGAAACTAAAAGTTTTATAAAAATCCATCAACAAAAGAAATAATATCTAAAACTAAACTCTAGCTATTCCAGCATATCAAATAAGTGCTCAGCTTTCAACAATGGGACCTGTAAAAATATGTAAGGGGGTAAGCGATGAAGCCCAGCAAGTAGTAATCCTTCCTATTTATCAGAATCAAGTACAATTTGCAAAACACTTTTTTGAAATAACTTTTTGTTCAATAACAATAGTACATAGGCTTTCAAAACTAAAATAATTCAAAATTGATTTTAATTTATACAATATATCTTTTAATCCGCACAGCCCTAGCGACTAAGATTACAATAGCCCTGTAACACTGCCCAAAAGTTTGATAACGTTAATGATCATGCACCCTACTAAGGTATCCATAAAATGCACGCTCCCCGAAGGGCATCTAATGATAGAGGACGGTTTTGTCATCCCTATTATTGTGCCTATTATCTGTATATTGTTTAAGATTTTGTTAGCTTTTGAATTAGTCTCTATCCTCAGTATATCCTTCACATCTTTCAACTTGTAACCAATCTCCGTACTCTCTATTTAATAGCTAACTCTATCAATACAGTAACCCATTCAAACCCATAATTGTTTCATGGTATCATGAGCTTCAAAGGATTAAAACTCCATTTTTTTCCCGATCCTTTTCAATTGTAATGGCTTCCCACGAGCTTTTCTTCCGCCTCCCTCACCTCAAATCTCTCCGCCCAAATCACCCAAAACTCACCTCTTCCAATTTTCTATTATGGAAACTCAATTGATGCCATTGTTATGGTGGCCAAGGCCTTGCAGACTATATTGATACCTCTGTTGATCCGCCGCCCAAGACTTGCCTCTAACGGAGCTATCAATCCGAGTTTAAAAGTGGGAACAGATCGATCAACAGTGTTCTAAGTTTGTCGATCTCCTCGCTTAAGGCCATGAAAGTGCTTTGGCAAGTCGTTTACCAAGAAAGATCATCAGCCAAGCTTTCATACCAAGCTTGTGAAAGCTTATGGGACGAGCTCCGTGCCCAAATCTCGAGTCAAAACAGAGAATTCACTCTCTCAAACAAAACAATGATTCTATCAAGTTTATTTAACTAATGCTAAACTTGTTTATGATCAACTTATCGCTTCCAAAGTCCCGTAGACGGAGGACGATTTTGTTCAGCCGCGTGCTTGGTGGTCTTAATTCTCGCATTTCTCCCATTCAAAAGAGTACTTAATGCTCAGAATGAAGTTTCTCCCTCGCGGGATCTCGGACCAGGAATGTTACTATCCGAGGAACGGCAGATAGCCCATGAATTGCCTAAAGAGACCTTTGTTCCGTCCGTCCACTATGCCGGAAGGACCACCGGACAAGGCAAAGGTAAAGGTCATGAAACCAAATCCCACCGGCCCATAGTATACTGCTTTTCAAATTTCTGGATGTAACTTCCATTACTTGTCATAATTGTGGTGGAGCTGGGCATATTTCAAAACAGTGCCCATCGCCCAGATTGCCGAGGAACCGAAACACCAAACAGAACTTTCGGCCTTCCTCCAATGTTGTCATGCTTTCTCATACAAATCGACAGATTGGCTTGTTGACTTTGGGGCACCCATCATCTCACTGCTGACTTAGGAAACCTCGCTGTTCATACCGAATATGACGGACCTGAAGAAGTCACAGTTGGCAATGGTAATACTATTCCTATTTCTCATGTCGGTCATTCCAATTTCCAGTTATCTGATTCTTCTGTAAAATTCCAGAATATTTTGCGAGTTCCTAAAACTGTTAATAATCTCTTATCTGTGTCTTCTTTAACCAAGTCTAATCCTATCTCTGTTGAATTTTTTGCTAATCATTTTATTTTGAAGGATTTGGCGACACAGAAGGAAATTTACAGAGGAAAGAATAAGGATGGTCTTTACACTCTTTCAATTCCGACATCTCTACCGCCTCGAGTTCAAGCCAATAATGTTTCTTTGTTTAAATGGCATGCTCCATTAGGCCATGCCAATTTTTCTCTTGTTAAGAAAGCACTCAGCTTAAATAAAATTTCGTTCCATAATAAGGGCATTGAATTATGTGATCCGTAATAACATCCAACTGACGAATGTTCCAACGTTTAGTGACAGCAATAGTTAAAATCACCCGAATCGTAGTAGGCTTAATAACTGAACTGAAGGTTTGTTCAAATTCTAAACCAGGACTTTGATGATATCCCTTGGCTACCAAGCGAGCTTTGTAACGATCCACACTCCCATCGGGGTTTAATTTGATACTAACACCCAAAGACATCCAATTTCATTCATGCTTAATTACATTTTGGTACAAGCTCCCAAGTTCCATTATCAATTAAAGCATTATATTCACCGCCATAGCTTCACGCCATTCCTGGTTTCTTAACACTTGAGTAAAACAAGTGGGGGTTGTGTTTGCAACGTTGGCTGGAGGTGGGATTTGGGTGGTAAGTGCCTGCTTGAGCACGTGTGTGGTCATTTTGTGGGTTTTAAGTGGATTAGAGATGGTATTTGTAGGGGTAAGGTTGTATTTGGGATGTGTAGGTTGGTATTTGCGTTGGGTAAGGGGGATAAGGGGTAAGGTCTACAACGAGGAGGAATGGTGGGGGCGGTGGATGTGGAGGGTATTTGTGTGGGATGGATTTGTTGTAAGGTAGTGGAGGGTGCAAATATCGGGTATTAAGTCGAGAGTAATGGTAGTAGGCGCTGGTGAGGATTATTGGGAGCTGTTGAAACCGGAGATGCCGTTTGAAGAGTTTCACGAGGTGGAATGACAGTAAATGGAGCTGTATATCCTTCACATCTTTCAGTTGTAACCAATCTCCTGTACTCTATTTAATAGCTAACTCTATCAATACAGAACCCATTCAAACCCATAATTGTTTCATCTAAAATGTGTGTGCCTTAGTAGATCCTATATTAGCTCCAGAACTAAACGTAATCAAAAATGGGTTTTATACATAGTTAGACTGAAGATTTCAAAATCTTTTCTCAATATTATCGATAGTGTAATTCTATGTATGTGCACACCTAGAGGGGGGGTGGATAGGTGTCGGCTAAAAAGTGATAAATGGTGAAATCTTTTTGAAATTTTCTACAATGGGTTTAAATCAAATAGCTACGCCTATTAGTTTTAGTGTCTACTTTAGCTTATGTTCTTCGTTTATTATTATCAAACATCTAGACCTATCTACTTTAGTGTCTGGATAGTATAACTTCAAGTAGTGTGATGAACAAAAATGTGCAGAATGTGAATGGTCGTTAAGGAGATAAACATAAGTAAAAATTACACTAAGATTTTTACGTGGTTTAGCCCCTGTCCTCTAATCTAGTGGCCTAATCCACGTCCAATCCCAACTAGGATTGGAGACTCTTTTTATTATGATTTAAACCTCAATACAAAAAATAACTCCCTATTACAAAGACGCTTCAATTTTGATGTTGGACACCAATGTCCCCTTTGCACCTCTGCAACTTGTACACCTCTTCACCTGTTCTCATCTCTGAGACCTTTGAAGCTTCCTTTGAACAGCCCGCCAAACTCTAGAATCTCTAGACCACCAATGCTAATAGTTGCTTGTTTTTTCAGATTACAATAATGGTGATTCCAATGGAATATCAATTTTCTAGCCTAAGAATAACATGACACTGATTGCTAGAAAGACTAGTAGAAAGCTATAAGAATTAAGAAGAATGAATTGTTGCTTTCCAATTGTTGGGTCTCCTCATAACCGATCATGATGAAGCTTTATATAAGATGAAGGCTAACGGCTATGAAATAATTATTAGCAAGAAATCAGATGATTTAAATCCTATAATTAAAGCTATTAATATTGACCAATGGATATAAACAGAAGATAGAATAGGAAACATATATCACAGTTGGTATACCCCATGATTTTAGCAATTAAAGACCAACAGATTTGGTAAATCAAGAATATAATAAGAGTCCAATGAAAATAAAATAAGTTGCCATACAAGATTAGTCCAAGATATATATATATATATATATATATATATATATATATATATATATATATATATATATACGAATAATATATTCAATAGCAGACAAATGATTAGTCTAGTTGGGAATTCATGATTCCAACAAACTAATTTATCCAAGATATATATATTCCTTGAAAACTATAAAGAATCCCACAATATCAGGAGTCATAAATATAAATCTATATCCAAACTTGATTAAAAGGAGATTGATAGGATTTGTTAAAGATCTGTTAATGCTCGTTTCCTTAATAGATGGACATTTGAAATGATTTTAAACCATTCCAACTTACCAACTGAAGGAAATCAGCAATAAGTATTCATGCAAATATAAGTTGTAATATAAATACCCATAACCTATGCATATTTAATAATATTATAACAAACCATGCACACGTCTAATATACTTAAATTAGTCATCATTCAAAATATCATAAAATCAAAAACTAACATTCTCTCTCTTTTTTGATGATGACAATTTATGCACCAACATGCTCCCCCTAAATTTATGCATATCAAGGAGAAAAAGCAAATGAATTTATCCAAATAACCATCATTGCATATTCCAGCACAATATAGTATCTCAATATCAACATGAATACCAATTCAAACCGATTCAAATATACCCAAATATCTCTCCCCCTTTGTCATTATCAAAAAGAAATAAATCATCAAGTTATATCTCTCCCCCTTTGTCATCAATAAAAAATAATTCATATCACATATAACAAGGTTATAAGCATAAAGAATGACATTAGAGCAAGGTTATAACAAAATCTCATATAGCAAGTAAACAATATAATCATACCTTTGTGATTTGTTACCTATATATCAACAATTTGTTATCAGTAGAAAGCTTGATAGTTGTGCTTCTTAATGTAGATTTGGATTTTGTATTTTCAGAAACAAAAATCTCTTCAATAGCACTTCTTTTGGTCATCCCAATGTTGAGGTCTTTAAAACTCAGGTTAGGAGGATAATTTTTCACTATTCTAGTTGTTCTTGGAAGGCTACCATTGGTCATTTGTTCGTCTGATTCACTTTCTGGAATATCAGTTTTTGCATCAAAATATTCATCTAATTTGCCTTCTAAAACAGACAGGTCGAGCTGTCTGCATGTTTTTCTTAGTTCATTGTTTTTCTTTCTGTTGCAGACGACTTAGGTTGTCTAGATTGAGCTGTCTGTTTTCCACTAATCAGATTGTCTTTTCCTGCAAAAACTTCATTTTTTTCTTTTGATAGGTCATGGTTAAATTTATCAAATACTACATGCACAGATTCTGCAAATTTAAATATCAAGATTATAAACCCTATAAGCTTTACTATGCATTGAATAACCAAGAAAAATAGATTTAGTTGATTTAGAATCAGATTTTCCAAGTTTACCATTAGTATTTATAATGAAACATTTAGCACCATAAAAACTTTAGAAAGCATAATGTTATGAACCCTTGTAATGCGAAATTCATAGAGTTTTCATAATAATATATCTAATTAAAACTCTATTTAAACAACATGAGATACTTACGGATTTTGCCAAATAATTTATAGGTAACTTACTCTCTCAGTATCATCCATCTCCTTTTTGATCTTGAGACACCTACAAAACAAACAAATAGTCTTTATCTTTTTTGTACCCAAATCTTCTTGGGTCCTTTTGGGTTAGTAGCATATAAATCACATTTCTTTATCCAAATTTGTTTTATTCTAATTTTATTACAATTAGAATCAAAATGACATTTAAAAACACATTTTTTACAAGTAACAAACGGTGAACAATAAAGTGGCTTAAACCTTGGTTTACTATTAATCATTCTAATATTATCATTAGTTCTATTTTTCATATTTTTAATAAGATTATACCCAATTCCTTGTTTATCAAGACTAGTCCTTTGTGCCCCTAACATAACATTTAGGTTCTCTTCTCCTTGCACAAATTTAGCAAGATCATTTTTTAATGATGCTATTTCTGCATTTGTTACATTATCATCATCCTGCATATTCATCCTTTTTCCATCATTAAAAGCATCTATGCATACATATCTCATTTTCTATTTTTCTTTTGAAATTTGATTTTCATTTTTAAGATATTCATTTTCTTTTCTTTCTTCAATAAGTGACTCAACTTCATTCATTAGCTCATTTACGCAATTCTTAAAATAAGCAATTTTCTTTTTAAGCTTTTGATTTTCATTTTGTAAAGCAAAATAATAAGATGTAGATATTTCAAAATTTTCATAAAAATTCGTTACCTCAAGTTGATCATCGTCTTCTAGTCCCATAAAACATAATTGGCCAATTTCTTCATCTTGTTCTGTTTTGGACTTGCTCATTAGAGTTGAGTCACCTTTTTGATTCTTCCTTGGTCTCTTTCTTTAAAGTAGTCTCTTGAGTTTTCTTGAGAGCATTTCAATTTCTTCATCATTGCCTTCTATGTAGCTTTCAGCTTATAGAGCTAAAGTCTTCTTCGCCTCATCTTCTTCATCATACAATTTCAGTTGGTTTTCAAACTCTTCAAGCTCTCCAAATAAAGTAAGAGTTCCCATTGTGCTGATTGTGATTGAGTCTTGAAGTGTAGTAACCTTTGGTGTGAATCGCGTTGGAATGACTCTGAGAAGCTTTCAGTTAATTTCCTTTTGATCAATCTTTCGTCCGAGCATGCCTAGAGAATTAATTAGATTAAGGAATATTGCCTGGGCATCTCGAATTGATTCATTTTTCTCCAATCTGAATAGTTCATATTCGTGCATTAGCATGCTCAGCTTGACCTCCTTTACTTTAGTAGTACCTTCGTGGCTCATGATGACTGTGTCCCAAAATTCCTTAACCGTAGTACAAGAAGAGACCTTATCTATCTCTGACCGAACCATACCACTTAAAAGTGTATTCATGGCCTTGGAATTATAAGATACCATATACGATTCATATGAGTCCATTTCCATGAGATTCTTTGGCTTGCCATCATAATGTCGCAGAATGACTGGTCCATTTTCAACTACCCACCATTCCCATGGGTCACAGTTCAGATAGATCTTCATTCTGAACTTCCAAAAGTTGAAGTTCTTGCTTCCGAGCAACAGCGGTGGCCTACTTGTGGACTGACCTTCTTGAAAGTTTAGGTGTGCCATAGGATATTCCCCTAGGACCTGCAACAATCAATATTAGTAGAGCCAAAATTTGATATCAAATGTAATTCTATGTATGTGCACACCTAGAGGGGGGTGAATAGGTGTTGAAGCTAAAAGTGATAAACGGTGAAATCTTTTTGAAATTTTCTGCAACAGGTTTAAATCAAACAGCTACGTCTGTCTACTTTAGTGTCTACTTTAGCTTATGTTCTTTATTTATTATTATCATATAGCTAGACCTGTCTACTTTAGTGTCTGGATAGTATAAATTCAAGTAGCGTGATGAACAAAAATGTGCAGAACGTGAATGGCTATTAAGGAGATAAACATAAGTAAAAATCACACCAAGATTTTTACGTGATTCAGCACCTATCCTCTAATCTAGTGGCCTAATCCACGTCCAATCCCAACTAGGATTAGAGACTCTTTTTATTATGATTTAAACCTCAATACAAAAAATAACTGCATGTTACAAAGACACTTCAATTCTGATGTTGGACACCAATGCCCCCTTTGCACCTCTGCAACTTGTACACCTCTGCACCTATTCTCACCTCTGAGACCTTTGAAGCTTCCTTTGAACAGACCCACCAAACTCTAGAAACTCTAGACCACCAATGCTAACAGTTGCTTGTTTTTCAGATTACAATAATGGTGATTTCAATGGAATATCAATTTTCTAGCCTAAGAATAACATGACACTGATTGCTAGAAAGACTATTAGAAAGCTATAAGAATTAAGAAGAATGAAAAAAATGTTGCTTTCCAATCGTTGGGTCTCCTCATAACCGATCATGATGAAGCTTTATATAAGATGAAGGCCAACGGCTATGAAATAATTATTAGGAAGAAATCAGATGATTTAAATCCCATAATTAAAGCTACTAATATTGACCAACGGATATAAACAGAATATAGAATAGGAAACATATATCACAGTTGGTATACCCCATGATTTTAGCAATTAAAGATGTGACGCCCCCAAAATAGGTATACATCACCCATCTTAGGTCGCCAAATACATGGTACTGAATACAAATACAAACTTAATTATACAACATGAGCTGAGAGTTTTTACACGAATATTATCTTCTAGACAATATCCAAACTCAAATGGAGTCCTCATTATATTTATTGTCACACTATTATATAGAATAGTGAGGACTACTATAACACCATCTCGGGACCATCACTCCGCTCCCCGATACTAGTTTAAATTACGTTCTCATTTCCTGAAGAGAACAATGGAAGTAAAAGGTGAGCTCAACTAGCCCAAAGGAGAAATATTATGACTAAGATAATGCGTAATAAGTTATCATTAGCCTTCAACAATGTTAAACTAATAGAATATAATGACAACAAGTTTAACTACAGCGGAACAAGCAATCCATTAGAAGAGTCAAGTAGAGCATGATATTTACTATCTTCTATGATTTAAAAAGTTTATCATTAACTTTATCTCTGGGACTCAGCTTAATAAATAAATCACATCATCGAATCATCCCTGCACTACGGGCCAAGTATATTCATTAGTATCACGTCCACAAATTATTTTTGCACTACGGGTCAAGAATATTTGTGTAAGCATCAATGGTCATGATCATACCGAATTATCCCTGGTCATAATCATACCAATCAACAGTCCATCTATACACGTACGTCAAAGATGACTTTCATCACAATATAAGCATGAGGATGATGACAGTGATATAATAATTCAATTAAAAGAAAGCAAAGGATAAATTTTTAAAGATTTATAACTTAATTTATCCAGAATTTAATAATGTCCAAATTGTCAACATGATACTGCTTTGTGGAGTAAAATTCAAGAATAATATCCATGTATAAAAAATAATTTGGACAGAAAAGAAATAATTTTTTTGGTGAATAGTACCTCGTGAATAGTACCTTTATGAATAGTACTTGTGAATAAGTACCCGTGAATAAGACCCAGAACATAAAAAGTGCCCCAATACCGAGTGAATAATATTTGAGTGAATAGTAATCGAGTGAATAGTAACTCGTGAATAGTATCCCAGCATGAAAAGTGCCCCAAATACCCGAGTGAATAATATTATAATGAATAGTAATTGGGTGAATAGTAACCCGTGAATAGTACCCCGAGTGAAAAATTGATATTTAATAAGAAAGTTCAGATCAATATTTCAATGAAACGATACTGGATGAAGCGCAAAACTCAAGGATATTCCACTAATTTCAAGGATTATAGAAGCAATACTTATCATAGTATGTTTAGATTTAAGAATATGAAAAGAAATAACATATGAAATCAGAATGGATTTTCACCGTAATACGATCACGTAATCCGCAGAGACAAAGTTATTCGACGATATATTAAAGGATGAATACGAAAAATAGTATTCCTTATGAATACGAAAGAAATAATACCCTTTACCTTATTAAGAAGGTGGATATCGCAATAGTGAAGTAGCGAGTATACTCTTCTTCTTGCTCTTTATAGTTTCTCTCTATAGTGTCTCTTGTGAATCTCGGTGAATTGGAGTGAGAATAAAAGAAGAATTAAGCTTCTATTTATAGAGAATGGACTAAATAATAATCGATTCATGAACGGTCCAGATTGATTTACTATTAGAATGGATTCGTTCATATTGATTACTATTAAAACCACAATCGATTTTCCGATTGATTTACTTTTAAAACCACCACCGATTTTATCCAGTTGATTTATTTTTAAAACCACCACCGACGGTCCAGATTGATTTACTTTTAAAATCACCACCGATTTCATTCAGATTGATTTATTTTAAAACCACCATCAATGGTCCAGATTGATTTACTATTAAAACCACCATCAATGGTCCAGATTGATTTACTATTACAACCACCATCAATGGTCCAGATTGATTAACTATTAAAAACCACCATTAATGGTCTAGATTAGTTATCTATTAAAACCACCATCGACGGTCTATAAAATTAGTAAATCTTCCCATGGAATACTAAGTTAAACTTACAACAAACGCCTCATAACAATCTCTATATTTATATCAAAAATTGAATAAATATTTACCACAAATTATTTATCTTTAATAAACACATTTTTAATCTATTTAATAATTATTCATCATTAATATTATAACTCATAATATTTAATAACCAGATCATTCCCAGGAAATAGGGGGCTTTCCAATAAGGATTTCTCTCCTGCCAAAAGCAATTAGGTGACCAAACCTCTCCTCGATGTAACTTTCTGACATCATCGCCAATATTGCAAATAATAATATGAATAACTTTGTCGTCTCAACTATTGATTTAATAATATAAAATATTAATACTGTGACAATAATTGAATCAAATAACGTGAGATACTATGCAGTAATTGTGACAACCTAAAAATTTAGAAGATCTTGAATGATTAAATTAAAGGTTAAAGTTTAAAACCTAGAGTAAAAATAGATGGTCTATTTAAAATTTTTAAGAAAAATATAAGGAAATGGTACGTTGAAATGATTCAACAATAAGGTTACGAGAAAGAATAAGATCTAAACCGATTAAGAATGATTCGGTATTGTGATTCCTGGGACGGAATCCTTATAAGGTGGAAAGAATGTGATAACCCAAATTTTTGGGTAATATTAAAATAAGAATTAAATAAATAAAATTTTTATTAGATAATATGTTGTATGATATTGTATTGCATAAGTGGGTATGAACTATGCAATATGTGATGTTTATGCTTAATAAATATATTGGTATTATATATTTATTATATGTAAATAAATTGTAGGGGTAAATTATTAAAGAAAATGAGATGGGTAGAATTAAAATAATTTATAATATTAAATTATTTTAATATGGTAGATTGGTGGCATTAAATATATACTTAATGCATAATCACCCTTTTATTGAAGAAATCATGTATTACATTATTCGATGTAATGTATGTATATTTTTAATGTACGTAGTAAGTATATTATTATATTTATTACGGTTAAATTGTTGAAAACAATTTGTAGAAGGAAAAGAAAGTAATTAGTATACAAGAATTATTGTATACTTTAAATAAATGATATTAAAATAAATTCTAGAGTTGAATTATTTTAATAAAGAAAAGATATTATATATATTTATCGTAATATCTTAAGAAAGTAAATAAATTCTTAATTGAATTTATGATAATGAGGTAAGGATATTATATTATAATATCTTGGGTATGTAATAATTGTAATTATATAAGAAATTATGTGTAGCATATTTATTTTACAATTATAAAATAAATATGTAATTTGAGTATGCTATATTTATATTTCATATAATTTATATATCAAAGATGAGTTATGTAAATTATATGATTCCAAGAGGTAAAATAAATTAAGGAAATTTATGTAGTAACTTATTTGATTAAACTAAGTTACTAAGATTGAAGTAATTATATAACAAAAGCAAGCTAAAAGATAAGAGGAGAATCATGCGAGCTACAAAAAAAACCTTGGGGCCGAAAAACCTAATATTTGAAAGCTTAAGAAAATATCTTAAGGAATATCTTTAAGGAATAAAGAATATTAAGAATATCTTTAGAATATAATACGGGGTGATTTGCGAAAACTTTTAAAAATAAAAAAAGATTGCAGAAGACTTAAGATGAGTGAATTAACAACTCAGTAAGAAAATTGAATTATAAATTGTATCTATTATAATGGATGTATTATATATAATATAAATTACATGTAAATTATGCATAATGTATATATGTAATAAAAATATTTATATGTATTATATGTGTACGTGTTGGTAAATAAGAGAGATATATGTACTGAGACCTTATTTTAAGCGAAGCATATTATCTATTAATGCTAGCAAAGCAAATGATAATGCTGGGTCATTATAATGATAAGTAGGAGTTGGCTAATGTACTAGCTTTAAGCAAGCCACTAAGCTAGAGTACTTAAGCATGAGCTGTCATGTTTTAAAAAGACACCGAGTGTTGGGCTTAATGATTTACAAGTGAGGCAATAACGGAACATGACCATAATCAGGTCTTTTTCTCTAGCAATTCTATCTGTCTCTTATGTTATTTCTCTGAAGCTGCCGAACCAGATACCCAGTTCTTGACAAAATTTTCTTGGGCTCGATTATAATCATCAAAATTGTCAAAGGGATAAAAGTCTATTGGACTGAAGTTAACATTAATCGTGCATCAAAGGGTGATAAATGGGGTTTTGCATCAAGGAATTCATATGAAAAAAGCAATCAAAAGGTAAGTTATGTGGTTATTTATATATATATATATATATATATATATATATATATATATATATATATATATATATATATATATATATAGGATGACAACGTGAATACGTTAGATATTGTCATTTTTAACTATTATTTACTCGTTCAAAATTCAAAATTAGAGTTAATGGTGAGATGAATGAAATACAAGTGAGTGAGTGGTGAAAAAAAGAATTTGGCTTAATTATTGATTATCCTAATTATTCGTAAAATAAAATAAAATAATAAATAATTATAAGGATAATCGGTAATTATCTTTATATTTATCCTTATACTTATTAACAAAATAAGTATGTATAAGAATAATGACCGATTATTGTTTTATGATTTTTAATTATAAATAGAAAATAGTGATTGAGTTTATATATTTGAGTAGGAATATAATATAAATTCAATCACTATTTTCTATTTATAATTAAAAATCATGATATGATAATCGATAATTATCCTTATACATAGAAAATAAAGATTGAATTATTATCGATTATCATCTTATGATTTTTAATTATAAATAGAAAATAGTGATTGAATTTATATTATATTCCTACTCAAATATATAAACTCAATCACTATTTTCTATTTATAATTAAAAATCATAAAACAATAATCAGTCATTATTCTTATTTTGTTAATAAGTATAAGGATAAGTATAAAGATAATTATCGATTATCCTTATAATTATCCTTATAATTATTTATTATTTTATTTTATTTTACGAGAATAATTAGGATAATCAAGAATTGTCAAATTTTTTTTGTTATCACCATTCTTACTAATGCCAAATCAAAACACGTTGTTGATCGTCATTAGAGTAGTAGCACAAACAAAAAGAATTTGT
The DNA here is from genome assembly GCA_020205605.1 of Panax ginseng. Taxonomy (NCBI): domain Eukaryota; kingdom Viridiplantae; phylum Streptophyta; class Magnoliopsida; order Apiales; family Araliaceae; genus Panax; species Panax ginseng. The sequence goes on from CM035132.1 coordinate 174,086,440, forward strand.
TGTCGCTACTTCCTCTAATGCAATTGGTGCTCATCTCAAATACTAACTCCAATTTTGGACTACCGGATGAGCGTAATGAAATAGAATAATAAATTAACGTTGTCCACTGAATCGCTTCCTATATATATATATATATATATATATATATATATATATATAAATATGATAAATTATTATGTTGGTTGTGGAAAACTGTTATGGTTGAACTGGGTTGTGTTAAGAAGATTTTATGCAGGTAGAATGGAGTTAAGGAGAGGCAAAATTTTGGGCTTAACCCTCCCTAACTCTTTATGAAATCTGTCCCTAAAATTGATGCACTCATAATGTTTGATAAAATACCTCAAAGAGGTTTAATGCTTAAAAATCAAAAATTAAGCAAAGCTTGGGGCTAGGTAACCTTTATATATATGTTACGATGTTAATTAAGCTAATTGGGTGAATCAAAATCAAGCTCAAAGCAAGTTATAAAGAATTTCTAAACATTTGAATTTGATGAAAAAGAGGCTAACATCGCATTTTCAATCCTATGAAATCAGGTTATAACGAGTCCGAATTGGGCATAGTATATTTTTATAAAATACTATGTAGTACCATGTGTAACATATCAAAATTTGGGAACAATCGGATAAAAGGATTGCAAGTTACAAAATCGCGAAGTAGCTAAGAAATTATCAAAAGTGCTGGAAATTCAAGTTAGTTTGGCAAAGACAGGTAATTTATGAATTGGGTAAGTTAACTGACATGAATTGTGGTATGTAGTAATAATGATATGTGATATAGCTAATTATTATCAAATGAAGTGGAGTATACAAAGTTTACTTAAAGTTAGTAAACTAATTAATGCAAGTATATTCATGTATGGTTTTCGTTAAAAATTGGATCCTTGTGGACTAAATTAGAGCCATGGAGATTAGTGTGGTTGTGCGGAGTAATAAGGAGGGAAAATTTGGGCTAGAACACAAACCAAACTCTATGAAAACTGAATTTTAAAGCAACACACTGTGTTTGCAAAAAGTCCTCTAAGGACTGTTTTTGTAAAAAAAAGAAAAATAAGCGAAGCCAAGACCCGAGTTATATATATAAACGTTATATATAACTAATTAGAGGGTTTGGGTGAATCGAATCAAGAGAGGAAATATTTTTGAGACCAAACGAAAAGTTGAAAACTAGTATGACTGCTGACCTTGAGGCCTATTTCGGGTCTAGTATATATTTCCAGAAACTTTTGGGCTTTTGGGGATATGTAGTACACTGAATAAGCTTTCCATAGACTCCAGAATGAACTAATTCCGACTTCGGAGCAATGAGTTATGATCGTTCAAAGTAGTGACATTAAATCTGTCTAACAAATTCGGAGCAGTCCCCTTGCACGAATTTTCTGGAATTCTGTGATTTGAATTTGAAAATGTTCAAAGAATGAAAGTTGTAGCCTCGGAAGTTAGCTTCAAATGGGCTCAAGAATCACTCAAATGTTTTGAAACGAATTAGTTATGACTGTTTTAGCGAGAGAGGATAAAGCAGGAAAAAAATTGAAAACTTCTATGAACGTCAATTTTTGGCACGCTGTTTAGACTACTTAACAAACCCGAAATGAGAGGTTAGTATTTCTTAAAAATAGTCTTGTATGCCATGAAAAACATACTAAAAACGCCTTACGATTGGATAAATAGATTGCAAGCTATTAAGCCGCGAAGTAGGTGTCAAAGGTGAGGGTTTTCGCTTGCGCGTGGCGTAGACAGATATAACGACCATGGGTTGTTCAAATATTCGATTTTCCCGCAACACTTTTGGGTGGTTTTGTGGCTATTTAACATGTAAAAAACACCGAGACAGATGTATAGATATTATATAAAGTTTATATATCGCGAAAACTCATTTTAAATGTAAAGAAAGCAATAGAAATGTAATGTAAACGTAAGTTTTTATAACTATGCGAGCGTAATTCGGGAAATGATATGTAAAACGTATATGTAGCATAATGAAATCCGCAAACTCATTTAAAATTATATTGAACCTAGGAATGTAAAAACGAAGGGTTTTCGGAGTTCAAAACAAAGATTTTGAACACGGAATTACGTAATGACATATGTATGAATTTAAAGCTATATTGAAAGGAAAATTTGATAACGAAAGAGTTTTTTTAAATATGAAGCAAAGATTATACAAACAGAGTCGAGAATCCATTAAAGGAACATATGTATAAAACTAATATACATATGAAAAGACGAGTTCTATCTACTCGCGAAAATAAATAATAAGCTATGGATATGTTATGTAAACTAAAAGTATAAGACATCCGTATACGTGGTTACAAAATGGTTTAGCACATGGACTATTGCGAAGAAATAAAAGCTATGAGAGCTATAAATCTATTCGGTTCAATAGATGATCTATGTACATGCAAAATAAACCATCAATAAACTATGTAAATTCAAGTACACGTATAGAGGGTAAGAAATATCCGTAAAACGGGTTGTAAAGGATTTATAACTCGAAACGTAATGTATTTATATACTAAAGCATTTATGGAACCTTTCTGGACATAAAAGGGTTATAGCGGACAAAAGTTTCTAAAGAAAAGTGGAATAATTTTAAGACGAGAACAAAAGATTATAGTTAATGTAAATGAATTAGTTTGTTTATTTATCAATTTGCTCATCACAACCAACTACAGAAAACTTACTCAACCTAATTCTTTACCAATAACTAAATACAGAGAACTACAATTGTAACATTCTTTTGATTTTATGTTTAGCAAAGTTGATTAGAGTGATCTGTCTACTCCCCATTCTCCTTAGAACTTTTAATCTTGTTGCTCAAATCTCTCAGAGAATACTCTCAAGCTCTCCCTTTATCTTTGTTTTTTTTTCTATCTCTCAGCCTCTTGTAATAATAGTACGCAAAACAAAAAAATTGATGTATACATATAATACCACGTTTATCAGTTATACAAACGATGAGTTTCATCAGTTAAAACACCTAAGAGCCTCAAGGCCTTGTTTGGCTGCACCTTAGATTAGGCTTTCTAATTTATTTTTATATTGTCCTTATATTATAGTTAACTTGTCACACCCTTAATTAATTAATTTAACTAAATCAAAAATTAAATTAACATTTGCCTTATAATTATAATTTCCATAATAAATTATAATTTTATTTAACAAACTAATAAATCTCTAATTTAATTATTAAATTAGATTAGAAACGACATTATAATTATTTAATAATTCACTTAATTTAATTATCTCATTAAATTAAATCTTCAAATCATAAAATTATCATACATTAATTTAATTATTATAACATGATTTAACTAAATTAATGCATAATAATTTCATCAATATTTATTTATCTCAATAAATAAATCAATTCAAATATTTATTTAATTCAATAAATATTTAAAATTAATAAAATTAATTACAAAATTCTCGTTCGTTACATATGTTAATAATCTGATATAGCATCTTATTATCAGTCCAATACACTCATGTTCATTAGACTAGGTTAGATTAGCATGTAATGGACTGTACACAAAGAGAACTGAAACTGTCCAACTATGATACCCCCGCCGGGGCGGGGAATTTAGCCTGGTAACTCCCGCTGGGGAGGGATTACCCAAATTTAGTTTCTGCAGTTCGCGACTGCACTGTTCATCAAACCAAAATTTGCAAATTATACATGAAGTCAGTAGATTTAACAAACCCATAAGATATAGACTTCACATAATTGTTACCAAGCATGCATACATCGATTTTAAACAACAAAACAACAATATTCATCAGATTTAACCCCTATTAATTTCATGCTCTTGCTAAAAAAAACTCATTTTAGACATCCTTAGCGAATCACCTCACCACAGATTCATTTCTTGATCAAACCAGTTCTATAACATGCATTGTTTTCGTATTTAAACATATTAACATAATCAATCGTCAATTTACTGATTACAACATGGATTGAACACCAATTTTGGTTCTAAAATCAGCCTTTTTGTACTTTTTATAACAAAAATCAAACTTCTTTTGTAAAACATGATTTCATGAATCAATTCATACCAAAAATCGTTTTCAACCCACGTATAACAGATTATATCTATCTAACAACATAAACAACCATTATTTTAACAAATTATCAACCAAAACTCTAATTTTGACTTCAAAATCATATATATGTCACTATAAACTCAAAACTTCCCTTTTACCCAACTTTCATGGATTACTTCACCCAAAAATTGTTTATAAACATCACATATTAGATTATTCATGCATATAAATAATTTATAACAACTTTTCAACAATTACTCATAAAAATCCAATTATAAAAGACTAAAATATGTTTTGATGGAAAACTCAAAAACATAATAAACAGAGATTGAAATTTTGAATTTTTACCCTTTGATACTTGTTTAGATGATCATAGGAAACCTTCCTATAATTCTTCAAATCTCCTTCCCCAAATTCAATTCTCTAAAAACTCTCTATTTTCTCTCTGTATTCTCAAACTAAGCAAAGGAAATGAAAAAGCGTAAAAAAAAATACAAAACTGATATAATGTGTATAACTGATATACGTGGGTATTAGTTGTGCGCATTAAGGCTCCGCAGTTACCCATGTTCCCAAGGCTTTGTTTGGTTTGTTCCAAATTAACTCATTTTCCTATTATTTTAATTAACTTGTTTATTATATAGTTTATTTGTCACACTTTAATTAATCAAATAATATTATTTAAATTTAATTAAATTAAAGACAATATTACCCATTAAATCACATCATCAAATAATTAAAATTCTCATATATTATTTATAACAATTTAATAAATCTCTAATTAATTATTTAATTAATTAGAACAACATTAAAATTATTTAATAACTCATTTAATTTAATTATCCCAATTAAATTCACACTTTGAACTATAACATTATTCCTCACTAATTTAATTAATGTGGCACATTTAAATAAATTAATCTACCATAATTTCATCAAATATTTATCTAACTCAATAAATAAATCAACAAAATATTTATTCATTTCAATAAATATTTATTTACAAAAGTCACGTTCGTCACAACGATTAACATCAAGTTTAAAAAACGCATAAGGCAAGTATCTTAACTTATTGCAAATGTTCTATATATCCTTGTGCAATAATTTCTAATGTGCAAGTTCCTAACCTGCAATATTTTTATATTGTGCAAGTTGTCTATGTTCGTGCAACTTCTCTAACTTCATTCTATTTATTCATTGAATGCAAGTTCTCTAACCTTGTACATCTATTATTATGTGCAAGTTCTTATATTCATTCGACTTCGTTCTTGTGAATGTTTTGAGATGTTTTAAATGTTCAAATTTACTCAATGCTTATATATTGTGTAAGTTCTAGACTTATACAAATCTTTTAGCATTTGTACAAGTGTTTCAACTATGATTTGACATAAATTGTTCAAACGTTAAAGTTCTATTTTCACGAACTGTTTAAGATGTACGTCAATGTCATTTGTTCCAGTTAGACATAGATTTAAATATTTTATCAGTTTTACAATAAATCTTTGAAATATTATTAATGTTAGATAAAGCTATCCAACCGAATTATTTTGGCGCGGATTCAGATTCAAGTCTAAGATGAAAAACCCTAACATTGGGGTATTATTTTACGTCAAGAAAATTCTGACCGACCCTTGAGGTGGTCAAACAAACGCAGTCGTTTAGCCAGAGTGTTGTACAACACAGGGTACAAAGGGCTGGTCACCCAACATGCCCGTAAGACAGACGGTTTATAGTTGAATTATTATTGAGCCTTTACAAAAAAAGAATTCAAGGTATTTCAAACGCTTAATATGTGTAGTCAGTGTGTAGTTTCAAAAATTCAAAACAACAGATCTTGTTATTCAAATCTATTCAAAGTCTCTTCACAACTATTGTCCAATTGTAGAAGTGTTGTATAGATAAAGCATTATGTGAGAACCCAAATTTTATGAATAAATATTTAATTTTTTCGAAATATTTTTTTTTATGTTATGGTGTGGATTTGAGATAATGTTATAGTTGTGGGTAATATTTATAAATTTTGAAAAGTAAGCAAGTGGTTATAAAATATTCGATTGGTCGGAGAATATTCTTTTTGTTGGGGAATATCCGTATGACGGCACAATCATTGGTGGACCCCACAACAGAATTATTGTCGGAATGAAAAAACGACATAAATATCTTTTTATGAAAATAACGGCGGAAGTTTTATTGTTAACTGTTGAACTACCCAGTAGTAAAAGTACAGTAATACGCGTGGTTGCATAGTAACACATGGTATTGATTATTGGTGCTTACGTGAGAAGTCACTCAGTTTTACTCAATAATTGTTACAGTAATTACTATTCAATATTTTATTGGTTCAATAATTGCTACGTTGATATTTTATATTATTGTTGTTTTAATAATTGTCATTTCACAGTATTTCCCATTATCAAATCAATAATTCATATTATTTGAATAATATTATTAGATAGCATTATTGGCAATGTCTAGAAAGTTCTGTCAAGGAGAGGTTTGGTCACCTAATTGCGCGCCAGTAAGGAGAAATCCTTATCGGAAAGTTCCTCTTTCCGGGAACTACCGTTGTCATTATTGTGATTCTGTAATATTATTTGTGAATAATTAATTATTGATTTATATGATAAGAAAATATTTATTTTATGTGGACATAAATGATGGATAGAAAAATATTTATTTTATGTGGTTATAAATGAAGGAATTAATGTTGAGGTGTTTTATCATCGATTTTGCTTGATTGGAGGTATTAAAAAATTAAATCTTGTTCTTAAAGCTCTATCAAGTGAGTTGTAATTTTGATCCGCCGTTGGATCGTTGTGATTTTTGGATATGTTATACATATATAAGTTGAGTATATGTCCACAAATTTTGAACCGTTAAAAATTAACGTATGATTTGTTATGAATTTTAAGAGGACCTATTCTGTGATAATAAATGTATTGAGGACTTATTTTGAGTTTGAATACTATCTAGAAGACAATATTCGTATTAAAACTCACAGCTCATGTTGTATATTTAAGTTTGTATTTGTATTCTGTACCATGTATTTGGCGACTCAGAATGGGTGATGTATACCTATTTTGGGAGCGTCACAGTTGGTATCAAAACTTAGGGATATGATCCCTGGCTGAGATGTGAGACAAGAACTAGGAGGGGAGAGACGGGGAATTCATTCGCTAGTATGACCTACCTAAGTTTAATTGGTATTTAATTGGTCGGTCATAGTATAGGGATAATATGTGACATGTCAATTAACCCTTGTTTTATGACAGTTTTTAAGAATGGCAGCTGAGAACGTTAACAATGGAGTGAATGAGATCATGGAGACACCTCTAATCACCAACCAAGATAATGTGATGTCAGGCGAAGAAGGAATTAGAGATATTCATGTGGTGAGTGAAGAATTGATAGTTGCACCTTTAGATAGTCGCAGAGGTAGTGGCCGAGAGGAGAAGAAGAGGAAGAAGAGGAACCTGAGGAGAATTTATTAGAAGAATTTTATGATCGAAATTTAGAATTGCAAAATCGTATTCATGAGTTAGAAGAGCAGACTGAAGAACGGCAGGCGGTCGTGGAGCAAAAGGATGCAACAATTCAAGCTTGTGTTACCCGATATGTGATGCTTGAACAGAAGCACTCTTTGGCAGATTATAAGATGATAAAGCTAGAATCTGAGCTGAAAGAAGAAACAATTGAACGAGTGAGAATGAGTGATGCATGGGTAAAAGCCGCATGACGCGTTGATATTGTGGAAAGAGATGTCCGATCTAAGAAGGCTAAAATAGATGATGTGTATTTCTCTTTTTGGACAACAATTGAGAGAACCCAACATCGAGTTTTGAATTACCTCAGATATCATGGCAACCCCAATTCGATATGGATCAAGATTAATGATTCGAGATCATGAAACAAGAGTATGATGAAGCAGTTGAGGGTGGAATATTCCCTATAGAAAAGTCAATTTCAACGGTAGTGATGACACCAAATGCTGCCCTAGACAAGTCAAAGCCGGGTAGTTCAAGGGAGAGCGGTTGTCATGACTTCCCAACAAGCGAGGAACCCAAATGAAGTTAGCACGGGTTAGTTAATTATAAATTTTTGCGAAGTCTATACCTTATTCGATACCGGTTCTACCCACTCTTTTATTTCTTCTACTTGCGCTCAACGTTTAAATTTGACTCCGGAGAAATTAGACTTTGACTTATCTGTTGAAACTCCGTTAGGAGAAACCTTCGTTACATCTACTGTTTATACATCTTGTTTGATTCAAATTGACACTTTCACGTTACCTGTCGATTTTATCTCTTTGAAAATACTTGCCTTTGATGTGATTATAGGAATCGACTAATTAACTACTCATCATGCTAAAATTGATTGTTTTCGTAAGGTTGTTAGCTTTCATATTCCTACATAACCTATTATGCGAATTCAAGTAACCAAACCACTAAAGTCAATCAATGTCATATCAAGCCATAAGTAAAGAGCCCCAAACCTTTCGCTGGTGACTTCCTTGTGTGGAATGCACCGAAGCCAGACTTTCCATACTGAGACGCCGTGAATAACGGTGACAAGTTGATAGGTATCAATGTGACGTGTTATCCAAGTCTTAGATGAGAGTCACAGTTTTGAACGATATTTCTATTGTTAATAAATTTCCTGACGTATTCCCTGAAGACTTCTTAGTCTACCCCAGAGCGTGAAATCGAATTTTGTATTGACCCCAGTACAAAACTCCATTTCTAAAACCCTCAAGTATTTCTTCACCCAAAATGAACGTATTATGCGCTGAAGACGTTGGCTCGAGCTGTTGAAGATTACGATTATACCATTCAATACCATCATGGGAAAAACGAACGTGGTAGCTGACGCGTTGAGTAGAAGATCGTATGCGTTTACGAGTGCGAATATATGAACATACGTGAAGATAGCAAATATACGATTAGAACCGACTTTAAACAATAATGTTAAGGCTACAGACCTGGAGCTGATGAATGTGAAGAAGAAGGTTCAAGAAGGCGTTATTCTAGAAGTAAGAATCGACGAAGAGAGTTGAAATCCTCGATTGAGTAGGAACTGTGGCCTATAGATTCGCTTTCTTACCGCTGGTATGGCGGCGCGTGTTCATAACGTTTTTCACGTATCGATGTTACGTAAATAAATATGTGGACGACCCAAACCACATTATTGATTTAGAACCCACGAGATAATGGGAAGATTTAATGTATGAAGAGGTACTGTTAAAATCTTGGATAAGAAGGAATATATTCTGCGCTCAAAGGTTATACCTCAAAAGTTAGAATCTGACGAGGTGTCCTCATCTGTTCAGCATACCAGGTACGTACGTAAATTTCGAGGTCGAAATTTCATAAGGAGGGGAGATTGTGAGGCCCCAAATTTTATGAATAAATATTTAATTTTCTCGAAATATTTTTTTTTATGTTATGGTGTGGATTTGAGATAATGTTATAGTTGTGGGTAATATTTATAAATTTTGAAAAGTAAGCAAGTGGTTATAAAATATTCGATTGGTCGGGGAATATTCTTTTTGTCGAGGAATATCCGTACGATGGCACAATCATTGGTGGATCCCACAACGGAATTATTGTTGGAATGAGAAAATGACAGAAATATCTTTTTATGAAAATAACGGCAGAAATTTTATCGTTAACTGTTGAACTACCCGGTAGTAAAAGTACAGTAATACGCGCGGTTGCATAGTAGCACACGGTATTGATTATTGGTGCTTACGTGAAAAGTCACTCAGCTTTACTCAATAATTGTTACAATAATTACTGTTCAATATTTTATTGGTTCAATAATTGTTGCGTTGATATTTTATATTATTGTTGTTTTAATAATTGTCATTTCACAGTATTTCCCATTATCAAATTAATAATTCATATTATTTGAGTAATATTATTAGATAGCATTATTGGCAATGTCTAGAAAGTTCTGTCAAGGAGAGATTTGGTCACCTAATTGCGCGCCAGTAAGGAGAAATCCTTATCGGAAAGCCCCCTCTTTCCTGGGAACGGTCTGGTTGTCATTATTGTGATTCTGTAATATTATTTGTGAATAATTAATTATTGATTTATATGATAAGGAAATATTTATTTTATATGGACATAAATGATGGATAGGAAAATATTTATTTTATGTGGTTATAAATGAAGGAATTAATGTTGAGGTATTTTATCAAGATTTTTTTTGATCGAGGTATTAAAAAATCAAATCGGTGTTCTTAAAGCTCTATTGTGTGAGTTATAATTATGATCCGACTGTTGGATCGTTGTGATTTTTGGATATGTTACATATATAAGTTAAGTATATGTCCACAAATTTTGAACCGTTAAAAATTAACGTATGATTTGTTATGAATTTTAAGAGGTGTTGAAAATCTCGGATATTTTCTGTCTGAAATTTGGAAAAACTTAAAGCTACAAAGTTGTAGAGAATTCGATTTCGTGTATAATGGACATAAAATTCGTATTTTTCTGATAAAAGGGCTATCCATTATGAATTATTGAAATTTCAAAAATTAAATATTTTTATTTGAAAATATGGTGGGCCCCACTTTTGGTTGGTGTAGAAAACATGTGCTGAATTGGTGGGCCCCACTTGTGGTGGCTGAATTTTTGGTCTAGCTTGGCATTCATAGAAATTTTGTATAAATAATAATATTATTTTATTATTTAGTCTCCTATGGTATGCTTCTAAAGATTTTCCTATAAATAAAGCGCTTAAGTTAGAATTGAAAATCACACCAGAAACAAGTTTTCTTTCTCTCTATATTATCGAGCGTATTTTTGTGAGTATTTAGATACTTTGAGAGTTGCTATTCAATGCAAGTTTCCTTCGGCTTTACATCCGATATTCCGATCAGAACTACTATTATTTTGAGGTAAGGGATGTTATTTTCTTCGTAAATGATATTATTTCTTTCAATATCATTATGCCGAAATATTGATATAAATTTTATTGTGGAATTTCTACCTTTTTGTGTCGATGTTACTATTCACGTATACGACACTATTCACGTATATGACACTATTCACGAATACGATACTATTCACCGAAAAATAAATTTTTTTCTTTTTCGTCCCAGATGTCTATTATGGTTACTATCATTGATTGTATCCATGTTTTAATCTTCATTCTATACTCATTTTGTTAAAATTTTGGCTTCTATACTCTATGAAATTAGTAGAATATCCTTGATATTTGCGCTTCATCCAGTATCTTTTCATGAAAATATTATTCTAAGCAGTCTTGATAATTTTTAACTTTTTCATGTCGGAGTGCTATTCACGGGGTTACTATTCACGGGGTACTATTCACTCGAGTATTATTCACCCGGGGTACTATTCATGATAAAAAATTGATTCGTTTTCGGTCCAAATCATTTTTGGTATAATATTATTCTTGAATTTTACTCCACAAAGCAGTATCATGTTGACAATTTGAACGTTATTGAATTCTGGATAAATTAAATTATAAATCTTTAAAATTTATCCTTGAACTTGTTTTATTGAATTATTATGTCATTGTCATCATCCTCATGCTTATATTGTTATGAAAGTCATCTTTGGCCCGTAGTACATAGATGGACTTGGTATGATTATGACCGAGGATTATTCTAATAATCATGACCGTAATGTTACAAATGATGTGATAAAAGTCCTCATTGGCCGTAGTGCGTTGATGGACAGTTTTTGGTATGATTATGGTCATGGATTCTCTTCGGCCAAGGGTGCAAAGATGAATTGTTTTATGGCATAATTATGACCGTTGATGAAAACACGATTATCTTTGACCGTTGATGAAAACACGATTATGTTTGAGAACCTGGGAATATATGAATGTGTTTGTAATAAATGGTATTTACATTCATGTCAATAAGATTTTATAAATGTTTACGTTTGATAGATAGTACCATGGAGCAACAAATTAAGGATTTAAAGGTACCCGAATTTGGGGGCGTCACATTATTTAAACTCAATCAATATGTGATCACGAACTTTGAGCTATTTTTAGGCAAGCACATACAAAAAAACATCAAAATTAATAAGCTAAAAATGAAAAATAAAAAAATATTGCAACTTATTTATTAAAACAAAATTACCTCATTTGACAACTTATTGATAAAAATATTAGAATATTTACAAGTCATAAGATCAAAATAGCACCAAAATTAAGAAATTTGAACTTCCAACATTCAAATAATCATGGTGGTGATACATTTCCAAATTATTTACATAAGATTAGTTACAAAGTTTTTAAATAAATAATAAATGACTTTAAAGAAATGATGGTACCTAAATTTTTGTTAAAGACGTTATATAAATATAAATTATGAGTATAAATATGTAATAATTAATATAATATAAATAGGATATATATTTATATGTTTTTAACATTATAATTCAGTCGGGCCTATAATTAGTTCACCGACCTCTTGATCAGATTTGACCCAAATTTTTTTTTGGGCTTGAATTTTTGTCCAAACTCGGCCCGACTCATTCCCAAATTAAATTTGATCGATCTAATTGATAGTACTGTCTTCTAGGTTGGATCAAATCTTTTTACTTCATGTCCGTTCTGTTTTACTTAAAGTATGTGATCTCAATCTTTCTTTAAACTGGTGCAATCATAATCATCTGATTATGCATGAATCTTAAGAGATATAATCCTTATTTAAGCAGGTATAGTCTAGATCGTTCAAATAACACAACTATGATAAAATTCTCCTTATTAATTGATGCAAGATGGTCCGAGATCGAAGACACCGAATTATCAGATAGTATGTTGATGGCCTTGGAATATCATGAATGGGATGATTGTCACAAATGAAGAGGCCAATAAACACCTTCGACATTAATACCTTCAGCTTCGGGAGATGAGATCTTTCAGCTTCGACTTCGAGTGATGGAACACCTTCAGCTTCGGGAGTTGGGATGACACTTTCACCTTCCACTTCGGGAGACGGAATGACGTCTTGACTTCGGAGTTCGAAAGACTAATAGTTTAATTGCTTTCTCTTTCTATTTAGTCATTAATTAATAATATTTTATTATTTGCAAGTTTGTTATTTTGTTTTCGTAAAAGTAGGAAGTTTGTTAGAATCCTTTTTCACATCCCTAAGAAGTTTGTTAGAATCTTTTTAATATCCCTATGAGTATTTTATTTCTATATCTCTAGGAATATTCTAGAGTGACTTGGGGATAAAGTTTTGCTAAGCTATATAAACCTGGCTTGTGGGTTGGAATAAGGGACTTGAATTTTTGATAAATATATTATACACCTTAAAGAGATTTCTCTGTATTTTTCAGTGAAAATCTTTCTTTTTCCTGTGAATTGATTTGTTTACCAGCCCGCAAGATAATCTCTATCCCGCCCGGCTTAGGTATCAAAGCTCAAGCATCTTTCTGGAAATAGACTCATCGGTTCTAATTTTTGGTGGTCGTGGTCGTGGTCGTAGAGGGCAGATTCCGGCTGAGGAAGTCCCACACCGTGATCGTAGCATCCAAGACGTGATGATTGAGGATTTACAGAGACATGTTATAGAGCTAACCCAGCGCCTAGCAGCACAAGATCTGGGTCATCGTGGATAGGTTCCGAAGGATGAAGTATCGCACCTAGGCCGCCGTGGACAGCTTACAGAGGAGGAAGTCCCACATCTTGAACACAGTGAAGAATCTAATGATTCTGAATCAAGTTATGATAACCCTTACCACCGTAGGAGGGAGCTATGTGAACGGCGTGACCGTGAGGACCGTCGTAGTGATATGGATTTCAGAATGGAGCTACCAAAATTTTTTGGTACGCTGCAAGCAGAAGGATTCATCGATTAGATGAATGAGGTAGAACGCATCTTCGAGTATAAGGAAGTATCAGATAGTGCTAAGGTAAAATTGGTTACCATTAACCTGAAGGGTCGAGCATCTGCTTGGTGGGAATAGATGATCCGTTCAAGAGAGAGACAAGGAAAGTCTAAAATCACCAAATGGGAGAAAATGAAGAAGAAGTTGAAGAGTCACTTTCTTCCTTTCGGATACACTCAGTCTCTATTTAAGAGATTACATCTATTAAGACAAGGTACTCGATATGTGAAGAGTTTTACCAATTGATAGTAATGAATGATCTATCAGAAATCGAAGACCAAATGGTGGCACAATATTTGGGAGGATTAAAACAGCCATTACAGAACGCCCTTAGCCTCCATTCACTTTGGACTGTTTCTGAAGCATATCAACGAGCTCGTGAGGCAGAGCAACAAAATAGTAGACCGATGCCAAGGAATAATCCCCCAAACAAGCCAAATCCATCCCCACAATTTCGTACTACACCACAACAACCTCAAGGTAACTTTAATTCTAGCATCAAGTGTTTCAGATGTGGAGAACCAGGTCATAAAGCAACAGAGTGCCTAAAGCCTGCTAACTAGAAGGGTAAGAACCTTTTTATTGAAGAAGGCATAACCAATGAAGCAGAGTAGTTCGGAGAGCCTATATATGATGAGTACGAGGATGAAGATGTGTTATATGGAGATGGACAGGAGACCCTAGTCATTCAAAAGAGTCTAATGACTCCTAAAGAAGAATCCAAAGAGGATTAGCTGAAGACCAATATCTTCCACACTACTTCCACAGTGGCAGAAAAGGTCTGTAAAGTGATTATTGATAGTGGCAGGTGTGAAAACGTAATATCCGAAGAAGCTGTTCGAAAGTTAAACTTGAAAATGGATCGGTATCTAAAGCCATATAAGTTATCTTGGTTGAATAAAGGCAATGAAGTAACCATTGACAGAAAATGTTTAGTATCATTTTCAATCGAATAGAAATACTTTGATAATGTTTGGTATGATGTGGTGAAAATGGATGCTTGTCATATGCTATTAGGAAGACCATGAAAATATAACCAAAGCGTCATCCATGATGGTTAGAGGAATACTTACTCCCTCAGCATAAAAGGGAAGAATATTGTGTTAGCACCTCGGCGAGAAGAAGATAGTTCGGCTCGAGCAATCGGGAATCCAAACCTATTGTCTATGACGAGATTCCTAACAAAAGTGGAGCATGAAGGAGTTATGTATACATTTATTCCTTGTGAGAAAAGTTTGGCAAATGGAAATGCAGAAGTATCGGCTGATGTGCAAAAGTTGCTAACGGAGTTCGCTAACTTAATTCTTGAAGAACTTCCATTGGGATTACCACCGTTAAGAGATTCAACATGAAATAGATTTTATCCCAGGATCAAGTCTACCGAACATACCAGCCTACAGATTCAGCCCCAAAAGAGTCAATAGAGCTACAAAGGCAGGTAATGGACTTAATGGAGAAAGGATACATTCGTGAAAGTATGAGCCCATGTGCAGTTCCAGATCTATTAGTGCCGAAGAAGGACGACTCATGGAGAATGTGCATCAACAATAGAGCAATCAATAAGATAACGTTGAAGTATCGTTTCCCCATACCTAGCCTGGATGATATGTTAGATCGACTGTCCGGTGTAAAAAATTTCTCAAAAATTGACCTGAAGAGTGGATACCATCAAGTTCGGGTAAAGCCTGGAGATGAATGGAAGATAGCCTTCAAAACACAACAAGGCTTGTATGAATGGATGGTTACACCCTTCGGACTTTCCAACGCGCCCAGTACCTTCATAAGGTTTATGCATCAAGTACTACGATCTTAAATGGGAAAATTTGTGGTTGTTTACTTTGATGACATTCTTATCTACAATAAGACATCGGAATTTACATCATGAGCACCTCCGAACTGTATTTGAAACGTTGAGGAAGGAACGATTGTTTATAAACCAAAAAAAAAGTTCCTATTTCACGACTTCAGTAACCTTCCTAGGTTTTGTTGTTTCTACCGTAGGTGTTCATGCAGATCTGACCAAAATCAAGGCAGTCTCGGCATGGCCTACACCAAAGACCATACAAGACATCATAAGCTTTCATGAATATTAACATATTCTTACAGACGGTTCATTCGAGACTTTAGCACGTTGGTCGCACCTATCACCGAATGTCTTAAAGGGAAATCATTTCAATGGTCCCAAGAAGCCGAAGATAGTTTTCAGTTGATCAAAAAGAAAATGACCGAAGCACCCGTACCGGCACTTCCTGACTTTGAGAAGGTCTTAAAAGTAAACTGTGATGCCTCAGGAATTGGTATAGGTGGTTTTCTCAGTCAAGAAGGTTGGCCAATTGCTTTCTCCAGTGAAAAGTTATCAGATTCAAGAAAGAATTATTCTAATTATGATTTGGAATTCTATGCCCTATTCCAGACACTGAAGCATTGGCGTCATTATTTAATATAGAAGGAATTCATTCTTTTTACTAATCATGAGGCCTTAAAGTATATTAATGGTCAACATAAGCTCAGCCGAAGACATGCTAAATGGGTAGCGAACTTGCAAGAGTTCACTTTCACTCTTCGACATCAAGCAGGAAGTCTAAATCGTGTTGCTAATGCGCTAAGTCGAAGATCATTACTCCTTAGTACTATGCGAAACAAGATTGTAGAGTTTGAAGTCTTTACTGAGATGTATGAAGGAGATCCCCTTCGGTATGATAATTCAAGACATACGAGAAGGTCAACAATCTGATTTTATCTTATATGAGGGTATTTGTTTCGAGGGCTCCAGATGTGTATTCCTGATTGTTCTCTTCGACAATAGATAATGAGTGAGCTTCACAAAGAAGGACACTTCGGATGAGATAAGACATTGGCCTTAATAACAGCTGACTATTACTGGCCAAAGATCTCGAGCGATGTGAATCGCTATATAAAAGGGTGTTCTACTTGTCAGAAGTCAAAAAGAGTTCTTACCAATACGGGATTATACACTACCTTACCTGTTCCTGAAAGGCCTTGGTTTGATGTTAGTATGGACTTTGTCGTAGGCCTGCCCCGAACTCAAAGAGATTCAGATTCTATTATGGTTGTCGTCGAACGATTATCTAAAATGGCCCATTTCATCGCTTTTTCGGAAGACCATAGATGCTGTTCAGATCGCTCATCTCTACTTCCGAGAGATTGTACGCTTACATTGCGTTCCATAGTCTATTACATCTGATCGGGGATACTAAATTTATAAGTAATTTCTGGAAGAGTCTATGCAAAAAGCTCGGAACACAATTGAACTTCAGCAATGCTTACCACCCTCAGACGACCGATGGGCAGACCGAAGTAGTAAATCGAAGTTTGGGTAATATTTTGAGGTGTTTGACCGGAAATAAACCGAAGCAATAGGACCAGTCACTTTCTCAAGTAGAATTTTCTTATAACCGTTCGAAGAATCGAACCACTAGCATGAGTCCTTTTGAGATAGTTTGTGGTCAAAACCCTTATTGAGTCTTAGATTTAGTTCTCGTTCCTCACATTGGTCGAGTACATCCCAAAGCGGAAGAAATGATAGATTATCTTCAGACTATCCATGATCAAGTGTACAAGTCCATCTTGGAAAACAATGTTAAATACAAGGATCGGGTTGACAGTCATCGTCGTCGGGTTGTTTTTAAAGTTGGAGATCTTGTTTGGGCCGTACTTACTCGTGATCGTTTTCCTGTTGGCGATTATAATAAACTTAAAGGATCAAAAAATCTTCCCTTGTGAAATTCTGCAGAGAATCAACAATAATGCTTATCGGTTACGCATTCCGAGTCATCTGTAGACTTCAAACTTTTTCAACGTTAAACATCTGAGCCCCTGTTTTGAGCAGTTTGCTGAACGAACTGAGAACTCGAAGACGAGTTCTTCTCAACCTGGGGTGATTGATGCAGGATGGTCTGAGACACCGAATTATCGGATAGTATGTTGATGGCCTTGGAATATAATTAATGGGATGATCATCACAAACGAAGAGGCCAATAAACACCTTCGGCATTAATACCTTCAGCTTCGGGAGATGAGATCTTTCGGCTTCGACTTCGGGTGATGGAACACCTTCAGCTTTGGAAGTGAGGATGACACTTTTACCTTTGACTTCGGGAGACAGAATGACGTCTTGACTTCGGAGTTCGACAGACTAATAGTTTAATTGTTTTCTCTTTATATTTAGTCTTTAATTAATAATATTTTATTATTTGTAAGTTTGTTATTTTGTTTCCGTAAAAGTAGGAAGTTTGTTAGAATCCTTTTTCGTATCCCTAGGAAGTTTGTTAGAATTTTTTTCATATCCCTGGGAGGATTTTATTTCCATATCTCTAGAAATATTCTAGTGACTTGGGGATAAAGTTTTTCTAAGCTATATAAACCTGGCTTGTGGGTTGGAATAAGGGACTTGAATTTTTGATAAATATATTATACACATTAGAGAGATTTCTCTGGGTTTTTCGGTGAAACTGTTTCTTTTTCCTGTGAATTCATTTGTTTACCAGCCCACAGGATAATCGTTATCTCGTCCGGCGTCATTAATTCCAAAAAGTAATAAAAAAAAATTGTGAAATTCGTATAAAGACCTATCGTTGCAAAATCTTCCATACTTTTCATTTAGTTTTTGTTAAAATATAAGCCTAATTTGAAATGAGTTTCATTATTCATTTCAAATGAATCCACATATCAATGTGTTTTACTCCATGGGTAGATTAAAATTAAGTATATGGAAGCTCAAATCCATGGAGTAATGAACTCCCAAAAATCATCCTTGAAAATGATAATAAATATTTGTGGAAAACTAAGTTCCACATCGGTTAAGAACTAAATTATTAATGGGTTTATATACAATAAATTTGCTATTTTGTCTGGGCCCCAAGGGGCACCCCACTTTTGTGGAAGGGGGATGACTTAGCTAAGGCTTAGTTTGAACTCACATGCGCCGCCGACCAGCCGGGCTTGTGGGTCTGGGTCATTGCATATATTTTTTGGATAAAATTTAAATCAATCGTTTTGGGAAGTGTCATCTGCCCGAACGGACGCGTTAATACTGTGTCATTTTAGGAAGCACTATATGCCCGAACAGATACCCAAAAACTAAGTTATTTTTTTCTGAACGGAGGCGCCCTTTATGCCAAACCCAAAACTACGTCTTTTTATGCCCGAACGGACACGCCCATTCTAAAAAGGCTTAAACTACGTCGTTTTGACCAAAGGATGTCATGTCATGCCTTTTCATAAGCATCTCGTACCCTTTCAAGTGATTGTGTCCCATCTGATGGGTCACTAACCCCTCCTATAAATAGACTAGGAGGCAGTCACTTCGATCATTCAAATCCAAACATTTCTAGTATTTTAGTATTCATTATTCATATTTCATTTTGAGAGAGAGTTCTGAGCATTTTATTTTGTTCGCTGAGTGTGTTATTTGTAGTGTTGATATAACACACATTGTCATAATATCCTGAGAGACAAGTGATTTTAACTCTGAGCACCGTAAGGAGGGCTAATTGTCTTAAGAACATAATACCAAGTACTAGCGATAATTTTTTCTGTCATTTTAGTATACAAAGCCGACGACATAGCTATGACGACGGTTCGAACTGTCGTTATATCTCAAAAAATCATCGCTATAGCCGATTCATTTTTGATTCGCTATATCCTGCCCATAAAGTTTTCCTAAGTTCAACTCTCTTTTTCTTAAATAATTCTTCTATTTACTGATCACTAGACTTATTGCATAATGTGAGGTATTTTGTCTGCAGCCATGACAACGATCACTTTGTAAATACATAGAGAAATAGAACTTAAACATAGTTGTAAACACTAAGCTTTTTCTGGAGAAAGTATTCTGTTATTTCATATCTTTTCTATAGTAGAGGAGGTGTATATATACACAACTATTTCTACAGGAAAGGAAACTAAATATTCTTACAATCAATTTATATTAACTCAAAATATTTCACCACCCAATTAACTCCCTAAGAATCGAGAATGTAAACTAGGGATCAATCTTACACCTCTAATACAAACTATTGCTACACTCCCCTCAAGTTGAAGCATAGATATCTATCATGTTCAACTTGTCCAATGAGGTGTTGAACACCTTTCTGAAATAGCTTTTGTTAAAACATCTGCTAATTGATTTTTGGACTGAACAAATGGAAAATGTACGACTTTTCGATCAAGATTCTCTTTTATGAAATGACGATCAACTTCCACATGCTTGGTGCGATCATGTTATGCAGGGGTTATAAGCAATTTCAATGGTCGCTTTTTGTTGTCGGAATCTGCAAGTTCTTTGGTTTCGATGCTTGATCCCTAGATCTTTTAGTACATTTTTTATCCACAACAACTCGCAAACACCATGAGCCATACCTCGAAATCCTGCTTCCACACTTGATCTTGCCACAACCCTTTGCTTCTTGCTTCTCCATGTGACTAGATTTCCCCTTACAAATGTAAAGTACCCCGAGATGGATCTCCTAGTAGTTTGGTCTCCTGCCCAATCTGAATATGTGTATCCTTCAATGTCAAGGTTGCCATTCTTTGAAAATAATAAACCTTTACCTGGAGAATTCTTCAAATATCTTAGGATTCGATATACAACATTCATATGTTCTTTACTTGGTGCATGCATAAATTGGCTTACAACGCTTACAGCATAAGCTATATCAGGTCTAGTATGTGACAAGTATATTAATCTTCTAACCAAACGCTGATAACGACCTTTGTTTGATGGGACTTGATCTATGAGATCTCCGAGTTTATGGTTCATCTCTATGGGTGTCCCTGCTGGTTTACAATCAAGCATTCCAGTTTCAGCTAGAAGATCAAGCACATACTTTCTTTGTGACAAAGAAATTCCATGTTGTGATCTTGCAACCTCAATTCCTAAGAAATATTTCAACTGACCAAGATTCTTCATTTTGAACTTTATGAACAAATATTCTTCTAATGCCTTCATTTCATACGAGTCATCACCCGTAATAATAATATCATCAACATACACAATTAGAGTTGTTATTTGTCCTGCATTGATTTTTATAAACAAAGTATGATCTGAATTACTCTGCTTATAACCAAACAGAATCATAGTTTTTGAGAATCTACCAAACCAAGTCCTTGGTGACTATTTTTGTGACGCCCCCAAAATAGGTATACATCACCCATCTTGAGTCGCCAAATACATGGTACATAAATCAAATACAACTTAATTATACAACTGTCGTGTAAAATACGACAAAACATAAACTGAGAGTTTAATCAAGAATATTGCCTTCTAGACAATATTCACTCTCAATGGAGTCCTCATAGACAATATACAAACTCAAATTCAGTCCTCATTATATTTATTGTCACACTATTTAACAGAATAGTGAGGACTACTAATACTATCATCTGTACCATCATCACTCAGCTTCCCGACTAGTCCTGTTATGTTCTCATTTCACAGAATGAATAAAAAGAAAGAAAGGGTGAGCTCAACTAGCCCAAGTAAAAATATTATGACTAAGATAATGCGGGATAAATTATCATTAGCCTTCAACAATGTTAAACCGATAAAATACAATAGACATCAAGTTTAATCTGCAATGAAATAAGCAATCCATTAAAAGAGTCAAGTAGAGAATAAAATCTACTATCTTTTATGATTTAAAAAGTTTTCATCACTTTTATCGGCGAGACTCGACAATAAATAATCCACATCATCAAATCATCCTCGCACTCGGTGCCAAGGATATTATTTAGTATCATGACCACGAATTATCCATGCACTACGGGCCAAAGATAATCGTGTTTTCATCAACAGTCCCGATCATGCCATAAAACAATTCATCTTTGTTCCTTGGCAAGAGAATCCATAGCCATAATCATACCAAAAACGTCCCATCAATGCACTACAGCCAATGAAGACTTTTTCCACATCATTTGTAACATTACTACCATGATTATAGGGAATAATCCTTGGTCATAATCATACCAAGTCCATCTATGCACTACAGGCCACAGATGACTTTCAACATAATATAAACATGAGGATGATGACAATGACATAATAATTCAATAAAACAAGTTCAAGAATTAATTTATTCAGGAACCAATAACATCCAAATTGTCAACATGATACTTCTTTGTAGAGTAAAATTCAAGAATGCTCAGAATAATATTTCCATGAAAAATACTGGATGAAGCGCAAATATCAACGATATTCCACCAATTTTATGGAGTATAGAAGTCAAAACTTTAACCAACTGAGTATAATAAAGAATATATAAAACTGCAAATGGATTTTCACCCGCCACGCGGTAATCCATGTATACAGATCATTTCCACGATTTAATAAGGAATGAATATAAAGGATCATTCACCATGCATGTGGAAATCCACATAGACAGGTTATTCCAACAGAATAATAAAGAATGGAATAACAGAAGGATTCACCATGCATGCGATAGAGACCGCACAAATAGGTTATTCCCAACAGAATAATAAATAATGGAACCCGGTCGTAAGAACGCACCGACATGATATTAAACGAGAATAATAAATGCGATTATAATAAATAATGGAACCAGTCCGACGTAAGCGCTTGCAGCGGGATATTCCGGCGGAAATAATAAATACGAATAATAAATAATAGAACCAGTCCCAGCATAAACGCATGACGAGGATATTCCGCGTAATAATAAATAATGGAACCAGAATCCATGCGTAAATTAAGACCGATGTGGGATATTCCAACAAAATAATAAAGAATGGAATAATAGAAGAATTTCACCATGTATGCGGTACTGCATAAACACAGTTATTCCAACATAATAATAAGGAATGGAATAACAGAAGAAGATCACCATGTATGCGGTACTTCGCATAAACAGGTTATTCCAACATAATAATAAGGAATGGAATAACAGAAGAAGATCTCTTCATGAATAAGAAAGAAATAATACCCCTTACGGATACAACAAATAATATCCCTTACCTTTAGAAGAAGTTGGATACTGGAGTAGTGTAGTAGTGAAGTAGCAAAATACTCTTCATTTTCTCTCTATAGATTTTCTCTCTATAGCTTCTATCTATAATTTCTCTCTATAATTTCTCTCTCAAGAGTTTCAGTGAATTCGTAAGAAATAATGAAGGAATGAGTTTCTATTTATAGAAGAATGGAATGAATAGTAACTAATTCATGAACTAGTCGAGATCAATTTACTTTTAAACTACTGATTCCATATTAAAACTTAAAGCAACGGTCCATCTTGATTCACTATTAAAACTTTTAAACCAAATGATCCATATTGATTCACTATTATAACTTTTCCACCAAATGGTCCATATTGATTTACTATTATAACTTTCCACCAGCGGTCCATATTGATTCACTATTATAACTTCAACCAACGGTCTGAAAAATTAGCACATCTCCTCATAGAATAATATTGTACCCAAATACCCGAATGCACAATACTAGAGTGAATAGTAATCGGGTGAATAGTAACTCGTGAATAGTAACTCGTGAATAGTAACTCGTGAATAGTAACTTATGAATAGTAACTTGTGAATAGTAACTCATGAAGTGAATAGTAACTCATGAATAGTAACTCGTGAATAGTAACTCCGACACGAAAAGTGTTCTGAATACCTGATTGATCAATATAACCTCCAGACATCAATTATTATCGAAATAAATGTCGATTTCTACTAACACAAATAATCCCAACACAATGAAACTATTAAATTCATCTTTAATCAACACGAACTTATTCATCATTAATATTATAACTCACAATATTTAGCAACCAGGTTGTTCCCAGGAAAGAGGGGGCTTTCCGATAAGGATTTCTCCCTATTGGCGCGCAATTAGATTATCTAACCTCTCCTTGACAGAACTTCTAGACATTGTAAATATTGCAATTTAATAATATGAATAACTTTGTCGTCTCAATTATTGATTTAATAATATAACATATTATGCACATGATATTGTGACAATAATTGAATCAATAATATGAGAGATATGATGCAGCAATTACTGTAGCAATAATTGAGTATAACTGAGTGACTTATCACGTAAGCATCAATAACCAATACCGTATGTGCTACTATGCAACCACAGCAGATTCATCGTACTTTTACTAACGGGTAGTTCAACAGTTTCAACCAGGTAACACTTACAAGTATTTTATAAAAGATAATTACATGCTTTTCAAATACGACAATTCTTCCGTTGTGGGTCCACTAATGATTGTGTTGTCGTACGAATATTCCTCGACAAAAAGAATATTCTCCGACCAATCGAATATTTATAACAACTTGCATACTTTGCAAAATTTTCAAATACTACCCACAACTATAATACTATCTCAAATTCACACCATAATATTAAAAAAAATATTTCGAGAAATTTCAATATTTATTTATAAAATCTGGGGTCTCACAGTTTCAGCCCATACAATGACTTCTTCAACTTGCAGACAATCTCATTTCTTGCATTTTTTGTTCTTGGAGGCAAGTCCATGTATACTTCTTCCTCTAGATCTCCATTCAAGAAGGCATTCTTAACATCATATTGTTGTAGTGGCAAGTCTCGATTAGATGCTAAAGATAAGAGAATATGGATTATGTTAATCTTGGCTACTGGTGGAAAATTTTCCTGGTAATCCACCCCATATTTCTGTGTATACCCTTTTGCAACTAATCTTGCTTTGTATTTGTCTATGCTTCCATCTTCTTTAAGTTTTACTGTGAACACCCATTTACACCCGACTGTCTTTTTTCCTTTTGGCAAAGGTACAAGTTCCCAAGTAGCATTTTTCTGTAGGGCCTCCATATCTTCATTTACTGCCTTTGTCCACTTTGGGTCTTTCAAAGCATCTTGTATACTATTAGGAATAGAGACATAGGATAATTGATTAACAGTAAATGCATATGATTTTGATAATTTATGGTCAGATACATAGTTGTTGATGGGATATTTAGTATTAAACGTAAGATTGGGTTCATACTATTTCTTTGGGACTCCTTTATTTATTCTTTGTGAATACCTAGAAGCTATATTTTCTGCAGGAACAAGAGGAATCATATTCGACTCATTCAGTATGGGTTGTGAGATTACTTGAGGAAGGACATGCTCGGGCTCGGTTGATTCTTCAGATGCTAGTGTTAACAAGGGAAAATCTGGGATATCTACTATTTGATCAAGAGTGTCAAGAATTATTTCTTTGTTCGCGTTAGAGTTCTGGTCTTGGACATCATCTTCATTTCTTTCTTCTAATTCAAAACTTTCTTCAATACCACTCTCCCCCTGAAGAGAAGTTTGAGAAACTCCCCCTGAGTAATAAGGCTCCATTTCATGAAAGGAAACATCCAGAGTGACATGTATCTTTTGGGTATGAGGATCATAACACCGATATCCTTTCTGAAAATCTGAGTAACCCACAAAAATGCATTTTTTGGCACAAAGATCAAGCTTACTTCGCTGAACTTTTCGAACATGAACATACGTTGTACACCCAAATACTCGTGGTTCTAGATTTGGCAGCGGAGGAATGGAAAGTAACGATTGCATCTTCTGTAGTGGAGTCTGGAAATTAATCACTCTGGATGGTGTTCGGTTTATTAAATAACATCCTGATTTCACAGCCTCTCCCCAGTAGAATCGTGGAATATTCATGCCAAAAAGTGAGGCATGAACAACTTCCATAATTTGTCGATTCTTCCTTTTCGCTAAACCGTTTTGCTCTGGAGCATAGGTACAAGAAGTTTGGTGTCTAATCCCGTGATTACGTAAAAAATTTCCAAGGGTTGGTATAACCACGAATTCCTTACCATTATCAGTTTGAAAAACTCGAATCTGCTTTTGATATTGAGTGTAAACCATACTATAGAACTCCTGAAATGCTGCACATACATCACTTTTATTTAATCCAAGTCATACGAGTACATTCATCAATAAAAGTAACAAAATAATGAGCTTTGGAAATGGAAGGAATTTGTGCAGGTCCCCAAACATCCGAATGAATTACAATGAAAGGTTCCGAACTCTTGTTAAAACTTGGTAAATAAGACACACGATGGCTATTAGCCAATTCACAAACTTCACACTTAAAATCTAAAAAACTTTTAGCTGAAAACAAATGGGGTTTCAATTTTTTAAGGTAACCAAAAGAAAGATGTCCTAATCTTCGATGCCACAACCAAATAGCTTTCTGAGCCTTGTCCACTTCACTCGAGTTTATTGTATTATTTGCCTTTGTTTTTTCATCTTCTGTCAAATCCAAATAGTAGAGTTTGCCCCATTTAACACCATAACCAAGAATCTTCCGAGTGAATGTCCTGGAATACACAATAAGATGGCCAAAAAATCACTGTACATGATAGTTTAGAAGTAATCTGGCTAACAGATAACAAATTATATTCTAATGAAGGAACAACAAGTACAGTATCTAAAGTGATTTTTGTGGATAGAGCAACCGGTCCCTCTCCCGTAACAGGTGAGATGCTACCATTGGCTGTGGATATGACAGTTTGAGGTGAAGAAAAAATGGATTGTAACTGACCAGAATCATTTGTCATATGATCAGATGCACCTATATCAATAATCCAAGTACTATTCTTAGAGTTTTTTGACAAAACAGATGCTTACCAATACTACCTGGAAGAGTAACATTTGCTGAAGGTTTGACTACTGGAGTTTCTTCTTCTGTATTTGCTACCGTGGCCTTTCCGGGTATTTGCTTCCTTGGTTTTTTTGTGAAATCCCATCAATCTGGATAACCAATGATTTCATAACACCGTTGTTTTGAGTGGCCTATTTCGCCACAATGAGTGCACACCAAACCACCAAATCTTCCAGATTGATTGTTGTTTCGAGTCTTAGAGGACCCAGGTGATGCTCCAGGTCGAGTTCGATTAGTCACCATAGCAGAATTTTCTGAAATAATACGTGAACCTCCCATTGTTTGTTTCTATTGATACTCTCGCCGAACATACGCATAACTGCTCTCCAGATTAAGTTTTGGCTCTTTCCTCAAAATTTCTCCACGGACCTGATCAAATTCTGGATCAAGCCCACTCAGAAAAATTTGGACTCGAAGCCTAGCCATTGCAGAATGTAGTTGTATGATTCCTTCAATAGTTCCTTCTTGTGTAATGGACCTGTAGTCAATTTCCTGAAAGACAGTATAGAGTTCATTATAATATGTGGGTAGAGGTCGACCTTCTTGTTTGATGGAGAAGGATTTTTGGTTCAATTCAAAAAGACAAGTCTCATCGGATCCATCATAGAAGGTTTTGGACAGAGCAACCCAAATTTCGTTTGTTGTGGAGAGTCGAATAAATCGTTGCATCAAAGGAGGGGACATGGAATCGATAAGCCAACTCTTGACTTTATTATTTTCAGTAATCCAAGTGTTAAGGTTGGGATCTCCAAGCGCTGGTTTTTTCGTTTCTCCGGTGAGATACCCAGCTTTATTCTGGGCACCAATACGCATCTCCATCAACTATGACCAGAGTGAATAATTCGTTTCATCAAGTGTGATTCCGGTGGGGAATGCGATGTTGTCTTGGTGAACAACAATTTGTGGAGGTACAGTACGGTGGGTTCGGTCGATACAGCAGGGGTGATTTGTCTAGAAGTAGCCATGAAGGTGAAGGTGAAGGTGAGGGTTTGATGAAGATATTCGATGAAGGTATGGCAGAGAAACAAAATCCCTTTTTTTCTAGGATTGAACCTGCTTTGATACCATGTAAACACTAAGTTTTATCTGGAGAAAGTATTTTGTTATTTCATATCTTTTCTATAACAGAGGAGGTGTATATATACACAACTATTTCTACAGGAAAGGAAACTAAATATTCTTACAATCAATTTACGTTAACTCAAAATTATTCACCACCCAATTAACTCCCTAAGAATCAGTAATAAAAACTAGGGAATCAATCTTACACCTCTAATACAACTATTGTTATTGTTACAATAGTATAATTAATACACTTCTCAAGTCTTATTTGATTGTTATTTGCATTAAAAATCAGCATTTCTTTTATAGTTTTCAACATGTGATACTTGATTTTTATCTCTTAATTCTTCTCTATTATCGTCCACTAATACCACTAACGTTAGTTGTGGG
Source organism: Panax ginseng (assembly GCA_020205605.1). NCBI lineage: Eukaryota > Viridiplantae > Streptophyta > Magnoliopsida > Apiales > Araliaceae > Panax > Panax ginseng. The sequence goes on from CM035132.1 coordinate 174,114,499, forward strand.
GTTTTCAATAAGTTAGTGGCAGATAATTAACATGTTACCAGTTTGGTGGGGCATTACCTATTTGGTGAAGCTACCGGTTGGGTAAGTCCACTCAATCTCTAGTAAAGTATTTTTTTTTATCAACCATATATCATCACATCCTTTACATAAATTGAGGGAAAATGAGGATAATTGTAAATGCGTACGTGCAACTGAGAAAAATGAATTAATTATGATTAAATAACAAACATCTGCTCCCTATCTTAACCTTAAGGACAAGATGTTTCTTCGTATCCGGTTCAATTGAAATATAAGAAAATTGACCTCTCTATATATTTACATGAGTACAAAATATAAGGACAAAATGTTTTACATGAATTATCTTCTATTGATCTCTTCAATCACATAGCCATTCCTAGGGTAGATGTATCTCATCATGATAGCCAATTTTCCTCCAACTAATATTTTGAAGATGAAGTTTTTCACATCCAATAATTTCTCATAAACCAAATGAATCAAGAATATGAGTAGGACTAAAGCCACAGACACCCCAAAATAAAGAAATAGCCCATGAAAGTTCTCAAAGCTTAGAGTGTTCGGTTTGGACGTCTCAAACCCTTCAGAGTTTTGGTCTATCAATGAACCCTTCTTAAACCATTTGTACTCTAACTTTAGTAGCGTTCCATCTTCTCTTAGTCTTTCAATTGCAGTTGACATCTCACGACTCAATGGCGAACCTTTCTGGAAAGCCTGTAAAAATATTTTTTCAATAAATTTAAAAAAATTGACTGTGGTACGAGTGGTGTGTCATCGTTCAGATGCCATGAAATTGGCATACAAGACCATTTCTCGTGTATATATAAATGAGATGCATATGTATAACAAGAATTTCACTATTTCAGGTCTTTCTTATTGCAATTCTTGGAACTCTCTTGAAATACAAAATGCACTTCATTTCTACAGGTTTGGTAGGTGGTAAGTTGGTGTTAACTTCATGGAAACTCTATTATACATAGGTATATTTTTCTACATTGCAAGGAGTTTTGATCAGTTCGATGCTTTAAACAAAGGTAACGACAATTCATTGTTTATATATATATATATATATATATATATATATATATATATATATATATACTGGTCCATCTTAAACTCATCTTATTTAATTTTCTCGCCACCCCCATTTACCGACGGACGGATGGGCGGATTTATTTGTCCATCACTATATATAGAACCGTGCCTTTGGCTTTTAACGACGGACGGACATATACATATAAATGACAGTTAGATATATAGCGACGGACCTAATCGTCGCCCGGTCCGTCGCTAAATGGGGGTGAGCAAGCGAATTTAATAAAGGTGAAATTTTAAGATCCGCATCGATATATATATATATATATTCATCCAGTACCATATGCATAATAGTAGACTAAAATGCAAAACCGCTCCCTATGTTTGTGAACTTTGACCATCTAATGTTTTCGTCCTTGAAATTAGAGAATTTCTTTCTGAAAAAAGGAATTATCAATGCAAAAGTGTCCATTTTAAAAAATAATTAATAATTCAAAACAAACTCAAATGGGACAACCAATTGTACATTAATTGAAAATATATACTCCCTCCGTTCCTAAAAGATTGTCGTTTTAGAAGAAAAAATTTGTTTCAAAAAGTTTGTCGTTTACAACTTTCAAGGAGAATAAATTATTTATTTTCCTATATTACTCCTACTTTCTCTCATTGTCCCAAGAATTCTCTCCCTTGTTTTAATAGTTTTCAATTTCCCATAAAGGGGTAGTAATGAAATTTCAAACAAATTTTACTTGGAAAATGATACTTTCTTAATCTATGTGCCAAAACTTTAAACGACAATCTTTTAGGAACGGAGGTAGTATTAGCTAAAACTTGAACTCAAACAAAAACGTCACAGTGGATAAGTTGGGGGGACAATTTTGTATTTTAATCAGTACTATGTGTGGATGATGTATAACAAAATAAGTAAGTTGGTAAAACAAGGATACTCACGATGCCAAAACCATTAGTTGTTGGTTCAGATCTAACCATAGTGTAGCCTGTTGAATACTTTCCAAGAAAGACCTTGATGTAAGGGATTTCATCAATAATAGCAGCAACACCACCATGCTTACTTCCTAGTGATAAACCCTGGGCATATTCCTCAGGTGAATCATATCTTCTAAAACTACCATTAGTAAAATTTAAGTTTGTAACGACGGCTCCTGATATAATCTCACTACTAGATGGGTACCCTATAGAATCCTTTGAGGCTATCTGAATCTGTTGAACTGTCAAAACTGAACTCAAAATTGCAGTGTAACTTGAAATCAATACGAGCATTACAAACACCCAACCAGTTGCCAAAAATGTTGACAATTTACTTTGCAACTTGTCACCTGCAACAACACCATTCATTCAGCCAATATTTATTCCTGCCAAAAGATGTTTAATACATACTTTAACTTATATATTTTTGCATACGTGAAGTTATTTCACAATATATCTGAACTGCAATGCAAACTTGTCCCGTGTGGTTGTATTGGTTCTCAATTTACATATTTTGCAAAATGGTCCTAAATGTTACATTTAGTAGAGCAAAGTTCTCTCATTTAGGACAGCTTTGCGCTGCAAAATGAATCACCAGGGACCATTTAGCTAAATATGCAAACTAAGGGCCCAACTCGCGCATTTTGACAAACTCGGGACAATTTTGCATTTTAGCCCCTTAAGTGAAAGAGAGCTTACTCCGGGAAAAAACTAGGACTGACAAGGAGAACCAGAGAATCGTTCCAATTTTTGTTGCTGGTAAGTTTTGGATTTCCTTATTTTCATGATATTCAATTATCCCAATGACAAATGCCATTCCAATGAATAAACCAGCAATAGTTAGCCATAGATCTGCATCAAGTGGCTCCAAGAAGAACCATTCATTTCTATTGACAGTTTTTGCTATTGTTCCAAGCCCAATATCAGTGAAAGCTGTGGTGAAATCCACATAAGAAGATCTGTTCGACGTGATTGTTATATCTCCCACAGCAGCATCAAAATTCTAGTCCATGCAATGCAAACAGACACCAAATTAACATAATGTTCTTCTAATTAAGTATATATGTGCATATAGAACTTAAGTTTATAATGCTTTTGGTAACATGAATTGGTTTATACAATTATATTTTGGTTAACATATACATACCTGAAAGTAGACCTCATCTAGAAGCGAAGTGAAGGTTCCATTATGTGGAATAAAGTCATAAGAAATTTTGTACGGTAAGGATTCAATTGAAGCTTTAAATACGTCTATGCAATACCCTGAGAAATTATGATCAGATTCAAATTTCATCAACCCATAAAACCTCGAATTCACTGGTGCTCCAATTCTTAACCTTTTGTTGCTAATCTGTGTCTTCCTTCCTTTCGGGGTGGTTGAAGATCCACCAGGCCAGATAATGGCTTCAAGACCATACATTGCTCTAGTTGATGAATCAATTTCTTTAGTCAGTCCATTTGTTATTGTCCAAAAACCAATTGTTTCATCCCCTTTGCCTATAACATTCACTATTTCGAATGCCTTGCAAAATAATTGCCCATTCACAAGTTTGAAGTCGCCGCTTAAACCTTTAAATTTAATATTTACTAGTTGATCTAGAAGTTCTATGCCACTTTGAGATTCCCCAATGTTTGCCAGGTCTATTACATTCAATCTTGGACCTTTTTCTCGTGAATTTAGAATTTCAATTCTTACCATCTCAACAGCCTTTGCTAGTGCCCAAGCTGCATCATATGCCCATATACCGAAAACGATTAACTCCCTCACTTCCAATAGTGTTGCATCCTTGGTATGATAGTCTTTTCTCCATCTCAAAGTGAAATTTTGGAGCTCTTTAGAGGCTGGAATATACGGCTTCAAACCTATTGCGCCTTTCAGGGACTTAATGGCTTCAAGATCCAAAGAATCGATGAAGTTCATGGTCTTATCAGTTATAATCCAAGAATGTCCTTCACTCATCATTCCTAATCTCTTTGCTTTTGAAAAAAAGCGGGATGTTAGTGAAGGCGAAATATGCACAACAAATATTGTCGTGCGCATAGTTATGAGCTCAAGGAGTTCTTCACGGATTTGCTCATCAGTGGCCATCGGAGAAATGGCACACTTGAAAGCAATACGGATATTTTTCTCTTGAAAGGAATCGGTTATATATGATATTGTTTCTCTCACATAATGAGTGTCCTCATAAATGAGAATGACATCCCTCCATTTATAATATTCTAGGATTGTAGTAATGGCTTTGAATTGAGTAGTTTGATCATGTGTAATTTGTACCAAGAAAGGATATTCGGTGGAAATTGAAGCGCTTGCAGCAAAAGAAAGTATTGGAACTTTAGCTTTGTCTCCCAATATGGCTAAGAATTTTGCAGCATGTGATGTTTCTGGGCCGATGATTGCTTGCACGTTGACGTTCTCCAGAAGATCAAGAGCTGCATTAGGTAATATAAAGAAAATAAAATCAAAAGTTTATCAAATGTTGACTAAATTTCTATGAGTCGATATATATTGTGAAAATATATGAATTACAATTACGAGATATGTACATACATTAGATTAGATATGTAAGAAATAAGAATGACCATATCCTTATTCACTATATTTTATCTTAATTTCACATTGGTCGCAATTCAATTTCATCATAAATTTATCAACGTATAAATTATTTCCCAATTTCTATTGGTCCTCAAGTTTATTGTTGCACAAGTTATACATAGGGTCCAGTTTGCTAAATGTTCAAAATTAAGTAAAGATCTAGTTGGTTATCTTAATTGTGGAGCAAAGCTTGATAACGGGAAAACTATCACTGCCTAATTTAGTTTTTATGTATCAGTTTTACTATGTTAAATTTTCATGTTCTTTCATTATTGCAGTTTGTCAAGCAGGATATTTTATGAGACATTTTCTGTGACAAAAAAGAAACACAAAATTAAGATAACTAACACTTACGGGTTGTAATTTTATATACACTAAAATGCAAAATTTATGGTGAGTTTATCACTTTGTAGAGATACGGTACATGGGTGGCTTTATAATAAAGTAAACTGTTACCTCGTGTACAATTACATGTGCAAAACTATACTTTTTGGGTTGATTTTGCACTACCTTAAAAGGCACGATTTTAGACTAATAATTATCCTTTGGGAGGAATTTGTTAATTAGTCAAACTAAAAAGCACGAAATCATTACACGGGTTAAACACGTGAGAGAGTATATGTACAACGAACATTAGTTGATCTTAAAAAAAAAAAAAAACAAACATGTAGAAAATATATGGATCTGATATGATAAATAAGACTCACCAGCTGATAAAGCGAGCAGGGTTTCTCCCTTGGAATCCCTTGTGTGAAGAACTATTTTGGTTTTGTGGTCAATATTTAGCGCATAAAAATCAGAAATTGCCATGTTAACGCAGCTATGAATTGTTTTCCCAAGCCATGATCCCATATCAAGAATCACTCCAACCTTAATCTCAGTTTGTAAGGCACTTTTATCAGTATCAGATGGATCAAACTGCGCATATAAATCTGTTGGCAAGCTAAATAATACTAGAATTATGAATGTTTCTGTGTTTTTCCTCCTTACCTTCATTGGTTTAAGTGGGTTTTTGTCCAGCATATAATATTCAAAGAATTAACCTCATATACACAACAATAATTATTTTATTTTAATTTTTGTTATTAGTGGTATTAGAAAATGTGTGTGCGCACTGGCGGAGCTATGTAGGGGTTAGGGTGGGCTCTAGTCCGAGTGGACTTTTTGATAAATATTTAGTATTTATATATCTTAATAGCTCATTCCAATTTTCATAAGTCATGTTCCTTTACATCACATGTCCCATGTTAATTGTTATCCGCTCATTCCATATATTTTCCTTCTCTCTAAACTACTTCAAACCTTTATCAATTGCTTTTGGTTTTCGGGTGAAACTAATAATGGAATGAAAGCTGCAAATTGAATTGGGAAGGAATTGAAGCTTATTTTCGGCAAGAGGAAACTGATTTTGGCCAACATCAATGCAGATGACAAGAATTTTCATAAAAGGTACAACATAAGTTTTAGTTCATTTTGAAATTAAAGTCATAGTGTCGATTTTGCTATGTTAGTTATAAGCATTTGTAATTTGTTTGTGGAAATGGGAATATATATGGTGGGTGCCAGGTGGAGTAATAAGGAAAAAGAATTGAAAATTTTTTGGCTTAATTAATTCTAAATGGTTATGAGATCTCTCTTTTAAAGTTATGCACTTCACTTGTTTGATTAAATTCCTCTTAGAGTCTGTGAAGTTTTAAAAGTGAAAACTTGATATTATTGTAGGCAAGAAAGCTTATGTTTATAAAATATATGTATCTCAAGTGGCTTAACTGAATTAGAAATGGTTTAGAAGTAAGTTTAAATGAATTGAGTAATTTTGGTTTGGTTAGAAAACTGATGTAGCTGAGCAATTTTGAGCCCATATAGAACTTCTGTGAAACATTTATTTGGACTGGTATATATTTTTTTAAAATAGTATGTCATACCTTCAATAACATGTTAAAAATTGGTTCCAATTGGATGTGTATAGGCTGAGTTAGAAAATTGTAAAGTGGTTACGAAAAAATACAAAATTTGGGAATTCTGGGCAAAAGCCTAGCACTGAGATAGAGCGCCGCTACTCTCTGGTCCTCGCCCAGCTTTTTAATTCTTGTTCTGATTTTGTAGCCTAGATTTAAATTTTTCCTCGCTCATCCTTGTGTAAAAAGTGCTAGTTTTTTTTCTTTTGTACTTCTACCGTCCCTTAATATAAGACGTTTTAGAGAAGTTTTTTTGTCCCTTAATATATGACGTTTTAGAATTTCAAATAAGCATTAATTGCTTAGTTTTTAATATTATTCCAAGTTAATATTGGTTCTCTCACTATGTTTTGCTCAATAAATAATAATAATAAAAAATTCTAATATAAGGATAATATAGACATTTAATATTATATTTAATGTTATGCAATTATTTCTTTAATATTTATGCATAATTTTAAAAAAATTTATATTAATGAACGGAAGGAGTATTTTTTAGGTTATCAAAGGACAAATGCTGATTGCCAGTCGAAGAAAATTGCCTCGTTGTTGGTCAATATTTACACTTTTAGGCGGTGAACAACCCCAAGGTCAAAGGAAGATAGAAAAGAATAGAAAAGTAAGATATATAGAAGAGATAGAAAAGATATAAATAGTGAGAAGACTGGGCAAAAAGTGGATATGGGTTAGTTATGATTACGAAATATAGTTGTGGTTTATTTAAGAATTAAATTTATATAATCTGTTTTTAATCTTAGTTATGTGGGGTTATAATTAAATAGTTAAAGGTTTAAATTCAACTTATATTTTAAATTTTAAATTTTATTATTATTATAGTCCAATAAAATAAATTACTTAATATATATATTAACTTTTTATATTCTTTCAACTTGTCTCTCTAATTTTTTCATACATTCTTTCTCACTCTAAATTTTTTTCATTCTCTCCTTATAATTTTCGGTCCCTCTCTAAAACTTTTATAACACAATCTATCTCTAAAACTTACCTCTCTATAAATTTGAAACATTGATTGATTTCTTTTTTCTATAGGGTAATGTGTTGCATTTCTGTTTGAATTAATTTGCTATACTTAAATATGTATATATTAAATGACATTGAACAACATGTATGCATAATATATTAACCCAACAACCTCCATAATCTTTTATTTTCTCAGTCTGTGACACTAATATATGAACAAGGCGTGTTAGTCCTCAATTCACTTTGTTGGGTCCTAAGACCCAATAAGCAAAATAAGAAAATAAAAACTTTAGTTACAACTTTATTTAGTGAATGGAAAATAAAATTTTAAGTATATAGAAAAAAGAAAATCAATTTTGTTATAAATTTGGTTTGATTTCACCAATTTTTGGTTCAGCTTTCTTATTAATACTTGTAAGAATAAGTACTACAAATTTGTATTAATTAAATATGATCCAAGTTTAAAAATATTTCTATCTCTAATAGGAATAGAAAAAATAATCCTTTCTCTTTTATATTCAAATTAGTATATATAACTAGCTAAGCACAATTTTATTATTCAAATAACATAATTTTTAATTTCTTATTCATTTTATATATAATGATTATAAAAAAATTAAATTTTACTAAATAACTTACTATTGCTATTAGAATATTTATAAATTTTGCTCGAAAAAAAGCTAAATAGGAATAAAATTATTGTAGAATACTAAGTTACTATTATGATAAAATTGAAAACTAAAGTTTAATCATGTACTAATTTATTTTGATATACATATTAAGTTTTTTAATACTAATTTCTATTTAGTCATAATATTTTTTATATATTTTAATATATATAATTAATTAGGCATAGAATTGTAGTAAAACAATGAGTTACCATATATTGTGATTTTTTAGTTTTAAATTAATTAACTAAATTTTAATCACTAATATATAATTTAAAATTGATTTTATAATATTAATTAACTAAAAATATCCTATATGAAATATAATTGGTAACTTTAATTGTTAATATATTTTATAATATATATCATATATTTGTTAATATCAATTATTATTTATTCATGATGCATACGTTTCCTTATATTTTTAATGTATAATTATTTAGAATTAAAAGTTGAGTAGAAGTTTTAAAAAGTAATTTCCTCCTTTCTTTCCTCCTCCTTTTTTTCTTTGAACATACAAAACGGTTTTAACTATAGTTAAATTATAGGTCTATTTAAAATAAATTAAATTAAATTAAATTAAAAAGACTTAAAAAAGTATTTTGGAATATAGTTTTGATCTCCCAAAAAACTAAGTTTTATCTTATTATATATATAAATATATATAAATATATGGCTCATGTTCAAAAGGTGGCATGGATTTTGAAATATAGTTTTGGTCAACGTCCTCATAATATTAATTCTAACCCTTCATTAAAAAATATTATATGACATACTAATGTGATATTTACTCAATTCTGGTTTATAGCATATATTTTATAGTATTAGTTATAATTTTATTTTTACATAAAAAAAATATTAAAAGAATTCTATAAGAAATAAAATAATAAATTATTATAAAAAATTTCAGCATCATAAATAGTATTTTGATTCTAGTTAAATTCTAGATCTAAACATTGTTTTAGTAGTAGTAACAATTAAGTTCTAATCTTATACTAAAGACCAAGGGCAAAAAATTTAATTATACCTTATTATATATGCATATTTAGATATATAGATAAGTAGTCCGCTTCTGGTGGCCACCTATAGCGATGATCCGATTGGCAGTTCAGTTCATCGCTATAGAACAACAAACTGTATATTTGTAATATGGCGACGGTTCAGTCTGTCCTATAGTTATGACGATGATTTAGTGACTTATAGCGACAAATTGGATCATCGCTGCGGATCACCCGCTCTTGAAACTATCTCTATAGATAAGTACTATATAAATTTATAATAATTAAACATATACTAACCAAATTTGTAAACTATTCAAAAGTATCCAAATTTGTAAATTTATTAAAATTTAAAATTATGTTAAATCACACGATTAATTGTATTAATAATGTATGTGAATTTATTATAATTAAATAAAAAAAGAAAAAAAGGACTAATTAATATTCACTGTGTAATCATGTCTAAGTTATGTTTATATTAAAAATATTTAAAAATAAAATGAAAAAATTAAAACAAAAACATGTCTATGTTATGGAGTGGATTTGTGGGTGTCCCAATCCAGGAGTATGGTAAAGAAGCAAAAAATGAACAAAAAAAATAAAATTGTTAAAGAAACAGAGACCTCATTTCTCAAAAATATAAGGAATGATAATTTTCAAGGCTTATCTGACAAAATGTGTTCATTAATATGGGTCAAAATAAATTAAATTATTTTCAATTCATATTTTTAATTCATAATATGAATGCAAAATCAAACTAATTCATAATATAAAAATTAATTAATCAACATAATAAAACTCAAATAATTTTGATGAAATATATTATTCTCAACTTCAATCGTCAACTCTATTAATGAGACAACAAATAAAATTAAGTCAAATTGTCAAAGAATCATGAAACCTACACCATGAGATTGAACCAAATAAAATTGGTGGCATATTAGCTGACACATGTGATCATTATCCATTTATATCAGGCCGCCCCCTTTCTGGGGGTTTAGTGACTTGGTCATTCGAGAGTGATATGCTTGAGATACGTTTGTTTCACCGTGTGCATCACGTTAATTAATGAATATCCTAAGTCATTATAATGAAAAAGCCAGTGCTTAGGTGGGCCTGAAAATGGAATAAATTTTAGCTTTGAGAAAAAAAGAAGAATAAATTTTAGCATTCCATTAGAAAAAAAAAGAAGAAGATTTATATTTTTTAGTACATTTTTAAAAAAATTACAACAAAAGTGTATTCAGAAAATATTATAAAATTAATATATTTTTAATATTTTATTTATAAAATTAGTGCATTTAGTATCCATTATTTCGCGCGGCCTTCTTTCTTTGACCAAATGCCTTTTTCAAACCTCTAGTGACGACCCTTTTCGAAGTATCTTCAAATCAATAAACTTCAGATTTTTTTAAAAAAAACTCTTCCTCCCTTAATGGTACCGTCGACTCCAAGCCCTTCCATCTATCTCCGCCACTGCCGTCGCCGAATTTTTGCCGACAATATTTTTTGAAGATCTCGTATGTGAGTTCAAGATCCATTTATACACCTAATATATAACTATTATGCATAACAGATCCTAGTTCAAGATCATAATTTTTGGTCCCGAAACTTGGACATTAGGATAGTGGGCCTGTGAATGTCACCACCATTCATCATCACATCACGTGCCGCACCATTGATGCATAATGTACTGATCTGAATTCAAGATCGCCGATCACCAGATAAACATCTATTTATACACGTATATATAACAGATCTATATATATTTGGTTACCGAGTTCAAGATCGCTGATACATCCATTTATCTGAGTTCAAGATCGCTAATACACTGTAGTATGTGCTTACAAACTATGTGAGTTGTAATGTATGAAGGTTTATTTTTTATGAATATTTGGTTACTCACAAAAACTAAAATTGTTATATCTGTATGAATATTTAGCTACCAATCGCACCATATTCAAAAAAAAATTATTTTTAAAATGTTATTTATAAGTTGGTAGCCAAACCTTCATAAAAAGGTAACCAATTCAATAAAAATTTTATTGGGTTACCAATTAATTATAAAGAATTTAAGAACAGTTTCCAAGTATTACCTGAATTTGTTACTTCAACATGTGCAGATGGTATCCGAAATGCCATGTAAGAGTTCCCATTTATGTAGCTGCTGGTTACTTATAAATAACCTTTTAAAAATAAAATTATTTTTAATATGGTGTAATTGGTAACCAAACCTTCATACAAAGGTAATCATTTTAGTTTTTGTGGGTAACCAAATATTCATAAAAAAAGTTTCAGTCTCGGTCGAACGAGGAGTCGTCGAGAGCATACTGAAGCCAGGAGGCCATCTCGTCTTCCTGCACAAACAATTGATGATTTGCCGTCGTTTCCTTCGATCACAACTTTCTTTGCTCAACGGAGGCTCTACCGACGACGAGATTATATTTTTTGAGAGATCTTTGTTTTTGGATATGCATAACAACTTTGCCGTTCTGCCATAGTAGCTCCATAATTTCTGCTTCAGCCCTAAGCATCCATTTATTTGGATTTGGTTTTCTGCTTCACTTTCTCTCTCCTCGATAGTGATTCATCAGCTGCTTTCTTCTACTATCTTCTATATGTACGAGTAAAATATGGAGTATATTTTTCTCTTTTCGTGGGCCATTAATTTTTATCTATTTATTTGGACCCTTTACATTTTGTGGATGCACTAATTTCTATCCGTTTATTGTGTTTTACTTTTTTTATAATTATTTTGTGGATGTATTAATTTTGTAATTATTTTTTAATTGTTGTATAGTAATGTAAAAAATCCAAAAAAATCGTAACTTTTTTAATAAGTTCTAACATAAATATGAATTATTAAAATTTAGAGGCTTATTGCTTAAATATCTTAACATATTAGCCGGCCCCGATGATCTCCTCACAATTATATGCTTACATGTGTACACACGTATGAGCCGGCCCTGATGATCTCCTCACAATTATTTGCTTACATGTGTTGATGCATGTAATCATTAGTTCATTACCCATTTAATATTTGGTCCGGTCATTCGAGAGCGATGCTCTTGACATGGAGTTTGTTTCACCGTGTGGATCACGTCGATTAATGAGTATCCTAAGTCATTAGGTGGGGTAAATAAGGTTAAAAGTCAATGAACTTATAATTATTTTTTATTTTAAATAATTAAATATAGTTTTTTTCAGTTTAATATCAAAAATAAGACATTTTATCTTTGATATTAAACTAAAAAAAGTCAATGAACTTGTACGTATTTTTTTCAAGTGTAAGCTTTAAACTTAGGATATTAAACATAATCATACATATTCATGCATGCATACTAATAGAAAAATAATTATTAACTATTACACGATACTAAACATAATCATGCATTAATTTGCTGGGATTTCACAGCAGATGGTGTTTCAATGGGCTGGAGACCATTATTCTCAGCAAGTGCCATGGGAACAGAATCCAAAGCAGCAGCGAATGCCGTAATGGCATACTGTGCATAACAGGGAAAAAGTCTTAGCAGTAGTCCAAACTACAAAGTTTAAGAAATGCAATAAAATAACATATTTACCATACCTCAACTCCTGGACAGATATCAGCAGCAGCCTCCACAGCAATTGAGTAAGAAATCTCAGCCGAACCACCTTCATATATAATAGAGTTGTTGCGAATAAGATTCCTAACCACACACAATTCATCATGGATGCTTCGTTTTGTCTCCTCTATCATCATCTTGTTACCTGAAATAACATAAAAAATCATGTTTAAGATCTCTAGATGTAGTGAAGATCATATTTGTGCCGCATTTTATTTCCAAACTCTATCTTGTCACTTTGGGAATTTTCTGAAATATCCTGCATGTCAAATGCAGATGCAAGTTTAATGCATGGGACCATTAGTATGTGAATACATGCTTTGCTTAGGTCTGTATAAGAAACTAGAATGACCAGGGAAATTTCTCACAAAAGTAAACAATACAATTTAAGAAACCAAGCAGGCCATCATCAATGAGGCCACAGAAGAAACAGCACGTAAGATAATAAATGGATGCACATTAAGTTTCATTTTTAAGTGCATGTAATTGTTAAGAAGGTTCACGTAATCTGTCAATAGGACTATACTAAGACATGAACAACTTAGATAGATCTATAATACCCACGTTGTAAATAAGAGACCAAATCAAGCGTGCAAGTATAGTTATAGTATCTATATTTTTACACTTCTAAAATGGACCTACCTATAAACACTGATCGCTGCCTAATCAGATTGAAAGGTGCACAATTTCGTTTTATATTGAATCCATAGTCTTTGGCAATCAGAAAACCTCAACCAAACATCACCTCATATAACAATATCACAACCACAACTTCTCAAGAAATAGGGGCTAAACAGGCTCTTCAAGGAAGTCCTCCTCTCAAGAATCATCATCAAAATAGGGTTGAAAAAAAATATATTCATAGTAGAGAATGATGAAGCAATCTCCATTACAAACATCAAAAGAATAAGCCCTTTAAGAAACAGCATTAGTATCATAATAAAGTACAATGTGTTGAATAAATTATACAGGAACGTGTTATTGCATAGAATAAAATAAAATCAATAATAATAATATTAAGTACTTATATGAATTGAGAGAAGTCATCTTGTATGTATCACGCTTCCGCTGTGCTTAAGGGTGAAGGTCTTCGATTGCTTCTCTCAATCTTATGATGGATGTATAGGTGTGTATATAAAATTCTTGAGACGACAATTGAGACCAAACTCTAACTGTTTTATTTATAGAATAGCTAAGTGTCAAAATCGTCCATCAAGATTATGAAACCCTAGGGCCCATTATGCCAAATACTATTAGGAATATTATTTATAGGCCACATAATTAATTACCAAACCCATAAATAAAGTGATTAAATTAATACAATATGTAAACCCAATAATTATATAAATAGTAGAGGCCACATAACGAAATAAAATATTCTAACATTCTCCCACTTGGCCGAAATACGTACTATTTATATACAAAGCATAACGCTTACAATCATTAATTTGGTCAAGTATTAATTTAATATCTACATCTTGTTCAAATAAAAATACTAATGCGAAATAATACAATCTTTGTGTCACTATTAACACAAGATCCCCATTAGTTACACAATTAGTACTTTTATTAAAACAAAGATTAACATTAAGCATAACAAGTATGAATAGAGTTTACATAAGTGGTAATAGATTAAACTCATTCATATGGTCCAAAACATTACCGTACCGTTTGCTCACAAGTTCTCAAGTGTGCACAATACAGAGAATAGCAAACCATAAACATAATGTGAAGTTCAAAACAACGAGCTCAAAATTGTTGTCTTACATCAAAATAACTTACTAATTAAGACTACCAGTTAAACCCATGCCGACAACATGCTCTAAAAAGAGCTTGGGTGGTAAGCCTTTCGTAAGTGGATCCGCTAACACATCATGCGTACTAATATACTTAATAACAAAATTTTGATCTTCAACTCTTTCCCTGACAAATAAGTACTCAGTGTCGAGGTATAGTTCAGCACCACTCGAAATGGTGTTGTTGGAAAAACTAACAGCAGAATTATTATCACGAAATACTTTCAATGGCCTTTAAATGGAATCTACAACCTTAAGTCCTGAAATAAGATTCCTTAATAATATGGCGTGACAAGTAGCATGATAACAAGCCACATATTCTGCACATATTTGTGGAAGTGGTAGTTAACTCCTGCTTATGAGTTCTCCACGAAATAGGACCTCCTGAAAGCATAAAGATGTACCCTGATGTAGATTTCTTTTCGTCTTTACACTTACCAAAATTAGAATTAGAATAACCAACAACTTCAAGGTTATCTGTGTTTTCTAAATGTAAGCATAATATCCTTAGTACCATGTAAGTAGCGTAAAACCTTTTTGGCTGCTTTCCAGTGATCCAAACCTGGATTTGACTGGTAACGTCCAAGCATGCCAATTACATACGCTATATCTGGACTTGTACGAACTTGAGCATACATAAGACTCCCAACCACAGAAGTATAGGGAATAAGATTCATTTGATCACGTTCAAGGTGATTCTTAGGATATTGATATGAGCTAAATTTGTCACCCTTAACAACAGGGGCGACAGTAGGGGAGAAATTTTGCATGTTATATTTGTTAAGAACTTTGTCAATATAAGCTCTTTGAGACAATCCTAATATCACTATCTTGATGAATTTCAATACCTATAACATAAGAGGCTTCACCGAAATCCTTCATATCAAAATTTCTAGAAAGGAAACGTTTGTTCTCATGAAACATGTCTAAGTTATTACTTGCAAGTAGTATATCATCAACATACAAAACAAGAATAACAAATTTACTCCCACTGACCTTCAAGTATATACATCGATCCACTATATTTTTCTTAAAATCAAAATTACTCATCATCTCGTGAAACTTAAGATACCATTGTCGAGAAGTCTGTTTTAACCCATACATGGACTTCTTAAGTCTACATACCATATGTTCTTTGCTTTTAACCAAAAAACTTTCTAGTTTTGCCATATAGACATTCTCATGCAAGTTACCATTAAAGAATACAGTTTTAACATCCATCTGATGTAACTCTAAATCATAATGAGCTACTAAAGCCATGACTATTCTAAATGAAATCTTTCCTGGATACTGGAGAGAAAGTTTCATTATAATCCACACCTTCCTTTTGAGTGAAACCCTTGGCAACCAATCAAGCTTTATACCTTTCAACATTCCCTTTAGGATCTAATTTGGTCTTATAGACCCACTTGCAACCAACAGGTTTAAAACCTTTTGGTAATTCTTTAAGATCCCAAACGTTATTAAGCTCCATTGATTTCAACTCATCATTCATAGCTTCAAGCCATTAAATTAATTGAGCACTCATAATGGCCTCTTTATAGGAGATAGGATCACTAATCTTACTTGAATCATAGTCAATCTCATTAAGATAGGTTATAAAATCATCAAAATTAATAGGCTTTCTAGGTCCTTCGGACCTACTTAAAGGCTGCACAATTTCAGGAATATGAATTTCAATAATGTGGGGTTCAACATTAGGTAGTGTGTGAGATCCCAAATTTTATAAAATGAAAGTATTCAATTTTTTTATAATTATTATTCTATTTAGTAAATAGTTAAATTGATAAAAGTTTAAAGTTTAAAAGTTTAAATTTATAATTTTATTTAGTAGTGTGTGGGTGATATTTGAAAATTTTGCAAAGTAAGCAAGTTGTTATAAAATATTCGTTGTGTCGGTAAATATTCGTTTGGTCGTGTAATATTCTTTTTGTCGGGGAATATTCGTACGATGACACAATCATTGGTCGACCCCACAACGGAAGTATTGTCGTAGTTAGAAAACTATGTAAATATCTTTTATAAAAATAACTACGAAAAGTTTTACCGTTAAACCGCTGAAATAACCAAAGGTAAAAGTAAGTAAATAATATGTATGGTTGCATAGTAGCACACACAAGATTGTACAAGATCTTTGATTATTGATGCTTACGTGAGAAGTCACCGCTTATACTCAATTATTGTCACAATGAATTGCCGTGCAAAGATCTCTCATATTATTGATTTAATTATTATCACAATATCATCTGCACAATATTTTATATTATTAAATCAATAATTGAGACAACAAAGTTATTCATATTATTATTTGCAATATTGACGATGTCTAGAAAGTTCTGTCGAGGAGAGGTTTGGTCACCTAATTGCGCGCCAATGGGGAGAAATCCTTATCGGAAAGCCCCTTCTTTCCTGGGAATAATCTGGTTGTTAAATATTGTGAGTTATAATATTAATGATGAATAAGTTCGTGTTGATTAAAGATGAAATTGATATTTTCATTGTGTTGGGATTATTAGTGTTAATGAAAATTGATATTTATTTTGATAATAATTGATTTTTGAAGGTTATATTGACCAATCGGGTAATTAATCGGATAAATGAACAATTAATTGCTATTAATTCACATGCTTATAAATATTTGTTCACATGTATGTACTATTGATTCATATGCATGTGTTATTAGGGGAGGTGGTGTAAGATTGATAATACTTGCATGATTAAATTAAAAATAGAGGTATAGATGAAGATACTATACTGTAACTATTTTTTTACATGTATAGAACTATTGATTCACATGCATGTACTATTGATTCACATGATGTACTATTAGGGGAGGTGGTGCAATTTTGATAATACTTGTAGGATTAAATTAAAAATGAAGGAAAAGATGAAGGTATTATACTGTAATATTTTGAGCCCCAAAACATGCAATTATCGAAACTATATTTTTCTATAAATAGAAGCTCATTCTTCTTTCATTCTCACCAATTCACTAAGACTCACAAGAGCAATTATAGAGAGAGAAGTTATAGAGAGAGAAGCTATAGAGAGAAAGAAGAAGAGAAGTCTGCTACTTCACTATTTCAGTATCCAGTCTTCTTCTGAGGTAAGGGGTATTATTTATTTCATATTCTGAAGAGATATTATTTTTCGTATTCGTATGAATATTATTTTTGTTCAATATTCGTAAAGAATATCATTTTCGTTCAATATTCATTATCTTCGTTTAATATTCGTAAGGAATATTATTTTCGTTCAATATTCGTAAGGGATGTTATTTATTTCTTATTCGTAAGGGATATTATTTTTCAGTATTCGTAGAAATAATATTTTTTTCCATACTCTGTAGTATGTGAGTAATATTATTTCATTTTGTATTCCTAATTCTACACTCATTCTGTTAAAGTATTGCTTCTATACTCCATGAAATTAGTAGAATATTCTTGATATTTGCGCTTCATCTAGTATCTTTTCATGAAAATATTATTCTGAGCTTTCTTGATAATTATTGATCTTTTTATACCGAAATACTATTCATGAGTTACTATTTATGGGTTACTATTCACCCAGTTACTATTCACTTAAATAATATTCACTCGGGTATTCAGGGCACTTTTCATGTCGGAGTACTATTCACGAGTTACTATTCACCCGGTTACTATTCACTCGAATATTATTCACTTGGGTATTTGGGGCACTTTTTCTACCGGAGTACTATTCACGAGGTACTATTCCCGAAGTACTATTCACATGGTACTATTCACGGGATACTATAATTTGGATATTTTTAAACTATGGATAAATTTAAAGTCTTTAATATTTATCCTTGATTTCGCTTTATTAATGCTTATATCATTGTTATCATCCTTATGTTTATATTGTATTGAAAGTAATATGTGACTTACGTGCATAGATGGACTGTTGATTGGTATGATTATGACTAGGGATTATTCGGTATAATCATGACCGTAATGTTACAAATGATGTGGTAAAAGTCCTCATTGTCCCATAATGCATTGATGGACATATGTTGGTATGATCATAACCATGCGTTTTTTTCGGCCAAGGGTGCAAAGATGAATTGTTGTTTGGCATGATCATGACCATTGGTGAAAACACGAATATCCTTAGCCCGTAGTGGATGGATAATTCGTTGTCGTGATACTAATGAATATCCTTGGCCGTAGTGCGTATGTATTCTATGGATGTGGATTATTTATTGTCGAGTCTCGATAATAAAATATTGATAATAAACTTCTAATTCGTAGAAGATAGTAGATATCATGCTCTACTTGACTCTTCTAAAATGGGTTGTATGTCTTTGGCCCCGTAGTGCAAAAGATGAATCATAATGAATATCTTTGGCCCGTAGTGCAAAGATGAATTTATTAGTATGATTATGAACATGAACTATGATTTGGTATAACCATGATCTTTGATATTTCAGGTACAGACAAGTGATGAAAAGTATCTTCGTCCTTGGTGCCATTGTAAGGTGTTGTAGTCGAGGCACCATGAGAGTTATATATATTTGTATTAAAACACACAGTTTAACTTTGGTCGTATTCTGTACGATAGTTTAAAAGTTAGAATTTGAAGATTTGTATTTGGAAATTATTTTGATGTATTTTGTGGCGACCAAGAATGGGTTGGGTGGATTGAACCTATTTTGGGGGCGTTACATGGTGGCTTAGCTATCTCAGGGGCATCATTAGCCTCAATAGGAGGTTGTTGTGCCTCACCCTCTTAAATTACAAGATTAGAAACATAAAACTTGTTTTCTTCAAGATCAATTTTTTTAGGCTCACCACTCCCACTTAAATCACCATTCTCTAAAAATTTTGCATGCCTAGTCTCAACAATTCTAGTGGTATATGAGGGACAGTAAAATCGAAAACCCTTAGATCTCTCAGGATATCCAATAAAATGGCAACTAATGGTTTTAAAGTCAAGTTTCTTTATTTGTGGATTAAAAAACTTAGCCTCAGTTGGACAGCCTCACACCCTTAAGTATTTTAAACTAGGTTTCCTACCTGTCCAAATTTCTTAAGGAGTGTTAGGGACAGATTTTCTAGGAACCCGGTTTGAAATATGAACAATTGTCTTTAATGCCTCAGTCCACAAAACACAGGTAAGCAAGAATTTCATAATATACTACGTACCATATCCATAAAGGTACGATTTTGCCTCTCAGCTACACCATTCTGCTGCGGTGTACCAGGCATTGTATACTGAGTGACAATTCCATTTTCTTGACAAAATAAGGCAAATGTGCCAGGACTATGACCTGTATCGGAGTGTTTATGTGACGAACGAGAATTTTGTAATTAATTTTAATATTTATTGAATTAAATAAATATTTTTTGATGATTTAATTATTAGATTAAATAATTAATTGACGCAATTGTGGTAGATTAATTTAATTATATGTGTTACATTTATTAAATTAATGTAGAGAGTTTTTATTATCAAAGTATGTGATTATGTGAGCTTATTGTATTAAAAGAAATATTTAATAAGCATATTGGTATTTTAATTAATTTAATTATTAATTAGAGAATTAATAATTTGACATTATTTATTAATGAGAAAATTATTTATGTGACTATGTGAATTTATGAGAAATTATTATATTTTATTTAAAATATATTAAATAAAATATTGGATTTATTTTATAAGGAGTGTGACATTTTCAAACTATATGATAAAGCTTTTTATTAAATTAAATGACTTTGAATCAATTAAGGGTTGCCAAACAAGGCCCTAGTAGTGGTTGGATGCAGCTTACTCATGTTTGGGTTAATCGACCATTATTGACGCAAGATCGCTTCTCTTCTCCTCTCGTTATATTACGCCTTCTTTTATTATTATTATTTTAAGTCCGGAAAAGCAGAGAGCAGTAGAGAGTTTGAGAACTTTGAGGGAGATCATGAATACCGTGATTAAAGGTGAAGAAGTGTGAGAAATTGGGAATTGTTGTCACCTCGTGTAATCTAAGCAGAGTATTCAAGGGTAATCCCTTCTTCCCAAATTTTAAAGTTACGTCATTTACTTTTTATAAAAATGGCTTTCATATATTTTATAAAATCTCTGTAATTAAAAAAGGGTTTGATTATGAGTTTATATATGGATTAAGATATATCAAATCGTATTTGATTATATATATATATATATATATATATTATGTGAATTATCATGTCATCAGTTTCATAATACTATGAATTGCTATTTCAAAATTTACAGAGTTTGGGTTTTGGCCATATGGCCTTATACGTGATATTTCATGTATTGAACGATATTATCCCTAAATTTTACATTCGTATGTTGTTATGCATGTTGATACTGAAGAGACCAAAGTTTAAATAAACGGATTCTTGTTATAACGAATCCGTCATCGACAATTTTTATTTTTTTTTTTTTCAAACCTTCAAGAACATCAAGAACAAAGGAAGTAAATGTGTTGATTTTGCAAATTATGTGTTATAACTTATTAAAATCATGCTAGATGGGTTAAGTAATGATTATATATGTATTACAAATGATTGGGTAAGTCTAAATTGCAAAAATAACTAATTGAAAGTTATGGCCATATTCATGTATAATTTTACGCGTGATTGATTTTTGGCCTAATTTGGCCTTATTATATTCGCTGCGAACTCGCAGAAATCAGCAGAAAATGAGCTCTGGTAACCCCACCCCAAAGCAAGTTACTAAACTACATTACCACACCTTGGCCAAAAAAAAAAATAAAATAAAAATAAAATAAAAAATAAATATTCGATGAAAATTATTATTAAAATATTTATAAAATAAATTAAATATTTTAATTGAGATATTTATGGAATAAATAAATATTCGATGAAAATTATTATTAAAATATTTATAAAATAAATTAAATATTTTAATTGAGATATTATGGAATAAAATAAATATTTGATGAAAATTATTATTAAAATATTTATAAAATAAATTAAATATTTTAATTGAGATATTTATGGAATAAAATAAATATTCGATGAAAATTATTATTAAAATATTTATAAAATAAAGTAAATATTTTAATTGAGATATTTATGAAATAAAATAAATATTCGATGGAAATTATTATGAAATAATTTATTCGAGTGTAATAATAGTAAGAGAATGAAAATATTCTAATTTAATTAAGTAATTAAATTAGAAGGGTAATGATTTGTTAAATAAAGTAGAGTTTATATTAAATAATTAAGTGAAAATGTAACTAATGAATGTCGTGAATATATATAGATGTGTGTAGGATTTGTGGTGAAATCTAAGTAGTAATCGCTTAACCTACGATTTAGGCAAGTTTCCTAACCCTACTTTGTCATTATTGTTCAAGTTTATTATTTACCTCGTAGTAAATTATCATTACTATTATTCAAGTTCAAATGTTATATTAAAGATTGATTATCTTTTCAAAGCATGATTCAGCTTATACAATAATTGTTCTATTGTATACTTCCCGAGATTATTATTTAATTTGAATATCATTATTATTGAACTTATTAGACTAATGAACCCTTATTGATTCGACTAGTCCATAGTTGATGAGCGCTCTAAATTTTAGAACCCTCGATGAATTATCCAAACCAAACTTCCTTTGGTGCGGACTCGAATGTTAAATTGAGATGAACAACCTCGCAAAGGGGATTTACTTATCGTTAGCGTTAAGATATTGTGCATGATGATGGTACTAAGTATCGATCTCCCTAAGTACGAGTAGAAAGGTCCATAGTCTTATGATCATTAAAGGTTTCAAGTATAACCCTTGATAACCTAGGACATAGTTCAAGGTCTTATGACCCTCGAAAATCTTTTGATTCTTGTTATTCATTCTTGATTCAAAAGTTGAGCTTTTATTCGATGTCTTTGATTCACTCGCATGTTATTATATTGTTATTTCATTGTTATACTTGTGGGCATTTGTGCTCACTCTTGCGTAATAATAACATTGCGCTTAAGAACGAAAGAACCAATTTAACCTTCTATTAGTAAAGGCAAGGGCAAGGTTAACAAGTGATGAAGACTTGTTGTTTTATATGATGATGTATTTGTTTTAAGACTTAAGTTAATGATGTTGTTTAAGACTTAATTGTTTATGATTCCAAGACATGATGTTTAAGGTTAGAGTAACTCGGGATTGTATTTATTATGTAGTTGATGTAACCCCACAAGGGAGATTTATTATTATTTCTATCTATTACATGGTTTGCATTTATTATGGGTAGATAGATAGATGATATTTGTACAGTGAACACCAAATCCCGTGGAATTGAAGTACCCGGATTTGGGGGTGTCACAAGTTGGTATCAGAGTTGTAGGTTATGAACCTTAGGTGGGGGAATAACCTTAGGTAGTAGCCTTATAGAAAGAAGATAGTGATGGAAAACTCTTATCGAGTTATAAGAAATGAATTTATGTAATTTATTAAAGATAATAAAAGACCTTATGCATTTATGTGTTAAAGTATGCGTTAGATGATACGACTTAGTAACTAAAACTTAAAATTTTGTTGTCAGGATGTCGAATGTTGGAGAAGCTAGTCAAGTCGGGAGGAAGAACCCCGTGTACCTATAAGTACCGACAGAGGAGGAGCCCCAGACATTCATGTCGTTAGGGAGCAATGGCACAGAGGGAGTCATCTCCATTGATCACCGTTGTTGGTCGTGAGCATGAGCCCGAGACCGATCTTGAGGAGGATCCCGAGGAGGAATTTGTTGAGGAAGAGGAAGAGGAAGAAGAGGAGTTACCACGGACACCATTGATGCTTTGATGTATGACACGTTATACTGACCGTAAACGTGGAGTTACGAGACGAGGTCCGTGATTTGACCGAGTGAGCGGTTATTCAAAGATATTACTCAGAAAGCGTATGAGAGGGAGATTTCGACTCTTCGCTCTCGAATCGACAAATGTAGAATGGGATTTGGTCCATGAGAAGGGTCAAATCAAGATAAGACCAAGAGATAGAGAAACCAAGAAGGAATCAAGGAAACATCCGAAAGGTCAAACATAGCAGAGGAAGGTCAAAAAGAGAATCGCGCCGAAATGATTGTGCAGAGGATGATAGTCGTGCAAAGAAAGCGAAGATTGGGGAAACATACTTCTACACTTAATCATGCAATGGATGAGGCCCAAGATCGAAGTTTTGAGATACCCCATCCAGTTCAAGGACTTCCATCGTATATGTTGGATCGCAGGACGATGTCTCGTGATCATGGATGAGGAGCGTGGCAAGGCTATTCAAAGACCTCGACGCATGAAGGATAGAATTTGTTTAATTATGTGAAAGACTTAATTAGTTTTTATATGTAAATTCCGACGTGTTTATGAACGAAAGAATATTTGAATGTTTTAAATCTCGTGGATTCTTTATTCCAGATAGTTGATGTAAATAGCAGCTTATGCTATCGCTTAATGTTAAAACTTGATTTGAATGCAAATATATCAAGTTGTTTGAGATGATGTGTTAAGTGATATGTTAAATTGTTGAGTAATGCCTTAACTATTTAGAGAAATAAATAAAGTTCTAATAAAGCGCTTATTTAACGTAAAAATGCCGCCATGAGGAGAAGACAACAACGTCAACCTACCAGAAGAGTCAACCAATAATAACAATTATGCCAACAATAATCCCGTGTAGCGGTTGGCGAACTTATCGACCGGAGCCATGAATAACCAACCTCAAGCTCCACCAAACACAACGTTTAAGGACTTCAAGGCGGTGGGACCGCCAGAGTTCAAAGGTTCCATGAACTCAATCGAGGCTCAAACGTGGGTTATGGAAATGGAGAAGGTTTTCGACGCTGCTAGGGTTAGAGAAGACCGAAGACCGCTTTTGCAACGCTTATGTCAAGTCTCGAGGCTAGCTACTGGTGGCAAGCAAACAAAGTCACGAGGAGGTGAAGGTGTAATTACGTGGGAGATTTAAAGAGATGTTTTTGAAATGTATTTCCCAACTAGTTCACGTAACCATATGGAGGTTCAATTTCTAGAGTCAAGCAGGAAATATGAGCGTGCTCGACTATGCGACTAAATTCAACGAGTTGGCAAGGTTCATACTCAGATCAAGTTCACACGGATGAGAGGAAGGCGAGATTTGGTTTGAGCAAGGACAAAAGCCTTGGGTGTACAAAGAAGGTATCAATGTTTCAAATAAACACGCTTGCTAGAGTATCGAAAAGGCCATCCTCATTTGAAGGAGGAAGCGATCAAGGTGACCAAGTACAATCAAGATCAAAAGAAAAAGAAGAGTGAAGGTGAAGGAAATAACAAGGTCAAGTGGAAGTGGCACAGAGGTGGAAATTTTAATCAAGAAAAAGGTGGAACGACAAAACCATCATCGGGGAATCAAAGAAGGTAGTCAAGAAAAGAATCAAGCATGCCCGACTTGCGGAAAGCCCATCTGGGAGTTTGTATGAAAAGAAAAGAGAGTGTGCTACAATTGTGGACAGGAAGACCACATAGCACCAAACTGTCCAAACCCAAAGAAGGGTGCTTGTTTTACTTGTGGTTCGAAGGACCATCTGGCAAGAGATTGTCCTAAGAAGGGATCGGGAGGGTCAGGATCATGAGGAAATCGGGGAAATAACAGTGGAAATGCCTTAACCATCACCGGACCAACCACAACAAACCGACCGACCACCCGGACTTTCAATATGATGGTGCAGGATGCAATCCAGTCTCGTGATGTGGTGTCAGGTATCATTCCGATCAATGAAATTAATGCTTATATTTTATTTGATTCGGGTGCTACTTGTTCCTATATATCCGAAGACTTTGCTAATAGTTTAGATTTGCTTATGGATGAGTTGGAATATCCCATGAATATAGAAATTGAAAATAGGGAGATAATTCCAAGTTAAATGCGTGTTTAAGAACCTGAGAGTGGATATTAAGGGTAATATCATGAACGTAGATCTTATCCCTATTCGACTTGGGGAATTTGACGTTATTTTGGGAATGGACTGGTTATTCAATTACAGGGCTGTAATTGATTGCCAAAAGAAGCGTATTAACCTTATGACTCCATCAAAGGTTGTGTTTTATGGTAGCAAGTCACCTAGACAAGTGAGTTGTCTGACGATGATGCAGGCCAGGAAGTTGTTAAGACAAGGCTGTGTAGGATACTTAGCTTACATAGTCGACAGTCGAAAAGAGAATCCGAAGGTAGAAGAAATACCGATTGTGAGGGACTTCGTCGACGTATTTCCAGACGATTTACCAGGACTTCCACCAGATAGAGAGGTAGATTTCGTAATCGATTTGGCACCCGGAACTGCTCCAATATCGAAGGCACCATACCGAATGGCACCAGTAGAGATGAAGGAATTAATGGTACAACTACAAGAATTGTTGGACAAGAAGTACATTCAACCGAGCGTATCGTCGTGGGGAGCACCGGTGTTGTTTGTGAAAAAGAAGGATGGATCGATGCGACTCTGCATTGACTACAGAGAACTGAATAAGGTCAAGATTAAGAACAGATATCCATTACCGAGGATCGATGACCTGTTTGATCAATTGAAGGGAGCGAGATACTTTTCCAAGATAGACTTGAGAAGCGGTTATCATCAATTGAAGGTGAGGCCGAGGATGTACCAAAGACTGCGTTTAGAACACGATACTTTCCACTACTGAATTTTTAGTAATGTCGCTTGGTCTTACGAATTCTCCCGCAAAGATTTATGGGACTAATGAATGGTGTGTTCAAGCCGCTTTTGGACAAGTTCGTAGTGGTATTTATAGATGACATTTTGGTCTATTCAAAACCAAAGAAGAACACGAAGAGCATTTAAGATTAACGTTTGAAGTATTGAGAAGGGAAAAGTTGTATGCCAAGTTTTCAAATGCGAATTTTGGATTGAACGAGTTTCATTTCTTGGGCACGTGATCGATAAAATAGAATTTCAGAGATCCATCCAAAGTCAAAGCCGTGATTAATCGGGATCAGCCGAGGACGCCGCCGAAAGTACGAAGTTTTCTTGGATTAAGGTGATATTATAGAAGGTTCATACAAGACTTTTCCAAGATCGCAACTCAGCTAATCGAATTTAACTCAAAAAGTCGTGAAATTTGTTTGGACGGATAAGTGTGAGGAAAGTTTTCAAGAATTGAAGAAGAGGTTGAGTACGACCCTCGTGTTATCTCTTCCTGGAGGATACAGAAATTTTGTTGTTTATAGTGATGCATCGCATAAAGGACTTGGTCGTGTCTTTGATGCAAAACGGCAAAGTCATTCACAGTATGCATCACACGACGATTGAAGGATTACGAGAAGGGTTACCCGACCCATGATTTGGAGTTAGCTGCAGTTGTTTTTGCTCTAAAAATTTGGAGGCACTATCTATACGGGGAGAAGTGTGAAATATATACGGACCACAAGAGTCTGAAATATATTTTTACACAGAAGGATTTGAACATGCGTCAAAGAAGATGGTTGGAATTAATTAAGGATTACGACTGTGAGATTTTATACCATCCGGGGAAAGCAAATGTGGTTGCCGACGCCTTAAGTAGAAAGGGTCGTGAGAAATTGATGATGTTAACTTCTCAGGAGGAGCTAATTACAGAAATGGAGAAACTGGAGTTGAAAGTGAAGTATCCTATGGAGATTGATGAGAAGCTATTTTAGATGCAATCTGGTACAACTCTACTAGATAAAGTAAAGGAGGCTCAACTTCAGGACGAAGAATGTAAAAAGGTGACAAAGAAGATATCTGAAGGAACCGAACCAAGATTTAAGATGGATAAGGAAGGAATACTGAGATTTGAAAATAGAATCTGGATTCCGCCAGTACAAGAAATTAAGGAAGAAATTCTGAGTGAGGCTTATAGTTCGAGATATTCGATTCACCTAGGTAGTACAAAGATGTATCAAGATCTTCGACAACATTTCTGGTGGCCAAATTTGAAATGCGATGTTGCAGAATGTGTTGCCAAGTGTCCGACACATCGTAAAGTAAAAGCGTAACATCGTGAGACCGAGTGGATTGCTACAACCGTTAGAAATCCCAGAATGGAAATGGGAACATATTACAATGGACTTCGTGGTTAGCCTTCCGACGACTCAGAAAGGCTACAACGCAGTATGGGTTATCGCTACCGATCGATTTAAATCCGCACACTTCCTTCCAATCAAAATCGATTAAACTTAGATCGGTTGGCAAGGTTATATGTGAAAGAGATTGTTTTGAGGCACTGAGTTCCCAGATCAATTGTTTCAGAGATAGGGATCCGCGCTTCACATCAAATTTTGGAAACGCTTGAGAATGCATGGGTACGCAATTGCGAATGAGTCAGACTTACCACCCTCAAACAGATTGACAGAGTGAGAGAACGATTCGGACATTAGAAGATATGCTAAGAGCACATGTGATGGACTTTAAAGGAAATTGGGATGATCACCTACCATTAGTAGAGTTCGGCCACAACAACAGCAGCTTACCACGCTAGTATAGGCATGCCGCCTTACGAAGCGTTATCTGGCAGAAAGTGCGTAAACTCCGCTTTCTTCGGGATGAAGTTGGTGAAAGACAATTGCTAGGGCGAAATTGGTACAAAGAGACGGCAGAAATAGTCAAAGTGATCCGCACGATCGGTAAAGCAACCAAGATCGACAGAAGAAATACGTCCGATCCACATCGTAAAAATATCGAGTTTGAATCGTAGTTATGTTTTCTTGAAGGTCTCTCCCGGAAGGGAAGATCGAGTTCTAAGAAAGGGAAATTGAGCCCAAGATTCATTGGACCCTTTGAAGTCTCGAGAAGAATCGGAGAAGTCAAGCGTGACGAGGTAGCCTTACCTCCAAAGACTCGAGAATGTCCACAACGCCTTCCATGTTTCAGATTACGACCCTACAAGGCCGATTACAAGCATGTAATTGAATATGAACCCCTACATTTTGAGAAAGACTTATCTTACGAAGAAATTCCTGTCCAAATTGTCGACCGAAAAGAACAAGTTCTCAGAAATAAAGTTATACCTTCTGTTAAGGTAATTTGGAGGAACCACAACGCTGACGAAGCTACGTGGGAACTCGAAGAGAATATGATGAAGAATTACCCTCATTTATTTACTTAATTATGTGTAACCGATTCTGGGGACATAATCTTTGTAAGGGGGGAGAATGTAACGGGTCGAATTTATTGAGTCGTGATTCTAGGGACAAAATCATTTTAAGAAGGGAAAGATGTGACGAACGAGAATTTGTAATTAATTTTAATATTTATTGAATTAAATAAATATTTTTCGATGATTTAATTATTAGATTAAATAATTAATTGACGCAATTGTGGTAGATTAATTTAATTATATGTGTTACATTTATTAAATTAATGTAGAGAGTTTTTATTATCAAAGTATGTGATTATGTGAGCTTATTGTATTAAAAGAAATATTTAATAAGCATATTGGTATTTTAATTAATTTAATTATTAATTAGAGAATTAATAATTTGACATTATTTATTAATGAGAAAATTATTTATGTGACTATGTGAATTTATGAGAAATTATTATATTTTATTTAAAATATATTAAATAAAATATTGGATTTATTTTATAAGGAGTGTGACATTTTCAAACTATATGATAAAGCTTTATTAAATTAAATGACTTTGAATCAATTAAGGGTTGCCAAACAAGGCCCTAGTAGTGGTTGGATGCGCTTACCCATGTTTGGGTTAATCACCATTACGCCGCATCGCTCTTCTCCTCTCTGTTATATTACGCCTTCTTTTATTATTATTATTCTAAGTCCGGAAAAGCGAGAGGCGTAGAGTTTGAGAACTTTGAGAGAGATTGTGAATCTGTGATTAAAGGTGAAGAAGTGTGAGAATTTGGGAATTGTTGTCACCTGTGTAATCTAAGCGAGGTATTCAAGGTAATCCTTCTTCCCAAATTTTAAAGTTACGCTCATTTACTTTTTATAAAAATGGCTTTCATATATTTTGTAAAATCTCTGTAATTAAAAAAGGGTTTGATTATGAGTTTATATATGGGTTAAGATATATCAAATCGTATTTGATTATATATATATTATGTGAATTATCATGTCATCAGTTTCATAATACTATGAATTGCTATTTCAAAATTTATAGAGTTTGGGTTTTGGCCATATGGCCTTATACGTGATATTTCATGTATTGAACGTATATTATCCCTAAATTTTACATTCGTATGTTGTTATGCATGTTGATACGATGTAAGACCCCCAATAATTAATAAATGAAATTTAATTTCCTCTATTTATTATTTTGAAATAGTAAGGGTTGATGTGATTAATGTGGATAGTTATGGGTAAAATACGTAAATATTTCAAAATAAGCAAGTGGTTATAAAACATTCATTGTTGTCGGAGAATATTCGTTTGGTCGTGGAATATTCAGATCGTTTGGGAATATTCGTATTTACCTGCGGCCAGTAACCATGTGTGGGCCCCATAACGGAAAGCGATTGGAGGAAGAAAACGACAAATATAAGTTATTTAAAAATAACTACAGTGGTTATTCTGGCGCTACACCGCTTGGAATATCCGAGATGGTTAAAACACAATACGAGTTGTTGCACAAGAAGACACGGTATTGCACCAATTATTGACTCTTACGTAAGAAGGCACTACTCAATAATGGTTACGAAGAATTATCGCTCAAAGATTTTATTTTATTGGTTCAATAATTGTTGCGTTGATATTTTATATTGTTGTTGTTTCAATAATTGTCATTACACAAAGATTTTTCATTATCGAAGAAATAATTCATATTATCTCAATAATATTATTAGATAACATTATTGGCAATGTCTAGAAAGTTCTGTCTTCAAGGAGAGGTTTGGTCACCTAATTGCAAGCGCCAAGAAGAGAAATTCTTATCGAAAGCCCTCTCTCCTGAACCTACTGATTCATCAATATTGTGATTCTCGTAATATTATTTGTGAATAATTAATTATTGATTCATATGATGAGGAAAATATTGATTTTATGTGGATATAGATGGAGAAAATTTTTAATGTGACAATTGTTGAAAATTAATATTTTATCTTTTTCTCGATAAAATAATTCATTTAAATATATATATTATTATATTTTAATAATATAATAATAGTGATATTTTTACAACGAATGTGGGATATATGAGTATACGAGGAGGAAGAGTATTTTGTTGCAATAAATGTTTAAAACATGTTAAACATGTTTCTGGTGGACCCCATTTATCGATCGAAATTTGATTATAGACTCTCTAAAATCGCCTGCTTGTGGATTTCGGCTAATTTCTGTTTGGAATTTGGAAAACCTTTCTTCTATAAAGTTGTAGAGAATTGAATTTTCTATAAAAACTCGCGAGATTTGAATTTTCTGACAAAAGGGCTATTTATTGTGAATTATTGAAGTTCCTGAGTTCAAAATAATTGATTTTTGGAAGTTTTAATTATTTTATTATGAAAAACGTTTTTGTCATTAAAGGTGGGGCTTGCATGTGATGAAAATGCTGAATTTAAGATCTTAGAAAGTGTGCGAGGAAAAATTTAATATATATTAATATTTTAATTAAATTTTCTTCGCTTGTGTTCTAAGCATTTTCTTATAAATAGGTGCTTAGGTTAGAATTTAAAATTACACCGTAAACTCAAGTTTTCTCTATATTATCGAGCGTATTCTTGTGAGTATTTTGAGTATACTTTGAGTATTGTTATACTGCAAAGTTCAAGTTATAGCCTTATATCCAAAGATTCCAAAGAGGTAAGTCTCGCCTTTCCGAGGTAAGTGGATATTATTTTTTTCGTAATGATATTATTTCTTCAATATCATTATGTCAAATATTGATCTGAAGTTTTTATCAAATTTGGAACTTTTAGTGACGGGTTTACTATTCACGTGATACTGACACTATTATTCACGTGATACTGCATTTATTCACCAATACTGGACTATTCATCTAAAAATAAAAATTTTCTTTTTGTCCAAAATATCTATTCGGATACTAGCTTTGATTGTATCCATGTTTTGATCATTCTTGAATTTTACACCACTATGATTATTTTTGAGGTATTTTTGGACGTGGATAAAACAAAGTACGAATCCTTAATCCTTAATCCTTGTCATTTTGTTTCACCGGATTCGCTTTTAAAAAATATTTTCATCATCCTCGCCTTAAATGATGATATTATTGAATATCTTTGGCTCGTAGTAAAAAGATGAATGATTTCGATGAATATCTTTGGCCCGTGGTGCAAAGATGAATGATTTCTGATGAATATCTTTGGCCCGTAATGCAAAGATGAACAGTGTTTAGATGAATATGACCAATCGGTGAATGTCCTCGGCTCAGTAGTGCAAGGATGAATATTTGATCCCGTATATATATTGATTGATGTTACAGGATAAAAATAGACGATGAACTTTAAAATTCATACATAGAAGATAGTAGTTTGCATTCTCTACTTAACTCTTCTAATGAATTATTATTTTCGCTGCGAATATTGATTTAAAATTTGTTGTCTATTGTATTCTATTAGATTTTTTTTCCCTGTTGAAGACTAACGATAATTTGTTGTATATTATCTTAGTCATAATATTCTTTACTGGGCTAGTTGAGCTCACCCTTCTCCTTTTTGTTCCATTTTTCTTCTCGTGAGGCGAGAATATAAGCGAGTACGAGTGCCTGGGTATGGAATGAAGGTTCTAGGAGAGTTGTTTAGTAGTCCTCACCATTGTTGTAAAATAATGTATCAATAATTATGATGAGGATTTATTTGTATGTGGATATTGTCTAGATGGCAATATCTGTATTTAAACTCATAGTTTTACTATTGTAATAATAAAGTTGTAGTTGTTTACATCTGTGTATTGACAACTCGGAATGGGTGATGTATACTGCTTTGGGGGTGTCACAGCTTGGTATCGAGCTTAGGATATGATCTCCATGGAGATCGGGGAATAGAACTAGGAGGGGAGAGACGAGTAAATCCTTCGCTAGTGTGTCCTACCTAAGCTTTTTTGTTAGTTGGTCAGTATATAAGGACATTATGTGATATATTGATTTGCTTAATTAACCCTTGTTTTATGACAGTATTTGAGAATGTCGACTGAGAATATTAACAATGGAAATGAGACCGTGGAGACGCTTGTACTCACCAACGAGGAGAACGTGCAACAGGCTGACAATGTTCCTCCTGTGAACAACACCACTGAGCAGATGATGAACGAGGGGATATTTAGAAGCTTTTTGCAGTTCATGCAAAATTAGACGAGGGAGACTCGTGTTCAAAACATAGGAGGAAATGATAGCAATTCACGGGTTGTCACAGCCAAGCAGTTCAAAGAGTTGGGACCACCAGAATTTAAGGAAAAGCCTGATCCGATCATGGCGGAAACATGGGTCAAGCAAATTACCAAGATATTCGATGTCTTGGGATGCACGGAGGAACAGAAGGTTCCATTCGCCACCTTTATGTTCCGTGGCGAGGCGGACTCATCGGTGGGAATCAGAAGCGTACCCATCCAAATTGCGGCCAAAGATGTCTTGGGAGACGTTTGAAACTATTTAATGACAAATACTTTCCGAAAGTGTTCGTCGTATGAAGGAAGTGGAGTTTATTAGACCGGAGCGAGAACAACATGACGGTCTCAAAGACGAGGCGAAGTTTGCGAGTTATCCAGTTTGCACCTCATTTGGTGGAGAATGAGGAACGTGTGACGCGGATGTTTCGAGAGGTTTGAAACCCTAAGATACATCGAAGATCTCATCTCTCATAAATTTTCTCTTTATTCAGATGTTGTTAATAGGGCTCAATTGTTAGAGCGAGATAACGAGTATGGTCAACCGAGGTACCACAATCGAGGATCATACCGGAGA
The DNA here is from genome assembly GCA_020205605.1 of Panax ginseng. Taxonomy (NCBI): domain Eukaryota; kingdom Viridiplantae; phylum Streptophyta; class Magnoliopsida; order Apiales; family Araliaceae; genus Panax; species Panax ginseng. Next base: position 174,148,012 of record CM035132.1, read on the forward strand.
TAGCGAATAACAACAAAACAACAATAACCAAAGAGAAAAGAAAAAGGCGGACAAAATGGTAACCACTCGGGTGGTAATCATGGCCATGAAAATAGAAGAAGCGAGTCGGGAGGAGATTTTAAAAGAGGAGATTCAACAACGACCATGTGAAGACGATAATTAGCAAAGAAGAATCGGTTCCAAGGGAGGAGAACGACCACCTACCATATCTTATAAATGCGAGAAGAGGGACATATCGACCAAATCGCCCACAACAGTTCCAGGTATGCTATAATTGTGGAAAGGAAGGACATATCGCTCGAGATTGCACGGTAGCGAAACCTAGTTCAACGGGGACGGTGACTCAAAAGACTGTCCCAGAAAAGTCAAAGTCAACGGTTCCTGGAAGAGCGTTTGTTGTGACTGGTCAAAATGCGAGGAACCCAAACGAGGTGATCACGGGTAAGCTATTTATAAATTCTTGTGAAGTTTATACTTTACTAGATACCGGTGCTACCCATTCATTTATCTCTCCGCTTGTGCTCAACGCTTAAACTTGTCTCTGGAGAAATTAGACTTTGACTATCTCTGTGGAAACTCCGTTAGGAGAAACTTTCATCACATCCACTGTTTATAAATCTTGTTTGATTCAAGTTGGCACCATCACCTTACCTGTTGACCTTATCTCTTTAAAGATACTTGCTTTTGATGTGATTTTAGGGATTGATTGGTTAACTACTCATCATGCCAAAATTGATTGTTTTCGTAAGGTTATTAGCTTTCATATTCCTAAACAACCTGTTGTGCGAATTCAAGCAACTAAACCATTAAAATCAGTCACTATCGTATCTAATCATAAAGCTATTCGTTTATTGAAAAACGGATGTCAAGCTTTCTTATCCCATGTTATGGATTTGAATAAAGACACGTCAAATTTGAATAATATTCCTGTTGTTATTGACTTTCCCGACGATTTCTGAAGAACTTCCCTACCTACCCCGAACGTGAAGTTGAATTCTTTATCGACCTTTGAACCGGTACAAAGCCCATTTCTAAAACCCCATATCGAATGGCTCCTATTGAACTTCAGGAGTTAAAGGTCCAACTACGAGGAGTTGTTGGACATCGGTTTCATTCGTCCCCAGTACATCTCTTTGGGGTGCTCTGTTTTATTTGTAAAAAGAAAGATGGGAGTATGCGACTTTGTATTGACTATCGTGAATTGAACCATGTCACCATCAAGAATAGGTATCCTCTATCTCGTATTGATGACTTGTTTGACCAGTTGCAAGGAGCACAATTCTTTTCAAAGATCGATCTTCGTTCTGGATATCATCAGTTGAAGATTAGAACTGAGGATATTCCAAAGACGCCTTTAGAACTTCGGTAACGGGCATTATGAATTCTTAGTCATGTCTTTGGATTGACTAATGCTCCTGCGGCTTTCATGGATATGATGAACCGAGTATTCAAGGAATATTTGGATCAATTCGTTGTTGTCTTTATTGATGACATCCTCATATATTCCAAAAGCCGTGAAGATCATGAGCACCATTTGAAGCTGGTACTCCAAAGGCTTCGTGAAAACAATCTTTATGCCAAGTTGAAGAAATGCGAGTTCTGGCTCGAGGAAGTAGCATTTCTTGGGCACGTGGTGTCGAAACATGGAGTATCTGTTGATCCGGCGAAGATTGAAGCAATACAAAGTTGGGAGCAACCGAAGTCGGTGACTGAAGTACATAGCTTTCTGGGCTTAGCTGGTTATTATCGAAGATTCGTGGAAGGGTTTTCTCGAATCGCTACTCCGTTAACTCGCTTAACTTTAAGGATACAAAATTCGTTTGGAGCGAAGAATGCGAGAAGAGTTTCCAAGAGCTTAAGAGGAGACTTATTTGACACTTGTTCTAACAATACCATCTGGTTCTTGATGGATTTGTTATCTCTGAACGATGCTTCGGGCAAAGGGTTAGGATGTGTTCTCATGCAACATGGGAAAGTCATAGCTTATGCCTCATGACAACTTAAAGAATATGAGAGGAATTATCCTACTCATGATCTAGAGTTGGCAGCATTCGTTTTCGCGCTAAAGATATGGAGGCACTATCTATATGGGGAGAAAGTGGAGATATATTCAGACCATAAAAGTCTTAAATATTTCTTTACTCAAAAAGAACTCAACATGCGGCAGCTGACGTTGGCTCGAGCTATTGAAAGACTACGACCACACTATTCAATACCATCCCGAAAAGTTTAACGTGGTAGGTGACGCGTTAAGTAGAAGATCATATCACGAGGAATGAGTGCGATGATGTCAAGTATACGCATAGAGCCAACTTTAATAGAAAAAGTTAGGGTTGCTTTCAAGCCACAATCTTGGAGGCGATGCGTATGAAGAAGAAAGTACAAGAAGGTGCTATTCCTAAGCGAGAATTGATGAAGAAGGAATACTTGAGTCCACTCCAGACTTTGTGTTCCTAACGATTCTGATTTGAAGTACAAGATCATGATGGAGGCACACAATAAACCATTTGCAATTCATCCTGGAAGTACCAAAATGTATCGTGATCTTCGACATACATTTTGGTGGAACAATATGAAGAGAGAGAATGCAAAGTTTATCTCAACGTGTTTAACTTGTCAACGTGTAAAGGCGGAGCATCTAGTACCCAAGGGTCCGTTGCAACCACTTGAGATTCCGAAATGGAAGTGGGAACACATTACCATGGATTTCGTTACGGGTCTTCCTACGGTTTCTCAAGGCATCAATGACATTTGGGTTATTGTTGATAGATTAACCAATTCTGCTCATTTCTTGCCGATACGGGAGACTTATTCCCTTGAACGTCTTGCTCAAATGTACGTAAATGAGATTGTGAGATTGCATGGCATGCCAGTATCTATAGTTTCGGATCGTGACCCAAGATTCACTTCAAGATTTTGGGTTAGCTTGCAAAAAGCTATGGGTACGGATTTATGATTCAGTTCGGCATACCATCCTCAAACCAGACGGAAAATCGAGAGAGACTATTCAAACTCTTGAAGATTTATTAAGACTCGTGTCTTAGACTTCAAGGGCGCTTGGGATAAGTATTTACCATTGGTGGAATTCTCCTACAACAACAGCTTATCGAGCAAGTATAGGTGTGGCCCCATTCAAGCATTATATGGACAAAATGTCGCTCTCCGGATATGTTGGGGCGAGGTGGGTGAAGCAACATTGTTGGGACCCGAGTTAGTACGTATGACTACCGAAAAGATCCAAATGATTCGACAACGTATACAAACGGCACAAGATTGACAAAAGAGTTAAGCGGATCTTCATCGAAAGGACGTGGAATTTAGTATAGGGGATCATGTATTGTTGCGAGTTGCTCCATGGAAGGGAGTTACAAGATTTGGGAAGAGAGGAAAGCTCAATCCACGATTTATTGGTCCATTTCAAATTCTTGACCGAGTAGGAAATGTAGCATCTGACTGCGTTACCTCCAAGTATGTCTCGTGTTTCATAATATGTTTCACATATCTCGTATTAAGTAAATATGTGAAAGACCCGAACCACGTTATTGAGTTAGAACCGGATGAGATAGCCAAGACTTAACGTGATGAGGAGGTACCACAAGATCTTGGATAGGAAGGAGCATGTCCTACGCTTACGAAGGTCATACCACAAGTTAAAGTTTTGTGGAGGAACCATGCTATAGAGGAAATGACACGGGAATTGGAAGCGAAAATGAAAGCGAGGTATCCTCACCTTTTCAAACACTAAGATCGTATGTCAATTTCGAGGACCGAAATTTCATAAGGAGGGAGGTTAGAAGACCCCAAATAATTAATAAATAAAATTTAATTTCCTCTATTTATTATTTTGAAATAGTAAGGGTTGATGTGATTAATGTGGATAGTTATGGGTAAAATACGTAAATATTTCAAAATAAGCAAGTGGTTATAAAATATTCATTGTTGTTTGGAGAATATTCGTTTGGTCGTGGAATATTCAGATCGTCGGAGAATATTAAATGCGACGCATGAAGCCAGCCATGTGTAATATTCCATAACGGAAAAGCGATTGGAGGAAGAAAACGACAAATATAAGTTGTTTAAAAATAATCTACGTAGTTATTACTGCTTTTACCTCGTTGGAATACCCGGTGGTTTAAAACACAATACGCATTGTTGCACAAGAAGAAGCACAGTATTGCACCAATTATTGACTCTTACGTAAGAAGGCACTACTCAATAATGGTTACATTAATTACTGTTCAGTGTTTTATTTTATTAGTTCAATAATTGTTGCGTTGATATTTTATATTGCTGTTGTTTCAATAATTGTCATTACACAGTATTTTTCATTATCGAAGCAATAATTCATATTATCTGAATAATATTATTAGATAACATTATTGGCAATGTCTAGAAAGTTACATCTAAGGAGAGGTTTGGTCACCTAATTGCGCCGCAAGAAGAAGGAGAAATTTTTATTGAAAGCCCCTTTTCTTGGAACCTTTTTGGTTGTCAATATTGTGATTCTGTAATATTATTTGTGAATAATTAATTATTGATTCATATGATGAGAAAAATATTGATTTTATGTGGATATAGATGGAGAAAATTTTTAATGTGACAATTGTTGAAAATTAATATTTTATCTTTTTCTGATAAAATAATTCATTTAAATATATATTATTATATTTTAATAATATAATAATGGTGATATTTTTACAACGAATGTGGGATATATGAGTATACGAGGAGGAAGAGTATTTTTTGTTGCAATAAATGTTTAAAACATGTTAAACATGTCTGGTGGACCCCATTTATTGATTTGAAATTTGATTATAGACTCTAAAATCGCTTGCGTTTGTGAATTTCCTACTAATTTTTGTTTGGAATTTGGAAAACTTTCTTCTGTAAAGTTGTAGAGAATTGAATTTTCTATAAAAACTCATGAGATTTGAATTTTCTGACAAAAGGGCTATTTATTGTGAATTATTGAAGTTCCTAGTTCAAATAATTGATTTTTGGAAGTTTTAATTATTTTTATTATGAAAACGTTTTTGTCATTAAAGGTGGGGCTTGCATGTGATGAAAATGCTGAATTTAAGATCTTAGAAAAGTGTGCGTAGGAAAATTTAATATATATTAATATTTTAATTAAATTTTCTCGCTTTTGGTGTTCTAAGCATTTTCTTATAAATAGGGTCTTAGGTTAGAATTTAAAATTACACCGAAACTCAAGTTTTCTCTCTATATTATCGAAATGTATTCTTGTGAGTATTTTGAGTATACTTTGAGTATTGTTATACGGTGCAAGTTCAAGTTTATAGCCTATATCCAAAGATTCCGGTGAGAAGATCTTGTCTTTTCCGGAGTAAGGGATATTATTTTTTTCGTAATGATATTATTTCTTCAATATCATTATGCTGAAATATTGATCTGAAGTTTTTATCAAATTTGGAACTTTTAGTGACGGGGTTACTATTCACGTATACGACACTATTCACGTATACGGTACTATTCACCAATACGGCACTATTCATCGAAAAATAAAAATTTTCTTTTTGTCCAAAATATCTATTCTGGATACTAGCTTTGATTGTATCCATGTTTTGATCATTCTTGAATTTTACACCACTATGATTATTTTTGAGGTATTTTTGGACGTGGATAAAACAAAGTACGAATCCTTAATCCTTAATCCTTGTCATTTTGTTTCAATTTGGATTCGCTTTCTTTAAAAAAATATTTTTCATCATCCTCGCCTTAAATGATGATATTATTGAATATCTTTGGCTTTGTAGTGCAAAGATGAATGATTTCGATGAATATCTTTGGCCGTAGTGCAAAGATGAATGATTTCGATGAATATCTTTGGCCCGTAGTGCAAAAGATGAGCAGTGTTTAGATGAACATGACCAATCGATGAATGTCCTTGGCACGTAGTGCAAGGATGAATATTTGATCCCGTATATATATTGATTGATGTTACGAGGGATAAAATAGACGATGAACTTTAAAATTCATACATAGAAGATAGTAGTTTGCATTCTCTACTTAACTCTTCTAATGAATTATTATTTTCATTGCGAATATTGATTTAAAATTTGTTGTCTATTGTATTCTATTAGATTTTTTTTCCTGTTGAAGACTAACGATAATTTGTTGTATATTATCTTAGTCATAATATTCTTTATTGGCTAGTTGAGCTCACCCTTCTCCTTTTTGTTCCATTTTTCTTCTCAGGAGGCGAGAATATAGCGAGTACGAGTCGGGGTATGGAATGAAGGTTCTAGGGAGAGTTGTTTAGTAGTCATCACCATTGTTGTAAAATAATGTATCAATAATTATGATGAGGATTTATGTGGATATTGTCTAGATGGCAATATCTGTATTTAAACTCACAGTTTTACTATTGTAATAATAAAGTTGTAGTTGTTTCTGTACCGTGTATTGACAACTCAGAATGGGTGATGTATACCTGTTTTGGGGGTGTCACATACGAAGAGACCAAGGTTTAAATAAACGGATTCGGTGTTATAACGAATCCGTAGTAACAATTTTCATTTTTTTATTTTCAAAACCTTCAAGAACATCAAGAACAGTGGAAGTAAATGTGTTGATTTTGCAAATTATGTGTTGTAACTTGTTAAAAATCATGCTAGATGGGTTAAGTAATGATTATATATGTATTACAATGATTGGGTAAGTCTAAATTAGTAAAAAATAACTAATTGGAAGTTATGACCATATTCATGTATAATTTTACGTGTGATTGATTTTTGGCCTAATTTGGCCTTATTATGTTCATGAATCGTAGAATCTATGCAGAAATCGTAGAAAATGAGCTCAGGTAACCCAGCCCCAAATGCAAGCGTTACCAAACTACATTACCATTTCCCACAATCGAAAAAAAAAAAAAAAATAAAAATAAATATTCGATGAAAATTATTATTAAAATATTTATAAAATAAATTAAATATTTTAATTGAGATATTTATGGAATAAAATAAATATTCGATGAAAATTATTATTAAAATATTTATAAAATAAATTAAATATTTTAATTGAGATATTATGGAATAAAATAAATATTTGATGAAAATTATTATTATAATATTTATAAAATAAATTAAATATTTTAATTGAGATATTTATTGAATAAAATAAATATTCGATGAAAATTATTATTAAAATATTTATAAAATAAAGTAAATATTTTAATTGAGATATTTATGGAATAAAATAAATATTCGATGAAAATTATTATGAAATAATTTATTAAAGTGTAATAATAGTAAGAGAATGAAAATATTCTAATTTAATTAAGTAATTAAATTAGAAGGGTAATGATTTGTTAAATAAAGTAGAGTTTATATTAAATAATTAAGTGAAAATGTAACTAATGAATGTCGTGAATACATATGGTATGTGTGTAGGATTTGTGGTGAACTAAGTAGTAATCGTTTACCCTACGCATGAGGCAAGTTTCCTAACCCTACTTGTCATTATTGTTCAAGTTTATTATTTACCTCGAGTAAATTATCATTACTATTATTCAAGTTCAAATGTTATATTAAAGATTGATTATCTTTTCAAAGCATGATTCAGCTTATACAATAATTGTTCTATTGTATACTTCCGAGATTATTATTTAATTTGAATATCATTATTATTGAACCTTATTAGACTAGCGAACCCTTATTGATTCGACTAGTCCATAGTTGATAAAGCGTTAAAATTTTAGAACCCTTGATGAATTATCCAAATCAAACTTCCTTTGAGTGCGGACTCGAATGTCAAATTGAGATGAACAACCTCGAAAGGATTTACTTATGCTTTAGCGTTAAGATATTGTGCACAGACATGATGGTACTAAGGGATCCCCCCAAGCATGCGAGTAGAAAGGTCCATAGTCTTACGATCGTTAAAGGTTTCAAGTATAACCCTTGATAACCTAGGGCATAGTTCAAGGTCTTATGACCCTCAGAAATCTTTTGATTCTTATTATTCATTCTTGATTCAAAAGTTGAGCTTTTATTCAGATGTCTTTGATTCACTCGCATGTTATTATACTGTTATTTCATTGTTATACTTGTGGGCATTTGTGCTCACTCTTGCGTAATAATAACATTGCAGTTAAGAACGAAAGAACGAAAGAACCAACGAACCTTCTATTAGTAAAGGCAAGGGCAAGGTTAACAAGTGATGAAGACTTGTTGTTTTATATGATGATATATTTGTTTAAGACTTAAGTTAATGATGTTGTTTAAGACTTAATTGTTTATGATTTCGCACAGATGTTTAAGGTTAGAGTAACCTGAGATTGTATTTATTATGTAGTTGATGTAACCCCATAAGGGGAGATTTATTATTATTTCTATCTATTGCATGGTTTGCATTTATTATGGGTAGATAGATAGATGATATTTGTACAGTGAACACCAAATCCCGTGGAATTGAAGTACCCAAATTTGGGGGTGTCACAGTTTACCATAATACTCTCCGCCTCTATCTGATCTCACTACTTTAATTTTTCAGTCAAGTTAATTTTTAACTCTACCCTTGAAAACTAATATATTTAGTGATTCAGATTTTTCATTAATCAAGTAGGCATAAGTATAACGAGAATAGTCATCAATGAACATAATGAAAGATTTATGTCCACCAATTCCTGGAGAAAATGGTCTACAAATATCAATGTGAATCACCTCAAGAAGTGCACTACTTCTAGTTGCTCCTTTCTTATTACCTTTCACAAATTTTCCTTTTATACATTCAATACAATGGTCAAGATCAAAAAAATCTAGTGAATAAAAAATTCCATCCTTTATAAGACGTTGCATTCCGTCTTTTAAAATATGGCCTAAGCGTTGATGCCACAATTTTGAAGAATTCTCATTATCTAGTTTTCTCTTATTTTCACTTTTAGAGGTACTTTCTGTCACATTCATTATTAACAAGGATTCAACAAAGACATTATCCAAATTTATCTTATTGAGGTTTCCCTCTAAAGAGCCAAAATCAATAACATGAGAGTAATGATAAATAATTATTTTATTATTCCCAAACTTAAATGAAAATCCATCAACGTCAAGTTTAGATAAAAAAATTAAATTTCGTGTCATATTGGGAACATAAAGTGTATCATATAAATACAAGATGAAACCACTCTCCAAAACTAAAGGAAGAGTTCCTACAGCTTCAACTTGTATAGACTCTCCATTGCCAACTTTAATGGTTCTTTTCCCTTTTGGAGTGTCTTCTTTGAAAGGAATCCATGCAATGAATTAGTAATGTGAACCATAGCACCAGTGTCAAGCCACCATGTATTCATAAGTTACATAATTGATGGACGATATACCTTTCTTTTCAAGTCATTCTCTTAATTTAGGACATTCTTTCTGAATATGTCCTTGCTTCTTACAAAAGTCACTACTACAAAACAGCAAATAGATAACGCGTAAAAAACGTTGTAGTTTGTATCCCAGAAACGTCGTGGTTAAGGATATCATCTATTTGACACCCTTTATACAACGTTTTTAAAACGTTGTGATTTGTCACATTTACAACGTTTTTTTCTTAAAAAACGTTATATATTTATTTTCCATAAATCATTGGATGCTTGAAAACGTTGTAGATGGTATAATTTCACAACGTTTTCTAGCTTAAAATGTTGTAATTTGATACATCAGACAACATTTAAACACATTTATACAACGTTTAGAAGATGTCATCTATTTAAAGTCAAAATGTATCAAACATTCAAAATATACCAATTACAAAGAATATTAATACCATACAATACGTTATCTGACTGTGTTGCCATAATCTTGCACACGGCCAATTACAAAGAATACAATACCATACAATACCAACCTTTAATGTTTTCTCCACTCGAGTAGAAAGTCTAATTGATAAACACAGCTGGACCTTGCTAAGATTGGAAATGCCTTGCACCAAGATATAGTGCCTATGTTGCAGGTTCAAAGTTATCTGACTGTGTCGCCATAATCTTGCACACGGGCATGGTCTCATTTTTACTTAGAAGCTTCAAAGATGGATGAAATTGTACGTCACGCATGGACACTCCATCTCCAATATCAAGATTGCTCACATCCACTTCAATTTTCGAAGGAATGTGCTCAGAAGGGCAGAGATACTTTAGACTAGTTCTTATCTTATTTATATAACCTCTTGATTTCACACAGAACAGCATCAATCAGCCTAGATGAAAATAATAGAAATCTTCTCATCAACAATTAATGAACTAACAATTTTTAGGACCAATGGTCATTTCGGTCTGCCTAGAAATGGCATCACAGCTCAGAAGCACTTGTAATAGATTCATCTTAAAAAAACAAAAGACTAAAAACACAACATATATTAGCATTTACTCCTGTAGGAATATGGTGACAAACGCAACACAGATTTAAGAAATATAGAGGAAACTAGGTCAAATTTTTAGCATTGACAGATCTATTTAATTAAAATTAGGATAACATGTGGATATAAATGCTGTACAGGAGATATGTTAAGAAAATGTAATTCTGACAACATATACATCTCACTCCCTACATAAACATACAACAGAAGACATAAATGTCCTGAATCTAGTGCTTGTCATAGCTTCGTTGCATCAGGCAAAGAACCACGCATAACATAATACACAAAACAAGATACAGGTGAAAATTTGGCATTCATTCCACCAAAAAATATTTAACAATGTTGGATACCAACAAAGTTCTTGTATAACACTTTGGGCATGAATGTTAAAAAGAAGCACAGAATATAGAATCCATATAGTCATGTTAGTAATAGTAAGATTTTTCATCATTTTCAGCTAATTATTCTATATTTTAGCAAGAATTAAGGACTTGTTTCTAAAAGATCTAGTTTCTGTTATAAGCTTTAGCAAGTTTCAACACAATCAATAAGGTTTGAACACTGATCACTCAATGCATTGTTATCTAATGACTGCTGTTGTCCATCTTTGGCATGTGATTCACTGTTTGATTTATCTACTCTACATGCATCTTCATGTGTTTTCTCTACGGTATGAAATTGACATAGATGCTGAGGACTATCCACTTCACGACCATTATAAGCTCGTACTATCGGACAGTCTTGTCCAATTTTGTCAAGGCAGTAATTCTGCGAGTGTTCAACAACTCTGGTCTTACCAGGACTTTCTAAGCAGGATTTATTTTCAGCACCCTCCATGAAAGCATCATTTGTCAATCCGTGTACTCCTATATTCTGCACATTACATTCATTTATTGACGCCTGAGCACTTTGGACCAATGACCCAGATTCTTGACTCAGAAAATATGTGCCCACCTCCGAAGAAGTAGCATTACAAATGAGCCCAACATCTTGCCTGAAATGTGTATTAACAGAACACTCTATATTTTCAACTGACAAATCAATCTCTACAAAACCAAACTGCACCTCCAAAGGATCCAAAGGAGACTGCTCAGCTATTTTATTTGTATCAAATTCTTCATTTTGAATTTGACCTTCTAATTGAGTAAAAGTAACATCCGAACCATTTGATTCACTTTTACCAACTTCATTTATTTCTGGAACAACGCACTGAACACCCTCATTGACTTCTTTCCCTTGGGATTTTTCAGAAACTAATTCAGGATTACATTGGATATTTTGTTCAACTGTAAAGCAAGGATTTTGAAGCTCTAAATGTTCTCCAGATGAAGTACTTATGTTGCTGTTACCGTTTGCAACATATGAAATTTCGTTCTGGGCATGCAGTTTTGCATCTACAAAATTTGATCTACTAGACAGCTTACCTGCTGCAGTAGCAGCTTCATTCTCTTGCTCCACCTGTTCATGTTGAAAAGGAAAATCAACAATTATCCAGTCAGTTCCACTATTATGCGGGGATTTTAAATCAACAACTTCCATCTTTCCAGTTGTATCTTTTAAGCATTCACAGCCCCTGGTATTAAGTCTATGGTATCCACCATAAAAGACTTGATTTGCTTCACAGGTGAAATATTTTATCAGTTCAGGTTGTTCCGAAGATGGGTGATCAAGCTCCTTTGTACAGTTTGCCCAATTACTATTAACTGCCAAAGAATTCTGCTCTTCGTATTCTATGAGTATGCCAGGCAGCAACTCAGAAGTGACACCATCATTTGTAACGGAATAATTCTCTACCTCTTCTTCTTCTCCACGTTGGTGCTCAATTGAGCCTTCCTTTCTATTTACTGTTTTGTACTAGTGAGTGACATTTAGGACATGCCTTAAAGTTGTTACCTAAATAATTTGCCTTATTTGTTTTGATAGAAATTGGTTTATTCTTATTCTTAAAACCTTTGCCATTTTTATAAGCCTTCTTTTTATAGGATCCAGTGGTAGTCAAATGAGCAACATTATGTTTTTCAACCTTATGCTTTTCTTCATCTTGGACGCACATGACAATTAACTTGCTCATCTTTCATTTTTCTTTCTGCGTGTTATAATTGATCTTAAATGGATCAAACTTTGTAGGAAGAGAAGTCATAATGAAGTGAATAAGAAAACTCTCAAAATTCGTCATGTCCATACCCTTTAATTTAAAGGCCATGTCGATCATCATCATAATGTGCTCGTGCACCCCACTAAACTCATCATACCTGCTAGTAAGCATTTTCAAATAGGGTACTTGCATGAGTTTTAAAAGAACCCTTAAATTGTTACTCGACTGAAATTAAGTACTCTTTAACATTCTCAAAGTCAGGAATGACTCCTCGAATGACTGTCGTGATAGAGTTTTTCATAATCATAAGGGACATGCAATTGGATCGCTCCCACTTTTCATAATTAACCTTTTGCTCAATTGAGCTAGTAGTTGTAAGTGGAGTAGGATGATCCACTTGTAGTGTGACGCCTCCAAAACAAGTATACATCACCCATCTTGGGTCGCCAGATACATGGTACATAACTCAACTACAAACTTAATTATACAACTTTCGTACAAAATACGACAAAACATAGCTGAGAGTTTAAACACAAATATTACCTTTTAGAAAATATCCACACTCAATGGAGTCCTCATTAAAATTATTATCACACTATTTTATAAAAATAGTGAGGACTACTATAGCCACCATCTCGGACCATCACTCCATTCCCCAGACTAAATCTCATTTATATTCTCATTTCACAGAGAAACGGTGAAAGAAAAGGGTGAGCTCAACTAGCCCAGTAAGAAATATTATGACTAAGATAATGCAGAATAAATTATCCTTAGCCTTCAACACTGTTAAACTGATAAAATACAATAAACATCAAGTTTAACTGCAGCGAAATAAGCAATCCATTAGAAGAGTCAAGTAGAACATAATGTCTACTATCTCCTCTAGATTAAAAGTCCATCGTTAATATTTCATTCCTGTAATACTCATCAACAATTCTTTGTTATACCCAAGACAAAAAGAACTATCATCACATGTCTTTACCTGAACCACTAAAGATTATATTTAAATCCAAAATTCGTATTTATAATCATGTAAATCAACAGTTTCTCCTTGCCACAAAGGCTTAATAGAACGTTTACTCAATATCCTTACCCCAAAGGCTAAAGATATTCAAATGTAATAACAATGATCATACCAATCGGGTTGTCTACCTTTTGCACTACTACGGGCCAAAGATATTCAACTATAAAACCAATGGTCATGATCATACCAATCAATTGTTTGTCGGTGCTTCTACTACCAAAGACATTCAATCGTTAACTAATGGTCATGATCCCGCTTGATCACATCATCGAATTATCCATGCACTACGGCCCAAGGATATTCGTTATTATCACCAGTGGTTATGATCATGTCATACATATGTCCATCTTTGCACGTAAGCCAAAGATATATAACTATAAAACCAATAATTAACAGTCCATCTTTGCACGTAAGCCAAAGATATACAACTGTAAAACCAATAATCAACAGTCCATCTATACACGTAAGCCAAAAATATATAATTGTAAAACCAATAATCAACAGTCCATCTATGCACGTAAGCCAAAGATGAATTTTATCATAATATAAGCATGATGATGATGACAATGATATAAGCATTAATCAAACGAAATCAAGGATACATATTAAAGACTTTAAATTTATCCAGAGTTGAAAAATATCCAAATTGTCAACATGATACTTCTTTATGGAGTAAAATTCAAGGATAATATTCATGTACCAAAAATAATTTGGACAGAAAATAAATATATTTTTTGAGTAAATAGTACCCCGTGAATAGTACCCTGTGAATAGTATCTCGTGAATAGTACCCCAACATGAAAAGTACCCCAAATACCTGAGTGAATAATATTCGGGTGAATAGTAATTGAGTGGATAGTAACCCGTAAATAGTAACTCGTGAATAGTACTCCGACATGAAAAGTGCCCCGAATACCCGAGTGAATAATATTTGAGTGAATAGTAACTAGGTTAATAGTAACCCGTAAATAGTAACTCATGAATAGTATTCCGGCATGAAACGATCAATAATTATCAAGAAAGCTCATAATAATATTTTCATGAAAAGATACTGGATGAAGCGCAAATATCAAGGATATTCTACTAATTTCATGGAGTATAGAAGCCAAAACTTCAACAAAATGAGTATAGAATTCAAAATCTGAAACGAAATAATATTACTTACATACTACAGAGTATGGAAGAACATATTATTTCAAGCGAATATTGAACAAAAATAACATCTCTTGAACGAAAATAATATTCCAACGAATATTTAACGAAGATAATATTCCTACGAATATTGAACGAAGATAATATTCTTTATGAATATTGAACGAAAATAATATGCATACGAATACGAAAAATAATATATCTTTAGAATATGAAATAAATAATACCCCTTACTACTGTTTGAACGAAAATAATATTCCTACGAATATTGAACGAATCGAATATGATATTCCTTACGAATATTGAACGAAAATAATATTCATATGAATACGAAAAATAATATCTCTTCAGGATATGAAATAAATAATACCCCTTACGACTGTTGAACGAAAATAATATTCCTACGAATATTGAACGAAGATGATATTCCTTAAGAATATTGAACGAAAATAATATTCATAATACGAATCTGAAAAAATAATATCTCTTCAGAATATGAAATAAATAATACCCCTTACCTCAAAAGAAGACCGGATACTGGAATAGTGAAGTAGCAGACTACTCTTCTTCTTTCTCCCTATAGCTTCTCTCTCTATAGCATCTCTCTCTATAATTGCTCTTATGAGTCTTAGTTGTGACGCCCCCAAAATAGGTTCATTCCATCCAACCCATTCTGAGTCGCCAAATACATGGTACAGAAATAACTACAACTTTATTAATACATTTGTCGTGCAAAATACGACAACATATATACTGTGAGTTTAAATACAATTATTGTCTTTTAAACAATATACATACCCAAATAAATCCCCATCATAATTATTGATACATTATTTTACAACAATGGTGAGGACTACTAAACAACTCTCCCTAGAATTTTCATTCCATACCCCAACTTCGTACTCGCTTATATTCTCGCCTCCCGAGAAGAAAATGGAACAAAAAGGAAAAGGGTGAGCTCGACTAGCCCAAGAAAGAATATTATGACTAAGATAATATACAAAAATTATCGTTAGTCTTCAACGAGGAAAAATATAATAGAATACAATAGACAACAAGTTTTAAATCAATATTATTGTGAAATAATAATTCATTAGAAGAGTTAAGTAGAGAATGCAAACTACTATCTTCTATGTATGAATTTTAAAGTTCATCGCCTATTTTTATCCCCGTAACATCAATCAATATATATCCGAGATCAAATATTCATCCTTGCACTACTGTGCCAAGGACATTCACCAGATTGGTCATGTTCATCTAAACACTGCTTCATCTTTGCACTACGGGCCAAAGATATTCATCGAAAATCATTCATCTTTTTGCTACGGGCCAAAGATATTCATCGAAATCATTCATCTTTGCTACTACGGGCCAAAGATATTCATCATAAATCATTCATCTTTGCACTCTGAGGCCAAAGATATTCAATAATATCATCATTTAAGACCGAGGATGATGAAAATATTTTTTAAAGAAACGAATCCAATGAAACAAAATGACAAGGATTAAGGATTAAGGATTAGAGACTTTGTTTTATCCACGTCCAAAAATACCTCAAAAATAATCATAGTGGTGTAAAATTCAAGAATGATCAAAACATGGATACAATCAAAGCTAGTATCCACAATAGATATTTTGGACGAAAAGAAAAATTTTCATTTTTCGATGAATAGTCTTAAATGATCGTGAATAAAGGTCAGATATCGTGAATAGTCTTGATATCGTGAATAGTAACTCAGACACCAAACGTTCCAAATTTGATAAAAAACTTGAGATCAATATTTGAAATAATGATATTGAAGAAATAATATCATTACTGAAAAAAATAATATCCCTTACCTTGAAAAGACATGATTACTTAAATGAAACACCTTGATATAGGCTATGACTTGAACTTGCACCGTATAACAATACTCAAAGTATACTCAAAATACTCACAAGAATACGCCGATAATATAGAGAGAAAACTTGATTTACGGTGTGATTTTCAATTCTAACCTAAGCACTATTTATAGGAAATTGCTTAGAACACCAAAGTAGAAAATTTAATATAATATTAATATATTATATAACAATTCCTACGCACTCATTCTAGAGTTTGATTTCAGCCACTTAGCATTTCTCACATGCCACCTTCTAGAAAAACTAATAATAAAAAACGCTTTTTATATAATAAATAATTAAAACTTCCAAAAATCAATTCTTTCTTGAGCTTGAACTTCAATAATTCATAATAAATAGCCCTTTTATCGAGAAAATTTGAATCTACGCAAATTTTTATAGGAAATTCAATTCTCTACAACTTTGCGTAAGAAAGTTTTTTCAAATTCCAAGCGAAATCGGCCAAAAATCACAAACAGCGATTTTACAAGCTTATAATCAAATTTCAATCGATAAATGGGGTCCACCAGAGCATGTTTAACATGTTTTAAACATTTTTAGTAACAACAATACTCCTCCACATATACTCATATATCCCACATTCATCGTAAAAATATCATCGTTAATATATTATTAAAATAATATATTTAAATGAATTATTTTATCAAAAAAAGATAAAATATTAATTTTCAACAATTGTCACTATAAAATTTTCTCCATCTATATCCACATAAAATCAATATTTTCCTCATCATATGAATCAATAATTAATTATTCACAAATAATATTATGAGAATCACAATATTGTGAACCGTGCAGTTCCCGGAAAGAGGGGCTTTCCAATAAAGATTTCTCCTTTCTTCGGCAAGCAATTAGGTGACCAAACCTCTCCTTAGATGAACTTTCTAGACATTGCCAATAATGTTTTCTAATAATATTATTCGGATAATATGAATTATTGCTTCGATAATGAAAAATCTTGTGTAATGACAATTATTGAAACAACAACAATATAAAATATCAATGCGAATTATTAAATCAATAAAATAAAATCTTGAATAGTAATTATCGTAACCATTATTGAGTAAAGGCCTTCTTACGTAAGAATCAATAATTGGTGCAATAGTGGTAGTGCTTCTTGTGCGATAACGCGTATTCATCGTGTTTTTAACCACCGGGTATTCCAACAATTAAAGCAGAATAACTACTTCTGTAGTTATTTTTAAACAACTTATATTTGTCATTTTCTTCCTCCAATCGCTTTTTATGGGGCCCACACATGGTCATACCAGTCGCATTTAATATTCCCAAAAAGATCTTAATATTCCACGACCCAAACGAATATTCTCCGACAATAATGAATATTATATCACCACTTGCTTATTTAAAATATTTATGATTTTACCCATAACTAACCACATTAATCAAATCCACCCTTACTATTTCAAAATAATAAATAAAGGAAATTCCTTTTTATTTAAAAAAATTTCTGGGTCTTACAACCTCCCCTCCTTATGAAATTTCGTCCTCGAAATTGACGTACGTACCTGGTGTTTCGAAAAGATGAAAATACCTCGCTTTCATTTCCGTTTCCAACTCTCAGGTCATTTCCTCAATAGCATGGTTTCTCCACAAAACTTTAACTTGTGGTATAACCTTCGTGCGTAGAACATGCTCCTTCCTATCCAAGATCTTGACAGGTACCTCCTCGTACGTTAAGTCTTCGGCCATCTCGTCCGATTCTAACTCAATGACGTGGTTTGGGTCATCCACATATTTACATAACATCGATACGTGAAAAATGTTATGAACACGCGTCATACTTGGAGGTAAACGTGTCTATAGGCCACAGTTCTTATTCGATCGAGAATTTCAAATTAATAAATCGAAGGTTTGAGCTTTCCTCACTTCGCCGATTCTCGCTTTTGGAATACCAACTTCTTGCACCTCCTTCTTCATATGCATCGACTTGATTGTGTGTAGCTTGGCGACTTTAACTTTATCGATTAAAGTCGTTTATACTCGTATATATCATCACGTGGGTACCTAGAGTTTTCATCTGCATCTCTATTATTTGTAAATTATACGAAATTAGTTTTTTGACAATATCGTACTCGTACTTGTATACGATCTTTTACTCAACACGTCAGCTACCACGTTCATTTTTCTAGGATGGCATGGTCAGAACATGTGCTGAAATGAGTCTCCTCTTGAGTTCTTCGAAGCTCTTCCCACATTCTTTGCTCCATTCGAATTTTGTATCTCTACGAGTCAGCTGCGTTAATGGAATAGCGATTCGAGAATATCCTTCAACGAATCTCCGATAATAACCAACTAAGCCTAGAAAGCTACGTATTTCAATTACCAACTTAGGTTGTTCTCAACTGTGACTCACATCCCAATCTTGGATAGCACGTTACAATGACACCTATCAGTTTACTATCGCACGAATATGGTGTCCCCTACGGAGAGTCTGGCTTCGGTGCATCCCCATCAACAGGAAGTCACCAGATAGAGGCTCTTGTATCAACTTCTACAGTTGGGTTTTTAACTCCTGAAGTTCAATAGGAGCCATTTGATATGAGATTTTAGAAATGAGTTTTGTACCGGGTTCAAAGTCGATACAAAATTTAATATCAGGCTTTGGGAGTAAGCCAAGAAATTCTTCAGGAAATACGTCAGGAAAAATCAATAACAACAGGAATATTATTCAAATCTGACGTGTCTTTATTCAAATCCATAACATGGACTAAGAAAGCTTGACATTCGTTTTTCAATAAACAAATGGCTTTATGATTAGATATGACAGTGATTGATTTTAATGGTTTAGTTGCTTGAATTCGAACAACAGGTTGTTTAGGAATATGAAAGCTAACAACCTTACGAAAACAATCAATTTTGGCATGATGAGTAGTTAACCAATCAATCCCTAAAATCACATCAAAAGCAAGTATCTTTAAAGAGATAAGGTCAACAGGTAAGATAAGGGTGCCAACATGGATTAGACAAGATTTATAAACAGTGGATGTGATGAAAGTTTCTCCTAACGGAGTTTCCACAGATAGGTCAAAGTCTAATTTCTCCGGAGTCAAGTTTAAACGTTGAGCACAAGCAGGAGAGATAAATGAATGGGTAGCACCGGTATCTAGTAAAGTATAAACTTCACAAGAATTTATAAATAGCTTACCCGTGATCACCTCGTTTGGGTTCCTCGCATTTTGACCAATCACAACAAACGCTCTTCCAGGAACCGTTGACTTTGACTTTTTACGGGGACGATCTTTTGAGTCACCGTCCCATTGAACTAGGTTTCGCTCACAGTGCAATCTCGGCGATATGTCCTTCCTTTCCACAATTATAGCATACACGAACTGCTTGTGGGCGCTTGGACCGATATGTCCCTCTTTCCCGCATTTATAAAGATATGACCGGTGGTCGTTTCTCCTCCTTGGAACCGATTCTTTCTTTGCACTGCTGTCTTCACATGGTTGTTGTTGAATCTCCTCTTTTAAAAATCTCCTCACTCGTTTCTTCTATTTTCATGGCCATGATTACCACGAGAGTGGTTACCATTTTTGTCCGCTTTTTCTTTCTCCACCGATTATTGTTATTTTGTTGACCGCTATCTCCTAGTATGATCCTGATTGTGGTACCTCGGTTGGCCGTACTCGTTATCTCGCTTTCTAACAATTGAGCCTCATTAACAACATCTCGAATATAGAGAAAATTTATGAGAAATGAGGTATTGACGAATTTCGAGTTTTAGACCCCTCGAAAAACATACAGCGTCATCGTTCCTCATTCTCCACCAAATGAGGTGCAAACACCGGATAACTCTGCAAACTTAGCCTCGTCTTTGAGACACCGTCATGTTGTTCTGCTCCGGTCTAATAAACTCCACTTCCTTCATATGACGAACACTTTCGTGAAAGTATTTGTCATTAAATAGTTCTGAACGCTCCCAAGACATCTTTGGCCTTGGTGGATGGGTACGCTTCACAGACTCCCACCATGATACACGCCTCGCCAAGGAACATAAAGGTGGCGAATGGAACCTTCTATTCTCTGTGCATCCCAAGACATCGAATATCTTGGTGATTTGCTTGACCCATGTTTCTGCCATGATCGGATCTCGCTTTCCCTTTAATTCTCGTGGTCCCAACTCTTTGAATCGCTTGTTGTGATAACTTGTGAATTGCTATCATTTCCTCCTATGTTTTGAACACGAGTCTCCTCGTGCGATTTTGCATGAATCGCAAAAAGCTTCTAAATATCCCCTCGTTCATCATCTCGCTTTCGGTTGGTGTTGTTCACCGGAGGAACATTGCCAGCCTGTTGCACGTTCTCCTCGTTGGTGAGTACAGGCGTCTCCACGGTCTCATTTCCATTGTTAATATTCTCAGTCGACATTCTCAAATACTGTCATAAAACAAGGGTTAATTAAACAAATTAACAAATCACATAATACCCCTATATTATGACCAACCAACAAATAAGCTTAGGTAGGACACACTAGCGAAGGATTTACTCGTCTCTCCCCTCCTAGCTCTATTCCTCGATCTCCGCCAGAGATCATATCCTAAGCTCGATACCAACCGTGGCGCCCCAAAATAGGTCCATTCCATCCAACCCATTCTCGAGTCGCCAAATACATGGTGCGAAATAACTACAACTTTATTAATACATTTGTCGTGCAAAAAATCGACAACATATATATGTGAGTTTAAATACAATTATTGTCTTCTAGACAATATACATACCCAAATAAATCCCCATCATAATTATTGATACATTATTTTACAACAATGGTGAGGACTACTAAACAACTCTCCCTAGAATTTTCATTCCATACCCGGCTGCGTCTATCGCTATATTCTCGCCCCCGAGAAGAAAAATGGAACAAAAGGAAAAGGGTGAGCTCGACTAGCCCAAGAAAGAATATTATGACTAAGATAATATACAACAAATTATCGTTAGTCTTCAATGAGGAAAATATAATAGAATACAATAGACAACAAGTTTTAAATCAATATTCGCAATGAAATAATAATTCATTAGAAGAGTTAAGTAGAGAATGCAAACTACTATCTTCTATGTATAAATTTTAAAGTTCATCGTCTATTTTATCCCCAGAACATCAATCAATATATATCTCGAGATCAAATATTCATCCTTGCACTACTGAGCCAAGGACATTCACCAGATTGGTCATGTTCATCTAAACACTGTTCATCTTTTGCACTACGGGCAAAGATATTCATCAGAAATCATTCATCTTTGCACTACAGGCCAAAGATATTCATCAGAAATCATTCATCTTTGCACTACTGGCCAAAGATATTCATCATAAATCATTCATCTTTGCACTACAGGCCAAAGATATTCAATAATATCATCATTTAAGACTGAGGATGATGAAAAATATTTTTTAAAGAAACGAATCCAGTGAAACAAAATGACAAGGATTAAGGATTAAGGATTCGTACTTTGTTTTATCCACGTCCAAAAATACCTCAAAAATAATCATAGTGGTGTAAAATTCAAGAATGATCAAAACATGGATACAATCAAAGCTAGTATCCACAATAGATATTTTAGACGAAAAGAAAAATTTTCATTTTTCGATGAATAGTCAAGTATTCGTGAATGAATAGTCAGATATCGTGAATAGTCAGATATCGTGAATAGTAACTCAGACACCAAACGTTCCAAATTTGATAAAAAACTTCAGATCAATATTTCACAGATAATGATATTGAAGAAATAATATCATTACGGAAAAAAAATAATATCCCTTACCTTGAAAGACAATGATTTAGTTGAAACAGGATATAAAGCTATGACTTGAACTTGCAATCCGTATAACAATACTCAAAGTATACTCAAAATACTCACAAGAATACGCTCGATAATATAGAGAGAAAACTTGAGTTTAAATGTGATTTTCAATTCTAACCTAAGCACCTATTTATAGAAATTGCTTAGAACACCAAGTAGAAAATTTAATATAATATTAATATATTATATAACAATTCCTACGCACTCATTCTAGAGTTTGATTTCAGCCACTTAGCATTTCTCACATGCCACCTTCTAGAAAAACTAATAAAAAACGTTTTTATATAATAAATAATTAAAACTTCCAAAAATCAATTCTTTTGAACTTGAACTTCAATAATTCATAATAAATAGCCCTTTTATCGAAAATTTGAATCTACGCAAATTTTTATAGGAAATTCAATTCTCTACAACTTTGCGAAGAAAGTTTTTCAAATTCCAAATGAAAAATTGGCCAAAGAAATCCACAAACCAAGGCGATTTTACAAGCTATAATCAAATTTCATCGATAAATGGGGTCCACAAACATGTTTAACATGTTTTAAACATTTTGGTAACAACAATACTCCTCCACATATACTCATATATCCCACATTCATCGTAAAAATATCATCGTTAATATATTATTAAAATAATATATTTAAATGAATTATTTTATCAAAAAAAGATAAAATATTAATTTTCAACAATTGTCACTATAAAAATTTTCTCCATCTATATCCACATAAAATCAATATTTTCCTCATCATATGAATCAATAATTAATTATTCACAAATAATATTACGTAATCACAATATTGACAACCAAGGCGCTTCCTGGAAAGAGGGGCTTTCCAATAAAGATTTCTCCTTCTTGGTAATTGATTAGGTGACCAAACCTCTCCTTAGATGTAACTTTCTAGACATTGCCAATAATGTTTTCTAATAATATTATTCGGATAATATGAATTATTGCTCGATAATGAAAAATACTGTGTAATGACAATTATTGAAACAACAACAATATAAAATATCAATCGTGAATTATTAAATCAATAAAATAAAATCTTGAATAGTAATTCATCGTAACCATTATTGAGTAAAGGCCTTCTTCACGTAAGAATCAATAATTGGTGCAATCTGCAAATCTTCTTGTGCGATAACGCCAGACATCGTGTTTTTTAACCACCGGGTATTCCAACAATTATAAACAGTAATAACTACGCCAAGATTATTTTTAAACAACTTATATTTGTCATTTTCTTCCTCCAATCGCTTTTATGGGGCCCACACATGGTTATGGCTACTGTCAATTTAATATTCTCCAAGCAAGATCTGAATATTCCACACGACCAAACGAATATTCTCCGACAATAATGAATATTATATCACCACTTGCTTATTTAAAATATTTATGATTTTACCCATAACTAACCACATTAATCAAATCCACCCTTACTATTTCAAAATAATAAATAAAGGAAATTCCTTTTTATTTAAAAAAATTTCGGGGTCTTACATTAGTGAATTGGTGAAAATGATGGAAGAATGAGCTTCTATTTATAGGAAAATATAGTTTCGATAATTGCACATTTTGGGGCTCGAAATATTACAGTATAATACCTTCATCTTTTCTTTTATTTTTAATTTAGTCCTGCAAGTATTATCAAACTTGCACCACCTCCCCTAATAGTATATCATGTGAATCAATAGTACAATCATGTGACTCAATAGTTCTATACATGTGAAAAAAATAATTACAGTATAGTAACCTCATCTATACCTTCATTTTTAATTTAGTCATGCAAGTATTATCAATCTTGCACCACATCCCCTAATAGTACATACATGTGAATCAATAGTACACACATGTGAATAAATAATTATAAGCATGTGAATTAATAACAATTAATTGCTCATTTATCCGATTAATTACCCAATTGGTCAATATAACTTCCAGACATCAATTATTATCGAATAAATGTCGATTTCCACTAACACTAATAATCTCAACACAATGAAACTATCAATTTCATCTTTAATCAACACAAACTTATTCATCATTAATATTATAACTCACAATATTTAACAACCAGGTCGTTCCCAGGAAAGAGGGGGCTTTTCGATAAGGATTTCTCCTTATTGGCGCACAATTAGGTGACTAAACATCTCCTTGACAGAACTTTTAGACATTGTCAATATTGCAAATAATAATATGAATAACTTTGCAAATAATATGTTCCTCTTCTTCCTTTTCTTCCTCTTCTTCCTCATTCTCAGCTGCTACCTCTGCGACTAGCTCGGGTGCAGCCATTAGTTCTTCACTCACCACGTAGATATCTCTAATTTCTTCTTCGTCTGACATCACATTAACCTGGTTGGTGATTAAAGGTGTCTCAACGATCTCATGTGCTTCATTGCTGATCTCAACATTTTCAGATGCCATTTTCAAACACTATCACAAAATCAGGGTTAATTAACATATCACATATTATCCCTATACTCTGACCGACCAATTAAATACCAAATAAACTTAGGTAGGTCATACTAGCGAAGGAATTTCCCGTCTCCTCCCTCCTAGTTCTTGTCTCACATCTCAGCCAGGGATCATATCCCTAAGCTTTGATACCAACTGTGACGCCCCCAAAATAGGTATACATCACCCATCTTGAGTCGACAAATACACATTACATAAATTCAAATACAACTTAATTATACAACAGTCGTGTAAAATACGACAAAACATATCTGAGAGTTTAAACAAGAATATTGTCATCTAGACAATATCCACACTCAATAGAGTCCTCATTATAATTATTATCACACTATTCCATAGAATAGTGAGGACTAATAATGCTATCATCTAGACCTTCAATCCGTTCCCCGACTCATCCCAGCTATATTCTAATTTCCTGAAGAGAACAGTGAAAGAAAGGGTGAGCTCAACTAGCCCAGTAAGGAATATTATGACTAAGATAATGCAGAGTAAATTATTCTTAGCCTTCAACAATGTTAAACTGATAAAATACAATAAATATCAAGTTTAACTGCAGCGGAATAAGCAATCCATTAGAAGAGTTATGTAGAACATGATATCTACTATCTTCTATGTTTTAAAATGTTTTCATCAATTTTTATCGCTGAGACTCAGCTTAATAAATAAACCACATCATCGAATCATCCCTGCATTACGGGCCAAGGATATTCATTAAATCATCAATGATCATGACTATACCTTATAATCCATGGTCATAATCATACCAAAAATTGTCCATCAATGCATCACAGGCCACTCAGGACTTTTACCACATCATTTATAACATTATAGGTCATGATTATACCGAATGATCCTTGGTCATAATCATACCAAGTCCATCTATGCACGTAAGCCAAAGATGACTTTCATCACAATATAAGCATGAGGATGATGACAATGATATAAGCATTAATCAACAAAAATAAGGATAAATATTAAAGACTTTAAATTTATCCAAATATTATCAATCACTTAATAAACTCATAATCTAATATTATTAATATTATAACAATATTTTAATCACTACTTAAACTTATAAACAATTTATTTCAATTGTTTACACTTTACCAAATAATGCATTTAATTATTCAAAATGTCATACTCATAAGATTTCATCACCAATGATCAAATCCTCATCAAAAATCAGATATACCCTATATAGGATTCCCAAGCCATAAAATCCTATTTTCCAATTTTGTTACTTCACATAACATATTTAATTCATTTACTCATAACTAGTTCATTTTCATGAAAAATATCAAATCAGTCCCAAAAATATTTCTTTTTCCGGAATTTAGCGAGAATATAGTCCCATATTGAACATATATTTTTCTCGAATTTTAAAATTCATTTACTATTTTCATATGACCAAAAGCGTCAATATTTAGACATTTATCATAAATTGTACTTTTGTCCAAAAATTCCGAAATTTAAAGGGTATACTCCTGTTATATACATGTATTTCCAATAAAAATTTCACCAATTTTGAAGTTAACCACAAAGAGTTATAAGGGTATACTTTTAAAATTATCTTTTCCCATAAAATCCATAACTCTTAATCTATACATCCAGAAATCGCCATTTTTGAACACAAACTAGAAAACTCATCAAATTATCATTTTAAATTTTTCCAGAATTTTTGAAGGTCAGAAAAATTATGAAACTGCCCCTGGCAGAAACCCCTTTTGAATAAAAATACTATTCATATAAATACAAAGGGTCATTCACCATGCATGCGGTAATCCATATAGACAGGTTATTCCAATGTAATAATAAAGAATGAAATAATGTAAGAATTCACCATGCATGCGATAGATCAAATGCATGACGAGTTATTCTCAATGTAATAATAAAGAATGGAACCGTGTCATGCGTAAACCGCGTAGTACAAGATATTCCAACGTAAAAATAAAGAATGGAACCGGTCATGCGTAAACCGCATGCATGTGATATTCCAACGAATAATAAAGAATGGAATAACAACAAAATTCACCGTGCATGCGATAGATCCGCATGCAGACGAGTTATTCCAATGAATAATAAATAATGGAATAACAGAAGAATTTTACCATGTATGCGGTACTTCGCATAGACAGGTTATTCCAACATAATAATAAGGAATGAAATAACAATAGTTCTCTTCATTAATACGAAATAAATAATACCCCTTACCTTAGAAAGAAACTGGATACTGGAGTAGAGAGGTAGCAGACTTTTCTTCTTCTTTCTCTCTATAATTTCTTTCTATAATAATTGCTCTATAGCTTTAGTGAATTGGTGAGAAATGAAAAAAGAAGGAGCTTCTATTTATAGAAAAATATAGTTTCGATAATTGCACGTTTTGGAGCTTGAAATATTACAGTACAATACCTTTCTCTTTTTCTTCATTTTTAATTTAGTCCTGCAAGTATTATCAAACTTGCACCACCTCCCCTAATAGTAAATAATGTGAATCAATAGTTCAATCATGTGAATTAATAGTTATAATCATGTGAAAATACGAATTACAGTATAGTACCTCCATCTATACCTCTATTTTTAACTTAGTCATGCAAGTATTATCAATCTTGCACCAACTCCCCTAATAGTACAAGAATATGAATCAATAGTACACACATGTGAACAAATAGTTATAATCATGTGAATTAATAGCAATTAATTGCTCATTTATCCTAAGTTAATTACACGATGGTCAATATAACCTCCGGACATCAATTATTATCGAAATAAATGTCGATTTCCACTAACACTAACAATCCCAACACAATGGAAATATTTTTCTCAAAAATTTATTTTTGAAATTTTGAAGTTTGACTTTTCTAAAAAAAAAACTCAACTCAAACAAAAATTTTGTGTTTATAGTCTATTTCTACTAATTTCATCGCCTTGGACTCAAATATCACGTCTGCGTCACCAAATTCAACTCCGAACTCAAATTTTATTTTTAATAACATTCATCATTAATATTATAATTCACAATATTTAACAACTCGGTCATTCCTGGAAAGAGGGACTTTCCAATAAGGATTTCTCCTTATTAAGGCGCATGATTAGGTGACCGAACCTCTCCTTGATAGAACTTCTAGACATTATAAATATTGTAATTTAATAATATGAATAACTTTGTCGTCTCAATTATTGATTTAATAATATATCATATTATGCAGATGATACTGTGACAATAATCGAATCAATAACATGAAAAATATGACGTAGCAATTACTGTAGCAATAGTTGAATATAACTGAGTGACTTCTTACGTAAACATCAATAATCAATACCGTGTGCTATTATGCAGCCACACGTATCACTGTACTTTTACTACCGGGTAGTTCAACAGTTTTTAACGGTAACACTTTCGCCGTTATTTTTATAAAAAGATAATTCTGTCATTTTCTTACTACAACAATACTTTCGTTGTGGGGTCCACCAATGATTGTGCCGTCGTACGGATATTCCCCGATAAAAAGAATGTTCTCCGACCAATCGAATATTATATAACAACTTGCTTACTTTGCAAAATTTATAAATATTACTCACAACTATAACATTATATCAAATCCACACCATAATATGAAAAAAATATTTTGAAAAATTTAAATCTTTATTCATAAAATTTGGGGTCTCACAGATATGATGCAGCAATTAATGTAGCAATAATTGAGTATAACTGAGTGACTTCTTACGTAAGCATCAATAATCAATACCGTGTGCTACTATGCAACCACGCCATTCATCGTTTTTTTCTTATCGGGTAGTTCAACGGTTTTAATGATAACACTTTCGTAGTTATTTTTATAAAAAGATAATTCAAATTGCTTTCTAACTATGACAATACTTTCGTTGTGGGGTCAACCAATGATTATACTGTCGCATTTAATATTCCTGTTAAAACGAATATTCCCTGGACCAATCGAATATTTCCGACCACAAATGTGAATATTTTATATCAACTTCAACTTTACTTTGCAAAATTTTTAAATATCACCCTTAACTTTAACCTTTATCAATTTAACCATTTACTAAATAACATAATAATTATAATAAAATTGAATACTTTCATTTCATAAAATTTGGGGTCTTACACGTAGTGCATAGTCCAAAACCATAGTGCCGAGAACAATTTTCACTTACACTTGTCAAGCAGTAAAATTAGTTCCATTCAAGGCTTCAATTCCAGAGATACCCAGAAATACTAGTTGGAGTCAATGCTAAAATACAATCAAGCTCATAAGCATGCTTACAAAAAACTAAAAGAAATCCACAATGTACAACAATAATTAATAATTAATCATAATAAAAATCAATTGTAGGGCAAGCAATTAGTTATATAAAATCTATTACAACACCCAAAAAAATAGATTTTAATGAGATGTTGGTGAATAATTATTAATTTTTTGTTGGTCCAATTAATAATATACTAATAACATCTCCATAAAATAATGCAAAACACATTTATCCACGCATCATCGTTGGGTAGAAACAAAATAAACATGTTACTTATGCAATAAAATTTTATTTAATAAATTCTAATTCTAATTTTTCCGTTGGGTAAAATTAAAATCTTTATTTATTAAATTTAACATTATGTGAATTTTCTTAATCTTTAATTGTTTCAATTAATAATCCTCCGTTGGGCTGATTATTAATTTTAACAATAAAAGAGTCACGCATACACACAAATTATTATGATCAAACTCAATTTTCTTTAGACAATATATTAATCAAGTTTGAAAAGTAACATTATTTATAATTTACATGTAACAACTTAAAAGCCCTAATAATATATTACATCATGTTCAAAATTTTAAATTAAAATATATAATTATGAGCATGAATTAATTATAAAATAATCACGTTAATTTTAATATGAATACATGAGGGCATAAGAATATCATAATATTATCTAGACATAATAAATAATAAATTTAACATATGTATTTTAATATTCATGTTCCTATTCACGCATAACATTATAAACAATATATATTCACTATTGAACTTATATAATAATCTATTGTGATTAACGTATTTGTTATTATATATTACTAATTACGTATTGTATTATATTATATATATTAACGTACTGCATTATGTTCCAAGTACACTTGTGCGACTCATTGCATTATGCTAAAGAGGATGAAGATGATTCTTCTTAAATTAATATCGTATATGCATATATATATATATATATATATATATATATATATATATATATATATATACATCCAGGTTCAAAAACGGGTGTTATAACCGGACAAAGCAACGGACTGAATAAAAAAAAAAGACACGCGGGTCAGATAAGAAAAAGGGGGAAGACCCGTTTACAATCTCTCTCCTCTGCTACGTGCTCAACCATTTGCTCAGATAAGAAAAATCTAATTTCTCTCCCTGCGAATTCTCAGAAACCCTTTCACCGATTCACAAATTATGCCGATTCTCTCTCCCCGATTCTTTCTTCGCATTTGAAAAGAAACGATTCTTTCTTCCCATTTGAAAAGAAACAATTCTCGTATTCCTGTCTCAACGATCGGAAGGTAAAGATCTGAAGCAAACCAGATCGGAAGGTAAACGATTCTCGTAAAGATTGGTACTTAATTATATTTTTTAATTTCTGTTTTGTGGTTTGAGTAGATACAAAGATCTAGGGTTTGTTTTGCTTCAAAGATCTAGGGTTTGTTTTTGGGGGAAGTGTATTGGTGATTTTGTTCTCTGTTATGAATATCTTTTTTACTGAAAAACATACATGATGAGACAGTATTTTTGAAAAACTTACATTCAGTTATTTAACCATTTGAATTTTGAAGTTGTTGGGTCATTCCATTTTGAGTCTGATTTCAAGGCTTTTAAGAAGAAATTCACATTTTTGCCTATTTAAGGGGTTGAACAAATTGGTTAATTTTTGTTTGAAAATTTTGCTGAGCTGAGATGAGTCTGCGACAAAAGAGTAGTAAAGCGAAGGGTTTGGATGTGGTGGAGAGGGTTGTGCTTGTAGCTGTTAAAGCATCTAGGGAAATCCCAAGAACTGCTTTGGTGTGGGCTTTAACTCATGTTGTTCAAAATGGGGATTGTGTTAAGCTGCTAATGGTCATTGTAGTCATATAAGTTTTAGAGATTGTTTTATATCTAACAAGATTCAAATATACAATTTGGAATTACTGTTGATCTTTTTTATGCCTGTCTGGTGATAGAAAATATGTCATCAAATTAAATCTCATCACATATCCGTATGCGTACGGCCTTCGTTCATATGTCATTATGGTACGGGCCCTTGTATAGTAAAACTTTTAATGTCGGAAAAGAATCTGGGTAGACACTATTATTCTTGCCCAAGAATGGTATGTATTTATGTATTGCAATTTTTGTATATTTGTTCCTTTTACACAAGTGGTAACTTTTTGTATAAATTTATTGTGTCCCAAAATATGCAGCAATGTGGTAACTTCATCAGCTGGTGTGATGAATATGTTCGAGTGTTGCATAATCAAGGGAGGTTGCAGATGGACACATCCGAGTGTTTAAATGTAACAACTCATCCAACGAATACTAACGACTCCAACGAATTAGCGATTATGAAGATTGAAATGCGTCAATTGCAACTAACTCAACGATTTGTCTTAATTGTTAATGTTATGTATGCGGTGTTGTTGTTAATGTTATTAAATCGGTTGTAATTTTTATAATTTTCATTATTTAAGCAACACGTTATGTATGAGATTGGTGGATCTATGGTATGAAAATTACATGGTTGATTTATTAATGGTTATTTTCTTTGTGTGTTTGATACTTATAATCCTAAAAGATTGTGCTTCAATCTTTTTAAGGACAAGAATTATGGTGATGTTGGGAATGACACTGATTTTTTCAACTGAAGCTGTTATCCATGTGCATTAGTATATTACTACAAACCACTTTGATATTATTGTTGCTTGATTGGAAGTTGTCACAAGTATAATTGTTGGTCTAAAGCTTGGTATGTTGTATTGCTGGAAAATTTTGTTCATGTTTGGCTTGGTTTAATTTTTGGGTTGGAATAATATTTCATGTACTCCTGCTGATTATATTGTTGTAGGAATTAGGATATGCTTAGTCCAAATCAACAAGGAAACGTGAGCACATTTACTTGTATACACCATCTATTTGCAGAAAGTAAAGCATTCTACTTCTCCATTATTTGGGTATTCACCTTCACTTCATTATTGGTTAAATGCTTAGAGGATAATGACTCAATTCCGAGGGTGAAATTCTTTTGTTTCTCAAAACCATTACTAATGTACCAAATAAGAGGAAAGAGAAACTGAGTTTTAAACCACCACATCACAATGCCTGAACATTATTGACAATTTGAGCCAGGTTTTTGTTTTTTGATAATTAAAGAGATGTCAAATTTTGCATAAAAATAAGCCAACAAAATCCTAACAAGCCAACAGGTAACCAAAAACATAAAAAGGGGTCTGCATCTGAGTGGATATCTGAGTGGATCAGGAAAATGTAAGTCAAAAGTACTTGATGAAATTATACATAAGAAAACACACACTTATATATAAGAAAATCCAATTGCTCTTATACATAAGAAAACACACACTTGATTTTATATTTATCTCAATGCCAACTAACTCCACATCTCAGCATGCAGTCCATTCCAAGGAAAACAGAATGCAAAATGTAGTCCATTCCATTTCAATCTCAGCAGTCCATTCCAACATCTCAACAGTCCATTCCAACATCTCAGCAGTCCATCTCAGCAGAATATTCAGAATGCAGAATGCAGTCCATTCCAACATCTCAGCAAAATGCAGTCCATTCCAAAATCTCATCCTACAATGAAAAACAACAACATACAGAATGCGGTCCATCTAAAAAATAGCAAAATCTCATAATGAATTTGTTAAACAAAATGTTAGTTGAAAACTCTATAATGAAAATATCATTGATAAGAGGATTTTTACAATCACCTAGAGATGAATAACTATCATTATCTACATTTGGGTTGGGAGTTGCGCCGTCATGACAAGGTGAATACCTCCAACAAAAATGACATATAATCAATCCAAATTTACAAATTAGATACAAGTATGAAAATAACTGCAAAATTTACAAATTTCTTACCGATTTGTAAGCATGGGACAATTTCTTTTGTCGTGTGTTTGGCTAACCAAACCACATCCATTACACCGTCTAGGTTTAGATTTTTTTGGTCTCCCTAATGCTTTCTCTTTCCCTCCCTTAAGCCTTTTACTACAACCCTTTGCATGCACTTGACTCGGTTCGTTGTAGTAGTTGCTACCCCACTCCCTGAAGCAACTACACTTAGAATTTGACTTCTTTTTACAGTATCAATAAAACTTGTACCACAACTAATCATTTGATTAATTTATAATGTGCACCACTCAAAGCATCAATATAGACCTTAGTTGCTTCTTTGCTAGTAAGGGCCTTGTCAACCATATCTAAGGCTAGTTGCATTAATTGACTCCGCTTCAATTGATATGACCTGTTATCAATTATCTCAATGCCACTACCATCAATGACTACCCCGGATTTAACTATTTTTGTCCATCTACTCAAAATGTATTGACTTGGCAATCTTTCATAATCATGCATTTTGTGCAAATATCCCAACACGTGTCTACAAGGAATTCCCATGCTCTCAAATTTTTTGCAAGTACATGAAGCAAAATCCTTAACCTTGTCATAATGAATTTGTCGTAAAGCATAATTACCGCCACTTTTTCTTACAATGTTGTACACACAGTGATCTTCATCCTCATCTATAAGCTCAAATTTAAAGGTCACGCTTTCCCACATCTCATCCTGAAATTTAAAAAATATTTCATGTGTATAGATATCAACCATATGCACCAAAAACTCGTGAAGCATTTTCATTTTAGGCTTCTCAATCATGTCTTTGTGATCCGCCAATAATTCTTCATGACGTTGACGCTCAAGTCCCCTACCAAACTGAATCATAAAATCCACCAATGAATTATTTTTGGAAACATATTTTTTGAAGAATGAGTGAGAGCTTTCAGCTCGTTGGCTACTTGACATTCCACGTGACGCCCCCAAAATAGGTATACATCACCTATTCTGAGCCGTCAAATACATGGTATAAAATTCAGATACAAACTTAAATATACAACATGAGCTGTGAGTTTTAATACAATCATTGTCTTCTAGACAGTACACAAACTCAAAATAAGTCCTCAATACATTTATTATCATATTATTTCACAGAATAGTGAGGACTACTAATACTATCATCTGGACCGTCACTCTGTTCCCCGACTCATTCCAGCTATATTTTCATTTCCTGAAGAGAACAGTGAAAGAAAGGGTGAGCTCAACTAGCCTAGTAAGAAGTATTATGACTAAGATAATGCAGGATAAATTATCTTAGCCTTCAACAATGTTAAACTGATAAAATACAATAGACATCAAGTTTAACTGCAGCGGAACAAGCAATCCATTAAAAGAGTCAAGTAGAGAATAAAATCTACTATCTTTTATGATTTAAAAAGGTTTTTCATCACTTTTTATCGCTGAGACTCAGCTTAATAAATAATCCACATCATCCCTGCACTACGGCCAAGGATATTCATTAAGGTCATGACCACAAATTATCCATGCACTATGGGCCAAGGATATTCGTGTATTCATCAATGGTCATGATCATGCCAACAACTGTCCATCAATGCACTACGGGCCAATGAGGACTTTTACCACATCATTTGTAACATTACTATCCATGATTACACCGAATAATCTTTGGTCATAATCATACCAAGTCCATCTATGCACTACATGTGCCACGAGATAACTTTCAACATAATATAAACATGAGGATGATGACAATGATATAAGAATTCAATAAAACAAGTTCAAGAATTAATTTAACCAAGAACTAATAACGTCCAAATTGTCAACATGATACTTCTTTGTAGAGTAAAATTCAAGAATGCTCAGAAGAATATTTCCATGAAAAGATACTGGATGAAGCAAAAATATCAAGGATATTCCACTAATTTCATGGAGTATAGAAGTCAAAACTTTAACCAACTAAGTATAATAAAGAATGGAATAACAAAAGAAATCATCATGCATGCGGTACTTTGCATAGACAGGTTATTCCAACAGAATAATAAATAACGGAACAGTCAAAGCGTAAACGCACCGGCGTGATGTTCCAAATGTAATAATAAAGAATGGAACCAGTCCCATATAAATGCACGCATGTGATATTCTACGTAATAATAAATAATGAAACCAGTCCCACGAAATCGCATGCATAAAGATATTCAAGCGTAATAATAAAGAACGGAATAATAGAATAATTTCACCAATTATAGGGTAGCCCGTGTATACAGGTTATTCCAACAGAATAAATAAAGAGTGGAATAACAGAAGTTCTCTTCATGAATACAAAAGAAATAATGCCCCTTACCTTTAGAAGAAACTGGATATTAGAATAGTGAGGTAGGAGACTTCTCTTCTTCTTTCTCTCTATAATAAATGCTCTATAACTTTAGTGAATTGGTGGGAAATGAAGGAAGAATGAGCTTCTATTTATAGAAAAATATAGTTTCGATAATTGCACGTTTTGGGGCTCGAAATATTACAGAACAATACCTCCAACTTTTCTTTTATTTATAATTTAGTCCTGCAAGTATTATCAAACTTGCACCACCTCCCCTAATAGTAAATAATGTGATTCAATAGTTCAATCATGTGAATCAATAGTTATAATCATGTGAAAATACGAATTACAGTATAGTACCTCCATCTATACCTCCATTTTTAACTTAGTCATGCATGTATTATCAATCTTGCACCAACTCCCCTAATAGTAAGTGAATGTGACTCAATAGTACATACATGTGAACAAATAGTTATATAAGCATGTGAATTAGTAGCAATTAATTGCTCATTTATCCGATAAATTATCCGATTTATCAATATAACCCCCAGACATCAATTATCATCGGAATAGATGTCGATTTCAACTAACACCAATAATCCCAACACAATGAAACTATCAAATTCTTCTTTAATCAACACGACTTATTCATCATTAATATTATAACTCACAATATTTAACAACCAGGTCGTTCCCAGGAAAGAAGGGGCTTTCCAATAAGGATTTCTCCCTATTGACGCGCAATTAAGTGACCAAACCTCTCCTTGGCAGAACTTCTAGACATTGTAAATATTATAATTTAATAATATGAATAACTTTATCGTCTCAATTATTGATTTAATAATATATCATATAATGCAGATGATACTGTGACAATAATCGAATCAATAATATGAGAGATATGATGCAACAATTACTATAGCAATAATTGAGTATAACTGAGTGACTTCTCACGTAAGCATCAATAATCAATACTGTGTGCTACTATGCAACTACCATGCCGTACATCGTGTTTCTTTACTAATGAAAGTAGCTCAACAAGATTAATTCAGTAAAACTTCCGCCAATTATTTTCATAAAAATATTTTTGTCGCTTTCTCAATCCAACAATAATTACATTTGTGGGTCCACCAATGATTAAGCGCCATTGTATTTAATATTCCCTCGCTAAAACAAATATTCCCCGACCAATCGAATATAATATAACAACTTGCATACTTTGCAGAATTTATAAATACTACCCACAACTATAACATTATAACAAATTCATTCCATAATATTAAAAAATGATAATTGTAGAAAAATCATCTTTATTCATAAAAGTTGGGGTCTTACATTCCAGCTGAGAAAACATGATTCATATATGCCGGCACCCATTTAACACGAATTTGATACATTGATTGTAGCCATTTGTTGTCAGTTAACCCACTCTTCTCAACCAACTCTATCCATTTCAAATCGAACTCTTCCTTAATCTCTGATTTCCATATGCAATGTGAAAACTCCTTATAGTAAGCACTATATTTAACTGAATCTATCTTCTCAGAAAATTTAGTTAAAATATGCCAACTACAATATCTATGAAATGTTGTTGGTAGAGTTTGTGAAATTGCATTTGTCATAGCAGGATCTTGATCAGTAATTATCATCTTAGGGGCATCACTTGACATGGCTTCCAAAAATTGGTTGAAAAGCCAAACAAATGAATCTATGGTCTCATTACTCAAGAATGCACATGCAAATATTATTGTTTGACCATGATTATTAACCCCCATTAGTGGCGCAAATATTAATCCATACCGATTAGTGTTGTACGTAGTATCAAAATCACTACATCACCATAAAAATATAAGCCCGTCTAGAGGTTGAATCAGCCCAAAAACAATGAGTAATCATGTTTTCATCATTTGACTCAATTTTGAAATAAAATGATGGATTCTTTCCTTGTTCACCCATTAAAAACTCGTGCAACATATGTCCATCATGTCCTTTCATCTCATTTCGCTTATCTCTTTCGAGATTATACAAATCTCTTTGCGTACAACCAATATTCTCAAACCCCCCGATTGCACTCCAAGCAAATTGAATTGTTGATGCGATGGTATATTTACCATCTGAAGCTGTTGAGTCAGGGCCTTTTGGGTAGTCGATATATTGCGGTGAGATCGCAAAAAATGTGTTTTTTGTGGAGTTGTTAATGGGTGACAATGACCTTCAACAAATATACTAACAACATATAAGTCTGAAGATGTCATCACAATAGCAAGTTTTGCTTTACAACCCTCTTTAATTGATCCCCTGCGCCTTGTTGCCTCAATGTTCACTAATGTTGTAGCATTCCCCTGTTTCCAACAAACAAACTCTTTCCTTATGACCTCACTACTTCCCCGTCTTTTTTTTAGACCAATTTCGAACACTAAAGCCACTCTCTTTTGCATATGAATTGTAGAAACTAAAAGCATCATCTATTGTTTGAAATTCTTGACCTATTTTTGGTTTCAGCTCTGGTGCTACTTGAGGATTATACAAATTATCTAAAAAATTAGGATCTAACTCAACATATCGTTCCTCATTTAGCCCACTCTCTAATTCAAAGTCTACATTCCCCCCTTCTTCCCGCTCTAAATTTTCTCCCATCCCATACTCTGCTTCCACGTTATCCATTTTGATTAAAACCTATTATGAAAACCACAACCAAAATATATTAAATAAATAAAAAATAGCAAACAATTGAACTGGACTTACAAATAACCCTTCCAATTTCTTCCAAAATATATTAAATAAATAAAAAATAGCAAGCAAGCAACCCTAGATTTCTTTCAAATCAAACAGAAATTACAAAATTCATATGCTCAGAATCTTTACCTTCCAATTTACAACAAGTTCTGTTCGATCTTCTTTTTGCCTGGCTATTTGCTTCAGACTCGGTTTGCTTCCGGTTTGCTCTTCCGTCTGCTAGTTTATCGTGTGAGAGACGGATGAAAGCAGTTTGAGGAGAGAGAAAGGAGGCGTGTCTTCCGTCTGCTACTTTGAGGAGGGAGAGAATCGACAGATTGGGAGGTTCTGAGTGACGGGAATGGGGAGAGAAATTAGATTTTCTTATCTGAGCAAATGGTTGAGCACGTAGTAGAGGAGAGAGATTATAAACGGGTCTTCCCCCTTTTTCTTATCTGACCTGCGTGTCTTTATTTTTTATTCAGTCCGTTGCTTGATCCGCTTATAACACCCGTTTCTGAACTCTGGCTAATATATATATATATATATATATATATATATATATATATATATATATTAACGTACTGATTGTAGCATATATATATTGATAATGTACAGGAACGTTAACATATATGGTAACCAGAATTCGTATGATAAATTGACAGATTAAGGTTACTTTCGGAAATTCCTTTTCATAAAACATACTTAATAATTTTATATTATACCCATAAAGTGGTTATGCGAAAATAAAATTTCTAGCATAACAACGTAATTAATTTATTCTATACAATAGCGTAACCTTTACTTTTTTTACCAGATGTTGAATAAATTATACAGGAACGTGTTATTGCATAGAATAAAATAAAATCAATAATAATAATAATATTAAGTACTTACATGAATTGAGAGAAGCCATCTTGTATGTATCATGCTTTCGCTGTGCTTAAGGGTGAAGGTCTTCAATTGCCTCTCTCAATCTTATGATAGATGTTTCTTGAGACGACAATTGAGACCAAACCCTAATTGTTTTATTTATAGAATAGCTAAGGGTCAAAATCGTCCATCAAGACTATGAAACCCTAGGGCCCATTATGCCAAATACTATTAGAAATATTATTTATAGGCCACATAATTAATTATCAAATCCATAAATAAAATGATTAAATTAATACAATATATAAGTCCAATAATTACATAAATAATAAAGCCCACATAAGAAAATAAAATATTCTAACACAATGCACATAAAGTAGGATATCATGGCTAATCAAAAGAGTAAGTTGACTCCGAGCGCGTGACCTCTGCCAGAAAGTAAGTAATCATAAAACCTACTTCCAACAACTGTAATGTAGGGACTGCACTTTTCCTAAGTAAATAAAATAAAATTTTAATAAAATAAAATCATTATTTTATTTTAACATGTTCTATGAAGTTGTTTATATTATGGGAATATGTGTGTATGTGGGTTTATGTGATGTGATAAATATGTTAGAATATAGTAGTATTTATTACATAGTTATGGAAGCAAATTATAATGAGTCGGGTTTATTTTGATGGTTATTGGGATAATTTATGTGAAATAATTATCTTAAAATAATAAAAGCTATTGATGGAATAAATATTTCTTTTAATAAATAGCTTTCGTTTTGATGAAAAGGATTATTAGATATTTTATCCTAATATTTAAAATACATTATGCATATTTAATGGGCTTAATATTTGGTGTGTAATGTATGGAAAGTATTAAATTGGTTAAATAAGCTCTAAGAGCAATTAACCATGTGTTGGGCAAGTTAAAGAGTATCCATGTATGTTTCATGCCACTATTACGAGAAAGCAGGATCTGTAAGCCGAAGGAAATACTAGATTGTTTAGTCGGCAAAGCTATACATCGTTATTTCTCTTCCATGCATTTTTCTCTTCCACATCAGCACCTTACTCCCTCTTTTCTCCTCACGGGTTATTCTCTGTCCAGCCATATATCCGAACCTCTCTTCCATTACTACTTCTTGTAGTTTAAATGTTGTAAACATTGAAGCTGAGGAAGTATTACTACAGAAGTTCAACTAAGTTGTAAGGTAATTCAAATTACATGTTTTATTACTTGTGTTTCTGAATTTAGCTAGTAGTAAGATAAGTACCAATTGGTTGAGAATGTGTAGTTTTGGTTATGTAATGGAATTTACCAACTGATAGTAGTATTATATGAGTAAGGTTAATTGTGATGTGTATAGAGATGATATTTAGCTTCTATTGCATACATTAGAAGAAAAGCTAATAGTTTTAAAGGAACATGAACTAACTAGTTTGTTTGTATTGCTTAATTATATAGAAGTTTGGTTGTTTTATAAACTGTTATGATAGAACTGGATTAGAGGAGATAGGTTTGTTGTGTGGAGGAATAAGGAGGCTAAAGTGGGATGAAAGAGCTGTCGGTTATGCTCCAAAATTCATAGTTTTGACATAGTTCCATATTGTCTATTTTGAAAACATTCTTTGTGTATATTACCTCATGTTGGCTTGGGTTTAGTAACTTGGTTGGGAAAAAGGGATGGGCTTGCGCACATGAGAATGACTAAGGAATTGGGTTAGGCCAAGCTTGGTTCTTAGACTTTTGTTTAGAAAACCTTAGTGCGTGTGTGTGTGCATTACACTCGCGCAGGGGTGCTGATCCGGTGGATTATGCCTCGCAGGTGCACCCAGGTTATTTGTTTCCCTTCCAACGTAAACACACACAACATATATAGTTTATCTTCGTCTTCTCACTTTTGTTTAGAAAACCTTAGTGCGTGTGTGTGTGCATTACACTCGCGCAGGGGTGCTGATCCGGTGGATTATGCCTCGCGGGTACACCCAGGTTATTTGTTTCCCTTCCAACGTAAACACACACATCATATATAGTTTATCTTCTTCTTCTCACTTTTGTTTAGAAAATCTTAGTGCGTGTGTGTGCATTACACTCGCGCAGGGGTGCTGATCCGGTGGATTATGCCTCGCGGGTGCACCCAGGTTATTTGTTTCCCTTCCAACGTAAACACACACAACATATATAGTTTATCTTCTTCTTCTTCTCCTTGTTGCTAAATAGTTTGTTCTTATATACTCATACACGCAATTGAAGGCTTTGTCGTTCGTTGAATCCTGAAGGGTGAACGCCGTGGAGCTCAACTGCATCTTAAAGGTTTATAACCAAAGAGGGGAATCACTTTTTAGACGATGATGGCTTTCTTCGCCTCGTCTTTCTTCATATACCAGATAAGTTGTTCCAGTTTTATTCGTCAATTGGTCTTGTTAATACTACTATATATTCCAAGCAAACCAATGGCTATGAAGGTTGTGTAAAAAAACTGTGCACACTAACAGTTCGATAAAAGTCCTTAATGGACTTTTTTGGCTAAAAATGGAATTCTAGATGGAATTAAAATTAGGGTTATATATGTACATCCTATATAATGTTAAGAAAAATGCTTTTAACATATTAAATTCAAACAAAGAGCATTTTTTAGGCTAAAACTAAAGTGGGGAATTTAGCATGTCAAGCAATCCTTGGTCTCTGTTTTGGGCAATCGGGCCATTCATATCGGGGGAGCTTAATAGTTTTTGTTATAGCCTGCTATGGCATTTGCACTGCCCTTAAAAATAGATGCCAACAAGTTTATGTATCCAAGGTTATAAAACGTTGCAAATGAAGTGTTGAGCTAGGGAAGGAGCTGCCAAGGCTGCTGTAGGCAGCAGCAGCCAGCGCCTAGCGCTGCGCTGCAGAGCCAGATAGCAATTTGACACAAGTTTGATTTGTTTAAATTTTTTTTTACATGGCTGCAGTTGTAGACTATCTTAGAAGATGGATGTACCACCTATAAAATTCTAAAATGGGATATGAATAGACTACCTAATGAGAAGCCAAAGATTGCATGAAATAAAGAGCCCAGCTGCTGCCCACGGCATGAGCAGTAGCTATGTATAGCATCAATTGGGCTTCCCTTGAGCTCTGGTTTAGCACAGTTAGACTTCTAAGTCTGCCCAAGTAGTACTTCTCTGCAATAAGGGTATATACTAGTTATGTAATACCCAAAACTTAGTGCAAGAGGGTCAAGAAGGAGGAGAATAAAGTGCAGCAAATTAATCGCAAGGTGAAGAAAGGAGTTGCTGCCCAGCGACAGCAGCATGTACCAGCAGCAGTGAGCATGATGGTTATGGGTTGGGAGATTTATTTTGGCTTTCAGTTGGTACACTTATATGGCTAATAGATGCTCAATTGCTGGTTCTTTATTATAAGCAAAAGTATCATCTATTTTGGATTTTAAAATCTAGCATGAATGGGTTTAAAAATATGAGGAACAAGGACTACTAACTCATGTGTTCCAAGGCAAGGGCTGCTGCCCATTGGCAGCAACAGTGGCAACTAACAGCTGCTACAACAGTGTTAGTGGGATAACTTTAGCTTTATGGCATAGCTCAAAAGTTTAACCATAAAAACTTGATTTCTAACTCCTAATCAAACAGGTGTGTAAAATATATAGCAAATCTACAATTCAACTAAGTGGGTAATGTAAAAGATTATATTTGCAAGGAGAGACATGGTAAGTAAGGAGCTACTATTACTTCAAAGAGGCTGTTAAGCCAAGTTTGAAGTTGTTAATGCCTCGAAGGGCTGTTTTGACAATATAATAAAACTTAATGATACTTGACATAATGATGCATCAGAATGAAGCTATAAATTGTTATAAAAGCTATAATTTATCTAAATACATTATAATTACTTCCAAGACATAAAATACACTATAAATTTTCCTTGTACACTTGGATTATGTACAGAAAACATAGAATGTCATGTAGTAAGCTTCGAGTGGATTATAACTTAGAATTTCAATGTATTCACATATTACAAACATATTGAACCCTATGAAAGAAGGAAATGACTATTTTAAGAACATGAATGAGGTATTTGAAAAATGTATATAAATATCTCGAAAGTAAAAACACAAACTAAGGACATGATCAATGTGTTCACGTGATATGTGAATATACAAGTTGTGTGACTTGAATGTTTGGCTAATATGCTTGTAAATGTAAATAAATTTGTGTAGGCTCTATGAGAACAAGTTAAGATGAATGGTGTCAATAGTCTACAAACAAGACAAGTATTTAAATCTTACTCTTTATTGAGCAAGTATTCTAGGATTATTCATATATGGACAATTTCTCTAAATTCTGAACTGTCTCTCATTATTTATGAATAATACAAGATTAAATAACCTTTTTATTCCAATCAGCTTCAAAAGATTGGGTTATGTATTTTCATGTATATCAAATGAAATTCAATATGCATGAACAAATTGCAAGAAAGTCTGAGCCATTTGTTTTGGCCAGACACAGATGTAAAATATTTCAATTTCTTTATAATAAGTCTTGAAATATTATTGTGCCATGATTTAAGCTATCCAACTATATTGTTACAGTTTGGATTCTAATATGAGAATGAACAAACCCTGAAATGGGATATTTTTATTGCACTCTGGGAGTGGTGACGTTGAACATAAAAATTATTCTGGATAAGATAGTATTGATTAATACATGGCATAAAGGGCTAATCACCCACCGTGCCCGTAAGATAAGACGGTTCACAGATAAATTTCTGATAGAACCTTTTCAAGAAAAGAAAAAAAAACTTATTTATGGTCTTAATTATGACCTCTCAGCAATTTGATGTTGATATGTTATTCCAAGAATATGAATGATTCAAGATTTAATTACTTTACAGTTTTGTTTCACTGTCAAAGCATGCCTCAAAGAAAACATTTATTTATTGTTAGGATATTAAAGAATGTTATTACTTGCTGAGCAATTGAATGCTCATTCTTGCTTTGTTATAAATGTTTTCAGCTAATCAGGCTCCAGTAGAGGGGTCTAATAGAGACAAAGGAAAAGGAAAAGCTACTGAGTAGTTGGAATATGATGTAATAGATAGGTTATATGTTTGTAAATACTTAATTATCATGTAATAAACACTTAAAGGTCTACGTGCCTGAGATTAGAAGAGCTCTGATGTAATAACTTT
The DNA here is from genome assembly GCA_020205605.1 of Panax ginseng. Classification (NCBI taxonomy): domain Eukaryota; kingdom Viridiplantae; phylum Streptophyta; class Magnoliopsida; order Apiales; family Araliaceae; genus Panax; species Panax ginseng. The sequence goes on from CM035132.1 coordinate 174,192,066, forward strand.
ATTAAGTTTGATATTATATTAAGTTAAATGCTTGATATCGTGAAGTACTGAATAATAGTTTCAAATACTCGAATTTGGGGGCGTCACATGTAATCACAAATTATTTTACTTACCACCACGAATGAATATGGTCACAACCCTTGAATTTGAACAATGTTCAATGTAGAGCATCCAATCTTTTGTGGTAACAAATGATTTTTTCTCGAACCAAACCAGCCTGAACAGATAAAGCAAGATATATTATTAATGTAATACAAAAGACATTGTCTAGCTGTAAATGTACCGATAAGCAATAATATCCTTGACAATATTTTGAAAAAAAAACTCAAGTAAATTGACACTTTCCTAGCAACCTAGACAAAGAAAGAATAAGATGAGACTCATTTACACATCATTACACAATCTTAGCATAGCCTGAGAAACTACCACCTCCAAAGATGTTCTTTCTTAGCAGAAAGCCAGTTTTTTGGTCATTGCATGCGAATGGAAAAGAGGTGAATATACAAAAGAAAATGATTGAGGTCCCAAATGCATGGCTTAGTGCAATAGTTCATCTAGTGAACAATTATGTTTCACATTAAAATACACACAGAAGTACGCTAAACCTTACAAGGTGAAACCCATTGTAACTTCTAAAATTGAATGTGTAGGAGCCTCAAGAACACGTGAAAATATGAAATTAATAATAAACATACATATTCCTAACAGAAATTGAACTAATCAGTTAATCAAGCATGATTCTGCAACGTGTAAAGTGTAAAGACAAGATTGAGATGGACTTACATCATGGAGGATAAAGTAGTCATGCAAGTTTGAATCAAAGGCTTGATGTTTGTTGCATCAAAATAAAACTTATGTGATACACACTCCAAATGTTCAACAGCAATCCTTGACGCCATCTCAAATCCCTCTACAATCCATATGGGATCGGATGAATTTCATATTCTAATAGCCGCTCATCTTGTAAAGTGCACCAGCCATAACAAATACTCCAGTTGTTCCATCACCAGTTTTATAGTCCTGACTGCAGGATAATTCGACCATCAACTTTCCAATTTGATTGCCCACGTCCATCTGCTCCAAGTTTGTTGCACCATTATTTGCTGACAAGACAGGCATAGAAGTAGTTAGGAAGATCCTAACTAGCTCAAATGTATCCAATTAAATAGGAAGAAAAATGCTTAACCAGGTCAATGTTTCTAGGACACAAGTACTCCTACACCAATGTTAATTAGTGGATTCAAGAAAAGCTAATATATAAACCAATATACTAGTGATTGTTGTTGACAAAATCAGCTACTTATGCATATAAACCTGAATAGACAAAGAGAGAAAATTACTGTTGGTGATTTCGTCGTCAGGGCTTTGGAGCATCTTATCCATACCCTTTGGGCCGAGAGAAGTACGGAGGATGCGGGCGACAGCTTTTCCGGCGGAAATATTGGACTTCTGAGCATCGAGTCCTCTCAATCTACTCTTTTGTTCTTGTCCCTTTATTATTATGTGATGTAGGAGAGTTTGAGACCAAAGAGCCTTATGCAGGAGAGTTTGAGACTGAAAAGGCTGAACTATCGAAAGACATGTTGATAGCCTTGGAGTACCATGAGTTAGATGATCGTCGCAAACGTAGAGGTCATTGATGCCTTCGGCTTCAGGCTAGAAGATTAGATTTGGGAGATTGGATGTCTTCGGGCACGTGGCGTCCTGACTTCAAGAGTCGACAGATTGGTTTATTTGTTATTTCTTATTTAGTTCTTTTATGGTAATAGAATTTTTATTAGGAAGTAAATTTGTTATATTAAGTTGTTACTTTTTAGGATTTTATTCCCATAAATATAGGAAGTTTGTTAGGATTTTGTTTTCATATTTTTAGGATTTCTGTTATGACTTGGGCAACTTGGACAGAAAGTTATAACTTGGAGAGAAAGTTTTGTTAAGCTATAAAACCCGGCTTAGGGGTTGAATTTCATAACTTTGATTTTGATAAATATAATATACACATTAGAAAGATTTCTCTGTGTTTTTGAGATGAATCTCTTGTTCCTTTTCCTGTAAATTTGTTGTTACCATAGCTCACAGGATAATCGCTATCCCGTCAGGAGTCATTATGAATGGCCTCCCAACCTCATCGTAGGATAATCTGCCTATTTTTTCACTTTAGGAAGTAAAAAAAAAAAAGTAGTTATAAAAACAAAAAAGGTTCAAAAAAGTTTATAGTGTTGCCTTGCTTGCTTGCCTGCCTGCCTGCTTGCCTGCCTGCTTGCCTGCTTGCCTGCTTGCCCTAGAAATGACCCGAACTCTGTAGAGTAGAGTTCCCGCTTAATTATTTCAACCCACATTCTGAATCATGTCGGTATGGTTCTATAACCCAGTTTCTTTCAGGCGCTTCCAGCCCCAACAAAATATATTTTAAAACGAAAAATCCAATAAATAAATAAACAAATAATAGTGTTTAAAGAAATTTATGACATATATACTTAGTCTAATTTATTTTCTGAATTTTCAATATAATTTAAGACTGAAATATGTTTACAAAATTAGTCAATAATTAAATTATATATGCATTTGTAAATAAATATGTGCTAATATAGTACTCCATTATTTTTTGTTATATACTTCTACATAAGGTCTACTAGAAAAACATTAATTAAACATACAATTGAGAACAACACCATTAATACATAAATTAATAAGTTAAAAATCAAATATAATATATGTTCAATAATATTGGGAGTGTTTCATATAAATAAGAGTCCTATTCTATTGTAAATAAGAGACTAAATAGAATATATGATCAAAATAAGCAGGCAAAATATATGAACAAAAAGCATGGATTAAAAGAGGAAATATGTAAGGACACCAGATAAAACAATGTGTTGAGGTTGATCCTCAAAATTTCTTGTTTTTCATTTTGTGCAATGATCATTGAGAGCTGATCATGCACAAAAATTAAAAATAAACAAAAGAGATACATGTGCTCCTTTTTCTGGCTCCTCTATCTGTTGCCTCCCCAACACCCCAACATCAGTGTAGTTATATACCTCCAATTGATATTTAAACCTTTACAAATAGCACCCGTTTAACTCACATTAGTTATCACTGATATTCACCATTATGGATTTTCATAAGAGAAAAACAAGAAACAACCTACTCTGTTTCACTGTATCCACAGCCTCATCATGAGGAAAGAATATGACTGGGCAAGCAGCCAAACAAAGTAACTAGTGACAATGGCAAGATTTAGAAATAAACTTTCCAATGGGCAACCATTAAAATCAAGTTCCATTTAGCTCCTTCATCTTCAATCCATCATATGGCATCTGTTAGACAATTAAAAGGAAAGCAGTCATTATTACCCACCAAATATTCATCTTTTGGAGAGATGGTTATATAACTATTACACATTAAATTGGTCCCATTCACCATAGGAAAAGAATCAACAAACGACAAGCACACTCAACCTCCAATAAGGAGAATATGTAAATTATGGCCTTTAATTTCAATTTATTCATTTTGGGTACAAGATAACTACTCTTAGAAAAGAGAAGAAGTTCAAAGGAAATAACAAATATAATGATTATTGATGAAATTGGTGTTAGAAATCATCAAAAATTGCAAAAGCAATAATTGATGAGTGCATAATATTCTATGATTTTGATTCCTTTATATTTGGTTTTATTATATGTTTTATGTGTAAGAGAACGTATTAAGGTGTTTATTGATTTTAAGAAGATTTGGAGCTAAAAGTGGAAAAAGATGGAAAATGGAGCTGAAAAAAGGAAAAAGGCAAAAATGTTGCAAACTAGGGTCTGGCGGGGCCGCGCCAGAACATAATACAAAAGCAGCACGACCTCGCTGCTCTGCAAAAATGAAAAATAACTCTGGACTTCCAGCGCTACCGCGCCAAATCCTGGCTCGGCAACGCCAGGCACAAACTTAGAGGGACGCATTTTTCCACGTGTTTTTCCAAATTTCTTGCTATATTTCAAAATTATATGGTATTTAGGATTTCTTTTTTACTGAGATTCTCTTCCTAAATTGATTTCTATTTCCTTATGGAAATTAAGGTTATGATTGTAATTCCTATTAGGATTTGGATTTCTATTTCTTATAGGTTTAGAACTTTGTTTAGTAGTATAAATACATTGTAATAGTGGGGATCTAGGGGAATAATCTTGGTCACACCATTGTAAACCCTAGTCTTGGGAGATTGAAGATTGAAGACATGAGCTAAGTTATTTATTTTCAGTTCTAAAGGGATGTGAAACTTTATTTACAGTTAATGGTTAATTGAATTACATTATTTATTCCTTCTTATATGAAATTCATTCTGATTTAATTGTTGAATGTTATTTGGCTTAACTGATTTAATTTCTACATAATTAAATTGTTAACGAATATCATTTGCTAGATTAAGGAATGGTATTACGTGCAATTAATATTGTTCCTAATCACAAGTAATAATTAGTAATATGTGATTGTGGACAAGCTTTTGGGTATTGCCATGATTATTAGAAGACAAGTTAAACACATTGAGCTTATGTACTTGTTGCTTGGAATAGTGTAATTCCTTATTTTTTAATGTTGTTTTTATATTAAATCTAGAGAGCTTGTTTTAGGTTGTATAATGGTTAGAATCTTATGAAGAGCTTGTTTTATTGAGTGATAATCTAAGGGGAGTTTCGGGTAGCAGAGCTTTTTGTTACCTAGGGCTATTAGTTTTATTGAAGGGTAAATAATGTTACATTTGATTAATTCATAATTGTGAAAAGGTGAAACTGAACTGTAGAACTGGAATCTTTTATTCATTGGTTATTCATATTAATTATTTCTTGTTTTCATTAATTAGTTAATCAATTCGAAAACTCCCTTTTATTAGAAACATTAGGATAAAGATAAAACAATTCACTCTCTATGAGATCGACCCTTGCTTGTTACTATACTAATACTTGTGTTAATAGAGTAGAAGTAAGGTTTAATTTTGGAGTGCTAAATGATAGCTCCCAATAATAATACATAATTCCAATTGGTTGAAGTTGATTGACATACTACTAAATAATACACAATCAGTTATCACTTAGTAGTACAAAAAATCAACTTTCATAATACATTATGATCTACTAGGTAGGGGAAAAAATATTTTTTTATTAGTCCTTAAATAAAGTTCAATGAACAGTTACCACCTTCCTGTTTCAAGTTACATTTTCCTTTTACAAAAGTGTCATTCCAACAACCCACAGGGATGAATAGAGAGAAAAATAGTCAACCTAAACAACAATTAATATAAGAATGCTTGGAGGCATGATTCGTAATTTTACCAGCAATGAAAAATCTAAAAAATTTGGCCAAATACATAATAACCAAAAATAAAAAAATAATCAAAAATGAACATGCCAAATCAAATGCACAAAATAAGATTCAAACTTTGTGTTTGGAAAATTACTTGAACAAGCAATGATCAATAGAAAGTTGAATATCCTTCAACGCCTCGTGAGCACGGCGCCTTGAATCAACTTGGTCCATGGCAACATCTAGTAGCTTTTGAACTCCCTCACTATTTCCTGGGAACTTCATTGCCTTCCCCATTGCTGTCGTGCTGCAACCTTATTCTTATTCCTCCACCTCTTCTAACACTAAATCTTAGACCAAATTTCTAATAAGAGATAAAGAAAGAAAGAAAGAAAGAAAGAAAGAAGGAAGATTAATAAGATTACAAAATTTTCATTCAGAATCTTGACTACCGATTACGAGTGAAGAATTAGCTAGGGCTTTGCCTTTGATGAGTGGGTTAAAAACCAACAAATCAGGTATTATTTTACTTAAATTATTGTGTGTTCTTGGTAATTTTCGTTGTTACTTTTTTGTGTTTTGTGTCACTTTGCAGGAAAGGAGCATGGATGGGCTTAATAGATGAATAGGGAGAAAAACTAAACAAATTGGGCAACCGGCACAAGATGGCCTTGCGAGACGCGTCAAAGTTATTTTGAAGATTCTATATATGTAGCGTATGCTATTGTTCATTGAAGGAAATGGCAGGAGCGACTATTCCCATGATTTGGCAGATTTTATTTCCTTTTTGCTTGAAATTGATTCAGAAGAGGACTTTGACTTCCCTTATGTAATAGGGTTTTGCTAGGACTATAAGTATTAGTTGTTTACCTAGTTTTAGACATTTTTTTAACTTTGGAGTACAATTCATTGAGAGCCACTTCTGTTAGTTCCCAGAGGGCACACAATAGATCTAGAAGGGGGGGGGGGGGGGGGGGTTAAATAGATCTTTTAATTTTCAAAAATCTTTTACATTTTAGTTTTCATTGTTAAGTAATTAGCAGATGACAAACTTAAGAATTATTTCAAACACAACGAAATAAGTTAAGGTTCCCCTTCATAGATATTTTGTTGACCATTTTTCTAGAGTTAGTTTAGATGTAATTAGTTATTATATTCATAGCAGTTATAGCAGTTAGGTTCATAATGTAAATGACAGTATGTAAAAGACATAAGGGATTTTAAGTGGTTCAGAGACTCAAGCTCCTAATCCACTCTTCTGCTTCAACAAGCAGGGATTCCACTAAGGAAGTCTTTACATCTTTGAATCACTAAGATTACTTTAAGGCCAGCAGCCTTGGAACTCTAGTTCACTAAGAACTCTTCAATTCCAGCATTCTTGGAAATTCAGTTCACTAAGAAATCTTCATGGCATGCAGCCTTGGAACTAAGTTCAGTCCCTTGGACAAGGACCTTTCAGGCCCTGGCTTGTTGTTATTGTTGTTGGTGCTTAGCTGCTAAGATGACTTTAAGCTTGTTCATCCTTGATACTTAGCAGCTTGTTGTAATCCTCTTTGGATTCTGCATCGAGACTGGATCACCATTGGACGGACTACTAAGTTGTTCATGAAGTTCGATCTCTGAGTACTTAGCAGTTTGACACTTCTTCTTTGGTGCAGCTAATCTGATCTCAGCTTGCACAACTTTACCACTTGAGGTTTGCTAAGTCTTTGTATTTTTGGTAGACTCTGTTTGGCATTTAGCATCCCCTGAACCTTGGTTGGCTTGTGTACAGATTTGGTTTTGTATCTGTTCTTCATTAGCTATTGGTGGTTCATGGTGATTCGTAGAGTGGCTTTTTGAATCTTTTCTCTGATCTGCCAATCTTCTGAATGCTATCTTCTTGGCCTTCTCGGCTCTTAGCTTAGCTGACATTCTTAATGGCATTCTCATCGTTGTTGAGTGAAGCCCTTTTCTGTTAGAGCTTTTCTCTTATCTTCATTCACTTCTACTTTCGTAGTCTCACTGCCAATGAGACATATTCTGTTTTGCTCTGTAGAACTCGTAGAGTCAACAACTTGTCAAAACCAACCACTTCTTCATTCAATCTTCAACTGTTAAATAACCTTTCATAAGCTTCCCGTTGGATTATAGCCGTTGGAAGCTATTTGAATTGATTTGTAGATCTTGAGTGAGGCCCTCTAAGGCAGACTACGATCCTTAGCCACTTTCTCGATACTCTACGATTCTGCCTTGGCTTATGCAATCCCTCGGCTGTCTCGACATACTACGATTCTGCCTTGATAGTCTCTGAATTCTTTGTTTCTCCTAGCAGACTTTGAAGGCTTGTGCAGTACTCGATGATAAGACATACCTATCTATTACATCATATGAGATCAACCTAACAAGCTTGATCTTTCTATATATATAGTCTTTGTACATCATATTCTTTTTAAGGACTTTACAAAGCTCTTTTGTTCATGTAGAATCAACCTAACATATTTTATCATTTCAGGCTAAGTCCTTGTACATATATTCCTATTATCTATTCAAAGACTATACAGCTTATTTCAATGCAGACATATTTGCATATTCATTCATTAAGATCATAATCAAATCTTATATAAATAGGAATATAATTCACATGTTTATTCCTAACAATCTCCCCCTATTTGATTATGACAAAAACAATAAGTGCGTATATATGAGATGAATGAATCTTAATATACAGTGAGTAGCTGTATTTCTAAAACAGTTAATGATGAATGTCATTGATGATAATATGAAATTTACACAATATGACACTTTACATCCTGGATCCAGAACATACCTATATAGCAAGAAATATACCTTCTCAGCTTCATTTACTGCTTTATGTATGTCTCTAGGGTGTCTGTTGATTGGCTACTCAGTCTTCTTTTCCTCTCCAATCTTCTCCCCCTCAGATGAATGCTCCATTGCTTCATCTTCATGATGCTCTGACTCAGATGCATGCTATTCTTATTTGTCATCTGCTTTGCTCTAGACTTTGTTTTAGCTCCCCCTCAGACTTTGTTCCCATTGGTTCATCCTTTGACTCCCCCTCAGATGATGATACACTTGCTGCTATTTTGACCTGCTTCTTCTTCTTCTCCTTCTTTGCTTTCCTACTTTTTCTTGAATACCTCTTTTCTCCCCCTTTTTGTCATGAATCATTTGGGAAGGCTGTTAGACATTTTTTATAAGCTGATTTATCAAATAAGATGATTTTCTAACTTCAGTCTTGAGTTCTTGTTGGCTTAGCTCTAACTATAGAGAGAGAGACTGCTTTAAGAAGTTAATCTTGTCAGAGATGGACATGATTTGATCTGTATTATCCTTCTGAGCTTGCACAACTTTTTCCTTCTGATCATTGATAAACTTCAGATAGATTTGATCTCTCTCTTTGATTTTGAGAGATATATCTGATATTGTGGCTTGAAGTCTATTTTGAAGCACACTATCTCCTTCTTCTAACAACATCTTTGCTTCTGCAGTAATGAGAGATATCTTCTCAACCAGCTCATCAAAATTCTTCAGTAACTCTTGATCATGAGGAGTTTGGTCATTTGATTGAGCAGACTTCTGCTGAACACCAGATTGGACTCCACGATTCTCATTCTTGAACAGTTTTTCGAATGTAGTGAGAATCTGATAAACCATTGAGTGCCAATCACTATTGGAGGACGATGGAATATCAGACAATTCTTCTTGAGAAGAGTAGAGCTTCTCAATCTGAGCTTGATCATCTTCAATGGTAGAGTGAAGGGACTCTACGATCATAAACTTGGGTATAATCCTTCTGCCATCTGAACCTACTCTACAATCGTAGGGAATGTAGTGGTTGCCAGCATATTGATAGACCTTGAAGTTAGATTGGTCTTTGATCAGCTTTGTTGCAAATTTCTTTACTCTTGGAAAGTTTTAAGACACCAGCTCCAAGTTCAAAAAATATGAGTAACACCAGCTAAAGTAACTCTCATCTTTACCAGTATATGCCTTTAGCCAGGGCATCCATGGGTAGAACCATTTTATCAGGGATTGTCAGGATTGTACAATATTGTAGTACAATCTAAGTCCATGTCTTTCAGTAGACATTGTTACTACTTTGAGTCGTTCATTTCCACGATTTATCCATCTTTCCGGTAGCGCATCTTGAGGTTCATCAAAGACTTCCACCACTAATCTTCTTTGAACTCTTGCTGGAGAGGGAACATGATAGTCTGTTGATTCCTGATCTGCAGAACTGGAGTCTGTCTCCATCTCTTCATTTTCTGACTTTGAGCTTGAATCATGCTGGATCATTTCATCTGATTCATTAGTGGATCCTTCTTGCTGATTTTCGTCACTTGTTCCTTCTTTAGTACCCTTTGCATTTTCTTCCTTGGATTCAGACTCATCATCACTTAATTCAATGATTGCAGTAGAAGATTCTCCTTTATTCTTTAAGAAGGATCTAGCAAGCAATATGTTTCTCTTTCTTCTCCTTGGAGATTCAGCTATAGGAGATTCAGTCTTTTCTTCATCTTTAGATTTTAAAGCCTTTGAATCATCAGATGAGCTTCTTTGGGATTCAGCCAAAGGGGCAGATGATTCCTCTTCAGACCCTAAGTCCTCTAAAGTAGTAAAAGAACTCCTTGGGACTTCAGCAGTGGGAGATCTAGTTTCTTCAGATTTAGACCCTTCCTTATCAGCAGAATGGCTACTTGAGAATTCATTCATAGAGTTTTCAGTTCTCTTTTCTTCTTATGAGTCTACTATTTTCTCTTCAGCAGATAGACTTCTTTGGGGAACTGATATTGACTTCTTCATCACCTTTGCTTTCTTCTTGGATGGCCTTTCAGACTTGGATTCTGGAATGATTGAATCATCATCGTGTGATAGCTTCTCCTCCATATCATTTGTCTTCTTCTTCTTAGAAGTGCTCTTGCTGCTGCTGCCATATGTCAATAGCCTTTTGTTTTCTATTGGATTCTTCTTCCAGTTATCAAACAATTTTGGGGACAACACCTTCTGACTGTTCAGAAATTCACCCTCATCATCTTTAATTTTATTCTTCTGCTTCTTCTTCAGAATGATGCTTAGAAATCTCCCATGAAAAACCTTTGTAAGTGGTTTATTTGTTGACTTCTTCTTTTTCGCCTTGTCTAGCCACTTAGACATTAAGTCTAACAGTATGGCACCAAAATTGATTTGCTTTTTTAGAACAATGGCAGTCATGATTCTCAGTTGATAATCACTTACTATATCATGAGCAGTATCTTTGCTCAGCATGCACTTTCCTACTATCTTAGCAGGGAACTCGTATTCTTCATGAAACTCCTTTTTCTTCATATTCTTCAAAATATGGTTTCTTTTGTAGAGCATAGCTTTCTTCCCTTCTTCAATGTTGAACTCTTCAAGGCTCTTCAAACCTGAGTCTGAAAGACCTGAGCATTGATTAATGTCTGTAGGCATTAACTTTAGGATCTGGCCTCTGACCTTAGTCGATAGAGTTCTAGAACTTGTAGTCGCATTTGAGTAGAACTCTCTCACAAGGTTTGAGTAGATTCGGGTGCTTGATTCCAGACATTCAGAGAATCTGGCCTTCTTTACTAACTGAAGAATATCTCTAAACTTCTTCTCAGATTTCTCGAACTTCTTAGTTCCGAGTTGAATACCAGTGATTACACACACATCTTCCATTTGAAGAGTTAGGGACTTCTGGGTTTATGTCTTTATGATGGTATTGTGAGATATCAAGAAGAGAATTGAGGATAGATGGTTGTTTGAAAGGATTTGACAGTTTAGAGGTGTTTAGGTTTTGGCTTGGGAAAGGATTGTATAGATTAGAAAGGCTTGCAGCTTTTGATGAACTCTCAAAAGTATAAATGCCATTGATTTGAAATTTCCCTCATGTAACTGTTCCCTCCACGTTTCTTAATGGGACAATTGTAAGAATCTGATAGGTTACAGTCTATAACTTCTTCTAACACGTCAGTATATCAGATTTAACTTATCTTCAGTTGACTATTGACTTCTTCAGTTCGTGGAGTGGCCTTACGACTTAGTCTAGTACTCTATGACTTCTTAGATTGATCTATAGCCTTTGTGCCTTCTTCGATGATCGTAGTCTGTGGATATGCTTCAATAGACAATTTCTTCATTAGACTTCACGAGAGTGGCAATACTCATTTTCAGTTTGTATTCTTTTAAGAAGTTACTGCTTGCTTCAGCAGAGATTCTTGTGATTCCCGTCAATTTCTACATTTCTTCAGGATTAAGGTTACTCAGGAAGGGACAACCTCTTAGTTCATTACTAAGGATCAGGTTTGTTTCTGAGGCGCTTATCAGATTAAGAGCTTTATAAAATAATGGCTACAATGACATCACATTGGTCTTTTCTGCTTGAGAGTTTACTTATCAACTATGGATACACTTTGATGTTGATATTTGTTTAGGCTGTAATCGTGGTGTCACCATGCTCTTACACTATGATCACTGAGACTGATCGAAAGTACTCCACGATTTGAGTGGTTGGTTGATATGGTTACCAGTATCACGATTTGGGACGTTATTACTGACTATGGATCTTCATTTGGTTCATTAGTCACAGAGTTTTGGGACTCTTTAACTGGGATATTTCTGTTTAGGTACAGCTCTTGTCTCTATGATTTTTACAAGAGTGGTCTTAATATTTTTGGAGTGGTTAACAGGCATGTACGCTGATTGACTTATCCTTCAAGCTTATCTCAGATATTCTTGCAAGTTTTCCACTTCTTCATTTTGCTCCCTAAGCTTTATCATCTTCATCATTTATTTCTAGAACTTCCTCAGACTGATCACCAACTTTAGGCTGAAATCATCATGAATGTATAAACCTAAATAAGTCATAAGAAGGTATCATCAGAATGGATCACTCCACGATTGTTGACAAGACTACGAACATAGTCTTTCTCATTCAGGCTTCAGTATCTTTTGTACTCATGAAGGTATTTTTTAGTGGTGCATTCCTCATCATTAGTTTAATGATCCTTTGATATGAACTTCCTGGATGTTCCCTTTGGAATGATATGCTTGGCATGGATAAGACCAATAGATCTCTTTTATCTTGGAATGAATAGCCTTCTTTCATATGAAGATCATCAATTGTGTGATTCTTCATTGATGGGGACTCATCAAGTCTTCAAGAACAATCTTTGACTTTTTTTTCAGGCTGAGATACCGTTGTAGCATCCACCTTTGATGAGTTGGCAAGTCTGGACTCTACGATCGGTAGTGACTCTACAATCGATATGAGTGAAGACTTCTTTGATTTATGGCTGCGTTTTCCCATCTTAAGCAGCTGACCTTGCAACTGGTTGAATCCTTGTGACTGAAGCTTTTCTGCTTTAGTATTCTTTGTTTGGTCAGATAGATCAAGTACCTGCAGGTTAGGTAAGTTTCTATTTTTGGTACCCATGATTGTTTGGGTCCTGCTAGATCAGTTTTCTCAAGATCTCAATCCCTTATATTCTTAAATTTATGTCACATTGGCATCAATAATCACATTTATGCATATATAGGATTTAGATATGACATTTATGATGCATGATGATGAGTGTGTGAATGATTAAGTATTTTGATAGGACATCCTTTTTCTTAAATTATTTTACTCTTTACTTGGTTGTGTTCACAGATCTTGAATGTTCTTAGAGTAGGAATCAACTCTATTGCTTATTTGCATGTTTTATTCTTGGAGATGATCAGTTTCTAAGAATCTTCAAGATACTCCTCTAGTGTTGATCATACTCTATATTTTATCAAGAACACAGAACATTGATTTTGTATATATTTGCATACATACCAATCCTTCAGCAAGAGTTAATCCACTTAAGCTTCGTAGGATTTAGATTGATTTATGACATACTCCATGCTTCTTTCAAGATGCTATCTTCAACCTGAACTTTGAGTGGAGAGAAAGTTTGTTGACAATTTAAGTATCCAACCTTAATTTACTCTCTCTCTCTTCCCCTTTTCAGGTCGATTATGGTCTCTTGATAGAGTATAGTTGCAGTATATAAGGTGATGCAACATAATGTTTATGTATGTGTTAATGAGGAACGGTACCTTTTCCTGTCAGTTTCTTGACAGTCATTTGTCTTACTTTAATGATGTTAGACATTGATGTGAAAATCTTTACATTCATGGCTGAAAACTTGTTGCTCCTTTTGACCTTAGATAAATCAGGCATCGTCTTGGAGTTGAAAACATAGGAAAGTCATGGTAGCTTTAGTTCTTTGATAATCTTGAGTCTCAAGGGTCAGATCCAACTGATTAGCCAAGTACATATTTTAATGAAATTTCCTTTCTTCTCTGGAGACATTTCTCTGCTTGAATAGGCCTTTCATCTTTTAGAACAGAGGATGACAGACTCTTTGTTTTTGATGCCCTTTTTAACTTCCCATCACTAGTCTGCATTCATTTAGAACAGGGACCAATCTGAGCAGCTTCACGTGAATGTGCACATTTACCTGTATACATAATTTCCAACGTGTAAGCTCATCATTAATCACGAGCGACTTACTACTAAACTAAGTTTAGAATATGGTTTTGTGCCTAGTATTAGACTCAAAGCGTTAGCTTTAAAATATAATATGAAAACCCGCTATGATACCAATTGTTAGTTCCTAGAGGGCACACAATAGATCTAGAAGGGGGGGGGGGGTTGAATAGATCTTTTAATTTTCAAAAATATTTTACATTTTAGTTTTCATTGCTAAGTAATTAACAGATGAAAAACTTAAGAATTATTTTAAACACAACGGAATAAGTTAAGGTTCCCCTTCATAGATATTTTATTAACCATTTTTCTAGAGTTAGTTTAGATGAAAGTAGTTATTATATTCATAGTAGTTATAGCAGTTAAGTTCATAATGTAAATGATAGTATGTAAAAGACATAAGGGATTATAAGTGGTTCAAAGACTTAAGCTCGTAATCCACTCTTCTGCTTTAACAAGTAGGGATTCCACTAAGGAAGTCTTTACATCTTTGAATCACTAAGATTCCTTCAAGGCCAGCAACCTTGGAACTCTAGTTCACTAAGAACTCTTCAAGTCCAGCAGACTTGGAACTTCAGTTCACTAAGAACTCTTGAAGGCCTGCAGCCTTGGAACTCAGTTTAGTCACTTGGACAAGTACCCTTCAGGCCCTGGCTTCTTGTTGTTGGTGGTGATGCTCAGCTGTTAAGATGACTTTAAGCTTGTTCATCCTTGATACTTAGCATCTTGTTGTAATCCTCTTTGGATTCTGCATCGAGACTGGATCACCATTGGATGGACTACTAAGTTGTTCATGAAGTTCAATCTCTGAGTACTTAGCAGTTTGACCCTTCTTCTTTGGTGCAGCTAATCTGATCTCAGCTTGCACAACTTCACCACTTGAGGTTTGCGAAGTCTTTGCATTTTTGGTAGACTCCGTTTGGTATTTAGCATCCCCTGAAACTTGGTTGGCTTGGGTACAAATTTGGTTCTGTATCTGTTCTTCTTCAGCTCATGGTGGTTTATGGTGGTTTGTAGAGTGGCTCTTTGAATCTTCTCTCTGATCTGCCAATCTTCTGAATGCTATCTTATTGGCCTTCTCGGCTCTCAGCTTAGCTGACATTCTTAATGGCATTCTCATCATTGTTGAGTGAAGCCCTTTTCTGTTAAAGCTTTTCTCTTATCTTTCTTCACTTCTACTTTCGTAATCTCACTGCCACTGAGACATATTCTGTTTTGCTCTGTAGAACTCGTAGAGTCAATATGTGACGCCCCCGAAATAGGTCCACACGACCCATTCTGAATCGCCAGATATCACACTATAAAAATCATTTAGAAACTTCATTTATACAACTGTTGAACTGTCGTTCAGGATACGACCACAGTTAAACTGTGAGTTTTAATACAAATGTATGTAACTCTCATGGTTCCTCGACCACAACCTTACAATGGTACTTTACATAAAAGTATAGTCAAAAATTGTTTTAGAAATTAAAATCTTTGGGAAGTGCTCAAGGAAACCTTCGTACATGGGAGGCCATGCGTCAAGGTTATGATAGATATCATATGTCCACAGAATTATCCTTGGTTGATTAATAGACCCCAAAGAAAAATGAGAAGATTACTATCATGTTCTTTCCAATGGTGAGTCTTCTCTTGACATATAACTATCTCCACTGTCTGCAATTGAAAATTATATTTCAACCAAACTCCAAGATCATATAGTTAGTGCTCATAGATATACTCAGCAAGTGGATGTGCACAATCCTATCTTATGATAACACGAGGTTTTATGTCATTAGACATCTTGTATGATAGTGGCAAAACACCCTTCCAAAGTTGGGTTCACCTCACCCTATTCGGTTCACCAAAATTAAATATCAAATGACGTATACAATATGACACACTTATCTAAAGTTCTCAATAAAATTATTTCCATACTATTTAGGGAGAACCTCAACAGCTATAGACCACCGTTATATTCCCCTGTTATCCCCGCTCGACCTGGCAACACTCTTATTACCTAAAAGGAATTGTGAAGCAAAAAGGGTGAGCACAACTAGCCCAGTAAAGAATATCATGACTAAAGATAATTTACATCATCAATAGCCTTCATTAGTAATAAATCAGAGATTTAGAACATATGGTAGATGATAAAACTTTTCAACCATAGTTGCAGCGGAACGAGCAATCCATTAGAAGAGTCAAATAGACCATCAGGTCTATTATCTTCTCTATGTTAAAAGTCCACCAATAATGTTTATCCCTGTAACATCAATCAACAATTCCTGTCCACAATCATATGAACAACTCATAATCGTAATTGTGATTCTAAATTCCTCTTCGCACTCAGGACGAAGATAATTTTCATCACCTATCTTCACCTGAAACATCAAAAATCATGGTTATACCAAATCACAATTCCTGCTCATAATCATACTAATAAATTCATCTTTGCACTATGGCCAAAGATATTCATGAACAATTCATCTTTGCACTACAGGCCAAAGACATATAACTGTATTTTAGAAGAGTCAAGTAGAGCATGATATCTACTATCTTTTACGAATTAAAAGTGTATAATCAATATTTTATCGCTGAGACTCAGCTTAATAAATAATCCACATCATCGAATCATCCTTGTACTACGACTAAGGATATTCATGTAATCATCAATGGTCATGATTATACCGAATAATCCCTGGTTATAATCATACCAATAACTGTCCATCAATGCATTATGGGCCAATGAGGACTTTTACCACATCATCTATAACATTACAGGTCATGATTATACCGAATGATCCCTGGTCATAATCATACCAATATACAGTTCATCTATGAACATAAGCCAAAGATACTCATCAATCAATAGTTCATCTTTGCACGTAAGCCAAAGATATACAAATCAAAAACAATAATCAACAAAATCCATCTTTGCACGTAAGCCAAAGATATACAATCATAAAACTAATAATCAATAAATCCATCTTTGCACGTAGGCCAAAGATGACTTTCATCATAATATAAGCATGAGGATGATGACAATGATATAAGCATTAATCAAATGAAATCAAGGATAAATATTAAAGACTTTAAATTTATCCAGTGTTTAAAAATATCCAAATTGTTAACATGATACTGTTTTGTGAAGTAAAATTCAAGAATAATATTCACGTACCAACAATAATTTGGATAGAAAAGAAATATATTTTTCGGGTAAATAGTACCCCGCAATAGTACCCTGATAATAGTACCCCATAAATAGTACCCCAGCATAAAAAGTACCCCAAATACCCGAGTGAATAATATTTGGGTGAATAGTAACTCGTGAATAGTACTCTAACACGAAAAGTATCCCGAATATCCTAGTAAATAATACTAGAGTGAATAGTAATCGGGTGAATAGTAACCCGTGAATAGTAACTCGTAAAAAAAATACCAAAGAAAATGATATTCCATGACGAGTACAAAAGAAATGATATCTCATACGAGTATAATAGATTATACGAAACTGCAAATGGATTTTCATCTGCCATGCGGTAATCCACGTAGACAGATCATTTCCACAATTTAATAAGGAATGAATACAAAGGATCATTCACCATGCATGCGGTAATCCACATAGACAAAGTTATTTCAATGTAATAATAAAGAATGGAATAACATAAGAATTCACCATGCATGCGATAGATCGCATGACGGTTATTCCCAATGTAATAATAATAAAGAATAGAACCAAGTCATGCGAATCGCATGCATGTGATATTCCAACATAATAATAAAGAATGGAACCAGTCATGTGTAATCCGCTTGCAGACGTGATATTCTAACGAGAATAATAAAGAATGGAATAACAAGAGAATTCACCGGCATGCGATAGATCAAGATGCATAAAAGTTATTCCAATGTAATAATAAAGAATGAAATAACGTAAGAATTTCACCATGTGGTATCAGATATGATGTTATTCCAACATAATAATAAAGAATGGAATAACAACCCTTATGAGTATTGAAAGAAAATAACTATCTTCATGAATACGAAAGAATAATACCCCTTACTATAATAATAATACCTCTTATCTCAGAAGAAGACTGGATACTGGAATAGTGAAATAGCAGACTTCGCTTCTTCTTTCTCTCTATAGCTTCTCTCTCTATAATTTCTCTATAATAATTGCTCTTGTGAGACTTCGCGAATTAGTGAAAAATAATGAAGGAATGAGCTTCTATTTATAGGAAAATATAGTTTCCATAATTGAACATTTTGGGGCTCGAAATATTACAGTATAATACCCTCATCTTTTCCTTCATTTTTAATTTAGTCATGCAAGTATTATCAAACTTGCACCACCTCCCCTAATAGTAAATCATGTGAATCAATAGTAAATCATATGACTCAATAGTTCTAAACATGTGAAAAAATTAATTATAGTATAGTACCTTCAACTATACCTCTATTTTTAACTTAGTCATGCAAGTATTATCAAACTTGCACCAACTCCCCTAATAGTAAATGTGACGCCCCCAAAATAGGTATACATCACCCATTCTGAGTCGCCAAATACATGGTACAGAAATAACTATAACTTTATTAATACAATTGTCGTGCAAAATACGACAACACAATAACTGTGAGTTTAAATACAAATATTTTCTTCTAGACAATATCCACACCCAGATAAAATTTTCATTACAATTATTGATGCACTATTTTACAAAAATAGTGAGGACTGCTAAAACAACTGTCTAGGACCATCACTCTGTACCCCGACTGGTTCCTGCTATGTTCTCGCTTCCTGAGAAGAAAAATGGAACAAAAAGGAAAAGGGTGAGATCAACTAGCCCAGTAAAGAATATTATGACTAAGATAATATACAACAAATTATCCTTAGTCTTCAATAGGAAAAAATCTTCTAGAATATAATCTACAACAAGTTTTAGATCAACAACTGCAGTGGAAACAACAATTCATTAGAAGAGTTAAGTAGAGAATGAAATCTACTATCATCTATGAATTTAAAAGTCCATCATCAATATTTTATCCCTGTAATATCAATCAATATACATCTTGAATCAAATATTCATCTTTGCACTACGAGCCAAAGATATTCATTTGTATCACTAGTTGGTCATATTCATCTCAACACCTGTTCATCTTTACACTACGAGCCAAAGATATTCATCAGGTAATCATTCATCTTTGCACTACAGGCCAAAGATATTCATCAAGTATCACCATTAAGGACTGAGGATGATGAAAAACATTTTAGAGAACGAATCCAGTGAGACAGAAGGACAAATGTTAGGGATTCGTATTTCAGTTTATCCAAATTCAATAATATTCCATAATAACCAAGTGTGAAGTAGAATTCAAAAATAAAGATCAAAACATGGATACAATCAAAGATAGTAACCATAAAAGACATCTGGGATGAAAAAGAAAAATTTCATTTTTCTGAATAGTCTCAGATTTGTGAATAGTGCCGATACGTGAATAAGAACCCTGGACAAAAAGGTAGAAATTCCACAATAAAATTCATAACAATATCTTAGCATAATGATATTGAAGAAGATAATATCATTTAAGAAGAAAATAACATCCCTTACCTCAAAGAAACAAAGATTTCTAATGAAAGGTCTGGATGTGATGTTTAATGAAACTTGTAATGAATAGAAACTCTCAAAGTATCTAAATACTCACAAAATACGCTCGATAATATAGAGAGAAAAGAGAGAAAGCTTATGTTTCGTGTGATTTTCAATTCTAACCTAAGCACCTATTTATAGGAAAATGCTAAGACGCCAAGCGATTGACCACTCTTTACCGATGGCTTTACTCGCTACTATTGCCACCACCCACCACATTTGAAATAAAATTTGAGCACATTTCTCACCAACCAAAAAGTGGGCGACTCAATTCTAGAATTTTCCACCAAAAATCATTTATAACATAATTTCCGAATCAGTCACTTCTTAAAATTCATAACAAATCAAACATTCATTTTTAACGATTCAAAATTTGTGGACATATACTCAACTTATAAGTGTATAACATATCTAAAAATCACAACAATCCAACGGTCGGATTAAAAATTATAACTCACGCAATATATCTCAAGAACACTGATTTGATTTTTAATACCTCCATTCTGACAAAAATACTGATAAAACACCTCAACATTAATAGCCACATAAAATAAATATTTCCTTATCATATAAATCAATAAATAATTATTCATAAATAATATTACAGAATCACAATAATGACAACCAGCCGCTCCTCGTGAAAGAGGGGCTTTCCAATAAGGATTTCTCCTTACTAGCGCCTGATTAGGTGACCAAACCTCTCCTTAGATGTAACTTTCTAGACATTGCCAATAATGCTATCTAATAATATTATTCAAATAATATGAATTATTGATCCGATAATGGAAAATATCAGGCAAAGACAATTATTGAAACAACAATAATATAAAATATCAATCAAAGAATTATTGAATCAATAAAATAAAATATTGAATAAAGAATTATCGTAATAATTATTGAGTAGTGCCTTCTTACATAAGAATCAATAATTCAAAATATTGTGCAATACCGTGTCTTCTTTAACCACGCCAGACATCGTATTTTAACCACCGGGTATTCCAACAAAGGTTAATTCAGTGAATAACTACACGCCAAGTTATTTATAAAAACTCAAACTTGTCGTTTTCTTCATCCGACAGTTATTCTGTTATGAGGCCCACGAATGGCTGTGCCGTCGTACAAATATTCCTCAACAACAAGAATATTCCAGGACCAAACGAATATTCCCCGACAAAAATGAATATTTTATAACCACTTGCTTATTTTGTAAAATTTGCACATTTAACTCATAACCAAAGTATTATATCAAATTAACTCCTTATTATTTCAAGATAATAAATAGAGAAAATTTAATTTTATTCATAATAAGTTGGGGTCTTACAACCTCCCCTCCTTATGAAATTTCATCCTCAAAATTGACGTACGTACCTGGCGTTTTGAAAAGGTGAGGGTACCTCGCTTTCATTTCCGATTCCAACTCCCAGGTCATTTCTTCAATAGCATGGTTCCTCCACAAAACCTTAACTTGTGGTATAACCTTGATGCGCAGGACATGCTTTTTCCTATCCAAGATCTTAACAGGTACCTTCTCGTAAGTTAAATCTTCGGCTATCTCGTCTAGTTCTAACTCAATAATGTGGTTTGGGTCTTTCACATATTTACGAAGCATAGATATGTGAAAAACATTATGAACACGAGACATGCTTAGAGGTAACACGAGTCTATAGGCCACATTTCCTACTCGGTCAAGAATCTGAAATGGACCAATATATCATGAATTGAGCTTTCCTCTCTTCCTGAATCTTGTAACTCCCTTCCATGGAGCAATACGTAACAGTACATGATCCCCAATACCAAATTTCACGTCCTTTCGATGAAGATCCGCATAACTCTTTTGTCGATCCTGTGCCGTTTGTATAAGTTGTCGAAACGTTTGGATCTTTTCTGTAGTCATACGTACCAACTCTGGTCCCAACAATGTTGCTTCACCCACCTCATCCCAACATACTGGAGAGCGACACTTTCGTCCATACAAGGCTTCAAATGGAGCCATACCTATACTTGCCTGATAACTGTTGTTATAGGAGAATTCCACTAATGGTAAATACTTTTCCCAACTCCCTTTGAAGTCTAGGACACAGAGTCTTAATAGATCTTCAAGAGTTCGAATAGTCCTCTCTGATTGTCCGTCCGTTTGAGGATGGTATGCCGAATTGAATCGTAAATCCGTGCCCATAGCTTTCTGCAAGCTAACCCAAAATCGTGAAGTGAATCTTGGGTCACGATCCGAAACTATGGATACTGGCATGCCATGCAATCTCACAATCTCATTCACATACATATGAGCAAGACATTCAAGGGAATAAGTCTCACGTATAGGCAAGAAATGAGCAGACTTGGTTAATCTATCAACAATAACCCAAATCGCATCTATACCTTGAGAAACCTTTGGAAGACCCGTAACGAAATCCATAGTAATGTGTTCACACTTCCATTTTGGAATCTCAAGTGGTTGCAATGGACCCTTTGGCATTTGATGTTCTTCCTTTACACGTTGATAGGTTAACACCTCGAGATAAACTCCGCGATCTCTCTCTTCATATTGTTCCACCAAAATGTATGTCGAATATCATGATACATTTTGGTACTCCTGTGATGGATTGCAAATGGTGTGTTGTGTGCCTCCATCATGATTCTATGCTTCAAGTCGTAATCGTTAGAACGCAAAGTTCGGAGTTGACTCAAGTATTCTTTCTTCATCGATTCCTCGCTTACGAATAACACCTTCTTGCACTTTTTTCTTCATACGACATCGCCCCCCAAACCGTAGCTTGAGCAACTTTAACTTTATCGATTAAAGTCGGTTCTACTACTCAGATGTTTGATATCATCACATGGGTACTTGGAGCCTTTAACTCTATCTCCATCCTTTGTAAGTCGTACAAAATGGGCCTTTGTGTTAACAACATTGCACTCAGTACACGCGATATATGATCTTCTACTCAATGCGCCACCACAACGTTTGCTTTTCCAGGATGATATTGAATGCTATGGTTGTAATCCTTCAACAGCTCGAGCCAATGCCGTTGCCGCATGTTGAGTTCCTTTTGGGTGAAGAAATATTTGAGGCTTTTATGATCCGTATAAATCTCCACTTTCTCCCCATACAGGTAGTGTCTCCAGATTTCAACGCAAAAACGATCGCCGCTAACTCCAAATCATGAGTAGGATAATTCCTCTCATATTCTTTGAGTTGTCGCGAGGCATAGGCTATGACTTTCCCATGTTGTATGAGAACACATCCTAACCCTTTACCTGAAGCATCGCTGAAGATAATAAATCCATCCGAACCAGATGGTATTGTTAGAACAGGTGCCAAAATGAGTCTCCTCTTGAGCTCTTGGAAACTCTTCTCGCATTCCTCGCTCCATACAAATTTTGTATCTTTCCAAGTCAGCTGAGTTAACGGAGTAGCGATTTCCACGAATCTCCGATAATAACCAGCTAAGCCCAAAAAGCTACGCACTTCGGTCACCGACTTCGGTTGCTCCCAACTTTGTATTGCTTCAATCTTGGCCAGGTCAACAGATACTCCATGTTTTGACACCACGTGCCCAAGGAATGCTACTTCTTTAAGCCAGAACTCGCATTTCTTCAGTTTGACATATAGCTTGTTGTCACGAAGTCTTTGAAGTACCGGCTTCAAATGGTGCTCATGATCTTCATGGCTTTTGGAATAGATGAGGATGTCATCAATAAAGACAACAACGAATTGATCCAAATATTCCTTGAATATACGGTTCATCATATCCATGAAAGCAGCAGGAGCATTAGTCAATTCAAAAGACATGACCAAGAATTCATAATGCCCGTACCGAGTCCTGAAGGCAGTCTTTGGAATATCCTCAATTTTAATCTTCAGCTGATGATATCCAGAATGAAGATCAATCTTTGAAAAGAATTATGCTCCTTGCAACTGGTCAAACAGGTCATCAATGTGAGGTAGCAAATACCTATTCT
This sequence comes from Panax ginseng, assembly GCA_020205605.1. Lineage (NCBI taxonomy): Eukaryota > Viridiplantae > Streptophyta > Magnoliopsida > Apiales > Araliaceae > Panax > Panax ginseng. Next base: position 174,215,463 of record CM035132.1, read on the forward strand.
TGATGGTGACATGGTTTAATTCCCGATAGTCAATACAAAGTTGCATACTCCCGTCTTTCTTCTTTATAAATAAAACAGGAGCACCCCAAGGGGATGTACTAGGACGAATGAAACCGATGTCTAACAATTCCTGTAGTTGGACTTTTAACTCCTGAAGTTCAATAGGAGCCATTCGATATGGGGTTTTAGAAATGGGCTTTGTACCCGGTTCAAGATCAATAAAGAATTCAACTTCTCGTTCTGGGGGTAGACCAGGAAATTCTTCCGGAAATACGTTTGGAAATTCATTAACAACGGGAATATTATTCAAATCTGATGTGTTTTTGTTCAAGTCCATAATATGGGCTAAAAAATTTTGACATCCATTTTTCAATAAACGAATAGCTTTATGGCTTGATATGACAGTGACTGATTTTAGTGGTTTAGTTGCTTGAATTCGTATAACAGGTTGGTTAGGAATATAAAAACTAACAACCTTACGAAAATAATCAATTTTGGCATGATGAGTGGTTAACCAATCAATCCCTAAAATTACATCAAATGCAAGTATTTTTAAAGAGATAAGATCAACAATTAATGTGATTGTGCCAACTTGGATCAAGCAACATTTATAAACTGTAGATGTAACAAAGGTTTCACCCAACGGAGTTTCAACAGATAAGTTAAAGTCCAATTTCTCCAGAGTCAAGTTTAAACGTTGAGCACAAGCAGGAGAGATAAAAGAATGGGTAGAACTGGTATCTAGTAAGGTATAAACTTTGCAATAGTTCAAGATTAGCTTACTCGTGATCACCTCGTTCGGGTTTCTCGCGTGTTGGTCAGTCACAACAAACGCCCTCCCTTGAACCACCGACTTTCTTTTGTCCATAGTCGCCTTTGGTGCCGTATTGTCCCAAATGGACTTGACTTATTTCTGGGACAAAATTGGGCTATACGACCGCTTTTCCACAATCAAACACACACTTGGAATGTCGTATACGCTTTGGACTTATGTGCCCCTCCTCTCCATATCTCAGAAGATCTAACCGGGCAAATGTTCTCCTCCCTAGAATTTGTTGTTAGTCTTTGGTCTTCATTCGATATCTTCCCGTCATTGTTGAATCTCCTCTTTTTGAAATTTCCACTTAACTCACCTCTCCTATTATCATGGCCACGATTACCACCCGAGTGGTTACCACTTTTGTCCGTATTCTTCCTCCTCATTTGGTTATCATCACTTCGATGATCGCCACCACCCCAGATGACCACAGTTGTGGTCCCTCGGATGAACGTACTCATTATCACGCTCTAATAATTAAGCCCTGTTTACAATATCTAAATATAAAGAAAATTTATAAGAAATAAGATATTGTCGAATCTCGGGTTTTAGACCTCTAAGAAACATCCGCGTCATACGTTCCTCATTTTCTACCAAATGAGGTGCAAACCTAGATAACTCTGCGAACTTTGCCTCGTACTGGGACACCATCATGTTGTTCTGTTCCAGTCTAATAAACTCTACCTCATTCATATGACGAATACTTTCAGGAAAGTACTTGTCATTGAACAGTTTCTGAAATTTTTCCCAAGACATGTTGAGTGCGGTGGTCAGTATGCACGCTTCACGATTCCCACCAAGATCTACCTCAAAGACTTTTAACATAAAGGTGGCGAATGGAACCTTCTATTCCTCCGTGCAGCCCAAGACATCGAATATCTTGGTAATTTGCTTAACCCACATTTCCACCTTAATCGGATCGGGCTTTCCCCAGAAATTTGGTGGTCCCAACTCCTTGAACTGCTTGGCTGTGATAAACTGTGCGTTGCTATCATTTCCACCCGTATTTTGTACACGAGTGTCCCTCGTCTAATTTTGCATAAACTGCAAAAAGCTTCTAAACATTGCATCATTCATCATTTTCTCGATAGTGTTATTTACAGGAGGAAAATTACCTTCCTGTTGCACGTTCTCTTAGTTGGTAATCAAAGGTTGTTCCACAGTCTCATAGACTCCATTGTTAACTTTCTCAGCTGTCATTCTTAAAAACTTCCATAAAACAGGGGTTAATTAAACAAATTAACATATCACATAATATCCCTATATTATGACCGACCAATAAATAAGCTTACGTAGGAGACACTAGTGAAGAATTTACTCATCTCTCCCCTCCTAGTTCTATTCCCCGATCTCCGCCAGAGACCATATCCCTAAGCTCTGATTCCAACTATGACGCCCCCAAAATAGGTATACATCACCCATTCTGAGTCACCAAATACATGGTACAGAAATAACTACAACTTTATTAATACAATTGTCGTGTAAAATACGACAACACAATAACTGTGAGTTTAAATACAAATATTTTCTTCTAGACAATATTCATACCCAGATAAAATTTTCATTACAATTATTGATGCACTATTTTACAAAAATAGTGAGGACTGCTAAAACAACTGCTTCAGACCACCATCACTGCACTCGTACCGTTCCTCGCTTGTGTTCTCGCTTCCTGAGAAGAAAAATGGAACAAAAAGGAAAAGGGTGAGCTCAACTAGCCCAGTAAAGAATATTATGACAAAGATAATATACAACAAATTATCCTTAGTCTTCAAAAGGAAAAAATCTGCTAGAATATAATCGACAACAAGTTTTAGATCAACAACTACAGCGGAAACAACAATTCATTAGAAGAGTTAAGTAGATAATGAAATCTACTATCATCTATGAATTTAAAAGTCCATCATCAATATTTTATCCCTGTAACATCAATCAATATACATCTTGAATCAAATATTCATGTTTGCACTACGGGCCAAAGATATTCATTTGTATCACCAATTGGTCATGTTCATTTCAACACCAGTTCATCTTTGCATTACGGGCCAAAGATATTCATCAGGTAATCATTCATCTTTGCACTACAAGCCAAAGATATTCATCAAGTATCACCATTAAGGACTGAGGATGATGAAAAACATTTTAGAGAACGAATCCAGTGAGATAGAAGGACAAATATTAGGGATTCGTATTTTGGTTTATTCAAATTCAATAATACTCCATAATAACCAAGTGTGAAGTAGAATTCAAAAATAAAGATCAAAACATGGATACAATCAAAGATAGTAACCATAAAAGACATCTGGGATGAAAAAGAGAAAATTTTATTTTTCGGTGAATAGTGTCGTATTTGTGAATAGTGCCATATACGTGAATAGTAACCCTGACACAAAAAGGTAGAAATTCCACAATAAAATTCATAACAATATCTCAGCATAATGATATTGAAGAAAATAATATCATTTAAGAAGAAAATAACATCCCTTACCTCAAAAAAATAGTACTTCGGAATGAAAGGTCGGATGTTATGCTGAATGAAACTTGTACTGAATAGAAACTCTCAAAGTATCTAAATACTCACAAAATACGCTCAATAATATAGAGAGAAAAAGAGAGAAAGCTTATGTTTCTGGTGTGATTTTCAATTCTAACCTAAGCACCTATTTATAGAAAATGCTTGTAGCAAGCAGACTTGACTGCTAATTCACGATGGCTTTACCTACTACTATTGCCACCCACCACATTTGAAATAAAATTTGAGCACATTTTTTACCAACCAAAAGTGGGGCCCACTCAATTCTAGAATTTTCCACCAAAAATCATTTATAACATAATTTCCGAATCAGTCACCTCTTAAAATTCATAACAAAACATACATTCATTTTTAACGGTTCAAAATTTGTGGACATATACTCAACTTATATATGTATAACATATCTAAAAATCACAATGATCCAACGGTCGGATTATAAATTATAACTCACACAATATATCTCAAGAACACTGATTTGATTTTTAATACCTTCATTCCGACAAAAATACTGATAAAACATCTCAACATTAATAGCCACATAAAATAAATATTTCCTTATCATATAAATCAATAAATAATTATTCATAAATAATATTACAGAATCATAATAATGACAACCAGGCCGTTATGAGACCCCAGATTTTATGAATAAATATTTAAATTTTTTGAAATATTTTTATTGAATATTATTTTGTGGTTTGATATAATGTTATAGTTGTGGGTAATATTTACAAATTTTGCAAAGTAAGCAAGTGGTTATATAATATTTGATTGGTCGGGGAATATTCATTTGAACAGGGAATATTCGTACGACGGCACAATCATTGGTAGACCCCACAACGGAAGTATTATCGTAGTAAGAAAACGTGTAATTATCTTTTATTAAAATAACTACGAAAGTGTTACCGTTAAAACTGTTGAACTACCCGGTAGTAAAAGTACAATAATACGCGTGGTTGCATAGTAGCACGCAGTATTGGTTATTGATGCTTACGTGAAAAGTCACTCAGTTACACTCAATTATTGCTACAGTAATTGCTGCATCATATCTCTCATATTATTGATTCAATTATTGTCATAGTATCATTTGTATAATATGTTATATTATTAAATTAATAATTGAGACGAAAAATTATTCATATTATTATTTGCAATATTGACAATGTCTAGAAGTTCTATCAAGGAGAGATTTGGTCATCTAATTGTGCGCCAATAAGGAGAAATCCTTATCGGAAAGCCCCCTCTTTCCTGGGTACGACTTGGTTGTTAAATATTGTGAATTATAATATTAATGATGAATAAGTCCGTGTTGATTAAAGATAAAATTGATAGTTCCATTGTGTTGGAATTATTAGTGTTAGTGGAAATCGACATTTATTTCGATAATAATTGATGTCTGGAAGTTATACTGACCAGTCGGGTAATTAACTGGATAAATGAGCAATTAATTGATATTAATTCACATGATTATAACTATTTGTTCACATGTGTGTACTATTGATTCACATTCTTATACTATTAGGGGAGTTAGTGCAAGATTGATAATACTTGCATGACTAAGTTAAAGATGGAGGTACTATACTGTTATTCGTATTTTCACATGATTATAACTATTGAATCACATGATTGAACTATTGATTCACATTATTTACTATTAGGGGAGGTGGTGCAAGTTTGATAATACTTGCGGGACTAAATTAAAAATGAAAAAAGTTGGAGGTATTGTCTTCGTAATTTTTTGAGCCCCAAAACGTGTAATTATCGAAACTATATTTTTTATAAAAGAAGCTCATTCTTCCTTCATTTCTCACCAATTCACTAAAGCTATAAAACAATTATTATAGAGAAAACTATAGAGAGAAAGAAGAAGAGAAGTCCACCTCACTATTCCAAAGATCCAATTTTTCCTAAGGTAAGGGGTATTATTTCTTTCATTTTATGAAGAGAGCTATTGTTATTCCATTCCTTATTATTATGTTGAATAACTTTGCATCGCAATCGCATACATGGTGAAATTATTCTCGTTATTCCATTCTTTATTATTCATTGGAATATCATGTCCTGCATGCGTATTACTGCATGACACAGTTCCACTATTTATTATTCTCATTGGAATAACTTTTGTACGCCAAATCGCATACATGGTGAAATTCTTTTGTTATTCCATTCTTTATTATTATGTTGGAATATCCTCATGCATGCGTATTACACACATGACCGGTTCCATTATTTATTATTATATTGGAATAACTCGTCTGTGCATGCGGCCTATCACATGCATGGTGAATTACATTGTTATTCCATTCTTTATTATTCGTTGGAATATCCTGGTGCGTGCGGATTTTGCATGACTTGGTTCCATTCTTTATTATTACGCTTGGGAATAACTTTTATGCATGCGGATCTATCGCATGCATGGTGAATTCTTCTTTTATTCTATTCTTTATTATTCTGTTGGAATAACTTATCTATATGGTTTACCACATGCATGGTGAATGATCATTTGTATTCATTCCTTATTAAATTGTGGAAATGATCTGCTCGTGATTACGACATATGCGAAGCGAAAATTCATTTGCGCTTCATATATTCTATTATACTCGAGTTGGTTAAAGTTTTGGCTTCTATACTCCATGAAATTAGTAGAATATCCTCGGATATTTGCGCTTCATCCAAAGATATTTTCATGGAAATATTCTTCTCGAGCATTCTTGAATTTTACTCCACAAAGCAAGATCATGTTGATAATTTGGACGTTTTGAGTTCGGATAAATTAACTTATAAATCTTTAAAATTTAATTCTTGAACTTGTTTTATTGAATTATTATGTCATTGTCATCATCCTCATGTTTATATTATGTTGAAAGTCATCTCGTCATCCGTGGCACATAGTGCATAGATGGACTTGATATGATTATGACCAGGGATTATTCGGTATAGTCATGACCGTAATGTTACAAATGATGTGGTAAAAGTCCTCATTAGTCCGTAGTACATTGATGGACAGTTGTTGGCATGATCATGACCATTGATGAAAACAAGAATATCCTTGGCCCGTAGTGCATGGATAATTTGTGGTCGTGATACTAATGAATATCCTTGGTCATAGTGCAAGGATGACGTGGTTTATTTAATAAGTTTGAGTCTCAAATGATAAAAGTGATGAAAACCTTTTTAAATCATAGAAGATAGTAGATTTTATTCTCTACTTGACTCTTCTAATGGATTACTTGTTCCATCATGCAGCTTAAACTTGATGTTTGTTATATTGTATCGGTTTAACATCGTTGAAGGCTAACGATAATTTATTCGCATTATCTTAGCCATAATATTTCTTCTTGGGATAGTTGAGCTCACCCTTTTGCTTTCATTTTCTCTTGAAATGAGAACGTAGCGAGGACTAGTCGGGAAGCGAGTGACTATCCGAATGATAGCATTAGTAGTCCTCACTATTTTATGAAATAGTGTGATAATAAATGTATTGAGAACTTATTTTGAGTTTGAATACTGTCTAGAAGATAATATTTGTATTAAAACTCACAGCTCATGTTGTATACTTAAGTTTATATTTGTATTCTGTACCATGTATTTGGCGACTCAAAATAGGTGATGTATACCTGTTTTGGGGGCGTCACAGCCATTCCCAGGAAAGAGGGGGCTTTCTAATAAGGATTTCTCCTTACTGGCGTGCAATTAGGTGACCAAACCTCTCCTTAGACAGAACTTTATAGACATTGCCAATAATGCTATATAATAATATTATTCAAATAATATGAATTATTGATCTGATAATGGAAAATATTGTGCAGAGACAATTATTGAAACAACAATAATATAAAATATCAACGCAGCAATTATTAAATCAATAAAATAAAATATTGAACAGTAATTACTGTAACAATTATTGAGTAGTGCCTTTTTACGTAAGAATCAATAATTCAAAATATTGTCCAATCTCGTGTGCTACTTTTTGTCAACCACGCGTATTCATCATTTTAACCACCGGGTATTCCAACAATGTTAATTACGTGTAATAACTACGCCAAGTATTTATAAAAACTCAAACTTGTCATTTTTTCATTCGACGACTTATTCTCATTATGAGGCCCACGAATGGTCATACGTATCGTATGAATATTCCCCACAACAAGAATATTCCAAGACCAAACGAATATTCCCCGACAAAAATGAATATTTTATAACCACTTGCTTATTTTGTAAAATTTCCACATTTCACCCATAACCAAAATATTATATCAAATTAACTACTTATTATTTCAAGATAATAAATAGAGAAAATTTAATTTTATTCATAAAAAGTTGGGGTCTTACAGTAAATCATGTGAATCAATAGTACACACATGTGAACACATAGTTATAAGCATGTGAATTAATAGCAATTAATTGCTCATTTATCCGATTAATTACCCGATTGGTCAATATAACCTCCAGACATCAATTATTATCGAAATAAATGTAAGACCCCGAATTTTATGAAATAAAAATATTCAATTTTTCTTATAATTATTATTCACCAATGGTTAAATTGATAAAAGTTAAAGTTAAGGGTGACATATGAAATTTTTCAAAATAAGCAAGTATTATAAAATATTCATTTCGCTTTAGAATATTCGTTTGTCATGGAATATTCTTGTTGTTCGAGGGAATATTCAGATTTACTGAAGATCCATTTGTGGGCCCCATAATGGAAAACGGTTGGATGAAGGAAAACGACAAAGTATGAGTTTTTATAAATAATGGCGTAGTTGTTACCAAGCTTAACACCATTGAAATACCCTATGGTTAAAAATACAATAATACGCTGTCGCACAAAGAAAGACACCAGATTGCACAAAGATTTTTGAATTATTGATCCTTACGTGAAGGTACTACTCAATAATTGTTACAAAGAATTATCGCTCAATATTTTATTTTATTGATTCAATAATTGTCATATTGATATTTATATTATTGTCGTTTCAATAATTATCATTTCACAATTTCCCATTATCGATCAATAATTCATATTATTTGAATAATATTATTAGATAAAGATTATTGGCAATGTCTAGAAAGTTTTGTCAATGAGAGGTTTGGTCACCTAATTGTGCACCAGTAAGGAGAAATCCTTATCGGAAAGCCCCCTCTTTCCTGAAACTGCTTGGTTGTCATTATTGTGATTCTGTAATATTATTTATGAATAATTAATTATTGATAAGAAAATATTTATTTGATGCGGATATAAATGATGGATTTAATTATGTGGTTATAATTGAAGAAATTAATGTTGAGGTGTTTTATCAGTATTTTTATCGGAAAGGAGGTATTAAAAATCAAACCAGTGTTCTTGTGATATATTGCGTGAGTTATAATTTTTAATCCGACCGTTGGATCGTTGTGATTTTTGGATATGTTATACATATATAAGTTGAGTATATGTCCACAAATTTTGAACCGTTGAAAATTAACGCATGATTTGTTATGAATTTTAAAAGGTGTTGAAACGATGTTGAAAATCGTCCGTTTGTGGATTTCGGATATGTTCTGTTTGGAATTTGGAAAAACTTAAAGCTACAAAGTTGTAGAGAATTCGATTTCGTGTGGAATGGACATAAAATTTGTATTTTTCTGATAAACGGGCTATTTTCTATGAATTGTTGAAGTTTCAGAAAATAAAATAATTTTTATTAAAAATGGGGTGGGACCCACTTTTGTTTTAACACATGTGGGCTGCCAAATTTGTTCAAGTATGGCATGCTAGAGGCTGCTAAGTTTTCAAGAGAGGTTACGTAGAGAGAAAAAAAATAAATTAATAATTTATTAATTTAGTCTCCTTTGGCGTTCTAGCATTTTCCTATAAATAGATGCTTATATTAGAATTGAAAATCACAGCAGAAGCATAAGTTTTCTCTCTCTATATTATCAAGCATATTTTTGTGAGTATTTAGATACTTTGAGAGTTGCTATTAAGTGGAAGTTTCCTTCGGCTTTACATCCGATATTCCAGTTAGAAGTACTGCTCTTTCGAGGTAAGGGATTTTAAGGGTTATTATGTTTTTCAGTTTCGTAATTTTTTTGACCTTCAAAAATTCTGGAAAAATTTGAAATAATAATTTGATGAGTTTTCTTGATTGTGTCCAAAAATGGCGATGTTTGGATATATAGATTAGGAGTTATGAATTTTATGAGAAAAGACTATTTTAAAAGTAAACCCTTATAACTCCTTGTGGTTAACTCCAAAATTAGTGAAATTTTTATTTGGAGTACATGTATATAATAGAAGTATACTCTGTAAATTTTGGAATTTTTGGAAAAAAGTACAATTTATAATAAATATCTAAATATTCGATAGTTATAGCCATATGAAAAATAGTAAATGAATTTTAAAAATTCCGAGAAAAATATATGTTCAATATGGGACTATATTATGCTAAATCCCAAAAAAGAAATATTTTTGGAACTAATTTGGTATTTTTCATGAAAATGGACTAGTTATGAATAAATAATTAAATATGTTATGTGAAGTAACAAAATTGAAAAAATAGGATTTTATGGCTTGAGAATCCTATATATGGTATATGCAGATTTTTGATGAGGTTGTTGGTTATTGGTGATGAAATCTTATGAGTTTGGCATTTTAGTATGATTAAATGCATTAATTAGTAAAGTGTAAACAATTAAAATAAATTGTTTATAAGTTTAAGAAATGATTAAAATATTATGGTAGTATTAATAATATTAGATTATGAGATTATTAAGTGATTTATAACATTTGGATTAAGGTGTTATGAAATCATTGATTTATGAATCTTACTCTTGAAATTAAATGCGATTTGTTGATTGTATTATTTTTATTATCATATATAACATTTTATAAATCCCTTGATGAAATTTCTCTTTGACTTAAGTGTAAAGATGGGTAGATTATTGGTATGATCGTGATTATGGGTTCTCTTTGGCCAAGAAAGGCAAAGATGAATTGTTGGTTGTATGATCATGACCATTGAATTTACAATTGAATATTTTTAGCTTAAGTGCAAAGGTGAATTGATCAACATGGTTATAATTATTGTTTATATAAATTCTAAATGATTATACATTTCTTTGAGATATGAATATCTTTGGCTGTGAGTGCAAGATGAATTATTAATGAATATCTTTGGTGCAGTGTAGTGCAAGATGACTTGTTGTTGAATATCTTTAGCAGTGAGTGTGCAAAGAAGACCTATTGTTGAATATCTTTGGCATGTAGCGCAAAAGATGAATCATTAATGAGTATCTTTGGCCCGTAGTGCAAAGATGAACTTATTAGTATGATTATGAGCAGAACCGCTGATTTGGTATAACCATGATCTTTGATGTTTCGAGTAAAGACATGTGATGAATAATATCTTCGTCTTGGATGAGAAGAGAAAATTAGAACCTGCAATTATGATTATGAGTTATTCATGACGATCGAACAAGATCTGTTGATTAATGTTACAGGGTTAAAGCATTGTTGGTAGACTTTTAACATGGAGAAGATAATAGACTTTATGGTCTATTTGACTCTTCTAATGGATTGCTCGTTCCGCTGCAACTATGGTTGAAAAGTTTTATCATATACCATATGTTCTAAATCTCTAATTTATTGTTGATGAAGGCTATTGATAATTTAATTATCTTTAGTCATGATATTCTTTACTGAGCTAGTTGTGCTCACCCCTTTTGCTTCGCAATTCCTTTCAGGTAATAAAAGTGTAGCTGGGTCGAGTGAGGATAACATGGGAATAGTGTGGTGGTCCGAGACTATCAAAGTTTCTCAACACATTATAAAATGGCATGACATACAATATATAATTGTATTGAGGACCTAAGATGTGTGTGTCGTATATTATACGTCACTTAATAATTGATTTTGGTGAACAACAATAGGGTGAGGTGAACCCAACTTTGGAAGGGTGTTTTGCCACTATCATACTAGATGTCTAATGACATGCAATCTCGTGTTATCATAAGAAAGGGTTGTGTACATCCACTTGCTGAGTATATCTACGAGCACTACCTATATGATCTTGGAGTTGGGTTGAAACATAATGTTCAATCGCAGACGGTGGAGATAGTTATATGTCAAGAGAAGACTCACCATTGGGGTCTATTGGATCAACCAAGGATAATTCTCTGGACATATGATATCTATCATAAATTCATGGCCTCCTATGTACGAAGGTTTCCTTGAGCATTTCCCAAAGATTTTAATTTCTAAAATAGTTCTAGATTGTACCTTTATGTAAAGTATCACTGTGAGGTGTTGTCCATAGTTGGCACATGAGTCACAGTTGGTATTAAAACTCACAGTATATGTGTTATTGTATTTTGCACGACAATTGTAGTAATAAAGTTGTAGTTATTTTCTGTACCATGTATTTGGCGACTCAGAATAGGTTGGATGGATTGGACCTATTTTGGGGGCGTCACAATAAATGTCAATTTTCACTAACACTAATAATTCCAACACAACGGAACTATCAATTTCATCTTTAATCAGCATGAACTTATTCATCATTAATATTATAATTCACAATATTTAACAACCAGGTCGTTCCCAGGAAAGAGGGGGCTTTTCGATAAGGATTTCTCCTTATTGGCGCGCAATTAGGTGACCAAACCTCTCCTTGATGGAACTTCTAGACATTGTCAATATTGCAAATAATAATATGAATAACTTTGCCATCTCAATTATTGATCTAATAATATATAATGCAGATGATATGAGAGATATGATGCAACAATTCTCGTGAAAATAATTGAGTATAACCGAGTGACTTCTTCGTAAGCATCAATAATCAATACCGGTGTGCTATACTATGCAACCACGCCAGCGTATTCTTTACTTTTACTACCGGGTAGTTCAACAGTTTTAACGGTAACACTTTCGCCGTTATTTTTATAAAAAGATAATTCTGTCATTTTCTTACTACGACAATATTTCCATTGTGGGGTCGACCAATGATTGTGCCGTCGTACGGATATTCCCCGACCAAACAAATAACAACTTACTTACTTTATAAAATTTTCAAATATCACCCTTAACTTTAACTCTTTCTCAATTTAACCATTTACTAAATAAAATAATAATAAGAAAATTGAATACTTTCATTTCATAAAATTCAGGGTCTCACAATCTCCCCTCCTTATGAAATTTCTCCCTCGAAATTTACGTGCACTGTAGTTCAAGAGATGAGAATACCTTGCTTTCTTTTGGGTTGTACCTTCCCTTATTTTCTCTGTGTCATGATTTTCCCATTGCTCATCTCCTGTATTTCAGATATCATTCTAGAATATATCTTCAAAACAAAGGTTGATTGACATATCATAATTTGTCAACTTATCAAGTAAACAATTTTAGCTTAGGTAAGTCACACACTAGCGAAGTATATAACTCGTCTCTCCCCTCCTAGTTCTAGACTCTAATCTCCGCCAGCGACCATATCCCTAAGCTCTGATACCATTTGTGACGCCCCCAAATTAGGTCCACACGACCCATTCTGAGTCGCCAGATATCACACTATAAAAATCATCTTTGCACTATGGCCAAGATATTCATGAACAATTCATCTTTGCACTACAGGCCAAAGACATATAACTGTATTTTAGAAGAGTCAAGTAGAGCATGATATCTACTATCTTTTACAAATTAAAAGTGTATAATCAATATTTAATCGCTGAGACTCAGCTTAATAAATAATCCACATCATCGAATCATCCTCGCATTACTACGCCACTTGATATTCATGTAATCATCAATGGTCATGAATATACCGAATAATCCCTGGTTATAATCATACCAATAACTGTCCATCAATGCACTATGGGCCAATGAGGACTTTTACCACATCATCTATAACGTTAAGGGTCATGATTATACCGAATGATCCCTGGTCATAATCATATCAATAAACAGTTCATCTATGCATATAAGCCAAAGATACTCATCAATCAATAGTTCATCTTTACACGTAAGCCAAAGATATACAACTGTAAAACCAATAATCAACCGTCCATCTTTGCATGTAAGCCAAAGATATACAACTGTAAAACCAATAATCAATAGTCTATCTTTGCACGTAAGCCAAAGATGACTTTCATCATAATATAAGTATAAGGATGATGACAATACGCATAAGGATGATGACAATGATATAAGTATTAATCAAACGAAATCAAGGATAAATATTAAAGACTTTAAATTTATGTGGTACTTCGCATAGACAGGTTATTCCAATATAATAATAAAGAATACAATAACAACCCTTATGAGTATTGAAAGAAAATAACTCTCTTTATGAATACGAAAGAATAATACCCCTTACTATAATAATAATATCCCTTAGCTCAGAAAAAGACTGGATACTGGAATAGTGAAGTAGCAGACTTCGCTTCTTCTTTCTCTCTATAGCTTCTCTCTCTATAATTTCTCTATAATAATTGCTCTTGTGAGACTTAGTGAATTGGTGAAAAATAATGAAGGAATGAGCTTCTATTTATAGGAAAATATAGTTTCCATAATTGCACATTTGAGGCTCAAAAATATTACAAAGATAATACCTCATCTTTTCCTTCATTTTAATTTAGTCATGCAAGTATTATCAAACTTGCACCACCTCCCCAATAGTAAATCATGTAAATCAATAGTTCTAAACATGTGAAAAATTAATTATAGTATAGTACCTTCAACTATACCTCCATTTTTAACTTAGTCATGCAAGTATTATCAAACTTGTACCAACTCCCCTAATAGTAAATCGTGTGAATCAATAGTACACACATGTGAACACATAGTTATAAGCATATGAATTAATAGCAATTAATTGCTCATTTATCCTAAGTTAATTACAGGATTGGTCAATATAACCTCCAGACATCAATTATTATCAAAATAAATGTCGATTTTCACTAACACTAATAATTCTAACACAATGGAACTATCAATTTTATCTTTAATCAACACAAACTTATTCTTCATTAATATTATAATTCACAATATTTAACAACCGTGTCGTTCCTGTGAAAGAGGGGGCTTCAGATAAGGATTTCTCCTTATTGGTAAGCCGCAATTAGGTGACCAAACCTCTCTTCACGTAACTTCTAGACATTGTCAATATTATAATTAATAATATGAATAACTTTGTCATCTCAATTATTGATCTAATAATATATAATGCAGATGATACAGTGACAATAATTGAATCAATAATATGAGAGATATGATGCAACAATTACTGTAACAATAATTGAGTATAACTGAGTGACTTCTTACGTAAGCATCAATAATCAATACCGTAATGCTACTATGCAACCACGCGTAGACATCGTACTTTTTACTACCGGGTAGTTCAACGGTTTTAACGGTAACACTTTCATTGTTATTTTTATAAAAGATAATTACATCATTTACTTACTACTACGACAATACTTCCATTGTGGGGTCCACCAATGATTGTGTCGTTGTACGGATATTCCCCGACAAAAAGAATATTCCCCGACCAAACGAATAACAACTTACTTACTTTGTAAAATTTTCAAATATCACCCTTAACTTTAACTCTTTCTCAATTTAACCATTTACTAAATAAAATAATAATAAGAAAATTGAATACTTTCATTTCATAAAATTCAGGGTCTCACACAACAACTTGTCAAAACCAACCGCTTCTTCTTTTAAGCTTCAGCTGTTAAATAACCTTTCATAAGCTTCACATTGAATTATAGTTGTTGGAAGCTATTTGAATTGATTCGCAGATCTCGAGTTATTTGGTGCAGACTGCTGATGTGATATGACAGCCCCTTCTTCACTTTTCTAACACTAAAGTCTACTATTTCACCTACCACATAAGAGATGTCACTTTAACGTGTCGGGCTGGTAGTCACCCTTATTTCTTCTTTCTGACTCCTCGATCAGAACATCAGGAGTTGTCCTTCTGCATCGATGCTTTCAATCAACACTGTTCGAATGTTAGTCTTTGAATTGAGACGTTTCTAAGGCTTCAATACTCAGATGACCGAACTCTAAGATTCTGATGTAGATGACCTTGAACTTGATCGTAGTCAGTCTTTTAAATATTAGTCGTTGACTAATTGAGACAACACTACGATTCTGAGAGTTCTTTGGATTTGCAATGCAGAACCTTTCTTTCTTCACTCTTGCAGTGCTTCAACACTTCCTCTTGCCTTTGACTTGCAATAGACACTGATAACTTATTTGAATGCTCTGGCCCTCCTGAACTTCCAGACTCATCTGATTGGTCATGTTTAGCTCTCTTTCTCCTTGTGATCTCCCGTTCACATATCATCAATGGTCTGACATATGCTTAATCTTCTTTGTCTATTCTTTATAGGTTGGTCAGTATCTTTGTATAGACCGTATCAACTTATTCTTCTCATCTGACTAGCACTACGATTATAGTCACACCCAAGATCGTCATCTCTTGTTTATCTTAACAGCTACTGCATTGCTGACTTCCTTTTGTCAATCACGTTATCTAAAGTCTTCTTATTGTTGCTTGTGGAAGACTTCCCTTGAATGGCTTCACATGTCAATCAGGATGTTGACTGAATTGGTGCTTTGATATTTTGTTTGATTGCAAGCCATTCGGTGAGTTTTTTCTCTGACTTCCTTTAGGTAGATAGCATCTTTATAGTTCTATCCAGAGGCTTCATTCTTTGGATGCTTTGGGAGTGCTCATATGTTGAGAATCGTGTTAACACTACGATTCTTCCATGGCGTTGTGAGCATTGATAGGCTTTGTCGAAGACTTTATTCTGCAGACTACGATCTAGCTTTAGTTCTGCAGACTCTACGACTTTAAGGGCAGATTATACATCAGACCACGATTTCTGCCTTAACACTTATTGTTCTTGTCTGATCTAGCTCGACTACAATTTCAGCGTCTAGTATGATCAGTAAACTCTACGACTTCAAGTGTGGTCTACGATTCTTGACTTGGCTTGGCAGGCGCTTGGACCAACTCTATGATACTGAGTGAGGCCCTCCAAGGTAGACTATGATCTTTAGCCACTTTCTTGATACTCTACGATTCTGACTTGGCTTCTGTAATCCCTCGGCTATCTCAAAAGACTACGATTCTACCTTGATAGTCTTCGAATTCTTTGTTTCTCTTGGCAGACTTCGAAGGCTTGTGCAGTACTCGACAATAAGACAGGCCTATCTATTACATCATATGATCTCAACCTAACAAGCTTGATCTTTCTATATATATAGTCCTTGTACATCATATTCTTTTTAAGGACTTTACAAAGCTGTTTTGTTCATGTAGAATCAACCTAACATATTTGATCATTTCAGTCTAAGTCCTTGTACATATATTCCTATTATCTATTCAAGGACTTTATAACTTATTTCAATGCAAACATATTTGCATATTCATTCATTAAGAACATAATCAAATCTTATATAAATAGGAATATCATTCACATGCTTATTCCTAACAACTTTTATTGGAGCTTAGAGATTTCCATTAGAGAGCACAGAAGGCGGAGATTGAAGCTTAGAGACTGGAAATTCTTCGACATAATTTTTCTTCTTCTCATAATTTCATTATATGTATCTATGATGATATTTAATTTTGATCTTCGTGTTCCTGTTATGATGATGAACTAATTTCTTAATTAGTGGTACAATGGAACCTTTTGTGATGCAATAATTTGATTATATTTATTCTCACTTATTGAGTTAATTATTATTTTATGTTGATTAAATAATTGTTTGGCCAACAATTAACATGATATCTTTGATGGAATTGAAAGAGAAGATCTTAGATTAGATCTGAATATAATAACGCATGAATTTGTTGATTCTTCTTAGGCATGCGTAACTTTTTTAGGAGTTTGTGCTTAATGAATTTGTTTTAAACGTCTTGCACAAAAATAGCAAAATAACTGAAATAGGTCTTTTTATTAATCATTGAAAAATGTTAGTAAATTGATAAGAAATCCTAGTTAGCAATTCATTGGATTAATTAATTGGGAATAAGGTAAAGCGATTATTGAAAAATAATTGGGGAAATTATATTCCTATGTGTTAATCATGTGTTAATCAATATTTGTCAGTTTAATTAGTTCTTAATTACTTTATTTTAATCAACTTTCACAAATCAATTGGAGTGACTGTTTAAGTGGGTTAAATTGGTAGAAGCTTGATAATTAGAATAAAATTGTTAGTAATTGTTCTATGTGGGTTCGATAACCTTTTTTTTATCACTTTATTACTTGATTGACCGTATGCATTTGCACGTATTTGTCATTATATAAATCAAACAACAAGTTTTTTGGCGCTGTTGTCGGGGAACCGTTCTAATGATTATTTCATTATTAGTTTTTATCAATTCAGTTTACTAAACCTTTTTTAATTTTGTCCTATTTTATTTTTTTCTTTACGTGGTACATCATTGCTAACTATAATTATCAATGGCCTTATACGAGAATGACTCAGCCAAAAACGATAAGGATTTATGAACTTGATGAGTTGTCAACACAGGTGGGGACTACACCAACAGTACAGTATGGTGGCAACTTCGGTGACTACCCCAACAATTATGCTTATCCCAACAACTATCATCAGGATTAGGGGTATCACCTAAATTTCTTGTGGCGAGATAACGAAGCCCAACCTCAAGCGTCATGACAAACTTAACCACCCGGATATCAGGCTTACCAATAACCGCCCCAACAACAGGAAAAGAAACTAAAACTGGAGGAGCTTTTGATTAAGTACATAAAAGAGAATGAGACGTGGAAAAACATTCAAGAAGTGACTCATAGAAATATAAAAAAATTAGATTGGGTAGTTAGTAAATGTCATAAACAATCGCCCTCAAGGTGAATTGCCAAGTAATATGGTTCCTGAAACTGATGGAGTGCCTGAGCCAATAGTCATAGATGCTGAAAAGGAGGAGACAAGTGAGGAGCAGGAAAAGGAGGCCGAAAAAGATCTAGCTTTGAGTTCCAATGTTG
Organism: Panax ginseng; assembly: GCA_020205605.1. Lineage (NCBI taxonomy): Eukaryota > Viridiplantae > Streptophyta > Magnoliopsida > Apiales > Araliaceae > Panax > Panax ginseng. Next base: position 174,233,825 of record CM035132.1, read on the forward strand.
TTAACCTAATTTTGATAGTGCCCCATTTACTTCCTCCACCAAAAGTCAAGGATCCGGATAGCATTGCAAACCCGTGTACAAATGGTAGTCATTCCATTGGCAGAGCTCTATGTGACATGGGAGCCAGTATAACTTTGCAACCATGGTGGAATGAGATAAATGTCCATGAGAAGATGGATAAAGATCCAGTTGTGTTCAAGAAGCTTCAATTTAATACCATTCACAGACACAACAGAGCAAATGCCTAGCTATTTACAGTTCATAAAGGAGATAATAAGTTAGGTGAACTTGAAACGATGGCCCTTACTGAAGTGAAGCCCTCAAATGTTACATTGTTATTGATGGATGGAGGGTTCCTCAATTTTCGAAGGGGAATTAGCTAGAGAGTTGAAGAAGTCAGGTTGGCGACTCTAAAATAAGCGCTTATTGGGAGGCAACCTAAGTTTAATTTTTAGTTTTGTTTTATTTCATTAGGTCTCATAGTAGTTAATAAATTTTCATTTATTAGGATTTAATAAACTTACTCCTATTATGTTTACAGGTTATTCGAGTCCAATTCAAGTGTGGTTCCCATTCCTCCTACCTTTTCTGCTTATCCCCCGTCCGAGGACGACGAGTATTGACTCGTCGCTAAGGGAAGTCCTCTGTCTTAATTTTTCCTATCTTGATGTAATGAGGACATTAATTGCTTTAAGTTTGGGGGAATTTGTGTTTATTTATCTGTGAAGCGATTGTATAGTAGGTTGAATTAATAGTTGTTAACTGTCATATTGCTTCATTCATTCATCTTTTATAAAAAAAATTGCATAATTCATTCACATAGGATTTATGTCAGTTGAAGCATGAGCATAACATCCTGCATTGAGTTTGAGCATTGTGCCTTGGTAGTCTAGATGACGGCTGATGATGAGTTTAGTTGACTCTTATTTGCAGAAAATTGAGTAACATGTACTGATTAGTCTTGATCATAGGAACCTCATTGCGTTATTCATGTCTTCTTTCACATTCAAGTACACTAGTTGACTATCAGTGGAGATTAGGAACTTTATGTGTGATAGGACATGAGCACTCACTTGATCACTAATTGAAATGAAGCATTGGCCAATACATAAGTTTAGGGGAATTTTGGTTTCGTATAGCACATATATATATAAAAAACAAAAATACATGAAAAAAGGAAAAGAAGAAAAAAAAGAGAAAAAAATAGGTACATAAGGAATAAAAACTGACTTAATTCAATTCTGTGGCCTTTGTTACTCAAACAGGCAAGCCTTAGGGGATGTCTTTACACCCAGCGCCATAAAACCGTCTGATTTAGAAGTCGTTGGTTGAAAGTTCGCTAAAAGGGTAACATTGAAAAGTCTAAGAGGGTTGAAAATTGCACGAGTCAGACAGTAATTAAATGGTGGGATGGAGCATAAAATGCACCCCGCAAAGCATGCACATTTAATGAATTAAATTTACTTACTTTAAAGCTTGATTTCCCTATTCTTTATGTGGATACCGTGTTTGGTTGAAAATCGGTGAGAAGGGTGAGTGTGTTCATGAAATTGATCATATAAATAACTTTGAAACTGCTGATACGATATTTGACACACACACACACACACACGGAAAGGGACTAGAGTGGTGTCAATATTGAGGTGAGGATGTAAGAGGCTATGATTGTACATGATGTGAAGTTGACTGTAAGCTAAGTGTTTATCTCTAAGGCGTTTACATTATCTACTATTGTGGTTCTTGCTCGATTGTTAGTTGCATTCATTATGTTTTGTTTGTGTCAATATGAGTTGTGTTAAGACTGCTTGAGGACCAGCAATGGTTCAAGTTTAGGGGTATTTGATGAGTGGGTTGAAAACCTACGAATTGGGTATTACTTTACTTGAATTATTATGTGTTCTTGGTAATTTTCCTTGTTACCTTTTTTTGTTTTGTGTCACTTTACAGAAAAGGACCATGGATGGGCTTAATAGATGAAAAGGGAGAAGAACTAAACAAATTGGGCAAACTTATTGAGTAGTAGCAAACGCACTTACTACTTTTTGTATTAGTATAGGCATGAAAGTTACGCCTAGCTTTTTTTGAAGATTCTCGCATATGTTTGTGCGGTATGCCGCATAATGAAGGCAAGTGGCGCAGGGCACGCCGCTGTGACTGATTTAGCAGATTTTGTTTCCTTTTTGTTTGAAGTTAATTCAGAAGAAGACTTTGACTTCCCTTATGTAATATGGTTTTGCTAGGACTATAAGTATTAGTTGTTTACCTAGTTTTAGACATCTTTTTTGACTTTAGACTATAATTCATTGAAAGCCACTTCTATCGGAGCTTGGAGATTTCCATTAAAGAGCACACAAGGCGGAGATTGAAGCCTAGAGACTAGAAATTCTTCGACAGAGTTTTTATTCTTCTCTTAATTTCATTATATATACTTATGACGCTATTTAAATTTGATCTTCTTGTTCCTGTTATGATGATAAACTAATTTCCCAATTAGGGGTACAATCGAACCTTTTGTGATGCAATAATTTGATTATATTTATTCTCACTTATTGAGTTGATTATTATATTTTGTGCTTGATTAAATAATTGTTTGATCATTAATTAACCTGATATCTTTGATGGAATTGAAAGAGGAAATATTAGATTAGATCTAAATATAATAACGCATGAATTAGTTGATTCTTCTTAGGGATAACATAACTGTGTATGAGATGAAAGTACTTATATGTCATGCGTAAATTTGTTAGGAGTTTGTGCTTAATGAATCTATTTTAAGTGTCTTGCACGAAAGTAGCAAAGTAACTAAAATATGTCTTTTTATTAATCATTTAAAGATGTTAGTAAATTGATGAGCAATCCTAGTTAGCAATTCATTGGATTAATTAAGTGGGAATAAGGTAAAGCGATTATTGCAAAGTAATTGGAAAAATTGTATTCCTATGTGTTAATCATCTTGTAATCAATATTTTTCAGTTTAATTAGTTCTTAATTACTTTATTTTAATCAACTTTCACAAATCAATTGGAGTGACTGTTTAGTGGGTTAAATTGGTAGAAGCTTGATGATTAAAATAATTTGTAGTAATTTTTCTCTATGGGTTCGACAACCTTTCTTATCACTTTATTACTTGATTGACCGTGTGCACTTGCGCTTATTTTTTATTATATAAATCGAACAACAAGTTTTTTGTTTTGCAATTTTTTTGGTGGAATTAAAAATTGAGGGTAGATCACAATCAACTTTCTACATATCGACACTGAGATGGTAGATCAGTAGTGGCACAAAGAGGAGAGAGGACTACCTTCAACAATGGGTTGTGAAACGAGGGATTAGAGAGTTGGAAACAAAACTAGGAAATGGAGGATTTGAGCTCGACTAAATGTATTTTCTAATATGAGGGAGTGAAAACTGAGGGAAAGGGCATGAGTGAAAATAATGGAGGGACATTCGCATATAATTTTATTTTGGCTTATACTCCTATAGTAACGATATTTCAGATTCAATAGCAACGATGCTACAGTCATCGGTACTAATACATTGGCGCTAGACTTCCCGCCTAATGTATATTGATCGGGTATAAATCTTCGGCTTATACCTCTATAGCGATGATATTTTAACACCTATAATGACGGTACTACGGTTGCCTTAGCTTTTTAGTACCACTAGATTAGTGTCAGCCTTCCCGCCTAATCTATACCGACGTGATATAAATACCTGTCGACTTATAAGTCATATGGCGACAGGTTTTAGCACTAGTCGCCATATCTCGTCACCATATCGCCTTTCTCTTGTAGTGATAGATACCTTAGTTAAAGACTTTACAAAACTTATGTATAAAAATAAAGTTTAAGTATTTCATCATCAAATCTTATACATTTAGAATCTCATGTAGATTCTAAGAAACCTTCCCCTCAATAAAACAACATTCTAATCTACATGCACATTCCTAACAAAACTCTTACTCCCACCGTCCATTTCTTATCTTCATAATAGTTATAGATTATTTTGTAATATTATAACTTTTTATGAATAAGATTTAATAGTAAGGTATTGATTAAATAAATGTTATATGGGTGATATGTACAAATTATACAAAGTAAATAGTTGTCAGGGAATATTCGTACGACAGAGCCAAAATAATCAATCATTAGTGGGCCCCACAAAGGAATAAATGTCAGATATAGAAAGCGATAAAATTAATTTTTTTAATAATTGAAAGCAGAACTTTTACCATTAACTGTTGAAATACCCAGTGATAAAAGTAAAGTAATACACGTTATTCCACAGTAGTACGCATTATTCCATAGTAACATACGGTATTACACAATATATTTGATTATTGATTTAATAATTGCTATAATAGAAGATACTCAATATTTCATTCAGTAATTGTCACAGTAGTTACTTCATATTATCTCATATTATTGATTTAATAATTATTATAATAACATATGCACAATATTTTATGTTATTAAATCAATAATTGATACGTCACAGTAACTCATATTATTTGATATGATATTATTAAATCAGTTAGCATTATTGAAAATGTCTAGAAGTTCTGTCAAGGAAAGGGGTTAGTTAATTACGTGTCGTTTATACGGAATGCCCCCTCTTTCTTGGGAACGATCTAGTTGTCAATATTGTGAGTCTGTAATATTAAATAATTATTGAATAATAAAAGGTGTTGATTAAGAATAATTATAATAAGTAATGTGGGGTATATATTTTATCTAATTTATGTTAAATAGAGGGGTTCAAAATGATGCATTTGTTGTAAATTTGACTTATTATTCCATGGACCCACCATTTGCCAATTTGTCAAACCGTCGACAAAAATTATGTTTCAGTTTTTTATTATTTTTAAAATATTAATAAAATAGAAAATTTTTATAAAGTTGTTTGTTTTATTAGAATATATTATATTAAATATAAAGTTATCTGTTTTATTAGAATATTATATTATAAAAAAATTTAAACGTTGAAAAATAAAATTCACCAAATGAATTTTCCTCGTTGGAATGCTCTGGTGATGGTTTAGTCAAACCTGGTGTGCTAAGTATTTTCCTATAAATAGCTTGCTTAGCTAAGGTATGAAACTCACACCAAAATCACAAAATTCTTCTTCTATAATATTATGCGTATTTCTTTTAAGTATAAGGATAACTTGAGTGTAGCTTATAGTGCAAGATTTTCTCAAGATAATCTCTTTTCTACCAGTCAGATCTAGTCTCCTACTAAGATAAAAGATACTATTTCTTTCATATTCGTAAAGGGATATCATTTCTTTCATATATATATATATATATAAGGGATATCAATTTCTTTCATACTCCTAAATCTAAACTTACTATGGTAAGTATTGCTTTAATAATTCCTGAAATGATTAAAAATTCTTCGGAGGTTTTCGCTTCATCTAGTATCATTTCATTTACCTAAATCTTTTTATTGAATTTTAATTGTTATCTTTGAAATATAATCTTGAATATTATTCTTGAATTTGAATTAACGTTTTGGTCATCATGTTGACAATTTGAACATTCTTGGACTGGATAAATTAAATTATAAATATCTAATGTTCATTCTTGATTTTATTGTTCTTATTATTTCTATTCATCCTTTATATCATTGTCATAATCCTTATACATAAATTATGGTGAAAAGTTATCTTTGGCACGTAATGCAAAGATAAACTGTTGATTGGTATGATTATGACCAGGAATTGTGTATTGGTATAATCATGACCTTTGGTGTTACAGATAAAGGCTTGTGGTGAAAGTTTTCTTTGGCTCGTAGTGCAAAGATGGACTGGTATTTGGCATGATCAAAGCATACAAATGAATATCTTTGGCCCGTAGTGCAAAGATAAACTATTAATTTGCATAATTATTGATTGGTGTTACAGAGATAAAAATATTGATGATGAACTTTTAAATCATAGAAGATGGTAGACATTATGCTCTACTTGACTCCTCTAATGGATTGTTTGCTCCGCTGCAGTTATTATTGAAAGTTGCATTATCATAACTCTTTGATTTATTATTGTTGAAGGCTAAAAATAATTTATTCTTTACTATCTTAGTCATGATATACTTTACTGGGCTATTTGAGTTTTCCCTTTTTCCTTTTTATTCCATTGATCTTCTTAGGAAATGAGAGTATAACTGGGACTAGCCGGGGAATGGAGTGATGGTCCAAAACTGTAGAAGTATCTTGATACATTATAAAATAGTGTGACAATAATTGTATTCAGAATTTAAGTTGAGTGTGGATATTGTCGTACTAGATACGGTATAATATTTTTATTAAAACTCATAGTATATGTGTTATCGTATTTTGCACGATAGTTTAATAGTTGTAAATAGGAAAATTTGTATTTGAATTCTGTAGTATGTATTTTGGCGACTCAAAATGGGTTGTGTTAACCTATTTTGGGGGCTTCACATATTTTGTGAATTATTGTGCTTGAGCTTTATTTATTTATGGTTATTTCTTCATTTGAAGCTCTTATAGTATTCTAGATCCCTTAGGAGACGACCCCTAGGTTTTTTACATATTACGATATGACTCTAGAAGACGACACCCTATATTTCAACTTCAAATTATGAAATCAAATTGACTGTAGAAGACGATACCTTAGATGTTTCCCGACAACATAATTCATATAGGCACGGAACACAAACATAAACTTCACATTTTTTAAGACACTATATTTAATCTTTAAAGGAAAATATTAGGAAAGTGGTAACTGTGTTTCATTAAAGTCGGAGGATACTTAACACATCCCCCTCACTTAAGCAAACCTCCAAACTCTATGAATTCAGTTGTGGACCAATTTTACGTAGTCAAACAATGAGTCATCTCGATTATTAAAATCTAAAAATTTAAATGAATTAGTAAATTCGTTTAAATCTTAACTAACTAGAAATTGACCCCATTAAAATCAAATTTTCAAATCTCGTCAACATTTATGTCGATTTTTTTCTAAAATCACCATTAAAATTCATGGTCTATAATAAAAACCATAAAAAAACCCAACGTGGGCAATATTCTTATGGTAATTATCAAAAATAATCTCATTAAGATAAAATAAACAATAATTCTATGCGGACAAATTTTTTAGACGGGAATATTTGACCAGTGGGTCCAATATTCCACTTTACACTCCTTTATCTCTCTTTTTCACTCTCTCTATTTTTACTCTAATTTTATATCTCTTTCTCACTTTATACACTTATCAATTTCTCTACTTTTTTAGTTCTATTTTTCTTAATTTATCAATACTTTTTTTAAAAAGTAAAATTGAGATGAATTCCTTTTTAACTCAAGATAATGTTCTGTAAAGTTTTGTGAAAATCAAAGTAGCAATCAAAATTGCAAAATTAGCGGAAGCAAAGTAAAATCAAATTTTAAAATTTTTCACAAACCAATTACCCGGATCATCCTTTATGCATATTATTAATTAAAACGAAGAACAAGAAGTTATGGAATCATACCCTTGTAGATACGAGCTTCCACAGGTATGAGTTCAACTCCAACTTCTCCGCGATCTCCTTGAATCTCCAGGTAGATTCCTTCCTTTGATCAATATTAGTCACCCAAGTGTATGGCCTCTAGAGGTGATCCACCAAGGAAGAAGAATTTTCAAGAAGAAGGGTGTATTGGCTCAAACCCTAGTTTTTCCTATCTCTATAGAAAAATGGGGCGTACTCTCCAACAATTGGAATCACGTATTTTTGATATCTGATATAAGACTCTTCTTATAAAGATATCAGGTAACCCTATTTAATTAAAATAAGATATTATTTGTTTAATTAAACTCCTTTAATTAAATAGGCTCCCTAATCTTATTAGGGATAATTAATTAAACTCCTTTAACGAATTTTACATCCTAATCCTATTAGGAATAAATGAGAGTACTTATATTAAATTAACTCCTAAACTCTTTTAGAAATTAAAATAATAATAATTGTAATAATATTAATAAGACTCCTCTTATTAATTTATATTTAATATTTCCAAAGTCAAAGTGTAATTCATTATATATAAGATACTATGATGATCTCAAGTCTAAGGATCATGAGTTACTATAAGATATTATTTACGTATACGGTACTATGTACGAATATGGGTTACTATTCATGAGTTACTATTCATGAGTTACTATTCACGAGTTACTATTCATGGGTACTATTCACCACAAAATTGGTTTCTTTTTCTGACCAAATTATCGTTGATTTATGAATCTTACTCTTGAAATTAAATGCACTTTTAGGTCATATTGTTTTTTATTATCATATAGAACATTTTTATAACCCTAATGATGATATTTCTCTTTGACTTGAGTGTAAAGATGGGTAGATTATTGGTATGATCGTGACTATGGGTTCTCTTTGGCCAATAGTGCAAAGATGAATTGTTGACTGGTATGATCATGACCATTGAATTTATAAACGATTATCTTTAGCTTAAGTGCAAAGGTGAATTGATCAACATGGTTATAATTATTGTTATATAAATTCTAAAATGATTATATATTTCTTTGAGATATTAATATATTTGGCTTGTAGTGAAAAGATGAATTATTGATGAATATCTTTGGCCCATAGTGCAAAGATGACCTGTTGTTGAATATCTTTGGTCTGTAGTGCAAAGATGACCTGTTGTTGAATATCTTTGGTGTAAAATCCCAAATTTTACGAATAAAGATTTAATTTTCTCGAAATATTTTTTTGAATATTATGGTGTGGATTTGATATAATGTTATAATTGTGGATAATATTTATAAATTTTGCAAAGTATGCAAGTTATTGTATTATATTCGATTGGTCAGGGAATTTTTGTTTTAGCAGGGAATATTCGTACAACGACGCAATCATTGGTGGACCCCACAATAGAATTATTGTCGGATTGAGAAAACGATAAAAATATTTTAATGAAAATAACGGTGGAAGTTTTACCATTAATACTGTTGAGCTACTCTAAATAACAAAGATATAAAATACGCGTGATCGTATAAGTAGCATACGGTATTGATTATTGATGCTTACGTGAGAAAATACTCGCTTTTGTTCAATTATTGCTACAATGAGTTCTTTGCGTAGTATCTCACATTATTGGATTCAATTATTGTAAATAATTATATATATATATATATATATATATATATATATATATATATATATATGAGTTTTGTTTTATTAGTATTATTAATGTAATAAAATGTAAAAGCTTTTTATATAAAATGTAATACTTTTATAAAGTTTCGTTTTATTAGGCTAATAGTAAAAAAATTTATATAAAATGTAATACTTTTATAAAGTTATTCATTTTATATTGACAATAATTAAAATATATTATATTTTATTATGCATAGTATTTGCATAGTTTCTATAAATAGTGTTTGCGTAGTAAAATCTTTTAAAAGTTATTCATTTTATTAGATTATAAATAGAATATATTATATTTTATTGTAAACCAACTGACCGTCTGCTTAAAATAAATTGATCCGGACCGTTCATGGATTGGTTACTTATTCACCCATTCTTCTTCTATAAATAGAAGCTCATTCCTTCATTATTTCTTACGAATTCACCGAAACTCTAGAGAGAAAAAGCGTAAAGAGAATTATTCTTCTATCTTGAGCGTATTTCTTTAGCGCTTAAGAAAGCTTTGAGCGTAGTCAAGTTTCTTCAAGTATATACCAAATTTCTACCGCTTGGAGTACTCTTCTTTATAAGGTAAGGGGTATTATTTTTTTCATATTCATGAAGAGAACTTCATTATTCCATTCTTTATTATTTTGTTAGAATAACTTTTGATCGCCGATCTACCCTATACTTGGTGAAATTCTTTTGTTATTCCATTATTTATTATTCTCATTGAATAACTTTGTCTCATCTGAAGTACTGCATACATGGTGAAATTATGTTGTTATTCCATTCTTTATTAATCTATTGGAATATCTTGTTCTGCATCGTTTTTACGCCGGACCGGGTTTCGCTCTTTATTATTCATTGAATATCCTCGTCTGCGCGCTTACAGGACTGATTGATTTCGTTATTTATTATTCATTGGAATAACTTTGTCTATGCAAAGTACCGCATGCATGGTGATTTCGTTGTTATTCCATTCTTTATTATTCTATTGAATATCCATCGGCGTTACACCTTTGACTAGTTCCGTTATTTATTATTCTCATTGAATAACTTTTACATGCAAAGCACCGCATGCATGGTGATTTCTTTTGTTATTCCATTCTTTATTATACTCAGTTGGTTAAAGTTTTGACTTCTATACTCCATGAAATTGGTGAAATATCCTTGATATTTGCGCTTCATCCAGTATCTTTTCATGGAAATATTCTTCTGAGCATTCTTGAATTTTACTCTATAAAGAAGTATCATGTTGACAATTTGAACGTTATTAAATCCTGAATAAATTAATTCTTGAACTTGTTTTATTGAATTCTTATATCATTGTCATCATCCTCATGTTTATATTTTGTTGAAAGCCATCTGTGGCCTGTAGTGCATAGATGGACTTGGTATGATTATGACCGAGGATTATTCTAAGATAATCATGACCGTAATGTTACAAATGATGTGGAAAAAGTCCTCATCGTCAGTAGTGCATTGATGGAAAGTTTTTGGTATGATTATGGCTATGGATTCTCTTGCCAAGGGAGCAAAGATGAATTGTTTTATGGCACGATCGGAATGATTGATGAAAACACAATTATCTTTGGCCCAGTAGTGCATGGATAATTCGTGGTCGTGATACTAAATATTATCCTTGGCCTGTAGTGCAGGGATGAATTGATAATGTGGATTATTTATTCAGCTGAGTCCCAACGATAAAAGTGATGAAAAACTTTTTAAATCATAGAAGATAGTAGATTTTATTTTCTACTTGACTCTTCTAATGGATTGCTTATTCCGCTGCAGTTAAACTTGATGTTTGTTATATTTTATCAGTTTAACATTGTTGAAGACTAATGATAATTTATTCTGCATTATCTTAGTCATAATATTTCTTACTGGGCTAGTTGAGCTCACCCTTTCTTTCACTGTTCTCTTCAGGAAATGAGAATATAGTTGGGATAAGTTAGGGAGATGATAGCAATAGTAGTCCTCACTATTCTGTTACATAATGTGACAATAAATGTAATGAGAACTCCTTTGAGTGTGGATATTGTCTAGATGACAATATTCTTATTAAAACTCTCAGTTTATGTTTTGTAGTATTGTTTACACGACATCTGTATTATTAAGTTGTATTTGAATTTTGTACCATGTTTTTGGCGACTCAAGATAGGTGATGTATACCTGTTTTGGGGGCGTCACATTTGGCCTGTAGTGCATAGATGAACTGTTGATGAATATCTTTGGCCCGTAGTACAAAGATGAATTTATTAGTATGATTATGAACAGGAACTGTGATTTGGTATAACCATGATCTTTGATGTTTCAGGTAAAGACAGGTGATGAAAATTATCTTCGTCCTACACGAGAAGAGGAATTTAGAACCAAAAATATGATTATGAGTTATTCACGTGATTGTGGACAGGAACTGTTGATTGATGTTACAGGGATAAAACATTGTTGGTGGACTTTTAACATGGAGAAGATAATAGACTTTATGGTATATTTGACTCTTCTAATGGATTGCTTGTCCCACTACAACTATGGTTGAAAAGTTTTATCATCTACCATATGTTCTAAATCTCTGATTTATTACTGATGAAGGCTATTGATAATTTAATTATCTTTAGTCATGATATTCTTTACTGAGCTAGTTGTGCTCACCCTTTTGCTTCACAATTACTTTCAGGTAATAAGAGTGTTGCCGGGTCGAGCGGGGATAACAGGGGAATAGAATGATGGTTTATAGCTGTTGAGGTTCTCCTTAAATAGTACAGAAATAATTTTATTGAGAACTTTAGATAAGTGTGTCGTATTGTATACGTTATTTGATATTTAATTTTGGTGAACCGAATAGGGTGAGGCGAACCCAACTTTGGAAGAGTGTTTTGCCACTATCATACAAGATGTCTAATGACATAAAACCTCGTGTTATCATAAGACAGGGTTGTGCACATCCACTTGCTGAGTATATCTACGAGCACTACCTATATGATCTTGGAGTTTGGTTGAAATATAATTTTCAATTGGAGACAATGAAGATAGTTATATGTCAAGAGAAGACTCACCATTGGAAAGAACATGATAGTAATCTTCTCATTTTTCTTTGGGGTCTATTGGGTCAACCAAGGATAATTCTGTGGGCATATGATATTTATCATAACCTAGATGCATGGCCTCCCATGTACGAAGGTTTTCTTGAGCATTTCCCAAAGATTTTAATTTCTAAAACAGTTATTGACTGTACCTTTATGTAAGGTGCCATTGTAACGTGCTATCCAAGTTGGTGTCCAGAGTCACAGTTGGTATATATTTGTATCAAAACTCACAACATATGTGTTGTTGTATTTTGCACAACAATTGTTGTAATAAAGTTGTAGTTTCTGTACCATGTATTTGGCGACTCGGAATAGATTGGATGGATTGGACCTATTTTTGGGGCATCACAGTTGGTATCAGAGCTATAAGTAAAGAGCCCCGAGCCTCTCACTGGTGACTTCCTTGTGTGGGATGCACCGATGCCAGACTCTCCGTAGGGGACGTCGTTCTGCTGTGGCAAACTGATAGGTACCACTGTGAGGTGCTGTCCACGGTTGGGACATGAGTCACAGTTAGTATTAGAGCTTAGAGATATGATCTCTGGCGGAGATCCGGGATTAGAACTAGGAAGGGAGAGATGAGTAATATCCTTCGCTAGTGTGTGTCCTACCTAAGCTAAATTTTCTTACTTAAGTTGACAAATTATGATATGTTGTGACGCCCCCAAAAAAGGTATATATCACCCATCTTGAGTCGCCAAATACATGGTAAATCAAATACAAACTTAATTATACAACTGTCGTGTAAAATACGACAAAATATAACTGAGAGTTCAAACAATAATATTGCCTTCTAGACAATATGCACTCTCAATGGAGTCCTCATTACAATTATTATCACAAAATTTCACAGAATAGTGAGGACTTCTAAAGCCATTTATCCTGGACCATCACTCCATTCCCCGACTCGTCCCAGCTATATTCTCATTTCTTGAAGAGAACAATGAAAGAAAGGGTAAGCTCAACTAGCCCAGTAAGAAATATTATGACTAAGATAATGAAGAATAAATTATCCTTAGCCTTCAACAGTATAACAACTGATAGAATACAATAGACAACAAGTTTTAGATCAACAATCTGCAATGAAATAAGCAATCCATTAGAAGAGTTAAGTGAGCATAAAATCTACTATCTTCTATGATTTAAAAAGTTTTTCATCAACTTTATCACGAGACTCGACAATAATAAATAAAATCGAATCATTCTGCACTACTTACCAAGGATATTCATGTAATCATCAATGGTCATGATTATACCGAATAATCCCTGGTCATAATCATACCAACAACTGTCCATCAATGAACTATAGGCAAATGAGTACTTTTACCACATCATTCGTCACATTACGGTCATGATTATACCGAATAATCCCTGGTCATAATCATACCAAGTCCATCTATGCACGTAAGCCAAAGATGACTTTCATCACAATATAAGCATGAGGATGATGACAATGACATAATAATTCAATAAAACAAGTTCAATGATAAATTTTAAAGATTTATAATTTAATTTATCCAAAAATCAATAACATCCAAATTGTCAACATGATACTGCTTTGTAGAGTAAAATTCAAGAATAATATTCATGTACTAAAAATAATTTGGACAGAAAAGAAATATATTTTTCGGGTGAATAGTACCGTGTGAATAAGACTTCAGGAATAGTACCCGTGAATAAGACCCCAACACGAAAAAGTGTCCTAAATACTACCGAGTGAATGAATGATACTAGAGTGAATAGTAATTGGGTGAATAAGAACTCGTGAATATTACTCCCGCACGCGAAAAGTACCGAATACCCGAGAGTGAATAATACCAAAGTAAATAATAATCGAGTGAATAGTAACCCATGAATAGTAACTCGTAAAAAATATCAAAGAAAATGATATTCCATAACGAGTACAAAAGAAATGATATCACATTTAGTATAATAGAATATACTGAAAATCGAAAATGGATTTTCACCGCCGCCATGCATCCAATGAGATGCATCATTTCCACAATTTAATAAGGAATGAATACAAAGGATCATTCACCATGCGCAGCGGTAATCCACATGTATGCATTATTCCAATGTAATAATAAAGAATGGAATAATGTAAGAATTCATCATTCATGTGATAGATCGCATGACATGTGTTATTCCCAAATGTAATAATAAAGAATGGAACTAGGTCATGCGTAATCCGCATGCATGAGATATTCCAAATGTAATAATAAAGAATGGAATAACAACAGATTCACCATGCATGCGATGAATCGCATGCATAAAAGTTATTCCAACAAAATAATAAAGAATGGAATAACAACAAAATTCACCATGTATGCGGATTTGGCATGTATTAAAAGTATTCCAACATAATAATAAAGAATGGAATAATAATAGCTCTCTTCATGAATACGAAAAGAATAATACCTCTTACGTTAAAGAAAACCGGATATTGGAATAGTTAGGTAGCAGACTTCTCTTCTTCTTTCTCTCTATAATAATTGCTCTGTAGCTTTAGTGAATTGGTGAGAAATGAAGGAAGAATGAGCTTCTATTTATAGGAAAATATAGTTTCGATAATTGCACATTTTGGGGCTCAAATATTACAAGATAATACTTCCTCTTTTCTTCATTTTTAATTTAGTCTTGCAAGTATTATCAAACTTGCACCACCTCCCCTAATAGTAAATCATGTGAATCAATAGTAAATCATGTGACTCAATAGTTCCAAACATGTGAAAAAAAAACAATTACAGTATAGTACCTTCATCTATACCTCCATTTTTAATTTAGTCATGCAAGTATTATCAATCTTGCACCAACTCCCCTAATAGTAAATCATGTGAATCAATAGTATAATCATGTAAAAAAACTAATTACAGTTTAGTACCTTCAACTATACCTCCATTTTTAATTTAGTCATGCAAGTATTATCAATCTTGCACCAACTCCCCTAATAGTAAATCATGTAAATCAATAGTACACACATGTGAACACATAGTTATAAGCATGTGAACTAAAAGCAATTAATTGCTCATTTATCCGGTTAATTACCCGATTGGTCAATATAACCTCCAGACATTAATTATTATCGAAATAAATGTCGATTTCCACTAACACTAATAATTCCCACACAATGAAATTATCAATTTCATCCTTAATCAACACGAACTTATTCATCATTAATATTATAACTCACAATATTTAATAACCACGTCGTTCCCAAGAAAGAGGGGGCTTTCCGATAGGATTTTTCCCTATTGGCGCGCAATTAGATTATCTAACCTCTCCTTCGATGTAACTTCTGCATATTGTCAATATTGCAAATAATAATATGAAAACTTTGTTGTCTCAATTATTGATTTAATAATATAACATATTATACGGATGATCTTGTGACAATAATTGAATCAATAATATAAGAGATATGATGCAAAGAATTCTTGTAGCAATAATTGAGTATAACCGAGTGACTTCTTACGTAAGCATCAATAATCAATACCGTGCTACTATGCAACCACGCCAGACATCGTTGTTTCTTTTACTACCGAGTAGTTCAACAGTTTTAACGGTAACACTTTTGCCGTAATTTTTATAAAAAGATAATTCTGTCATTTTCTTATTACGACAATACTTCCATTGTGGGGTCCACCAATGATTGTGCCGTCGTACGAATATTCCCCGACCAAATGAATATTTTATAACAACTTGCTTACTTTGCAAAAAATTTTACATATCACCTTTAACTTTAACCTTTTATAAATTTAACCATTTACTTAAATAAAATAATAATTATAAGAAAATTGAATACTTTCATTTCATAAAATTTGGGGTCTTACAATCTCCTCCCTTATGAAATTTACGCCCTCGAAATTTACGTCACGTATTGGTATGCCGAAGAGGTGAGGATACCTTGACTTCATTTTAGATTCTAACTCTTGAGGTATAACATTTGAGTGTCGAATGGGATCCTTCTTATCCAAGATTTTAACACGTATCTCATCATACGTTAAATCTTCTCGCTATCTCGCCTAGTTTTAATTCAATAATGTGGTTTGGGTCGTCCCACATATTTACGTAACATTGATACATGAAAATGTTATGAACACGCTGACATACTTAGCGGTAAAATGAGTCTATAGGCCACAGTTCCTACTCGATCGAGGATTTCAAATGGACCAATTAAATTGAGAGTTGAGATTTCCTCTATTCATCGATTCTTGCTTCTAGAATAACGCCTTCTTGAACCTTCTTCTTTATATTCATCACCTCCGGTGTGTAGTTTGAGTTTGCTTTTTAACTTTATCGATTAAAGTCGATTTTAATCGTATATTTTTTTATCTTCACGTGGGTCCCTAGAGTCTTTAACTCTATCTTCATCATTTGTAAGTTATACGAAATGGGTTTTTGTGTTAACAACATCGCACTTGTAAACGCGTACGATCTTTTACTTAACGCGTCAGCTACCACGTTCGCTCTTCCACGATGATATTGAATGGTATAGTCGTAATCTTCAACAAATTTCGAGCCAACGCCCTCGGCGTATGATACGTTCGTTTTGATTGAAGAAATATTTAAGGGTTTTAGAAATGGGTTTTATACTGGGGTCAATACAAAATTCGATTTCACGCTCTAGGGGTAGGCTAGGAAGTCTTCAAGAATATGTCAGGAAATTTATTAACGATAGAAATATCATTCAAAACTGTGACTCTCATCCAAGACTTGGATAGTACGTCACATTGATACCCATCAACTTGCCACCGTTATTCACAACATCCCCTACGGAAAGTTCGGCTTCAGTGCATTCCACACAAGGAAGTCACCAGCGAAAGGCTCAGGGCTCTTTACTTATGGCTTAATATAATAGTGATTGACTTTAGTGGTTTGGTTGCTCGAATTCGCATAATAGGTTGGTTAGGAATATGAAAGCTAATAACCTTACAAAAATAATCAATTTTGGCATGATGAGTAGTTAACCAATCGATTCCTAAAATCACATGAAGGGCAAGTATTTTCAAAGAGATAAGATCGACAGGTAACATGAAAGTGTCAATTTGAATCAAACAAGACTTATAAACAGTGGAGGTAACGAAGGTTTCTCCTAACCGAGTTTCAACCGATAAGTCAAAGTCTAACTTTTCTAGGGTTAAATTTAAACGTTGAGCGCAAGCAAGAGAGATAAAATAATGGGTAGAACCCAGATCTAATAAGGTATAGACTTCAAGAAGAATTTATAATTAACTAACCCGTCGTTAACTTCGTTCGGGTTATTCGCTTTTTGCAAAGTCACGAAAAATGCTCTTCCTGAAACCACCGACTTTATTTTGTCCGTATCCACCTTTGGTGCCACCGTCCCAGCTGGACTTGACTTTGGTGCACGACAAAATTGGGCTAGGAGACCTTCTTTTCCACAATTGTAACATGCTTTGGACTGCATCACATAGTTTGACCGATATGTCCTCCCCTCGATTTTGAAGCATACAATTGGTGGTCGCTTCTCCTTCCTTGAAAACGAGTGTTGGTCTTCTTTGTCTTTCCATCGTTGTTGAACCTTCTCTTCTTGAAATTTCCACTCCTATTATCTTGGCCATGATTACCACCGAAGTGGTTACCATTCTTGGCATGATAATTTCCCCCACGATGGTTATCATTGTTCTGATGGTCGTTGCCACCGCATTTATTATTATCGTGTTGTTGCTCGTTACCTTTTGGTTGTCTTGACTCATTATCACGCTCCAATAATCGAGCCCTATTCACAACATCGTAATATAAACAAAGTTTGTGAGAAATGAGGTATTGACGATTTCGGGTTTCAAACCTCTTAGAAACATTCGCGCCTCTCATTATCAACCAAATGGGATGCAAATCGGATAACTCGCAAATTTAGTCTCAGATACGACACGATCATATTATTTTTCTCCAGCTTAATGAACTCTACCTCCTTCATGTGACGAATACTTTCGGGAAAGTACTTGTCGTTGAACAGCTCTTGGAACTTCTCCCAAGACATCTTGAGTGCGTCAAGCTGGGTACGTTTTACAGATTCCCACCAGTAATCTACCTCTTCACGCAACATAAAGGTGGCAAAGGGAACCTTTTGTTCCTCGGATATTCCATGATATACCAGAGTGAATAGTAACCGGGTGAATAGTAACTCATAAAAAAAAACCAAAGAAAATGATATTCCATGACAAGTACAAAAGAAATGATATCTCGATTTAGTATAATAGAATATACTGAAATCGCAATGGATTTTCACCGCCCATGCGGTAATCCACGTAGACAGATCATTTCCACAATTTAATAAGGAATGAATACAAAGGATCATTCACCATGCATGCGGTAATCCACATAGACAGATTATTCCAACAGAATAATAAAGAATGGAATAACAGAAGAATTCATCATTCATGTGATAGATCAATGCGCATGTGTTATTCCCAACAGAATAATAAAGAATGGAACTAGGTCATACGTAATCCGCACAGACAGGATATTCCAACAGAATAATAAAGAATGGAATAACAACAGAATTCACCATGCATGCGATAGACCGCACAGACAGGTTATTCCAACAAAATAATAAAGAATGGAATAACAACAAAATTCACCATGTATGCGGTACTTGGCATGACAAAGTTATTCCAACATAATAATAAAGAATGGAATAATAATAGCTCTTTCATGAATACGAAAGAATAATACCTCTTACGTTAGAAGAAAAGCGGATATTGGAATAGTTAGGTAGCGGACTTCTTTCTTCTTTCTCTCTATAATAATTGCTCAGAGCTTTAGTGAATTGGTGAGAAATGAAGGAAGAATGAGCTTCTATTTATAGGAAAATATAGTTTCGATAATTGCACATTTTGGGGCTCGAAATATTACAGTATAATACTTCCCTCTTTTTCTTCATTTTTAATTTAGTCTTGCAAGTATTATCAAACTTGCACCACCTCCCCTAATAGTAAATCATGTGAATCAATAGTAAATCATGTGACTCAATAGTTCCAAACATGTGAAAAAAAACAATTACAGTAGTACCTTCATCTATACCTCTATTTTTAATTTAGTCATGCAAGTATTATCAATCTTGCACCAACTCCCCTAATAGTAAATCATGTGAATCAATAGTATAATCATGTAAAAAAACTAATTACAGTTTAGTACCTTCAACTATACCTCCATTTTTAATTTAGTCATGCAAGTATTATCAATCTTGCACCAACTCCCCTAATAGTAAATCATGTAAATCAATAGTACACACATGTGAACACATAGTTATAAGCATGTGAACTAAAAGCAATTAATTGCTTTCATTTATCCTAGGCAATTACATCCGATTGGTCAATATAACCTCCAGACATTAATTATTATCGAAATAAATGTCGATTTCCACTAACACTAATAATTCCCACACAATGAAATTATCAATTTCATCCTTAATCAACACGAACTTATTCATCATTAATATTATAACTCACAATATTTAATAACCACGTCGTTCCCAAGAAAGAGGGGGCTTTCCGATAGGATTTTTCCCTATTGGCGCGCAATTAGATTATCTAACCTCTCCTTGACAGAACTTCTAGACATTGTCAATATTGCAAATAATAATATGAAAAACTTTGTTGTCTCAATTATTGATTTAATAATATAACATATTATACAGATGATACTGTGACAATAATTGAATCAATAATATAAGAGATATGATGCACGTGATTCATCGTAGCAATAATTGAGTATAACCGAGTGACTTCTTTACGTAAGCATCAATAATCAATACCGTGTGCTACTATACGCAACCACGCCAGACATCGTATTTTTTTTACTACCGAGTAGTTCAATGCTTTTAACGGTAACACTTTTTTAGTAATTTTTATAAAAGATAATTATGTCATTTTCTTATTACGACAATACTTCCATTGTGGGGTCCACCAATGATTGTGCCGTCGTACGAATATTCCCCGACCAAATGAATATTTTATAACAACTTGCTTACTTTGCAAAAAATTTTACATATCACCCTTAACTTTAACCTTTTATAAATTTAACCATTTACGAAATAAAATAATAATTATAAGAAAATTGAATACTTTCATTTCATAAAATTTGGGGTCTTACAATCTCCCCTCCTTATGAAATTTCGCCCTCGAAATTTACGTCACGTCGCATTGGTATCTTAGAAGAGGTGAGGATACCTTGACTTCATTTTAGATTCTAACTCTTGAGGTATAACATTTGAGTGTCGAATGGGATCCTTCTTATCCAAGATTTTAACACGTATCTCATCATACGTTAAATCTTCTGCTATCTCGTCTAGTTTTAATTCAATAATGTGGTTTGGGTCGTCCACATATTTACGTAACATTGATACATGAAAAATGTTATGAACACGCGACATACTTAGCGGTAAAATGAGTCTATAGGCCACAGTTCCTACTCGATCGAGGATTTCAAATGGACCAATTAAATTGAGAGTTGAGATTTCCTCTATTCATCGATTCTTGCTTCTAGAATAACGCCTTCTTGAACCTTCTTCTTTATATTCATCACTCTGTGTGTAGTTTGGCGGCTTTAACTTTATCGATTAAAGTCGATTTTAATCGTATATTTTTTTATCTTCACGTGGGTCCCTAGAGTCTTTAACTCTATCTTCATCATTTGTAAGTTATAATGAAATGGGTTTTTGTGTTAACAACATCGCACTTGTAAACGTCACGATCTTTTTACTTAACGCACGTCATTACCACGTTCGCTTCTTCCACGATGATATTGAATGGTATAGTCGTAATCTTCAATGTTTCGAGCCAACGTCCTTGGCGTATAATCGTTCGTTTTGATTGAAGAAATATTTAAGGGTTTTAGAAATGGGTTTTATCTTCGGGGTCAATACAAAATTCGATTTCACGCTCTAGGGTAGGCTAGAAGTCTTCAAGAATATGTCGGAAATTTATTAACGATAGAAATATCATTCAAAATCGTGACTCTCATCCAAGACTTGGATAATACGTCACATTGATACCCATCAACTTGCCACCGTTATTCACAACATCCCCTACGGAAAGTTCTACGGTCAAAGCATTCCACACAAGAAGTCACCAAATGAAAAGGCTCGGGGCTCTTTACTTATGGCTTAATATAATAGTGATTGACTTTAGTGGTTTGGTTGCTCGAATTCGCATAATAGGTTGGTTAGGAATATGAAAGCTAATAACCTTACAAAAATAATCAATTTTGGCATGATGAGTAGTTAACCAATCGATTCCTAAAATCACATGAAGGGCAAGTATTTTCAAAGAGATAAGATCGACAGGTAACATGAAAGTGTCAATTTGAATCAAACAAGACTTATAAACAGTGGAGGTAACGAAGGTTTCTCCTAACCGAGTTTCAACCGATAAGTCAAAGTCTAACTTTTCTAGGGTTAAATTTAAACGTTGAGCGCAAGCAAGAGAGATAAAATAATGGGTAGAACCGGTATCTAATAAGGTATAGACTTCGCAAGAATTTATAATTAACTAACCCGTGCTAACTTCGTTCGGGTTATTCGCTTTTTGCAAAGTCACGAAAAATGCTCTTCCTGAAACCACCGACTTTATTTTGTCCGTATCCACCTTTGGTGCCACCGTCCCAGCTGGACTTGACTTTGGTGCACGACAAAATTGGGCTAGGAGACCTTCTTTTCCACAATTGTAACATGCTTTGGACTGCATCACATAGTTTGGACTGATATGTCCCTCCCCTCAGTATTTGAAGCATACAATTGGTGGTCGTTCTCCTTCCTTGAAAACGAGTGTTGGTGCTGCTGTCTTTCCATCGTTGTTGAACCTTCTCTTCTTGAAATTTCCACTCCTATTATCTTGGCCATGATTACCACCGAAGTGGTTACCATTCTTGGCATGATAATTTCCCCGATGGTTATCATTGTTACGATGGTCGTTGCCACTTGCACCTGCGATTATTATTATCGTTGCTGTTGCTCGTTACCTTTTGGTTGTCTTGACTCATTATCACGCTCCAATAATCGAGCCCCCTATTCACAACATCGAATATAAACAAAGTTTGTGAGAAATGAGGTATTGACGTATTTGGGGTTTCAAACCTCTTAGAAACATTCGCGCCTCATTATCAACCAAATGGGATGCAAATCGGGATAACTCATAAAATTTAGTCTCAGATTACGACACGATCATATTATTTTCTCCAATTTAATGAACTCTACCTCCTTCATGTGACGAATACTTTCGGGAAAGTACTTGTCGTTGAACGACTCTTGAACTTCTCCCAAGACATCTTGAGTGCGTCAAAATTTGCGCTTTTCTGATTCCCACCAAAGAATCTACCTCTTCACGCAACATAAAGGTGGCAAAGGAACCTTTTGTTCCTCGGATATTCCATGATATACCGAGTGAATAAATGCAACCGTGAATAGTAACTCATAAAAAAAAACCAAAGAAAATGATATTCCATGACAAGTAAAAAGAAATGATATCTCGGATTTGTATAATAGAATATCTGAAATATGCAAATGGATTTTCACCCGCCATGCGGTAATCCACGTGAGATGCATCATTTCCACAATTTAATAAGGAATGAATACAAAGGATCATTCACCATGCATGCGGTAATCCACATGATGCATTATTCCAATGTAATAATAAAGAATGGAATAACGAAGAATTCATCATTCATGTGATAGACCGCACAGACAGGTTATTCCCAACAGAATAATAAAGAATGGAACTAGGTCATACGTAATCCGCACAGACAGGATATTCCAACAGAATAATAAAGAATGGAATAACAACAGAATTCACCATGCATGCGATAGACCGCACAGACAGGTTATTCCAACAAAATAATAAAGAATGGAATAACAACAAAATTCACCATGTATGCGGTACTTCGCATAGACAGGTTATTCCAACATAATAATAAAGAATGGAATAATAATAGCTCTCTTCATGAATACGAAAGAATAATACCTCTTACGTTAGAAGAAAACTGGATATTGGAATAGTTAGGTAGCAGACTTCTCTTCTTCTTTCTCTCTATAATAATTGCTCTGTAGCTTTAGTGAATTGGTGAGAAATGAAGGAAGAATGAGCTTCTATTTATAGGAAAATATAGTTTCGATAATTGCACATTTTGGGGCTCGAAATATTACAGTATAATACTTCCCTCTTTTTCTTCATTTTTAATTTAGTCTTGCAAGTATTATCAAACTTGCACCACCTCCCCTAATAGTAAATCATGTGAATCAATAGTAAATCATGTGACTCAATAGTTCCAAACATGTGAAAAAAAAACAATTACAGTATAGTACCTTCATCTATACCTCAATTTTTAATTTAGTCATGCAAGTATTATCAATCTTGCACCAACTCCCCTAATAGTAAATCATGTGAATCAATAGTATAATCATGTAAAAAACTAATTACGCTTTTAGTACCTTCAACTATACCTCCATTTTTAATTTAGTCATGTAAGTATTATCAATCTTGCACCAACTCCCCTAATAGTAAATCATGTAAATCAATAGTACACACACATGAACACATAGTTATAAGCATGTGAACTAAAAGCAATTAATTGCTCATTTATCCTAAGCATTACTAGATTGGTCAATATAACCTCCAGGACATTAATTATTATCGAAATAAATGTCGATTTCCACTAACACTAATAATTCCCACACAATGAAATTATCAATTTCATCCTTAATCAACACGAACTTATTCATCATTAATATTATAACTCACAATATTTAATAACCACGTCGTTCCCAAGAAAGAGGGGGCTTTCCGATAGGATTTTTCCTATCAGTAGCCTTAATTAGATTATCT
This sequence comes from Panax ginseng, assembly GCA_020205605.1. Classification (NCBI taxonomy): domain Eukaryota; kingdom Viridiplantae; phylum Streptophyta; class Magnoliopsida; order Apiales; family Araliaceae; genus Panax; species Panax ginseng. The sequence goes on from CM035132.1 coordinate 174,257,906, forward strand.
AACCTCTCCTCGATGAACTTCTAGACATTGTCAATATTGCAAATAATAATATGAAAAACTTTGTTGTCTCAATTATTGATTTAATAATATAACATATTATACAGATGATACTGTGACAATAATTGAATCAATAATATAAGAGATATGATGCAGCAATTACTGTAGCAATAATTGAGTATAACTGAGTGACTTCTTACGTAAGCATCAATAATCAATACCGTGTGCTACTATGCAACCACGCGTATTACTGTACTTTTACTACCGAGTAGTTCAACAGTTTTAACGGTAACACTTTTGCCGTAATTTTTATAAAAAGATAATTCTGTCATTTTCTTATTACGACAATACTTCCATTGTGGGGTCCACCAATGATTGTGCCGTCGTACGAATATTCCCCGACCAAATGAATATTTTATAACAACTTGCTTACTTTGCAAAAAATTTTACATATCACCCTTAACTTTAACCTTTTATAAATTTAACCATTTACGAAATAAAATAATAATTATAAGAAAATTGAATACTTTCATTTCATAAAATTTGGGGTCTTACAATCTCCCCTCCTTATGAAATTTCGCCCTCGAAATTTACGTACGTACTTGGTATGCCGAAGAGGTGAGGATACCTTGACTTCATTTTAGATTCTAACTCTTGAGGTATAACCTTTGAGTGTCGAATGGGATCCTTCTTATCCAAGATTTTAACACGTATCTCATCATACGTTAAATCTTCTGCTATCTCGTCTAGTTTTAATTCAATAATGTGGTTTGGGTCGTCCACATATTTACGTAACATTGATACATGAAAAATGTTATGAACACGCGACATACTTAGCGGTAAAATGAGTCTATAGGCCACAGTTCCTACTCGATCGAGGATTTCAAATGGACCAATTAAATTGAGAGTTGAGATTTCCTCTATTCATCGATTCTTGCTTCTAGAATAACGCCTTCTTGAACCTTCTTCTTTATATTCATCAGCTCCAGGTGTGTAGTTTGAGCGGCTTTAACTTTATCGATTAAAGTCGATTTTAATCGTATATTTTTTTTATCTTCACGTGGGTCCCTAGAGTCTTTAACTCTATCTTCATCATTTGTAAGTTATACGAAATGGGTTTTTGTGTTAACAACATCGCACTTGTAAACGCGTACGATCTTTTACTTAACGCGTCAGCTACCACGTTCGCTCTTCCACGATGATATTGAATGGTATAGTCGTAATCTTCAACAGCTCGAGCCAACGTCCTTGGCGTATGATACGTTCGTTTTGATTGAAGAAATATTTAAGGGTTTTAGAAATGGGTTTTATACTGGGGTCAATACAAAATTCGATTTCACGCTCTAGGGGTAGGCTAGGAAGTCTTCAAGAATATGTCAGGAAATTTATTAACGATAGAAATATCATTCAAAACTGTGACTCTCATCCAAGACTTGGATAGTACGTCACATTGATACCCATCAACTTGCCACCGTTATTCACAACATCCCCTACGGAAAAAGTTCTTGGTCATTCCACACAAGGAAGTCACCAGCGAAAGGCTCAGGGCTCTTTACTTATGGCTTAATATAATAGTGATTGACTTTAGTGGTTTGGTTGCTCGAATTCGCATAATAGGTTGGTTAGGAATATGAAAGCTAATAACCTTACAAAAATAATCAATTTTGGCATGATGAGTAGTTAACCAATCGATTCCTAAAATCACATGAAGGGCAAGTATTTTCAAAGAGATAAGATCGACAGGTAACATGAAAGTGTCAATTTGAATCAAACAAGACTTATAAACAGTGGAGGTAACGAAGGTTTCTCCTAACCGAGTTTCAACCGATAAGTCAAAGTCTAACTTTTCTAGGGTTAAATTTAAACGTTGAGCCGCAAGAAGAGAGATAAAATAATGGGTGAGAACCTTAGATATCTAATAAGGTATAGACTTCATGAAGAATTTATAATTAACTAACCCGCGTGCTAACCGTTCGGGTTATTCGCTTTTGCAAAAGTCACGAAAAATGCTCTTCCCGAAACCACCGACTTTTTATTTTGTCCGTATCCACCTTTGGTGCCACCGTCCCCAATTGGACTTGACTTTGGTGCACGGCACAAAATTGGGCTAGAGACCTTCTTTTCCACAATTGTAACATGCTTTGGGTCGCATCACATAGTTTGGTGATATGTCCCTCCCTCGATGTTGAAGCATACAATTGGTGGTCGCTCTCCTTCCTTGAAAACGAGTGTTGGTGCTGCTGTCTTTCCATCGTTGTTGAACCTTCTCTTCTTGAAATTTCCACTCCTATTATCTTGGCCATGATTACCACCGAAGTGGTTACCATTCTTGGCATGATAATTTCCCCCACGATGGTTATCATTGTTCTGATGGTCGCTACCATTTGCATGACAATTATTATCGTGTTGTTGCTCGTTACCTTTTGGTTGTGCTGACTCATTATCACGCTCCAATAACTGAGCCCTATTCACAACATCAGAATATAAACAAAGTTTGTGAGAAATGAGGTATTGACGTATTTCGGGTTTCAAACCTCTTAGAAACATTCGCGCCTCATTATCAACCAAATGGGATGCAAATCGGGATAACTCCGCAAATTTAGTCTCGTATTACGACACGATCATATTATTTTTCTCCAGCTTAATGAACTCTACCTCCTTCATGTGACGAATACTTTCGGGAAAGTACTTGTCGTTGAACAGCTCTTGGAACTTCTCCCAAGACATCTTGAGTCGTCTGTCGGAGTGCGTTTTGATTCCCACCAAGAATCTACCTCTTCACGCAACATAAAGGTGGCAAAGGGAACCTTTTGTTCCTCGGATATTCCATGATATACCAGAGTGAATAGTAACCGGGTGAATAGTAACTCATAAAAAAAAACCAAAGAAAATGATATTCCATGACAAGTACAAAAGAAATGATATCTCAGACGAGTATAATAGAATATACGAAACTGCAAATGGATTTTCACCCGCCATGCGGTAATCCACGTAGACGCATCATTTCCACAATTTAATAAGGAATGAATACAAAGGATCATTCACCATGCATGCGAATCCACATAGTATGCATTATTCCAACGAATAATAAAGAATGGAATAATGTAAGAATTCATCATTCATGTGATAGATCATGATGCATGTGTTATTCCCAATGTAATAATAAAGAATGGAACTAGGTCATACGTAATCCGCATGCATGACGGATATTCCAACGAATAATAAAGAATGGAATAACAACGAAATTCACCATGCATGCGATAGGCAATACATGATGTGTTATTCCAACAAAATAATAAAGAATGGAATAACAACAAAATTCACCATGTATGCGGTATTAGAGCGCATGACAAGTTATTCCAACATAATAATAAAGAATGGAATAATAATAGCTCTCTTCATGAATACGAAAGAATAATACCTCTTACGTTAGAAGAAAACTGGATATTGGAATAGTTAGGTAGCAGACTTCTCTTCTTCTTTCTCTCTATAATAATTGCTCTGTAGCTTTAGTGAATTGGTGAGAAATGAAGGAAGAATGAGCTTCTATTTATAGGAAAATATAGTTTCGATAATTGCACATTTTGGGGCTCGAAATATTACAGTATAATACTTCCCTCTTTTTCTTCATTTTTAATTTAGTCTTGCAAGTATTATCAAACTTGCACCACCTCCCCTAATAGTAAATCATGTGAATCAATAGTAAATCATGTGACTCAATAGTTCCAAACATGTGAAAAAAAAACAATTACAGTATTGTACCTTCAACTATACCCCCATTTTTAATTTAGTCATGCAAGTATTATCAATCTTGCACCAACTCCCCTAATAATAAATCATGTGAATCAATAGTACACATATGTGAACACATAGTTATAAGCATGTGAACTAATAGCAATTAATTGCTTATTTATCCGGTTAATTACCCGATTGGTCAATATAACCTCCAGACATTAATAATTATCGAAATAAATGTCGATTTCCACTAACACTAATAATTCTCACACAATGGAATTATCAATTTCATCCTTAATCAATACGAACTTATTCATCATTAATATTATAACTCACAATATTTAACAACCACGTCGTTCCCAGGAAAGAGGGGCTTTCCGATAAGGGATTTTTCATATTGGCGCCATAATTAGATTATCTAACCTCTCCTCGATGTAACTTCTAGACATTGTCGATATTGCAAATAATAATATGAATAACTTTATCGTTTCAATTATTGATTTAATAATATAACATATTATACAGATGATATTTGTGACAATAATTGAATCAATAATATGAGAAATATGATGCAAATTAATTCTTCGTAGTAATAATTGAGTATAAATGGGTGACTTCTTACGTAAAGATCAATAATCAATCACAGTGTCTTTATTATACGACCACGCGTATTATTTAGATACTTTTACTCGAAGTAGTTCAACAGTTTTAACGGTAACATTTTTTGCGTTATTTTTATAAAAGATAATTACATCATTTTCTTACTACGACAATACTTCCATTGTGGGGTCCACCAATGATTGTGCCGTCATACGAATATTCTCCAACCAAACGAATATTTTATAACAACTTGCTTACTTTGCAAAAAAAATTCACATATCACCCTTAACTTTAACCTTTTATCAATTTAACCATTTACGAAATAAAATAATAATTATAAGAAAATTGAATACTTTCATTTCATAAAATTCGGGGTCTTACATATGTCAATTAACCTTTGTTTTGAAGCTGTATTCTAGAATGATATCTGAAATACAGGAGATGAGCAATGGAGAAATTATGATGACAGGGGAAGATGGAATCGAAATGAAAGCAAGGTATTCTCAACTCTTGAAATACAGTGCGTAAATTTGGTACGAAATTTCATAAGGAGGGAGATTGTAAGACCCCGAATTTTATGAAATAAAAGTATTCAATTTTCCTATTTAGTAAATGGTTAAATTGATAAATAGTTAAAGTTAAGGGTGATATATAAAAATTTCAAAATACGCAAGTGGTTATAAAATACTCATTTTGTTGGAGAATATTCGTTGTCGTCGTGGAATATTCTTGTTGTTTGGAGAATATTAAATGCGACAGCACGACCATTTGTGGGCCCTATAATGTAATAACTTTCGGATGAAGAAAATGACAAGTTTGAGTTTTTATAAATAACGGCGTAATTATTACCGCTTAACATCGTTGGAATACCCGATGGTTAAAATACGATAATATGCGTGGTTGCATAAAGAAGACACCAGATTGTATCTAATATTTTGAATTATTGATTCTTACGTAAAGGGCACTACTATCAATAATTGTTACAATGAATTACTGCTCAATATTTTATTTTATTGATTCAATAATTGTCAAGTTGATATTTTATATTATTGTTGTTTTTCAATAATTGTCACCGCATAATATTTCCCATTATCGGATCAATAATTCATATTATTTGAATAATATTATTAGATAGCATTATTGGCAATGTTTAGAAAGTTCTGTCAAGGAGAGGTTTAGTCACCTAATTGCGCGCCGGTAAGGAGAAATCCTTATCGGAAAGCCCCCTCTTTCCTGAGAACGGCCTGGTTGTCATTATTGTGATTCTGTAATACTATTTGTGAATAATTATTTATTGATTTATATGATAAGGAAATATATATTTTTTATATGGATATAAATGAAGGAATTAATGCTGAGGTGTTTTATTAGTATTTTGTCAAAATGAAGAACGAAATTTGGAAATTTTTAGAAAATTAGTTTATTACTTGATTTTGTAAAATCTATAACTCTTTGTATAATGAGTTAGAGATGAGCCATGTATCAAAAGAAAGCCCCGGAAGTAAGCTAACTAGTAGAAATTGGAATCACCCAAAAATGCATTGTGGATTTTTCGTGGTATTTTGTTTGAATAAATCGTCCAGAAGGACTCATAATTCAAAAAATCAGTATTCTTGAGATATATTGCGTGAGTTATAATTTTTAATCCGACCGTTGGATCGTTGTTATTTTTGGATATGTTATACATATATAAGTTGAGTACATGTCCACAAAGTTTGAACAGGTAAAAATTAACGTATGTTTTGTTATGAATTTTAAGAGGTGACTGATTCAGAAATTATATTTATAAATGATTCTGAAATGATTATATATTTCTTTGAGATATTAGTATATTTGGCCTGTAGTGAAAAGATGAATTATTGATGAATATCTTTGGCCCGTAGTGCAAAGATGACCTGTTGTTGAATATCTTTGACCTGTAGTACAAAGATGAACTGTTGATGAATATCTTTGGCCCGTAGTGCAAAGATGAATTTATTAGTATGATTATGAACAGGAACTGTGATTTGGTATTACCATGATCTTTGATGTTTCAGGTAAAGACAGGTGATGAAAATTATCTTCGTCCTGGACGAGAAGAGGAATTTAGAACCAAAAATATGATTATGAGTTATTCACATAATTGTGGATAGGAACTATTGATTGATGTTACAGGGATAAAACATTGTTGATGGACTTTTAACATGGAGAAGATAATAGACTTTATGGTATATTTGACTCTTCTAATGGATTGTTCGTTCCGCTGCAACTATGGTTGAAAAGTTTTATCATCTACCATATGTTCTAAATCTATGATTTATTACTGATGAAGGCTATTGATAATTTAATTATCTTTAGTCATGATATTCTTTACTGAGCTAGTTGTGCTCACCCTTTTCCTTCATAATTCCTTTCAGGTAATAAGAGTGTTCTTACGGTCGAAGCGGGATAACAGGGAATAGAACAGTTAATTATAAATTTGTTGAGGTTCTCCCTAAATAGTATGGAAATAATTTTATTGAAAACTTTAGATAAGTGTGTCGTATTGTATACGTCATTTGATATTTAATTTTGGTGAACCGAATAGGGTGAGGCGAATCCAACTTTGGAAGGGTATTTTGCCACTATCATACAAGATGTCTAATGACATACAACCTCGTTGTGAGATCCCAAATTTTATCAATAAAGATTTAAATTTCTCGAAATATTTTTTTCAAAATTATGGTGTGGATTTGATATAATGTTATAGTTGTGGGTAATATTTATAAATTTTGCAAAGTATGCAAGTTGTTATATAATATTCGATTGGTCGGAGAATATTCATTTTAACAGGTAATATTCGATGACGGCGACACAATCATTGGTGGACCCTGGCGGTAATTATTGTTTGATTGAGAAAAACGACAAAAATATTTTATAAAAATAACAACGAAAGTTTTACCATTAACTGTTGAAACACTCGGTGTTAAAAGTACAGTAATATGTGTGGCTGCATAGTAGCACACGGTATTGATTATTGATGCTTACGTGAGAAGTCACTCAGTTTTGTTCAATTATTGCTACAGTAATTGTTGCATAGTATCTCACGTTATTTGATTCAATTATTGTCGATATTTTATATATTATTAAATCAATAATTGAGATGACAGAGTTATTAATATTATTATTTGCAATATTAACGATGTCTAGAAGTTACGCCAAGATAGGTTTGGTCACCTAATTGCGCCGCTACCAATAGGGAGAAATTCTTATTGAAAGCCCTCTTTCTCAGAACGACTGGTTGATTAATATTGTGAATTATAATAATGATGATAAATGTTGTTAAATATATTGAGGTGTCTTTTTATGAAGTCACGTAAGTTTATATATATATATATATATAAAAATTGCTTTATTAGTATTATTAATGTAATAAAACAGAAAAGCTTTTTATATAAAATAGAATACTTTTATAAAGTTATTTGTTTTATTAGACAATAATTAGAATATAATATATTTTATTATGCATAGTGTTTTGTATAGTAAAATCTTTTATATAAAATGTAATACTTTTATAAAGTTATTTGTTTTATTAGACAATAATTAGAATATAATATATTTTTATTATGCATAGTGTTTTGCATGTAAAATCTTTTTATATAAAATGTAATACTTTTATAAAGTTATTTGTTTTATTAAACAATAATTAGAATATATTATATTTTATTATGTATAGTATTTGTATAGTACTGCGATAGTGTTTGCATAGTAAAATATTTTTATATAAAACAGAATACTTTTATAAAGTTATTCGTTTTATTAGATTATAAATAAAATATATTATATTTTATTTAAAATATTTTGTCTTATTAGAATATTTTATTAATACTGCATAGTAAATCAATATGTACAGTCCATTTAAAAGTAAATCAATCTGGAGCGTTCATGAATTAGTTACTATTCAGTCCATTCTCCTATAAATAGAAGTTCATTCCTTCATTATTTCTTACGAATTCACTAAAAATCTAGAGAGAGAAACTATAGAGAGAAAGAAGAAAAGTATTATGCTACTTCACTACTCCTATATCCAGTTTCTTCTAAGGTAAGGGATATTTTTTGTTGTACCCGTAAGGGGTATTATTTTTTTCGTATTCATGAAGAGAACTTATGTTATTCCATTCTTTATTATTACATTGGAATAACTCAGATATCTGCTGAGCTACCCTATACTTGGTGAAATTCTTCCATTATTCCATTCTTTATCATTATGTTGGAATAACTTTTCTGTCTTGCAAAGTCTGCATACATGGTGAAATTTTTCTGTTATTCCATTCTTTATTATTTTGTTGGAACATCTTGTCTGTGCGTTTACGCATGACCCGTTTCATTATTTATTATTACATTGGAATATCCTGCTTGTGCATATTATGCGACACAGTTCCATTAATTATTATTCATTGGAATAACTTTTCCTGCATGCGGTCTATCGCATGCATGGTGATTTCTGTTGTTATTCCATTCTTTATTATTCCATTGGAATATCCTGTCAATCGATCTTAATTTTGGTGACTGGTTCCGTTATTTATTATTTTGTTGGAATAACCTGTCTGTGCGGTCTATAGTACCTTCATCTATACCTCCATTTTTAATTTAGTCATGCAAGTATTATCAATCTTGCACCAACTCCCCTAATAGTAAATCATGTGAATCAATAATAAATCATGTGACTCAATAGTATAATCATGTAAAAAAACTAATTACAGTTTAGTACCTTCAACTATACCTCCATTTTTAATTTAGTCATGCAAGTATTATCAATCTTTTTGAACTCCCCTAATAGTAAATCATGTAAATCAATAGTACACACATGTGAACACATAGTTATAAGCATGTGAACTAAAAGCAATTAATTACTCATTTATCCTAGGTTAATTGCTGATTGGGTCAATATAACCTCCGGACATTAATTATTATCGAAATAAATGTCGATTTCCACTAACACTAATAATTCCCACACAATGAAATTATCAATTTCATCCTTAATCAACACGAACTTATTCATCATTAATATTATAACTCACAATATTTAATAACCACGTCGTTCCCAAGAAAGAGGGGCTTTCCGATAGGATTTTTTCCCCTTGATAGCCGCAATTAGATTATCTAACCTCTCCTTGACGAACTTCTAGACATTGTCGAATATTGCAAATAATAATATGAAAAACTTTGTTGTCTCAATTATTGATTTAATAATATAACATATTATCTGATGATGATCTTGTGACAATAATTGAATCAATAATATAAGAGATATGATGCGGCAATTCTTGTGAGCAATAATTGAGTATAACTGAGGTGACTTCTTACGTAAGCATCAATAATCAATACCGGTGTGCTACTACGCAACCACGCCAGACATCGCGTGATTCTTTACTACCTCTGAGTAGTTCAACAGTTTTAACGGTAACACTTTTGCCGTAATTTTTATAAAAGATAATTACATCATTTTCTTATTACGACAATACTTCCATTGTGGGGTCCACCAATGATTGTCTTGTCGTCATTTAATATTCCCCAACCAAATGAATATTTTATAACAACTTGCTTACTTTGCAAAAAATTTTACATATCACCCTTAACTTTAACCTTTTATAAATTTAACCATTTACTGAAATAAAATAATAATTATAAGAAAATTGAATACTTTCATTTCATAAAATTTGGTCTTACAATCTCCCTCCTTATGAAATTTAAGCCTCGAAATTTACATACGTCTTTCTGGTATCTTAAGAGGTGAGGATACCTTGACTTCATTTTAGATTCTAACTCTTGAGGTATAACCTTTGAGTGTCGAATGGGATCCTTCTTATCCAAGATTTTAACACGTATCTCATCATACGTTAAATCTTCTGCTATCTCGTCTAGTTTTAATTCAATAATGTGGTTTGGGTCGTCCACATATTTACGTAACATTGATACATGAAAAATGTTATAAACACGCGACATACTTAGCGGTAAAATGAGTCTGTAGGCCACAGTTCCTACTCGATCGAGGATTTCAAATGGACCAATTAAATCGAGAGTTGAGATTTCCTCTATTCATCGATTCTTGGTTCTAGAATAACGCCTTCTTGAACCTTCTTCTTTATATTCATCAGCTCCAGGTGTGTAGTTTGAGCGGCTTTAACTTTATCGATTAAAGTCGATTTTAATCGTATATTTTTTTTTATCTTCACGTGGGTCCCTAGAGTCTTTAACTTTATCTTCATCATTTGTAAGTTATACGAAATGGGTTTTTGTGTTAACAACATCGCACTTGTAAACGCATACTATCTTTTACTCAACGCGTCAACTACCACGTTCGCTCTTCCACGATGATATTGAATGGTATAGTCGTAATCTTCAACAGCTCGAGCCAACGTCCTTGGCGTATGATACGTTCGTTTTGATTGAAGAAATATTTAAGGGTTTTAGAAATGGGTTTTATACTGGGGTCAATACAAAATTCGATTTCACGCTCTAGGGGTAGGCTAGGAAGTATTCAAGAATATGTCAGAAAATTTATTAACGATAGAAATATCATTCAAAACTATGACTCTCATCCAAGACTTGGATAGTACGTCACATTGATACCTATCAACTTGCCACCGTTATTCACAACATCCCCTACGGAAAGTTCGGCTTCAGTGCATTCCACAAAAGGAAGTCACCAGCGAAAGGCTCAGGGCTCTTTACTTATGGCTTAATATAACAGTGATTGACTTTAGTGGTTTGGTTGCTCGAATTCGCATAATAGGTTGGTTAGGAATATGAAAGCTAATAACCTTACAAAAATAATCAATTTTGGCATGATGAGTAGTTAACCAATCGATTCCTAAAATCACATGAAGGGCAAGTATTTTCAAAGAGATAAGATCGACAGGTAACATGAAAGTGTCAATTTGAATCAAACAAGACTTATAAACAGTGGAGGTAACGAAGGTTTCTCCTAACCGAATTTCAACCGATAAGTCAAAGTCCAACCATTTTCCTGTCCATCGCCTGTCTGCGTAGAAGAACTGTAATAAAATCTGATATAAATAGTAGACATGAACATTATCATGACTTCAAAAGAAATTCATCCCAATTTTACTTTTCTAATAAAAATATTGATAAAGTAAGAAAAAGAGATAAAAAAGGAGGGAAAATTGATAAGGGTATAGAGTGAGAAAGTGAGATAAAATTGGAGTGAAAAGTGGAGAGAATGAAAAAGAGAAATAAACGAGTGTAAAGTGAAATATTGGATCCACCGGTCTAATATTCCTGTCATAGATGGACTCTAAATAAAATAAATTGTACTATTTTAAATTAATTTTTTTTCAAAATTAATTTTTTTTTATATCTATCCTTTTCTATAATAATTTTAATTTTTCTTCATTTTTTCTTCTTAAACTCACATTATAATATAAGCTCTTTTAGGTGAACATGAAAATTGAACATACATATATTTGAATTTCATTTATTTATATTTTTACTCCTATTGATATATCAAAATAAAAATAAATAAAATTCAAATACATTTATATTTAATTTTCATGCCCCGTTAGAGTTTTTGTTATAATATACTCCCTCCATTCTTATATGTAGGTTATTTTAGACATGTGCACAATAATTAAAAAAATGATTGAAAAGCATTAACTATACTATGAATTGTCTATAATACCCGCCACCTCACTTATATCATTATCTCACTCTCTCTCTTCAATAATAACAATTTCCTATAACTTATTCCTAAAAAAACTCAATAGTCAAAAAAATTAGGTGGAGTAATAAGGGGTAATTTGAAAAAAATAGTAATCAATTCTCCTAAATAACTACAAACGACAAATAATTAGGAATAATAAAAAAAACCTAAAACGACCTACATATAGAAATGGAGGGAGTAAAAAATTATGTACAAGTTTGAACTCTCCATTTGTCAAAGTTAAATCACTTTTGTACAGTTTGAGGCTTTCAGCTGTCCCTCGACTTTCTTTTATTATATAATATTTTATCCGTTCTTTAATATAAGTTGTTTAAAAAAATTATTTTTATTTTTTTAATATAAATTAGTTTAAAAATTTTAAGTAAACATTTATTGTTTGATTTTCAATATTACTCCAAATAATAAATATAATTTTAATTCTTTTATTATTTTTTACCTAATAAATTATATTTTTTTTCAATATAAGTATAATATAGATAATTAATATTATATTTAATACTATATAATTATTTTTATCAAGCGATGAGTATCACTACGCCTATCCTCACCCCTGCTGCCTCAGTATACAAAAAAGTACTACTACTATTCTTTGACACAAAAGAATCACTGCAAAACCCAGTTACTTTTTTACCAAGCTCATATTCCTCTCTTAAAGCCAAATCTGCAGACAAAACTTATAAACCAGAGCAAACCCAGTTCATTCTACTAGCTCAAATATCTCTCTACAAGAAATATCTCTACAAGAAATTTCTCTCTCTAGACAAAGCTGCGGTGGTGTTTCTTGAGGTATGCGTTAATTCACCTAATTCTTTTTCCTTCATATTATTATCACTTGATTCTTCATCTTGGTGTTAATTTTATTTGTCCGAGAGTATTTAAGAGTCTTTACATTTTTTTTAATTTTAACTTTTAGTGTGTCCTGTTCCTTACTCTAGAACAAAACTCCGGCCGGCCACTTTTTCCCGGCGTGCATTTCTTCCGGCCGGCCACCTTTGGCAAGCTAGAAAAAATATCTAGTCTCAGAAAAGAAGAAGTATGAACAAAGAAATTAGTTCCCCAAAGAACCCAGAAAAATAATTACTTATATATATAAAAAATTATTTCAGTCTTAATTCAGAAAAGTTTAGCTTTCCAACATGAGTATATATATATATATATATATATATATATATATATATATATATATTACTGCCTCCTTCCTTGAAAAGGACTTTTATTTTCAAAATATACATAATTTAATGTTTTTAATTTTATATTTTTGTACTAAATATACTCTTACAAATAATAATTATTTAATTTAATAAAAGTATGGTAATTTATTGTTAAGTTAAAATATGAGTATAGTGTGTTATTTTCATGTTACTATTAATAATAATAATAAATTGTAGAATAAAAAAAGTTTGTTATCACCTACTATATATGGACACTAACAGAGTAAAAATATATAACACATGGATCTTATATAGAGTAATATGTGTTTTGATTATTTGACTCGAATACTGTATTTGTGTATTTGTGAATTAAATAAATTATGTATAAAATAAATTGATTTTAAATAAAAATTATTTTTTAAGTGCATTTATTATTTCAAATATTTTAAACCAAATACTCTACTACATAACTTAGTGCACATAAAATTATACATAAAAAAAATGGAGAATTCTGCTTTCCATTTAGAAGGGAAAAATAATATTAATTCCCAACACTAAATTTATCATTCTAAAAGTATTAATTTACAAATTCTAATGACAATAATAATACATTTTGGATCCATTATTATGAAATTAACTTTACGATAACTTAGTCAATTACAATGCTGAGAAATTACTTCCTGTCTGCAATGTCGACACTGCTATAACTGCCTTATGTTAGAACTGGAAATGGTGTTTTCCTCGAGATCTGCGGTCCTTCCTCCTGTCAACCTCAGTTGTTGTTCCACTATCTAATGTTATGGTAGCATTTATTGTTGTCTCAATATGAATGTCAAACATTAATGCCATGAAAACAGCACTACCATTTATTTATTTATTTTTATTTTTCAAATTTATTGTTGCATTTAAAAGATTTTAATTGTTGAAAATTATTTATAATAATGGTGCAGGAAGGAAGGAGGAGGGTCTACCGTAGGATTTTGTCTGGTGGAATGGAAGAAAAGAAGGAAGCGGAAAAAGGTGATGGAGTTATTATTATTTCACCAAATCAATCGAGTAGAGATAATAGAAGCACCAAACCTTCTTGGCTTCTTCTTTCAGTCGCTGGTACGGATTCTCTCTCCTCTCTCTTATTTGACTGTTTTCTCTTTTTTCACTATACACGTTAAAATAAAATAATTTTATCTGTGTACCGATTATATAAAATATTGTGTACTTATAATAATGCTAAGGACAAAATTTATTATATATAAAAATTATGCATAAATATCGTAAAAATTTATTTATTTTTTTTTTATAAATTTTTATAGTATTTATGCACAATTTTTGTATATAATTTATGTTTATGATATTACTCTAAAAATAATATTGTCACAACAATAACTCTCCCTTAAAATATTAAGTGACGTACTAAACATGTATTTCAAGTGACCTTAGGTCAACATTAATATCTTTTTACCCCGATATTATATCCGCAAAGTGATTCATAAATATCTCGAATTATACATAAAAAATTGTGCATTAATAATAGAATTTGGACACAAAAGTTGTGTGTATAAACACTATAAAAAGTTTAATAGTAGGTCCTTTCTATTTCTTTCATTTTTTGTACTTAGCTTTTTCTGTATAGTTTGTTTTTATAGCATCACTTTAAAATTAAATATTATTATCATAGCAATTGGTCTCACTTAAATATTAAAAGTTGTTAAAATATTTATAAAAATACTGCTAAATTTTTTCTTCCTTCTAAGAATGTCATATTTACCTTAACAATCTCAACGGTCCAATGTACACTATAAAACGTACCAACGTCTGTTGGGCGGAGTGGAAGGAGTTCGATGTCCCTTGAGCAAAATATCGAGTACAAGTCTTGTGAATGGAGAAAATTGTGTTAGGGAGAGTTTTTTCTTGTGAGTTCGATCATAGCTCGATTTCGAATTAGTCTAGACCTAATGGTTGGCAAGAGGTGAGAAAAAAAAAACACGTAAAAAGTGATTATAATAAAACTAACATTTTATCTTTTTTCATTTATTTTTTGTTTCTCAAAATTGGAGTCATATTTGTAGTGTATTGTAGTGCATTATTGACACTTGACTCGAGATTCTAAACAACATTTATTGTTCTGTCAATACTAGTTGTCTAATTTTAAACTATTAAAAAGAATTAATAATTACTAATACTGTAATTTTATTATTTTTAAATTAATCACATCAATTTTGACTTTAAATATATTTATTCATGTAATTTTCTAATTTTTATTCATAAAAAGTTAGAACTTAAACTACCCAATCCAAAATATAAAATCATACCAAAGTTCTATTACAAATCAAAGAGATCTCAAAATTCTATTACAAATCAAAGAGATCTCAAAATTGTCGGTGGTTGTTGAAGGATATCATTTTTCATTGGGTAAAAACAAGTTAAAATTGAAATATTTAACCACCAAGTATCATATCATATATATAAACTTACTAGGGTTTCACACCTGCAGTAAAAAAGTGGTAGGAGTAATTTAATTAATGCACTGATTGGCTCATGTGTGATTCGGGTCCATGATCTTTCAGCCCTTGTGTATGGGGAGAATTCAAATATCCAGAATTTGAGGATAGGAAGGTGAAGGGTCACTTTCTGCCTTACTCTCTCTATATATACATATAAACCGAGGCTGATAAAGCCAAGTCAGGAAAAGCTGTTGCCATCCCATTTTTATGTTTTTGTTTGTCTATTTACTCCTTAATTTTTGAAATTTGAATTTTGAGGAGTATTACACTATCCAACAACATGTTGCAGAAAGAAATAGATTCTCATTTCTGGATATCCAGATCTGAGACAGTGATCTTTCTAGGCTAGGGATTATCATTTTTGTAGGTATCAGTTTGTCTTTTACTTCTTTTTTTTTTCCTTCTAAAAAATGTTGGAATTTTGTGTTCATGATCTTTGATTCCATGCAGTTTAAAATGGACAGTCTAATACGACAATTCATAAAAACGAGTTGTATCGGTATAACAGAGAGTTGCATTAAAATTAGGAGAACACTATTTTTACATTTGTTTTAGATATTTCCACATATTTATTTCTTACTTGAAGATGGGACCTACTTTATGCTCCTGTGAGAGAGAATCGTGTAAAAATATCAAAAATATATGTGAAAATATCAATTACCTAAAATTATGACTCTATTATATGAATACAACTTATTTTTATGGACTGTTCAAAAAGATTGTTTAGTTTGTGGCTATTTTTGATACATTTTTATTTATTTATAATTTTTTATGCGTAGTTGTGTGGAACTATTATCTTTCATAATAAATAAGTAAAGAAAAAGTAGTCCACCAAAGCCACTTTAATTTTTTTTGTTAGTATTTTTTAGCTGTCCAAAAGTAATGTTACATTTGATTTTATTAATTGTACTACCTTTCCATCAATAAATTTAATTGCGTAGGGTCTATAAATTTTGAACCATAAAGATAGCTATTATGTCCATGAAGGGTAAAGTGGAAAACATCATTAGCTCTTAACAATGAGTACATATTTATGTCCAGTGGGCAGTGTATTAAAACATAACAATGATAACATATGATATTTTTGATATTTTTACATGATTTTTTTTCATACGAGTTTTTATGCGAGAAGAAACTATATAAAAATATTAAAAATATATGTAGAAATATAACATATACTCCGTGTAATCCAAAATATAAGATCATTATTGATTTTTTGAAATCAAACTTAAAGATATTTTCAAATTTAAAATTAAAATAATTTTCTTTAATTTTAGTCGATACAATAATAAATATTGTAAACTATTTAAAAGTATTACTCAATATAAGAGTTATTATTTTATAATTTTTAATAAATTATTTAAATTTTTAAATTTGAAAATGTCTTATAATACAGTTTTTTTTCCCTCGTCAAATTATATATTACCTATCTCTGGAGGGGGAATTTGTCCCAAAATTAATATTATTTCTTTAATAAAATTTGACCGTTACTGTGTAAATAGTTCAACGTTACACGTACATGAAAAAAATGTTAAGGGGACAATTTTCAAAATCGAGGATAATCCCATTATATATTTTGTCTACTGATATATTCTTGCCATATGATGCCAATCTTATTATAATTTGGTGATACCATATTTAGAACTTGCTATTTTAAATTTTAAAATGCTTCAAGGGTCAAATAAGACCAATTTTGTCAACTAATTCAAATTTTGGTTTGACAGACTTGGACAAGAGGATGAAAATGGTATCTTCAATCACCACCAAAGAAGACAATGCAGACAGTTTTGCAGAACAGGCCGAAACATATTACCAAAAACGCCCTCAGCTACTGTCTCTACTCCAAGACCTCTACAACGGGTACCTCATTTTAGCTGACCGTTATTGCAGAACTCTGGCTAAGCATCATCACTCTTCATCCTCATCATCAATCCCAGCAGTTCATTTCAATTCGGATGAAGAAATTTATAGCAGCGAAATCGACATTGAGTCGGATGCTGAGAGCTCATTGTCCTTTCAAACTCCGTTAAAGGCTACACAAGTCGTGACGGATGTTGATCGAATTGTGGCCGAGCTTGTGATGAAGAATGTGGAGTACGAGATTATTGTTGATGAGTTTAATTTGGAGGAGACGAGGTGGAAAGAGTTGCCGAGGAAAATTGAGCTGCAAGAGAGCTTATTGGAGGTTTTGGAATCAGAAAGATTGATTTTATTGAATGAAAATGCGAGATTGGGGTACAGAGTAGGGGCATTATTGGAAGAAAATAAAGGGTTGGGGGCAGAATCTTTGTTTATGAAGAGGAAAGCTGGGGAGCTTGCGCGTTGCATGTTGAAGTTGAGGGAGGATCACAGGGTGTGTATGCTTAGCCGGAAGATCGAGGATCTTCAGGCACAGATATATGGTTTGGAGAAGAGGAACAAGGAGTATTATGAGCTGTTGGTTAAGCAAGAAGGGGAAAAGAAGAGCAAGACTGTGAAGAAGATTCTCAAGCACAAGAATGGGGAAGTGACACTGGAGGATTGTTTTCAAGTGGACGAGGAAGATGCCGGTGGTAATGTGATAACGAAGCGCTTTTGGCGGCGTGGCGGCGGCAGCGATGGTGGTGGAGGGAGTGGAAGGAGGGTTTCTAAGATGTGGAATAAGGTGAAGAACTTTGACATGCTTCTTTGTGGGCCACACTACAACTCCGCTTGTTGGTAAGGAAAAAAGAAGGTCCTTTTGACTTAATTTAGGTGACTATATGAATATGATGGTATATATAGATATATAAGTCGTGTTAAGGGACTTCTAGTTATTAATTATGCCTTGTTACTAATGATATGATTCTAAGATATGCTAAAAGAAACCTTATATAGTTTATTATTGTGCTTAGAGTAGTATAGCGTTGAGCAAAAATGCTGTGGAGATTGTTTGGTTTTGGTTTTTATGCCATGTATGCGACATATATATGAAACTATCTTTTGTGAACTAGTGCTTCCAACATTTTTATACTTCAAGATTGTATATTCACTTTGACATATTATTTTTAATGCATTCAATATATTAATATATTTTTAATTTTAAAAATTATTTTTGTTTAAAACATCTTACTTAAAATCAATTGATGTCTTACTTATATCCAATAATTCTTTATTATTAGCACTATTTGTATTTTTAACTTTATTGGAAGTTAAAATATAAATAAATAAAATTGAAATACACTCATGTTTAATTTTTATGTATAAGTTAGAGTTTTTGGGCAAAGAAACTTGGAAGTACAAACGTTTCTAAATTAATGCAGCTTTAAAAAGTGGCAAAGACCAAATGAACCTTATACAACGTAATGGAAGCTAAACCAGGCACTCCTTTGGCAGCTCCATGAACCTTGATGTATCCTTACAATAATCATACACCAAGTGATTAGCAAGGACCCACTTAAGCTGCTTTCTTTTGTCCTTGTTCAACTTATTCATGGCTGGTTTGTCCCACCAAAGTGCAAAACTGTCCCCAACTTCCCACATTTTCCGAAAACGTCGTTGTTTTCAGGCGATGATAATTCACATGCACTATATCGAATAATTGGAACATGGAAATAAAGGGAGCGTTACTCCGGTTTGTTTTTATTCTCCCTCCTTGTGTAGCCCAATCATCAGCATTCCACAATGATCCATGGATTCCCATAGGTTGTGTTTTTGGGTATGTCACCCCTTTTTTTTCTTTCTTTGGAAATATTCTTATTGGAATTTCACCGATAAGAAACCTGGTAAATTCAAAAATACTTTTAGAAACAAAATTTGGCAAAAGAAAAACGATAATTTATAGAAAAATGTCGAGAAAGTTACCGCTTGTCCATCTATTTTCAATCTCGAGAGTTCTTTCTGTTGCACCTAAAATCTCTATTTTTATTAATATTTTACGTGTTTCTATTTATGACTTATGGGGCTACATTGCAACATATTTTCTTTTTCTGCAGCATTGCGGCAAAAGCAGCGCACCAAATACACTGCCCACAAAATGCAGTTGTGTTGTGATGTGTTTAGACCTCCAAACGTACCAAAAGTATTTGAGAATTTTGTTCGTTTAATAACTGCTTATTTCAAACACAAACTAATTTAACTCGCGCACACAACTTTTGGGAGTCAACTGCACCAAATATTACTGCTAAAAACCGAACAAACTCTATATGTTCTGCTGGCTCCACCAAAAATAGCACTATTTATAAGTGGAAGCATGCCAAAGTTTATTAATTCTTTCTCAATTCAACGTAAGGGCCTGGTCTTTTTCTATCCTATAATTCTTACTAATTATTTAATACAATAAAACTTTTAAATATAAAATATAAAAAAAAATAGAAAAGTGGCTTTCAAGTTCTGAACCAATGCCCATATAAAATTTAAATTGTAGTTCAAATTGAAAGAACAAAAAGATTATGTTAATGCTTGCTAATATAATGTTGCTTACACAATGGACCGATGATTCCAAAAGAAAGAATAGGTGTGGAAGTCTGTGGTGGGATCAAACCGAAGGGTATGCCTCTGCTCTCTATTTCCAGTCCCATTAACATACACATTTGTCTGAACAAGAAATGGCTCTCCTGAAACGTTGCCCAGAAAATCAAAGTCCAGCTCATCATGATTAAGTTGCGCCGACGACATCTGCAAATACCAAAAATAAAACATTGATATGCTTAAACAAGTCAAATAAGTGTCTGTATATATAGTGATACAAGAACATACATGCATGAATTATCTTCGTATAAATCATTCTCAGAGGATTAACAAGAACTGCTAATTAATGAAGAAAGTGAAGGATAAAAAGGATGAAGTAGGGTTTCTTACGTAGAAAACAGTGACACTGTGACAGTACTTCCAGCTGAATCACCTGCAATTAGTTTCACTTGTACACTTGCTTTGCCAAATAAGTACTTGCTCCTGGATTCAAACCCACAGCCTATATAAGCAAAATTCAATCCGTATGGTTGTTAGCAAACCAATGTAATAATATCCCAATCCTATATTAGAATATGTTAGATTAGCTGAACTATATATAAAGTCTCAATCTATTTTAGAGAGTATCAATAATTTGTCAAGATTTTTGGTTGGGTGGATGGGTGGGTGGATGAGTACTGAGTGGTGGTAGGCCATGATGACCACCCTGGTACTTTTTGGATATTGTATTGAGCCTTATTCCGGACTCGGTTTGGGCCGAGTCGTTACACTCGATGTCTGTGTGTGCGTGAGAGGTTAATAATTAATGGATCCTGATTACAGACAATTTGAAACGGCTAGTCTATCTGGACAGTTTATTGCATTTCAAATGACCATTAGTATACAATTGCAACTTTTGAATATATAAATGCAATTTGTTTCTATAGGTCTGTGACTGTCCAAATAGACCGCCAAATTTTAACTGTCTGAAATCCAAATCCAGGTTATTGTATTACCAGTAGTGTTGTCTAGTGTTAACAAAATCTGGTCCCCTTGAGTGAGAATGTATGTTGGACCACTTCCTAGATCTGATAATATAGTTAGTTAATTATTTGGTCAAATCATATTAACTAGAACCAAATGGATTGGTTAACCATTTTTATTTATTCAGGTTGGTTAAAGTTTGGACCCATATTTTTTAAAACAAATATAGTTCTGAACCGGTTAACCATTTTTCAACCCATATTCCATTTCATTTTTCAACCCATAGTTCTGAACAGGTGAGGTACTGTTGTAATAATTTATTTTTTATATTATTTTTGCGTAGGGACAAATTATTTTGAAAAATTATATCTAATTTTGCGTAGGGAAATTCAACACTCAAAAAGTCCAATTTATATACATTCATACATACATACTCTTCTTTTGTTACAATAATTTCATTTCAAAAGAAACTGTAGTACTATTATTATTCCTTTCTTCCAAGTTTTACAATCCATTCCCAAGTGATATTTGTCTCATTTCATTCTTTTTATAAAAAGAATTTTATTATTTATAAAAAAATTACAATTCTTGAATTTATATTTATATCTAATGTTTATCTTAAAAGCATCGAGTATTTAGTATAATAACAGTGATATTAGCATAAATTTGAGAATTTTTCAATGAATTAACATATATTTGAGAATTTTTTCGTTATATTCTATTCAATTAGAAAAAAAAAACTCTTTTGCACTTTTTTGAAGAAAGAAATACTAATAGTAATGTAGTGCTCGTATATGTTGTCAAAGTACGGAAGTAGTAAAAAGAAAGAAGTAGAATAATGGCGGGTGGGTCCTGGGTTGGTCCTGGATAGTTGAAATATGAGATGATGACGATGTACGGAAATAAAACAGTATGCGAATATTATAATTAAACATGAAAATTAGATATAAATATTTTATAATTTTATCTATTTATATAATTTTTATATAAATATTAGATATAAATTTTCAATTTTTCTATTAGCATGTTAATAATAATTTTGAAAAATTATTTAAATATGGAAGGGTATTAATAATTTCAATTTAAATTTTTATTAGTATAATTTTTTAATATTTTTTTTATTTATATTAATAATTTTTATATCATATTATTACTTAATTAATTTAATTGTGACAGTCACAATTTTATTTTTTAAAAGTTTTGTTTAAAAGTCAAAATATCTTAAAATGATTAATATGGTTAATATAGTTTTGAATCATAACCATATAGTTCCAACCCACACAACCCATATTAAAAATAGTTAATATGGTTTTAGTTCTTAAATGGAACAATAACTATATTTTGAAAATCAAAACCAATCCATAACCATATTTTATCAGGCCTACTCCTTACTTAAAAGGTTAACAGCTCTACCATACTTATCACATTTGTGTAGACTGACCCAATAAACATGTTGAACCACCTACTTATCTAAAAAATTAACTTATTAGGTTGAGGCTCTACTATACTTATTAACACATCTATACTCTTAAATTTATCCAATATGAGATTCATATGAAATATCCCAACAGAAGTCCATAGTTATGGAGCTTTTATATTACTTCATTACTTGTGTCTATTATGTTTTTAGTTTTTATTTATATATACTATTGTAGTTAGTGTTTAATATATATTTTTTTTTTGGAAATTGATATTTACACGTGACTTTTTGATATCTTCACATTTAAAGTGTCATTATAAATGTATATCAACGGTTTTTTAGATCTATAATGACATTTTTCATGTGAAAATATAAAAAAATCATGTAAAAATATCAGTTTCCTTTTTCTTTCTCAATTTTTAGCCTCCTTTAGAGAAATTCTTTTGATATGTATTCAGGTTTTGAGCTCTGAGAATTCTGTACAAGGTTGTATTTTTATTTTTATTTTTATTTTTATTTTTACACTAACTAGTCGTATCTTTTCTCTTATTATTTTTAGATTTAAATTTTTCACATAAATATTGTGTTCATGTCTTTAATTTTTCTAACACTCATTTAAAAAATACACATACACATGCGGTGATCACATAAAAGATATATTGAAAACAGACTGGCCACTATTCTTCAATGTGAGAGGAATATTATTTTTTAAGAGTTAAGAGCTATGATTAACATTTCCCAAATTTAGTAACTCAAATAACTTAATACATTAAGTTTTAAAATTTAAGTCACTTAACAAATAAGCTGCAAGTAAAAAATAATAGTATTAAGTAAAAATTGAAGCATATTGTTTGCAAACATTTTATACAAAATAATTAATAGATGGTAAGAGAAAGTTTGGTGTCAGTTCTAATTCCCCCATCTAGACAAAGGTGTTATTCATTTACTTTATACTTTTAAAAATTGTATTAGAATTTATATATATCCATAATAAACGTCGTAAAAAAGAGTCTAACCTTATAACACATCGCGATCCTTCATTCGAAGATCGAGCAATTTTATAGAGACCCCTATCCGCAATTTAGTTTTCAGTATTCCGCACTTAAATACTGCGAACGGGACAGGTGACGACCAAAATGCACCTCCATTACAGTTCCCCTTCCGCAGCTTAATACTGTGAACGTTGGGATTATGAATCGCCGGTCGGACGATGTCGTTTTTAATAATGGAACTTAAAGGTCTGATCTGCACTTTAATACTGCGGACGTTAGGTCCCCTATATATAAGACGAGATAGAACTGCAAACAGATCTAGACCTAATCAGTTATTGTGGGAATTAAGGCTCATGAATTTTATATCTCTTTTTGCGCAGTTTTATTGTTTAAACATGAATCATGTTATCTGTGATTATGAGACAAATTGATGGCTAACAAGTGGAAAAATGTATTGAAAACACTTCACTTCATTGGGTATACATCCATTCTTCCACTTGTTTAGTCATGGATTGTCACATCATCCCAGATTACATGAATCTGTAACAACTAACAAGAAAATGCAGGAGAAATAGAAGATTTTTAGCTTTAATAAGTTATATATATTTGTATATTTCGTCTCTTTTTTATGGTACCGATCTGGGACGAGTATAGTTCGATTTAATGCTATTAAATTTTCTATTTGTTCATGGGTAATATTTTCGTCATTGAAAAATACGATGATTAATCTGTAACAATAATACCCAGAATAATGGAAGACTAATAGCATTAAATTGAAATATTCTTATCTAAAATCCCTCATCTTTAATTTAAACGATGTCGCACAGTATCAACATTTCTCTGAAAGGTTCTGTCCGTAGTTTAATACTGCTGACGCACAGTGAAGATATTAATCGTTAAGAGTTTAATGGTTCCGCTTATCATGGCATTTACAGGATAGAGACATGCAGTTACCGGGAGTTACATACATATAGAGACATCCGATTAGCATACAATAACACTTTATTTGTATCAAAGTGTCATAATAAATCGAAAGAAATGAATTTATGTTAATTCTGGACTTTTCAACCCTAAAACTTTAAAATGGTTCCGCTTATCGTGGTTTGTAAAGATTCCACATATTGCACACTTTCGAAGTTGTTTCTAACCCGACAATTGTTCGACATCACTTTTCAGCCGTGTTACTTTTTTTTGACCTTTTGTCTGCGAACATATTGGATCAAACACAGGATCATTGGAATCAGCTGCATCATCATACTCATCATCATCGGGTAATTCCATATTGGCCCCATTATTGATAACAAGTTGCACATTCTCGTCCAATCTTGCTTTCACACCTTCTGCAAGGAAGGCGCAAACAATTGCGTGCTCACGATCTAGCAATTAAAGAGCATAATTTGTGGCTTCTTTAGAAGACAAAGCATCCAACGCAAACAAATCGAATCATTTATGTATGTGATTGAACCGACCGGTTTGTGTGTCAGCATAATCTATTGCAGAGGGGAGAATGTACGGGGCCACACCACTCATTTTATTAGCATCTTGAGTCCATCACTTGTGTATCAATTCTTCAGGTATCTGAACCAAGTTCTTTGAACTTAGAAGCCTGAGAATGTGACTGTATATTGTACTATAATGTTAAAACTGTTTACAATTACATTTCGCTATCCCGGTTTCAATATATTGCACAACTGTGAAATACCTACGGCTAGATTCAGGATCCATCACTTTGAACACCAAGTAGGTTTTTGAATCAGGAGTTGACAACTCATGCACCTTATTTGAAGTTAACTTGACCGTCAGACAATCATCTTGTTTCTCTCTTATGTACTGCTTCTCAATGGCTTTTTGGGACTTGAAAATAAAATCTCTAATCCCCGTGGAAGTGTTTACATATTCGTCAAAAAAATTGTTCATACTTTCACTCCTAGACGTCGTCGTCATTGCTGCTGCGAAGAAATTCTTTGGATACACCCTAATCCATTTTTCTTTTACTTCATACAGAGATTTCAACCATTCTTGATCCTGCAGATCGTAATCCTCAAGCAACAAATTTCGGAATGTCCTCAAATTCTTGAATAGTTAAAGACTTAAACACACAGTAGTTAAAGTCTGACTTAAATATCAGATGCGAGGAATAGATATGCCCGAGTTTTTCCGGGAAATTTTTTGCTAATGTGCTAAGTACACAAGGTATGATGTGTATTAGGAAAAACCCTAGCAATCGCATTCGATATAACACGATCTTGATCAGTGACAATGGTTATTGGATGTTTATCATGCATCTTCAAGAAACTGCTCAAACAACCATACAAATGTATCTTCAGTCTCATTGCTCAATAGTGCACACCAAAGAAATATAGAATAATAATAATAATTTACACCCGTGAAAGGAACAAATGGCATGGAATACTTGTTTGTTCGGTATGTGGTATCAAATGTAACAACGTCGCCAAAATTTGCATATGCAACTATTAACTGATAATCTACCCATATAATACATCCGATACGATTATCCACGCCTGGTTTTACACTAAAATAAAATATGATCGGGCTATCAAGCTTCAACTTTCTCAAGTAATCTATTGCAGCATATGCATCATTCGCAACGATATTATCACGTCTAATATCTCTAACTATGTTTCACTCATCCATTTCAGACAACCCAACATTGCTCGTACTTCCTCCCAATGAACTAAAAACATTCATCATCCTGCTTGGACCAATCCCAACATTATTAAGGGTTTCAATCAAATCCTTGGCTAATCTCGAAATATTTTTGTGTGTTTGAATTTGTGAAACTTTTCTTGGGGACAAAAATTCATGATTGTGATTCAGTTCAAGAGTGGACACAAACCATTTATCTTTACTCATATCATGCACAACATAAAATCTTGCTCTACATTCTGTTCTATCAATCGAGTCCCTCCTCCGCTTGCCCTTAACCACATTATTATCTTTATCATCAGTGACAATCTCTCTTTTCTTAACAAACACACTCCCAACTTTACGACAATGATACAATCTATAACAAAAATCTTCAAATCTAACATGTTTTCTGCTTGTTTTTATTCTGACCTCAAAACCAACACTTTTCGCATATTTTATTTAAAAAATTCAGCATCTTCCAACGCATCAAATATTTGACCAACATACGATATGGTATCATCACATAAACTTGTGACATCATTCAAATCATATAATTTTTATAAAGTGCTTGAAAGTGAATGAAATGATTCTTCAGCAAACAAATCCATAACAAAATAATTGAATTAGTAATTAGCACCCAAATTAGAGCTTACCGATGACCGTATCCAGTTATGTTTGAATTAAAAACAGCACCGTATCCAATTATGTTAGACCTTTCAGGAGGGTTGATACTGTTCGACGTCGTTTAAATCCTTGAACTAGCGTCCGCGCTATTAAACTGCGTATGAGACCTTTCAGGAGTGTTGATACTGTACGACGTCGTTTAAATCCTTGAATTAGCGTCCACAATATTAAATAGTGTACTATATGCCCAAAATGTACTTCCAAAATGGGTCAATTATTTAGTTCTTCTATGCAAACCCTGAAAGTTCCAACACAACAAATTGATGTTTATTAATGTATGACCTCAAGATGTTGTGATGGACACTCCAGGTGTGACTCCCCCAAAATAGGTCCAATCCATCCAACCTATTTTGAGTCGCCAAATACATGGTACAGAAAATAACTACAACTTTATTACTACAATTGTCGTGCAAAATACAACAACACATATGTTGTGAGTTTTGATACAAATATATACCAACTGTGACTCTCATCCCAACCTTGGATAACACGTCACAATGGCACCTTACATAAAGGTACAGTCAATAACTGTTTTAGAAATTAAAATCTTTGGGAAGTGCTCAAGAAAACCTTCGTACATGGGAGGCCATGCGTCTAGGTTATGATAGATATCATATGTCCACAGAATTATCCTTGGTTGACCCAATAGACCCCAAAGAAAAATGAGAAGATTACTATCATGTTCTTTCCAATGGTGAGTCTTTTCTTGACATATAACTATCTTCACTGTCTGCAATTGAAAATTATATTTCAACCAAACTCCAAGATTATATAGGTAGTGCTCGTAGATATACTCAGCAAGTGGATGTGCACAACCTTGTCTTATGATAACATAAAGTTGTATGTCATTAGACATCTTGTATGGTAGTGGAAAACACCCTTCCAACGTTGGGTTCGCCTCACCCTATTTGATTCACCAAATATAAGTATTAAATGACATACAAATACAACACACTTATCTAAAGTTCTTAATAAAATTATTTCTATACTGTTTAGGGAGAACCTCAACAACTATAGACCAATGTTCTATTCCCCTGTTATCGTCGTTCGACCCAGCTACACTCTTATTACCTGAAAGGAATTGTGAATCAAAAGGGTGAGCTCAAATAGCCCAGTAAAGAATATAATGGCTAAAGATAATTAAATTATCAATAGCCTTCATCAGTAATAAATCAGAGATTTAGAACATATGGTAGATGATAAAAATTTTCAACCATAGTTGCAGCGGAACAAGCAATCCATTAGAAAAGTCAAATAGATAATAAGGTCTATTATCTTCTCCATGTTAAAAGTCCACCAACAATGTTTTATCCCTATAACATCAATCAACAGTTTCTATCCACAATCACGTGTTTGACTCATAATCATAATTTTAGTTCTAAATTCCTCTTCTCATCAAGGACAAAGATAATTTTCATCACCTGTCTTTACCTGAAATATCAAAGATCATGGTTATACCAAATCACAGTTCCTGTTCATAATCATACTAATAAATTCATCTTTACACTACGGGGCAAAGATATTCATCAACAGTTCATCTTTGCACTACAGGCCAAAGATATTCAACAACAGGACATCTTTGCACTACGGGCCAAAGATATTCAACAACAGGTCATCTTTGCACTACGAGCCAAAGATATTCATCAACAGTTCATCTTTGCACTACAGGCCAAATATATTCAATAATAGGTCATCTTTGCCTACGAGCCAAAGATATTTAACAACAAATCATCTTTGCTCTACGGGCCAAAGATATTAATATCTCAAATAAATATATAATCATTTTAGAATTTATATAAACAATAATTATAACCATGTTGATCAATTCACCTTTGCACTTAAGCTAAAGATAATCGTTTATAAATTTAATGGTCATAATCATACCAGTCAACAATTCATCTTTGCACTACTGGCCAAAGAGAACCCATAGTCACGATCATACCAATAATCTACCCATCTTTACACTCAAGTGAAAGAGAAATTCCATCACCAAGGTTATAAAATTGTTATATATGATAATAAAAATAATATGATCAAAACATGGATTTAATTTCAAGAGCAATATTCATAAATCAACGATAATTTGGTCAAAAAAAGAAACCAATTTTATCGTAAATAGTATCCTGTGAATAGTAACTCATGAATAGTAACTTGTGAATAGTAACTCATGAATAGTACTCCGTATTCGTACATAGTACCGTATACATAAATAATGTCATATGTGTAAATAGTACCATATACATGAATAGTGCCGTATACGTGAATAGTAACCTCGACATGAAAAGGTAAAAATTTCACAATAAAATTCATATCAATATTTCGGTATAATGATATCAAAAGAAATAATATCATTTACGAAGAAAATAACATTCCTTACCATCCATTATTATCCCTTACCTCAAAATAACAGTACTTCTGACCGGAATATCAGATGTAATGCCGAAGGAAACTTGCACTGAATAGCAACTCTCAAAGTATCTAAATACTCATAAAATACGCTCGATAATATAGAGAGAGAAAGCTTATGATTCTGGTATGATTTTTAATTCTAACTAAGCACCCTATTTATAGGAAAATACTAGAACGCCAAAGCAGACTAAATTAATATAATATTAATTTTTAACACTAATTCAAGCACGCTTGAAAAACCAATTCAGCACATTTATCAATCAAGGACAAAAGTGGGTCCCACCCATAATTTAAATAAAAACATTTAATTTTCAAAACTTTAATAATTCATAATAAATAGCCCTTTTATCAGAAAAATACGAATTTTATGTCAATTCCATATGAAATCAAATTCTCTACAACTTTGTAGCTTTAAGTTTTTACAAATTCCAAAGAAAAATGCCCGAAATCCACATATGAACGATTTTTAATACCTCCATTCCGACAAAATACTGATAAAATACCTCAGCATTAATTCCTTCATTTATAATCACATAAAATAAATATTTCCATATCCTTCATTTATATTCACATAAAATAAATATTTATTTATCCTTCATTTATATTCACATAAAATAAATATTTCATTATCATATAAATCAATAATTAATTATTCACAAATAATATTACAGAATCACAATTATGACAACCAGGTTGTTCCCAGGAAAGAGGGGGCTTTCCGATAAGGATTTCTCCTTACTAGCGCGCAATTAGGTGACCAAACCTCTCCTTAGACAGAACTTCCTTAGCCATTGCCAATAATGTTATCTAATAATATTATTCAAATAATATGAATTATTGATCTGATAATGGAAAATACTGTGCAGTGATAATTATTAAAACAAAAATAATATAAAATATCAACGCAGCAATTATTGAATCAATAAAATAAAATATTGAACAGTAATTACTATAACAATTATTGAGTAGTGTCTTCTTACGTAAGAATCAATAATTCAAAAATACTATGCAATACCGTGTGTTACTGTGCAACCACACGTATTACTTTATTTTAACCACCAGATAATCCAACAGTGTTAACGGTAACAATTACGCCGTTATTTATAAAAACTCAAACTTGTCGTTTTCTTCATCCGACAGTTATTCCATTCATGGGGCCCCATAAATGGTCGTAATAAATCGTCTTTAATATTCCCCAACAACAAGAATATTCCACGACCAAACGAATATTTCCCGATAGAAATGAGTATTTTATAACCACTTGCGTATTTTAAAAATTTTATACATATCACCCTTAACTTTAAAGTTTTTATCAATTTAAATATTTACCAAATAGAAAAATTAAATACTTTTATTTCATAAAATTCGCGATCTCACAATCTCCTCTCCTTATGAAATTTCGTCCCCGAAATTTACGTACCTGGTATTTCAAAGAGTTAAGAATACCTTGCTTTCATTTTAGATTCCATCTTCCCTGTCCTCATGATTTCTCTATTGCTCATCTCCTGTATTTCAGATATCATCCTAGAATACAGCTTCAAAACAAAGGTTAACAGACATATGATAATTTGTCAACTAATTAAGTAAGAAATTTCAGCTTAGGTAAGTCACACTAGTGAAGGATTTACTCATCTCTCCCCTCCTAGTTCTATTCGCCGATCTCCGCCAGAGACCATATCCCTAAGCTCTGATACCATCTGTGACGCCCCCAAAATAGGTCCAATCCATCCAACCTATTCTGAGTCGCCAAATACATGGTACAGAAAACAACTACAATTTTATTACTACAATTATCGTGCAAAATACAACAACACATATGTTGTAAGTTTTGATACAAATATATACCAACTGTGACTCTCATCCCAACCTTGGATAGCACGTCACAATGACACCTTACATAAAGGTACAAATAATAACCTGCTTTTAGAAATTAAAATCTTTGGGAAGTGCTCAAGAAACCTTCCAGACATGGGAGGCCATACGTCTAGGTTATGATAGATATCATATGTCCACAGAATTATCCTTGGTTGACCCAATAGACCCCAAAGAAAAATGAGAAGATTACTATCATGTTCTTTCCAATGGTGAGTCTTCTCTTGACATATAACTATCTCCACTGTCTACAATTGAAAATTATATTTCAACCAAACTCCAAGATTATATAAGTAGTGCTCGTAGATATACTCAGCAAGTGGATGTGTACAACCTTGTCTTATGATAACACGAAGTTGTATGTCATTAGACATCTTGTATGGTAGTGGAAAAACACCCTTCCAACGTTGGGTTCGCCTCACCCTATTTTATTCACCAAATATAACTATTAAATGACATATAAATACAACACACTTATCTAAAGTTCTTAATAAAATTATTTCCATACTATTTAGGGAGAACCTCAACAACTATAGACCACCGTTCTATTCCCTCATTATCCCTGTTCATTCAAAATGCACACTCTTATTACATGAAAGGAATTGTGAAGCAAAAGGGTGAGCACAAATAGTCTAGTAAAGAATATCATGACTAAAGATAATTAAATTATCAATAGCCTTCGTCAGTAATAAATCAGATATTTAGAACATATGGTAGATGATAAAACTTTTTGAACCATAGTTGCAGCGAAACAAGCAATCCATTAGAAGAGTCAAATAGACCATAAGGTTTATTATCTTCTCCATGTTAAAAGTTCACCAACAATGTTTTATCCCTGTAACATCAATCAACAGTTTTTGTCCACAATCACGTGTATAACTCATAATCATAATTGTAGTTCTAAATTCATCTTCTCATCCAGGACGAAGATAATTTTCATCACCTGTCTTTACCTAAAACATCAAAGATCATGGTTATACCAAATCACAGTTCCTGTTCATAATCATACTAATAAATTCATCTTTGCACTACGGGGCAAAGATATTCATCAATAGTTCATCTTTGCACTACAGGCCAAAGATATTCAACAACAGGTCATCTTTGCACTACGGGCCAAAGATATTCATCAACAGTTCAACTTTGCACTACAGGCCAAATATATTCAATAATAGGTCATCTTTGCACTACGGGCCAAAGATATTTAACAACAAATCATTTTTGCACTACGGGCCAAAGATATTAATATCTCAAATAAATATATAATCATTTTAGAATTTATATAAACAATAATTATAACCACGTTGATCAATTCACCTTTGCAACTTAAGCTAAAGATAATCGTTTATAAATTCAATGGTCATGATCATACCAGTCAACAATTCATCTTTGCACTACTGGCCAAAGAGAACCCATAGTCACGATCATACCAATAATTTACACATCTTTACACTCAAGTGAAAGAGAAATTCCATCACCAAGGTTATAAAAATATTATATATGATAATAAAAATAATATGATCAAAACATGGATTTAATTTCAAGAGCAATATTCATAAATCAACGATAATTTGGTCAGAAAAAAAAACCAATTTTGTTGTGAATAGTACCCCATGAATAGTAACTCATAAATAGTAACTCATGAATAGTAACTCGTGAATAGTACTACGTATTCGTACATAGTACCGTATACATAAATAATGTCATATACGTAAATAGTACCATATACATGAATAGTGTCGTATACGTGAATAGTGCCATATACGTTAATAGTAACCCCAACACGAAAAGGTAAAAATTTCACAATAAAATTCATATCAATATTTTGGTATAATGATATCAAAAGAAATAATATCATTTACGAAGAAAATAACATCCCTTACCATCCCTTATTATCCCGTACCTCAAAATAATAAAGATTTCCGACTTTGATATCTGGATGTAATAATCAAGAAAAAACTTGCCTTTGAATAGCAACTCTCAAAGTATCTAAATACTCACAAAATACGCTCGATAATATAGAGAGAGAAAGCTTATGATTCTGGTGTGATTTTCAATTCTAATTAAGCACCCTATTTATAGAAAAATACTAGAACGCCAAAGCAGACTAAATTAATATAATATTAATTTTTAACACCAATTTAAGCATGCCACTTTGAAAATTTTCTGCCCACCACAATTGAAAACCCAATTCAGCATATTTATCAATCAAGGACAAAAGTGGGTCCCACCTATAATTTAAATAAAAACATTTAATTTCTGAAACTTCAATAATTCGTAATAAATAGCCCTTTTATTAGAAAAATATGAATTTTATGTCCATTCCATAGGAAATCGAATTCTCTACAACTTTTTTGCTTTAAGCTTTTCCAAATTCCAAACGAAAAATGCCCAAAATCTG
Organism: Panax ginseng; assembly: GCA_020205605.1. Classification (NCBI taxonomy): domain Eukaryota; kingdom Viridiplantae; phylum Streptophyta; class Magnoliopsida; order Apiales; family Araliaceae; genus Panax; species Panax ginseng. The sequence continues at coordinate 174,291,407 of CM035132.1, forward strand.
TAAGACCCCGAATTTTATGAAATGAAAGTATTCAATTTTCTTATAATTATTATTTTATTTTGTAAATGGTTAAATTGATAAAGGGTTAAAGTTAAGGGTGATATGTGAAATTTTTTGCAAAGTATGCAAGTTGTTATAAAATATTCGTTTGGTCGGGGAATATTCTTTTTTTCGGAAATATTCGTAATGACGGCAAGACAATCATTGGTGGACCCTAGCGGAGTATTATCTTAGTAAAAAATGACATAATTATCTTTTTATAAAAATAACGGCGAAAGTGTTCTGAATTAAAAACCGTTGAACTACCCTAGTAGTAAAAACGGTTGATACGCTGTGCGTGGTTAAGTAGACACTGCGGTATTGATTATTGATGCTTACATAAGAAGTCACTCAGTTATACTCAATTATTGCTACAGTAATTGCTGCATCATATTTCTCATATTATTGATTCGATTATTGTCACAGTATCATCTGCATAATATGATATATTATTAAATCAATAATTGACACGACAAAATTATTCATATTATTAAATTGCAATATATACAATGTCTAGAAGTTCTGTCAATGAGAGGTTTGATCATCTAATTGCGCGCCAATAAGGAGAAATCCTTATCCGAAAGCCCCCTCTTTCCTGGGAACGACCTGGTTGTTAAATATTGTGAGTTATAATATTAATGATGAATAAGTTCGTGTTGATTAAAAATAAAATTGATAGTTCCATTGTGTTGGAATTATTAGTGTTAGTGGAAATCGATATTTATTTCGATATTAATTGATGTCTGGAAGTTATACTGACCAGTCGGGTAATTAACCGGATAAATGAGCAATTAATTACTATTAATTCACATGATTATAACTATTTGTTCACATGTGTGTACTATTGATTCACATTCTTGTACTATTAGGGGAGTTGGTGCAAGATTGATAATACTTGCATGACTAAGTTAAAAATGGAGGTATAGATGAAGATATTATACTGTAATTCGTATTTTCACATGATTATAACTATTGATTCACATGATTGAACTATTGATTCACATTATTTACTATTAAGGGAGGTGGTGCAAGTTTGATAATACTTGCAGGACTAAATTAAAAATGAAAGAAAAGTTGAAGGTATTGTACTGTAATATTTTGAGTCCCAAAACGTGCAATTATCGAAACTATATTTTCCTATAAATAGAAGCTCATTCTTCCTTCATTTCTCACCAATTCACTAAAGCTATAGAGCAATTATTATAGAGAGAAATTATAGAGAGAAAGAAGAAGAGAAGTCTGATACCTCACTACTCCAATATACAACTTTATTCTAAGGTAAGGGGTATTATTTCTTTCGTATTCATGAAGAGAGCTATTGTTATTCCATTCTTTATTATTATGTTGAAATAACCTGTCTATGCAAGGTACTGCATACATGGTGAAATTCTTCTATTATTCCATTCTTTATTATTCTCATTTGGAATATCCATGCTGCTGCGGATTCTGGCATTTAATTCGGTTCCATTCTTTATTATTCTGTTGGAATAACTTCTCTGTGCGGTTTATCACATGCCTGGTGAATTTTGTTGTTATTCCATTTTTTATTATTCTGTTGAAATATCCTGTCTGTGCGGATTACGCATGACCTGGTTTTATCCTTCATTATTCTGTTGGGAATAACCTGTCTGTGCGGTCTATCGCATGCATGGTGAATTCTTCTGTTATTCCATTCTTTATTATTCTGTTGGAGTAACTTGTCTATATGGATTACCGCATGCATGGTGAATGATCCTTTGTATTCATTCCTTATTAAATTGTGGAAATGATCTGTTTACGTGGATTATCGCATAGCGGGTGAAAATCCATTTGCAGTTTCGTAATTTTTCTGACCCTCAAAAATTCTGGAAAAATTTGAAATGATAATTTGATGAGTTTTCTATATTGTGTCCAAAGATGGCGATTCTTGGATGTATAGATTTAGGAGTTATAAATTTTATGAGAAAATACTATTTTAAAAGTAAACTCTTATAACTCCTTGTGGTTAACTCTAAAATTGGTGAAATTTTTATTTGAAGTACATGTATATAACAGAAGTATACCCTGTAAATTTCGGATTTTTTGGACAAAAGTAAAATTTATGATAAATGTCTAAATATTCGGGTAGTTTTGGCCATATAAAAAATAGTAAATATATTTTAAAAATTCCGAAAAAAATATATGTTCAATATGGGACTATATTCTGCTAAATCCCAGAAAAGAAATATTTTTGGGACTGATTTGGTATTTTTCATGCAAATAAAATAGTTATGAGTAAATGAATTAAATATGTTATGTGAAGTAACAAAATTGAAAAATAGGATTTTATGGCTTGGGAATCCTATATAGGGTATATACAGATTTTTGATGAGGGATTTGATCATTGGTGATGAAATCTTATGAGTATGATATTTTTGAATGATTAAATGCATTATTTGGTAAAGTGTGAACAATTGAAATAAATTATTTATAAGTTTAAGAAGTGATTAAAATATTTTTATAATATTAATAATATTAGATTATGAGTTTATTAAGTGATTGATAATATTTGGATAAATTTAAAGTCTTTAATATTTATCCTTATTTTCGTTTGATTAATTCTTATATCATTGTCATCATTCTCATGCTTATATTGTGATGAAAGTCATCTTTGGCTTATGTGCATATATGGACTTGGTATGATTATGACCATGGATTATTCGGTACAATCAAGACCGTAATGTGATGAATGATGTGGTGAAAGTCCTCAGTGGCCTGAAGTGCATTGATGGACAATTTTTGGTATGATTATGACCAGGGATTATTCGGTATAGTCATGACCATTGATGATTTAATGAATATCCTTGGCCCATAGTGCAGGCAAGATTCGATGATATGGTTTATTTATTAAGCTGAGTCTCAGTGATAAAAATTGATGAAAATATTTTAAATCATAGAAGATAGTAAATATCATGCTCTACTTGACTCTTCTAATGGATTGCTTATTCTGCTGCAGTTAAACTTAATGTCTATTGTATTTTATCAGTTTAACATTATTGAAGGCTAATGATAATTTATTCTGCATTATCTTAGTCATAATATTTCTTACTGGGCTAGTTGAGCTCACCCTTTCTTTCATTGTTCTCTTCAGGAAATGAGAACGTAGCCGGGACTAGTCGTGGAACGGAGTGATGGTCCAGATGATAGCATTAGTAGTCCTCACTATTCTTTTAAATAGTGTGACAATAAATGTAATGAGGACTCCATTGATTGTGGATATTGTATAGATGACAATATTCTTATTAAAACTCTTAGATTATGTTTTATCGTATTTTACATGACTGTTGTATAATTAAGTTATATTTGAATTTTGTACCATGTATTTGGCGATTCAAGATGGGTGATGTATACCTGTTTTGGGGGCGTCACAATTGGTATCAGAGCTTAGGGATATGATCCCTGGCTGAGATGTGAGATAAGAACTAGGAGGGGAGAGACAGGGAATTCCTTCGCTAGTATAACCTACCTAAGCTTATTTGTTGGTCGGTCAGAGTATAGGGATAATATGTGATATGTTAATTAACCTTTGTTTTGTGGCAGTATTTGAAAATGATATCCGAGAATGTTGAAAATAGCAATGGAGCACAGGAGACCGTTGAGTCTCCACAGATCAATAATCAGGATAATGTGCATCAGGAAGGCGACAATCCTTACGAATACGAAGTAATACCCCTTACCTTAGAAGAAACTGGATAGTAGAATAGTGAGGTAGCGGACTTCTCTTCTTCTTTCTCTCTATAATTTCTCTCTATAATAATTGCTCTTGTGAGACTTAGTGAATTGGTGAAAAATGAAGGAAGAATGAGCTTCTATTTATAGGAAAATATAGTTTCAATAATTGCACATTTTGGGTCTCTAAATATTACAGTATAATACCTTCCTCTTTTTCTTCATTTTTAATTTAGTCTTACAAGTATTATCAAACTTGCACCACCTCCCCTTATAGTAAATCATGTGAATTAATAGTTCATTCAGGTGACTCAATAGTATAATCATGTGAAAAAACTAATTATAGTATAGTACCTTTATCTATACCTCTATTTTTAATTTAGTCATGCAAGTATTATCAATCTTGCACCAACTCTCCTAATAGTAAATCATGTGAATCAATAGTACACACATGTGAACACATAGTTATAAGCATGTGAATTAATAGCAACTAATTGCTCATTTATCCGGTGAATTACCTGATTAGTCAATATAACCTCCAGACATCAATTATTATCGAAATAAATGTCGATTTTCATTAACACTAAATAATTCCCACACAATGAAACTATCAATTTCATCTTTAATCAACACGAACTTATTCATCATTAATATTATAACGCATAATATTTAACAATCAGGTCGTTCTCAGGAAAGAGGGGGCTTTCCAATAAGGATTTCTCCCTATTGGCGCGCAATTAGATTATCTAACCTCTCCTTGACAGAACTTCTAGACATTGTCAATATTGCAAATAATAATATGAATAACTTTGTCGTCTCAGTTATTGATTTAATAATATAACATATTATACGGATGATACTGTGACAATAATTGAATCAATAATATGAGAGATATGATGCAAAGAATTATCGTAGTAATAATCGAGTATAACCGAGTGACTTCTCGTGTAAGCATCAATAATCAATACCGTGCTACTTCTTAAACTATGCCAGACATGATTATCGTCTTTTTTTATCACCGATTATTTTATGACAACTTGCTTACTTTGAAAATTTTCAAATATCACCCTTAAATTTAACCTTTATCAATTTAACCATTTACTAAATAAAATAATAATTATAAGAAAATTGAATACTTTCATTTCATAAAATTCAGAGTCTTACATATATATTTATATAAAATTATTCATAGTTACTATATAAAAATATTCATAGTTACTTTATATATATTTAGTTTAATGTTGAGATTTGTTTAGTATTTTATTTAGTTTGATAAGAAATTTAAAAAGAATATGTATATATATATATATATATATATGTATGTATATATATACATATATAATGGTAGAATAAATTAAAAAATATTGGAGACTATGAAAATACTTTTTTTTGTAAAGACAGACATTTTTATATATAGATGGTAGTAAAATTTATCTAATACACAAAAAATATAGAATATATATGAAGCAAAAAAATTATATCACAACTAGATTTGAATCCTGGGATCTATGGGATCTAGGTTTATAAAATTTATAATTATGGGTTGTTGGGCCATTAAGTTACCGCTGCACCGCTCTAATTTATTAATTAGCTACATTGCCGCTAGAACTTGTAGCGGCAGACAGTGTAGCACATGGGCAAATGAGGGGCAAATGAGTAATTTCTCGTGCCGCTACAAGCCACATTACTGCCGCTACAACCTAGCCTATAGCGACAGGGGAGAAATCCATTTCAATCCATGTCATCCAGTGTCACGATCAACCGATCAACAATATATATATATATATGGGGACCGATCCATAGCAAATTTAGTAAAAAAGAGTCTAGCCTTACAACACATCGCGACCCTCCGTCCGAAGATCGAGCGGATTTATAGAGATCCCCGTCTGCAGTTTAGTTTTCATTATTCCGCAGTTAAATACTGCGGACCGGACGGATGACCAAAATACCCCTACGTTACAGTTCCCCTTCCGTAGTTTAATACTGCGAACGTTGGGATTATGAATCGATGGTCGGACGACGTAGTTTTCAATAATGGAACTTAAAGGTCTAGTCCACACTTTAATACTGCGGACGTTAGGTCCCCTATATATAAGACAAGATAGAACTGCAAACAGAAGACACCTTGGATACGCACAAAGAGTTTAACCTAAAGCTAAAAAAAATTCTGTTTCTGCTAGCATATTCTTGTTGTTAATGGTTCATGTGATCTGGGATGAAGAGACATGAGTGGCACCATTTTAGGAGGGCAGAACATCTGGAAGCTCTTAATTTGTCCTGAATCTAAAGTTCAATCCGACCGAATCGCTTTATCAAACCTTCCAATTTTGGTTGCCATGTGTGTTTCTCATCATCCCAAATCACTTGAATATGTAACTACTAGCAAGAATATGCAGCAAAAACAGATGATTTTTAGCTTTATAAACTTAATTTTAACCCCTAGATGTCTCAAAAAATGTACTGTCAGGATGAGTTAATTGTTTAGTTCTTCTATGCAAACCCTGGTGTGAGATTCCGAATTTTATGAAATAAAAGTATTCAATTTTTCTATTTGGTAAATAGTTATATTGATAAAAAGTTTAAAGTTAAGGGTGATATATATAAAATTTTTAAAATACGCAAGTGGTTATAAAATACTCATTTCTGTCGGGGAATATTCGTTTGGTCGTGGAATATTCTTGTTGTCGGGGAATATTCGTACGATGGTGCATCTATTTGTAGGCCCCATAACGGAATAACTGTCGGATGAAAAAAAATGAGAAGTTTGAGTTTTTATAAATAATGACGTAATAGTTACCGTCAGCACTGTTGGATTACCTGGTGGTTAAAATAAAGTAATACGCGTGGTTGCACAAAGAATACTACGGTATTGCATGATTTTTTGAATTATTAATTCTTACGTAAGAAGGCACTACTCAATAATTGTTACAGTAATTACTGTTCAATATTTTATTTTATTGATTCAATAATTATTGCGTTAAGGAGAGGTTTGGTCACCTAATTGCGCGCCAGTAAGGAGAAATCCTTATCGAATAGCCCCCTCTTTGCTGAGAACAACGTGATTGTCATAATTGTGATTCTGTAATATTATTTGTGAATAATTAATTATTGATTTATATGATAAGGAAATATTTATTTTATGTGAATATAAATGAAGGATAAAGAAATATTTATTTTATGTGAATATAAATGAAGGATATGGAAATATTTATTTTATGTGATTATAAATGAAGGAATTAATGCTGATGTGTTTTATCAGTATTTTGTCGGAATGGAGGTATTAAAATCGTCCGTATGTGGATTTCGGGCATTTTTTGTTTAGAATTTGGAAAAACTTAAAGCTACAAAGTTGTAGAGAATTCGATTTCCTATGGAATTGACATAAAATTCGTATTTTTCTGATAAAATGGCTATTTATTATGAATTATTGAAGTTTCAGAAATTAAATATTTTTATTTAAATTATGGGTGGGACCCACTTTTGTATTTGATTGATAAATGTGTTGAATTGGTTCTTCAATTGTGGTGGGCTGAAAATTTTCAAAGTGGCGTGGTTGAATTGGTGTTAAAAATTAATATTATATTAATTTAGTCTGCTTTGGCGTTCTAGCATTTTCCTATAAATAGGGTGCTTAATTACAAATGAAAATCCTACCAGAATCATAAGCTTTCTTTCTCTATATTATTGAGCGTATTTTATGAGTATTTAGATACTTTTAGAGTTGCTATTCAGTGCAAGTTTTCTTCGGCATTACATCCGATATTCCGGTCAGAAGAACTATTATTTTGAGGTACGGGATAATAAGGGATGGTAAGGGATATTATTTTCTTCGTAAATGATATTATTTCTTTTGATATCATTATACCGAAATATTGATATGAATTTTATTGTGAAATTTTTACCTTTTCGTGTCGGGGTTACTATTCACGATACGGGCACTATTCACGATAATGACATAATTATTCATGTATATGGTACTATTTATGTATATGACATTATTTATGTATACTGGGACTATATACGAATACTTGAAAATTATTCACGAGTTACTATTCATGAGTTACTATTCACGAGTTACTATTTATGAGTTACTATTCACGAGTTACTATTCATGAGTTACTATTCATGGGGTACTATTCATGATAAAATTGATTTCTTTTTCTGACCAAATTATCGTTGATTTATGAATATTGCTCTTGAAATTAAATTCATGCTTTAATCATATTGTTTTTATTATCATATATAACATATTTTTAACCTTGGTGATGGATTTCTCTTTCACTTGAGTGTAAAGATGGGTAGATTATTGGTATGATCGTGACTATGGGTTCTCTTTGGCCAGTAGTGCAAAGATGAATTGTTGACTGGTATGATCATGACCATTGAATTTATAAATGATTAACTTTAGCTTAAGTGCAAAGGTGAATTGATCAACATGGTTATAATTATTGTTTATATAAATTCTGAAATGATTATATATTTCTTTGAGATATTAATATCTTTGGCCCGTAGTGCAAAGATGATTTGTTGTTAAATATCTTTGGCCCGTAGTGCAAAGATGACCTATTATTGAATATATTTTGCCTGTAGTGCAAAGATGAACTGTTGATGAATATCTTTGGCCCGTAGTGCAAAGATGACCTATTGTTGAATATCTTTGGCCTGTAGTGCAAAGATGAACTATTGATGAATATCTTTGGCCCGTAGTGCAAAGATGAATTTATTAGTATGATTATGAACAGGAACTGTGATTTGGTATAACCATGATCTTTGATGTTTTAGGTAAAGACATGTGATGAAAATTATCTTCGTCCTGGATGAGAAGATGAATTTAGAACTACAATTATGATTATGAGTTATACACGTGATTGTGGACAAAAACTGTTGATTGATGTTACAAGGATAAAACATTATTGGTGGACTTTTAACATGGAGAAGATAATAAACCTTATGGTCTATTTGACTCTTCTAATGGATTGCTTGTTTTGCTGTAACTATGGTTGAAAAGTTTTATCATCTACCATATGATCTAAATATCTGATTTATTACTGACGAAGGCTATTGATAATTTAATTATCTTTAGCCATGATATTCTTTACTGGACTATTTGTGCTCACCCTTTTGCTTCACAATTCCTTTCAGGTAATAAGAGTGTAGCTGGGTCGAACGAGGATAACAGGGGAACAGAACGACGGTCTATAGTTGTTGAGGTTCTCCTAAACAGTATGTAAATAATTGTATTAAGAACTTTAGATAAGTGTGTTGTATTTTATACGTCATTTAATAGTTATATTTGGTGAATCAAATAGGGTGAGGCGAACCCAACATTGGAAGGGTGTTTTGCCACTACCATACAAGATGTCTAATGACATACAACTTCGTGTTATCATAAGACAAGGTTGTGTAAATCCACTTGCTGAGTATATCTACGAGCACTACCTATATAATCTTGCAGTTTGGTTGAAATATAATTTTCAATTGCAGACAGTGGAGATAGTTATATGTCAAGAGAAGACTCACCATCGGAAAGAACATGATAGTAATCTTCTCGTTTTTCTTTGGGGTCTATTGGGTCAACTAAGGATAATTTTGTGGACATATGATATCTATCATAACTTAGACGCATGGCCTCCTATGTATGAAGGTTTCCTTGAGCACTTCCCAAAGATTTTAATTTCTAAAACATTTATTGACTGTACCTTTATGTAAGGTGCCATTGTGACGTTCTATCCAAGATTGGGATGATAGTCACAGTTGGTATATATTTTTATCAAAACTCACAACATATGTGTTGTTGTATTTTGCACGACAATTGTAGTAATAAAGTTGTAGTTGTTTTCTGTACTATGTATTTGGCGACTTAGAATATGTTGGATGGATTGGACCTATTTTGGGGGCGTCACAGTTGGTATCAGAGCTTAGGGATATGGTCTCTGGCAGAGATCGGGGAATAGAACTAGGAGAAGAGAGACGAGTTAATCTTTCTCTAGTGTGTCCTACCTAAGCTGATTTTTGTTACTTAATTAGTTGATAAATTATGATATGTCAGTTAACCTTTGTTTTGAAGCTGTATTCTAGAATGATATCTGAAATACAGGAAATGAGCAATGGAGAAATCATGATACAGAAGAGATGATCGAGGAGATAGAATCTGAAATGAAAGCAATGTATTCTCAACTCTTTGAAATACCAGGTACGTAAATTTCGGGGATGAAATTTCATAAGGAGGGGAGATTGTAAGACCCCAAATTTTATGAAATAAAAGTATTCAATTTTTTTTATAATTATTATTCAGTAAATGGTTAAATTGATAAAAAGTTAAAGTTAAGGGTGATATATGTAAAGTTTACAAAATAAGCAAGTGGTTATAAAGTATTCATTGTTGTCGGGGAATATTCGTTTGGTTGTGGAATATTCTTGTTGTCGAGAAATATTCGTACGATGGCGTAGCCATTTGTGGGCCCCATAACGGAATAACTGTCGGATGAAAAAATGACAAGTTTGAGTTTTTATAAATAACGACGTAATTATTACCGTTAACACTGTTGGATTACCTGGTGGTTAAAATAAAGTAATACGCGTGGTTGCACAGTAACACACGATATTGCACAATATTTTTGAATTATTGATTCTTACGTAAGAAGGCACTACTCAATAATTGTTACAGTAATTACTGTTCAATATTTTATTTTATTAATTCAATAATTGTTGCGTTGATATTTTATATTATTATTATTTCAATAATTATCACTGCACAGTATTTCCCATTATCAGATCAATAATTCATATTATGTGAATAATATTATTAGATAGCATTATTGGCAATGGCTAAGGAAGTTCTGTCTAAGGAGATGTTTGGTCACCTAATTGCGCGCCAGTAAGGAGAAATCCTTATCGGAAAGCCCACTCTTTCCTGGGAACAACCTGGTTTTCATAATTGTAATTCTGTAATATTATTTGTGAAAAATTAATTATTGATTTATATGATAAGAAAATATTTATTTTATGTGAATATAAATGAAGGATAAGGAAATGTTTATTTTATGTGAATATAAATGAAAGATATGGAAATATTTATTTTATGTGATTATAAATGAAGGAATTAATGCTGAGGTGTTTTATAAGTATTTTGTAGGAATGGAGGTATTAAAAATCGTCCGTATGTGGATTTCGGGCATTTTTCGTTTGGAATTTAGAAAAACGTAAAGCTACAAAGTTGTAGAGAATTCGATTTCCTATGGAATGGACATAAAATTCGTATTTTTCTGATAAAAGGGCTATTTATTATGAATTATTAAAGTTTCAAAAAATAAATATTTTTATTTAAATTATGGGTGGGACCCACTTTTGTCCTTGATTAATAAATGTGCTGAATTGGTTTTTCAATTGTGGTGGGGTAAAAATTTTCAAAGTGGCGTGGTTGAATTGGTGTAAAAAATTAATATTATATTAATTTAGTCTGCTTTGGCGTTCTAGCATTTTCCTATAAATATGGTGCTTAGTTAGAATTGAAAATCACACCAGAATCATAAGCTTTCTCTCTCTCTCTCTCTATATTATCGAGTGTATTTTGTGAGTATTTAGATACTTTGAGAGTTGCTATTCAGTGCAAGTTTCCTTCGGCATTACATCCGATATTCCGGTCAGAAGTACTGTTATTTTGAGGTAAAGGATAATAAAGGATGGTAAGGGATGTTATTTTCTTCGTAAATGATATTATTTCTTTTGATATCATTATACCGAAATATTGATTTGAATTTTATTGTGAAATTTTTACCTTTTCGTGTCGGGGTTACTATTCACGTATACCGCACTATTGATGTATATGATACTGACATTATTTATGTATACGGTACTATGTAAGAATACAGAGTACTATTCACGAGTTACTATTCATGAGTTACTATTCACGAGTTACTATTCATGAGTTACTATTCACGGGGTACTATTCACGACAAAATTGGTTTCTTTTTCTGACCAAATTATCGTTGATTAATGAATATTGCAATTGAAATTAAATCCATGTTTTGATCATATTATTTTTATTATCATATATAAAATTTTTATAACCTTGGTGATGGAATTTCTCTTTCACTTAAGTGTAATGATGGGTAGATTATTGGTATGATCGTGACTATGGGTTCTCTTTGGCCAGTAGTGCAAAGATGAATTGTTGACTGGTATGAATTGGTCGGGGAATATTCGTTTTAATAGGGAATATTCGTACGATGGAACAATCATTGGTGCACCCCACAACGGAAGTATTGTAGTAATAAGAAAATGACAGAGTTATCTTTTATTAAAAATAATGGCGAAAGTGTTACCGTTAAAACTGTTAAACTACCCGGTAGTAAAAGTACAGTAATACGCATGGTTGCATACATTGTGAAATTCTTCTATTATTCCATTCTTTATTATTCTATTGGAATATCCTGTCTGTGCGGATTAAGCTAGACATGGTTCCATTCTTTATTATTCTATTGGAATAACCTGTCTGTGCGGTCTATCGCATGCATGGTGAATTCTTTGTTAGTCCATTCTTTATTATTCTCATTTGGAATATCCTCATGCATGTGGTGGATTACGCTTGACTGGTTCCATTCTTTATTATTATTCTGTTGGAATAACCTCGTGCATGCGGTTTATCGCATGCATGGTGAATTCTTCTGTTATTCCATTCTTTATTATTCTGTTGGAATATCTTGTCTGTGCGGATTACGCATGACATGGTTCCATTCTTTATTATTATGTTGGAATAACCTGTAAGACCCCAAATTTTATAAATAAAGATTTAATTTTCTCAAAATATTTTTTTCAAAATTATGGTGTGGATTTGAGATAATGTTATAGTTGTGGGTAATATTTAGAAATTTTGAAAAGTATGCAAGTGGTTATATAATATTCGATTGGTTGAGGAATATTCTTTTTGTCGGGGAATATCCGTACGACGGCACAATCATTGGTGGACCCCACAACAGAATTATTGTCGGAATGAGAAAACGATGCGTAAATAGTTTTATGAAAATAATTACGGAAGTTTTACCGTTAAAACTGCTGAACTACTTTCTAGTAGTAAAAACAATGCGATGTCTGGCGTGGTTGCATAGTAGCACACGGTATTGATTATTGATGCTTACGTGAGAAGTCACTCGGTTATACTCAATTATTGCTACAAAGAATTGCCGTGATCATATCTCTCGTATTATTGATTCAATTATTGTCACAAAGATCATTTGCATAATATTTTATATATTATTAAATCAATAATTGAGACGACAAAGTTATTCATATTATTAAATTGCAATATGTACAATGTCTGAAGTTCACCAACGAGAGGTTTGGTCATCTAATCAATGCTACTAATAAGGAGAAATCCTTATCGGAAAGCCCCCTCTTTCTTGGGAACGACCTGATTATTAAATATTGTGAGTTATAATATTAATAATGAATAAGTTCGTGTTGATTAAAGATAAATTTGATAGTTCCATTGTGTTGGGATTATTAGTGTTAGTGGAAATCGATATCTATTCCGATGATAATTGATGTCTGGGGGTTATATTGATAAATCGGGTAATTAATCAGATAAATGACCAATTAATTGCTATTAATTCACATGCTTATATAACTATTTGTTCACATGTGTGTACTATTGAATCACATTCTTGTACTATTAGGGGAGTTGGTGCAAGATTGATAATACTTGCATGACTAAGTTAAAATAGAGGTATAGATGGAGGTACTATAATCAGTAATTAAGATTTTCACATGATTATAACTATTGATTCACATGATTGAACTATTGATTTACGATGATTTACTATTAGGGAGGTGGTGCAAGTTTGATAATACTTGCAGGACTAAATTAAAAATAAAGAAAAAGATGAAGGTATTATACTGTAATATTTTGAGCCCCAAAACGTGCAATTATCGAAACTATATTTTCCTATAAATAGAAGCTCATTCTTTCTTCATTTCTCACCAATTCACTAAATCTATAGAGCAATTATTATAGAGAGAAATTATAAAGAGAAAGAAGAAGAGAAGTCTGCTACCTCACTATTCTAGTATCCAGTTTTCTTCTAAGGTAAGGGATATTTTTATTATAGTAAGGGTATTATTTCTTTCATATTCATGAAGAGAGCTTCTGTTATTCCATTCTTTATTATTATGTTTGAATAACCTGTCTATGCGAAGTACCGCATACATGGTGAAATTCTTCTATTATTCCATTCTTTATTATTTTGTTGGAATAACCTGTCTGTGCGGTCTATCGCATGCGTGATGAATTCTGTTGTTATTCCATTCTTTATTATTCTATTGGAATATCCTGTTGGTGCGGATTACGCATGACCTAGTTTCATTCTTTATTATTCTCGTTGAATATCCTCGTCTGCATGTGGATTATGTACGACTGGTTCCATTCTTTATTATTCTATTGAATAACCTCGTGCATGTAAGGCCTATCGCATGCCCGTGAATTTTGATGTTATTCCATTCTTTATTATTATGTTGGAATATCCTCATCTGTATGGATTATTAAGCATGACTGGTTCCATTCTTTATTATTCTCGTTGAATATCCTCGTTTGTCTGATTACGCATGACACGGGTTCCATTCTTTATTATTTTGTTGGGAATAACTCATCATGCGGTCTATCGCATGCATGGTGAATTCTTCATTATTCCATTCTTTATTATTCTATTGAATAACTTTATCATGTGGATTACCACATGCATGGTGAATGATCCTTCGTATTCATTTCTTATTAAATTGTGGAAATGATCTGCATCACGTAGATTATCGTATAGTGGACGAAAATCCATTTGCAATTTCGTAATTTTTCCGACCCTCAAAAATTCTGGAAAAATTTGAAATAATAATTTGATGAGTTTTCTAGATTATGTCCAAAAATGGCGATTTTTAGATGTATAGATTAAAAGTTACTGATTTTATGGGAAAAGATTATTTTAAAAGAAACCTCAGAATTTCGAATTTTTGGATAAAAGTACAATTTATGATAAATGTCTAAATATTCTAAATATTTTTGGCCATATAAAAAATAGTAAATGAATTTTAAAAATTAGAGAAAATATATATGTTCAATATGGGACTATATTCTGCTAAATCCCGAGAAAAGAAATATTTTTTAATGATTTGATATTTTCATGAAAATGAACTAGTTATGAGTAAATGAATTAAATATGTTATATGAAGTAACAAAATTGGAAAATATGATTTTATGGCTTGGGAATCCTATATAGGTATATCTTGATTTTTTGATGAGGATTTGATCATTGGTGATGAAATCTTATGAGTATGGCATTTTGAATGATTAAATGCATTATTTGGCAAAGTGTAAACAATTGAAATAAATTGTTTATAAGTTTAAGAAGTGATTAAAATATTGTTATAATATTAATAATATTAGATTATGAGTTTATTAAGTGGTTGATAATATTTGGATAAATTTAAAGTATTTAATATTTATCCTTGTTTTCGTTTGATTAATGCTTATATCATTGTCATCATCATCATGCTTATATGGTGATGAAAGTTATCTTTGGCTTATGTGCAAAGATGGACTGTTGGTTTGTGAATTGTATATCTTTGGCTTACGTGCAAAGATGGACTGTTGATTATTGGTTTTATAGTAGTATATCTTTGGCTTACGTGTAGAGATGGACTTGGTATGATTATGACCAGGGATCATTGGGTGTAATCATGACCTGTAATGTTATAAACGATGTGGTAAAAGTCCTCAATGGCTTGTAGTGCATTGATGGGCAATTTTTGGTATGATTATGACCAGGGATTATTCGGTATAGTCATGACCATTGATGATTTAATGAATATCCTTGGCCCGTAGTGCAGGGATGATTCGATGACGTGGTTTATTTATTTAGCTGAGTCTCAACGATAAAAATTGATGAAAATATTTTAAATTATAGAAGATAGTAGATATAATGCTCTACTTGACTCTTCTAATGGATTGCTTATTCCACTACAGTTAAACTTGATGTCTATTGTATTTTATCAGTTTAATATTGTTGAAGGCTAATGATAATTTATCCTGCACTATCTTAGTCATAATATTTCTTACTGGGTTAGTTGAGCTCACCCTTTTGCTTTCATTGTTCTCTTTAGGAAATGAGAACGTAGCCGGGACTAGTCGGGGAACGGAGTGATGGTCCGAGATGGTGTCATAGTAGTCCTCACTATTCTATAAAATAGTGTGATAATAAATGTAATGAGAACTCCATTGAGTGTGGATATTGTCTAGATGACAATATTTGTATTAAAACTCACAGCATATGTTTTATCATATTTTACACGACAGTTGGATAATTAAGTTTTTATTTGTATTTTGTACCATGTATTTGGCGACTCAAGATGGGTGATGTATACCTATTTTGGGGGTGTCACAATTGGTATCAAAGCTTAGGGATATGATCCCAGGTGAGGTGTCTTGACAAGAACTAAGAGGGAGAGACGGGAATTCCTTCATTAGTATGACCTACCTAAGTTTATTTAGTATTTAATTGGTCATTCGTAGTATAGGATAATATATGATATGTTAATTAACCCTTGTTTTGTGATAGTGTTTGAAAATGGCATCTGAAAATGTTGAGATCAGCAATGAAGCACATGAGACCGTTGAGTCACCAACGATCAATACCCAGGATAATGTGCAACAAGAAGACAATAATCCTCAGGTAAATAACAACACCAATCAGATGATGAACGATGAGATATTCAGAGGCTTTATGCAATTCATGAAACATTAGGTAAGAGAGACTCCTATTCAAAATATAGGTGGAAATAATGGCAACCCACGGTCGGTCACCGCTAAGCAGTTCAAGGAGCTAGGACCACCAGAGTTTTTGGGAAAGCCAGAACCACTTAAGGCGGAGATGTGGTTAAAGCAGATCACCAAGATATTTGATGTCTTGGGATGCTCCGAGGAGCAAAAGGTTCCTTTCGCCACCTTTATATTGCGTGAAGAGGCAGATTACTGGTGGGAATCTGTAAAACGTACCCAGCCTGACACACTCAAGTTGTCTTGGGAGAAGTTCCAAGAGCTGTTCAACGGCAAGTACTTTCTCGAAAGTATTCGCCACATGAAGGAGGTGGAGTTTATCAAGTTGGAGCAAAATAATATGACTATGTCGCAATACGAGGCTAAATTTGCGGAGTTATCCTGGTTTGCATCCCATTTGGTCGATATTGAAGAGCGAATGACGCGCACATTTCTAAGTGGTTTGAAACCCGATATACGTCAATACCTCATTTCTCATAAATTGTGTTTGTATTCAGATGTAGTGAATATGGCTCAGTTATTAGAGCGCGATAATGAACCAGCCCAACCAAAAGGCAACGATAATAATCGTACCGGTGGAAACGGCCATCAGAACAATGATAACCACCATGGGGGAAATTATCATGCCAAGAATGGTAACCACTTTGGTGGTAATTATGGCCAAGATAATAGGAGTGGAAATTTCAAGAAGAGGAGATTCAACAATGATGGAAAGATGTCAGCACCAGCACCTGTTGTTAAGGAAGGAGAACGACTGCCGGTCGTATGTTACAAATGTGGAGGGGAGGGACATATCAGTCCAAACTGCGTGATGCAGTCCAAAGCATGTTACAATTGTGGAAAAGAAGGTCACCTAGCCCAATTTTGTCATGCACCAAAGTTAAGTCCAGCTGGGACGGTGGCACTAAAGGAGGATACGGACAAAACAAAGTCGGTGGTTTCAGGAAGAGCATTTTTCGTGACTTCTCAAAAAGCGAGTAAACCGAACGAAGTTAGCACGGGTTAGTTAATTATAAATTCTTGCGAAGTCTATGCCTTATTAGATACCGGTTCTACCCATTATTTTATCTCTCTTGCTTGCATTCAACGTTTAAATTTGACCCCAGAGAAGTTAGACTTTGACTTATTGGTTGAAACTTCGTTAGTAGAAACCTTCACTTCATGTGCTATCCAAGTCTTGGATGAGAGTCACAGTTTTTAAATGATATTTTTATCGTTAATAAATTTCCGACGATTCTCAAAGAACTTCTTAGCTTACCTAGAGCGTGAAATCGAATTTTGTATTGACCCCCCAAGATACAAAACCCATTTCTAAAACCCTCAAATATTTCTTTACCTAAAACGATCAGATAATGTGCCAAAGACGTTGGCTCGAAATTGAAGATTACGATCATACCATTCAATATCATCGTGGAAGAACGAACGTGGTAGCTGGCGCGTTGAGTAGAAGATCGTATGCATTTACGAGTGCGATGTTGTTAACACAAAAACCCATTTCGTATAACTTATAAATGATGAAGATAGAGTTAAAGACTCTAGGGTCTCACGTGAAGATAACGAATATATGATTAGAATCAACTTTAATCGATAAAGTTAAGGCCGCTCAAGCTCCATACCCAAATCTGATGAAAGTGAAGAAGAAGGTTCAAGAAGGCGTTATCTCAACCCTCGATTTAATTGGCCCATTTGAAATCCTCGATCGAGTAGGAACCGTGGCCTATAGACTCGTTTTACCTCCAAGTAAGTCGCGTTTTTCATGTATCGATGTTACATAAATATGTGGATAACCCAAACCATGTTATTAAATTAGAACTAGACAAGATAGCAAAAGATTTAACATATGAGGAGATACGTGTTAAAATCTTGGATAAGAAGGATCGTATTCAACACTTAAAGGTTATACCTCAAGAGTTAGAATCTGAAATGAAGTTAAGGTATCCTCACCTCTTCGGCATACCAAGTACGTACGTAAATTTCGAGGGCAAAATTTCATAAGGAGGGGAGATTGTAAGACACCATATTTTATGAATAAAGATTTAATTTTTTTGAAATATTTTTTTCAAAATTATAGTGTGGATTTGAGATAATGTTATAGTTGTGGGTAATATTTAGAAATTTTGAAAAGTATGTAAGTGGTTATATAATATTCGATTGGTTGAGGAATATTCCTTTTGTCAGGGAATATCCGTACGACGGCACAATCATTGGTGGACTCCACAACGGAATTATTGTTGAAATGAGAAAATGACAGAAATATTTTTATGAAAATAACTATGAAGTTTTACCGTTAAAACCGTTGAACTACTTTCATTAGTAAAAGTCTGAAGAATACGTCTGGCGTGGTTGCATAGTAGCACACGGTATTGATTATTGATGCTTACGTGAGAAGTCACTCGCTTATACTCAATTATTGCTACTGATAATTGTTTGCATCATATCTCTCATATTATTGATTCAATTATTATCACAGTATCATATGCATAATATTTTATATATTATTAAATCAATAATTGAGACGACAAAGTTATTCATATTATTAAATTTCAATATGTATAATGTCTAGAAGTTCAGTCAACGAGAGGTTTGGTCATCTAATTGCGCGCCAATAAGGAGAAATCCTTATCGGAAAGCCCCCTCTTTCCTGGGAACGACCTGGTTATTAAATATTGTGAGTTATAATATTAATAACGAATAAGTTCGTGTTGATTAAAGATGAATTTGATAGTTCCATTGTGTTGGGATTATTAGTGTTAGTGGAAATCGACATCTATTCCGATGATAATTGATGTCTGGGGGTTATATTGATAAATCGGGTAATTAATCAGATAAGTGACCAATTAATTGCTATTAATTCACATGCTTATATAACTATTTGTTCACATGTGTGTACTATTGAATCACATTCTTGTACTATTAGGGGAGTTGGTGCAAGATTGATAATACTTGCATGACTAAGTTAAAAATAGAGGTATGTATGGAGGTACTTATACATTAATTCAGATTTTCACATGATTATAACTATTGATTCACATGATTGAACTATTGATTCACATTATTTACTATTAGGGGAGGTGGTGCAAGTTTGATAATACTTGCAGGACTAAATTAAAAATGAAGAAAAAGATGAAGGTATTATACTGTAATATTTTGAGCCCCAAAATGTGCAATTATCAAAACTATATTTTCCTATAAATAAAAGCTCATTCTTTCTTTATTTCTCACCAATTCACTAAATCTATAGAGCAATTATTATAGAGAGAAATTATAAAGAGAAAGAAGAAGAGAAGTCTGCTACCTCATTATTCTAGTATCCAGTTTTCTTCTAAGGTAAGGGATATTGTTATTATAGTAAGGGTATTATTTCTTTTGTATTCATGAAGAGAGCTTCTGTTATTCCATTCTTTATTATTATGTTTGAATAACCTGTGTATGCGAAGTACCGCATACATGGTGAAATTCTTCTGTTATTTCATTCTTTATTATTCTGTTGGAATAACCTGACTGTGTGGTCTATCACATGCCTGGTGAATTCTGTTGTTATTCCATTCTTTATTATTCTATTGGAATATCCCTGCTTGGTCGGATTACGCATGACCGGTTCTATTCTTTATTATTACATTGGAATATCCTCGTGCTGTGCGTGATTACGCATGACCGGTTCCATTCTTTATTATTCTGTTGGAATAACCTGTCTGTGCGGTCTATCGCATGCCTGGTGAATTTTGATGTTATTCCATTCTTTATTATTATGACCTACCTAAGTTTATTTGGTATTTAATTGGTCGGTCAGAGTATAGGGATAATATGTGACACGTTAATTAACCCTTGTTTTGTGGCGATGATTTGAAAATGGCATCCAAAAATATTGAGATAAGCAATGAAGCACATGAGACCGCTTGAGTCACCACAGACAATGCCCGAGATAATGTGCAACAGAAGACAATAATCCTCATGTAAACAATAACATCGATGAAATGGTGAACGATGGGATGTTCAGAGGCTTTATGCAATTCATGCAACATCAGGCGAAAGCGGCTCCTGTTCAAAATGCAGGTGGAAACACCGACAACTCTCGAGACGGCCACCGCTTCAGCGCTTCAAGGAGTTGGGACCACCGAGTTTTTGGAGAGCCAAAATCACTTAAGGCGAGAGACGTGGATAAAGAAAATCAACAAGATATTTGATGTCTTGGGGTGCTCCGAGAGCAAAAGGTTCCTTTGCCACCTTCATGTTGAAGCGGAGGCGATTCATCGGTGGGAATCAGAAAGCGTACTCAACCCGCCACATCAAGATGCCTTGGGAGAAGTTCCAAGAATCGCTTCAACGACAAGTACTTTCCCGAAAGTATTAAATCACATGAAGGAGGTAGAGTTCATCAAGCTTGAGCAAAACAATATGACCGTATGCGCAAAGACGATCGAAGCTAAGTTTGCCGAGTTGTCTCGGTTTATGTCCCCACTTGGTTGATAATGAGGAGAGAATGACGTGGATGTTTCTAAGAGGTTTAAAACCCGAGATACGCCAATACCTTATCTCTCATAAACTGTGTTTGTATTCAGATATTGTGAATAGGGCTCAGTTATTGGAGCGCGATAATGAGTTAACCCAACCAAGAGAGAAAGCGACACAAGTCGATAATACCGGTGGTAGCGATCCATCGAAGCGGTGACAACAAACGTGGAGGAATCAACATGCCAGAAATGGTAATCACTTCGGTGGTAATCATGGCCATGACAATAAGAGTGGACATTCCAAGAAGAGGAGATTCAACAATGATAGAAAGACGTCAGCACCAGCACCAATGTAGAGGGGAAGGACACATCAGTCCAAACTACACGATGCAGTCTAAAGCATGTTATAATTGTGGAAAAGAAGGTAACCTAGCCCGATTTTGTCATGCACCAAAGTCAAGTCCAGCTGGGATGGAGACATCAAAGGGTGTCCCAGACAAGACAAAACCGGTAGTTCAAGGGAGAGCGTTTGTCGTAACCTCCCAAAAAGAGAGGAATCCAAACGAGGTGATCATGGGTAAGCTAATCATAAACTCTAGCGAAGTTTATACTTTATTTGATACTAGTTCTACCCATTCCTTTATTTCTCCTACTTGTGCTCAACGTTTGAATTTGACTCCGGAGAAATTAAACTTTGACTTATCTGTTGAAACTCCGTTGGGAGAAACCTTCATTACATCCACTATTTATAAGTCTTGTTTAATTCAGATCGGTAACCGCACGTTACCTATCGATCTTATTTCTTTGAAAATACTTGCATTTGATGTGATTTTAGGGATTGATTGGTTAACTACTCATCATGCTAAAATTGATTGTTTTCGTAAGGTTGTTAGCTTTCATATTCCTAACCAACCTATTATACTAATTTAAGCAACCAAACCACTAAAGTCAATCACTGTCATATGAAGTCATAAAGCTATTCATTTATTAAAAAATGGATGTCAAGCTTTCTAAGCCCATGTCACGGATTTAAATAAAAATATGTCAGATTTGAATGATATTTCTATTGTTAATAAATTTCCTGACGTATTCCCTGAAGAACTTCCTGGCCTACCCCCAGAGCATGAAATTGAATTTTGTATCGACCTTGAATTCGGTACAAAACCCATTTCCAAAGCCCCATATCGAATGACTCCTATTCAACTTGTAGCGCCCCCAAATCCGGGCATCTTCCAACCCGACAGATGGTGCTATACTATACAAACTTTCATACATTCATTCCATTGAAAAGTTTCAAAGAACGAACATAACGTCTATATATTAAAAGTAATATTTACATTTCCCAGGTTCTATACCCATTAAAAGTAATATTTACATTTTCAGCGTTCTCCCACCTCGTCCCAACACAATGGTGTTCTGCACCTTCTTCCGTACAGAGCTTCATAAGGCGGCATACCTATGCTTGCATGATAACTGTTGTTATATGCAAACTCTACAAGTGGTAGGTGATCATCCCAAGTACCCTTGAAATCCATGATACAAGACCTCAATATGTCTTCTAACGTCCCGAATTGTCCTCTCGCTCACATGCATCGGTTTGTGGATGATAAGTCATGCTTAACTTCAACCTGTGTTCCCAAATGTTTTGTAAACTTCTCCAGAAATTCGATGTGAATCGTGGATCATGATCTGACTCAATCGATACTGGTACTCCGTGTCTAGAAATAATTTCCTTGATATAGAGTTTAGCTAACTGGTCTAAGTTATACTTGACCCTAATTGGTAAGAAGTGAGCCGATTTTGTCAATCGGTCGACTATTACCCAAATCGAATTGTACCCTTTTGTCGTTATTGGAAGTCCCACCACGAAATCCATCGAGATATACTCCCACTTCCATTCTGGAATCTCTAATGACTGTAACAAGCCACTCGGGTCGTTGATGTTCTACTTAACTTTTGACAAGTCAAGCACCTACTAACATACTCTGCTATTTCTCTCTTCATGTTTGGCCACCAAAAACTCTGTCGAAGGTCTTGATACATCTTAGTGCTACCAGGATGTATCGAGTACCTTGAACTATGAGCTTCTTGTAATACTTGCTCCTTTAATTCCGTCCTCATTCTAACCCAAATTCTTCCTTCAAATCTTAATAATCCTCAATATCAAGACTATACTTAGCAGCTTCCTTCTGATATATCCGCTTCTTCATTTGGTTACACTCATCGCCTTGAGTTGTACCTCCTCGACTCTCTCTATGATGGTAGATTGCATCTCCGTCAGTAAAAAGTATCTTCCTCGAATCACATGGCGCCTTTACTTCTATTTCCATCCTAGCCATCTCCTCATATTAACTCATTTTGAGTCGTTAACATAGACAACTTTTCCCGACCCTTCCTACTTAAGGCGTCAAAGAATTATATTGGCTTTCCTGTGGTGATACAATTTCACAATCGTAATCCTTTATCAACTCTAGCCATCTTCTCTGCCTCATATTCAATTCCTTCTGAGTGAAGATATACTTTAGACTCTTATGGTCCGTATATATCTCACATTTCTCCCCATAAAGATAATGTCTCCATATCTTTAGGGCAAATACTACCGCGGCCAGTTCTAGATCATGAGTAGGATAAACTTTCTCATAATCTTTCAACTGCCGTGATGCATACGCAATGACTTTGCCATGCTGCATGAGCACGCAACCAAGTCCTCTATGCGAAGCATCACTATATACTACGAAATTTCCTGTGTCATCTGGCAATGATAAAACAGCGCTTATTAATCTTTTCTTCGCTTCTTGAAAATCTTTTCATTTGTTCGTCCATACGTATTTCACCATTTTCCTTGTCAAGTTAGTCAACGGGGTAGCTATCTTCGAAAAATCTTGGATAAATCTTCGATAGTATCCCGCTAACCCTAGGAAACTCCGCACCTCAGTCGTTGTTTTTGGTTGTTCCCAGTTCATCACTGCTTCTACCTTTGCTGGATCCACTGAAATCCCTTCTTGGTCAATGACATGACCTAAAAACTGTACCTTTTTTAGCCAAAATTCACACTTGGTGAATTTCGCATATAACTTCTCATTCCTTAGTGTTTCCAACACAAATCTTAAATGTTCAGCGTGATCTTCTGGCATCTTAGAATAGACTAGAATATCATCGATAAACACAACGATTTAACTTGTCCAAATATGGTTTGAACACCATGCTCATCATATCCATAAATGCAAATTTGTTCATTCGTCAACCCAAATGACATCACCGTAAACTCAGTAATGACCATAACGAGTCCCGAATGCCGCCTCTTTGGTACATCCTCCTTCCTAACCTTTAACCGGTGATACCACATCAAGAAATCTATTTTAGAAAAATACTTTGCCCCTTTTAATCGATCAAAGAGATCATCGATCCCGGCAATGGGTATTTATTATTTATCGTTAACTTGTTCAACTCTCGATAGTCGATACAAAAAAAGCTTTAACGATCCGCTCTTTCTTCTTGACAAACAACACCGGTGTTCTCCACGGAGAAACACTTGTCAATGTACTTTCTATCCAATAGTTCTCATGAATCGAACCATTAACTCCTTCATTTCACACAGCGCCATATGGTATGGTGCCTCGAGACTGTGCCGCCCCGGCACAATGTCTATTACTTAATTCGATCTCCGATCCGTGCAGAACCCAGAACTCACTTGGAAATACATCCATGAATTCGCTTACTATAGGTATTTATTCCATGGTTGCTCCCACATGCTGGGTATCAACAACATGGCACAGATAACCTACACACCCCTTCCTTAAAAGTTTTCTAGTTTGTGTCATCGTAAGACAACACGAACGTCCCGTCGATTTATTACCGTAAAATACTACAGGAGGTTGCTTCAATGTCTTGATGCTCACACATATCTTTTGGAAATCTATAATGGCTCCATGGTTAATCAACCAATCCATTCTGAGAATCACATTGAATTCTCCTAACTTTATCGGTATTAAGTCTACCGATAACTTACAACCACGTACATCTACGCAACAACCCCTATGAATACTTTCAACAGAAATTATCTCTTCGTTTGCTACCTTAATGTTCAAAGGTATATGCAACTTTTCGGGAAGTAATCCTAGTCGTCTAGCAAAATCACATGCAATAAACGAACAAGTAGCACCCGAATCAAATAACACGTATGCATTTATGTTATTGATCAAAATAATACCTGCAACTACATCCCCTGATGCCACCGCATCTTGGACCGTCATATTAAAAGTGCGGGCCATTGATCTACCCGGCTGAGCTGGACCACTAATAGCCAACTTACCGCTATTAGTGCCCTTATTTCCTTCCATACCCTTCTTCTTCTGCAATTCTTCGCTATGTGGTCAATGATCCACATACAAAATATCCGTGGTTTTTTCTTCTGGATTGGGACAAGAAGTAAATATGCCCTTCCCATCCACAATTATAACATATGGCCTTTCCTTTGAGATGCACTCCTAAGTGAGTCTTCCCAGTGTTTTACAGCCTCCATCCTTCTCTTGAATCCCTTGTTTTACTCCTAGTATTCCCAGAGTTAAAGCCCTTTCTTTTCTGACCATCGCCACTTCCGCTGGCTCCTTCGGTCTTGATTCCCCCATCAACTTTACCCTTATTTTTCTTATCTTTGTGGTACTGGCTGAGAGCCTCATTCCCACCTTCGACAATTATTGTCTTCTCTAAAATGGTTCCAAAGGAAGTACTTTGAAACACCGAGATCCGGCTATAGAGCCAGGGTTTCAAGCCCTGCTCGAATCTCCTAGCCTTCCTCACTTTAGTGTCCACTTGATGTGGAGCAAATCTTGCCAGTTCATTAAACTTGGCAGCATACTAGGGAACTGTCATATCCCCTTGTTTCAATTCAAGAAACCTCATTTCCATTCTCCTCAGATACTGTGGGAAAATAGTTCTCAAGAAAATCTCCATAAACCTCTCCCACGTTAGGTTTCCTATATCGACCCTAGCCTGGTTTGCCTCCCACCGTAAGTTGGCCTCTCCTTTCATCAAATAGGTTGCAAAGGCAACCTTTTGACCTCCTCAACATTTGCTATAACAAATGCTTTCTCAATTTCTTTTACCCAAGTCTCCTGGCTTCTATAGGTCCGTAGTTCCTTTGAACTCCCATGACCTACACTTTTAAAGTCCTTAAAAGTAGTAGCTCAGATTACTCCGTGAATTACGGTACATTAGCCCCCATTCTATTAAATGCGCTAGTTAAAAGATTAACGAACTCCTGCGATTGATTAACTTACCCACCCTCCGGTTGGTTAACATTAGTGTCTTGATTTTGTTGTCTCCTTCTTGGCGGCATTTTGGTCGTTAAGAAAAAAACAACACATCACTATTACCTTCTTCTTGTTGATTAGTTATTATTTGTAATGAAATAATAACTCATACTCATTACTCAATATATTCCATAAAAGACTTATATTGATTCATAACTTGTAGTATAACACTACATTGTTTACATTACTCAGCCTTAGCTGATTACATTACTATCCCGCAATTACTTTCCAAAAATTGGGATTTACAAAAGACTACCGTTGATATACAAAAGAGGGTTTTTACGTCACTACTAGATACATAATATTTACATATCTAATCTACTCTAGCTATTGCTAGATTACATCTGTAGAAATGGCATTCTCGAAATCTTTCTTGGCCAAACTCATGCATGACATCTCGATTAATGGTATGTCGAGTGCGCCTAACTTCTCGGATATCTAGCTACTTGCTGCTGGAAGTCCACGTGACTCCTATGTATATAGGACATCCTCTCCAACTTCTGCTGTTTAGTCTTTAGCTCCTTCTTGAGCTCAAAGACTTCACATTTCAGCTCTTGGACCTTGTCCTTAGCTAGAATTCTATCATCGTGCTCTTCTTCTTCCCACATACCCTCCATGCTAGTCTTGTGCTCACTTTACGCCTTTGGAGTTCGCCTTCCAACTCATTCACCTCTCTGGCAAGAATGGACATTCCTATCCAATACGACATAAATAGTGCATTCATTGACTCTTCAGTAGTCAATTCTTCTGTAGGTGGAACCTGGTCAAAGGACATCACGTCCACCTCCTCCTCTAGCATGCCATCGAAAATAGACATATAGTCTAAAACTCTATTACTACCACCTCTGGCTCAATCGCTACGGGATTGGATAGTATCTCTACTCGATTAACTGAATCCTTGCTCACTACATGTATATTTCTATACATATCATTTTCTCCTGACATCTACAATAAAACAATATAGTTTGATTAGTACATCGCCAAGAAATAATAAAAACACATAACATAATATAATGCATTTTTATAAGGTTATCTTTCATCTTTTACTTCTTTATTAAGGTTATGACTTAAGGTTCTAATCCCCCTTAAGTTTTATAACCTAGGCTCTGATACCAACTTGTAGTGCCCCCAAATCCGGGTATCTTCCAACCCGACAGATGGTGCTATACTATACAAACTTTCATACATTCATTCCATTGAAAAGTCTCAAAGAACGAACATAACGTCTATATATTAAAATTAATATTTACATTTCCCAGGTTCTATACCCATTACAAAGGTTCTTTGTCATAATATTCATTACATTACAACAATAGACCTATACTATTACAAGACAGCTTTATAATCTTCCTTAGCTTTTCCTTTATCCTTTTTCGATCCTTCGGGACGTTCAGTCTTAGCTGCATTCATATGGTTCAAGCAAGAGTGAGCATAACTAGCTCAACAAGTATAACAATTTCAATAACAACATGCTTGATACATATGAATCGTATATCTTCGATAACTGAACAATAGTTATGAAGTACTATTGATAATTCAAATTAACACTTCATCTTTCTTTCAAAATGTTTCACAATGAATAATATTCAGTAAAACATTCACTTCGGTCAAAGACCTCGAGTATTCATTCTTTCTTTGAAAAGGACAACCCGGAACTAAGTCCGTAAGCCCGGTATTACTTACGAGCACTTCTAGGTGATCAGCCTATTGTACTCTATGTTGATCAACACTACATCCATTAAACGTATGTACGTTTAATCATTTGGAAACCTCACGTGCCTGTCATTTTACCGACAAAACTTTTGTTTAACATTTTAGTCTTCTTTTGAAAACCATATCAAGTAGTTGACAAAAGATAATCACATTTGATAACAGATGAATAGATTATCAACAATCCACTCAATATGTCAAGTCTAGCCAAAAGAACTGGCTTTAACTTCATTGTACTTCAATTCATGCATAAGGATACATGAACTTCAAAAACTTGTTCAGATTGAACTGAGACAAGAGTTAGAATACTTGCCTTTAGCGTCTGCTACGGTATAAATACTTTACGTTCAAGTCTTTCAAGTCTCTACAATACATGATCACATAATGCCTTACATTAGGTCATATATAATCAAGTATGTATATGAGTATATCTTACCCTTCATCTCAATCTAATTGTGTATTAGATTCATTTGCTATTCATTCCGGTTTATCATTATACTTACATTCATATTTGACTAGGTTATCCCAACCTTTACTCATTACTCTTAAGGTCTAACAATGTTTTAATAATGTTACTTCAAGTTCCTTAAGGTAGGTTTACTTCAAACTAATTACATTTTCTTGCTTTGCATTCATGTCTATTCTTCACTATCTTCCATCAAAGACTGGCATGGCGGATCCAAATTTTATAACTACAAATTGCGTTGCATGGCCATGAAGTTAATAAATATGGGAGTCCTGACTTGGATATGCCGCGACGCGAGTCCTTACTTAATGGGTCGTACATGCCATGAAGAGTTTCCAAGATGTCATGGTCTCAGTATATGGCGCTACTGGCCCACCACAAATAAGACTAAATGTTCGCCTCAAAGTCGAGTTTCTATTGTGCTCTCGACATCGCTTTGCACGGTCTTTGTATGCGACTAATTTGGTCTAGGGTTGGCCATGCTACCAACTCAGTGCACCGTAAAAAATTAGTCTTTGAAATTTTGCGAACTTCCCAGACGCATAACTTCTTCGTTATAAGTCCGAATTGGCTCATTCAAAAGCCTACGGTTCACAAATTACGTAATCTACGCGTTCATGTAAGAATTTTATCTATTCGACTTCGTTTGCTAAAAATTCACCTATTGGTTCATTTTTAACGAAACGATAAACGTTCGTGAACGTTCAACGCTCGTTTCTTCGTTCTAAGTCAGAATTCACTAATTTTCGAGTTCGCAACTCTTAAATGAGGAACATGACTTGTCTCCATTGGAAAATAACCTTTTCGAGTTCAAACTCAAAATTTAACTTCTAATCCGGGAATTTCATGAATTCGACGATTATCGTCTAATCGTGCGATTTCCATCAAATCTTCATTCTTATGATTTATTCAACATTACAAATGAATTCCATTCATCATGTGACCATCTTAATATACTTATACCAACAACTTATACACATGGTTGGATTTTGACTTTATTTCTTCATAAGCTCATAACTTGATAAATTATAAACTACTATGAACTTCTCATTCATGACTTATGATAATTAAAGTTTCTCAAACATCATACCTATATGTTCTCAACATATAGCTTTACTTATGTATACTTGATACATATGATCATAATAGTTCTTTTTCTTCCATATTACTTCACTAATAAACTTATTACAAGTTCGTAATACTTTCACATAAGTTTATAACTTATGGTAGCTTAAATGACTTATTACCAACTTATATGGCTTAAGTTCATTACTTACACATACTTCTTACTTTTTATCATTCATGTTCCTTAATCCAAACTTTTCTTATCAACCTATCATGATAGAGATAGAAGATAATTGGAGAAGGAGTCTTACATTTGAAGTCTTTGGTAAATAGTTTTTGACTTTTTTAGAAAAAGTCAAACTTTGAAATTTTAAAAATAAAATTTTTGAGAAAAATATTTCCATTGTATTTAGATTGTTAGTGTTAGTGGAAATCGATATTTATTTCGATAATAATTAATGTCTAGAGGTTATATTGACTAATCGGGTAATTAATCGAATAAATGAGCAATTAATTGCTATTAATTCACATGATTATAACTATTTGTTCACATGTGTGTACTATTGATTCACATTCTTGTACTATTAGGGGAGTTGGTGCAAGATTGATAATACTTGCATGACTAAGTTAAAAATGGAAGTATAGATGGAGGTACTATACTGTAATTCATATTTTCACATGATTATAACTATTGATTCACATGATTGAACTATTGATTCACATTATTTACTATTAGGGGAGGTGTTTCAAGTTTGATAATACTTGCAGGACTAAATTAAAAATGAAGAAAAAGAGGAAGGTATTATACTGTAATATTTTGAGCCCCAAAACGTGCAATTATCGAAACTATATTTTCCTTTAAATAGAAGCTCATTATTCCTTCATTTCTAGCCAATTCACTAAAGCTTTAGAGCAATTATTATAGAGAGAAATTATAGAGAGAAAGAAAAAGAGAAGTCTGCTACCTCATTATTCTAATATCCAATTTCTTCTAAGGTAAGGGGTATTATTTCTTTCGTATTCATGAAGAGAGCTTCTGTTATTCCATTCTTTATTATTATGTTATAATAACCTGTCTATGCGAAGTACCGCATACATGGTGAAATTCTTCTGTTATTCCATTCTTTATTATTTTGTTGGAATATCCTGTCTGTGCGGATTACGCTAGACCTGGTTCCATTCTTTATTATTCTGTTGGAATAACCTGTATGTGCGTTCTATCGCATGCATGGTGAATTCTTTGTTATTCCATTCTTTATTATTCTGTTGGAATATCCTGTCTGTGCGGATTACGCTAGACCTGGTTCCATTCTTTATTAGTCTGTTGGAATAATCTATCTGTGTGGTCTATCGCATGCATGGTGAATTCTTCTGTTATTCCATTCTTTATTATTCTGTTAAAATATCCTGTCTATGCGGATTACGCATGACCTGGTTCCATTCTTTATTATTCTGTTGGAATAATCTGTCTATGTGGATTATCACATGCATGGTGAATGATCCTTCGTATTCATTCATTATTAAATTGTGGAAATGATCTGTTTACGTGGATTACCGCATGGCGGGTGAAAATTCATTTGCAGTTTCATATATTCTATGATACTCATTTGGTTAAAGTTTTAGCTTCTATACTCCATGAAATTAGTAGAATATCCTTGATATTTGCGCTTCATCCAGTATCTTTTCATGGAAATATTCTTCTGAGCATTCTTGAATTTTATTCCACAAAACAGTATCATGTTGACAATTTGGACGTTATTGATTTCAGGATAAATTAACTTATAAATTTATTCTTGAACTTGTTTTATTGAATTATTATGTCATTGTCATCATCCTCATGCTTATATTGTGATGAAAGTCATCTTTGGCTTACGTGCATAGATGGACTTGGTATGATTATGACCAGGGATCATTCGGTATAATCATGACCTGTAATGTTATAAATGACATGGTAAAAGTCCTCAGTAGCTTGTAATGCATTGATGGATAGTTTTTGGTATGACTATGACCAGGGATTATTCGGTATAGTCATGACCATTGATGATTTAATGAATATCCTTGGCCCGTAGTGCATGGAGGATTCGATGATGTGGTTTATTTATTGTCGAGTCTCAAATAAAAAATTGATGAAAACATTTTAAATCATAGAAGATAGTAGATATCATGCTCTACTTGACTCTTCTAATGGATTTCTTATTCCACTGCAGTTAAACTTGATGTCTATTGTATTTTATCAGTTTAATATTGTTGAAGACTAATGATAATTTATTCTGCATTATCTTAGTCAAAATATTTCTTACTGGGCTAGTTGAGCTCACCCTTTCTTTCACTGTTCTCTTTAGGAAATGAGAACGTAGCCGGGACTAGTTGGGGAACGGAGTGATGGTCCAAAAGATAGCATTAGTAGTCCTCACTATTCTGTTAAATAGTGTAAATGTAATGAGGACTCCATTGAGTGTGGATATTGTCTAGATGATAATATTCTTATTAAAACTTTTAGATTATGTTTTGTCGTATTTTACACGACTGTTGTATAATTAAGTTGTATTTGAATTTTGTACCATGTATTTAGCGACTCAAGATGGGTGATGTATACCTGTTTTGGGGGCGTCACAACAGTTGTATTAAAGAAGTTTGTATTTGATTTCTGTACCATGTATTTGGCGACTCAAGATGGGTGATACATGGTACATAAATCAAATACAAATTTCTTTAATACAACTGTCGTGTAAAAATACGACAAAACATAGCTTAGTTTTTACATAAATATTGTCTTCTAGACAATATCCAAACTCAAATTCAATCCTCATTACATTTATTATCACACTAAGTAGTGAGGACAGCTAAAACAACCATCTTGGACCATCACTCCATTCCCCGACTAGTCCCAGCTACGTTGTCATTTCCTGAAGAGAACAATGAAAGCAAAAGGGTGAGCTCAACTAGCCCAGTAAGAAATGTGCATGGAGAACAATGGGAGAGATGTTATGTCATGGAGAGCATGTGCACAAGTGTCTAAAAGAATAAAGGACAATGTTTTTTACGAGGATTTATATTGCTAATGATGGATTAGCCTAGGAAAACTAGAAAAAGGCATTCATGTCAAGTGAACAACTGATCAAATATGAAATCAATGATTTGGCAGTGGGAGATCCTGGTGTACTAGAAAATCTAAAGTATTGTTATTATTATCATTAGCTTTAGAACTTTTAGAAAGTCTACTTTAGTATGGAACCCAAGCTTCTTCATTTGCATCCTGTTTTTAAGTTTTATTTTTGGGGAAAGAAGGGAAGGGAAAATTGGAACACTTGAAACTTTTAATTTTTTTTGGAAGAGAGGCTGCACGTTTCGCTTCCATTACTGCTGGACTAAAACTCAAAAAACAGGCCATTAGCTAATTACACAGTTAATGCAGTTGTTTTAGATGATAAAGATAGTCATTACCATATATTCTTACTTTAGTAAGTAGTTGTTGAGGAGTGGATAGATAAATACAACCTTGGAAGGATTAATTTTTTTAACAAACTAAAATATAACTACTTTAGTAGCAGGATGAACTATATTATTTCTTAATCTAGACCATGTTTCCTATTTAAGTCCAGGCAATTACATCTCTTCTTAGAGTCCCTAACTATGTATCAGTTACTTACACAAGTTCCCATCCTCTTGTTGTCAATCTATGGACTTGTATAATCCTACATACAATTGTTTATATAGATTGCTAACCTGTGTGGCTACTTCCCATCCCAAATTCTTTCGATAGATATACACTTTCATGGCATTGGTGACATGTGGCCATGTTTTTGGATTATGCATTAGTATATTAGTTTAAAGATCTCTATGTATTTGTGGGGTACATGGGTGCATCTCTTCTCACCCAACAAATTTGAGTGCATATTATACAATTATAGTAAACCTCGCATCCAATTATTTAATTTACTTTTAGAGAACAAACAAGGCATCAGCAGCTATATGTTAATGTTTTATAACCAATTTCCCACATTATTAATGTAATAAATCGCTAGATGGTTAAGGAAGCTAATGTGGAAACCCCCCATGTGTCTGTCTGGATAATATCTAGCAAACTCCATTGATAGCCTTTAAATCACTTATTGTCTATTCACTTTAAATCACTTTAAATCATTTGTTGATATGCCAGGAGGTCTTGCTTTAGTCCCAACATGGGTAGGAGTTCTTGAGAGTATGCTACGTGGTTATAGGTTCATGTGAGTGAGAGTGACTCTATACATTTAGATATTTCAATTTTGTGACATGCCTCCTTTTTACTTTTATTCAAGTATTTTACTATAATCACGGGGTTATATGTAGACTTATAAATTTAATTTTACGATGGGGGAAGGGGTTAGTAAGTTAAAGAGGATCTGTTTTCATTCTACTTTTAGTTTCTCCTTTTCTCCTTTTCAATATGAAGATCAAAACTTAAGTGAAGAAGTTTGGTTTTCCGATAAAAAAAGTTACTCTTATTTTGGGATGTCTCAAAAAGAAAGTCGGATCTTAATTTGGGATGGTCTGATACGCCTAAATTTAGAACATTTTGGTTCGTCTCTCACCAAATTGACGTGTCCCGACACCCACACCCGTAATCGCGCCGACACGAGTACTTCTGAATTTTAGAAGAGTCCATTTAACATAGGGATGGAGGGTATATTATAAAGACTGCTTCATAGATGACGATAAAATTACATATCTGTAGGACTGATGTAAGACCCCAACTTTTATAAATAAAGATGATTTTTCTATGAATATTATTTTTGAGTATTATGGAATGAATTTGATATAATGTTATAGTTGGGGGTAGTATTTATAAATTTTGCAAAGTACGCAAGTTGTCTTATAAATATTCGATTGGTCTGGGAATATTTTTTTGCGGAATATTCGTACAATGACACAATCGTTGGTGGACCCCACAAATGTAATTATTATTATCGGATTGAGAAAATGACAAAATATTTTATAAATAACTACGAGGTGTTATTGTTAAAACTGCTGAACTACCCTAGTAGTAAGTAAAGTACTGATGTCTGGCGTGGTTGCATAAGTAGAACACGGTATTGATTATTGATGCTTATGTGATAAGTCACTTTCGGTTGTACAACATTATTACTACTGAATGAATTGTCATCATATCTCTCATATTATTGATTCAATTATTGTCACAAAGATCATGTGCGTAATATGTTTTTTTATTAAATCAATAATTGAGACGACAAAGTTATTCATATTATTAAATTACAATATTTACAATGTCTAAAAGTTCTGTCAAGGAGTGGTTTGGTCACCTAATTGCGCGCCAATAGGGAGAATTCCTTATTGGAAAGCCCCCTCTTTCCTGGGAACGACCTGATTGTTAAATATTGTGAGTTATGATATTAATGATGATTAAGTTCATGTTAATTAAAGATGAATTTGATAGTTTCATTGTGTTGGGATTATTTGTGTTAATAGAAATTGACATCTATTCCGATGATAATTGATTTCTGGAGGTTATATTATTCAATTGGGTATTCGGGATATTTTTGTGTCAAAGTTACTATTCACGAATTACTATTCACAAGTTACTATTCATGAGTTACTATTCATGAGTTACTATTCACTCGATTACTATTCACTCTATTATTGTGCATTCGGGTATTTGGGTACAATATTATTCCATGAGGAGATGTGCTAATTTTCCAGACCGTTGGTTGAATGAATTAATATGGACTGCTGGTGGAAAGTTATAATAGTGAATCAATATGGGTCGCTGGTTTAAAGTTTTAATAGTAAATCAATATGGACTGTCGCTTTAAGTTTTAATAGTAAATCGATCTGGATCGTTCGTTTAAAAGTAAATCGATCTGGACCGTTCTTGAATTAGTTACTATTCAATCCATTATTCTATAAATAGAAGCTCATTCCTTCATTATTTCTTACGAATTCACTGAAACTCTAGAGAGAGAAATTATAGAGAGAAAGAAGAAGAGTATTCTGCTATTTCACTACTTTGATATCCAGTGTCTTTTACGATAAGGGGTGTTATTCTTTCTTATTCATGAAGAGAACTTCTGTTATTCCATTCTTTATTATTCTATTGGAATAACCTGTAAAAGTGGCATACCCTATACATAACTCAGATACGCTGCATACCCTATACTTGGTGAAATCCTTATGTTATTCCATTCTTATTTATTCATTTTGGAATAACTCAGATACGCTGCACATACCCTATACTTGGTGAAATCCTTATGTTATTCCATTCTTTATTATTCTCATTGAATAACTCAGATGCGCTGGTTTACCTATACTTGGTGGAATAACTCAGATATGCGGTTTTCCCAATACTTGGTGATCTTCTTCTATTATTCCATTCTTTATTATTATATTGAATAACTCATTTATGCAAAGTACGCATACTTGGTGAAATTCTTTTATTATTCTCGTTTTATTATTCGTCGTAATATCCTCGCTTGTGAATTTCACCGACCTCGGTTCCATATTTATTATTCCGCATTTATTATTCTCGTTGGAATATCCTCGTCTCGTGTGTTTTACCCTTTACTGGTTCCGCTTTTATTATTCTCGCTGGAATAACTTTGTCTATCATGGCAATAATACGCATGCATGGTGATTTCTTTTTGTTATTCCATTCTTTATTATACTCGATTGGTTAAAGTTTTGACTTCTCTCCATGAAATTAGTGGAATATCCTTGATATTTAAGCTTCATCCAAAGATCATTTCATGGAAATATTCTTCCGAGCATTCTTAAATTTTACTTTACAAAGAAGTATCATGTTGACAATTTGGACGTTATTGATTCCTGGACAAATTAATTCTTGAACTTGTTTTATTGAATTATTATGTCATTGTCATCATCCTCATGTTATATTATGTTGAAAGTCATCTTTGCTTACGTGCATAGATGGACTTAGTATGATTATGACGAGGATCATTCTTAAGATAATCATGACCTTATTATAAATAATGTGATAAAAAGTCCTCAAAGGGGGCTGTAATGCATTGATGAATAGTTTTTGGTA
The DNA here is from genome assembly GCA_020205605.1 of Panax ginseng. NCBI lineage: Eukaryota > Viridiplantae > Streptophyta > Magnoliopsida > Apiales > Araliaceae > Panax > Panax ginseng. The sequence goes on from CM035132.1 coordinate 174,327,993, forward strand.
TGATTATGACCGTGGTTATTCTAAGATAGTCATGACTATTGATGATTTAATGAAAATCCTTGACCGTAGTACAGGGATGATTAGATGTGGTGGTTTATTTATTGTCGAGTCTCAAATATAAAAATTGATGAAAACCTTTTAAAACATAAAAGATAGTAGACTTTATTCTCTACTTGACTCTTTTAATGGATTGCATTTTCCGCTACAGTTAAACTTGATGTCTATTGTATATTATCAGTTTAACATTGTTGAAGACTAATGATAATTTATTCTGTATTATCTTAGTCATAATATTTCTTACTGGGCTAGTTGAGCTCACCCTTTCTTTCAATGTTCTCTTCAGGAAATGAGAATATAGCTGGGACGAGTCGTGGAAAGGAGTGACGGTCCAGAAGATAGCATTAGTAGTCCTCACTATTCTGTTAAATAGTGTGACAATAAATGTAATGAGGACTCCTTTGAGTATGGATATTGTCTAGATGACAATATTCCTATTAGAACTCTCGCTTCATGTGTTGTGTATGTTATATTACCTGACAGTTGTATAATTAAGTTTGTATTTGTATTTTGTACCATGTATCTGGCGACTCAAGATGGGTGATGTATACCTAATTTTGGGGGCGTCACAACTGATTCGGGAAAACAGAAGAAAAAAAATCACTAGACAAGGTTATGATTGGCAATCCTAATGATAGAGATAACCACTAGCCTAGACACAAATCCAAGCTTCCAAAGCTCCTTCCTTCAGCTGGGTGAACCTTTGCTTTTTGGATTGAAGATAATAATTACATTTTAAATATTCACATTTTGCAACTTTTAAATATTTACACACTCCAAGAATATCCTCCAATCAAATATGATGGTAGCAAGATGCAAAATAATGTTACCCAAATCGTAACTCTATGATCAAAAGGAGCTTCAATAAAGAACATGAAAAAAAATAGATTTATATTCCCAAGACATATACAACTGTAGAATTCAGGGCCTAAAACAAAATCAATATATTAAGAACTAATTGACTGTTAATATAAAGCCCCAACAGGGTTTATGATTTAGATAAAGCCCAAACTACAAGTGAATTTAAAAAAACTTACGAGTGTTCAGTTCTTGAGAATTAGCAATTACAGAAAACTAACACAACAATCAAGCGGAAGAGATCAGCCGTTGAGAAATAAGATCAGAATATGAAATACTTCATCATATCTACACATATAGAGAGTGAAAAACTAACCTACCAAAAGGAAAAAGCTTTTCTTTCTGGTGAGTTATGAATAACTGAAAATTTATTAGTGGCTACGACCAAAGAAAGAAAAAGATGAAATTTATTACCAGACTTTATTCATTCATTAATCCCACCGTCCCAGTTTCATTGTCCCTTCTTTTTACCGGCTTTCAACGCACACGTTAATGCATCATTGCATTGGGCGAGTGAGCGTGTCTATCTATCTATAAAACAGAGCAGAGAGAGAAAACATAAGTGTCCCATCTAAGCTTCACGTCATCAGCTCTCTCTATATTCTTATTCCAATTTAAGCTTCACGTCATCTGAGCTTCACATCATTGATTGGGTGAAAAACACAAAGATTGGGAGATTCAAATGAGAAGAAAAATACAAAGATTTCTAAAATTAGGGTCAAGGAACGAAAGCTCAAGACCATTGATTGAGTTAAAAACAATAAAAAGAAAGTCTATTACAATAAAAAGAAAGTAAAGAATGGAAAATGAGCGGTTGGAAGAAAAAAATATTTCTATTGCCAAAGGGTCCTTATACCCAGCAGTAGTAAATTAATATTCTATTTAATTACACTTGCTTAAGAAATGCTTTGAACTTTGAATTAAGTCTATTACTTGACAACTATTTATGTGGAGAAACTTTTAAATTTATTTTTTATTGTTTCTTTCCTTTCTGATGTATTAAATTGAATTCATCCGAATACTGAATTCCTCACTTTCCTGTTCCTCCTAATAAGTAATGACTATGATCTATTAACTTGACTTATTAAATCGGAATCACATTATCCGTTATGTTATGTTAGGTTGATTGGAGTGAGCTGTATCCAGGGACTTGATTGGCTCCAAATACTTAAACCTTATCACATTAGTCAAATTCGTTGAAATCCTTTTCATGGACATTATTCTTAATGAAAAATGACACCAATTAAAGAAGTTAAACATAAGATGTTAAGAAATAAACTCAACCTTTTATTCTGATTCAACTTCCAACAGTTTGAAACCTCAACTATCATCAAAATTGAGGGAATTCCTCTCTTAAAGAACAATATATAGTAAAACAAAAAAAAAGAGCTAGGCTCGGAAGATTTGGAACAATAGTATTGAATGTATTTTTGAAACTAAGCATAGTATTGAATGTATTTAAGATACAAAATCTGTCTTTGCAGCTTCATTTGCTCATGTTTAACTTATGTTTAATTTATTAAGTTTGCTCTTATAGGTTGATCTAAGTGATAGTAACAACATACCTGTCAATGTTTTGTCTGAATGTGAGCTTAATCAATTACATATGGAGAAGGTAACACTACTGGTATTGTTAAAAAAATTTATTTTGATATTAGTTTGCATTTTTTTGACTAATGTCTTATTTTGTACTTCCTAGGAGAATTCACATGTGAATCACTTGAATAACCCAAGTGTTATTCCATCTTCAACGAAGGGGAAAGAAAAAATTGGTTGTTCTATTGGAAAAGAAAATTGGCTTAATCAACCGGTATGTTGTACTAATCATTGTTTATCTTTTGATAAAAATTGGTTAGAGAATTATACACTAAATTGACGGTGATATTTTTGAGTTCATCACCCCTCAGTCTCAGTCTCAGTCTCACTCTTATACTTCTCTCTCACGTACACACGACTCCATACCATCATCGAGTGGAATTGTTGTGTTGTGGTATTATTATGAGAGCGATATTTCTTATGAATTTGATTTTAAAAAGTTGTGCCTTTTGGACATGCTAACCTAATGCTTTATTTTGTACTTCCTAGGCGAATTCAAATGTGAATCACTTGAACAACCTAAGAATCGCTCCATCTTCGACGAAGGGGAAACAAAAAATTGGCAGCTCAACTGGAAAAGAAAATTGGTTTCCTCAATCGATATGTTGTACTGATCGTTCTTTAAGTATTTATAAAAATTATTTAACACATCATATCTAATAGCTATCTAACGTGTTGGTATTTCGGTTAGAGCGATATACACTATATTGTCGGTGATATTTTTGAGTTCCTCACCCTTCACTCTCACACTTAAACATCTCTCTCACGCATACACGACTCTATTCTTACATGAATTTCACAACTCTACATTAATTTGATTTTTGCCCTGCTAACATATTGTCCAAACTATGTATTGGTTTCCTTAGCCATTCTTACATATTATAGATTCTTAGTTGATTTCCTTAATCTTTTTGTTTCCCCTTCATAAATTGCTACGTTGTGTTTACTTGCAGTAGATTAATGCAATTTCTATTAGGGATTTGAAATTATATTAGTTCGCTAATTATGCAACTTATTTCACACATCACTTCCTATCTTAGGCTCCCGAATCAAATTTCGCTTCCTCTAAAATTAAGGCCGAAAGCGCTAGACATGAACGAAATCCCAATGATAATATTACGTGCTCGCGGCGTAAGATGGCACAACGCGCACGTCGGGAAAGAGAGCGTTTTGAGAATTACACTCAACCTCTACCCAAAGACTTTCCAGTATTGACACCACACAAGTCCCTCTCCCAATTCTCCAAGCATGCTCCACTTGCTAACATGGTTATTGCAGTCCCCTCGCATTCCCAACCATCTCTTCGTACAATATTGGCTGAACATTCGCCTACTCAATTGTGCAATGTTGAGGTACATTTACTATTATCATTGTTTGTCTTTGGATTAAAATATATAAAAATAATTACCTGCAATGCCAGAATGAGTGCGTACTTGTGCGGGAAACACGAGTATATCACACGCCCACTAATTGTCGAACAAATGGAAAAAAAAATATGTCTACCTCTTTGGTAAGTTTTTTGATCAAGTACTTGATACTTATCTCTTTTGCTCTTAAGAAAAATATAGTTGTAATGTATTGTCTTTCCCCTGTTCGATAGTTGTATAGGAAAATACCGGTGATTTACACTCCCCCACAACCCTTATGCCAAGATCTTGAAGACCTAACTCCATTGCACCGAGCCACTATAGCACACCTTCCACAAAAAAGGTCGCGGAAAAATAATTTGGAATGCTATCCAACACCTACAATTACGTCCGACCCAGTATTCATTCCAACTGACTTTGCTTTATTCTCACCTATTCTTGTGCGACCTTTACCCTCCCCTCAAAATTTAGAGACAGACTTAGCTCACTATGAAGCTGTCCCCGATGTAGCACCACATTCTCATCAAATTGACGACAATATCCTCATGACGTCGTCTCCTGTTCCGGCAGATCTAACAGTGTATGTATATTCTATATAGTTTATTAGTTTCCTACTATTTTCTCACTTCTCATATTTGTGTACATACAATTTTTATTTGTAGATTCCCACCAGAACCCTTTAGCGATGTTGACAGTATGTTTAGTGATGACGAAATGAATGTTATTATCCCCGCAATAATAATGAGCGCCATTTTCTCGGCCAATGAATATTCAAAGGTCCTTATTGTTCAAATTTTTACATCAAGGCGGAATTAACGATTATTATCTCATCTGAGATTGTCCAATCCAAGATTCTAAGATGTTGTCTATAAGGCAAAATTAAGTTACCAGAACTCATTGCACCCCCACCTCCTATTCGTGCATTGTTTGATGGCCATGATGGTCAAGCAAAATCATTTCGTCGGCATATTAGGGAGTACAATGCAGCTAATGCTTTCACGAGCTTGGGTGCTAAGCTTGACGACAGATTACTCAACTCAAGAAGGCCAACATCATTCACTATCTATGGAGAATTACGTCACCGTACCGGGTCATTATTACCCCCAGATGGTCGCGCACCCATCTACTATCAGTTATACATATATGACCCAGCCACTGCATTGGATATTCGGTGTGCGCAGAATAATAACTTGTGTCGAGATGTCCTCAACACTGTACAAAATTGTTTGTTGTCAGTGAATCATTTTGCTTCAAAGTACAAATGTCCCGATGAAATACTAACTAAGTCAGAATCTTCAGATCATGATTGACGTGGTCACCTTCATTACACCTCATCAACTAATAGTCATCAGTATAATCTTCCAACCACTGATGAAATAGCTGTGATTTTGCCTGGTGATGGTAGTGAGAGTAGTGGTATGCAGGATATTGTTCTGCACCTAAAAGGAGATAATAGAGCCCTGAGCCAGATCAATGAGTGTCATCCAACATATTTACCATTACACTATGTACTTCTATTCCCTACTGGTGAGCTTGGTTGGGAACCTGGTCTACGATAGTGGAACTCCGAACAAAATGATTTTTCAGTAAGAAGGATAACACATATGCAATTTTACAATTATCGTATGTTTCCACGTCCCACCGAGTATTCAACAATTCTTAGAGGATCAAGAGTTTATAGTAGATGCTTGGGCATCAACGGAGCAAAATAGGTTGTCTTACATCAGACTCAATCAGGATAAGTTGTGTCATGAGATTTATGCAAATTTGTGTGACGGCAGTATTGATGAGTTGGGCCCCGATCAGATCGGACAACACTTTGTTCTGCCATCGTCCTTTACTGGGAGTTCACGTAACATGAGCCAAATTTTTCATGACTCTATGGCCATTACAAGGTACCACCAACACCCTGACATCTTTCTCACTATAACGGCCAACCCAAAATGGCCCGAAATAACAGCTGCCTTACTAGAACACCAAACCTCTTTGGATCGGCCATACATAGTTGCCCGTGTATTTGAGTTAAAACGGCGTGCCCTGATGCATGAGGTAAAAAATGAATAGATTTTTGGTCAAAAAGTTGCTCATATATTCACCATTGAGTTCCAAAAATGAGGGTTACCACATATGCATGCTTTATTCTTCCTTCATGGCCCTGACAAGATTTAGACAACTGCACAAGTGGATCGGTTAGTTAGTACTGAATTCCCAGATCCATCCACTGATCCAACTCTATACGAAACAATCAAGAGTTGTATGGTTAATCGTCCCTGTGGTTCTCAAAACCCTTATTCAACTTGCATGGTGAACGGTGCTTGCCGGTTCCATTATCCAAAAGCCTTTGCAGATTCAACTACTATGGATGAACATGGGTACCCTGTTTATCGTCGTTGCCGTAATGGTCAGTCTTACACCACCAGAGGGCATACATTTGATAATCGAGACGTCGTACCTTACAATCCACATCTATCAAGAACGTTCAACTGTCATATAAATGTGGAGGTTTGTGCAGGAATGAGGTGCGTCAAATATATCCACAAGTACATTTACAAAGGTCATGACCGCACAACTATGGTTTTAGAGGGACCATATGGAAACAATGAGATAAAGCAATACCTTGATGCAACGTATATTAGACCGATAGAGGTTGCATGGAAACTCTTCGGTTATCCTCTTCATAAAGAAATTCCTTCGGTTGTACTGCTAGATCTATATTTACTTGGGATGCATCAAGTTGTTTACGATCCTACTAAAACACTTGAAACAATAAGACTTGGGTCTAGGAGTCAAATCATAACTCTGACTGGATTCTTTGACTGTTGTTATTCAAATGATGTTGCACGTGCCTACACATACCAAGAATTTCCCCAACATTTCGTTTGGAACAAAGGTCGGAAGATTTGGACTCCGAGACAGAGTGGGTTTGCAATTTACAGATTATACTTTGCTACGCCCAATTCTGGGGAGTGATTTTACCTTAGATTACTATTAACAGTTGTCAGAGGACCGCATTCTTTTGACGGTCTACGCACGATCAACGGTGTATTTCATGATAGTTTTAAATCAGTGTGTGTAGCTATGGGGCTCCTGGAAGATGATGCAGAGTGGGTACAATGCCTCTAGGAGGCTTCAACCATGAATACGGGATACCAGTTACGGAGACTATTCTGCATCATTCTGGTAGAATGCTCCCCAATACAGCCATGCACTCTGTGGAATCAATTCTTCGTCCATATATGTGATGATCTTCGTCACAAGCTACAAACAACTAAGTTGACATATAAGTTTATTTTGTTGTCATATATTTGATCAATTCTCTAAACATGTGGTAGACTAAGTTGTTAGTCTGAGGATTCTAATCCGGGTTGGATTAGGGGTTTTGCAAGCAAGTTCAAGGAAGCATAGGTGCTTAAGGGTGCATAGGTACACGAGGAGCAAAGGTGCTCGGGAGCAAAGGTGCTCGGGGAGTATAAGTACTCAAAGGTTATGAAACTTGTCTTGTAAAGGGGTTTAATTGTAAACAAAGTTAATTAATAAAGAGAGTCTCCAATACTAGTTAGTATTGGACGTGGATTAGGCCACTAGAATAGAGGATAGGGGTTGAACCACGTAAAAATTCCTTGTGTTCATGTGATTGCTTATTGTGCTAAATTATCTCATCATTCGGCTATCTATCAAGCAGGCTGCATTCTATATCTATAAATTTACAAAACTAATTTAGCAAATTGTTTTCACATAATCACATTCTGAAAAAGGCCAAGTCTCTAAATTAAGCATTTTAGAAAGTCTTACATCAACTCATCATCTTGTCTTAACTTTTTAATCTATAAGGATTTAGAATCCAACCTCCTGCATTGAATATCCAAAAGTATTTTTATTGAATCAAAGGTTTGACACCGTTTGTTCCCACACTTATTCAACCCCACCTTCTAAGTGTGCCTACTTAAATTTCAAAAATTATTCTACACAATTTTATATATCTATATTTCATCTATTTGTCAAATAAAAGGATACTTGGGCGCCGCAAAGCTACGAAGATACACCTCTACGGAGAGGAATTCAAACAGTACTATTCCTTATAGTCTTCAGTAACCTTTTATGGACATTATTTATATAAATATTGTAAAATAGATATGACACTTGATAGCTCAAAACAACACTGAGATACTGCTCAAAAATGAGTAGTCATCCGAACCGGATTTGAGAATCATAGTGATCTATTGAAAATATTTATATAAATATTGTGAGACCCCAAATTTTATGAATAAAGATTTAAATTTCTTGAAATATTTTTTTAATATTATGGTGCGCATTTGATATAATGTTATAGTTATGGGTAATATTTACAAATTTTGCAAAGTAAGCAAGTGGTTATATAATATTCGATTGGTTGGGGAATATTTGTTTTAACAGGGAATATTCGTACGTCGGCACAATCATTGGTGGACCCCACAACAGAAGTATTGTCGTAGTAAGAAAACGATAGAGTTATCTTTTATTAAAAATAACGGCGAAAGTGTAACCGTTAAAACTGTTTAACTACCCGGTAGTAAAAATACAGTAATACGCGTGGTTACATAGTAGCACACAGTATTGATTATTGATGCTTACGTGAGAAGTCACTCAGTTATACTCAATTATTGCTACAGTAATTGTTACATCATATCTTTCATATTATTGATTCGATTATTGTCACAGTATTATCTGCATAAAATGTTATATTATTAAATCAATAATTGAGACGACAAAGTTATTCATATTATTAAATTGCAATATTTACAATGTCTAAAAGTTCTGTCAAGGAGAGGTTTGATCATCTAATTGCACGCCAATAAGGAGAAATCCTTATCGGAAAGCATCCTCTTTCCTAGGAACGACTTGATTGTTAAATATTGTGAGTTATAATATTAATGATGAATGTTATTAAAAATCGAATTTGAGTTTGAAGTTGAATTTGGAGACGCGGACGTGATATTTGAGTCTGGAACGATGAAATTAGTAGAAATAGACTATAAACACAAAATTTGTCGAGGTTAACTTTTTGGTCATAAAAGTCAACAGTTGACTTTTTTGGAAAAAGTCAAACTTCAAAATTTCAAAAATAATTTTTTTGAGAAAAATATCTGCATTGTGTTGGGATTGTTCGTGTTAGTGGAAATCGACATTTATTTCGATAATAATTGATGTTTGGAGGTTACATTGACAAATCGGGTAATTAATCGAATAAATGAGCAATTAATTGTTATTAATTCACATGATTATAACTATTTGTTCACATGTGTGTACTATTGATTCACATTCTTGTACTATTAGGGGAGTTGGTGCAAGATTGATAATACTTGTATGACTAAGTTAAAAATGGAGGTATAGATGGAGGTACTATACTGTAATTCGTATTTTCACATGATTATAACTATTGATTCACATGATTGAACTATTGATTCACATTATTTACTATTAGGGGAGGTGGTGCAAGTTTGATAATACTTGCAGGACTAAATTAAAAATGAAGAAAAAGAGGAAGGTATTATACTATAATATTTTGAGCCCCAAAACGTGAAATTATCGAAACTATATTTTTCTATAAATAGAAGCTCATTCTTCCTTCATTTCTCACCAATTTACTAAAGCTTTAGAGCAATTATTATAGAGAGAAATTATAGAGAGAAAGAAGAAGAGAAGTCTGCTACCTCATTATTCAAATATCCAATTTCTTCTAAGGTAAGGGGTATTATTTCTTTCGTATTCATGAAGAGAGCTATTGTTATTCCATTCCTTATTATTCTGTTGGAATAACTCTCAGATCGCCGAACTCACCGTATACATGGTGAAATTCTTCCATTATTCCATTCTTAATTATTATGTTGAATAACTTTAATCTATGCTGAAGTACCACATACATGGTGAAATTCTTCCGTTATTCCATTATTTATTATTCTATTGGAATAAGTCATCTGCATGCTCTATCGCATGCATGGTGATTTCTGTTGTTATTCCATTCTTTATTATTATGTTGGAATAATATCCTAACTGCTATCGGTTTACGCATGAATCTTTTCCATTCTTTATTATTATTCGCTGAGAATAACCTATCTGTGCGCGGCCTATCGCATGCCCGTTGAATTCTATTTTTATTCCATTCTTTATTATTCTCGTTAGAATATCATGTCCATGTGGATTACGCATGACCGGTTCCATTTTTTATTATTCTCGTTGAATATCCTCGTCGCATGCGGATTACGCATGACCGGTTCTATTCTTTTATTATTCTCGCTTGGAATAACCTCGCTCATGCATGGGCCTATCGCATGCATGGTGAATTCTTCTATTATTCCATTCTTTATTATTCGCTTGAATAACTTATCTATGTGGATTATCGCATGCATGGTGAATGATTCTTCGTATTCATTTCTTATTAAATTGTGGAAATGATCTGCTTACGTGGATTACCGCATGGCGGTGAAAATCCATTTGCGCTTTTGTAATTTTTCTGACCCTCAAAAATTTTGGAAAAATTTGAAATGATAATTTGATGAGTTTTCTAGATTGTGTCCAAAAATGACGATTTTTGGATGTATAGATTAGGAGTTATGAATTTTATGGGAAAAGACTATTTTAAAAGTAAACCCTTATAACTCCTTGTGGTTAAATCTAAAATTGGTGAAATTTTTATTGGGAGTACATATATATAACAAAAGTATACCCTGTAAATTTCGGATATTTTGGACAAAAGTACAATTTATGATAAATGTCTAAATATTCGGCAGTTTAGGCCATATGAAAAATAGTAAATGAATTTTAAAAATTCCGAGAAAAATATATGTTCAATATGGGACTATATTCTGCTAAATCCCATAAAAGAAATATTTTTGGGACTGATTTGGTATTTTTCATGAAAATGAACTAGTTATGAGTAAATGAATTAAATATGTTATGTGAAGTAACAAAATTGGAAAATAGGATTTTATGGCTTGGGAATCCTATATAGGTATATGCAGATTTTTTGATGAGGATTTGATCATTGGTGATGAAATCTTATGAGTATGGCATTTTGAATGATTAAATGCATTATTTGGTAAAGTGTGAACAATTGAAATAAATTATTTATAAGTTTAAGAAGTGATTAAAATATTGTTATAATATTAATAATATTAGATTATGAGTTTATTAAGTGATTGATAATATTTGGATAAATTTAAAGTCTTTAATATCTATCCTTATTTTCGTTTGATTAATGTTTATATCATTGTCATCAACCTCATGCTTATATTGTGATGAAAGTCATCTTTGGCTTACGTGCATAGATGGACTTGGTATGATTATGACCAGAGATTATTCGGTATAATCATGATCGTAATGTGACGAATGATGTGATGAAAGTCCTCAGTGGCCTGAAGTGCATTGATGGACAGTTTTTTGGTATGATTATGACAAGGGATTATTCGGTATAGTCATGACCATTGATGATTTAATGAATATCCTTGGCCCATAGTGCAGGGAAGATTCGATGATATGGTTTATTTTTTTAGCTGAGTCTCAACGATAAAAATTGATGAAAACATTTTAAATCATAGAAGATAGTAGACATCATGCTCTACTTGACTCTTCTAATGGATTGCTTATTACGCTGCAGTTAAACTTGATGTCTATTGTATTTTATCAGTTTAAAATTGTTGAAGGCTAATGATAATTTATTCTGCATTATCTTAGTCATAATATTTCTTACTTTGGGCTAGTTGAGCTCACCCTTTCTTTCATTGTTTTCTTCTTGAAATGAGAATGTAGCCGGACTAGTCGGGAAATGTAGTGACTATCGAGATGATAGCATTAGTAGTCCTCACTATTCTGCTTAAATAGTGTGACAATAAATATAATGAGGACTCCATTGAGTGTGGATATTGTCTAGATGACAATATTCTTATTAAAACTCTTAGATTATGTTTTGTCGTATTTTACACGACTGTTGTATAATTAAGTTGTATTTGAATTTTGTACCATGTATTTGGCGACTCAAGATGGGTGATGTATACCTGTTTTGGGGGCGTCACTGTTGGTATTAAAGCTTAGGGATATGATCCCTAGCTGAGATGTGAGACAAGAACTAGGAAGGGAGAGATGAGGAATTCTTTCGCTAGTATGACCTACCTAAGTTTATTTGGTATTTAATTAGTCGGTGAGAGTATAGGGATAATATATGATATGTTAATTAACCCTTGTTTTGTGGCAGTGTTTGAAAATGGCATCTGAAAATGTTGAGATCAGCAATGAAGCACATGAGATCGTTGAGACACCTTTAATCACCAACCAAAGTAATGTGATGTCGATTTAAAAAGAAATTAGAGATATCTACGTGGTGAGTGAAGAACTAATAGTCGCACTTTAGAGCTAGTTGTAGAGGTAGCAGCTGAGAGTGAGGAAAAAGAGGAAGAAGAGGAAGAAGAGGAACATGAGGAGAATTTATTAGAAGAATTTTATGATCGAAATTTAGAATTACAAAATCGTATTCATGAGTTAGAAGAGTAGGCTGAAAAACAACAGGCAATCGTGGAGCAAAGGGATGCAACAATTCAAAATTGTGTTACCCGATGTGCGATGCTTGAACAGAAGCACTCTTTGGAAGAGTATAAGATATTAGAGCTGGAATTTGAGAATGTTATGATCAAGGTTTTGATGAAAGAAGAAGCAAATGAACGAATGAGAATAGATGATGCATGGGTAAAAGCCGCACGACGTGTTGATATTGTAGAAAAAGACGTCCGATCTAATAAGGCCAAAATAGATGAAATGGATTTCGCTTTTTGGACAGCAATTAGGAGAATCCAACATCAAATTCGGAATTACCCGGTATAGAACGGTCAACCCCAATTCGATAATGGATCGGAGAGTAATGATTCGAATCATGGATCAGGAATGTGGCGAAGAAATTAAGGGTGGAATGTACTTTATAGAAAATTTAAGTCCGATTAGGATGGTGATGCCAAAGGATGTCCCAGACAAGTCAAACTCGGTAGTTTAAGTTAGTGCGTTTATCGAGGAACCTGAATGAAGTTATCACGGGTAAGTTAATCATAAACTCTTGTGAAGTCTATACCTTATTCGATACCGGTTCTACCCACTCTTTTATTTCACCTAGTGGTGTTCAATGTTTGAACTTGGCTCTTTTATCTGTTGATACTCTGTTAGGAGAAACATTCGTAACCTCCACTATGTGTAAATCTTGTTTAATTCAAATCGACACTTTCACGTTACCTGTCGATATTATTTCTTTGAAAATACTTACATTTGATGTGATTTTAGGGATTGATTGGTTAACTACTCATCATGCTAAAATTGATTATTTTTGTAAGGTTGTTAGCTTTCATATTCCTAACCAACCTGTTATGTGAATTTAAGAAACCAAACCACTAAAGTCAATCATTGACATATCAAGTCATAAGTAAAGAGCCCTGAGCCCTGAGCCTTTCGCTGGTGACTTCCAAGTCTTGGAATACACCGAAGCTAGAATATCCGTAGGGGATGTCTTGAATAACGGTGGCAAGTTGATAGATATCAATGTGACGTGTTATCCAAGTCTTGGATAAGGGTCACAGTTTTGAATGATATTTCTATTGTTAATAAATTTTCTGACGTATTCTCGAAGACTTCTTAGCTTATCCTAGAGCGTGAAATCGAATTTTGTATCAACCCAAAGACAAAAACCCATTTCTAAAACCCTCAAATATTTCTTCAACTAAAATAAACGTAACATGCGCCAAAGACGTTGGCTCGAGCTGTTGAAGATTACAATCATACCATTCAATATCATTGTGGAAGAGAAAACATGGTAGCTGACGCATTGAGTAAAAGATCATATGCGTTTACGAGTGCGATGTTGTTAACACAAAAACCCATTTCGTATAACTTATAAATGATGAAGATAGAGTTAAAGACTCTAAGGACCCATGTGGTGATATCAAATATACAAGTAGAATCGACTAGCTACACACCCGAATCTGATGAATGTGAAGAAGAAGGTTCAAGAAGGCGTTATCTCAACCCTTGATTTAATTGTCGCATTTGAAATCCTAGTGGAGTAGGAACTGTGGCCTATAGACTCATGTACCACCAAGTATGTCGCGTGTTCATAAAGTTTTTCACGTATCGATGTTACGTAAATATGTGGATAATCCGAACCACGTTATTACATTAGAACTAGACGAGATAGCAGAAGATTTAACGTATGAGGAGATACGTGTTAAAATCTTAGATAAGAAGGATCGTATTCAACACTCAAAGGTTATACCTCAAGAGTTGGAATATGAAATGAAGTCAAGGTATCCTCACCTCTTCGGCATACCAGGTACGTACGTAAATTTCGAGGGCAAAATTTCATAAGGAGGGAAGATTGTGAGACCCCAAATTTTATGAATAAAGATTTAAATTTCCCGATTTTTTTTAATATTATGGTGTGGATTTGATATAATGTTATAGTTGTGGATAATATTTATAAATTTTGCAAAGTAAGCAAGTGGTTATATAATATTCGATTGGTCGGAGAATATTCGTTTTAACAGAAAATATTCGTACGACGGCACAATCATTGGTGGACCCCACAACGGAAGTATTGTCGTAGTAAAAAAAACGACATAGTTATCTTTTATTAAAAATAACTACGCCGAAAGTGTTACCGTTAAAACCGCTTGAACTACCCTAGAGTAAAAGTATAAGAATACGCTGTGGTTGCATAGTAGCACACTCAGATTGATTATTGATGCTTATGTGAGAAGTCACTTAGTTATACTCAATTATTACTACAGTAATCGTTGCATCATATCTCTCATATTATTGATTCAATTATTGTCACAGTATCATCTGCATAAAATGTTATATTATTAAATCAATAATTGAGACGACAAAGTTATTCATATTATTAAATTGCAATATTTACAATGTCTAGATGTTCTGTCAAGGAGAGGTTTGGTTATCTAATTGCGCGCCAATAAGGAGAAAGCCTTATCGAAAAGCATCCTCTTTCCTAGGAACGACCTGATTGTTAAATATTGTGAGTTATAATATTAATGATGAATGTTATTAAAAATCGAATTTGAGTTCGAAGTTGAATTTGGAGACGCGGACGTGATATTTGAGTTTGGAACGATGAAATTAGTAGAAATAGACTATAAACACAAAATTTGTCGGGGTTAATTTTTTTGGAAAAAGTCAAACTTCAAAATTTCAAAAATAAATTTTTTGAGAAAAATATTTCCATTGTGTTGGGATTGTTAGTGTTAGTGAAAATCGACATTTATTTCGATAATAATTGATGTCTGGAGGTTATATTGACCAATCGGGTAATTAATCGAATAAATGAGCAATTAATTGCTATTAATTCACATGAATATAACTATTTGTTCACATATGTGTACTATTGATTCACATTCTTGTACTATTAGGGGAGTTGGTGCAAGATTGATAATACTTGCATGACTAAGTTAAAAATGGAGGTATAGATGGAGGTACTATACTGTAATTCGTATTTTCACATGATTATAACTATTGATTCACATGATTGAACTATTGATTCACATTATTTACTATTAGGGGAGGTGGTGCAAGTTTGATAATACTTGCAGGACTAAATTAAAAATGAAAAAAAAGATGAAGGTATTATACTGTAATATTTTGAGCCCCAAAATGTGAAATTATCGAAACTATATTTTTTTATAAATAGAAGCTCATTCTTCTTTCATTTCTCACCAATTCACTAAAGCTTTAGAGCAATTATTATAGAGAGAAATTATAGAGAGAAAGAAGAAGAGAAGTTTGCTACCTCATTATTCCAATATCTAGTTTTTTCTAAGGTAAGGGGTATTATTTCTTTCGTATTCATGAAGAGAGCTATTGTTATTCCATTCCTTATTATTCTGTTGGAATAACTCGTCTACGCCATGACTACTGTATACATGGTGAAATTCTTCTCATTATTCCATTCTTAATTATTATGTTGAATAACTTTGCCTACGCTGAAGTACCACATACATGGTGAAATTCTTCCATTATTCCATTCTTTATTATTCATTGGAATAACTTTTCTCTATGCGGATCTATCGTATGCATGCCGTGATTTCGCTGTTATTCCATTCTTTATTATTCATTGGAATATCCTAACTGTCTGGCTTATTTATGATCTAGTTACCATTCTTTATTATTATATCCTCGTTGGAATAACTTTTGCCTCTTTATGCGATCTATCGCATGCCCGGTGAATTCTATTTTTATTCCATTCTTTATTATTCAGTTGGAATATCATGTCTGTGAGGATTACGCATGACCTGGTTCCATTTTTTATTATTCTGTTGGAATATCCTGTCTGTGCGGATTACGCATGACCTGGTTCAATTCTTTATTATTCTGTTGGGAATAAACTATCTCTGCGGTTTATCGCATGCATGGTGAATTCTTCTGTTATTCCATTCTTTATTATTCTGTTGGAATAACCTATCTATGTGGATTATCCCATGCATGGAGAATGATTCTTCGTATTCATTTCTTATTAAATTGTAGAAATGATCTGTCTACGTGGATTACCGCATGGCGGACGAAAATCCATTTGCAGTTTTGTAATTTTTCTGACCCTCAAAATTTTTGAAAAAATTTGAAATGATAATTTGATGAGTTTTCTAGATTGTGTCCAAAAATGGCGATTTTTGAATGTATAGATTAGGAGTTATGAATTTTATGGGAATAGACTATTTTAAAAGTAAACCCTTATAACTCCGTGTGGTTAACTCCAAAATTGGTAAAATTTTTATTGGGAGTACATATATATAACAAAAGTATACCCTGTAAATTTCGGATATGTTGGACAAAAGGACAATTTATGATAAATGTCTAAATATTCTAGCGCTTTGGCCATATATGAAAAATAGTAAATGAATTTTAAAAATTAAAGAAAAATATATGTTCAATATGGGACTATATTCTGCTAAATCCCATAAAAGAAATATTTTTGGGACTGATTTGGTATTTTTCATAAAAATGAACTAGTTATGAGTAAATGAATTAAATATGTTATGTGAAGTAACAAAATTGGAAAATAAGATTTTATGGCTTGGGAATCCTATATAGGGTATATGCAGATTTTTGATGAGGGATTTGATCATTGGTGATGAAATCTTATGAATATGGCATTTTTGAATGATTAAATGCATTATTTGGTAAAGTATGAACAATTGAAATAAATTATTTATAAGTTTAAGAAATGATTAAAATATTGTTATAATATTAGTAATATTAGATTATGAGTTTATTAAGTGATTGATAATATTTGGATAAATTTAAAGTCTTTAATATCTATCCTTATTTTCGTTTGATTAATGATTATATCATTGTCATCATCCTTATGCTTATATTGTGATGAAAGTCATCTTTGGCTTACGTGCATAGATGTACTTGGTATGATTATGACCAAGGATTATTCGGTATAATCATGACCGTAAAGTGACGAATGATGTGGTGAAAGTCCTCAGTGGCCTGAAGTGCATTGATAGACAGTTTTTGGTATGATTATGACCAGGAATTATTCGGTATAGTCATGACCATTGATGATTTAATGAATATCCTTGGCCCGCAGTGCAGGGAATATTCGATGATATGGTTTATTTTTTTAACTGAGTCTCAGCGATAAAAATTGATAAAAATATTTTAAATCATAGAAGATAGTAGATATCATGCTCTACTTGACTCTTCTAATGGATTGCTTATTCCGCTGCAGTTAAACTTGATGTCTATTTTATTTTATCAGTTTAACATTGTTGAAGGCTAATGATAATTTATTCTGCATTATCTTAGTCATAATATTTCTTACTGGGCTAGTTGAGCTCACCCTTTCTTTCATTGTTCTCTTTAGGAAATGAGAATGTAGCCGGGACTAGTCGGGGAATGTAGTGACGGTCCAGATGATAGCATTAGTAGTCCTCACTATTCTGTTAAATAGTATGACAATAAATATAATGAGGACTCCATTGAGTGTGGATATTGTCCAGATGACAATATTCTTATTAAAACTCTTAGATTATGTTTTGTCGTATTTTACACGACTGTTGTATAATTAAGTTGTATTTGAATTTTGTACCATGTATTTGGCGACTCAAGATGGGTGATGTATACATGTTTTGGGGGCGTCACAAATATCAATTGTGAAAATTATAAATTTTGTCATACTTAGACGCCGCAAGGCTACGGAGATACACCTCTACCAAGAGGAATTCGAACCGTACGATTTCTTATAGTACTAAGTGACATTATCTATAAAATTCACATAATAGATAAAATATTCCTATATATTATTTGAGTTAAACAAGTAATATTTGCTATATCAGTTTATGTTTAACTGATATTATATTTGTTAAATATTATTTGATTTATTCTTTTGATTCATAAAAATAATTCATATGAAAGACTTTCTAAGAAATAATTCTATATTATCCATAGAAAAACACTCTTTATTTTATAGAATTTTTAATTCTTTATAAAGTGCCTTAAAATCTTATATTTGCTTAATTAGAAGCAACAGTGGATCCAAACAAAAGTTCTATCTGCTTTAAAGAAGCCTATTGTTGAATATAAAAGTCTTTGAACTTTTATACTAATATATTTGTTCTTAATTTTCTATCTGCTTAGTTGAGAAGCATTAATCTGTACCTAACTCTTATCAGCTTATTGAAGAAGCCCTTTATTGTAAACTTTTGTAAACAGAGAAAAGATTAGAGTTAGTTTATTTTATGTTCCTGTGAGAAAGATAAGTAATTCTTCGACCAAGACCAGAGTCTTAGAGAGGTCAGCAGGAAGTTGGGTCTCTAGTGCTCTTGTGAGGTGAGGAAGGGGCAGTTGTTTCAAAACCAGATCATAGAATAGAACTAAACTAAAAAGGTGGTACAACTAGACTTGAGGAAGGAGCGGGGAGCTTGCTGTCCGAGATAGAATAGTTGAATAGTTGAAAGTTTGTCTATAAAACTTTGTAAAGGCTTCTCCGCCTATTAAAGGAGTTGTTATTACTAATAGTAATAGGATCTCAAGTTCTAAGTAGGGACTTGAGATTGGACGTAGCAACATACTAAAGGGTGTATGTTGTGAACCAAATAAATCTCTGTGCATTGTGATTGAATTTTTATATTCTGCATGCTAATTACTAAAAACTTCTAATTAATAACTAAAAATTCAAAAAGGCCTAAATATAATTTTTAACTGATAATAATCTATTAAACCCCCCCTTTTAGATTATTATTGACCTTTAAATTGGTATCAGAACAGTGCTCTTTAACTTGTTAATTGAGTATATACAGGCATACCTAAGAGTAGATCCATGGCCTACAATGCTACCGGTTGCGGGGAAGGACTGTCTATGTCCAGACCTCCACTATTTGATGGTACAAATTTTGCCACCTGGAAAAACAGATTCAAAATGTATACCAAATCCTAAGGAATCAAAATTTGGTGTGCCATTGAACGAGGTGTATAAATTCCAACCAAAATTGAATGAGAAAAGACTGTCGAGAAAGACATATATGAATTCACCACTGAAGAAGAAGAAATCATGAACATTGCTTCCCGAGCATAACAAGTACTAACAAGTGCTTTGATTGAAAAAGAATACAAAAGAGTGAGTAACTGTAAAAATACAAAAGAAATTTGGGAAAAATTGATTGTAACCTATGAAGGTACCAATCACATCAAAAAAACTAGAAAAGATGCTCTAATTTAAGAGTATGAAGGAGAAACTATGACGCCCCCAAAATAGGTATACATCACCCATCTTGGGTCGTCAGATACAAGGTACTGAATACAAATACAAACTAATTATACAACAGTCGTGTAAAATACGACAACACATAAATTGAAAGTTTTAATAAGAATATTGTTATCTAGACAATATCCACACTCAAAGGAGTCCCCAATACATTTATTGTCACACTGTTTAACAGAATAGTGAGGACTACTAATACTATCATCTGGACCGTCACTCCGTTCCCCGACTAATACCGGCTACGTTTTCATTTCCTAAAGAGAACAGTGAAAGAAAGGGGTGAGCTCAACTAGCCCAGTAAGAAATATTATGACTAAGATAATGCAGAATAAATTATCATTAGTCTTCAACAATGTTAAACTGATAAAATACAATAGACATCAAGTTTAACTGCAACGGAATAAGAAATCCATTAAAAGAGTCAAGTAGAGCATGATATCTACTATCTTCTATGATTTAAAATGTTTTCATCAATTTTTATCGCTGAGACTCAGCTTAATAAATAAACCACATCATCGAGTCATCCCTGCTTTATGGGCCAATGATATTCATTAAATTATCAATGGTCATGACTATAATTGAATAATCCTCGGTCATAATCATACCAAAAACGTGCATCGTCAATACACACTACAGCCATTGAGGACTTTTACCACATCATTTATAACATTATAGGTCATGATTATACTGAGAATAATCCTCGTCATAATCATACCAGTCCATCTATGCATGTAAGCCAAAGATGACTTTCATCACAATATAAGCATAAGGATGATGACAATGACATAATAATTCAATAAAACAAGTTCAAGAATAAATTTTAAAGATTTATAAGTTAATTTATCCGAACTCAATAATGTCCAAATTGTCAACATGATCTTTGCTTTGTGGAGTAAAATTCAAGAATGCTCGTAAGAATATTTCCATGAAAATCTATCGGATGAAGCGCAAAATATCAAGGATATTCCACTAATTTCATGGAGTATAGAAGCCAAAATTTTAACCAAATGAGTATCATATAATATATGAAACTAATGGATTTTCACCGCCCATGCGGTAATCCACGAGATGATCATTTCCACAATTTAATAAGAAATGAATATGAAGGGTCATTCACCATGCATGTGGTAATCCACATAAACAAAGTTATTCTAATGTAATAATAAAGAATGGAATAATAGAAGAATTCACCATGCATGTGATAGACCAGCATGAGATAGGTTATTCCAATGTAATAATAAATAATGGAACCAAAGCAATGCGTAATATGCATGCATAAGATATTCCAATGTAATAATAAGGAATGGAATAACAAAAGAATTTTACCATGTATGCGGTACTTCACATATACAGGTTATTCCAACAGAATAATAAGGAATGGAATAACAAAAGTTCTCTTCATGAATACGAAAGAAATAATACCCCTTACCTTATAAAGAATAGTACTCCGACGGGTAGGGCGGGGATATACTAGAAGAAAACTTGCACTACGCTCAAAGTTTTCTTAAACTCTAAACAAATACGCTCAAGATTATAGAAGAAGAAATCTATGAACTTCTGGTGTGTTTTCAATTCTAATTAAGCATCCTATTTATAGGAAAATAGAAAAGATACTATGTAATAAAATATAATATATTCTATTTATAAAATATATATATATATATATAATTTAAAATCTAATAAAACAAATAACTTTATAAAATTATTCTATTTTATATAAAAAGATTTTACTATGCAAACACTATGCAGGCACTATGCAAACACTATGCATAATAGAATATAATACATTCTATTTATAGCTTAATAATACAAATAACTTTATAAAAGTATTTTTTTTTATATAAAAAGTTTTTTGTTTTATTACATTTATAATAATAATAAAACAAAACTTATCACCTTTATTATAATTCACAATATTAATCGACCAGGTCTTTTCCAGGAAAGAGGGGGCTTTCCAATAAGGATTTCTCCTTATTGGCCGCAATTAGTGACCAAACCTCTCCTTGGCGTAACTTCGGACATCATTAATATTGCAAATAATAATATTAATAACTTTGTTATCTCAATTATTGATTTAATAATATATAAAATATCGGCAATAATTGAATCAAATAACGTGAGATACTATGCAACAATTCATGTAGCAATAATTGAACAAAAGCGAGTGACTTCTCACGTAAGCATCAATAATAATCAATACGATTGTGCTATATGCAACCACGCGTATTCATCGTACTTTTAACACCGGGTGTTTCAACAGTTAATGGTAAAACTTCCGCCGTTATTTTCATAAAAATATTTTGTCGTTTTTTCAATCTGACAATAATTCCGTTGTGGGGTCCACCAATGATTGTGTCATTGTACGAATATTCTCTGTTAAAACGAATATTCTCCGACCAATCGAATATTATATATCAACTTGCATACTTTTCAAAATTTCTAAATATTACCCACAACTATAACATTATATCAAATTTACTCCATAATATTCAAAAATGATATTTATTGAAAATTCATCTTTATTCATAAAAAGTTGGGGTCTTACGGAAAAGATCATTGATATGGAAACTCGGTTTTCCAAAATTATTGATGAGCTAGAGCAATTGGGAAAAGCATACACTATAAATGAGAAAGAAGAATTCTCAAAGCTCTTCCATCCATCTAGAAAATGAAGGTCACTGCAATAAAAGAAATGCAAGATCTAACCACATATCCTATGGATAATCTCATCGGGAATCTTCGTGCCCACGAAGTTGATATGTTCGTCGAAAAGGCTGGGTCTGATACATATCTCAAAAAAAAAGGAATCGCCTTCGAAGCCCTTTTGGTGGATCAAGAAACTGACGATGAAGAATTAAATGAAGAACTTCTCATTTTAGACAACAATGAAGTTGCTTTACTGTCCAGATGTAAGACCCCAACTTTTATGAATAAAAATAAATTTTCTATAAATATCATTTTTGAATATTATGGAATAAATTTGATATAATGTTATAGTTGTGGGTAATATTTATAAATTTTGCAAAGTACGAAAGTTGTTATATAATATTCGATTGGTCAGGGAATATTCGTAAGACGACACAATCATTGGTGGACCCCATAATGTAATTATTGTTTGATTGAGAAAACGACAAAAATATTTTTATGAAAATAACGGTGAAAGTTTTACCGCTTGATACTTGCTGAACTACTTTAGTAGTAAAAGTATAGTAATACGTAATGTTGCTTGCTTAGTAGCAGACACCAGATTGATTATTAATGCTTATGTGAGAAGTCACTCACTTTGATTCAATTATTGTCGATATTTTATATATTATTAAATCAATAATTAAGATGATGAAGTTGTTAATATTATTATTTGCATTATTAACGATGTCTAGAAGTTCTGCCAAGGAGAGGTTTGGTCACCTAATTGCACACCAACATGGAGAAATCCTTATTGGAAAGCCCCCTCTTTCTTGGGAATGACCTGATCGATTAATAGTGTGAATAATAATAATGATGATGACGTTTTGTTTTATTCAGTATTATTAACGTAATAAAATGTAAAATCTTTTATATAAAAATGTAATACTTTTATAAAGTTATTCGCTTTATTAGGCTAATAGTAAAATCTTTTATATAAAATGTAATACTTTTATAAAGTTATTTGTTTTATTAGACAATAATTAGAATATATTATATTTTATTATGCATAGTGTTTGCATAGTATTTACATAGTAAAATCTTTTTAAAAGTTATTCGTTTTATTAGATTATAAATAGAATATATTATATTTTATATAAAAGATTTTTCTTTAAATATGGAATCTCCGATTAAAGTAAATCAATCTGACCGCTCATGGATTGGTTACTATTCATTCTATTATTCTATAAATGTAAGCTCATTCCTTCATTATTTATTACTTAATTCATTGAAACTCTGTAGAGAGAGAAACTATAGAGAGAAAAAAAAAGTATTCTACTATTTCACTACTCAGATGTCAAGTTTCTTTTACTAGTAGGGGTATTATTTCTTTTATATTCATGAAGAGAACTTCTATTATTCCATCTTTATTATTCTCATTGGAATAACTCAGATATACCTGCCACCCTATACTTGGTGAAATTCTTCCATATTCCATTCTTTATTATTCTCGTTGGAATATCCTCATGTCTGCTTTTTTGTTAACCGGTTTCGCTCTTTATTATTATTCTCGTTGGAATATCCTCGTTTATGCTTTTACGCTTCTGACCGGTTCCGTCTTTATTATTTTGTTGGAACATCCTGTTGGTGTGAATTTCACCGACCGGTTCCGCCATTTAGTATTCTATTGAATAACTTGTCTATCTTAAGCACCGCATGCATGGTGATTTCTGTTGTATTCCATTCTTTATTATTCTTTGGAATATCCCGCTTGCATATTACGCTTTTCCTCGGTCTCATTATTTATTATTCTCGATGGAATAACCTCGTCTATGCTAAGTACCGTATGCATGGTGATTTCTTTTGTTATTCCATTCTTTATTATATACTCAATTGGTTAAAGTTTTGACTTCTACACTCCATGAAATTAGTGGAATATTCTTGATATTTGCGCTTCATCCAAAGATCTTTTCATGGAAATATTCTTCCGAGCATTCTTGAATTTTACTTTACAAAAGAAGTATCATGTTGAAAATTTGGGCGTTATTAGTTCTGAATAAATTAATTCTTGAACTTGTTTTATTGAATTCTTATATCATTGTCATCATCCTCATGTTTATATTATTTTTGAAAGTCATCTCATGACTGTAGTAGTGCATAGATGGACTTGGTATGATTATGACCAGGGATTATTCGGTGTAATCATGACCATAATGTTACAAATGATGTGGTAAAAGTCCTCATTGGTCCGAAGTTCATTGATGGACAATTGTTGGCATGATCATTACCATTGATGAATACACAAATATCCTTGGCCCGTAGTGCATGGATAATTTGTGGTCATGACCCTAATGAATATCCTCGGGTCAGAAGTGCGTGGATGATGTAGATTATTTATTAAGTTTGAGTCTCAAATGATAAAAGTGATGAAAAATCTTTTAAATCATAAAAGATAGTAGATTTTATTCTCTACTTGACTCATTTAATGGATTGCATGTACCGCTGCAGTTAAACTTGATGTCTATTGTATTTTATCAGTTTAACACTGTTGAGGACTAATGATAATTTATTCTGCATTGTCTTAGTCATAATATTTCTTACTGGGCTAGTTGAGCTCACCCTTTCTTTCAATGTTCTCTTCAGGAAATGAGAACGTGGGTCGGACTAGCTCTGGAAACGAGCGATGGTCCGAGATGGTGTCATAAGTAGTCCTAACTATTCAGTTAAATAGTGTGATAATAAATGTAATGAGGACTAAATTGAGTGTGGATATTGTCTAGATGACAATATTTGTATTAAAACTCACAACATGTATTTTGTCGTATTTTACACGACTTTTGTATAATCAAGTTGTATTTTAATTTAGTACCATGTATTTGGCGACTCAAGATGGGTGATGTACACCTATTTTGGGGGCGTCACACCTGACAACTCAGAAGAGTAATTCAAAGCAAAGCAAGAAAATATGGCAAAGGCTTCATGAAAACAAACAACTTCAGCAACTTCAAAGGCAAACAATTCTTCAAACCAAAGACGCAAGGACGAACTTTCAAAGAAAGTAACAACAACTTCAGAAATACCAATCCAAATGAAAATTCAAATACATGTTTCGAATGTAAGCAGCCTGGACACTTCAAGAAGGACTGTCCAAAACTAGTCAACAATAAAGTTCTTGTAGCTGAAGAATGATGGGATCTAAGTGACGAGGAAGAAACTGTTGAGCAAATCGAAGAAGTTGCAAATCTCTGCTTAATGGCCGATAATGATTCATCACCAAGATCTGAGGTAAATTCTGAACACCAACTGCCTAGCACTTCATTTTCTTCATACAGACTAGAAAATATAAATGAAGAACATTACGAATTATAAGAAGCTTATAGTCAGTTATATGAAAATAATAAACTGTTAAAAGAAGAATTAGAAAGATTAAGAAAAATAAATATAAGTCCTGAAATTAAAAATGCTAATTTAATTATCACCAACGAAAGTTTAAATGAAATAAACTTAGAAAATAAAGAAGAATTAGAACAACTTAAGAAAATTAATAAAAATCTTGAAATAGAAAATTCCTCACTTATTATCTCATTTGAAAGTCTTGAAATTGAAAATTCAACACTTGCTGTAATCAATGAACATAATCAAGTACAAGATCAAACTGTAATTGAAGAAATTAAAAATGAAAATTCAAGTTTGAAGTCAGAAATGGAAAACCATAATTACATAATTGAAAACTTAACCAGAGAACGTGAAGATTTAAATAATATAATTTATAAATTTACAAAAGGAAAAGAAAATCTTGATGTCATGTTAAATCAACAAAAATATAGCTTTAATAAAGAAGGTTTAGGATATACCGGTGAAACAAGTGAATCAAAAGATAAAGGATTATATCACGTTAAAATTAAAGAAAAAGAAAGTCATATATCGCCCTTCACAAAATGTTCCTATTATAACAGAAATGGTCATTCATTTTATATGTGCAATGCTAGAAATGGAAACTATAAAGGAAAAATGATTTGGGTTCCCAAAGCAACATTGTTGATCGATTTCGCAATCAATGAATACGTGCAAGTATACACGGTCAACAAGTAATAAAGTGAAAGTAGAGTATTGTTCCCACGAGGAATTATTTAATAAAAATTACCAAGTACTAACTCTTAACCAAATCAATTTTATTTAAACAATTGCAAAGTGTGATTTTTCTAATTAAAAAAACTAAATTAACTAATTAAACTGAATTGCTTTATAAACTAATTCAAATAAATAAAGATTAAGACTTCAATATCCCCAATTATGAACTATAAATCAATTATCCAATTATCTCAATTATTATGCCTACTGAATTGTTAACAAGAATTCTCAAATGCCAAAAGTCATTTTCCAAGTGATCAAATGACTTCTATTTAATCCAGATTAATCTTGCTATATTCCTATGCAAAACAATTGAATTAAACTCCTTCAATTCCAATTCCTTATGTGTTACATGCGGTGAATAGATATTTCCATTCAATTCATGAACCTAATTATTCGTCATGCAAATAACTAAGTCATATGTTATCATGGCCAGTTCTAACCCTAGATCTCCTCTTTCAATTCATTCTAGAGTAACAAGGTAATTACTGATCAAATAATTAATCAATAAGCATAAGACAAGATAAATAATTCACTTTGACACAAATAATTGGAATAAATTGAATAACTAATTTATAGACATAAAAGGTTCAATTAAAATCTTAATGAAAGAATTAGTTCATTATCATTGAATTAAAATTAAGAATCCATAACTGAATAGACATTAAAAGATAAAAGTATGATAAGAGAAGAGAATAGAATCATTGTCAAGAAATCGATGCTCCCCTCTTGCTTCTTGCTTCTCGATCTCCAGTGTTCTTCAAGTTGCTTCAATCTCCAATGGCTAATAAGAACTAGGGTTTTTTTTTTCTAATCTAATGGAGTGTATCTCTAATCTAATCTATGTAATCTCCCTTTATTTTATGCCTTACATCATGTATTTATAGGTTACAAGTCCAATTTTTAGCTTAGGAACAAACCTAATCCAAATTGGAGTCAGAAAAGTGTCAAAATTCACCCCAAAACGCGTCCTAGCTTAACCAAACTCTTCCCCAACGCCCCGGAGCTGGGCATAACACTGGAACACTACCCCCTAGCGCCCCGGCGCTGGGCATAGGCCTGAAATGGGCGCCCCGGCGCTAGCCACTTTTCTGGAAATTTTCTGCTCTGATGTCCTTTGGGAAAATGGCCATAACTTCTTCGTCCAAACTTTGATTTTGATGATTCAAAATGTTACGGAAAGAGGAGACGTAGATCTACAACTTTTATTCTTTGAGTTTTTCGAAATAAGCTCTAGAGAAATACTCAAATTAGCTCTGAAGTGACTGTTATGTAAATGGCAAGCCAAAAACGCGAATCTAGCCACCCCGAACGTCGATCCAAGTAACTTTTGTCCCAATTCCTACAAAAAAACATAAAACATGCATGAATAGACACAAACACTTAAAATCAACCAAAAGATTAAGCTCAAACGCACTCAATTATGAGTATAAAACTCACTCATCAAACATATACTGCACCAACCATCACAAGAAGAGAATTTTACAAACAACATTATCATACTTCTCACAATCCAGTTACTCATAGAATGCTTCTTTCTACTAAGATTGATTATCCTATGCCGAGTTTTGTAAGGGAAACTTCAAATGCTCCTTATACAAAATGGAAAACTCACCCTAAGGACCCTTCAATTTAAAGGGTACCAACTTATAAAATTAGTACATATATTGCAGGTATGTTTTGCAGCTGATATGAATAA
Organism: Panax ginseng; assembly: GCA_020205605.1. NCBI lineage: Eukaryota > Viridiplantae > Streptophyta > Magnoliopsida > Apiales > Araliaceae > Panax > Panax ginseng. The sequence continues at coordinate 174,356,110 of CM035132.1, forward strand.
AAGAAAATGGTTTCTTGACAGTGGATGCTCTAGACATATACCTGGGGATAAATCAAAACTAAGAAATCTGCAAGCTACAGACTTTGGTGAGGTAGCTTTCGGTGATAACAATAAAGGTAAAATAATTGGAGTTGGATGTGTTGGTAATAAACACATAACTATCTCCAATGTTCAGTTAGTCATGGGAATAAGGTATAATCTTTTATCTATCAGTCAACTATGTGATAGCAATTTTAAAATATCCTTTAGTACATATAACTGCTCTATTTTTGATTAAACTGGTAAACTGATCTTAGTTTGTCCTAGATATCAAAACGTGTATACATGTGACTTAGATGCATACTCTCATTTAGATAACATCTGTCTTGTATCTGCAAATGAGGATCCTTGGCTATTGCATCGCAGACTAGGACACATCAATATGAAACTCATAAACAACATTTCCTCTAAAGATCATGTCTGTGGTCTTCCTAAATTAAAATTTTTCAAAGACCATATCTGTGAAGCTTGTGAATTAGAACAAATTCATGCATCACATAAACCTAAGTTTACTGTGTCAACCTCTCGACCCTTAGAATTATTACACATGGACCTTGTTGCACTAATTCCTTAACACAGAATGGGTGGTGTTGTATACATTCTAGTTTTGGTTGATGATTATTCACGATTTACATGGGTTAATTTTCTAAAATTTAAAAATGAGGCTATTAATTCTTTTTCCACTCTGTGTAAAAAGATTCAAAATCAACAGGGAAGTTCGATTATTTATATTCGATCTGACCACGGAAAAGAATTTGACAATTACGATTTCATTATGTTCTGTGATGAGAACGGTATAAGTCATAACTTCTCTGCTCCTTATACACCTCAGTCAAATGGTGTAGTTGAAAGGAAAAATTGTTCTTTGCAAGAAATGGCTAATACCATGTTAAATGAATACCTTCTTCCAAAGTATTTCTGGGCTGAAGCAGTGGCAACATCATGTTATATATTGAACAAAGTTTTATTAAGACCAGTTTTGTTCAAAACTCCCTATGAGCTCTACTATAAAAGAACTCCAAAAATAAACTGTTTTTGTGTTTTTGGGAGCAAATGTTTTATTCTAAACACCAAAGGACATTTATTGATATTTGATCCTAAATCTGATGAAGGAAATTTTCATGGATACTCTCTTAATAGTAAAGCATACAGAGTTTTGAACAAAAGAAGTCTAGTTGTGGAAGAATCCATGAATGTGACTTTTGATGAAACTTAGCCTTCTCCAAAATACAAAGAACTGATTGATAATGATATTGTCATTGGAGATATTCTCAGAAATATGGAAGAACCAAAACCAGATAATGCATCTCCACCTATTGTTGAGAATCCCCTTGAAAATCCAAATACTCAGTTGAATGATTTGCCTAAAGAGTCTCATGTTATCAAAAATCATCCTATAGAAAATTTTATTGGTAACATTGAAAAAGGAGTAATCACTAGATCACAAGTGTGACGCCCCCAAAATAGGTCCACATGACTCATTCTGAGTCGCCAGATATCACACTATAAAAATCATTTACAAACTTCATTTATACAACTGTTGAACTATCGTATAGAATACGACCACAGTTAAACTGTGAGTTTTAATACAAATGTATGTAACTCTCATGGTTCCTCGACCATAACCTTACAATGGTACTTTACATAAAAGTACAGTCAAAAATTATTTTAGAAATTAAAATCTTTGGGAAGTACTCAAGGAAACCTTCGTACATGAGAGGCCATGTGTCAAGGTTATGATAGATATCATATGTTAACAGAATTATCCTTGGTTGACCCAATAGACCCCAAAGAAAAATGAGAAGATTACTATCATGTTCTTTTCAATGGTGAGTCTTCTCTTGACATATAACTATCTCCACTGTTTGCAATTGAAAATTATATAACCAAACTCCAAGATCATATAGGTAGTGCTCGTAGATATACTCAGCAAGTGGATGTGCAAAACCCTGTCTTATGATAACACGAAGTTGTATGTCATTAGACATCTTGTATGATAGTGGCAAAACACCCTTCCAAAGTTGGGTTCACCTCACCCTATTCGGTTCACCAAAATTAAATATCAAATGATGTATACAATGCGACACACTTATGTAAGACCCCAACTTTTATGAATAAAGATAATTTTTCTATAATTATCATTTTTGAATATTATGGAATAAATTTGATATAATGTTATAGTTGTGGGTAGTATTTATAAATTCTGCAAAGTATGCAAGTTGTTATATTATATTCCATTGGTCAAGGAATATTCATTTTAGTAGGGAATATTTGTACAATGGCGCAATCATTGGTGGACCCCACAATGAAATTATTGTCGAATTAAGAAAACGACAAAAATATTTTTTATAAAAATAACGGCAGAAGTTTTATCGTTAACTGTTGAAACACTCGGTTAAAAAGTACAAGAATACGCTGGCGTGGTTTCAAGAGTAGCACAAGATTTGATTATTGATGCTTACGTGAGAAGTCACCGCTTTTGTTCAATTGTTGCTTCAAGAATTCTTTGCGATAGTATCTCTCACGTTATTTGATTCAATTATTGTCAATATTTTATATTATTAAATCAATAATTGAGATAACAAAGTTGTTAATATTATAATTTGCATTATTAACAATGTCTAGAAGTTCTGCCAAGGAGAGGTTTGGTCACCTAATTGTGCACCAATAAGGAGAAATCCTTATTGGAAAGCCCCCTCTTTCTTGGGAACGACCTGGTCGATTAATATTGTGAATTATAATAATGATGATAAGTGTTGTTAAGAATATTGAGGAGTTTTTATGAAGTATTTGTTGTAAGTTTGGCATGTTATTTAAACCCCCACTTACCCATTTTTAAAAATTGTCGGTGGAAAGTTATCTCAGTTTTGTTTTATATATATATGTGTGTGTGTGTGTGTGTGTTAGTCAAATTGGGTTGGGGGGGGGGATTTGGTATTCACGTGCATTATTATTTCATATATATATATATATATACATATATATGATAGTGGATTTGGGTGGAATTGATTTACTTGTGGAAGATGTCTAATATAAAGATGTGTTTTATATATATAAATATATTAAAATTTTGTTTTAGTTGATAACTTGGCATATGAATTCAACCATGAGTGATTCGTCGATTTCTTTCTCGCTTCGTCAAGTGATTAATTTCTAAACAGTACCCCTTCAATTCTCCTATAAATAGGATGCTTAGTTAGAATTGAAATCACACCAGAAATTCAGAGAAATTCTCTTCTATAATCTTGAGCGTATTTCTTTAGCGTTTAGGAAAGCTTTGATGTAGTGCAAGTTTCTTCAAGTATATCCCGCCTCTACTGGTTCTGAGTACTCTTCTTTATAAGGTAAGGGGTATTATTTTTTTCATATTCATGAAGAGAACTTCTGTTATTCCATTCTTTATTATTCTGTTGGAATAACCTGTATACGCGGTCTACCCTATACTTGGTGATTTCTGTTGTTATTCCATTATTTATTATTTTGTTGGAACATCTTGTCTGTGCGTTTTACGCTGGACCTGGTTCCGTCTTTATTATTCTGTTGGAATATCCTGTTTGTACGTTTTACGCCAGACCTGGTTCCGTTATTTATTATTCTTTTGGAATAACCTATCTATGCGAAGTACTGCATGCATGGTGATTTCTGTTATTATTCCATTCTTAATTATTATGTTGGAATATCATGTCGGTGCGTGTTACGCCTGACCTAGTTCCGTTATTTATTATTCTGTTGGAATAACCTGTCTATTCGAAGTACCGCATGCATGGTGATTTCTTTTATTATTCCATTCTTTATTATACTTAGTTGGTTTAAGTTTTGACTTTTATACCTCATGAAATTAGTGGAATATCCTTGATATTTGCGCTTCATCCAGTATCTTTTCATGAAAATATTCTTCTGAGCATTCTTAAATTTTACTCTACAAAGAAGTATCATGTTGATAATTTGGACGTTATTAGTTCCTGAATAAATTAATTCTTGAACTTGTTTTATTGAATTCTTATATCATTGTCATCATCCTTATATTTATATTTTATTGAAAGTCATCTATGGCCTGTAGTATATAGATGGACTTGGTATGATTATGACCAGGGATTATTCGGTATAATCATGACCGTAATGTTACAAATGATGTGGTAAAAGTCCTCATTGGCCCGTAGTGCATTGATGGACAGTTGTTGACATGATCATGGCCATTGATGAATACACGAATATCTTTGGCCTGTAGTGCGTGGATAATTTGTGGTTGTGATACTAATGAATATCCTTGGCCGTAGTGCAAGGATGATGTGGATTATTTTTTTTTCTAAGTCCCAGCGATAAAAGTGATGAAAAACTTTTTAAATCATAAAAGATAGTAGATTTTATTCTCTACTTGACTCTTTTAATAGATTGCATGTTCCGCTGCAGTTAAACCTGATGTCTATTGTGTTTTATCAGTTTAACATTGTTGAAGACAAATGATAATTTATTCCGCATTATCTTAGTCATAATATTTCTTACTGAGCTAGTTGAGCTCACCCTTTCTTTCACTGTTCTCTTCAGGAAATGAGAACGTAGCCGGGACTAGTCGGGGAACGGAGTGGCTGTCCAGATGATAGTTTTAGTAGTCCTCACTATTCTGTTAAATAGTGTGACAATAAATGTATTGAGGACTTATTCTGAGAGTGGATATTGTCTAGAAGACAATGTTGAGAACATCAATGGAGCACAGGAGACCATTGAGTCTCCACAGATCAATAATAAGGATAATGTCCATCAGGAAGGCGACAATCCTCAGGCAAACAACAAAACTGACTAAATGATGAACGATGGAATGTTCTGAGGCTTCATGCAATTTATGCAACATCAGACGAGAGCGGCTCCTGTCCAAAATGCAGGTGGAAACACTTGCAACTCTCGGACGGTCACCGCCAAATAGTTCAAGGAGCTGGGACCACCAGAGTTTTTTGGAGAGGCAAAACCACTTAAGGCGGAGCCGTGGATAAAATAGATCAACAAGATATTTGATGTCTTGGGTTGCTCTGAGGAGCAAAAGGTTCCCTTTGCCACCTTCATGTTGCGGGCAGAGACAGATTACTGGTGGGAATCTGTAAAGCGTACTCAACTTGCCACACTGAAGATGTCTTGGGAAAAGTTTCAAGAACTGTTCAATGACAAGTACTTTCCCGAAAGTATTCGTCACATGAAAGAGGTAGAGTTCATTAAACTGGAATAAAACAACATGGCCGTGGTGTCGCAAATCTGAAGCCAAGTTTGTCGAAATTTCCCCGGTTTGCGTCCCATTTGGTTGATAATGAGGAGAGAATGACACGAAAGTTTTTAAGAGGTTTAAAACCCGAGATACGTTAATATCTTATCTCTCATAAATTGTGTTTGTATTCAGATGTTGTTAATAGGGCTCAGTTATTGGAGCGGGATAATGAGTTAACCCAACCAAAAGAGAGCAGCCGACAAAATGATAATACCAGTGATAACAGTCATCAAAGCGGTGATAATAAGCGTTGAGGGAATCAACATGCCAGAAATGGTAACCACTTCGGTGGTAATCATGGCCAAAGCAATAAGAATGGACATTTCAAGAAGAGGAGATTCAAAAATGATGGAAAGACGTCAACATCAGCACCTGTTGTTAAGGAAGGAGAACGACCACCTATCATATGCTTCAAATGCGGAGGGGAGGGACACATCAGTCCAAATTGTGTGATGCCGTCCAAAGCATGTTCTAATTATGGAAGAGAAGGTCACCTAGCCCGATTTTGTCATTCACCGAAAACAATTTCAGCTAGGATGGAGGCACCAAAGGACGCCCTAGAAAAGTCAAAGCCAGTAGTGCAAGGGAGAGCGTTTGTCGTGACCTCCCAGAAAGCAAGGAATCCGAATGAGGTCATCACGAGTAAGCTTATCATAAACTCTAGCGAAGTATATACCTTATTTGAAACCGGTTCTACCCATTCCTTTATTTCTCCTACTTGCGCTCAACGTTTAAATTTGACTCCGGAGAAATTGGGCTTTGACTTATCTGTTGAAACTCTGTTGGGAGAAACCGTCATTACATCCACTGTTTATAAGTCTTGTTTGGTTCAAATTGGTACCCTCACATTACTTGTCGATCTTATTTCATTGAAAATACTTGCATTTGACGTAATTCTAGGGATTGATTGGTTAACCACTCATTATGCAAAAATTGATTGTTTTCGTAAGGTAGTTAGCTTTCATATTCCTAATCAACCTATAATGCGAATTCAAGCAACCAAACAATTAAAATCAATCACTGTCATCTCAAGCCATAAAGCTATTCATTTATTGAAAAACGGATGTCAAGCTTTCTTAGCTCATGTCACGGATCTAAACAAAAATACGTCAGTTTTGAATGATATTTCCATTGTTAATGAATTTCCTGACGTATTCCCTGAAGAACTTCCTAACCTACCCCCAGAGCGTGAAATTGAATTTTGTATTGACCTTGAACCTGGTACAAAACCTATTTCCAAAGTCCCATATCGAATGGCTCCTATTGAACTTCAGGAGTTAAAGACCCAACTGCAAGAATTGTTAGACATTGGTTTCATTCGTCCTAGTACTTCTCCTTGGGGTGCTCCTGTTCTATTCATGAAGAAGAAAGATGGGAGTATGCGACTTTGTATTGATTATCGGGAGTTGAATCATGTCACCATAAAAAATAGGTACTCATTGCCACGTATTGATGACTTGTTTGACCAGTTGCAAGGCGCAAAATTCTTTTCAAAGATTGATCTTCGTTCCGGATATCACCAATTGAAGATTAGAACCGATGACATTCCAAAGACGGCTTTCAGAACTCGGTACGGGCATTATGAATTCCTAGTCATGTCTTTTGGATTGACTAATGCTTCTGCTTCCTTCATAGATATAATGAACCGAGTATTCAAGGAATATTTGGATCACTTTGTGGTCATCTTTATTGATGACATCCTTTTTTATTCCAAAAGCCGTGAAGATCATGAGCAACACTTGAGGCTGATACTCCAAAAGCTTCGTGAATATAAGCTTTATGCCAAGTTGAAGAAATATGAGTTTTGGCTTGAGGAAGTAGCATTCCTTGGGCACGTGGTATCAAGTCATGGAATATCTGTTGACCCAGCAAAGATTGAAGCTATTCAAAGCTGGGAGCAACCTAAATCGATGACCGAAAGAAATGCGTAGCTTTCTATTAGTTTGGGTTATTATCGGAGATTCGTGGAAGGGTTTTCTCGAATCGCTATTCCTTAACTCAAATTGACTCGGAAGATACAAAATTCGATTGGAGCGAGGAATGTGAGAAGAGTTTTCAAGAACTCAAGAGAGACTTATTTCAAAGACTGCTCGACAATACCATCCGCCTCGGAGGGATTTGTCATCTATGGTGATGCTTCGAGCAAAGGGTTAGGATGTGTTCTCATGTAACATGGGAAAGTCATAGCTTTATGCCTCTCGACAACTCAAATAATATGAGAGGAATTATCCTACTCATGATCTAGAGTTGGCAGTTGTTGTCTTCGCACTTCAAATTTGGAGGCATTACTTATATGGGGAGAAAGTGGAGATCTTTACGGATCATAAAAGCCTCAAATATTTCTTCACTCAAAAGGAACTAAACATGCGAGAACGACGTTGGCTTGAACTATTGAAAGATTATGATCATACCATCCAATACAATCGTGGAAAAGCGAACGTGGTAGCTGACGCATTGAGTAGAAGATCATATGCGGGTACGAGTGCGATATTGTCAACGCAAAGGCCCATTTTGTATAACTTGCAAAGGATGGAGATAGAGATAAAGACTCTAGGGACCCAAGTGATAATGGCGAATATCTGAGTGGGCCGACTTTAATCGATAAAGTTAAAAATTTGCTCAAGTTACGAACTGGAGTGATGCATATGAGGAAGAAAGTACAAGAAGGTGCTATCTTAGGAAGCAAGAATCGATGTAGAAGGAATACTTGAGTCAAATCTAGACTTTGTGTTCTAACGACCATGATTTAAAGTATAAAATCATGATGGAGGCGCACAACACCCCGTTTGCAATCCATCCTAGGAGTTCCAAAATGTATCATGATCTTCGACATACATTTTGGTTGGGAAATATGAAGAGGGAGTTAGCGCTTTTTATCTCAAGGTGTTTAACCTGTCAACGAGTCAAGGCAGAACATCAAGTACCAAAAGGTCCATTGCAACCACTTGAAATTCCAGAATGGAAGTGGGAGCACATTACCATGGATTTCGTTACCGGTCTTCCCAAGGTTTCTCAAGGCATAAATGCAATTTGGGTCATTGTTGATAGATTGACCAAGTCTGCTCATTTCTTACCTATACGAGAAACTTATACACTTGAACGTCTTGCTCGTATGAACATAAACGAGGTTGTAAGATTGCATGGTATGCCAGTATCCATAGTTTCTGATCGAGACCCAAGATTTACTTCACAATTTTGGGTTAGTTTGCAAAAAGTTATGGGCACGGATTTACGCTTTAGTTCGGCATATCATCCTCAAACGGACGGACAATCAGAGAGGACTATTCAAACTTTTGAAAATTTATTAAGACTCTATGTCCTTGACTTCAAGGAAAGTTGGGACAAGTTCTTACCATTGGTAGAGTTTACCTACAACAACAGTTATCAAGCAAGCATTGGCATAGCTTCATTCGAAGCGTTGTATGGAAGAAAGTGTCGTTCTCCAGTATGCTGGGATGAGGTGGGTGAAGCAACATTGTTGGGACCGGAGTTGAGTACGTATGACTACTAAAAGATTCAAATGATCCGACAACGATAAAAACCTCACAAGACCGAACCAAAAGAGTTATCTTTGATCTTCATCGAAAGGACATGGAATTCGATATTGGAGATCATGTGTTGTTACGTGTTTCTCCATGGAAAGGAGTTACGAGATTTGGAAAGAGAGGAAAGCTCAATCCTCGATTCATTGGCCCATTTTTAATCCTCGATCGAGTAGGGACTGTAGCCTATAGACTTGTTTTACCGACAAGTATGTCTCGTGTTCATAACATTTTTCATATATCCATGTTACGTAAATATGTGAAAGACCCGAACCACATTATTGAGTTAGAACCGGACCAAATAGCAGAAGATTTAACGTATGAAGAGGTTACTGTTCAAATCTTGGATAAGAAGGAACATATTCTACACTCCAAGGTTATACCTCAAGTCAAAGTTTTATGGAGAAACCACGATGTGGAGGAAATGACCTGGGAGTTAGAATATGAAATGAAATCAAGGTATCCTTACCTCTTCGACATACTAGGTACGTACCCTAATTTCGAGGGCAAAATTCCATAAGAAGGGGAGATTGTAAGACCCCAATTTTTATGAATAAAGATGAATTTTCTATAATTATAATTTTTGAATATTATGGAATAAATTTGATATAATGTTATAGTTGTGGGTAGTATTTATAAATTCTGCAAAGTATGCAAGTTGTTATATTATATTCGATTGGTCGGGAAATATTCAATTTAGCAGGGAATATTCGTACAACGGCGCAATCATTGGTGGACCCCACAATAGAATTATTGTCGGATTAATAAATCGATAAAAATATTTTTTATAAAAATAACGGCGGAAGTTTTACCGTTAACTATTGAAACACTCGGTGTTAAAAGTACAGTAATACGCGTGGTTGCATAGTAGTACACGATATTGATTATTGATGCATACGTGAGAAGTCACTCAGTTTTGTTCAATTATTGCTTCAATAATTGCTGCATAGTATCTCACGTTATTTGATTCAATTATTGTCAATATTTTATATTATTAAATCAATAATTGAGATAACAAAGTTGTTAATATTATAATTTGCATTATTAACGATGTCTAAAAGTTTTGCCAAGGAGAGGTTTGGTCACCTAATTGCGCGCTAATAGGGAGAAATCCTTATAGGAAAGCCCCCTCTTTCCTGGGAACGACCTGGTCGATTAATATTGTGAATTATAATAATGATGATAAGTGTTGTTAAGAATATTGAGGAGTTTTTATGAAGTATTTGTTGTAAGTTTGGCGTGTTATTTAAACCCCCACTTACCCATTTTTTAAAATTGTCGATGGAAAGTTGTCTCAGTTTTGTTTTATATATATATATATATATATATATATATATATATATATAAGTATAATATATATATATATATATATATATGTGTGTGTGTGTGTGTGTGTGTTAGTCAAATTGGGGGGGGGGGATTTGGTATTCACGTGGAGGGAGTACAGGCATTATATATATATATATATATATATATATGATAGTGGATTTGGGTGGAATTGATTTACGGGTGGAAGATGTCTAATATAGCATGTGTTATATATATATATATAAATATATTAAAATTTTGTTTTTAGTTGATAACTTGGCGTATGAATTAAACCATGAGTGATTCGTCTGATTTCTTTCTGTTTCGTCCGCGATTAATTTCTAAACAGTACCCCTTCAATTCTCCTATAAATAGGATGCTTAGTTAGAATTGAAATCACACCAGAAATTCAAAGAAATTCTCTTCTATAATCTTGAGCATATTTCTTTAGTGTTTAGGAAAGCTTTGAGCGTAGTGCAAGTTTCTTCAAGTATATCCCCGCCCTAACGTCGGAGTACTCTTCTTTATAAGGTAAGGGGTATTATTTTTTTAATATTCATGAAGAGAACTTCTGTTATTCCATTCTTTATTATTCTGTTGGAATAACCTGTATACGTTGTCTACCCTATACTTGGTGATTTCTGTTGTTATTCCATTCTTTATTATTCTCATTGGAACATCCTGTCACATGCGCTTTTACGTGGGACCAGTTCCGCTCTTTATTATTCTCGATGGAATATCTTGTCTCGTATGCGTTTCGCCGCACACGTTCCGTTATTTATTATTCTCGTTAGAATAATTTGTCTATCTGCAGTACCACATGCATGGTGATTTCTGTTGTTATTCCATTCTTTATTATTACGCTTGGAATATCCGTTGGTGCGTATATTACGCTTTGACTCGTTCCGTTATTTATTATTCTGTTGGAATAACCTGTCTATTCGAAGTACCGCATGCATGGTGATTTCTTTTATTATTCCATTCTTTATTATACTGAGTTGGTTTAAGTTTTGACTTCTATACCTCATGAAATTAGTGGAATATCCTTGATATTTACGCTTCATCCAGTATCTTTTCATGAAAATATTCTTCTGAGCAATCTTAAATTTTACTCTACAAAGAAGTATCATGTTGATAATTTGGACGTTATTAGTTCCTGAATAAATTAATTCTTGAACTTGTTTTATTGAATTCTTATATCATTGTCATCATCCTTATATTTATATTTTATTGAAAGTCATCTATGGCCTGTAGTATATAGGTGGACTTGGTATGATTATGACCAGGGATTATTCGGTATAATTATGACCGTAATGTTACAAATGATGTGGTAAAAGTCCTCATTGGCCCGTAGTGCATTGATGGACAGTTGTTGGCATGATCATGACCATTGATGAATACACTAATATCCTTGGCCCGTAGTGCATGGATAATTTGTGGTTGTGATACTAATGAATATCCTTGGCCATAGTGCAGGGATGATATGGATTATTTTTTTTGCTGAGTCCCAGCGATAAAAGTGATGAAAAACTTTTTAAATCATAAAAGATAGTAGATTTTATTCTCTACTTGACTCTTTTAATAGATTGCATGTTTCGCTGCAGTTAAACCTAATTTCTATTGTATTTTATCAGTTTAACATTGTTAAAGACAAATGATAATTTATTTCGCATTATCTTAGTCATAATATTTCTTACTGGGCTAGTTGAGCTCACCCTTTCTTTCACTATTCTCTTCAGGAAATGAGAACGTAGCCGTGACTAGTCGGGGAACGGAGTGACGGTTCAGATGATAGTATTAGTAGTCCTCACTATTCTGTTAAATAGTGTGACAATAAATGTAATGAGGACTTATTCTAAGAGTAGATATTGTCTAGAAGACAATATTTGTATTAAAACTCACAGCTTTCTTGTTGTATATTAAAGATTGTATTTGTATTCTGTACCATGTATTTGGCGACTCAGAATAGGTGATGTATACCTATTTTGGGGGCGTACAACTTATCTAAAGTTCTCAATAAAATTATTTCCATACTATTTAAGGAGAACCTCAACAGACTATATCACCATAGATTCTATTCTCCTCATTACCCCGCTTGACCCAGCTACACTCTTATTACCTGAAAAAGAATTGTGAAGCAAAAAGGTTGAGCACAACTAGCCCAGTAAAGAATATCATGACTAAAGATAATTTACATCATCAATAGCCTTCATCAAGAATAAATCGTAGATTTAGAACATATGGTAGATGATAAAACTTTTCAACCATAGTTAACAAATGAATGAGCAATCCATTAGAAGAGTCAAATAGACCATCAGATCTATTATCTTCTCTATGTTAAAAGTCCACCAATAATGTTTTATCCCTGTAACATAAATCAACAATTCATGTCCACAATCATATGAATAACTCATAATCATAATTGTGATTCTAAATTTCTCTTCTCACCCAGGACGAAGATAATTTTCATCACCTATCTTCACCTGAAACATCAAAAATCATGGTTATACCAAATCACAATTCCTGCTCATAATCATACTAATAAATTCATCTTTGCACTACGGCCAAAGATATTCATTAACAATTCATCTTTGCACTACAGGCCAAAGAGATACAACTATAATTTAGAAGAGTCAAGTAGAGCATGATATCTACTATCTTTTACGAATTAAAAGTGTATAATCAATATTTTAACGCTGAGACTCAGCTTAATAAATAATCCACATCATCAAATCATCCCTGCACTATGGCCAAGGATATTCATGTAATCATCAATGGACATGATTATACCGAATAATCCCTGGTTATAATCATACCAATAACTGTCCATCAATGCACTACGGGCCAATGAGAACTTTTACCACATCATCTATAACAGTACGGGTCATGATTATACTGAATGATCCCTGGTCATAATCATACCAATAAACAGTTCATCTATGCAAATAAGCCAAAGATACTCATCAATCAATAGTTCATCTTTGCATGTAAGCCAAAGATATACAACTGTAAAACCAATAATCAACAGTCCATCTTTGCACGTAGGCCAAAGATATACAATTGTAAAACCAATAATCAACAGTCCATCTTTGTACGTAAGCCAAAGATATACAACTGTAAAACCAATAATCAACAGTCCATCTTTGCACGTAAGCCAAAGATGACTTTCATCATAATATAAGCATGAGGATGATGACAATAATATAAACATTAATCAAACGAAATCAAGGATAAATATTAAAGACTTTAAATTTATCAAGAGTTTAAAAATATCCAAATTGTCAACATGATACTGCTTTGTGGAGTAAAATTCAAGAATAATATTCATGTACCAAAAATAATTTGGACAGAAAAGAAATATAATTTTTGGGTGAATAGTATCCCGTGAATAGTACTTCAGGAATAGTACCCCATGAATAGTACCCCGACACAAAAAGTATCCCGAATACCCGAGTGAATGATACTAGAGTGAATAGTAATCGGGTGAATAATAACCAATGAATAGTAACTCATGAATAGTACTTCGGCACAAAAAGTACCTCGAATACCCAAGTGAATAATACAAAAGTGAATAGTAACTGGGTGAATAGTAACCCATAAATAGTAACTCATAAAAAAAATACTAAAGAAAATGATATTCCATGATGAGTACAAAAGAAATGATATCTCAAACGAATATAATAGAATATACTGAATCGCAATGGATTTTCACCGCCATGCAGAATCCACGTGAGATGCATCATTTCCACAATTTAATAAAGAATGAATACGAAGGATCATTCACCATGCATGCTGTAATCCACATAGATGCAGTTATTCCAATAGAATAATAAAGAATGGAATAATGTAAGAATTAACGAGCATGCGATAGATCGCATGCATGTGTTATTCCAACGAATAATAAATAATGGAACCAGTCATGCAGAATCATGCACGCATGAGCGAGGATATTCCAAATGTAATAATAAAGAATGGAACTAGGTCATGCGTAATCCGCATGCATGTGATATTCCAATGTAATAATAAAGAATGGAATAACGTAAGAATTCACCGTATGTGATAGACCGCACACACAAAGTTATTCCAATGTAATAATAAAGAATGGAACCAGTCAAATGCGTAATCCACACGTATGTGATATTCTAATGAATAATAAAGAATGGAATAACAATGTAATTCACTGTGCATGCGATAGACCGCAAGACAGACATGTGTTATTCCAATGTAATAATAAAGAATGTAATAACAGAAGAATTTTACCATGTATGCGGTACTTCGCATAGACAGGTTATTCCAACATAATAATAAAGAATAAAATAACAACCCTTAGGAGTATTGAAAGAAAATAACTCTCTTCATGAATACTAAAGAATAATAAGCCTTACATAATAATAATATCCCTTACCTCAGAAGAAGACTAGATACTGGAATAGTGAGGTAGCAGACTTCTCTTCTTCTTTCTCTCTATAATTTCTCTCTATAGTAATTGCTCTATAGCTTTAGTGAATTGGTGAAAAATAATGAAGGAATGAGCTTCTATTTATAGGAAAATATAGTATCAATAATTGCACATTTTGGGGCTCAAAATATTACAGTATAATACATTCATCTTTTCCTTCATTTTTAATTTAGTCATCCAAGTATTATCAAACTTGCACCACCTCCCCTAATAGTAAATCATATGAATCAATAGTAAATCATGTGACTCAATAGTTCTAAACATGTGAGAAAATTAATTATAGTATAGTACCTTCATCTATACCTCCATTTTTAACTTAGTCATGCAAGTATTATCAATCTTGCACCAACTCCCCTAATAGTAAATCATGTGAATCAATAGTACACACATGTGAACACATAGTTATAAGCATGTGAATTAATAGCAATTAATTGCTCATTTATCCGCATAATTACCCGATTAGTCAATATAACCTCCAGACATCAATTATTATCGAAATACATGTCGATTTCCACTAACATCAATAATTCCCACACAATGGAACTATCAATTTCATCTTTAATCAACACAAACTTATTCATCATTAATATTATAACGTACAATATTTAACAACCAAGTGGTTCCCAGGAAAGAGGGGGCTTTCCGATAAGTATTTCTCCTTATTGGCGCGCAATTAGGTGACCAAACCTCTCCTTGACAGAACATCTAGACATTGTCAATATTGCAAATAATAATATGAATAACTTTGCTGTCTCAATTATTGATTTAATAATATAACATATTATGTAAATGATATTGTGACAATAATTTAATCAATAATATGAGAGATATGATGCAGCAATTACTATAACAATAATTGAGTATAACTGAGTGACTTCTCACGTAAGCATCAATAATCAATACCGTGTGCTACTATGCAACCACGCGTATTACTATAATTTTATCACCGATTATTTTATGACAACTTTCTTACTTTGAAAAATTTTCACATATCACCCTTAACTTTAACCTTTTATCAATTTAACCATTTACTAAATAGAATAACTATAAGAAAATTGAATACTTTCATTTCATAAAATTTGGGGTCTCACAACAAGCACATAATCTAGCTGGTCATTTGTCTTTCTTGTCTTAAATTGAACCTAAATTGATAAAATATGCTTTACTGGATGAAGACTGGATAATGGCTATGCAAGATGAACTTGAACAATTCACTAGAAACAAAGTATGGGAATTAGTCCCACAACCCGAGGATGTTTCAATCATTGTAACTCGATGGGTATTTCATAATAAACTTGATGAAAATGGAACTGTTATTCGTAATAAAGCAAGATTAGTTGCATAAGGATATAATCAAATAGAAGGAATTGACTATGATGAAACATATGCTCATGTTGCTAGAATTGAATCTATTCGTATGCTATTAGCATTTGCATGCCATAATAATTTTAAACGATTTCAAATGGATGTGAAATCTGCATTCTTAAATGGTGTTATAGAAGAAGAAGTTTATGTTAAACAACCTCCTGGATTTGAAGATTTTAGTCATCCTGAATATGTTTATAAGTTACATAAAGCTTTATATGGTTTAAAACAAGCCCCCAGAGCTTGGTATAAAAGGTTGAGTAAATTTTTGTTGAAAATGGCTTTAAAAGAGGAACTGTTGATACTACCTTATTTACTAAAACTAAAAATGATGATATCTTGGTAATTCAAATATATGTTGATGATATTATTTTTGGTTCTACTAACATTACTATGTGCAATGATTTTTCTAAAAGTATGAGTAAAGAATTTCAAATGAGTATGATGGGAGAATTAAACTTCTTCCTAGGACTATAGATCAAACAAGGAGAAAAAGGTATTCATATATCTCAGTCTAAATACTGTAAAGAAATAATCAAGAAATTTGGCTTAGAATCAGCAAAACCTCTTAACACTCCTATGTCAACGACGGATAAATTAATTATTGATGAAAATGGAAAATCTATTAACTCAAAGAAATATAGAGGAATGATCGGAAGTCTATTATATATAACTACTAGTAGACCTAACATCATGTTTAGTGTTTGTAAATGTGCCAGGTTCAAGCTGATCCTAAAGAATCTCACCTAACCGCAATGAAAAGGATTTTTCGATATCTTAAAGGAACCACTGAATTGGGTCTATGGTATCCTAAGGATCAACCATTTAATCTAGTATGTTTTTCAGACTTTGACTATGCAGGTCATCATGTCGATCGAAAAAGTACCAGTGGTACCTGCCAATTCCTAGGAGGATGTTTGGTTTCTTGGTTTTCTTAGAAACAAAACTTGTTATCTATCTCAACCACCAAAACGGAATATGTTGCAGTTGCACGATGATGTACTCAAATAATGTGGATGAAACAAACCCTTGCTGATTATAACCTAAAATTTAACTGTGTTAATTTTATGTGATAATACTAGTACTATAAATCTAAGAAAAAATACAGTCTTGCATGCTAGATCAAAACATATATATACATTAGGCATCATTTTTTACGTGATCATGTTAATAACGGAAACATTAAACTGGAACATATTGACACTGAATTAAATATAGCTGATATATTTACTAAACCACTAAGTTCAGAAAGCTTCTGCAAATTAAGAATTGAGTTAGGAATGTTAGATATTTCTTCTTAATTATTTTAATTTGTGTCTAAACAAATTTTAATTTATCTTCTACTTAATTATTTTTATTAATAGATTATATATGTATCCTTGATAAATTTTTTATAATTTTCTTAAACAAATTTTAGTTTCTTTTTTCTCTAAATTGTATGTATTAAGCTATATATATAATTATTTTTCTTTAAGTTAAATATATAAATATTTTTCTTTAATGAAAATGGTTATTTTATCATTATTAAAGTAAGGTATATTACATATATATATATATATATATATATATATTTAAAGATTAAATCTGCACCATCAAATCTCTATGCATATTCAATGGTCCAACTCATTCAAGTCGCGTCCCACTTATCCAACCAATCAAATTCAACCATCAAAAGCACACAGATCATGCTCCAGAACCATCCGATCAAGACTAAGCATTGATCTCAGCCATTGGATCATGTTTTAAAAAAAACACAACTCAGATTCAGTTATGGCCGTTGATCTTGATCTGCTCAACCTTCTCCACCGTTCGATTTACCTGGTAAGACAAACTATATATATACAATTTTTATTTTTTAATTCATTTTTTCTATCTTCATTTCCCTCTCTTCTCATTTCTCTCATCTGATACTCTCTCTCTCTTTCTTCCCTCGCGTCTGAAATGCTCTCTTCTCTCTCATCCTTTGCATCTTCGGTTGTCTTCTCCGACTTCTTCTTTGCTCTTTCTTCGGTGTCGGTCTATTTCTAATGACCATTTCCTCTTTTCTAAACATGATTCTTAAATTTTTTTTGTTTGAGTCTTAAAATTTTAGTGTTTCGATCAAAAGAATTTTTTATTGTTAAGATCTGAAAATGGTTGTTCTAAGATTCTCGAACACTTGCATGTGTTCCTTCTTTTTAAATTTTTTTGAAACCTCTGAAAATCAACTATATGATATTTTTTCAAGGGTTAGGGTTCATTAGTTGAACCCAACTGCATTTTTTTTGTTTCGTTTTTCAAATCCATCTAATTTCCAGTCAATATTCTAGCAATTTTTTTAAGGGTTTCTGTCAAAATGATTTTTTGTCTAGATCTGAGAATGCTTGTTCAAAGTTTTTTTTCGAACACTTCCATGTGTTCTTCTGTTCACCAAAATTAAAGGATTCTCAATGTTGATAAAACACTCAAAATCGTCTCTATTTTAGTTTTCAAAATCTATATATATTTTGTTTGTTTAAAACAACAAATCTTTGGGTTTTCTGATCTGAGAAACTTCTGATGATCAATTTTTTTATATTTGTTAATCGATTCATTTTCTTTTCTTTCCATCTCATTTCTAGGGTTTCTGTCAACAAACATTTTTTTTGTAGATCTATGTAGAATACATTCTGTTATATAAAATAAATTGTGTTGATTTTTTTACTCCATTAAAAAGTTAGGGCTTCAACTCAAAATCATGTCCGAGTTATTGTTCAAATCAATTTTTTTTGCAACTCTTTTGATCTTAAAACTTTCCCCAAATTTTTTATTTTCTGAAATTTCAATTACTATCTTGTTTTACCGATGCAAGCCATTTCGTCTACCTTATCACAATCACTGTAATTACTAGTAAGCTCTAGAAAGATCTGTTGACATTTTTTTACTTTCTAATTTTTTTAAAAAAAAAACCCAATTTTTTAAATAAACAAAAAACCCATTTTTTTAACAATCACCTCATCTTTTAACAATCACCTCATTTTATTTTAAACAAATTTTTTTTTTACTCTGTGATAATTTTTCTCACGCACTAAATATTTTTTTTAAAAACCAATCACCAATTTTTATGTTCTTCAAATTTTTGTTGATCTTTATTTATTCCTTCATAATAAAATTTTTATATATATTGTTTTTACTAATCTACACTCTTTATATATATATATACACACATATATATATATATACTATTTATAAATGCATATCTATGTCTCTACATCTTTGTTGGGCTCGCTGCTACTTTCACTAAGAAATATGTACGAAGAAGAACTTAGCATACTAAAATTGGTATATTGTTGATACCAACTCAAGTATAAACTCTCTATCTCTCTGTATATTCTTACTTGTGTGGATACTGATGTCCACTGGATTTACATTTATATGTCTTATATATTGTGTGGATACTAAGGTCCACTGGATTAATTGTTTTTCTACTATCTGCTCTTTCTTAAGATTTGCTGTAAATAAAAAATCTTTCAAATTACCTACCTCCTTGAAAAACTGTGTTCTGAAATGATAATTTTTTGCCGTGTTTATCAAAATAGTTTTTAAATGATACATCCTTCCAGCTTTGGTAATCATTCTTAAGTTTGACTGAAATCTTTTGTTCTTTGTGTTCTTCATATGACATGTGGATTTTTTAAATGCTTCCTCTACCTTATTAAATGACAGTTTTTTTTAAACAATATTTATCCTACATCCATACTTATCATGACCAACTTATTTTCTTCTAAAAGAAAAACTATTCCTCTAAATTCTGAGTTGAAAATTTCAAATGTTGTCCTTCATCTTACTACTCCCTCTGTACAGTCAAAATATCGGTCTATGAGACACAACCTGTGTCCAAGAAATGTCATCACATTTTATAGCTTTCCAAAACTGTTTGATATTTTCAAAAATGTTGGGTGGGAATGTTTGGTTTCATTTTATGACAAGTATATTTTTCCCAGTCTTGTGGCCGAATTTTTACGCTCATATGGAGTTTTCACATGACTCTTCTGGTTTATTAAAGACAATTACTACTTGCATTCAAGGACAGACTTACATCATAGATGAATTATTTCTTGTTCATGCCCTACAGTTGCATCCTTCCACTCTTGAATTACCTAGGATTAATTCATATCTTCGTCCATCTGGCATATCTGTAGAAGAATGCATGTTATTCAAGTTTAATTTGTCTGTGGTAACTGATCAAATGGTACCCGTTCTTTTATTTGACTATCCATGCAAAGTTGGTTCGGAGTTTCTCACTGCTGAGTTCCAATTTCAAGGCAAAATTTTAAGAAACAATTTTATGCATGTTCGGGACGATAGAAAAATGTTGCCTTTTGATCTGGAACTAATCAAAAGTCTGTTAAATGAATGCATGCCCTATAATCTAGCCTATTTTTGTTGTCTTTGTTTGAATACTGTTTTCAAAACAATTGCCTTGGTTTTGGTCTACTTCTTACACATATCTTCCACTATTTGAATCTTCATTTGATCAATCTTCAGTTTCAATTAGTCCCTACCAGCAACATCGTATCTCATCTCAATCTGCCACCACAACCTCTCATCATTTTTAAACCACTTGATAATGAAAATCTTGAAGCCAACATCAACATGGCTACCAAAATTGAATCCCTAAATAGTATGAACCAACTTTTGTTGCAAAATCAATCTCTCATGTTGGCAAAATTAGAAGATGTTTAGTTCTCCTTGCACACAATTAAATATGTGGTTTGCCTGCTCTTGGAGAACAGCAACCTGTTGATGGATCCCTTCAATGTCAGTACCATTACTCACTTTACTACCACTGTTCCCCCACCAGCTGATCCTGAAAGAAACATTCATGATCTATCTCATTTCTTGTAAGACCGCGAATTTTATGAAATAAAAGTATTCAATTTTTTTATAATTATTATTCAGTAAATGGTTAAATTGATAAAAAGTTAAAGTTAAGGGTGATATATGTAAAGTTTATAAAATGCGCAAGTGGTTATAAAATATTCATTGCTGTCGGGGAATATTCGTTTGGTCGTGAAATATTCTTCTTTGTCATTTTAGAATATTCGTATGCACTGGCAAGACCAATCAGGCCCCATAATGTAATAATAAGCTTGGATGAAGAAAATGACAAGTATGAGTTTTTTTATAAATAACGATATAGTTTTTACCGTTAAAACTGTTGGAATACCCGGTGGGTAAAGTAAAGTAATACGTGTTGTGTTGTTGCACAAGAAGCACTACAGGTATTGTC
The DNA here is from genome assembly GCA_020205605.1 of Panax ginseng. NCBI lineage: Eukaryota > Viridiplantae > Streptophyta > Magnoliopsida > Apiales > Araliaceae > Panax > Panax ginseng. Next base: position 174,377,328 of record CM035132.1, read on the forward strand.
CAAAGATTTTTGAATTATTGATTCTTACGTAAGAAGGCACTACTCAATAATTGTTACAAGAATTACTTTATTCAATATTTTATTTTATTGATTCAATAATTGCTACGTTGATATTTTATATTATTGTTGTTTCAATAATTGTCACTGCACAATATTTTTATTATCAGATCAATAATTCATATTATTTGAATAATATTGTTAGATAGCATTATTGGCAATGTCTAAAGAAGTTCTGTCTAGGAAAGGGGTTTGGTCATCTAATTGCGCACCAGTAAGGAGAAATCCTTATCGAAAAGCCCCCTCTTTCCTGGGAATGACATATTTGTCATAATTGTGATTCTACGAATAATTAATTATTGATTTATATGATAAGAAAATATTTATTTTAATGGAGATATAAATGGAGGAATTTTTAGAAAAGTGACAATTGTTGAAAATTGATATTTTATCTTTTCTGATAAAATAATTTATTCAAATATATTATTATATTATATTATAAATGTGAGACCCCAAATTTTATGAAATGAAATTATTCAATTTTCTTATAATTATTCTATTTAGTAAATGGTTAAATTAATAAAGGTTAAAGTTAAGGGTGATATTTAAAATTTTTTGCAAAGTAAGCAAGTGGTTATATAATATTCGATTGGTCGGGGAATATTCGTTTTAACAGGGAATATTCGTACGACGGCACAATCATTGGTGAACCCCACAACGGAAGTATTGTCGTAGTTAGAAAACGACAGAATTATCATTTTATAAAAATAACGGTGAAAGTGTTACCTTTAAAACTGTTGAACTACCCGGTAGTAAAAGTACAGTAATATGCGTGGTTGCATAGTAGCACACGGTATAGATTATTGATGCTTACGTGAGAAGTCACTCAATTATACTCAATTATTGCTACAATAATTGCTGCATCATATCTCTCATATTATTGATTCAATTATTGCCACAGTATCATCTGCATAATATGTTATATTATTAAATCAATAATTGAGACTACAAAGTTATTCATATTATTATTTGCAATATTGACAATGTTTGAAGTTACACAAGATGAGGTTTGGTCACCTAATTGCGCTACCAATAAGGAGAAATCCTTATCTGAAAGCCCCTCTTTCCGGGAACGACCTGGTTGTTAAATATTGCGAATTATAATAATAATGAATAAATGTTATTAAAAATCAAATTTGAGTTCGAAGTTAAATTTGGAGACGCGGACGTGATATTTGGGTCCGGAATGATGAAATTTAGTAAAAATAGGCTATAAACACAAAAATTTTCGGGGTTGATTTTTTGGTCAAAAAGTCAACAGTTGACTTTTTTAGAATAAGTTAAACTTCGAAATTTCAAAAATAATTTTTTTGATAAAAATAGTTCCATTGTGTTGGAATTATTAGTATTAGTGAAAATCGATATTTATTTCGATATTAATTGATGTCTGGAAGTTATACTGAACAATCGTGTAACTAATCAGATAAATGAGCAATTAATTACTATTAATTCACATGATTATAACTATTTATTCACATGTGTGTACTATTGATTCACATTCTTGTACTATTAGGGGAGGTGGTGCAAGATTGATAATACTTGCATGACTAAGTCAAAAATGGAGATATAGATGGAGGTACTATACTGTAATTCTTATTTTCACATGATTATAACTATTGATTCACATGATTGAACTATTGATTCACATTATTTACTATTAGGGAAGGTGGTGCAAGTTTGATAATACTTGCAGGATTAAATTAAAAATAAAGAAAAAGAGGAAGGTATTATACTGTAATATTTCGAGTCCCAAAATATGCAATTATTGAAACTATATTTTCCTATAAATAGAAGCTCATTTTTCCTTCATTTCTCACCAATTCACTACAGCTATAGAGTAATTATTATAAAGAGTCATTATAGAGAGAAAGAAGAAGAGAAGTCTGCTACCTCACTATTCTAGTATCCAGTCTTCTTCTGAGGTAAGGGATATTATTATTATAGTAAGGGGTATTATTTCTTTCATATTCATGAAGAGAGCTATTGCTATTCCATTCCTTATTATTATGTTGGAATAACCTGTCTATGCAAAGTACTGCATACATGGTGAAATTCTTCTATTATTCCATTCTTTATTATTCTGTTGGAATATCTTGTCTATGCGGATTACGCATGACCTAGTTTCATTCTTTATTATTCTGTTGGAATATCCTGTCTGTCCGGATTACGCATGATCTGGTTCCATTCTTTATTATTCTGTTGGAATAACCTGTATGTGCGAATTACGCATGACCTGGTTCCGTTGTTTATTATTCTATTGGAATATCCTGTCTGTGTGGATTATGCATGACCTGGTTCCATTCTTTATTATTCTGTTGGAATAACCTATCTGTGCGGTCTATCGCATGCCTGGTGAATTATGTTGTTATTTCATTCTTTATTATTACGTTGGAATATCCTCATGTAAAGCGGATTACGCGTGACACGGTTCCATTCCTTATTATTCTCGCTGGGAATAACTTTTGTATGCGCGATCTATCATCATGCATGGTAAATTCTTCCATTATTCCATTCTTTATTATTCTGTTGGAATAATCTATCTATGTGGATTACCACATGCATGGTGAATGATCCTTCGTATTCATTCCTTATTAAATTGTGAAAATGATCTGTCTACGTGGATTACCGCATGGCGGGGTAAAATTCTTTTGCAGTTTCGTAATTTTTCTGACCCTCAAAAATTCTGGAAAAATTTGAAATGATAGTTTGTTGAGTTTTCTAGATTGTGTCCAAAAATGGCGATTTTTGGATGTATAGATTAGGATTTATGAATTTTATGGGAAAAGACTATTTTAAAAGTAAACCCTTATAACTCCTTGTGGTTAACTCTAAATTTGGTGAAATTTTTATTGGGAGTACATGTATATAACAGGAGTATACCCTGTAAATTTCGGAATTTTTGGACAAAAGTATAGTTTATAATAAATGTCTAAATATTCGACAGTTTTGGCCATATGAAAAATAGTAAATAAATTTTAAAAATTCTGAGGAAATATATATTCAATATGGGACTATATTATGCTAAATCCAAGAAAAAAATAATTTTTGAGACTGATTTGGTATTTTTCATAAAAATAGTTTAGTTACGGACATATGAATTAAATATGTTATGTGAAGTTGGAAAATTGGTAAATAGGATTTTATGGCTTGAAAATCCTATATAAGGTATATGCAGATTTTTGATGAGGGATTTGATCATTGGTGATGAAATCTTATGAGTATAGCATTTTTGAATGATTAAATGCATTATTTGGTAAAGTGTAAACAATTAAAATAAATTGTTTATAAGTTTAAAAAGTGATTAAAATATTGTTATAATATTAATAATATTAGATTATGAGTTTATTAAGTGATTGATAATATTTGGATAAATTTAAAGTATGACGCCCCCAAAGTAGGTATACATCACCTATTCTGAGTCGCCAAATACATGGTACAGAATACAAATACAATCTTTAATATACAACAAGAGAGCTGTGAGTTTTAATACAAATAAGTCCTCATTATATTTATTGTCACACTATTTAACAGAATAGTGAGGACTACTAATACTATCATCTGGACCGTCACTTCGTTCCCCGACTAGTCCCGGCTACGTTCTCATTTCAAGAGAATAAGGAAAGAAAGGGTGAGCTCAACTAGCCCAAGAAGAAATATTATGACTAAGATAATGCGTAATAAATTATAATTAGTCTTCAACAATATTAAAAAGCGATAAAATATAATAGACATCAAGTTTAATCATAGTGAAACAAGAAATCCATTAAAAGAGTCAAGTAGAGAATAAAATCTACTATCTTTTATGATTTAAAAGGTTTTCATCACTTTTATCATTGGGACTCAAACAATAAATAAACCACATCATCCCCGCTTTCTACTACCAAAGATATTCATTAGTATCACAACCACAAATTATCCATGCACTACGGGCCAAGGATATTCATGTATTCATCAATGGTCATGATCATGCCAACAACTATCCATCAATGCACTACGGGCCAATGAGGACCTTTACTATATCATTTGTAACATTACGGTTATGATTACACCGAATAATCCCTGGTCATAATCATACCAAGTCCATCTATGCACTACAGGCCACAGATGACTTTCAACAAAATATAAAAATGAGGATGATGACAATGATATAAGAATTCAATAAAACAAGTTCAAGAATTAATTTATCCAGGAACTAATAACGTCCAAATTGTCAACATGATACTTCTTTGTAGAGTAAAATTTAAGAATGCTCAGAAGAATATTTCCATAAAAGATAATGGATGAAGCGCAAATATCAAGGATATTCCACTAATTTCATGGAGTATAGAAGTCAAAACTTTAACCAACTGAGTATAATAAAGAATGGAATAACAAAAGAAATCACCATGCATGCGGTGATTCGCATGGACAAAGTTATTCGAATAGAAACAATAAATAACGGAACCAAAGTTAGGCATAATACGCACCGGCGGTGATATTCCAATGAATAATAAAGAATGGAATAACAATGAAATCACCATGCATGCGGTATTGTGATGTACATGTTATTCCAATGAATAATAAATAACGGAACCAGGTCCCACGTAAAACGCGTCTGAGCATAAGATATTCCAATAGAATAATAAAGAATAGAATAACAACAAAAATCACCATGCATGCGGTACTTCGCATAGACAGGTTATTCGAATAGAACAATAAATAACGGAACCAGGTTAGGCATTGTGACGACCCCAAATCCAGGTACTTGAAACCCGAACTCGATTCCCCACGATACCATTTCTTTAAGCTGAATAATACTAAATAATAATACATTCGAACTTAATTTACATACATCAAAGTTTATTTCCCCAGGTACGTGACCTTCAAATACATTCCTTACAATACTTGAATAGATACCAATACAACTATAACCATTAACTCATAATATACACTTATTCAATCAGCTTTCCTTTTCCTTTGTTCGTGCCTGAGCCTTCAGGTTGCTCATACATAACTGAAAATATTTAATTTAAGCAAGGATGAGCATTTAAGTGCCCAGCAAGTAATAACAATTATATATAAGCTGAAAGAATATAAGTATTCTCTTTACATAACACTTCTACAACGAATTGAAAGTTGTGAAGTAATCTGACTTGATAAAAATTCACATAACAACTCTCTTTCAAATTCTTTAAATTTGGCTCGCTCTACCCCTTGAATAGGGTTTAAGAAACATACTATGAACATTCTTTTCATTTTCGAAAAGGTTTAGCGGAATTCTATCCTCAAACCATCTATAACTTACGGACGCGGAGGGTGATCGGCCAGATTGTACCTGTGATTGATCAATACTACATAACTTGAACGAAAATTCATCGCTCACCCTTTGTCAGTAGTAAGCGCATAAAAATTTTCCCATTATCGGGATGTTCATACATGCACGGTTCCAAACCCAAGGTTTTAATCTTGCTTTCGACAATAATATGTAATTCAACATATATGTATACGGGTAATTGAAAAAGTGTATCAACATGTGAATAAATGCCATGATTATCCAAGTGGGGACACTTGTATAACCATTTAGAAATCAACTTAACGAGAATATATATCCGAGCTAACATGTTGATAATCAAAGCGTATATAATCATGCGGGAATAGAAAATAATTACAAACTTCGACTCATGTCCATTGCATAAAGAAAAATGCAAAGGTAGGATACTTTTTGATTCACGATTACAAATCTCAACTTAGGTTTTATCTCTTTATCACAACCTATCAATAATCGGATCATTCGTTAGATTAGAACAATATATCTTAACACATAGTCTTCGCTCTATTACAAAGACATAGTCTAATCACATAATCATAGTGATCATACTTTTAGTTCCTATTCTATACTTGAAATATTTTTATACATTTTTCAAATATCTCATCCATGCTCTTACAAAGTAGTCTTTTCTTCTTTTATAAGGTCCGACATTTGTGTCCGTATAAACAACTTTATCGGGTAAATCTGAAGTCTAAGACTCTTATTCTATACCTCAACATCTCAGAATATCGACATCTTATTTTTAATCATTTTCGCAATTTCGGAAATTGAAAAATTTAAAATAATTCAAATCATCCACTAAAGGGCCTATAGTGATATAAGCTGTTACTATAGGTGTTCTTCTTCAAATTCGAACTTCATAATCGGTTCTCTCAAGTCGACTAGTTTGGCCTATTTATAACTTTCAAATATCTAATCATAATTAAATGATTTAAACATTAAACAATTCCATCATCATTAATAGTTTAATTAATACAAAACTATTAATGAAACCATCACCAAAATATAAAAGTTATTTATAATAACTCAAACTATTTTTAAAACATTTATATTACCCAAATAATTACCATTAATATTTAAATATTAATGTACTATTTATCCAAATATTAAAAGTCATTAATTATAACTTAAAATATTTTAAATCCTTAATATCCACTTTAAATGGTTTTTAAATAAGTAAAATCATTTTTAAACTATTTATTTAATATTAATCATTAAATAAACTAAATATCATTAATATTATCTTAATATCATTAATATTTAATTATTAATGAAATTATCATTTAAATATTAAAAGTTATATTTTATAACTTAAAATATTTTTAAATACCTTATTTTCATTTAAAATGATTTTTATAATATTAAAATCATTTTTAAACTAAATTATTTAATATAATCATTAAATAACTTTAATATCATTAATAATTATTAATTAATGAAATTAATCACAAAATATTAAAAGTCATCACAAATAACTCATTTACATAATCAATTCCAAGCCAAAATAAACATAGTAAACTAACTAGTTTATTAACAACACTAACTAAACTTCAAAAATTCAAACTTTAACTAACAATTAAAAATAATAACATTACAAAAATTAAATAAGAAACATACCCTAAATACTAATTTCATAGACCTAATACGACTTCCACGCCAAAATTTAACTAAGGAGATTTTTTATAAAAGTTCTCCCACAACAAAGCCTTTCTCAAAATTGGAGGCCTTTTTTGTTGGTGAATGAAACAAAGGCCAAGCCCTTCTATTTATAGGTTTAGAAAATGGTGAAGTTCTCAATTTAGTCGATGTGGGACTTTGGTTTATACTAATTTTTCAATAGCTCACTTTATGCGATTTTCTAACGCATTGCTCATAACTCCGATTAATCTGATTTTTGGATATGTTATACATGGTATGTAAGACTATTTTTAAAAATACGAATTACCCAATTCGGGTTCATTAGGTAGCCCAAACAAAGCGGTCGTCAAAATGGGCGTTCATAACAGATTTTCAATCTCTTCGTTTCAGCTTTACCCTCTTTCGCTAAAAAACAGTCATAACTCTTTCATTTTAAAACATTTTTGAGCGATTCTTGAGCCCACGCCAAGCTAACTTCTGGGGCTACAACTTTTATTCTTTGACCATTTCCAAATTCCGAACACATCAGCCCAGATATTCCGTTCAAATGGACTGCACCGCACTTGTTGGGAAGTTTTGACTCTACTACTTTGAAATGTCATAACTCTCTCCTCCGATATCGGATTTCGTCCGTTTCGGAGTATATGGAAAGCTTATTCGGTGTACTATAACATACCAAAAGCCCAGAAGGTTTTGGAAACATTAACTAATTGAAACAAAGGTCCCGAATAGCACATCCAGCTGCTGACTTTCGCTTTTGAGAAATTTGACACATTTCCTTCCAATCACCGTAATTCCTCATCCGAGGTCGGAATGAGGTCATTCCAAAGCCTATGGCTTCCTAACTCGATGCACTACAACATATCAAAAGCCCAGACCTTTTAAAGCACAAAAGTGGACGAGAATGCTCCTATTACAGATCGCCTAAAAAACAATTATCATGATCGGTCAACCATGTTTGACCATCTATAACTTCTAATCTATACATGATATGGACTTGATTCTTTTTGCATTAAAGACCACATATCGGGCTACACATAACAACTTTTGAAGAACAAAACTCATGATTGAGCAAAGAGTTATGGCCTCCGACATTTGGTGAAAAAAATAATGTAATTGGTTTTCCAACTTGCTTAAATCTTCAAATTATAATGCACTTTGATGTTATGGGTCTTTGATTTATCAACCCATATCATCAATTAACATTCTATTACACAACTTTAAATAATCAATTGCATCAAATAATATCGAATCAAAGGATTTCTAGGTTTAGTGTTCTTATACCTTTTTTTTGCCAAAATTCTTGATTCTTTTTACTTCGATTTGTTATGGGTGATGGTTGGGCTTTGTTTAAGAGTGTATGGGCAATCTTGTACAAGGCAATTAAATGTAATATTTAATCACTAGATTTAATTCTTATAATTTACCAATTAACTTCTATCCTTTGGTAAATTAAAACACTCATATAATAACATCGAAATTAAACCCAATGAATTAAAATTAGGGTTTCTCAACGTCATCAATTAGGGTTTCTAATTGACCATTAGTGGTTCTTTAATTATCTGTATGTTACTAACACGATCGTTACTTTTTTCTAATTTCAACCGGTTAGGGTTATAATAATTAGGGTTTGCCCTAATTATCGACATACAACAAAGATAATTAGGGTTTCTTCTAATTACCGATATTCTTATTCACAAGAACTTCATATACACATCACTACTCGTAAATACCCCATAACCGAAGTTTAATAATTAGGGTTTCACAAAGATGGTAATATCTTTATGACCTAATTGACCGTCATTGCTTTCAATATTATCATCGTCGCAAGATATACCCAAAGACATAATTATGGTAATCAGTAAAATCATTATATAAATAATATAATATTATTATTCTCATCTCTTGATCACAATCCCAATCTAGGGTTTGGATCTCATGTCTGACTTATTCTTCGTACATAGCATCAATAATCAAGTTAAAATAATTAACTTAAATATTCTGAACAATTCATATAATAAAATATTTATTATATAAATCTAAGTATCACTTCATATATTATTTCCAATCATGTTTTCATGGAAAATAATTAATAAAAATATTTCTACTTATGTAAATTTATTACCATATAATTTGTGGTAATTAATAATTCCAAAATTATTTCTAATTTTCAAGTAATAAATGTATTCGCATTTATCGTTCACTTTACTTGACACTTAGTCTAGTCATTAAATAAAAAAAAAAAAAAATTATATGAAAATTTCTTATTTATTTTATATAGAAATTCTCTAAGTATTACAGCATAATATCTTAATGCGACAAGATATTCCAATGAATAATAAAGAATGAAATAACAACGAAATCACCATGCATGCGGTGATTGCGATAGACAAGTTATTCCAATGAATAATAAATAACGGAACCGAGTCCAAATGTAAAATGCAGACATGGGATATTCCAATGAATAATAAAGACGGAACCAGTCCCAGAAGCGTAAAATGCATGACGAGGATATTCCAATGTAATAATAAAGAATGGAATAACAACGAGAATTTCACCATGTATGCGATTACTTGACATAACAAAGTTATTCCAATAGAAATAATAAATAATGGAATAATGAAGAATTTCACCAAGTATAGGGTAGCTCACAGATATCTGAGTTATTCCAATGAATAATAAAGACCGGAATAATGAAATTCTCTTCATGAATATGAAAAAAATAATACCCTTACCTTGTAAAAAAGAGTACTCCTACGGTAGGGCGAGGATATACTTGAAGAAACTTGCACTACGCTCAAAGCTTTCTTAAACGCTAAAGAAAGACACTCAAGATTATAGAAGAAGAATTCTCTCTACGTTTCTCTGCTCTAGAGTTTCAAGAATTTAAGAAGAAATAATGAAGGAATGAGCTTCTATTTATAGAAGAATGGATCTGAATAGTAACCAATCCATGAAATCGGTCCAGATTGATTTACTTTTAAACGAGACGGTCCTGATTAGTTTACAATAAAATATAATATATTCTATTTATAATCTAATAAAATGAATAACTTTATAAAAGTATTTCATTTTATATAAAAAGATTTTACTATGCAAATACTATGCAAAACACTATGCATAATAAAATATAATGTATTCTAATTATTATCTAATAAAACAAATAACTTTATAAAAGTATTACATTTTTATATAAAAGATTTTACTATTAGCCTAATAAAGCGAATAACTTTATAAAAGTGTTCTATTTTATATAAAAAGCTTTTACTGCTTTTATTACATTAATAATACTAATAAAACAAAACTTCATCATCATTATCATAATTCACACTATTAATCGACCGTGCCGTTCCCGTGAAAGAGGGGCTTTCAATCTGGATTTCTCCTTATTGGCGCGCAATTAGGTGACCAAACCTCTCCTTGGCAGAACTTCTAGACATCGTTAATAATGCAAATAATAATATTAACAACTTTGTTATCTCAATTATTGATTTAGTAATATATAAAATATTGACAATAATTGAATCAAATAACGTGAGATACAATGCAAGAATTCTTCAAGCAATAATTGAACAAAAGCTGGTGACTGACTTCTCACGTAAGCAACAATAATCAATATCGTGTGCTACTATGAAACCACGCATATTCCTGTACTTTTAACACTGGGTGTTTCAATAGTTAGCGTTAAAACTTCCACCGTTATTTTCATAAAATATTTTTTGTCGTTTTCTCAATCTGACAATAATTCCGTTGTGGGGTCCACTAATGATTGTGCCATCGTACGAATATTCCCTGTTAAAACGAATATTCCCCGACCAATCGAATATTATAAACAACTTGCGTACTTTGTAAAATTTTTAAATATTACCCACAACTATAACATTATATCAAATTCTTTCAAAAATAATAATTATAGAAAATTCATCTTTATTCATAAAAGTTGGGGTCTTACATAAAGTCTTTAATATTTATCCTTGTTTTCATTTGATTAATGCTTATATCATTGTCATCATCCCCACGCTTATATTGTGATGAAAGTCATCTTTGGCTTACGTGCATAGATGGACTGTTGATTATTGGTTTTACAGTTGTATATCTTTGGCTTACGTGCAAAGATGGACCGTTGATTATTGGTTTTACAGTTGTATATCTTTGGCTTACGTGCAAAGATGGACTGTTGATTATTAGTTTTATAGTTGTATATCTTTGGCTTACGTGCAAAGATGAACTAACGATTGATGAGTATCTTTGGCTTACGTGCATAGATGGAATCATTGATTATTGGTTTTATGATTTGTATATCTTTGACTTTACGTGCAAATGATGGACCGTTGATTATTGGTTTTACTGATTGTATATCTTTGGCTTACGTGCAAAGATGGACTATTGATTATTGGTTTTACAGTTGTATATCTTTGGCTTACGTGCAAAGATGGACTATTGATTATTGGTTTTACAGTTGTATATCGTAGAAGATAGTAGATATCATGTTCTACTTGACTCTTCTAAATTACAGTTGTATGTCTTTGGCCTGTAGTGCAAAGATGAAATGTTAATGAATATCTTTGGCCGTAGTGCAAAGATGAATTTATTAGTATGATTATGGGCAGGAATTGTGATTTGGTATAACCATGATTTTTGATGTTTTAGGTGAAGATAGGTGATGAAAATTATCTTCGTCCTAGGTGCGAAGAGGAATTTAAAATCACAATTATGATTATGAGTTATTCATATGATTGTGGACAGGAATTGTTGATTGAGGTTACAGGGATAAAACATTATTGGTGGACTTTTAACATGGAGAAGATAATAGACCTGATGGTCTATTTAACTCTTCTAATGGATTTCTCGTTCCGCTGCAACTATGGTTGAAAAGTTTTATTATCTACCATATGTTCTAAATCTCTAATTTATTACTGATGAAGGCTATTAATAATTTAATTATCTTTAGTCATGATATTCTTTACTGGGCTAGTTGTGCTCACCCTTTTTGCTTCACAATTCCTTTCAGGTAATAAGAGTGTAGCTGAGTCGAGCGTGGGTAACAGGAGAATAGAATCAAGTGGTCTATAGTCATTGAGGTTCTCCCTAAATAGTATAGAAATAATTTTGTTGAGAACTTTAGATAAGTGTGTCGTATTGTATACGTCATTTGATATTTAATTTTGGTGAACAGAATAGGGTGAGGTGAACCCAACTTTGGAAGGGTGTTTGGCCGCCACTATCATACAAGATGTCTAATGACATACAAACTCGTGTTATCATAAGACAGGGTTGTGCACATCCACTTGCTGAGTATATCTACGAGCATTACCTATATAATCTTGGAGTTTATTTGAAATATAATTTTCACTTGGAGACAACGGAGATAATTATATATCAAGAGAAGACTCATGATATCTATGGACATATGATATCTATCATAACTTAGACGCATGGCCTCCCATGTACGAAGGTTTCCTTGAGTATTTTCCAAAGATTTTAATTTTTAAAACAGTTATTGACTGTACCTTTATGTAATGTACCATTGTAAGGTCTTGTGGTCAAGGCACCACGAGAGTTACATACATTTGTATTAAAACTCACAGTTTAACTGTGGTCGATTCTCGCACTACGCTTCAACAAATTGTATAAATGAAGTTTGTATTTGATTTTTATAGTATGATATCCGCTTACTCGTAATGGGTCGTGTGGACCTATTTTGGGGGCATCACAAATGGTATCGAACGTAGGGATATGGTCATTTGGCATGAGATATGTGTCTAGAACTAGGAGGAGAGACGCAGTATTATACTTAAGCCAGTGTGTGTGACTTACCTAAGCCAAAATTTTTACTTGATAAGTTGACAATTTGTGATATGTCAATTGACCTTTCTTTTGAAGATATATTCTAGAATGATATCTGAAATACAGGAGATGAGCAATGGAAAAATCACGATACAGAGGATATAACCGGGAAGGTACAATCTGAAAAGAAAGCAAGGTATTCTCGTCTCTTCGAACTACTAGGTACGTAAATTTCGAGGGCAAAATTTTATAAGGAGGGGAGATTGTGAGACCCTTAATTTTATGAAATGAAAGTATTCAATTTTCTTATAATTAGTCTATTTAGTAAATGGTTAAATTGATAAAGGTTAAAGTTAAGGGTGATATTTAAAAAATTTTGCAAAGTAAGCAAGTGGTTATATAATATTCAATTGGTCGGGGAATATTCGTTTTAACAGAGAATATTCATACGAAGGCACAATCATTGGTGAACCCCACAACGAAAGTATTGTCGTAGGTAGAAAATGACAGAATTATCATTTTATAAAAATAACGACGAAAGTGTTACCGTTAAAATTGTTGAACTATCCAGTAGTAAAAGTACAGTAATATGCATGGTTGCATAGTAGCACACGGTATTGATTATTGATACTTATGTGAGAAGTCACTCAGTTATACTCAATTATTGCTACAGTAATTGTTGCATCATATCTCTCATATTATTGATTCAATTATTATCACAGTATCATCTACATAATATATTATATAATTAAATCAATAATTGAGACGACAAAGTTATTCATATTATTATTTGCAATATTGACTATTTCTTCCCATTCGTATTGACTTCTTTTTCTTCCTCTTTTCAGTTTTTGAACTTTTTGTGGTACCATTTTGTTCATTTTTGTGTTTCTTCACTTTTCTCCTTATAATTGGTTGTCTCAGAAAAGTACTCTTTGAGTTCATTGTTGAGTATTTCTGATTAAAATATCAAAACTTGTAATTTAGATGTGTATTAGTTTAAGAATGTAGATGTGTATTAGTTTGAGAATGACCGTAGCGCGATTTATACTACTAATTTGTTTCAGACATCTATATAGATCAAAAACTTTAGAGTTTTTTTTTTTCTGTACTAGTTGATGTTTTTCTGGATGCTTCACTCCTTGTGGTCTCAGTGTTAGATGGCTACAATGTTTGCATATTTTCATATGGGCAAACAGGGACGGGAAAGACTTTTACCATGGAGGGCACTGAACAGAATCGAGGAGTCAATTATAGAACTTTGGAGCATTTATTTAAAGTGGTCAAGGAACGGAAAGAGACTTTTACGTTCCACATATCTGTTATCCTCCTTGAAGTTTACAATGAGAAAATCAGGAATTTACTTGCTACATCACCAACATCAAAAAAGTAAGTATATTCTCTTGCATTTAACTCAGATGTCTTTTGAGTCATCTTGTTGAACAACTCAACTGAGCTGTTTTGTAATCTAACTAAATTGCCAAATAAATAATTACATGAAATATTAATTTGCTTGGTTATGCCATACACAATGTTCTTAGCATGTTTTCAGTGTTCTCTTTGATTCTTTGTTATGAAGTATCAAATAGTGCTATAACCAGGTTGGAGAGTGATTATGCATTGATGTGCCAACCATATTTATTGTTTAGTCACTCAAATTGAACAAGAAATTGGTGGTATTCTAAAGTATTATGAAATAGGAGCCAAACCTTGACATTGTACCACGTAGCAACTCTATTGTCTCTGTGTATTATTTTGGCACTAAGTGCCTCTGGTGACCTATTTGCTTCATTTTCCTGACTTGCTATTATTTTAAAATGTACAGGAAGACTGCTTTTACGACCTGCCTTTCAATATTGGGTATCAAATTTTCATGCTACGTTTACGGAAGACAAGGGACGAAATTATGAAGTGTACTCTCTCTATATATGTAGATATATACTTTGATTGAAGAACTGTGGTAGCTTTAGATGGTTAATTGTAAAGATAATGAATGATTATGTAGTGGATGATTTTATTAAGTTAATAATATTTTAGTTTTTTGTATTTTTGCCATTATTTGCTATGGGGACATTGAGCCAGCCAGATACAGAAAAGAATGTCAAATTTTGATTTGGCAACAATATAATTCGTTACCAAAGCATTGAACAAGTTTTAATATAGCAACAATTTTTTATACATTTAGCAACAAATTTTCATTGTTAATGGCATTAAAAATATAATATTTGACAACGAAAATTTAACCTAATAACAACAGAGAGGATATTGTTGCTAATACTAAAATAAAAGGCAACATTTTTTATCGTTACAAATCATATCAACTTTCGTTGCACATATAAAGAAACGGCAACATATAATGTCGTTGCTAATCGACGAATTTCGTTGCTATTGAAAATAACCAAAGAACAAATATTTTCGCTTCTTGATTCAAAGATAATATCGCTACCAAATAATATAATCAAGAACGAAAATCGCGTTGCTAAAAAGTTTACATTCATAACGAAAAGCAAGCTTAGGCAACAATTTTCATAATTTACTACAACGAAAAATGTCGTTGCAAAATGTGTCAATTGCAACGAAAATGCATGTTCGTTGCCAAAAAATAGAGTTCATTTCGTTACCAATTAGTAGGCTTTTGCAACGAAATGGGGTTTTTAGCAACGACATTTTAATTATTCTGCAACAATACATTTTATTGCTAATGGATCGATGTCTCTGTACGAAAACAAAATTTCGTGCAAAATGTATTATTTTTCACAACGAAAAAAATACGTTCGTTGCGGAACAATTAGCAACGCTCATTGAGCAACAAAAGACACAACGACAGTAAAGTCGTTGCCAAAACCCTTTAGTAACGAAATTTGACACCTTTAGCAACGAAAATCGGTTGTTGCTGAAGCCCCATTTTTTTGTAGTGTCTTTACTGGGCTAGTTGTGCTCACCCTTTTGTTTCCCAATTCCTTTCAAGTAATAAGAGTGTAGCTGGGTCGAGCGAGGGTAACAAGGAAATAAAATGGTGGTTTATTGCTGTTGAGGTTTCCCCTAAAATAGTATGGAAATAATTTTATTGAGAATTTTAAATAAGTCTATCGTATTTTATACGTCATTTTAACCATTAATTTTGGTGAACCGAATAGGGTGAGGTGAACCCAACTTTGGAATGGTGTTTTGCCACTATCATATAAGATGTCTAATGACCTACAACTTCGTGTTATCATAAAATAAGGTTGTGCACATGCACTTGCTAATTATATCTACGAGTACTACCTATATAATCTTGGAGTTTGGTTGAAATATAATTCTCAATTTGAGACAATGGAGATAATTATATGTCAAGAGAAGACTCACCATTGGAAAGAACATGATAGCAATCTTCTCGTTTTTCTTTGGGGTCTATTGGGTCAACCGAGGATAATTCTCGAGTCATATGATATTTATTACAACTTAGATGCATGGCCTCCCATGTACAAAGGTTTCCTTGAGCATTTTCCAAAATTTTTAATTTCTAAAATAGTTATTGACTGTACCTTTATGTAATGTATCAATTTAAGGTGCTATCCAAGTAAAGGGATGAGAGTCACAGTTGGTATTAAAACTCACCGTATATGTGTTGTCATATTTTGCATGATAATTGTAATAATGAAGTTGTAGTTGTTTTCTGTACCATGTATTTGGCGACTCAGAATGGGTTGGGTGATGTACCTATTTTGGGGGAGTCACAGTTGGTATCAAAGCTTAGGGATATGGTCTCTGGCGGATCGGAGAATAGAACTAGGAGGGGTGAGACGAATAAATCCTTCGCTAGTGTGTCCTACCTAAGCTGAAATTTCTTACTTAATTAGTTGACAAATTATGATATGTCAGTTAACCTTTGTTTTGAAGTTGTATTCTAGAATGATATCTGAAATACAAGAGATGAGCAATGGAGAAATCATGAGGACATGGAAAATGAAATCTAAAATGAAAGCAAGGTATTTTTAGCTCTTTGAAATACCAGGTACGTAAATTTTGGGGACAAAATTTCATAAGGAGGGGAGATTGTAAGACCCCGAATTTTATAAAATAAAAGTATTCAATTTTTTATAATTATTATTTAGTAAATGGTTAAATTGATAAAAAGTTAAAGTTAAGGGTGATATATGTAAAGTTTAAAAAATACGTAAATGGTTATAAAATACTATTCTTTGTGTGAATATTCGTATTTACCTGCCAAAGCCAATTGAGAGCCCCATAATGTAATAATTGTCGAATGAAAAAAATGATAAGTATGAGTTTTTTATAAATAACGGTGTAGTTGTTACCGTTAAAACTGTTGGAATACCCGGTGGATAAAGTAAAGTAATACGTGTTGTTGCACAGTAGCACACGGTATTGCACATTATTTTTGAATTATTGATTCTTACGTAAGAAGGCACTACTCAATAATTGTTACAATAATTACTGTTCAATATTTTATTTTATTAATTCAATAATTGTTACATTGATATTTTATATTATTGTTATTTCAATAATTGTCACTGCACAATATTTCCATTATCAGAACAATAATGCATATTATTTGAATAATATTGTTAGATAGCAATATTGGCAATGTTTAAGGAAGTTCTGCTTTGCGAAAGGGTTTGGTCATCTAATCACGCACTCAAAGAAGGAGAAATCCTTATCTGAAAGCCCCTCTTCCTAGGAACGACCTGGTTGTCATAATTGTTATTCTGTAATATTATTTATGAATAATTAATTATTGATTTATATGATAAGGAAATATTTATTTTAATGGGGATATAAATGGAGGAATTTTTAGAAAAGTGACAATTGTTGAAAATTGATATCTTATCTTTTCTGATAAAATAATTTATTTAAATATATTATTATATTATATTATAAATGTATAATGTGGCTATATAATAATATAATAATGGTGATATTTTTACACTAAATTAACGATGTATAAATCAAATGAGAGAAATCTAGAAATCAAAAGAAGAACAAATATGGAGATTTTTCATAAAAATTAGTTTATCACTTGATTTTAGAAAATTTATAACTCTTTGTGTATAATGAGTTAAGAGATGAGCCATATATCAAAACAAAGCCCTGGAAGTAAGTTAAACACAAAAATTTGAATAACCCAAAAATCCTTTATAGATTTTTCGTGGTGACTATTTGAATGAAACTAGTCCAAAGGACTCATAGTCCGAAAAATCAGTGTTCTTATGCTATATTGCGTGAGTTATAATTTTTAATCCGACCATTGGATTGTTGTTATTTTTGGATATTTTTAATCCGACCGTTAGACTTTATGGTCTATTTAACTCTTATAATGGATTACTCGTTCCGCTGCAACTATGGTTGAAAAGTTTTATCATCTACCATATGTTCTAAATCTCTGATTCATTTACTGATGAAGGCTATTGATAATTTAATTAGCTTTAGTCATGATATTCTTTATTGGGCTAGTTGTGCTCACCCTTTTGTTTCTCAATTCCTTTCAGGTAATAAGAGTGTAGCTGGGTCGAGCGGGGGTAACAAGAGAATAGAACGGTGATTTATTGCTGTTGAGGTTTCCCCTAAAACAGTATAGAAATAATTTTATCGAGATTTTTAAATAAGTCTGTCATATTTTATACGTCATTTTAACCGTTGAATTTGGTAAACCGAATAGGGTGAGGTGAACCCAACTTTGGAAGGGTGTTTTGCCACTATCATATAAGATGTCTAATGACCTACAACTTCGTGTTATCATAAGACAGGGTTGTGCACATGCACTTGCTGATTATATCTATGAGCACTACCTATATAATCTTGGAGTTTGGTTGAAATATAATTCTCAATTTGAGACAATGGAGATAATTATATGTCAAGAGAAGACTCACCATTGGAAAGAACATGATAGCAATCTTCTCATTTTTCTTTGGGGTCTATTGGGTCAACCAAGGATAATACTCGAGTCATATGATATCTATTAGAACTTAGATGCATGGCCTCCCATGTACGAAGGTTTCCTTGAGCATTTTCCAAAAATTTTATTTTTTAAAACAGTTATTTACTGTACCTTTATGTAATGTATCAATGTGAAGTGCTATCCAAGTAAAGGGATGAGAGTCACAGTTGGTATTAAAACTCACAGTATATGTGTTGTCGTATTTTGTACAACAATTGTAATAATAAAGTTTTAGTTGCTTTTTGTACCATGTATTTGGCGACTCAGAATGGGTTGGGTGATGTATACCTATTTTGGGGGCGTCACATTTCTCTCCTCTTGATCTTGAGGAAATCTGACTTTGTACTAACTCAACTAACTATTTAGCTGTCTGTAATCCTTAAACCCTCTCCCGTCTACTGTTTCCCATTACTACTACTACTACTACTACTACTACTACTACTACTACTACTACTACTACTACTACTACTTTTCACTTAATTTATATAAGTTTTAACTAACTATCTTTGCAGGATTTCTAACATATTTTCTGTAGGTTTACAATTTTCTTTTACCCTGTCACTTTTTATGATGACAAAGGGGGAGAAGAAAAATATGAATGGATTATATAACTGCTAACTACTATGAATGGGATTATGATTATATAACTGCTAACTGCTATGAATGGATTATATAACTGCCATGAATAGATTATATATGAGCTGCCATGACTGCGATGAATGGATTATATATGAACTGCCATGAATGGATTATATATGAATTACCATGACTGCCATGAATGGATTATATATGAACGGCCATGAATGGATTTTATTAACTATGACTGAATCTAAACTGTTATAAAGGGTTCACAATTTAATGGGGAGTTTTCTTAAAAAAACTAAAATATTTTTATAATTGTCATCATCAAAAAGGGGGAGATTGATAAGAATAATTATATTTTATATTTTGATGATAACAATTATGTTTGTAATAAATATGTAATTATTTACTAATTTACTTATTTTTTGTTTTTACTTGAATTAATTTTTATTGACCTTGATAAATTATATGTCAAGTGTTAAATAAATTAATTCATATAATATTCAAGGTAAGGAAACCCTATTTCTTTTTCTAAACTAAAGTTGGGCAAAATATTTTTACTTCTAAAACATAATATATATTAATACACTTATTATATATATATATATATATATATATATATATATATATAAACCAAATGCATGCATGTGCTACCATCTTCTTTGAAGTGTTAAAAACTGTGTGTGCTAGTGTCACTCATTATGGGACAACGCGTGAGTGGCTGACATTTTGTCTTAAAACAAGTAGTCAAATATGGCATTAATTGATAAGTTGATATAATTTGGACCAGGCGCATTTTTATACTCTTCCGCGTACAATTACTTTTGATCTGCTCCGTTAAATTCAAATTTTATTGATCATAACCGTGCATTCAAAAATTAGTTTTCAAAATTATAATTTTGCCCCAACTTCAAAAATTCTATAAATATGGAGTATTTCATTCATTTGGTTGTTACCAATTTAGTGAAAAGAAAATCATACTCTCCTTGTCTACATTCTCTCTAAAGCTTTATATCTCTTCTTACAAAAGTTCTGATTATTTTTGAATAGAAAAATTGGTCCAAGTATTGAGATAAGTTTAATTTCCGTTGAATGATTTCTTACTTGCATTATATCAATAGATATACAAATACATATTGTTCTACACAATTTTATATATCTATATTTCATCTATTTGTCAAATAAAAGGATACTTGGGCACCGCAAGGCTACGAAGATACACCTCTACGGAGAGGAATTCTAACCGTACTATTCCTTATAGTCTTCAGTAGCCTTTTATCGATATTATTTATATAAATATCATAAAATAGATACGACACTTGATAGCTCAAAATAACACTGAGATACTGCTGCAAAAAGAGTAGTCATCCGAACCGGATTTGAGAAGCGTAGTGATCTATTGAAAATATTTATATAAATATCAATTATGAAAATTATAAATTTTGTCATACTTAGACGCCGCAAGGCTACGGAGATACACCTCTACCAAGAGGAATTCGAACCGTACGATTCCTTATAGTACTAAGTGACATTATCTATAAAGTTCACATAATAGATAAAATATTCCTATATATTATTTGAGTTAAACAAGTAATATTTGCTATATCAGTTTATGTTTAACTGAGATTATATTTGATAAATATTATTTGATTTATTCTTTTGATTCATAAAAATAATTCATATAAAAGACTTTCTAAGAAACAATTCTATATTATCCATAGAAAAACACTCTTTATTTTATAGAATTGTTAAATCTTTATAAAGTGCCTTCAAATCTTATATTTGCTTAATCAGAAGCACTAGTGGATCCAAACAAAAGTTCTAACTGCTTTAAAGAAGCCTATTGTTGAATATAAAAGTCTTTGAACTTTTATACTAATATATTTGTTCTTAATTTTCTATCTACTTAGTTGAGAAGCATTAATCTGTACCTAACTCTTATCAGCTTATTGAAGAAGCCCTTTATTGTAAACTTTTGTAAACAGAGAAAAGATTAGAGTTAGTTTATTTTATGTTCCTGTAAGAAAGACAAGTAATTCTTCGACCAAGACCAGAGTCTTAGAGAGGTCAGTAGGAAGTTGGGTCTCTAGTGCACTTGTGAGGTGAGGAAGAGGCTGTTGTTTTAAGACCAGATCATAGAATAAAACTAAACTAAAAAGGTGGAACAACTAGACTTGAGGAATGAGCGGGGAGGTTGCTGTCCAAGATAGAATAGTTGAATAGTTAAAAGTTTGTCTATAAAACTTTGTAAAGGCTTCTCCGCCTGTTGAAGCAGTTGTTATTACTGATAGTAATAGGATCTCAAGTTCTAAGTAGGGACTTGAGACTGGACGTAGCAACATACCAAAGGGTGTATGTTGTGAACCAGATAAATCTCTGTGCACTGTGATTGAATTTTTATATCCTGCATGCTAATTACTAAAAACTGCTAATTAATAACTAAAAATTCAAAAAGGCCTAAATATAATTTTTAACTGATAATAATCTATTCAAGCCCCCCTTTTAGATTATTATTGACCTTTCACACATCATTTATAATATTACGGGTCATGATTATACCGAATGATCCCTGGTCATAATCATACCAATCAACAGTCCATCTATGCACGTAAGCCAAAGATGACTTTCATCACAATATAAGCATGAGGATGATGAAAATGATATAAGAATTTAATTAAAAGAATGAAAAGGATAAATTTTTAAAGATTTATAATTTAATTTATCCAGAATTCAATAATGATCAAATTGCCAACATGATACTGCTTTGTGGAGTAAAATTCATGAATGATAGTGTATCAAAAATGATTTGGACTGAAAAAAAAATCAATTTTTATCATGAATAGTACTCTGGGTGAATAGTACCCCGTGAATAGTACTTCGAGAATAGTACCCCGTGAATAGTACTTTATGAATAGTACTCGTGAATAGTACTTCATGAATAGTACTTTGTAAATAGTACTTTATGAATAATACCCGTGAATAGTACTTTGTGAAATAGTATGGTATAAATGAATAGTACTCATGGACAGTACTCCGACATGAAAAGCTTAAAATTTAACAAGAATGTGCAGAAAATATCCTTGTGAAACGATACTAGATGAAGCATAAATTTCAAGGATATTCTACTAATTTCACGGAGTATAGAAGCAATACTTTAACAAAATGAGGGTATAATCAGGAATATGAGACGAAATAATATTACTCACACACTACAGAGCATGGAAGAAAATATTCATTACCTCAGAAGAAGACTAGATACTGGAATAGTGAGGTAGCAGACTTCTCTTTTCTTTCTCTCTATAGCTTTTCTCTCTATAATTGCTCTTGTGAGTTTTAGTGAATTGGTGAAAATGAAAGAAGAATGAGCTTCTATTTATAGGAAAATATAGTTTCGATAATTGCACGTTTTGGGGCTCGAAATATTACAGTATAATACCTTCATCTTTTCTTTCATTTTTAATTTAGTTCTGCAAGTATTATCAAACTTGCACCACCTCCCCTAATAGTACATCATGTGAATTAATAGTTCTATACATGTGAAAAAAATAGTTACAGTATAGTGCCTTCATCTATACCTCCATTTTTAATTTAGTCATGCAAGTATTATCAATCTTGCACCACCTCCCCTAATAGTACATGCATGTGAATTAATAGCAATTAATTGCTTATTTATCCGATTAATTACCCGTTTGGTCAATATAACCTCCAGAAATCAATTATTATCAAAATAAATTTCGATTTCCACTAACACTAATAATCCCAACACAATGGAACTATCAATTTCATCTTTAATCAACACGAACTAATTCATCATTAATATTATAACTCACAATATTTAACAACCAGCTCATTCCCAAGAAAGAAGGGGCTTTCCGATAAGGATTTCTCCCTATTGGCGCGCAATTAGGTGACCAAACCTCTCATCGACAGAACTTTCTAGACATCGTCAATATTACAAATAATAATATGAATAACTTTATCGTCTCAATTATTGATTTAATAATATAAAATATTGATCTTCGTGACAATAATTGAATCAATAATATGAGAGATATTATACAAAGAATTCTCAGTAGTAATAATTGAGTATAACCGAGTGACATCTCACGTAAGCATCAATAATCAATACCGTATGTACTACTATGCAACCACGCCAGACATCGCATTTTTACCACCAGGTAGTTCAACAGTTTAATGGTAAAACTTTCGCCGTTATTTTTATAAAAAGATAATTATGTCATTTTCCAACTACGACAATACTTCCGTTGTGGGGTCCACCATGATTGTGTCGTCGTATGAATATTCCCTATTAAAATGAATATTCCCCGACCAATCGAATATTATATAATCAATTGCTTACTTTGCAAAATTTGTAAATATTACTCACAATTATAACATTATATCAAATCCACACCATAAAATATTCAAAAATATATTTCGAGAAAAATTAATCTTTATTCATAAAAGTTGGGGTCTTAAAATTAAGCTACCACTGCACCACTATAATTTATTAATTAGCTACACTGTCGCTAGAACTTATAGCAGCTGGCAATGTAGCACATGAACAAATGAGGGGCAAATGAGTAATTTCTTGTGCCGCTATAGCCTGTAGCGGCATGGGGGAAAATTCATTTCAATCTGTGTTATACAATATCGCGATCAACGGTATAGATTATGGTTGATTAAATAGTATATGTGGCAACCGGTTACCACGGATGGTGTGACGCTCCCAAATTCAGATACATGTACCTCGAATTTGGTGCTTCACGATCTAACTTTAATAAAACACTAATATCTCATACAATGGAATAATAGAATAATTTACATTGATATAATATAAATATTCTCGTCCCAAGTCTTGAAACTATTACTTAATCCAAAACATAGCTTAATACATAACATTAACCAAGTCTTAATACATATTGATAACATCCTAGCACAAAAGAACAAAACTACTCTGTAGCCTTGCCTTTGCCCTTGTTCTTTCCTGAGGTTCCACCTTGCTTTATCCTAACTAAAATGTTTAAGGGAAGGAAGAGTGAGCAACAAATTTGCTCAGCAAGTAATATAACAATAAATGTGAACAAATGTATATAAGGTTCATAATCTCAAAGGATAAATGTAAGACCTCAAATTTATAAAATTATTCAATTTTCCTTATAATTATTATTCTATTCAGTAAATGGTTAAATTGATAAAAGGTTAAAGTTAATGGTGATATGTGTAAATTATAAAAGTATGTCGGGCAATATTAGTTCTGTCGGAGAATATTCGTTTTGTCAGAAATATTATGTAAAAGTACAACGACGAAGAAATAGTCGATCATTGGTGGGCCCCACAACGAAATATTTTCGGATGCAGAAAACGACATAAATAACCTTTTTAACAAAAAAAGTATAGTTAACGCTACTATCATTTTTACTGTTAAATACCCGGTGATAAAAGTATAGTAGCACGCGGTATTCTACAGTGACACACAATATTCTACAGTATCACACGGTATTGCACAGTACTTCATATTATTGATTCAATAATTGTTACAGTAGCAACTGCATAATATTTCATATTATTGAACTCAATAATTGTCACAGTAGTAAATGCACAGTATTTCATATTTTATAATTGACACGACACAGTAACTCATTTTATCTTATATGATATTATTAGGCTAATAAACATTATTTACATTGTCTAGAAAGTTCTGTTAAGAAAAGGGGTTATTTAACTGTGCGTCGTTTATACGGAAGGCCTCCTCTTTCCTGGGAATGATTTGGTTGTCAATATTGTAAGTCTATAATAATTATACTCAGAAGAAATTAATGAGCACTAGTCCACTTTAGCAAGCACATGGATTTAGGGATGTCACAATAATTGTAACAGCATCTCATATTATTGAACTAATAACTGACATCATAGCATGGGTAGTAATGGATTTATCTTTTAGAATAAATAATGATAATGGAATAATCTTTTTGATAATGGATTTATCTTTTTGAATAAATAATTATAATAGAATAATCTTTTTTATAATGGATTTATCTTTTTGAATAAATAATGATAATGGAATAATCTTTTTGATAATGGATTTATTTTTTTGAATAAAGTAAAGATAATGGGTAATTATCATGTTTAAAGTAAAGATAATGGATGAAAATGGGTAATCATTATATTTAAAGATAATGATAATGGATGAATAATATTTTTATAAAATGTGGGATATTTTGGCTATAAATAGGAAGGCTTAACATAGGAAAATTCATAACTTCCTTGCTTATACTTCCATCCACTCTCTAAAAACTTCTTAGTGTAAGTTCTCTCTAAGTGTGTTAACTTATATTGAGTATTTGCGAAGATCAGTAAGAGTACGAGTATTGTTCAAGTAAGTATTTTCTATAAAAGTTGGTCAAACACTGACACACATCACACAGTGTTTAATTCTCCCTTTAGAAGGGTTATTTTGAAAAACTTTCTTTGTAAGATTTTATTTTGAAATATTATTTTGAAGCCTATTATGTACACTACACAAATATATATTATATTGTCACTTTTGATAATTTCATAAATACGAGTTAGTGTACACCATATGTGATAGTTACTAATTAAAGTATAAATATATTTAGGCTGATAAAATTCATAGAAAGCAGCATTCAATCACTTTTTAATTGAGGTAAGAGATATCATTTTCTTTTATACTCCATATTATGGTAAGAAATTATTATTTGTTTCGATAACTTTTTCATTAAACGGTGAAAAGTTCTAAAGTATTTGGAAATTCCTTAATAGTTTGCGCTTTATCTAATATATTTTCACCTAAATCTTCTTATTGCACTTTACACGTGCTTCATCTAATATCTTTTCACCTGAATCTTCCTATTTTGTTTTATACGTGATAGTTGAATTGTGAATCTTATTTATCCTATTCTTGAACTCTAATTGAATTTCTGGATATCATTATTGAACTCTAGATAAATTAAACGTCAAATCTCGGATGTTGGTTCTTTTATTTTATAATTCTTACAACTTTCATTCATTTTTATATCACTGTAATTTGTACTAATCATCAAATATTCAAGGTATGGTGAAATTCTTTGGCATGGGTGCAAAGACGATATGATTGTTGAGGTGTCTTTGGTCTGTATGGCAAGTACACATGGTGAAAAGTTCTCTTTGGCGCGTAGTGCAAAAATGGACTGTTGATTGGCATGATCCTGACCATTAGTGTTACAATTGAATATCTTTGGCCGTAGTGCATGAAAGTACTATGCACACAAGCCAATCATGTATGATGATAAAACATATACTTTGTAAAAATCTTATTCATTTATTAATAAAAAAAAGTATTAATTTATTAAAGGCTTTTAATTATCTACATGATGCTGCTTTATAATGTGATAAATTCATAGTTTTAAGAAATGTTTTTAGAATAATGATGATGGTCATTCTAATGAGATTTAAATTTTTAGAAAGCTTAAAACTAAAATAGTTCTCAATCGTTGAATTACTAAATTGGGGATTAGTGAATCCGGATAGATTGATACATACGTTGCTTGCTCATTGGATGAGGATGATTGATTTCATGATCATTTGTGTGGAGACACTAAAGCAAGTATGTAGGTGCTTATTAAGTTCACTGAATGTGGCTCGCTAAGGAATACCTAATGGAGTTTTACTTGTCTGTCAATAGGAATTTCTGTAGTGATAGTAGTACAAGTGATCATTGGACTTGAGATCATCATAGTATCTTGTGTATGATGATTTATACTTTGACTTATTCTTTAAGACCCTTAGGGTATATCAAAGGGTATGCTTGGGTATAATAAGTTGTACATGAAGATAATGTATGATCAATAAAGAATCTACCATTTCTAGTAAAAGAAGTGAAATGTCCTATGTGATTTGATAAATGACAACCCAGTAGTCATTGGCCAAGGTAGAATTAAATTAGAAAGGAGTTTCTAATTTACATTATTTGGAGTTGTGCATTTAAGAATCGAAAAACATATAATTAAATAAAATAAGACTTGACAGTAATTCCATGTCTTATATTTAATTGGGACATTGTATAGTGGAAGGATTGAATTGTATGGTAACTATTTATTCAAAGATTCTTTTGTGATTAATGTTGAAATCTATATTATCTGGAAAGTCGTTAATCGTTAGGGAGGCTTATCCCTATTGTAGAATAAATATTATTTATTTAAATAAATTAATAGTTTAATTTATTTATTTAAATAAGATTAGAATTGTTCTAATTGATTTATTCACAACCGGTTTAATATGGAGAACCTAAAGGGTCACACCATAAAAGAAAGAATAATTATTTAAGAAATTAATGTCAGAATCGCAATAATAAGTTAATTATATTTAATTTAATTTATGGTGATAGAATAAATTAAATAGCTTATTATTTATTATTTAATATTTTGGAAATATTAAATATAAATTAATAAGAGGAGTCTTATTATTATTATTACTATTATTATTATTTAATTCCTAAAGTAGTTTGGGAATTAATTAATAAAATGTACTCTCATATATTCTTAATAATATTAGGAGACTAATTAATTAAAAGAGTTTAATTAATTATTCCTAATAAGATTAGGAGCCTAATTAATTAGAGGAGGAGCCTAATTAATTAAAGGATTTTAATTAATTAAAATAAAACCCAATTTTTTAATTGTTAAGGAAGGTTGTCTACATCTATAAATAAGTGGAGTCTTATTATGGGTGAGGGTTATTGACTTTTTCACAACAGACATAATTTCAATAGTTGGGAGAGTACACCCTTTTCTATGAGAGATAGAAAAACTAGGGTTTTGCCAAATACCCATCTTCTTGAATCTTTCTTCTTCCTTGGTGGATCACCTCTAGATGCCAAACACTTGGGTGGCTAACATTGATCAAAGGAAGGAACCAAACCCGGTGGATTCAAGTTGAACGCGAAAGGATTTAAAGGTAAACTTGTACCTGAGGAAGCTCGAATCTTCAAGGGTATGATTCTTGTTCTTTATCTTTTCGTTTAATTAATAATTGTGCATAAAGGATGATCTGGTTATATGGTTTGTAAAATTGTAAAACTCTATTTTTCCATGCTTCCGCTTATTTTGTGCAATTTGATTGCGTTCATGAATATTACAAACCTAACAGTGCAAAGATGAACTGTTGATTTGCATGATTATTATCAGGAAATATTGATTGGTGTTACAGGGATAAAATATTGATGGTGAATTTTTAATTTGGAGAAGATTGTGAACATCATGATCTATTTTACTTTCCTAATTAATTGATTGATATTTCCGTTGCAGTTATTAATCTAAAACTTGTTATCTATTATATTTTATCAGATTTTTCACTGTTGAAGGCTAAGGATAATATATTCTTCATTATCTTAGTCATGATATTATTTACTGGGCTATTTGAGCTCACCCTTTTCTTTTTTATTCCATTGTTCTTCTCAGGAAATGAGAGTGTAGCTGGGACTAGCCGGATTGTGGAGTGATGATCCGAGATAGTTTCTATAGTTGTCTTCACCATATTGTTAAATAGTGTGGCAATAATGATGTTAAAGACTTGTAATTTGTGTTGTCGTATCTTTTACGGCATTGTATTTTGAGTTTGGATATTGTCATATTATCTATGACACTGTATTAAGAGAACATGTGGTTATGGTATGTATTTTGGCGATTCAAATTTGGTTGTGTGGACCCTATTTTGGGGGAGTCACAATAAAACAATAATAAATAGCTCAGGAATTTAAATAAGAATATCGTGAACAAAGTAAATGTCAATGATTGCCAATTCTATCCTTTAAAGTCAATAAAAAGTCACTATGGACATAAAAGTTATTAAAGAATTCAAAGGTTTCAACAATTTCAAATGAATGAATTGATCACTGACTATGGACCAAAAATTTCTAGAAGAATTCAAAGATTTCAGCAAATTCAAAGCTAATAAATATTGAATATTGAGTAATCCTTATGGACCATGAACTTCTACAAGAATTACCAAAAATATTACTGGTAACCAAGAAAACTCCTAACAATCTAAACAAGTACAATATGTGACCAGCCTACCATACCTGGTGTTATGCATAACATCCCCATGTTGTTCGCGTGAATGTCGGTCCCCCGACGTTGGGTTGTTCATCTCAGCAGATTATAAAAGTCCACACCAAAGCAATTATTTTGGATCATTTTCTAATTCATAGATATGGGTCTAGCCGAATCAAATGGCATAGGCGCCCTTCTTAACAAACTTAGGAAAAATTAATACGTTCAACGTTCGCAATAAGATTCAAATAATCATTTTCAAAGAGGTAAGTATGATTTAAATCAAGCTTAAGAGTATAAATAATAATTTTCATGAATTTAGATAATGCGAGAATTATTCCATAGAACGATTAAACAATCAATAAGCGTATTTTCTCAAATATGTAGTTGATATAACTACAATTAGAAACTTGCGTTCAATATGAAAATCAAATAAAGTTAGGAAACTTGCGTAATCATAGATTTCTTTCATAAAGTAAATGCATAGGTTAGGATTCTTGCACAAAGAAACATTTAAAGAGGGTCAAGGAACTTACGCAACCTATATTAAGAAACTTTTACAATATACAAGGTTGTGTAAGTTAGGGAACTTGTCTTTCGCGTAGATTAATACTCTATAGTTTAACGTCACTTCAATGTCCTATAATATCATAGTTATGTGTGTGTATATATATATATATATATATATATATATATATATATATATATATATATATGTATACATTAGTTATACATGTTTGATATATAAACCAACCATCCCACACACATAATACACATGTTCAATCATATACATTCAGTCATATATTTAGTGTACTATCAAACCACATAGTTGCATTTTAATCTTGCTTTTGTCTTTAAAAGTATTATTTAGAAACTTTGTAGAAACTTGTTAAATTTTGATTCTATATTGACAGTACATGATTGAATACTCAAAATACCACTTTAATCATGTAATAAGGTAGTATTATACACATGTTTCAAGGTTCAGATCACATTTTACAAAAGTCAGACAACACTGACATGCGGCACGGCCGCGCTGCATTATGACTTGGGAGTGGCGTGGCCACACTGCTCCTTGTCAAGACCAGAGTTGAGTTTTTACTTAAATTACTTCCTAGCATACATGGATACTAATATACATCATATACACATGTCAAGCAGGTTTTGGTCTTACATTAAGTTTACTTTCAAACCATTTAGTTTTACTTTCAAATTACATAGTTTCGTTTTGAAATGTTTCGATCAACAAAGCTTAATAAGTTCATTTCACAAAGGGTCAATTATAAAAATCCTTAAACCATATAATGTTGCCATATAACCTCTAATACTCATGCTCAAACGTATCTAACTCATTTATACATAGTTAGCATAGTTTTACATTTAAAAACTTACTTTTAAATCATGCTAGAATAACATCATACCTAACTAGATGGAATAACATATCAATCATGTTTAGACGCATAAAGAATCCTATTATGCTTGCTCAAAAGATCAGAATCCAAGTAGGGAAATTTTTAACAAATTTTATTTTCAAAACTTCAAAGTTCTTTTTAAAAAACTTATATTAAACAAAGCTAATGAAACCTACTATATTCAAGGCAACTTGAATCACATATATTAGACCAATTGTATATAATCAAGTCAAATTCCCCGGCCTAGCATGTTAGAACGAACTAAAATAATTTTCAAGTACTAACAACCGGTGCGGCCGCGCTTGTTTGTACTGAGGAAGTGACGCGGTTGCGCCACTTCGACACAACATCAGACTAACCTCTGTTTTAGTAGAACTCAGAATACATTATGCATAAACTCCTTAACCTGCATACTCAGACTCAAGATAATGATTCCAAAACATCCATACAAGCTCAGATAACATCATGATAGCAATTTCCAAATCGATTTACGAGTAGTTCATGTATATTCCTAAGAATTTGTAAAACTTTGAAATCAAGAACATGGTTTAGAAAATTACCTTCTTACAGTTGCGATGCTAATTCTTGCTCCTAAATTCATATTTCCCTCCCACTTTAGCATAATTCTCCTTGGTTTTCTCTCTTACTTAAACTCACTCTCAATTTTGGACTTAATAGAAATTAGGAGCCTTGTAATATGAATAAGGAGCTTCCATTTATAGGAGAGGTTTTACCCAACTGCTGGTTTTTGCCCATAAATTTAAACCAACATGAATTAGAAGAAACTATCAGATAAGAGAGAGTTGGTGGAAAACTTTAACTACTCCCATCATTCACCATGTCTGATATTGTAAGGTAGGGAATAGGCCATTGGCCTAGCACATCATTGCTCACATGGGTTTTCTTGCAAAATAGAAATCTCAGCACTTTTGGCTATGGAAGAAGGGGCTGAATGGTTTGGAGGGGTATACTCCATATGTAACATTTTTATTTTGCTTATTTTACATCATGCTAAGTTGTGGGCACACACACACACACACACACACACACACACACACACACACACACACACATATATATATATATATATATATATATATATATATATATATATTCCCACACATATGTAAGTATACTTATACTTTAATGTATACAATTACATATAATATCATATGATCCATGTACATTGGGTTAGTCCAGATATTATTTAAATTGGGTTAGAATATAAATTAGTAGGTTAATAACAACCCATTATTTTTCATAAAACTTATGATGACTAGGTTTTATACCTAAAAATTAGGTATTTTTGGCCTTAATACTTGTAAGTTTTAGAGTATTTCGTTTGATTTTTTTATGTGTTTTTATCTTATTATTGTATAATGTGGCTTTTTATTGCTTTTATTGTCAAATTCGCATTTTTAGTTTATCATTAACATAACAGTCCCTTGAGGCCTAATTTTGGCCATGATCCGGCCATTAACGTCTTTTCTTTCTAGATCATCTTGAATCGCCTCAATTGGAGTTCGGATGCGAGAGTTATGGCCATTTTCCCAATAGGTGTAAAATCTGGAAACTACCAACTGCAATTTGCAAAGCAGTCACTTCAGGGCCAATTTTAGCATTGCTCCAGCAATTATTTCGAAGACCTCAAAGAATAATATTTGTAGATCTCCCTCTCTTCTTTTCGGAACATCTTAGATCATCTAAATCCGAGTTCGTATGAAGAAGTTATGATCATTTTCCCAACAGATGTTGAAGCTAAAATTCCAAAGAAGTGTTCTAAACTACAACCTACCGAAGTAGTAAGTCGACCCATTTTGCAAATACTCTCTTTCAAGGAAAATCCGGCATCGCAGTGCCTGTAATATCCGTGAATTTCATAAATAATATTAATAATTAAATAAATCAAAATTTGAATATTTATGTGAATATATGTATATTCTTGTGGCATTAGATATGAATATGCAGTCAATTTATACCAAGTGTTTGATAATGCAGAATTGTGATTGAATAATATAAGCTTATTATAAGCTTGTGCGATAAGCCCTGAGCGGCATAAGAATGAACGAAGTGATCGTCTAATTAAATTTGAGAAGGAATAATTTAATAAGGTGTTTAACTAGTAGTATTATCAATTTGGGATTGATTATGGGCTTTGTGAAACTAAATTGGTAGTGGAAATTGGGACTGACAAGTAGTTAAACCAGTTTGACACTGCCAGAAAAACAACGCATTCTTTTTCTTCTAAAAGACAAATCAAGTAGTCTACGCCAAATGGCTACCCCTGAAAAAAAATTAATTTAATTGCTTTGGATATAATATGGAACATTATTTTTAATGTGTGACATTATTAAAATCATGGGTTAAAAGTAAATTGAATGTTATAAATTAATGAGTAGTAAAATAGAATTATGTGTAGAATTCTAATACATAAAGAATTAAGTTAACTGTACATCTCAGAAATTCGGAAGGGAATGAAAATAAACATTTAATATTGAATACCATTATAATATTGAAGTATAAGTGTGATAATAAGTTTATGGAAGATACTGGGTTAATAATACCCAACTGCATTATTAATTTTATATAAATTAAACATTTCTTTATGTAAACCTAATGTACATGGATTATATGATATGTGTGCATAGATAATCCCTAACTTTTCATTATGTAGTATCATTAACACATTAAAATCACACTTGTAAACCAAAAAGGAACCAAACTAAACATTTTAGAGTCAAGTTGCTGAGTTTTAAAAACTTGTCCCAAATCAGTTGGCCCAAACAGTGACCTATCTGTAAGACCCCAAATTTTATAAAGATTTAATTTTCTCAAAATATTTTTTTGAATATTATGGCGTGGATTTGAGATAATGTTATAGTAATGGATAATATTTATAAATTTTAAAAAGTAAGCAAGTGGTTATAAAATATTCGATTGGTCGGGGAATATTCTTTTTGTCGAAGAATATCTGTACGACGACACAATCATTGGTGAACCCCACAACAGAATTATTGTCGGAATGAGAAAATGACAGAAATATCTTTTTATGAAAATAATGGCGGATGTTTTACCGTTAAACTGTTGAACTATCTGGTAGTAAAAGTACAGTAATACGCGTGATTGCATAGTAACACACGGTATTGATTATTGATGCTTACGTGAGAAGTCACTTAGTTTTGTTCAATTATTGCTACAGTAATTGCTTCATAGTATCTCTCGTTATTTGATTCAATTATTGTCAATATTCTATATATTATTAAATTAATAATTGAGACGATACAATTATTCATATTATTATTTACATAATTAACAATGTCTAGAAGTTCTGTCGAGGAGAAGTTTGGTCACCTAATTGCGCGCCAATAGGGAGAAATCCTTATTTGAAAGCCCCCTCTTTCCTGGGAACAACATGGTTGTTAATATCGCGAGTTATAATAATATTAATAAATGTTGTTAAAAATATTGAAGAGATTTTTATGTTGTAAATTTTGCTTATTTTATGGACCCCCATTTACCCATTTTTCAAAATAATCGGTAGAAAATTATATAATATAATAAAGGTGGGGCCCCCATGTGGGGTGTGAGATCCCAAATTTTATGAAATGAAAGTATTCAATTTTCTTATAATTATTCTATTTGGTAAATAGTTATATTGATAAAAGTTTAAAGTTAACGGTGATATTTGAAATTTTTTCAAAGTAAGCAAGTTGTCATAAAATAATCGGTGATAAAGTAATAAAGAATACTGCCGTGGTTGCATAGTAGCACACGGTATTGATTATTGATGCTTACGTGAGAAGTCACTCGATTTTATTCAATTATTGTCACAATATTTTATATTATTAAATTAATAATTGAGATGATAAAGTTATTCATATTATTATTTGCAATATTAACAATGTCTAGAAGTTCTGTCAAGGAGAGGTTATGTCATCTAATTGCGCGCCAATAGAGAGAAATCCTTATCGGAAAGCCCCCTCTTCCCTGGGAATGACCTTGTTGTTAAATATTGTGAATTATAATATTAATGATGAATAAGTTCGTATTGATTAAAAATGAAATTGATAGTTCCATTGTGTTAGAATTATTAGTGTTAGTGAAAATCGACATTTATTTCGATAATAATTGATGTCTGGAGGTTATATTGACCAATCGGGTAATTAACCAGATAAATGAGCAATTAATTGCAATTGATTCATATGATTATAACTATTTGTTCACATGTGTGTACTATTGATTCACATTCATTTACTATTAGGGGAGTTGGTGCAAGATTGATAATACTTGCATGACTAAGTTAAAAATGGAGCTATAGTTGAAGGTACTATACTATAATTAATTTTTTCACATGTTTAGAACTATTGAGTCACATGATTTACTATTGATTCACATGATTTACTATTAGGGGAGGTGGTGCAAGTTTGATAATAGTTGCATGACTAAATTAAAAATGAAGGAAAAGATGAAGGTATTATACTGTAATATTTTGAGCCCCAAAACGTGCAATTATCGAAACTATATTTTCCTATAAATAGAAGCGCATTCCTTCATTATTTTTCACCAATTCACTAAAGCTATAAAGTAATTATTATAGAGAGAAAGAAGAAGAGAAGTCTGATACCTCACTATTCCAGTATCCAGTTTTCTTCTAAGGTAAGGGATATTATTATTATAGTAAGGGGTATTATTCTTTCGTATTCATGAAGAGAGTTATTTTCTTTCAATACTTGTAAGGGTTGTTATTCCATTCTTTATTATTATGTTGGAATAACCTGTCTATGCAAAGTACCACATACATGGTGAAATTCTTCTGTTATTTCATTCTTTATTATTCTGTTGGAATAATCTGTCTATGCGGTCTATCGCATGCCTGGTGAATTTTGTTGTTATTCCATTATTTATTCTTCTGTTGGAATATCTTGTCTATGCGGATTATGCATGACCTGGTTCCATTCTTTATTATTCTGTTGGAATATCCTGTCTGTGCGGATTACGCATGACCTAGTTCCATTCTTTATTATTCTGTTGGGAATAACACATGCATGCGGTCTATCGCATGCATGGTGAATTCTTCTGTTATTCCATTCTTTATTATTCTGTTGGAATAACCTGTCTATATGGATTACCGCATGCATGGTGAATGATCCTTCGTATTCATTCTTTATTAAATTATGGAAATGATCTGTCTACGTGGATTACCGCATGGCGGGTGAAAATCCATTTGCAGTTTCGTATATTCTATTATACTAATATGGGATATCATTTCTTTTGTACTCGCCATGAAATATCGTTTTCTTTGGTATTTTTCTGTTATGAGTTACTATTTATGGGTTACTATTCACCCAGTTGCTATTCACTCTAGTATTATTCACTCGGGTATTCGGGGCACTTTTCGTGCCGGAGTACTATTCACGAGTTACTATTCATGGGTTACTATTCACCCGATTACTTTTCACTCTAGTATCATTCACTCGGATATTCGGGACACTTTTCGTGTCGGGGTACTAGTCACAGGGTACTATTCCCGAAGTACTATTCACGGGTTACTATTTACCCAAAAAATATATTTCTTTTCTGTCCAAATTATTTTTGGTACATGAATATTAGTCTTGAATTTTACTCCACAAAACAGTATCATGTTGACAATTTTGATATTTTTAAACTCTGGATAAATTTAAAGTCTTTAATATTTATCTTTGATTTCGTTTGATTAATGCTTATATTATTGTCATCATCCTCATGCTTATATTATGATGAAAGTCATCTTTGGCTTACGTGCAAAGATGGACAGTTGATTATTGGTTTTACAGTTATATATCTTTGGCTTACGTGCAAAGATGGACTGTTGATTATTGGTTTTACAGTTGTATATCTTTGGCTTATGTGCAAAGATGAACTATTGATTGATGAGTATCTTTGGCTTATATGCATAGATGAACTGTTTATTGGTATGATTATGACCAAGGATCATTCGGTATAATCATGACCCGTAATGTTATAGATGATGTGGTAAAAGTCCTCATTGGCCCGTAGTACATTGATGGACAGTTATTGGTATGATTATACCCAGTGATTATTCGGTAGAATCATGACCATTGATGATTACATGAATATCCTTGGTCGTAGTGCAGGGATGATTCGATGATGTGGATTATTTATTAAGCTGGGTCTCAGCGATTAAATATTGATTATACACTTTTAATTCGTAAAAGATATATAGTAGATATCATGCTCTACTTGACTCTTCTAAAATACAGTTGTATGTCTTTGGCATGTAGTGCAAAGATGAATTGTTAATGAATATCTTTGGCCGTAGTGCAAAGATGAATTTATTAGAATGATTATGAGCAGGAATTGTGATTTGGTATAACCATGATTTTTGATGTTTCAGGTGAAGATAGGTGATGAAAATTATCTTCGTCCTGGGTGCGAAGATGAATTTAGAATCACAATTATGATTATGAGTTATTCATATGATTGTGGACATGAATTATTAATTGATGTTATAGGGATAAAACATTATTGGTGGACTTTTAACATGGAGAAGATAATAAATCGGATGGTCTATTTGACTCTTCTAATGGATTGCTCGTTCCGCTGCAACTATGGTTGAAAAGTTTTATCATCTACCATATGTTCTAAATCTCTGATTTACTACTGATGAAGGCTATTGATAATTTCTGATGTAATAAATCTCTGATGTAAATTATCTTTAGTCATGATATTCTTTACTGGGCTAGTTGTGCTCACCCTTTTTGCTTCACAATTCTTTCAGGTAATAAGAGTGTTTCCTATTTGAGGGGATAACGGGGAATAGAAAT
Organism: Panax ginseng; assembly: GCA_020205605.1. Lineage (NCBI taxonomy): Eukaryota > Viridiplantae > Streptophyta > Magnoliopsida > Apiales > Araliaceae > Panax > Panax ginseng. Next base: position 174,414,926 of record CM035132.1, read on the forward strand.
TGTGGTCTATAGCTGTTGAGGTTCTCCCTAAATTGTATGGAAATAATTTTATTGAGAACTTTAGATAAGTGTGTCGTATTGTATACGTCATTTGATATTTAATTTTGGTGAACCGAATAGGGTGAGGTGAACCCAACTTTGGAAGGGTGTTTTGCCACTATCATACAAGATGTCTAATGACATACAACCTCGTGTTATCATAAGATAGGGTTGTGCACATCCACTTGCTGTGTATATCTACGGGCACTACCTATATGATCTTGGAGTTTGTTTGAAACATAATTTTCAATTGGAGAAAATGGAGATAATTATATGTCAAGAGAAGACTCACCATTGGAAAGAAGATGCTAGTAATCTTCTTGTTTTTCTTTGGGGACTATTGGGTCAACCAAGGATAATTCTGTGGACATATGATATCTATCATAACCTACACGCATGGCCTCCCATGTACGAAGTTTCCTTGAGTATTTTCCAAAGATTTTAATTTCTAAAACAGTTATTGACTGTACTTTTATATAAAGTACCATTGTAAGGTTGTGGTCGAGGCACCATGAGAGTTACATACATTTGTATTAAAACTCACAGTTTAACTATGGTCGTATTCTGCACGACATTTCAACAGTTGTATAAATGAAGTTTGTAAATGATTTTTATAGTGTGATATCTGGCGACTCAGAATGGGTCGTGTGGACCTATTTTGTGGGCATCACATAGGGGCCCACATGTGACTTATGAAATCTGAAATTAGGGTTGGAGAAATGGAGTTCACGGGTGGGGGGGGGGGGGAAGGATTGCTTGGTGGGAAGGTAATTGATTTATTATTATTATTATAAGTTTTGTTTTATATATATATATATTATATATATTATAATAAGTGTTTTTTTATGAAAAAAATAGAAAATATTATATTTTATTATGCATAGTGCAGTATAGTAAAATCAAAATATTTAAAAATTTTAATCAGCCGAACGCTCGTGAATTTTCATTTGAAATTACTGTGCGTCCGTGATTTTCTAAATTCAAATAGTATCCTTTCCATTCCCCTATAAATAGGATGCTTAGTTAGAATTGAAAATCACACCAGAATCAGGGAATTCTTCTTCTATAATATTGAGCGTATTTCTTTCGAGTTTTAGAAAGCTTTGAGTGTAAAAAATAGTGAAAGTTTTCTTCAAGAATATATCCGCTATACCAGTTGGAATACTCTTCTTTTTGAGGTAAGGGATATTATTTATTTCACATTCTGAAGAGATATTATTTTTCGTATCCGTATGAATCTTATTTTCGTTCAATATTCATAAGAAATTTTATTTCGTTCAATATACGCAAGAAATATTATATTCGTTTAATATTCGTAATGGATATTATTTTCGTTTAATATTCGTAATGAATATTATTTTTGTTTAATATTCATAAGGGATGTTATTTTTGTTCAATATTCGCTTGAAATAATATTTTCTTCCATACTCTATAGTATGTAAGTAATATTATTTCGTTTCAGATTTCGAATTCTATACTCATTTTGTTAAAATTTTGGCTTCTATACTCCATGAAATTAGTATAATATCCTTGATATTTGCGCTTCATCCAGTATCTTTTCATGGAAATATTATTCTGAGCATTCTTGATAAGTTTTAACTTTTTCATGCTGGAGTACTATTCACGGGTTACTATTCATGAAGTACTATTCACGGGGTACTATTCACTCAAGTACTATTCACCCGAGGTACTTCATGATAAAAATTGATTCGTTTTCGGTCCAAATCATTTTTGGTACAATATTATTCTTGAATTTTACTCCACAAAGCAGTATCATGTTGTCATTGTCATCATCCTCATGCTTATATTGTTATGAAAGTCATCTTTGGCCCGTAGTGCATAGATGGACTTGGTATGATTATGACCATGAATTATTCGGTATAATCATGACCGTAATGTTACAAATGATGTGATAAAAGTTCCCATTGGCCCGTAGTGCATTAATGGACAGTTTTTGGTATGATATGGCCATGGATTCTCTTCGGCCAAGGGTGCAAAGATGAATTTTTTTATGGCATGATCATGACCGTTGATGAAAACTTGATTATCTTTGGCCCATAGTGCATGGATAATTCGTGGTTGTGATACTAAAGAATATCCTTGGCCCGTAGTGCAGGGATGATTCGATGATGTGGATTATTTATTAAGCTGAGTCTCAGCGATAAAATTGAAGATAAATCTTTTAAATCATAGAAGATATTAGATTTTATGCTCTACTTGACTCTTCTAATGGATTGTTTATTTCGCTGCAGTTGTTGATCTAAAACTTGTTGTCTATTATATTCTATTAGTTGTTATACTTGTCGACGTCGGGATTTTTATTTGTTCCTTTTCGTTACTTGTTCTTTGGTGTTCTCATATTATGTTAAATTTGTTTGAAAAAAAAGTGAAAAAGGTTCGACATGTGTAATGTCGACGATTTGACTTTAAGAGTTGCCAGATGGTGTTTTTAATTGGTTGTACCAACGCAACCGAAAAAGGTTTGCACAGTGACCCAGTGATGTGACACTGCTAAACGGGTCTGTGAAACCGAGATTCATTTGGGTTCGGGGGCTTAATTATGCGGAGGAAAGGTGTTAGGTACCCCCTGACATTCGTGTTGCCATGGTGACCACCACTTTTCAAGAAACTGTTATATAAATATGTGTGTGTGTGTGTGTGTGTGTGGATCAATGTGCAATTTATTTAGAAGTAGTACGAGGCCTCAATCGCACCTATATACAAAGGGTTTGAATTTGTGTAAAATTCAGTTTTAGCAAGATATAGCAATGAGGTTTTGTAAAAAGAGGTTTTTCAAACCCTATGCTCAATAGGAATTGAGTCCTTTTCATACCTCCATTTTATTATTAAATGTTCGGCTTGTTTGATTTTATTTTTGATATGCGAAGCATCTTCGAGAAAATAATATACAAAGATCTTAAACCTCATGGGCATGACAACCATCCAAGGAAATTCGACGTATCAGAATAATATACAAGTCGCTATATTAAAAAATGTCCATCACGGGAACCAAATCTAGATTCAATAGGCTGAATCTGTGATCACATGATTCCTAGGCTCACATGATACCGTAGTTTATATGAAAAGTAGTAAGTAGTTATATATATAAAAGTTATAAATATATATATATAGACATGATCAACCACCACGAAGCACCTCTATGGGGATCGAAATATAAATATATAAAAGAGGTAAATATATATATATATATATATATATATATATATATATATATATATATATATATATATATATAAAGACATGATCAACCACCACGAAACACCTCCATGGGGGATCAGGAATGTAAATAAAGTAGTAAATGCGATCAACCGCCACGAAGTAAACTCCAAGCGGGACGAAATGTAAATAAAGCAGTAAAAGGCCACGAAGTAAACTCCAGGCCTGACAGAAATATAAATATATATATATATATATATAAGCAGTAAATGCACCAGATATAAAACCCAGGCTCATCGAACAGAGTTCGACAACAGTTCATATATATAAGCAATAAACGCTCCGGATGTAAAATCCAGGCTCATCAGATAGAGTTTGACAACAGTTTATATATATATATATATAAGCAAGTAAACGCTCCAGACATAAGTCTAGGCTCAATCGAGGCATAACTCGATAATGTTAGTCCATATATAAATATATACATATATAAGTATATATATACATGAGAATTAAAACCACTTGATCGAAGTCCGGCATACTTATAACAACACGACTCTCAATGTGAAGAATAGTGTGTGCAAAGATGAAGAGAAATGCTTTATAGAGTGTGAGAAAGCTAACAATGGGCTGCCAAAGCAGACTTCTATAACTATAGATGGATAAACACTCAGCTCTCGCCGGTAACATATAGTTATATGTGAGCTAACAGGTGTTTAAAATGAGAAAGCACTCAATATGGGGTGAGTACAGAGCAAATTGGACAGGGCTTCCTTGTCTTTTTCCTTTTTTCAAATGGCCACCCTAAGCTCTATATTTATAGAGCTGGGAGCCGCAAATGTACCTGCGGCAGCCGCAGATATACAAACTTCATAGTCGTTAATCGTTATTTATTTAATTCAATAAATATTTAAACAAATTACAAACTTCTCAATCGTTACATCCTTCCCTCCTTAAAAGGATTTTGTCCCAAGAATCACAACTCGAAAAATTAAACCGCTACATTCTTCCCTTCTTAACAAGATTCTATCCCTAGAATCGCTATACAAAATCAAGCAAACAACTGAGGATAATTCTTCATCATAACGCTTTCAAGTTCCCCGTAGCTTCTTCAAATTGTGGTTCCTCCAGATTACCTTAATGTAAGGTATCACCTTATTCCTCGATCTTTGCTCTTTTTCTCACAACAATTTGAACAGGGACTTCTTCATAGGACAAATCTTTCTCAAACTGTAAGGGCTCATATTCTATAACATGTTTATAGTCAGGCTTATATGGTCTCAATACCGAGACATGAAAAACATTATGAATATGCTCTAACTCCGGAGGTAAGGCTACCTCGTACGCCACTTCGCCAACTCGGCGAAGCACTTCGAAAGGTCCTATACATCTAGGGTTCAATTTCCCTTTCTTGCCAAATCGAATTTTCCCCTTCTAGGGAGACACTTTCAAGAAAACATAACTACCGACATCGAATTCCCGATTCTGTCGATGTTGATCGACATATTTTTTCTGTCTATCCTGTGCAGCTATTAATCTTGCTCGAATAACCTTGACGATCTCGACAGTCTGTTGTACTAATTCTGGACCCAATAACTGACGTTCACCAACCTCGTCCCAACATAATGGAGTTCATACAAAGCATCATACATCTCCGCGGTTATGGAGTTTGGTGGAAACTCCTCAGGATCCTCCTCCTCATCATCCTCTTCTACCTCCTCAGAACTATCCTCCTCAGGATCGATCACAGGCACATCCTCTTGGATCAACTGCTCTCGCACTACGTGAATATCCCGGGGCTCATCATCTATAGGTATCTGAGGTATCACCTCTCTAGCTGGACTGGATCCTCCTTCGTTAGACATCCTGACAACAAAATATTTTAAGTTTAACTTAACATTTTTTCGATACTTGCGAGCACATAAGTTATTAATACATAGCTCATAATGTCTTTTATTATTTAACTTCAATGGATACCTTAATCCATTCCTTAAAACTCGATAAGAGTTAAACACCTCTATGTTTTTCTATTTCCTTAAAGGTTACTTCCTAAGGTTTCCCCACCTAAGGTTCATAACCTAAAACTTTGATACCAACCTGTGAAACCCCCAAATCCAGGTACTTCATTCCCACGGTATTTGGTGCTCACTTATCAAAACTATTACATCTAACTACCCATCAATAAGGGATAAAGACATAATTTAAATAATCTTAAACAATAATCTTTCCCATTCAAGGGTTACATCATCATCTCAAATTAAATCCCAGGTAATCTAACCTTAAAATTATTACATAAGTTTGCGGAATACATCACATAATAAAACAAGTCTTTAACATAATTCATTAAAATAAAATTCTCAAAAGTCTTCATCATTTGGACATCTTGCCCTTGTCTTTGCTAGTCGACGGCTCATCAACTTTCTCCACTTTAGCTACAGTGTTAATTACAAGAATGAGCAAACAAATGCTCACTGGTATAGAACGTAGCAATGATAATAACGTGAGAGTGAACAACGAAAGCTGAACAATAAGGAACTTGTTTTACAAATCAAAATAGAAAACAAGTTTGAACTTTAATTATATGAGGGTCTTAAGACCACGAACTATGTCCCCGGTACTTAGGTATTATTACCCAACCTTATGATCATTTATTAGACTATACGGACCCTTCTTAACGCATTTTAGGGGATCAAATTTTTGTACCATGTATTGCGCACAAACATCTAAACATTACACGCATAAAAATCCCCTATGTTAGGGTTATTCGTCTCAGTTTGGATTTAGAATTTCCGCACTAAAGAAAGTTTAGTTTGGAACTAGCTTATCAGTGTTTCTAGAATTTTTAGAACACTATTCGATTTACATCAGTAAAGGTTTAATACCAGAATTTGTAACTGAACAAGGCTATCATAGTCAAAGATCGGATATCAACAATAGATACAATGGAATTACATGATATACATACAAATTGCTATAACCAAAAGAGTTAGAACAATCTCATTTGAATCGATGTATTAGAACAATATGTTCTTTGAATAATAATTAGAAAATTAAAACTCACTCGATATAACGAATTAGGTTATAAGAGCTTGTACAAACATATTCAAGATAGATTAAGTTTGCTCAATTTTAAGAACTTGAATAATAATAATATAGGAATGGAAACTTGCATTCAATATAAAAAGAATGAAGTTAGAAAGCTTGCTCAATTGTAAAGAGATAAGGTTTAGAAACTTGCACAACTATAAAAGTAGGGTTAGAGAACTTGCCTTGATTGTAAGCTACACAAATGTAAAATAATCTCCAATTATCCTACACATATCATTGAAATCGCAACAATAATTAATTGCATGAATATTAGCTTTTAGGGTTTAAACTATCATTTAAGTCACAACCCTAACTTAACACCTAACCACGTAAGCTAGCATACTTATCGCTTCTGAAAATACACATTGATCAACATAACTTAATCATTCAACTCTATCTTTCGAAAACATCTTATTTGGTTTCATTACATAACTTATTCAAGTAATCACTTAAATTATTTTACACTTTATATAACAACGCATGACAATATGATATTGTGGTTTATATTATGCCTCAACATCATTAACATGCATGCTAAACTTAATATAAGTCCATTACACATGATCTTCCAATAAGCACACCTCATCGTCTCTCGGTTAGGGGTGTGGCGCAATTTCTACACACTTACACTAAGCTTAACTGCTAAAAGCAATTGCTTGCAGTTCGAGACAGACGAGAGACTGAATGAACAAAGATGGCAGCTTTTAGCCCAACAAACACAAATTTCACCCATCAAACGGTGAAATTAGCACATCCAACTGATATATAAAACTAACACATACATGTTTCCTCATATATTCATTAACTTAGAACAATTAAACATCAAACTAAACTATTTTAATTCCTTAAATTTCATGTTTTCTCATGAAAACTCCATTTTTGACACCTTTAGCGAATTTGATCACAACGTATTCATTTTTCAATCAATTGACATAATTTAAACTGCGTTGTTTTTCGTTTCTTAACATATTATCATAATTCATCAACAAATTACAGATTACATCATATATTGAACAAGAAATTTGGTACTTTCTAAGGCCATATAACAAGAACACAAACACTATGATTTTCCTTTTCTTCCTCAACCCAATTTCTCATGAATTTGATAACAGATAACATGTTTACATAATAATTAACAGAGTTTTGAAAATCTACAAGAACATGTATACATCACAATCTCGTGATTTCCAAATCATACCAAGAAGATATATACATATACAACCAAAACTAAAGAATAACAATAGGAATAATTTATACCTTAATCTTTGATGATATGATAGCCAAACTAAGAGAAATCCTTTCCCCAAATCCCTTCTTCTCTAACCCTCCAATATCACTGCGTTTTCTTCTTCCAAGCTCTCTCTCTCTCAACACTCTGATATTTTTCCTTAGAAAAATAGACGCGTAGGAATAATATAACTGGCCTCCCACAAACGTCAGGTTGAAAAACAAAAAGGTAGCGTCAGTTGAATAATGCCAAAGGCCATAAGGCCTTGCTTGGCTAACCAACTCTCCCAACTAAATTATTTTAATAACATTTATATTATATAGTTTTATGTCACACTTTTAGTTGATTAATTTAAATAGCTTAGTTTAGCTAATTTAAATAACTTCTATAATAATAATAAAAATCTCATTATCATTATACTTAAAATTAATAAATAATTATATATCTAATTTAATTAGTAACATTACTTTATTTAATTTATTTATTTCCATCAAGTTAAACAATTCATTTAATTTAATTATTTTCTTACATATTAAGTAATTGATTTAATTTAATTATTTCCTTAAATTAAATCCTTCAAATAAAATTATCATTATTCGATTCAATTAACATTAATTAATTTAATTACTAAATTAATTCATCACAATTCATCAAATATTTATTTTCCTCAATAAATAAATTATTTTAAATATTTATTTAATTCAATAAATATTTAAATCAAATTACAAACTTCTCAATCGTTACATTATTTGGTATAATCATGACCTGTAATGTTATAAATGATGTAGTAAAAGTCCTCAGTGGCCTGTAGTACATTGATGGACAGTTTTTGGTATGATTATGACCAGGGATTATTCGGTATAGTCATGACCATTGATGAATTAATGAATATCCTTGGCCCGTAGTGCATGGATGACTCGATGATGTGGTTTATTTATTAAAATCGAGTCTCAAATGATAAAATTGATGAAAACATTTTAAATCATAAAAGATAGCGAGATATCATGCTCTACTTGACTCTTCTAATGGTTTGCTTATTCATTGCAGCTTAAACTTGATGTCTATTGTATTTTATCGGTTTAACATTGTTGAAGGCTAATGATAATTTATTCTACATTATCTTAGTCATAATATTTCTTCTTGGGCTAGTTGAGCTCACCCTTTTGCTTTCATTGTTCTCTTGAGAAATGAGAACGTGGCGGGACTAGTCGGGGAACGGAGTGATGGTCCGAGATGGTGTTATAGTAGTCCTCACTATTCTATAAAATAGTGTGACAATAAATGTAATGAGGACTCTATTTGAGAGTGGATATTGTCTAGAAGGCAATATTCCTGTTTAAACTCTCAGCTATGTTTTGTCGTATATTACACGATGTTTGTATAATTAAGCTTGTATTTGTATTCTGTACCATGTATTTGGCGACTCAGAATAGGTGATGTATACCTATTTTGGGGGAGTCACATAAATGTTTTTGTGTTTTTTATTTTTGTTGAGAAAGGGTAGAAATGTGTTTGTTGTTTTTTGTTTTATTGCGACCGGACCATATAGAATATGGTTGCCTACGTACTCCCGAGTATCAGGGAGATCAGGTCGACGTAGTTCATCCCTCAAGACGAATTGCAGCTAAATAGAAGTATGAATCCCATGTGCAGGCTATACTGCAGGGGAGAAGAAAGTTTGATCCCATGATTGAGACAAACTGCAGGTGTGGAAAAAGTTTGATCCCGCTTTCAAGACAAACTGCAAGTGTAGAAAAGTTTAATCCCATCTTCAGGATAAACTGCAGGTATAAAAGGTTCAATCCCGTCTTCAGGATAATCGAAATTGTGTGAAAGGTTTGAAATGAGGTGAAACCAGGTTGTTGGTTTGAAGTGTATGTTTCCCTGAGGGGCAGAAGAGTTTATAAAAGGGTTAGAAAATCGGAATGACTGGTGATTTGATGATCAAAACCTAGGATGTTTGCTTGATGGTAACCTCAGATATAGTACCATTTCACGGTGTTTGAGTTGATAAGTTGTGGAAATTCATCGTCATCCATTTCCTGTAGTTTGAGAGCGCCTCCTGTCAATACCTCCTTAACAACAAATGGGCCTTCCCAGTTAGGAGCGAATTTTCTCTTAGATTGATGTTGGTTGTCAATGATCTTCTTCAAAACCAAGTCATGTTGTTTGAACTGCCGTATTCGGACTTTCCTGTTGTAGGATCTGGCGATCCTTTGCTGATATAACTGACCATGGAAGATAGTCGCAGTTCGCCTTTCGTCTATTAGAGACAATTGGTGATACTGTCTTGTACCCATTGATCTTCATCCACCGCATCCATCAACACTCGAGGATTCCATTTCCACCTCTATGGGGAACCTTTGCTTCCATCCCATAGGCTAATGAGTAGGGGTTGCCCCATTGGAAGTATGCATTAAAGTTACGTGAGGCTAATAAAGTCGAGGCAGAGGTCGAACCATCCTTTGTGATTGGTGGACATTTTCTCGCATGATCTTCTTAATATTTTTATTAGCCGCTTCAATAGCACCATTCATCTTTGGACGATAGATGACGGAGTTAAGGTGTTTGATGTGGAATTTACTGCATAACTCCTCCATCATTTTGTTGTTGAGGTTCTTAGCATTATCTGACACAATGACCTCTGATTGTCCATATTGACAAATGATATTATTTCTGATGAAAGCAATGATGACTTCTTTGGTAACCCGGGGGAAGGAGGCTGCTTCTACCCATTTGGTGAAGTAGTAGATTATGGTGAATATGAATCGATGTCCATTACTGGCTTTGGGCTCGATGGGCCCGATCACATCCATTCCCCACATTGAGAAGGGTCATGGCAAACTCATATTGTAGAGTTCCCTTGGAGGGGCGTGGATAGCATTCCCATGAATTTGGCATTGATAGCACTTCTTGACGTGATCATCACAGTCAGCTTTGAGCGTAAGCCAATAATGCCCTGTTCTGAGGATTTTCTTAACAAGTAAGGGTCCGCTCATGTGGGGGGCCACATACTCCACCATGGATCTCATCTATGACCCTCTGAGCTTGGTCTTTGTCCAGACATCTGAGGAGACCTAATCCTGCATCTCTTTTGTAGAGTGCATCTCCGCTCAGGTAGAATTTCATAGCAAGTCGATGGATCCCCCTCTTTTCAGTCTAGCTTGCCTCAGCGGGTGTAGAATCATCTCGCAGATACTCCTTGATATGTTGATTCCAAGGGTTGTAGATGGGAGGTAGCTCATCCGATACTTCTCCAACATAGTTCCCGTAAGATGGGGCCTTTTGCAGGGCAAATGTGATGCTTGACATGTTTTCTTTGTCAGGTATATGAATCAAGGAGGCCAACGTTGCTAGTGCATCAGCAAAGTCATTCCTATTACGAGCAATGTGTGAAAAGGAGATTTCTGCGAACTCCAAAGCCATCTGTAAAACTTGCCGACGGTAAGGAATCAAATGTAGTTCCTTAGTTTGATAGATTCTTGTGGATTATTTGATTACCAATTCGGAATCCCCAAAGATAGTTAACTGCCTGATGCCCATTGAACGGGAAAGTTTTAGCCCCATGATACAGCCTTCATACTCAGCTGTGTTGTTGGTGCTGACAAACTACAATTTGACGACGACAGGATACTGCTCCCCCGTATTGGATACTAGAACTGCTCCAGCTCCAGAAGCTTCTGTGTTAACAGCTCCATCAAAATACATTTTCCATGTATGGCATGTATCGTACTGATGGTGTTACTAAACTGTCATGACCCCTTCATCGAGGAAATATGTTTCTAAGGGTTTGTAATCCCCTGTAGGTGCGGCGGCCAGTTGATCCGCAATTCCTTGATCTTTGATAGACTTTTGTGTCACGTAGACGATGTCAAATTGTTATAAGATCAACTACCATCTGGACAGCTGACAATTCATTATGGGCTTACTGAACATATACTTGAGAGGATCCACGCGGGATATGAGATGGGTTGTATGACCATGGAGGTAATGTTGTAACCTCATAGAAGCCCATGTTAAAGCACAACAAGTCTTCTCAATTAGAGTGTACTTGTGTTCACTGATGCTGAATCTTTTGTTGAGGTAATAGATAGCTCATTCTTGGCCTCTATCGTCTTTTTTCTCCAGCATGCAGCCCATAGCATTGCCATTAATGGACAAGTACATGAATAGGGGAACATCATCCCTGGGAGGTACTAAAACAGGAGCGTTAACCAATTTTTCTTTGATTGTAAGGAAGGCTTTCTGACAATCATCGTTCCATTTCATGGAGGAGTTCTTCCTTAACAATTTTAAGATGGGCTCACAGGTTACTGTGAGTTGAAAAATAAACATCCTAATGAAGTTGATTCTTCCCAAAAATCCTCGTATTTCCTTCTCTATCTGAGGAATGGGCATTTCTTTGATGGCGTGGATTTTGGCGGGATCCAGCTCAATCCCTTTATGGCTGACTAGGAAACCTAGCAACTTGCTTGATTTAACGCCAAAGACGCACTTGGCTGGATTCAACTTCAAGTTTTACTTACGCAACCTGTTGAAGAGCTTTTTGAGATGGTCCAAATGGTCTTCTTCCCTTCGGGATTTGACAATGATGTCATCCACGTAGATCTCTATATCTTTATGCATTAAATCATGGAAAAGAGTCATCATAGCTCGCTGGTAGGTTGCCCCAACATTGATGAGGCCGAATGACAATCGTCTGTAGCAGAATGTTCCCCAAGGCGTGATGAAAGTAGTTTTCTCACGGTCTTCCTCAAATGACCATAATCGATGATACCTCGCAGCGAACAGAAAGGAGTACATGCCGTATTGGGCAGTATTGTCAATGAGAATGTGGATAAAGGGCACGGGAAAGCTATCTTTAAGGCAAGCTTTGTTCAGATCCTGGTAATCCATGCAAACTCGCACCTTTCCTCCTGGTTTAGGTACGGGAACAATGTTAGATATCCATTCCGGATAAGTGGACACCATGATAATGCCAGCTTGAAATTATTTCACAATTTCTTCTTTTACCTTTAAACTCCACTCAGGTTTCAATCGCCTGAGCTTCTGCCTGACTGGCTTAAATCCCTCCTTAATGGGAAGGTGATGAAGGACAATGTCAGTGGACAAACCCACCATGTCTTCATGAGACCATGCAAACACATCCTGGAATTGGGTTAATAGCGTAACCATGTCATTCTGTTGGTTTGGGGTGAGGTATGAACCAATCTGGATTAGCTTAGGGTTTTCTAAGGTTTCAAGATTGAAAGAAGTGGTTTGGTCAAGGTTGGGTTTAGGTTTGCCTGCGACCCATTCCTTAATCTCCCGAGGTGTCTCAATGTCCTCTTGGATTTCCATCAAGTCCGAGTCCAACTTTTCATCAAAGTTCTGATCCTCGTGGAGAAAAGGCACCTCATCGCAAAAGTCATGCATACATCTAAATTTAGAGTCCTGAAACAAAATATGCTTTCACTTAATATATGAAACTATTTAATCATACAAAAGTGTTAGCATGTACTGATAAAATAACTGTTAATACTGTACAGAAAAGTAAGAAATTAAAGTTATCTACTGGGCAGAGGGATTTTTGCCTGTTTTACCCTCGTCGACCAATGCATGGAGTGCTGCTCCAATTGTCGAGGGTAAAGTCCTGATGGACTGCAGTGATGAAGGGGTTGTCATCATCCTTCTTTTCCTGAATGATGACCATAACATCTGGGCAATCATTGTCTGGGGTATATCTGTTTGTATGTTCATCATAGACAATGATGCGTATGCCTGACATCATCAAGGCAATGTCATGTTTACGTTTCCGCTCCCTTTCTTCCACTTTGGGATTAGGAATCAAGACCCCTTTTGCTTTGAATGGTACTGGTTTAGGAAACAGCATAGCCATAACATGGGTTGGCACCTTTACCGGAGACTGTATCAGCTCAAGAGGTGCAGGTGGAGAAAACCGTTGTGCGGGGCGGAAACTTGAGGAACCTGCTTATGCTTATGAGGATTCCTATGTCTGGAATTGGCAGAATAGCCTAGTCCGGATGTCCTAGTTTGACTGGACACTTGAATAGGGTGCTTAATACCCTACTGATTTTTACCAAGCCCTTGTTCAGGCTGATGACCCAATGACATCATTTCTTGAGTGGCCGACATAACCTCGGCAGAAATCTTAGGTACGAGAAGTGGCGCACCAATAGGATGGTATTGCGTGTTACTCACTTCCAAAGTATGAAAACTAGCCGGCTCAACTTCTGAATTGAAACTGATGACTGGTAGATCTCCTTGTTCAGGACATTCCAGCTCAGCATTGACATTGACTAGGCTATTATTGACTATGTATTTGAGTTGTTGATGTAGTGTAGAAGGGACGGCTCCAGCCATATGGATCCATGGTCTCCCCAATAGCAAGTTATATCCTGAATCTATCTTGAGGACGTGGAAAGATACAATGAACGTATTTGGACCAATCTCAATTGGCAGCTCAATCTCTCCGACTGAATTTCGTCGGGATCCATCAAAAGCTTTAATAACCGTATGGCTACTTTGGATCCGTTTGAGATTGATGTTCATCTTTACCAAGGTTGCATAAGGACTGATATTCAGAGATGAACTGTGACACCCCCAAAATAGGTATAAATCACCCATCTTGAGTTGCCAAATACATGGTACAGAATACAAATACAAACTTAATTATACAACCGTCGTGTAATATACGATAAAACATAGCTGAGAGTTTAAGCAAGAATGTTGCCTTCTAGACAATATCCACTCTCAAATAGAGTCCTCATTACATTTATTGTCACACTATTTTATAGAATAGTGAGGACTACTATAACACCATCTCGGACCATCACTCCGTTCTCCGACTAGTCCCGCCACGTTCTCATTTCCTCGAAGAGAACAATGAAAGCAAAAGGTGAGCTCAACTAGCCCAAAGAAGAAATATTATGACTAAGATAATGTAGAATAAATTATCATTAGTCTTCAACAATGTTAAACCGATAAAATACAATAGACATCAAGTTTAACGCATAATGAATAAAGCAATCCATTAGAAGAGTCAAGTAGAGCATGATATCTATTATCTTCTATGATTTAAAATGTTTTCATCAATTTTTATCGTTGAGACTCAGCTTAATAAATAAACCACATTATCGAGTCATCCCTGCACTACGGGCCAAGGATATTCATTAAATCATCAATGGTCATGACTATACCGAATAATCCCTGGTCATAATCATACCAAAAACTGTCCATCAATGCACTACAGGCCACTGAGGACTTTTACCACATCATTTATAACATTACAGGTCATGATTATACCGAATAATCCCTGGTCATAATCATACCAAGTCCATCTATGCACGTAAGCCAAAGATGACTTTCATCACAATATAAGCATGAGGGTGATGACAATGACATAATAATTCAATAAAATAAGTTCAAGGATAAATTTTAAATATTTAAAATTTTAGTTTATCCAGAAATCAATAACGTCCAAATTGTCAACATGATACTTCTTTTTGGAGTAAAATTCAAGAATGCTCAGAAGAATATTCCCATGAAAAGATACTGGATGAAGCGCAAATATCCAGGATATTCTACTAATTTCATGGAGTATAGAAGCCAAAACTTTAACCAACTGAGTATAATAGAATATATGAAACTGCAAATGGATTTTTGCCCGCCATACGGTAATCCACGTAGACAGATCATTTCCACAATTTAATAAGGAATGAATATGAAGGATCATTCACCATGCATGTGGTAATCCATATAGACAAGTTATTCTAACAGAATAATAAAGAATGGAATAAAAGAAGAATTCACCAGGCATGAGATAGACCGCACAGACAGGTTATTCCCAACAGAATAATAAAGAATGGAAACAGGTCATGTGTAATCCGCACAGACAGGATATTCCAACAAAATAATAAAGAATGGAACCAGGTTATGCGTAATCTGCACAGATAAGATGTTCCAACAGAATAATAAAGAATGAAACCAGGTCATGCATAATCCGCAGACAAAAGATGATGTTCCAATGAGAATAATAAAGAATGGAATAACAACGAAATTCACCAGTACATGCGATAAATCGCATGATGAAAGTTATTCCAATGAGAATAATAAAGAATGGAATAACAGAAGAATTTCACCATGTATGCGGTACTTCACATAAACAGGTTATTCCAACATAATAATAAAGAATGGAATAACAACTCTTACGAGTATTGAAAGAAAATAACTCTCTTCATGAATACGAAAGAATAATACCCCTTACCTTAGAAGAAAACTGGATATTGGAATAGTGAGGTAGCAGACTTCTCTTCTTCTTTCTCTCTATAATTTCTCTCTATAATAATTACTCTAAAGCTTTAGTGAATTGATGAGAAATGAAGGAAGAATGAACTTCTATTTATAGGAAAATATAGTTTCGATAATTGCACGTTTTGGGGCTCGAAATATTACAAATCTGATACCTTCAACTTTTCTTTCATTTTTAATTTAGTCCTGCAAGTATTATCAAACTTGTACCACCTCCCCTAATAGTAAATAATGTGAATCAATAGTTCAATCATGTGAATCAATAGTTATAATCGTGTGAAAATACGAATTACAGTTTAGTACCTCCATCTATACCTCCATTTTTAACTTAGTCATGCAAGTATTATCAATCTTGCACCAACTCCCCTAATAGTACAAGAATGTGAATCAATAGTACACACATGTGAAAAAATAGTTATAATCATGTGAATTAATAGCAATTAATTGCTCATTTATCCGATTAATTACCCGACTGGTCAGTAAAACTTCCAGACATCAATTAATATCGGAATAAATGTCGATTCCCACTAACACTAATAATTTCAACACAATGGAACTATCAATTTCATCTTTAATCAACACGAACTTATTCATCATTAATATTATAACTCACAATATTTAACAATAAGGTCGTTCCCAGGAAAGAGGGGGCTTTTCGATAAGGATTTCTCCTTATTGGTAGCCGCAATTAGATGACCAAACCTCTCCTTGATGTAACTTCTAGACATTGTAAATATTGTAATTTAATAATATAAATAACTTTTTCGTCTCAATTATTGATTTAATAATATAACATATTATGCAGATGATACTGTGACAATAATTAAATCAATAATATGAGAGATATGATGCGACAATTATTGTCACAATAGTTGAGTATAACTGAGTGACTTCTCACGTAAAGATCAATAACCAATCTGGTGCGCTACTATGCAACCCGTGTATTTCTTTACTTTTTACTACCGTGTAGTTCAACAGCTTTTAACGGTAACACTTTTGCCGTTATTTTTATAAAAAGGTAATTATGTCGTTTTCTAACTACAACAATACATCCGTTGTGGGGTCCACTAATGATTGTGTCGTCGTCATTTAATATTCCTGTTAAAACGAATATTCCCCACCAATTGAATATTATATAACCACTTGCTTACTTTGCAAAATTTGTAAATATTACCCACAACTATAACATTATATCAAATTCATTCCATAATATTTAAAAATGATATTTATAGAAAAATCATCTTTATTAAAAAGTTGGGGTCTTACAACCTCCCCTTCTTATGAAATTTTGTCCTCGAAATTAGGGTGCGACTGGTATGTATATGTCAAGAGGTGAGGATACCTTGATTTCATTTCAGATTCTAACTCCCAGGTCATTTCCTCATCATCGTGGTTTCTCCACAAAACTTTGACTTGAGGTATAACTTTAGAGCGTAGAATATAATCCTTCTTATCCAAGATTTTAACAGGTACCTCGTCATACGTTAAATCTTCCTCTATCTCGTCTGGTTCTAATTCAATAATATGGTTCGGGTCCTTCACATATTTACGTAACATAGATATGTGGAAAACGTTATGAACACAAAACATACTTGGCAGTAAGGCGAGTCTATAGGCCACAGTTCCTACTCGTTCGAGGATTATAAATGGGCTAATGAACCGAGGATTAAGCTTTCCTCTCTTTCCAAATCTTGTAACTCCTTTCCATGGAGCAACACGTAACAACATGTGATCTCCAATATTGAATTCCACGTCCTTTCGATGAAGATCAACATAACTCTTTTATCGATCTTGTGAGGTTTTTATACGTTTTCGGATCATTTGAATCTTTTTCGTAGTCATACGTACCAAATCTGGTCCCAACAACATTGCTTCACCCACCTCATCCCAGCATACTGGAGAATGACACTTTCTTCCATACAACGCCTCAAATGGAGCCATGTCAATACTTGCTTGATAACTATTGTTGTAGGAAAACTCCACCAATGGTAAGAACTTGTCCCAACTTCCCTTGAAGTCAAGGACACAGAGTCTTAATAAATCTTCAAGAGTTTGAATAGTCCTTTCCGACTGCCCATCCGTTTGAGGATGATATACCGAACTAAATCGTAAATTCGTGCCTATAGCTTTTTGCAAACTAACCCAAAATCTTGAAGTGAATCTTGGGTCTCGATCAGAAACTATGGATACTGGCATACCATGCAATCTTATAATCTCGTTTATATACATACTAGCAAGACGTTTAAGTGTATAAGTTTATCGTATTGGTAAGAAATGAGCAGACTTGGTTAATCTATCAACAATGACCCAAATCGCATCTATGCCTTGAGAAACCTTGGGAAGACCAGCAACGAAATCCATGGTAATGTGCTCCCACTTCCATTCTGGAATTTCAAGTGGTTGCAATGGACCTTTTGGCACTTGATGCTCTGCCTTGACTCGTTGACAAGTTAGACACCTTGAGATAAACCACGCTATCTCTCTCTTCATATTGCTCCACCAAAATGTATGTCAAAGATAACGATACATTTTGGTGCTCCCAAGATGGATTGCAAACGGTGTGTTGTGCGCTGATATCATGATTTTATACTTCAAGTCAGAATCGTTAGGAACACAAAGTCTGGAGTTGACTCGAAGTATTCCTTCTTCATCGATTCTTGCTTCCGGAATAGCACCTTCTTGCACTTTCTTCTTCATACGCATCAGCTCTAGGTCTGTAGTTTGAGCAGCGTTAACTCTATCGATTAAAGTCGGTTCTACTCATATATTCGCCATCATCACATGGGTTCATGGAGTCTTTAACTCTATCTCCATCCTTTCTAAGTCATACAAAATGGGTCTTTACGTTGACAATATTGCACTCGTACCCGCATATGATCTTCTACTCAATTCGTCAGCTACTACGTTCACTTTTCCAAGATGGTATTGGAAGGTATGATCATAATCTTTCAACAACTCAAGACATCGTTGTGACGCCCCCAAAATAGATATACATCACCTATTATGAGTCGCAAATACATGGTACAAAAATACAAATAAAACTTAATAATACAACTGTCGTGTAAAATAGGACAAAACATAAACTGAGAGTTTTAATAAGAATATTGTCATCTAGACAATATTCACACTCAATGGAGTCCTCATTACATTTACTGTCACACTATTTAACAGAATAGTGAGGACTACTAATGCTATCATCTGGACCGTCACTCCGTTCCCCGACTCGTCCCAGCTATATTCTCATTTCCTGAAGAGAATAATGAAAGAAAAGGGTGAGCACAACCAAGCCCAGTAAGAAATATTATGACTAAGATAATGCAGAATAAATTATTATAGTCTTTAACAATGTTAAACTGATAAAATACAATAGACATCAAGTTTAACTGTAGCAGAACAAGCAATCCATTAGAAGAGTCAAATAGAGCATAAAATCTACTATCTTCTATGATTTAAAAAGATTTTCATAAACTTTATCACTGAGACTCAGTTTAATAAATAAACCACATCATCCCTGCACCACGGCCAAGGATATTCATGTAATCATCAATGGTCATGATTATACCGAATAATCCCTGGTCATAATCATACCAACAACTATCCACCAATGAACTCCAGGCCAATGAAGACTTTTACCACATCATTCGTTACATTACGGTCATAATTATACCAAAAATCACTGGTCATAATCATACCAAGTCCATCTCTGCACGTAAGCCAAAGATGACTTTCATCACAATATAAGCATGAGGATGATGACAATAATATAAGCATTAATCAAACGAAAACAAGGATAAATATTAAAGACTTTAAATTTATCCAAATATTATCCATCACTTAAATAACTCATAATCTAATATTGTTAATATTATAATAATATTTTAATCACTTCTTAAACTTATAAACAATTTAATTTAATTATTTACAATTTACCAAATAATGCATTTAATCATTCAAAAATGGCATACTCATAAGATTTCATCACCAATGATCAAATCACTCATCAAAAATATGCATATACCTTATATAGGATTTTCAAGCTCTAAAATCCTATTTACCAATTCTCCAACTTCACATAACATATTTAACTCATATGTTTGAAACTAAACCATTTTCGTGAAAAATTACCAAATCAACTTATTATTTGTCCAAACATATATACATATATTTCATACACAACAAGTATTTTTTTATAATTTTTCAACTCTCTTAAGTATTTTTCAAAAGTCAATTTCTAATTAATTCCTTCAGAAATTAGCTACCTCAAGTTTAACTCCAGAAATTCCCAAATCTTGGCAGGATCTTACACATGTTAACGTGAGCTTCTAGTTTAATTTTTATGGTCATCGGAGTTATAGAACTTCGGTTATAGCATTTTTTGTCAGAAAAACCTAAATATTGAAATGGTCATAACTTGCTCATTTTAAGTCAGAATGAGCTCATTTTTGGACAGGAGGTACTTTATACCATATATTTCCATGTCCCAAAAGGCCAGAATTTTTCTCACAAATTAAGTGGCAGAAAATGCCCTTTTAAAGTTTTGGGCAGTAGCTTTTTGGTACTTTGCAGTTTTTGACTCCTTTGCTAAAATCAGTCCACACGAAAATCTACAACACATTTTCCAGTAATTCCACTTGTATAAGTTGGAAAACTCATAGATCTAACTCTAGAACTTGACCACACTCAAAAATTCAAAATATAATAGGAGATATGGTCAATTGAATTTCATGTTCCATTTTTACCAAAAATCTGATTTTCAACTCTTTGTGATTTCTAAGAAACTTTCATGTTTTCACATAATAACCAACATAAGTCATCATAACACTTACTAATACTACATATACCCATGATTTTCATCAGTCCAATGCTTTTATTATGACTTTCATCATAATCAACAGTCCAATGCTTATATTATGACTTTCCAAAATTTTTTTAGGGTCAGAAAAATTACGAAACTGCAAATGGATTTTCACCCGCCATGCGGTAATCCACGTAGATAGATTATTTCCACAATTTAATAAAGAATGAAATACAAAGGATCATTAACCATGCATGTGGTAATCCACATATACAGGTTATTCTAACATAATAATAAAAAATAGAATAACAGAAGAATTCACCATGCATGCGATAGACCGCACAGATTGGTTATTCTCAACAGAATAATATAGAATGGAACCAGCTCATGCGTAAATGCACAGACAGGATATTCTGACAGAATAATAAATAATGGAACCAGGTCATGCGAAAACGCACAGACAGGATATTTCGACAGAATAATAAAGAATGGAATAATAGAAGAATTTTACCATATATGCGGTACTTCATATAGACAGGTTATTCCAACATAATAATAAAGAATGGAATAACAGAAGAATTTTACCATGTATGCGGTACTTCGCATATACAGGTTATTCCAACAGAATAATAAGGAATGAAATAACAGAAGAATTTCTCCAAGTATAGGGTAGTCCACGTATACAGGTTATTCCAACAAATAATAAAGAATGGAATAACAGAAATTCTCTTCATGAATACGAAAGAAATAATACCCCTTACGAGTACAACAAACAATATCCCTTACCTTATAAAGAAGAGTACTCCGACGGGTAGGGCGGGGATATACTTGAAGAAAACTTGCACAACGCTCAAAGCTTTCTTAAACTCTAAAGAAATACGCTCAAGATTATAGAAGAAGAATTCTCTGAACTTCTGGTGTGATTTCAATTCTAACTAAGCATCCTATTTATAGGAAAATAGAAAGGATACTATGCAATAAAATATAATATAATATATATACACATATATATATATATTATTTAAAATCTAATAAAACAATTAACTTTATAAAAGTATTCTGTTTTATATAAAAAGATTTTACTATACAAACACTATGCATAATAAAATATAATATATTCTAATTATTGTCTAATAAAACAAATAACTTTATAAAAGTATTCTATTTTATATAAAAAGATTTTACTATACAAAACACTATCGCAGCACTATCTATGAAACACTATGCGTAATAAAATATAATATATTCTAATTATTGTCTAATAAAACAAATAACTTTATAAAAGTATTACATTTTTTATATAAAAAGTTTTTTACGTTTTATTACATTAATAATACTAATAAAACAAAATTTATATATAATATATATATATATATATATAAACTTCTGTGACTTCATAAAAAGACACCTCAATATATTTAACAACATTTATCATCATTATTATAATTCACAATATTAATCGACCAGGTCATTCTCAGGAAAGAGGAGGCTTTCCAATAAGGATTTCTCCCTATTAGCGCGCAATTAGGTGACCAAACCTCTCCTTGGCAGAACTTCTAGACATCGTTAATATTGCAAATAATAATATTAATAACTTTGTCATCTCAATTATTGATTTAATAATATATATAAAATATCGACAATAATTGAATCAAATAACGTGAGATACTTATGCAACAATTCTTTGTAGCAATAATTGAACAAAAGCCGAGTGACTTCTCACGTAAACATCAATAATCAATACCGTGTGTCTTACTATGCAACCACGCCATTCTTCGTATACTTTTAACACCGGGTGTTTCAACGATTAACGATAAAACTTCTTCCGTTATTTTCATAAAATATTTTTGTCGTTTTCTCAATCCGATAATAATTCCGTTGTGGGGTCCACCAATGATTGTCTTGATCGTCATTTAATATTCCCTGTTAAAACAAATATTCCCCGACCAATCGAATATTATATAACAACTTGCGTACTTTGCAAAATTTATAAATATTTTCCACAACTATAACATTATATCAAATTCATTCCATAATTTTGAAAAAAATATTTCGAGAAAAATTAAATCTTTATTCGTAAAATTTGGGATTTTACAATCTCACCTCCTTATGAAATTTTGCCCTCGAAATTTATGTACATACTTGGTATGCCAAAGAGATGAGGATACCTTGACTTCATTTCATATTCCAACTCTTGAGGCATAACCTTTGAGTGTCGAATAGGATCCTTCTTATCCAAGATTTTAACATGTATCTCCTCATACATTAAATCTTCTGCTATCTCGTCTAGTTCCAATTCAATAATGTGGTTCGGGGCGTCCACATATTTATGTAACATCAATACGTGAAAAATGTTATGAACACACGACATACTTGGCAGCAAAACGAGTCTATAGGCCACAATTCCTACTCGATCGAGGATTTCAAATGGGCAAATTAAATCGAGGGTTGATATAACGCCTTCTTGAACCTTCTTCTTCACATCCATCAAATTCGGATGTGTAGCTTGAGCGACTTTAACTTCGATTAAAGTCGATTCTACTCGTATATTCGTTATCTTCACATGGGTCTCTAGAGTCTTTAACTCTATCTTCATCATCTGTAAGTTATACGAAATGAGTCTTTGTGTTAACAACATCACACTCGTAAGCGCATACGATCTTCTACTCAACACATCAGCTACCACATTCGTTTTCCCACGATGGTATTGAATGGTACGATCGTAATATTCAACAGCTCGAGCCAACGTCTTTGGCGCATTATACGTTCGTTTTAGTTGAAGAAAATATTTGAGGGTTTAAGAAATGGGTTTTGTACTGGGGTCAAGACAAAATTCAATTTCACGCTCTAGGGGTAGGCTAAGAAGTCTTTAAGAATACGTCAGGAAATTTATTAACAATAGAAATATTATTCAAAACTGTGATTCTCACCCAAGACTTGGATAGCACATCACATTGATACCTATCAACTTGTCATCGTCATTCACCACGTCGCCTACAGAAAGTCTAGCTTCGGTGCATTCCACATAAGGAAGTCAACAAGGAAAGGATCGGGGCTCTTTACTTATGGCTTGATATAACAGTGATTAACTTTAGTGGTTTGGTTGCTTGAATTCGCATAACAGGTTGGTTAGGAATATAAAAGCTAACATCCTTACGAAAAGCATGATGAGTAGTTAACCAATCGATTCCTAAAATTACATCAAAGGTAAGTATTTTCAAAGAGATAAGATTGACAGGTAACGTGAAAGTGTCGATTTGAATCAAACAAGATTTATAAATAGTGGAGGTAACGAAGGTTTCTACTAACGAAGTTTCAACCAATAAGTCAAAGTCTAACTTCTCTGGGGTCAAATTTAAATGTTGAGCGCAAGCAAGAGAGATAAAAGAATAGGTAGCACCGGTATCGAATAAGGTATAGACTTCGTAAGCGTTTATAATTAACTTACCCGTAATAACTTCGTTTGGGTTCCTCGATAAACCCTCTCACTTAAACTACCAAATTTTGACTTGCTATAGAGTACATTCCACCCTTAATTGCTTCGTCACATTCCTGATCCATGATTTGAATCATTATTCTTCGATCCATATCGAATTGGGGTTGTAGCTTCTATCTGAGGTAATTACAATTCGATGTTGGATTCTCCCAATTGCTGTCCAAAAAGCAAAATCCATTTCATCTATATTGGCCTTATTGGATCGGACGTCTTTTTCTACAATATCTACGCATCGTGCAGCTTTTACCCATGCATCATCTATTCTCCTTCATTCAGTTGTATCTTCTTTCATTAGAACTTTGATCATAGCATTCTCAGATTCCAGCTCTAATATCTTATACTCTGCCAAAGAGTGCTTCTGTTCAAGCATCGCAAATCGGGTAACACAATTTTGAATTGTTACATCTCTTTGCTCCACGAAAGCCTGCCGTTCTTCAGCCTGCTCTTCTAACTCATGAACACGATTTTGTAATTCTAAATTTATATCATAAAATTCTTCTAATAAATTCTCATCTTCTTTCTCTTCTTCCTCACTCTCACCTGTTACCTCTGCAACTAGCTTGGGTACAACTATTAGTTCTTCACTCACCACGTAGATATCTCTAATTTCTTCTCCGTCTGACATCACATTAATCTGGTTAGTGATTAAAGGTGTCTCAACGGTCTCATTCACTCCATTGTTAGCATTTTCAGCTGCCATTTTCAAACACTGCCACAAAACAAGGGTTAATTAACATGTCACATATTATCAATATACTCTGACCGACCAATTAAATATCAAATAAACTTAGGTAGGTCATACTAGCGAAGGAATTCCCCGTCTCTCCCCTCCTAGTTCTTATCTCACATCTGAGCCAGGGATCATATCCCTAAGCTTTGATACCAACTGTGACGCCCCCAAAATAGATATACATCACCTATTCTGAGTTGCCAAGTACATAGTACAAAAATACAAATACAACTTAATAATACAACTATCGTGTAAAATACGATAAAACATAAACTGAGAGTTTTAATAAGAATATTGTCATCTAGACAATATCCACACTCAATGGAGTCCTCATTACATTTACTGTTACACTATTTAATAGAATAGTTGTAAAACCCCAACTTTTTAATAAAGATGATTTTTCTATAAATATCATTTTTAAATATTATGGAATGAATTTGATATAATGTTATAGTTGTGGATAATATTTATAAATTTTGCAAAGTACGCAAGTTGTTATATAATATTCGATTGGTCTGGGAATATTCGTTTTAACAAGGAATATTCATACGACGGCACAATCATTGGTGGACCCAACAACGAAATTATTGTCGGATTAAGAAAACGACAAAAATATTTTTTTGAAAATAACGGCAAAAGTTTTATAGTTAAAACTGTTGAACTACTCGGTAGTAAAAGTACAGTAATACGCGTGGTTGCATAGTAACACACGGTATTGATTATTGATGCTTATGTGAGAAGTCACTCAGTTTTGTTCAATTATTGCTATAGTAATTGCTGCATAGTATCTCACGTTATTTGATTCAATTGTTGTCAATATTTATATATTATTTAATCAATAATTAAGACGACAAAGTTATTAATATTATTATTTGCAATATGAACGATGTCTAGAAGTTCTGTCAAGGAGAGGTTTGGTAACCTAATTGCGTGCCAATAGGGAGAAATCCTTATTGGAAAGCCCCCTCTTTCACCGGGAGCGACACGGTTGATTAATATTGTGAATTATAATAATGATAATAAATGTTGTTAAAAATATTGAGAGGATTTTTATGAAGTTGTTGTTGTAAGTTTTGCTTATTATTTGGATTCCCATTTACCCATTTTTAAAATAATCGGTAGAAATTTGTTTAGTATAATATAATGGGACCCACCTGTGAGTATGATATGTTGGTGGGAGGGGAACATGTGGGGCCCACGTGGGAGAAAATGAATTTGGGAGAAAGGAATCTAGCAAGTATTCACGGGTGGGAGTAATAATTCAAATAAACATGTGTTTATGTTTATATATATATATATATATATATATATATATATATATATATATATATATATATTATAGTTTTTGTTTGTATTAGATAATGTCATTGAATTTCAATCAACCAAATGTTGCGTATGATATCCGTGAGTCTTTGAATTATTTCATCCTTGAAGAAATCCTTACACAATGCCTTTCCATTCTCCTATAAATAGAAGCTCATTCCTTCATTATTTCTTACGAATTCAATTTGAAACTCTGTAGAGAAAAATTATAGAGAGAAAGAAGAAGAGAACTCTGCTACCTCTCTTTTCCTATATCCAGTTTCTTCTAAGGTAAGGGGTATTATTTCTTTCTTATTCATGAAGAGAACTTCAGTTGTTCCATTCTTTATTATTCTGCTGGAATAACTTTTGTATCGCTGCTACTACCTATACTTGGTGAAACTCTTCTATTATTCCATTCTTTATCATTATGTTGGAATAACTTTGTCTGTCATGCCAAGTACCGCATACATGGTGAAATTCTTCTCATTATTCCATTTTATTATTATTCTTTGGAACATCCATACGTGTGTTTACACATGACACAGTTTCGTTATTTATTATTACATTGGAATATCACATTTGTGTGCGTTCTGGCATGACACAGTTTCTTTGTTTATTATTCTGTTAGAATATCATATACATGCATTTACGCATGACTGGTTTCATTATTTATTATTACATTAGAATAATATGTACGTGCTGATCTATCGCATGCCTGGTAATTTCTTTTGTTATTCCATTCTTTATTATACTCAGTTGGTTAAAGTTTTGACTTCTATACTCCATGAAATTTGTGGAATATCCTTGATATTTGCGCTTCATCCAGTATTTTTTTCATGAAAATATTCTTTTGAGCATTCTTGAGTTTTACTTTACAAAGAAGTATCATGTTGATAATTTGGACGTTATTAGTTCCTAGATAAATTAATTCTTGAACTTGTTTTATTGAATTCTTATATCATTGTCATCATTCTCATGTTTATATTTTATTGAAAGTCATCTGTGGCCAGTAGTGCATAGATGGACTTGGTATGATTATGACCAGGGATTATTCGGTGTAATCATGACCGTAATGTTACAAATGATGTGGTAAAAGTCCTCATTGGCCCGTAGTGCATGGATAATTGTGCTTGTTATAATAATGAATATCCTTGGTCAGAAAAGTGTGGATGATGTGGATTATTTATTAAAATCGAGTCTCGTGATAAAAGTGATGAAAAACCTTTTAAATCATAAAAGATAGTAGATTTTATTCTCTACTTGACTCTTTTAATGGATTGCTTGTTCCGCTGCAGTTAAACTTGATATTTGTTATATTTTATCAGTTTAACATTGTTGAAGGCTAATGATAATTTATTCTACATTATCTTAGTCATAATATTTCTTACTGGGCTAGTTGAGCTCACCCTTTCTTTCACTGTTCTCTTCAGGAAATGAGAACGTAGCCAGGACTAGTCGGGGAATGGAGTGACGGTCCAGAAGATAGTATTAGTAGTCCTCACTATTACATTAAATAGTGTGAAAATAAATGTAATGAGGACTCTTACGAGTGTGGATATTGTCTAGATGACAATATTCTTATTAAAACTTTCGATTTACGTTTTGTCGTATTTTACACGACAATTTATATTATTAAGTTGTATTTGAATTTTGTACCATGTATTTGGCGACTCAAGATGGGTGATGTATACCTATTTTGGGGCGTCCACATTAGTATCAAAGCTTAGGATATGATCCTGGCTAAGATGTGAGACAAGAACTAGGAGGGAGAGACGGGGAATTCCTTCGCTAGTATGACCTACCTAAGTTTATTTGGTATTTAATTGGTCGGTTAGAGTGTAGGGATAATATGTGATACGTTAATTAACCCTTGTTTTGTGGCGATGTTGAAAATGGCATCCGAGAATGTTGAGAACATCAATAGAGAGCACGAGAGACCGTTGAGTCTCCACAAATCAATAACCAGGATAATGTGCATCAGGAAGGTGACAATCCTCAGGCAAACAACAACACGGACCAGATGATGAACGATGGAATGTTCAGAGGCTTTATGCAATTCATGCAACATCAGGAAAGAGTGGCTCCTGTCCAAAATGCAGGTGGAAACATTGGCAACTCTCGGACGGTCACATGCATTAAGCGATTCAAGGAATGGGACCACCGGAGTTTTTTGGAGAGCCAAAACCACTTAAGGCGGAGACGTGGATTAAGCAGATCAACAAGATATTTGATGTCTTGGGATGCTCCGAGGAGCAGGTTACTTTTGCCACCTTCATGTTGTGGGCAGAGGCAGATTACTGGTGGGAATCTATAAAGTGTACTCAACCTGCCGCACTGAAGATGTCTTGGGAGAAGTTCCAAGAACTGTTTAACGACAAGTACTTTCCCGAAAGTATTCGTCACATGAAAGAGGTAGAGTTCATCAAGCTGGAGCAAAACAACAAGACTGTGTCGCAGTACGAAGCCAAGTTTACCGAGTTATCCCGGTTTGCGTCCCATTTGGTTGATAATAAGGAGAGAATGATGCGAATGTTTCTAAGAGGTTTGAAACCCAAGATACATCAATATCTTATCTCTCATAAACTGTGTTTGTATTCAGATGTTGTTAATAGGGCTCAGTTATTGGAGCGCGATAATGAGTCAACCCAACCAAAAGAGAGCAGCCGGTAAAATGATAATACCAGTGATAACAGTCATCGAAGCGGTGTCAATAAGCGTGGAGGGAATCAACATGCCAGAAATGGTAACCACTTCGGTGGTAATCATGGCCAAAATAATAAGAATGGATATTTCTAGAAGAGGAGATTCAACAATGATGGAAAGACGTCAACATCAGCACCTGTCTTTAAGAAAGGAGAACGACCACCTATCATATGTTTCAAATGTGGAGGAGAGGGATACATCAGTCCAAACTGCGCGATGCCATCCAAAGCATGTTACAATTATGGAAGAGAAGGTCACCTGGCCCGATTGTGTCATGCACCAAAGACAAGTCCAGCTGGGATGGAGGCATCAAAGGCCGTCCCATACAAGACAAAACTGGTAGTTCAAGGGAGAGCGTTTGTTGTGACCTCCTAGAAAGCAAGGAACCCGAACGAGGTCATCACGGGTAAGCTTATCATAAACTTTAGCGAAGTATATACCTTATTTGATACCGGTTCTATCCATTCTTTTATTTCTCCTACTTGCACTCAACGTTCAAATTTGACTCCGGAGAAATTGGACTTTGACTTATCTGTTGAAACTCCATTGGGAGAAACCTTCATTACATCCACTGTTTATAAGTCTTGTTTGGTTCAAATCGGTACCCTCACATTACATGTCGATCTTATTTCATTGAAAATACTTGCATTTGACGTAATTCTAGGGATTGATGGGTTAACTACTCATCATGTAAAAATTGATTGTTTTCGTAAGGTTGTTAGCTTTCATATTCCTAACCAACCTATTATGCGAATTCAAGCAACCAAACCATTAAAATCACTCACTGTCATCTTAAGCCATAAAGCTATTCGTTTATTGAAAAACGGATGTCAAGCTTTCTTAGCTCATGTCACGGATCTAAACAAAAAATACGTCGATTTTGAAATGATATTTCTATTGTTAATAAATTTCTTCACGTATTCCACGAAGAACTTCCTGGCCTACCCCCAAAGCGTGAAATTAAATTTTGTATCGACCTTGAACCCGGTACAAAACCCATTTCCAAAGCCCCATATCGAATGGCTCCTATTGAACTTCAGGAGTTAAAGACCCAACTGTAGGAATTGTTAGACATTGACTTTATTCATCCTAGTACTTCTCCTTGGGATGCTCCTATTCTATTCGTGAAAAAGAAAGATGGGAGTATGCGACTTTGTATTGATTATCGGGAGTTGAATCATGTCACCATCAAAAATAGGTACCCATTGCCACGTATTTTTGACCTGTTTGACCAGTTGCAAGGAGCCAAATTCTTTTCAAATATTGATCTTCATTCCGGATATCACCAATTGAAGATTAGAACCGATAACATTCCAAAGACGGCTTTCAGAACTCGGTACAGGCATTATGAATTCCTAGTCATGTCTTTTGGATTAACTAATGCTCCTGCTGCCTTCATGGATATGATGAATCGAGTATTCAAGGAATATTTGGATCACTTTGTGGTCATCTTTATTGATGACATCCTTATTTATTCCAAAAGCCGTGAAGATCATGAGCAACACTTGAGGCTGATACTCTAAAAGCTTCGTGAAAACAAGCTTTATGCTAAATTGAAGAAATGTGAGTTCTGGCTTGAGGAAGTAGCATTCCTTGGGCACGTAGTATCAAGTCATGGAATATCTATTGACCCGGCAAAGATTGAAGCAATTCAAAGCTGGGAGCAACCTAAATCAATGACCGAAGTACGTAGTTTTCTCGACTTAGCTGGTTATTATCGGAGATTCGTAGAAGGGTTTTCTCGAATCGCTACTCCATTAACTCAGCTGACTTGAAAAGATACAAAGTTCGGTTGGAGCGAAGAATGTGAGAAGAGTTTTCAAGAAATCAAAAGGAGACTCATTTCAGCACCTGTTCTAACAATACCATCTGGCTCGGAGGGATTTGTCATCTACAGTGATGCTTCGGGCAAAGGGTTAGGATGTGTTCTCATGCAACATGGGAAAGTCATAGCCTATGCCTCTCGGCAACTCAAAGAATATGAGAGGAATTATCCTACTCATGATCTAGAGTTGGCAGCCATTGTTTTCGTACTTAAAATTTGGAGGCATGGGGAGAAAGTGGAGATCTTTACGGATCATAAAAGCCTCAAATATTTCTTCACTCAAAAGGAACTCAACATGCGACAACGACGTTGGCTTGAACTATTGAAAGATTATGATCATACCATCCAATACCATCCTGGAAAAGCGAACGTGGTAGCTGACGCATTGAGTAGAAGATCATATGCGGGTACGAGTGCGATATTGACAACGCAAAGGCCCATTTTGTGTGACTTGCAAAGGATGGAGATAGAGTTAAAAACTCCAAGATCCCATGTGATGATGGCGAATATACGAGTAGAACCGACTTTAATTGATAAAGTTAAAGTCGCTCAAGCTACGGACACAGAGCGGATGCGTATGAGGAAGAAAGTGCAAGAAGGTGCTATTCGGAAGAAAGAATCGATGAAGAAGGAATACTTGAGTCAACTCCGGACTTTGTGTTCTAACGACCACGAATTAAAAGTATAGAATCATGATGGAGGCGCACAACACACCGTTTTGCAATCCATCCTAGGAGTACCAAAATGTATCATGATCTTCGTCATACATTTTGGTGGAGCAATATGAAGAGGGAGATAGCGTTGTTTATCTCAAGGTGTCTAACTTGTCAACGAGTCAAGGCGGAGCATCAAGTACCAAAAGGTCCATTGCAACCACTTAAAATTCCAGAATGGAAGTGGGAGCATATTACCATGGATTTTGTTACTGGTCTTCCCAAGGTTTCTCAATGAATAGATGCAATTTGGGTCATTGTTGATAGATTGACCAAGTCTGCTCATTTTTTTACCAATACGAGAAACTTATACACTTGAACGTCTTGCTCGTATATACATAAACGAGATTGTAAGACTGTATGGTATGCCAGTATCCATAGTTTCTGCTCGAGACCCAAGATTCACTTCACGATTTTGGGTTAGTTTGCAAAAAGTTATGGGCTCGGACTTACGATTTAGTTCGGCATATCATCCTCAGACGGACGAACAATCAGAGAGGACTATTCAAACTCTTGAAGATTTATTAAGACTTTATGTCCTTGACTTCAAGGGAAGTTGGGACAAGTTCTTACCGTTGGTGGAGTTTTCATACAACAACAGTTATCAAGCAAGTTTTGGCATGGCTCCATTCGAAGCGTTGTATGGAAGAAAGTGTCGTTCTTCAGTATACTGGGATGAGGTGGGTGAAGCAACGTTGTTGGGACCGGAGTTGGTACGTATGACTACGAAAAAGATTCAAACGATCCGGCAATGTATAAAAATCTCACAAGATCGACAAAAGAGTTATGCTGATCTTCATTGAAAGGACGTGGAATTTAATATTGGAGATCATGTGTTGTTACGTGTTACTCCATGGAAAGGAGTTACGAGATTTGGAAAGAGTGGAAAGCTCAATCCTCGATTCATTGGCCCATTTTTAATCCTCAATCGAGTAGGAACTGTGGCGTATAGACTTGCTTTACCGCCAAGTATGTCTCGTGTTCATAACGTTTTTCACATATCCATGTTATGTAAATATGTGGAAGACCTAAACCACATTATTGAGTTAGAACCGAATGAAATAGCTGAAGATTTGACGTATGAAGAGGTTTCTGTTTAAATTTTGGATAAGAAGGAACATATTCTACGCTCCAAGGTTATACCTCAAGTCAAAGTTTTATAGAGAAACCACGATGTTGAGGAAATGACCTGGGAGTTAGAATCTGAAATAAAATCAAGATATCCTTACCTCTTCGATATACCAGGTACGTACCCTAATTTCGAGGGCAAAATTTCATAAGAAGGGGAGGTTGTAAGACCCCAACTTTTTAATAAAGATGATTTTTCTATAAATATCATTTTTAAATATTATGGAATGAATTTGATATAATGTTATATTTGTGGGTAATATTTATAAATTTTGCAAAGTACGCAAGTTGTTATATAATATTCGATTGGTCGGGGAATATTCGTTTTAACCGGGAATATTCGTACGACGGCACAATCATTGGTGGACCCCAGAACGGAATTATTGTCGGAATGAGAAAACGACAAAAATATTTTTATAAAAATAACGGCAGAAGTTTTATAGTTAAAACTGTTGAACTACTCGGTAGTAAAATTACAGTAATAAGCGTGGTTGCATAGTAACACACAGTATTGATTATTGATGCTTACGTGAGAAGTCACTCAGTTTTGTTCAATTATTGCTACAGTAATTGTTGCATAATATCTCACGTTATTTGATTCAATTATTGTCAATATTTTATATATTATTAAATCAATAATTGAGACGACAAAGTTGTTAATATTATTATTTACAATATTAACGATGTCTAGAAGTTCTATCAAGGAGAGGTTTGGTCACCTAATTGCGCGACAATAGGGAGAAATCCTTATTGGAAAGCCCCCTCTTTCCTGGAAACGACTTGGTCGATTAATATTGTGAATTATAATAATGATAATAAATGTTGTTAAAAATATTGAGAGGATTTTTATAAAGTTGTTGTTGTAAGTTTTGCTTATTATTTGGATTCCCATTTACCCATTTTTAAAATAATCGGTAGAAATTTGTTAATATAATATAATGGGACCCACTTATGAGTATGACATGTTGGTGGGAGGGGAACATGTGGGGCCCACGTGGGAGAATGAATTTGGGAGAAAGGAATCTAGCAAGTGTTCACAATTGGGAGTAATAATTCAAATAAACATGTGTTTATGTTTATATATATATATATATATATATATATATATATATATATATATATATATTTTTTTTTAGTTTTTGTTTGTATTAAGATAAAGTCATTGAATTTCAATCAACCAAATGTTGCGTATGATATCTGTGAGTCTTTGAATTATTTCATCCGTGAAGAAATCCTTACACAGTGCCTTTCCATTCTCCTATAAATAGAAGCTCATTCCTTCATTATTTCTTATGAATTCACTGAAACTCTAGAGAGAGAAAATTATAGGGAGAAAGAAGAAGAGAAGTCTGCTACCTTTCGTTTCCTATATCTAGTTTCTTCTAAGGTAAGGGGTATTATTTCTTTCTTATTCATGAAGAGAACTTATGTTATTCATTCTTTATTATTCTGTTGGAGTAACATGTCTACGCGAGCTACCCTATACTTGGTGAAATTCTTCTATTATTCCATTCTTTATCATTATGTTGGAATAACATGTCTATGCGAAGTACAGCATACATGGTGAAATTCTTCTATTATTCCATTTTTATTATTACATTAGAACATCCCATACGTGTGTTTACGCATGACTGATTCCGTTTGTTTATTATTACATTGGAATATCACTATGCATGCATTTACGCATGACCTGATTCCGTTGTTTATTATTTTGTTGGAATAACCTGTCTGTGCGGTCTATCGCATGCTTGGTGATTTCTTTTGTTATTCCATTCTTTACTATACTCAGTTGGTTAAAGTTTTAACTTCTATACTCCATGAAATTTGTAGAATATCCTTGATATTTGCGCTTCATCCAGTATTTTTTTTATGGAAATATTCTTCTGAGCATTCTTGAGTTTTACTCTACAAAGAAGTATCATGTTGACAATTTGGACGTTATTAGTTCCTGGATGAACTTGTTTTATTGAATTCTTATATCATTGCCATCGTCCTTATGTTTATATTTTATTTGTAATAACCCGAGATTTTCTATATAAAATAAATAAGAAATTTTGCGTATAAATTTTTTTTTTAATGACGAGACTAAGTGTCAAGTAAAGTGAACGATAAATGCGAATACATTTATTACTTGAAAAATTAGAAATAATTTTGGAATTATTAATTACCACAAATTATATGGTAATAAATTTCTGTAAGCCGAAATATTTTTATTAATTATTTTCCATGAAAACATGATTGGAAATAATATATGAAGTGATAATTAGATTTATATAATAAATATTTTATTATATGAATTGTTCGAATATTTAAGTTAATTATTTTAACTTGATTATTGATGTTGTGTAATGAAGAATAAGTCGGACATGAGATCCAAACCTGGATTGGGATTGTGATCAAGAGATGAGAATAATAATATTATATTATTTTATAGTACTATAATTATGTAATTGGGTATAAAAGTGCGACATGATAATATTGAAAGCAATGACGGTTAATTAGGTCATAGCATATTACCGTCTTTGTGAAACCCTAATTATTAAACTTCGGCTATGGGATATTTACGAGTAGTATTTGTGTATATGAAATTCTTGTGAATAAGAATATCGGTAATTAGAAAAACCCTAATTATCGTTATGCGTCGATAATTAGGACAAACCCTAATTATTATAACCCTAACTTGTTAAAATTAGAAACCAGTAACGACTGTGTTAGTAACATACACAGATAATTAAAGAACCACTAATGGTCAATTAGAAACCCTAATTGATGACGTTGAGAAACCCTAATTTTAATTATCGGGTTTAATTTCGATGTTATTGTATAAGTGTTTTAATTTACCAAAGGATAGAAGTTAATTGGTAAATTATAATAATTAAATCTAGTGATTAAATATTACATTTAATTGCCTTGTACAAGATTGCCCATACACTCTTAAACAAAGCCCAACCATCACCCATAACAAATCAGAAGCAAGAATCAAGAATTTTTGGCAAAAGGGTATAGGAACACTAAACCTAGAAATCCTTTGATTCGATGTTTTTGATACAATTGATTGTTTAAAGTTGTGTAATAGAATGTTAATTGATGATATGGGTTGATAAATCAAAGACCCATAACATCAAAGTGCACTAATTTGAAGATTTAAGCAAGTTGGAAAACCAATTTACATTATTTTTTTCACCAAATGTCGAGGCCATAACTCTTTGCTCGATCATGAGTTTTGTTCTTCAAAAGTTGTTATGTGTAGCCTTTGATATGTGGTCTTTAATCTGCAAAAAGAATCAAGTCCATATCATGTATAGATTAGAAGTTATAGATGGTCAAACATGGTTGATCGATCATGATAAACTGCTTTTTTAGGCGATCAGAATGGGGGCATTCTCGTCCACTTTTATGCTTTAAAAGGTCTGGACTTTTGATATGTTGTAGTGCACTTCGAGTTAGGAAGCCATAGGCTTTGGAATGACCTCATTCCAACCTCGGATGAAGGAATACGGTGATTGGAAGGAAATGTGTCAAAAGCGAAAGTAGCGATGGGATGTGCTATTCGGGACACTTTGTTTCGATCAGTTAATGTTTTCAAAACCTTCTAGGCTTTTGGTATGTTAAAGTACACCCGAATAAGCTTTCCATAGACTCAAAACGGACTAAATCCGATATCGGAGGAGAGAGTTATGACATTTCAAAGTAGTAGTGTCAAAACTTCCCAACAAGTACAGTGTGCAGTCCATTTGAACGGAATTTCTGGACTGATGTGTTTGGAATTTGGAAATGGTCAAAGAATAAAAGTTGTAGCCCCAGAAGTTAGCTTCGCATGGGCTCAAGAATCGCTCAAAAATGTTTTAAAATGAAAGAGTTATGACTGTTTTAGCGGAAGAGGGTAAAGCTGAAACGAGATTGAAAACTGTTATGAACGTCCACTTTTGACGCCTTGTTTGGGCTACCTAATGAACCCAATTGGGTAATTCGTATTTTTAAAAATAGTCTTACATACCATGTATAACATATCCAAAAATCAGATTAATCGAAGTTATGAGAAATGCGTTAGAAAATCGCAAAGTGAGCTATTGAAAAATTAGTATAAACCAAGTCCCACATCGACTAAATTGAGAACTTCCCATTTTCTAAACCTATAAATAGAAGGGCTTGGCCTTTGTTTCATTCACCAACAATAAGGCCTCCAATTTTTGAAAAAAGCTTTGTTGTGGGAGAACTTTTATAAAGATCTCCTTAGTTAAATTTTGGCGTGGAAGTGCGATTCACCTCGTGGAATTCGTAGTATTTAGGGTATATTTCTTATTTAATTTTTGTAATGTTATTATTTTTAATTGTTAGTTAAAGTTTGAATTTTTGAAGTTTAGTTAGTGTTGTTAATAAACTAGTTAGTTTACTATGTTTATTTTGGCTTAGAATTGGTTATGTAAATGAGTTATTTGTGATGACTTTTAATATTTTGTGATGAATTTCATTAATTAATAATTATTAATGATATTAAAGTTATTTAATGATTATATTAAATAATTTTGTTTAAAAATGATTTTAATATTATAAAATCATTTTAAATGAAAATAAGGTATTTAAAAATATTTTAAGTTATAAAATATAACTTTTAATATTTAAATGATAATTTCATTAATAATTAAATATTAATGATATTAAGATAATATTAATGATATTTAGTTTATTTAATGATTAATATTAAATAAATAGTTTAAAAATGGTTTTACTTATTTAAAACCATTTAAAGAGGATATTAAGGATTTAAAAATATTTTAAGTTATAATTAATGACTTTTAATATTTGGATAAATAGTACATTAATATTTAAATATTAATGGTAATTATTTAGGTAATATAAATGTTTTAAAAATAGTTTGAGTTATTATAAATAACTTTTATATTTTAGCGATGGTTTCATTAATAGTTTAGTATTAATTAAACTATTAATGATAATGGAATTGTTTAATGTTTAAATCATTTAATTATGATTCCGATAATTGAAAGTTATAAATAAGGCCAAACTAAATTACTTGAGAACCGATTATGAAGTTCTAAATTTGAAGAAGAACACCTATAGTAATGTGATTATATCACTATAGGCCCTTCAAAGGATGATTTGAATTATTTTAAATTTTTCAATTTACGAAAATTTCAAAAATGATTAAAATTAAGATGTCTGATATTTACAGATGTTGAGGTATAAAATAAGAGTCTTAGACTCAAGTATTTACCCGATAAAGTTGTTTATCTTGAAATGAATATGTCGTAATCTATAATAGAAAGAAAAGGTTACTTCGAAGAGCATGGATGAGATATTTGAAAATGTATAAAAATATTTCAAGTATAGAATAGGAACTAAAAGTATGATCACCGTGATTATGTGATTAGACTATGTCTTTGATTGTAATAAACAGATCTATGTGTTAAGATATATTGTTCTAATCGAATGAATGATCCGATTATTGATAGGTTGTGATAAAAGATAAAACCTAAGTTGAGATTTGTAATCGTTGAATCGAAAAGTATCCTACCTTTGCACTTCCTTTATGCAATGGACATGAGTAAGAAGTTTGAATTATTATTCTATCCCCGTATGCATTATGTACTCTTTGATTATCGACATATTAGCTCGGATATATATTACATTCATTGATTTCTATAAATGGTTATACAAGTGTCCCCACTTGGATAATCATAGCATTTGTTCACATGTTGATACACCTTTGTCAATTACCCAGTATATATATATATATGTTGAATTACATATTATTGTTGAGCAAGATTAAAACCTTGGGTTTGGAACCGAGCATGTATGAACATCCTTATATGGGAAGATTTTTGCATAAGGCGGATAGAGTGAAAGCGATGAATTTCGTTCAAGTTATGTATTATTGATCAATACAGAATACAATGAAATGATCACCCTCCGTGTGCCTTTAAGTTATGACGGTTTGAGGATAGAATTCGCTAAACCTTTTGAAAATGAAAAGAATATTCATAGTATGTTTCTTAAACCCTATTCAAGGGTAGAGCGAGCCAAATTTAAAGAATTTGAAAGAGAGTTGTTATGTGAATTTTTTATCAAGATCTGATTACTTCACAACTTTCAATTCGTTGTAGAAGTGTTATGTAAAGAGAATACTTATACTCTTTCAAATTATATATAATTGATATTACTTACTTTGGGCACTTAAATGCTCATCCTTGCTTAAATTAAATGTTTTCAGATTATGTATGAGCAACTTTGAAGGCTCGAGCGCGAACAAAGGAAAAGGAAAATTTGATCGAATAAGTGTGTATTATGAGTTAATGGT
Organism: Panax ginseng; assembly: GCA_020205605.1. Taxonomy (NCBI): domain Eukaryota; kingdom Viridiplantae; phylum Streptophyta; class Magnoliopsida; order Apiales; family Araliaceae; genus Panax; species Panax ginseng. The sequence continues at coordinate 174,453,778 of CM035132.1, forward strand.
TATAGTTGTATTGGTATCTATTCAAGTATTGTAAGGAATGTATTTGAAGGTCACGTGCACAGGGGAAGTAAACTTTGATGTATGTAAATTAAGTTCGAATGTATTATTATTTAGTATTATTCACTTAAAAGAAATGGTATCGTGGAGAACAGAAGTTCGGGTTTCAAGTACTGGATTTGGGGTCGCCACACGAGGTTGGTATCAAAGTCGTTGGTTATGAAGCTTAGGTAGAAATACCGAGACTAATAACCGCATGATTAGGATAAGTATTAACTCATCTAGAGTTAGTTGGTCGATAAGATTCAAAGATGAATCTCGTGAGTGTAAAGACACGAGTTCCCTAACTCGATTATAAAGTTAAACGATAATGGGGAATAGATTGAGTCTAAAAAGACCGAAAGTGCGATTATGAGAGATCGTAAAATAAAAGCGATTAAGATATAGAACTAAATCGTAATATATACGATGAGATCACCCTGCGTGATCCGATAAAGGCTATAATGACGGAAGGAATCAATCGATGATTGGAAAGTTTACAAGAAGATTGCGTGTATGAATTATACTACCAATTGAGTACGGATCCGAAGAGAATTATAAATACGAATAAATTCGTATGGAGAATGGGGTTAGTGTTAGATGGGGATTCAATTGAGGACTCATGTCCTGCAAATGAGTTGTATGATTCTTCGTATATGGGAGCCGAATTGTACTTGGTGTAAAAACCACTTAGTTTACGCATGATAATCATTGAAATGTACGTGGTCGCGCTATTTGTTATATGCACATTAAGAGGATGACTCCATTCTCGGTGTATATAAGTAGATAGGTCATAGATAGAGAATATAAGATTAACTTCGAGTTCTTAAAACTCATACCTATGAGACATTCTTGACTCATAATTATATGAAATGTTTATGAACCCCTCTCGTGAATGGACGCCAAAGGTCTGACTAGGATAAGTTCTTAAACTCATATGATTGTGGCAATTTATGAACTCATAAGTGTGGTTTGATGAACTGGGTATAGTTTTGTGTGAATGGAGTGTTATGGATTACGAGGAGCAGATAGATTGTTAAGTAAATGATTTTTAGTGAAGGTGTTAGGTTTTCCTAAACTCCTAGCTATGCTAAACTTCAAAATTTTTGACATCAAGCTAAATCGCCTATATGTACTTTTGAAAAAAAAAAATGTAGACTCGTAATCATTTTTGAAACGGTTTAAAGTACTGATCTATGCTACTTATTTCTACTAGACGCAAATGATTTGAAATATCAAAATTGTTTTTAATTATCACTCATGTACCATGTAACTTTCCGTGCGGAGATGATAAAAATGTGATGGAGTTGTAAATACAGGAATACTTAGTGTGAATTTGACTGAAGTCGTCGCTCCACTATTGTATGATGTGTTATGACAAAGTCATACAATGACGGCATCCTCAACGGATTATTAATGATCTGACACGATCATGACGTCATTCTCGAAAATGTTTTCAAAAAGTTTAATTTGCCAATCTGGTTTGGCTACATCTAAATAATTGATTGAATTGAATTATTGATATGAGTCTATGCTATTTGGACGACTTTGTTTGGGCTACCTAATGAACCCGAATTGGGTAATTCAGATTTTTTTAAAATAGTCTTACATACCATGTATAACATATCCAAAAATCAGATTAATCGAAGTTATGAGAAATCGTTAGAAAATCATAAAGTGAGCTATTGAAAAATTAGTATAAACCAAGTCCCACATCGACTAAATTGAGAACTTCCCATTTTCTAAACCTATAAATAGAAGGGCTTGGCCTTTGTTTCATTCACCAACAATAAGGCCTCCAATTTTGAGAAAGGCTTTGTTGTGGGAGAACTTTTATAAAGATCTCCTTAGTTAAATTTTGGCGTGGAAGTCATGTATTCATTGCATGGAATTCAGTATTTAGGGTATGTTTCTTATTTAATTTTTGTAATGTTATTATTTTTAATTGTTAGTTAAAGTTTGAATTTTTGAAGTTTAGTTAGTGTTGTTAATAAACTAGTTAGTTTACTATGTTTATTTTGGCTTAGAATTGGTTATGTAAATGAGTTATTTGTGATGACTTTTAATATTTTGTGATGAATTTCATTAATTAATAATTATTACTGATATTAAAGTTATTTAATGATTATATTAAATAATTTTGTTTAAAAATGATTTTAATATTATAAAAATCATTTTAAATGAAAATAAGGTATTTAAAAATATTTTAAGTTATAAAATATAACTTTTAATATTTAAATGATAATTTCATTAATAATTAAATATTAATGATATTAAGATAATATTAATGATATTTAGTTTATTTAATGATTAATATTAAATAAATAGTTTAAAATGGTTTTACTTATTTAAAAACCATTTAAAGAGGATATTAAGGATTTAAAAATATTTTAAGTTATAATTAATGACTTTTAATATTTGGATAAATAAATACATTAATATTTAAATATTAATGGTAATTATTTAGGTAATATAAATGTTTTAAAAATAGTTTGAGTTATTATAAATAACTTTTATATTTTAGTATGGTTTCATTAATAGTTTAGTATTAATTAAACTATTAATGATAATGGAATTGTTTAATGTTTAAATCATTTAATTATGATTCCGATAATTGAAAGTTATAATGCCGGCCAAACTAGTGACTTGAGAGAACCGATTATGAAGTTCTAAATTTGAAGAAGAACACCTATAATAATGATTATATCACTATAGGCCCTTTCAAAGGATGATTTGAATTATTTTAAATTTTTCAATTTAAAAATTTGAAAATGATTAAAAATTAAGATGTCGATATTTACAGATGTTGAGGTATAAAATAAGAGTCTTAGACTCAAGATTTACCCGATAAAGTTGTTTCGGTATCTTGACAAAATGTCGAACTCCTATAATAGAAAGAAAAGGTTATCTTGTAAGAGCATGGATGAGATATTTGAAAAATGTATAAAAATATTTCAAGTATAGAATAGGAACTAAAAGTATGATCACTTTGTGATTATGTGATTAGACTATGTCTTGATTGTAATAGATGCGATTACTATGTGTTAAGATATATTGTTCTAATCGAATGAATGATCCGATTATTGCTAGGTTGTGATAAAAGATAAAACCTAAGTTGAGATTTGTAATCGGCCGAATCGGTGAAGTATCCTACCTTTGCACTTCCTTTATCAATGGACATGAGTAAGAAGTTTGAATTATTCTATCCTGTCATGATTATGTACTCTTTGATTATCGACATGTTAGCTCGGATATATATTACATTCATTGATTTCTATAAATGGTTATACAAGTGTCCCCACTTGGATAATCATAACATTTGTTCACATGTTGATACACCTTTGTCAATTACCCATATATATATATATGTTGAATTACATATTATTGTTGAGCAAGATTAAAACCTTCGGGTTTGGAACCGGGCATGTATGAACATCCTTATATGGGAAGATTTTTGCAAGTGATGGATAGAGTGAGCGATGAATTTCGTTCAAGTTATGTATTATTGATCAATCACAGGTACAATCTGGGGTGATCACCCTCCGTGCCCTTAAGTTATAGCCAGTTTGAGGATAGAATTACGCTAAACCTTTTCAAAATGAAAAGAATATTCATAGTATGTTTCTTAAACCCTATTCAAGGGTAGAGCCGAGCCAAATTTAAAGAATTTGAAAGAGAGTTGTTATGTGAATTTTTATCAAGATCTGATTACTTCACAACTTTCAATTCGTTGTAGAAGTGTTATGTAAAGAGAATACTTATACTCTTTCGACATATATAATTGATATTACTTCTTGGGCACTTAAATGCTCATCCTTGCTTAAATTAAATGTTTTCGAGTTATGTATGAGCAACACAAGGCTCGAACACGAAACAAAGGAAAAGGAAAATTGATCGAATAAGTGTGTATTATGAGTTAATGGTTATAGTTGTATTGGTATCTATTCAAGTATTGTAAGGAATGTATTTGAAGGTCACGTGCACAGGGAAGTAAACTTTGATGTATGTAAATTAAGTTCGAATGTATTATTATTTAGTATTATTCACAAAGAAATGGTATCGTGGAGAACCGAGTTCGGGTTTCAAGTACACGGATTTGGGGTCGTCATCACAGGGTTGGTATCAAAGTCATTGGTTATGAAGCTTAGGTAGAAATACACGAGACTAATAACCGCAATGATTAGGATAAGTATTAACTCATCTAGAGTTAGTTGGTCGATAAGATTCAAAGATGAATCTCGGCGAGTGTAAAGACACGAGTTCCCTAACTCGATTATAAAGTTAAACGAAGAATGGGAATAGATTGAGTCTAAAAAAGACCGAAAGTGCGATTATGAGAGATCGTAAAATAAAACGATTAAGATATAGAACTAAATCGTAATATATACGATGAGATCACCCCGTGATCGATAAGGCTATAATGACCCGAAGGAATCAATCGATGATTGGAAAGTTTACACAAAGATTCTTGTGTATGAATTATACTACCAATTGCATGCAGGATCCGGAAGAGAATTATAAATACGAATAAATTCATATGGAGAATGGGGTTAGTGTTAGATGGGGATTCAATTGAGGACTCATGTATGGTTTGAGTTGTATGATTCTTCGTATGGGAGCCGAATTGTACTTGGTGTAAAAACCACTTAGTTTCGCAATCGATAATCATTGAAATGTCCGTATGTCGCGCTATTTGTTATATGCACATTAAGAGGATGACTCCATTCTCGGTGTATAATGAGTAGATAGGTCATAGATAGAGAATATAAGATTAACTTCGAGTTCTTAAAACTCATACCTATGAGACATTCTTGACTCATAATTATATGAAATGTTTATGAACCCCTCAAATGAATGGACGCCAAAAAAGTGCGACTAGGATAAGTTCTTAAACTCATATGATTGTGGTAATTTATGAACTCATAAGTGTGGTTTGATGAACCTGGGTATAGTTTTGTGTGAATGGAGTGTTATGGATTACAGAAACAGATAGATTGTTAAGTAAATGATTTTTAGTGAAGGTGTTAGGTTTTCCTAAACTCCTAGCTATGCTAAACTTCAAAATTTTTGACATCAAGCTAAATCGCACTATGTGCTTTTGAAAACAAAAATGTAGACTCGTAATCATTTTTGAAACGGTTTAAAATCTGGTTTATGCTACTTTATTTCTGGCCAGACGCAAATGATTTGAAATATCAAAATTGTTTTTAATTATCACTCATGTACCATGTAACCTGGTGCAGAGATGATAAAAATGTGATGGAGTTGTAAATACAGGAATACTTAGTGTGAATTTGACCTGAAGTCATCGTTCCACTATTGTATGATGTGTTATGACAAAGTCATACAATGACGGCATCCTCAACGGATTGTTAATACAGTACGGCATCATGACGTCATTCTCGAAAATGTTTTCAAAAAGTTTAATTTGCCAACGGGGTTTGGCTACATCTAAATAATTCGATTGAATTGAATTATTGATATGAGTCTATGCTATTTGACGCACTGTTTGGGCTACCTAATGAACCCGAATTGGGTAATTCGTATTTTTTAAAAATAGTCTTACATACCATGTATAACATATCCAAAAATCAGATTAATCGAAGTTATGAGAAATGCGTTAGAAAATCGCAAAGTGAGCTATTGAAAAATTAGTATAAACCAAGTCCCACATCGACTAAATTGAGAACTTCCCATTTTCTAAACCTATAAATAGAAGGGCTTGGCCTTTGTTTCATTCACCAACAATAAGGCCTCCAATTTTTGAGAAAGGCTTTGTTGTGGGAGAACTTTTTATAAAGATCTCCTTAGTTAAATTTTGGCGTGGAAGTGCGTATTCAGTCTGTGGAATTCGTATTTCCGGGTATGTTTCTTATTTAATTTTTGTAATGTTATTATTTTTAATTGTTAGTTAAAGTTTGAATTTTTGAAGTTTAGTTAGTGTTGTTAATAAACTAGTTAGTTTACTATGTTTATTTTGGCTTAGAATTGGTTATGTAAATGAGTTATTTGTGATGACTTTTAATATTTTGTGATGAATTTCATTAATTAATAATTATTACTGATATTAAAGTTATTTAATGATTATATTAAATAATTTTGTTTAAAAATGATTTTAATATTATAAAAATCATTTTAAATGAAAATAAGGTATTTAAAAATATTTTAAGTTATAAAATATAACTTTTAATATTTAAATGATAATTTCATTAATAATTAAATATTAATGATATTAAGATAATATTAATGATATTTAGTTTATTTAATGATTAATATTAAATAAATAGTTTAAAAATGGTTTTACTTATTTAAAAACCATTTAAAGAGGATATTAAGGATTTAAAAATATTTTAAGTTATAATTAATGACTTTTAATATTTGGATAAATAGTACATTAATATTTAAATATTAATGGTAATTATTTAGGTAATATAAATGTTTTAAAAATAGTTTGAGTTATTATAAATAACTTTTATATTTTAGCGATGGTTTCATTAATAGTTTAGTATTAATTAAACTATTAATGATAATGGAATTGTTTAATGTTTAAATCATTTAATTATGATTCCGATAATTGAAAGTTATAATAACCAAACTAGGTGACTTGAGAACCGATTATGAAGTTCTAAATTTGAAGAAGAACACCTATAGTAATAGCTTATATCACTATAGGCCCTTCAAAGGATGTGATTTGAATTATTTTAAATTTTTCAATTTACGAAAATTTCAAAATGATTAAAAATTAAGATGTCCTGATATTTACGATGTTGAGGTATAAAATAAGAGTCTTAGACTCGATTATTTACCCGATAAAGTTGTCCGGTATCTTGAAACAAATGTCGAATTCTATAATAGAAAGAAAAGGTTACTGTAAGAGCATGGATGAGATATTTGAAAAATGTATAAAAATATTTCAAGTATAGAATAGGAACTAAAAGTATGATCACTGTGATTATGTGATTAGACTATGTGCTGATTGTAATAGACAGTACTATGTGTTAAGATATATTGTTCTAATCGAATGAATGATCTGATTATTGCTAGGTTGTGATAAAAAGATAAAACCTAAGTTGAGATTTGTAATCAGCGAATCAGGCAAGTATCCTACCTTTGCACTTCCTTTATGCAATGGACATGAGTAAGAAGTTTCAGAATTATTCTATCCTGTATGGATTATGTACTCTTTGATTATCGACATGTTAGCTCGATATATATTCTGTTCATTGATTTCTATAAATGGTTATACAAGTGTCCCCACTTGGATAATCATGGCATTTGTTCACATGTTGATACACCTTTGTCAATTACCCGTATATATATATATGTTGAATTACATATTATTGTTGAGCAAGATTAAAACCTTCGGGTTTGGAACCGTGCATGTATGAACATCCTTATATGGGAAGATTTTTTTATGCAAGGCGATAGAGTGAGCGATGAATTTACGTTCAAGTTATGTATTATTGATCAATCATCTGAGTACAACGGTGATCACCCTCCGTGCCCTTAAGTTATAATGGTTTGAGGATAGAATTCTCGCTAAACCTTTTCGAAAATGAAAAGAATATTCATAGTATGTTTCTTAAACCCTATTCAAGGTAGAGCGAGCCAAATTTAAAGAATTTGAAAGAGAGTTGTTATGTGAATTTTTATCAAGATGATTACTTCACAACTTTCAATTCGTTGTAGAAGTGTTATGTAAAGAGAATACTTATACTCTTTCAAATTATATATAATTGATATTACTTCTTTGGGCACTTAAATGCTCATCCTTGCTTAAATTAAATGTTTTCGATTATGTATGAGCAACTTTGAAGGCTCAGAAGTACGAACAAAGGAAAAGGAAAATTTGATCGAATAAGTGTGTATTATGAGTTAATGGTTATAGTTGTATTGGTATCTATTCAAGTATTGTAAGGAATGTATTTGAAGGTCACGTGCACAGGGAAGTAAACTTTGATGTATGTAAATTAAGTTCAATGTATTATTATTTAGTATTATTCACAAAAATGGTATCGTGGAGAACCAAGTTTGGGTTTCAAGTACTGGATTTGGGGTCGTCACGAGTTGGTATCAAAGTTTGTTGGTTATGAAGCTTAGGTAGAAATACACGAGACTAATAACCGCAATGATTAGGATAAGTATTAACTCATCTAGAGTTAGTTGGTCGATAAGATTCAAAGATGAATCTCGGAAAGTGTAAAGACACGAGTTCCCTAACTCGATTATAAAGTTAAACGAAGAATGGGGAATAGATTGAGTCTAAAAAGTAGAAAGTGCGATTATGAGAGATCGTAAAATAAAAGCGATTAAGATATAGAACTAAATCGTAATATATATACGATGAGATCACCCCGTGATCCGATAAGGCTATAATGACGTAAGGAATCAATCGATGATTGGAAAGTTTACAACAAGATTGCTTTGTGTATGAATTATACTACCAATTGGTACAGATCCAAAAGAGAATTATAAATCTGAATAAATTACATTATGGAGAATGGGGTTAGTGTTAGATGGGGATTCAATTGAGGACTCATGTCGTAAATTGAGTTGTATGATTCTTCGTATGGGAGCCGAATTGTACTTGGTGTAAAAACCACTTAGTTTACGCAATCGATAATCATTGAAATGTACGTGTCGCGCTATTTGTTATATGCACATTAAGAGGATGACTCCATTCTCAGGTGTATAACAGGTAGATAGGTCATAGATAGAGAATATAAGATTAACTTCGAGTTCTTAAAACTCATACCTATGAGACATTCTTGACTCATAATTATATGAAATGTTTATGAACCCCTCAAATGAATGGGCGCCAAAGGTTACGACTAGGATAAGTTCTTAAACTCATATGATTGTGGCAATTTATGAACTCATAAGTGTGGTTTGATGAACTGGGTATAGTTTTGTGTGAATGGAGTGTTATGGATTACAGGAACAGATAGATTGTTAAGTAAATGATTTTTAGTGAAGGTGTTAGGTTTTCCTAAACTCCTAGCTATGCTAAACTTCAAAATTTTTGACATCAAGCTAAATCGCACTATGTGCTTTTGAAAACAAAATGTAGACTAAGTAATCATTTTTGAAACGGTTTAAAATACTGATCTATGCTACTTATTTCTTTCTAGACGCAAAAATGATTTGAAATATCAAAATTGTTTTTAATTATCACTCATGTACCATGTAACTTTGATGCGAGAGATGATAAAAATGTGATGGAGTTGTAAATACAGGGAATACTTAGTGTGAATTTGACTGAAGTCGTCGTTCCACTATTGTATGATGTGTTATGACAAAAAAGTCATACAATGACCAGCATCCTCAACGGATTATTAATACTGATGCAGCATCATGACGTCATTCTCGAAAATGTTTTCAAAAGTTTAATTTGCCAACGAGGTTTGGCTACATCTAAATAATTCGATTGAATTGAATTATTGATATGAGTCTATGCTATTTGGCCTTGCTTGTTTGGGCTACCTAATGAACCCGAATTGGGTAATTAAGTATTTTTAAAAATAGTCTTACATACCATGTATAACATATCCAAAAATCAGATTAATCGAAGTTATGAGAAATCGTTAGAAAATCATAAAGTGAGCTATTGAAAAATTAGTATAAACCAAGTCCCACATCGACTAAATTGAGAACTTCCCATTTTCTAAACCTATAAATAGAAGGGCTTGGCCTTTGTTTCATTCACCAACAATAAGGCCTCCAATTTTTGAGAAAGGCTTTGTTGTGGGAGAACTTTTTATAAAGATCTCCTTAGTTAAATTTTATGGCGTGGAAGTGCGTATTCAGATTGCATGGAATTAAGTATTTAGGGTATGTTTCTTATTTAATTTTTGTAATGTTATTATTTTTAATTGTTAGTTAAAGTTTGAATTTTTGAAGTTTAGTTAGTGTTGTTAATAAACTAGTTAGTTTACTATGTTTATTTTGGCTTAGAATTAGTTATGTAAATGAGTTATTTGTGATGACTTTTAATATTTTGTGATGAATTTCATTAATTAATAATTATTACTTGATATTAAAGTTATTTAATGATTATATTAAATAATTTTGTTTAAAAATGATTTTAATATTATAAAAATCATTTTAAATGAAAATAAGGTATTTAAAAATATTTTAAGTTATAAAATATAACTTTTAATATTTAAATGATAATTTCATTAATAATTAAATATTAATGATATTAAGATAATATTAATGATATTTAGTTTATTTAATGATTAATATTAAATAAATAGTTTAAAAATGGTTTTACTTATTTAAAAACCATTTAAAGAGGATATTAAGGATTTAAAAATATTTTAAGTTATAATTAATGACTTTTAATATTTGGATAAATAGTACATTAATATTTAAATATTAATGGTAATTATTTAGGTAATATAAATGTTTTAAAAATAGTTTGAGTTATTATAAATAACTTTTATATTTTAGCGATGGTTTTCATTAATAGTTTAGTATTAATTAAACTATTAATGATAATGGAATTGTTTAATGTTTAAATCATTTAATTATGATTCCGATAATTGAAAGTTATAAATTGAAGCAAACTAGTTGACTTGAGAACCGATTATGAAGTTCTAAATTTGAAGAAGAACACCTATAGTAACAAGTTATATCACTATAGGCCCTTCAAGGTTGATGATTTGAATTATTTTAAATTTTTCAATTTAAAAGAAAATTTGAAAATGATTAAAAATTAAGATGTCGATATTTACAGGATGTTGAGGTATAAAATAAGAGTCTTAGACTCAAAGATTTACCCGATAAAGTTGTTTCAGTGATGTCTTGAAAAAATGTCGAACCTATAATAGAAAGAAAAGGTTCTCAGAGAGCATGGATGAGATATTTGAAAATGTATAAAAATATTTCAAGTATAGAATAGAACTAAAAGTATGATCACCGTGATTATGTGATTAGACTATGTCTTTGATTGTAATAGATGACTACTATGTGTTAAGATATATTGTTCTAATCGAATGAATGATCCGATTATTGCTAGGTTGTGATAAAAGATAAAACCTAAGTTGAGATTTGTAATCGGCGAATCGGCAAGTATCCTACCTTTGCACTTCCTTTATGCAATGGACATGAGTAAGAAGTTTGAAATTATTCTATCCCCGCATGCATTTATGTACTCTTTGATTATCGACATGTTAGCTCGGATATATATTCGCTCATTGATTTCTATAAATGGTTATACAAGTGTCCCCACTTGGATAATCATAGCATTTGTTCACATGTTGATACACCTTTGTCAATTACCCGTATATATATATATGTTGAATTACATATTATTGTTGAGCAAGATTAAAACCTTGGGTTTGGAACCCGTGCATGTATGAACATCCTTATATGGGAAGATTTTTTTATGCAAGCGGATAGAGTGAAATGATGAATTTCGCTCAAGTTATGTATTATTGATCAATACAGGTACAATCTGAAGTGATCACCCTCCGTGCCCTTAAGTTATGACGGTTTGAGGATAGAATTACGCTAAACCTTTTCAAAATGAAAAGAATATTCATAGTATGTTTCTTAAACCCTATTCAAGGGGTAGAGCGAGCCAAATTTAAAGAATTTGAAAGAGAGTTGTTATGTGAATTTTTTATCAAGATGATTACTTCACAACTTTCAATTCGTTGTAGAAGTGTTATGTAAAGAGAATACTTATACTCTTTCAAACATATATAATTGATATTACTTATTTGGGCACTTAAATGCTCATCCTTGCTTAAATTAAATGTTTTCGGTTATGTATGATGAGCAACGAAGGCTCGAAAGCACGAACAAAGGAAAAGGAAAAGGCGATCGAATAAGTGTGTGTATTATGAGTTAATGGTTATAGTTGTATTGGTATCTATTCAAGTATTGTAAGGAATGTATTTGAAGGTCACGTACACAGGAAGTAAACTTTGATGTATGTAAATTAAGTTCGAATGTATTATTATTTAGTATTATTCAGCTTAAAGAAATGGTATCGTGGAGAACCGAGTTCGGGTTTCAAGTACCTGGATTTGGGGTCGTCACAGGTTGGTATCAAAGCTGTTGGTTATGAAGCTTAGGTAGAAATACCTGAGACTAATAACCGCAATGATTAGGATAAGTATTAACTCATCTAGAGTTAGTTGGTCGATAAGATTCAAAGATGAATCTCGACGAGTGTAAAGACACAGAGTTCCCTAACTCTGATTATAAAGTTAAACAGTAATGGGGAATAGATTGAGTCTAAAAGACTGAAAGTGCAGTTATGAGAGATCGTAAAATAAAACGATTAAGATATAGAACTAAATCGTAATATATACGATGAGATCACCCCGTGATCTGATAAGGCTATAATAATGACCCGTAGGAATCAATCTGATGATTGGAAAGTTTACAAAGAAGATTGCAGTATGAATTAGATACTACCAATTGGTACAGATCCGGAAGAGAATTATAAATACGAATAAATTCGTATGGAGAATGGGGTTAGTGTTAGATGGGGATTCAATTGAGGACTCATGTCCGCAAAAATGAGTTGTATGATTCTTCATATGGGAGCCGAATTGTACTTGGTGTAAAAACCACTTAGTTTCTCGCAATCGATAATCATTGAAATGTACGTGTCGCGCTTTATTTGTTATATGCACATTAAGAGGATGACTCCATTCTCGTGTATATAATGGTAGATAGGTCATAGATAGAGAATATAAGATTAACTTCGAGTTCTTAAAACTCATACCTATGAGACATTCTTGACTCATAATTATATGAAATGTTTATGAACCCCTCAAATAATGGACGCCAAAGGTCCCACTAGGATAAGTTCTTAAACTCATATGATTGTGGCAATTTATGAACTCATAAGTGTGGTTTGATGAATCTGGGTATAGTTTTGTGTGAATGGAGTGTTATGGATTACGAGGAGAATGATAGATTGTTAAGTAAATGATTTTTAGTGAAGGTGTTAGGTTTTCTAAACTCCTAGCTATGCTAAACTTCAAAATTTTTGACATCAAGCTAAATCGCACTATGTGTCTTTTGAAAACAAAATGTAGACTCGTAATCATTTTTGAAACGGTTTAAAAGTACTGATCTATGCTACTTATTTCGGCTAGACGCAAATGATTTGAAATATCAAAATTGTTTTTAATTATCACTCATGTACCATGAACTTTAGTGCGAGATGATAAAATGTGATGGAGTTGTAAATCTGAGAATACTTAGTGTGAATTTGACACAAGTCGCTGTTCCACTATTGTATGATGTGTTATGACAAAGTCATACAATGACGGCATCCTCAACGGATTGTTAATACAGTCCGCATCATGAACGTCATTCTCGAAAATGTTTTCAAAAAGTTTAATTTGCCAACGGGGTTTGGCTACATCTAAATAATTCGATTGAATTGAATTATTGATATGAGTCTATGCTATTTGACGCACTGTTTGGGCTACCTAATGAACCCGAATTGGGTAATTCGTATTTTTAAAAATAGTCTTACATACCATGTATAACATATCCAAAAATCGATTAATCAAGTTATGAGAAATGCGTTAGAAAATCGCAAAGTGAGCTATTGAAAAATTAGTATAAACCAAGTCCCACATCGACTAAATTGAGAACTTCCCATTTTCTAAACCTATAAATAGAAGGGCTTGGCCTTTGTTTCATTCACCAACAATAAGGCCTCCAATTTTTGAGAAAGGCTTTGTTGTGGGAGAACTTTTTATAAAGATCTCCTTAGTTAAATTTTTGGCGTGGAAGTGCGTATTCAAATTGTGGAATTCAGATTTCCTGCATATTTCTTATTTAATTTTTGTAATGTTATTATTTTTAATTGTTAGTTAAAGTTTGAATTTTTGAAGTTTAGTTAGTGTTGTTAATAAACTAGTTAGTTTACTATGTTTATTTTGGCTTAGAATTGGTTTATGTAAATGAGTTATTTGTGATGACTTTTAATATTTTGTGATGAATTTCATTAATTAATAATTATTACCGATATTAAAGTTATTTAATGATTATATTAAATAATTTTGTTTAAAAATGATTTTAATATTATAAAAATCATTTTAAATGAAAATAAGGTATTTAAAAATATTTTAAGTTATAAAATATAACTTTTAATATTTAAATGATAATTTCATTAATAATTAAATATTAATGATATTAAGATAATATTAATGATATTTAGTTTATTTAATGATTAATATTAAATAAATAGTTTAAAAATGGTTTTACTTATTTAAAAACCATTTAAAGAGGATATTAAGGATTTAAAAATATTTTAAGTTATAATTAATGACTTTTAATATTTGGATAAATAGTACATTAATATTTAAATATTAATGGTAATTATTTGGGTAATATAAATGTTTTAAAAATAGTTTGAGTTATTATAAATAACTTTTATATTTTGGCGATGGTTTCATTAATAGTTTAGTATTAATTAAACTATTAATGATAATGGAATTGTTTAATGTTTAAATCATTTAATTATGATTCCGATAATTGAAAGTTATAATTTTACCAAACTAAATGACTTGAGAACCGATTATGAAGTTCTAAATTTGAAGAAGAACACCTATAATAATGCTTATATCACTATAGGCCCTTCAAAGGATGATTTGAATTATTTTAAATTTTCAATTTAAAAAATTTCGAAATGATTAAAAATTAAGATGTCCGATATTTACAGATGTTGAGGTATAAAATAAGAGTCTTAGACTCAAATTTTACCCGATAAAGTTGTTTTCAGATGTTGACAAATGTCGAACCTAGTATAATAGAAAGAAAAGGTTCTTTCGTGAAGAGCATGGATGAGATATTTGAAAAATGTATAAAAATATTTCAAGTATAGAATAGGAACTAAAAGTATGATCACCGTGATTATGTGATTAGACTATGTCTTTGATTAGTAATAGATGCATCTATGTGTTAAGATATATTGTTCTAATCGAATGAATGATCCGATTATTGCTAGGTTGTGATAAAAAGATAAAACCTAAGTTGAGATTTGTAATCGTGAATCGTGCAAGTATCCTACCTTTGCACTTCCTTTATGCAATGGACATGAGTAAGAAGTTTCGTAATTATTCTATCCCTCGCATGCATTATGTACTCTTTGATTATCGACGTATTAGCTCGGATATATATTCTGCTCATTGATTTCTATAAATGGTTATACAAGTGTCCCCACTTGGATAATCATGGCATTTGTTCACATGTTGATACACCTTTGTCAATTACCCGTATATATATATATGTTGAATTACATATTATTGTTGAGCAAGATTAAAACCTTCTAAGTTTGGAACCGGGCATGTATGAACATCCTTATATGGGAAGATTTTTACATGCAAGGCGGATAGAGTGAGCGATGAATTTCGCCTGTTATGTATTATTGATCAATCTGAGGTACAATCTTGCCGATCACCCTCCGTGCCCTTAAGTTATGACGGTTTGAGGATAGAATTACGCTAAACCTTTTCAAAATGAAAAGAATATTCATAGTATGTTTCTTAAACCCTATTCAAGGTAGAGCCAGCCAAATTTAAAGAATTTGAAAGAGAGTTGTTATGTGAATTTTTATCAAGATGATTACTTCACAACTTTCAATTCGTTGTAGAAGTGTTATGTAAAGAGAATACTTATACTCTTTCAAATTATATATAATTGATATTACTTCTCAGGCACTTAAATGCTCATCCTTGCTTAAATTAAATGTTTTCGATTATGTATGAGCAACTTTGAAGGCTCGAGCAACGAACAAAGGAAAAGGAAAGGCGATCGAATAAGTGTGTATTATGAGTTAATGGTTATAGTTGTATTGGTATCTATTCAAGTATTGTAAGGAATGTATTTGAAGGTCACGTGCACAGGGAAGTAAACTTTGATGTATGTAAATTAAGTTCGAATGTATTATTATTTAGTATTATTCACTTAAAGAAATGGTATCGTGGAGAACCGAAGTTCGGGTTTCAAGTACTGGATTTGGGGTCGCCATCAAAGTTGGTATCAAAGTCATTGGTTATGAAGCTTAGGTAAAATACCCGGGACTAATAACCGCAATGATTAGGATAAGTATTAACTCATCTAGAGTTAGTTGGTCGATAAGATTCAAAGATGAATCTCGTGAGTGTAAAGACACGAGTTCCCTAACTCGATTATAAAGTTAAACAAGAATGGGAATAGATTGAGTCTAAAAGATCCGAAGTGCGATTATGAGAGATCGTAAAATAAAACGATTAAGATATAGAACTAAATCGTAATATATACGATGAGATCACCCCGTGATCCCCGATAAGGCTATAATGACCCGTAAGGAATCAATCGATGATTGGAAAGTTTACGCAAGATTGGGCTGTGTATGAATTGTACTACCAATTGTATACGGATCCGTAAGAGAATTATAAATACTGAATAAATTCATATGGAGAATGGGGTTAGTGTTAGATGGGGATTCAATTGAGGACTCATGCCGGCAAATTGAGTTGTATGATGATTCTTCGTATGGGAGCCGAATTGTACTTGGTGTAAAAACCACTTAGTTTACGCAATCGATAATCATTGAAATGTACGTGTATCGCGCTATTTGTTATATGCACATTAAGAGGATGACTCCATTCTCGTGTGTATAACGGTGAGATAGGTCATAGATAGAGAATATAAGATTAACTTCGAGTTCTTAAAACTCATACCTATGAGACATTCTTGACTCATAATTATATGAAATGTTTATGAACCCTCAAATGAATGGGCGCCAAAGGTCCGACTAGGATAAGTTCTTAAACTCATATGATTGTGGCAATTTATGAACTCATAAGTGTGGTTTGATGAACTGGGTATAGTTTTGTGTGAATGGAGTGTTATGGATTACGAGTGAATGATAGATTGTTAAGTAAATGATTTTAGTGAAGGTGTTAGGTTTTCCTAAACTCCTAGCTATGCTAAACTTCAAAATTTTTGACATCAAGCTAAATACGCACTATATGTGCTTTTGAAAACAAAAATGTAGACTCGTAATCATTTTTGAAAAACGGTTTAAAATACAGTCTATGCTACTTATTTCTGCTTAGACGCAAATGATTTGAAATATCAAAATTGTTTTAATTATCACTCATGTACCATGTAACTTTGGTGCGAGAGATGATAAAAATGTGATGGAGTTGTAAATACAGGAATACTTAGTGTGAATTTGACCTGAAGTCGCTGTTCCACTATTGTATGATGTGTTATGACAAAGTCATACAATGACGGCATCCTCAACGGATTGTTAATCTGATGACGGCATCATGGCGTCCATTCTCGAAAATGTTTTCAAAAGTTTAATTTGCCAATCTGGTTTGGCTACATCTAAATAATTCGATTGAATTGAATTATTGATATGAGTCTATGCTATTTGAATCAATTAGACTAATGTTTATGAAAACTCTAAGTGTTCATTGAAAGAAATTTCCCGAACCAAATTGTTTTGGTGCGGAATCCTATGATAAGGCGAGGTGAACAATGTTGTTTGGATAAAATAATCCAATCTAATAAGCGTAAATATTAAGCTAGGCATGATTAATCGTTATGCATGACATAGGGGTACAATAGGCTAATCACCTAAAGTACTATTAATGGTAGTTTACCTTCTTTGTGATTGTAAACATACGGTAATGTGTTTCTTGTATGAATACCGCTAAAACTATGTGTTCATGGTCTATATGACCCCTCAAAGACAATTTGAAAACTTTTACTCTTGTGAGAGGTGTATTGGGTAGCATGTGATGATATGTGTGAATGTTGTGAGCACGAGATAGCGTAAGGCAGAAAGTTATGAGGAGGTTGGAGCAGAGGGAGATATTCAGATAAGACAGTTGAAGGTTGAAATAGAAGCCAAAGACACCAGATATATACCTTGGACCAGGCTTTAGTCATCACCTTCATGCGATTCGATGCAGAGTGGATGGAGCTGCCTTTCGGCAGAGATAGGCGTTGATGAGAATTGAATAAATTTATCGTCAATCAAAATAAGAGACAACGTATATAGAACTCTTGATTGTTGTGTATATATACTATATATATTAATCGTGGTAACTTATGTATGTATGTAGATGTCGGTGAGAAAGATATGTGGAATAAGAAGGATCATATTCACACCCCGAGCTAATATCGAGGCCAACAGATGAAATAGAAGCTCACTAGAACCCAAATCGGACGAGGTGGCTATCGTGGAAAAAGCGTAGCATTAGATCCGTAAATGTTGGATTTGATGAGATAGTGATTCGTACACTAAAAGTTGAAGCGCTCAAGCATCAACGAGAGTGCGAGATTTGGAAAACAAGGTTTCTTCATTGGAAAGGTTGTGGGAGATAGAAAAGTTGATCGTCGAAGCGTTAATGGAAACAATGGAAGAGCAGGATAAGCTCAAAATCCAAATTGACCAGATGGAGCCTCAAGCGACACATCCGTGAAGGACACACCTCTCCTCGTTGCCCCGACTATAAGAAAGGTGGATGTTTTAATTGTGGGATGGAAGGACATCGAGCGAATGAATGTCCGAGAAAAAGGCTTGGTAAATAAGTAGTATGGGTTATGTATGTAATATGTGTGATAAGTAATGAACTATTTTTAACTTTTATGTTGGTTAAGATTTTAAATCCCGACTTTCGTAGTCACAAAGGGATAGTTGTTGATTAAAGCAGGATGTGCTGTAAGGTTTAAAATGTAAGGGTATAATTTATGGTTTTATTTAACCAGATAATGCCGCCAAGACGTCAAACTCGAAACCAAAGGGTAGAAGAATCTACTAATGCTGGAGAACGACAGCCAGAACTGATGCAAAATTTTGCAAACATGGTAGCTCAGATATGCATCGTGAATACCAGTGCGAGGAACCAAATGAGACAATCGCTTGGCAAAATTCAAAGACTTCAAAGCCGTAGACCACCGAATTCTGGAGGATCACCACCACCATATAGAAGCCCGCACTTGGGTGAACGAGATAGAAAGACGTTCAGAATCGCTAAAAAAGTAGATGAGGGGCAAAAGACCGCTTTTGCCACTTATATGATGAAAGGGGAAGCTAACTTTTGGTGGGAGGCAAATAAGACTCGGCCAGGAAAAGAAGAAATTACTTGGGATAGGTTTAAGGATTTATTTTTCAAAAACTATCTCTTTGTTAGTATGCGATCTAGAATGGAGGTGAGATTCTGGAGTTAAAGCGAGATAACATGATTTGCTGCGAGTATGCCGCAAAAATTTAATGAGTTAGCTAGGTTTGCTCCACATCAAGTGGATACAGGAGGCTAGGAAGGCAAGGAGATTTGAGTCGGGCTTAAAACCCCAGCTCTACATAAGGTGTCGATCTCGCAAATCAATACTTTTAAAAAGACTCATGGAGAAGGGTATCATTCTTTGAATGTGGGAGTGAGGCCATGAGCCTCTACCATAAGGAGAAGAAGAATAAAAGCAAGTCGGAAGGAACAATAAAGATAGAAAGTAGTAGTGGGAATAGGGGTGAGAAAAGAATGAGGAATTTTTACGAGAAAATACAAGTAAAGCAAAGTTGGTATAAAGAAGCGGTGGTGCGGTCTGCAATCATGCGGGAAGAATCACTTTAGCGAGAGTGTCCGAAGGGGCAAGTTTGTATGCTACAAGTCGGTGAAGAGGGTCATATCTCTCCCAATCGCCTCCAACTCAAGGATGATCAAGTGGATGTTTTATATGTGGATCGACCGAGCATAAGGTAAGGAAGCTGCCCACGAGGGGAATGGGCGCAGAGGAACGTAACCACGGGGAGAAGCAGTGGGACGTTAGCAATTTCGAGGACCAAACTCAACCAAAGAACTCCAACGAAAAGCAACTCTCAGGGTTTACAACATGACGGTCCAGATACGGTGGCGGTGGAAAATGTAACTCCAGTCTTATTTGAATAACTTATATATCTTATATTTCTACTTAATCGGATGATGAGACAAGTGTTATGATGAATAATTAAAAAGATCGGTTCGATCAAGTATGATCGAGATCTACGTACAATGATTATATGCTATATACCCTTCCTCGCATGAGTTTTTAAAACGGTGATTCCGGGACGGAATCCTTTATAAGGAGGGTGAATGTAATAACCCAGATTTTCTATATAAAATAAATAAGAAATTTTATGATAAATATTTTTTTTAATGACGAGACTAAGTGTCAAGTAAAGTAAACGATAAATGCGAATACATTTATTACTTGAAAAATTAGAAATAATTTTGGAATTATTAATTACCACAAATTATATGGTAATAAATTTCATAATGTCGAAATATTTTTATTAATTATTTTCCATGAAAACATGATTGGAAATAATATATGAAGTGATAATTAGATTTATATAATAAATATTTTATTATATGAATTGTTCGTAATATTTAAGTTAATTATTTTAACTTGATTATTGATGTTGTGTACGAAGAATAAGTCGGATATGAGATCCAAACCTGGATTGGGATTGTGATCAAGAGATGAGAATAATAATATTATATTATTTTACAAAGTACCATAATTATGTCTTGGGTATGTGCGACAGATAATAATCGAAGCAATGATGGTTAATTAGTGTCACAGCATATTACCGTCTTGTGAAAACCTAATTATTAAACTTCGCTTATGGGATATTTACGAGTAGTGATCGTGTATATGAAATTCTTGTGAATAAGAATATCGGTAATTAGAAGAAACCCTAATTATCGTTGTGACGTCGATAATTAGGACAAACCCTAATTATTATAACCCTAACCTAGGTTGAAATTAGAAACCGTAATGAATCGTGTTTAGAACATACATGTATAATTAAAGAACCACTAATGGTCAATTAGAAACCCTAATTGATGACGTTGAGAAACCCTAATTTTAATTATCGGGTTTAATTTCGATGTTATTGTATAAGTGTTTTAATTTACCAAAGGATAGAAGTTAATTGGTAAATTATAATAATTAAATCTAGTGATTAAATATTACATTTAATTGCCTTGTACAAGATTGCCCATACACTCTTAAACAAAGCCCAACCATCACCCATAACAAATCAGAAGCAAGAATCAAGAATTTTTGGCAAAAAGGGTATAAGAACACTAAACCTAGAAATCCTTTGATTCGATGTTATTTGATACAATTGATTGTTTAAAGTTGTGTAATAGAATGTTAATTGATGATATGGGTTGATAAATCAAAGACCCATAACATCAAAGTGCAATTTAATTTGAAGATTTAAGCAAGTTGGAAAAACCGAATTTCGTTATTTTTTCACCAAATGTCGAGGCCATAACTCTTTGCTCGATCATGAGTTTTGTTCTTCAAAAGTTGTTATGTGTAGCCCGATATGTGGTCTTTAATCTGCAAAAAAGAATCAAGTCCATATCATGTATAGATTAGAAGTTATAGATGGTCAAACATGGTTGTGATCGATCATGATAAACCTGCTTTTTGGACAATTGCAGTAATGGGGGCATTCTCGTCCACTTTTTTGTGCTTTAAAAGGTCTGGACTTCTGATATGTTGTAGTGCACTGAGTTAGGAAGCCATAGGCTTTGGAATGACCTCATTCCACCTCGGATGAGGGAATTACGGTGATTGGAAGGAAATGTGTCAAAAGCGAAAGTAAGCAGCGGGATGTGCTATTCGGGACACTGTTTCGATCAGTTAATGTTTTCAAAACCTTCTGGGCTTTTGGTATGTTATAGTACACCGAATAAGCTTTCCATAGACTCCGAAACGGACTAAATCCGATATCGGAGGAGAGAGTTATGACATTTCAAAGTAGTAGTGTCAAAACTTCCCAACAAGTACGGTGCAGTCCATTTGAACGGAATTACTGGACTGATGTGTTTGGAATTTGGAAATGGTCAAAGAATAAAAGTTGTAGCCCCAGAAGTTAGCTTCGCGTGGGCTCAAGAATCGCTCAAAAATGTTTTAAAATGAAAGAGTTATGACTGTTTTAGCGGAAGAGGGTAAAAAGCTGAAACGAGATTGAAAACTCGTTATAAACGTCCACTTTTGACGATTTTGGCTACCTAATGAACCCGAATTGGGTAATTCGTATTTTTTAAAAATAGTCTTACATACCATGTATAACATATCCAAAAATCAGATTAATCGGAGTTATGAGCAATGCGTTAGAAAATCACAAAGTGAGCTATTGAAAATTAGTATAAACCAAGTCCCACATCGACTAAATTGAGAACTTCCCATTTTCTAAACCTATAAATAGAAGGGCTTGGCCTTTGTTTCATTCACCAACAATAAGGCCTCCAATTTTTGAGAAAGGCTTTGTTGTGGGAGAACTTTTTATAAAGATCTCCTTAGTTAAATTTTGGCGTGGAAGTGCGTATTCAACTGTGGAATTCAGATTTAAAATGTATGTTTCTTATTTAATTTTTGTAATGTTATTATTTTTAATTGTTAGTTAAAGTTTGAATTTTGAAGTTTAGTTAGTGTTGTTAATAAACTAGTTAGTTTACTATGTTTATTTTGGCTTAGAATTGGTTATGTAAAATGAGTTATTTGTGATGACTTTTAATATTTTGTGATGAATTTCATTAATTAATAATTATTAATGATATTAAAGTTATTTAATGATTATATTAAATAATTTTGTTTAAAAATGATTTTAATTTATAAAAATCATTTTAAATGAAAATAAGGTATTTAAAAATATTTTAAGTTATAAAATATAACTTTTAATATTTAAATGATAATTTCATTAATAATTAAATATTAATGATATTAAGATAATATTAATGATATTTAGTTTATTTAATGATTAATATTAAATAAATAGTTTAAAAATGGTTTTACTTATTTAAAAACCATTTAAAGAGGATATTAAGGATTTAAAAATATTTTAAGTTATAATTAATGACTTTTAATATTAGATAAATAGTACATTAATATTTAAATATTAATGGTAATTATTTGGGTAATATAAATGTTTTAAAAATAGTTTGAGTTATTATAAATAACTTTTATATTTTAGCAATGGTTTCATTAATAGTTTAGTATTAATTAAACTATTAATGATAATGGAATTGTTTAATGTTTAAATCATTTAATTATGATTTCGATAATTGAAAGTTATAAATTTCTACCAAACTAAATGACTTGAGAACCGATTATGAAGTTCTAAATTTGAAGAAGAACACCTATAGTAATAGATTATATCACTATAGGCCCTTCAAAGGATGATTTGAATTATTTTAAATTTTTCAATTTCAAAATTTTGAAAATGATTAAAAATTAAGATGTCCGATATTTACAGATGTTGAGGTATAAAATAAGAGTCTTAGACTCAGATTTACAAATAAAGTTGTTTCGAATGCACGAAAAAATGTCGAACTCTATAATAGAAAGAAAAGGTTACTGTAAGAGCATGGATGAGATATTTGAAAAATGTATAAAAATATTTCAAGTATAGAATAGGAACTAAAAGTATGATCACTGTGATTATGTGATTAGACTATGTGTTGACTGTAATAGACAGTACTATGTGTTAAGATATATTGTTCTAATCAAATGAATGATCTAATTATTGATAGGTTGTGATAAAAAGATAAAACCTAAGTTGAGATTTGTAATCAGCGAATCAGGCAAGTATCCTACCTTTGCACTTCCTTTATGCAATGGACATGAGTAAGAAGTTTCGATTATTCTATCCTCGTCATGATTATGTACTCTTTGATTATCGACATGTTAGCTCAGATATATATTCTGTTCATTGATTTCTATAAATGGTTATACAAGTGTCCCCACTTGGATAATCATGGCATTTGTTCACATGTTGATACACCTTTGTCAATTACCCGTATATATATATATATATGTTGAATTACATATTATTGTTGAGCAAGATTAAAAACCTTCGGGTTTGGAACCGTGCATGTATGAACATCCTTATATGGGAAGATTTTTACATAGGCGGATAGAGTGAAAGCGATGAATTTCGCTTCAAGTTATGTATTATTGATCAATCTGAGGTACAACTGAAATGATCACCTCCGTGCCCTTAAGTTATGACTTCGTTTGAGGATAGAATTCCGCTAAACCTTTTCAAAAATGAAAAGAATATTCATAGTATGTTTCTTAAACCCTATTCAAGGGTAGAGCCAGAGCCAAATTTAAAGAATTTGAAAGAGAGTTGTTATGTGAATTTTTATCAAGACAGATTACTTCACAACTTTCAATTACATTGTAGAAGTGTTATGTAAAGAGAATACTTATACTCTTTCACTTATATATAATTGCTATTACTTACTTTGGGCATTTAAATGCTCATCCTTGCTTAAATTAAATGTTTTCAATTATGTATGAGCAACTCAAGGCTCTCGGTACACGAACAAAGGAAAAGGAAAGTTGATCGAATAAGTGTGTATTATGAGTTAATGGTTATAGTTGTATTGGTATCTATTCAAGTATTGTAAGGAATGTATTTGAAGGTCACGTACCTGGGGAAGTAAACTTTGATGTATGTAAATTAAGTTCGAATGTATTATTATTTAGTATTATTCAGCTTAAAGAAATGGTATCGTGGAGAACCGAGTTCGGGTTTCAAGTACCTGGATTTGGGGTCGTCACATTATTGAAAGTCATCTGTGGCATGTAGTGCATAGATGGACTTGGTATGATTATGACCAGGAATTATTCGGTGTAATCATGACCGTAATGTTACAAATGATGTGGTAAAAGTCCTCATTGGCCGGTAGTGCATTGATGGACAGTTGTTTGCATGATCATGACTATTGATGAATACACGAATATCCTTGGTCGTAGTGCATGGATAACTTGTGGTTGTTATACTAATGAATATCCTTGGCCGTAGTGCAGGGATGATGTGGATTATTTATTAAGCTGAGTCTCAGCGATAAAAGTGATGAAAAATCTTTTAAATCATAAAAGATAGTAGATTTTATTCTCTACTTGACTCTTTTAATGGATTGCTTGTTCATCAAGCAGCTTAAACTTGATGTTTGTTAAATTTTATCGGTTTTAACATTGTTGAAGGCTAATGATAATTTATTCTGCATTATCTTTGTCATAATATTTCTTACTGGGCTAGTTGAGCTCACCCTTTCTTTCACTGTTCTCTTCAGGAAATGAGAACGTAGCCGGGACTAGTCGGGGAACGGAGTGACGGTCCAAAAGATAGTATTAGTAGTCCTCACTATTCTATTAAATAGTGTGAAAATAAATGTAATGAGGACTCTTTTGAGTGTGGATATTGTCTAGATGACAATATTCTTATTAAAACTTTTAGTTTACGTTTTGTCGTATTTTACACGACAGCTGTATTATTAAGTTGTATTTGAATTTTGTACCATGTATTTGACAACTCAAGATGGGTGATGTATACCTATTTTGGGGGCGTCACAATAGTGAGGACTACTAATGCTATCATCTGGACCGTCACTTCGTTCTCCGACTCGTCCCAACTATATTCTTATTTCCTTAAGAGAATAATGAAAGAAAGGGGTGAGCTCAACTAGCCCAGTAAGAAATATTATGACTAAGATAATGCAGAATAAATTATCATTAGTCTTTAACAGTGTTAAATTGATAAAATATAATAGACATCAAGTTTAACTGCAGCGGAACAAGCAATCCATTAGAAGGCTCAAGTAGAGCATAAAATCTACTATCTTCTATGATTTAAAAAGATTTTCATAAACTTTATCATTTGAGACTCAAACAAAAAATAAACCACATCATCCTCAGCACTACTACCAAGGATATTCATGTAATCATCAATGGTCATGATTATACCGAATAATCCCTGGTCATAAACATACCAACAACTGTCCACCAATGAACTACAGGCCAATGAGCACTTTTACCACACCATTCGTTACATTACGGTCATAATTATACCGAATAATCTCTGGTCATAATCATACAAATCCATCTCTGCACGTAAGCCAAAGATGACTTTCATCACAATATATGCATGAGGATGATGACAATAATATAAGCATTAATCAAACGAAAATAAGGATAAATATTAAAGACTTTAAATTTATCCAAATATTATCCATCACTTAAATAACTCATAATCTAATATTGTTAATATTGTAACAATATTTTAATCACTTTTTAAACTTATAAACAATTTAATTTTATTGTTTACACTTTACCAAATAATGTATTTAATCATTCAAAAATGTCATACTCATAAGATTTCATCACCAATGATCAAATCACTATCAAAAATATGCATATACCTTATATAGGATTTTCAAGCCTTAAAATCCTATTTACCAATTCTCCAACTTCACATAACATATTTAACTCATATGTTTGAAACTAAACCATTTTTATGAAAAATTACCAAATCAACTTATTATTTGTCTAAACATATATACATATATTTAATACACAACAAGTATTTTTTTATAATTTTTCAACTCTCTTAACTATTTTTCAAAAGTCAATTTCTAATTAATTCCTTAAGAAATTAGCTACCTCAAGTTTATCTCCAGAAATTCCCAAATCTTGGCAGGATCTTACACATGTTAATGTGAGCTTCCAGTTTAAATTTTATGGTCATCGGAGTTATAGAACTCCGGTTATAGCATTTTTCGTTGAAAAAACCTAAATATTGAAATGGTCGTAACTTGCTAATTTTAATTCAGAATGAGCTCATTTTTGGACATGAGGTACTTTATACCATATATTTTCATGTCCCAAAAGGCCGGAATTTTTCTCATAAATTAAGTGGCCGAAAATGCCCTTTTAAATTTCTGGGCAGTAGCTTTTTGGTACTTTGCAGTTTTTGACTCCTTTGCTAAAATCAATCCACACAAAAATCTACAACACCTTTTCCAGTGATTGCACTTGGATAAGTTAGAAAACTCATAGATCTAACTTTAGAACTTGACCACACTCAAAAATTCGAAATATAATAGGAGATATGGTTAATTGAATTTCATGTTCCATTTTCAACAAAAATATGATTTTCAACTCTTTGTGATTTCTAAGAAACTTTCATGTTTTCACATAATAACCAACATAACTCATCATAACACTTACTAATACTACATATACCAATGATTTTCATCAGTCCAATGCTTATATTATGACTTTCATCATAATCAACAGTCCAATTCTTATATTATGACTTTCCAGAATTTTTTTAGGGTTAAAAAAATTACGAAACTGCAAATAGATTTTCACCCGCCATACGGTAATCCACGTAGACAGATCATTTCCACAATTTAATAAAGAATGAAATACAAAGGCTCATTCACCATGCATGTGGTAATCCACATATACAGGTTATTCCAACAGAATAATAAAGAATGAAATAACAGAAGAATTCACCATGCATGCGATAGACCGCACAGACAGGTTATTCTCAACAGAATAATATAGAATGGAACCAGGTCATGCGTAAACGTACAGACAGAAAATTTTGACCGAATAATAAATAATGGAACCAGATCATGCGAAAACCCAAAGACAGGATTTTCCGACAAAATAATAAAGAATGGAATAATAGAAGAATTTCACCATATATGCGGTACTTCGCATAGACAGGTTATTCCAACATAATAATAAAGAAAGGAATAACAGAAGAATTACACCATGTATGCGGTACTTCGCATATACAGGTTATTCCAACAGAATAATAAGGAATGGAATAACAGAAGAATTTCAACGAGTATAGGGTAGTCCACGTATACAGGTTATTCCAACAAATAATAAAGAATAGAATAACAGAAGTTCTCTTCATGAATATGAAAGAAATAATATGCCTTACGAGTACAATAAATAATATCCTTTACCTTATAAAGAAGAGTACTTCGACGGGTAGGGCGGGGATATACTTGAAGAAAATTTGCACTACGCTCAAAGCTTTCTTAAACTCTAAAGAAATACGCTCAAGATTATAGAAGAAGAATTCTCTGAACTTCTGGTGTGATTTCAATTCTAACTAAGCATCCTATTTATAGGAAAATAGAAAGGATACTATGCAATAAAATATAATATAATATAATATATAAATATATATTTATATATATTATTTAAAATCTAATAAAATAATTAACTTTATAAAAGTATTCATTTTATATAAAAGATTTTACTATGCAAACACTATGCATAATAAAATATATTATATTTTAATTATTGTCTAATAAAATAAATAACTTTATAAAAGTATTCTATTTTATTTAAAAAGATTTTATTATGCAAAAATACTATGCGAGCACTATGCAAAACACTATACATAATAAAATATAATATATTCTAATTATTGTCTAATAAAACAAATAACTTTATAAAAGTATTACATTTTTATATAAAAGTTTTTCCGCTTTATTACATTAATAATACTAATAAAACAAAATTTATATATATAATATATATATATATATAAACTTTCGTGACTTCATAAAAGACACCTCAATATATTTAACAACATTTATCATCATTATTATAATTCACAATATTAATCGACTAGTCGCTTCCTCGTGAAAGAGGGGCTTTCCAATAAGGATTTCTCCTATTAAGCGCATTAATTAGGTGACCAAACCTCTCCTTGATGTAACTTCTAGACATCGTTAATATTGCAAATAATAATATTAATAACTTTGTCATCTAAATTATTGATTTAATAATATATAAAATATCGACAATAATTGAATCAAATAACGTGAGATACTTTGCAACAATTCTTTGTAGCAATAATTGAACAAAACCGAGTGACTTCTCGTAAGCATCAATAATCAATATCGTGTGCTACTATTCAACCACGCCAGATATCAGTACTTTTAACACCGGGTGTTTCAACAAGCTTAACAATAAAACTTCCGCCACGTTATTTTCATAAAATATTTTTGTCGTTTTCTCGATCCGGCTAATAATTCCGTTGTAGGATCCACCAATGATTGTGTGCCGTCATCATTTAATATTCTCTCTTAAAACGAATATTCCCCGACCAATCGAATATTATATAACAACTTGCGTACTTTGCAAAATTTATAAATATTACCCACAATTATAACATTATATCAAATTCATTCCATAATTTTGAAAAAAATATTTCGAGAAAATTAAATCTTTATTCATAAAATTTAGGATTTTACAAACGTCGTTGCCGCATGTTGAGTTCCTTTTGAGTGAAGAAATATTTGAGGCTTTTATGATCTGTATAGATCTCCACCTTCTCTTCATATAGGTAATGCCTCCAAATCTTAAGCGCAAAAACGACTGTTGCCAACTCTAGATCATGAGTATGATAATTCCTCTCATATTCTTTGAGTTATCGTAAGGCATAGGCTCTGACTGTGACGCCCCAAAATAGGTATACATAACCCATTTTGAGTCGTCAATAACATGGTACAGAAACAACTACAACTTTATTAATACAACATAAAAACTGTGAGTTTAAATATAAATATTATCATCTAGACAATATTTACACCCAAATAAGTCCTCATTACAATTATTGGTACATTATTTTACAAAAATGGTGCGGACTACTAAACAACTTTTTAGAACCTTCATTCCATACCCCCGACTAGTACTCGCTACATTCTCGTCTTCTAAGAAGAAAAATGGAACAAAAAAGAAAAGGGTGAGCTCAACTAGCCCAGTAAAGAATATTATGACTAAGATAATATATAATAAATTATCGTTAGTCTTCAACAGGAAAAAATCTGATAAAATACAATAGACAACAAGTTTTAAATCAATATTCACAGCGGAAATAATAATTCATAGATGAGTTACATAGAGAATGAAATCTACTATAATCTATGAATTTAAAAGTCCATCATCATTATTTTATCCTTATAACATCAATCAATATTCATCTTGAATCAAATATTCATCTTTGCACTACAAGCCAAAGATAATCATCAGTCGGTCATGTTCATCTCAACACCTGTACATCTTTGCACTACGGACCAAAGATATTCATAAGAAAATCAACCATCTTTGCACTGCAGGCCAAAGATATTCAGTAATATCATCATTTAGGACTGAGAATGATGAAAAATATTTTAAAGAAAACGAAACCAGTGAAACAAAAGAATAAATATTAAGGATTCGTATTTGAAACAATTCAAGTTCAAAAATACTTCATAAATAATCGTAGTGAAGTAAAATTCAAGAATGATCAAAACATGGATACAATCAAAGTTAGTATCCATAATAGATATTTTGGACAAAAAATAAAAATTTAGTTTTTTTGTGAATAGTGCCGTATTCGTGAATAGTATCATATACGTGAATAGTAACCCTGACACTAAAAGACAAGAATTTCACAAGAAAAATCTTACCAATATTTCGGCATAATGATATTGAAAGAAATAATATCATTTTTTTAAAAAATAATATCCCTTACCTCGAAAAGCGGTGCCGATTGGAATCTTCGGATATAGTCTTTGAAGGAACTTATACCGTATATAGCACACTCAAAGTCTCAAAATACTCACAAGAATACACTCGATAATATAGAGAGAGAAAACTTCAGTTTCTGGTGTGATTTTCAATTCTAACCTAAGCACCCTATTTATAGGAAAAATGCTTAGAACACCAAAGTAGAAAATTTAATAAAGTAATATTATTAATAATAAAATGTCATACGCCATCTTAGAAATCAGATCTTAGCATTTCTCACATGCCCACCTTCTAGAAAAAGTAAGAAAAACGTTTTTCATAAATAAAATAATTAAAACTTTCAAAAATCAATTATTTCGGAACTTCAGAGCTTCAATAATTCATAATAAATAGCCCTTTTATCAGAAAAATTCGAACCTTATGTCTTTTACATAGGAAATTTCATTCTCTATAACTTTGCAGAAGAAAGTTTTTCCAAATTCCAAATAGAAATTGACCGAAATCCACAAACGGGCGATTTTACAGGCTATAATCAAATTTCAGTCAAGAAATGGGCCCACAGACATGTTTAACATGTTTTAAACAACTTTTGCAACAAAAATACTCTTCCTCCTCATATATTCATATATCCAACATTCATTGTAAAAATATCACCATTATTATATTATTAAAATATAATAATATATTTAAATGAATTATTTTATCGAAAAGATAAAATATCAATTTTTCAACAATTGTCACTTTAAAATTTTCTCCATCTATATCCATATAAAATGAATATTTTCCAGATCATATAAATCAATAATTAATTATTCACAAATAATATTACAGAATCACAATATCGATAACAGCCGGTAGTTCTTAGGAAGAGGGGCTTTCAATAAGGATTTCTCCTTGCGCACGCAATTAGGTGACCAAACCTCTCCTTGTATGAAACTTTCTAGACATTGCCAATAATGTTATCTAATAATATTATTCAAATAATATGAATTATTGATCTGATAATAAAAATACTGTGTAGTGACAATTATTGAAACAACCATAATATAAAATATCAACGTAGCAATTATTGAATCAATAAAATAAAATATTGAACAGTAACTACAGTAACAATTATTGAGTAGCGCCTTGTTACGTAAGAATCACTAATTGGTGCAATACTGTGTGCTAGTGTGTTTTAACCACCGGGTATTCCAACAGTATTAACGGTAACAACTACGTCGTTATTTATAAACAACTTATACTTGTCGTTTTCTTCATCCAGTCGCTTTCCGTTATGGGGCCCACACAATAAAAACGCTATGTGATTTAATATTCCTCGACAAATAAGAATATTCCACGACCAAAACGAATATTCTCCTAACAACAATGAATATTTTATAACCACTTGCTTATTTAAAATATTTAGCATTTACCCATAACTAACCACATTAATCAAATCAACCCTTACTATTTCAAAATAATAAATAGAGGAAATTTAATTTCATTTATAATAAGCTGGGGTCTTACAATGACTTTTCCATGTTGCATGAGAACAAATCCCTACGAGCCAGATGGTATTATCAGAACAGATGCTGAAATGAGTCTCCTCTTGAGTTATTGAAAACTCTTTTCACATTCCTCGCTCCAACCGAATTTTGTATCTTTTCGAGTCAGCTGAGTTAATGGAGTAGCGATTCGAGAAAACCCTTCTACGAATCTCTGATAATAACCAGCTAAGCCAAGAAAGCTTCGTACTTCGGTCACTGACTTAGGTTGCTCCCAGCTTTGAATTGCTTCAATCTTTGTCGGGTCAATAGATATTCCATGATTTGATATCACGTGCCCAAGGAATGCAACTTCCTCAAGCCAGAACTCACATTTCTTCAACTTGGTATATAGCTTGTTTTCACGAAGCTTTTGGAGTATCAGCCTCAAGTGTTGCTCATGGTCTTCACGGGTTTTGGAGTATATGAGGATGTCATCAATAAAGACGACCACAAAGTGATCCAAATATTCCTTGAATACTCTTGGTTCATCATGTCCATGAAGGCGGCGAGAGCATTAGTCAATCCAAAAGACATGACTAGAATTCATAATGCCGCATCAGAGAGTTCTAAAAGCGGTCTTTGGAATGTCATCGGTTTTAATCTTCAACCCGATGATATTCGAACGAAGATTAATCTTTGAAAAGAATTTGGCTCCTTGCAATCGGTCAAACAGTCATCAATGCGAGGCAATCTGTACCTATTTTTGATGGTGACATGATTCAACTCCCGATAATCAATACAACGTCGTATACTTCCATCTTTCTTCTTCACGAATAGAACAGGAGCACCCCAAGGAGACGTACTACGATGAATGAAACTGATGTCTAACAATTCCTGTAGTTGGGTTTTTAACTCCTGAAGTTCAATAGGAGCCATTTGATATGGGGCTTAGGAAATGGGTTTTGTACCGCATTCAAGGTCGATACAAAATTTAATTTCACGCTCTGGGGGTAGACCAGGAAGTTCTTCAAGGAATACATCAGGAAATTTATTAACGATAGAAATATCATTTAAATCTGACGTATTTTTATTTAAATCCGTGACATGGCTAAGAAAGCTTGACATCCATTTTTTAATAAACGAATAGCTTTATGACTTGATATAATAGTGATTGATTTTAGTGGTTTGGTTACTTGAATTCGCATAATAGGTTGGTTAGGAATATGAAAGCTAACTACCTTACGAAAATAATCGATTTTAGCATGATGAGTAGTTAACCAATCAATCCCTAAAATCATATCAAATGCAATTATTTTCAAGGAAATAAGATCGACAGGTAACGTTCAGTTGCCGATTTGAATCAAACAAGACTTATAAACCGTGGATGTAATGAAGGTTTCTCTCAACGGAGTTTTAACAGATAAGTCAGAGTCTAATTTCTCCGGAGTCAAATTTAAACGTTGAGCGCAAGTAGGAGAAATAAAGGAATGGGTAGAACCGGTATCAAATAAAGTATAAACTTCACTAGAGTTTATGATTAGCTTACCCGTGATCACCTCGTTCGGATTCCTCGCTTTTTGGGAGGTTACGAAAAACGCTCTTCCTTGAACTACTACGGTTTTGTCTTATGGGACACCCTTTGATGCCTCCATCCCAAACCGGACTTGACTTTGGTGCCACGACAAATCGGGCTAGGGTGACCTTCTTTTCCACAATTGTAACATGTTTTGGACTTCATCATGCAGTTTGGACTTATGTGTCCTTCCCCTCCACATTTGTAACATACGACCGGTAGTCGTTCTCCTTCCTTAACAACAGGTGCTGGTGCTGACGTCTTTCCATCATTATTGAATCTCCTTTTCTTGAAATGTCCACTCTTATTGTCATGGTCATGATTACCACTGAAGTGATTACCATTTCTGGCATGTTGATTCCCTCCACGTTTGTTGTCATCGCTTCGATGACTGCTACCACTGGTATTATCGACTTGTCGGCTACTCTCTCTTGGTTGGGTTGACTCATTATCGCGCTCCAATAACTGAGCCTTATTCACAACATCTGAATACAAACACAGTTTATGAGAGATAAGGTATTGATGTATCTCGGGTTTCAAACCTCTTAGAAACATCCGCGTCATTTTCTCCTCATTATCAACCAAGTGGGACGCAAACCGAGACAACTCGGCAAACTTAGCTTCGTACTACGCCACGGTCATATTGTTTTGCTCAAGTTTGATGAACTCTACCTCCTTCATGTGACAAATACTTTTAGGAAAGTACTTGTCGTTGAACAGTTCTTGGAACTTCTCCCAAGACATCTTCAGTGCGGCAGGTTGAGTACGCTTTATAGATTCCCACCAATGAATCGCCTCTGCACTGCCGCAACATGAAGGTGGCAAAGGAACCTTTTCTCTCCTGAGCATCCCAAGACATCAAATATCTTGTTGATCTGCTTTATCCACGTCTCTTCCTTAAGTGGTTTTGGCTCTCCAAAAAAACTTCGGTGGTCCCAGCTCCTTGAACTGCTTAGCGGTGACCGTCCGAGAGTTATCAGTGTTTTCACCTGCATTTTGGACAGGAGCCGCCTTCGCCTTATGTTGCATGAATTACACAAAACCTCTGAACATCACATCGTTCATTATTTGATCGTTGTTGTTTACCTGAGGATTATTGTCTTCCTGTTGCACATTATCCTGGGTATTAATCTGTGGTGACTCAACGGTCTCATATGCTTCATTTCTTATCTCAACATTTTCAGATGCCATTTTCAAATACTACCACAAAACAAGGGTTAATTATCATATCACATATTATCCCTATACTCTGACCGACCAATTAAATACCAAATAAACTTAGGTAGGTCATACTAGTGAAAAAATTCCACCCTCCTCCCTCCTAGTTCTTGTCTCACATCTCACCGGGGATCATATCCCTAAGCTTTGATACTCAACCTGTGACGCCCTAAAATAGGTATACATCACCCATCTTGAGTCGCCAAATACATGGTAATAATACAAATACAAACTTAATTATACAACCGTAAGTGTAATATACGACAAAACATAATCGAGAGTTTAAGCGAATGTTGCCTTCTAGACAATATCCACTCTCAAATAGAGTCCTCATTACATTTATTGTCACACTATTTTATAGAATAGTGAGGACTACTAATACACCATCTCGGACCATCACTCCGCTTCCCAGACTAGTCCCATTTCTACGTTCTCATTTCGTGAAGAGAACAATGAAAGCAACAGGTGAGCTCAACTAGCCCGATGAAAAATATTATGACTAAGATAATGCGAATAAATTATCATTAGTCTTCAACAATGTTAAACCGATAAAATACAATAGACATCAAGTTTAATCTGCGGTGGAATAAGCAATCCATTAGAAGAGTCAAGTAGAGCATGATATCTACTATCTTCTATGATTTAAAATGTTTTCATCAATTTTTATCGTTGAGACTCGACAATAAATAAACCACATCATCGAGTTATCCCCTTGCACTACGGGCCAAGGATATTCATTAAATCATCAATGGTCATGACTATCTTAAGAATAATCCACGGTCATAATCATACCAAAAATCGCCCATCAATGCACTACTGAAGCCACTGAGGACTTTTACCACATCATTTATAACATTACAGGTCATGATTATACCGAATAATCCCTGGTCATAATCATACCAAGTCCATCTATGTATGAAAACCAAAGATGACTTTCATCACAATATAAGCATGAGGGTGATGACAATGACATAATAATTCAATAAAATAAGTTCAAGGATAAATTTTAAAGATTTAAAATTTTAGTTTATCCAGAAATCAATAACGTCCAAATTGTCAACATGATACTTCTTTGTGGAGTAAAATTCAAGAATGCTCAGAAGAATATTCTCATGAAAAGATACTAGATGAAGCGCAAATATCCAGGATATTCTACTAATTTCATGGAGTATAGAAGCCAAAACTTTAACCAATGAGTATAATAGAATATATGAAGCTATGAATGGATTTTTTTCCGCCACATGCGGTAATCCACGTGAAACGAGATCATTTCCACAATTTAATAAGGAATGAATACGAAAAGATCATTCACCATGCATGCGAGAATCCACATAAACAAAGTTATTCCAACGCGAATAATAAAGAATGGAATAACGAGAAGAATTCACCGGCATGCGATGATAGACCAAGACAAACAAAAAGTTATTCTAACGAAATAATAAAGAATGGAACCAGTCATGCGTAATCCGTGCATGGGATATTCCAACGAATAATAAAGAATGGAACCAGTCATGCGTAATGTCTGCGTAGGCAGAATATGTTCCAACAGAATAATAAAGAATGGAACCAGTCATGTGTAATCCGCATGCAGACGGGATGTTCCAATAGAATAATAAAGAATGGAATAACAACAGAATTCACCAGGCATACGATAGACCGCACAGACAGGTTATTCCAACAGAATAATAAAGAATGGAATAACAGAAGAATTTCACCATGTATGCGGTACTTCGCATAGACAGGTTATTCCAACATAATAATAAAGAATAGAATAACAACTCTTACGAGTATTGAAAGAAAATAACTCTCTTCATGAATACGAAAGAATAAAACCCCTTACCTTAAAAGAAACTTGATATTGGAATAGTGAGGTAGCAGACTTCTCTTCTTCTTTCTCTCTATAATTTCTCTCTATAATAATTACTCTAAAGCTTTAGTGAATTGGTGAGAAATGAAGGAAGAATGAGCTCCTATTTATAGGAAAATATAGTTTCGATAATTGCACGTTTTGGGGCTCAAAATATTACAGTACAATACCTTCAACTTTTCTTTCATTTTTAATTTAGTCCTGCAAGTATTATCAAACTTGCACCACCTCCCCTAATAGTAAATAATGTGAATTAATAGTTCAATCATGTGAATCAATAGTTATAATCATGTGAAAATACGAATTACAGTATAGTACATCCATCTATACCTCCATTTTTAACTTAGTCATGCAAGTATTATCAATCTTGCACCAACTCCCCTAATAGTACAAGAATGTGAATCAATAGTACACACATGTGAACAAATAGTTATAATCATGTGAATTAATAGCAATTAATTGCTCATTTATCTTATTAATTACCCGACTGGTCAGTAAAACTTCCAGACATCAATTAATATCGGAATAAATGTTGATTTCCACTAACAATAATAATTCTAACACAATGGAACTATCAATTTCATCTTTAATCAACACGAACTTATTCATCATTAATATTATAACTCACAATATTTAACAACCGGTGTCGTTCCTGAAAGAAAGGGGGGCTTCAGATAAGGATTTCTCCTTATTGGCGCCGCAATTAGATGACCAAACCTCTCCTTGACAGAACTTCTAGACATTGTAAATATTGCAATTTAATAATATAAATAACTTTGTCGTCTCTATTATTGATTTAATAATATAACATAATATGCAGATGATACTGTGACAATAAACGAATCAATAATATGAGAGATATGATGCAGCAATTACTGTAGCAATAATTGAGTATAACTAAGTGACTTCTCACGTAAGCATCAATAACCAATACCATGTGCTACTATGCAATCACGCGTATTACTGTACTTTTACTACCGGGTAGTTCAACAGTTTTAACGGTAACACTTTCACCTAAGATAATTATGTCATTTTCTAACTACAATAATACATCCGTTGTGCGATCCACCAATGATTGTGTCGTCGTATGAATATTCCCTGTTAAAATGAATATTCCCCAACCAATCGAATATTATATAACCACTTGCTTACTTTGCAAAATTTGTAAATATTACCCACAACTATAACATTATATCAAATCCAAACCATAATATTCAAAAATATATTTTGAGAAAATTATTCTTTATTCATAAAAGTTGGGGTCTTACACGAACCTCCATCTATCAAAACTCCAGCTAACATATATCCGGAGGATAAAACTGCGATGTGCAATGGCTTGCAATGACCGGTCCCTTCGGGAGGTATGTCGTCATCAGTGAAGGATATCACATTCTTGTTGAAAATGTGATCAACCAGATGTTCAAATTTTTCCACATCCACTGATTTTGGCAAGTAGGCTTCTTCCAAAACCTTTAGTAAGATCTTCCTATGATCCTCGAAAGAGAAAACCAAGTCCAGTATTGATATCTGATGTGGAGCTTCTCTTAAGCTTAGAACCACCTTGGCTTCATTATGACCCATAGTGCGGAGGAATTTTTTAATCTTTTGCATGGGAATCTTCCCCTTTGCTTTGAAGGTGGGCTTCATAACCCTCTGAGGAAGATATAGTGGATTTTCCTTCAACACTGTAGCAGTAGTATGAGACGTGGATCCTTCAGCTTCTCCATAATTCCATGGGACTTTGTGTAAGCTGACAACAGGATATTGTGGTCTGAGGGGTAAAGAAATTGGCTCTGGTGCAGCCACTTTCAAAGGATTGTCAGCTCCTTTAAGTTGAATTGCTTATATGGGAAATGGTCTGACAGTCTCATCAGCCTCAATGGATATAACTGCTACTAATCCCTTCCATTTGGTAGGACAGGTATTCCCACTCTCGAGTATCATAGTGTCATCGTCTGCCAATTACAGGATACCGCTGTCAATTAAATTCTGAATAAGGTGGCGGAGTGCCCAGCATTCTTCTGTGCTGTTACCGTGAGAATGTGAATGATATTGACATACTCTATCAGAGTTGAACCATCTTGAACGGGGATTAATTAGAGGTAGAAAGGAGTTAATTCTTCCTTTGTTGATTATCATCTGAAATATCTCCTTGATAGGTTGGCCCAGGTATGTAAATTCCCTTTGATTGGCAAAATCCCGACGGGCTTTAGCATTTGCTCTCTTTGCAACCTTATCCTCCATAGCTTCGCTTTCTAAAGGTTATGGTGGAGCATTCATAACAAAAGGAAGGAGATAGGCATGCTCCTGGCAGACTAACTGGCGTGTGACTTGATGCTGATGAGTCACTAGTTCTGCCAATTATTCAATTTGCTTACAAAGAGCTTTCATCTTTCATTCCATAGCAAATTGAAACTTTGCATAATCCCATCTGTCAACACCATCTTTGATGGTCTGGGATGATTCACCATTAAAACTGGAACTTTGTCCAGTGCTCCAACTAATCATGTTGACCTCTTCTTCTTTGTGTTGAGGAAGAGGGTTGTCTTGCACATGAGGTTGATCAGGTTTGGTAACCACGATCTCACCGTTGTCTATCAAATCTTGGATCTTGTGTTTCAAGGCCCAACAATCTTGAGTATCATGTCCAGGTGTTCTGGCATGATAAGCACACTTCCGAGTAGCATTAAAACTCCTCCCATTAGGGTTGGCTGGTGGAAGAAGATGTGTGATTTTCTTCTAAGTAGTCAGAAGAGCAAGAATATTCTCGAGCGAATCCCCTAAGGGTGTGAACGTTCGAGGGCGTTTTGCATCTCCACCTTTAGGCATTGCAGGGTTTGAAGATTATGCTTGGTAAGAGGAGTAGTTTCTCCTCTGTATAGGCATGTCCTGATTACCTTTTTGACCTTATAGTATCAAGGAAACATCCTCCTCTTTCTTTTTATGGACCCTTCGGGGGTTGTTTCCATAAGATCCGGATTGGATGTGCTCAGCAACTGCTTTAAGAGCGGCTAGGTCTTGAATCTTACCAGACTTCAATCCCATCTCGGCCATCTCTCCATGTTTGATCATTTCAAAGAATGGTTTGCCAATACCAGCTAAGACTCTCTAATAGAAAGGAGCTTCCTGTATGTCTATAAAATTCATGACCATTTCTGACTCAGTCATGGAAGGAATAACTTGAGTAGCAAGGCGCCTCCACCTTTGAGCATACTCTCTGAAAGACTCATTAGACTATTTCTTGACCTTGGTAATTTGGTGCCCAATTCCAGAGCCATCCGAGATTGAAAACTCGTATTGAGTGAGGAAGGAGTGAGCTAGCTCTTCCCAGCTATGGATCTTTGAGTTGTCTAATCTGGTATACCACAAACGGGCTTCTCCAGTCACACTACAACAAAAAGGCTTATCAGCGACCGCATATCAGCGACAGTATATGATCGTAGATGGGTATCAGCGACCGCATCCATTCGCTGATATTAGTCATAGGTAATCTGGTCGTTAGATGGATAGTAGCAACCACTAATAGCGACTGACTTATTAGCGACCGCCATCAATGACAATGGTTGCCGCTAATCGACTTCATCTTGCTTGAGTCATCATCGCGTGACGCGTGGCACACGTAGTAGCGACCGGTAATAGAGACCGCATCGGTCGCTAGTTTCCAAGAACGTAACGCGGTCATTGATATAGTGTTAGCGACCGCATGCGGTCGCTGATGTTTTTTAAAAAAAAAAATTTGCCTGTTTTATTGATTTCCTAAAAATAACCTGCTTTGTACCTGTTTTCAATCCCAACACAGCAGTATATACAAACATTCATATTAACATCCATCCATGATATAACTACTATATGATAACATTGAACATCCATGAATAAACATTCATCCAACACAACAAGTCTAGCTCTTCATCCAACACAATACAATTGTAAACATTCATCCAACATAATACAATCGTAAACATCCATATAAACAAATACAATTGTCCAAAGAATTAATCTAAAAGAGTACAAGGCTTTAAAAATCTAAAAAAACAAGTCTAGACGCGCGCTCTTCATAGATCATCCAAATTAGGATCCTGTAATTAACAAAATAATAAAACATATATGTTACATGTGTTGATACTGCTATGACTTAGGGAAAGCTAAACAATAGACAATGTATAATAGAGCAGATTCAAAAGAAGTGAGAAAGTAGTTTGTGGCATGTGAAAATCCCACGACTTTCTTTCCTCTTCATTCAAACCCAATAAAACTCCAACTGGCACACCGCACACCTATATAAATGTGTCCGGATTCTACAATGAGTACTCGGTTAAAGAAGATGGGTAATAATAAATTCCAACAGTTGGTGCATTGGTTTAAGATCGTTTTTAAATGAGTTCTAAATTTGGATATCTTAAATTTAACTCTTATCAATAATAATTTGTCAAAATCCTACTGCGATCGAGAAACTTCTGTTATCAAAAAAAGAAAAAAGAAAAAAGAAAAAAGAAAAAAAAGATTGGTAATAATATACCTAACTAACTTTAAGTTACTATATAATACTAGTAGTAGAATAAATTATTATTTTTTTGTCATTTAAGTTTTAGTTATTGTGACATTTAGATCTCAGTTTGATTCTTATTTTGGATAAATTTATTTTTTATTTGAAACTTTGTTTCCTCTTTTTTATGTGAGGCTTGAGATTTGTTTGATTTTATTTGAAGCGTTTTTGGCAATTTATTTCTTACTCTAGCTGTGATCTTGATTTTATGTGATGTTTGTTTGGAGTAATAAAATTTGATTGTAATTTGATATTGTAATAGTAAATGAAATTATTTTATCTCAAAATTAAAGTGAGTGCTTTCAAAAAAATAAAATAAGGCAGTGGCCTCAATAAGGCACCTATCTCAAAATTATGAAATCCTGGCTTTGAATCACATACATTCTATGCACCTAAATAAGGCAGTGGCCTCACAGAAAAAATCTTAAGAACTATAGCTCTAGTCCTAAATACAGCAAAAAAAACTAGATAAACAAAAGGGCAAAACTATATTTGGAACATAACTCAACAAATAATCACAGATAAAATTCATCAAACAGAATCCAAAGAAAGCATCACAAAAGTACATTACAATTTTAAAATCAACCAAATATATATACTAGAACTAGTTCAACAATACCCACGCACAGTAGAGATGAAAATTTGAAATTTAACCAAATAATTTAGTATTTACCCTTTCTAGATTAAGATGAAAATTGAAAGCCCTTCTAGCAAAAAATGCACAGTAGAGTGATATACTAACGTACCTCAAT
This sequence comes from Panax ginseng, assembly GCA_020205605.1. NCBI lineage: Eukaryota > Viridiplantae > Streptophyta > Magnoliopsida > Apiales > Araliaceae > Panax > Panax ginseng. Next base: position 174,495,599 of record CM035132.1, read on the forward strand.
CGATCACGCGAAGCACACGATGAGTGATATATTCCCCCGCCTTCTGCTCTCCTCTTCTTCTCCTTCGTTCCCTCCTTCTTTCTCCTTCGCTTATGTTCTCGTCATTTTGCTGTTCTACCGAGATTAAATAGAATCGGCAATGATATCTTTCTGCTGACCGCATGCACGATCATTGAATTTTAAACACGTGGCCTTATTAGTGACCGCATGCAGTCGCTGTTAGGAACCAGTCGCTATTCGGCTTGCCGGGCTAATTTTGCGCCAATTTTTAGGAGGGAAAAAACGTTTAGCGACCGAGTATATGCCTATTAGTGACCGTATGTGGTCGCTAATACTAATAGCAACTAAATTACATTGTCGTTGCTAATGTCGGTCGCTGTTAATGTTATTAGCGACCGAAATGTACGGTCGCATTTGGTCGCAGTTAGAGATTTTTCTTGTAGTGTCAGACTCTTTTGGAACAGCTGCATTCTGAGCTTCTCATTTTCCGCATAAGATCCAAGTTCTCCAATGAACACCTTCAAATGTGTGTAAGGATCCCCTAATCCGTCATACTTTTCAAAGTTAAGGGTTTTGAATTTCTCTGGATAATGAACACCATGCAAAGGTTAACATATGAAACACTTCCATGTGTTCCAATCCCTTTGAGAGCACGGATAGTTTCCTCCATTTGAAGGACCTTCTTCCTAATATCACCGGTGTCTGGATCTCATTTGAGATGGGTGCTTTTAGGGTCTTTGTTGGTCATATCCAACTGAGGTTCTGGATATGTTTTATCCAAACCTTGTGTCCCTCCTTGTGTAGAGGATTCTGTATGTGTAGGCATCTTTGTACCATGAGTAGATTGATGCAATTCTTTTAGCAGAATAGCCAAGTCTATAATTTATTTACTTAATCCGTCAAATTCTTCTCGAGAAATGGCATTAGATTGGTCAGAAGAAGACATGATTGGTTGTAGGCTCATGGCCTTTTTGGATTTTGAGCGGGTAACAGGCCCAATTGTTTCCCTACAAAAGACTTATATAGTTTAGTCTTAGGGGAAATGTAAATGCTATCATAATGTGTCCATTTTAGGAATATCATCCTGCAAAAATGGGCATTATTTGATAGCATGTCATGTATGCATAAATATTCTTCATATTTTCCATTACATGAACATGGAATAAAATTACAAGTAAATATTTTTACAAGAAAAATGGAGAGCATGAAGAGACCTTCCTTCGCGTTTGTTTTATCAGAGGTTGACCTATCTTAGGGTTACTCTCGCGACTTTTTGGCATGAAGGTCCCTAGATCATCGCAATCTACTTGACGGGAAGTTAATCCGGTCTTTCAACTGGAGCGAATCTGGGTGGTGCCTTTCCTGAGCCTCGTTGGAATTAGTCTCCCTACGAGTCCAATAATCAAACACCGACATGATAGCCTCCTGATGGAGGAACCACATAACATACATTCACATACAACGTGTCTCACCATTTTATGAAAATGATGACATGTGCAAAGCACTAATATCACAGATAGATATTTGGCAGTGCAGTAAGTAAATGCATTTGTACACATTTATCATAAATGTAAATGCAACATTCACACACAAGCATATAACGGTTTTGAAAATCTTGTAATAGTAGCTTAAGCCCTCTTACTAGAGTCCCCAGCAGAGTCGCCACCTGTCGACGTTGGGATTTTTATTTGTCCCTTTTCGTTACTTGTTCTTTGGTGTTCTCATGTTATGTGAGATTTGTTTGAAAAAACAAGTGAAAAAGGTCTGACATGTGTAATGTCGACGATTTAACTTTAAGAGTCGCCAGTTGGTGTTTTTAACTGGTTGAACCAACGCAATCGAAAAAGGTTTTCACATTAACCCAGTGATGTGACACTGCTAAACGGGTCTGCGAAATCGATATTCATTTGGGTTCGGGGGCTTGATTGTGCGGAGGGAAGGTTTTAGGCACCCCCCGACATCCGTGTTTCCACGGTGACCGCCACTTTTCAAGAAATTGTTATATAAATGTGTGTGTGTGTGTGTGGATCAATGTGCAATTTATTTGGAAGTAGTACGAGGCCTCGTTCGCACCTATATACAAAGGGTTTGAATGTGTGTAAAATTCAGTTTTAACAAGATATAGCAATGAGGTTTTGTAAAAAGGGGTTTTTCAAACCCTGTGCTCAATAGGAATTGAGACCTTTTCATACCTCCATTTTATTATTAAATGTTCAGCTTGTTTGTTTTTATTTTCGAGAAGCGAAGCATCTTGAGATCTGAAGCATCTTGAGAAAAATAATATCTGACGATCTTAAACTCCTCATGGCATATGATAATCATCCAAGGAAATTCGAGACATCAGTAAATAATATACAAGTTGCTTACAACTGAAAATGTCCATCACGGGAACCGAATCTAGATTCAATAGACTGAATCTGTGATCACATGATTTCTAGGCTCACATGATACCGCAGATTTATATAAAAATTAGTAGCGATTATATATATAAAATCTATATATATATATATATATATATATATATATATATATATATATATATATATATATGATATGATCAACCACCACGTAAGCACCTCCATGAGGGATCGAAAATGTAAATATATAAAAGCGGTAAATATATATATATAAAGACATGATAAACCACCACGAAGCACCTCCATGGGGGATCGGGAATGTAAATAAAGCGAATATCGATCAATCGCCATGAAGTAAACTCAAAGTGACAGAATGTAAATAAAGTAGTAAGATGATCAACCGCCACGAAGTAAACTCTAAAGTGACGAAATGTAAATAAAGCGTTAAAAAGCCACGAAGTAAACTCGTGCTCATCGAATGAGTTCGACAACAGATTCATATATATATATATATATATATATATATATATATATATAAGCAATAAACTCTCCTGATGTAAAATCCGGGCTCATCGAATGAGTCGACAACATATATATATATATATATATATATATATATATATAAAGCAAATAAATATAGGATGTAAAATTCAGGCTCATCAGACATAGTCTGACAATAGTTTATATATATATATATATATATATATATATATATATATAAGCACGTAAACGCTTTAGACATAAGTCTAGGCTCAATCGAGGCATAACTCCATAATGTTAGTCCATATATAAATATATACATATATAAGTATATATATATATATATATATACAGACAGAAATTAAAACCACAGACCGAAGTTCGGGCATACGCACACAACACAACTCTCAATGTGAAGAATAGTGTGTGCAAAGATGAAGAGAAAAGCTTTATAGAGTGTGAGAAGACTTACAGTGGGCTACAAAAGTAGGATTTTATGACTATAGATGGATAAACACTCAGCTCTCGCCGGTAAAATATAGCTATATGTGAGCTAACAGGTGTTTAAAATGAGAAAATAATCAATATGGGGTGAGTACAGAGCAAATTGGACAGGGCTTCCTTGCCTTTTCCTTTTTTCAAATGGCCACCCCAAGCTCTATATTTATAGAGATAGGAGCCGCAGGTGTACATGCGGCAGCCGCAGATGCACCTGCGGCTGCCCGGGGTGCCCCGGGCTCCGCGCATCCCGCCATCTCGAAGTACGTGCACTTGTGCACTATGATGTCCATTCGAACTTGCAGAACTTCAATCCGAGCATCTGAACGAGGTGTACAAGACCTTCTTCGGACTGCTTTTGTCGAGAGTTACGCAATGACATGGGATTAGAGGTTGTACAAAGTTAGGAAGAGGGGACCATGCCTATGGTCTTCAAGCTTCAAATTCTATCCGGTGTGCTGCCACGCGTAATAGTCACTCGGGATTGGAACTTCTTGGCTCTTGTGGGACATTGTTGTATGTATGTATGAATTGTTGAGACGGCGCGCAGGGGTTAAGGTGGCAAGATGACAATTTGACTCCTCACTGGGGTTGTAACGATCGAGAAATTTGTAATTTAATTTAAATATTTATTGAATTTAATAAATATTTTAAATAATTTATTTATTGAGGAAATAAATAATTGATGAATTGTGGTGAATTAATTTAGTAACTAAATTGATTAATGTTAATTAAATTGAATAATGATAATTTTATTTAAAGGATTTAATTTAAGGAAATAATTAAATTAAATCAATTGCTTAATATTTAAGAAAATGAGTAAATTAGATAAAGTTATGTTTAAGTCTAATTTATTAATTTAAATTAGATATATAATTATTTATTATTCATAAATATAATTATAATAGAAATTATTTTAATTACCGTTACAAGTTATTTAAAATTAACTAAAGTAAGGTGTGACACTTGTAACTATATAATATAAATATTATTGAAATAATCTAGTTAGGGGTTTAAGTGGTAGCCAAACAAGGCCTTGTTGCCTTTGGCTTATTCTAACGTACGCCCATTGGTTTTTTTAACTGATAACCATGATTATCAGTTGAGTTATTTCCTACTTCGCGTCTTATTTCTTCTAAAGCCAAAATATCAGAGTTTAGAGAGGGAGCTTGGGAGAGAAGAGAGAATCACAGAGAATTTAGAGAAGAAAGAAATTGTTCTGAAATTGTCAAGAAAAAGAGAAGAGTTGCTAATTGTTCTTGTTAATCAAGGTATAACCTACTTTAATTTTAACTATTAAGTTTTGATATTGTTATTGGAATTATGTTGGATTGTTATTGAAGATGGATTTATATGTGTTGTTTTTGTAGAATCTGTTATTATCAATATATATATATATATATATATATATACATAATTGTTGATCGTCATACACGTGAAATTGGGTTTAAGGAAGGAATTGAAATATTAGTGTTTATGTTCATATAATATGGCTTAGAAAGTACAAAATTTCATGCTTAATGTGTGTTATAATCTGTAATTTCATGTTAGAATGTGTTAGTAGGTTAAAAAATGAAAGCGACGTAGTTTAAATCATGTCAATTGATTAAGAAACGAGTTTGTGGCGATCAAATTCGTTAAAAGTGTAAAAATGAGGAAATTTGGAAAAACTATGGTTGTGATTCCTCAAAATGACGTATATGTAATGTTTTTGTATATAGAATAATGTTTAACATGTGTAACTATGATGTTACAAAGTTTTAGATGTTGAAGTTTTGTGAATTTCTGTAGAATTGGGATTTTTGGCTATAGCAGAGTCTAAGTTCGCATTCTCAGTAAAAAGGCTGAATCGATGTATCGCTACATGAAGGCCATTGTCTAATATTATTCTTCATGCATGGTATAGATCTTAATACAAGGCATTGACATATGCGCCATTGTATCGAGTAGAAAAAAGCGCTACGCCAAGAATCAATCGAGACACAGTAATGAGTCGATAATGACATAGCTTGGAAATTGTTAACTTAACATATTTTAATGATTTATAAAGGACCTAAAACATGTTACAAGGCATAGTAGTGTATTGTAATCACAATGCCAAAATTATAGATTATGAATTAGTAAGTTGTGAAAGTTCATAATGTGATGTTATTTGAATTGGAATTGTCTTACAATCACCATGTCGTATACTATGATATAATTGAGAATTCAGCTTTGTGTTACGTGAATGAGTAGGATAATCAAGTCCTAAGTTAAGGATTATAGACTTGATTAAAATAAAAACTAAACTAATGAAATGGGTGTTAATGTAAGTAATTGTTGTTGCGATTTCAATGATATATGTAGGGTAAGTGGATGTTAACATGTCTAATAGATATTGTGATTCCACTAAAATGTGTAGGTGAACGTGAGTTTTAATATTATAGCTTACGCCTGAGGCAAGTTTCCTAACTCTACCTTGTTATTATTGAGCAAGTTTATTTACCCTATCTCAGTTACAATTACGCAAGTTTCTAATTCTTACTCTTTACGATTGAGCAAGTTTCTTATCCTAAACTTTTATTGAGCAAGACTATTGATTCTATCCTTATGTACAATTGAATAAGCTCTTGTAACCTAATCTGTTACATCGAGCGAGTTTCACTTTCCTAGTTGTTATACAAAGCATATATTGTTCTAATACATCGATTCCAATGAGATTGTTCTAACTCTTTTGGTTATAGCACTTTGCATGTATATCATGTTTATTAAATTATATATATTATTGATATCCGATCTTTACTTTGATAGCCTTGTTCAGTTATACATTCCTGTATTAAACCTTTATTGATGGAAATTGTATAGTGTTCTAGAAACACTAATAAGTTAGTTACGAGCTAAACTTTCTTTAGTGCGGAAATTCTAAATTCAAGTTGAGACGAACAACCCTGGCATAGGGGATTTTGTACGTGTAACATTTAGATGTTTGTGCACAATACATAGTACAAAGAGCTGATCCCCCTAAGTACATTAAGAAGGGTCTGTATAGTCTAAATGACTGTTAAGGTTGAGGTAATAATACCTAAATACCAGAGACATAGTTCGTGGTCTTCAGACCCTCAGATATTAAAGTTCGAACTTGTTTTCTATTTTTGATTCGTAGAGCAAGTTCATTATTGTTCAACATTCGTTGTTCAATCTCATGTTGTTATCATTACTACTTTATATATAAGTGAGCAATTGTTTGCTCACTCTTTCATTTAACACTGCAGCTAAAGTAAAGAATGTCGATGAGCCATCTACTAGCAAAAGAAAGGGCAAGATGTCCAAGTGTTGAAGACTTATGAAAATTTTTATTTTAATAAATTTTGTTAAAGACTTGTTTTAATATATGATGTATTCCGCAAACTGATGTAATAAATTTAAGGTTAGATTACCTGGGATTGTTTTGAGATGATGTAACCCTTTAATGGGAAAGACTATTGTTTAAGTTATTTAAATTATGTCTTTATCCTTTATGATGAGTAGTTAGATGTAATGGTTTTGGATAGTGAACACCAAATTTTGTGGGAATGGAGTACATGGATTTGGGGGTGTCACAAGGGTTATCTCCGGTTTGAGCTGATAGCAGACATTACTCAGGGTTACATCTGAGATTGGACTGCTGCAAGTGTTTGAATTCTGCAAGGTCATCTGTAAGTGTGCCTATTTTCCCGGAGTTAGCTCCGGGTCTTTGGTATGAGTGCCTCGACGGGAGGTCTGAGATTGAAGCTGATCGCATGCATTTGAAACAAGCATTTTTGGAGTTATCACTGGAACTGCAATGGCATTCCTTGGGGTTATCTCCAAGGACAAAACTCGTGGTTATCTCCGAGGTTGGAATTGATACTCTCGATGTGTGTTCTAGAGTTGAGACTGAACTTCCGGTAGTATCCGAAATGGATGTGAGCTGTCTTCCAGGGTTATCTCCGAAAGACGAATTTGCCCTCCTGCAATGTTAGTAACAGGTGTGCAAAAAATTTTAAGTGTCTACAATACTGTTGAAGGCTAAGGATAATTTATTCTGCATTATCTTAGTCATAATATTTCTTACTGGGCTAGTTGAGCTCACCCTTTTCTTTCATTGTTCTCTTCAGGAAATGAGAATATAGCTGGGACTAGTCGGGGAATGGATTGACGGTCCAGATGGTTGCATTAGTAGTCCTCATTATTCTATGAAATAGTGTGATAATAATTGTAATGAGGACTTATTTTAAGTTTGAATACTGTCTAGAAGACAATATTTGTATTAAAACTCACAGCTCATGTTGTATAATTAAGTTTGTATTTAAGTTCTGTACCATGTATTTGGCGACCTAAGATGGGTGATGTATACCTGTTTTGGGGGAGTCACAGTTGGTATCAAAGTTTAGGGATATAATCCCTAGCTGAGATGTGAGACAAGAACTGGGAGGGGAGAGACGGGGAATTCCTTCGCTAGTATGACCTACCTAAGTTTATTTGGTATTTAATTAGTTGGTCAGAGTATAGGGATGATATGCGGCATGTCAATTAACCCTTGTTTTGTGATAGTGTTTGAAAATGACATCCGAGAATGTTGAGAATAGCAATGGAGCACATGAGACCGTTGAATCACCAACGATCAATATCCAGGATAATGTGCATCAGGAAGGCAATAATCCTCGTGTAAACAACAACACCGACCAAATGATGAACGATGGTATGTTAAGAAACTTTTTAGAATTCATGCAAAACCAAACGAGAGAGACTCCTGTTCAAAATGCAAGTGGAAACACTGACAACTCTCGGTTGGTCACCGCTAAGCAGTTCAAGGAGTTGGGACCACTAGAGTTTTTGGGAAAACCAGAACCACTTAAGGCAGAGATGTGGATAAAGAAGATCACCAAGATATTTGATGTCTTGTAATGCTCAGAAGAGCAAAAGGTTCCCTTCGCCACCTTTATGTTGCGTGAAGAAGCAGATCATTGGTGGGAATATGTAAAACGTACCCAGACTGACGCACTCAAGATGTCTTGGGAGAAGTTCCAAGAATTGTTTAACGACAAGTATTTTCCCGAAAGTATTCGTCACATGAAGGAGGTAGAATTTATCAAGCTAGAGCAAAATAATATGATCGTGTCGCAGTACGAGGCTAAGTTTGCGGAGTTATCCCGGTTTGCATCCCATTTGGTCAATAATGAGGAGCGAATGACGCGAATGTTTCTAAGAGGTTTAAAACCCGAAATACGTCAATACCTCATTCCTCACAAACTTTGTTTATATTCAGATGTTGTGAATAGGGTTCAGTTAGTGGAGCGCGATAATGAGTCAGCACAACCAAAAGGTAACGACCAACAACACGATAATAATCATACCGGTGGCAACGGCCATCGGAATAATGATAACCATCGTGGGGGAAATTATCATGCCAAGAATGGTAACCACTTCGGTGGTAATCATGGCCAAGATAATAGAAGTGGAAATTTCAAGAAGAGAAGGTTCAATAATGATGGAAAGACAGCAGAACCGGCAACCGTTTTAAAGGAAGAAGAACGACCATCGGTCGTATATTTCAAATGCAGATAGGAGGGACACATCCGTCCAAACTATACGCAGCAACCCAAAGCGTGTTTCAATTGCGAAAGAGAAGGTCACCTAGCTCAATTTTGTCATGTAGTGAAGTTAAGTCCAGCTGGGATAGTGATGCCAAAGTATGTCCCAGACAAGTCAAAGCTGGTAGTTTAAGTGAGAGCATTTGTCGAGGAACCCGAACGAAGTTGTCACGGGTAAGTTAATCATAAACTCTTGCAAAGTCTATACCTTATTCAATACCGGTTCTACCCACTCTTTTATTTCTCCTACTTGCGCTCAACGTTTAAATTTGACTCCGGAGAAATTAGACTTTGACTTATCTGTTGAAACTCTGTTAGGAGAAACCTTCGTTACATCCACTGTTTATAAATCTTGTTTTATTCAAATCGAAACTTTCACATTACCTGTCGATCTTATCTCTTTGAAAATACTTGCCTTTGATGTGATTATAGGAATCGACTGGTTCACTACTCATCATGATAAAATTAATTGTTTGCGTAAGGTTGTTAGCTTTCATATTCCTAAACAACCTATTATGCGAATTCAAGTAACCAAACCACTAAAGTCAATCTCTGTCATATCAAGCCATAAGTAAAGAGTCCTGAACCTTTCGCTGGTGACTTCCTTATGTAGAATGCACTGAAGCCAGACTTTCCGTAATGAGACGCCGTGAATAACGTTGTCAAGTTGATAAATATCAATGTGACGTGCTATCCAAGTTTGGGATGAGAGTCACAGTTTTGAATGATATTTCTATTGTTAATAAATTTCCTGACGTATTCCCTGAAGACTTCTTAGCCTACCCCAAAGCGTGAAATCGAATTTTGTATTGACCCTAGTACAAAACCCCATTTCTAAAACCCTCAAGTATTTCTTTACCCAAAACGAACGTATTATGCGCTGAAGACGTTGGCTTGAGCTGTTGAAGATTACGACCATACCATTCAATACCATCCTAGAAAAGCGAACGTGGTAGCTGACGCGTTGAGTAGAAGATCGTATGCGTTTACGAGTGCGAATATACGAACCTACGTGAAGATAACAAATATACGATTAGAACCGACTTTAAATTGAATGTTAAAGCCGCTCAAGCTATAGACCCGGAGCTGATGAATACGAAGAAGAAGGTTTCAGAAGGCGTTATTCTACAAGCAAGAGTCAATGAAGAGAGGAAATCTCAACCCTCAATTTAATTGGCCCATTTTAAATCCTCGATCGAGTAGAAACTGTGGTTTATAGACTCGCTTTACTGCCAAGTATGTCGCGTGTTCATAACGTTTTCATGTATCAATGTTACGTAAATATGTGGATGACCCAAACCACATTATTGATTTAGAGCCAGAAAAGATAGCGGAAGATTTAACGTATGAGGAGATGCCTGTTAAAATCTTGGATATGAAGGATCATATTCTACGCTCAAAGGTTATACCTCAAAAGTTAGAATCTAACGAGGTATCCTCTTCGGCATACCAGGTACGTACGTAAATTTTGAGGGCAACATTTCATAAGGAGGGGAGATTGTAAGACCCCAAATTTTATAAAGATTTAATTTTTTCAAAAAAAAAATTTGAATATTATGGTGTGGATTTGAGATAATGTTATAGGTATGGGTAATATTTATAAATTTTGAAAAGTAAGCAAGTGGTTATATAATATTCGATTAGTCGGGGAATATTCTTTTTATCGGAGAATATCTGTACGACGGCACAATCATTGGTGGACTCCACAATGGAATTATTGTCGGAATGAGAAAACGACAGAAATATCTTTTTATGAAAATAACGGTGGAAGTTTTATCGTTAAACTGTTGAACTACCTGGTAGTAAAAGTACAGTAATACGCGTGGTTGCATAGTAGCACACGGTATTGATTATTGATGTTTACGTAAAAAGTCACTCAATTTTATTCAATTATTGCTACAGTAATTACTGCATAGTATCTCACGTTATTTGATTCAATTATTGTCAATATTTTATATATTATTAAATCAATAATTGAGACAATACAGTTATTCATATTATTATTTTCATAATTAACAATGTCTAGAAGTTCTATCGAGGAGAGGTTTGGTCACCTAATTGCGCGCTAATAGGGAAAAATTCTTATTGGAAAGCCCCCTCTTTCCTGGGAACAACCTGGTTGTTAATATTGCGAGTTATAATAATATTAATAAATGTTGTTAAAAATATTGAGGGGATTTTTATGTTGTAAATTTTGCTTATTTTATGAACCCCCATTTACCTATTTTTTAAAATAATCAGTAGAAAATTATTTAATATAATAAAGGTGGGGCCCATATGTGGGGGCCACATGTGATTTATGAAATCTAAAATTGGGGTGGGAGAAATGGAGTTCACGGGTGGGGGGAGGATTGCTTGGTGGGAAGGTAATTGATCTATTATTATTATTATTATTATTATTATTATTATTATTATTATTATTATTATTATTATAAGTTTTGTTTTATATATATATATATATATATATATATATATATATATATATATATATATATATATATATATATATACATGTGAGGAATAAGAATGAGAGGATTGAAGTTGGGAGAATGAGGGAGTAGTATATTATTATTATTATATATATATATTTATTATATATATTATAATAAGTTCTATTTTTTATGAAAAAAATAGAATATATTATATTTTATTATGCATAGTGCAGCATAGTAAAATCAAAAATTTTAAAATTTTCAATCGACCTAACGCCCGAGAATTTTCATTTGAAATTATTGTGCGTCCATGATTTTCTAAATTCAAATAGTATCCTTTTCATACCCCTATAAATAGGATGCTCAGTTAGAATTGAAAATCACACTAGAATCAGAGAATTCTTTTTCTATAATATTGAGCGTATTTCTTTCGAGTTTTAGAAAGCTTTGAGTGTAGAAAATAGTGAAAGTTTTCTTCAAGAATATATCCGCTATACCAGTTAGAATACTCTTCTTTTTGAGGTAAGGGATATTATTTATTTCACATTCTGAAGAGATATTATTTTTCTTATTCGTATGAATATTATTTCCGTTCAATATTCATAAGAAATTTTATTTCGTTCAATATTTGTAAGAAATATTATATTCGTTTAATATTCGTAATGGATATTATTTTCATTTAATATTCGTAATGAATATTATTTTCGTTTAATATTCGTAAGGGGTGTTATTTTTGTTCAATATTCGCTTGAAATAATATTTTCTTCCATACTCTGTAGTATGTAAGTAATATTATTTCGTTTCAGATTTTGAATTCTATACTCATTTTGTTAAAGTTTTGGCTTCTATACTCCATGAAATTAGTAGAATATCCTTGATATTTGCGCTTCATCCAGTATCTTTTCATGAAAATATTATTCTGAGCATTCTTGATAAGTTTTAACTTTTTCATGCCTGAGTACTATTCATGGGTTACTATTCACAAAGTACTATTCACTCAAGTACTATTCACCTGGGCTACTATTCATGATAAAAATTGATTCATTTTCGGTCCAAATCATTTTTAGTACAATATTATTCTTGAATTTTACTCCGCAAAGCAGTATCATGTTGACAATTTGAACGTTATTGAATTCTGGATAAATTAAATTAAAATTTTAATCTCTAAAATTTATCCTTGAATTTGTTTTATTGAATTATTATGTCATTGTCATCATCCTCATGCTTATATTGTTATGAAAGTCATCTTTGGCCCGTAGTGTATAGATGGACTTGCTATGATTATGACCAGGGATTATTCGGTATAATCATGACCGTAATGTTACAAATGATGTGATAAAAGTCCTCATTGGCCCGTAGTGCATTGATGGACAGTTTTTTGTATGATTATGGCCATGGATTCTCTTCGGCCAAGGGTGCAAAGATGAATTATTTTATGGCATGATCATGACCGTTAATGAAAACACGATTATCTTTGGCCCGTAGTGCATGGATAATTCGTGCTCGTGATACTAAAGAATATCATTGGCTCGTAGTGTATGGATGATTCGATGATGTGGATTATTTATTAAGCTGAGTCTTAGCAATAAAATTGATGATAAATCTTTTAAATCATAGAAGATAGTAGATTTTATGCTCTACTTGACTATTCTAATAGAAGATAGTGGTCTATTATATTCTATCAGTTGTTATACTGTTGAAGGCTGAGGATAATTTATTCTACATTATCTTAGTCATAATATTTCTTACTAGGCTAGTTGAGCTCACTCTTTTCTTTCACTGTTCTCTTCAGGAAATAAGAATATAGCTGGGACTAGTCGGGGAATGGATTGACGGTCCAGATGGTTGCATTAGTAGTCCTCACTATTCTGTCTAGAAGACAATATTTGTATTAAAACAAACAGCTCATGTTGTATAATTAAGTTTATATTTAAGTTATGTACCATGTATTTGGCGACTCAAGATGGGTGATGCATACCTATTTTGGGGGCGTCACAATATCCCTCCTTTACATAAGAAAACTCAGTGGCTAGAAGAAGAGGGTGATGATGGCTATGGAGATGGTGGGGAAAGGGTGGTTGGCCAACTCCAATGTTTCCTTCTATCTCCCATTGATTCAAACTATAGTGCAAAGCCATAAATGGACAACCATTTCTCTATAAATAGCATCCATATCTCCTCATTTCTCAGTTGCTAAATTTTATCTGAGAAGTCCATTATAGAGAGTGTGAGTGCATTAGTGTGTGAAAAGAAGACTAATATTGCAAGGATTATCAATTGAAGCTCTAAGAGGTAACATTCCTTGTTGTATGTTCTTAATTTCCAATTTGGAAGGATTCTAGAAATTTTCATGAATTCTTGTGAATTTGGTTGGGAATTACTATTAATGTGTTTATTAAGTTTATATACATGTATGGAACCTTTAAGAATGAATTTAAGCATGTTTAGAATGAAGAAAAATCAAAATTGGGTTTGAATTTCTGCAGAGCAGAGCCTTTTCTTAGTTCTGTGCAGGAGGGGCGCAGTTGTGCCCAGTTTGTTGCGTCAGTCCCCAGAACCAGATTTTAGCTTCTATTGTGCTGTGATATTTTTAGCATGCAAGTTTGGTTTAGATATGCATGAAAAGAAGTATAACATATAGTATAACGTTTTCTTATGTGTTATAAGTTGCTTAAACATAATTTAGTAGGATTTTCATAACGAAAACTTAAATTTTCAAAAACAAAATTTGATGAAGCTTTTGTTTTGTAAATTCTGAGCATGATAGCATACATATATGACTGAGTTATGAACATTAATGAGCATGAGTTGTGATTTTAGATTCCTTTGTTTATGTCCAATATATTTTGGCTCTGAGTCAAATGATTTTTTCCAAAGAAAATGTGACATATTTAAGGTTAATATCCATAAATACCATGTTGAGCATGTTCTAACTTTGTGAGCATGTAATAACATGACTTAAACTACATTTAAAATGTGATTTAAAGATGTTTTATATGTGCTAGATTGCATAACTTAAGTTTGAAATGGTTCAAAAGCAAACTCGAACATTTTTCAAACTTAGTTGCATAAGTATGGAGTAATTATGTTTTGGACATTTAAGATGGCATGTGTATGTTCTTTTTGTCTTTAAATATGACTCATATGTGCCCTCATATGTTAAACACAATGTAAGTTAACCAAGCATGAGTTGGGCATGTTTTAAAGCAATAAATGATGTTAGCTATGCGTAAATGATATGAACACTTGTAAGCATGCGTATTACAGATTACATGACCTCTTTATGTGGATATATGGTTGACATGGTAGGCCTTGTGATTTCATAACCTTATTTGGCCTTAATTCCTTAAAAATCTCAAACTAAGACTGTAACGTGTAAAAGTGAACTTAGAATGGTCGTACAAGTATGTAAAGTTCTCTAACATGTGTGCATGATAATTGTTAATGTCTTGGTATGCTAAAAAATGGACTGAAACCAGGAGAGCAAAATCTCAACTCTCACAGTTCAGCTTGGGACAAATAGCAATTTACACTGTCCCCTAAGCTTAACCAGTATGAACAGGCCCTCCGTAGTTTGGTCTGACTTATTTTGTTTGCTTCTAATCATGATGGCTTGACTAAATTATTGTTCTAAACTAATAAATAGAGACTTATTGATGTAAATAAGATAACGTGAAGATGTTAAATCGTATAAGATTTCTAATAAGATAAATATGATGTTGTTTAAGAATTCGTGATTGATATACATGTACTGATTTCATAGGCTTATATATGTACTTAACATACGTATTGAGTACACGTATGAGATAAATTATGTTTTGAGCTTGCGTATATAATGAATGTGTATCCAAATTATTTTTATATCGACCATGTTTACATTGAACAAATATCTATTACTATTCAGAAGTCGATTTTATATCTTGATTTTGTTGCAAGCATTGAACTTATTATTCCTAAATGCGTTATAAGAGTTTTCTAAGCCATTTGACTCGGCTAGGTTAAGTTCATGTGTTAGAGAGCTATCCAAACCAATTGTCTTGGGGCGGACTATTATGAATCTACTAAGATGAACAACCCTCTTAAAAGGGGAAATTTATATTTTTTGGGGAACCGACGTGCGCACATACAAGCATGTTTAAATGTTATGCATAATATAGGGTACTTTAGACTAATCACCTGTTGTACTCGTTTATTTGAGATTTAGCAGTGAAACGCCGTTAAATCTGGCAGAAGTTCTTAGTCCTTGACGACTACTCTGTATTTGAATTCCTTATTGTTGCAGTATTAAAATCCTTGATTTCTAATGATAATTCTTGGTTCATATTGATTCTTACTTCAATTTAAGAGATAGAGTTGTTGATACATCTTCGCTTACAAAGATTATCCTGAAAATTCTTGAGCTACCATATATCTTGATACTGTTATTGTTATATGTACTTGCTGAGAAAACTTGTTGCTTATTCTTGCTTTCCTAAAACATTTCAATTAAAGCAGAACGTGGAGAACCATCGGGAAAAGACAAGGGCAAAGGCAAAGTTTCGGAATAGCTTTAGTCTTTTATGCTAGAATTACTTTATGTCTATAATAAACTTATTTGATGACCATGTATTAGTCTAAGAACTGTTTAAGCTATGTTTAAGTTAGTAATGGTTGTGAGACCGTGGGACAAGAATAATTATGTTAAATCAATTTAAATTATTCTATTATTCCGCTGTATGAGTTATTAGTATATTGTTAGTGTTAGATTGTGAAGCACCGAATTCGAGATATTAGTATCTAAATTTGGAGGCATCCCAGTGCCAGGTGCGAATTTTTGATAAATCTAAGTTGTTTTAAGCCTAATCTAGTGACCCATCTCTCATACTCTTCACATCTCTTCATTTTTTTCTCTTGGGAGCAAAGGGTGGAGGCTAGGACTCCATGGGAGCTCAAGAGCAAGCTTTGCAACATGGATTGGAAAGTATGAATTGAAAGGGGGTTCTTGGAGATTGAAGATTGCATCTATAGAGTTTTTCTTCTCTAATCATTCTCTTTAATTTTGTAATCCATGAATGTTGAATACTTTGCTAATAGTGTTTAATTCAATAGCTATGAACTAAACTTCCATTCCAATGTATGATTTTAATTGAATTTATCTCCTTTTAATTGTTTTGATTCACATTTGGATGGGTTATCATATTTTTCTCTTTATGTATTGATTGCCTTGCTTGTGATTATTGTGGTGCTTTATATGAAATTGGAAAGTGGAATATAGAGTTTAGACCCTAAATATGATATCACATGTTATGATTATTCTTCTTAAGATTGAATACATAATTTGTATATAGGATAGGAATATACCTACGTACCATGTGTAATCATTATGAGAATTAAATCTTAATGACTCCTTACCTAATTTATTTCACATAGAAATATCCTGATTTATTTAGAAAGGGGATACTCATTTGACCATCAAAAGAGGCTTATGAATACTTAGAATTCTCCATTAACCATTCGTGTAATTCATTAATTGAAATGAAGAGTTAGGAGATTAAACAAAACATTACACGCCAAGTGTTTGACAAAATGCTTGTGTTGGAGAAATTATGATCTTAGCTTGTCTCACCTTGATTTAAGTCGTTACTCACTGTTTACTCAATTAATTAGAATTTATTTATCTTAAATTACTTAGTCTTTATTACTTACTTACTTACTCTTTATTACTTATTGACCGCGTATACTTGCGCGTGTTTATCGGTTATGAAATCGACCAACAAGTTTTTGGCGCTGTTGTCTGGAAATTATTCTTCTAATATTGTCCAATATTGATTTCAATAAAATTAATCTTAATTTGAACATGTATATTTGTACTTAATTTCTTTTTACGTTTATTTTTTTTGCTTTAATTTCCTTTTCAGTTAATGGATGAGCATAACTATCAAAGGCCTTATGAGAGGATGACACAACCAAGTGGGGCAGAAATACTTGAGCGATTGCAAGCACAAGTTGTAACTCTTTCAAGGACTGTTAACACTCTTAAGGGTCAATCCATTCAGAATGCCTACTATCAGACTCAAGCCGACTACGCCCCAAACTACTATCATTCGGATTGGAAAAATCATCCTATCTTTTCATAGGATAACAATCAAGAGCAATTCTATAATCTAAATCTCGCATACCCTTTAGAAAATTGGTACCAACCTCTACCGCATGAAGAGGACACATCTAAATTGGAGGAATTTCTTTCCAAGTGCTTAGAGTAACAAGAAGAAAGAAGGTTGGAGGAGCTCCTTTCCAAATTCATAGAGCAAGCTGAGGTTCGGATGACGAACCAAGACGCTTCATTGCGGAACCTCGAGAGCCAAGTGGGACAACTTGCCAATATTATCCTTAATCAACTGCATAACATTTTACCTAGACTCATAGAAATGAATCCTATCGAGGAGGGTGAAGATCAATACATGGTGGATAGGCAAGGAAATGGCGAGGCGTTACACAAGATTGTTGAAGGCAATGTAGAAATGGTGCATCTTGAGGTGACTATGGATTCTGAGGTTGGAGAATAGAAGAGAAAGATTGGGTGTAATGTCAAGAAATATGAAGATCTTAAAACCATATTCAAGGTTTTCACAACCATCGTATACCCAATGGACCATCAAGACCTTTTCAAAGTTGATATTTTGAAAGGCGAATTAGTGGATAATTCGAACAACGAAAGTTTCTTTGTGCTGATGGACGAAGTTGAGTCGGAGGGTCACCAATTATGCATGTCTGCCATTTAAATCAAAGAAAAGACAAATAGGCGGCATGATATGGTCATTTTCACGATTGAGCCAGATTGAAAGGAAGTGAAGAAGTCGGTCCAACGACTATAAACAAGAGCTTCTTGGGAGGCAACCCAAGTGCAAGTTTAATTTCAGTATCCTTTTAGTCCATTTTTTTCTTTCGTATTGCTCTATTAGTAGTTTAGTTTGTTTTATCATGCTTCTATGTTTTGTTTAGTTCTTAATTTTTCTTTTTAAAGATTAGTTAAGTTAATTGTGTTCTAATTTTGCTTGTTGAGGTATAGATTAAATCCATTGTTATTTAATTTTTCTTGTTGAAGTTTAGTTTTATATGCTTTAAAAAAAATCCTACAGGTACGGCACCGCAGCACCAGCACAAGCCCTCAATGAAGCGACGCAACGCCAGCAAAATCCAGGGCTACTATCTACAGGCATCGCAGCGCAAGTTTAACAAATAAACACCGCAGCGCCCGTCCGTGATTTTTGTTGGTTAAGTCAACTTTTTGTTCTGCAGCTCCTCTCACACCATTTTAAACACAAATAAGCCCCAACTTAGTCCTAAAATCCAATCCTTTGAAAAAACAAAACCCCTACCTATCCAAATCCAAGTCCAAGCCTGAATTAGTCCCAAAATCCAAGTGTGTTGTAATTACATCCTGCAGAACATCCATTTTATTTTCTTCAAATAAGCTAGAACCAGGGATTCTTCACCCAGTTCCGTTCAAGGTTGGAAATGGTTTTGCAATTCTCAAGTAAGTTTTAATTAACTGTTGGCAAGGTAGAATTTTGGAGAAATGGCAGCTTATAGAAAGCATGCTCTGACATGGGATTAACTGTTTAAGCATTGTGCTCTGGCCATTAAATTTTAATTGGAATTTCATCTATTCGTTATTATTAGGTTTGTGCTGAAATTGCTTTGATTTTGAAATGTGTTGTGCTATTGTTGGTAATTGCTCTAGTCTGATTGAGAAAAATTTTGGGGATTGGGCTAGCTTAGACAAAGGTTGGCAAATTTTGCCTAAAGTAGTGCATGTCATGAAGTTTATCACATGGCTCCCAAGAGGCAAAGAACTGCTACTTCTCAGTCCGCACCACAGGTTGGCAATGCGAGGTTTGTGAGCGTCGAGGCGGCATTGCAATTCCATAGTGTGATCACAAAGTGACCATGATCATACCTCAAGGAAGCCCTCTATTTTAAATTTCTACATTTTAGTCAATGAGGGCATTGTCTATCTTAAGTTTTGGGGTGTCAGTCAGTCTTGTCCATCTTTGTCATATGCTTTTAGGCTGAGGCTTGTAGTATGTCATATTAGTGTATTATTTTTTTATGTCTTGAAAAAAAATTGGGTTTTTTTTTATTTTCTAGTTTTTATGTGGATTGCCATTAAGAATTTTAGTAGTCTTAATTTAATATTTTTCATATGTGGATTATCTGTTTACGAGTTTGTTGTGTCGTGTTAACTAAGTAATGAATTGTTTGACCTCTAAGATAGGCCAATGATAAGACGCAGATTATGTTGTTACTTGATCAAGGGAAGTTTACAACCATGCTTAGTTACTTTTCTGGCATAGTAACTAATTTCACACTATTCTCGACTCTTTCACATCACTGCGTAAGCGCCCAACTATTTAGCTAGTTATTATTTTGGAAAACTTATTTGCTTAAATGCTTGAGGGATTATTGTTGAAATGTATTGAACTTATTTCAATAGCTTTTAGTTCTAAAGTTAGGCTATCATATAAGTTTGGGGGATCCTTCAATAAAAAAGATAAAAAAAAAATAGCAATATAAAAAAATAAAAAATAAAAATAAATGTAACATTAGTTTGACTAAGTTTAATTACATGGCATCTGTTACTCGAGTTAATAAATCCTTAGGGGTGTTCTACACCTAGTGCCTTAAAGTCATCTGGCTTGGAAGTCATTAATAGGTATACATCACATATTCTGAGTCGTCAAATACATGGTCAAAACTCAAATACAAACTTAAATATACAACATGAGCTGTGAGTTTTAATACAATCACTGTCTTCAAGATAGTATACAAACTCAAAATAAGTTCTCAATACATTTATTATCACACTATTTCACAGAATAGTGAGGACTACTAATACTATCATCTGGAACCATCACTCCGTTCCCCGACTAGTCCCGGCTACGTTCTCATTTCCTGAAAAGAACAGTGAAAGAAAGGGTGAGCTCAACTAGCCCAGTAAGAAATATTATGACTAAGATAATGCAGAATAAATTATCATTAGTCTTCAACAATGTTAAACTGATAACATACAATAGACATCAAGTTTAATCGGAATGAATAAGCAATCCATTAAAAGAGTCAAGTAGAGAATAAAATCTACTATCTTTTATGATTTAAGAGGTTTTTCATCACTTTTATCGCTGAGACTCAGCTTAATAATTAATCCACATCATCGAATCACCCCTGCACTACAGCCAAGGATATTCTTGTATTCATTAATGGTCATGATCATGCCAACAACTGTCCATAAATGCACTACGGGCCAATGAGGACTTTTACCACATCATTTATAACATTACGGTCATGATTACACCGAATAATCCCTGGTCATAATCATACCAAGTCCATTTATGCACTATAAGCCACAGATAACTTTCAAAAAATATAAACATGAGGATGATGACAATGATATAAGAATTCAATAAAACAAGTTCAAGAATTAATTTATTTAGGAACCAATAACGTCCAAATTGTCAACATGATACTTCTTTGTAGAGTAAAATTCAAGAATGCTCAGAAAAATATTTCCATGAAAAGATACAGGATGAAGCGCAAATATCAAGGATTTTCCACTAATTTCATGGAGTATAGAAGTCAAAACTTTAACCAACTAAGTATAATAAAGAATGAAATAACAAAAGAAATCAACATGCATGCGGTTGCCAGACATGACGTTATTCCAACAGAATAATAAATAACGGAACAAGTTGTCGAAATTACGACCGAAGCGGGATGTTCCAACGTAATCATAAAGAATGGAATAACAACGAAATTACCATGCATGCGATACTTGCGCATATGACGAAGTTATTCCAACGAGAATACTAAATAACGGAACGAGTCGAGGCAAAATTAACGCAAGCGGGATGTTCCAATAGAATAATAAAAAGCGGAACTAGGTCCCATGTAAAATGCACAAACAGGATATTCCAGCGAGAATAATAAAGATTTTAACCCGTGTCCGTAAAAAACGCCTGAACAAGATATTCCAGTAATAATAAAGAATGGAATAACGAAAGATCTCTTCATGAATACAAAAGAAATAATACCCTTACCTTAAGAAGAAGAGTCTTTGGATGTAGGAGTAGTGAAGTAGCGAATACTTTTTCTTCTTTCTCTCTATAATTTCTCTCTAGAGTTTCAAAGAATTAAAGAAATAATGGAATGAGCTTCTATTTATAGAAGAATGGATCGCATAGTAACTAATTCATGAATCGGTCCAGTTGATTTACTTTTAATCTGACTATCCATATATAAAGTAAAATCTTTTAAATAAAATATAATATATATTATATATTATATATATATCTAAACTCACGGGTCATTACCCCCGTGAGTTTCCTTAAACCCATTACTGACTCTTTTTGATTCATCCACCAAAAGCAACATTATATCATATATATATATATATATATATATATACATACACCCACTTACTAATATTATATATATATAAACAAATAATAGAACTCCTTCATGTGACAAACCAAATCCTTTTCCCCCCACCCAAACTGATTACACGTTATATACATATAAATATATAATACTTATATATATATATATATATATATATATAACATAAAATTGAGATAACTTTCCACCGATAATTTTGAAAATGGGTAAGTTGGGGTCTAAATAATACGCCAAACTTACAACAAATACTTCATAAAAATCACCTCAATATTTTTAACAACATTTATCATCATTATTATAATTATGTCATCTCAATTATTAATTTAATAATATATAAAATATCGATAATAATTGAATCAAATAACGTGAGATACTAGGCAACAATTACTGTAGTAATAATTGAACAAAACTGAGTGACTTCTCACGTAAGCATCAATAATCAATACCGGTGTGCTACTATGCAACCACGCCAGACATCGTCTTTTTTTTACTACCGAGTAGTTCAACAGTATTATCGGTAAAACTTCCGTCGTTATTTTTCATAAAATATTTTTGTCGTTTTCTCAATGACAATAATTTCGTTGCGGGGTCCACCAATGATTGTGTCGTTGTATGAATATTCCCCGACCAATCGAATATTATATAACAACTTGCATACTTTGTAAAATTTATAAATATTACCTACAACTATAACATTATATCAATTTCACTCCATAATATTCAAAAATAATATTTATAGAAAATTCATCTTCTATTCAAAAAGTTGGGGTCTAACAACCTCCCCTTCATATGAAATTTTGCCCTCAAAATTAGGGTACATACCTGGTATATTGAAGAGGCAAGGATACCTTAACTTCATTTCAGATTCTAACTCCCAGGTCATTTCCTCAACATTGTGGTTTCTCCACAAAACTTTGACTTAAGGTATAACCTTGGAGCGTAAAATATGTTCCTTCTTATCCAAGATTTGAACAGGAACCTCTTCATACGTTAAATCTTCCGCTATTTCGTCTGGTTCTAACTCAATAATGTGGTTCGGGTCTTCCACATATTTACGTAACATAGATATGTGAAAAACGTTATGAACACGAGACATACTTGGCGGCAAAGCGAGTCTATAGGCCACAGTTCCTACTCGATCGAGGATTAAAAATGGGCCAATGAATCGAGAATTGAGCTTTCCTCTCTTTTCAAATCTCGTAACTCCTTTTCATGGAGCAACACGTAACAACACATGATCTCCAATATCGAATTCAACGTCCTTTCGATGAAGATCAGTATAACTCTTTTGTCGATCTTGTGAAGCTTTTATACGTTGTCGGATCGTTTGAATCTTTTTCGTGGTCATACGTACCAACTCCGGTCCCAACAACGTTGCTTCACCCACCTCATCCCAGCATACTGCAGAATGACACATTCTTCCATACTGGAGAACGACACTCTCTATCTCCATCCTTTGCAAGTCATACAAAATGGGCCTTTGTGTTGACAATATCGCACTCGTACCCGCATATGATCTTCTACTCAATGCGTCAGCTACCACGTTCGCTTTTCCAGGGTGGTATTGGATGGTATGATCATAATCTTTCAACAGTTCAAGCCAACGTCGTTGTCGCATGTTGAGTTCCTTTTGAGTGAAGAAATATTTGAGGCTTTTATGATCCATAAAGATCTCCACTTTCTCCCCATACAAGTAATGCCTCCAAATCTTTAGTGAAAAAACGACTGCTGCCAACTCTAGATCATGAGTAGGATAATTCTTCTCATATTCTTTAAGTTGTCGTGAGGCATAAGCTATGACTTTTCCATGTTACATGAGAACACAACCTAATCCTTTGCCCGAAGCATCACTGTAGATGACAAATCCCTCCGAGCCAGATGGTATTGTCAGAACAGGTGCTGAAATGAGTCTCCTCTTGGGTTTTTGAAAACTCTTCCCACATTCTTCGCTCCAACCGAATTTTGTATCTTTCCGAGTCAGCTGAGTTAATGGAGTAGAGATTCGAGAAAACCCTTCTACGAATCTCCGATAATAACCAGCTAAGCCGAGAAAGCTACATACTTGATCCATCGATTTAGGTTGTTCCCGACTTTGGATGGCTTCAATCTTTGTTGGGTCAATGAAATTCCATGACATGATACCACGTGCCCAAGGAATGCTACTTCTCGAGCCGAACTCGCATTTCTTTAACTTGGCATAAAGCTTATATTCACGAAGCTTTTGGAGAATCAAATTTCAAGTGTTGCTCATGATCTTCACGACTTTTGGAATATATGAGGATGTCATCAATAAAGATCGACCACAAAGTGATCCAAATATTCCTTGAATACTCGGTTCATCATATCCATGAAGGCGGCGGGAGCATTAGTCAATCCAAAAGACATGACTAGAATTCATAATGCCGTCATCGAGATTCCGAAAGCCGCTTTGGAATGTCATCGCCTTCTAATCTTCAATTGGTGATATCCTAAATGAAGATCAATCTTTGAAAAGAATTTGGCTCCTTGCAACCGGTCAAACAGTCATCAATACGTGGCAATGGGTACCTATTTTTTTTGATGGTGACATGATTCAACTCCGATAATCAATACAAAGTCGCATACTCCCATCTTTTTTCTTCACGGATAGAAACAGAGCACCCCAAGGAGGAAGTACTAGGGCGAATAAAGCCAATGTCTAACAATTCCTGCGGTTGGGTTTTTAACTCCTAAAGTTCAATAGAGCCATTCGATATGGGGCTTTGGAAATAGGTTTTGTACACGGTTCAAGGTCGATACAAAATTAAATTTCACGCTGGGGGGGTAGGCCAGAAGTTTTTTTAGAATACGTCGGAAATTCAT
Source organism: Panax ginseng (assembly GCA_020205605.1). NCBI lineage: Eukaryota > Viridiplantae > Streptophyta > Magnoliopsida > Apiales > Araliaceae > Panax > Panax ginseng. The sequence goes on from CM035132.1 coordinate 174,520,232, forward strand.
TAACAATAGAAATATCATTCAAAACTAACGTATTTTTTTTAGATCCGCGGTGAGTGAGCTAAAAAGCTTGACATCCATTTTTCAATAAACGAATAGCTTTATGGCTTGAGATGACAGTGATTGATTTTAATGGTTTGGTTGCTTGAATTCGCATAATAGGTTGGTTAGGAATATGAAAGCTAACAACCTTCCGAAAACAATCAATCTTTGCATGATGAGTAGTTAACCAATCAATCTCTAGAATTACGTCAAATGCAAGTATTTTCAATGAAATAAGATCGACAGGTAATGTGAGGATACCAATTTGAACTAAACAAGACTTGTAAACAGTGGATGTAATGAAGGTTTCTCCCAATGGAGTTTCAACAGCTAAGTCAAAGTCCAATTTCCCCGGAGTCAAATTTAAACGTTGAGCGCAAGTAGGAGAAATAAAAGAATGTGTAGAACCGGTATCAAATAAGGTATATACTTCGCTAGAGTTTATGATAAGCTTACCCGTGATGACCTCGTTCGGGTTCCTTGCTTTCTGGGAGGTCACGACAAATGCTCTCCCTTGAACTACCGGTTTTGTCTTGTCTGGGACGGCCTTTGATGCCTCCATCCCAGCTGGACTTGTCTTCGGTGCAAGACAAAATCGGGCCAGGTGACCTTCTATTCCACAATTATAACATGCTTTGGAGGGCATCGCGCAATTTGGAATGATGTGTCCCTCCCCTCCACATTTGAAGCGTATGATAGGTGGTCGTTCTCCTTCCTTAACGACAGGTGCTGGTGTTGACGACTTTCCATCATTGTTGAATCTCCTCTTCTTGAAATGTCCATTCTTATTGTTTTGGCCATGATTACCACCGAAGTGGTTGCCATTTCTGGCATGTTGATTCCTCCACGCTTATTGTCATCGGTTCGATGACTGTTATCACTAGTATTATCATTTTGTCGGCTGCTCTCTTTTTGTTGGGTTGACTCATTATCGCGTTCCAATAACTGAGCCCTATTAACTACATCTGAATACAAACACAATTTATGAGAGATAAGATATTGATGTATCTCGGGTTTCAAACCTCTTAGAAATATTCGTGTCATTCTCTCCTCATTATCAACCAAATGGGATGCAAATCGAGACAGCTCGGCAAACTTGGCTTCGTACTGCTACACGGTCATGTTATTTTGCTCAAGTTTAATGGACTCTACCTCTTTCATGTGATGAATACTTTCGGGAAAGTACTTGTATTTGAACAGTTCTTGAAACTTCTCCCAAGACATCTTCAGTGCGGCAGGTTGAGTACGCTTTACAGATTCCCACCAGTAATCTTCCTCTGCCCATAACATGAAGGTGGCAAAGGGAACCTTTTGCTCCTCGGAGCAACCCAAGACATCAAATATCTTATTGATCTATTTTATCCACGTCTCCGCCTTAAGTGGTTTTGGCTCTCCAAAAAACTGCGGTGGTCCCAACTCCTTGAACTGTTTGGCGGTGACCGTCCAAGAGTTGCCAGTGTTTCCACCTGCATTTTGGACAGGAGCCGCTCTCGCCTGATGTTGCATGAATTGCATGAAGCCTCGGAACATTCCATCGTTCATCATTTGGTCAGTGTTGTTGTTTGCATGAGGATTGTCGCCTTCCTGATGCACATTATCCTGGTTATTGATTTGTGGAGACTCAACGGTCTCCTGTGCTCTATTGATGTTCTCAACATTCTCAGATGCCATTTTCAAATACTGCCACAAAACAAGGGTTAATTAACGTATCACATATTATCCCTACACTCTAACCGACCAATTAAATACCAAATAAACTTAGGTAGGTCATACTAGCGAAGGAATTTTCCGTCTCTCCCCTCCTAATTCTTGTCTCACATCTTAGCCAGGGATCATATCCCTAAGCTTTGATACCAACTATGATGCCCCAAAATAGGTATACATCACCTATTCCGAAGTGTCAATCAAATACATGGTCCAAAATTCAAATACAAACTTAAATATACAACATGAGCTGTGAGTTTTAATACAATCACTGTCTTCAAGACAGTATACAAACTCAAAATAAGTCCTCAATACATTTATTATCACACTATTTCACGTAATAGTGAGGACTACTAATACTATCATGCGAACCATCACTCCGCTCCCCGACTAGTCCCTTGCCACGCTCTCATTTCTCAAGAGAACAAAGGAAAGAAAGGGTGAGCTCAACTAGCCCAAAGAAGAAATATTATAACTAAGATAATGCGAGAATAAATTATCATTAGTCTTCAATAATGTTAAACTGATAAAATACAATAGACATCAAGTTTAACTGCAGCGGAATAAGCAATCCATTAAAAGAGTCAAGTAGAGAATAAAATCTACTATCTTTTATGATTTAAGAGGTTTTTCATCACTTTTATCGCTGAGACTAAGCTTAATAATTAATCCACATCATCGAATCACCCATGCACTACGGCCAAGGATATTCTTTAGTATCACGACCACAAATTTTCCATGCACTACGGGCCAAGGATATTCGTGTATTCATTAATGGTCATGATCATGCCAACAACTGTCCATAAATACACTACGGGCCAATGAAGACTTTTACCACATCATTTGTAATATTACGGTCATGATTACACCAAATAATCCCTGGTCATAATCATACCAAGTCCATCTATGCACCATAGGCCACAGATGACTTTCAAAAAATATAAACATGAGGATGATGACAATGATATAAGAATTCAATAAAACAATATCAAGAATTAATTTATTCAGGAACCAATAACGTCCAAATTGTCAATATGATACTTCTTTGTAGAGTAAAATTCAAGAATGCTCAGAAAAATATTTCCATGAAAAGATACTGGATGAAGTGCAAATATCAAGGATATTCCACTAATTTCATGGAGTATAGAAGTCAAAACTTTAACCAACTAAGTATAATAAAGAATGGAATAACAAAAGAAATCACTATGAATGCGGTACTTGAATGAGCGAGTTATTCCAATGTAATAATAAATAACGGAACCGAATGTGTCAAAAATTAACGCCGGCAGGATGCTCCAAAGTAATCATAAAGAATGGAATAACAATGAAATCACAATGCATGCGGTGCCCGGCATAGGCATATTATTCCAATGAATACTAAATAACGTAACCGGTCAAAGTAAATTACACTGCCAAGCAAGATGTTCCAACAGAATAATAAAGAGCGGAACCAGTCCAAATAAAATGAATGCAGGCAGGATATTCCAACATAATAATAAAGAGACTTTACCCGGTCCAAAGATAAAACATACGAGACAAGATATTCCAATGAGAATAATAAAGAATGGAATAATGAAGTTCTCTTCATGAATACAAAAAGAAATAATACCCTTACCTTAAGAAGAAGAAGAGTCTTGGATGTAGGAGTAGTGAAATAATGTAATATTTTCTTCTTTCTCTCTATAATTTCTCTCTAGAGTTTCAAAGAATTAAGTAAGAAATAATGAAGGAATGAGCTTCTATTTATAGAAGAATGGATCATGTAAGAACTAATTCATGAACGGTCCAGATTGATTTACTTTTTAATCTGACGGTCCATATATAAAGCAAAATCTTTTAAATAAAATATAATATATATTATATATATCTAAACTCACGGGTCATTACCCCCCGTGATTTTCCTTAAACCCATTACTGACTCTTTTTGATTCATCCACCAAAAGCAACATTATAACATATATATATATATATATATATATATAACATACACCCACTTACTAATATTATATATATATATATATATATAAACAAATAATAGAACTCCTTTATGTGACAAACCAAATCCTTTTCCCCCCACCCAAATTGACTTCACGTTATATACATATAAATATATAATACTTATATATATATATATATATATATATAACATAAAATTGAGATAACTTTCTACCGATAATTTTGAAAATGGGTAAGTGGGGGTCTAAATAATACGCCAAACTTACAACAAATACTTCATAAAAATCACCTCAATATTTTTAACAATATTTATCATCATTATTATAATTATGTCATCTCAATTATTGATTTAATAATATATAAATATCGATAATAATTGAATCAAATAACGTGAGATACTAGGCAACGATTACTGTAGTAATAATTGAACAAAACTAAGTGACTTCTCACATAAGCATCAATAATCAATACCGTGTGCTACTATGCAACCACACGTATTACTGTACTTTTACTACCGAGTAGTTCAACAGTATTAACGGTAAAACTTCCGCCGTTATTTTCGTAAAATATTTTTGTCATTTTCTCAATCCGACAATAATTTCAATGCGGGGTCCACCAATGATTGTGTCGTTGTACGAATATTCCCTGTTAAAATGAATATTCTCCTACCAATCGAATATTATATAACAACTTGGATACTTTGCAAAATTTATAAATATTACCCACAACTATAACATTATATCAATTTCACTCCATAATATTCAAAAATAATATTTATAAAAAATTCATCTTTTATTCAAAAAGTTGGGGTCTTACAACCTCCCCTTCATATGAAATTTCGCCCTCGAAATTAGGGTACATACCTGGTATATTGAAGAGGTAAGGATACTTTGACTTCATTTCAGATTCTAACTCCCAGGTCATTTCCTCAACATCGTGGTTTCTCCACAAAACTTTAACTTGAGGTATAACCTTGGAGCGTAAAATATGTTCCTTCTTATCCAAGATTTGAACAGGAACCTCTTCATACGTTAAATCTTCACTATTTAAATGCGGTTCTAACTCAATAATGTGGTTCGGTCTTCCACATATTTACGTAACATGGATATGTGAAAAACATTATGAACACGAGACATACTTGGCGGTAAAGCGAGTCTATAGGCCACAGTTCCTACTCGATCGAGGATTAAAAATGGGCCAATGAATCGAGGATTGAGCTTTCCTCTCTTTCCAAATCACGTAACTCCTTTCCATGGAGCAACACGTAACAACACATGATCTCCAATATCGAATTCCACGTCCTTTCGATGAATATCAGCATAACTCTTTTGTCGATCTTGTGAAGTTTTTATACGTTGTCGGATCGTTTGAATCTTTTCCGTGGTCATACGTACCAACTCCGGTCCCTACAACGTTGCTTCGCCCACCTCATCTGTGACACCCCCAAATCTGGGTACTTCAATTCCACGGGATTTGGTGTTCACTGTACAAATATCATCTATCTATCTACCCATAATAAATGCAAACCATGCAATAGATAGAAATAATAATAAATCTCCCCTTATGTGGTTACATCAACTACATAATAAATACAATCCAAGGTTACTCTAACCTTAAACATCTGTGCGGAATCATAAATAATTAAGTCTTAAACAACATCATTAACTTAAGTCTTAAACAAATACATCATCATATAAAACAACGAGTCTTCATCACTTGTTAACCTTGCCCTTGCCTTTACTAGTAGAAGGTTAAATTGGTTCTTTTTCGTTCTTAAGCGCAATGTTATTATTACGCAAGAGTGAGCACAAATGCCCACAAGTATAACAATGAAATAACAATTATAATAACATGCGAGTGAATAAAAGACATCGAAATAAAAGCTCAACTTTTGAATCAAGAATGAATAACAAGAATCAAAAGATTTACGAGGGTCATAAGACCTTGAACTATGTCCTAGGTTATCAAGGGTTATACTTGAAACCTTTAATACCATAAGACTATGGACCTTTCTACTGCATTACTTGGGGATCAAATTTTTAGTACCATCTTTATGCACAATATCTTAAGACTAACGCATAAGTAAATCCCTTTGCGGGTTGTTCATCTCGGTTTGACATTCGAGTCCGCACCAAAAGAAGTTTGGTTTGGATAATTCATCAAGGGTTCTGAAATTTAGAACGTTCATCAACTATGGACTAGTCGAATCAATAAGGGTTTGCTAGTCTAATAAGGTTCAATAATAATGATATTCAAATTGAATAATAATCTCGGAAGTATACAATAGGACAATTATTGTATAATCTGAATCATGCTTTGAAAAGATAATCAATCTTTAATATAACATTTGAACATGAACAATAATAATGATAATTTACTCGAGGTAATTAATAAACTTGAACAATAATGACAAGTAGGGTTAGGAAACTTGCCTCGTCGTGAGGCTAAACGATTACTACTTAGTTCACCACAAATCCTACACACATACCATATGTATTCACGACATTCATTAGTTACATTTTCACTTAATTATTTAATATAAACTCCACTTTATTTAACAAATCATTACCCTTCTAATTTAATTACTTAATTAAATTAGAATATTTTCATTCTCTTACTATTATTACACTCTAATAAATTATTTCATAATAATTTCCATCGAATATTTATTTTATTCCATAAATATCTCAATTAAAATATTTACTTTATTTTATAAATATTTTAATAATAATTTTCATCGAATATTTATTTTATTCTATAAATATCTTAATTAAAATATTTAATTTATTTTATAAATATTTTATTAATAATTTTCATCGAATATTTATTTTATTCCATAATATCTCAATTAAAATATTTAATTTATTTTATAAATATTTTAATAATAATTTTCATCGAATATTTATTTTATTCCATAAATATCTCAATTAAAATATTTAATTAATTTTATAAATATTTTAATAATAATTTTCATCAAATATTTATTTTATTCCATAAATATCTCAATTAAAATATTTAATTTATTTTATAAATATTTTAATAATAATTTTCATCAAATATTTATTTTTTATTTTTATTTTTATTTTTTTATTTATTTATTTATTTTCAATGGTCAAGCGAGGTAATTTAGTTTAGTAACGCATGCGTAAAGCAAGGGTTACCAGCTCATTTTCTGCCTTGATTTAGCTGTATTCTGCATGATTCTGCGATTCATGAACATAACAAAGGCCAAATTAGGCCAAAAAATCAATCACGAGTAAAATTATACATGAATATGGCCATAACTTCCAATTAGTTATTTTTACACTAATTTAGACTTACCCAATCATTGTAATACATATATAATCATTACTTAACCCATCTAGAATGATTTTTAACAAGTTACAACACATAATTTGCAAAATCAACACATTTACTTCCACTGTTCTTGATGTTCTTGAAGGTTTTGAAAATAAAACAAGAAAAATGTCCCTAAGGATTCGTTATAACACCGAATCCGTTCATTTAAACTTTGGTCTCTTTGTATCAACATGCATAACAATATACGAGTGTAAAATTTAGGGATAATATACGATCAATACATAAAATATCACGTATAAGGCCATAAGGCCAAAACCCATACTCTGTAATTTTGTAGAAATCATACACGACGTAATTTCATGAAACTGATGATATGGTTTACAAAATATATATAATAAAATACGATTTGATATGCTATAACACAAACAAAACCCATAATCATTACTCCTATCCCAATTACAGATGTTAAACCAAAACTTTGAAAGCCATATTTATAAAAAGTAAATGACGTAACAATGAAAATTGGGTTGGAGAGAATTACCCAAGTGTATAATTAATGGAAGATGAATTCCTTCTCAGATGACTCTCACAATCCTCTTAACAAACTCGACTTCTCAACTCTTTCTCTGTATTTCTCTGCATTATGATTTCTAGACTTAGGCAAATAATGAAGATGAAATAAAAGAATACGTAAACTAAATAATAACAACTGACGCGTTGGTGGTCAGTTAGCCAGTCATGGGTTAACTGGCCTCAACTCCCTTTAGTGCCATGTTTGCCTAGCTAGAATAGGTTTCAAAAACCATTTAATTTAATAAAACTTTATCATATAGTTTAATTAATGTCACACCCATTTCAAATATCTTATTTAATATAAATAAAATATAATAACTTCTCATAAATTCACATAGTCACATAATTAATTTCCTCATTAACTAATAATGTCAAATTATTAACTCTCTAATTAATAATTAAATTAATTAAAATACCAATATGCTTATTAAATATTTCTTTTAATACAATAAGCTCACATAATCACATACTTTGATAATAAAAACTCTCTACATTAATTTAATAAATGTAACACATATAATTAAATTAATCTACCACAATTGCGTCAATTAATTATTTAATCTAATAATTAAATCATCGAAAAATATTTATTTAATTCAATAAATATTAAAATTAATTACAAATTCTCGTTCGTCACATCATCCCAGCATACTGGAGAACGACACTTTCTTCCATACTGGAGAACGACACTCTCTATCTCCATCCTTTGTAAGTCATACAAAATGGGCCTTTGCATTGACAATATCGCACTCGTACCCGCATATGATCTTCTACTCAATGCGTCAGCTACCACGTTCGCTTTTCCAGGGTGGTATTGGATGGTATGATCATAATCTTTCAACAGTTCAAGCCAACGTCGTTGTCGCATGTTGAGTTCCTTTTGAGTGAAGAAATATTTGAGGCTTTTATGATCCATAAAGATCTCCACTTTCTCCCCATACAAGTAATGCCTCCAAATCTTTAGTGCAAAAACGACTGCTGCCAACTCTAGATCATGAGTAGGATAATTCTTCTCATATTCTTTGAGTTGTCGTGAGGCATAAGCTATGACTTTTCCATGTTACATGAGAACACAACCTAATCCTTTGCCCGAAGCATCACTGTAGATGACAAATCCCTCCGAGCCAGATGGTATTGTCAGAACAGGTGCTGAAATGAGTCTCCTCTTGGGTTTTTGAAAACTCTTCCCACATTCTTCGCTCCAACCGAATTTTGTATCTTTCCGAGTCAGCTGAGTTAATGGAGTAGAGATTCGAGAAAACCCTTCTACGAATCTCCGATAATAACCAGCTAAGCCGAGAAAGCTACATACTTCGGTCACTGATTTAGGTTGTTCCCAGCTTTGGATGGCTTCAATCTTTGTTGGGTCAACAGAAATTCCATGACATGATACCACGTGCCCAAGGAATGCTACTTCCTCAAGCCAGAACTCGCATTTCTTTAACTTGGCATAAAGCTTATATTCACGAAGCTTTTGGAGAATCAGCCTCAAGTGTTGCTCATGATCTTCACGACTTTTGGAATATATGAGGATGTCATCAATAAAGACGACCACAAAGTGATCCAAATATTCCTTGAATACTCGGTTCATCATATCCATGAAGGCAGCAGGAGCATTAGTCAATCCAAAAGACATGACTAGGAATTCATAATGCCCTGCATCGAGTTCGGAAAGCCGTCTTTGGAATGTCATCGGGCTTCTAATCTTCAATTGGTGATATCCTAATGAAGATCAATCTTTGAAAAAATTTGGCTCCTTGCAACCGGGTCAAACAGTCATCAATACGTGGCAATGGGTACCTATTTTTGATGGTGACATGATTCAACTCCCGATAATCAATACAAAGTCGCATACTCCCATCTTTTTTCTTCACGGATAGAACAGGAGCACCCCAAGGAGAAGTACTAGGACGAATAAAGCCAATGTCTAACAATTCCTGCAGTTGGGTTTTTTAACTCCTAAAGTTCAATAGGAGCCATTCGATATGGGGCTTTGGAAATAGGTTTTGTACCGGGTTCAAGGTCGATACAAAATTAAATTTCACGCTCTGGGGGTAGGCCAGGAAGTTTTTCAGGGAATACGTCAGGAAATTCATTAACAATAGAAATATCATTCAAAACTAACGTATTTTTTTTTAGATCCGTGACTGAGCTAAAAAGCTTGACATCCATTTTTCAATAAACGAATAGCTTTATGGCTTGAGATGACAGTGATTGATTTTAATGGTTTGGTTGCTTGAATTCGCATAATAGGTTGGTTAGGAATATGAAAGCTAACAACCTTCCGAAAACAATCAATCTTTGCATGATGAGTAGTTAACCAATCAATCTCTAGAATTACGTCAAATGCAAGTATTTTCAATGAAATAAGATCGACAGGTAATGTGAGGATACCAATTTGAACTAAACAAGACTTGTAAACAGTGGATGTAATGAAGGTTTCTCCCAATGGAGTTTCAACAGCTAAGTCAAAGTCCAATTTCCCCGGAGTCAAATTTAAACGTTGAGCGCAAGTAGGAGAAATAAAAGAATGTGTAGAACCCAGATCAAATAAGGTATATACTTATTTAGAGTTTATGATAAGCTTACCCGTGATGACCTCGTTCGGGTTCCTTGCTTTCTCGGGAGGTCACGACAAATGCTCTCCTTGAACTCTAGGTTTTTCTCTTATGGGACTGACCTTTGATGCCTCCATCCAAATTGGACTTGTCTTGATCTGAAGACAAAATCGGGCCAGGTGACCTTCTATTCCACAATTATAACATGCTTTGGAGGGCATCGCGCAATTTGGAATGATGTGTCCCTCCCCTCCACATTTGAAGCGTATGATAGGTGGTCGTTCTCCTTCCTTAACGACAGGTGCTGGTGTTGACGACTTTCCATCATTGTTGAATCTCCTCTTCTTGAAATGTCCATTCTTATTGTTTTGGCCATGATTACCACCGAAGTGGTTGCCATTTCTGGCATGTTGATTCCCTCCACGCTTATTGTCATCGGTTCGATGACTGTTATCACTAGTATTATCATTTTGTCGGCTGCTCTCTTTTTGTTGGGTTGAATCATTATCGCGTTCCAATAACTGAGCCCTATTAACTACATCTGAATACAAACACAATTTATGAGAGATAAGATATTGATGTATCTCGGGTTTCAAACCTCTTAGAAATATTCGTGTCATTCTCTCCTCATTATCAACCAAATGGGATGCAAATCGAGACAAATTTCGGCAAACTTGGCCCGTCTTTGCTACATGGTCATGTTATTTTGCTCAAGTTTAATGGACTCTACCTCTTTCATGTGATGAATACTTTCGGGAAAGTACTTGTATTTGAACAGTTCTTGAAACTTCTCCCAAGACATCTTCAGTGCGGCAGATTGAGTACGCTTTACAGATTCCCACCAGTAATCTTCCTCTGCCCATAACATGAAGGTGGCAAAGGGAACCTTTTGCTCCTCGGAGCAACCCAAGACATCAAATATCTTATTGATCTATTTTATCCACGTCTCAGCCTTAAGTGGTTTTGGCTCTCCAAAAAACTGCGGTGGTCCCAACTCCTTGAACTGTTTGGCGGTGACCGTCCAAGAGTTGCCAGTGTTTCCACCTGCATTTTGGACAGGAGCCGCTCTCGCCTGATGTTGCATGAATTGCATGAAGCCTCGGAACATTCCATCGTTCATCATTTGGTCGGTGTGTTGTTTGCATGAGGATTGTCGCCTTCGATGCACATTATCCTCGTTATTGATTTGTGGAGACTCAACGGTCTCCTGTGCTCTATTGATGTTCTCAACATTCTCAGATGCCATTTTCAAATACTGCCACAAAACAAGGGTTAATTAACGTATCACATATTATCCCTACACTCTAACCGACCAATTAAATACCAAATAAACTTAGGTAGGTCATACTAGCGAAGGAATTTTCCGTCTCTCCCCTCCTAATTCTTGTCTCACATCTTAGCCAGGGATCATATCCCTAAGCTTTGATACCAACTATGATGCCCCCAAAATAGGTATACATCACCTATTCTGAGTCGTCAAATACATGGTCCAAAATTCAAATACAAACTTAAATATACAACATGAGCTGTGAGTTTTAATACAATCACTGTCTTCAAGACAGTATACAAACTCAAAATAAGTCCTCAATACATTTATTATCACACTATTTTACAGAATAGTGAGGACTACTAATACTATCATCTGGAACCATCACTCCGTTCCCCGACTAGTCCATTCGCTTCTCATTTCACGAAGAGAAACGGTGAAAGAAAAGAAAGGGTGAGCTCAACTAGCCCAATGAAGAAATATTATAACTAAGATAATGCGAATAAATTATCATTAGTCTTCAACAATGTTAAACCGATAAAATACAATAGACATCAAGTTTAATCAGCTGCTTGAATAAGCAATCCATTAAAAGAGTCAAGTAGAGAATAAAATCTACTATCTTTTATGATTTAAGAGGTTTTTCATCACTTTTATCGCTGAGACTAAGCTTAATAATTAATCCACATCATCGAATCACCCATGCACTTTTCTGACCAAGGATATTCTTTAGTATCACGACCACAAATTTTCCATGCACTTCACGGGCCAAGGATATTCGTGTATTCATTAATGGTCATGATCATGCCAACAACTGTCCATAAATACACTACGGGCCAATGAAGACTTTTACCACATCATTTGTAATATTACGGTCATGATTACACCAAATAATCCCTGGTCATAATCATACCAAGTCCATCTATGCACCATAGGCCACAGATGACTTTCAAAAAATATAAACATGAGGATGATGACAATGATATAAGAATTCAATAAAACAATATCAAGAATTAATTTATTCAGGAACCAATAACGTCCAAATTGTCAATATGATACTTCTTTGTAGAGTAAAATTCAAGAATGCTCAGAAAAATATTTCCATGAAAAGATACTGGATGAAGTACAAATATCAAGGATATTCCACTAATTTCATGGAGTATAGAAGTCAAAACTTTAACCAACTAAGTATAATAAAGAATGGAATAACAAAAGAAATCACTATGAATGCGGTACTTGAATGAGCGAGTTATTCCAATGAATAATAAATAACGGAACCAGAATCGAGCAAAATTATGCACTTGAAGCGGGATGCTCCAATGAGAATCATAAAGAATGGAATAACAATGAAATCACAATGCATGCGGTGCTTGGCATAGGCATGTTATTCAACAGAATACTAAATAACAGAACCGAAGTCGAAGCGAATTACATGAAGCAAGATGTTCCAATGAATAATAAAGACGGAACCAGTCCAACGTAAAATGAGCAGACGTGATATTCCAACATAATAATAAAGAATGGAATAATGAAGTTCTCTTCATGAATACAAAAGAAATAATACCCCTTACCTTAAGAAGAAAATCTTTGGATGTAGGAGTAGTGAAGTAGCGAGAATACTTTTCTTCTTTCTCTCTATAATTTCTCTCTCTCTAGAGTTTCAAATGAATTAAGTAAGAAATAATGAAGGAATGAGCTTCTATTTATAGAAGAATGGATCGCATAAGTAACTAATTCATGAGCGGTCCAAATTGATTTACTTTTAATCGGACGGTCCATATATAAAAGCAAAATCTTTTAAATAAAATATAATATATATTATATATTATATATCTAAACTCATGGGTCATTACCCAGTGATTTTCCTTAAACCCATTCTTGGCTCTTTTGATTCATCCACCAAAAGCAAATATTATATATATAATATATATATATATATATATATATATATATATATATATATATATATATATATATATATATACATACACCCACTTACTAATGAGCTTCTATTATATATATAACATACACCCACTTACTAATATTATATATATATAAACAAATAATAGAACTCCTTCATATGACAAACCAAATCCTTTTTCCCCACCCAAACTGACTACACGTTATATACATATAAATATATAATACTTTTATATATATATATATATATATAATATAAAATTGAGATAACTCTCCACCGATAATTTTTAAAATGGGTAAGTGGGGGTCTAAATAATATGCCAAACTTACAACAAATACTTCATAAAAATCACCTCAATATTTTTAACAATATTTATCATCATTATTATAATTCTGTCATCTCAATTATTTATTTAATAATATATAAAATATCGATAATAATTGAATCAAATAACGTGAGATACTAGGCAACAATTACTGTAGTAATAATTGAACAAAACTGAGTGACTTCTCACGTAAGTATCAATAATCAATACTGGTGTTACTCTTATGCAACCACGCCAGATTCATCGTACTTTTACTAATGAGTAGTTCAACAAGATTAACGGTAAAACTTCCGCCGTTATTTTTATAAAATATTTTTGTCGTTTTCTCAATCTGACAATAATTTCGTTGCGGGGTCCACCAATGATTGTGCCGTTGTATGAATATTTCCTGTTAAAACGAATATTCCCCGACCAATCGAATATTATATAACAACTTGCATTCTTTGCAAAATTTATAAATATTACCCACAACTATAAAATTATATCAATTTCACTCCATAATATTCAAAAATAATATTTATAGAAAATTCATCTTTTATTCAAAAAGTTGGGGTCTTACAATTGGGTTTAGTCAATAGTTTAGAGCATATAGTGTAATTGCATCATATAGAGTAATTTCATGTTACATTTAGTTAATTGCATGTTAGTAGTTAGTAGTTTAATTTTGACGTAAATTTTTTCTTTTTGTTTGCTTAATATCTGTTTAGTTGCATAACATTGCATAATCCCAGGTTTTTAGTTAGTTGAATTCTAATTTGGCCAATGATGACATAGAAATTTGATAGATTTTTGAACTTGGTTGATATCTTGAGCTTAGTTATAATTTTATACATGATATAATTCATGTTTGTTGTTTAGATGTTACCAGGTAGCACGACAATGTTCCTATTTGCTTGTTGGTTAAGATTAGCATGCTTGTCTACTGAGAGGAAAATGTTATTTTTAATGATAGAATTGTGTAGGAAGTGAGTAATGACTATGAAGACACTGAAACTCAAGTTTTGGGAGCGCATGGGTATGCTTGCTTTATATTAAAAAAGAGAAAAAGAAAAAGATAAGAATAGAAAAAAAAAGAGAAAAAAAATGAATAATTACCGTGGCTAGTCTTGTTTCGAGGCCTTTATTACTTGAGTAAATACACCCAAGGGGATTGTATCTACACCTAGCACCCTAAGGTCTTAATGGTCTCGGAGTCATTGGTTGAAAGCTCGCTAAGGGGTAGCACTGTTAGCCTAATGGAATGAGACATTGCACAGTCATGGGAAATAAAAAAAATCAATAAACACCGCGAGAAAGTGCAAAAATCACCCTCGTGAGTAAAAATATAGCAGAATAAACCCATTGTTGAACCTTAATTTGTATTGATGTGTTGGAGTAGTTGATGTCTCATTAGTATATGCAGTTCTTGATTTAAACTTTAATTTTCTGTCTTAAGCAATTTAACATGTGGTATTTTCACCTTTGTTAAGCTTATCTGTGAACACATCACACACACACAGCATCTTTATAGCAGGTTAGGATTATCTGATTGTATGTCATTATGCCTTTAGCTTAGTTTGATGCTTTGTTCTTGGATCTTGATATTTCTCTGAGTCATATCTTATTAGAATTCTCAACATGGCTGGAAATCTTGGGATTCATTGTCATAGTAGTGTATAGCTTGCATAGCATGTAAAATGCATTATGTTGTGTTGCTTGGGGACAAGCAACGGTTTAAGTTTGGGGGTATTTGATAAGTTGGTTTTATAGCTACTTATTCGGTATCTATTACTTGAATTCGTTGCTTATACTCATGTTTCTTAGTTACTTTTCATGCATTTTGTGTTCATTTTGTAGATCTTATGCTTGGGAACGATGTGAGCGACTATTGGTATGAAAATGCAAGGAAAAGCAATCCGGATATCGTTTGGGCTATCATATTCATTTCATGTTCTTGGCTTAGAACTTGGATTATGTTGTAGAGCTTCTTCTTAGCTTTTTGGAACATCTTGAATCATTCCAATCGGAGTTCGGATGCAAGAGTTATGACCTTTGCACCAACGAACATTGAACGTCACTGTTTTGGATGGCCATTTGCATAGCTGTCACTTCCAACCCAATTTCAGCCTTCATCCGTGCATTATTTCTCAATTCCCAAAAAATGAAAGTTGTAGAGCTCGTCGAGATCTTCAATTTGATAGGTGTCAGGCCCCGTAACTCTTCTCGGATCAAAAATTATGGCCGTTTTACCAAAGGACATCGCTTGAAGAAAAATCCTTGGCGGCGGCGCGCATTTTTCTAGTATTTTAGGCGCTTGCCGCGCCAATCCTGAGCAAAAAATGTGATTTGATACTTGAGCGGTATTAATTTCAGAACCAATTCCAATGCGGCCGCGCCACTTCGGAAGTTGACTAGAGATGACTTTTTCACTAGATAGTGCGATTGAAGCGTAACTTAGAGGGGGGTTCAATTAGGGCTTATAAAGGAGAAGTATTTTCATGATGTAAAGGGGGATTCCACCCTTGGGGATTAATCTACATTACATATGCCCTTTTCTTTTCTTTAATTTCCTTATTAGATTAGAGTAGATTAGAACCCTAGAAGAGCTAACATTTGGGGATTAAAGCAATTGAAGATCCTTGAAAGTTCAGAAGTGAAACAAGAGAAGAAACTCAGATTTTCTATTCTTAATCCCTAACTCTCTTTACTTCTATTTGTATCTTTCAATGTATATTCAATTGTGGATCATGGATTCTAATTCAACTATGAGTTAAACTCTATTTTGGGATTGCAATGGAATCTATTGTCTAGTTTATTTTGACATACTTCATTGTTAGTCTTATTAATTGTTATGAGATTGTCTATTAAGATTCATGCTTATTTGCTTAGTTGATTGGCCATCAATTATTGTGATAATCCATATGAACTTGAAAAACAAAGTATGGGTTTAGATCTAATCTTGATAGATTGTGTTTGTATGTTCTACATGGTGATGGAATGTATGATTCGTGCTTAGGATAGTCATATACCAAAGCACCACTCGTAGTCAATTGAGAGCTTGGGCTTAAATTCTATTTATTTGTAAATTGCATAGACATATAGTGGTTTAGATAATGTGGGTGTTCATGTGTATTTTATCAATTGTGGATTACATGTGATATGGGTATGGTACATCGAGAGATGGCTATATTTCACTTTTGTGTTCTCAACTAATAATCCAATATAATTAATTTGGCTTAACAGGAAGTGTGTCGATTTAAATGATTCAATAGGGAAAATTGTAATCTCGAGTCTTCATTATCTAGTCTCATTCTAGGGGTAGTTAGTATTATTTAATTTCATAGTTTTTATCACTATATTAAACCATTCATTTAAATAAGACTGAAATGGTTATGGGTTAGTGCTTGGTAAACTTTATTAGTTAATTCTCCGTGGGAACGATACTTTACTTACTTTTTATTACTTGTTGACCGTGTATACTTGCACGCATATATTGATCGGTAAAACGACGAACAATTGACAATAACTACTCCTGAGCCTTGCCTTTGCCTTTGTCTCTGCTAGAACCTTCTACTACATCGGCATTAGCTGAAATATTTTATTTAAGCAAGGGTGAGTAATGAGTTTTCTCAACAAGTTAAAATATAAAATAAATGATATATATCATGAATAGAAGAGTCTAGCTTCTATAGAACTTCAGCAATAATCAAACGATTTCGAAGTAGCGGAATAATAATTTAATCTAAATAATCAAACTTTCTCCCATTTCATACTGAATAACATATCAGAGATGAAAGAGTAAAATTCTTTCAAAGATTCAATAATATTCAATTGAATAAGAAGAATTAACAATACTGTAACAATATTCAATAAAGTGGGATATACTCAGATTTCATGTTGAGTGATCACAAAGGATCATGAACTAATAGAGGAATCATTTAGTTATTAAAACTAAATTACCACAAGAATATAAATTAGTTATAAAAACTAAACTATACTCTTACAAAGTACACGGAGCGACAACTCCTTTGTACCCTATATTATGTATAATACTCGATAATAAAGATAGGTTCGATTTACGACATTAAAATTTGTTCATCTCTCGTCTTACGTCACGAGTTCGTACTTTAAACAATATGGTTTAGATTACTTTCAAAGAAATACTATGATTTCAATAATTAATAACAATACTAATCTAGCCGAAACCAATGGCATAGATCTTCCAATAACAATTCAGTTCATAATAAATAGAACATTTCATGCTTTAACAAATATTAGTCTTGCCAAAACAATTAGCTGAGACATGATTTATAAATAGTTCAAATAATAGAACAAGAATCAATTGCACTACGTGCGAATTACAACAATCATTATAGATGTGAATAACTATCAATAATTATTCACTATCATGCTTGAAAAATAGTAACTCAAGTTGAGTTAGGAAACTTGCCTGATTCGTGGACTACCGCTACACAATTTAAGTTAACTTCTTTTGTAAGACCTATCATTGATAAGATCGATCTCTTCATTAGCATCACATATCTTACTCATAGCAATTTAACATGAAATCACATAACCAATCATTAGTGAGTACACTATACTATCTTAGACTTAACACTTATGCGTTCATTTATAAGTTCATAATATAACTTGACAAACTATTTATGAACTCAGTCGACTTAATATATCATTTCAGTTTCTATTTTAGCAAGCTAAAACAAACTGACTTCTCTTCCTGACATTTCAGTTTCCCTTTTCAGCAACCTGAAATGTTCGTTTCGGGAAGCTGAAATACACTATTCACGAAAAATATGAAATCAGCTTATTATTTTTTTAATCTTTTGGTCAATCATATATACATATATTCCATACACAAAAAGTATTTTTCTGGAATTTTTCAACTCCCTTAAGTATTTTTCAAAAATCAATTTCTAGTTAATTCCTTAAGAAATTAGCTACCTCACGTTTAACTCCAGAAATTCCCAACTCTTGGCGGGATCTTACACATGTTAACGTGAGCTTCCAGTTTAAATTTTGTGGCCATCGGAGTTATAGAACTCCGGTTATAGCAATTTTCCTCCGAAAACCCCAAATATTGAAATAGTCATAACTTGGTTATTTTAAGTCGAAATGAGTTTATTTTTGGACAGAAGGTACTTTATACCATATATTTTCATGTCCCAAAAGGCCGAAATTTATTTCACAATTTAAGTGGCCGAAATAGCCCTTACAAAATTTTGGGCAGTAGTTTTTTCTCCTTTTTTACTTTTTCGTGCTTTGTTAAAAATAGTCCATACGAAAATCTACAACTCCTTTTTCAGTGATTCCACTTGGAGATGTTAGAAAACTTATCATAGTATCCTTTTAAATTTTTCTAGAATTTTTGAATGTCAAAAAAATGATGAAACAGTCATAACTTTTTCGTTTTAAAACAGTCATAACTTTTTCGTTTTAAAACATTTTTAGGCGATTCTTGAGCCCACGCGAAGCTAACTTCCGGGACTACAACTTTTATTCTTTGACCTTTTCCAAATTCTAAACACAGAATTCCAGAAATTCCATGTAAAGTGACCGACCCGAGTTTGTTTTCCAGTTTTGACGCTACTACTTTGAAATATCATAACTCTCTCCTCCGAAGTCGAATTTAGTCCATTCCGGAGTCTATGAAAAGCTTATTCAGTGTACTAAAATATACCAAAGGCCCAGAGTTTTTAGGGCATTCTAGCTAACCCCGAATTTTCTGTTTAGGGACAGCAGTCACTAGCTTTTCTAAGCTTTATAAAAAATGTTTTACTTTTCTTTCTTTGGATCAAACTTTTAACACCTAAAATGGTTAGATCTACACATAACACACTTTAAAACATATAGATCAAGAGTTTTAAAGTTCAAAACATAAGTTCTTTATTTCATCAAATCATTAAATAAAAATACATAAACTAAGTGTTTAGGGTTTATACCTTTTCCCTTTTGGGTTTTTCTTCTTCTTCTTGTTCTTACTAGGTGGAGCTCTAAGTCATGAACCAAAGCTACTCTTCTACTTCTCTCTAATAATTTGTTTTTCTTTCCTTATCTATTTAGAATGAGATGGAAAAATTTATTTGTAAAATAGATGAGGGATATTTATAGTAGGAGAAATGTATACATATAACATATGTATGTATATATAAAATCTCCCAAAATTCCTTCCATATTTCTTTCATATCTTTCCATATCTATCCAATATCTTTTCTCTTTCTCTCTCCTATCTCTACAAAATCTTACAAATCTCTCCAAATCTTAGCTTATCAAATCATATCTTACCAAATACCTCTATATCTTTTCATATCTTCCAAATATCTTAGCAAATCTATGAAAATAACATGTGCTTATTTTCTCACCCCTTGGGCTAAATGTTGGGTCAATCCTTTACTTGTTTGGGCTCTCTAATAATTGTTTTAGGCCATGTATAAAATATCATAGTCCAATATATTTAATTGCTCTTAAATTAATTAACTACAAGTTTCATGCTTAAATAAACACTTGGGCTACAAATTAATTTGGGCCTTAAAATCAACTTAGTTCTATATTTATTAGTTTTTATCCATACCCCATTATTTAATTAGGGTTCCCTTACACACATTAGTAAGTTAATTTCTTACTCATATATCTTTAATTTCATAACCCAATTAGACTTGTTATTCTTAGGTTAGAAAATTAATTAATTAAGATTTATAAAATAAATCTCTTAGGATTAGTATATCTTTTTAAATACCAACATTCTCTTAAATTATAACCCATTAGGTTATTTAATTATCATACCTAATATATGTATTTGGTTACATAACTTCATTCGTCATGTCTTTACTAAATAAATGTATACACATTATATAATACATATTTACTCAATCACGTACATAATTCACATATGTCCTAACATATTTCCCCTAGTTTATTAACTTATTAGCCCAAATTGACTTAATAAGTTATAAACACATACATACACATCTCAATAATCAATTACTTAAGGATTGTAAATCCTTTTAATTTAATAATCAAGGCTAACATTCAAGCTATGTTAATTTCTTACATAACTTTCATTACTCTTCCTTGTAAATGATTAAGTATACTTCTTATTTAATAAAATAACTATCTAACTTAATTATCATATACACTTATATGATTCAAGTACTTTCTTTTCTTCTTTTTTTCGAAAAATTTGAATTATGTGAAATTCTGGGTTCTCACATGAGGGGTTTGAGAATCCTCGAAATCGCAGCAGAGTTTGAATCGAGGGTTTGAATCGAGGGTTTTGCTCTTACACTAGTTGAACTATCGGACAAAGATTAATGAGACTTGGAGGAAAAAAAAATTGTGTGTCCGCTAGTTGAACTAGCGGATGACGTATTTGCTTTTTAAATCTCAGCCATTAATTTATGTAATGTATGATTGTGATGCTATTTGTCCATTTTTTATCCATAACAAATACATGATATGAATCATTTTCCTATATATATATATATATTAAGTACTAATAAATAATTAAAAATGTCGATCCCAACCCGGTCTTAAGTCAGTCCCTAGGGTTTGGGCTTGGGTCGCCCTTGCTCATCTTTATATACTATAATGTTCCAATACCTAAAAATCCTTATATGCAAGGAATCCATAATATTTTTTTAAAAAAAATAGAAAAAGAAAAGAGACTATAAATCATCTAGGTACTTATATATGCACATCCTAAATTTATAATTGCACACCTTAAAATAAGAAAATGTTTAATTTATCCATTTATAATCTCAATTCACTCAATTATAAATTATTTATTTTACCCTTGAACCTATTATATATCTTTATATACTATAGATGTTCCAATACCTAGAAATCCTTATACGTAAGGAATCCATAATAAATTTTTTTAAAAAAAATAGAAAAAGAAAAGTGGCTATAAATCATTTAGGGTACTTATATATGCACACCCTAAATTTATAATTACACACCTTAAAATAAGAAAATGTTTAAGTTATCCATTTATAATCTCAATTCACTCAATTATATAAATTATTTATTTTACCCTTGAACCTATTATATATAATAAGTATGGGGTTAAACATAACTTAATTTTACAATTATTAATTGTTTATAATTCTTTTTATATAAAATACGATCGCTGATTTTTTTTTATAACTTTTTTATAAAAATGATCTCATCTTGACGGCAGATAAAATAGTTTATTGCCTTTTCCCTATTTTGTAGTGTTCATTTATACATGATTTTGTAGTGTTCATTTAGTGTTCTTTCTTATTATAATTATATTTCCATCTTTGATTACAATTTTTTTAATGTTTAGTTGATTTGAAATAATATTATTTATAAATAACTTCAAATTTTAATTATAAAATACTTTTTGGTCGCACACACCGTGTGTGCCAGGTTGTTAAATGTTAAATTAAAAAAATATCAACTAAGGTGTGCATGTATTAACACACTAAATCTATTTCTAGTGGTAGTTTAGACCTTCCCAATTTTGAATTTTTTTTTTCCAATCAACAAGCGCTATATTATATGTGGGTAAAGGTTTAAAATGTCCCTAATTTTTAGGGCAATGTCTATCGTATCTTATATTTTTTTTGTCTTTTAAGTTCAGCAGCAGTAGCATCAACACCATGACACCAACATCAGCTTTCGTTTCCAAGACAGTAGCACAACTACTCCTCCACTGACGTGGTGGCTTCAGCCTCTCCGTGAAGTGGGCCCCACAACCACCTGAATCCTCATCTACATTCTCCACTTCTGCTGCAGCTATCTCCTCTCCGTCAGAATCTCAAGATTTTTCCTTCTATAAGTATATATGTGTATAAATTGACTGGTTGATGCCTAATTTAAACATTTTGATATTTAACAGAGGAACAGAGAGGGTTAGGATGGTCAAGATTTTTGCTTTTTGTTCCCGGAACTATAACTTTCGGCCTTGGCACTTGGCAGATTCTAAGAAGAGAAGATAAGGTTTTTCCTTATGTGATGTTTGCACCCTTAAAAATCTTTTTGCAGATTGTGAAAAATATTAGGGATTTTTGGCTGAAAAGATAAGTATTCTGTTGCAGTGGAAGGTGGGTGTTCTAATTGATTGTTCATAAATGTTTATGTGCAAGATAAATATTACAACTGTTGGAAATGAGATTTTAAACATTAAATATTAGATATTATCCCGTTCCGTATCTGGAAAAATTTCGTTTCTCGTTCTCTGTAAAAATTTACAGTAAGTTTTTTTTTCCAGTTTTTTTCTTCATGCATTCATCATTATTACTAACAGTAAAGTTCGAGTATATAACATAGAATTTGCGTTCATTGAATTCTTAATTTTGTAGTGCTACTAATTAAGAATTGTAAATTCGTTTTATCATGGGAAGCAATTATTCAATTAATCCTTAGCACATGTGGAGGAATAAATTTGCTTTAAAGAGACTTTGTGAATTCAAAGGACTCGAATTTATATGATTTTTCATCTTATAATTGGTTTCTGTTTTATTTAATTTTTATATCTACATATATTAAATAATATTATATATTACGGATTACAATCTTAAAGCAAATTTATTACGTTCTGTAATTGTGGTATTATTTAATATCGTTTGTTTATGTGAACAGAAAATAAGTTTTTTGTATATATAACATACTGTAAAATTATTAGTTTAACAGAATATAAATACACTGTCTTTGCATGTTAATACATGTTTATATTTTAATACATAGTATTCTCGAAATTGTTTGCATGTTAATATATAATATTACATTAATATATATATTATAGGAATATTATATTTATTACATGTTGATTGATTTTTATATTACATTATTATATTAATTCCATGTTAATTGATTGCATGTTAACATTACATATTACATTATTATCCTAAGTTATTATTGTGTAATAATAATCATTGTGTTGGAATTCAACAAAACTTGTCCAACTAAAGAATGCAAATCTGTTAAACACACATTTGTAAATTAAAATTTGTAAACTAAAGTTGTTAATGAAATTTGTAAATGTAAAATTCAGAAATTAAATTTGGTGTTTGAATTACGTAAATAAATTTATTGTTTAAATTACATTAAATTTTTTGTACAACGTAAATTTGTTTACATTTATTAATAATTATCTTATTGTATAACGAAATGACATCTACTAGCACCATTCTCGCTTGGTGAGTATGTCTCATGGAGAAAAGTCTACGAAAAGTTCAATGGGCCGATTTCAAGCGTTGGCAACAAAAAATGCTCTTTTATCTCACCACATTGAACTTGGCAAGGTTTCTACAAGAGAACTGTCCTACTCTTGTTGAAGGAGAAATTGATAAGGAAAAGGTGGCTGTTGTTAACGCATGGAAACATGCTGATTTCTTTTGCAGAAACTATATGATGAATGGTTTAGATAATACATTATATAATGTATATTGTACAATTCAAACTGCAAAAGAACTTTGGGAATCTTTAGACAAGAAATATAAAACTGAAGATGTTGGCATGAAAAATTCATAGTTGGTAGATTTCTTGACTATAAAATGGTAGATTCTAAAGCAGTTATCTGAGTTCAAGAATTAAAAGTAATTCTACATGACATTCATTCTGAAGGAATGTCATTAAGTGACTCATTCTAAGTTGCAGCAATGATTGAGAAACTTCCACCATCATGGAAAGACTTCAAGAATTATCTGAAACATAAACGCAAAGAGGTGAATCTTGAAGAACTGATTCTGCGACTTAGGATTGAAGAGGACAATTGAGGATCTGAGAAGAAGAGTGGGAAGAATTTCATTGAAGCAAAGGCAAATGTTGTAGAACAAAGGCTAAACAATAATAAAAGGAAGCGTGAAGGCAAAGATACTTTCAAGGCCAAGAAAAAATTCAAAGGCAAGTGCTTCAATTGTGGTATCCAAGGACATATATCAAGTGAATGTCGCAAGCCAAAGAAATTCAAAAAAGAGCAAAAGCCTCAAGAAAATGTGACAGAATTGGAAAAACTTTCTGAAAATGTTTCAGACATTAATCTTTCTGCAGTAGTATCTGAATGTAATTTGGTAGGAAACCCTAAAGAATGGAACGTGGACACTGGTGCTACTCGCCACATTTGTTCCAACAAATGGATGTTTTCTACTTACAAACTAGTAGAAAATGATGATCACCTATTCATGGGAAACTCCTCAAGTTCAAAGGTTGAAGGACATGGAAAGATTGTACTGAAAATGACATCTGGCAAAGAACTGACTTTGAACGAAGTGCTTCATGTGCCAGATATCCGCAAAAATCTAGTTTCTGGGTCACTACTTAGCAAGAATGGCTTCAAGTTGGTATTTGTGTCTGATAAATTTGTACTTACTAAAAATGATATGTTTGTAGGAAAGGGCTACATGACTGATGGGCTCTTTAAGAGGAATGTTATGATTGTTGTACAGAAGTCTATTGATAATAATAAAATTAATTCTTCTGCTTACTTGTTAGAATCTTCAAATATATGGCATGCTAGATTAGGACATTTTAATTATAATACTTTAAGTAGAGATTAATTAATTTAGAATTCTTGCCTAAATTTGATATTAATCAAAAACATAAATGTGAAATTTGTGTGGAATCAAAAATGACAAGATTACCTTTTCATTCTGTTGAAAGGAAAACTGAACCTCTAGATTTAATTCACACTGATATATGTGATTTAAAGTTTGTTCAAACAAGAGGTGGGAAAAAATATTTCATTACCTTTATTGATGATTGCACAAGATATTGTTATGTATATTTGTTAAGAAGCAAAGATGAGGCTATAGAAATGTTTTAACTTTATAAAAATGAAGTTGAAAATCAACTTAGCAAAAAGATTAAAGCAATAAGAAGCGATAGAGGTGGTGAATATGAATCACCATTTGAAGAGATCTGCTCTACTCATGGTATTGTTAGAGTTTATGTCCTAGAGGCCAATTATTTGATATAATTGCTTAACGTTTTGATATTATATTTGATTGAATAAATGAATGATTTTATTATGGTTTTATTTACTGCGTTATATAATTGTTAACATAATAAAATTCCTTAGAATAGTGATACAAATTATATGGTTTCAAGTATGTGACTTGAACATAAGATTATATAATTACAATTAGTATCATTGTTCTTAAATGTCCCTAGTCGAGTATCATTGTTGATGGGACAACATTGATGCATTGAGACTAGTATGTGGATTGACTGATGACCAAATCTCATTGATCATAAATATATGAGATATTAAGTCAATGCATAGTACATGTTGAAGAACGATGTCTTTGATGATGGAGACCCACCATGAGAATTCTATGTGGAGCATTATGCGAAGTGTCATTAGAAATTCTCATAGTGATAATGATGTAATGGTCCTCCGACTTGAAATCACTATATTACTACACGGGAATTTATGTACTTTGATATCATCAAATGTCACCTTTAATAGGGTGGACTATAAAGGTGATTATTGGGTACATCATGAATCGTGTGAAGAATATGAGTGATCTAGATGGAATTTAACCCTCCTATATATTAGGGATGATATCCATATGCCTCTTGATTGAGTAGGACTATGAAATGCATGGTCATGCTCAAATAGTGATTTGTTTCATATAGTCTGCTCATTAATCAAGAAAACTCAAATTAAATTATGAAGAGTATGACACATTCCATGACTCGAGTTTAATCTAGGATATTAAGGTTCAAAGGATTAAATTACATTGAAACATTGGTCACGAAAAGGTTGTATCAAATCATGGACCTTATTATTACTTGGGTAGCAGTGATGCATTACTAGATGCCGTTCACTGTTTATAATTTTATAATATGATTTTAAAATTATTGTCAATGTAATAATAACCTATAGGGTCACACACATAGAACGTAATTTAAAATGGAATTAATTTAAATTTCAAAGATTTAAATATATTAATATAATTAATAGTATTTAAATCACGAATTTAAATTAAAAAGGATAATTTGTATATATGTATATTAATTAAGTAAGACTTAATTAAGATATATATATATATATATATATATATATATATATATATATATATAAATTGATTTTATTAAAATACGTTTTGATTAATCCCTTTTTAACTACTATATATATGATATAGTAGCCACTTAGGTAATATCATAACATCATAACCCTAGCCGCTCTTAGAGAGAGACTAGAGAGAAACAGTTCTAAAATCCATTCCTTTTGGTGGCTAGTATCGCAGTTCCGTTTACTGCAGATCGTACGACGGTTCGCGGGGCATTCGTGTGGATACCGTAGAGACGCGATTCGTTTGGATTGCGTTGGAGATTCAAGCGCATCAATTTCAGAAGCATTTTCATATTCGGTATAATTTCTAACCACTGAATTAATTATTTTCGCATGGATCCTGTTTAGGGTTTCAGAAATTACTTTAAATTGTTCTATTTCCGCTGTGCGTTTCTGTGTCGAAACCCTACAGGTATTATTCACCAAACTACCACTCCTTATTCACCTCAATCTAACGGTATTGCTGAACGCAAGAACCGAACATTGAAAGAAATGTTGAATGCTATGTTAACTAGTTTTGGAGCACCCCAGAATTTGTGGGGGGAAGCTTTGCTTTCTACAAATTATATTCTTAACAAAGTACCTCATAAGAAAACTCACAAAACACCTTATGAATTATGGAAAGGTCATAGACCTTGTTATAAATACTTAAGAGTGTGGGGGTGTCTAGCAAAAGTAATGGTTTCTAAACCTAAAAAGGTTAAGATAGGACCAAAAATAATTGACTGTGTATTCATTGGTTATGCAAATAACAACAGTGCTTATCGCTTTCTTGTTCATAAATCTGAAATTTCTGATATTCATGTTAATACATTTATTGAATCAAGAGATGCATCATTCTTTGAGAATATTTTTCCATATAATGAAAATAAAGATTCAATTTCAAACAAAAGACCTTTGGATGCTACTAGTAATAATCCTGAAAATATAGACAAAGAGTCTGTATTGGATGAACTGAGACGTAGCAAAAGGGCAAGGATTTCAAAATCTTTTGGTTCGGATTTTCTAACATTTTTGTTAGAAAACGATCCTCAAACGTACAAGGAAGCAATATCTTATCCAGATGCTTCTCATTGGAAAGAAGCAATTAATAATGAAATTGAGTCCATTATGCAAAATCATACATGGGAATTGGTGGACCTTCCACCTGTTTCCAAACTCTTAGGGTATAAATGGATTTTCAAAAAGAAGATGAAAGCTGATGGTTTAATTGATAAATATAAAGCAAGGCTTGTTGTTAAAGGCTATAGACAAAAGGAAGGATTGGATTATTTTGACACTTATTCACCAGTTACAAGAATTACATCTATTCGAATGCTAATAGCAATAACATCTTTAAATAGACTTGAAATACATCAAATGGATGTAAAGACTGCATTCTTAAATGGTGAATTAGATGAAGAAATATATATGGAACAACCTGAAGGTTTCATAGCTCCTGGACAAGAGAGGAAAGTATGCAAACTTGTTAAATCTTTGTATGGATTAAAACAAGCACCAAAACAATGGCATGAGAAATTTGATAATGTTATGTTATCAAATGGATTTAAAATCAATGAGTATGACAAATGTGTTTATGTCAAAAGCACTCAAAAGGAATATGTCATTGTTTGTCTTTATGTGGATAATATGATAATCATGGGTAGTAACAATGAAGTTATCAACTCTACCAAACGTATGTTGTTAAATAGATTTGACATGAAAGACTTGGGGGTTGCTGATATAATATTAGGAATCAAGATTTCTAGAACATCTGATGGAATTATATTATCTCAAACTCATTATATTGAAAAAATACTTGAAAATTTTAATAAGTACAATATAATTCTAAATAAGACCCTAGTTGATATAAATCTTCATCTAGCTAAAAATGAAGGTGATAGCATATCTCAACTAGAATATTCTCGTATAATAGGCAGTTTAATGTATGTCATGAACTGTACTAGACCAAATATAGCTTATTCGGTAAGTAAGCTAAGTTTCGGATATCTGAGCAATCCAGGTAAAGATCAACTTTGGAAAGCTATTTTGAGAGTTTTGGGATATTTAAAACATACTCAAAAATTTGGACTGCACTATACAAGATATCCAACAGTATTGGAAGGATATAGCGATGCTAATTGGATATCTGACAATAAAGACTCGAAATCCACAAGTGGATAGGTCTTTACCCTTGGAGGTGCAGCGGTATCTTGGAAATCCTCATAACAAACTTGTATTGCAAGGTCTACAATGGAATCAGAATTTATTGCTTTAGACAAAGCTGGAGAAGAAGCAGAGTGGCTTCGTAATTTCTTAGAGGATATTCCAAATGGGTCAAGACTTGTGCCAGCTATATGTATACACTATGATAGCCAATCAGCGATTGGAAGAAACCAGAAGTTTATATATAGCAGTAAGAAGTCGCGTCATATCTGACGAAGACATAATCTGGATTGAGACAATTGCTCTCAAATGGAATTATCTCAATTGACTATGTAAATTCAAAAGATAATATTGCGGATCCGCTTACAAAAGGTTTAACAAGAGAGTAAGTGGAAAAATCATCGAAGGGAATGGGTTTAAAGCCTACTGTTTAAATAAGAGTCGTCATAATGGCAACCCAACTTAGCTGACTGGAGATCCCAAGATCTAGGTTCAATGGGCAAACCGAACTATGTAATACTCAGTAAAGCATTGAAGAGATATTTACTCCTAACCATTCCTATTATGAGACAGTGCATATCTGCCGCGAGAATCAGGATAAGTTACGCTTTTAATGATTTTTATATCTTGAAATATGTTCAAGTGGGGTATTGCAGGATACTTTTGATAGAAGTCACCTACGTGAGTAAGAAGGGGGCCACTTCTGTTAGAATTTTGAAGGCTGAATTCTCTAATATACTCATGGAACCAAGAGGTGTTTCAAGGCCAAAATGAACACAAACGTGAGAACCAACTATGTCTGAAGAGATATTTTGTGAATTCTATTGTCTTGGTTTACACAAAAAGCTTACAGTTCAAAGACATCAAGTCTACTTATTAGCCAAGTAAATCTGATAGACTTTACTAGGGCAAGTTCAAAGCCACTAGGCTACTTAACCCGATGAAGTATCTTTTCTCATGTACTCGAACTAGTGTCTACATATTCATAACATATTTTTTTTTCTCTTTCTACATGATATAAAGCCAATTTTACATTCATGTGGGAGAATGTTGGAAATGAGATTTGAAACATTAAATATTAAAGCATTTTAAGGCTCAATTTATTGAGAGACCCACATTTCGGAAATGTCGGGTTTTTGCACCAATGCTTTCTCCTCCGCAAGGAGTATAACGTGGTATATTTATGTGTTCAAATCCATTAAGAATTGAATGAGAAAATTGACTCCAAAGTCACCTACTTGAAATGTTGAAAATTGTAAAAGTCCCACATAGGGCATTAGAAGGAAAAATGAAGAACATATATATGAGATGTTTACTCAATGGGAAGGGCCCCAAGGGGCACCCCACTTTTATGGAAGGGAGAGGACCTAGCCAAGGCATGGTTCAAACTCACACGTCTTGCGTCATTGCATGCCGCCATCCGTCCGGATTCGGTCGGATCGGTAGGACTCTGGTTCGAGTTGAGCGGGTGGGTCATGATATATAATTTTTTAGACAAAATTTGTTTAATAATTTAACAGATTTTGTTTAAGTCATTATCAATACTACGTAGTTTTGTTGCGTGCCAACGGTATGGGCGCCAACAATACTTACTTTTCCCGTTCCTTCTTTCCCGTTGCAGTATATTTTTCTGTTCTGCTTAAGTATATTTTCCGTTCCCATTGCAGCAATATTATCCCGTTCCGTATCTGCAAAAATCTCGTTTCCCGTTCTCTATAAAAATTTGCAGTAAGTTTTTTTTCCCAGTTTTTTCCTTCATGCATTCATCATTATTACTAACAGTAATGTTCGAGTATATAACATAGAATTTGCGTTCATTGAATTCTTAATTTTGTAGTGCTACTAATTAAGAATTGTAAATCCGTTTTATCTCGGGAAGCAATTATTCAATTAATCCTTAGCACCTGTAGGGGAATAAATTTGCTTTAAAGAGACTTTGTGAATTCAAAAGACTCAGATTTATATGATTTTCATCTTATAATTGGTTTCTGTTTTATTTAATTTTTATATCTACATATATTAAATAATACTATATATTACGGATTACAATAACATGAATGAACTACAAAGTATGTGTTGGGACATGGTCCAAAGTTGAGTTTTCCAAGTGGCCTAGTTCCCTAAAGCAGCAGGAATTTTGGTTCAGTTCTCCGTAGCAACCCGTGTATGAGTCTGTTCAATGATTTTGTAGGCAATTCCCTCTTGATGATTCAAGAAGCTTAAAGAGGGCTCGAAGTGAGACAATACATGTTTCCGAAAAAGGTTCACTTACAGGTATGAGGTTTGAAAATGTATGAGACGAGCCAATTTTATAGATGATAGTCTAGCTTCAAGACCATATTCTTTGTACTATTGAACAAATATTTGTCATTCATACATTTGAAATCCAAACCTCTCAATAATCATATATTCAATTGCTTTCGTCTCCTACTATGCGTACAAGTACTCTTTCAAATTAGAAAACATTTTCTAATGCAACTAAAGGGAATTTGAAATATCAGCAGCAGTAACAGATCTTGAAGCTTTAGAGCTGCAATACTTCTCCTTTCTGTCATCCACCAACATTTGCTTGTATCTACAGTCTGCTACAAAATACGTTTTTCTCCCCTGTTTTTATCAAAAACAGAGCATGATCAAAACAACTACAATCTATTTAATCCAATCCCAAAATTCTTAATACACAAGGCATTTGTGGCCTGAATTTGAATTCTATTTTCATTGTATTTGGGTGATGTTTGGCTTTAAGTGACGAAATCATTGGGTAGGTATGAGAGATCTGGGAAGTGAATATATTGGATTTGATTTTTTTTTA
The DNA here is from genome assembly GCA_020205605.1 of Panax ginseng. Lineage (NCBI taxonomy): Eukaryota > Viridiplantae > Streptophyta > Magnoliopsida > Apiales > Araliaceae > Panax > Panax ginseng. The sequence continues at coordinate 174,551,868 of CM035132.1, forward strand.
TTATTGTATTATTTCAATTAATATTGTATTAGTATTATTTTACTCTCTCTTTATGTCTCGTCAACAAAATTTCACGTTTGTCTACGTGGTATGTCTGTTAATGGGAGGGACACATTCGACTCAAAAAATATAATGTTAGGGGTACGTTTGGACCAAAAAAAAATATAAAGTGTTCGGTAGACATCACGAGGTCATTTTTGACCCTTTACCCTATTATATGTACGTGTTGCGCGCGTAATAACCGTAAGATATAATAACAGCTTTATCAAATTTTAGAAATAAAATAAAAAGACGGAATTATGATAAAATCAAATTTGTATAGCCAAAAAAATAAGACAGATTTGTGACACAACCTCAAGAGAGAGGACAATTATTTTTCTTGCTCTCATTTTATAAAATAGTTCTGAAATATTTTCTAGCAATTAACAATTTAACGATTGTAAAATTAGAGTTTTAATTTGTTTTTAAGTTAGTTTGAATCATTTAATTTGTTTAATTTTCGTAAACTCAATTAATTAAGTATTTTCTTGACATTATAATCTTATTTGGAATTAATAAGCGACTAAAAGAAATTATAAGAACAAAAATGATAATGGTAATTAGTGCTCGCTTAAATATGAATATGAAGTCGAATTAAGGATACAAGAAAAAGGGAAATAGAAAACATTGTCAATGTCGGATCCATACAGAAAGGTGAACGCCGGGAGATTAACCTTCAAAGGAGGAGATCTCGCCACTCGCAGCAAATCAATCGACAAGAAAAACAAAAAGAAGAAGAAAAAGCAGTTCAAATCATCAAACGACGTCGTATTGGACGAAGCCGCCATTGTAGTTGAAGCAGAAGAAGAGAATTCTTCGGCGGCAGCAACGGCAGGAGGAGGAGCAGAGATTTACACAATTGATGCGGCGAAGAAGATGAAGTACGACGAGTTGTTTCCGGTTGAGGCGAAGAGGTTTGGGTACGAGCCGAAATCGAAAGAGGAGGTTAAGTCTGTTGAAGAAGCTCTAGATGATCGTGTCAAGAAGAAGGCTGATCGGTACTGTAAATAAAGCAACAATAACAGCAAACCATTTTGGAATTTTAGGTAATTTAAGGATTTTCTGTTGAAATTTTGCTTTTACTGGGTATAATAACAGCAACCCATTCCAAAACTTTAGGTAATGAAATTTTGCCCTTTTACTTGGTATAATTTGTATGATGTTGTCAGTTTTACTCTTTTTCGGGTTCTATTGGAAGGATATGATATTGTGAATGGATAAACTTATCATTGATGGAAATCTATTGAAGTTTTCTGGCAAAAAATTGATAAATGTATTGTGTTTTAACTATGTTGGGGAAGGGACTATGGGAGAGTCTTGTTGGATTATCTGGAAAAGTATGTTAATATAGATAATAAACCAACAACAACAGCAACCCATTTAAGAAATTTAGGTATTATGAATTTTATGTTATTGTAAATCTGCTTGTTTGTAAAACTTATTCTAATTTATAGGATTTTGATGATTGTGGTTCTGATGTATTTCTAGTATTTTTCTTGTAAGGCATTAGTTTGTCAAAGTTTACTATGTTTTTGAATCATAAATCTAGTTAAGAGGGATTGTTTGCGTGAGAGAGAAAGCCAGTATCCTTTCCTGGATAAAAGAGGGTATCCGGCTTAATTTCTTTAATTCTCGTGCTTCTGTCTAGTGTCTGCTAGAGGTATATATTGCATCGTTGGTGTTTGTTTTTGTGACCATGAGTTATAGCAGTAGTGAGTTGTGCGGAGCATGAGTACCTTTGCAAAATAAAAGTTGAAGTAGGACTTCTATGGATATCTTGAATCTGAAGGACGCTTGTAGGAACTTGGTTGCATTGATTTGATGAGAAGTTTTCTCAGTATGGTTATGTGTCTAACCATCGACCACGACCGCAAGGACATAAAAATGTGGTTCAATATTTATATTTTATTTTCAGGCATTATTCTTTTAACTTTAGTATGCTGTTTTTCGTTAGATAAACGATTGATGGCCTTTTAATTTGATAATTTTAAAACTGGACTAGCTTATTTGGTTCTATGCTCAGATTCTCATACTGCCTGAACTACTCAGGTTTTATGAGAAGACGGTTAATGTAGTGCTTTGGAGATGTCGTCAAAGTCGGTGCTCGTTCTTTTGAATTTTGAAGTTGTGACTAAAGATGTAGAATTCAATTATCCAAAGTTTTTTTTTCTCCCCGCAATGGTCATGGTCTTCTTCAGGCTCGAATGGAAGAATATGATCTTCTTTCATATTTTTTTTGATGAAAGGAAAAATATGATCTTGTGAATCGGTAGATTTACCACTGATGGAAGTTCATCGAAGTTATGTAGCAAAAATTGAAAACTGTGATGGTCTTAATGTTGGGGGAAGGGGAGATTGTCATTTGGTTGTCTAGAAAAATATGTTGTTTATAGATATTTGGAAACAGGGTTCAAAAGGTATCTCTAAGATATTTTTGGTGATACTCAATGATTACTCTTTAGGTTCATCGACCAAAAAAAAGAAAAAGAAGACTTCTTTAGGTTCTTTGTCATGTTTAAGTGGAGACTTCTTTAGGTTCTTTGTCATGTCCACTGAACTTTTCCTTGCTGTTACTAATATTAACATGTCATATTGGCCGCTCAGTAATTTGGAAAATAGTGAAAATTCTTGGTCCTTACTGATATAAACATGTCATATTGGTAGCTCAATAATTTGGAATCTCTTATGGATTTGAAGATTCTTTTTCTCTCCAGATAATTAGACAGGGAGATGTTGTTTAAGAGTATTCACTTAATTTGGTAAAACTATCTACGAAAGGTTGGAAGGAATTGGCAAGAGATTCCTTTGCTTAAGGATGTGTGGTGTTGTTGAAACTCGAAACTAGGTAGAATAAGCCAAAGACACTTCATGTATAAATTAAAAGTTAAACTAATAGGTTTGATACAAACTAATAGTTTTAATCCTTTTCTCCTAGTCCTAAAACTTATTTACTAGCATCAAATTTATCATTAAATAGGCAAAAGAAAAGAGCCAAAGATTACATCAAAAAACCGTAACCATCTCCAAGGCATAAGACACAAAGAAGTAAGCCAGTAAACTAAAAACAAGATGAAGCTAGCTAGTATTATCATTGGACAAGGCATAACATAGCATCTGAACTGCCTTGCATGTCCAAAAGTATCTTTAAAGTATCCGGGAAGTGTCCGAAATTAAAAAAATTAAAAATAGTATAGTTAGAGTATCTGGGAGTATCGGACACATATCCGGAAGTATCCGTGGAGTATCGGTGTCTGACACTTGTCTGACACGGATACACTTGTCCGACACGGATACAATGGACCTCTGAGAAGTGTCCATACTTTATAGATACCAGGTCAAGCATCACTGATTTATATCTACTATATTCAGTTGCTTTCGTGCATATTATCATTACATATAATGTTCTTTGAGTTTTAATATATAACATTTACCCTGATCCCTCAGGTGTGCAATATGATGGCAAAGCTTGTAGAGATTTTCTGCTTTTATGCTGCACTCAGAAACACCTTGCTGATTTTTCCATCTTCAAGACTTGTCTACTATGGGGGCATAGGTAAAGTGGTTGTTGTATTTTATTGTTCTCACAGTACTTTTTGTTTTTTCTCCCTGTTTTATGTAATAGTCTATAAGACTATTGGATTTCGCAACTTTAAATATGCAAGTGTAGTAGTAACTTGGGATTCTTAACCACAATTAGTACCTATTTGTATTCATCTCAATATGTCTGAATGACTAGATTAATGGTATCAAATGTTTTTTTCTGTTTGGTACAAGCTTTTTCTCATTTACTTGGTTCCCCTTCTCATTGTTAAAGGGGAGAATTAAAGTTCCCATTACCCTCCTAATATAGAACAGAACCTTATTTCATGAGGTTCGATTATCAAAGAATGGTGAATTAGTACTCTGTATGATTTAAACTTTAGAATAATAAAACTTATAGTTGTTGGGGTTGGAAGTCTTTGACAAGTATCTTAGTAACTTTTGTATTAGGCTTAATTAGCATTTCTTTAGGTTATGATCTTTTCTTAGCGTGAATTAATCAGTGTTTTAAAAATTTCCGCCTAGCCGCTAGATAGGTCCTCTATCGCCTAGATCTATTATATATGTTTTGTATAGTATAACAGATATTTTCAATAGAATACTAATTAAATGATACATCCCAAGAAAATGCCTAGACGGCCTACACACTCCCTTCACCGACAAGATTTCATATTTAGATTTATATTAGTTTCAATTTTTTGTCAGAATTTGAACACATCAACAAATAAATTAGAGAAAATCGTCACTGTGTAGTAGCTCGAGCTTTTCATGTGATGAACAATGTGATGTAGTCCTGCACCTATTCATAAATTTTGTTATTTCATTCTGTATCTTTTTCCTTTTTAAAGTAGAGCAGTTATATTACACAAGCAGATGTAGTCCTTTACCTACTCAATACCTTCTGTCCCAGATTGAGATGTAAACTTGCGACCACTTGCAAGACTAGGCTTCCTTCTTTGCTACAAAATATTGTAGGACATCCTAGACTAAATATTAAATAGGCTCTAGGTTTTAGTCAAAAGAATAGTAAATTTAAGGTTTTGGGATTGAAAAAAGATGATTTAACAGAAGTTCAAACACCAAATTGTTACAGTCCTTCGGCAACCGGGAATTGGCTCCCGGTCTAGTGACCGGCCAAATTTTTTTTTTCTTGCGACTCAAAAAATATATAATATTTATTTCAATTAGAATTTTTACAGAATTCAATATGTTTGGTGTAATTTGGATACATATAAAAAACAGGGTTGTACATCTAGGGCGACCGGGATTCACTTTCTTCAATGTGAGAGAGGATTATGTGAAAATATTAAAAACACATGTGAAGATATCAGTTTCCTTAATTTATAGCCATGCTTGTTTCAGTTTTTCCATTCTTAGCTTCTGTTTAAAAAAAAATATTTCTTTAGATTGTCTTTTCTAATTCTTCCCCAATCCTTTCAAATTGTGACAAGGATCTATAATCATATAGGGTGATGCTAAAGCTAAAGGTCTCAAATTTTTGGTCCTAAAAAATGTCTCAAATAATGTGTCACCGTAATATTAGTTGAGTAAATCTCATGTGATTGTGATTAACTATATCATAAATTATTACTAAAATATTTAATGGCGTCATTTAAGAGTTGAGGATCCATTTAAAACTAAAAATTTGAGACCCCTAAAATTACTCAATCATAAAACATACACTTTGCTTACACGAGAATAATAATCTCCTACTAAGGAAGGATCTATAGATTAGGGTTGAGTAAGAAATCAAATTTCCTCCGAACAACACTAAAAATTGTACAAACCGTATCAATGAAAAACGCATCAACGATTCCGGCATATGTAACGGTTTTAGGTGGGTTGAAAAATCGAATTTACGATTTAGATTTGGTTATTGGCCAAAATCGCATGCATAAAATTGACATCGCACCATGCTTCTTTTGAGTTTTTTTTTTAATTTAAATTACTAACAAGAATGAGGCTTCGTTACATCAAATTGATGTTCTTCCTTATTATTATTATCATCTTATTGATCTCACTCTTCGTTGACTTTGAATAATAATCTCCTAAAGGATCTATAGACTAGGGTTGAGTAAGGAACCAAATTGCTTCAGAACAGCACCAAAAATCGTACAAATCGCATCAACGGTTTTGGCGTATGTGGCGGTTTTAAGTGGGTTGAAAAATTGAATTTACGGTTTGGATTTAGTTACTGGGCAAAACGGCATGTATAAAATCGAAATCGCACCATGCTTCTTTTGAGTTTTTTTCTTTTTAATTTAAATTACTAACAAGAATGAGGTTTTGTTATATAAAATTGATGTACTTCCTTCTTATTATTATCATCTCACTGATCTCACTGTTCGTTGACTTTTTTGGATATCTCTTACTTCTTCACACACACATTCGGAAAACTTTTTTGCCATTTACAATACAGAAGAAAAATATAAAAAAATGGTAAAACATTAAAAAACTGTTAAATTGAATTAATTTTGTATTATAAACTATGGACTAGTCTTTTAATGCGTTTTTCTTATTTATTTTCTCGATGAATAATGATAAACATGTCAAATAATCCATTATTCATTCAAGTATCCAACTTTTTTTATTCCACAGTTTTTTTTGTATATAACCTCTTCAAATATTTCTCTTATATGAAAGATTATGATTAATCATTTAATTTTCAAGTAACTATAATGATATTTTTAGAAGTAGATTAATTCAATTAATTTTGGAATTTAAAACGGCACTGCACGGTTCAAAATTGCACCGTACGAATCACAAATGATTTCATGTGATTTTAGATTTGTCAAACTGCACCTAAGCGATTTTATGTGTGGTTTGGGCTTCAAACCGCACCCCAATCAGCACCATGTTCACTCCTACCATATACTATAAATAAGGAATTGATATTTTTATATATATTTTTGATATTTTCACATAATTCTCTTATATAAGCATACAGTGAATCTTATCTTTATGTAAAAATGAATCATGTAACAACTTCACTAATGTTCTAAACTCTAGTTTGGAAGGATAGAGGACTTGAACAGGATTTTGCCGTACCTTTTATTTGTGAGTTTCATTTTCAAGGGAAAGGAAGGGATGTAAAGGAAAAATTCTTCTTTACAAAAAACAAGCTCGCCAACCTCGTGTAAAACACAAGCGATATAGATAATAGTTTATTATATTATTAAATAAATAAATGTTTAATTAGAATTTTGAAAAAATAATTGCAGTTATTAAATTTCTAAATATTTATTTAAAAAATAAATATTGAATTATGTATTATGGGTTCTTTTTCAATCAATTATTAAGTTAAACATTTGAAGCGAGTGCATATTTATTTAGTTATGATTATGAGAAAATAATTATTTTAGTATGCAGTTATTATGTTTTTTAAAAATACATATGTTATTAATACAATTAATCGTGTGATTTGATAAAATTTCAAGTTTTAATAACTTTAATTTGTTAAGACATTAATTTAACAATAAAATTCACGAGTGATATTGATATAATAGATCACGTGATATGTTAAAAGATTTTTCAATATATTAGTATCTTAATAAAATTTGTAATAATAATATAATTATCATACATAATATTTTTTAAGATATATTATTTTACATAAAATGGTGATAAAAAATCTTTTAATAAAATTGATAAAACCAAAAATACAATTCTTTTAGAAGTTCATTTTCCTATTAAAGATATAAAAACAAGAAATATCTTCCTTTTTTTAACAGGTTCCTTTTGAATACTTTACAAATTTGGATAAAATATTTAGTTATTATAAAATTTTGTAGTACTTATACTAATTTGAATAAGAAAGAAAAATATCTTTTTTTTTTTTTATATTAAAAAATAGAAATATTTTTAAATTTAGATAGTATTTAATTGATACGTACCTATCATAATATAATATGAATAAGAAATCTGAACTAAAAATTCGTGAAACCAAAATTTGGTGAAATAAAAAATTAGTGAAATCAAGTTTATACTTTTAATTATATAGTTGACTTCGAATGAAGGAGTTTCCATTCTTATCCCTTTCCCTCCAGAGAAAAACTTAAAAACACAAATTTACACTTTCTTCATCTCAGACCCAAGTTTTATGTAGACTCCTTAGAAAGAGAATTTACTTTCTCCTTTCGAAATTAATTGTATATGAAAAGAGTTGACTCAAGTCATTATATAATATATATTTTTAGAAAAAATCTAGTAAAAAGGGTAGTGATGGAATTTTATAACATTTCTCTTGTATTAATAGTTCAATTTCTCATAAAAGGGTAATGATGGAATTTTATACAAATTTTAATTCTTAAATGATAGTATTAAATAAGTTTCTTAATTTATGTGCTCAAAATAAAAACGAATATTATTATGGAATAGAGATAGTACTAAATTGACACTTCATCAGGTATACTAGACGCTCACAAAAGGATTCGTTGTTGACACTAATTGACAGTTTTTCAAAAACTTCTTATACATATTAGAGTTTCTAATACAACACCTTAGATTTAACTATGTAATAATTATACTTGTAAATATCCAATATATTTTAGAGAAATGTTCTAAATAGTCGATCTTAGCATTCCATTAATTTTTTATCTTAGCCATAGTTGCAAGAGTCAATGCGTTTATAAAAATGTCGCTCATTTGCAAAATCACAAAAGTACATAATTGTAATCGTTCTTTACAATAAAAGTTGACATTCTCTCAAACTTTTTCTTTAAATATTTAATTCGATTATTTAGATATCCGAATAGGAAATTTTTAAAAGTCTCTTAACCGAACCAAATACCGAATAATTAAACGGTTACGATTCGGTTCAATAATTCGGTTTTACCAATTTTTTGCTCTCCTATTTACAAGGACAATGACACATGTCCGCAGCTGCACAATTTACAGTATCGTTGAAAGCGACTTGAGGTGATCTTAGCATAGAACTATTCAAAGACAAATAATTGGATATTGAAAAGTGTCTAACGCAGAATGGAGAAACGATAACTTCTCAACGGGAAGTTCTCAAGAGAACTCTATAAAAAGACTACATCTTCAAGCATTGCAACTAACAATTTATCAAGAGACAAAATGCTGGAAATCTAAGTTCTTAAAAGCTCCACTCTACGATTTAGAGAAATATCAACTGTTGCTAAGTCATTTGTAGAAGTATTTCAAGCAACTTAGCAGGAACTCAAACATCCACACCTTTCTTAGTGATCATCTATAACCAAGTTTTAGTGACTTACAATATTCTTAGAAAATATTTATTGTAATAGCTCTTAGGGGGTGTTTGATAAAAACTGAATAAAACTGAATCTGAATGAGCTGAATCTGAATCTGAATAAAAAAAGCTGTTTGATAATTAATTGACATGTCTGAAACATCTGAATGACAAAACTTTATTATTTTACCCTTCTGAAAAAATTCAAAATTGTTGTAAATTTATTTAATATTACTTAATATAATAGTTAATATTTATTTTTTTAATTTTTTTTACTTCATTCAGCTGCTCATTCAGCCAGTCAGCTAAAAAAATCTGACTTAGCCATTTAGCTCGTTCATCTTACCGATTCAGCCATTCAGACCAAAATAAACGCACTGACCGATTCAACCATTCGGATTCAACTCCATTCAGCTCTAAACAAACACCCCCTTAGTGAGCTTGGTTGGTGCAACCATCGTATCCTTAGTGGATCATCACTATTCTCGGAGTAGAAGAGAAGACTAAGAAATTTTTGTGCTTCGAACCTCTTAAAAGTTTTGTGTTCTTCACATTCTGTAAATTTACTTTCCAATCACTCTACCTTTTTTATACATGTGAGTAGTTTCTACGATAAGCAAAAAGATTTCAAGCAACTTAGTAGGAACTCAAACATCCACACATTTCTTAGTGACATCTATAACCATGTCTTAGTGCCTTACAAGATTCTTAGTAAATATTTATTGTAATAGCTCTTAGTGAGCTTGGTTGTTGCAACCATCATATCCTTAGTGTGTTAAGGAATGTGAATACGTTAATGCATAAAATCTGCGATCTCCTTGATTTATGCCTAATCAACTTTTATTGTTTGATTTTCCTTTATGTAGGAACGTAAATTAGGCAATGACAATGTATAGGTTTTAATTGAGGATCCTAAATTGATCCATGTTCTGCATATATATAGTCCTTTCTTCCAATGAATATAACATAAGAGGAGAATATTGATTTCTTTCATGGTATCAAAGTAGGAACGCTCCTGACAACAAAAGAAAAAAAAACACTATAGTTTTTCTCTCCTTTTCTTCTTTTAGCCGTCATCTATGGCAGGAAAGCAAACCACGTCTGAGGCCGATAAATACGGCAATCCGAATGATCCTTTTTATCTTCACCACTCCGATCAATCTGGAGTTGTGCTTGTCACTCAACTATTGAATGAAGAAAATTACGGCACTTGGAGTCGTGCCATGCATATGGCCCTCAGCATCAAAAATAAAGAAGGCTTCATCAATGGAACCATTCAAAAACCACCAATTATATCCACCGCAGAACTCCAAAAATGGACGCGTTACAACAATCTCGTGAAATCATGGCTTGTCAATTCAATCTCACACGATATCAGAGCAAGTGTAGTATACAATGAGGCTGCTCATGAAATTTGGGCTAACCTGGAGGAGCGTTTTTCACGCATCAATAGTGTCCATCTCTTTCATGTTGAAGAAGGAATCCATGATTGTAAACAGGATAACATGATCATTGGCGCTTATTACACCAAACTAAAGGGCCTCTAAGATGAACGAGATGCACTGTGTTCTATTCCATCATGCACTTGCGACATTGTAAAAGAGGTTCTGCAGTTTCAACAAAGTTAAAAGACTAAAGTTTCTCATGAGCCTCAATGAAACTTACGCTGCTATTCGGGGACAGATTCTACTCATGGTTCCAGTTCCTACTGTTAACAAAGCTCATTCTCTCATTCTCCAGGATGAAAGACAACGAGAAATATCAAAGGGAAGTGCACCCATGTCTGACATTGCGACATTTTCCGTAAGAAACAACTCATGAAATTCTGGAAAAAAATTCACACCCAAGAATCCTCATTTGAAATGTGAAATTTGTGGCAAACTTGGGCACACCTAAGAGACTTTCCAAGCACATCTTAAATGTGATTATTGTGGCTGGAATGGTCACACCATTGACGTATGCCGTAAGTTACACAAAAGGAATTCCGTTGGTGGTAAACCTGATCAACAAGAGCGTAAAATTTTTACCTCTAAGGTCCATCAGGCCAATGCCAATACATCAACACCTCCCACCTCCTTCAACCTTACAATAGAACAGTACCAGAATCTAATGACGCTTCTTAACAATAATAAGCCCAATACCATGGCTACTCATATTGGTGGTGCATCCTCTATGGGTGATCTCTCAGGTACAACCTTTTGTGCTTCTATTTTTGGTAAAGGAATGTGTTGGATACTTGACACAGGAGCCACAGATCACATGATTTTCTCTCTAGACTTGTTGACTACAACTTCACAAGTTACCAACCGAACCGTGCACCTTCCCAATGGAGCAGTGGCTGCCGTCACACACACATGCAGCATTCATTTTGACGATTTTGTGTTACATGATATTCTATGTGTTCCATCTTTTAAATTAAACCTGATTTCTATTAGCAAGCTTGTTCGAAGTTCCCACTGCCTTGCTATATTTACTAATGATGTTTGTATGTTTCAGGACCAGCGATCGGGGAAGATGATTGGGACGGGAACTAAATGAGGTGTACTTTACTACTTTGATACTTCGAAGAAACCCAGATGCAACTCAATCACCGCAGCTGTCTCTCATTCCCCGAGACTTTAGCATCAACGCCTTGGTCATCTTTCAAATAAGAGTCTTTGTTAGATTTCTAAATCTGTTAAAGATATGTTTTTTTGTGATATTGATGATTGTTTAATTTGCCCATTAGCCAAACAAACACATGTTCAATTTCCATTAAGTTCTATTACTACTCATGCACCATTTGAATTAATTCATGTTGATATCTGGGGAGGGTACCATATTCCTACAATCACTGGAACACGATACTTTCTCACTATTGTCGATGATTATGTGTTTATTTGATGCATCATAAATCCGATACCCCTAAATACATCACCACATTCATCAATTTGATTGAGACACAATTTTCCTTGAAAGTTAAAATTATTCGTAGTGATAATGGTTCCGAATTCAGAATGAAAAAAGTTTATTCAGATAAAGGAATCATTCATCAAACTAGTTGTGTCTCCACCCCACAACAAAATGGAATTGCCGAAAGAAAACACCGCCACCTTCTTAATGTGGCATGATCCTTATTATTTCAAGCTAATCTTCCTAAACAATTTTGGGGAGATGCCATATTAGTTTTCACCCATCTCATCAGCCAAACTCCCACACCAGTACTTAAAGGAAAAACACATTTTGAGATGATTTTTCATAAACAACCCACCTATGATCATTTACGAGTCTTTGGGTGTTTGTGTTTCGCATCCACACACCATCATCGCCCCAAAAAATTTGATGTCAGAGCCACATGTTGTCTCTTCCTTGGGTATCCGTACGGTCAAAAAGGATATCGGGTTTGTGATCTCTCAACCGGTAAAATATTTGTCTCACGAGATGTTTCCTTTCATGAGACCATTTTTCCTTTTTCATATTCCGCTGCAAGTTCTCCTCTGGTGCTTCCCCATACTCAATCACCAACCTATAATGATGACATCTCAAATTCACCTCTTTCTCCCACCTCCAACACATAACCTTTTTCAGTGGAATCTATCGCTCCGGAAATTCCTTCATCTCCAACTCCTTCCGCTACCCTAAATTCTCCAATGTCATCTCCTGCCAAACACTTTCCTCATTCGCGAATGACACGTGCTACACAAGCACCTAGATATCTTTGTGGGTATCATGTTGGTATTTCTCTTCCTTCAAGGAATGTTTCATCATCTAACTCGGCGTTGACTGGACCTACAGGTATCACTCACCCCTTATCTGATGTGCTTTCCTATGCTACACTATCTCCCAAACACCATGCCTTCACCATTTCTATTTTAGTTAAAACGGAGCCACAATCTTTTGTACAGGCAATTTGTGAACCTACATAGCGCCTTGCCATGCAACAAGAGCTCGTTGCTCTCAATGCTAATAAAACATGGTCTCTTCAACCATTACCTCCTGGGAAGAAACCAGTTGGATGCAAATGGGTATACAAGATCAAATTCAAACCCGATGGTACTGTTGAATGTTATAAAGCTCGATTGGTAGCAAAAGGATACAGTCAAATAGAGTGCTTAGATTACCGTGAGACTTTTGCTCCAGTTGCCAAGCTTGTAACTGTTTATCTCCTCCTTGCTGTGGCATTAGCTCAATATTGGCATCTTCACCAACTCGATGTCAATAATGAATTCTTACATGGAGATCTTGATGAAGATGTCTACATGTCTTTACCTCCTGGTTTCGGACGAAAGGGGGAGACACTAGTTTGCAAACTTCACAAATCATTATTCGATCTTAAAAAAGCTTCCCATCAATGGTTTATCAAACTTTCAACAACTCTCACACAAGCCGGATATCAACAATCCAAAGCTGATTATTCATTATTCGTCTGATCCCAAGGTGGAAAATTCACCGCTCTTCTTGTTTATGTAGATGATGTTATCTTGGCAGGAAATAATCTATAAGATATTGAAGACACCAAGTTGTTTCTAAAGGATCAATTTAAATTGAAGGATCTTGGATAATTGAAATACTTCCTAGGCATAGAGGTTGCTCGATCTAATAAGGGCATTGCTCTTTCACAACGGAAGTATGCTCTTGAGATTCTTGAGGATGCTGGATACCTTTGTGAAAAACTAGCCTCCTTTCCCATGGAACAGAACTTATCTCTCAGTAAGTTTGATGGTGACTATATTAGTGATCCTTCTTCATATCGAAGACTTGTTGGGCGGCTAACTTATTTAACCATCACACGACCTAACTTAGTGTATGCAGTTCACATTCTAAGCCAATTTATGAACAAGCCACGGGTTCCACATTTAGAAGCAGCTTATCGTGTCTTACGCTATGTCTCAAACACATGCCAGGCCAAGGAATTTTCCTTCCTACAACTAGTTCAATCCAATTAAATGCCTTTTGTGACGTAGATTGGGCGAAATGTCATGATACTCGACAATCTGCTATTGGATACTGCATATTTCTTGGCAAATCATTAATTTCCTTAAAAACCAAAAAAAAAACTACGGTGTCGCGATCCAGTGCAGAAGCTGAATATCGATCCATGGCTACAACTTCAAGCGAGATTACTTGGTTGAACTACACATTTTACAAAATTTGGGCATAAGCATTCATACCCTGCCAATCTATTTTGTGACAATCAAACATCACTCCATATTGCTTCAAATTCAATCTTCCATGAACGAACAAAACACATAGAAATTGATTGTCATCTCATACGAGAAAATATTCAAGAAGGAGTGATCAAAACAGCTCACATACCCACATCGCATTAGCCAGTCGACATTTTCACAAAGCCACTGAGTTCTTCACAATTCTCGATCTTACTTGTCAAGTTAGGAATTATCAACATACATTCCAAACTTGAGGGGGAGTGTTGAGGAATGTGAATACGTTAATGCATAAAATCTGCGATCTCCTTGATTTATGCCCAATCAACTTTTTGATCTATGCACGGTCAATTTTCCTTTGGTTTTCCATTTATGTAGGAATGTAAATTAGGCAATGATAGTGTATAGGTTTTAATTGAGGATCCTAAATTGATCCTTGTTCTATATATATAGTCCTTTCTTCCAATGAATATAACATAAGAGGAGAATATTGATTTCTTTCATAGTGGATAGACACAGCAAAGCGGTAGGGCTAGAAGTGGGTCAAAGCCAAATTTGAAATTTGGGCTAAAATATTGACTTTTCTTGGGCTAAAATTGTGAGGCAAGTGGCCCCAGTTGGTAGAAATTTGGGCCAACCCGCATGAGCTTTTTTCTTTCTTTTTTTTCATGATACACAATTTGTCAATTTAACTCAAAGTAAAAGAATAAAAACCATATAGCTACTTGTGAGGGTTGAACACAAGACCTCCAAGTCATTAAATAAGATTTCTATCCAACTGAACTACAACAACTATTTGTTTTAACATATGTCTAAATAAAAGTAAAAAAAATAAAAAGACAACCGTTTAAACAAAATGTACAATCTCTAGTTTTAATTTGTTTGTCTTTTTAAATGAGTTAAATTTGAATCATAATTAAAAATATTCAATTTAAATTATTTAAAATTTAATTTTATCCAATGCATAAGTTTCTCAAACATCAATATTATTTATAAAAAAGATTCTCCATTTAACTTTAAAAATTATATTGGAAAATGTATTTATTTAACTCTAAATAATATAAAATTTTGAGATTAATAGAAATTATAAGTATATTTGGTGACAAGTAGATAACAACAATCAAGATGAACAATAAAAATACAAGCAATTTAAAAATAAAAATATATTACTTTCTTTTTCCTCGGAAGTAGGGGCAAAGTTGGAAATATATTTTTTTTATATTTAAATTAAATAATTTAGTTACTTCGTATGTCCATGCCGAAATCAGTAATATTATAACAACATTCGATTGATAAAATAGTTATTTTAACTTTTTAAAATAAATATATGATATGATTAAATTTAGGATTAATATAAATTTATTTAATTTTAATCAATATAAATCTTGTGAATATAGTAAAACTATCTAAAATTTCTATTAATCTAAAATTTTATATTATTTAGAGTTAAATAATTACATTTTCCAATATAATTTTAAAGTTAAATGGAGAATCTTTTTATAAATGATATTGATGTTTGAGAAACTTATTTATTGGATAAAATTAAATTTTAAATTATTTAAATTGAATATTTTTAATTATGATTCAAATTTAACTCATTTAAAAAAATAAACAAATTAAAATTAGAGATTGTATAGTTTGTTTAAACGGTTGTCTTTTTATTTTTTTTACTTTTATTTAGACACATGTTAAAACAAGTAGTTGTTGTAGTTTAGTTGGATTGAACTCTTATTTAAAGACTTGGAGGTCTTGTTTTCAACCCTCACAAGTAGCACTGTTTTTGATTTTTTTTAAAAATAATTCATCTTTGTCGGTAAGACCACTGCTGGACCAAAAGCAGTAGGGCCAAAATGGCCCAACTTTACATGGGCTGCAATAATAAAGCCCATATCCCATTTTTTTGCGGACGGGCCGGGCTAGCCCGCGGGCCCTGACCTCTTTTGCCAGGTCTAATAGTGGATCCTCCCTACTCTCGGAATAGAAGAGAAGACTAAGAAACTTTTGTGCTCCGAACCTCTTAAAAGCTTTATGTGTTCTTCACATTCTGCATATTTACTTTCTAATCACTCTACGTTTTTATACTTGTGACTAGTTTTTACAATCTCCACTAAATTTAGAATTGAGATTATCTTTTAATCTTTGAAGGGAATTTCAAATTTATATTCCACTGTGTTAATCTAAATCAAATTAACTTTATTAACTGATTTTGTAACTTCCTTTTATTTATTTTTTAAAATTTATTACTAGGCTCACCCATATATAATGTGTGACGCCCCCAAAACAGGTATACATCACCCATCTTGAGTCGCCAGATACATTATACATAAATTTAAATACAACTTAATTATACAACAGTCGTGTAAAATACGACAAAACATAGCTGAGAGTTTAAACAAGAATATTGTCATCTAGACAATATCCACACTCAATGGTGTCCTTGTGACAACCCAAAAAATTGGATTGTCCAGAATTTAAGATTTAAAGAATTAGTTATTAATAAAATGAATTTTTATTAATACTATTCTGTGCTATGTGTTTATTAATCATTTTATAACCTAGAATGATTATTAATCTAGAGGATTCTGGCTACGAGCTAGATTGAACGAGGAAGAATTTTCAAGAAGAAAATAAAAATTTTCCAGGAACAAAATATTTCTGGGAAAAAAGACGAAATAGGCACTATTCACCCGACGAAACCTAAGGGTTAGGTTTTGAATAACCTAAGCCTTTCTGAGAGTTCGGTATGTCGAAATGACATTCCGTCGAAAGATTTGTCGATAATATGTCGTGAAAAGTTAAGTAAGCCGATAAAAGTTTTTCTCAAAAAACGTGCAAAAATCGGACAAAATAAAAATGACGAAAAGTACTGCTATGTACTTTTCATTCGTTTAGCTACGTTAGGGTAAAACGTGAAGGAAAACGCTTCATGCCAAAAAGTGTTTTTTAGCTTTTCAAAAATTCGAAGAATACGTAAAAGTTAATCGGTAAAGGAAAGACGAAATATCCAAAAATATTTGGATTTCGAGAATCACAGTTTTTAAAACTGTCGGACGAAACCCAAAAGACGGAACTATGAAACTTTTGGGCTAAGCAAACTTGAGGGCTAAGTTAACTTAGTCCTTAAGCCTTGAATAGTAAGGAGGTTAGGGAGGGCAAAATGACTATTTTGCCCTTAGCCTTGAAAAACTATAAATAGGAAGCTTAAGCTTATTTGTTTGGATTCTTGAAAATCCTACACTTTGAGAGAGAGAGAGAGAGAGTTCGGATGGGAGGAAGAAGAGAAAAGGAAGAGGAAAAGTTGGCTCGTGAGCAAACTTTGTCCGACGGAAGGAGATCAAAGGAGAAAGGTAATCCGAAACTTTTTCTCTTAGAACTTTTCTTTAAGTTTCTATGTTTAAAAACATAGATTAATAAGAATAAGAAGTAAATAATGTTAGGAATGAATTCATATGGTTGAAATAGTAAGAAAATGAAGAAATAAGAATTAGAAGTTTATTTAATAAATTTCTTAAGGAAGTATAAGATTTGTAAGGATTTTGAGCGATCCGAATGAATCTTATGAATGAGTAGCTTAAATAAGTAAGGAATGATGTTCTATAACATCAAATTCCAAGAAAAAGTGAAATCGTAATCCAAAATATCCATTAAAAATGAAGAACACGAAGAACACACGAAGAACACGAAGAACGTTGTTGATGGACAAATTTAAAACCATCGTAGGATAATTGTTGTTGATGGACAAGTTTAAAACCATCGCATATAAGTTAGATGCTTATTGCTTGGTTAGGAACGGTAGAAACGTTCATGAAGAACGGATTAAAATGGATCTATAACGAAGTTATGGCAAAAATTTTGTAAAAGACGAGCGAGAATTAGAAAGTTAGTAAATGAACCCGAACGTGTAGGGTTTCATAAGAAAGTAAGAGAACGTATAAAACGTGAGTCGTAGACTCAAGAATGAACAAATTCCAAGTTCGGATGACCGAATTACGGACGAACGAACGAAGAACGTTAATAATGTAAAACGAATAAAGGGCAAAGATTAAGCCAATTGAATGGAATGTTAACGGATTCAGAATGAAGTTCTATTTGTAGGTAATCGAAGTACATAAGATAAGTAAGAAAATGGGTTTGGAACGACCTCGTTCCGAGTTATAACGAAGAAGTTATGAGATCGGAAAGTAAGCATCTCAAAATGAAGTTAACACTTAGAAAAATTTTCGAGAACAAGGGCTTGGCGCTTGCGCCTAGCCATGCCTTATGTAAGGTGGTGATTTGCAGCTGCAATAGGAGAGCCAAACCTTGCTAACTTCAGCGCAAACAGTGAGTCTTAGTGAAGAGAGTGGCGCCATGATCTTGCAGTGCGAAGCAATGCCCAGAAATGAGATTTTTACTTCTCAAGTACTTGGGGATATGCAAGTAAGAAATAAGAACATAATGTTCAACTAATGTAACACTTAATCAAGTGTTTTAAACCTTTAATGAAGGTTGAGCGAAAAGATTAAACGAGATTAAAAGACAAAAATTGTAGATCACGAGTTCTGGGCACCGATGTCCGGAGACCGTAGTCGATAAGCGAATGTGAGGATTGCTATGATTGTGATTCCTTAGGCGTTGAGTGACGAAAGTAATGAATAACATTTCGATGTTATGTGGTGGTAATGAGAGATAAGTGTAAAGCGTATAGACACTATGAACGAAACGTTGTTGCGATGAACGATCGGTCTTAGCATACAATGATCTGTATGGCTTCGACATTAAGAAGGAATAATGAACATGGGGTTCATGGGATGGATAACGATCAAAAGTGATTAAAACCTTGAGTAAAGGTTGAATGGGAGATTAAGAGATGAACAACGTGAACGTTGAATACGTAAACAATCCTCGTAAATCGTATTCACGTTAGACGAACGTTCTAAGTATACCCTGGTTGTATGACGTAGACGTTGACGAAGGTAGTAAGTAAGATATGAATTATCAAGAAAGCCGTAATGAACGGTAATAAGATTAATAAAAGCCAAATGTGAATCGGGTAAAGAATGATTCCTGAGGTATGGCAATTACTTGTTAGAAAGCCAAAAGGAATAAGAAATTGACTTAACGAACATTATAGTTAATAGTTCGTATAAGTTAAGATCAATTTAGGTTCAAGTACAATCATAACCTTTGATGGTTGACATATGGGAGCTGGGCTAAACAATTCCTTCAGAGAGCGAAGGTATATCTGGCTGAAACCGATCTAACTTCACCGTGATGGCAATGTAGATGAGGCGGGAACTTGTTTGTTGCTTGTTTGTGGGAAACCACTCAGAGTACCATATGGACTACCGGTGAGAAAGTGATGTGTCTTTGAGTCCTAGAAAAGTTATAAGAAGAAGATAAGAATGTAAATCATCAAAGATGATGAATGTATTGAGTAAGACATCTCAAGTATGTCATGAAGCCAAATGAACGGTAAAGGAAGTTGTCGCGTAAACTTAGGTTGAAAGATCGCGAACCCTAAGAAGTAAAGTTAAATAAACCAATGCATAAGTCAAATATATATGACTAATTGGTGTATGTGTTATTTTTCTTATGTGCTACATAGGAATGGGAATGAAAGCGATTCAATAGAAAATCGTTCTTTGTCTTGTAAAGTAAAGTTTCCTAACTTCATTCATATTTTAAATGAATGCTAGTTTCTAAAACTTATCAGATGTTGAATTTGAGAAGTTCTGTCTTTGTGCGAATGTGTAATATTTGTACAAGGTGGTAGAATGTATGAGGCCTTGTGCCACAATATGAACACTTCGGTGTTTCTATGATATGAACTGTTCTGTGATTGAACTGTTTAATATGAGCATGTTCTATTTATACACGAACCGTTACTGTTAAGTTTGGGCTATTGATTCTAGCCAGACGGAATGTGTATGAAAGAGAGTAGAGAATGAATGTATTTCAAAGTGAATGTGACTAATATTTTAAAGTGATAGGAATCGAGATTATTCCTATTATTCAAGTTTCTTCCATAACCTTTGTTTGGTTATCGAAGTTTCAAAGGAATGTTAAACTCTTAAAGTTGTATGTTCAATCTGCTATGACTTCTTTGGGCAATTGAATGCTCACACTTACTTTAAATAAAAATATTTTTAGCGAGCGATGTTAGAAGAACTTAAGGATCCCGTAAGAATCAAGTCGACGGTATCCAGATGATGTGCCATTCAGAATGTGAATGAATGAAAAGACCAAGTTAAGACTTGTAATGTAGAAAGATGAAAATTAAACTATAGACTAGTTTAATGAATTGTTATGTATCCTTGGTGACGGATAAAAGTCACTCTTGTAAGATGAAAGGAATAATGTAATTATCATTATTTGTTATGAGAAAGGTTATAAGGTTTTAGAACCTGGGAATTTAGAATGTATGTTATTATATTTCAGTATATAATGATGTATGTTTGGAAGAAGATGGGATCGTGATGTATGAAATCCGGGTGTGAAGATAGACCAGATTTTGGGGCGTTACAGGTTGGTATCAGAGCTGATATGTTATAAATCTTAGGTATGAGTACCTAAGACTATAATCGTAGAGAGAAGGATAAGAAGATCACCACGTGATCATAGTAAATCGTAGTAAAAGATGATTTATTAAACGATGGATGATTTATAGCTAATGCTATGAATGAATGGTACTACGAAGTAGTACAGGAAGAAGAACTCAGATTGAGTTGTAAAGGATAACATATAAATTAAAGAAAATTCGTATTAAGTAAAGAGAAAGTTAGAAGTTCTAAGATTTCGATTGAGGACTCATGTGATAGCTGAGTAGTACGAACCTTCGAATGGGAGGGGGTTTGTGATTACTTAGTTATTACAGTGATAATCATTGGAATAGTATGTCGTGCTAGCAATATGTATATGACGAGAAGGTGAATCTTTTCTCAGGTATATATTTGATAGGTACAGAATGATAAAATAGGTGCGGGTTCTTGAAACTCATACTTATGAAAAGTTTGTGACTCATAGTTATATGCTATGTTTCTGAGCCCTAAGCATATGGATAGTCCTTGATTTGTTCTTGGATTACATATTACGAAGATAAGTTCTTAAACACATATGGTTGTGGAAAGTTCCTAAACACATAAAGTGTGGTAAGTTGATGAACTATACGTTTAGACTGAAAGTAAGTATTTTCAGTAGACTTAGCATTGAAGGTGCTAGAGAAGATTAAGTATTTTCGCAAGTAAGACAATGAAGGAAGATGGAGAATAGGATATTCCAAGTCATCTAGCTATGCTAGATTTCGAAGTTTCTTGAAATCGTGCTGATGTACGCATTTTGAAAATGAAAGAATTGGTTCAATTTTTTGAACCAATGGATTTTAAAAGAACTATTCTTGGTATGTCTATGCTAATTGTTTCGGCTAGACAGAAATTGATTTAAAATATCAAAATGAGTTTTATATCATCGTGCATTTGATGCAGAGATGGTAAAAGGATGGAGTTATTAATGTAATTGAACACGGTGTTGGATTTGATCTTAGGATCAACAACCCACCATGGTATGATGTATAATGATGAAGTCATAAACTGACGAAGTCCTCAACGTACTGTGAAAATTGCGGTATCATGTCGTCATAAAATGTTTTGATGTATTGTAAAAGAATTTAAAGAATTGGTCGATGTCAAGTAAGTTGACTTGACGTATGTTTCAAGTTGATGTCCAATTTATTAGTATGGTCTAAGCTACTTGATTTGGCTAAGATGAATGGTATGTCATGATTAAAAGAAAATCGAGCTTTCTTTAAAGAACTTGTGCCAAACCAAATTTTTTTGGTGCGGAATCTAATGATTAAGTCTGAGGTGAACATACCCTGAAATGGGGTTATATGATGGGTTGATCACCTACGTATGAAAGAGGTAGTTTACCTTCTTGGTGATTGTAAACTGACCGTGGAAAGAAAGGTTACGGCGTCATGCTGGTAAACCTAGTAAGAGTTCATGGTCAATTTGACCCCTCAACAAAAGTATGAAATGTTTTAAAGGAATTCTTATATTCTTCGTTGTTCATTCTACTTCATAATTCTTGATAAGTTGTGAAGGTGAGAGAATGTTTGAAAGATAAGAACTTCTTTGAAGAGAAGTTGAGAAGAGGGCTAGGCTAAAATTTCGAGGACGAAATTCTGTGAAGAAGGGGTGAATGTGATGACCCGGGTACGGGTATGATTTGAAGAAATTCCGAGGACGGAATTTTTATAAGGGGGGAAGAATGTGACAACCCGGAAAATTGGATTGTCCAGAATTTAAGATTTAAAGAATTAGTTATTAATAAAATAAATTTTTATTAATACTATTCTGTGCTATGTGTTTATTAATCGTTTTATAACCTAGAATGATTATTAATCGGGAGGATTACGAGCTCTGAGCTAGATTGAATGAGTAAGAATTTTCAAGAAAAAAAAAATTTTCCGGAACAAAATATTTCCGGGAAAAAAGACGAAATAGGCACTATTCACCCGACGAAACCTAAGGGTTAGGGTTTGAATAACCTAAGCCTTTCTGAGAGTTTGGTATGTCGAAATGACATTCCGTCGAAAGATTTGTCGATAATATGTCGTGAAAAGTTAAGTAAGCCGATAAAAGTTTTTTTTGAAAAACGTGCAAAAATCGGACAAAATAAAAATGACAAAAAGTACTGCTATGTACTTTTCATTCGTTTAGCTACGTTAGGGTAAAACGTGAAGGAAAACTTTTAATGCCAAAAAGGTTTTTTCAGCTTTTTAGAAATCCGAAGAGTATGTAAAAGTTAATCGGTAACGGAAAGACGAAATATTAAAAATATTTAGATTTCGAGAATCGCAGCTTTTAAAACTGTCTCGACAAAACCAAAAAGATGGAACTACAAAACGTAAGGGCTAAGCAAACTTGAGGGCTAAGTTAACTTAGTCCTTAAGCCTTGAATAATAAGGAGGTTAGGGGGAGGCGAAAGGACTTTTTGCCCCCAAGCCTTGAAAATCTATAAATAGGAAGCTTAAGCTCATTTGTTTGGATTCTTGAAAATCCTACACTTTGATAGAGAGAGAGAGAGTTTGGATTGGAGGAAGAAGAGAAAAGGAAGAGGAAAAGTTGGCTCGTGAGCAAACTTTGTCCGACGGAAGGAGATCAAAGGAGAAAGGTAATCCGAAACCTTTTCTTTTAGAAATTTTCTGTAAGTTTCTATGTTCAAAAACATAGATTAATAAGAATAAGAAGTAAATAATGTTAGGAATGAATTCATATGGTTGAAATAGTAAGAAAATGAAGAAATAAGAATAAGAAGTAAATAATGTTAGGAACGGTAGAAACGTTCATGAAGAACGGATTAAAATGGATCTATGACGAAGTTATGGCAAAAATTTTGTAAAAGACGAGCGAGAATTAGAAAGTTAGTAAATGAACCCGAACGTGTAGGGTTTCATAAGAAAATGAAGAGAACGATAAAAGCGTGAGTCGTGAACTCAAGAATGAACAAATTCAAGTTCGGATGGCCAATTAATTACAGACGAACGAACGAAGAAACGTTAATAATGTAAAAGCGAATAAAGGGCAAAAGATTAAGCCAATTGAATGGAATGTTAACGGATTCAGAATGAAGTTCTATTTGTAGGTAATCGAAGTACATAAGATAAGTAAGAAAATGGGTTTGGAACGACCTCGTTCCGAGTTATAACGAATAAATTATGAGATCGGAAAGTAAGCATCTCAAAATGAAGTTAACACTTAGAAAAATTTTCGAGAAGAGAGGGCTTGGTGCATGGCCGCTAGCCATGCCTTATGTAGGTGAAAACTGCAACTGAATCGGAGAGCCAAGATCAACTAACTCATGTGCAAATACGAGTCTTAGTGAAGAGAGTGGCGTGGCAGGTTGATGCAGTGCGAAGCAATGCCCGTAAAATGAGATTTTTACTGCTCAAGTACTTGGGGATATGCAAGTAAGAAATAAGAACATAATGTTCAACTAATGTAACACTTAATCAAGTGTTTTAAACCTTTAATGAAGGTTGAACGAAAAGATTAAACGAGATTAAAAGACAAAATTGTAGATCACGAGTTCTGAGGGCCGATGTCCGGAGACCGTAGTCGCAATAAACGAATGTGAGGGTTTGCTATGATTGTGATTCCTTAGACGTTGAGTGACGAAAGTAATGAATAACATTTCGATGTTATGTGGTGGTAATGAGAGATAAGTGTAAAGCGTATAGACATTATGAACGAAACGTTGTTGCGATGAACGATCGGTCTTAGCATACAATGATCTGTATGGCTTCGACTTTAAGAAGGAATAATGAACATGGGGTTCATGGGATGGATAACGATCAAAAGTGATTAAAACCTTGAGTAAAGGTTGAATGTGAGATTAAGAGATGAACAACGTGAACGTTGAATACGTAAACAATCCTCGTAAATCGTATTCACGTTAGACGAACGTTCTAAGTATACCCTGGTTGTATGACGTAGACGTTGTCGAAGGTTGTAAGTAAGATATGAATTATCAAGAAAGCCGTAATGAACGGTAATAAGATTAATAAAAGCCAAATGTGAATCGGGTAAAGAATGATTCCTGAGGTATGGCAATTACTTGTTAGAAAGCCAAAAGGAATAAGAAATTGACTTAACGAACATTATAGTTAATAGTTCGTATAAGTTAAGATCAATTTAGGTTCAAGTACAATCATAACCTTTGATGGTTGACATATGGGAGTTTGGGCTAAACAATTCCTTCCGTAGAAGCGAAGGTATATACTGAAATGAAACCGATCTAACTCAATTTGTGATGGCAATGTAGATGAGGCGGGAACTTGTTTGTTGCTTGTTTGTGGGAAACCACTCAGAGTACCATATGGACTACCAAAGAGAGAGTGTGATGTGTCTTTGAGTCCTAGAAAAGTTATAAGAAGAAGATAAGAATGTAAATCATCAAAGATGATGAATGTATTGAGTAAGACATCTCAAGTATGTCATGAAGCCGTAGAACGGTAAAGGAAGTTGTCGCGTAAACTTAGGTTGAAAGATCGCGAACCCTAAGAAGTAAAGTTAAATAAACCAATGCATAAGTCAAATATATATGACTAATTGGTGTATGTGTTATTTTCTTATATGTCTACATAGGAATGGGAATGAAAGCGATTCAGTATAAGTCGTTATTGCATGTCTTGTAAGGTAAGTTTCCTAACTTCATTCATATTTTAAATGAATGCTAGTTTCTAAAACTTATCAGATGTTGAATTTGAGAAGTTCTGTCTTTGTGCGAATGTGTAATATTTATACAAGGTGGTAGAATGTATGAGGCCTTGTGCCACAATATGAACACTTCGGTGTTTCTATGATATGAACTGTTCTGTGATTGAACTGTTTAATATGAGCATGTTCTATTTATACACGAACCGTTACTGTTAAGTTTGGGCTATTGATTCTAGCCAGACGGAATGTGTATGAAAGAGAGTAGAGAATGAATGTATTTCAAAGTGAATGTGACTAATATTTTAAAGTGATAGGAATCGAGATTATTCCTATTATTCAAGCTGCTTCATAACCTTTGTTTGGTTATCGAAGTTTCAAAGGAATGTTAAACTCTTAAAGTTGTATGTTCAACTGCTATGACTTGCTGGGCAATTGAATGCTCACACTTGCTTTAAATAAAAATATTTTTAGCGAACGATGTTAGAAGAACTTAAGGATCCCGTAAGAATCAAGATGACGGTATCCAGATGAAGTGCCATTCAGAATGTGAATGAATGAAAAGACCAAGTTAAGACTTGTAATGTAGAAAGATGAAAATTAAACTATAGACTAGTTTAATGAATTGTTATGTATCCTTGGTGACGGATAAAAGTCACTCTTGTAAGATGAAAGGAATAATGTAATTATCATTATTTGTTATGAGAAAGGTTATAAGGTTTTAGAACCTGGGAATTTAGAATGTATGTTATTATATTTCAGTATATAATGATGTATGTTTGGAAGAAGATGGGATCGTGATGTATGAAATCCGGGTGTGAAGATAGACCAGATTTTGGGGCGTTACAGGTTGGTATCAGAGCTGATATGTTATAAATCTTAGGTATGAGTACCTAAGACTATAATCGTAGAGAGAAGGATAAGAAGATCACCACGTGATCATAGTAAATCGTAGTAACAGATGATTTATTAAACGATGGATGATTTATAGCTAATGCTATGAATGAATGGTACTACGAAGTAGTACAGGAAGAAGAACTCAGATTGAGTTGTAAAGGATAACATATAAATTAAAGAAAATTCGTATTAAGTAAAGAGAAAGTTAGAAGTTCTAAGATTTCGATTGAGGACTCATGTGATAGTTTGGTAGTCTGAACCTTGAATGGGAGGGGTTTGTGATTACTTAGTTATTACAATGATAATCATTGGAATAGTATGTCGTCTTAGCAATATGTATGTATATGAAGAAGGTGAATCTTTTCTCGTATATATATTTGATAGGTACAGAATGATAAAATAGGTGCGGGTTCTTGAAACTCATACTTATGAAAAGTTTGTGACTCATAGTTATATGCTATGTTTCTGAGCCCTAAGCATATGGATAGTCCTTGATTTGTTCTTGGATTACATATTACGAAGATAAGTTCTTAAACACATATGGTTGTGGAAAGTTCCTAAACACATAAAGTGTGGTAAGTTGATGAACTATACGTTTAGACTGAAAGTAAGTATTTTCAGTAGACTTAGCATTGAAGGTGCTAGAGAAGATTAAGTATTTTCGCAAGTAAGACAATGAAGGAAGATGGAGAATAGGATATTCCAAGTCATCTAGCTATGCTAGATTTCGAAGTTTCTTGAAATCGTCTTTGATGTCACGCATTTGAAAATGAAAGAATTGGTTCAATTTTTTGAACCAATGGATTTTAAAAGAACTATTCTTGGTATGTCTATGCTAATTGTTTCGGCTAGACAGAAATTGATTTAAAATATCAAAATGAGTTTTATATCATCAGTGCATTTGATGCAGAGATGGTAAAAGGATGGAGTTATTAATGTAATTGAACCTGGTGTTGGATTTGATCTTAGGATCAACAACCCACCATGGTATGATGTATAATGATGAAGTCATAAACCCACGAAGTCCTCAACGCATCGTGAAAATTGCGGTATCATGTCGTCATAAAATGTTTTGATGTATTGTAAAAGAATTTAAAGAATTGGTCGATGTCAAGTGAGTTGACTTGACGTATGTTTCAAGTTGATGTCCAATTTATTAGTATGGTCTAAGCTACTTGATTTGGCTAAGATGAATGGTATGTCATGATTAAAAGAAAATCGAGCTTTCTTTAAAGAACTTGTGCCAAACCAAATTTTTTTGGTGCGGAATCTATGATTAAGTCTGAGGTGAACATACCCTGAAATGGGGTTATATGATGGGTTGATCACCTACGTATGAAAGAGGTAGTTTACCTTCTTGGTGATTGTAAACTGACCGTGGAAAGAAAGGTTACGACGTCATGCTGGTAAACCTAGTAAGAGTTCATGGTCAATTTGACCCCTCAACAAAAGTATGAAATGTTTTAAAGGAATTCTTATATTCTTCGTTGTTCATTCTACTTCATAATTCTTGATAAGTTGTGAAGGTGAGAGAATGTTTGAAAGATAAGAACTTCTTTGAAGAGAAGTTGAGAAGAGGGCTAGGCTAAAATTTCGAGGACGAAATTCTGTGAAGAAGGGGTGAATGTGATGACCGAATGCAGGTATGGTTTGAAAAAATTCGAGGACGGAATTTTTATATAAGGGAAGAATGTGACAACCCGGAAAATTGGATTATCCGAAATTTAAGATTTAAAGAATTAGTTATTAATAAAATAAATTTTTATTAATACTATTACATCTTTATGTGTTTATTAATCGTTTTATAACCTAGAATGATTATTAATCGGGAGGATTACGCTCACGAGCTAGATTGAATGAGTAAAAAATTTTCAAGAAGAAAATAAAAATTTTCCAGAACAAAATATTTCCTGAAAAAAGACGAAATAAACACTATTCACCCGAAGCGAAACCTAAGGGTTAGGGTTTGAATAACCTAAGCCTTTACGAGAGTTTGGTATGTCGAAATGACATTCCGTCGAAAAGATTTGTCGATAATATGTCGTGAAAAGTTAAGTAAGCCGATAAAAGTTTTTTTCGAAAAACGTGCAAAAATCGGACAAAATAAAAATGACAAAAAGTACTGCTATGTACTTTTCATTCGTTTAGCTACGTTAGGGTAAAACGTGAAGGAAAACTCTTAATGCCAAAAAGGTTTTTTCAGCTTTTTAGAAATCCGAAGAGTATGTAAAAGTTAATCGGTAACGGAAAGACGAAATATTAAAAAATATTTAGATTTCGAGAATCGCAGTTTTTAAAACTGTCTGACAAAACCCAAAAGATGGAACTACAAAACGTAAGGGCTAAGCAAACTTGAGGGCTAAGTTAACTTAGTCCTTAAGCCTTGAATAGTAAGGAGGTTAGGGAGGGCGAAAGGACTTTTTTGCCCCTAGCCTTGAAAATCTATAAATAGGAAGCTTAAGCTCATTTGTTTGGATTCTTGAAAATCCTACACTTTGATAGAGAGAGAGAGAGAGAGAGAGAGAGAGTTTGGATGGGAGGAAGAAGAGAAAAGGAAGAGGAAAAGTTGGCTCGTGAGCAAACTTTGTCCGACTTGGAGATCAAAGGAGAAAGGTAATCCAAACCTTTTCTTTTAGAAATTTTTTAAGTTTCTATGTTCAAAAACATAGATTAATAAGAATAAGAAGTAAATAATGTTAGGAATGAATTCATATGGTTGAAATAGTAAGAAAATGAAGAAATAAGAATAAGAAGTAAATAATGTTAGGAACGGTAGAAACGTTCATGAAGAACGGATTAAAATGGATCTATAACGAAGTTATGGCAAAAATTTTGTAAAAGACGAGCGAGAATTAGAAAGTTAGTAAATGAACCCGAACGTGTAGGGTTTCATAAGAAAGTAAGAGAACGTATAAAACGTGAGTCGTAGACTCAAGAATGAACAAATTCCAAGTTCGGATGACCGAATTACGGACGAACGAACGAAGAACGTTAATAATGTAAAGCGAATAAAGGGCAAAGATTAAGCCAATTGAATGGAATGTTAACGGATTCAGAATGAAGTTCTATTTGTAGGTAATCGAAGTACATAAGATAAGTAAGAAAATGGGTTTGGAACGACCTCGTTCCGAGTTATAACGAATAAATTATGAGATCGGAAAGTAAGCATCTCAAAATGAAGTTAACACTTAGAAAAATTTTCGAGAAGAAGGGCTTGGCGCCGCGGCGCTAGCCATGCCTTATAGGTGTGTGGCTATGATGCATTGAATAGGAGAAACCAAGAGATCGCTAACTTTCATGCCATATACGAGTCTTAGTGAAGAGAGTGGCGCAGATGCTGGGTGCTGGGTGGTGATGCCTGAAATGAGATTTTCTTGCTTTCAAAGTACTTGGGGATATGCAAGTAAGAAATAAGAACATAATGTTCAACTAATGTAACACTTAATCAAGTGTTTTAAACCTTTAATGAAGGTTGAACGAAAAGATTAAACGAGATTAAAAGACAAAAATTGTAGATGCGAGTTACGGAACCGATGTCCGGAGACCGTAGTCGCAATAAACGAATGTGAGGGTTTGCTATGATTGTGATTCCTTAGACGTTGAGTGACGAAAGTAATGAATAACATTTCGATGTTATGTGGTGGTAATGAGAGATAAGTGTAAAGCGTATAGACATTATGAACGAAACGTTGTTGCGATGAACGATCGGTCTTAGCATACAATGATCTGTATGGCTTCGACTTTAAGAAGGAATAATGAACATGGGGTTCATGGGATGGATAACGATCAAAAGTGATTAAAACCTTGAGTAAAGGTTGAATGTGAGATTAAGAGATGAACAACGTGAACGTTGAATACGTAAACAATCCTCGTAAATCGTATTCACGTTAGACGAACGTTCTAAGTATACCCTGGTTGTATGACGTAGACGTTGACGAAGGTTGTAAGTAAGATATGAATTATCAAGAAAGCCGTAATGAACGGTAATAAGATTAATAAAAGCCAAATGTGAATCGGGTAAAGAATGATTCCTGAGGTATGGCAATTACTTGTTAGAAAGCCAAAAGGAATAAGAAATTGACTTAACGAACATTATAGTTAATAGTTCGTATAAGTTAAGATCAATTTAGGTTCAAGTACAATCATAACCTTTGATGGTTGACATATGGGAGCTGGGCTAAACAATTCCTTCAGAGAGCGAAGGTATATACGAAACTGGAAACCGATCTAACTCACTGTGATGGCAATGTAGATGAGACGGGAACTTGTTTGTTGCTTGTTTGTGGGAAACCACTCAGAGTACCATATGGACTACCAGCAGAGAAGTGATGTGTGCTGAGTCCTAGAAAAGTTATAAGAAGAAGATAAGAATGTAAATCATCAAAGATGATGAATGTATTGAGTAAGACATCTCCGTATGTCATGAAGCCGTAGAACGGTAAAGGAAGTTGTCGCGTAAACTTAGGTTGAAAGATCGCGAACCCTAAGAAGTAAAGTTAAATAAACCAATGCATAAGTCAAATATATATGACTAATTGGTGTATGTGTTATTTTTCTTATGTGCTACATAGGAATGGGAATGAAAGCGATTCAAATAAAAAGTTATTAACATCATGTGTAAGGTAAGTTTCCTAACTTCATTCATATTTTAAATGAATGCTAGTTTCTAAAACTTATCAGATGTTGAATTTGAGAAGTTCTGTCTTTGTGCGAATGTGTAATATTTATACAAGGTGGTAGAATGTATGAGGCCTTGTGCCTGATATATGAACACTTTGGTGTTTCTATGATATGAACTGCTACGTGATTGAATCGCTTAATATGAGCATGTTCTATTTATACACGAAATTCTTTCATAAGTTTGGGCTATTGATTCTAGCCAGACGGAATGTGTATGAAAGAGAGTAGAGAATGAATGTATTTCAAAGTGAATGTGACTAATATTTTAAAGTGATAGGAATCGAGATTATTCCTATTATTCAAGCTGCTTCATAACCTTTGTTTGGTTATCGAAGTTTCAAAGGAATGTTAAACTCTTAAAGTTGTATGTTCAACTGCTATGACTTGCTGGGCAATTGAATGCTCACACTTGCTTTAAATAAAAATATTTTTAGCGAACGATGTTAGAAGAACTTAAGGATCCCGTAAGAATCAAGATGACGGTATCCAGATGAAGTGCCATTCAGAATGTGAATGAATGAAAAGACCAAGTTAAGACTTGTAATGTAGAAAGATGAAAATTAAACTATAGACTAGTTTAATGAATTGTTATGTATCCTTGGTGACGGATAAAAGTCACTCTTGTAAGATGAAAGGAATAATGTAATTATCATTATTTGTTATGAGAAAAGGTTATAAGGTTTTAGAACACGAGGAATTTAGAATGTATGTTATTATATTTCAAAGATATAATGATGTATGTTTGGAAGAAGATGGGATCGTGATGTATGAAATCCGGGTGTGAAGATAGACCCAGATTTTGGGGGCGTTACTGAGGTTGGTATCGAGTGATATGTTATAAATCTTAGGTATGAGTACCTAAGACTATAATCGTAGAGAGAGGATAAGAAGATCACCACGTGATCATAGTAAATCGTAATAACAGATGATTTATTAAGCGATGGATGATTTATAGCTAATGCTATGAATGAATGGTACTACAAGTAATACGGGGAAGAAGAACTTCGAGATTGAGTTGTAAAGGATAACATATAAAATTAAAGAAAATTCAGTATTAAGTAAAGAAAGTTAGAAGTTCTAAGATTTCGATTGAGGACTCATGTGATAGGTGAGTAGTACGAACCTTGAATGGGAGGGTTTGTGATTACTTAGTTATTACGGTGATAATCATTGGAATAGTATGTCGTGCTAGCAATATGTATATATGACGAGAAGGTGAATCTTTTCTCGTATATATATTTGATATAGGTACGAGAATGATAAAATAGGTGCGGGTTCTTGAAACTCATACTTATGAAAAGTTTGTGACTCATAGTTATATGCTATGTTTCTGAGCCCTAAGCATATGGATAGTCCTTGATTTGTTCTTGGATTACATATTACGAAGATAAGTTCTTAAACACATATGGTTGTGGAAAGTTCCTAAACACATAAAGTGTGGTAAGTTGATGAACTATCGTTTAGGTCGAAAGTAAGTATTTTCGATGAGACTTAGCATTGAAGGTGCTAGAGAAGATTAAGTATTTTTACATAGTAAGACAATGAAGGAAGATGGAGAATAGGATATTCCAAGTCATCTAGCTATGCTAGATTTCGAAGTTTCTTGAAATCGTGCTGATGTACGCATTTTGAAAATGAAAGAATTGGTTCAATTTTTTGAACCAATGGATTTTAAAAGAACTATTCTTGGTATGTCTATGCTAATTGTTTCGGCTAGACAGAAATTGATTTAAAATATCAAAATGAGTTTTATATCATCAGTGCATTTGATGCAGAGATGGTAAAAGGATGGAGTTATTAATGTAATTGAACCTGGTGTTGGATTTGATCTTAGGATCAACAACCCACCATGGTATGATGTATAATGATGAAGTCATAAACTGACGAAGTCCTCAACGTACTGTGAAAATTGCGGTATCATGTCGTCATAAAATGTTTTGATGTATTGTAAAAGAATTTAAAGAATTGGTCGATGTCAAGTGAGTTGACTTGACGAATGTTTCAAGTTGATGTCCAATTTATTAGTATGGTCTAAGCTACTTGATTTGGCTAAGATGAATGGTATGTCATGATTAAAAGAAAATCGAGCTTTCTTTAAAGAACTTGTGCCAAACCAAATTTTTTTGGTGCGGAATCTATGATTAAGTCTGAAAGTGAACATACCACAAAATGGGGTTATATGATGGGTTGATCACCTACGTTATGAAAGAGGTAGTTTACCTTCTTGGTGATTGTAAACTGACCGTGGAAAGAAAGGTTACGACGTCATGCTGGTAAACCTAGTAAGAGTTCATGGTCAATTTGACCCCTCAACAAAAGTATGAAATGTTTTAAAGGAATTCTTATATTCTTCGTTGTTCATTCTACTTCATAATTCTTGATAAGTTGTGAAGGTGAGAGAATGTTTGAAAGATAAGAACTTCTTTGAAGAGAAGTTGAGAAGAGGGTTAGGCTAAAATTTCGAGGGACGAAATTACGTGAAGAAGGGTGAATGTGATGACCCTGATGCAGGTATGGTTTGAAGAAATTCGAGGCGGAATTTTTATAAGGGGGAAGAATGTGACAACTTGGGAAAATTGGATTGTCCGAATTTAAGATTTAAAGAATTAGTTATTAATAAAATAAATTTTTATTAATACTATTCTGTGCTATGTGTTTATTAATCGTTTTATAACCTAGAATGATTATTAATCGGGAGGATTCTGGCTACGAGCTAGATTGAATGAGTAAAAATTTTCAAGAAGAAAATAAAAATTTTCCAGGAACAAAATATTTCCGGGAAAAAAGACGAAATAGGCACTATTCACCCGACGAAACCTAAGGGTTAGGGTTTGAATAACCTAAGCCTTTCTGAGAGTTTGGTATGTCGAAATGACATTCCGTCGAAAGATTTGTCGATAATATGTCGTGAAAAGTTAAGTAAGCCGATAAAAGTTTTTTTCGAAAAACGTGCAAAAATCGGACAAAATAAAAATGACAAAAAGTACTGCTATGTACTTTTCATTCGTTTAGCTACGTTAGGGTAAAACGTGAAGGAAAACTCTTAATGCCAAAAAGGTTTTTTCAGCTTTTTAGAAATCCGAAGAGTATGTAAAAGTTAATCGGTAACGGAAAGACGAAATATTAAAAAATATTTAGATTTCGAGAATCGCAGTTTTTAAAACTGTCTGACAAAACCCAAAAGATGGAACTACAAAACGTAAGGGCTAAGCAAACTTGAGGGCTAAGTTAACTTAGTCCTTAAGCCTTGAATAGTAAGGAGGTTAGGGAGGGCGAAAGGACTTTTTTGCCCCTAGCCTTGAAAATCTATAAATAGGAAGCTTAAGCTCATTTGTTTGGATTCTTGAAAATCCTACACTTTGATAGAGAGAGAGAGAGAGAGAGAGAGAGTTTGGATGGGAGGAAGAAGAGAAAAGGAAGAGGAAAAGTTGGCTCGTGAGCAAACTTTGTCCGACGGAAGGAGATCAAAGGAGAAAGGTAATCCGAAACCTTTTCTTTTAGAAATTTTCTTTAAGTTTCTATGTTCAAAAACATAGATTAATAAGAATAAGAAGTAAATAATGTTAGGAATGAATTCATATGGTTGAAATAGTAAGAAAATGAAGAAATAAGAATAAGAAGTTTATTTAATAAATTTCTTAAGGAAGTATAAGATTCGTAAGGATTTTGAGCGATCCGAATGAATCTTATGAATGAGTAGGTTAAATAAGTATGGAATGATGTTCTATAACATCAAATTCCAAGAAAAAGTAAAATCGTAATCCAAAATATCCATTAAAAATGAAGAACACGAAGAACACACGAAGAACACGAAGAACGTTGTTGATGGACAAATTTAAAACCATCGTAGGATAATTGTTGTTGATGGAAAAGTTTAAAACCATCGCGTATAAGTTAGATGCTTATTGCTTGGTTAGGAACGGTTGAAACGTTCATGAAGAACGGATTAAAATGGAGCTATAACGAAGTTATGACAAAAATTTTGTAAAAGACGAACGAGAATTAGAAAGTTAGTAAATGAACCCATCTTGAATCTCCAGATACATGGTACATAAATTCAAATACAACTTAATTATACAACAGTCGTGTAAAATACGACAAAACATAGTTGAGAGTTTAAACAAGAATATTGTCATCTAGACAATATCCACACTCAATGGTGTCCTCATTACAATTATTCTCATTTCTTGAAGAGAACAATGAAAGAAAGGGTGAGCTCAACTAGCCCAGTAAGAAATATTATGACTAAGATAATGCAGAATAAATTATCCTTAGCCTTCAACAGTATAACAACTGATAGAATACAATAGACAACAAGTTTTAGATCAACAACTGCAGCGAAAATAAGCAATCCATTAGAAGAGTCAAGTAGAGCATAAAATCTACTATCTTCTATGATTTAAAAGTTTTCATCAACTTTATCATTGAGACTCGACAATAAATAAAATTGAATCATCCCTGCATCACGACCAAGGATATTCATGTAATCATCAATGGTCATGATTATACCGAATAATCCCTGGTCATAATCATACCGACAACTGTCCATCAATGAAATATAGGCCAATGAGGACTTTCACCATATCATTCGTCACATTACGGTCATGATTATACTGAATAATCCCTGGTCATAATCATACCAAGTCCATCTATGCACGTAAGCCAAAGATGACTTTCATCACAATATAAGCATGAGGATGATGACAATGACATAATAATTCAATAAAACAAGTTCAAGGATAAATTTTAAAGATTTATAATTTAGTTTATCCAGAATTCAATAACGTTCAAATTGTCAACATGATACTGCTTTGTAGAGTAAAATTCAAGAATAATATTCATGTACCAAAAATAATTTGGACAGAAAAGAAATATATTTTTTGGGTGAATAGTACCCCGTGAATAGTACTTCGTGAATAGTACTCCGACACGAAAAGTGCCTCAAATACCCGAGTGAATGATACTAGAGTGAATAGTAACCTGTGAATAGTAACTCGTGAATAGTACTCCGGCACGAAAAGTGCCCTGAATACCCGAGTGAATAATACTAGAGTGAATAGTAACTGGGTGAATAGTAACCCATGAATAGTAACTCGTAAAAAAAATACTAAAGAAAATGATATTCCATGATGAGTACAAAAGAAATGATATCTCAGACGAGTATAATAGAATATACGAAACTACAAATGGATTTTCACCCGCCATGCGGTAATCCACGTAGACAGATCATTTCCACAATTTAATAAAGAATGAATACGAAGGATCATTCACCATGCATGCGGTAATCCACATAGACAGGTTATTCCAATAAAATAATAAAGAATGGAATAACAGAAGAATTCACCAGGAATGCGATAGACCACTTACGATGAGGTTATTCTAACGAATAATAAAGAATGGAACCAGTCAAATGCGTGTCCGCATGACACGATATTCCAACAGAATAATAAAGAACGAAACAAGGTCATGCGTAATCCGCACAGACAGGATATTCCAACAGAATAATAAAAAATGGAATAACAACATAATTCACCAGGTATGCGATAGACCGCACAGACATGTTATTCCAATAGAATAATAAAGAATGGAATAACAGAAGAATTTCACCATGCATGCGGTACTTCGCACAGACAGGTTATTCCAATATAATAATAAAGAATAGAATTACAACTCTTACGAGTATTGAAAGAAAATAATTCTCTTCATGAATACGAAAGAATAATACCCCTTACCTTAGAAGAAACTGGATATTGGAATAGTGAGGTAGCAGACTTCTCTTCTTCTTTCTCTCTATAATTTCTCTCTATAATAATTACTTTAAAGCTTTAGTGAATTGGTGAGAAATGAAGGAAGAATGAGCTTCTATTATAGAAAAATATAGTTTCGATAATTGCACGTCTTGGGGCTCAAAATATTACAATCTGATACCTTGACTTTTCTTTCATTTTAATTTAGTCCTGCAAGTATTATCAAACTTGCACCACCTCCCCTAATACTAAATAATGTGAATCAATAGTTCAATCATGTGAATCAATAGTTATAATCATGTTAAAATACGAATTACAGTACAGTACCTCCATCTATACCTCCATTTTTAACTTAGTCATGCAAGTATTATTAATCTTGCACCAACTCCCCTAATAGTATAAGAATGTGAATCAATAGTACACACATGTGAACAAATAGTTATAATCATGTGAATCAATAATAATTAATTGCTCATTTATCCGGTTAATTACCCGATTAGTCAATATAACCTCCAGACATCAATTATTATCGAAATAAATGTTGATTTCCACTAACACTAATAATTCCCACACAATGGAATTATCAATTTTATCTTTAATTAACACGAACTTATTCATCATTAATATTATAACTCACAATATTTAATAACCAGGTCGTTCCCAGGAAAGAGGGGGCTTTCCGATAAGGATTTCTCCTTATTGGCACACAATTAGGTGACCAAACATCTCCTTAATAGAACTTCTAGACATTGTCAATATTACAAATAATAATATGAATAACTTTGCAGTCTCAATTATTGATTTAATAATATAACATATTATGCAGATGATACTGTGACAATAATTGAATCAATAATATGAGAGATATGATGCAGCAATTACTGTAGCAATAATTGAGTTTAACTGAGTGACTTTTCACATAAGCATCAATAATCAATACCGTGTGCCACTATGCAACCATGCGTATTACTGTACTTTTACTACTGAGTAGTTCAACAGTTTTAACGGTAACACTTTCGCCGTTATTTTTATAAAAAGATAATTATGTCGTTTTCTAACTACGACAATACTTTCGTTGTGGGGTCCACCAATGATTGTGCCATCACACGGATATTCCCCGACAAAAAGAATATTCCCCGACCAAACGAATATTTTATAACAACTTGCATACTTTGCAAAATTTGTAAATATTACCCACAACTATAACATTATATCAAATCCACACCATAATATTAAAAAAAATATTTTGAGAAATTTAAATCTTTATTCATAAAATTTGGGGTCTCACATAATGAATCATCAATTAATTATATATTCACATCATTTGATAGTAATATTCTAAATGAAAAGCCCGTGTTTAATTTGTCGGGGAGTCTAAGCTCATTAATTATTAAAAGTTTCTAACATCTCTGAAGGGTCAAACAATTAAAAATAGAAAAGAAGTACAAATATAAAACTCAATTTCTATCTTTTCTTCGATTATTTTGTAAAGTTTAGCTATGCATATAAGTCTCTCTCTCTCTCTCTATATATATATATATATATGTTCAGGCGTAGTTTACCGACATGTGGGCTGAAGGCCTGGGTTGAGAAGGGTTTATTGGGCCCAATGGGTCAAAGCCAGTAAGGAGCTTAGTAATGTTAGAGTTCGGGCGTCCGAGTCTTCTGGGCCAGAGTCCTGTTCGGTTTGGTGTGGTTCGGGGTCGGGTGTCCGAGTCCTTTGGGCTGGAGTCCAGACCAATTTATAGGTGATCGGTGGATTTGGGCTCGTACAGAAGGTTATTCTCATATAGAGTCTGGAGTGATAAGGAGTTTAAATGGTTAAGGATTCCAATCCTAACCATATTTGGATAACTAACTCCAAATGTAAGTATTTGGATCATATCCAATTTGCACCTTTTAAGGAGACTGTGTTGGACCCAAACAATGGTAACTACCATGATTAGGAGTCCTAGTCTGATTCAGAGATGGACTTTGAGGTGGTAAGAATGGCTATAAATACAAGGCTTAACTTTAATTAGCAGGTAATACACTCTTGAAAACTAAACATTAAAGCCTCCATTGTTAAACCTTGTATCAGCCTGTACTCATTCTCATACCGGAGCTATCATCTGGTGGCACAAGCCGTCAAACTTCTTGTGTGATCTGTTATTGTGCAGGTTTAAGCGCGTAGATTCGATGGTTGGACGCGTCGGCGAAACTTGGCGTTAACATTGGCATTAGAAGGAGGGATTTTAGTGCTTTTATAATCACTCTGAAATTTTTCAGTTGAAAGCCATGGCGAGCAGGGATAGTAGTGCTTCAAACTAGGAAAAAGCCAAAACTCACCAGATAGCCCAAGTGAGAAGGTCAGTCAAAGACAGACTAGGGCCAAAGAACCAGAAAGGTAATTTAGAGCATGCCCAGTCAACACTGGGATGACTATTTTTGGCCAGTCAGCACACTCCCATCCCCTTCAGTCATGCTGAGGACAAACAGTCCCGAGCATATGAAAGGTGAGGGAAGGATCAGGTTGAGGATAACCGAGACCAGCGTCAGTTCATTTTGCAGAAAAAGATGCAGCAGAACCTAGACGCCATAATGGCCTTACGCCTTTAGCAGGAAGAACTGGAAGAACAGATGGCCAGAATGGTCGGTGAACAAGAGGCCTCGTCCAAGAAGTCCAGACATCAGAGCCGATCTCGGACGCCTCGTCAGGATGAGGCTGGAAGGAACAAGAGCAGACTCAGGAGTCACTCTGGAGAAGGCAGAAGCCGAAGAAGGAGTCGTTCCCTGGACCCAAAATCTGAATACCAGGGAAGATCAGGACAGAGGAGGAGAGTCGCATCTCCTGAATACGAGAGGGACAGGCCTAGGTCATCCCCTCGTAAAGAGGAGTCCGATCCCCTCGCCAGAAGGGTAGCAGAATTGGAAAAGCTGTTGGCAACAAAAAACCAGATGGGAACACCCTCGAGCTGCCCCAGTTGTCCATTTTCACCCAAAATCAATCAGGTCACAGCTGACCCGAAGAAGAAGATGCCCCCGATGGAGACGTATGATGGATTGGGGGATCAATATAACCATTCTGAAGGGTACGACAGACTGATGACTTACTATGGGCATTCGGATGCTGCTAAATGCCATATTTTGCCACAACTTTAAAGAATAGTCCCCAAGAATGGATGGGGACCTTGGCCTCAGGATCAATCAGTTCATGGAATGACCTTCGGGAAAAATTCCATGCTCGGTTTGGGAGCAACAAAAGAAGAGGGAAAATCATTACTTCTCTTATGCAGGTACGACAAAGCTTAGATGAGAGCCTCAGTCAGTATGTTAAGAGGTTCCGAGAAGCAGTCGGATCGATGGTAGAGTTAAATTCCCCTCAGGCATTGGGATTCTTCATAACAGGTCTTCATATAAGAAAGTCAAAGAAGCTGATGAAAGACCTGATGGTTAATCCTCCCGCTGACTTGACTGAAGCTTTTCATCGGGCTGAAGGGTTCATTGCCATAAAGGAAGCTATGGGAAACTTCAAGACATACTCCCAGTCCTATGAAAAGTCTAGAGACAGAGACAAACAGACCTATCAGCGTTCGGACAATAATCAAGGGAGATCGGATAACCAGGGGAAAAAGAACTATAATGGTGGGGGATCAGGCAGTGGCCGACCACCTTTCCCGAATAGAAACGTTAACAAGGTCTATACTCCCCTCAATACCGATCGGGCCAAGATGCTGGAGGAAATCTGAAACAAGTGATGTTATGAGCCATGCTCGACGAACCTGATGCTTGAGAAGAGGAATCGGGATAAATTTTGTGAATATCATTAGAGCTCGGGGCATACAACAGAGAAGTGTTATGCATTGAGTGATTTAATAGAGAAGAATGTGCAGAACGACCAGCTAGTTGAATATGTAGCGGTAGGAAAATCTTTGAAACAATGAGAGGGAAGAAAGCGGAGGGTCAAGACGAGATACATACACCAAAAGCAGAACCAAATTTTGCTCGAGGTGTAATCAACGTTATTTCTGACGGTTCTGTAGGGCGTGTGACTAGAAAAAAAAGAAGTGGGCATCTCGATGCAATATTATCGTTTGCAAGGTTATTGGCAAGAAAAGATAGGACCTTCCCAGGGATAGTTATTTCTTTTTCGGACGAGGAATATCCAATAGATCCCATAGAATCACATGATGCGACACTGGTGATAATAGCTCAGGTCAGACCGGTGGATATGAGAAGAATGATGATTGACAATGGGTCCTCGGTCGACATACTGTATACCAATGCCTACCAGAGGATAGATTTGGATGGAAAGAAGATGGAGTTAGGAGGGGAAGACCCCTTATATGGATTTAGTGGAG
Organism: Panax ginseng; assembly: GCA_020205605.1. Lineage (NCBI taxonomy): Eukaryota > Viridiplantae > Streptophyta > Magnoliopsida > Apiales > Araliaceae > Panax > Panax ginseng. Next base: position 174,592,662 of record CM035132.1, read on the forward strand.
ACCCGGTGCATGTGTCGTGTGACGCCCCCAAAATAGGTATACATTACCCATCTTGGGTCGCCGAATACATGGTACAAAATTCAAATACAACTTAATTATACAACTATCGTGTAACATACGACAAAACATAAGCTGAGAGTTTTAAAACGAATATTATCTTCTAGACAATATCCACACTCAATGGAGTCCTCATTACAATTATTATCACACTATTTTATAGAATAGTGAGGACTACTAAAACACCATCTTGGGCCATCACTCCGTTCCCCGACTAGTTTCGGCTACGTTCTCATTTCCTGAAGAGAACAATGGAAGTAAAAGGGTGAGCTCAACTAGCCCAGTAAGAAATATTATGACTAAGATAATGCAGAATAAGTTATCATTAGCCTTCTACAATGTTAAACTGATAGAATATAATTGACAACAAGTTTAACTACAGCGGAACAAGAAATCCATTAAAAGAGTCAAGTAGAGCGTGATATCTACTATCTTCTATGATTTAAAAAGTTTATCATTAACTTTATTGCTGGGAATCAGCTTAATAAATAGATCACATCATCGAATCATCCCTGCACTATGGGCCAAGGATATTCATTAGTATCACGTCCACAAATTATTCTTGCACTACGGGCCAAGATTTATTCGTGTAATCATCAATGGTCATGACTATACCGAATTATCCCTGATCATAATCATACCAATCAACAGTCCATCTATGCACATAAGCCAAATATGACTTTCATCACAATATAAGCATGAAGATGATGACAATGATATAAGAATTCAATTAAAAGAAAGTAAAGGATAAATTTTTAAAGATTTATAATTTAATTTATCCAGAATTCAATAATGTCCAAATTTTCAACATGATACTATTTTGTAGGAAAAAATTCAAGATTAATATCCATGTATCAAAAATAATTTGGACAGAAAAGAAATAAATTTTTCGGTGAATAGTATCCCGTGAATAGTACCCTGTGAATAGTACTTCGAGAATTGTACCCCGTGAATAGTAACCCAACATGAAAAGTGCTCCAAATACCTGAGTGAACAATATTTGAGTGAATAGTAATTGGGTGAATAGTAACCCATGAATAGTAACTCATGAATAGTACCCCAACATGAAAAGTACCCCGAATACCTGAGTGAATAATATTATAGTGAATAGTAATTGGGTGAATAGTAACCTATGAATAGTAACTCATGAATAGTACTTCGGTGAAAATATTGATATTTAATAAGAAAGTTCATATAAATATTCCAATAAAATGATACTGGATGAAGCGCAAAACTCACAGATATTCCACTAATTTCAAGGATTATAGAAGCAATACTTACCATAGTAAGTTTAGATTTAAGAATATGAAAAGAATTAACATACAAAAACTGCAAATGGATTTTTATCGGTCATATGGTACGTAATCTGCGTAGACAGGTTATTCCGACATACTAAAGGATGAATACAAAAAATAGTATTTCTTATGAATACGAAAGAAATAATACCCCTTACCTTAGTAGAAAGCTGGATATTGCAAAAGTGAAGTAGCAGAATACTCTTCTTCTTACTCTCTATAGTTTCTCTCTCTATAGTGTCTCTTGTGAATCTCAGTGAATTGGTGAGAAAGAAAGAAGAATTAAGCTTCTATTTATAGGAGAATGGACTAAATAGTAACTAATTCACGAACGGTCCAGATTGATTCACTATTAGAACGAACGGTCCATATTGATTACTATTAAAACCACAACCGACGGTCCAGATTGATTTACATTAAAAACCACCACCGACGGTCCAGATTGATTTACTTTTAAAACCACCACCGACGGTCCAGATTGATTTACTATTAAAACCACCACCGACGGTCCATATTGATTTGCTATTAAAACCACCATCAATGGTCCAGATTGATTAGCTATTAAAACCACCATCAATGGTCCACATTGATTTAACTTATTACACTTTAGTACCCCTAAAGTTTTCCAAGTTTATATTATTCCCCCTTAACTTTTGTAAATCACTTATCTTCAATAAACACATTCTTAATACTTCAACAATTATTCATCATTATTATTATAACTCACAATATTTAACAACCAGGTCATTCCCAGGAAAAAAGGGAGCCTTCCGATAAGGATTTCTCCTTATTGGCGCACAATTAGGTGACCAAACCTCTCCTTGACAGAACTTCTAGACATTGTCACTATTGCAAATAATAATATCAACAACTTTGTTGTCTAAATTATAAAATATAAAATATTATGCAGATGATAACAATAATTGAATCAAATAATGTGAGATACTATGCAACAATTACTGTAGCAATAATTGAGTATAACTGAGTGACTTCTCACGTAAGCATCAATAATTAATACCGTGTGCTACTATGAAACCACGCGTTTTACTATACTTTTACCACCGGGTAGTTCAACAGTAAAACTTTCACCGTTATTTTTATAAAAAGATATTTCTGTCATTTTCTAACTACGATAATACTTCCGTTGTGGGGTCCACCAATGATTGCGCCGTTGTACGAATATTCCCTGTTAAAACGAATATTCCCCGACCAATCGAATATTCACTGACACAACAAATATTTTATATCAACTTGATTACTTTGAAAAATTTTCCAAATATTACCCACAACTATAATATTATATCATATCCACACCATAATATTCAAAAATATAATTCGAGAAAAATTATTCTTTATTCAAAAAAGTTAGGATCTTACAACCTCCCATTCTTATGAAATTTTGTCCTCGAAATTAGGGTACGTAACTGATATGTCGAAGAGGTGAGGATACCTTAATTTCATTTTAGATTCTAACTCCCAGGTCATTTCCTCCACATCGTGGTTTCTCCATAAAACTTTGACTTGAGGTATAACCTTGGAGCGTAGAATATGATCCTTCTTATCCAAGATTTTAACAGATACCTCTTCATACGTTAAATCCTCTGCTATTTCGTCTGGTTCTAATTTAATAATTTGGTTCGGGTCTTTCACATATTTACATAACATAGATATGTGAAAAACGTTATGAACACGAGACATATTTGGTGGTAAGGCGAGTCTATATGCCACAGTTCCTACTCGATCAAGGATTACAAATGAGCCAATGAATCGAGGATTGAGCTTTCCTCTCTTTCCAAATCTCGTAACTCCTTTCCATTGAGCAACACGTAACAACACATGATCTCCAATATTGAATTCCACGTCCTTTCGATGAAGATTATCATAACTGTTTTATCGATCTTGTGAGGTTTTTATACGTTGTCGGATCGTTTGAATCTTTTCCGTAGTTATACGTACCAACTCCGGCCCCAACAAAGTTCCTTCACCCACCTCATCCCAGCATACTGGAGAATGACACTTTCTTCCATACAACGCCTCAAATGGAGCCATGCCAATATTTGCTTGATAACTGTTGTTGTAGGAAAACTCCACCAATGGTAAGAACTTGTCCCAACTTCCTTTGAAGTTAAGGACACAGAGTCTTAATAAATCCTCAAGAGTTTGAATAGTCCTCTCTGATTGTCCGTCCGTTTGAGGATGATATGCCAAACTAAATCGTAAATCTGTGCCCATAGCTTTTTGCAAACTAACCCAAAATCTTGAAGTAAATCTTGGGTCTCGATCAGAAACAATGGATACTGGCATACCATGCAATCTTACAATCTCATTTATGTACATACGAGCAAGACGTTCAAGTGTATAAGTTTCTCGTATCGGTAAGAAATGAGCAGATTTGGTCAATCTATCAACAATGACCCAAATTGCATCTATGCCTTGAGAAACCTTGGGGACGACCGATGAATCTAATCCATGGTAATGTGCTCCCACTTCCATTCTGGAATTTCAAGTGGTTGCAATGGACTTTTTGGCACTTGATGCTCCGCCTTGACTCGTTGAAAAGTTAGACACCTTGAGATAAACCCCGCTATCTCTCTCTTTATATTGCTCCACCAGAATGTATGTCGAAGATTACGATACATTTTGGTACTCCCAGGATGGATTGCAAATGGTGTGTTGTGCGCCTCCATCATGATCTTATACTTCAAGTCAGAATCGTTAGGAACACAAAGTCTGGAGTTGACTCAAAGTATTCTTTCTTCATCGATTCTTGCTTCCGGAATAACACCTTCTTGCACTTTCTTCTTCATATGCATTAGCTCCAAGTCTGTAGCTTGAGCAGCTTTAACTTCATCGATTAAAGTTGGTTCTACTCGTATATTCGCCATCATCACATGGTTCCCTGGAGTCTTTAACTCTATCTCCATCCTTTGTAAGTCATACAAAATGGGCCTTTGTGTTGACAATATCGCACTCGTACCCGCATATGATTTTCTACTCAATGCATCAGCTACTACGTTCGCTTTTCCAAGATGGTATTGAATGGTATGATCATAATCTTTCAACAGCTCAAGCCATTATCTTTGCCGCATGTTGAGTTTCTTTTGAGTAAAGAAATATTTGAGGCTTTTATGATCCGTATAAATCTCCACATTCTCTCTATACAGGTAATGCCTCCAAATCTTAAGCGCAAAAACGACAGCTGCCAACTCTAGATCATGAGTAGGATAATTTCTCTCATATTCTTTGAGTTTTTGTGAGGCATAGGCTATGACTTTCCCATGTTGCATGAGAACACATCCTAAACCTTTGCCTGAAGCATCACTGTAGATGACAAATCCCTTCGAACCAGATGGTATTGTCAGAACAGGTGCTGAAATGAGTGTGACGCCCCCAAAACAGGTATACATCACCCATCTTTAGTCGCCAGATACATGGCACATAAATTCAAATACAACTTAATTATACAACAGTCGTGTAAAATACGACAAAACATAGCTGAGAGTTTAAACAAGAATATTGTTATCTAGACAATATCCACACTCAATGGTGTCCTCATTATAATTATTATCAAATTATTCTATAGAATAGTGAGGACTACTAAAGCCATTTATCCTGGGCAATCACTCCATTCCCCGACTCGTCCCAGCTATATTCTCATTTCCTGAAGAGAACAATGAAAGAAAGGGTGAGCTCAACTAGCCCAGTAAGAAATATTATGACTAAGATAATGCAGAATAAATTATCCTTAGCCTTTAACAGTATAACAACTGATAGAATACAATAGACAACAAGTTTTAGATTAACAACTGTAGTGGAATAAGCAACCCATTAGAAGAGTCAAGTACAAAATAAAATCTAATATCTTCTATGATTTAAAAAGTTTTTCATCAACTTTATCGTTGAGACTCAGCTTAATAAATAAACCACATCATCGAATCATCCCTGCACTACGGGCCAAGGATATTCATGAAATTGTCAATAAAACAAGTTCAAGGATAAATTTTAAAGATTTATAATTTTAAAGATTTATAATTTAAATTATCAAGAATTCAATAACGTTTAAATTGTCAACATGATACTGCTTTGTGGAGTAAAATTCAAGAATAATATTCATGTACCAATATAATTTGAACAGAAAAGAAATATATTTTTCAGGTAAATAGTACCTCGTGAATAGTACTTCGAGAATAATACCCCGTGAATAGTACCCCGACATGAAAAGTACCCCAAATACCCGAGTGAATGATACTAGAGTGAATAGTAATTGGGTGAATAGTAACCCATGAATAGTAACTCGTGAATAGTACTCTGGCACGAAAAGTGCCCCGAATACCCGAGTGAATAATACTAGAGTGAATAGTAACTGGGTGAATTGTAACCCGTGAATAGTAACTCATAAAAAAACACCAAAGAAAATGATATTCCATGACGAGTACAAAAGAAATGATATCTCAGACAAGTATAATAAAATACACGAAGCTGCAAATGGATTTTCACTCGCCATGCGGTAATCCACGTAGACAGATCATTTCCATAATTTAATAAAGAATGAATACGAAGGATCAATCACCATGCATGCGGTAATCCACATAGATAGGTTATTCCAAAAGAATAATAAAGAGTGGAATAACAGAAGAATTCACCATGCATGCGGTAGTCCGCGTAGACAAGTTATTCCAACAGAATAATAAAGAATGGAACCAGGTCATGCGTAATCCGCACAGACAGGATATTCAAACAGAATAATAAAGAACGAAACCAGGTCATGCATAATGCGTACAGACAGTATATTCCAACAGAATAATAAAGAATGTAATAACAACAAAATTAACCAGGCATGCGATAAACCGCACAGATAGGTTATTCCAATAGAATAATAAAGAATGGAATAATAAAGAATTTCACCATGTATGCGGTGCTTAGCATGAGCAAAGTTATTCCAACATAATAATAAAGAATGGAATAACAACCCTTACGAGTATTGAAAGAAAATAACTCTCTTCATGAATACGAAAGAATAATACCCCTTACCTTAAAAGAAGACTGGATACTTGAATAGTGAGGTAGCATACTTCTCTTCTTCTTTCTCTCTATAATTTCTCTCTATAATAATTGCTCTATAGCTTTAGTGTATTGGTGAGAAATGAAGGAAGAATGAGCTTCTATTTATAGGAAAATATAGTTTCGATAATTGCACATTTTGGGGCTCGAAATATTACAGTATAATCAAACTTCCACCACCTCACCTAATAGTAAATCATGTGACTCAATAGTTCTAGACATGTGAAGATACGAATTACAGTATAGTACCTCCATCTATACCTCCATTTTTAACTTAGTCATGCAAGTATTATCAATCTTGCACCAACTCCCCTAATAGTAAATGAATGTGAATCAATAGTACACACATGTGAACAAATAGTTGTAAGCATGTGAATCAATAGCAATTAATTGCTCATTTATCCTGTTAATTACCCGATTGGTCAATATAACCTCCAGACATCAATTATTATCGAAATAAATGTCGATTTTCACTAACACTAATAATTCTAACACAATGGAACTATCAATTTCATCTTAAATCAACACGAACTTATTCATCATTAATATTATAATTCACAATATTTAACAACTAGGTCGTTCCCAGGAAAGAGGGGGCTTTCCGATAAGGATTTCTCCTTATTGGCGCGCAATTAGGTGACCAAACCTCTCATTGACAGAACTTCTAGACTTTGTCAATATTACAAATAATAATATGAATAACTTTGCCTTCTCAATTATTGATTTAATAATATAACATATTATACAGATGATACTGTGACAATAATTGAATCAATAATATGAGAGATATGATGCAGCAATTACTGTAGCAATAATTGAGTATAACTGAGTGACTTTTTACGTAAGCATTAATAATCATTACCGTGTGCTATTATGCAACCACGTGTATTACTGTACTTTTACTACCGGGTAGTTCAATAGTTTTAAAGGTAACACTTTCGCCGTTATTTTTATAAAATGATAATTCTGTCGTTTTCTAACTACGACAATACTTCTGTTATGGGGTCCACCAATGATTGTGCCGTCGTACGTATATTCCCCGACAAAAAGAATATTCCCTAACCAATCGAATATTATATAACAACTTGCTTACTTTGCAAAATTTATAAATATTACCCACAACTATAACATTATATCAAATCTACACCATAATATTCAAAAAAATATTTCGAGAAATTTAAATCTTTATTCATAAAATTTGGGGTCTCGCAATGAGTCTCCTCTTGAGTTCTTGAAAACTCTTCTCACATTCGTAGCTCCAACCGAATTTTGTATCTTTTTGAGTCAGCTGAGTTATTGGAGTAGCGATTCGAGAAAACCCTTCTACGAATCTCCGATAATAACTAGTTAAGCCGAAAAAGCTATGTACTTTGGTCACTGACTTGGGTTGCTCCCAGCTTTGAATTGCTTCAATCTTTACTGGGTCAATAGATATTCCATGATTTGATATCACGTGCCCAAGGAATGCTACTTTCTCAAGCCAAAACTCGCACTTCTTCAACTTGGCATAAAGCTTATTTTCATGAAGCTTTTGGAGTATCAGACTCAAGTGTTGCTCATGATCTTTACGACTTTTGGAATATATGAGGATGTCATCAATAAATACGACTACAAAATGATCCAAATATTCCTTAAATACTTGGTTCATCATATCCATGAAGGCAGCAGGAGCATTAGTCAATCCAAAAGACACGACTAGGAATTCATAATGCCCGTACTGAGTTCTGAAAGCAGTCTTTGGGATGTCATCGGTTTTAATCTTTAACTGATGATATTCGGAACGAAGATCGATCTTTGAAAAGAATTTGGCTCCTTGAAACTGGTCAAATAGGTCATCAATGCGTGGCAATGGGTACCTATTTTTGATGGTGACATGATTCAACTCCCGATAATCAATACAAAGTCGCATACTTCCATCTTTCTTCTTTATGAAGAGAACAGGAGCACCCCAAGGAGATGTACTAGGACGAATGAAACCAATGTCTAACAATTCCTGCAGTTAAGTCTTTAACTCCTGAAGTTCAACAGGAGCCATTCGATATGGGGCTTTGGAAATGGGTTTTGTATCGGGTTCAAGGTCGAAACAAAATTCAATTTCACACTCTGGGGGTAGGCTAGCAAGTTCTTCAAGGAATACATCAGGAAATTTATTAACAATGGAAATATCATTCAAATCTGACGTATTTTTGTTTAAATCTGTGACATGGGCTAAGAAAGCTTGACATTCGTTTTTCAATAAATGAATAGCTTTATGACTTGAGATGACAGTAATTTACTTTAATAGTTTGGTTGCTTGAATTCGTATAATAGGTTGGTTAGGAATATGAAAGCTAACAACCTTATGAAAATAATTAATTTTAGCATGATGAGTAGTCAACCAATCAATTCCTAAAATCACATCGAACGCAAGTATTTTTAAAGAAATAAGATTGACAGGTAACGTGCAGTTACCGATTTGAATCAAACAAGACTTATAGATAGTGGATGTTATGAAGGTTTCTCCCAGCGGAGTTTCAACAGATAAATCAAAGTCGAATTTCTGCGGAGTCAAATTCAAACGTTGAGCGCAAGTAGGAGAAATAAAGGAATGGGTAGAACCGGTATCAAATAAGGTATAAGCTTCGCAAGAGTTTATGATTAGCTTACCCGTGATCACCTCGTTCGGATTTTTTGCTTTTTGGGAGGTTATGACAAACGCTCTCCCTTGAACTTCCGGTTTTGTCTTGTCTGGGATGACCTTTGATGCCTCCATCCCAGCTGGACTTAACTTTGGTGCACAACAAAATTGGGCTAGGTGACCTTCTCTTCCATAATTGTAGCATGCTTTGGACTGGTGCGTACAGTTTGGACTGATGTGTCCCTCTCCTCCGCATTTGTAACATACGATTGGTGGTCGTTCTCCTTCCTTAACAACAGGTGCCGGTGTTGACGTCTTTTCATCATTATTGAATCTCCTCTTCTTGAAATTTCCACTTCTATTATCTTAGCCATGATTACAACCGGAGTGGTTACCATTTCTTGCATGTTGATTCCCTCCATGTTTGTTGTCACCGCTTTGATGACTGCTACCACTAGTATTATCGACTTGCTGGCTGCTTTCTCATGGCTGGGTTGACTCATTATCACACTCCAATAACTGAGCCCTATTTACAATATCTGAATATAAACACAGTTTATGAGAAATGAGGTATTGACGAATTTCAGGTCTCAAACCTCGTAGAAACATTCGCGTCATTCTTTCCTCATTATCAATCAAATGGGATGCAAACCGGGACAACTCGGCAAACTTAGCCTCGTACTACGACACGGTCATATTATTTTGCTCCAAATTAATAAACTCCACCTCCTTTATGTGACGAATACTTTTGCGAAAGTACTTGTCATTGAATAGTTCTTGGAACTTCTCCCAAGACATCTTGAGTTCGGTAGGCTGGGTATGCTTTACGGATTCCCACCAGTAATCTGCTTCTCCTCTCAATATGAAGGTGGCAAAGGGAACCTTTTGCTCCTCGGAGCATCCACGTCTCCACCTTAAGAGGTTTTGGCTCTCCCCAAAACTCTGATGGTCCCAGCTCCTTGAATTATTTAGCGGTGACCATCTGTGAGTTGCTAGTGTGTCCTCCTGCATTTTGAACAGGAGCCGCTCTTGCCTAATGTTGCATGAATTGCATGAAGCCTCTAAACATCCCATCATTCTTCATTTGATCGGTGTTGTTGTTTACCTGAGGATTATTTTCTTCCTATTGCACATTATCCTGGGTATTGATCGTTGGTGACTCAATGGTCTCATGTGCTTCATTGCTTATCTCGACATTTTTAGATGCCATTTTCAAATACTGCCACAAAACAAGGGTTAATTGACATGCCACATATTATCCCTATACTCTGACCGACCAATTAAATACCAAATAAACTAAGGTAGGTCATACTAGCGAAGAAATTTCCCGTCTCTCCCCTCATAGTTCTTGTCTCACATCTCAGCCAGGGATCATATCCCTAAGCTTTGATACCAACCGTGACCCACCTAAAATAGGTATACATCACCCATCTTGGGTCATCAAATACATGGTACAAAATTCAAATACAACTTAATTATACAACTGTCGTGTAACATACGACAAAACATAAGCTGAGAGTTTTAAAACGAATATTGTCTTCTAGAAAATATCCACACTCAATGGAGTCCTCATTACAATTATTGTCACACTATTTTATAGAATAGTGAGGACTACTAAAACACCATCTCGGGCCATCACTCCGTTCTTCGACTAGTTCCGGCTACGTTCTCATTTCCTGAAGAGAATAATGGAAGTAAAAGGGTGAGCTCAACTAGCCCAGTAAGAAATATTATGAATAAGATAATGCAGAATAAGTTATCATTAGCCTTCAACAATGTTAAACTGATAGAATATAATAGACAACAAGTTTAACTGCAGCGGAATAAGCAATCCATTAGAAGAGTCAAGTAGAGAATGATATCTACTATCTTCTATGATTTAAAATGTTTATCATTAACTTTATTGCTGGGACTCAGCTTAATAAATAGATCACATCATCGAATCATCCCTGCACTACAGGTCAAGGATATTCATTAGTATCACGTCCACAAATTATTCTTACACTACGGGCCAAGAATTATTCGTGTATTCATCAATGGTCATGACTATACCGAATTATCCCAGGTCATAATCATACCAATCAATAGTCCATCTATGCACGTAAGCCAAAGATGACTTTTGTGATGCCCCCAAAATAGGTCGAATCCATCCAACCTGCTATTCTGAGTCGCCAAATACATGGTACAGAAAATAACTACAACTTTATTACTACAATTGTCGTGCAAAATATAACAACACATATGTTGTGAGTTTTGATATAAATATATACCAACTGTGACTCTCATCCCAACCTTGGATAACACGTCACAATGGCACCTTACATAAAGGTACAGTCAAAAACTATTTTAGAAATTAAAATATTTGGGAAGTGATCAAGGAAACCTTCGTACATGGGAGGCCATGCGTCTAGGTTATGATAGATATCATATCTCCACAGAATTATCCTTGGTTGACCCAATAGACCCCAAAGAAAAACGAGAAGATTACTATCATGTTCTTTCCAATGGTGAGTCCTCTCTTAACATATAACTATCTCCACTGTCTGCAATTGAAAATTATATTTCAACCAAACTCCAAGATTATATAGGTAATGCTCGTAGATATACTCAGCAAGTGGATGTGCACAACCCTATCTTATGATAACACGAGTTTGTATGTCATTAGACATCTTGTATGATAGTGGCAAAACACCCTTCTAAAGTTGGGTTCGCCTCACCCTATTAGATTCACCAAATATAACTATTAAATGACGTATAAAATACAACACACTTATCTAAAGTTCTCAATAAAGTTGTTTCCATACTGTTTAGGGAGAACCTCAACAACTATAGACCACCGTTCTATTCCCTCATTAACCCCGCTTTCAATCTTGGCTACACTCTTATTACCTGAAAGGAATTGTGAAGCAAAAGGGTGAGCACAACTAGCCCAGTAAAGAATATCATGACTAAAGATAATTAAATTATCAATAGCCTTCATCAGTAATAAATCAGAGATTTAGAGCATATGGTAGATGATAAAACTTTTCAACCATAGTTGCAGCGGAACGAGCAATCCATTAGAAGAGTCAAATAGACCATAAAGTCTATTATCTTCTCTATGTTAAAAGTCCACTAACAATGTTTTATCCCTGTAACATCAATCAATAGTTCCTGTCCACAATCATGTGAATAACTCATAATCATATTTGTAGTTCTAAATTCCTCTTCTCATCCAGGACGAAGATAATTTTCATCACTTGTCTTTACCTGAAACATCAAAGATCATGGTTACACCAAATAACAGTTCCTGTTCATAATCATACTAATAAATTCATCTTTGCACTACGGCCAAAGATATTCATCAACAGTTCATCTTTGCAATACAGGCCAAAGATATTCAACAACATGTCATCTTTGCACTCTAGGCCAAAGATATTCAACAACAGGTCATCTTTGCACTACAGGCCAAAGATATTTAACAACAGGTCATCTTTACAGTACAGACTAAAGATATTCATCAATAATTCATCTTTTCACTACAGGCAAAAGATATTAATATCTCAAAGAAATACATAATCATTTCAGAATTTATATAAACCATAATTATAACCATGTTGATCAATTCACCTTTGCACTTAAGCTAAAAATATTCAATTGTAAATTCAATGGTCATGATCATACCAGTCAACGATTCAACTTTGCACTACTGGCCAAAGAGAACCCATAGTCACGATCATACCAATAATCTATCCATCTTTACACTCAAGTCAAAGGAAAATTTCTTCACCAAGATTATAAAAATGTTATATATGATAATAAAAATAATATGATCAAAACATGGATTTAATTTCAAGAGTAAGATTCATAAATCAATGATAATTTGGTCAGAAAAAGAAACCAATTTTGTCATGAATAGTACCCCATGAATAGTAACTCGTGAATAGTAACTTGTGAATAGTAACTCCGACACGAAAAGATAAAGTTTCACAATAAAATTCATATCAATATTTATAACACCTTAATCCAAATGTTATAAATCACTTAATAATCTCATAATCTAATATTATTAATATTACAACAATATTTTAATCATTTCTTAAACTTATAAACAATTTATTTTAATTGTTTACACTTTATTAATTAATGCATTTAATCATCCTAAAATGCCAAATTCATAAGATTTCATCATCAATAACCAAAACTCTCATAAAAATCTGCATATACCTCATATAGGATTCTCAAGCCATAAAATCATATTTTCTAATTTTCTTACTTCACATAACATATTTAATTCATTTACTCATAACTAGTCCATTTTCATGAAAAATACCAAATCAGTACAAACAAATTTTTTTTTTCTGGGATTTAGCATAATATAGTCTCATATTGAACATATATTTTTCTCGGAATTTTTAAATTTCATTTACTATTTTTCATATGGCCAAAACTTTCGAATATTTAAACATTTATCATAAACTGTACTTTTGTCCAAAAATTCTGAAATTTATAGAGTATACTGCTATTATGTACATGTACTCCCAATAAAAATTTCACCAATTTTGGAGTTAACCACAAGGAGTTATAAGGGTTTACTTTTAAAATAATCTTTTCCCATAAAATTCATAACTCTTAATCTATACATCCAAAAAATCGCCATTTTTTGGACACCATCTAGAAAACTCATCAAATTATCATTTCAAATTTTTACAGAATTTTTGAGGTTCAGAAAAATTACAAAACTGAAAAACATAATAACCCTTACAATCCCTTACCTCAAAAGAGCAGTATTTCTGACTGGAATATCAGATGTAAAGTCGAAGGAAACTTGCACTGAATAGCAATTCTCAAAGTATCTAAACACTAACAAAAATACGCTCGATAATATAGAGAGAGAAAACTTATGTTTCTAGTGTGATTTTCAATTCTAACCTAAGCACCTATTTATAGAAAAATGCTAGAACGCCAAAGGAGACTAAATTAATAAAATATTAATTTTCTATTACAATTTCTCAAGCACGCCATACTTGAAATCAAATTTTGAAATCCTGCAAATTCAAGAGATAAAAGGACAAGTGGTCCCACCTTCTAGAAATTTCCACCAAAATTATTTATAAATTTAGAAACTTCAACAATTTCTGAATTAATCACCTCTTAAAATTCATAACAAATCATACGTTAATTTTAAACGGTTCAAAATTTGTGGACATATACTCAACTTATATATGTATAACATATCCAAAAATAACAACTATCCAACGGTCGGATTAAAAATTATAACTCACGCAATATATCTCAAGAACATTGATTTTTCGGATTATGAGTCCTTCGGACTAGTTTCATTCAAATAGCCACCACGAAAAATCCACAATGAATTTTTGGGTGATTCCAATTTCTACAGTTAACTTACTTCTAGGGCTTTCTTTTGATATATGGCTCATCTCCTAACTCATTATACACAAAGAGTTATGGATTTTACAAAATCAAGTAATGAACTAATTTTTTTGAAAATCCCATATTTGTTCTTTTTTTTGACAAAATACAAATAAAACACCTCAGCATTAATTCCTTCATTTATATCCATATAAAAATATATATATATTTCCTTATCATATAAATCAATAAATAATTATTCAAAAATAATATTACAGAATCACAATAATGACAACCAGTGCCGCTTCTGTGAAAGAGGGCTTTCCGATAAAGATTTCTCCTTACTAAGCGCAAGAATTAGGTGACCAAACCTCTCCTCGATGTAACTTTCTAGACATTTCTAATAATGCTATCTAATAATATTATTCAAATAATATAAATTATTGATCTGATAATGGGAAATACTGTGCCGTGACAATTATTGAAACAACAATAATATAAAATATCAACGTAATAATTATTGAACAATAAAATAAAATATTGAACAATAATTACTGTAACAGTTATTGAGTAGTGCCTTCATACGTAAGAATCAATAATTCAAAAAAATTGTGCAATAAAGTGTGCTACTGTGCAACCATGCGTATTACTGTATTTTAACTACCAGGCAATCCAACAGTGCTAACGGGAACATTTACGCCGTTATGTATAAAACTCAAACTTGTCGTTTCTTCATCCGATGCTTATTCTCATTATGGGGGCCCACAAATGGTCGCTACTGGTCGCATTTAATATTCCCCGACAACAAGAATATTCCACGATCAAACGAATATTCCCCGACAACAATGAGTATTTTATAACCACTTGCGTATTTTGTAAACTTTACATATATCACCCTTAACTTTAACTTTTTATCAATTTAACCATTTACTGAATAATAATTATAAAAAATTGAATACTTTTATTTCATAAAATTCGGGGTCTTACAACTTTCATCACAATATAAGCATGAGGATGATGACAATGATATAAGAATTCAATTAAAAGAAAGTAAATGATAAATTTTTAAAGATTTATAATTTAATTTATCCAGAATTCAATAATGTCCAAATTTTTAACATGATACTGCTTTGTAGAGTAAAATTCAAGAATAATATCAATGTATCAAAAATAATTTGGACAGAAAAGAAATAAATTTTTCGGTGAATAGTACCCCGTGAATAGTACCATGTGAATAGTACTTTGGGAATAGTACCCCGTGAATAGTAATCCGATAAGAAAAGTGCCCCAAATACCCGAGTGAACAATATTTGAGTGAATAGTAATCGATTGAATAGTAACCCATGAATAGTAACTCATGAATAATACCCCGGCATGAAAAGTGTCCCGAATACCTGAGTGAATAATATTATAGTGAATAGTAATCGGGTGAATAGTAACCCATAAATAGTACTTCGGTGAAAATATTGATATTTAATAAGAAAGTTCATATCAATATTCCAATAAAATGATACTGGATGAAGCGCAAAACTCACGGATATTCCACTAATTTTAAGGATTATAGAAGCAATACTTACCATTGTAAGTTTAGATTTAAGAATATGAAAATAATTAACATACTGAAAATCTAAAATGGATTTTCACCCCATACACTGCAGACGTAATCCGCGTGAGACAAAGTTATTCCGACATACTAAAGGATGAATACGAAAAATAGTATTCCTTATGAATACAAAAGAAATAATACCCCTTACCTTAGTAAAAAGCTGGATACTGCAAAAGTGAAGTAGCGAGAATACTCTTCTTCTTGCTCTCTATAGTTTCTCTCTATAGTGTCTCTTGTGAATCTCGTTGAATTGGTGAGAAAGAAAGAAGAATTAAGCTTCTATTTATAGAGAATGGACTAAATAGTACCTAATTCACGAACGGTCAGTATTGATTCACTATTAGAACGGACGGTCCATATTGATTACTATTAAAACCACAAACCGACTTGTCCCGTATTGATTTACTTTTAAAACCACCATCGATTGTCGCATTGATTTACTATTATAACCACCACCAACGGTCTGCATTCATTTACTATTAAAACCACCATCAATGGTCCAGATTGATTTACTATTAAAACCACCATCAATGGTCCAGATTGATTTAACTTATTACACTTTAGTACCCCTAAAGTTTTCCAAGTTTGCAGTATTCCCCCTTAACTCTTGTAAATCACTTATCTTTAATAAACACATTCTTAATACTTCAACAATTATTCATCATTAATATTATAACTCACATATTTAACAACAAGGTCGTTCCCAGGAAAGAGGGGACTTTTCGATAAGGATTTCTCCTTATTGACGCGCAATTAGGTGACCAAACCTCTTCTTGATAGAACTTCTAGACATTGTCAATATTATATATAATAATATGAATAACTTTGTTGTCTCAATTATAAAATATAAAATATTACGAAGATGATAACAATAATTGAATCAAATAATGTGAGATACTATGCAACAATTACTGTAGCAATAATTGAGTATAATTGAGTGACTTCTCACGTAATCATCAATAATCAATACCGTGTGCTACTATGCAACCACGCGTATTACTGTAGTTTTACCACCGGGTAGTTCAACATTTTAACAATAAAACTTTCACCGTCTTTTTTATAAAAAGATATTTCTGTCATTTTCTAACTACGACAATACTTCCGTTGTGGGGTCCACCAATGATTGTACCGTCGTACGAATATTCCCTGTTAAAATGAATATTCCCCGACTAATCGAATATTCACTGACACAACGAATATTTTATATCAACTTGATTACTTTGCAAAATTTTCGAAATATTACCCACAACTATAACATTATATCATATCCACACCATAATATTCAAAAATATAATTCGAAAAAAATTATTCTTTATTCAAAAAAGTTGGGGTCTTACATGTCGGGCATGATTGAGTAGCATGTCATGTTCGGTACAGCACCTCAGCAGGTTGAGGTTATGGTTAGGTTTTTTGTGGTCCATATAGATTCGGTATACAATGCAATCTTGGGACGACCGACCATGGCTGCCTTGCAAACAGTTACGTCCATACCTCATTTCAAAATCAAGTTTCCAACACCAAACGGGATTGGGGAAGTAAAAGGTGATCTTGATATTGCCCGAAGGTGTTTTCGGAATACATTGATATGCTCGGGAGTTGGAGTAAGCAGGCAGAAGAAGACAATGGCCATCGAGATAGAGTCATTCACTGAAGGTAGTACAGAACCACTTGTTTTGCCTGTCGAAGAGACAGAGGACGTGGAGTTGGTCCCGGGGTAGAAAGAGAAGTTGATAAATATAAGGTCGGGATTGATAGAACTGTTCTGGATCGGGCTGATAGATCTACTTCAGGTATATGCCGACATTTTTGCATGGGTACCTAGTGACATGCCAGGGGTCGACGAATCGGTAGCATTGCATAGGTTGCATGTGGACCCTAAAAAGAAGTCGGTCTTACATAAAAAAAGAATTTTTACCCTAGAGAAATAGAGGATCATTGATGAAGAAATTGCCAAACTCCTAGAGGCAGATTCAATCTTCGAGATTGACTATCCTGAGTGGCTGGCGAATGTGGTATTGGTACAGAAGCATAATGAGAAATGGAGGCTATGCATTGACTATACAGATCTAAATAAAGCCTTCCTAAAAGATTTTTATCATTTACACAGTATCGACCAGTTGCCTGTTGATCGATTTTACAATCGATTATTTATGCAAGCATACACAGTAAGCAAGTAATAAAGTGGTAAAATTAAGTGTCGAACCCACAGGGAATTCCAATTAATAAACTCCAACTACTAGTACTATATCAACTCAATTTTATTTAAACAACCGCAATTTGTGATTCTTTCTAATTAAGAAAACTAAAATTAACTAATTATAACTATTTTACTCTAACACTTAATTCAAATAAATGAAGGTTAAGACTACAATATTCCCAATTATGTAATACAAATCAATTATCCAATTACTCCAGTTATTACGCCACCTGAATTGTTAACAGGAATTCGAGTTGTTAAAAGCCATTTCCTAAGCGATCAGATAATATTTATTTAATTCAATTAATTTTGCGATATCCATATGCAAAATAATAAAATTAAACCCATTAAGTTCTAATTCCCAACTGTTACATGCAATGAAAAGAGATATTCCTATTCAATTCACAACCTTAATTATTTATCCCATGCAAATAATTAAGCATACATGTTATCACGTTCAGTTCCAACCCTAGATTTCATCTCCCGAATCTATCTAGTGTAACACAGTAATTATTGGCCAAATAATTAATCAATAAGTGCAAAACATGATAAACAATTCACTTTGACGTAA
The DNA here is from genome assembly GCA_020205605.1 of Panax ginseng. Taxonomy (NCBI): domain Eukaryota; kingdom Viridiplantae; phylum Streptophyta; class Magnoliopsida; order Apiales; family Araliaceae; genus Panax; species Panax ginseng. The sequence continues at coordinate 174,611,418 of CM035132.1, forward strand.
ATAACTGGATTAAATTGAATAATCAATTCATAAACATAAAAGGTTCAATTTTTAGTCTTAATTAAAAATTTAGTTCATATTGAAAAATAAAACTAGAAATCCCATGAAAATCATCTCAATAGAATTACAAAATTGAAATAAAGAAGAAGAAGAAACTCTAAAAGAAATCTCCCAGTCTTCGATCTTCAATTTGAATTCTCTTCCGCAATTCTCCGTTGATTTCTAATTAATCTCTAGCCCTTGTTAAAAATCCTAATTATAGCTGATTGCTTCCTTAAATACTCCTTTTTCTCTTTAAACTCCTAGTCCTTGTCAACTTGTTGCACCTCGCACGCGCCTTGGTCAATGCCTCTTGGACCTCAGCACCCCGTCACTGTAGATAATACTATAAGTAGCACCCTGACGCTATACTTCCATAAATTTACCATTATGCCACTAGTGAAGCTGAAATTCCCGATTTGTCCCTGCTCCGCCTCAAACTGCAAAATAACAAATAACCACATAAAAACTAGTCTAAAAGACTTGAGAACAATAATAAATTAAGACCGAATGTATCTAATTCATGGGTATATTATTCATTCATCAAATACCCCCAAACTTAAACTGTTGCTTGTCCTCAAGCAACAAAACACAATACAATAAAAAATTAAATATACCATGCAAATGCAAATGTAACTATTTACGTGCTTACGATTCCAGCAGTTAAACAGAACACAGTATACTCATCGGACCTTAGACAAATTACAATAACATGCTAGTGCATCATACCAAGACAGATCAATAATTTCTCAACCAATCATCAAATCTAAACCTGTTATTACTGATATCGTGTGTGTGTGCTCAACAACCATGCTAACTGATGAAAAGCAAAATAAGACACAATAGATTTCTTGGAAGGCATCATATAATATAAACTTGAGAACTCCAAAAACAAACTAGATCCGGCTAAAATCACACACTTATCAAATTCCAAGGGTCAAGATGGAATACTTATGCTTTATTTTTATTTTATTTTATTTTATTTTATTTTATTTCTAACTGGGGCTTTTTGCACTTTTTCCCGTTTTATTCATTATTTTTTTTCTATTTCCCATGACTGTACAATGTCTCATTCCATTAGGCTACAGTGCTACCCTTTAGCGAGCTTTCGACCAACGACTCCTAGACCATTAAGACCTTAGGGCGTTAGGTGTAAAGACAATCTTCTCGGGCTTACTTACTCAAGTAGCAAAGGTCCCGAAGCAAGACTAGCCACGGTGTTTATTCATCATCATTCAATTTTTTTATAAAGCTTATTATACCCCAAATTTTTCCCCCAAACTTAAGTTCATGTCTAACTTTAGCCATCACTGCCTATTCTTGTTAATCTTTCATTCAACTGGCATTGTCCTTTAGAAATCCATTATATATCCATTTATACTTAATCATCCAACATGGCCATTTCTTAACATGTGTTATCCTAATAATATCAGTTTCAAACAGATAAAGATTTAAATCAAGACAAGGAATCACATCAAAATCTTAATAATCAGTACTAACTTGTTTATGCAATTCCAGTCTCATCATTGGCCCAAAATATACTTAACTATCTAACAACTGGAATCACGTGATAAAACTATAATAATCTAAAACATAATCATAACCTAAATGCCACAATTTACTATGAACATGCAATCCTAAAATGCAAATAAAACTAGAATACCCCCAAACTTAATGTGAGCAATGTCCTCATGCGAAAAATATAGCAATTTAAAATAGAGGACTTCCCTAACGAGATCATTCATCACGCGCATCCTCCTCATCATCGCTCAACTCTTGATCAGAAGGGGGGAACACAGGCAAAACAGGAGCAGATGGGAATTGACTAAGATCAACTCCAGGGTAAAGCTGAGCATACATGGCTATCTGGGCCTTGAAGTAGTCAACAATAAACCCATAGATAACATCTTGGTGTTCAGACATGCAGACATTTTGGGCTTCAATATTGTAAAACCATCCGTCAATTTCACGCTGAACGACATCGGGAACTACACCATGGGGTACTGCTGAGGAGGTTCCGTAAGCCGGTGGCGCAGGAGCTTATGGTGCTTCAGTTTGAGGAATTATGAAACCCAAACCACGTGGGTGATTTTCACCACCAGTCCACACCTGATACCTCCTTATCATTTTATGGTCCAAAACCGGCATTGGGAATTGAATCATTTCATCAAACTTCTAATTGACCCCAAACTTAGTATATAGAGTAAAAATAAGGGACATGTGTGGTAAACCGCCTGTGGTACCTCCTCATGCAGCCCTCAGAATCGACTGTTGAATAATCAGGTCGATATCCATCTTCAAACCTTGAACTATAGAATATAGTAGCACCGCCCTTTCTTTGGTGACATCACTAACATGTGTGCAGGGCATCAATTTGGCATACATAAAGGCATACCAAGCCTTTCCATATAGACTAAGGCTCGAGTGGGGGAAAGTCATGCTTCCCTATTCATGTAGTGTCCAAGTTGTGCTCGGTTGACATAGCTCGCGAATGATCACTTTATAATCATGTCCTTGGCTCACAAAACTGGCATACTCATTACGCTGACTTGCAGTAGGCAATTGGTAACAACCATTGATGTCCTCTTCACCAATTTCGATAGTTTTGCCTCTCACGTACACGCCATAGTGGAAATGCTCAGAGACGTTGGCGTAGAACTCCTTTACCACTGTAATGACCGCCAGGTTAGGCTGTTTGGTGAGATTGAACCAGTTCTTCTCAGCAATCCTGGCAGCCATGTCCCCATCTTTTGTTTGGTCAGGCCTTAAACCTCGTTCCGGGACTAGAGAACGTGTTTCCATACGATTATAGCGCTCTTGGGCTGCAGCACTCACGAACCTCCTATTGTCAAAATTTGGCGGAGCCGCAGAGGAACTAGAACCCTCTCCTCTTTGACGCTTTGAGGCCATTAGACTAATTTCAATTGAAAAAAAATACACATGTATTAGAATTTGACGCAAATATTACACGGAGGCACTTAACCATTCCACGACCCCTAAATTTCGAAGTAGGATAGCTTTGTGTAATAGGGGTTGGGGGTGTGATTAGGCACACACTATTATGAGATTACACAATTTGAACCGAATAGCCTAAAGTGTCCATAACAGGTTCGGATAGCACAATTGTCTAATGAGGAACAAGTGTACTATAACAATTTTTTCACACCAATTTTATAGCTAGCACCTAACAAGCACTAGCTATGTTGACATGGATGAAAATTCAGGACCAACCAGTCAGTGCATGTTCAAATCCTCTTGACAATAGCCATCAAAGTGTGTGAATACAGACAAGCATTAAAGAAGACATGAAAATTAGCCCATACTCACATGATATATTATTCTACCTCTATGCATGTGATAATGGAAAAACAAGTGTGTACTATATTCAGTGGTATGTATGTCTAAGAATGAAATTTCTCAATGAAAAGTCACCTAAGCAATTGATCGAGCACCTTGTGGGCACTCTTTAGATCTCTTATAGCACATATTATGGACATATCATTCAGAGCCATACTCAGATAAACAAACTTAATCACAATGACATAGCCTAAATACCCAAAGCCTCACATTATGACAAGCAAGCTCGAACGAATATCAGAAGTTGAAATGAATTGCAAGACTTACCTGGGATGCAGAACTAATTGGATGAAATTCACGTATAAGAGAAAAGAAAATCTGAATGGAGTATGATTTATTGGGAGTAATCAATCCTTATTTAAGGTTATGAGAAAAGGGGCGGTTAAAAGAAAATAAATGGGAGAACAGATGTTTAGAATTGGGAGAGTATGGCACGGAAAGGGTGCACCCATTTGCATACTTTTCAAATCTTACCTCCTAGCGCCGGGGCGCTGGGGTTTGTGTGTAATAGAGCATCGGGGAGCTGAGAAGCAGTGTTTGCAGATGAGTCCTAGCACCGGGTGTCGGGATCCTTCTATCTTGGAAAAGGGGCTACCGAGCCTGCTTTTTATGGTTTCGATGATGAACACCAAGCACCGGAGATGTGTGCTTTTCTAGCGTTGGGGCGCTCATACAGTTGGGTGGCTACTGATGCCCAGGGCCAAGGCGTTGTGGCCCTTTGTATTAGGGCACCGGGGCGCTACACTTGAGAGCTTTTATGCCATCTGACTTCCTTTCCTGCCACATTAAGCAACTATATAAGTAGTGATCAATAAATAACCAAAAATTCTATTGTTATTCAAAAATATGGTACTACTAAATTAAATGAATTCAAATGCGAAATAAAAATCTTGGGGTTGCCTCCCCATAGCGCTTGGTTTATTGTCGTCAATCCGACTTTGCTGTATTGCTCAATTGCTCGCTGGATTAGAGAGATGCATTGTCATAGGTTATCGATCGATGGGACCACTCCAATAATGCTTAAGCCTTTGGCCATTTACCTTAAATGTTCACTTTGCAATTGGTTCTTCTACTTCAACAGCTTCGTGTGGAGCGACAGATACAACCACGGAAGGTCCTGACCAGCGGGATTTTAATTTCCCGGGAAATAACCTTAATCTAGAGTTGAAAATCAATACTTTTTGTCCCGGTTCGAATTTCCGATCGAGGATTTTCTTATCGTGCCTTGTCTTGAGTTTCTCTTTATACAGTTGGCATTTTCATAAGCGTAGTGCCGGAATTCGTCCATCTCGTTTAACTACAGCAATCGTTTCTCGCCAGATTCTTGTAAGTCAAAATTTAGCTTACGAATTGCCCAGTATACGTTATGTTCTAACTTTACCGGAAGATAACACGCTTTTCCATAGACCATCCTGTAAGGTGACATGCCGATAGGGTTCTTGTAAGCTATTCGATATGCCCATAAGGCATCATCTAATTTCATTGCCCAATCCTTTCGTGACGGATTTACAAATTTCTCCAAAATAAGCTTGACTTCCCTATTTGAGACTTCTACTTGGCCATTGGTTTGGGGATGATATGATGCCGCAATTTTATGTCTGACCCCATACTTGGTGAGCAATTTGGTGAACTGCTTATTACAAAAGTGAGTTCCTTCATCACTAATTATCGCTCTCAGTGTACCAAATCGTGTGAAAATATTCTTTTTAAGGAATCGTTGTACTACTTTGGCATCGTTAGTGGGTAATGTAGCGGCTTCTACCCATTTTGAAACATAATCTACCGCCAAAAGTATGTATTAATTATTAAAAGATGATGGGAAGGGTCCCATGAAGTCGATTCCCCACACATCAAATAACTTAACCTCAATAATTGTGTTGAGCGGTATTTCATTGCATTTGGAGATATTAGCAACTCGTTGGCACCGATTACACTTCAACATATAGAGATATGCGTCTTTAAACAAGGTAGGCCAGAAAAATCCTAACTGCAACACTTTTGTTGTGGTCCTATCACATGCTTAGTGACCTCCGTAATCTGACGAGTGGCAATGACTTAATATGTTATCCATCTCCTCATGTGGCAAACATTGTCAAATCATTTGATCCGCACAAGTCTTGAAAAGAAAAGGTTCTTCCCAAAAATATTGTCGGACATCGTGGAGGAACTTTTTTCGTTGTTGCGAATTCAAGTCTGGAGGTAACACATTACTAACCAGATAATTTATGTAATATGCATACCATGGCACTGTCATTGTAACTTGAAGAAGTTGTTCATCGGGAAACATCTCATTGATCATGACTTAATCTTTTTTCTGAATCTTTGCATTTTCTAATCGCGAAAGATGATCCGCCACCTGGTTTTTGGTACCTTTTCTATCCCTGATCTCCAAATCAAATTCTTGAAGTAAAAGCACCCACCGAATTAACCTTGGTTTGGCATCCTTCTTCTCAATCAAATACATTATTACAGAATGATCAATGTAGACGATTACCTTGGTCCCAATTAGATACGCCCTAAATTTGTCGAAAGCAAATACTACCACAAGTAATTCTTTTTTAGTGGTAGTGTAGTTCAACTGAGCATCCGTCAACGTCTTGCTGGATTATTATATAGTATGGAAAAAAAATTCGTCGTTGTCCCAATATTGCACCAACTGCAAAGTCACTAGCGTCGCACATAAGCTAAAATGGTAAAGTCCAGTCAGGAGCCACTATGATTGAAGCTGTAACCAATTTCTTTTTTAATACTTCGAACGCGTCTACGCACAACTGGTCCATCTTAAACGGCACATCTTTCTCCAAGAAGGAACACAAGGGTTTCGAAATTCTGGAAAAATCTTTAATGAATCGTCTATAGAAACTCGCATGTCCCAAGAAACTCCTTATTCCCTTCATAGATGTTGGTGGAGGTAGCTTCTCAATAGTTTTAATTTTCGCTTTATCGACCTCTAGCCCTGCTACCGAAACCTTATGCCCCAGAATTATCCCTTCTTGCACCATGAAGTGACACTTTTCCTAGTTAAGAACCAAATTTGTCTTCACATAACGCTTCAACACTAAAACCAAATTCTTCAGGCATAAATCAAAACTATCACCAAATACGGAAAAATCATCCATGAACACTTCCAAATTTTGTTCTACCATATCCGAGAAAATAGCCATTATACGCCATTGGAAAGTTGTCGGAGCATTGCACAAACCAAAAGACATACGCCGAAATGCAAACGTACCATAAGGGCACGTGAATGTGGTTTTTTCTTGATCCTCCAGCGCTATGGCAATCTGATTGTAACTGGAATATCCATCTAACAGATAATAAAACTGATGTCCAGCCAACCTATCCAACATCTGATCAATGAATGGCAAGGGAAAGTGATCCTTGTGTGTGACTTTATTCAATTTGCGGTAATCCATACATACTCTCCAGCCTGTAATTGTTCTAGTGGGGATGAGTTCATTCATTTCGGTTTTCACTACAGTAATTCCCCCTTTTTTTAGTACGCACTGTATAGGATTTACCCATGAACTGTCCGAGATTGGATAGATAATACCTACATCCAACCATTTTATGATCTCTTTCTTAACCACTTCCTTCATAATGGGATTAACCTTCTTTGTTGCTCAATGGTTGGTTTTTCTCCTTCTTCCAATAAAATCTTGTGCATACAAAATGACAGACTAATTCCCCGAGTATCAGCTATAGTCCATCCAATTGCTGTTTTGAACTCTCGCAATACCCTTAACAATTTTTCTTTTTAAGTGTCAGTCAAGTCCGCCGATACAATGACTGGTAGGGTGTCAGATTCTCCCAAATAGGCATACTTCAGATGAGACGGTAGAGGTTTTAATTCCAGCACTGGTGGCTCTTCTATTGATGGCTTAAACTTTTTCTCTTTCCCTTCGGGCCGGTCAAGGGTGTCGAATGGTTGTTTGAATTTCCTAGAAATTGGTAATGCATCTAACCATTTGACATACCCTATTTCTTCCTTAATATCGTAGTCGTCCATTCCGATCAACACAAATTCTAATGGATCATCAGAATAATTATCGCCGAGTTTGTGATTCACTATTTCTTCCAGGACGTCTACCCGCAGACATTCACCCTCTTCATTCAGAAATCACATTGACTTGAATACATTAAAGGTTACCTCTTGGTCTTTGACTCGCATTGTTAATTCACCTTTTTGTATGTCAATCAAAGTTCTCCCCGTTGCTAAGAATGGTCGTCCGAGGATGATAGGAATTTCTTTGTCTTCTTCACAATCTAAGATAATAAAATCCGCCGGGAAGATATATTTATCAACCTTTACTAAAACGTCTTCCACAATACCTCTTGGATATGTAACTAATCTGTCCGCCAGCTACAAGCTGATATTTTTCGATTTTAGTGCCTTAAGTCCAAACTGGGTGTAGACGGATAACGGCATCAAGTTAATGTTGGCCCCCAAATCACACAATGCTCTTCTCGAAAATTGATTATCAATCTCGTATAGAATAGTAAAACTACCTAGATCTTTTAACTTCGATGGTAATTTATTCTGTATAATTGTGTTGCACTCTTCGGTTAACGCCACTATCTCATACTCACCCAATTCATGAACTTGGCGTAACTAGGCATTTGTTCCAAGGCTTCTGCAAAAGGTATGTTGATATGCATCTTTTTGAAAATATCCTGGAATCGTGAAAACTGATTATCTAACTTTACTTTTTGAAATCTATGCGGATATGGTATAAAAGCATTGTAAGACTTTGTTCAGGTTCTTTCTTCTCGAACTCCTTATCCTGTCGATTTTTGTGACGCCCCCAAAATAGGTCCAATACATCTAACCTATTATGAAATATATGGTACAGAAAATAACTACAACAACTCATATGCTGTGAGTTTTGATACAAATATATACTAACTGTGACTCATGTCCCAACCGTGGGATGACACCTCACAAAGGATACCTTACATAAAGGTACAAATAAATAACCTGCTTTTAAAAATTAAAATCTTTGGGAAATGCTCAAGGAAACCTTCATACATAGGAGGCCATAAATCTAAGTTATGATAGATATCATATGTCCAGAGAATTATCCTTGGTTGATCCAATAGACCCCAAAGAAAAATGAGAAGATTACTATCATGTTCCTTCCAATGGTGAGTCTTCTCTTGACATATAACTATCTCCACCGTTTGCAATTGAACATTATGTTTCAACCAAACTCCAAGATCATATAGATAGTGCTCGTAGATATACTCAGCAAGTGGATGTGCACAACCATGTCTTATGATAACACGAGGTTGTATGTCATTAGACATCTTGTATGATAGTGACAAAACACCCTTCCAAAGTTGGGTTCGCCTCACCCTATTCGGTTCACCAAAATTAAATATCAAATGACGCATACAATACGACACACTTATCTAAAGTTCTCAATAAAATTATTTTCATACTATTTAGGAAGAACCTCAACAGCTATAGACCACCATTCTATTTCCTCATTACCCCCCGCCGACCCATTCCAAATACACTCTTGTTACACCTAAAGGAATTGTGAAGCAAAAGGGTGAGCACAATTAGCCCAGTAAAGAATATCATGACTAAGATAAATAATTTATCAATAGCCTTCATTAGTAATGAATTAGAGATTTAGAACATATGGTAGATGATAAAACTTTTTAACCATAGTTGCAGCGGAACGAGCAATCTATTATAAGAGTCAAATAGACCATAAAGTCTATTATCTTTTCCATGTTAAGAGTCTACCAACAATGTTTTATTCCTGTAACATCAATCAACAGTTCTTATCCACAATCATGTGAATAACTCATAACCATAATTGTGGTTCTAAATTTCTCTTCTCATCCAGGACGGAGATAATTTACATCACTTGTCTTTACCTAAAATATCAAAGATCATGGTTATACCAAATCACAGTTCCTATTCATAATCATACTAATAAATTATTCTTTCCACTACGGGCCAAAGATATTCATCAACAGTTCATCTTTGCACTACAAGCCAAAGATATTCAACCACATGATATCTTTGCACTACGGACCAAAGATATTCATCAGCAGTTCATCTTTGCACTACAGGCCAAATATATTCAATAATAGGTCATCTTTGCACTACGGGCCAAAGATATTCAACAATAGGTCATCTTTGCACTACGTCCAAAGATATTAATATCTCAAACAAATATATAATCATTTCATAATTTATATAAACAATAATTATAACCATGTTGATCAATTCACCTTTGTACTTAAGTTAAAGATAATCGTTTATAAATTCAATGGTCATGATCATACCAGTCAACAATTCATCTTTGCACTACTAGTCAAAGAGAACCCATAGTCACGATTATACCAATAATCTACCCATCTTTACACTCAAGTGAAAGAGAAATTCCATCACCAGGGTTATAAAAATGTTATATATGATAATAAAAATAATATGATCAAAATATGGATTTAATTTCAAGAGTAATATTCATAAATCAACGATAATTTGGTCAGAAAAAGAAACCAATTTTGTCGTGAATAGTACCCCATGAATAGTAACTCATGAATAGTAACTCGTGAATAGTACTCCATATTCGTACATAGTACCATATACGTAAATAATGTCATATACATAAATAGTGCCATATACATGAATACTGCCGTATACGTGAATAGTGCCGTATACGTGAATAGTAATCCCGACACGAAAAGATAAAGTTTCACACTAAAATCCATATCAATATTTATAACACCTTAATCCAAATGTTATAAATCACTTAATAATCTCATAATATAATATTATTAATATTACCACAATATTTTAATCATTTCTTAAACTTATAAACAATTTATTTTAATTATTTACACTTTACTAATTAATGCATTTAATCATCCTAAAATGCCAAACTCATAAATTTCATCACCAATAACCAAAACCCTCATCAAAAATCTGCATATACCTTATATAGGATTCCCAAGCCATAAAATCTTATTTTCCAATTTTATTACTTTCACATAACATATTTAATTCATTTACTCATAAGTAGTCCATTTTCATGAAAAATACCAAAACAGAACAAACAAATTTTCTTTACTGGGATTTAGCCGAATATAGTCCCATATTGAACATATATTTTTCTCGGAATTTTTAAAATTCATTTACTATTTTTCATATGTCCAAAACTGCCGAATATTTAGACATTTATCATAAATTGTACTTTAGTCCAAAAATTCTAAAATTTACAGAGTATACTGCTATTATATACATGTACTCCCAATAAAAATTTCACCAATTTTGGAGTTAACCACAAGGAGTTATAAGGGTTTACTTTTAAAATAGTCTTTTCTCATAAAATTCATAACTCCTAATCTATACATCCAAAAATCGCCATTTTGGACACAATCTAGAAAATTCATCAAATTATCATTTCAAATTTTTCTAGAATTTTTGAAGGTCGAAAAAATTACGAAACTGAAAAACATAATAACCTTTACAATCCCTTACCTCAAAAGAGCAGTATTTCTGACTGAAATATCGGATATAACGCTGAAGGAAACTTGCACTGATTAGAAACTCTCAAAGTATCTAAATACTCACAAAAATACGCTTGATAATATAGAGAGAGAAAACCTATATTTCTGGTGTGATTTTCAATTCTAACCTAAGCACCTATTTATAGGAAAATGCTAGAACGCCAAAGGAGACTAAATTAATAAAAAAAATAATATTTTTTATCTTCCTTCTATGCACCAACCAAGACCGGCCTCCATCCTTGAACCGAGAATTCTAGCACGTGTTTTCTACACCAACCAAAAAGTGGGGCCCGCCTTCTAGAAATCTCCACCAAAATCATTTATAAAAATAATTTCTGAATTAGTCACCTCTTAAAATTCATAAAATATCATACGTTAATTTTTAACAGTTCAAAATTTGCGGACATATACTCAACTTATATATGTATAACATATCCAAAAATTACAACGATCCAACGGTCAGATCAAAATTTATGACTCACGCAATATAGCTTAAGAACACTAATTTTTCGAACTATGAGTCCTTTGGACCAGTTTCCTTCAAACAGTCACCACGAAATATCCACAAAGAATTTTTGGGTGATTGAAATTTCTACATTTAGCTTACTTCCAGGGATTTCTTTTGATATATGACTCATCTTCTAACTCATTATACACAAAGAGTTATATATTTTACAAAATCAAGTAATAAACTAATTTTCTGAAAATTTCCAAATTTTATTCTTCATTTCGACAAAATACTGATAAAACACCTCAACTTTAATTCCTTCATTTACAACCACATAAAATATATCCATCATTTATATTCACATAAAATAAATATTTGCTTATCATATAAATCAATAAATAATTATTCACAAATAATATTACAGAATCACAATAATGACAATCAGGCCGTTCCCATGAAAGAAGGGGGCTTTTCGATAAGGATTTCTCCTTACTGGCATGCAATTAGGTGACCAAATCTCTCTTTGATAGAACTTTCTAGACATTGCCAATAATGCTATCTAATAATATTATTCAAATAATATGAATTATTGATCTGATAATGGGAAATATTGTGCAGTGACAATTATTAAAACAAAAATAATATAAAATATCAACGCAACAATTATTGAATCAATAAAATAAAATATTGAATACTAATTACTGTAACAATTATTGAGTAGTGCCTTCTTACGTAAGAATCAATAATTCAAAATATCAATACCGCAATACCGCAACCAATGCTACATCAGCAACCACACGTATTCATCGTATTTTAACCATCGTGTATTTCAACGTCTTATAAAATAACACTTACTGTTATTCTTTTTTCTTTATCCCCACAAATGGGCTACAAATAAGCTCACGTGTCAGCATTTAATATTCTCCGATAGTAAGAATATTCCACGACCAAACGAATATTCTCCGACAACAACAAGTATTTTATATCCACTTTGCTTATTTTGAAAAAATTTCATATATCACCCTTAACTTTACTCTTTAGCAATTTAACTATTTACTGAATAATAATTATAAAAAAAATTGAATAATTCTATTTCATAAAATTCGGGGTCTTACAATCTTTCCTCTTTATGAAATTTCGTCCCCGAAATTTACGTACCTGGTATTTCAAAGAGTTGAAAATACCATGCTTTCATTTCAGATTCTATCTTCCCGGTTATCATGATTTCTCCATTACACATCTCCTTTATTTCAGATATCATTCCAGAATACAGCTTCAAAACAAAGGTTAATTGACATATCACAATTTGTCAACTTAAGTAAGAAAATTCAGCTTAGGTAGGACACACACTAGTGAAGGATATTACTCGTCTCTCCGTTCCTAGTTCTAATCCCGGATCTCCGCCAGAGATCATATCCCTAAGCTCTGATACCAACTGTGATGCCCCCAAAATAGGTCCAATCCATCCAACCTATTCTGAGTCGCCAAATACATGGTACAGAAAATAACTACAACTTTATTACTACAACAACACATATGCTCTGAGTTTTGAGACAAATATAAACCAACTGTGACTCATGTCCCAACCGTGGACAGCACTTCACAGTGATACCTTACATAAAGGTACAGTCAATAACTGTTTTAAAAATTAAAATCTTTGGAAAATGGTCAAGGAAACCTTCGTACATAGGAGGCCATGAATCTAAGTTATGATAGATATCATATGTCTAGAGAATTATCCTTGGTTGATCCAATAGACCCCAAAGAAAAATGAGAAGATTACTATCATATTCCTTCCATTGGTGAGTCTTCTCTTGACATATAACTATCTCCACCGTCTGCAATTGAACATTATGTTTCAACCAAACTCTAAGATCATATAGGTAGTGCTCGTAGATATACTCAGCAAGTGGATGTGCACAACCATGTCTTATGATAACACGAGGTTGTATGTCATTAGACATCTTGTATGATAGTGATAAAACACCCTTCCAAAGTTGGGTTTGCCTCACCCTATTCGGTTCACCAAAATTAAATATCAAATGACGTATACAATACGACACACTTATCTAAAGTTCTCAATAAAATTATTTTCATACTATTTAGGGAGAACCTCAACAGCTATAGACCACCGTTCTATTTCCCTGTTACCCCCGCTCGACCCAGCTACACTCTTGTTACCTGAAAGGAATTGTGAAGCAAAAGGGTGAGCACAATTAGCCCAGTAAATAATATCATGACTAAGATAAATAATTTAACAATAGCCTTCATTAGTAATGAATTAGAGATTTAGAACATATGGTAGATGATAAAACTTTTCAACCATAGTTACAGCGAAATGAGCAATCCATTAGAAGAGTCAAATAGACCATAAAGTCTATTATCTTCTCCATGTTAAAAGTCCACCAAGAATGTTTTATTCCTGTAACATCAATCAACAGTTCATGTCCACAATCATGTGAATATCTCATAACCATAATTGTGGTTCTAAATTTCTCTTCTCATCTAGGACGAAGATAATTTACATTACCTGTCTTTACCTGAAATATCAAAGATCATGGTTATACCAAATCACAGTTCATGTTCATAATCATACTAATAAATTCATCTTTGCACTACGGGCCAAAGATATTCATCAACAGTTCATCTTTGCACTACAAGCCAAAGATATTCAACCACAAGACATCTTTGCACTACGGGCCAAAGATATTCATCAACAGTTCATCTTTGCACTACATGCCAAAGATATTCAATAATAGGTCATCTTTGCACTACGGGCCAAATATATTCAACAACAGGTCATCTTTGCACTACGACCAACGATATTAATATCTCAAAGAAATATATAATCATTTCAGAATTTATATAAACAATAATTATAACCATGTTAATCAATTCACCTTTGTACTCAAGCTAAAGATAATCGTTTATAAATTCAATGGTCACGATCATACCAGTCAACAATTCATCATTGCACTACTGGCCAAAGAGAACCCATAGTCACGATCATACCAATAATCTACCCATCTTTACACTCAAGTGAAAGAGAAATTCCATCACCAGGGTTATAAAAATATTATATATGATAATAAAAATAATATGATCAAAACATGGATTTAATTTCAAGAGTAATATTCATAAATCAACGATAGTTTGGTCAAAAAGAAACCAATTTTGTCGTGAATAGTACTTCGTGAATAGTAACTTGTGAATAGTAACTCATAAATAGTAACTCGTGAATAGTAACTCGTGAATAGTATTCCATATTCGTACATAGTACCGTATACGTAAATAATGTCATATACATAAATAGTGCCATATACATGAATACTGTCGTATACGTGAATAGTAATTTCGACACGAAAAGATAAAGTTTCACACTAAAATCCATATCAATATTTATAACACATTAATCCAAATGTTATAAATCACTTAATAATCTCATAATATAATATTATTAATATTACCACAATATTTTAATCATTTCTTAAACTTATTAATAATTTATTTTAATTGTTTACACTTTACTAATTAATGCATTTAATCATCCTAAAATGTCAAACTCATAAAATTTCATCACCAATAACCAAAACCCTCATCAAAAATCTGTATATACCTTATATAGGATTCCCAAGCCATAAAATCCTATTTTTCAATTTTGTTACATCACATAACATATTTAATTCATTTACTCATAACTAATCCATTTTCATGAAAAATACCAAAATAGTACAAACAAATATTCTTTTCTGGAATTTAGCCGAATATAGTCCCATATTGAACATATATTTTTCTCGGAATTTTTAAAATTCATTTACTATTTTTCATACGTCCAAAATTGCCGAATATTTAGACATTTATCATAAATTGTAATTTGGTCCAAAAATTCTGAAATTTACAAAGTATACTGCTATTATATACATATACTCCCAATAAAAATTTTACCAATTTTGGAGTTAACCATAAGGAGTTATAAGGGTTTACTTTTAAAATAGTCTTTTCTCATAAAATTCATAACTCCTAATTTATACAATCAAAAATCACCATTTTTGGACACAATCTAGAAAACTCAACAAATCATCATTTAAAATTTTTCCAGAATTTTTGAAGGTCGGAAAAATTACGAAACTGAAAAACATAATAACATTTACAATCCCTTACCTCAAAAGAGCAGTATTTTTGACTGGAATATCGGATATAACGCTGAAGGAAACTTGCACTGATTAGAAACTCTCAAAGTATCTAAATACTCACAAAAATACGTTCGATAATATAGAGAGAGAAAGCTTATGTTTCTAGTGTGATTTTCAATTCTAACCTAAGCACCTATTTATAGGAAAATGCTAGAACGCCAAATGAGACTAAATTAATAAAATAATAATATTATTTATCTTCCTTTTATGCACCAACCAAGACCAGCCTCCATCCTTGAACCAAGATTTCTAGCACATGTTTTGCACAACAACCAAAAAGTGGGGCCCGCCTTCTAGAAATCTCCACCAAAATCATTTATAAAAACAATTTCTGAATCAGTCACCTCTTAAAATTCATAACAAATCATACGTTAATTTTTAACGGTTCAAAATTTGTGGACATATACTCAACTTATATATGTATAATATATCCAATAATCACAACGATCCAGCGGTCGGATCAAAATTTATGACTCACAATATAGCTTAAGAACACTGATTTTTCGAACTATGAGTCCTTTGGACCAGTTTCCTTCAAACAGTCACCATGAAATATCCACAAAGAATTTTTGGGTGATTGAAATTTCTACATTTAGCTTACTTCTAGGGCTTTCTTTTGATATATGGCTCATCTCCTAACTCATTATACACAAAGAGTTATATATTTTACAAAATCAAGTAATAAACTAATTTTTTGAAAATTTCCAAATTTCATTCTTCATTTCGACAAAATATTGATAAAACACCTCAACTTTAATTCCTTCATTTACAAACACATAAAATATATCCATCATTTATATCCACATAAAATAAATATTTCCTTATCATATAAATCAATAAATAATTATTCACAAATAATATTACAGAATCACAATAATGACAACCAGCCGCTCCTGTGAAAGAGGGGCTTTCCGATAAGGATTTCTCCTTCATCGCCAGCAATTAGGTGACCAAACCTCTCCTTGATGAACTTTCTAGACATTGCCAATAATGCTATCTAATAATATTATTCAAATAATATGAATTATTGATCCGATAATGAAAATATCGTAAAAGTTGATAATTATTGAAACAACAATAATATAAAATATCAACGCAACAATTATTGAATCAATAAAATAAAATATTGAATAGTAATTATGGTAACAATTATTGAGTAGTGCCTTCTTACGTAAGAATCAATAATTTAAAATTATTGTGTAATATTGTGTGCTACTTGCATGCAACCACGCCAGACATCAGTATTTTAACCATCGTATTCCAACAAAGGTTAATAGCAGTAATAACTACTGCTGCTTATTTATAAAAACTCAAACTTGTCGTTTTCTTCTTCCGACATTTATTCTGTTATGGGGCCCACAAATGGCTGCGCTGTCGTACGAATATTCTCCGATAATAAGAATATTCCACGACCAAACGAATATTCCCCGACAACAACAAGTATTTTATAGCCACTTGCTTATTTTGAAAAAAATTCATATATCACCCTTAACTTTACTCTTTATCAATTTAACCATTTACTGAATAATAATTATAAGAAAAATTGAATAATTCTATTTCATAAAATTCGGGGTCTTACAGTTTTCGGTTTCTGAGACTTCCTCTTTTTCCAAAGTGTATTTTTCCATCTTATCCTTATCCTTGAGTGTCTCTTGTAGCATCTTTCCACTTCGTAAAGTCACGACCTTACAATGTTCATCTCTACCCGGATTAATCTCGGTATCACTGGGGAGTGCTCCTTGAGGATGGATGTTCAAAGCATATGCTGTGAGACCCCGAATTTTATGAAATGAAAGTATTCAATTTTCTTATAATTATTCTATTTAGTAAATGGTTAAATTGATAAAGGTTAAAGTTAAGGGTGATATGTGAAAATTTTGCAAACTAAGCAAATTATTATAAAATAATCGGTGGTAAAATACGCGTGGTTGCATAGTAGCACACGATATTGATTATTGATGCTTATGTGAGAAGTCACTCAATTATACTCATTATTGCTATAGTAATTGTTGCATCATATCTCTCATATTATTGATTCGATTATTGTCACAGTATCATCTGTATAATATGTTATATTATTAAATCAACAATTGAGACGACAAAGTTATTCATATTATTAACTTGCAATATTTACAATGTCTAGAAATTTTGCCAATGAGAGGTTTGGTCACCTAATTGCGCGCCAATAGGGAGAAATCCTTATTGGAAAGCCCCCTCTTTCCTGGAAACGACCTGGTTGTTAAATATTATGAGTTATAATATTAATGATGAATAAGTTCATGTTGATTAAAGATGAATTTGATAATTCCATTGTATTGGGATTATTAGTGTTAGTAGAAATCGACATCTATTCCGATGATAATTGATGTCTGAGGGTTATATTGATAAATTGGGGAATTTATCGGATAAATGAGCAATTAATTGCTACTAATTCACATGTTTATATAACTATTTGTTCACATGTGTGTACTACTGAATCACATTCTTATACTATTAGGGGAGTTGGTGCAAGATTGATAATACTTGCATGATTAAATTAAAGATGGAGGTATAGATGGAGGTACTATACCGTAATTCATATTTTCACATGATTATAACTATTGATTTACATGATTGAACTATTGATTCACATTATTTACTATTAAGGGAGGTGGTGCAAGTTTGATAATACTTGCAGGACTAAATTAAAAATGAAAAAAAAGTTGGAGGTATTGTACTGTAATTTTTTGAGCCCCAAAACGTGCAATTATTAAAACTATATTTTCCTATAAATAGAAGCTCATTCTTCCTTCATTTCTCACCAATTCACTAAAGCTTTAGAGCCATTATTATAGAGAGAAATTATAGAGAGAAAGAGGAAGAGAAGTCTGCTACCTCACTATTCCAGTATCCAATCTTCTTTTGAGGTAATGGATATTATTTGTTGTACTCGTAAGGGGTATTATTTCTTTTATATTCATGAAGAGAGATATTGTTATTCCATCCCTTATTATTCTGTTGGAATAACCTGTTTATGCGAAGTACCGCATACATGGTGAAATTCTTCTATTATTCCGTTCTTTATTATTACTGTTTAATATCCTCGTCGTCGTTTTTACGCTGGACACGGTTCCATCATTTATTATTCTGTCAGAATATCCTGCCTGTGTGTTTATGCCGGACCTAGTTTCATTATTTATTATTCTGTCGAAATATCATGTCAGTGCGTTTACGCATGACCTGGTTCCATTATTTATTATTTCGTTGGGAATAACCTACCTGTGCAATCTATCGCACGCATGGTGAATTCTTCTGTTATTCCATTCTTTATTATTCTATTGGAATAACCTGTCTATGTGGATTACCACATGCATGGTGAATGATCCTTTGTATTCATTCCTTATTAAATTGTGGAAATGATCTGTATACGTGGATTACCGCATGGCGGATGAAAATCTATTTATAGTTTCATATATTCTACTATACTCAGTTGGTTAAAGTCTTGGCTTTTATACTCCATGAAATTAGTAGAATATCCTGGATATTTGCGCTTCATCCAAAGATCTTTCATGGAAATATTCTTCTGAGCATTCTTGAATTTTACTCCACAAAGCAGTATCATGTTGACAATTTGGACGTTATTGTGTTCAGGATAAATTAACTTATAAATCTTTAAAATTTATTCTTGAAATTGTTTTATTGAAGTACTATGTCATTGTCATGATGAGTTATGTTGGTTATATGTGAAAACATGAAAGTTTCTTAGAAATCACAAAGGGTTGAAAATCAGATTTTGGTGAAAATGGAACATAAAATTCAATTGACCATATCTCCTGTTATATTTTGAATTTTTAGGTGTGGTCAAGTTCTAGAGTTAGATCTATGAGTTTTCTAACTTATCCAAGTGGAATCACTGGAAAAGGTGTTGTAGATTTTCGTGTGGACTGTTTTTAGCAAAGGAGTCAAAAGCTGTAAAATAGCAAAAAGCTACTGCCCAGAAATTTAAAAGGGATGTTTCGGCCACTTAATTTGTGAGAAAAATTATGGCCTTTTAGGACATGAAAGTATATGATATAAAGTACCTCCTGTCCAAAAATGAGCTTATTCCGACTTAAAATGAGCAAGTTATGACCATTTCAATATTTAGGTTTTTCTGACAAAAATGCTATAACCGGAGTTCTATAACTCCGATGAGCTTGAAATTTAAACTGGAAGATCACGTTAACATGTGTAAGATCTTTCCAAGATTTGGGAATTTCTGGAGTTAACCTTGAGGTAGCTAATTTCTTAAGGAATTAATTAAAAATTGATTTTTGAAAAATAGTAAATGAATTTTAAAAATTCCGAGAAAAATATATGTTCAATATGGCACTATATTCTGTTAAATCCCAGAAAAAAAATATTTTTGGGACTGATTTGGTATTTTTCATGAAAATAATCTAGTTATGAGTAAATGAGTTAAATATGTTATGTGAAGTAACAAAGTTGGAAAATAGGATTTTGTGGCTTGAAAATCATATATAGGGTATATGCAGATTTTTGATGAGGGATTTGATCATTGGTAATGAAATCTTATGAGTATGGCATTTTTGAATGATTAAATGCATTATTTGGTAAAGTGTAAACAATTGAAATAAATTGTTTATAAGTTTAAGAAGTGATTAAAATATTATTATAATATTAATAATATTAGATTATGAGTTTAATAAGTGATTGATAATGTTTGGATAAATTTAAAGTCTTTAATATTTATCCTTATTTTCATTTGATTAATGCTTATATCATTGTCATCATTCTCATGCTTATATTGTGATGAAAGTCATCTTTAGCTTATGTGCATAGATGGACTTGGTATGATTATGACCAGGGATTATTCGGTATAATCATGACCGTAATGTTATAAATGATGTGGTAAAAGTCATCTTTGGCCCGTAGTGCATAAATGAACTTGGTATGATTATGACCAGGGATTATTCGGTATAATCATGACCGTAATGGAAAACACGAATATCCTTGGCCCGTAGTGCATGGATAATTAAATAGTCGTGATACTATTAAGTGAGTCTCAAAGATTATTGGTTTTATGATTTGTATATCTTTGGCATGTAGTGCAAAGATGAACTATTGGTTATTAGTTATATAGTTGTATATCTTTGGCCGTAGTGCAAAGATGAATTTATTAGTATGATTATGAGCAGAAATTGTGATTTGGTATAACCATGATTTTTGATGTTTCAGGTGAAGATAGGTGATGAAAATTATCTTCGTCCTGGGTGCAAAGAAGAATTTAGAATCACAATTATGATTATGAGTTAATCATATGATTGTGGATAGGAATTGTTGATTGATGTTACAGGGATAAAACATTATTAGTGGACTTTTAACATGGAGATGATAATAGACCAGATGGTCTATTTGACTCTTCTAATGGATTGCTCGTTCCGCTACAACTATGGTTGAAAAGTTTTATCATCTACCATATGTTCTAAATCTCTAATTTATTATGGATAAAGGCTATTGATGATGTAAAATATCTTTAGTTATGATATTCTTTACTGGGCTAGTTGTGCTCACCCCTTTTGCTTCACAATTCTTTTCAGGTAATAAGAGTGTAGCTGGGTCGAGCGGGGATAGCAGGGAAATAGTGAGATGGTCCGAGACTACTGAAGTTTCTCAATACATTATAAAATGGCATGACATGCAATATATAATTTCATTGAGGACCTAAGATGTGTGTGTCGTATTTTATACGTCACTTAATAATTGATTTTGGTGAACAACAATAGGGTGATGAGAACCCGACCTTGAAAGCGTCAAAAGTGTACCGCATTAAAATAAAGAAAACAAAAATCTTCTCGTATCCCTTTGGAGACTTGAAATATTTGTTGTTGTACTTTATATGGCATGTAATAATTTGAGTATGAATATTGTCGTATTATATACATTACAATATTTGTATTGAAACTCACAATATATATGTCGTCGTATTTTGCACGACAGTTGTATAAATGGAGTTTATAATTGATTTTTGTACCATGTATTTGGCGACTCAAGGTGGGTGATGTATACCTATTTTGGGGGCGTCACATATGCTATCTGACCCATCTGATTTTCCAAATTCTTGATCGAAACAGCTGGAATTTTCACATTCATATCAACCTGACTTAACAATTTATCTTGTTCGCTCATCCTCTTGTCGGTAGCTACAATAAATTTGGCCAATGCTTCCAAATTCATTTTCCTCTCTGGCTGTTGTTGAGGTTGGTTCTGAAATTCGAGTGGGTTTTGCGGTCTAAAAGCTTGAGCTGGATTAGTACTCCATGAAAATCACAGATGATTTCTCCACCCCGGGTTATATGCATTCTGATTTTGATAAGGCTGTGCTGGTCTATTATAACTTCCCACGAACTGATCTGATTCAGCACTGATGGCACATTAGTCGATAGCATGACTCCCAACATACAACTCATAAACCATTGCTATTTGCGGTATTGATGGTGGACCCCATGTTTCAATCTTCTTAGTTAACGTTGAAACTTGTGTTGTCAACGCTATCATTGCATCTAAATCGAGCTTTCCTGGTGTTTTCGGGGGATTATATGTTGTCATTGGCCACTGATAATTGTTGTTGGCCATCGTCTCTAACAATTGATAAGCCTCATCAAAGCTTTTTTCCATGATCGCTCCACCTGCTGTTGCATCAATACTTTCTCGTGTGGACGCATGCAACCCATCACAAAATATTCCAACATGCATCCAATGTGGAATTTCGTGAAATGGACATTTGCGGAGCATATCCTTAAACCTTACCCATGCCTCATATAATGTTTCTGAGTCGAATTACGCAAAGGTGTAAATATCATTCCGTAGTTTTGCCAACTTTGCTGGTAAGAAAAACTTAGCTAGGAATTTTTGAGCTAAGTCGTCCCAGGCTATGATTGACCCTGGCGGCAATAAGTGTAACCAACTTTGAGCTTTGTCCCTCAACATGAACGAAAACAACTTCAACCTTATTGCGTCTTCTGGAACATTATTAAATTTGAAGGTGTCGCATATTTCCAAGAAACTCAAGATATGCTCGTTCGGATCATCAGTCGAACTACCCCCAAATTGAACAGCGTTTTGTAGCATCTGTATCATTCCCGGTTTGATCTCGAAACTATTTGCATTAATCGGCGACCTCCGAATACTGGACTGTATGTCTATCACTGTCGGCATGTCATAAGCCCTGAGTGATTTTTGTTCTTCCTCTGCAATGACTTCTGGAATTTCTTGTGCTGCCAGATCTTATTCCAATGGTATAACCTCACTAGTCAATCGTAATTTCTGGAACTTTCTCTCAATATCATCTGCGTAAGGAAAAAGTTCCTTTTTACCCTTTGATCTTGTGTGCATACATTAATAAAGAATTTCTTCAAGCACAAGAAGGAAAATAAGTAAATAACGCTTAAATTAAGACTTATAACTAATATGGAATTAATATTAAATAAGAATTCCCCGATAACGGCGCCAAAAACTTGTTGATTGATTTCACAATCGATTATTTGTGCAAGCATACACAGTCAACAAGTAATAAAGTGGTAAAATTAAGTGTCAAACCCACAAGAAATTCCAATTAATAGACTCCAACTACTAGTACTATATTAATTAAATTTTATTTAAATAACCGCAATTTGTGATTTTTTCTAATTAAGAAAACTAAAATTAACTAATTAGAACTATTTTACTCTAACACTTAATTAAAATAAATAAAGGGTAAGACTAAAATATTCCCAATTATGTAATACAAATCAATTATCCAATTACTCCAGTTATTACGCCACCTGAATTGTTAACAGGAATTCTAGTTGTTAAAAGCCCTTTCCCAAGCGATCAGATAACATTTATTTAATTCAATTAATTCTGCGATATCCCTATGCAAAATAATAAAATTAAACCCATTAAGTTCCAATTCCCAACTATTACATGCAATGAAAAGAGATATTCTTATTCAATTCACAACCCTAATTATTTATCCCATGCAAATAATTAAGCATACATGTTATCACGTTCAGTTCTAACCCTAGATTTCATCTCCCGAATCTATCTAGTGTAACACAATAATTATTGGCCAAATAATTAATCAATAAGTGCAAAACATGATAAAAAAAAATCACTTTGACGTAAATAACTGGATTAAATTGAATAATCAATTCATAAACATAAAAGGTTCAATTTGTAGTCTTAATGAAAAAGTTAGTTCATATTGAAAAATAAAACTAAAAATCCCATGAAAATTATCTCAATAGAATTACTAAATCAAAATAAAGAAGAAGAAGAAACTCTAAAAGAAATCCTCCAGTCTTCGATCTTCAATTTGAATTCTCTTCCACAATTCTCTGTTGATTTCTAATTAATCTCCAGCCCTTGTTAAAAATCCTAATTCTAGCTGATTGCTTCCTTAAATACTATTTTTTCCTCTTTAAACTCCTATTCCTTGTCAACTTGTTGCACCTCGCACACGCCTTGGTCAACGCCTCTTGGACCTCAGCGCCTCGGTGCTATAGATAATACTATAAGTAGCGCCTCGATGTTGTACTTCCATAAATTTACCATTATACCACTAGTGAAGCTAAAATTCTGGATTTGTCCCTGCTTCGCCTCAAATTGCAAAATAACGAATAAACACATAAAAACTAGTCTAAAAGACTTGAGAACAACAATAAATTAAGCCCGAACGTATCCAATTCATGGGTATATTACTCATTCATCAAAGCCACATCGGGATACGGCATGTTGAGCTTCATGGACGCCTTCTCGGGATACCATCAGATCTCAATGAGGAATGAGGATATCCTGAAGACCAGTTTCATCACGCATCGAGCCATTTATGCATACAGGAAAATGACCTTCAGACTGCTCAATTCCGGAGCGACATGCCAGCGGATGATGAACTATGTGTTTGTAAGGCAGTTAAGCCGAAGCAAGGAGGTCTATATGGACGACATGATTGTAAAAAACATGTCAGTTCGGGACCATCTTGAGGACCTAGAAAGCTGCTTTGAAATAATCAGAGAACATAAGCTGCGTCTGAACTCGACCAAGTGCACCTTCAGATTGGGGTCAGGAAAATTTTTGGGATATCTGATCAGCAAAAAGGGTATCGAGGCAAACCCGGAGAATATCCAGGTAATCTTAGATATGAAATCACCGAAGTCCTATAAGAATGTGCAGAGGTTGACAGGTCGGATAGTCGCCCTTCGGAGATTTGTGTCAAGATCAGCCGAAAGGTGTTTGCTATTTTTTGATACGCTGAAGAGACCGAAAAACGAGAAAAGTTTTTAATGGACCCCAGAGTGTGAAGACGCATTCCAAGGGATCAAGCGATACTTGTCTTTGGCACCCCTGTTGATGAAGTCCATTCCTTTGGAACCTTTGTATTTGTATCTTGCTGCAAGCTCGATGGCAGTAGGAGTAGCATTGGTACAGGACAAAGGGGGAAAACAGTTCCCAGTCTACTATGTCAGCCATGTCCTTCGAGATGCAGAGACTAGATATCCAAACTTGGAAAAGCTTGCCTATGCTCTAATCATAGTAAGTAGGAAACTTTGGCACTATTTTTAAGGTCGATTGGTGGTGGTGTATACTGATAAACCATTGAAGAAGGTCCTGCACAGGCCAGAAATCTCGGGTCGGCTCGCCGCATGGGCAATGGAATTGACTCAGTTTATTCTGGAATACCATCCCCGGACGGCAATTAAAGGGCAAGCCTTGGCAGATTTCGTGGTAGAGTGTTCTTTTTTAGAACCGGATGTGGGTTTGATTACCGAAACTTAACCAGTATAAACTTCATGGACTCTTTATATAGACGGGTCATCAACTTTGGACATCAATAGAGTAGGGGTTATTCTAACAAGTCCCGAAGGTTTCAAGGTCCAACAAGCCATTCAGTTTCAGTTCAAGGCCACAAACAATGAAGCAGAATATTAAGCGATCTTGGTTGGACATTAGTTGGCCCAAAGCTTGGAGGTTCAGAAGTTGGTTATTTATAGCGACTCCCAACTGGTTGTTAAGCAGATATCTGGAGAGTATGAGGCTCGGGGGGGCAAGAATGACAAAATACCTGGCCGAGGTAAAAGATAAACTCACATACTATAATTCGTACAGTTTCCATGGGATAGATCGGTCAGACAACACAGTAGCAGACGCTTTGGCCCGATTGGCAATGACTAAAGAAGTTCTTTTATCGGCTCAGTATATTTAGAAGTATTGGACAGACCAAGTGTTCAGAAGGTGGACGTATTAGCGTTGGATCGGCTAGATTATTGGCTCACACCTTATATCTCCTATTTGGCTGATGGGGTTCTACCTTCAGATCGCATATATGCAAGGAAAATTGCATTCGGCATGTGGAGGGATTTTTGTACCACAGGTGGGTGGATCGGTGCAATTCTTTCGATAGAAACGAATGAGTCT
Organism: Panax ginseng; assembly: GCA_020205605.1. Classification (NCBI taxonomy): domain Eukaryota; kingdom Viridiplantae; phylum Streptophyta; class Magnoliopsida; order Apiales; family Araliaceae; genus Panax; species Panax ginseng. The sequence continues at coordinate 174,637,419 of CM035132.1, forward strand.
ATAATTTGTTTACTCAATCCATCAAATTCTTCTTGGGAAACAGCATTAGACTGGTCAGAAGAAGACATGAGTGGCTATAGGCTCGTGGCCTTTTTGGATTTTGAGCGAGTAACAGGCCCAATTGCTTCCCTACAAAAGACTTACGTAGTTTAGTCTTAGGGTAATGCAAATATTATCATAACATGTCTGTTTTAGGAATTTTGTACTGCAAAACCAGATGTTAATTGATAACATATCATGCATGCACAGATATTCTTCATATTTTCCATTACATATGGATGAACATGGAATAAAATTACAAGTAAATGCTTTTACAAGTAATTGAAAATGGAAAGTATGAAGAGACTTTCCTTCGCGTTTGGTTTATCAGAGGTTGACCTATCTTAGGGTTACTCTCGCGGCTTTTTGGCATGAAGGTTCCCAGATCATCGTAATTTACTTGACAGGAAGTTAATTCGATCTTTCAACTAGAGCAAATCTGGGTGGTACCTTTCCTGAGCCTCGCTGGAATTGTTCTACCTGCGAGTCCAGTAATCAAACACCGACAGGATAGCCTCCTGGTGGAGGAACCACACAACATACATTCACATACAACATGTCTCACCGTTTATGGAAATGATGACATGTGCGAAGCACTAATATCACAGATAGATATAGTATAGTGCAGTAAGTAAAATGCATTCGTACACATTCATCAAAATGTAAATGCAACATTCACACATAAGCATATAAAAATTTTAAAAAGCTTGTAATAGCGGCTTAAGCCCTCTTACTGGAGTCCCCAGCGGAGTCGCCACCTGTCGACGTCGGAATTTTTGAGTGTCCATTTTCGTTACTTGTTCTTTGGTGTTCTCATGTTAATGTGAGATTTGTTTGAAAAAATAAGTGAAAAAGGTCCGACATGTATAATGTCGATGATTTGACTTAAGAGTCGCCAGTTGGTGTATTTAACTAGTTGCACCAACACAACCAAAAAAGGTTTACACATTGACCCAGTGATTTGACACTACTAAACGGGTCTGTGAACCGAGATTCATTTTGGGTCCGGGGGCTTAATTATGCGGAGGGAAGGTGTTAGGCACCCCCCGACATCCGTGTTACCACGGTGACCGCCACTTTTTAAAGAAATTGTTATATGAATGTGTGTGTGTGTGTAGATCAATGTGCAATTATTTGGAAGTAGTGTTGTACCTCGTTCGCACCTATATACATAGGGTTTGAATTTATAGAAAAATGCAGTTTTAAACAAGATATAGCAATGAAGTTTTATAAAAAGAGGTTTTTCAAACTCTGTGTTCAATAGTAATTGAGGCCTTTGATACTTCCATTTTATTATTAAATGTTCGGCTTGTTTGCTTTTATTTTAGAGATGTGAAGCATTCTCGACAAAATAATATCTTGCGATTGCCAAACTCCTCACAGGCATAATGACCATCCAAGGAAATTGAGAACACTATAAAATAATGTACAAGTCGCTCCACAATTTGAAAAATATCCATCATGGAAATAGAATCTAGATTGATGAGATGAATCAGTGATCACATGATTCTGAGCTCATGATACTACAGTTTGTATGGAAAGCGATAAGCGATTATATATATAAAAGTTTGTAAATATATATATATATATATATATATATATATATATATATATATATATATATATATATATATACGAGACTTGATCAACCACCACGAAGAAACTCCATGGGGATCAAAAATGTAAATACATAAAAGCGGTAAATATATATATATATATATATATATATATGGACATGATCAACCACCACGAAGTAAACTCCGTGTGGGACGAAATGTAAATAAAGTCAGAAAAAATCAATCGCCACAAGTAAACTCAGGCGGGGACGAAATGTAAATAAAGTCAGTAAAGCAATCAATCGCCAAGTAAACTCCAGACAGAATGAAATGTAAATAAAAGGCAGAAAAGCGATCAACTCGCCACAAGTAAACTCCAGGCGGATTTAAAATGTAAATAAAAGCTGTAAAAGGCCACGAAGAAACTCAAGGCCTAACAAATATAAATATATATATATATATATATATATATATATGTCGAACATACATATATATATATATATAGTAGTAAACGCACCGGATATGAATCCGAGCTCATCCTGATATGTCCAATAACAATTATATATATAAGTGTGTATATATATATATATATATATATATATATATATATATATAAGCGATAAATGCACGGATGTAAAATCCGGGCTCATCGATAAGTCGACAACAATTATATACTTATATATATATATATATATATATATATATATATATATATATATAAAAGCAGATAAACGCTCTAGACCGAAGTCTAGGCTCAATCGAGGCATAACTCGATAATGTTAGTCCATATATGAAATATATACATATATACGTATATATATACAGACATACATGAAAACCACGGACCGAAGTCCGGGTAAACGCACACAACAAGACTCTCAATGTGTATAACAGTGTGTGCTAATATGAGAAGAAGACTTTATAAAATGTGAGAAGGCTTACAGTGGGCTGCCAAAGTAGACTTTTATGACTTTATATAGATAAACACTCAGCTTTCGCCAGATAAAAAGATAGCTATATGTGAGCTAATAGATGTTTATAGAAGAGGAAACACTCAATAGGGGTGTATACAGAGTAAGATGGACAGGGTTTCCTCGCCTTTTTCTCTCCTTCTCTTCCTCAAATGGCTGACCCCAAGGCTCATATTTATAGACTGATGGCCGCAGGTACACCTGCGGCAGCCACGGTTGTACCTGTGGTTGGTCGTGGTGCATCCGGGCCTTGCGGGTCCTGTCATCTCAAAGTACGTGTACTCGTGCACTGTAATATCCGCTCAAACTTGCAGAACTTCAATCTGAGCATCCAAACGAGGTATATCTGACCTTCTTCGGACCACTTGTGAGTTACGCAATGACATGGATTAGAGGTTGTACGAAGTCAGGAAGAGGGGTCCACGCCCATGGTCTTCAAGCTTCAAATTATATCCAAATTACTATCATGCGTAATAGTCACTTGGGATTGTTACTCCTCAGTTCTTGTGGGACATTGTTGTATGTGTGTATGTATGAAGTGTTGAGATGACGTGCAAGTGTTGAAGGGGCAAGATGACGTTTGACTCTTTGCCAGGGTTATCGTCAGTTTGAGTAGAAAGTAGACGTTTCTCAGGGTTACATCTGAGATTGGACTACTTGTTTGTATGCCGCGATATCATCTTGTGAGAGAAAACATTGAGGCGGTAAGATGACATTTTGACTCTTCACTGGGGTTATCGCCGGTTTGAGCTTAAAGCAGACGTTTCTCAGGGTTATATCTGAGAGTGGACTGCTTGTTTGTATGCATCACTGTCATCTGTGGGTGTGCCTGTCTACTCGTTGTTAGCTCCGGGTCTGAGGTATGAGCGCCTCGGAAGGAGGTCTGAGCTTGAAGCTGATCGCATGTATTTGAAACAAGCATTTGTGGAGTTATCGCCGGAACTGCAATGGCATCCCTTGGGGCTATCACCAAGGATGGAGTCGCTACTCCCAGTGAGCATCACGGTGTTATCGCCGAGACAGAACTATCCTCTCCGATGTTGTTTCCGGTCTTTTGATCTGCGTACCTTGGGGTTATCTCCGAGATTGGAAATGATATTCCCGGTGTGTATTTCGGGTTTGAGATGAAGTTCCCAGTTTGTGTTCCGGGTTGGAACTGAACTTCCGGTAGTATCCGGAATGGAAGTAAATATCTTCCGTAAGTTATATCTCGAAAAGACGAATCGCCTCTGAAATGTTAGTAATAGGTGTGCAGAAAATTTTGAGTGTCTATAGATGCCCCTCTTTATCATATTCATACGATGCAAGGCATGGATATGATAAAGAATCCTAGACACTTGAAATGCAAGCAAGATAAACATGATGCTATATACAGCAACATGATGTAAATGTATATAACATGATTGCCAGGTAATCCTGTTGGGATGACAATTAGTGATGGCTTGGACATGCGATCCAAGTCTTCAAGGGTGTTGACGTTGGGGCTATCACCAAAGTCTTGAATCCTAGACATTGGCTTATATTCCATAGAGGTACCTCTTGTGTGTAAGAGATTTGTGGGGATAAAGATTTGTCAATTTGAGGATGTGTATAACATATTTCCTCATTCTGTCGGAGTTACTGCCAACAATTTTGTTGATATCAGGGTTGCCTGACCTTCGTTGATGTGTGTATCACCGGATAGATCCCTATTGGATGCATTGTCAAGGTTGCTTGACCTTCATTGATGTATGTGTCAATGGTCGCACTGCGTTGTAACCCCCATCTGGGATACGTGGATGAGTTGCTTGGATGGGTTTACTTGCCATCAGCTGACATGACGTCAAGGTTGCTTAACCTTCATTAATGTGTGTATCAATGGTTGCATTACGTTGTAACCCCCGTCGGGGATACTTGGATGAGTTGCTTCGATGGGTTTACTTGTCATCGGCTGACATGACGTCAAGGTTGCTTGACCTTCATTGATGTGTGTATCAATGGTTTCATTGCGTTGTAACCCCCACCGGGGATACTTGGATGCTTGAAAGACGTGTGTTGTAACCCCCGCTGGGGATACGCAATCATTTGATAACTTTGGCATTGTAACCCCCGCCGGGGAGGTTTGATATTTCGTGGTTTTGCGTTGTAACCCCCGTCGGGGATGTTTAGGGTTGTGACCCTACAAATGACGACATCGGACCTTTGTGGGGTATTGCCGAGCATGATCTATGAAAGCTGAGCTCATTGGTATAGTATACCTTGCATTCAGGCGAATGCCATTGAGACGATGGGAGTTTAACTCTGACCGACAAGAAATCAGGATTTTTGGCTATTCCGCTCAATCGTGTAGCACTTTTATTCCTGATTTGGCCTTTTTAGCTTATGAGACCTCCTTTGCAACTCTATCTGGGTGGTAGGGGTGTGGGACCCATGTAGAAGTGTCGCAGTACACTGCGGGAGGCAGCAGCAGTGAGCTCTGCTACCAACCGTCTTATGTATAGGAGAATGGTTGCTTTATAAGTCATTTTAAGTTCTTGTAATGAAGGAAATCTGAGAGTTCTTCTTCGGATCTCTGCTGAGCTCAGTAACTTTCTGCGCATTCTCGCCACCGTATAAGCATTCTTCATTGTCCTCGGTAACTTATGCATGTATTTTTTCCGGCTTATCTCATTTGGAAAATGACTTATCACATAAAATGCATTCGGACACATAGTAGTGAATATGCATGCGATATGACTTGATAAAAAATATTCAACATAGCAAATGTTAGTATTAAACCATGCTGAACATAATGATATGAAAAAAAATTGACTTTTAAAATAGACAAATTGGCACCTTTTACTGTCATTTCTTATCCTATCTGAGGACAAATGAGTAAAGGTAAAAAAGCAAAATAATCTTGGTAATTAGACTACACTTATGAATTTTTTTATTGTGATGATAATGCATGTAGGACGTATATGATGTATGTACAAAGTGTCTTCTTGAATGGCCACTGAGTCATGCCTATGTGCATGTGGATAGTCCCATTTACAAAGGGGGCTATGGCAAAATTTTCCCAAAATGTAGGTATTGGGTAGTCATGCATTTTTAACTCTACTGTGGATGTATGTTAAAACAATGCATTTTGAAAAACTCCAGGTAAGAATTTACCACACCCTTTCTGAGGTGATTTGGAGACTTGTTGTCCAGATATTATGGATCTGGATCAGCCGAGCAGTTCTCGCAGGACCACTTCTGGTGTATGGAGGAGAGCTTCTGCAGAGCCTCAACGTCGTTCTGTCAGATAGCCTCGTCGTTTAGTGGAGGCGGTAATACATCCTATTCGGGTTGAAGTGCCGAATGTTGAGGACGAGGAGGAGGATGTACCGATTGAGGTTTCTGCTCCTGTTGTACGTGTTCCCCGTAGGCAATTGCTAGGAGTGGCGAACCCAGATCTTCTGGGTGACTTGAGTAGGCATCCTTCAGTATACCTGCACGCAAACGAGGTATGAAGTTAGATCTTTAATCTTCCTTATTTCCTATTGATGAAGAGTCAAGGATTCTGATGTTGATCTGCATTTGATGTAGGTTCCCGGCTTCACATAGCCTCGAGGGAACTGGTTTAGCATTCATTCTATGTATCAGGCTTTGCATGATGACTACAGAGCGATCGTCCATGGTTGGGGATTTGGGATGTTCTTCTCCATTCTACCCCATCGCTGTCCCTGGGGTTACCTCAAGGCATTGTCTAGCGATTGGTTTCACCGCACTCACCACTCCATTTCTTTGGATCGTGAGGTGATGATGACGCTGATGGATTGGCGGTTTATCACAGGTATGGAGTTTGGAGGGGCGCCCGTGCCTTTCACGGCGGATATCACCCCTACTACCGTCAGATCCTTGTTGGGAGTTCCGGCGGAGGCGCTCAAGGGCAAGACTGTTCGTACGGGTCCTCTGAGCGTAGATGCTATGAGCAGGCTGTTGAGCGAGCCCATACCTGATGATGTGAGAGTCAGGGATCGCATTCTTCGGTGATTATTCCTGATGATCATTAGGGGCTACTTCATAGTAGATAATTCCTCTACGGTGTCCTTCATTTTGATCAACGCCACTCGACACGTGGACCGTATAGGAGAGTATGATTGGGGTTCCTACACCTTTGCCTACTTCCTCAGGGGAATGCGCATGCGATCGTAGGGCTTGACCGAGTCATGGTTAGGATTCTACATGTTTCTGCTGGTGAGTGTTTCTCTTGTCTTTTCCCATGTATAGGTTAAGAGTGTTGACTGACTGCAGATGTTGCCTTTGTGTTGGTAGTTTTGGGCCTATGAGAGGCTTCCATGTTTGCATCCTGTGAGCGTGTTAGGTTTAGACACCTATCCACGAGGACGGAGATGGCATCATTCCATACTGGCGGAGGTCCCTATTGTTGAGGGTTTCACTCATTGTCGCCTACAGCTGGAGTTGTTGACAGCCGATGTCATCACATGGGTTCCCTACTCTGGAGAGCATTTGGGAGTTGGATTTGAGGATGGGTACCCGACTGGAGTAGAGTACGTCATTTTCACCCGTAGGATTCCTCTCTTTACAGATGGAGGATGGGAGCTCTATTTAGGAGAGCGTGCTATCAGGAGCACTACAGGAGAGATTCATATGCCGATCTTGCCTCCCCGTCAGCGCGTTATTGGCTGCTTTGCAGCTCCCGTCATTAACATCCCATTGTTGGGGATTGACGATTTTACATTGTCAAAGGGCCCCTGGTCTCAGGAGATGTTCCAGCATTGGTGGATCCCTCGTACTATTAAAGCTCAGACCCGCGCCACACAGTTCATAGGGGATATGGTTCCAGGATCCATGATGATGATGGATTGGCTAGCCTGTGTCAGAGATCCGACTCATGTGACACAGATTGACAGATTGACCCGACAGCTGGACCGGACACATCTTTTCATTCGATATTTGGGTAGACATCCTTTAGAGGTAGATACTTTTGATCCTCCAGCTCTGGCGGCTGGCCCTCGAGGTGACCCATACGGCTTTTACGACTGAGATCCTCCTCAGATCGGCTAACATCCCTATAGATAGAGATCCAGTGAATCAGGAGGAGTTACATCAGGTGGACAGTATCGATGATGTAGACATCGACACCATTGACTTTTTCTGATGTATTTCTCGTTATCTCTTTTGATAGACCTCCATTAGTCTTTGGGTAGCTTCACCCATTCCCCGCTATATCTTTTGATAGGCCTTTGTTAGATGTTGGGTAGCTTTGCCCCATTTCCCTGTATTTTAGCTATACAGAGATGTATTAGATGATGATATACTTAGGAATGTATGTACAGTTTTCATTCCCTATATCATATTGCCATCTATTGTATCATGCATGTTATTATGTTATGCACATGTATGTATGTGCAGAGATATTCAGCATTGACCCCTGGATGGTCTTATGACACGGCCCGTACAGATGTCTTCTTCGACAGTTTGCCGTATTGATCATACCCCACCATTTTTGGTGGTATCTAGTATGTGCTCATGGTATGATAATATATCACCATCAGACATGGTGATCGTAGATGATTCTTCATGAGATATCTTATGACCTGCATTGATGTTTCAGGTTCCCACAGGATTTGTAGAGGGTATGCTAGAGCATTGGGTGCCGGATAGACAGGTATTCCAATTTGTGACCCATGAGTTGACTCCTACTTTGGAGGAGTATGCACGGTTTACGATGTTGCCGCTGAACAGACCTTGCATGCACATAGCTATCGGAGACATAAGTAGACAGTTCATGACCCTCACCGGATTGAGGCGTAGAGTGGTCCAGGACGAGATTACATCCGGCCACGTGATATCCCAGCGTTTTCTGTTTAACAAATTCGCTCTGAGGATAGTTATACACGGTATTTCAGGGATTTCACCACACCAGAGGACCATTGGCATTCAGCCAGGGTGGATGTACTGCTTTTGTGCATATTATCATACGTCTTCATGCCGCGGTACATGGATGAGCTAAATATCGGCGTCATTATGGCAGTGAGAGCTCTCAGGGAGGGTCATACCATTGTTCTGATGATCATTGCAGAGACTTTGAGGTCAGCTACATACTGCTGCACTTATCCGGCAAGAGTGTTCACAGGTAGCTCGGTCATGCTGTATATGTGGTTTATGTCACACTTGAGACCGATTAGCACATTTAGACGGCAGGGGTTTTGTTTCACCCATGATATAGACATGTCGTACTCCTTTCAGCCTGCGGAGTATACAGATGTTGCATCGTGGTCAACTTTTCTGGCAGGGATTAGAGACCCGTTTGCTATATTGCCGTGTTCAGGGCTTTGCTCACCCTACAACTTCATTACTCATGCTCCGGGCATGGATTATCTCCCTCTGGCTGGATTGAGGGGCATGATTACTTACCACCCACTGGCCGTGATGTGTCAGTTTGACCAGTTTTAGGATTTTCATCCTTTTGAGGGGGTAGTGAGTCAGCGCTTCGCTTCACATCGTTTATCAGCGGAGGATAGATCCAGGTTGTATGCCTGTTGGGATTAGCAAGAGCTGGCTGGATTTTCTATTAGTCATCCGGGTTGTTCTGCAGAGTATTCTGCATGGATGAAGACAGAGACTGCATCGGCTGCGGTAGTATCCACAGTGTAGGGGACTGATTCCGACGATGAGGAGCCTATAGAGGAGGCTGACATTCCCATCGATGACTTGACTGCTGGGCTGTCAGCATTTGTGATGGTTTCTCCCACCCCGAGTGCCACTGTTACCCAGTATTCGGCACAGCATTTGGAGCAGAGCTTACATCTGATTACCTATGATAGAGATCAGGCTAGGGCTGCGATTTTGATAGCTCTTGATGAGAGAGATACCGCTCTGTTAGAGAATGATGAGGCTAGATCAGCCAGGGATGCATTGATTGCGGAGCGGGATGCCGCCTTATCTGCTAGGGATATGGCCATTGCAGATAGGACTTCAGTTAGATCCCATATGACTGTCAGTCTTGCCGACATGAATGCTTACATTGATGAGCATTATGCCACCATACAGTTAGCCTCTGATCTGTTAGCTCATGTAGATACCCTTGGGCAGGAGCTTGTAGTGCTACCTCCATCTTCAGAGAGGGATGCTATGTTAGATCTGATAGTCTGCATACACACAGATCTGTAGATAGCTTTGTATTTTCCTCGCATGCACTAAGCTTAGCCATTTTGTCATGTACAACACGATGTATATATCAAATAGTATTATGTATGGCAGGGAAATATATTTTGATTCACTTCCCTTTTAGTTATGCCTTGATACTTGCTTGATATTTTCCTGTTTCTTCAGGGCCTTGTGATCTTGATGCATTCTGAACTTATCCTAGATAGATGGACATTGAGGCGTCAGAAGATCTCTCGTAATGGATCATTGATTTCAGTATATCCCTACCATCTTTGGTGTCTTGGGAATGGTATCTGTATGAAAAAGTGGAGAGGAGGGTGGTTTCTTCCTCTTTGAGATTGACCGCACCATAGATGGTCGCCAGTACTTCTTTTTGTGAGAAGCCTAGTTAATTCCATCTCTTATGGGTTGGTATTGCTCTTTGAGGCTCGATTGCAGCTTAGATGGTCACCGAATCTTCTATTTGTGAGAAGAGGTTGGATAATTCCATCCCTTTGATCTGAAACCGATGAAATATGGTGAATTGAAGGTTGATCCCAGTACCGTGTGACAAGAATTTTTGTTCTGGTAGGGGTTATACTAAACCATAAATGGCTGCCTAGGTACTCTTATTGAAGAGGAGATCAAGTTTGCGTAGCTCAAACCTGGTGTAAGAGGTTTAACGCTGAATGTGAAAGGCAGAAGCTTTATTGGTGAAGAAGGGTGTAGAATTATTTTTGTTATTTTTGTGAAGAAAGGGTAGAAATATTTTTGTGTTTTTATTGTTTATTGTGACCGGGCCATATAGTATATGTTTTCCTACGTACTCCTATTGAAGAGGAGATCAGGTCGACGTAGTTCGCCCCTCAGGACGAATCACAGATGAAGAGAAACGTGAATCCCATGTGCAGGCTATACTGCAGGGAGAAGTAAGTTTGATCCCATAATGAGGATAAACTGCAGGTATGTAAAAAGTTTGATCCCGTCTTCAGGACAAACTACAAGCATAGAAAAGTTTGATCCCGTCTTCAGGATAAACTGCAGGTGAAAAAGTTTAATCCCGTCTTCAGGATAAACTGCAGATGTGAAAGGTTCAATCCCGTCTTCAGGATAACCGAAATTATAAAAGTTTTGAACTGAGGTAAAACCAGGCTGCTGGCTTGAAGTGTATGTTTCCCTGAGGGGCAGAAGAGTATATAAAAAGGAGAGGGTTCAAAACTGGAATGACTGGTGATTTGATGATCAAAACCAGGATGTTTGTTTGATGGTAACTTCAGACATAGTACCGTTTCATGGTGTCCAAGTTGATAAATTATGGAAATTCATCGCCATCCATTTCCTGCAATCTGAGAGCACCTCCTGTCAATACCTCCTTGACAACAAATGGGCCTTCCCAGTTAGGAGCGAATTTTCCCTTAGATTGATCTTAGTTGTTAATGATCTTCTTTAAAATCAAGTCATATTGTTTGAATTGCCGCAATCAAACTTTTCTGTTGTAGGATCGTGCGATCCTTTGCTGATATAACTAACCATGGAAGATAGCCGCGGTTCGCCTTTCGTCTATTAGAGACAATTGGTGATACCTGTCTTGTACCCATTGGTCTTCACTCAACTGAGCATCCATCAATACTCTGAGGGATTCTATTTCCACCTCTATGGGGGGCACTGCTTCCATCCCATAGGCTAATGAGTAGGGGGTTGCCCTAGATGAAGTTCTGTAGGCTAATAAAGTCAGAGGCAAGAGGTCAGGGCATCCTTGGTGATTAGCGGACATTTTCTGCATGATCTTTTTGATGTTTTTATTAGCCGCTTAACAAAGACCATTCATCTTTGGACTAGAGAGATGGCGAAGTTGAGGTGTTTGATGTGGAATTTTCTGCATAACTCCTCCATCATTTTGTTGTTGAGGTTCTTAGCATTGTCTGACACAATGACCTCTGGTTGTCCATATCAACAGATGACATTATTTCTGATGAAAGCAATGATAACTTCTTTAGTACCCTGGGGAAGAAGGCTGCTTCTACCCATTTGGTGAAGTAGTCGATCATGGTGAATATGAATCGATGTCCATTACTGGCATTGGGCTCGATGGGCCCAATCACGTCCATTCCCCACATTGAGAAGGGCCATGGCAAACTCATATTATGGAGTTCCCTTGGAGGGGCGTGGATAGCATTCCCATGAATCTGGCATTGATAGCACCTCTTGACGTGATCATCACAGTCAGCCTTGAGTGTAAGCCTGTAATGCCCTGTCCTGAGGATCTTCTTGACAAGTAGGGGTTCGCTCATGTGAGGGCCACATACTCCACCATGGATCTTATCCATGAGTCTCTGAGCTTGGTCTTTATCTAGACATCTGAGGAGACCTAATCCAGCATCTCTTTTGTAGAGTGCATCTTCGCCGTGTAGAATTTCATAAAGAAGTCGATGAATCCGCCTATTCTCAGTTAGGCTCACCTTAGCGGGTGTAGATCCATCTCATAGATACTCCTTGATGCATTGATACCAAAGGTTGTGGATGGGAGGTAGTTCATCAGATACTTCTCCGACATAATTCCCATAGACTGGGGCTTTCTTCAGAGCAAACATGATGTTTGGCATGTTTTCCTTGTCAGGTATATAAACCAAGGAGGCCCCAACATTGTTAATGCATCTGCAAAATCATTCCTTTTACGAGGAATGTGTAGAAAGGAGATTTCTTCGAACTCCAAAGCCATCTGTAGAACTTGTCGATGGTAAGACAGTAAATGTAATTCTTTGGTTTGATAAATTCCTGTGGATTGTCTGATTACCAATTCAGAATCCCCAAAGACAGTTAACCGCCTGACGCCCATTGAACGGACAAGTTTAAGCCCCGTGATACAACCTTCATACTCAGCTGTGTTGTTGGTGCTGACAAACTATAATTTGACAAATGATGGATATCGCTCCCCGCATCGGATATTAGAACTGCTCCAAACTCTAGAGCCTTACGTGTTAATAGCTCCATCAAAATACATTTTCCACGTCTTTACATGTATCGTCTCGATGTTCTTAATTGAATCATCATTACCCCTCATCGGAGAAGTATGTTTCAAGGGTTTGTAGTCCCTCAGCGAGTGCGGGCGCCGATTGATCCACAATTCCTTGACCTTTGATGACTTTTGCGTCCACGAGACGATATCAAATTGTTGTAGGATCAACTGCCATCTGGATAGTCGATAATTCAGTATGGGCTTGCTGAACACATACTTGAGAGGATCCACGCGGGATATGAGATGGATTGTATGACCATGGAGGTAATGTTGTAACCTCGTGGAAGCTCATGCTAAAGGACAACAAGTCTTCTCAATCAGAGTGTACTTGTGTTCACTGATGCTAAATCTTTTGCTGAGGTAATAGATAGCTCATTCTTGGCCTCTATCGTCTTTTTGCCCCAGTATACAGCCCATGGCATTGTCATTTCTGGATAGGTACATGAACAGGGGAACATCATCCCTGGGAGGTACCAAAACAGGAGCATTAATCAGTTGCTCTTTAATGGTGAGGAAGGCTTTCTGACACTCATCGTTCCATTTTATGGAAGAGTTCTTCCTTAACAACTTGAAGATAAGCTCACAGGTTGCTGTGAGTTGAGAAATAAATCTGCTAATGAAGTTGATTCTTCCCAAAAATCCCCGTATTTCCTTTTCTGTCTGAGGAATGGGCATTTCCTTGATGGCCTGGATTTTGGTAGGATCCAGTTCAATCCCTTTGTGGCTGACTAGGAAACCTAGCAACTTGTCTGATGTGACGCCCCCAAAATAGGTATACATCACCCATTTTGAGTCGTCAATAACATGGTACAGAAACAACTGCAACTTTATTAATACAACATATAAACTGTGAGTTTAAATACAAATATTGCCATCTAGATAATATTCACACCCAAATAAGTCCTCATTACAATTATTGGTACATTATTTTACAAAAATGGTGAGGACTACTAAAATAACTTTCTAGAACCATCATTCCACACCCCGACTAGAACTCGCTACATTCTCACCTCCTGAGAAGAAAAATGGAACAAAAAGGAAAAAGGTGAGCTCAACTAGCCCAGTAAAGAATATTATGACTAAGATAATATAGAACAAATTATCGTTAGTCTTCAACAGGGAAAAAATCTGATAAAATACAATAGACAACAAGTTTCAGATCAATATTCGCAGCGAAAATAATAATTCATAGATGAGTTACGTAGGGAATGAAATCTACTATAATCTATGAATTTAAAGGTCCATCATCAATATTTTATCCCTGTATCATCAATCAATATTCATCTTGAATCAAATATTCATCTTTGCACTACAGGCCAAAGATATTCATCAGTTGGTCATGTTCATCTCAACACCTGTACATCTTTGCACTACGGGCCAAAGATATTCATAAGAAAATCAACCATCTTTGCACTACAGGCCAAAGATATTCAGTAATACCATCATTTAGGATTGAGGATGATGAAAAATATTTTAAAGAAAACGAATCTGGTGAAACAAAAGAACAAATATTAAGGATTCGTACTTTAAACAATCTGAGTTTAAAAATACTTCATAAATAATCATAGTGAAGTAAAATTCAAGAATGATCAAAACATGGATACAATCAAAGCTAGTATCCATAATAGATATTTTGGACAAAAAATGAAAATTTAATTTTTCATGAATAGTGACGTGTTTCGTGAATAATACCGAATACGTGAATAGTGTTAGATACGTGAATAGTAACCTTGAGACACTAAAAGACAAGAATTTCACAAGAAAAATACTATCAATATTCCTAAGATAATGATATTGAAAGAAATAATATCATTTTTTAAAAATAATATCCTTTACCTCGAAAAAGAATAAGTACTTACGATTGGAATATCGATATAATTTGAAGGAACTTGCAATCAGTATAGTAACACTCAAAATATCAAAATACTCACAAGAATACGCCGATAATATAGAGAGAGAAAACTTCAGTTTCTGGTGTGATTTTCAATTCTAACCTAAGCACCCTATTTATAGGAAATTGCTTAGAACACCAAAGTAGAAAATTTAATAAAATAATAATTTATTTTTATTAAACTTCCTACGCACACCAATTTAGTCTAGACATCAGCCACATCTCAATAACAACCACAAAAATGTTTTTTGCAATTAATTAATTTAAAACTCCAAAAAAATAATAATTAATTAATCCGAAACTTTAATAATTCATAATAAATAGCCCTTTTATCAGAAAAATTCGAATCTTATGTCCATTCCATAGGAAATTCAATTCTATACAACTTTGTAGTTTTAAATTTTTTTCGAATTCCAAATAAAAATTGACCGAAATTCACAAACGGACGATTTTACAAGCTATAATCAAATTTCAGTCAAGAAATGGGATCCACAAACATGAAAAACATGTTTTAAATATTTTTAATAATAAAAATACTCTTCCTCCTCATATACTCATATATCCCACATTCATTGTAAAAATATCACCATTATTTTATTATTATAATAATATATTATTTTATCAGAAAAGATAAAATATCAATTTTCAATAATTGTCACTTTTAAAAATTTTCTCCATCTATATCCACATAAAATGAATATTTTTCTCATTATAAAAATTAATAATTAATTATTCACAAATAATATTACAGAATCACATTACTGACAACCAGGTAGTTCCCAAGAAAGAGGGGGCTTTCCAATAAGGATTTCTCCTCTTCATGGCCGCAATTAGGTGACCAAACCTCTCCTTGAGATGTAACTTTCTAGACATTGCCAATAATGTTATCTAATAATATTATTCAAATAATATGAATTATTGATCCGATAATGAAAATATCGTGTAGTGACAATTATTGAAACAACAATAATATAAAATATCAACGTAGCAATTATTGAATCAATAAAATAAAATATTGAACGATGAATTCATCGTAACATTTATTAAGTAGTGCCTTCACGTAAGAATCAATAATTGGTGCAATACCGTGTCTACCGTGTTTTAACCACACTTAGTATTTCAACAAGATTAATTGTGAATAACTACGCCAGTTATTTATAAACAACTTATACTTGTCATTTTCTTCATCCAAATGCTTTCATATGGGGGCCACATTAAATCAAGCTGCAGTCGCATTTAATATTCTCCGACAAAGAAGAATATTCCACGACCAAACAAATATTCCCCGACAAAAATAAATATTTTATAACCACTTGCTTATTTAAGATATTTGCGCATTTTACCCATAACTAACCACATTAATCAAATCCACCCTTACTATTTCAAAATAATAAATAGAGGAAATTCAATTTTATTTATAATAAGTTGGGGTCTTACATCTGACTTAACACCAAAGGCGCACTTGACTGGATTCAACTTCAAGTTGTACTTACGCAACCTATTGAAAAGCTTTTTGAGATGGTCTAAGTGGTCCTCCTCCTTTCAGGATTTGATAATGATGTCATCCACGTAGATCTCTATTTCCTTGTGCATTAAATCGTGGATAAGAGCCATCATAGCTCACTGATAGGTTGCCCCGGCATTGATGAGGCCGAATGACAACCGTCTGTAGGAAAAGGTTCCCCAAGGCGTGATGAAAGAAGTTTTCTCACGATCTTCCTCAGTGACCATAATTTGATGGTACCCCGCAAAGCAATCAGCAAAGGAGTACATGTCGTATTGAGCAATATTGTCAATAAGAATGTGGATAAATGGCACAAGAAAGCTATCTTTAAGGCAAGCTTTGCTCAAATCCCGGTAATCCACGCAGACTCGCACCTTTCCTCCTGGTTTAGGAACGGGAACACTGTTGGATATCCACTCCGGATATGTAGACACCATGATAATGCTAGCTTGAAATTGTTTCACAATTTCTTCTTTAACCTTTAAACTCCACTCAAGTTTCAATCGCCTGAGCTTTTGCCTAACTGGCTTAAATCCTTCTTTAATGGGAAGGCGATGAAGAACAATGTCAGTGGACAAACCCACCATGTCTTCATGAGACCATGCAAACACATCCTGGAATTGGGTTAATAGTGGAACCATGTCATTCCGCTGATTTGTGGTAAGGTCTGAACCAATCTGGATTAGCTTAGGGTTGTCTAAGGTTCCAAGATTGAAAGAAGTGGTTTGATCAAGATTTAGTTTGGGTTTGTCTGCGACCCATTCCTTAATCTCCTGAGGTGTCTCAATGTCCTCTTGTATGTCCATCAATTCTGAGTCCAACTTTGCATCAAAGTTACAGCCCTTGTGGAGAGAAGGCACCTCATCAGCAAGTGTATGCACATCTAAATTCAGAGTCCTGAAACAGAATATGCTTTCACTTAATATATGTAACTGTTCAATCATACAAAAGTGTTAGCATGTACTTGATAAAATAACTGCTAGTACTGTAAAGGAAAGCAAGCAATTAAAGTTATCTATAGGGCAGAGGGATTTTTTGCCCATTTTACCCTCATCGACCAATGCATGGAGTTCTGCTCCAATTGTCGAGGGCAAAGTCCTAATGGACTGCAGTGATGGAAGGATCGTCATTGTCCTCCTTTTCCCGAATGATAACCATGACCTCTGGGCAATCATCGTCTGGGGTGTATCTGTTTATATGTTCATCATGAACAATGATGTGTATGCCTGCCATCATTAAGGCAGTGTCATGTTTACATTTTTGTTCCTTTTCTTCCACTTCGAGATCAGGAATCAGCACCTCTTTTGCTTTGATTGGTACTGGTTTAGGAAACAGCATGGCCATAACATGGGCTAGCACCTTTACTGGAGATTGTATCAACTCATGAGGTAAAGGTATAGAAAATCTCCATGCGGCAGAAGCTTGAGGAACCTATTTGTGCTTATGAGGATTCCTGTGAATGGAATTGGCATAATAGCCTAGTCCGGCTGTTCCAATTTGACTGGACGTTTGAATAGGGTGCTTAATACCCTGCTTATCTTTACCAAGCCCTTGTCTAGGTTGATGACCCAATGACATCATTTCTTGAGTGGCCGATATAACCTCGGCAGAAATCTTGGGTATGGGAAGTGGTGCTCAAATAGAATGGTATTGCATGGTACTCACTTCCAGAGTATGAAAACTGGTCGGTTCAACTTTTGAATTGAAGCTGATGATTGGTAGAGTTCCATGTTCAGGACATTCCGGCTTAGCATTGACAGTGACTAGACTGTTATTGATAATGTATTTGAGTTGTTGATGTAGCATGGAGGGAACGACTCCAGCCATGTGTGTCCATGGTCTCCCTAATAGCAGGTTGTATCCTGAATCTATCTTGAGGACGTGGAAGGATACATTGAATGTATTTGGACCAATCTCAATTGGCAACTCAATCTTTCCAACGGAATTTCATCGGGATCCATCAAAAGCTCTAATAACCGTATGGCTGCTTTGGATCCGCTTGAGATTGACATTCATCTTTACCAAGGTGGCATAAGGACAGATATTTAGAGATGAGCCTCCGTCTATCAGAACTCCAGCTAGCATGTACCCGGAAGATAAAACTATAATATGCAATGGCTTGCAATGACTGGTCCCTTCGGGCGGTATGTCGTCATCAGTGAAGGATATCACATTGTTGTTCAAAATGTGATCAACCAAATGTTGAAATTTTTCCACATCCACTGATTTTGGCAAGTAGGCTTCTTCCAAAACCTTTAATAAGATCTTCCGATGATCCTCGAAAGAGAAAACCAAGTCCAGTATAGATATCTGGTTTGGAGCTTCTCGCAAACTTAAAACCACTTTGGCTTCATTATGACCCATAGTGCGGAGGAATTTTTCAATTTTCTCCATGGGAAACTTCCTCTTTACTTCGCAAGTAGGTTTTATAACCCGTTGAGGAAGATATAGTGGATTTTCCCTCGACATTATAGCAGAGATATGAGACATGGATCCTTAAGCTTCTCCATAATTCCATGGAACTTTGTGTAAGCTGACAATAGGATATTGTGGTCTGAAAGGTAAAGAAATTGGCTCTAGTGCGGCCACTTTCAAAAGATTGTCAGCTCCTTTGAGTTGAATTGGTTGTATGGGAAATACTTTACAGTCTCATCATCCACTTCGGATATAACTACTACTGATCCCTTCCATTTGGTAGGACATGCATTCCCACCCTTGAGTTGCACAGTGTAATCATCTGCTATTTGCAGGACACCGTTATCAATAAGATTCTGAATGAGATGGCGGAGTGCCCAGCATTCGTCTGTGCTGTGACCATAAGAATGTGAATGATATTGACACACTTCATTAGAATTGAAACGTCCTGAGTGGGGATTGATTGGAGGTAGAAGGAAGGTAATTCTTCCTTCATTGGTCAACATTTGCAATATCTCCTCCATAGATTGGTCAAGATAGGTAAATTCCCTTTGATTGGCAAAATCCCGACGGGCTTTAGCATTGGCTCTCTTTGCAACCTTATCCTCCATAGCTTCGCTTTCTGAAGGTGGTGATGGAGCATTCATAACAAAAGGAAGGAGATAGGCATGCTCATGCCTGATTAATTGGCGTATGATTTGATGATGGTGGGTCACCAGTTCTGCCAGTTGCTCAATTTGTTTGCAAAGAGCTTTCATCTTTCGTTCTATTGTAAATTAGAACTTTGTATAATCTCATCTGTCAACACCGTCTTTGATGGTTTGGGATGACTCGCCATTAGAGTTGGAACCACGTCCGGCTCCAACCGATCATGTTGACCTCTTCTTCTTTTTGTGTTGAGGAAGAGGGTTGTCTTCTACACGTGAGGTTGATCTGGTTTGGTGACCACGATCTCACCGTTGTCTATTAAATCTTGGATCTTGTGTTTCAAGGCCCAACAATCTTGAGTATCATGTCCAGGTGCTCCGGCATGATAAGCACATTTTCGAGTAGCATTAAAACCCCTCCCATTAGGGTTGGCTGGCGGAAGAAGATATGTAATTTTCTTCTGAGTAGTTAGAAGAGTAAGAATATTCTCGAGCGAGTCCCCTAAGGGTGTGAACGTTCAAGGACGCTTTGCATCTCCACCTTTAGGTAATGGAGGATTTGAAGATTGTGATTGAAAAGGGGAATAGTGTCTCCTCTGCATAGGCATGCTTTGATTACCTTTTTGACCTTGTAGTATCAAGGAAACATCCTCCTCTTTCTTTTTATGGACCCTCAAGAGAGTTGTTTCCATAAGATCCGGATGGATGTGCTCAAGAATGACTTTAAGAGCGGCTAGGTCTTGAATTTTACAAGACTTCAATCCCATTTCAACCATCTCTCCGTGTGCTTGTCATTTCGGAGAATGGTTTGCCAATATCACTAAGACTCTCTCATGAAAGGAGCTTCCTGTACATCTATGAACGCTCATGACCATTTTTGATTCCGTCATGGAAGGAATAACTTGAGCAGCAAGGCGCCTCCACCTTTGAGCATACTCTCTGAAAGACTCATTAGACTGTTTCTTGACCTTGGTAATTTGGTACCGGTCAGGAGCCATTTGAGATTGAAAACTGTATTAAGTGAGGAAGGCGTGAGCGACTTCTTCCCAAATGGATCTTTGAGTTGTCTAATCTGGTATACCATGAACGAGATTCTCCAATGGACTTTCAAAACAAATTGCATTCTGAGCTTTTCATTTTCGCATAAGATCCAAGTTCTCCAATGAACACTTTTGAGTGTGTATAAGGATCCCATAATCCGTCATACTTTTCAAAATCAGGGGTTTTGAATTTCTCTGGATAATGAACACCAGGAAATATGCAAAGGTCTGCATATGAAACACTGCCATGTGTTCCAATCCCTTTGAGAACACGGATAGTTTCCTCCATTTGAAGGACTTTCTTCCTGATATCACCGGTGTCTGGATCTCCTTTGAGATGGGTGTTGTCAGGGTCTTTGTTGGTCGTATCCAACAGAGGTTCTAGATTTGTTTTATCTAGACCTTGTGTTCCTCCTTATGTAGAGGATTCTGCATGTGGAGAGATTTTTGTACCCTGAGTGGACTGGTGCAATTCTTTCAGTAGAACAGCCAAGTCTGTAATTTCTTTACTCAAACCGTCAAATTCTTCTCGGGAAACAACATTAGACTGGTCAGAAGAAGACATGAGTGGTTGTAGGCTCGTGGCCTTTTTGGATTTTGAGCGGGTAACAGGCCCAATTGCTTCCCTACAAAAGACTTATGTAGTTTAGTCTTAGGGTAATGTAAATGTTATCATAATATGTCCGTTTTAGGAATTTTGTCCTGCAAAACCAGGTGTTAATTGATAACATGTCATGCATGCACAGATATTCTTCATATTTTCCATTACATATGGATGAACATGGAATAAAATTACAAGTAAATGCTTTTACAAGTAATTGAAAATGGAAAGTATGAAGAGACTTTCCTCCGCGTTTGGTTTATTAGAGGTTGACCTATCTTAGGGTTACTCTCGCGGTTTTTTGGCATGAAGGTTCCCAGATCATCGCAATTTACTTGATGGGAAGTTAATCCAGTCTTTCAACTAGAGCGAATCTGGGTGATGCCTTTCCTGAGCCTCGCTGGAATTATTCTTCCTGAGAGTCCAGTAATCAAACACCGACAGGATAGCCTCCTGGTGGAGGAACCACACAACATAAATTCACATACAATGTGTCTCACCGTTTATGGAAATGATGACATGTGCGAAGCACTAATATCACAGATAGATATAGTATAGTGCAGTAAGTAAAATGCATTCGTACACATTCATCAAAAATATAAATGCAACATTCACACACAAGCATATAACAGTTTTAAAAAGCTTGTAATAGCGAACTTAAGCCCTCTTCTTTGGAGTCCTTAGCGATGATGCCACATAAAGCGTCGGGATTTTTGAGTGTCCTTTTCGTTACTTGTTCTTTGGTGTTCTCATGTTAATGTGAGATTTTTTGAAAAAACAAGTGAAAAAGGTCCGAAACATGTATAATGTCGACGATTTGACTTTAAGAGTCGCCATTGGTGTATTTAATTGGTTGCACTAACGAATCAAAAAAGGTTTTGCACATTGACCCGATGATTTGACACTACTAAACGGATTCTCAAGAAACCGAGACTCATTTTGGGTCCGGGGCTTGATTATGCGGAGGGAAGGTGTTAGTCACCCCCCGACATCCGTGTTACCACGGTGACCGCCACTTTTTAAAGAAACTGTTATATGAATGTGTGTGTGTGTGTGTGTGGATCAATGTGCAATTATTTGGAAGTAGTGATGTACCTCGTTCGCACCTATATACATAGGGTTTGAATTTATAGAAAAATTCAGTTTTAAACAAGATACGGCAATGAAGTTTTATAAAAAGAGGTTTTTCAAACCCTGTGCTCAATAATAATTGAGGCCTTTGATACTTCCATTTTATTATTAAATGTTCGGCTTGTTTGCTTTTATTTTTGAGATGTGAAGCATTCTCGAGAAATTAATATACAGTAGTGCCAAACTCCTCACGGGCATGATAGCCATCCAAGGAAATTCAGATACTGTAAAATAATGTACAAGCTGCTCACAGCTGAAAATATCCATCATGGGAACCGAATCTAGATTCAGTAGACTGAATCTATGATCACATGATTCCTAGGCTCACATGATACTACAGTTTGTGTATGGAAAGCGATGGCGCTATATATATAAAAGTCAGAAATATATATATACAGACTTGATTAACCATCACGAAGCAACTCCATGGGGGATCGAAATGTAAATATATAAAAGCGGTAAATATATATATATATATATATATATATATATATATATATATATATATATATATATGGATGATGATCAACCACCACGAAGTAAACTCCGTGTGGGACCTAAATGTAAATAAAGTCAGAAAATAATCAACCGCCACGTAAGTAAACTCAAGGCGGACGAAATGTAAATAAAGTCAGTAAAAGGCCACGGAGGAAACTCCAGTGCCTAACAAAAATGTAAATATATATATATATATATATATATATATATATATATATATATATATATATATATATAAGTACTAAACGCATTTGGATGTGAATCCAGCTCATTGATATGTCCCACAACAATTATATATATAAGTATATATATATAAGCGAGTAAATGCAATAGGATGTAAAATCCAAGCTCATCGATATGTTACGACAACAATTATATATATAAGTATATATATATATATATACAAAAAGAAGATAAACGCTTAGATCAAAGTTTAGGCTCAATCGAGGCATAACTCGATAATGTTAGTCCATATATGAAATATATACATATATAAGTATATATATACGTATTGAAAATAAAATCACGGATACCGATGCAAGTCCGGCAAAACGCACACAACACGACTCTCAATGTGTATAACAAAGGTGTGCTAATATGAGAAGTAGACTTTATAAAATGTGAGAAGGCTTACAATTGGTACGCCAAAGTAGACTTCTATGACTTTATATGGATAAACACTCGGCTCTCATTGGATAAAAAAGATAGCTATATGTGAGCTAATAGATGTTTATAGAAGAGAAACACTCAATAGGGGTGTATACAGAGTAAGATGGACAGGGCTTCCTCGCTTTTTTCTCCTTCTTCTCTTCAAAATGGTCGACCCCAAGGCTCATATTTATAGGCGATGGGTGCAGTACACCGCAGCACTGGTGGTTTGTACCATGGGTGGGTCGTGGTGCATCTGGGCCTCGCGGGTCTCGTCGTCTCGAAGTGCGTGCACTTGTGCACTGTAATGTTCATTCAAACTTGTAGAACTTCAATTCAAGCATCCGAACGAGCTATATCTGACCTTCTTCAGACCTCTTGTGTCGAGAGTTACGCAATGGCATGGATTAGAGGTTGTACAAAGTCAGGAAGAGGGGTTCATGCCCATGGTCTTCAAGCTTCAAATTCTATCCAAATTACTGTCATGCGTAATAGTCACTCAGGATTGTTACTCCTCAGTTCTTGTGGGACATTGTTGTATATATGTATGTATGAAGTGTTGAGACGACGTGCAAGTGTTGAAGGGGAAAAATGACGTTTGACTCTTCACCGTGGTTATCGCCGATTTGAGTTGAAAGTAGACATTGCTCAGGGTTACATCTGAGATTGGACTACTTGTTTGTATGCCGCGATATCATCTTGTGAGAGAAAACGTTGAGGCGGTAAGATGACGTTTCGACTCTTCACAGGGGTTATCGCCGGTTTGAGCTAAAAGCAGACGTTGCTCAGGGTTATATCTGAGAGTGGACTGCTTGTTTGTATGCCTCACTGTCATTTGTGGGTGTGCCTGTCTGCCCGTTGTTAGCTCCGGGTCTGAGGTATGAGTGCCTCGGCAGGAGGTCTGAGCTTAAAGCTGATCGCATGTATTTAAAACAAGCATTTCCGGAGTTATCGCCGGAACTGCAATGGCATCCCTTAGGGCTATCACCAAGGATGGAGTCGCTACTCCTAGTGAGCGTCGAGGTGTTATCGCCGAGACAGAACTGTCATCTCTGGTGTTGTTGCCGGTCTTTTGATCTGCGTACCTCGGAGTTATCTCAGAGATTGGAAATGACATTCCCGGTGTGTGTTTCGGGTTTGAGAAGAAGTTCCCAGTTTGTGTTCCGGGTTGAAACTGAATTTCCGGTAGTATCCGAAATGGATGTAAGCTGTCTTCCAGGGTTATCTCCGAAAGACGAATCTGCCCTCCTGCAATGTTAGTAACAAGAGTGCAGAAAATTTTGAGTGTCTACAGTAAAAATTTGAAGCTTTTCTGAAGGAGTTAGGTATTCAACATAGAAAGACTTTAGTTGCCCACCCTCAGTCAATGGTCAGGTAGAATTCACCAATCGAACTCTACTTAATGGTATTAAGAGGAGGTTGGATGAATTGAAGGGTCGGGGGCCCAAAGAATTACTCAGTGTTTTGTGGGCCTATCGGACTACCCCAAGGACGACAACTGGGGATTCACCATTTAAATTGGCTTATGGGACTGATGCACTTATACCTGTGGAGATTAGCTCTCCTACACATTGGGTCAGCCAGTACAAGGAGTTATATAATGATAGCGGCCTATGACTAAACTTGGATCTTCTGAAGGAAGTTCGGAATTCAGCTCTGGTAAGGTTAGCTATCTATCAGAAGCGAACTGCCCGACACTATAACCAAAAGGTGAAACAAAGGAGGTTCGAGGTCGGAGATTTGGTGCTTCGGGAATCAGAGGCATCTACCCCCAAAACATGGGCAAGTTAATGCCTAAATAGGAGGGGCCATATGAAGTGATAGAAGTGCAGAAGCCAGGTACTTACCGGCTTCGAGCAATGGACGGTTCGGAAGTAAAGAATACATGGCATGCTGGAAGACATAGAAAATATTATCAATAAAAGTTATGTTATTCTTTCCTTTGCTTATGGAAATTATTGTATTCATCAATAAAATAAAAAAGAATTTCTCTTCGGAAAACTTTGTTCTTCATTTATTTTCATATGTTTCTACAAAACCGATCAGATAAGCTTTGACCAAAACCGATCAAAAAAGTTACAAACAACTTAACTGATCGGGAAATTTACAAATAACTTAACTGATCGAGAAAGTTATAAACATAACTGATCGGGAAAGTTACAAAAAGAAAAAGATGATTACAAAAATTATAAATAAAAGTCCTAAAAGTAACTATTCTTTGGGACCCCCATCTTCGAGTTCAGACTCTTCGTCAGAAGAGTCAATGACAGTAGTGTCGAGCCCAGCAATTGTGATCTTCACCTGAACCTTCTCCCGATAAGCTTCATAGCCTTCAGCAAACTGAGACATGATCTTATCGGTAAAGGCATGTGATTCTTCATATTCTTTGATTGCAAGTTGCTTGGCCTCGGCGCATTCTTTCCCCAAATAATTATTCTCCCGGATCGGCAACATCATCTGGCCGTGCAGATCAGATATCTTGTCTTCGGGGACGAGAATGGCGTTCTGCTGATCCTTATCTTTCTCTGACAGAAGCTCCTTTTCCTGGATGACTTGTTTGGCATACTTGTCGAGACCAACGTACTTGATGAGTACATATTATTCATTTATTTTGATCCCTTTATGTTTTGTTTTATTACATGTTTCATGTGTATATGAGCTTATTAAGGTGTTTAATGATTTCAGGAAAAATTGGAGCTGAAATGAGGAAAAGGGGAAAATTGCAGGGTTTTTAACATTAAGTTGGATGAATGGTCTTGGCTTGGGACTTGGATTTTATTATAGAGCTCTTCCTTAGCTTTCCAAAACATCTTGAATCGTTCCGATCGGAGTTCATATGAAAAAGTTATGATATTTTACCAGACGGAAGTTGAACCTCAAAGTTTGGAAGTTGGGATTTACACAGCAGTCACTTGGATCCGGATTTCGACCTTGATTCATTCTGGATCTGTCAATTCTCAAAGAATGAAAGTTGTAGATCTCGTCGATATCTTCGTTTTGATAGGTAGTAGGCTTCGTAAATCCTCCCGAATCAAAAGTTATGCTCGTTTTACCAAAGGACGTCGCAACAGGAAATGGAAATTCGCCCCAGCGAATTTGAGCGGAAAAATTGGGAAATCTTGGATTTTTGGAAAGTTTCTAAATGCATATTTTGGTAGATTTCAACATAGAATGGGATTATTATTTCTATTAGCTTTAGGATTTACTTTATACTAAGATTTATTTTCAAATTAGATTCTATTTCTTTATAGAAACTAGTTATGATTTGTAATTCCTTTTAGGATTTGGATTTTTACTTCTCATAGGATTTAGGACTTTGTCTAGCACTATTAATAGAGGATGATAGTCAGGGTTTTATTCATTCAATCATCTACTACATTCTCTCATCTACAACATTGGAGGATTGAAGACATGAGCTAAGTTCTTTTTATTCAGTTCTAAGGGATGTTGAACCTTATTTATAATTAATGGTTAATTGAGTATTCATTATTTATTCTTTCTCACATGAAATTCATTCTTGATAATCTGATTTAATTTTTGAATGCTATTTGGCTTAACTGATTTGATTTCTGCAGGATTGAGTTGGTTAACGAATTTCATATGTTAGATCAAGGAATAATATTACGTGTAATTGATATTGTTCCTAATCACAAGTAGTAATTAGTAATACCTGATTGTGTACAAGCTTTTGAGTATTGATATGATTATCAAAAGACAAGTTAAACAATCTGAGCTTATGTGTTTGTTGCTTGGAATAGTCTAATTCCCTAGTTCTTAATGCTGCTATTATATTAAATCTAGAGAGCTTGTTCTAGGTTATATAATTATTAGAATCTTGTGAAGAGATTGTTTTATTGAGTGACAATCTAAGGGGAGTTTCGGGTAGCAGAGCTTGTTGTTACCTAGGGCTATTAGTTTTATTGAAGGGTAAATAATGTTACACTATTAATCTATTGTTGTAAAAAGGTGATACTGAACTGGAGAACTGAATCTTTTTATTCATTGTTTATTCTTATTAGTTTATTCTTGTTAATTTAGTCAATTAATTCAAAATCCCCTTTTCATTAGAAATCATAGGATAAATATAAAATAAATCACTCTATGTGGGATCGATCCTTACTTACTACTATGCTAATTGTTTGAATATTTGTAAAGTGAAAGTAAGGTTAATTTAGGAGTGTAAACGACAGCTCCCAGTACTCCGTTTGAAGTGTGTAATGTTGTTTATGGAGTTCGCTGATCTGACATTTGGCCTGAGTCACCTTATTCTTAGTGCCGGCGTGAAGGTCTCTCTCATTCTTCAGCTCCGATGTCAAGCCTCGGACCTCAGCCTCGAGCAATTCCACATCGGCCCTCAACTGTACTTCCTTTTTCGTAGTACTGGCTAGAGGGAGAATGACTCGGGAGAGGACTGCATTCGCGTGCAATACAGAGGAGGTATGGGTTACACATGATGAAAATAGGATAATCAAAAGGACATTTGGGTCCATCGAATTTACCTGACACTGGAGCTTGACGTACTCAACTAAGTACTCTTTGGCAGTGTAGCCCTTTAACCGCTCTTCGTCTCCAGGCAACCTGAAGTGTTCTAATTGGTCAAAGGGAAACACTTCTGAAGGGCTCTTCTGTGAGATCCCGAATTTTATGAAATTAAAGTATTCAATTCTCTTATAATTATTATTTTATTTAGTAAGTGGTTAAATTGATAAAGGGTTAAAGTTAAGGGTGATATGTGAAAAATTTTCAAAGTAAGCAAGTTGTCATAAAATAATCGGTGATAAAAGTAATGAATACTGGCATGGTTGCATAAGTAGCACACTGTGTTGATTATTGATGTCTTGCGTGAGAGTCACTCGCTTATACTCAATTATTGCTACAATAATTCTTTTGCATATATCTCATATTATTGATTCAATTATTGTCATAGTATCATCTGCATAATATGATATATTATTAAATCAATAATTGAGACGACAAAGTTATTCATATTATTATTTGCAATATTGATAATGTCTAGAAGTTCTATCAAGGAGAGGTTAGATAATCTAATTACGCGCCAATAGGGAGAAATCCTTATCGGAAAGCCCCCTCTTTCCTGGGAACGACCGATTGTTAAATATTGTCAGGTTATAATATTAATGATGAATAAGTTCATGTTGATTAAAGATGAAATTGATAGTTCCATTGTGTGGGAATTATTAGTGTTAGTGGAAATCGACATTTATTTCGATAATAATTGATGTCTGAAAGTTATATTGACCAATCGGGTAATTAACAAGATAAATGAGCAATTAATTGCTATTAATTCACATATTTATAACTATGTGTTCACATGTATGTACTATTGATTCACATGTATGTACTATTAGAGGAGGTGGTGCAAGATTGATAATACTTGCATGACTAAATTAAAAATTGAGGTATAGATGAAGGTA
Organism: Panax ginseng; assembly: GCA_020205605.1. Lineage (NCBI taxonomy): Eukaryota > Viridiplantae > Streptophyta > Magnoliopsida > Apiales > Araliaceae > Panax > Panax ginseng. Next base: position 174,665,927 of record CM035132.1, read on the forward strand.
CTATACTGTAATTCATATTTTCACAGGTATTGAATTATTGATTCACATGATTGTACTATTGATTCGCATGATGTACTATTAGGGGAGGTGGTTCAAGTTTGATAATACTTGTAGGACTAAATTAAAAATGAAGGAAAAGATGAAGGTTTTATACTGTAATATTTTGAGCCCCAAAACGTGTAATTATCGAAACTATATTTTCCTATAAATAGAAGCTCATTCTTCCTTCATTCTCACCAATTCACTAAGACTCACAATAGCAATTATAGAGAGAGAAGCTATAGAGAGAAAAAAGAAGAAAAGTCTGCTACTTCACTATTCCAGTATCCAGTCTTCTTCTGAGGTAAGGGATATTATTATTACGGTAAGGGGTATTATTTTTTCGTATTCATGAAGAGAGTTATTTCTTTCAATACTCGTAAGGGTTGTTATTCCATTCTTTATTATTACATTGGAATAACTTTGCGCTCACGCCGGACTACCGCATACACCGTGAATTCTTCTATTATTCCATTCTTTATTATTACATTGGAATAACTTGTCTCACGCGGACTCTGCATGCCTAGTGAATTCTTACATTATTCCATTCTTTATTATTTTATTGGAATAACTCGCTCACGCGACTACGCATGCATGGTGAATTCTTCCATTATTCCATTCTTTATTATTATGTTGGAATAACTCATCTGCGGACTACCGCATGCATGGTGAATGACCCTTCGTATTCATTCCTTATTAAATTGTGAAAATGATCTGTCTACATAGATTACCGCATGGCGGGTGAAAATCCATTTGCAATTTCATATATTCTATTATACTCATTTGGTTAAAGTTTTGGCTTCTATACTCCATGAAATTAGTAGAATATCCTTGATATTTGCGCTTCATCCAGTATCTTTTCATGGAAATATTCTTCTGAGCATTCTTGAATTTTACTCCACAAAACAGTATCATGTTGACAATTTGAATGTTATTGAATTTTGGATAAATTAAATTATAAATCTTTAAAATTTATCCTTGAACTTGTTTTATTGAATTTTTATGTCATTGTCATCATCCTCATGCTTATATTGTGATGAAAGTCATCTTTGGCTTACGTGCATAGATGGACTTGGTATGATTATGACCAGGGATTATTCGGTATAATCGTGACCGTAATGTGACGAATGATGTGGTAAAAGTCCTCATTGGCCTGTAGTTTATTGCTGGACAGTTGTTGGTATGATTATGAGCATGGATTATTCGGTATAATCATGACCATTGATGATTACATGAATATCCTTGGTCGTGGTGCAGGGACGATTTTATTTATTAAGCTGAGTTTCAACGATAAAGTTGATGAAAAACTTTTTAAATCATAGAAGATAGTAGATTTTATGCTCTACTTGACTCTTCTAATGGATTGCTTATTCCGCTGCAGTTGTTGATCTAAAACTTGTTTTCTATTGTATTCTATCAGTTGTTATACTGTTTAAGGCTAAGGATAATTTATTCTGCATTATCTTAGTCATAATATTTCTTACTGGGCTATTCATGCTCACCCTTTTGCTTCACAATTTCTTTCAGGTATTAAGAGTGTAGCTGGGTCGAGCGGGAGTAACAGGGGATTAGAACGGTGGTCTATAGCTGTTGAGGTTTCCCTTAAAACAGTATGGAAATAATTTTATTAAGAATTATAGATAAGTATGTCGTATTTTATAAGTCATTTTAACCGTTGATTTTGGTGAACCAAATAGGGTGAGGTGAACCCAACTTTGGAATGGCGTTTTTGCCACTATCATACAAGATGTCTAATGACGCACGACTTAGTGTTATCATAAAGACGAGGTTGTGCACATCCACTTGATGAGTATATATAACGAAAGCACTACCTATATAATCTTGGAGTTTGTTTGAAATATAATTCTCAATTGGAGACAATTGAGATAATTATATGTCGAGAAGACTCACCATTGGAAAGAAGATATAGCAATCTTCTTATTTTTCTTTGGGGACTATTGGGTCAACCAAGGATATTTACGTGGACATATGATTTCTATCATAACCTGATTTACGGCCTCCCATGTATACGAAGGTTTCTTGAGTATTTTCCAAATATTTTAATTTCTAAAATGAGTTATTGACTGTACCTTTTATGTAAGGTACCATTGTAAGGTCTTGTGGTCAAGGCACCATGAGAGTTATATATATTTGTATTAAAACTCACGCTTTAACTGTGGTCATTTTCTGCACGGTTGTATAAATGGAGTTGTCGAGTGTATATTTTTGGCGACTCAAGATGGGTGATGTATACTGTTTTGGGGCGTCACATCTTCTTGACCAGTAAAGTAGTGGGAGTTCCTTGGGGTAATCCCGCGCGGCATGTTGGTTGGTCGGGATGAAGGGGTCGACGTAGGAAGAGGATCAGCCTCTATGATCTGCAGATCAGGCTCTTTCATTTGGCGAGGCTTTTCGAAAGTCTCCTCTTCGGTCTCCTCGAGATCCTCAAGGTCAGCAACAGGTGGAGTTGGCTGGGGTGTTGGCTTCAGAACGACCGAAGAAGATGGCTTGGAGGGGCCTTTGGTGAGGAACTTCTTCTTGCTTTTCTTTAACAAGGTCATCTTCTCCGACCAATCCATCTTCATGATGTTCTTGGAAGGTTCGGATTTGGCTGGGGGGAGAGATGCACCCGACGCGGAGCTGGTCGAAAGCTCAGAAATTATAATGGCATCCTCTTCAGGCGACTCGTCAGTAATTGGGTGGCGAATTGGTTCAGATTTGATAGGCAGTGGGGCTAACGATTCTTCAGCTACTTCGGGTTTGAAAATTATCACTACAAAAAGGAAAATAAGTCAAAAGATTGGTTATGAAGGCCAGTTAAAAGAAGGCAATTGAATTACAGATGGGTTCGAAATAAGGTACTTACACCCATGTTTGTATAGCCAAATCTCATTCGATAAGACTTCCAGGCCCCATTCGGTCTTTCTTAGCTTCTGGTAGAACTCCTTGAAGGCGTCTGCTCGATCCTTCAGGAATTTGGATACTTTGGCAATGGGATCTTCGGGGGTATCCCAGTTCGGGAGGAGTTTGAGGTCGGTTCCCCTCATGAAGATCCACTGAGAATGCCATCCTTTGTTGCTGGTTGGGGTTTTCATGAAAGTGGCTCGGCTCTGTTGTCAGTTTAACTACCGAAGCCCTGGTTCCTTCGACTTGTCGACAGTGAATAAGACAAAAAGGAAGTCAAAGCCAGGAGTGATTCCCACCTCCTGGCACAAGGCTATGAAACTGATTAAGTGGATATATGAGTTCGGCACAAGTTGTGCAAACCCGATCCCCACGAAGCAGAGAAAGGATGAAATGAATTCCTGGAGGGGGAACCAAACCCCATATTTTAGGGCCCAGAGCGGAATAGCCACTCATTTGCCTTCGGGGTGCCAGAACATTCTTTCGTTTGGTTCTGGCACCCGGAGCTTGTATTCCTTCGGGATGTTGAACAGCGTTTGGATGTCAGAGATGTGGGAAGGGAGAATTGAAGACTTGGTGTTGACGTGGGAGAAGTCACTCTCTGAGGCATAGACGGTTCGTATCCTTGTCTTAATGCCATCAGTGGTGGCGTTGATGGGGGCAGCCAGTAAATCGACCGGCACCAAGTCAGTGGCGACGATGGTGTTGGGCTTGGAGGTGTTGTCGACAGTAGGTACTTGGTCGGTGGTGATGGAGGAGGAAGCAAGGCTAGAATCTATCATTAAAGCAAGAATAGCAGAAATGTGAGCTTAGGAGGTCAGAAAGATCTAAATCGGAGAAGTTTGGTGGAGGTAGATTCTTGCCGGAAGTTATGTTTATAGAGAGCTCTGAGGAAGAAAGTTGGGAATTTCTGGAAAAGTGACAAGCGTGTGTTGGTTGGGGGTTATATATTGTTGTTGCACAAATTCCAAATAAGGCTAATGATAACGAGTGGGGCCCATTTCTTGGGGAACGTGTGTAATTTCAAAAGATCGTTTGGATTCCCCAGGCGTCTCTTCAAATTTCTAATTATAAACATCTTATAACAAGAGACTGGGGGGCAATGTTCGGGCGTAGTTTACCGACCTCTATGTGGGCTGAAGGCCTGGGTTGAGAAGGGTTTATTGGGCCCAATAGGCCGAAGCCAGTAAGGAGCTTAGTGGTGTTCGGGTTCGGGCGTCTGAGTCTTTTAGGCCGGAGTCCTGTTCGGTTTGGTGTGATTCGGGGTCGGGTGTCCGAGTCCTTTGGGCCGGAGTCTAGACCAGTTTATAGGGGATCAGTGGATTTGGGCCCGTATAGAAGGTTATTCTTCGTATGGAGTCTGGAGTGATAAGGAGTTTAAATGGTTAAGGATTCCAATCCTAACCATATTTGGATAACTAACTCCAAAAGTAAGTATTTGGATCATATCTAATTTGCACCTTTTAAGGAGATTGTGTTGGACCCAAACAATGGTAACTGTCATGATTAGAAGTCTTAGTCTGATTCGGAGATGGACTTTGAGGTGGTAAGCAGTGGTGAAGCCATAAACTTTCGTTAGTGGGGTCAAAATTATTATTGAGTTACAAATAATTTGACGGGGGTTCGGGGGCAGAGGCGCCCCCAAGCCATTTTTTTTAATACTTTATACTTTCGAGTATATATACATATATATATATACTATATTACAATAAAAATATAGTACGTAATAATATATGGTGTATATACACTATATTGACTCATAATATACTTTTTTAATCACAACTGTTCATAAGTAAGTAATTCATTATTTATTTTTTAAAATAATATAAATTAGATTATTATTTAGTTTAAAATATTATAGAGAGAGATACATATATTGAGAGGATATAAGTCATATGTGGTTAAAATTTGATTGATAAAGTTATAAATTTTCAATTTGACCCCGTATAATAGAAAATTTATAAAATTTTAGTGGGGTTAATTTATATATAATACTTAAATTTTTTAAAATTTACCTTACATTATAAAGTAATTTTTTTTCAAGTGGGGTCGATTGACCCCACAAACTCCTATGTGGCTTCGCCACTGATGGTAAGAATGGCTATAAATACAAGACTTGATTTCAATTAGCAGGTAATACATTCTTGAGCACTAAACACTAAAGCCTCCATTGTTAAACCTTGTATCAGTCAGTACTCATTCTCACACCTGAGCTATCACCCAAATGACAAGCCATCAAAGCTTCTTGTGTGATCCATTATTGTGCGGTGTTTAAGCGCGGATTTCGGTGGTTAGACGCGATGTTGACAAAGCTTAGGCTAATACAATATATATATATATATATATATATATATATATATATATATATATATATATATATATATATATATATATATATATATATAATAGCACAAATGGTCCTTTAACCTTACAATTCAAGATAAGAATAATTATATATAAAATAAAAAAATATTTCGATTTTCTAAGAAGAAGATTCACTCAACTATTTTTATATTCTTTATCCGATTTCAAAAATCTTTCCATTAATATTTTTACCATCACAATTATGTACTTGTCAGTATCGCTTGTTTATAATTATTTTCGATTTAGTTAGTATTTTTGAAATTTATACTCTTATTGTCAATACCATTTTATATAATTATTGTTTATCATCAAAGTATATTTGTATAACTATTTGAGTTTAAATATATTGTTTCTATTATATACGGAGATGAATATATGAATCTATAATTGATGAATCTTAATTTAAAGATAAATATTTTATTATTTTAATTATATGAATAGATGAATTAATATTTTAGAGTTTTAAATTTATTTAATTATTTTTATTAATAATTGGTTATATATTGTTACTTAAATAATATATTTTAGAAAGAAATAACTTTTTTATATTGTTCATCGTACACAATAATTATTACTACAATTAATATATTAGTATAGTTTAATACAATCATCAACCATATGATTTATAATAATAAAAAATAATATAAAAATTATTACTCTAATAAATAAATTAAAAAAAAGTATAAACAATTCAATGATTCTACAACAAGATCCGCATTTTGATTGTAAATAAGTTGACTCACTAAATAATAAATTAGAGGAATAATGATTTTTTTTAAGTGTTCAAAAAGTCTTCAGTAACTGAAAAAAACTAAAGATTGAGACTCGCTAAATAATAAATTAAAGGACTGAAGATTTTTTTAAAAGTGTTTAAGAAAGTTTTCAGTAACTAAAATAAAATTAACATTGAGGAATCGACATTTCAACATTGATAGTAAATAGAACTCACATGAAACCTTGTAGAAATATCAATATTTCTTAGTAACATGGGGGGTTGTTGCTTTTTGGACCTGTTGTCAGGACTTGCTGTCAACAAAAATTAAACCATCGACTTCTATATTAATAGAAATGAGTCACTAAGTGGACCAAAAGCTTATTCAACTTACAACTAAAAGTTTGAAACAAAATACATCTATATTATCATTTTACTAAATCAAGTTAATAAAATTATGTTCCAATTAGACTCTTGTCATGGGTTCCAATATGGCAATGTTTTTTTTCCCGCTTATTTGACACACAAATGCTACCACACTGCACACACCCCTAAGGATTGAATTCCCAATATCAAGGGCTTTTGCAACAAGAGGGATAGAATTGTCAGTTCTAAGGTCTATACATAAACAACAAATATAGATATGCAAAAAAATAAAATGTATTTTTAAAGTTTCAATTTTTTAAGAAAAAATATTATTACTATTACTTTTTAGTTTTTCTGAGAGAGGGAGAAATTATATGAAATATGTGACGCCCCCAAAATAGGTATATATCACCCATCTTGAGTCGCCAAATACATGGTACAAAATTCAAATACAACTTAATAATACAACTGTCGTGTAAAATACGACAAAACATAAACTGAGAGTTTTAATACGAATATTGTCTTCTAAACAGTATTCAAACTCAAATGGAGTCCTCAATACATTTATTATCACATTATTTCATAGAATAGTGAGGACTACTAATGCAAACATTTGGACCGTCACTCCATTCCCCGACTAGTCCCTACGTTCTCATTTCCTGAAGAGAACAATGAAAGCAAAAGGGTGAGCTCAACTAGCCCAGTAAGAAAATATTATGACTAAGATAATGCAGAATAATTTATCGTTAGTCTTCAACAGTGTTAAACTGATAAAATATATTAAACATCAAGTTTAACTGTAGCAGAACAAGCAATCTATTAGAAGAGTCAAGTAGAGCATAAAATCTACTATCTTCTATGATTTAAAAGGTTTTTCATCACTTTTATCGCTAAGACTCGGCTTAATAAATAATCCACATCATCAAATCACCCATGCACTACGGCCAAGGATATTCTTTAGTATCACGACCACAAATTATCCATGCACTACGGGCCAAGGATATTCGTGTATTCATCAATGGTCATGATCATGCCAACAATCATCCCATCAATGCACTACTACGCCCAATGAGGACTTTTACCACATCATTTGTAACATTACGGTTATGATTATACTTAGAATAATCCCTAGTCATAATCATACCAAGTCCATCTATGCACTACAGGCCACAGATGACTTTCAACATAATATAAACATAAGGATGATGACAATGATATAAGAATTCAATATAACAAGTTCAATGATAAATTTTTAAAGATTTATAATTTAATTTATCCGAAAATCAATAACGTCCAAATTGTCAACATGATATCGCTTTGTGAGTAAAATTCAAGAATAATATTGTACCAAAAAATAATTTGACCTAAAACGAATCAATTTTTATCATGAATAGTACCCCGAGTGAATAGTACTCGAGTGAATAGTATCCCGTGAATAGTACTTCGAGAATAGTAACTCTATGAATAGTACTCCGGCATGAAAAAGTTAAAACTTATCAAGAATGCTCAGAATAATATTTCCATAAAAAGATACTGGATGAAGCGCAAATATCAAGGAAATTCTACTAATTTCATGGAGTTTAGAAGCCAAAACTTTAACAAAAAGATTATAAAATTCGAAATCTGAAACGAAATAATATTACTTACATACTACAGAGTATGGAAGAAAATATTATTTTAAGCAAATATTGAACAAAAATAACATCCCTTACCTTGAAAAGAAGAGTATTCCAATTGATATAGCGGGAATATTCTTGAAGAAAATTTTCACTATTCTCTAAACTCAAAGCTTTTTAAAACTCGAAAGAAATACGTTTAATATTATAGAAGAAGAATTCTTTGATTCTGGTGTGATTTTCAATTCTAACTAAGCATCCTATTTATAAGGGAATGAAAAGATACTATTTAGAAAATTTTATCACGGACGCCAAGATAATTTTTGATTTAAATAATTTGCGATCCACTAAGCGAAAGGAATATTTTTTAGAATATGAACTTAATCATATCACATGTGAATTCCCTCAATTCAACGGCAACTTATATATATAACAACATGTTGGCCACTTCTATATTATATATTATATATATATATATATACCCCATTTTAGTTTTCCACCCTCCCGTGACTAACATCATTCCCCCCACCATTATCAATTCATGTCATATATATATATATATATATATATATATATATATATATATATATATATATATAATATAAAAGCATATATAACTTGTGACTAAAATAACCCGTGACATTCTCCCAGATTCCTCCACCATTTCATTTTCTCCAGTGGGCCCCACATGTGGCCCCACCTTTATTATATTAAACAATTTTCTACCGATTTTAAAAAAAAATGGGTAAATGAGTTTCCAAATAAAACGCCAATATTTACAATAAATACTTCATAAAAATCACCTCAATATTTTTAACAACATTTATCATCATTATTATAATTCGCAATATTTAACAACCAGGTCGTTCCCAGGAAAAAGGGGGCTTTCCAATAAGGATTTCTCCATATTGGCGCGTAATTAGGTGACCAAACCTCTCCTTGACAGAACTTCTAGACATCGTTAATATTGCAAATAATAATATTAATAACTTTGTCGTCTCAATTATTGATTTAATAATATATAAAATATCGACAATAATTGAATCAAATAACGTGAGATACTATATAGCAATTACTGTAGCAATAATTGAACAAAACTGAGTGACTTCTCACGTAAGAATCAATAATCAATCATGTGTGCTACTATGCAACCACGCCAGACATTCGCATTTTTTTAACACCGGGTATTTCAACAAATGACAAAGAAAACTTTCACCATTTTTCATAAGAAGATATTTTGTCGCTTTCTCAATCCGACAATAATTCCGCTAGGGGTCCACCAATAATTGTCTTTGTCGTTTAATATTCCCCTGTTAAAATGAATATTCCCACCAATCGAATATTATATAACAAACTTGCGTACTTTGCAAAATTTATAAATATTAATCATAACTATAACATTATATCAATTTCACTTTATAATATTCAAAATGATATTTATAGAAAATTCCACTTCTATATATATTATATATACCCCATTTCAGCTTTTCCACCCTCCCGTGACTAAAAATCATTCCCCCACCATTATCAATTCATGTCATATATATATATATATATATATATATATATATATATATATATATATATATATATATAATATAAAAACATACATAACTTGTGACTAAAATAACCCGTGACATTCTCCCGATTCCTCCACCATTTCATTTCCTCTAGTGGGCCCCATATGTGGCCCCACCTTTATTATATTAAATAATTTTCTACCGATTTTTAAAAAATGGGTAAATAAGTTTCCAAATAAAACGCCAATATTTACAATAAATACTTCATAAAAATCACCTCAATATTTTTAACAACATTTATCATCATTATTATAATTCGCAATATTTAACAACCAGGTCGTTCCCAGGAAAAAAGGGACTTTCCAATAAGGATTTCTCCATATTGGCACGCAATTAGGTGACCAAATGAGGACTATGGGCCAATGAAGACTTTTACCACATTATTTGTAACATTACGGTCATGATTATCTTAGAATAATCCACGGTCATAATCATACCAAGTCCATCTATGCACTACAGTGCCCATGACTTGACTTTCAACATAATATAAACATGAGGATGATGACAATGATATAAAATTCAATAAAACAAGTTCAATGATAAATTTTTAAAGATTTATAATTTAATTTATCCAGAAATCAATAACGTCCAAATTGTCAACATGATACTGCTTTGTGGAATAAAATTCAAGAATAAATATTGTACCAAAAATAATTTGGACTGAAAAAAATCAATTTTTATCATGAATAGTACCCCGGGTGAATAGTACTAGAGTGAATAGTATCCCGTGAATAGTACTTCAGGAATAGTAACTCTATGAATAGTACTCCGGCATGAAAAAGTTAAAACTTATCAAGAATGCTCAGAATAATATTTCCATAAAAAGATACTGGATGAAACGCAAATATCAAGGAAATTCTACTAATTTCATGGAGTTTAGAAGCCAAAACTTTAACAAAACGATTATAAAATTCGAAATCTGAAACGAAATAATATTACTTACATACTACAGAGTATGGAAGAAAATATTATTTCAAGAGAATATTGAACAAAAACAACATCCCTTACCTTGAAAAGAAGAGTATTCCAATTGATATAGCGGAGATATTCTTGAAGAAAACTTCCACTATTCTCTAAACTCAAAGCTTTCTAAAACTCGAAAGAAATACGCTCAATATTATAGAAGAAGAATTCTCTGATTCTGGTGTGATTTTCAATTCTAACTAAGCATCCTATTTATAAGGGAATGAAAGGATACTATTTAGAAAAATTTATCACGGACGCACAGTAATTTCAAACGAAATAATTTGCAGTCACGGGCGAAAGGAAAATTTTTCGATTATGAACTTAATCATATCACATGTGAATTCCCTCAATTCAACGACAACTTATATATATATATATATATATATATATATATATATATATATATATATATATATAACAACATGTTGGCCACTTCTATATTATATATATATATATATACCCCATTTTAGTTTTCCACCCTCCCATGACTAACATCATTCCCCCACCATTATCAATTCATGTCATATATATATATATATATATATATATATATATATATATATATATATATATATATATATATATATATATATATATAAACATATCTAACTTGTGAATAAAATAACCCGTGACATTCTCCCAGATTCCTCCACCATTTCATTTCCTCCAGTGGGCCCCACATGTGGCCCCACCTTTATTATATTAAATAATTTTCTATCGATTTTTAACAAAATGGGTAAATGGGTTTCCAAATAAAACGCCAATATTTACAATAAATACTTCATAAAAATCACCTCAATATTTTTAACATTTATCATCATTATTATAATTCGCAATATTTAACAACCAGGTCGTTCCCAGGAAAGAGGGGGCTTTCCAATAAGGATTTATACATATTGGAGCTCAATTAGGTGACCAAACCTCTCCTTGACAGAAATTCTAGACATCGTTAATATTGCAAATAATAATATTAATAACTTTGTCGTCTCAATTATTGATTTAATAATATATAAAATATCGACAATAATTGAATCAAATAACGTGAGATACTATATAGCAATTACTGTAGCAATAATTGAACAAAATTGAGTGACTTCTCACGTAAGAATCAATAATCAATACTGTGTGCTACTATGCAACCACGCGTATTATTGTACTTTTAACACCGGGTATTCCAACAGTTGACGGTAAAACTTTCGCCGTTTTTTATAAAAAGATATTTTTGTCGTTTTCTCAATTCGACAATAATTACATTGCTAGGGTCCACTAATGATTGTGCCGGTCGTATTTAATATTCCCCTGTTAAAACGAATATTCCTCGACCAATCGAATATTATATAACAACTTGCGTACTTTACAAAATTTATAAATATTAATCATAACTATAACATTATTTCAATTTCACTTTATAATATTCAAAAATGATATTTATAGAAAATTCCACTTCTATATATATATTATATATATATATACCCCATTTTAGTTTTCCACCCTCTTGTGACTAAAATCATTCCCCCCACCATTATCAATTCATGTCATATATATATATATATATATATATATATATATATATATATATATATAACTTGTGACTAAAATAACCCGTGACATTCTCCCAGATTCCTCCACCATTTCATTTCCTCTAGTGGGCCCCATATGTGGCCCCACCTTTATTATATTAAATAATTTTCTACCGATTTTAAAAAATGGATAAATAAGTCTCCAAATAAAACGCCAATATTTACAATAAATACTTCATAAAAATCACCTCAATATTTTTAACAACATTTATCATCATTATTATAATTCGCAATATTTAACAACCAGGTCGTTCCCAGGAAAGAGGGGACTTTCCAATAAGGATTTTTCCATATTGGCGCGCAATTAGGTGACCAAATGAGGACTACGGGCCAATGAGAACTTTTACCACATCATTTGTAACATTACGGTCATAATTATACCGAATAATCCCTGGTCATAATCATACCAAGTCCATCTATGCACTACAGGCCACAGATAACTTTCAACATAATATAAACATGAGGATGATGACAATGATATAAAAATTCAATAAAACAAGTTCAATGATAAATTTTTAAATATTTATAATTTAATTTATCCAGAAATCAATAACGTCCAAATTGTCAACATGATACTGCTTTGTGGAATAAAATTCAAGAATAATATTGTACCAAAAATAATTTGGACTGAAAACGAATTAATTTTTATCATGACTAGTACCCCGGGTGAATAGTACTTGAGTGAATAGTATCCCGTGAATAGTACTTCAGGAATAGTAACTCTATGAATAGTACTCCGGCATGAAAAAGTTAAAACTTATCAAGAATGCTCAGAATAATATTTTCATGAAAAGATATTGGATGAAGCGCAAATATCAAAGAAACTCTACTAATTTCATGGAGTTTAGATGCCAAAACTTTAACAAAACTATTATAAAATTCGAAATCTGAAACGAAATAATATTACTTACATACTACAGAGTATGGAAGAAAATATTATTTCAAGCGAATATTGAACAAAAATAACATCCCTTACCTTGAAAAGAAGAGTATTCCAATTGATATAGCGGGGATATTCTTGAAGAAAACTTTCACTATTCTCTAAACTCAAAGCTTTCTAAAACTTGAAAGAAATACGCTCAATATTATAGAAGAAGAATTCTCTGATTCTGGTGTGATTTTCAATTCTAACTAAGCATCCTATTTATAAGGGAATGAAAGGATACTATTTAGAAAAATTTATCACGGACGCACAGTAATTTCAAACGAAATAATTTGCAGTCACGGGCGAAAGGAAAATTTTTTCAGACGCAAATTAATCATATCACATGTGAATTCCCTCAATTCAACGGGAACTTATATATATATATATAACAACATGTTGGCCACTTCTATATATTATATATATATATACCCCATTTTAGTTTTCCACCCTCCCGTGACTAACATCATTCCCCCCACCATCATCAATTCATGTCATATATATATATATATATATATATATATATATATATATATATATAATATAAAAACATATATAACTTGTGACTAAAATAACCCGTGACATTCTCCCAGATTCCTCCACCATTTCATTTCCTCCAGTGGGCCCCACATGTGGCCCCACCTTTATTATATTAAATAATTTTCTACCGATTTTTAAAAAAATGGGTAAATGGGTTTCCAAATAAAACGCCAATATTTATAATAAATACATCATAAAAATCACCTCAATATTTTTAACAACATTTATTATCATTATTATAATTCGCAATATTTAACAACTGTGTCGCTCCGTAAAAGAGGGGCTTTCCAATAAGGATTTATACATATTGGCGCGCAATTAGGTGATCAAACCTCTCCTTGACAGAACTTCTAGACATCGTTAATATTGCAAATAATAATATTAATAACTTTGTCGTCTCAATTATTGATTTTATAATATATAAAATATCGACAATAATTGAATCAAATAACGTGAGATACTATATAGCAATTACTGTAGCAATAATTGAACAAAACTGAGTGACTTCTCACGTAAGAATCAATATTCAATAATCTTGTGTGCTCTTATGCAACCACTCAATATTCTCGTACTTTTATCAAAGGGTATTTCAACAAATTGATTCAGTAAAACTTTCGCCATTTTTATAAAAAAGATATTTTTGTCATTTTCTCAATCCGACAATAGTTCTGCTGTGGGGTCCACTAATGATTGTCTTGCCGCATTTAATATTCCCCTGTTAAAAACGAATATTTCCCGACCAATCGAATATTATATAACAACTTGCATACTTTGCAAAATTTATAAATATTAATCATAACTATAACATTATATCAATTTCACTTTATAATATTCAAAAATGATATTTATAGAAAATTCCACTTCTATATATATTATATATATGCCCCATTTTAGTTTTCCACCCTCCTGTGACTAAAATCATTCCCCCCACCATTATCAATTCATGTCATATATATATATATATATATATATATATAAATTGTGACTAAAATAACCCGTGACATTCTCCCAGATTTCTCCACCATTTCATTTTCTCTAGTGGGTCCCATATGTGGCCCCACCGTTATTATATTAAATAATTTTCTACTTATTTTAAAAAATGGGTAAATAAGTTTCCAAATAAAACGCCAATATTTACAATAAATACTTCATAAAAATCACCTCAATATTTTTAACATCATTTATCATCATTATTATAATTCGCAATATTTAACAACCAGATCGTTCCCAGGAAAGAGGGGACTTTCCAATAAGGATTTCTCCATATTGGCGCGCAATTAGGTGACCAAATGAGGACTACGGGCCAATGAGGACTTTTACCACATCATTTGTAACATTACGGTCATGATTATACCGAATAATCCCTGGTCATAATCATACCAAGTCCATCTATGCAATACAGGCCACAGATGACTTTCAACATAATATAAACATGAGGATGATGACAATGATATAAAAATTCAATAAAACAAGTCAAATGATAAATTTTTAAAGATTTATAATTTAATTTATTCAGAAATCAATAACGTCCAAATTGTCAACATGATACTGCTTTGTGGAATAAAATTCTAGAATAATATTATACCAAAAATAATTTGGACTGAAAACGAATCAATTTTTATCGTGAATAGTACTTGAGTGAATAGTATCCCGTGAATAGTACTTCAGGAATAGTAACTCTGTGAATAGTACTCCGGCATGAAAAAGTTAACACTTATCAAGAATGCTCAGAATAATATTTTCATGAAAAGATACTGGATGAAGCGCAAATATCAAGGATATTCTACTAATATCATGGAGTTTAGAAGCCAAAACTTTAACAAAACAATTATAAAATTCGAAATCTGAAACGAAATAATATTACTTACATACTACAGAGTATGGAAGAAAATATTATTTCAAGCGAATATTGAACAAAAATAACATCCCTTACCTTGAAAAGAAGATTATTCCAATTGATATAGCGGGAATATTCTTGAAGAAAACTTTCACTATTCTCTAAACTCAAAGCTTTCTAAAACTCGAAAGAAATACGCTCAATATTATAGATGAAGAATTCTCTGATTTTGGTGTGATTTTCAATTCAAACTAAGCATCCTATTTATAAGGGAATGAAAGGATACTATTTAGAAAAATTTATCACTTGACGACAAAGAATTTCGAGATTTAAATAATTTGGAAAATACAGTGCGAAAGGAAAATTTTTTCAGACGCAACTTAATCATATCACATGTGAATTCCCTCAATTCAATGGCAACTTATATATATATATATATATATATATAACAACATGTTGGCCACTTCTATATATTAAATATATATATATATATATACCCCATTTTAGTTTTCCACCCTCCCATGACTAACATCATTCCCCCACCATTATCAATTCATGTCATATATATATATATATATATATATATATATATATATATATATATATATATATATAATATAATATAAAAACATATATAACTTGTGACTAAAATAACCCGTGACATTCTCCCAGATTCCTCCACCATTTCATTTCTCCAGTGGGCCCCACATGTGGCCCCACCTTTATTATATTAAATAATTTTCTACCGATTTTAAAAAAAAATGGGTAAATGGGTTTCCAAATAAAACGCCACTATTTACAATAAATACTTCATAAAAATCACCTCAACATTTTTAACAATATTTATCATCATTATTATAATTCGCAATATTTAACAACCGGTGTCGTTCTGTGAAAGAGGGGCTTTCCAATAGGGATTTCTCCATATCATGCCGCAATTAGGTGACCAAACCTCTCCTTGATGAACTTCTAGACATCGTTAATATTGCAAATAATAATATTAATAACTTTGTCGTCTCAATTATTGATTTAATAATATATAAAATATCGACAATAATTGAATCAAATAACGTGAGATACTATCGCAGCAATTATCGTAGCAATAATTGAACAAAACCGAGTGACTTCTCACGTAAGAATCAATAATCAATACTGTGTGTGCTACTATGCAACCACGTGTATTCTCGTATTTTTTATCAACGGTATTTCAACAAATGACCGGTAAAACTTTCGCCGCTTTTTATAAAAAGATATTTTTGTCGCTTTTCTCAATCCGATAATAATTCCGTTGTAGGGTCCACTAATGATTGTGGTCGTCGCATTTAATATTCCCCGTTAAAACGAATATTCCCACCCAATCGAATATTATATAACAACTCATGTTACTTTTAAAAAATTTATAAATATTAATCACAACTATAACATTATATCAATTTTACTTTATAATATTCAAAAATGATATTTATAGAAAATTCCACTTCTATATATATTATATATATACCCCATTTTAGTTTTCCACCCTCCCGTGACTAAAATCATTCCCCCCACCATTATCAATTCATGTCATATATATTTATATATATATATATATATATATATATATATAATATAAAAACATATATAACTTGTGACTAAAATAACCCGTGACATTCTCCCAGATTCCTCCACCATTTCATTTTCTCTAGTGGGCCCCAAATGTGGCCCCACCTTTATTATATTAAATAATTTTCTACCGATTTTTAAAAAATGGGTAAATAAGTTTCCAAATAAAATGCTAATATTTACAATAAATACTTCATAAAAATCACCTCAATATTTTTAACAACATTTATCATCATTATTATAATTCGTAATATTTAACAACCAGGTCGTTCCCAGGAAAGAGGGGACTTTCCAATAAGGATTTCTCCATATTGACGCGCAATTAGGTGACCAAACCTCTCCTTGACAGAACTTCTAGACATCGTTAATATTGTAAATAATAATATTAATAACTTTGTCGTCTCAATAATTGATTTAATAATATATAAAATATCGACAATAATTGAATCAAATAACGTGAGATACTATGCAGCAATTACTGTAGCAATAATTGAACAAAACTAAGTGACTTCTCACGTAAGCATCAATAATCAATATTGTGTGCTACTATGCAACCACGTGTATTACTGTACTTTTAACATCGGGTATTTCAACAGTTAACGATAAAACTTTCGCCTTTTTTTATAAAAGATATTTTTGTCGCTTTCAATCCGACAATAATTCCGTTGTGAAGGGTCCACTTAATGATTATGCTGTCGTATTTAATATTCCCCGTTAAAACGAATATTCCCCGACCAATCGAATATTATATAACAACTTGCGTACTTTGCAAAATTTATAAATATTACCCACAACTATAACATTATATCAATTTGACTCCACCTATTCAAAAATGATATTTATTGAAAATTCATTTTTATTCATAAAAGTTGGGGTCTTACAACCTCTCCTTCTTATGAAATTTTTCCCTCGAAATTAGGGTACGTACTTGGTATGTCGAAGAGGTGAGGATACCTTGATTTCATTTCAGATTCTAACTCCCAGGTCATTTCCTCAACATCGTGGCTTCTCCACAAAACTTTGACTTGAGGTATAACCTTGGAGCGTAAAATATGTTCCTTCTTATCCAAGATTTTAACAGGAACCTCCTCATATGATAAATCTTCCGCTATTTCATCCGGTTCTAACTCAATAATGTGGTTCGGGTCTTCCACATATTTACGTAACATGGATATGTGAAAAATGTTATGAACATGAGACATACTTGGCGATAAAGCGAGTCTATAGGCCACAGTTCCTTCTCGATCGAGGATTAAAAATGGGCTAATGAATCGAGGATTGAGCTTTCCTCTCTTTCAAAATCTCGTAACTCCTTTCCATAGAGCAACACATAACAACACATGATCTCCAATATCGAATTCCACGCCCTTTCGATGAAGATCAGCATAACTCTTTTGTCGATCTTGTGACGTTTTTATACGTTATCGAATTCGTTTGAATCTTTTCCAGTAGTCATACGCACCAACTCCAGATCCCAACAACGCCGCTTCACCCACCTCATTCCAACATACCGGAGAATCGACACTTTCTTCCATACAACGCCTCGAATGGAGCCAGGCCAATACTTGTTTGATAACTGTTGTTGTAGAAAAACTCCACCAATGGTAAGAACTTGTCCCAACTTCCCTTAAAGTCAAGGACACAGAGTCTTAATAAATCCTCAAGAGTTTGAATAGTCCTCTCTGACTGCCCGTACGTTTGAGGATGATAAGCCGAACTAAATCGTAAATCTGTGCCTATAGCTTTTTGCAAACTAACCCAAAATCTTGAAGTGAATCTTGGGTCTCGATCAGAAACTTTGGATACTGGCATACCATACAATCTTACAATCTCATTTATGTACATACAAGCAAGACGTTCAAGTGTATAAGTTTCTCGTATAGGTAAGAAATGAGCTGACTTGGTCAATCTATTAACAATGACCCAAATTGCATCTATGCCTTGAGAAACCTTGGGAAGACCGTGAAGAAAAATCCATGGTAATGTGCTCCCACTTCCATTCGGAATTTCAAGTGGTTGCAATGGACCTTTTGGTACTTGATGCTCGCCTTGACTTCGTTGACAAGTTAGACACCTTGAGATAAACTCCATGATCTCTCTCTTCATATTGCTCCACCAAAATGTATGTCAAGATCACGATACATTTTGGTACTCTCAATATGGATTGCAAATCGGTGTGTTGTGCGCCCCATCATGATTTTATACTTTAAATCGTGGTCGTTAGGAACACAAAAGTCCGAGTTGACTCAAGTATTCCTTCTTCATCAATTCTTGCTTCCTAAGATAACACCTTATTATACTTTCTTCCTCATACGCATCGACTCCGTGTTTGTGGGCTTGAGCGACTTTTAACTTTATCGATTAAAGTCTGCTTCTACTCAGATATATTTGCCATCTTCCCGTGGGTCCCTGGAGTCTTTAACTCTATCTCCATCCTTTGCAAGTCATGTAAAATGGGCCTTTGCGTTGACAATATCGCACTCGTACCCGCATATGATCTTCTACTCAATGCGTCAGCTACTACATTCGCTTTACCAGGATGGTATTGAATGGTATGATCATAATCTTTCAACAGTTCAAGCCAATGTCGTTGCCGCATGTTGAGTTCCTTTTGGGTGAAGAAATATTTAAGGCTTTTATGATCCATAAAGATCTCCACTTTCTCCCCATACAAGTAATGCCTCCAAATTTTAAGTGCGAAGACAACAGCTGCCAACTCTAGATCATGAGTAGGATAATTCCTCTCATATTCTTTGAGTCTTAGAGAGGCATAAAGCTATGACTTTCCCATGTTGCATGAGAACACATCCTAACCCTTTTGCCCAAGCATCACCAGTAGATGACAAATCCCTCGAGCCAAATGGTATTATCGTAACAAAATTTGAAATGAGTCCTCTTGAGTTCTTGAAAACTCTTCTCACATTTCACGCTCCAACCGAATTTTGTATCTTTCCGAGCCAACTAAGTTAATGGAGTAGCGATTCGAGAAAACCCTCCTACGAATCTCTGATAATAACCAATGTTTTCGAGAAAGCTACGATGCCTGGCCACTAATTTAGGTTGCTCCCAGCTTTGGATAGCTTCAATCTTTGTCGGGTCAATAGATATTCCATGACTTGATACTACGTGCCCAAGGAATGCTACTTCCTCAAGCCAGAACTCGCATTTCTTTAACTTGGCATAAAGCTTGTTTTCACGAAGCTTTTGGAGTATCAGCCTCAAGTGTTGCTCATGATCTTCACGGCTTTTGGAATATATGAGGATGTCATCAATAAAGACGACCACAAAGTGATCCAAATATTCCTTGAATACTTGGTTCATCATATCCATGAAGGCAGCAGGAGCATTAGTCAATTCAAAAGACATGACTAGGAATTCATAATGCCCGCATTAAAGTTCGAAAAGCCGCTTTTGGAATGTCATCGGTTCTAATCTTTAATCGATGATATCCTAACGAAGATCGATCTTTGAAAAGAATTTGGTGCCTTGCAACCGTCAAACAGGTCATCAATGCGAGGCAATGGATATCTATTTTTGACAGTGACATGGTTCAACTCCCGATAATCAATACAAAGTCGCATACTCCCATCTTACTTTTTCATGAATAGAACAGGAGCACCCCAAGGAGAAGTACTAGGACGAATGAAACCGATGTCTAATAATTCTTGCAGTTGGGTCTTTAACTCCTGAAGTTCAATAGGAGCCATTCGATATGGGGCTTTGGAAATGAGTTTTGTACCGGGTTCAAGATCGATACAAAATTCAATTTCACGTTCTGGGTTAGGCCTTGAAGTTCTTCATGGAATATGTGAAACCCCCAAAACAGGTATACATCACCCATCTTGAGTCGCCAGATACATGGTACAGAACTCAACTACAAACTTAATTATGCAACTCGTCAGTAAAAAAATACAAAACATAAATTGAGAGTTTACATGAATATTGCCTCATAGACAGTATACAAACTCAAATTCAGTCCTTAGTACACTTATTATCACACTATTTTATAGAATAGTGAGGACTGCTATAACCACCATCTCAGACCATCACTCCATTCCCCGACTCGTCCCAGTTATATTCTCATTTCCTAAAGAGAACAATGAAAGAAAGGGTGAGCTCAACTAGCCCAGTAAGAAATATTATGACTAAGATAATGCAGAATAAATTATCCTTAGCCTTCAACGGTATAACAACTGATAGAATACAATAGATAACAAGTTTTACATCAACAACTGCAGAGAAAATAAGCAATCCATTAGAAAAGTCAAGTAGAGCATAAAATCTACTATCTTCTATGATTTAAAAAGTTTTTCATCAACTTTATCGCTAAGACTCAGCTTAATAAATAAACCATATCATCGATTCTTCCCTACACTACGGGCCATGGATATAAATTAAATCATTAATGGTCATGACTATACCGAATAATCTCTAGTCATAATCATACCAAAAATTGTCCATCAATGCACTACAGGCCACTGAGGACTTTCACCACATCATTCGTCACATTACGGTCATGATTATACCGAATAATCTCTGGTCATAATCATACCAAGTCCATCTATGCACGTAAGCCAAAGATGACTTTCATCATAATATAAGCATGAGGATGATGACAATGACATAATAATTCAATAAAAACAAGTTCAAGGATAAATTTTAAAGATTTATAATTTAATTTATCTAGAAATCAATAACGTCCAAATTGTCAACATGATACTTCTTTGTGGAGTAAAATTCAAGAATAATATTCATGTACCAAAAATAATTTGGACAGAAAAGAAATATATTTTTTTGGTGAATAGTACCCAGTGAATAGTACTTGAGAATAGTACCTCGTGAATAGTACCCCGACACAAAAAGTGCCTCAAATACCCGAGTGAATGATACTAGAGTGAATAGTAATCGGGTGAATAGTAACTCGTGAATAGTAACTCGTGACTAGTACTCCAGCACGAAAAGTTCCCCGAATACCCGAGTGAATAATACTAGAGTGAATAGTAACTGGGTGAATAGTAACCCGTGAATAGTAACTCGTAAAAGAAAAATACCAAAGAAAATGATATTCCATAACAAGTACAAAAGAAATGATATCTCATACGAGTATAATATAATATACGAAACTGCAAATGAATTTTTTACCCACCATGCAGTAATCCATGTAGACAGATCATTTCCACAATTTAATAAAGAATGAATACGAAGGATCATTCACCATGCATGCAGAATCCACATGACAAAGTTATTCCAATGTAATAATAAAGAATGGAACCAGTCATGCGTAATCCATATGCATGTGATATTCTAATAGAATAATAAAGAATGAAACCAGGTCATGCGTAATCCGCACAAACAAGATATTCCAACAGAATAATAAAGAATGGAACCAGGTCATGCTTAATCCACACAGCATGTGATATTCCAACGAATAATAAATAATGGAATAACAATAGAATTCACCGAGCATGCGATGAATCGCATTACGCATGCATGTTTATTCCAACACAATAATAAAGAATAGAATAACGTAAGAATTTCACTGGGGATGCAATAGATCGCATGCAGAATGAGTTATTCCAATGTAATAATAAAGAATGGAATAACAAAAGAATTTTACCATGTATGCGGATTAGCATGTACAAAGTTATTCCAACATAATAATAAATAATGGAATAACGTAAGAATTTCACCATGTATACTAGAGTAGTCACAGATATCTGAGTTATTCCAACAGAATAATAAGGAATGGAATAACAATAGCTCTCTTCATAAATACGAAAGAAATAATACCTCTTACCTTAGAAAAAACTGGATACAAGAATAGTAACGTAGCAGACTTCTCTTCTTCTTTCTCTCTATAATTTCTCTCTATAATAATTGCTCTATAGCTTTAGTGAATTGGTGAAAAATAAAGGAAGAATGAGCTTCTATTTATAGAAAAATATAGTTTCAATAATTGCACATTTTGGGGCTCGAAATATTACAGTATAATACCTCCCTCTTTTTCTTCATTTTTAATTTAGTCCTGCAAGTATTATCAAACTTGCACCACCTTCCCTAATAGTAAATCATGTGAATCAATAGTAAATCACGTGACTCAATAGTTCCAAACATGTTAAAAAAATAATTACAGTATAGTACCTCTATCTATACCTCCATTTTTAACTTAGTCATGCAAGTATTATTAATCTTGCACCAACTCCCCTAATATTAAATGAATGTGAATCAATAGTACACAGATGTGAACAAATAGTTATAATCATGTGAATCAATAGCAATTAATTGCTTATTTATCCGGTTAATTACCCGATTAGTCAATATAACCTCCAGACATCAATTATTATCGAAATAAATGTCGATTTCCACTAACACTACTAATTCCAACACAATGGAACTATCAATTTCATCCTTAATCAACACGAACTTATTCATCATTAATATTATAATTCATAATATTTAATAATCAGGTCGTTCCCAAGAAAGAGGGGGCTTTCCGATAAGGATTTTTCCTTATTGGGGCGCAATTAGGTGACCAAACCTCTCCTTGACAGAACTTCTAGACATTGTCAATATTGCAAATAATAATATGAATAACTTTGTCATCTCAGTTATTGATTTAATAATATAACATATTGTGACAATAATTGAATAAAACCGAGTGACTTCTCATGTAAGCATCAATAATCAATACGGTGTGCTACTATGCAACCACGCATATTACTGTACTTTTATCACCGATTATTTTATGACAACTTGCTTACTTTGAAAAAAAATTCAAATATAACCCTTAACTTTAACCTTTTATCAATTTAACCATTTACTAAATAGAATTATTATAAGAAAATTGAATACTTTCATTTCATAAAATTCGGGGTCTCACAGAATACGTCAAAAAATTTATTGACAATAGAAATATCATTCAAAACTGACGTATTTTTGTTTAAATCCGTGACATGAGCTAAGAAAGCTTGACATCCGTTTTTTCAATAAATGAATAGCTTTATGGCTTGAGATGACAGTGATTAATTTTAATGGTTTGGTTGCTTGAATTTGCATAATAGGTTGGTTAGTAATATGAAAGCTAACAACTTTACGAAAATAATCAATTTTTGCATGATGAGTAGTTAACCAATCAATCCCTAGAATTACGTCAAATGCAAGTATTTTCAATCAAATAAGATCGACAGGTAATGTGAGGGTACCGATTTGAACCAAACAAGACTTATAAACAGTGGATGTAATGATAGTTTCTCCCAATGGAGTTTCAACAGCTAAGTCAAAGTCTAATTTCTCCGGAGTCAAATTTAAACATTGAGCGCAAGTAGGAGAAATAAAAGAATGGGTAGAACCGGTATCAAATAAGGTATATACTTCGCTAGAGTTTATGATAAGCTTACCCGTGATGACCTCGTTCGGGTTCCTTGCTTTTTGGGAGGTTACGACAAATGCTCTCCCTTGAACTACTGGTTTTGACTTTTCTGGAATGGCCTTTGGCACCTCCATCCTAGCTGAACTTGTCTTCGGTAAACGATAAAATCGGGCTAGGTGACCTTCTCTTCCACAATTGTAACATGCTTTGGATTGCATCACGCAGTTTGGACTGATGTGTCCCTCCCCTCCGCATTTGAAGCATATAATAGGTGATCATTCTCCTTCCTTAACAACGGGTGCTGATGCTGACATCTTTTCCTCATTGTTGAATCTCCTCTTCTTGAAATGTCCACTTTTATTGTCTTGGCCATGATTACCACCTAAGTGGTTACCATTTCTGGCATATTGATTCCCTCTACGTTTGTTGTCACCGCTTCGATGACTGCTACCATTAGTATTATCATTTTGCCGACTGCTCTCTCTTGGTTGGGTTGACTCATTATCGCGCTCCAATAACTGAGCCATATTCACAACATCTGAATACAAGCAAAGTTTATGAGAGATAAGGTATTGACGTATCTCGGGTTTCAAACCTCTTAGAAACATCCGCATCATTCTCTCCTCATTATCAACTAAGTGGGACGCAAATCGAGACAACTCAACAAACTTGGCCTCGTACTGTCACACGGTCATATTGTTTTGTTCTAGCTTGATGAACTCTACCTCTTTCATGTGACGAATACTTTTGGAAAAGTACTTGTCGTTGAACAATTCTTGGAACTTCTCCCAAGTTATCTTCAAAGCGGCAGTTGAGTACACGCTTTACGATTCCCACCAAGAATCACCTCTTTTTCAAAACATGAAGGTGGCAAAGGAACCTTTTGCTCCTCGGAGCATCCCAAGACATCAAATATCTTGCTGATCTGCTTTATCAACGTCTCTGCCTTAAGTGGTTTTGGCTCTCCAAAAAACTCCGGTGGTCCCAGCTCCTTGAACTGTTTAGCGGTGACCGTCCGAGAGTTATCAGTGTTTCCACCTGCATTTTGGATAGAAGCCACTCTCGTATGATGTTGCATGAATTGCATAAAGCCTCTGAACATTCCATCGTTCATCATTTGATCAGTGTTGTTTACCTGCGGATTATTGTCTTCCTGTTGCACATTATATTGGGTATTCATCTGTGGTGACTCAACAGTCTCCTGTGCTCCATTGTTATTCTCAATATTCTCGGATGTCATTTTCAAATACTGTCACAAAACAAGGGTTAATTGACATGTCACATATTATCCCTATACTCGTGACCAATTAAATACCAAATAAACTTAGGTAGGTCATACTAAGCGAAGGAATTCTCTGCTCTCCCTCCTAGTTCTTGTCTCACATCTCACCAGGATCATCATATCCCTAAGCTTTGATACCAACTGTGACGCCCCCAAAATAGGTATACATCACCCATCTTGAGTCGCCAAATACATGGTACAAAATTCAAATACAAATTAATAATACAACTGTCGTGTAAAATACGACAAAACATAAACTGAGAATTTCAATTTTCTTATAATTATTATTTTATTTTGTAAATGTTAAATTGATAAAAGGTTAAAGTTAAGGGTGATATGTGAAAATTTTGCAAAGTATGCAAGTTGTTATATAATATTCGATTGGTCGGAGAATATTCTTTTTGTTAGAAAATATCTGTACGATGGCACAATCATTGGTGGACCTCACAACGGAAGTATTTTCGTATTTAGAAAATGACATAATTATCATTTTATAAAAATAATCTACGAAAAATGTTACCGTTTAAAAGCGTTGAATCGCCTTTAATAAAGTACAAGTCTACGCTGTGGTTGCATAAGAGCTTTACCGGTATTGATTATTGATGCTTACGTAAGAAGTCACTCAGCTTATACTCAATTATTGCTACAATGGTTGATGCATCATATCTCTCATATTATTGATTCAATTATTGTCACAAAGATCATCATCATATAATATGTTATATTATTAAATCAATAATTGAGACGACAAAGTTATTCATATTATTATTTACAATATTGACAATGTCTAGAAGTTCTGTCAAGGAGAGGTTTGGTCACCTAATTGCGCGCCAATAAGGAGAAATCCTTATCTAAAAGCCCCTCTTTCCGGGAACGACACTGTTGTTAAATATTGTGAGTTATAATATTAATGATGAATAAGTTCGTGTTGATTAAAGATGAAATTGATAATTTTATTGTGTGGAAATTATTAGTGTTAGTGGAAATTGACATTTATTTCAATAATAATTGATGTCTGGAGGTTATATTGACCAATCGGGTAATTAACCGGATAAATGAGCAATTAATTGCTATTAATTCACATGCTTATAACTATGTGTTCACAATTGTGTACTATTAATTCACATGATTTATTATTAGAGGAGTTGGTGCAAGATTGATAATATTTGCATGACTAAGTTAAAAATAGAGGTATAGATGAAGGTACTATACTATAATTAATTTTTTCACATGTTTAGAACTATTGAGTCATATGATTTACTATTGATTCACATGATTTACTATTAGGGGAGGTAGTTCAAGTTTGATAATACTTGCAGGACTAAATTAAAAATGAAAAAAAAGAGGAAGGTATTATACTATAATATTTTGAGCCCCAAAATGTGCAATTATTGAAACTATATTTTCCTATAAATAGAAGCTCATTCTTCCTTCATTTCTCACCAATTCACTAAAGCTATAGAGCAATTATTATAAAGAGAAATTATAGAGAGAAAGAAGAAGAGAAGTCTGCTACCTCTCTATTCTAGTATCCAGTCTTCTTTTGAGGTAAGGGGTATTATTCTTTCGTATTCATGAAAAGAGTTATTTTTTTTCAATACTCGTAAGGGTTGTTGTTCCATTCTTTATTATTATGTTGGAATAACCTGTCTATGCGAAGTACCGCATACATGGTGAAATTCTTTTGTTATTCCATTCTTTATTATTCTCGTTGAAATAACTCCGTCTGCATGCGCCTATCGCATGCCCTCGTGAATTCTGTTGTTATTCCATTCTTTATTATTCTCGCTGAATATCCTGCTTGTACGGATTACGCATGACCGGTTTCATTCTTTATTATTCGTTGAATATCCTGCTTGTGCGGATTACGTGATGACCTCGTTCCATTCTTTAATATTCATTGGGAATAACTCATGTCATGCGATCTATCGCATGCACGGTGAATTCTTCCGTTATTCCATTCTTTATTATTCATTGGAATAACTCATACTATGTGGATTATCGCATGCATGGTGAATGATCATTTGTATTCATTCTTTATTAAATTGTAGAAATGATCTGCTCACGTGGATTACCGCACGGCGGTGAAAATCCATTTGCGCTTCAGATATTCTATTATACTCATTTGGGATATCATTTCTTTTGTACTCGCCATAAAATATCGTTTTCTTTGGTATTTTTCTGTTATGAGTTACTATTCACCCAGTTACTATTCACTCTAGTATTATTCACTCGGGTATTCGGGGCACTTTTCGTGTCGGAGTACTATTCACGAGTTACTATTCACGGGTTATTATTCACCCAATTACTATTCACTCTAGTATCATTCACTCAGTATTTGGGGTACTTTTCATGTCGGGGTACTATTTACCCAAAAAATATATTTCTTTTCTGTCCAAATTATTTTTGGTACATGAATATTATTCTTGAATTTTACTCTACAAAGCAGTATCATGTTGACAATTTGGATATTTTTAAACTCTAGATAAATTTAAAGTCTTAATATTTATCCTTAAGTTCGTTGGATTTGATTTCTTTTGATTATTGTTTATATCATTGTCATCATCCTCATGCTTATATTGTGATGAAAGTCATCTTTGGCTTACATGCATGGATGGACTTGGTATGATTATGACCAGGAATTATTCGATATAATCATAACCGTAATATAACGACTGATGTGGTAAAAGTCCTCATTGGCCTGTAGTTCATTGATGGACAGTTGTTGGTATGATTATGACCAGAGATTATTCGGTATAATCATGACCATTGATGATTACATGAATATCCTTGGCCGTGGTGCATGGATGATTCGATTTTATTTATTAAGCTGAGTCTCGGCGATAAAGTTGATGAAAAACTTTTTAAATCATAGAAGATAGTAGATTTTATTCTATACTTGACTCTTCTAATGGATTACTTATTCCGCTGCAATTGTTGATCTAAAACTTGTTATCTATTGTATTCTATCAGTTGTTATACTGTTTGTTGGGTTTCCAACTTTTAATTTTATTTTGATGATAACAATAATTAGTAAATTAATTAATTAAATGGGTAGAATCCTCTCCATAGGATTTTTATTATAATTATTTTATTTATCTTATTTACTTTAACCAAAAATATTTTCTAAATCTTATTTAATTAATTTTCTTGATCTTGATGTTTTAAAATGTTAAATCAATTGGGTCATGCTTTATGGGATAAAAAGTCATATGTTGATTATCAAATGCTTGTTTGACCGAATTTGAAAATAAGATGAAGATTTTGTTATGTAGGCAATTTTTATTAATTTTATTATTTAAAAATCTCAAAAATTAATTTATTATTTATATATATATATATATTTATATATTATATAAGTTTTATATAATTATACAAAAACTATATATATATAAATTATATATTATAATATATATACATATATTAAGTATAGCATGTGTGTGTAAAATAAGTTGGCAAAATGAGACATTCTTTTTAGGACAAAACCGTGTGTCAGTATATGTAAAAAACTTAGATGGCTTTTATTTCCTTTGACCAAAATTGTGGAATTGTTTGGATGACAGTTTTTTTTTTAACCATTCAAAGCTTCAAAACATGTACTCAATTGGTCATTAAATGCAAAGTTGTTTAATATGCATTTATAACATATATACATTAAATGTGTGTGTGTGCATATCATATAAATATATATATAACGTGTGTGTGCATTTAGTGTATATATATATTAATTGCATGTGTGCACATTAAATGTGCAGTATGTTTTATATATATAAGTTGTGTACTATATCATAGGGAAAAGTTCAGGAGCATAACTTTTAACTGGCATAATTCCTTAACTAGCATAACTATTTAAAACACAAAGCTTGAACTTCCTCTGTGTCTTTTGAAAAAAAACCCAAATCGAGTGCCCTAACTTTCCTTCGCTCCCTTCTATCTTCTCTCCTTCTCTCCAAACCCAAATCGCTCGCTAGCTTTCCTTCGCTATCTAAATCGCGCCTCTCTCCAAACCTAAATCGCGATTTAGGCAAACTAAACCCAAATCTGAATCGCGAATCTCAGTTCTCTCCAAATCGCCAAGATTGAAGCCCTAGTGTCTCGCTTCTCTGAATCGCGAATCTCAGTTCTCTCCAAATCGCCAAATCTAAAGCCCTGGTGTCTCGTTTCTCTCCAAATCAGGTATGTTTATGTAAGTTATATATATATAAAACTCAGTTTCATATAACATGATAAGAGTGCATGACTTACCTTTTTTATGGCTAATTCTCACTTGAATTCTTGCTAAAATCTCCCTGTAATAGCTGACCCCAAAAGAATTTTGATATCAGTTTGAAAGAATTTTGTGTATGTAAGTTCCTCTGTGATGATATGCCCTATAATTTTCCACCTCCTGCTTGCCTAAAGGACTCAGCCTTAAAGACTTTGACTTAACATAATGCACTACTGTTTTAATTTCTTAGTCATCTTGCTCGATTGTTTTAATGTCTGCTTTATACTAATCCACTAGAGGGCTATATTCACATAATTTGAACATTTGATGATTTTTTATATTAGGTATAATGGATGACATGGACCATGAAATAGGGAGTTGTGGGGATAATGTAGAAATGGACTTGGAAATAGAAATGAATGAGGATAACTTGAGTTCAGAGGGGTTGAATGTGAACAATACTAACACTTTTGTCTACTATCCTCAAGTTGCTGATGAGTTTACGCCTAAGCTAGGTCAAGAATTTCAAACATTAGATGAAATTCACACTTTTTACAATACATATGCAATGCATGCTGGTTTTAGTGTACGGAAGTTTAATGAGACAAAAAAGGCGGGAAGTAATGAGATTTGTAGAAAGGAGTATGTGTGTTATAAGTAAGGATAGGGCAAACAATTAGCCGATGTGGTTGTAAAAAGAAAGCGTGGATCGACAAAAGAATGTTGTACTGCAAGAATTGTAGTGGTAAAAAGAAATGACTTATAAGTAATTAAGAAAATTGAGGAGGGTCATTCTCACCCATTGTCAACCCACATAAGAGGCATCTTTTACGATCGCATTGTAATGTGTCAACTGCACAAAAATCTTTGAGTCAACAACTTGGCATCGTGAATATACCACAATGCCAACAATTCAATTTTTTTGCAATTCAGGCGGGAGGGTTTGAAAATATTGGTTGCACGCAACGAGATTTGTATAACCATGAAAGAGACAAGCGCAATGAGTTAAAGGGACAGGATGGTGATATGCTGAATGAGTACTTACAGTTAGAACAACAAAAGAATCCTGCTTTCACATTCACAATTGACACAGACAATGAAAACAGGATTACTCGTTGTTTTTAGGCCGATGCAAGTTCTAGACGGACTTATAGCTTAAACGGTGATGTTGTCATTTTTGATACCACATAAAATACTAATTGTTATGGAATGATATTTGCACCACAACTTGGGCTTAATAACCATGGGCAAACTACTATATTTGGTTGTGCTATCTTAAGTGATGAGACCATAGATACTTTTGTTTGGCTTTTTAAGTGTTTTTTGGAAGCAATGCTAGGTGATGCCCTTGTGATGATTATCATGAAAGTAGTATGCACACAAGCCAATCATGTTTGATGATAAAGCATATACTGTATAACAATCTTATTCATTTATTAATAAAAAGTATTTATTTATTAAAGGCTTTTAATTATCTACATGATGTTATTTTATAATATGTGATAAACCCATAGTTTTAAGCAATGCTTTTAGAATAATGATGATGATCATTCTAATGAGATCTAAATTCTTAGAAAGCTTAAAACTAAAATAGTTCCCAATCGTTGGATTACTAAATTGGGGATTAGTGAATCCGGATAGATTGGTACATACGTTGCTTGCTCATTGGATGAGGATGATTGATCTCATGATTATTTGTGTGGAGACACTAAAGCAAGTATGTAGGTGCTTATTAGAGAATAAGTTCACTGAACGTGGCTCGCTAAGGAATACCTAATGGAGTTTTACTTGCCTGTCAATAGGAATTCCTGTAGTGATAGTAGTACAAGTGATCCTTGGACTTTAAATCATCATAGTATCTTGTATATGATGAGTTATACTTTGACTTATTCCTTAAGACCCTTAGGGTATATCAAAGGGTATGCTTGGGTATAATACGTTATACATGGAGATGATGTATGATCAATAAAGAATCTACCACTTCTAGTAAAAGAAGAGAAATGTCCTATGTGATTTGATAAATGACAACCCAAAGAGTCCTCGGCCAAAAGTGTAATGAAATTAGAAAGGAGTTTCTAATTTGCATTATTTGGAGTTGTGCATTTAAGAGTCGAAATACATATAATTAAATAAAATAAGACTTGACAGTAATTTCATGTCTTATATTTAATTGAGACATTGTATGGTGGAAGGATTGAATTGTACGGTAACTATTTACTCAAATGTTCTTTTATGATTAATGTTGAAATCTATATTATCTGGAAAGTCGTTGATCGCTAGGGAGGCTTATCCCTATTGTATAATAAATATTATTTATTTAAATAAATTATTAGTTTAATTTATTTATTTAAATAAGATTAGAATTATTCTAATTGATTTATTCACAACCGGTTTAATATGGAGAACCTAAAGGGTCACACCATAAAAGGAAGAATAATTATTTAAGAAGTTAATGGCATAATCGTAATAATAATTTAAGTATATTTAATTTAATCTATGGTGATAGAATAAATTAAATAGCTTAATATTTATTATTTAATATTTTGTAAATATTAAATATAAATTAATAAGAGGAGTCTTATTATTATTATTACTATTATTATTATTTAATTCCTAAAAGAGTTTAGAAATTAATTAATAAAAGTACTTCATATATTCCTAATAAGATTAGGAGGTTAAATTAATTAAAAGATTTTAATTAATTATTCCTAATAAGATTAGGAGCCTAATTAATTAAAGGAGTTTAATTAATTAAATAAAACTCAATTCCTTAATTGTTAAGGAGGGTTGCCTACATCTATAAATAAGAGGAGTCTTATTATGGGTGAAGTGGTTGACACTTTTACAACACGTGAATACGTGATTCCAATTATTGGAGAGTACGCTTTTTTTCTATGACATAGAAAAATTAGGATTTTGCCAAACACCCATCTTCTTGAATCTTTATTCTTTCTTGGTGGATCACCTCTAGAGGTCAAACATTTGGGTGGCTAACATTGATCAAAGGAAGGAACCAAACCCGGTGGATTCAAGTTGAACGCGAAAAGGATTTGAGGTGAACTTGTACCTGAGGAAGTTCGGATCTTCAAGGGTATGATTCTTATTCTTTATCTTTTCGTTAAATTAATAATTGCGCATAAAGGATGATCCGGGTATATGGTTTGTAAAATTTTAAATTCTGATTTTTACATGTTTCCGCTTATTTTGTGCAATTTGATTGCGTTCATGAATATTATAAACCTAACAGTGACATCAGAGCCAAACATTTATGCGAATTATTAATTGTTTTAATTTGATATGTATATTTGTAAGACCCCAACTTTTATGAATAAAAATAAATTTTCTATAAATATCATTTTTGAATATTATGGAATAAATTTGATATAATATTATAGTTGTGAGTAATATTTATAAATTTTGAAAAGTACGCAAGTTGTTATATAATATTCAATTGGTCGTGGAATATTTGTATGACGCAAGACAATCATCAGTGGACCCCAATAAATGTAATTATTGGCCGGATTGAGAAAACGACAAAAATATTTTTATGAAAATAACTACGAAAGTTTTACCGCTGATACTTGTTGAACTACTCTAAGTAGTAAAGTACAATGAATACGCTGCGTGGTTGCATAAGAAGCACCACCAGTATTGATTATTAATGCTTATGTGAGAAGTCACTCATTTTGATTCGATTATTGTCGATATTTTATATGTTATTAAATCAATAATTGAGATGACGAAGTTGTTAATATTATTATTTTCATTATTAACGATGTCTAGAAGTTCTCGCCAAAGAGAGGTTTGGTCACCTAATCATGCGTGCAATAGGAGAAATCCATATTGAAAAGCCCCTCTTTCCGGAACGACATTCGGTCGATTAATAGTGTGAATAATAATAATGATGATTACGCTTTTTTTATTCAGTATTATTAACGTAATAAAACGTAAAAACTTTTTATATAAAAAGTAATACTTTTATAAAATTATTCGCTTTATTAGGCTAATAGTAAAATCTTTTATATAAAATAAAATACTTTTATAAAGTTATCTGCTTTATTAGACAATAATTAGAATATATTATATTTTATTATGCATAGTGTTTGCATAGTGCTTGCATAGTGTTTGCATAGTAAAATCTTTTTAAAAGTTATTCGTTTTATTAGATTATAAATAGAATATATTATATTTTATTTAAAAATTTTGCTTTTAAATATGGATTTGTCCGATTAAAGTAAATCAATCTGACCGCTCATGGATTGGTTACTATTCATTCTATTCTTCTATAAATAGAAGCTCATTCCTTCATTATTTCTTACTTAATTCAATTGAAACTCTAGAGAGAAAACTATAGAGAGAAAACTATAGAGAGAAAGAAGAAAAGTATTCTACTACTTCACTACTCTCGATATCAAGTTTCTTTTACTAGTAAGGGTATTATTTCTTTTGTATTCATGAAGATAACTTTTATTATTCCATCTTTATTATTCATTGAATAACTCAGATACGCTGCTACCCTATACTTGGTAAAATTCTTCTCAGATTCCATTCTTTATTATTCTATTGGAATATTCTCATCTCAGTAACTTTTACGCCGAACTCCGTTCCATCTTTATTATTCTATTGGAATATCATGTTCAGATTTTCACGCCGACCTAGTTCCGTCTTTATTATTCTGGCTGGAACATCCTGTTGGTGTGAATTTCACCGACACGGTTCCGTCATTTAGTATTCTCGTTGGAATAACTCTTGCCTATGCACAATCTATGCATGATAATTTCGTTGTATTCCATTCTTTATTATTCTCATTGGAATATCCCGCTTGCGGTGCATATTACGCCTTACCTGGTTCCGTTATTTATTATTCTGATGGAATAACCTGTCTATGCGAATTACCACATGCATGGTGATTTTTTTTGTTATTCCATTCTTTATTATACTCAGTTGGTTAAAGTTTTGACTTCTACACTCCATGAAATTAGTGGAATATTCTTGATGTTTGCGCTTCCTCCAGTATCTTTTCATAGAAATATTCTTCTAAGCATTCTTGAATTTTACTTTACAAAGAAGTATCATGTTGACAATTTGGACGTTATTAGTTCTTGAATAAATTAATTCTTGAACTTTTTTTATTGAATTCTTATATCATTGTCATCATCCTCATGTTTATATTATTTTTGAAAGTCATCTGTGGCCTGTAGTGCATAGATGAACTTGGTATGATTATGACTAGGGATTATTCGGTGTAATCATGACCGTAATGTTACAAATTGTTCCATATATTCAAAAAAGAAAAACATTGTCCTTGTGGTGACACAACAAAACAATATTGTTCAATTTTCTTTATAAGCATCAAATGTGATAAAATTAACATCTCAAAGAATTAAAATAAGCCTTGTGGTGACACAACAAACTTATAATAATTAATTGATACTCTATTATTTTTTATCATACTAGAAGGCGACGTTCGATATTCCAAATATCTTTGAACGCTTAGGACTTAATATAAAATATTTGAGGGGTTTGTTATTAAATTGTTTCATCTTGTTTAGCGCGCATGCACATATATATATATAAAATACGCGTCATATTAATTAACATGCGAAGCATGTTTGCATAATATATAATATATATAGTATAAGCATGCACATATAGAATACTATATTCTACCTGGATTGATTATGGACTTTTATTCTAGTTTGGTTCACTAGAGCCACCAAGTGAACCAAAAGGTCAAACCCTAGGAGTGTAAGAATTAATATTTAAATATAACTATTACATTTAAACCCGGGATCCATTACAAACGGGTCTTCAATCGCTCCTTGCTCTTTGATCTCCAATTCTTCAAAATTAATTCTAACTATTCCTATTACAAAACTATTTAAAAAATAAATAGAAACCTTGATCGCAGTCAAGGGGAAGTACATAGGAGGGAGATAGAATTTATATTAAGAAAAAATTAGAGAAGACGAGGTACGCAGACCCCATTTAATAAAACACATACATTCAAGCATCCAACTAAAATAAAATCCAATCACATTGATCAATAGTCCATAATCAATCTCATTTATTATCAAACACATCACCATATGCATCAATAAATAACATTCATCTCATGAATAATAAACATTCAATATATATATTGATATCATTTAATGGGCAAATTTAGTTAGTATAAAATCTAATTTTGAATTAAAATAAACTCCTTTATTTTAATCCAAATTTAAATCAAAATAAAACCCTTTTTATTTTAATTTATCCAATTTTGAATAAAATAAACTATTTTATTTTAATCAAAATCTTTAATCAAAATAAACTCATTTATTTTAATTAATTATGGAATCCAATTCCAATAAAAAAAACTCTTTTATTAAAGGAAACACGGATTCTCTTTCCTATTCACAAATAAACTCTTTTATTTTGAATAATATGAAATCTTATTTCATATCTAAATAAACTCCTTTATTTAAGGAAATACGGATTCTCTTTCATATTCACAAATAAACTCTTTTATTTTGAATAATATGAAATCTTATTTCATATCTAAATAAACTCCTTTATTTAAGGAAATATGGAATCCAATTTCAACTCCAATTAGTTATCATGGAATCAAATTTCAACTCTAATTAGTTAGCATGAAATTTAATTTTAAAATTAAAATAAACTTTTATTTTAATTATAAAATAAATTTTTTATTTTAAGATTAAAATAAACCTTTTTATTTTAATTATAAAATAATTAACAATATAATATATAATATATATATTCCGTACAGTTAGTACAAATATATATTTATAATAAGTAATCATATTGCCATATATATCAGCACCACTCAGCACCACGTTGGATGATATATATTATACGCCTATTAATATATATAATATAATCTGCTTCATAACAGAATCCGCGAATTGACGTTTTTTTTTTAATTATTAAATTCCATACAATAAAATCATGCCCAATTAAATTGTTCTAAATACATATCAATATTGTGACGCACCCAAAATAGATATATATCACCCATCTTAAGTCGCCAAATACATAGTACTAAATTCAAATACAACTTGATTATACAACAGTCGTGTAAAATACGACAAAATACATGCTGTGAGTTTTAATACAAATATCCACACTCAATTTAGTCCTCATTATATTTATTATCACACTATTTAACAGAATAGTGAGGACTATTAAGACACCATCTCGGATTATCACTCCGTTCCCCGACTAGTCCCGGCTACGTTCTCATTTTCTGAAGAGAACAGTGAAAGAAAGGGTGAGCTCAACTAGCCCAATAAGAAATATTATGACTAAGATAATGCAGAATAAATTATTATTAGTCCTCAATAGTGTTAAACTGATAAAATACAATAGACATCAAGTTTAACTGCAGCGGAACATGCAATCCATTAAAAGAGTCAAGTAGAGAATAAAATCTACTATCTTTTATGATTTAAAAGGTTTTTCATCACTTTTATCACGAGACTCACTTAATAAATAATTCACATCATCCCCGCACTACTACCAAGGATATTCATTAGGTCACGACCACAAATTATCCATGCACTACGGGCCAAGGATATTTGTGTATTCATCAATGGTCATGATCATGCCAACAATCGTCCCATCAATGCACTTCGGCCAATGAGGACTTTTATCACTTCATTTGTAACATTACGGTCATGATTACACCGAATAATCCCTGGTCATAATCATACCAAGTCCATCTATGCACTACAGACCACAGATGACTTTCAAAAATAATATAAACATGAGGATGATAACAATGATATAAGAATTCAATAAAACAATTTCAAGAATTAATTTATTCAGGAACTAATAACGTCTAAATTGTCAACATGATTCTTCTTTGTAAAGTAAAATTCAAGAATGCTCAGAAGAATATTTCCATGAAAAGATACTAGATGAAGCGCAAATATCAAAAATATTCCACTAATTTCATGGAGTGTAAAAGTTAAAACTTTAACTAACTGAGTATAATAAAGAATGGAATAACAAAAGAAATCACCATGCATGCGGTACTTCGCATAGACAGGTTATTCCATCAGAATGATAAATAACGGAACCAGTCAAAGCGTAATACACAATAATCGAAGTGATATTCCAATGTAATAATAAAGAATGGAATACAACAAATCACCATACGTGTGGTACTTCGATATGTATGTGTTATTCCAACAGTAATACTAAATGATTTAAACCAGTCGTGAAATTCACACCAACAAATGTTCCAATGTAATAATAAAGATTTTAACCAGTCCCGTAGAAAGCATGATGTGATATTCCAACAGTAATAATAAAGATTTTAACCCGTGTCCCACAGAAAGATGATGCATGAGATATTCCAAATGTAATAATAAAGAATGGAATACGTAAGAATTTCACCAAGTATAGGTAGCTCACAGTATACAAAAGTTATTCCAACAGTAATAATAAAGATGGAATAATAGAAGTTCTCTTCATTAATACAAAAGAAATAATACCACTTACAATAAAAGAAACTTGATATCGGAGTAGTGAAGTAGCAGAATATTTTTCTTCTTTCTCTCTAGAGTTTCAGTGAATTCGTAAAAAATAATGAAGGAATGAGCTTCTATTTATAGAAGAATGGAATGAATAGTAACCAATCCATGAACGGTCCAAATTGATTTACTTTAATCGGACGGTCCATATTTAAAGCAAAATCTTTTAAATAAAATATAATATATTTTATTTATAATCTAATAAAACGAATAACTTTTAAAAAGATTTTTACTATGCAAACACTATACAAGCACTATGCAAATACTATGCATAATAAATATAATATATTCTAATTATTATCTAATAAAATAGATAACTTTATAAAAGTGTTCTGTTTTATATAAAAAGATTTTACTATTAGCCTAATAAAACGAATAACTTTATAAAAGTATTCTGCTTTTATATAAAAAGTTTTTCTGCTTTTATTACGTTAATAATACTGAATAAAATAAAACGTCATCATCATTATTATTATTCACACTATTAATCGACTGTGTCATTCCTGTGAAAGTGGGGGCTTCCAATAAGGATTTCTCCCTATCATGCGCGCAATTAGGTGACCAAACCTCTCATCGGCGTAACTTCTAGACATCGTTAATAATGCAAATAATAATATTAACAACTTCGTCATCTCAATTATTGATTTAATAACATATAAAATATCGACAATAATTGAATCAAATCGAAAGACTTCTTACATAAGTATTAATAATCAATACCGTGTGCTACTATGCAACCACGCCAGACATCAGATTTTTTACTAATAGTAGTAGTTCAACAAAGATCAAACGGTAAAACTTCCGCCGTTATTTTTATAAAAATATTTTTGTCATTTTCTCAATCCGACAATAATTCTGTTGTGGGGTCCACCAATGATTGTGCCGTCGTACGAATATTCCCTGACCAATCGAATATCATATAACAACTTGCGTACTTTGAAAAATTTATAAATATTATCCACAACTATAACATTATATCAAATTTATTCCATAATATTCAAAAATGATATTTATAAAAAAATCATTTTTATTCATAAAAGTTGGGGTCTTACAATCTCCCCTTCTTATGAAATTTCACACTCGAAATTAGGGTACGTACCTGGTATGTCGAAGAGGTAAGGATACCTTGATTTCATTTCAGATTCTAACTCCCAGGTCATTTCCTCAACATCGTGGTTCCTCCATAACACTTTGAATTGAGGTATAACCTTGGAGCGTAGAATATGTTCCTTCTTATCCAAGATTTGAACAAGAACCTCTTCATACGTCAAATCTTCCGCTATTTCGTCCGGTTCTAACTCAATAATATGGTTCGGGTCTTTCACATATTTACGTAACATGGATATATGAAAAATGTTATGAACACGAGACATACTTGGCGGTAAAGCAAGTCTATAGGCTACAGTCCCTACTCGATCGAGGATTAAAAATGGGCCAATGAATCGAGGATTGAGCTTTCCTCTCTTTTCAAATCTCATAACTCCTTTCCATGGAGAAACACGTAACAACACATGATCTCCAATATCGAATTTCACGTCCTTTCAATGAAGATCAGCATAACTCTTTTGTCGGTCTTGTGAGGTTTTTATACGTTGTCGGATCGTTTGAATCTTTTCTGTAGTCATACGTACCAACTCCGGTCCCAACAACGTTGCTTCACCCACCTCATCCCAGCATACTGGAGAACGACACTTTCTTCCATACAACTCCTCGAATGGAGCCATGCCAATACTTGCTTGATAACTGTTGTTGTAGGAAAACTCCACCAATGGTAAGAACTTGTCCCAACTTCCCTTGAAGTCAAGGACATAGAGTCTTAATAAATCTTCAAGAGTTTGAATAGTCCTCTCTGATTGTCCGTCTGTCTGAGGATGATAAGCCGAACTAAATCGTAAATCTGTGCCCATAGCTTTTTGCAAACTAACCCAAAATTGTGAAGTGAATCTTGGGTCTCGATCAGAAACTATGGATACTGGCATACCATGCAGTCTTACAATCTCGTTTATGTACATACGAGCAAGACGTTCAAGTGTATAAGTTTCTCGTATTGGTAAGAAATGAGCAGACTTGGTCAATCTATCAACAATGACCCAAATTGCATCTATGCCTTGAGAAACCTTGGGAAGACCAGTAACAAAATCCATAGTAATGCGCTCCCACTTCTATTCTAGAATTTCAAGTGGTTTCAATGGACCTTTTGGTACTTGATGCTCCACTTTGACTCGTTGACAAGTTAGACACCTTGAGATAAACAGCGCTATCTCTCTCTTCATATTGCTCCACCAAAATGTATGACGAAGATCACGATACATTTGGGTACTCCCAAGATGGATTGCAAACGGTGTGTTGTGCACCTCCATCATGATTTTATACTTTAAATCAGGGTCGTAAGGAACACAAAGTCTGGAGTTTACTCGAAGTATTCCTTCTTCATCGATTCTTGCTTCTGGCATAGCACCTTCTTGTATTTTCTTCCTCATATGCATCAGCTCTAGGTCTGTAGCTTGAGCAGCTTTAACTTTATCGATTAAAGTCGGTTCTATTTGTATATTCGCCATCATCACATGGGTCCCTAGAGTCTTTAATTCTATCTCCATCCTTTGCAAGTCATACAAGATGGGCCTTTGCGTTGACAATATCGCACTTGTACCCGCATATGATCTTCTACTCAATGCGTCAACTACCACGTTTGCTTTTCCAGGATGGTATTGGATGGTATGATCATAATCTTTCAACACTTCAAGCCAATGTCGTTGTCGTATGTTGAGTTCCTTTTGAGTGAAGAAATATTTGAGGCTTTTATAATCCGTAAAGATCTCCACTTTCTCCCCATACAAGTAATGCCTCCAAATTTTAAGTGCGAAGACAACAGCTGCAAACTCTAGATCATGAGTAGGATAATTCCTCTCATATTCTTTGAGTTTTCGAGAGGCATAGGCTATGACTTTCCCATGTTGCATGAGAACACATCCTAACCCCTTGCCTGAAGCATCACTATAGATGACAAATCCCTCCGAGCCAGATGGTATTGTAAGAACAGGTGCTGAAATGAGTCTTCTTTTGAGTTCTTGAAAACTCTTCTCACATTCCTCGTTCTAACCGAATTTGTATCTTTCCGAGTCAGCTGAGTTAAGGGAGTAGTGATTCGAGAAAACCCTTCTACGAATCTCCGATAATAAACAGCTAAGCCGAGAAAGCTACGTACTTTTGGTCACTGATTTAGGTTGCTCCCGGCTTTGAAT
Organism: Panax ginseng; assembly: GCA_020205605.1. Lineage (NCBI taxonomy): Eukaryota > Viridiplantae > Streptophyta > Magnoliopsida > Apiales > Araliaceae > Panax > Panax ginseng. The sequence continues at coordinate 174,707,598 of CM035132.1, forward strand.
GGCTTCAATCTTTGCCGAGTCAACGATATTCCATGACTTGATACCACGTGCCCAAGGAATGCTACTTCCTAAAGCCAGAACTCGCATTTCTTTAACTTGGCATAAAGCTTATATTCACGAAGCTTTTGGAGTATCAGCCTCAAGTATTGCTCATGATCTTCACGGCTTTTGGAATAAATAAGGATATCATCAATAAAGACGACCACAAAGTGATCCAAATATTTCTTGAATACTCGGTTCATCATATCCATGAAGGCAGCAGGAGCATTAGTCAATCCAAATGACATGACTAGGAATTCATAATGCTCATACCGAGTTCTGAAAGTCGTCTTTGAAATGTCATCGGTTCTAATCTTCAATTGGTGATATCCGGAACAAAGATCAATCTTTGAAAAGAATTTGGCGCCTTGCAACTGGTCAAACAGGTCATCAATACATGGCAATGGGTACCTATTTTTTATGGTGACATGATTCAACTCCCGATAATCAATACAAAGTCGCATACTCCCATCTTTTTTCTTCACGAATAGAACAGGAGCACCCCAAGGACAAGTATTAGGACAAATAAAGCCAATTTCTAACAATTCCTGCAGTTGGGTCTTTAACTCCTGAAGTTCAATAGGAGCCATTCGATATGGGGCTTTGGAAAGGTTTTGTACCAGGTTCAAGGTCGATACAAAATTCAATTTCACGCCTGGGGTAGGCCAAGAAGTTCTTCGTGGAATACGTCAGAAATTCATTAACAATAGAAATATCATTCAAAACTGACGTATTTTTGTTTAGATCCGTGACATGAGCTAAGAAAGCTTGACATCCGTTTTTCAATAAACGAATAGCTTTACGGCTTGAGATGACAGTGATTGATTTTAATGGTTTGGTTGCTTGAATTCGCATAGTAGGTTGTTTAGGAATATGAAAGCTAACAACCTTACGAAAACAATCAATTTTTGCATGATGAGTAGTTAACCAATCAATTCCTAAGATCACATTGAATGCAAGTATTTTCAATGAAATAAGGTCGACAGGTAATGTGAGGGTACCAATTTGAACCAAACAAGACTTATAAACAGTGGATGTAATGAAGGTTTCTCCCAACGGAGTTTCAACAGATAAGTCAAAGTCTAATTTCTCCATATTCAAATTTAAACGTTGAGCACAAGTAGGAGAAATAAAAGAATGGGTAGAACCAGTATCAAATAAGGTATATACTTCACTAGAATTTATGATAAGCTTACCCGTGATGACTTCGTTCGGGTTCCTTGCTTTTTGGGAGGTCACGACAAACGCTCTCCCTTGAACAACCGGTTTTGTCTTGTCTGGGACGGCCTTTGCTGCCTCCATCCCAGCTGGACTTGTCTTGCGGCGACAAAAATTGGGTCAGTGTCCTTCTTCCACAATTGTAACATGCTTTGGAGGGCATCGCACAGTTTGGACTGATGTGTCCCTCCCCTCTACATTTGAAGCATATGATAGGTGGTCGTTCTCCTTCCTTAACAACAGGTGTTGATGCTAACGTCTTTCTATCATTGTTGAATTTTCTTTTCTTGAAATGTCCATTCTTATTGTTTTGGACATGATTACCACCGAAGTGGTTACCATTTCTGGCATGTTGATTCCCTCCACGCTGATTGTCACCGCTTCGATGACTGCTATCACTAGTATTATCATTTTGTCGGCTGCTCTCTTTTGGTTGGGTTGACTTATTATCGCGCTCCAATAACTGAGCCATATTAACAACATCTGAGTACAAACACAGTTTATGAGAGATAAGATATTGATGTATCTCTGGTTTGAAACCTCTTAGAAATATTCGCGTCATTCTCTCCTCATTATCAACCAAATGGGACGCAAACCGGGACAACTCGGCAAACTTGGCTTCGTACTATGACACGGTCATGTTGTTTTGTTCCATTTTAATGAACTCTACCTGTTTCATGTGACGAATACTTTCGGGAAAGTACTTGTCGTTGAACAGTTCTTTGAACTTCTCCCAAAGACATCTTCATCTGGCGGCAGTTGAGTACGCTTTGATTCCCACCAAGAATCGCCTCTTTCAATAACATGAAAGTGGCAAAGGGAACCTTTTGCTCCTCGGAGCAACCCAAGACATCAGATATCTTGTTAATCTACTTTATCCACGTCTCCACCTTAAGTGGTTTTGGTTCTCCAAAAAACTTCGGTGGTCCCAGCTCCTTGAACTGTTTGGCGGTGACCGTCCGAGAGTTGCCAGTGTTTCCACCTGTATTTTGGATAGGAGCCGCTCTCGCCTGATGTTGCATGAATTGCATGAAGCCTCAGAACATTCCATCGTTCATCATTTGGTCAGTGTTGTTGTTTGCATTAGGATTGTCGCCTTCTTGATGCACATTATCCTGATTATTGATCTGTGGAGACTCAACGGTCTCTTGTGCTCCATTGATGTTCTCAACATTCTCGGATGCCATTTTCAAATCACGCCACAAAACAAGGCTTAATTAACATATCACATATTATCCCTATACTCCGAATTCCACCAATTAAATACCAAATAAACTTAGGTAGGTCATACTAGCAAAAGAATTCCCTGCCTCCCTCCTAGTTCTTATCTCACATCTCACCAGGGATCATATCCCTAAGCTTTGATACCAACTATGACGCCCAAAATAGGTATACATCACCCATCTTGAGTCGCCAAATACATGGTACTAAATTCAAATACAACTTGATTATACAACAAAGGTGTAAAATACGACAAAAATACATGTTGTGAGTTTTAATACAAATATTGTCATCTAGATAATATCCACACTCAATTTAGTCATCATTACATTTATTATCACACTATTTAATGTAATAGTGAGGACTACTAAGACACCATCTCGCACCATCACTCCGCTCCCCGACTAGTCCCTTTCCACGCTCTCATTTCCTCAAGAGAACAAAGAAAGAAAGGGTGAGCTCAACTAGCCCAAGAAGAAATATTATGACTAAGATAATGCAGAATAAATTATCATTAGTCCTCAATAGTGTTAAACTGATAAAATACAATAGACATCAAGTTTAACTGCAGCGGAACATGCAATCCATTAAAAGAGTCAAGTAGAGAATAAAATCTACTATCTTTTATGATTTAAAATGGTTTTTCATGACTTTTATCGCTGAGACTCAGCTTAATAAATAATCCACATCATCCCTGCACTACGGCCAAGGATTTTCATTAGGGTCACGACCACAAGTTATCCATACACTATGGGCCAAGGATATTTGTGTATTCATCAATGGTCATGATCATGCCAACACCTGTCCATCAATGCACTTCAGGCCAATGAGGACTTTTACCACATCATTTGTAACATTACTACCATGATTACAATCAATAATCCCCGGTCATAATCATACCAAGTCCATCTATGCACTACAAAAGCCATGATGATTTTCAAAATAATATAAACATGAGGATGATGACAATGATATAAGAATTCAATAAAACAAGTTCAAGAATTAATTTATTTAGGAACTAATAACGTCCAAATTGTCAACATGATACATCTTTGTAAAGTAAAATTCAAGAATGCTCAGAAGAATATTTCCATGAAAAGATACTGGATGAAGCGTATATATCAAGAATATTCCACTAATTTCATGGAGTGTAGAAGTTAAAACTTTAACCAACTGAGTATAATAAAGAATGGAATAACAAAAGAAATCACCATGTATACGGTACTTGCATAGATGTGTTTATTCCATCGTAATAATAAATAATGTAATCAGTCGTAATATTAATATATGCAATCGGCTGTGCGATATTCCAATGTAATAATAAAGAATGGAATACAACATAAATCACCATGCATGCGGTACTTCACATAGACAGGTTATTCCAACGGAATACTAAATGACGGAACCAGGTCAGGTGAAATTCACACCAATAGGATGTTCCAACAAAATAATAAAGACGGAACCGGTGTCCCACAGAAAAGCACGTATAGGATATTCTAACGTAATAATAAAGATTTTAACCAGTCCCACAGAAAGCATGAACAAGATATTCCAATAGAATAATAAAGAATGGAATACAGAAGAATTTCACCAAGTATAGGGTAGCCCACAGATACATAAAGTTATTCCAATGTAATAATAAAGATGGAATAATATAAGTTCTCTTCATTAATACAAAAGAAATAATACCCCTTACCGTAAGAGAAACTTGATATCGGAGTGGTGAAATAGCAGAATACTTTTCTTCTTTCTCTCTATAGTTTCTCTCTCTAGAGTTTCAATGAATTCGTAAGAAATAATGAAGGAATGAGCTTCTATTTATAGAAGAATGGAATGAATAGTAACCAATCCATGAACGGTCCAAATTGATTTACTTTAATCGGACGGTCCATATTTAAAGCAAAATTTTTTAAATAAAATATAATATATTCTATTTATAATCTAATAAAACGAATAACTTTTAAAAAGATTTTTACTATGCAAACACTATGCAAGCACTATGCAAACACTATGCATAATAAAATATAATATATTCTAATTATTGTCTAATAAAACAGATAACTTTATAAAAGTATTCTGTTTTATATAAAAAGATTTTACTATTAGCCTAATAAAACGAATAAATTTATAAAAGTATTCTGTTTTATATAAAAAGTTTTTCTGTTTTATTACGTTAATAATACGAATAAAACAAAACGTCATCATCATTATTATTATTCACACTATTAATCGACTTGTGTCGTTCTCCTGTGAAAGAGGGGCTTTCCAATAAGGATTTCTCCCTATTACAAGCAATTAGGTGACCAAACCTCTCCTCGGCGTAACTTCTAGACATCATTAATAATGCAAATAATAATATTAACAACTTCATCATCTCAATTATTAATTTAATAACATATAAAATATCGATAATAATTGAATCAAACCGAAAGTGACTTCTCACATAAGCATTAATAATCAATACCGTGTGCTACTATGCAACCACGCCAGACATCAGTATTTTTTACTACCGAGTAGTTCAACAAGATCAAATCGGTAAAACTTCCGCCGTTATTTTCATAAAAATATTTTTATCTTTTCTCAATCCGACAATAATTACATTGTGGGGTCCACCAATGATTGTGCTGTCGCATTTAATATTCCCCACCAATCGAATATTATATAACAACTTGATTACTTTGCAAAATTTATAAATATTACCCACAACTATAACATTATATCAAATTTATTCCATAATATTCAAAAATGATATTTATAGAAAATTCATTTTTATTCATAAAAGTTGGGGTCTTACATTTATTAAAGGCTTTTAATTATCTACATGATGTTGTTTTATAATATGTGATAAACCCATAGTTTTAAGCAATGCTTTTAGAATAATGATGATGATCATTCTAATGAGATCTAAATTCTTAGAAAGCTTAAAACTAAAATAGTTCCCAATCGTTGGATTACTAAATTGGGGATTAGTGAATCCGGATAGATTGGTACATACGTTGCTTGCTCATTGGATGAGGATGATTGATCTCATGATCATTTGTGTGGAGACACTAAAGCAAGTATGTGGGTGCTTATTAGAGAATAAGTTCACTGAACGTGGCTCGCTAAGGAATACCTAATGGAGTTTTACTTGTCTGTCAATAGGAATTCTTGTAGTGATAGTAGTACAAGTGATCCTTGGACTTTAGATCATCATAGTATCTTGTGTATGATGAGTTATACTTTGACTTATTCCTTAAGACCCTTAGGGTATATCAAAGGGTATGCTTGGGTATAATACGTTATACATGAAGATAATGTATGATCAATAAAGAATCTACCACTTCTAGTAAAAGAAGAGAAATGTCCTATGTGATTTGATAAATGACAACCCAGTAGTCCTTGGCCAAGGGAGAATGAAATTAGAAAGGAGTTTCTAATTTGCATTATTTGGAGTTGTGCATTTAAGAGTCGAAATACATATAATTAAATAAAATAAGACTTGACAGTAATTTCATGTCTTATATTTAATTGAGACATTGTATGGTGGAAGGATTGAATTGTACGGTAACTATTTACTCAAATATTCTTTTATGATTAATGTTGAAATCTATATTATTTGGAAAGTCGTTGATCGCTAGGGAGGCTTATCCCTATTGTAGAATAAATATTATTTATTTAAATAAATTATTAGTTTAATTTATTTATTTAAATAAGATTAGAATTGTTCTAATTGATTTATTCACAACCTAGGTTTAATATGGAAAACCTAAAGGGTCACAATTATAAAAGGAAGAATAATTATTTAAAAAGTTAATGGCATAATCGTAATAATAAGTTAAGTATATTTAATTTAATCTATGGTGATAGAATAAATTAAATAGCTTAATATTTATTATTTAATATTTTAGAAATATTAAATATAAGTTAATAAGAGGAGTCTTATTATTATTATTACTATTATTATTATTATTTAATTCCTAAAAGAGTTTAGAAATTAATTAATAAAAGTACTCTCATATATTCCTAATAAGATTAGGAGGTTAAATTAATTAAAAGATTTTAATTAATTATTCCTAATAAGATTAGGAGCCTAGTTAATTAAAGGAGTTTAATTAATTAAATAAAACCTAATTCCTTAATTGTTAAGGAGGGTTGCCTACATCTATAAATAAGAGGAGTCTTATTATGGGTGAGGTTGTTGACACTTTCACAACACGTGAATACGTGATTCCAATTGTTGGAGAGTACGCTTCTTTTCTATGAGATAAAAAAACTAGGGTTTTGTCAAACACCCATCTTCTTGAATCTTTATTCTTTCTTGGTGGATCACCTCTAGAGGCCAAACACTTAGGTGGCTAACGTTGATCAAAGGAAGGAACCAAACCCGGTGGATTCAAGTTGAACACGAAAAGGCTTGGAGGTGAACTTGTACCTGAGGAAGCTCGGATTTTCAAGGGTATGATTCTTATTCTTTATCTTTTCGTTAAATTAATAATTGCGCATAAAGGATGATCCGGGTATATGGTTTGTAAAATTTTAAACTCTGATTTTTACACGTTTCCGCTTATTTTGTGCAATTTAATTGCGTTCACGATTATTACAAAGATATTTCTAATATCCTTCCTAATACCTCTCATAGATATTTTAGTTGGCACATCTTAACCAAATTTTCAGAGAAGATTGACTCAGTAAAATTCAAGGATTATTATAAAGAGTTTGCAGATTACATTTGGAATTCGGAGACTGTGGAAAAGTTTGACTCCACTTTGGTGGAGCTGGTAGAGAAAAGTGGGTTGAATCATAATAAATGGCCACAATCGATTATCGACATCCGCTCTAGATGGGTACCGCATTACGTGAATCATGTTTTCTCAAATAGCATGTCAAGTAGCCAACGAGCGGAGAGTTCTCATTCTTTTTTCAAAAAATTTGTTTCTAAAAAAAATTCTTTAGTGGATTTTATGATTCAATTTTGTCGGGGCCTTCAACATCAACGACATGGGGAGTTGGTTTTGGATAACAAAGATTTGGTTGAGAGGCCGAGAATCAAATATCGTCATGACTTTTTAGTTCAAATGGTTGACATTTATACACACTCTATATATTATAAATTTGAAGAAGAGTTGTGTGAGAGCTTGAATTATAGGTTTGATCTTATGAAAGAGGATGTCAACTACCATGTCCATAAGATTTATCGAAGGAATGTTAACAACTGTAAAGTAAGAGAAATCCATTACGATAAATCTTTAGATTATGCAACATGCACTTGCAAAAAGTTTGAGAGTTTGGGAATCCTATGTTGACATGTGATAGCTTACTTGAATAAGTATCATGATCTTGACAAATTGCCTACCAAATATATTTTGAAGAAGTGGACAAAGACAGCAAAATCAAGTGGTGTAATTGATGCTAATGGTGTGGCGATAAAAGATGACAAGCCCTACTTACTCTTGCGAAGTCAATTGATTCAACAATCCTTAGATTTTATTGATAGGGCTCTCACAAATGAAGAAGCCACAAATGTTTTAAAAGAATGTTTTGGTTTTGTGGATGAAAAGATCAATCATATTATTGAAAAGAATGATTCCAAAAGAAATAATGAAATAGAGTGTGGTGGAATGAGTGTATCTAAGTCGGTTAACAAGACAAGTACTTATGATCATAGTTACATTGAGCCAAACCAAGTGTGAGCAAAAGGGTGTGGCAAAAGGCTGAAGCGTGGCAAAGAAAGGGCTTTGGGTAAAGCAAAAAATTCCAAGGGTAGACGTTGTAATGGATGTGGCAGAGTTGGTGTGACACACGATAAAAGAAATTATCCCGTGCTTAATAATCAGTAAGCAAGTTTACGTATTTTGACTTTGTCGGCATGTTTAAATTTGACTTTGCTATTTGGTTAAATTTGACTTTGACTTTATAATTTGTTTAAATGTAGAACTGGAGCATCAAATGATGATGCTACTCAGGATCCAAGTGTAGATGACGATGATAGTGATTCACCCCCAGGTGCAACTGAGATTATGAGGTACTAAAGTATTTTTTTAACTTTTCAATCAAGTCATTCTAAACTGTTAGAACACGGTTATTTTCCTATGTTGAAGCATGTCTTTGAATTCAGTCTTATGATTTAGTTTTTTGACTTTTTGTCGTACAGTAACAGGGACGCTGAACCTGGTCTTGAATAGCCTGATGGAGTTTATTAGAGGTAAGAAACAAGCTTATAAGGATTTCACTACAGGAACACCAATAAGCATTATTAATCTAAAATATATTGTTCTGTACACATGATGAATTGCAAAGCGAAAGGCAGCAGTGAGAAACTAGTCAAGGCAAAGGTACATTAGAATCGAGCGCTTTGACCACCGAATCCGTCTCTAAGTGTTTTTGGTGAGATTGAAACTAGTTCGGCAGTGTGAAGCAGAAACACTTAAATTTGTCACTTCTCAGTTCATTTTTGGTACTCTTTGTTTTTCCTAATTTATGTTCTAATTTATGATATCCTTCTGTTCCTCACAGTTACATGTCTGTTTTGATGACCATTATATTTCTTTTTTGGTACTCTTTGTTTATAATGAATTTGGAACTTGAATATTATTGTAGTTCTGTTGGATGCAGTATTTCACCCCACCACTAATTACTATTCATGTTACTTGCAGTGAAATTTAGCCCAGAATCCCAACTTGGTTTTTTGGTCAGAGGTGAAGCTTTTGAAATTTGACAAAGCTATCGTCGATTTCAAAGATTAATGGAAGATTTTTTATTCAGGAACTCCAAAATGTAATAGTTTAGTGAAAGCTCTTGAATGTTTTTTTTTGGTTTTAACTTGTGCCTCGCAGCAATGTTTTGACTTTTTGGTCAGAGGTGAAGCATCAGTAATGTTTTTGGTTTAGTCAGAATATAATAGTAATGGTTTAATCAGTAAGACTAACTTGTGTACATGTTTGAATTCTATGACTATGAGTAATGCGAATTCTAAGATAAAAGTTAGTCTTTTTGGTCAAAGGTGAAACAGGTGAATTCTATGACTATGAGTACATTTGTGCGTGTCTGTTAATTGATAGCATATTATAGCCAAAATAGCCTTACATTGCCCAATTTCATCACAAAGGCCACAATAGATATCCATGTCGCACGCAACTTGCCAATTGATCTCATTTGTTAGGGAATAAACCAAATTTAACCCACATACTGTGGCCCAGAACAATACTCAGTGATATATAAACTATTTAGCAACACATTGTTAGCTTGGCACAAACAACCTCTCACTGTAGTATCAACGTTGCTTGCCTGGAGTAAAAAAAAAAGAAATAGTTTTGTTACAAAGCAACTACAACTTGTAATTTCATTACATTAAACAATTTCATTACAATACAACTACAACTACATTACAGACAACAAAAACCACAACATGAAAGACAAAAAGAAAAATCGAGTACACCACTTTTTTCTTCAGTCTTTCATTCTTCAATGTCATCTCCTCAATTTTTTCCACAAGCTCTTGATTTTTCTTTTCTACAATAGCTTTGTCATTTTTGGCATTGACGCAAACAATAGTCAGCTCGTTAATCCTTTCATTCAAAATTTCTATTTCAAACTTCAATTCATTGTTTTCGTGATAATACTGAGCAATTCTTGAGCATGGTGACATTGGTGGATCAATCCATTCAAACGAGTTACATGGTATTGTTTTATAATTTGTGCAACCAACAAATCGTCTCCCGGGATTTGTTTTGGTCCATGAAACCTTCACAGGTGAAGGAACTCCACATTTGCAACTGCGTGATGAACTCCCTGATGAATTTATGCTCATGACTAGGGAGAGGGAATTAATCAGGGTTAATACGTTGCCAACACAAATATAGCCCTAAATATATATTCATCACATGGAAAATCTAAGGTGCCCAATTGAATGTACAACTATTAATTAAGTTGCTAAACAAACTATCATTTTTTGAGCGAGAAAGAACACTGAAGTAACTCAAAATGAAAATATTTTTCCCAAAATTATTTTATTTTGTCAGGCATATTTTGAACAAAATAATTCAGTTCTTGGAAAATCTAAAATATTATGAGTTAAAACTAAAACCCAACTGCGACATTCATTTCAGGATAGGGGGTACTTGGTAGAAAATGCTTAATCAATTTGCAAAATATGAGAAAAGAGAACTAATTAATCCATTGGCAGCTCTTAATATAAAAAACATGAAGATATAATGCACTAAAAGTTATAATTTCATAATTCCATAACTCAATAATTCATACCACCAATTCCATAATTCAATAATTCATAACTCAATATTCTGAAAATTATAATTTCACAATTTAACAAACCACCCACTTGTATAAGTGAACAATAGCTAATTATCACTCACTTATAAACGTGATGACAATCCACTTACAGAAGTAGGAGCGAGTGTTTTGTGGAAAGGAAAAGGGTGGGGAATGTATCTATAGAAGCCACAGATTTTTCCAAAAGTAACATCCAAACACGTATAAACAGAGGAACTGTACTACACATACCTGATTTGGAGAGAAGCGACAAGAGAAAAGCTAGAGAAGAGAGAAAGCAGTTGAGAAGCTTAGCCTAAATCGCATACCTGCTTGGCGATTTGGAGAGAACTGAGATTCACAATTCAGATTTGGGTTTAGTTTGCCTAAATCGTGATTTAGGTTTGGAGAGAGGCACGATTCAGATAGCGAAGAAAAGCGAGCGAGCGATTTGGGTTTGGAGAGAAGGAGAGAAGATAGAAGGGAGCGAAAGAAAGTTAGGGCGAGCGATTTGGGTTTTTTTTCAAAAGACGCAGAAGAAAGTTCAGGCTGTGTTTTAAATAGTTATGCTAATTAAGCAATTATGCCAGTTAAAAGTTATGCTCCTGAACTTTTCCCCTATATCATATATATATATATATATATATACCTTATATATTAGTATAGTACTATATATATATATATATATATATATATATATATATATATATATATATATATAATTTACGTGCATGTATGCATTATATTCTATATATATAACAACATGCATCATATGTATTTTATATTATATTATATATATATATATATATATATATATATATATATATATATATATAACATGAGTGCATGCATATGCATTAAATATATATAAAACCAAACCATACATGCATTCTTTTTAAAATAAATATGCTGGCAAAGTTTGTGACAATCATTTTGAGACTTACAAAATATGTGTGCTGGCATATAGTATAAATGTATAATGTTTGCATGCATATATATTATAATATATATATATATATATATATATATATATATATATACACTAAACTAACTATGTAATATATATACCTGTACTACTTATATATATAAAAAATCTAAAGCATACATGCATTTGTTTAATTAATATGTTATCAATATATATGTTGAACCATGCATGCAAAGAAAAAAAAATGTGGTGGCAAAATATTCTTTAAACTGTGTATGCTAAATGTAATTATTGATATATATATATATATATATATATATGTGTGTGTGTGTGTGTGTGTGTATCAGTACATGGCATGATTTATATATATATATATATATATATATATATATATATATATATATATAGATGGTGTGTGTGTGCGCTATATATATTATATATAACAATTAATGCATGTATGTGCATAATAAATATATATAAAATATGTGTGTGATTCAGTGCATGCAACTTATATAAGTGTGTGTTAACAAGTGCATGCAGTATAATATATATATAAAAACTAAAACATGCATGCATTTGTCTAATTAATATGTTATCAATATATATGTTGATCCATGCATGCATCATACCAAAGCACATCATATATATTGCTGACAAGAAGTTTTCAAAACCGTGTGACGGACTTTTGAAATTAAAACATGTGCTAGCAAATTGAATGAGGTCAAAGAGAATAAATGCTAGGTTGATGGATTTTTGTCTAGGCGGAATATGAAAAACTTCTGCGTAAAATGTTTGTTTCATCTGGACCGTTTATTTAAAAAATCATTCATCTAAATCATACATTCAAAATTAGATTTCTAAAATTACACTTTTGCCCCCAACTTCAAAAATCTATAAATAGGAGGTTTTTTCTTCATTTTCAATTTGTCAATTCACTTTCAAGAAAAGCTTATTTCTCTCCCACATACTCTCTCTAAAAAGCTTTCTCTATCTCTTCTTACAAAAGTTCTGATTATTTGAGAAGAGGAAATTGGTCTAAGCAAATTGAGATAAATTGTTTGATTTATTTATTTGAATTATCTCTTGCTTATTTATATTTATAGATATACGAATATAAATTGTTATACACAATTCTATATATCTATATTTCATCTATTTATCAAATAAAAAAAAATTTGGGCGCCGCAAGGCTACGGAGATAAACCTCTACGGAGAGGAATCCAACCGTGCGTCCTTATAGTCTTCAGTAACCTTTTATTGATATTATTTATATAAATATCGTAAAATAGATACGACACTTGATAGCTCAAAACAACACTGAGATACTGCTCCAAAAAGAGTAGTCATCCGAACCGGATTTGAGAATCGTAGTGATCTATTAAAAATATTTATATAAATATCAATTGTGAAAATTATAATGTGAGATCCCAAATTTTATGAATAAAGATTTAAATTTCTCGAAATATTTTTTTGTATATTATGGTGTGGATTTGATATAATGTTATAGTTGTGGGTAGTATTTATAAATTTTGCAAAGTATGCAAGTTGTTATATAATATTCGATTGATCGGAGAATATTCTTTTTGTTGGAAAATATCCGTAAGACGGTACAATCATTGGTGGACCCCACAACAGAATTATTGTCAGATTGAGAAAATGACAAAAATATTTTTATGAAAATAACGGCGGAAGTTTTACCATTAACTGTTGAAACACCCGGTGTTAAAAAATACAATGAATACGCGTGGTTGCATAAGAGCACACGATATTGATTATTGATGCTTACGTGAGAAGCCACTCGGTTTTGTTCAATTATTACTACGATATTATTGTGACATAGTATCTCACGTTATTTGATTCAATTATTGTCGATATTTTATACATTATTAAATTAATAATTGAGATAACAAAGTTATTAATATTATTATTTGTAATATTAACGATGTCTAGTTCTACGCGAAGAAGAGGTTTGGTCACTCCAATTCAAGGCGTCGATAGGGAGAAATCCTTATTGAAAACCCCTCTTTCCTCGAAAGCGACACAGTCGATTAATATTGTGAATTATAATAATAATGATAAATGTTGTTAAATATATTGAGGTGTCTTTTTATGAAGTCACGGAAGTTTATATATATATATATATATATATATATATATATATAAATTTTGTTTTATTAGTATTATTAATGTAATAAAATGTAATAGCTTTTTATATAAAACATAATACTTTCATAAAGTTATTTATTTTATTAGACTATAATTAGAATATAATATATTTTATTATGCATAGTGTTTTGCATAGTAATTTTTTTTATATAAAATGTAATAATACTTTTATAAAGTTATTTCTTTTATTAGACAATAATTAGAATATAATATATTTTATTATGCATAGTATTTGCATAGTACCTACATAGTGTTTGCATAGTAAAATCTTTTTATATAAAATATAATACTTTTATAAAGTTAATACTTTTATTAGATTTTAAATAAAATATAAATATATATATATATTATATTATATTTTATTGCATAGTATCCTTTCTATTTTCTTATAAATAGGATGCTTAGTTAGAATTGAAATCACACCAGAAATTCAGAGAAATCTCTTCTATAATCTTGAGCGTATTTTTTTAGAGTTTTAAGAAGCTTTAAGCGTAGTGCAAGTTTTCTTCAAGTATATCCCTGCCCTACCCATCGGAGTACTCTTCTTTATAAGGTAAGGGATATTATTGGTTGTACTCGTAAGGGGTATTATTTCTTTTGTATTCATGAAGAAAACTTCTGTTATTCCATTCTTTGTTATTATGTTGGAATAACCTGTCTATGCAAAGTACCTCATACATAGTGAAATTCTTCTGTTATTCCATTCTTCATTCTGTTGAAATATCCTGTCGGTGCGTATTACGTCTGACCTGGTTCCATTAATTAATATTCTGTTGGAATAACCTGTCTATACGGTCTATCGCATGCATGGTGATTTCAGTTGTTATTCCATTCTTTATCATTCTATTGGAATATCCTGTCGGTGCGTATTACGCCTGACCTGGTTCCATTAATTATTATTTTGTTGGAATAACCTGTCTGTGCGGTCTATCGCATGCATGGTGATTTTTGTTGTTATTCCATTCTTTATCATTCTGTTGGAATATCATGTCGGTGCGTATTACGCCTGACCTGGTTCCGTTCTTTATTATTCTATCGGAATATCTTGTCTGTGAGTTTATGCATGACCTGGTTCCATTCTTTATTATTCTATTGGGAATAACTTTATCATGCATCTATCTATATCGCACGCATGGTGAATCCTTCTGTTATTCCATTCTTTATTATTTTGTTGGAATAACCTGTCTATGTGAATTACCACATGTATGGTGAATTCTTCAGTTATTCCATTCTTTATTATTCTGTTGGAATAACCTGTATATGTGGATTACCACATGTATGGTGAATGATCATTTATATTCATTTTTTATTAAATTATGGAAATGATCTGTTTACGTGGATTATGATGAAAGTCATATTATAAGCATTGAACTGTTGATTATGATGAAAGTCATAATAGAAGCATTGGTCTGATGAAAATCATGGGTATATGTAGTATTAGTAAGTGTTATGATGAGTTATGTTGGTTATTATGTGAAAACATGAAAGTTTCTTAGAAATCACAAAGAGTTGAAAATCAGATTTTGGTGAAAATAGAACATGAAATTTAATTGACCATATCTCCTATTATATTTCTAATTTTTGAGTGTGGTCAAGTTCTAGAGTTAGATCTAGGAGTTAAGTGGAATCACTGAAAAAGGTGTTGTAGATTTTCGTGTGGACTGATTTTAGCAAAGGAGTCAAAAACTACAAAGTACCAAAAAGTTATTGCCCAAAAATTTAAAAAGGCATTTTCGGCCACTTAATTTGTGAGAAAAATTCCGGCCTTTTGGGACATGGAAATATATGGTATAAAGTACCTCCAGTCCAAAAATGAGCTCATTCCGACTTAAAATGAGCAAGTTATCACCATTTCAATATTTAGGTTTTTCCGACGAAAAATGCTATAACCGGAGTTCTATAACTCTGATGACCATGAAATTTAAACTTTAAGCTCACGTTAACATGTGTAAGATCCTGCCAAGATTTGGGAATTTCTGGAGTTAAACTTGAGGTAGCTAATTTCTTAAGGAATTAATTAGAAATTGATTTTTGAAAAATACTTAAGAGAGTTAAAAATTTATAAAAAAAATACTTGTTGTATATGAAATATATGTATATATGTTTGGACAAAGGATAAAAAAAATAATAAGTTGATTTGATAATTTTTCATGAAAATGGTTTAGTTACAAACATATGAGTTAAATATGTTATGTGAAGTTGAAGAATTGGTAAATAGGATTTTAGGGCTTAAAAATCCTATATAAGGTATATGCATATTTTTGATGAGTAATTTGATCATTGGTGATGAAATCTTATGAGTATGGTATTTTTGAATGATTAATTGCATTATTTGGTAAAGTGTAAACAATTAAATTAAATTATTTATAAGTTTAAGAAGTGATTAAAATATTGTTATAATATTAACAATATTAGATTATGAGTTATTTAAGTGATGGATAATATTTGGATAAATTTAAAGTATTTAATATTTATCCTTGTTTTCGTTTGATTAATGCTTATATTATTGTCATCATCCTCATACTTATATTATGATGAAAGTCATCTTTGGCTTACGTGCAGAGATGGACTTGGTATGATTATGACCAGGGATTATTCGGTATAATTATGACCATAATATAACGAATGATGTGGTAAAAGTCCTCATTGGCCTGTAGTTCATTGGTGGACAGTTGTTGGTATGATTATGACCAGGGATTATTCAGTATAATCATGACCATTGATGATTATATGAATATCCTTGGCCGTGGTACAAGGATGATGTGGTTTATTTATTAAGCTGAGTCTCAGCGATAAAGTATATGAAAATCTTTTTAAATCATAGAAGATAGTAAATTTTATGCTCTACTTGACTCTTCTAATGGATTGCTTGTTCCGCTGCAGTTAAACTTGATGTCTATTGTATTTTATTAGTTTAACATTGTTGAAGACTAATGATAATTTATTCTGCATTATCTTAGTCATAATATTTCTTACTGGGCTAGTTGAGCTCACCCCTTTCTTTCACTGTTCTCTTCAGGAAATGAGAACGTAGTCGGGACTAGTCGGGGAACAGAGTAACGGTTCAGATGATAGTATGAGTAGTCCTTACTATGGCAAAACATGTAATATATAATTGTATTAAGGACCTAAGATATTTTTGTCGTATTTTATACGTCACTTAATAATTGATTTTGGTGAACAACATTAGGGTGATGAGAACCCGACCCTGAAAGCGTCAAAAGTGCACCACAGTAAAATGAAGAGAACATAAATCTTCTTGTGTCCCTTTGGAGACTTGAAATATTTGTTGCTGTACTTTATATGGCATGTATTAATTTGAGTATGAATATTGTCATATTATATACGTTATAATATTTGTATTAAAACTCACAGTATATATGTCGTCGTATTTTGCACGATTGTTGTATAATTAAGTTGTATTTGAATTTTGTAACATGTATCTTAGTTTGTATTTGTATTCAGTACCTTGTATCTGGCGACACAAGATGGGTGATGTATACCTATTTTGGGGGTGTCACATATAAATTCTGTTATACTTGGGCCCCGCAAAGCTACAGAGATAAACCTCTACGGAGAGGAATCCGACCGTACGATTCCTTATAGTACCAAGTGACACTATTTATAAAAGTTCACATAATAGATAAAATATTTTTATATATTGTTTGAGTTAAACAACAAAATTTGTTATATCAAGTATTGCTTAACTGATTTATTTATTATACTTGATATCTGTCATCACAAGTATTTGTTTATAAATTTATTTATTCATAAAATACTTGTTGTATAATATAAAAGTTATTTAAACTTTTATTTCACAAACTTAAGTGAATATATCTGCTTAATTAGAAGCATATTTGATTCAAAGCTTAATAACTTATTTGCTTACTCAGAAGCATTTTCAATCTAAAAAGTTAAAATGACTTTTCTTTACTCCATAAAGAATAAATAATTCTTTATAATTTGCATTAAATTATATATCTGCTTAAACAAAAGCATTTTTAGGTAAAAGCTAAAATTGATCTATTTTCTTATTCAAGAAGCACTTTTTCACATAAAATATAAAAGTTATTTAAACTTTTATAACAGTGCATAATTTACATATTTGCTTACACAGAAGCACTATTTGATCAAAGCATAAATTAATATCTACTTACTAAGAAGCATATTTTCTCAAGTATAAAAGTCTTTGAACTTTTATAAATATATTTGCTCTTTAATTGATATCTGCTTATTTGAGAAGCATCAATCTGTACTAAATTATATCTGCTTATTTGAGAAGCATCCATCTGTATTAAATTCTTATTTGCTTATTTGAGAAGCATCAATCTGTACTAAAATCATATCTGCTTATTTGAGAAGCAAATCATTGTAAAATTATTTGTAAAAAGAGAAAAGGTCAGAGTTAGTTTATTTTATGTACCATTGAAAAAGACGAGTAATTCTTCGACCAAGACCAGAGTCTTAGAGAGGTCAGCAGGAAGTTGGGTCTCTAGTGTACTTATGAGGTGAGGAAGAGGTTGTTGTTTCAAGACCAGATCATAGAATAGAACTGAACTCAAAAGAAGTACAACTAAGCTTAAGGAGGGAGTGGGGAGCTTGCTGTCCAAGATAGATTAGTTGGGAACAGTTGGAAGTTTGACTATAAAAATTTGTAAAGGCTTCTCCGCCTGTTGAAGGAGTATTTATTACTGATAGTAATAGGATCTCAAGTCCTGGAGAGGAGCTTGAGACTGGACGTAGCAGCATACCCAAGATGTATGTTGTGAGACCCCGAATTTTATGAAATGAAAGTATTCAATTTTCTTATAATTATTCTATTTAGTAAATGATTAAATTGATAAAAGGTTAAAGTTAAGGGTGATATGTGAAAATTTTTCAAAGTATGCAAGTTTTTATAAAATATTCTTTTTGTCGGGGAATATCCGTAGTACGGCACAATCATTAGTGGACCCCACAACGGAAGTATTATCGTAGTAAGAAAACGCATGTAATTATCTTTTATAAAAATAACAAATGAAAAAGTTACCGTTAAAAGCTGTTGAACTACTTGGTAGTAAAAGTACAATAATACGCTGCGTGGTTGCATAGTAGCACACTCAGTATTGATTATTGATACTTACGTTGAGAAGTCACTCGATTATACTCAATTATTATTACGAGAATTCTTTGCATCATATCTCTCATATCATTGATTCGATTATTGTCATAGTATCATCTCGCATAATATTTTATATATTATTGAATCAATAATCGAGACGACAAAAGTTATTCATATTATTATTTGCAATATTGACAATGTCTAGAAGTTACGCCAAGGAGAGGTTTGGTCACCTAATTGCGGCGCCCAATAAGGAGAAATCCTTATCGAAAAGCCCCTCTTTCCTGAGAACGACCTGGTTGTTAAATATTGTGAGTTATAGTATGAATGATGAATGTTATAAAAAAAATCGAATTTGAGTTAGGAGTTGAATTTGGAGACGCGGATGTGATATTTGAGTCTGGAATGATGAAATTAGTAGAAATAGACTATAAACAGAAAATTTGTCGGGGTTGACTTTTTGGTCAAAAATGTCAACAGTTGACTTTTTTGAAAAAAGTCAAACTTCAAAATTTCAAAAATTAAATTTTTAAGAAAAATATTTCCATTGTGTTGGGATTGTTAGTGTTAGTGAAAATCGACATTTATTTCGATAATAATTGATGTCTGAAGGTTATAGTGACCAATCGGGTAATTAATCAAATAAATGAGCAATTAATTGCTATTAATTCAAATAATTATAACTATTAGTTCACATGTGTGTACAATTGATTCACATTCATGTACTATTAGGGGAGGTGGTGCAAGATTGATAATATTTGCATGACTAAGTTAAAAATAGAGGTATAGATAGAGGTACTATACTGTAATTCGTATTTTCATATGATTATAACTATTGAGTCACATGATTTTACTATTAATTCACATTATTTACTATTAGGGGAGGTGGTGCAAGTTTGATAATACTTGCACGACTAAATTAAAAATGAAAGAAAAGTTGAAGGTATTATACTGTAATATTTCGAGCCCAAAACGTGTAATTATCGAAACTATATTTTCCTATAAATAGAAGCTCATTCTTCCTTCATTTCTCACCAATTCACTAAAGCTATAGAGAAATTATTATAGAGAGAAATTATCGAGAGAAAGAAGAAGAGAAGTCTGTTACCTCACTATTCTAGTATCCATTTTTTTCTAAGGTAAGGGATATTATTATTAAAGTAAGGGGCATTATTTCTTTCGTATTCATGAAGAGAGCTATTGTTATTCCATTCCTTATTATTCTGTTGGAATAACCTGTATATGCGGACTACCGTATACATGGTGAAATTCTTCTGTTATTACATTCTTTATTATTATGTTGGAATAACCTGTCTATGTGAAGTACTGCATACATGGTGAAATTCTTCTGTTATTCCATTCTTTATTATTATGTTGAAATAACTTTGCTTATGCACAATCGCATACATGGTGAAATTCTTACATTATTCAATTCTTTATTATTATGTTGGAATAACTTTCTGTCTGTCAAGCACCGCATACATGGTAAAATTCTTCTACATTACTCCATTCTTTATTATTCATTTGGAACATCCCATGCGTGCGCTTACGCATGACTGATCTCATTATTTATTATTCTGTTGGAACATCCCATCATGCGTATTACATATTTGACCGGTTCCATTCTTTATTATTCTGCTGGAATAACTTTCTGCATGCGGTCTATCGCATGCATGGTGAATTCTTCATTATTCCATTCTTTATTATTCTGTTGGAATATCCTATCTATGCGGATTACGCATGACCTGGTTCCATTCTTTATTATTACTCGTGGAATAACCCATGCATGCTGTGCACGTCGCATGCATGGTGAATTCTTCTATTATTCCATTCTTTATTATTATGTTGGAATATCCTGTCTGTGCGGATTACGCATAACTTGGTTCCATTCTTTATTATTCTGTTGGAATATCTTGTCTGTGCGGATTACGCATGACTGTTCCATTATTTATTATTCTCGCTGGAATAACTCATGCGTGCGTATGGTCTATCGCATGCATGGTGAATTCTTACATTATTCCATTCTTTATTATTCTATTGGAAAAACTCATCATGTGGACTCTCAAGATGCATGGTGAATGATCCTTCGTATTCATTCCTTATTAAATTGTGAAAATGATCTGTCTACGTGGATTACCGCATGGCGGGTGAAAATCCATTTGCAGTTTTGTAATTTTTCTGACCCTCAAAAATTTTGAAAAAAATTGAAATGATAATTTGACGAGTTTTCTATATTGTGTCCAAAGATGACGATTTTTGGATGTATAGATTAAGAGTTATGGATTTTATGGAAAAATACCATTTTAAAAGTAAACCCTTATAACTCCTTGTGGTTAACTCCAAAATTGGTGAAATTTTTATTGGGAATACATGTATATAACAGGAGTATACCCTGTAAATTTTGAAATTTTTGGACAAAAGTACAATTTATGATAAATGTCTAAATATTCGGCAGTTTTGGCCATATGAAAAATAGTAAATGAATTTTAAAAATTCCGAGAAAAATATATGTTCAATATGGGACTATATTCTGTTAAATCCCAGAAAAGAAATATTTTTGGGACTGATTTGGTATTTTTCATGAAAATAAACTAGTTATGAGTAAATAAATTAAATATGTTATGGGAATCCTATATAGGGTATAAACTAGGATTTTATGGCTTGGGAATCCTATATAGGGTATATGCAGATTTTTGAAGAATGATTTGATTATTGGTGATGAAATCTTATGAGTATGGCATTTTTGAATGATTAAATGCATTATTTGATAAAGTGTAAACAATTGAAATAAATTGTTTATAAGTTTAAGAAGTGATTAAAATATTGTTATAATATTAATAATATTAGATTATGAGTTTATTAAGTGATTGATAATATTTGGATAAATTTAAAGTCTTTAATATTTATCCTTGTTTTCGTTTGATTAATGCTTATATCATTGTCATCATCCTCATGCTTATATTATGATAAAAGTCATCTTTGGTTTACGTGCAAAGATGGACAGTTAATTATTGGTTTTACAGTTGAATATCTTTGGCTTACGTGCAAAGATGGACTGTTGATTATTGGTTTTACAGTTGTATATCTTTGGCTTACGTGCAAAGATGAACTATTGATTGATGAGTATTTTTGGCTTATGTGCATAGATGAACTATTTATTGGTATGATTATGACCAGGGATCATTCGGTATAATCATGACCCGTAATGTTATAGATAATGTGTTAAAAGTCCTCATTGGCCCGTAGTGCATTGATGGACAGTTATTGGTATGATTATAACCAGGAATTATTCGGTATAATCATGACCATTGATGATTACATGAATATCCTTGGCCGTAGTGCAGGGATGATTCGATGATGTGGATTATTTATTAAGCTGAGTCTCAGCGATAAAATATTGATTATACACTTTTAATTCGTAAAAGATAGTAGATATCATGCTCTACTTGACTCTTCTAAAATACGATTTGTATGTCTTTGGCACAGTAGTGCAAAGAATAAATTGTTAATGAATATCTTTGGCCGTAGTGCAAAGATGAATTTATTAGTATGATTATGAAAGCGGGAATTGTGATTTGGTGTAACCATGATTTTTGATGTTTCGGTAAAGACATGTGATGAAAATTATCTTCGTCACCGGTGCGAAGAGAATTTAGAATCACAATTATGATTATGAGTTATTCATATGATTGTGGATGAAATTGTTGATTGATGTTACAAGGATAAAACATTATTGGTGGACTTTTAACATGGAGAAGATAATAGACCGATGGTCTATTTGACTCTTCTAATAGATTGCTCGTTCACCGCAACTATGGTTGAAAAGTTTTATCATCTACCATATGTTCTAAATCTACGATTTATTCTTGATGAAGGCTATTAATAATTTAATTATCTTTAGTTATGATATTCTTTCTTTGGGCTAGTTATGCTCACCCTTTTTGCTTCACAATTCCTTTCACTAATAAGAGTGTAGGCTTTGGGTCGGCGGGTAATGGAGAATAGAAACGGTGGTCTATAGTCATAAGGTTCTCCTAAATAGTATGGAAATAATTTTATTGAGAACTTTAGATAAGTGTGTCGTATTGTATTGTACGTCATTTGATATTTAATTTTGGTGAACCGAATAGGGTGAGGTGAACCCAACTTTGGAAGGGTGTTTTGCCACTATCATACAAGATGTCTAATGACATACAACCTCGTGTTATCATAAGACAGGGTTGTGCACATCCACTTGCTGAGTATATCTACGAGCACTACCTATATAATCTTGGAGTTTGTTTGAAATATGATTCTCAATTGGAGACAATGAAGATAATTATAAGTTAAGAGAAGACTCACCATTGGAAAGAAGATGATAGCAATCTTCTTGTTTTTCTTTGGGGACTATTGGGTCAACCAAGGATAATTCTGTGGACATATGATATCTATCATAACCTAGACGCATAGCCTCCCATGTACGAAGGTTTCCTTGAGTATTTTCCAAAGATTTTAATTTCTAAATTAGTTATTGACTGTACTTTTATGTAAAGTACCATTGTAAGGTTGTGGTCGAGGCACCATGAGAGTTACATACATTTGTATTAAAACTCATAGTTTAACGTGCGTGTCGATTCTACGCATTTACGCTTCAACATTGTATAAATGAAGTTTGCAAATGATTTTTATAGTGTGATATCTGGCGACTCAGAATGGGTCGTGTGGACCTATTTTGGGGGCATCACATATGTTGTGAACCAGACAAATCTATGTGCATTGTGTGATTAAATTTTTACTGTCTTGCATATTAATTTCTAACACTGCAAATTAATTATTCAAAAATTTAAAAAGGCCTTAGATAATTTTTAAATCTGTAGAATTTATTCAACCCCCCCCCCCCTTCTAGATTATTATTGGTCTTTCATTGTTGAAGGCTAAGGATAATTTATTCTACATTATCTTAGTCATAATATTTCTTACTGGGCTAGTTGAGCTCACCCTTTCTTTCATTGTTCTCTTCAGAAAATGAGAATATAGCTCAGACGAGTCGGGGAATGGAGTGATGGTCCAGGATAAATGACTTTAGTAGTCCTCACTATTTTACGTAATAATGTGATAATAATTGTAATGAGGACACCATTGAGTGTGGATATTGTCTAGATGACAATATTCTTGTTTAAACTCTCAGTTATGTTTTGTCGTATTTTACACGACTGTTGTATAATTAAGTTGTATTTGTATTTATGTACCATATATCTGGCGACTCAAGATGGGTGATGTATACCTGTTTTAGGGGCGTCACAGTTGGTATCAAAGCTTAGGGATATGATCCCTGGCTGAGATGTGAGACAAGAACTAGGAGGGGAGAGACGGCGAATTCCTTCGCTAGTATGACCTACCTAAGTTTATTTGGTATTTAATTGGTCAGTCAGAGTATAAGGATACTATATGACATGTTAATTAACCCTTGTTTTGTGACAGTGTTTGAAAATGGCATCTGAAAATGTTGAGATTAGCAATGAAGTACATGAGACCGTTGAGTCACTAACGATCAATACCCAGGATAATGTGCAACAGGAAGACAATAATCCTCAGGTAAACAATAACATCGATCAGATGATGAATGATGGGATGTTCAGAGGCTTTATGCAATTCATGCAACATCAGGTAAGAGAGACTCCTGTTCAAAATGTAGGTGGAAATAATGGCAACCCACGGTCGGTCACCGCTAAGCAGTTCAAAGAGCTGGGACCACCAGAGTTTTTGGGACAGCAGAACCACTTAAGGCGAAGACGTGGTTAAAGCAGATCACCAAGATATTTGATGTTTTGGGATGCTCCGAGGAGCAAAAGGTTCCATTTGCCACCTTTATGTTGCGTGAAGAAGCATATTACTGGTGAGAATCAGAAACGCACTCCAACTGACGCTTTTCAAGATGTCTTGGGAGAAGTTCCAAGAGTCATTCAACGAAAAGTACTTTCCGAAAGTATTCGTCACATGAAGGAGGTGGAGTTTATCAAGTTGGAGCAAAACAATATGACCGTGTCGTAATACGAGGCTAAATTTGCGGAGTTATCCCGATTTGCGTCCCATTTGGTCGATAATGAGGAGCGAATGACGCGAATGTTTTTAAGAGGTTTGAAACCCGATATACGTCAATACCTCATTTCTCAAAAACTTTGTTTATATTCAGATGTTATGAATAGGGCTCAGTTATTGGAGCGCGATAATGAGTCAGCACAACCAAAAGGCAACGACCAACAACACGATAATAATCGTACCGGTGACAACGACCATCGGAACAATGATAACCATCGTGGGAGAAATTATCATGCCAAGAATGGTAACCACTTTGGTGGTAATCATGGCCAAGATAATAGGAGTGGAAATTTCAAGAAGAGAAGGTTCAACAACGATGAAAAGACAGCAGCACCAACACCCGTTTTCAAGGAAGGAGAACGACCACCAATTGTATGCTTCAAATGAGGAGGGGATGGACATATCAGTCCAAACTGCGTGATACAGTCCAAAGCATGTTATAATTATGGAAAAGAAGGTCACCTAGCCCAATTTTGTCGTGCACCAAAGTCAATTCCAGCTGGGACGGTGGCACCAAAGGTGGATACGGACAAAACAAAGTCGGTGGTTTCAGGAAGAGCATTTTTCGTCACTTCTCAAAAAACGAGTAACCCGAACGAGGTTAACACGGGTTAGTTAATTATAAATTCTTGCGAAGTCTATACCTTATTAGATACCGGTTCTACCCATTCTTTTATCTCTCTTGCTTGCGCTCAACGTTTAAATTTGACCCCAGAGAAGTTAGACTTTGACTTATTAGTTGAAACTTCGTTAATAGAAACCTTCGTTACCTCCACTGTTTATAAATCTTGTTTGATTCAAATCGACACTTTTACGTTACCTGTCGATCTTATCTCTTTGAAAATACTTGCCTTTGATGTAATTTTAGGAATCGATTGGTTAACTACTCATCATGCTTTTCGTAAGGTTGTTAGCTTTCATATTCTAACCAACTTTGTTATGCTAATTCAAGAAACCAAACCACTAAAGTCAATCAACGTTGTATATCAATGTAGTAAGTAAAGAGCCCCGAGCCTTTCACTGGTGATTTCCTTGTGTTGAATGCACCGAAGCCAGACTTTTTGTAGGGAAAGCCGTGAATAATGGTGGCAAGTTGATAGGTATCAATGTGACGTGCTATCCAAGTCTTGGGATGAGATTCACAGTTTTGAATGATATTTCTATCGTTAATAAATTTCTGACGTATTCTCAAGACTTCGCCTACCCTCGAGGCGTGAAATCGAATTTTGTATTAACCCCAGTACAAAACCCATTTCTAAAACCCTTAAATATTTCTTCAACCAAAACGAACGTATAATGTGCCAAAGTTGTTGGCTCAAGCTGTTGAAGATTACGACTATACCATTCAATATCATCGTGGAAGAGCAAACATGGTAGCTGATACGTTGAGTAGAAGATCATATGCGTTTACGAGTACGATGTTGTTAACGCAAAAACCCATTTCGTATAACTTACAAATGATGAAGATAGAGTTAAAGACTCTAGGGATCCACGTGAAGATAACAAATATACGAGTAGAATCGACTTTAATCGATAAAGTTAAAGCCGCTCAAATTACACACCAGAATCTGATGAATGTGAAGAAGAAGGTTCAAGAAGGCGTTATCTCAACCCTCGATTTAATTGGCCCATTTGAAATCCTCAATCGAGTAGGAACCGTGGCCTATAAACTCATTTTACCGCCAAATATGTTGCGTGTCATAACGTTTTTTTTTACGTATCGATGTTACGTAAATATGTGTACGACCCAAACCACATTATTGAATTGGAATTAGACGAGATAGCAGAAGATTTAACGTATGATGAGATACGTGTTAAAATCTTGGATAAGAAGGATCATATTCGACACTCAAAGGTTATACCTCAAGAGTTGGAATATGAAATGGAGTCAATGTATCCTCACCTCTTCGGCATACCAGGTACGTACGTAAATTTTGAGGGTGAAATTTCATAAGGAGGGGAGATTGTAAGACCCCCAATTTTATGAAATGAAAGTATTCAATTTTCTTATAATTATTATTTTATTTTGTAAATGGTTAAATTGATAAAAGGTTAAAGTTAAGGGTGATATGTGAAAATTTTGCAAAGTATGCAAGTTGTTATATAATATTCGATTGGTCGGAGAATATTCTTTTTGTTAGAAAATATCTGTACGACGGCACAATCATTGGTGGACCTCACAACGGAAGTATTTTCGTATTTAGAAAATGACATAATTATCATTTTATAAAAATAACGGCGAAAATGTTACCGTTAAAAAAAGCTGATGAACCGCCTTAATAAAGTACGATGATGTCTGGCGTGGTTTGCATAGTAGCACACGGTATTGATTATTGATGCTTACGTAAGAAGTCACTCAGTTATACTCAATTATTGCTACAGTAATTGATGCATCATATCTCTCATATTATTGATTCAATTATTGTCACAGTATCATCTGTATAATATGTTATATTATTAAATCAATAATTGAGACGACAAAGTTATTCATATTATTATTTACAATATTGATAATGTCTAGAAGTTACATCGAGGAGAGGTTTGGTCACCTAATTGCGCGCCAATAAGGAGAAATCCTTATCGGAAAGCCCTCTCTTTCCTGGGAACGACCTGGTTGTTAAATATTGTGAGTTATAATATTAATGATGAATAAGTTCGTGTTGATTAAAGATGAAATTGATAATTTTATTGTGTGGAAATTATTAGTGTTAGTGGAAATTGACATTTATTTCAATAATAATTGATGTCTGGAGGTTATATTGACCAATCGGGTAATTAACCGGATAAATGAGCAATTAATTGCTATTAATTCACATGCTTATAACTATGTGTTCACAATTGTGTACTATTAATTCACATGATTTATTATTAGAGGAGTTGGTGCAAGATTGATAATATTTGCATGACTAAGTTAAAAATGGAGGTATAGATGAATGTACTATACTATAATTAATTTTTTCACATGTTTAGAACTATTGAGTCATATGATTTACTATTGATTCACATGATTTACTATTAGGGGAGGTAGTTCAAGTTTGATAATACTTGCAGGACTAAATTAAAAATGAAAAAAAAAAAGAGGAAGGTATTATACTGTAATATTTCGAGCCCCAAAATGTGCAATTATTGAAACTATATTTTCCTATAAATAGAAGCTCATTCTTCCTTATTTCTCACCAATTCACTAAAGCTATAGAGCAATTATTATATAGAGAAATTATAGAGAGAAAGAAGAAGAGAAGTTTGCTACCTCTCTATTCCAGTATCCAGTTTTCTTTTGAGGTAAGGGGTATTATTCTTTCGTATTCATGAAGAGAGTTATTTTCTTTCAATACTCATAAGGGTTGTTATTCCATTCTTTATTATTATGTTGGAATAACCTGTCTATGTGAAGTACCGTATACATGGTGAAATTCTTCTGTTATTCCATTCTTTATTACTCTGTTGGAATAACCTGTCTGTGCGGTCTATTGCATGCCTGGTGAATTTTGTTGTTATTCCATTCTTTATTATTACATTGGAATATCCCATGCATGCGAATTACGCATGACCGGTTCCATTCTTTATTATTACATTGGAATATTCATGCATGCGCATTACGCATGACTGGTTCCATTCTTTAATATTACATTGGAATAACTTTATACATGTTGATTACTGCATGCATGGTGAATGATCCTTTGTATTCATTCTTTATTAAATTGTGAAAATGATCTGTCTACGTGGATTACCGCATAGTGGGTGAAAATCCATTTGCAATTTCGTATATTCTATTATACTCATCTGGGATATCATTTCTTTTGTACTCGTTATGAAATATCATTTTCTTTGGTATTTTTCTGTTACGAGTTACTATTCACTCGATTACTATTCACTCTAGTATTATTCACTCAGGTATTCGGGGCACTTTTAGTGCCGGAGTACTATTCATGAGTTACTATTCATGGGTTACTATTCACCCAATTACTATTCACTCTAGTATCATTCACTCGGTATTTGGGATACTTTTCATGTTGGGGTACTATTCACGGGGTACTATTCCCGAAATACTATTCACGGGGTACTATTTATCCGAAAAATATATTTCTTTTCTGTCCAAATTATTTTTGGTACATGAATATTATTCTTGAATTTTACTCTACAAAGCAGTATCATGTTGACAATTTGGATATTTTTAAACTCTGGATAAATTTAAAGTCTTTAATATTTATCCTTGATGTCGTTGGATTTGATTTCGTTTGATTATTGCTTATATCATTGTCATCATCCTCATGCTTATATTGTGATGAAAGTCATCTTTGGCTTACGTGCATAGATGGACTTGGTATGATTATGACCGAGGATTATTTGGTATAATCATGGCCGTAATAATAACGAATGATGTGGTAAAAGTCCTCATTGGCACATAGTTCATTGATGGACGATTATTGGTATGATTATGACCGAAATTATTCAAGATAATCATGACCATTGATGATTACATGAATATCCTTGGTAAGTGAATGCGGGGATGATTCGATTTTATTTATTAAGTCGAGTCTCGTGATAAAGTTAATAAAAACTTTTTAAATCATAGAAGATAGTAGATTTTATTCTATACTTGACTCTTCTAATGGATTGCTTATTCTGCTGCAGTTGTTGATCTAAAACTTGTTGTCTATTATATTCTATCAGTTGTTATCTTCATTGAAGGCTAAGGATAATTTATTCTACATTATCTTAGTCATAATATTTCTTACTGGGCTAGTTGAGCTCACCCTTTCTTTCATTGTTCTCTTCAGGAAATGAGAATATAGCTGGGACGAGTCGGGGAATGGAGTGATGGTCCAAGATAAATGGCTTTAGTAGTCCTCACTATTCTACGGAATAATGTGATAATAATTGTAATGAGGACACCATTGAATGTGAATATTGTCTAGATGGCAATATTCTTGTTTAAACTCTCAGCTATATTTTGTCGTATTTTACACGACTGTTGTATAATTAAGTTGTATTTGAATTTATGTACCATGTATCTGGCGACTCAAGATGGATGATGTATACCTGTTTTGGGGGCATCACAATATATATATATATATGGGATTCCATCCACAACAACCGGTTGTTGGAGAGCAACCCATTTTGGCCCATATTACAACCTCAGAATTCATTGTTACAATTTTTTTTTTATAAGCCGCTATAGGTTGTAGCGGTTGGGCTAAAATGGATTGCTCTCCAACAACCGGTTGCTGCGGATGGAATCTATATATATATATATATATATATACTTTAATAAAATATACTATATATATATATATAAACATATATAACTTGTGACTAAAACAACCCGTGACATTCTCCCAGATTCCTCCACCATTTCATTTCCTCAAGTGGGCCCCACATGTGGCCCCACCTTTATTATATTAAATAATTTTTTACCAAATTTAAAAAAATGGGTAAATGGGTTTCCAAATAATACGCCAATATTTACAACAAATACTTCATAAAAATCACCTCAATATTTTTAACAACATTTATCATCATTATTATAATTTGCAATATTTAACAACCAGGTCGTTTCCAAGAAAGAGAGGGCTTTCCAATAAGGATTTCTCCATATTGGCGCGCAATTAGGTGACCAAACCTCTCCTTGACAGAACTTCTAGACATCGTTAATATCGCAAATAATAATATTAATAAATTTGTCATCTCAATTATTGATTTAATAATATATAAAATATCGACAATAATTGAATCAAATAACGTGAGATACTATGCAGCAATTACTGTAGTAATATTTAAACAAAACTGAGTGATGACTTCTCACGTAAGCATTAATAATTAATACCGTGTGCTACTATACAACCATGCGTGTTACTGTACTTTTAACGCCGGGTATTTCAACAGTTAACGGTAAAACTTTCACCATTTTTTATAAAAAGATATTTTTGTCGTTTTCTCAATCCGACAATAATTCCGTTGTGGGGTTCACCAATGATTGTCCGTCGTCATTTAATATTCTCTCGTTAAAAGCGAATATTCCCCAGAGCCATTCGAATATTATATAACAACTTGCGTACTTTGCAAAATTTATAAATATTACCCACAACTATAACATTATATCAATTTCACTCCATAATATTTAAAAATGATATTTATAGAAAATTCATTTTTATTCATAAAAGTTGGGGTCTTACAAAATATTTATATTTATTTTTTGATTGTGGATGTTAAGTCTAAGAGTGATGAATTACTAACTTTCTTCTAACACTCCAACTTTCAACTCAATTCCTCTGTAGCATATAATACATTTGTTAATGCCAACGAGTAAATATAATTTAGACAATTTTCAATTGGTTATAATGCACTTTATCTGTTTTAAATTATAATACAATTTTACTTTATATTGTGAAAGATTTCTAACAAATTACGCATTTGCGATGTACTTATATCAATACATGAGATTGTGTATGTAAGATCCCCCCAATATATTATGAATAAAGAATTAATTTTCTCTAAATAATATTTTGAATAATAAGGTATTGATTTGATATAATGTTATAGTTATGGGTGATATGTGCAAATTTTGCAAAGTAAGCAAGTTGTCATAAAATATTCGTTTGGTCAGAAAATATTATTTTTGTCGAGAAATATTAGTACGACGGCACAATCATTGGTGGACCCCACAATGTAATAACCGCTTGACATAGAAAGCGACAAAAAAATAACTTTTCATAAAATAGCAAACAAGACTTTTACCGTTAAACATTAAAATACCCGATGATAAAAGTACAAAGAATATCTATTGTTGCATAAGTAGTAGCACGATATTACATATAAGTATCTCTGATTATTGATTCTTACGTAAGAAGTCACTCAGTTTCATTCAATAATTACTACAGTAGTTGTTGCATAGTATCTCATATTATTGATTCAATTATTGTCACAGTATCATCTGCACAATATTTTATATTATTAAATCAATAATTGAGATAACACAGTTACTTATATTATTATTTTCATTATTGACAATGTCTAGAAAGTTCTGTCGAGGAAAGGGGTTAGGTTATTTAATTACGCGCCAATAAGAAGAAATTCTTATCGAAAATCCCCCTCTTTTCTGGGAATGATATGGTTGTCAATATTGTGAGTTATAATATTATTGATGAAGAATTGTTGAAAGATTAAAAATGTGTTGATTGAAGATAAAGTGATTTGTGGTAAATATTTATTCAATCTTTGATATAAATAAGAGGTTTGTTATAAGACGTTTGTTGTGAGTTTGGTTTATTCTATGGGACCCATATGTCATCATCTAAGAGTCATTTTTGCCAATAGTATTTGCCTTTACTGGACGTTAAACCACTTGCTGTTTCATATTACAGACGTCAAACTACTTGCCTTTTCACATTACTATGCGTCAAGTCACTTGCCTCTTCACATTACATGGGCTAAGCTAGAATTCTTCTATAAATAAAAGTTCATTTTTCTTTCATTCTCACCAATTCACTAAGACTCACAAGAGAAAACTATAGAGAGAGAATCAGAGAGAAAAAAGAAGAGTATTCTGCTACTACACTATTGCAGTATCCAATCTCCTACTAAGGTAAGGGATATTATTTTTCGTATTCATAAAGGGTATTATTTCTTTCGTATTCGTAAAGAATGTTATTTTCTTCATACTCATAAGGGTCGTCATTACATTTCTTATTAATCTGTGGGAATAACCAGTCTACGCGGATTACTGCATGCATGGTGAATAACCCTTCATATTCATTCTTTATTAATATGTGGGAATAACTTGTCTACGCGGATTACTGCATGCCTGGTGAATAACCCTTCGTATTCATTTTTTATTAAGTTGTGGAAATGATCTATCTACGCGGATTACCGCATGACGGGTGAAAATCCATTTGCAGTTTCGTATATTCTTTTATACTCCATATTATGTAAGTGATATAACTTCATTTCATATTCCTAAATCTAAACTTACTATGGTAAGTATTACTTCTATAATTCCTGAAATGATGAGAAATTCCTTGAGGTTTGTGCTTCATCTAATATCATTTTATTGAAATATTGGTCTGAACTCTCTTATTGAAATTTTAATATTTTCATTCGAGGTACTATTCATGGAGTACTATTCATTCAAGGTACTATTTACGGAGTACTATTTACTCGGGATACTATTTATTCGGGGTACTATTCACAACAAAATTAGTTTTTTTTTCTGTCCAAATTATTTTTGATACATGAATATCATTCCTGAATTTTACTTCACAATTAGTTATTATGTTGACAATTTGGACATTCTTGAACTCTAGATAAATTAAATTATAAATTTCTAATATTTATCCTTGATCTCACTTGAATGATTCTTTATATCATTGTCATCATCTTCATACTTATATTGTGGTAAAAGTCATCTTTGACTCGTAGTGTATAGATGGACTGTTGATTGATATGATTATGATCAGGAATTGTGTATTAGTATAATCATGACTTGTAATGTTACAGACAAAGGTTTGTGGTGAAAGTCCTCTTTAGTCCGTAGAGCATAAATGGACAGGTATTTGGCATGATCATGACCACTGGTGATACAAACGAATATCATTGGCCTGTAGTGTATGTATAATTTATTGATTTGAAATATTTTTTATATTTGTTCTTCGTGATTTACCCCAAATCCGTGCTTGAAAACCGAACTTCGGTTCTCCACGATACCATTTCTTTAAGTTTGAATATTACTAAATAATACATTCAACTTAATTTACATACATCAAAGTTTACTTCCCAGTGCGTGACCTTCAAATACATTCCTTACAATACTTGAATAGATACCAATACAACTATAACCATTAACTCATAATACGCACTTATTCGATCGACTTTTCCTTTTCCTTTGTTCGTGCACGAGCCTTGGTTGCTTTCTCATACATAATCGAAAACATTTAATTTAAGCAAGGATGAGCATTTAAGTGCCCAAAGTAAGTAATAGCAATTATATATGTGAAAGAATATAAGTATTCTCTTTACATAACACTTCTACAACGAATTGAAAGTTGTGAAGTAATCATCTTGATAAAAATTCACATAACCACTCTCTTTCAAATTCTTTAAATTTGGCTCGGCTCTACCCTTGAATAGGGTTTAAGAAACATACTATGAACATTCTTTTCATTTTCGAAAAGGTTTAGCGAATTCTATCCTCAAACCGTCATAACTTACTTTTATTACCTGAGGAGGGTGATCGGACCAGATTGTACCTGTATTGATCAATACTACATAACTTGAACGAAATTCATCGCTCACTCTATCCGCCTTGCGCAAAAAATCTTCCCATATAGGGATGTTCATACATGCCTGGTTCCAAACCCGAAGGTTTTTAATCTTGCTCAACAATAATATGTAATTCAACATATATATACGGGTAATTGACAAAGGTGTATCAACATGTGAACAAATGCCATGATTATCCAAGTGGGGACACTTGTATAACCATTTATAGAAATCAATGAATGTAATATATATACAAGCTAACATGTCGATAATCAAAGAGTACATAATGCATGCGAGGATAGAATAATTACGAAACTTCTTACTCATGTCCATTGCATAAAGGAAGTGCAAAGGTAGGATACTTTTTGATTCGGCGATTACAAATCTCAACTTAGGTTTTATCTCTTTATCACAACTTCTATCAATAATCGGATCATTAGTTCGATTAGAACAATATATCTTAACACATAGTAATCTTCGTATTTACAATTAAGACATAGTCCAATCACATAATCACAAAGATTATACTTTTAGTTCTATTATATACTTGAAATATTTTTATACATTTTTCAAATATCTCATCCATGCTCTTCTGATAGTCTTTTCTTTCTTTTATAAGTGTCGACATTTGTCGGCATACCGACAACTTTTATCGGGTAAATCTTTTGAGTCTAAGACTCTTAATCTATACCTCAACATCTCAGAAATATCGGACATTTTACTTTTAATCATTTTCAATTTTCCAAAATTTGAAAAATTTAAAATAAATCAAATCATCACTCGAGGGCTTATACCGATATAAGCATTACTATGGGTGCTCTTCATCAAATCCTCGGACTTCATAACCTAGGTTCTCTGATCGACTAGTTTGGTAAATAACTTTCAAACATCGAAATCATAATTAAATGACTTAAACATTAAACAATTCCATTATCATTAATAATTAATTTATATTAAACTATTAATGAAACCATTGCCAAAATATAAAAAGTTATTTATAATAACTCAAACTATTTTTAAAACATTTATATTACCCTTAAATGATTTTTAAAACAATTAAAATCATTTTAAATAATCACCATTAATATATAAATATTAATGTACTATTCATCAAATATTAAAAGTCATTAATTATAACTTAAAATATTTTTAAATCCTTAATATCCTCTTTAAATGATTTTTAAATAAATAAAACCATTTTTAAACTATTTATTTAATAATAATTATTAAATAAACTAAATATCATTAATATTATCTTAATATCATTAATATTAAATTATTAATGAAATTATCCTTTAAATATTAAAAGTTATATTTTATAACTTAAAATATTTTTAAATACCTTAATTTCATTTAAAATGATTTTTATAATATTAAAATCATTTTTAAACTAAATTATTTAATATAATCATTAAATAACTTTAATATCATTAATATATAATTAATTAATAAAATTCATCACAAAATATTAAAAGTCATGGAAAATAACTCAAAATATTTTCTTATACCATAAAATAATTTTTCATGATTTTTCATGAATTAAAACTATTTTTAAATCATTTATTTAATATTATAATTAAATAAATAAATACCTTTTATATTTCAAAAATATTAAATATTTATGAAATATACTCAAAATAATTAAAACTATTTTTTAGACTTTAAAATAATTTTTCATAATTTATTTGGTATTTTAATAATTAAAAACTAATTTTTCTAATTTTAAATTAATTTACGGAAAATCGAAATTTAAAAATAATTAAAAGCGTAAGCTAAAGACCCCTATAGTGACAGAACAACGTCGCTATAGGTGTTCTTGAGCCTACTAGAGATCTTCATAAAAATGAGAACCGAGTGGGCTACTTTGTGAAGTGAATAACTCTCTCATCTTAACAATTTGGACAATCTATAAATTGGGTCTTGTAGAGGAAATACAAGACTACAAGATCCAACAAACATAACCTCTAAAAACATCAGATCTGGGAGAAAAGCGAACCTCAAAGTAGGCGCCAAAGTCGTTTTCTTCACGAAAAAACGACTTGAGATGCCTACTTTGGACCTCTATAACTTGGTGATCGTGTAACATTTTTGTGCTCTATCACTTCTAGTGTGTAGACAACATGTAGGACTACAACTACAAACCTTAACATCATCATAATAACATCGATAGAACTAGAAATTACTTTGGTCAAAGTCGACCACTTTACAGACACTTTTCAAGAAATTTACTGGATTATTTGGTTTTGCGATTTTAGTCAACCTGTTTCACTTTGATTATAACTTTTGATCTATAATAGATATGGCCTTGATTCTTTTTGAATCTTAAAGACCTCATAACAAGCTACACAAACATCTTACAAACACCAAAAAGCAAAGAATAACCACGGAGATATAAGGCTTGACATTTGCCCAAAAATAATGAAATTCGGTTTTACAAAAGTTGGAAAAACTTTGATTTTGAGCACTTTGATGTTATGGGTCCCGAATTTAACAACCCAGAACATTAATAGACTCCCTATTACACAACTTTAAACAATCAATTGCACCAATTAACATCGAATCGAAGGATTTCTAGAATTTAGGGTTTTTACCTTTTCTAGCTTTGATTTCTTGATTTTGATCCTTTGATGCTTCTGATTTATTGTTGGTGTGAATGGGGCTTGATTATAGACTGATATGGTAATGAAATTTCGTAGGTTTAAGCTTGAGAGAATGAAGCTAAGTGCTTGTGAATAAATAGGCCAAAAATGGTACATTTCTCTCTCTTAGATCCATAAAATAATGTATGAAATGATTGTAATGGCTGATTGATGGTAATACTACATTGTAGGTGATTTCTAGATGGAATGGCCGTATTTTGTGGACATCTTGGTAGCAATAAAGCATAATTAATGAAAATAATGCATTTCCCTCTCTTTAATCTATATA
The DNA here is from genome assembly GCA_020205605.1 of Panax ginseng. Lineage (NCBI taxonomy): Eukaryota > Viridiplantae > Streptophyta > Magnoliopsida > Apiales > Araliaceae > Panax > Panax ginseng. Next base: position 174,744,779 of record CM035132.1, read on the forward strand.
AAAAAATATAATAGATACATTGGATCTACACTTGATAATTCCATTGTTTGCTAGTGATAACATGGTAGGGTAAGCATGTTGGGCATTTTTTGTTACAAGATTCCATCAACAATGTAAGTAATAATACACTAAATAACCAAAAAGGGCATTTTGGTCATTTCACATATAATTTCAAGGGCATTTTTGTACAAGGCAATTAAATGTAATATTTAACCATTAGATTATAATTCTTACCATTTACCAATTAATTTCTATCCTTTGATAAATTAAAACATTTATACAATAATATAAATAATTAAACTTGATAATTTTAAATTAGGGTTTTCTATAGAAAATTAGGGTTTCTTAACGTCATCAATTAGGGTTTCTAATTGACCATTAGGGTTCTCTAATTATACATGTATGTTACTAACACGGTCATTACAATCTCTAACTTCAACCGGATTAAGGTTATAATAATTAGGGTTTGTCCTAATTATCGATGTAAAAAAATAGTAATTAGGGTTTTCTTCAATTACAGACATTCGTGTACACAAGAACTTCATATACGATAAACTTCATATACACGATATCATTTACTCGGTCATTTCTCATAATCGAGTTTAGGGTTTCACAACCAAGATCTTTGTCTTTATGACCTAATCAATGAAATCATTCCTCGATAATATATGTCGCGATATACACAAAGACATAATTATTGTCTTGTAAAATCATTATAATATAATATTATTATTCTCATCTCTTGATCACAATCCCAATTCGGGTTTGGATCTCATATCCTACTTCTCTTTCGCATATCAATAATACTTGATTTAAATATTACGAACAATTCATATAATAAAATATATATTATATAAGTTCTAATTATCACTTCATATATTATTTCCAATCATGTTATCATGGAAAATAATTAATAAAAACATTTAAACTTACAAAATTTATTTACCATATAATTTGTGGTAATTAATAATTCCAAAATTATTTCTAATTTTTAAGTAATAAATGTATTCGCATTTATTGTTCACTTTACTTGACACTTAGTCTCGCCATTAAATAAAAATTTATACGCAAAATTTCTTATTTATTTTATATAGAAATTCTCGGGTTATTACAGTTACATGGATAAAATATTGATGATGAACTTTTAAATCATAGAAGATAGTAGACATCATGCTCTATTTGACTCTTCTAATGGATTGTTATTTTTGCTGCAGTTGTTGATCTAAAACTTATTGTCTATTGTATTCTATCAGATTTTTCCCTGTTAAGGACTAAGGATAATTTGTTCTACATTATCTTAGTGGGTTAATTGAACTCATACTTTTCCTTTTGGTTCCATTATTTTTCTCAGGAGACGAGAATGTAGCTGGGGCTAGCCGGGGAATGGAGTAATGGTTCAAGATGATTATTATAGTAATACTCACTATTTTATAAAATAGCGTGACAATAATTGTAATAAAACTTTATTTGAGTTTGGATATTGTCTACGAGATAATATTTGCATTGAAACTCACATCTTATGTTTTTTCGTATTTTACATGACAATTAATAGTTGTATAAATGAAGTTTATATTTGAATTCTGTACCGTATATTTGACGACTCGGAATGGGTTATGTGGACCTATTATAGAGGCGTCACAGTATAAGATTATAAAATTTACCTACTGTATCACATATATCGTAAAAGTATTACCAATTAAATTTATTCACATAACTCGCAATAAAAATATCGACTTGTAAAGTGACAATATATATTCTTATCAATTATAATTTCACTATTGGCTTTTGAAAATTAATGTAAAATATTTTTAAATTCAAAATTGAGATGATTAACTAAATATTATGTAAATATAAATCTTTGTAATGAGTAGTAGTTTTAAATAATTTATAATAATCATTAATGTATTGATTAAAATTAATAGAAATCATGTCAATTTTAAATTTAAAAATATCTTAAGTTAATTTTTAAAAAGTCAAATAATTTATATTTTGGGACGTGGGTAGTTCAATTTATCATGCATTCATGAAATACAAACAACTAGTATATTATTCAAATAAATTAAATAATTTGTGACGAATTAACACACTAATTTTAGTTCCTAAAATATTTGTAAATACCTGAAGAGATTGAAAATAGGATATTTTAAGCATGTGTACATTGAAAATAGGATATTTTAAGTATAAAAAAGAGATTGAAAATATGATATTTTAAGCATTTCTATCGGTAAATAATACATGTGTCTCGTACTTGCCAAACCTTTCCGCAGCTAGTCTTCCCGCCTATATAACCAAAAATTTTAGCTTAAACCCAGCAACTCTCAGTCCTCACTGACTTCCCCAAATTCCCCATAAAATGTCAATACACACAGTAGATGGAGGAGGAGGAGGAGGAGGAGGAGGAGGAGGAGGAGAATCAATTTTGAAAAATCGATTTATAGGGTTTTTAATTTGGCAATCAATTCACTCCACAACCATATTCATCCTCTCAAAACTCCTCCTTTTCTCTCCATTCACCCCAAGCCCTAAATTCTCTCCGTCTCTCACCTCCTCCTTTCTTTTCCTTACCTTCCTTTTCTCTCTCCTCCTCTTCTCCACTTCCCTTTCCCTCGTTTCTTCTCCGAAGCAGCTAGATCGCCCAGCTTCGCCCTTCGAGCTTTTTTGGGGTTTAATTCGATTCTTGTTTTTATCTGGTGGCCAGCCGATTTCACTGGAATTTCGCCGGAGAGTGAGGGTTTCGACGGGTTTTGTTCTGTTTGTAGTTTCGGCTGCGTTTTCGGGGGTTTTGTCGGTTGGTTGTATTTGCTGGAGTTGTGGCTCTTTTGCTAGTGGATTTGTGCTGTTAGGGTTTAAGGGTTTTACGGTTGGGTTGTTTTATGGGTTGGTGTATGCTTATTTGAAACGGTGGATTTTGGAGTTTCCCATCATTCAGGTGATCATTTTGTTCTTCAATTTTACATCTTCTTTGAATTTCTAATTGATTAATTATTAAGGTATTTATCATTGTAAAATGTTCTGTTAGTGGTTCTCTGATAATATATATAAGGTTAAGTTTGGAACTTGGAAAAAAAAGATGACTAGAAAATCCAAGAAGAACAATTTTTATTATTTGGAAATTCAATACACCAGCAAGATTGATTGTTGTTTTGAAATTACAGTTTCAGCCTTCCCCAACCAGGTTGGGATAAAAGGGGTTGTTGAGTTGATCCGAAAATTCAGTACACCTTATTGTAATTATTTTAGGCTTTATAAAAAGTATATATGGTTGGGTATTCAATGCAAAATATGTATATATCTGTATGTTTTTTTTGTGATGCCCTGCCCCCTCTGTTTGGTTGCTAATGAGTGGAATGGATTTCTTTTAACAATTAAAAGTATGAGAAGTGATTTCCACTGATGTCTTATTTAATATTCACACATGACTATGTTGAGGCACCTGGAGCTACTGAGGAGAAAGACATCCATTTGCTTAGGAAATTTTAGCCTTGAGTTGTACTATTATTGAAACCAAGAAAGGCAATTAGCCAGTTGTGATATACTTGTGGTGTTACACTATTGCCAATATAAATAAAGTACACACACGCACTCACTTGTGGTGTCTTCCTCAATATATCCATGATTGCTGATCCCTGGTGTTCATTTCAATAGCGTCCACTGTTCTTCAGATTTAAGATGGTGATTCCTTCAGCTATTAGACAAGCTTTGAAGTTTTCATGCGGTGGATACCTATTTTCAGCCGTTCTGGCAATTTTTTTCCCTAAGGAGTACAAAAACCAGGTTACTATGGGAAAATTCATTGCTGAGCAGATCATCTTTTACATTGGAACTTTTGTGATTTTTCTGTGTTGGGAACTTAGTCATCATTTACATCAGGTTAGTTTTCAAGTACTTGTTTCTACTATAACTTTAATTTACTATTAATAGCTGTAGTTAATGGAAAGAAGAACTTTCTCTTCCCATCCCATCTCTTCCAAAAGTAAAACTCGGAACAGCCCATAAGGGGCCATCTGAAGTATGTAGTTGTTTTGATGAGATGTCAATGATCAAGAAGGTTTTTATGTAGGTGCTACATACAAAGAGGTTAACATTTGCGCCCCCAAAAGGATCGGCAGCAGCAGAAATAAATCCAAGTGAACCTCTTCTTGCGACACTGGAGGAGAGCACATCAAAATCTCTTTTGCAGTATCTTGCGTATCTTGATCTCTGTATGGTTTGTGAGGGTAATGCTGATACTTGGCGACGAGATGCCTTCTTTGAGGAAAGTGGTGAAACCTATAAAAGAGTTCTAGCTGTGTGCCTGAGGCCTCTGGAACAACTTACATTGAAGCTGGGTGAAGGTGTTGAGAGTTATTTTGACAATGCCTTCAAAGTGTCTCATCAGTTGAGCTCGCCAACAGAACAAGTAGCAGAATCAAAACTCCGGCAAGCATTCTATGATATCCAGGTATAAGATTCTTTAGAAATCAGTTTCTTCCTAACTGGTCATTGTGGTATGTTACATTTTATTCCATTGCATTTAGAATTCTTGTTTCTTTTATCATTTCATCCTAGAGATTATAATCACATTGATTGATTACTAAAAGACTTGATAAAAATATAAAATGATAATGAAGAAGGCCCAAAAGAAATGTAAAATATGACTGAATGTTAAGGATTATATGCTTCAAGGATGCCTCTTGCATGTTGGATATGTTGATTTGACAAGCAGTAGATAGTTGTGCTCTACTATAATATTGATTCCAATCGTGTACAAGATTGTAGGTATACTTTCAGATTATGTTTTTTGACACTTAAGAACTTCAGTGGATATTTTGTGATGCCATGGTATTCTGTTATTTCCTGTAAATACATCTGAGTCTTTTGGAGGAGTCTGTTTGTTATGGAGACTGTTTAGTGAAGCTTACATAGTTGTCATGACGTCGTCATGACAACGTCTAGGCGTTCTGGCGTTGGAGAATGGTAAGACAACGCCTTGGATGCCAAGGCTCACGCATTGGTAGCGGGCCCAAGTGATTAAGTCATTTTTTACCACGACTCATCATAACTCATGGACTTTTCCAATTACCCAAGTGACTCAACCCATGATCTTAACCTAACTCATAGCCCTACTCCTTTGAATGAGAGTAAAGCTCATGAGGGAGACGGAAATAACTTCATAGGTGATGACTTTGCTTGAGTTATGACTAGAAACAGAGTAGAGACTGTGTTAGTTATTATGTTTTGGGTTTTAGTGTCTATAAAATTTTATTGGTAATATGCTTTTGAAATAAAATAAATAATGTATAAATTGCACATTGTTAACGACTTTTTGTCATACGGACGCCATGGCGGTCACCTTATCGCCTAGATGTCCTGGCGGTCAACTACCTTCGCGTCCCGTATTGGCGCCGTGACAACTATATGGAGGCTTATGGTTAAACCAAGTCTTCTTCTGTTTTTCAAGTTTTACTTCATGATGTTAGTTTCTGGTTTCTATTCTGTTTGAAATGTTTTAATTTGTGTATGATGTAGAGAACAAAGGTTATTCTTGATTTTTTAAAGTATAATTTTGAGATTAGATGTATTTGTCGTCCTTAGATTAAGATTTAGTTAAACTCCAATTAATGTAGTTTGGTACCGAGTCTTTGGTGGTGAAATGTTCTTAGCAGTATAAACAATTCAATTGGATTCATCTATCAACATTTTTTTTCTTCCATTTGAACTCATTTCAATAATTCTATTAGTTGCGTTACTAGGTGCAATTGCCAATGAAGAATAAGAGGAGAGCAAAACGCCAATGGCATGTGAAGGCTATTGTTTGATTTTCACCGGTGCGGCAGCTTGCTGTCGTTCCAATAGTTGTTGTTGTTCACATATTTACTATCTCCTAGTCCTTCATTACATTTAGGAGAATTCTGGCATCTATAGTTGGTAACAAATTGAATTATTAAAAGCCAAATAAAATATATGATCTTCAAACACACGCGATCACACACGCGATCACACACACACACAGACACATATACATTCCTGTATAATAGAGCGGGAATTATGAGAATTTGAGGAAGAATTTATTTTGAATGGCTAGGCTTGGACCAATGTTTGGGGGTTGGGACTTGTGACCTCGAGCTTAACTTATCTAAGCAATTTTCATTTCCCCATCCCCTTAGGGTCTTCATTTTCTTCCCTTTTGAAATATTCCAAGCCTTTACAAAGAATGACTCTTCTTCTTCTCCTCCTCCTTTCTTTTGTTACTATTTCAACATATGATTTACTCAATGTCAACCCTTAATTGTTGAAACTTGGAAGGGTTGGTAGTTTCAGAGTTATTGGATACTTTCATAGACATAGCGAACCGGGTATTGGTATTTGCGTACGCAAACAAGGTACTCTTACGTACCAATACTTTAAATTTAGGTGCATCAAAAAATTTCTTTGTTTTTAACTATAATTGTAGAATTATCAATATTATAACTTAGTATTAGATGCTCAAACATTACATTTTTACTAAAATATTTATAAAACAATTAACTTGTTGATTCAACTAAAATTCTTCTATAAATCTTAGGTTTATTATATTTAGATTTAGATTGCAAGAGAATTTTTAACTATAATAACTTATATGAAGATACCCCAGCGTATCGCATTTTAGTTAGTGTATATCGCGTACCGTAACGTACCATGTTTTAGGTAATACTAGTTTGATCTAATGTCTGCTATCAATAATTATGGAAGATTTATAATGTATTAAAGCTTAGATTTTGCCAGATCACATGATATAATGTATTGTAATCTTAATATTGCAAATCGCAAAAAGGAAGAAGCTTAATTTGGCATACATTTGATTATGATAGTGACTGAATTACAAGTAAATAAGCTCGAGCTTAGGCTGGGTTAATATTTAAAAATAGCTTGATATAAAGTTGGTGGTGTTTTTCCTCATATTACTCCCCCAAGTTACACAAACATAGTCTAATTCGACTTGGATTCTAGTTACTTTGCAAACTCCTTGTCGTGGTTCGAGTTTATTATAATTTTTGAAATAACAATTTTTTATTAGTAATATTTTTTAAATATTTTACAATATTAACTAGTGTATTAATTAAAACGAAATAAATTCACATCAATTTTGAATTTAAGAATTTTGCAAAATTGACTAGTAAAATAATCAAAGGGGACTATTTTTGTGTAGCAGAGTAATATATATACATATATTAACACGGTGTTTCCTCGAAGCAGCTTTTGTGAACAGATCAAAACATAAATGAGTTGAGCTTGAACGTTCTTGGATAGAGCTCGCATTATTCCTTTATAGCAACAGTAGCAAGCTTGAAGTGCAAAAACTCTGAGTTGGCTCTTTTACAACAAACCCGATTGTGCCCTAAATCCTTTTTATCTTAAGAATTCAACAATAAAAATCCTAAAAAGGTGGTTATTCAAAAATTCCACTCACCTTCCCTGAAAATCTTGCTACTAAGTGCACTTTTGAAGTCAAGTTAATTCTAGAATCTTCAAACTTCAAAGCATATACTCCCTCCGTTCCGGAATACACGATTGATTTTGACTTTCTGAAGTCAATTTGGAAAATTTTTAGATCAAATTTGATGCAATTCATTTAAATCTTGAACACAATAAATCACGAAATTAGTAGTACTCTATTGGTAGTTTAAAATGTTCGTAATTGTATAGATTAAAATTAAATGAATTCATAATCGAATAGACCACAAATCTATTATGGACAACAAACTTCTAAGTTACCAAAAACATTGTAACCTTAGATTGCTTATTAGACCTAGAATATAATTCCTCTTTCTTAGGCTGGACTTTGAAACTTCTTGTGTATTCCCCCCCTTGGTTTTAGGGGGTGGGGGGTATACTATATACTGCTAATAAAAAATCAAGTATTTTGATGTTTCTATTATAAAAATAGATGCTACTAGCTACTGCAGGGGTGTACAACTTTGGAAAAGGCTAATGTTCTGACTTTTTTATATTGCAAGATTTAGAAAATTATAGTTTTTGGATATATTTGATGTATCAAATGGTAACATGAATATCTTTCATAGTCCCTGTGCAATTTCATGCAATACTCACTTTCTTATTACCCAAAAAGAAAAAATGTTAAACCCTTTTGGCTGAAAAAGAGTCCTTTGAAAAGTTATACTTTATAAAAAACAGAATACGATTGTAATTTACACCTCACTAACTTAAAAAGTACTATAAACAACCATGTGTTCATCTATTCATCAAGCAGCAAAAGCATGCGAATTTAGTAAGAAAACCTGAAACATCACCAGATTTTTGGATGCCTTGCTTTCAGATAGTACTAACTTTGAAATATCCCAACAAGGAGAGGTCTCTTAGATTAAGAGGAGAAGAGTACAAGTTCTGTTATCTATTCTCTCATGAAATAATAAAAAGATAAAAGGAAATTTTGTCTTCTGTACTCGTAAAAATATAAACAAAGTTATTTCCTTTGATTGCTTCATGGAGAAATCTATTTTTTTACTGGGTCTTGGGCAATATAAACGTGGTACGGAAGGGATAATGCCAAGAAGTATTGGAACGCCTTCTATTTTGTACTCAATTAGAGTGGGAAAATTTAATGCAAAAAACTTATTTTTTCTAAAAATTTGGCTTGTTGGATGCTATCTGCATCTGAATCATGAAATGTTCGACACAAGGTGTGTTTAATTTTATAAAATGTTCTTCAACATCTGCTTCAGGGACATGGGATAGCACAATGATTTTGCGATGCTAAAAATGTGGACCATTGTTGTGCTTCTCTAGAATTTTGGCGCTTGTGGTTTCATGAATCTCTCTGTTAATGAATGTCAAAACAAATTATTGGTGTTTGCCTGGATTATAATTTCAATCAAATTCAAATTATTGGAGCAACTTCAAGAGATTCGATTAATTCCCTTTATGGGAAATGAGAGAAGCTATATTGGTATTATAAATTGGACATTATACGATGTTAAAGATTGGCTTCTAGTCAATTGGTTTGGGGTAGCTTTACAACAAAGCAAGCCTCACCACAAAGGAATGACCAGTTTATTGAGGCCCTAAAGAATGTTACCTAGATCGTGGTTCGATTTGGTAAGTGGTACAATGTACAATAGGGTTAGGTTTCCTCAAACTACTTAGTTGGTATGAAATACGTTTTTGAAACTTGGTATGTTGGGAATAGTTTTCTGAAGTGTTATAGTTTAAAACTAGTTGAGGTATATTTAAATATGTTTGATTTGTTTCCAAATGTAGTGTTACAACATATGCAGTTTTGAGGAGGAAACGCCATGTCAGTGCTTACTCACAAAGGGTGTTCACTATTTTAGTTGGTATTTCTTAGAATTTTCTTGTAGTATTTCCTAGAATTTTCTTGTACGTTTCTAATAAAGTGTTCTAGATTAACGTATGTGGTATTTATGCTTGTTAATATTCTAGATATTTTGCATGATTAGTATAGATTCTTGACTAGCCTTCCATTAGATTGATTCTAGCCATTGATTGCATGGCCATAGGGCTACATAAGAGCATGCTCTTCATTTGTAAATCATAAAACAAAGATGTAATTATACTTTTGTAATTGATGTTTAAGTAGATAGGACAAAAGTTTTGGACGACTAAGTTTAGTGTTTTGGAACGAAAATGTAATTTGGAACGTTCATACCAAAACAGAGTTGATTATTATGTTAGTTTTTTCAATAATAATGTCCCAACCCAAATAACATGGATGATTTACACATTGGGTTCCTCATCCATTATATTTGGACATTAATGAAGGAGTCCTATTCTATTTGGACATTAATCAAGTTTTTAGGATAGGCTATATTACCCTTCATAAGGAGAAACAGAAATTGGACTTCAAAATATATTAAGCCCTATGTTTGGCAAATAAGCTAAAAATGTATATTCAAAATGTCCAATAAATTATAAGTTGAAAAATAAGCCGTGATAAACATAATTTAAAGGGAGCAATTGTGCAATGAAATGGTCAATTTCTCTTGAACTATGTGCCACTTGGCCACATAAATTGGACCGAGGGGTAGTTAGAAGTTGTCGAATATTAACTATAACTTTTAATTGTATCCATGCAACAATATGTGCTTGTTTTTGTTGTTAATTTTTTATAAATATTTTAGTATAAATGTAATATTTGAGCATCTAATACTAAGTTATAATATTGATATTTTTGTAATTATAGTTAAACAACAAAAAAATTTAGTACATTAAATTTAAAGTATTGGTACATAAGAGTACTTTGTTTGGGGTATGCAAATTCCAATATGCGGTTTGCGAGGTCTATGAGAGTATCTGATAACTTTGGTTATGATTAAATTAGCCTCTTTTATTTCCTCCCCCCTCGTTCATCCCATCTGTCTAGCAAAATTATGCAAAAGAAGGATAAAAGGCAAGGCCTAATGAAAATACTCCATCCGTTCCAAATTATAAGATCATTATTTATTTTTGAAAGTCAATTTAAAACATTTTTAAACTCAAAATTAAGATGATTCATTTAAAAATTATGAAATAATAAATCTTACAATATGTTATACTTTTTAGATAATTTATATAACATTCATCATTGACTAAAGATAATGTAATCTATCTCAATTTTGAGTTTGAAAATGTATTAGGCCGACTTCAGAAAATCTCAAATAATCTTTATATTTTGAAACTAGTATAAATTTCTTTGTTTTTTGTTTTTATGTTTTTTTTTCCTTCTATTGTTTTTTTTTCAGGTTATCTGCATCCAATTTCATCAGTACAAGTTTTTAGAGTATTGGGTCTGGTGGTACCCAGCTTGTTAAATCCACCCAAAATAAAAAAAAAGCAAAGAAAGAGAGGGAGGGATGGAGGAATTGCTTAAACTTTCTATTCCTTTCCCACCCCTTATATAATTATGGTTATGTTCCTATCCCCATCAACTAACATCGGTAAACTATTGTGGCCATCACGATTCAGAGTTGTCATGTGCTTTTGGATGTGCGAGTCCACTGACCTACCTAGTAAGAGAGTTGTGGGACCAGTACTTCTTAATGGAGTTATGTTTCTACATAATAATACCTTCTATATAATAAGCTATTTAAACTAAATCATGTGTCTAAAAATCAAATCTGATGTGAAAATTCTAGCTGAACATTTTCTCCTTAATCTTGAGAAACGAAGCATAAACTAAATAAACCTGCCTTTGATTTTCTTTTCCCATGTTAATATGCCAACCTTTCCAACTATTATGCAGCTATGTGCATGGTGTGCTCGAATTGTAGCTTCCTTGACTGTACACAAAGAGGATCGGTTTGGCGTAGGTCAACTCTCAGGGAGCAACGCTGCTGTTGTATCAACTCTCATATCTTGCTTATTAGCTGTTGAAACATGCATGGGGAAGAAGACCAATTTACAGTCCCCACATTATTTGATGGGTCCTGCTGGTATCAAATGGGCGACTCCAAGCACAGGAAGGAGAGATCAGGCAGTGGTCACTATGAGAAAACGGAAAGGTAGCCCGGTGTACTCAAAAGCATATTTTATGGCTGACATAATGCGGACTTCAATATACTGCATTGTGGCTACTTTCCACAAAGAGATGCTTGATAGTTCTAAATCAGGACTTCTGGATAAGGATTGGATCATAACAACCAAGCCTCCTTATGGAAGCCGCGAGCTTTTGCTGCAGAAATTGAGTCTTTTCCTAGATTTCCGAGCTTGATAAGCCTACTTTTGAATAGGTTTTGGTGCATTTGAAATCAGAAAAGTGTTTGGCAGGAAGAGTGTTGAAATATCCTTTTTTTGCTGGATAAAGATTCTAGTTATAAGAGTTGATGCTTGGTGTTGACCTCTGTTGTAGAATCCTGTGAATTATAACTTTGAGAAAGGAAGGTGTTGTAGAAAGGCATAAATATGAAATTGCTCTTAAGAATTCGGCTTTGGGCAGCTGCTACTGCATACCGTGATAAAAAAGAACCTAATGGTGAACTTTAAATAAGATGGGAGGAAATCGAAGGTCAAGCAAGTGTTTATCCCATTCTACAAAGGGATGTTAAAAAAGCCGAATTCCAAAGAGATGTAGTTTGCATAACCATATCAAAGGGTCAAACATAGTTTATTACTTTGTCAGGCGTCTTTTGCCAAATTTTCTAGGTAAATTTTTACAAACTATTACCATGCTATTTCTTTCCTTCTGTTGTGATCAACTAGGACTGTGCATAGGTAAATAACTGGATCGGCCTGAATTGTACTGAACTGGTTATCGAAAATGTCCAAATTTATGTACCGTTAGACCGGTTTCTTGAATTGGTTAACCGGTTTGGTATCGGATCGGTACCGATTTGTACCTATTCTTGTACCAGTTAAGCATCATTGATTCACTGTCTCTATCCTTAAAATTACCTAAAAAAAAAAGAGAAACAGAGCCCAAGTTTCAAACAAAAATTGAAACAGAAACACATTACAGTATCAAGAAAAACATGCATAACTAATTTACTAATATACTCACAGAGAGTACATATTAACATATTACAATTTCAACTATCCAGACAGAGAAAACAGAAGAAACCTCATTTTCCTAGCATTAGAGGTAAAATTACCATGAAAACAAAAAGGGCTCCATTATCTTCAATATGTAAATTCGAGTGCAATAAAATTTAAAAAAGAAAAACAGAAACCCATTTAATTTTTCTTCAAGATCTACAAATCGTGAACAATATATATTTAGAAACCAAGAAAATGAGAGAAAATACTTATCATGAAAAGGAGAAAACCCATTTTGGAAAATAATTTTGAGAGTTCTACCTCTGTCACTTGACTTCTGCCTGCAAATCACCCACGTACTGTGCCGCCGTTTTCTTTCAGCTTTAGAACCAAAAGAAAACTTAGTCAGAGAAACTGAGTGGCTTTGGGACTACTGCATAATAAAGAGAGAATAACTTCAACCGATACGTACTGATTCGGTTCAGTATGTATTGAACATTCAAAATAACTTCTTGAATCCGGTATTAAAATACTGGTATATATCGATTATATATACCGATATCGAACCGGTGTAGCTTTGTCCTGAACCGACCGATTCGAACCGATTCAGTTATCCAAAATACCGAAAAAATGCACACCCAAGTTGTGATTGTGTTTTGAGCGATAAATTATATTCCAGTGCTCATATGTTTCTCAGTATCCTTCAGAAAGGTCTTAATGTACACAATCTAATGCATGATTGAACATGCTTTCTAGATAGGGAGTTAGTTTTTAGAATTTGACTAATTATGTTGGAATTATACTTTTTATTTGACGCTAGTGGTCTTCGGTCGCAGTTCCCTGATTGTGATTTTCAGAACTCCATGAACATTGGTGAAACTTATAACTCATAACATAAAAGTTACTAAAAAAAGCTAGTGCAGAGCGTAACGAAGCGAAGCGACTACTCCGGAGACAGCTTGGAGTGGTGCGGGACACACTAGGATCAGAGCAGTTACTACACTTGTGGCGTGGGGCGCGCTAGGGACTGCTTGGGACCGGCGCGGGCTACGCCGGTCGGCGGATTGAAGTTTAATGGTTTATTTTTGGAAGAACATTATGGGTATTTGAGACATAATGTGAAGTAGGGTTGAAATAGGAATAGTGGCTATAAATACTATCTATTGTAAAACCCTATGGACCTGAAAATCATCAATAAAAACAAGAAGCCGCCTGTGGAGTACCCAAATTGGGGAACCACATAAATCTCTGTGTTAATTCTCTATTGTCGTGTGCGTATGTGTGATCCTAATTTCTAATAAATTGGTATCAAAGCTAGGTTGGATTGAACACGCGAAGAATGATGACATCAAATTCATCGGTTACAAAGTTTGATGGGACTGAGAATTTTGGGCTATGGCAACAGAGGGTAAAGGATCTGTTGATGCAACAGGGATTGGTGACGACGTTAAAGAAGAAACCGGAGTCCATGACAACTGATGACTGGGATGAACTCCAAGCGAAGGCGGTGACAATTCGTTTATGCCTAGCAGACGAGGTTATGTATCATGTGATTGGTGATGAATCGCCATCGGGTGTATGGAGTAAATTGGAATCCAGGTATATGTCAGTCATTAACGAATAAACTGTTTCTAAAGCAGAAGTTGTTTGAATTAAAGATGATTGAAGGTTCGGAGCTTATTCAACATATTCACATGTTCAATTAGATTATTAGTGATTTGCTAAGGATTGAAGTGAAATTCGAAGAAGAAGACCAGACAATGATGTTGGTGTGTTCTCTACCGGGTTCCATGGAGAATCTTGTTACAACCCTTCTATGGGGAAAAGAGACTCTGAAATTGGAAGAAGTCACTTCTGCTTTACTAATGTTTTAACCAACAAAAGCAACAATCTGAGGGTATTTTGGGTGAAGGGTTGGTGGTAAAAGGGGGAGAGCAAAGTGACAGAAAATCAGAAAGAGAAAAATCAGGATCGCATGGGAAATCGAAGTCAAGGGACAGTACTCCTAAGCCAAAGGAGTATAAATGTTACAGATGTCACGAGACATGACACTTTAAGAAAGACTGTCTGTAACACCCCCTTCCCGAAAAGGAAAGGGAGGTCACGTGCAAAGCACAACAAACCTCAAAAATAAGAAAACAAAGCACTAATAACCTCAAAATATTAATAGTGGTGATCCATTAATAGCGTACTAAATACAATTCTCCAAATAGAGTGAAAATAATCAAAACTTAAAATTCGAAACAACCTAGATGGTCAAAGGCAACTCTCTCATCACACTAGCCCTGAATCACCCCTACAAACTGCGCTTAAGAAAAATAAAGATGAGCCAATTTTCCAAAGACGGATCTGAGATATACAAAAGATATACAACTCGATATATCTGAAAACAATCGAGACAAAATCTTTGAACAAAGCCTCAAGTGTAAATACTCGACAAAATATAATCTCCAAAGATCTCAATGGAATATATCTCAATCAATGTAAGAGTAAAGAAATAACGAATCAAATAACTAACTCAATGAATTAAACTAAATGAAACAAACAAAACCAATACAATGAGATAATAGGTCGATTCAAATGGTTGGGTGTTATTTCATACCGAATGAGCTCAGAAATACACATTGCCACATAGGGAAGTCAAACTAATGCCACACAGGCAAATCAAATGATGCCACATAGGCAACCAAAATAATGCCACACAGGCACATCAAAACAATGCCACACAGGCAAGTCAAAATAATGCCACATAGGCAACCAAAATAATGCCACACAGGCAAATCACACATTGGACCGCGAATCCAAATGTATGCAAATCGGATAAGTGTGTTTGGCACAACATCACAAATCCGCAGAACAGAAAACTAGGGTTAACCCATACGCCTCCCACAACAAAATACCAAATGGCCCACTTCCTCCAAAGCCCAACGGAGACGCCGTGGACTAATCACACCGCCACAGAAAGTGTCATGCCTCTCGTGCCAAGACGACATGCCTGTGGTACCCCCACAGGTGATTATAGCTCAAGTATACCATATAGTAGATTCTAACAAAAATATCATGTCACAACACATGCGACATAATACCAACAAAAGGGTTCTATATGTACATGTTGAACCAAATCAAATTATAGTCACAAGGTCTCAAAAAGAAGGTAGCAACATGTACTGCTCTACAATTATCAAAATAAATACTAGACATGATAACCTGATTCAAAGAGTACAAATATGAGTCATATATATCAACTCCAAAATGAAACTATTATATGAATTTCACAAGAAATAATTATGTGAAAGAATAACGAAATTTAAAATAAGGGACAACACGAACAAATCAAATTTAACAAGAATGTCGCTGAAAGAGTACGGAATCCGTACCTGGATTAAGCAATGCAATATCCAAAATTATAATTGCAAATATAATTCGCTTAGGCTCCCTCCGTCCGAACTAATTAAACAAAATAATAATAAATATAAATACACTTGTAAAAATATTTTTTTTAACCCCGTTTACAAACTTAATTATATTATTGTTATTGACATAATTTGTAAATTTATAAATTCTATAACTATATGCATCTATTAATAACTCTCTTTCGTCTCGAACAAATGTTTTATTCTTAGATACATAATAAAATTACAATTGTATCATTTACTTTCAAAAAAAAATTAAGAACACATATATCACCTTCCATGCAAATTATACGCGAAACGTATCGATTTAATTACAATTAAGTAATTGAACGTCAAAATAATTGTTTATATGAATTATCATGAATAATCTGCCCATGCCTCCTATACCAACAACAATAATTAGTAATCGTACGAAAGGCTACTCACAGCTAAAACTCAATGTATACATTTTTTTTAAAAAAAATAAAAAAATCGTTCCATCACAGATTCACAAGGACATGATATATATAAGATTTCATGTGAAGGTTTTTAAAAATTAAGAATCTTGACAGGGTCCATTAGTATACATACATGCAATTCACCATTAATGTATCACATACATACCTTTAATATACATATTTTAATATGCCAATGAATACATCAATTAATGAAGGCCCTAAACTAATTCTCTATTTGTTTTAAAGTAATTTTACCATACCTGTTGACTTCCCTCGGTTAGATACAAGATGGGTCTCCTCTTCTCATGTTGAGTCGCCACTCTTTCTCCTCTCTTTAATCAGTTTGTATAAGATATATTGTGAGGAAAATTAGGTTTTACTTAATATTTACGTATCTTATTGTTTCTCCTAATTTTAATAGGATTTTAATATTACACAAATATAAACTAGACCCAATTAGTTTATAGGCCCAAATTTTACTATTTTAATTTATTCATCACTTATTAATACTTATTAGCCCACATAAATTAAATGGCCACTTTGACCCAAATAAAATGTAAAGTCCAATTAAAATACTAAAAATAAATAAATAAGTTTATATCATTTATTATTATCATTATTTTTTTCTAGGTATTACATTACCTACCCCTTAAAAAGGATTTCGTCCCTGGAATTAAAAAAATAATAAAGATTTAATCAAAAGAGTAACAAAGATTTACTTCACATTAAAGAGGTGGGGATACTCTTTCCGAATAGTCTCTTACGCCTCCCAGTAGCTTGTCATATTCTTGGATAATTTTAGGAAAAATAAAATTAATATTTAATTATTAACAAAAATTCGGATTATTACATTTTTTCCTCCATAAAAATAATTCCGTCCTCGAAATTCAAATAAGTCACATAAAGTTTTATTTTGATTTTTATTTAAATTACATAATTATTCATAAAACTTTAATTAAGATGTAGCGCCGCCATTTGTAACGATCAAGCCTGGTATGTCTATCGGTCCACGCAATTAGCCATGTACTTGTAACAGATTCGTCAACTTCCGTGTCAAGCCCCGTTAAGATTCTTCGATTTGCATCGAATAGACCACATGCTCCATAGCTTGTGCGACCCCCGTCAATTTCTTTAAGTTTCATTCTTGTAAACGTACTCTTTAGAACATAACTCGAAAGTACAAAATTTCTCTTTATCAAAATACGATTCGAATACCCAAATTTTTTTTTAAAATTATTTTTAATTTGTAAAATGTTTATGTTCCACACATGACAAAGATTTAACAAATTATTTTTATTTAATTTACATAAAATCGATCATACAAAACTCCAAGGATATCGGATAAACCAAACAACTAAACAAATTATATCAACTTTTTCCTAAATCTTCAAGAGCTTCAAAATATTCAAACCTCAATTTGAACTAGCTAGTTCTTAAATATTATTACACCAAAGAATATACTACTAAGATCTCTTTATCGTCATATCAAACTCTAAGTCAAATATTCTACTATCTGCATGAGCAAAATATAAATATTCAAGATCTCTCAAAATCAATTGAATTTCATCATACTATCTAATCATATAATAAATCAATCATCCCTTATTGCAAACCTTAATCCAATAAATTTTAATGTTTCCCCATACTATCACAAAGAAAGTCCATAGAACATAACTCCAATATCCTACTAGAAAATAGCCACAAAATTGATCATTAACTCAAAATGGTAAATCTAATTACCTCGAATATCAACAACTCAAATTACAAGAACTCCTCTATATTTAATAATTTTTTTTACTTTATCATAATATTCCATCACTACACAAACCTCAAAATTATCCACAAGCTTAACATAGATCAAAACCTAACTCAAATCAAATTCTTAATTCAACGATCATAATAATTGTCACAATAAATAAATAAATCTAACAAATAATTTTCAAAAATCAAATACTCGTCGATACAAATACTCACATCATAATCGCATCCCATATAAAATAATTTCTTATCTGTACAAAGTATAACTTTGTTCACCTCAATGATTAAACCACAATTCTTAACTAATATCATTACTAAATCACCTTAATAAATTATTCCACTTTCCTCAAATCAATTACAAATCGAAAAGAAATCGACAGTTGGTCAAAATAGAGACCAACCAAACAAAGAACAAAATCGAACCAAACTCCTACGTCTACCCAATAGTTTACCCATAACTCACAGGTCAACCTAAATAGGTTTTCTACAAGAAAGAACCTAAGCTTTGATACCATCTCTGTAACACCCCCTTCCCGAAAAGGAAAGGGAGGTCACGTGCAAAGTACAACAAACCTCAAAAATAAGAAAGCAAAGCACTAATAACCTCAAAATATTAATAGTGGTGATCCATTAATAGCGTACGAAATACAATTCTCCAAATAGAGTCAAAATAATCAAAACTTAAAATTTGAAACAACCTAGATGGTCAAAGGCAACTCTCTCATCACACTAGCCCTGAATCACCCCTGCAAACCTGTCGGAAGAAAAACATAATATGAGCCAATTGCCCAGTACGGATACAGATATACAAAAGATATATAACTGATATACAAAAACAACTGAGACATAATACTGAACAAAGCCTCAAGTGTTAATATTGACAAAAATATAATCTCCAAAGATCTGAATGGAATATATCTGAACCAACAGAAGAGTAAAGAAATAACGAACTGAAATAACTAACTCAATGAATTAAACTGAACAGAAACAAACAAAACCAATACAATGAGATAATAGGCTGAATCAAATGGTTGAGTGTTATTTCATACCGAATGAGCTCAGAAATACACATTGCCACACAGGCAAGTCAAACTAATGCCACATAGGCAAATCAAATGATGCCACATAGGCAACCAAAATAATGCCACACAGGCACATCAAAACAATGCCACACAGGCAAGTCAAAATAATGCCACACAGGCAAATCACACATTGGACCGCGAATCCAAATGTATGCAAATCGGATAAGTGTGTTTGGCACAACATCACAAATCCGCAGAACAGAAAACTAGGGTTAACCCATACGCCTCCCACAACAAAACACCAAATGGCCCACTTCCTCCAAAGCCCAAACGGAGACGCCGTGGACTAATCACACCGCCACCGAAAGTGTTATGCCTCTCGTGCCAAGACGACATGCCTGTGGTACCCCCACAGGTGGTTATAGCTCAAGTATACCATATGGTAAATTCTAACAAAAATATCATGTCACAACACATGCGACATAATACCAACAAAAGGGTTCTATATGTACATGTTGAACCAAATCAAATTATAGTCACAAGGTCTCAAAAAGAAGGTAGCAACATGTACCGCTCTACAATTATCAAAATAAATACTAGACATGATAACCTGATTCAAAGAGTACAAATATGAGTCATATATATCAACTCCAAAATGAAACTATTATATGAATTTCACAAGAAATAATTATGTGAAAGAATAACGAAATTTAAAATAAGGGACAAAACGAACAAATCAAATTTAACAAGAATGTCGCTGAAAGAGTACAGAATCCGTACCTGGATTAAGCAATGCAATATCCAAAATTATAATTGCAAATATAATTCGCTTAGGCTCCCTCCGTCCGAACTAATTAAACAAAATAATAATAAATATAAATACACTTGTAAAAATATTCTTTTTTTTACCCTGTTTACAAACTTAATTATATTATTGTTATTGACATAATTTGTAAATTTATAAATTCTACAACTATATGCATCTATTAATAACTCTCTTCCGTCCCGAACAAATGTTTTATTCTTAGATACATAATAAAATTACAATTGTATCATTTACTTTCAAAAAAAAATTAAGAACACATATATCACCTTCCATGCAAATTATACGCGAAACGTATCGATTTAATTACAATTAAGTAATTGAACGTCAAAATAATTGTTTATATGAATTATCATGAATAATCTGCCCATGCCTCCTATACCAACAACAATAATTAGTAATCCTACGAAAGGCTACTCACAGCTAAAACTCAATGTATACATTTTTTTTAAAAAAAATAAAAAAATTGTTCCATCACAGATTCACAAGGACATGATATATATAAGATTTCATGTGAAGGCTTTTAACAATTAAGAATCATGACAGGGTCCATTAGTATACATACATGCAATTCACCATTAATGTATCACATATATACCTTTAATATACATATTTTAATATGCCAATGAATACATCAATTAATGAAGGCCCTAAACTAATTCTCTATTTGTTTTAAAGTAATTTTACCATACCTATTGACTTCCCTCGGTTAGATACAAGATGGGTCTCCTCTTCTCATGTTGAGTCGCCACTCTTTCTCCTCTCTTTAATCAGTTTGTATAAGATATATTGTGAGGAAAATTAGGTTTTACTTAATATTTACGTATCTTATTGTTTCTCCTAATTTTAATAGGATTTTAATATTACACAAATATAAACTAGACCCAATTAGTTTAAAGGCCCAAATTTTACTAATTTAATTTATTCATCACTTATTAATACTTATTAGCCCACATAAATTAAATGGCCACTTTGACCCAAATAAAATGTAAAGTCCAATTAAAATACTAAAAATAAATAAATAAGTTTATATCATTTATTATTATCATTATTTTTTTCTGGGTATTACATTACCTACCCCTTAAAAAGGATTCCGTCCCCGGAATCAAAAAAATAATAAAGATTTAATCAAAAGAGTAACAAAGATTTACTTCACATTAAAGAGGTGGGGATACTCTTGCCGAATAGTCTCTTACGCCTCCCAAGTAGCTTTGCGCTCCGGATAATTTTAGCAAAAATAAAATTAATATTTAATTATTAACAAAAATTCGGATTATTACACTGTCCATACAAGATTAAGGGTGAAGTAACAGGGAAGAAAACAGAATCAACGAAATCTACAAACGTTGTGGAAGAATCATTGGATGATGGGGATATGTTGTCAGTTTCAACAAACACGGACGTGGCAGACTCATGGATTTTGGATTCAGCATGTTCTTTTCACATGACACCTAGCAGGGAATGGTTCGACACCTACGAGTCTGTGAATTGTTGTATAGTTCTAATGGGTAATGATGCTTCGTGCAATGTCATTGGAATAGCCACAGTAAAGATAAGGATGTTTGATGGTGTTCTGAGAACTCTGGCTGAGGTAAGATATATAATCTAATTTCATTGGGAACTCTGGACTCTAATGGTTGTGAGTACAAAACAGGTGGTGGAGCCATGAGAGTGACGAAGGGTGCGCTAGTTATAATGAAAGGTTGTAAGGTTAATGGGAATATTTATCAGTTGATAGGGAGTACAGTTGTAGGTGAAGCTCTTGCCACTACAACTGAGGATATTGATGATACTTTGTTATGACATATGCGGTTGGGGCATATGGGAGAACGTGGGATGCTGGAATTATATAGAAGAAATCTGTTGAAAGGGGTGAAGTCATTCAAGCTAGATTTCTACAAGTTCTGCGTCTTGGGAAAACAGTGTAAGGTGCAATTTAAGCGTGCGGTGAACAAAACGAAGGAAATACTTGACTATGTGCATTATGATGTTTGGGGGCTAGTGAGAGTAGCTTCAAAAGCGGGATCGTTGTATTTCTTGAATTTCATCGATGATTTTTTGAGAAAGGTTTTGATTGTACTTCATGCGACATAAGTCTGAGGTCTTTAAAAAATTCAGGGTGTGGAAAGTTGAAGTGGAAAATCAAATAGGAAGATATATTAAGTGCCTTAGATCAGATAATGGGACATAGTACAAGTATGAGCCATTTGTGAAGTTTTGTGAGGAGCATGGGATTCAACGTCACTGGACTATTAGAAAGACCCCACAACAGAATGGGGTGGCAGAGAGAATGAAAAGAACTATAGTAAAGCGGGCACGGTGCATAAGATTAAATGCAGGGCTTGTCGACGTCGGGATTTTTATTGTCCCTCTTATGTTCTTGTCTTTTGGTGTTCTCATGTTAGGTGAGATTTGTTTGAAAAAACAAGTTGTGAAAAGGTCTGACATTTATATGTCGATGATTTGACTGTAAGAGTCGCCAGTTGGTGTTTTTAAATGGTTGCACCAATGCACCCGAGAAAAGGTTTTCACATTGACCCAAAGAATGTGACAACGCTAAACAGTCTCATTAAATCGAGATTCATTAAGGTCCGGGGACTTGCTTATGTGGAGGGAAGGTGTTAGGCACCCCCTGACATCCGTGTTACCACGGTGACCGCCACTTTTCATTTAAACTATTATATGAATGTGTGTGTCTGTGGGTCAATGTGCAATTTATTTAAAAGTAGTGCTATGCCTCGTTCGTATATACACAGGGTTTGAATTTGTATAAAAATTCAGTTTTAAACAAGATATAGCAATGAGCTTTTGTAAAAGAGGTTTTTCAAACCCTGTGCTCAATAGTAATTGAGGCCTTGATACTTCTATTTTATTAAATGTTCGGCTTGATTGCTTTTATTTTTGAGATGCGAAGCATCTTCGAGAAAATAATATATAAAGCAGTGCCGGTCTCCTCATGGGAATGAAAGCCATCTAAGGAAATTCAAATACCGTGAATAATTTACAAGCTACTTACAGTTGAAAATGTCCATCACGGGAACCGAATCTAGATTCAGTAGACTGAATCTGTGATCACATGATTCCTAGGCTCACATGATGCCGCAATTTATAAGAAAGCATTAAGCAGTTATATATATAAAATCTGTAAATATATATATACAGACATGATCAACCACCACGAAGCACCTCCATGGGGGATCAGAAATATAAATAAAGTAGTAAAGATGATCAACCGCCACGAAGTAAACTCCAGGCGGGACTAAATATAAATAAAGCAGTAAAAACGATTAACCGCCACGAAGTAAACTCTAGGCCGGACTAAATGCAAATAAAGCAGTAAAAGGCCACGAAGTAAACTCCAGGCCTGACAGAAATGTATATATATATATATATATATATAAACAATAAATACTCTGGATGTAAAATCTAGGCTCATCGAACAGAGTTCGACAACAGTTCATATATATAAGTATATATATATACAAAAGCAAATAAACACTCCGGACGTGAGTCCAGGCTCAATCGAGGCATAACTCAATAATGTTAGTCCATATATATATGTATATATATACACACACACAAAAGGAAATAAAAGCCACGGACTGAAGTCTGGGCATACACATGCAACACGACTCTTAATGTGAAGAACGGTGTGTGCACAGTAGAAGAGAAAGGCTTTAAAAGGTGTAAGAAGGCTTACAGTGGACAACCAAAGAAGACTTCTATAGCTTTAAAGGGATGAACACTCATCTCTCACCGATAAAAATATGACTGAATATAAGCTAATAAGTGTTTAAAATGAGAAAGCACTCAGTTTAGGGTGTGTACAAAGCAAATTGGACATGGCTTCCTCGCCATTTTCTCTTATAAAATGGCCACCCCAAGCCCTCTATTTATAGAGGAGGGAGCCACAGGTACACCTGCGGCAGCCGCAAATGCACCTGCGGCTGCCCGGGGTGCCCTGGGCTCTGTGGGTCCTGCCATCTTGAAGTACGTGCATGCGTGCAACGTGATATTCTCTCGAATTTTCAAAACTTCAATCCGGGCCTCTGATTGAGGTGTATAAGACCTTTTACAGAGTGCTATTGTCGAGTGCTACACAAATGACATGGGATTAGAGGTTGTATGAAGTCAGGAAGATGGGACCATGCCCTTGGTCTTCAAGCTTCAAATTCTATCCGGTGTGCTGTCCTGTGTAGTAGTCACTCGGGATTGCAGCTATTTGGCTCTTGTGTGACATTGCTGTGTAGAATGTATGTTGAAATGTGTTGAGATGACGCGTATGTGGGATCGAGGTGGCAAAATGACGATTTTTCCCCTTAGCGGGGTTATCTCGATTTGGTAATGATAAAATGCAGACGCGTTCTTTCGTGGTTATCTCTCGAGATTTGGGCTGTAAGTAATCTTGGATGTCCTCAGGGTTATCTCTGAGGTTTGCCTGACCTGCCGGGGTTATCTCCGGGACTGGAGCTGAGTGCCTCGGTTTGGTTTTCGAGGTTAAAGCTGACTGCATAGGTTGAAACGAGCATCTCCGGGGTTATCTCTGGAACTGCAACTGCATTACTCGGGGTTTTCTCCGAGGTTGACGCTGTCTTTCCCGATGTTATTTTCGGGACTGAGACTGAGTATCTCGGGGCTATTTTTGAGATGAAAAGACCTTCTTCGGTGTGATTTCCGGTATTGAGCTGAGATGTCCTCCAGGGTTATCTCTGAAAGACGATTTTGCCCTCTTGCAATGTTAGTAACAGGTATGCAGAAAATTTTTAGTGTCTACAGATGCCCCTCTTTATCATATTTATGCAATACAATGGCATGTATAGGATAAAGAATACTAGACATTTGAAATGCAATAAGATGATCATGATGCAATGTACAACAACATGATGCAAATGTATGTAGTTTGTTGGATTGTTCTCCAACATGGTGGGATGATTTCCAGCTCCCCTTTACTTCTACCGGGATTGACAGTTATTACTGACAACCCTAATGAACTGTCTTGGACATGCAATCCAATGCTCTTAGGAGCTTCCATGATGTTAACGTTGGGGTTATCACCAAAGTCCTTAATCCTTGATACATACTTCACACTGAAGATGCATCTCTTATGTACAAGAGACTCTGTGGGGATAGAACTTTGTCTATTGAGGATGTGTATAACATATTCCATCATTTGTCCTTCTCGATGAAGATGTTCTTTCCTGATTCGTATCACCAGGTCTTTTCGTTGCTTTATTGGAGTTACTGCCAACAGTCGGTGTTGTCAGGGTTGTCTGACCTTCATTGACATGTACATCAACGGATGAGATCCCTACTGCGGGATAATGTCAAGACTGCTTGACCTTCGTTGACGTGTGCATCAACAGATGGGTTGTATGAAGACCCGTTGGGGACAAGATTTCAGGGCTGCGACCCTGAATTGATGGCATCGGACCTTCGCGAGGTATTTTCGAATGTAGTTTGCAACAGCTGAGATCATTGGTATAGTGTACCCTGTGTTTGGGCGAATTCCAATGAGTGATATGTAAAGCCACAACTTGACCCGTGAAAACCAGGATTTCAGGCTATTCTACTCAATCGTGTAGCGTTTTTATTCCCGATTTAGCCTTTTCAGCTTGTGAAAACTCCTTTGCAACTCGAACTGGATCGAGCCGAAGGGGTAGGCCTCATTTCCCTATATTTTTAGCTGTACAGAGATGTATTAGATGATGATGTACTTAGGAATGTATATACTATTATTCCCTATATCATATTGTCATCTATTGTTTATCAAGTATGTATCATGTTATGCATATGTATGTATGTCCAGAGATATTTAGCATTGACCCCTGGATGGTCTTATGATATGGCCCATACAGATGTCTTCTTCGACAGTTAGCTGCATTGATCATACCCCACCAGTATTGGTGGCATCCTGTCTGAGATCTAGGTATGATAGTATGTCACCTTCAGACAGGGTGACTGTAGATCGGTTATGATACTGTGTGTATTGTCATATGTATACATGCCATGGTACATGGATGAGTTGGACATTGGTGTCATTATGGCAGTGTGAGCTCTCAGGGAGGGTCACACCATTGTGCCGATGATTGTAGCAGAGACGTTGAGATCAACTACATATTGTAGTTCCTACCATGTAGGGGTATTCACATGTAGTTCGTTTATGTTGTATGTATGGTTCATGTCACACCTGAGACCGATTGGCACTTTTAGACGGCATGGGTATTGTTTTACCCATGAGATATCCATGTCGTACTCCTTTCAGCCTGCGAAGTGTACAAATCCTGCATCTTGGTCCATTTTCCTAGTAAGGATTGGAGATCCATTTGATATATTGTCGTGTATAGAGCTTAGTTCACCCTACAACTTTATTACTCATGCTCCTGGCATGGATTATCTCCCTCTAGCTGGTTTGATGGGCATGACTACTTACCACCCACTGGCTGTGATGTCACAGTTTGACCAGTTTCAGGACTTCCATCCTTTTGAGGGGGCATTGAGTCAGCGCTTGGCTTTTCGCCACTTGTCAGCAAAAGACAGATCCAGAGTGTATGCCTATTGGGATTAGCGTGAGCTAGTTGCATTTTTTGTTAGCCATCCGGGCTGTTCTGCAGAGTATGCCGCATGGATGGAGACAGAGACTACATCGTTTGCGGTAGTATCCACATCGTCGGGGATTAATTCTAATGATGGGGAGCCCATAGAGGACATTGATATTCCCACAGAGGAGGAACTATTCACCTTTGGGTTCTTGCAGACTCTTGCAGATTCTCCCAATGATGAGTGCTCTTGTGATTCAAAGATTCAAAGATAGTATTTGGAGCAGAGTCTTCATCTGATGACCTTTGAGAGAGATCAGGCTAGGGTCTTGATGTTGACAGCTCTTGATGGGAGAGACACCACTCTATTGGAGAGAGATGAGGCTGTAGCTCATAAAGATACCGCTATTAAGGAGAGGGATGAGGCCAGATCAGCCAGAGATGCATTGATTGTTGAGTGGAATGCTGCCCTATCTTCCCGGGATGTAGCCATTACAGATAGTAATTCAGTGAAATCCCTTAATATTGGCATGCTTGCCGATATGAGTGCATATATCAATGAGCATCATGCCACCATGCAGTTGGCCTGGGATCTATTGGCACGTGTAGATATATTGATGCAGGATACCACAATGTTACCCCCTTCTTCGGAGAGAGATGCTATGTTAGATCTGATAGCCTGCATACATACCGATAGATAGACTTGTATTTTTCTGCACAGACTAGCTTAGCCATTTTGTCATGTACAGTTCATATTGTATATATCAAACAACATTATATATGGCAGGGAAATATATTTTGATACACTTCCCTTTTAGTTATACTTGGATACTTACTTGATATTTTGCCTGCTTCTTCAGGGCTTGTGATCTTGATGTATTCTGAACTCATCCTTGATGGATGGACATTGAGATGTCGCATGATCTTTCAGAATTAATCATTGATCTGTATGTATCCCTACCTTCTTTGGTGTCTTGGGACTTGTTTCTATATGTAGATGTGGAGAGGAGTGTGGCTTTCCTCTCTAAGATTGACCGCACCACAGATGGTCGCCAGTACTCCTATTTAGGAGGAGCCCAGTTAGTTCCATCTCTTATGGGTTGGTGTTGCTCTTCAAGGAATCAACCACAGCTTAGATGGTCGCCAACTCTCCCATTTATGGGGAGGCCAGGTAGTTCCATCCCTTTGGTCTGAAGCCGATGAAATGTGGTGGATTGAAGTTTGATCCTAGTACCGTTGACAAGTATTTGTTCTGGTAGGGGTAAGATCGAACCATAAATGGTGCCTACGTACTCCTATTGAAGAGGAGATCAGGTCTGCGTAGTTCGAACCTGGTGTAAGAGGTTCAACACTGAATGGTGTAAGGGTAGAAAGGTGTAAAAATGTTTTTGTTGTTTTTATTTGTAGAGAAGGGTGTAGAAATGTTTTTGTTGTTTTTGTTTTTTATATTACGATTGGGCCATATAAAATGGTTGCCTACGTACTCCCAGGTATCAGGGAGATCAGGTCGATGTAGTTCACCCCATGTTTAGGACGATTTGCAGTTGAAAAAGTTTTATCCCATGTCCAGGATAAACTGCAGGGGAAAAAGTTTGATCCCATGTTCAGGAAAAACTGCGGGTGTGAAAAATTTTGATCCCATGTTCAGGAAAAACCACAGGGGAAGGGTTCAATCCTTGGTGGGATAACCGAAATTGTATAAGATGTGAAGTGAGGGATCTGATGATCCAAAACTAGGCTGCTGGCTTGAAGAGTGTGTTTCCCCGATGGGACAAATGGGTATGAAGAAAGGGTTGTGTGTAGTAAGGGTTAGAAAACCTAAAATAACTGGTGATCTGGTGATCCAAAACCAGGACGTTTGATTGATGGTAACTTCATACATAGTACCGTTTCACGGTGTCTGAGTTGATGAGTTATGGAAATTCGTCGCCATCCATTTCCTATAATCTGAGAGCACCTTATGTCAATACCTCCTTGACAATAAACGGGCCTTCCCAGTTTGGAGTGAATTTTCCATTTGATTGGTCTTGGCTGTCAATGATCTTTTTCAAAACCAAGTCATGTTGTTTAAACTTCCGTAGCCGGACTTTTCTGTTGTAGGATCTGGCGATCCTTTGTTGGTATAACTGACTATGGAAGATAGCATCACTTCGCCTTTTGTCTATTAGAGACAATTGGTGATATCTGTCTTGCAACCATTGGTCTTCATCCAGTTAAGCGTCAATCAACACTCTAAGGGATTTTATTTCCACCTCTATGGGTTGTACTGCTTCCATCCCATAGGTCAATGAGTAGGGGGTTTCCCCAGTGGAAGTACACATTGAAGTTCTGTAGGCTAATAGAGTCAGAGGCAAGAGGTTAGGCCATCCTTTATGACTGGCGGATATCTTTTGCATGATCTTCTTGATATTTTTATTAGCTGCTTAAACAGAACCATTCATCTTTGGATAATAGATGACGGAGTTAAGATGTTTGATGTGGAATTTACTGCACAACTCCTACATCATTTTGTTGTTGAGGTTTTTAGCATTGTCTGACACAATCACCTCTGGTTGTCCATATCGACAAATGACATTGTTTCTGATGAAAGCAATGATGACTTCTTTGTTAACCATGGGGAAGGAGGCTACTTCTACCCACTTGGTGAAGTAGTCGATCATGGTGAAGATAAACCAATGCCCATTACTGGCTTTGGGCTCGATCACGTCCATTCCCCATATTGAGAAGGGCCAAGGTGAACTTATATTGTGGAGTTCCCTCAGAGGGGCGTGGATAGCATTCCCATGAATTTGGCATTGGTAGCATCTATTGACGTGATCATCACAGTCAGCCTTAAGTGAGAGCCAATAGTGCCCTATTCTGAGGATCTTTTTAACAAGTAGGGGGCCGCTCATGTGTGGGCCACATACTCCACCATAGATTTCATCCATTAGCCTCTGAGCTTGGTCCTTGTCTAGACATCTGAGGAGACCTATTCCTGCATCTCTTTTGTAGAGTGCATCTTCGTTCAGGTAGAATTTCATAGCCATTCAATGAATCCGCCTTCTTTCAGTCGGGCTCGCCTCAGTGGGTGTAAATCCATCTCATAAGTACTCCTTGATGTGCTGATACCAAGGGTGTTGGATGGGAAGTAGCTCATCCGATACTTCTCCAATATAATTCCTATAGGCTGGAGCCTTTTGTAGGGAAAATGGGATGCTTGGCATGTTTTCCTTGTCATATATGTTGATCAAGGAGGCCAAAGTTGCTAGCGCATCCTCAAAATCATTCCCTTTTCGAAGAATGTGGAGAAAGTTTATTTCTTTGAACTCCGAAGCCATCTGTAAAACTTGCCAATGGCAAGGCAGCAAATGTAGCTCTTTGGTATGATAGATTCCCGTGGTCTGTCTGATTACCAATTCTGAATCCCCAAAGACAGTTAACTGCCTGATACTCATTGATTGGGAAAGTTTGAGTCCCATGATATAACCTTCATACTCAGTTGTGTTGTTGGTACTGATAAACTGCAATTTGACGGCGACGGGATACTGCTCCCCCGTACCGGATACTAGAACTGCTCCAGCTCCAGAACCTTCCATATTTACAGCTCCATCAAAATACATGTTCCACGTACGACATGCATTGTACTGATAGTGTTTCCAAGGGTTTGAAATTCCCAGCAGGTGCGGCGGCCAGTTGATCCGCAATTCCTTGACCTTTAATGGACTTTTGGGTTACGTAGATGATGTCAAATTGTTGTAGGATCAACTACCATCTGGACATCCGACAATTCAATATGGGTTTACTGGACACGTACTTGAGAGGATCCATGCTGGATATGAGATGGGTTGTGTGATCATGGAGGTAATGCTATAACCTCATGGAAGCCCATGCTAAAGCACAACAAGTTTTCTCAATCAGAGTGTACTTGAGTTCACTGCCGCTAAATCTTTTGCTGAGGTAGTAGATACCTCTCTCTTAGCCTCTATCGTCTTTTTGTCCCAGCATGAATCCCATGACATTGTCATTAATGGACAGTGTGACGCCCCCAAAATAGGTATACAACACCCGTCTTGAGTCGCCAAATACATGGTACAGAAAAAAAACTACAACTTCAATAATACAATTGTCGTGCAAAATACAACAACACATACTGTGAGTTTAAATACAAATATTGTCTTCTAGACAATATAAATACTCAAATAAGTCCTCATTAAAATGATTCAAACACTATTTTACAAAAATAGTGAGGACTGCTAAAACATCTTTCTAGAACCATCACTCCATACCCCGACTAGATCCTGCTATGTTCTCACCTCCTGAGAAGAAAAATGGAACAAAAAGGAAAAGGGTGAGCTCAACTAGCCCAGTAAAGAATATTATGACTAAGATAATATACAACAAATTATCATTAGTCTTCAATAGGGAAAAATCTGATAGAATACAATAGACAACAAATTTTAGATCAACAACTGCAGCGGAAACATCAATCCATTAGAAGAGTCACGTAGAGAATGAATTCTACTATCTTCTAAGATTTAAAAGTTCATCATCAATATTTTATCCTCACAGCATAACAATCAAGATATACATCTTTAATCAAATATTCATCTTTGCACTACAAAGCCAAAGATATTCATTTGTGTCACCAGTTGGTCATGTTCATCTCAACACCTATTCATCTTTGTACTACGGGCCAAAGATATTCATCAGTTAATCATTCATCTTTGCACAGGCCAAAGATATTCAGTAATATCATCATTTAAGACTGAGGGTGATGAAAAATACTTTAAAGAAAATGAATCCAGCGAGACAAAAGGACAAATATTAGGGATTCGTATAACAGTTTATCCAAGATCAATAATACTTCATAATAATCAATTGCGAAGCAGAATTCAAAAATAACGATCAAAACATGGATACAATCAAAGATAGTAGCCAAAATAGACATCTTGGACAAAAAAGAAATTTTTATTTTTAGTGAATAGTGCCGTATACGTGAATAGTAACCCCGACACAACAAGTTCCAAATTTGATTAAAAAGTTCACCAATATTTTGGCATAATGATATTGAAGAAAATAATATCATTTAAGAAGAAAATAACATCCCTTACCTCAAAGAAACAAAAGATTTCCGGAATGAAAGGCTCTAAGTGATCTTTGAATGAAACTTGTCTTGAAACAACAACTCTCAAAGTATCTAAATACTCACAAAATACGCTCGATAATATATAGAGAAAGAGAAAATCTTATGTTTACGGTGTGATTTTCAATTCTAACTTAGCCCTCTATTTATAGGAAAATGTTAGCCCAATCAAGGACTTGACCGCTACTCCGATGATGGCTTTACCTGCTACTATTGCCACCCACCATATTTGAAATAAAATTCAGCACATTTCTTCACCAACCACAAGTGGGGCCCACTCTATTATAGAATTTTCTACCAAAATCAATTATAACCCTAATTTCTGAATCAGTCACCTCTTAAAATTCATAACAAATCATTCGTTCATTTTTAACGGTTCAAATTTGTGGACATATACTCAACTTATATATGTATAACATATCCAAAAATCACAACGATCCAACAGTCAGATTAAAAATTATAACTCATGATATATCTCAAAACGTTGATTTAATTTTTAATACTTCCATTCCGACAAAAATACCTCAACATTAATTCCTTCAATTATATCCACATAAAATAAATATAACCATCAATTATAAAATAAATATTTCCTTATCATATAAATCAATAATTAATTATTCACAAATAATATTACGTAATCACAATTATGACAACCAGGCCGCTCTCCTGTGAAAGAGGGGGCTTTCCGATAAGGATTTCTCCTTACTGGGGAGCAATTAGGTCACCAAACCTCTCCTTAGACAGAACTTTCTAGACATTTCCAATAATGCTATCTAATAATATTATTCAAATAATATGAATTATTGATCCGATAATGGGAAATATCGTGCGTTGACAATTATTAAAACAACAATAATATAAAATATCAACGCAAAGAATTATTGAATCAATAAAATAGAATATTGAAAAGTAATTACCGTAATAATTATTGAGTAGTGCCTTCTTACGTAAGAATCAATAATTCAAAATATCAGGTAATACCGCAAATCATTTAGAACCACACATATTATTGCTTTTTTAACCACCGGGTAATCCAACAAGATTCACAAGAATAACTACGCCTGTTATTTATAAAAACTCAAACTTGTCGTTTTCTTCATCCGATAGTTATTCATATATAAATGGTCATACTGCAGTTGCATTTAATATTCCCCAGAAACGAAGAATATTCCACGACCAAACGAATATTCCCCGACAAAAATGAATATTTTATAACCACTTGCTTATTTTGTAAAATTTTCACATTTAACCCATAACCAAAGTATTATATCAAATTAACTCTTAATTATTTCAAGATAATAAATAGAGAAAATTTAATATTATTCATAATAAGTTGGGGTCTTACAGATAGGTACATGAACATGGGAACATCATCCCTGGGTGGTACCAAAATAAGAGCGTTAGGCTTCCATTCGATTAGTCGATTAAGCCAGCTCGTTTGGCAGTTAGGCGGGAAGTGTATTAGTAGTTGTAGTGGCCAAGAGAGAGCGATTCTCGGTAGTAGTGTTCTTTTTAAACCAATATATGTATAAAGTATTTCCAAGCAACTAAGTGCAGAGGAACGCGAGGTAGTGAAGAAGGCGAAGGTAGACCCACAGGACAAATTGCAGCTGAAGAAAAGTATGAATCCCATATGCAGGCTATACTACAAGGAGAAGAAAGTTTGATCCCATGATTGGGACAAACTGCAGGTGTGAAAAAGTTTGATCCCGTCTTCAGGACAAACTTCAAGCGTAGAAAAGTTTAATCCCGTCTTCAGGATAAACTGTAGGTGTGAAAGGTTCAATCCCTGGGGGGATAACCGAAATTATGTGAAAGGTTTGAAATGAAGTGAAACCAGGCTGCTGTTTTGAAGTGTATATTTCCCTGAGGGGCAGAAGAGTATGTAAAAAGGGTTAGAAAACCGGAATGACTGGTGATTTGATGATCAAAAACCAGGATGTTCACTTGATGGTAACTTCAGACATAGTACCGTTTCACGGTGTCTGAATTGATAAGCTGTGGAAATTTATCGCCATCCATTTCCTGTAGTCTAAGAGCGTCTCCTGTCAATACCTCCTTGACAATAAACGGGCCTTCCTAGTTAGGAGCGAATTTTCCCTTAGATTAATCTTGGTTGTCAATGATCTTCTTCAAAACTAAGTCGTGCTTTTTAAACTGCCGTAGCCGGACTTTCCTATTGTATGATCTTGCGATCCTTTGCTGATATAACTGACCATGGAAGATAGCCGCGGTTCGCCTTTCGTTTATTAGAGACAATTGGTGATACCTGTCTTGTAACCATTGGTCTTCATCCAGCTAAGCGTCCATCAACACTCTGAGGGATTCCATTTCTACTTCTATGGGGAGCACTGCTTCCATCCCATAGGCTAATGAGTAAGGGGTTGTCCTAGTGGAAGTACGCATTGAAGTTCTATTAGCTAATAAAGTAAGAGGCAAGAGGTCAGGCCATCCTTTGTGATTGGCGGACATTTTTTGCATGATCTTCTTGATGTTTTTATTAGTCGCTTCAACAGCACCATTCATCTTTGGACGGTAGATGACGGATTTAAGGTGTTTGATGTGGAATTTACTGCATAACTCCTCCATCATTTTGTTGTTGAGGTTTTTAGCATTGTCTAACACAATGGCCTCTGGTTGTCCATATTGACAGACAATATTGTTTCTGATGAAAGAAATGATGACTTCTTTGGTAACCCTGGGGAAGGAGGCTGCTTCTACCCATTTGGTGAAGTAGTCAATCATGGTGAATATGAATCGATGTCCATTACTGGTTTTGGGCTTGATGGGCCCGATCACATCCATTCCCCACATTAAGAAGGGCCATGGCAAACTCATATTGTGGAGTTCCCTTGGAGGGGCGTGGATAGCATTCCCATGAATCTGGCATTGATATCACCTCTTGACGTGATCATCACAGTCAGCTTTGAGCGTAAGCCAATAATGGTCTGTTCTCAGGATCTTCTTAACAAGTAGGGGTCCGCTCATGTATAGGCCACATACTCCACCATGGATCTCATCCATGAGCCTCTGAGCTTGGTCTTTGTCCAGATATATGAGAAGACCTAATCCTGCATCTCTTTTGTAGAGTGCATCTCCGCTCAGGTAGAATTTCATAGTAAGTCGATGGATCCGCCCCTTTTCAGTCAGGCTAGCCTCAGCGGGTGTAGATCCATCTCACAGATACTCCTTGATATATTGATACCAAGGGTTATGGATGGGAGGTAGCTCATCCGATACTTCTCCAACATAGTTCCCATAAGATGGGGCCTTTTGTAGGGCAAATTAAATGTGATTCTTGGAATGTTTTCCTTGTCATGTATGTGAATCAAGGAGGCCAATGTTGCTAGTGCATCCACAAAATCATTCCTATTACGAGGAATGTGTAGAAAGGAGATTTCTTTGAACTCCAAAGCCATCTGTAGAACTTGCTGATGGTAAGGCAACATATGTAGTTCTTTGGTTTGATAGATTCCTGTTGATTTCTTGATTAAAAACTCTGAATCCCCAAAGACAGTTAACTACCTGATGCCCATTGAACGGGAAAGTTTTAGCCCCATTATACAGCCTTCATACTCAGCTGTGTTGTTGGTGCTGACAAACTGCAATTTGACTGCCGACGACGGATATCGCTCCCGTCTGCATCAATACTAGAACTGCTCCAGCTCCAGAACCTTCTGTGTTAACAGCTCCATTGAAATACATTTTCCATATGTGGCATACATCGTACTGATGGTGTTGCTGAATTGCCATGACCCCTTCACCGGGGAAATATGTTTCCAAGGGTTTGTAATCCCTTGCGGTCTGTTGCCGCCGATTGATCGCAATTCCTTGACCTTTGATGAGACTTTTTACGTCACGTAGAGCGATGTCAAATTGTTTGTAAGATCAATCGCCATCCGGATAGCCGACAATTCAGTATGGGCTTACTGAACACATACTTGAGAGGATCCACGCGGGATATGAGATGGGTTGTGTGTCCATGGAGGTAATGATGTAACCTCATGGAATCCCATGCTAAAGCACAACAAGTTTTCTCAATCAGAGTGTACTTGTGTTCACTGCTGCTGAATCTTTTGCTGAGGTAATAGATAGCTTGGTCTTGGCCTCTATCGTCTTTTTGCCTCAGTATACAGCCCATAGCATTGTCATTAATGGACAGGTACATAAACAGGGGAACATCATCCCTGGAGGTACCAAAATAGGAGCGTTAACCAGCTGCTCTTTGATTGTAAGGAAGGCTTTCTAACACTCATCGTTCCATTTCATGGAGGAGTTCTTCCTTAACAATTTGAAAATGGGCTCACAAGTTGCTGTGAGTTGAGAGATAAACCTGCTAATGAAGTTGATTCTTCCCAAAAATCCCAGTATTTCCTTCTTTGATTGAGGAATGGGCATTTCCTTGATGGCCTGGATTTTGGTGGGATCCAGCTCAATCCCTTTGTGGCTAACTAGAAAACCTAGCAACTTGCCTGATTTAACACCAAAGGCGCACTTGGCTGGATTCAACTTCAAGTTGTACTTACGCAACCTGTTGAAGAGCTTTTTGAGATGGTCTAAATGGTCTTCCTCCCTTCGGGACTTGACAATGATGTCATCCACATAGATCTCTATCTCTTTATGCATTAAATCATGGAAAAGAGCCATCATAGCTCGCTGATAGGTTGCTCCGGCATTGATGAGGCCGAATGACAACTGTCTATAGCAGAAGGTTCCCCAAGGTGTGATAAAAGCAGTTTTCTCACGATCTTCCTCAGTGACTATAATTTGATGGTACCCCACGAAGAAATCAGCAAAGGAGTACATGCAGTATTGTGAATAAGAATGTGGATAAAGGGCACGGGAAAGCTATCTTTAAGGCAAACTTTGTTCATATCCCGGTAATCCATGCAAACTCGCAACTTTCCTCCTGGTTTAGGCACGCGAACAATGTTGGATATCCATTCCGGATATGTGGACACCATGATAATGCCAGCTTAAAATTGTTTCACAATTTCTTCTTTCACCTTTAAACTCCACTCAGGTTTCAATCACCCGAGCTTCTGCCTGACTGACTTAAATCCCTCCTTAATGGGAAGGCGATGAAGGATAATATCAGTGGAAAAACCCACCATGTCTTCGTGAGACCATGCAAACACATCCTGGAATTGGGTTAATAGCGCAACCATATCATTCCATTGGTTTGGGGTTAGGTCTGAATCAATCTGGATTAGCTTAGGGATTTCTAAGGTACCAAGATTGAAAGAAGTAGTTTGGTCAAGGTTGGGTTTAGGTTTGTCTTTGACCCATTCTTTAATCACTTGAGGTGTCTCAATGTCCTCTTGGATTTCCATCAAGTTTGAGTCCAACTTTTCATCAAAGTTACAGTCCTTGTGGAAAAAAGGCACCTCATCAGCAAATACAGGCACATCTAAATTCAGAGTCCTAAAACAAAATATGCTTTCACTTAATATATGAAACTGTTTAATCATACATAAGTGTTAGCATGTACTGATAAAATAACTGCTAATACTGTACATAAAAGTAAGCAATTAAAGTTATCTACAGGGCATAAGGATTTCTGCCCATTTTACCTTCGTTGACCAATGCATGGAGTGCTGCTCCAATTGTCGAGGGTAAAGTCCTGATGGACTACAGTGATGGAGGGGCTTTCATCGTCCTCCTTTTCCCGAATAATAACCATAACATCTGGGAAATCATCGTCTGGGGTATATCTATTTATATGTTCATCATGAACAATGATGCGTATGCCTAACATCATCAAGGCGATGTCATGTTTACATTTCCGTTCCCTCTCTTCCACTTCGGGATCAGGAATCAGGACCTCTCTTGCTTTGAATGGTACTGGTTTGGGAAATAGCATAGCCATAACATGGGATGGCACCTTTACCGGAGACTGTATCAGCTCATGAGGTGCAGGTGGAGAAAATCACCGTGTGGCGGAAGCTTGAGGAATCTGCCTGTGCTTATGAGGACTCCTTTGACTAGAACTGGAAGAATAGCCTAGTCTGGATGTCCCAGTTTGACTAGACATTTGAATTGGGTGCTTAATACCCTGCTTATCTTTACCAAGCCCTTGTCCAGGCTGATGACCCAATGTCATCATTTCTTGAGTGGCCGACATAACTTCGGCAAAAATCTTGGGTACGGGAAGTGTTGCTCCAATATGATGGTATTGCGTGTTACTCACTTCCAAAGTATGAAAACTGGCCGACTCAACTTCTGAATTGAAGCTGATGATTGGTAGATTTCCTTATTTAGGACATTCTGACTCAGCGTTGACAGTGACTAAGCTATTGTTGACAATGTATTTGAGTTATTGATGTAGTGTAGAAGGGACGGCTCCAGCCATGTGGATCCATGGTCTCCCCAATAGTAGGTTTTATCCTAAATCTATCTTGAGAACGTGAAAGGATACATTGAATTTATTTGGACCAATCTCAATTGGCAGCTCAATCTCTCTGATAGAATTTTTTCGGGATCCATCAAAAGCTTTGATAACCGTATGGCTGCTTCGGATCCGTTTGAGATTGACGTTCATCTTCACCAAGGTGGCATAAGGACAGATATTCATAAACAAACCTCCATCTATCAAAACTCCAGCTAACATATACCCGGAGGACAAAACTGCAATGTGCAATGGCTTGCAATGACCGGTCCCTTTGGGTGGTATATCATCATCAGTGAAGGATATCACATTGTTGTTAAAAATGTGATCAACCAGATGTTGAAATTTTTCCACATCCACTGATTTCAGCAAGTAGTCTTCTTCCAAAACCTTGAATAAGATCTTCCTGTGATCCTCGAAAGAGAAATCAAGTCCAGTATTGAGATCTGATGTAGAGCTTCTCTTAAGCTTAGAACCACCTTGGCTTCATTATGGCCCATAGTGCAGAGGAATTTCTCAATTTTCTCCATGGGAATCTTCCCTTTTGCTTTTATGGTAGGCTTCATCACCCTGTGAGGAAGATACAGTGGATTTTTCTTCGAAACTGTAGCATTAGTATGAGATGTAGATCCTTCAGCTTCTCCATAATTCCATGGGACTTTGTCTAAGCTGACAACAGGATACTGTGGTCTGAAGGGTAAAGAAATTGGCTCTGGTGCAACCACTTTCAAAGGATTGTTAGCTCCTTTGAGTTGAATTGCTTGTATGGGAAATGGTTTGGCAGTCTCATCAGCCTCAGCGGATATAACTGCTACTAGCCCCTTCCATTTGGTAGGACAGGTATTCCCACTCTCGAGTAGCACAGTGTCATCGTCTGCTAACTGCAGGACGCCGCTGTCAATTAGATTCTGAATAAGGTGGCGGAGTGCCCAATATTCTTCTGTGCTGTGACCGCAAGAATGTCAATGATATTGAAATACTCCATCAGAGTTGAACCGTCTTGAACGGGGATTGATTGGAGGTAGAAGGGAGGTTATTCTTCCTTCGTTGATTAACATCTGAAATATTTCCTCCATAGGTTGGCCCAGGTATGTAAATTCCCTTTGATTGGTAAAATCCCGACGGGCTTTAGCATTTGCTCTCTTCGCAACCTTATCCTCCATAGCTTCGCTTTCTGAAGGTGATGCTGGAGCATTTGTAACAAAAGGAAGGAGATAGGCATGCTCCTGGCTGATTAACTGGTGTGTGACTTGATGCTGATAGGTCACCAGTTCTGCCAATTGTTCAATTTACTTACAAAGAGCTTTCATCTTTCGTTCCATAGCAAATTGAAACTTTGCGTAATCCCATTTGTCAACATCGTCTTTGATGGTTTGGGATGATTCACTGTTAAAATTGTAACTCAGTCCAGTGCTCCAACTAATCATGTTGACCTCTTCTTCTTTGTGTTGAGGAAGAGGGTTGTCTTGCACATGAAGTTGATCTGGTTTGGTAACCACGATCTCACCGTTGTCTATCAAATCTTGAATTTGGTGTTTCAAGGCCCAACAATCTTTAGTATCATGTCCAGGTGCTCCGGCATGATAGGCACACTTCCTAGTAGCATTGAAACCCCTCCTATTAGGGTTGGCTGGTAGAAGAAGATGTGTGGTTTTCTTCTGAGTAGTCAGAAGTGTAAGAATATTCTCGAGCGAGTCCCCTAAGGGTGTGAACGTTCGAGGGTGCTTTGCATCTCCACCTTTAGGCAATGGAGGGTTTGAAGACTGTGCTTGAAAAGGGGAGTAGTTTCTCCTTTGTATAGGCATATTCTGATTACCTTTTTGACCTTGTAGTATCAAGGAAACATCCTCCTCTTTCTTTTTATGGACCCTCTGGGGTTGTTTCCATAAGTTCCGGACTGGATGTGCTCAGCAACTTCCTTAAGAGCGGCTAGGTCTTGAATCTCTCCTGATTTCAACCCCATCTCAGCCATCTCTCCGTGCTTGATCATTTCAGAAAATGGTTTGCCAATACCAGCTAAGACTCTTTCATAGAAAGGAGCTTCTTGTATGTCTATGAAAGTCATGACCATTTCTGACTCTGTCATGGAAGGAATAACTTGATCAGCAAAGCGCCTCCACCTTTGAGCGTACTCTCTGAAAGACTTATTAGATGATTTTTTGACCTTGGTAATCTGGTACCGGTCAGGAGCTATCTGAGATTAAAAACTATATTGAGTGTGGAAGGCGTGAGCTAGCTCTTCCCAGCTATGGATCTTTGAGTTGTCTAATCTGGTATACCATGAACGGGCTTCTCCAGTCAGACTCTTCTAGAACAGCTGTATTCTGAGCTTCTTGTTTTCCGGATAAGATACAAGTTCGCCAATGAACACCTTCAAATGTGTGTAAGGATCCCCTAATCCGTTATACTTTTCAAATTCAGGGGTTTTGAATTTCTTTGGATAATGAACACCAGGGAATATGCAAAGGTCAGCATATGAAACACTTCCATGTGCTCCAATCCCTTTGAGAGCACAGATAGTTTCTGTGACAACCGAGATTTGTAATTTAATTTTAATATTTATTGGATTAAATAAATATTTTTTGATGATTTAATTATTAGATTAAATAAATAATTGATGAAGTTGTGGTAGAATAATTTAATTGTATGTGTTATATTTATTAAATTAATGTGAAGAATTGATTTATGTAAATATGTGAGCTTATTGAATTAAAAAAAATATTTAATAAGCCTAATATTATTTTAATTAATTAAATAATTAATTAGAGAATTAATAAATTGGACATAATTAATAAATGAGAAATTTGATTGTGTGACCATATGAATTAAATGAGAAATTATTATATTTTATTCAAATTAAACTAAATAAGATATTTGATTTATTGTGCAATAGGGTGTGATATGATTTAAACTATAGTATAAGAGAATCATTAAATCATTAAATTACTGCCAGCCAAACGAGGCCCTAAGAGAAGTTAGTAACAGTTAACCTATGATAGGTTAACTGACCTCCACAATGAGTCAGTTCTTAAACCTTCATACGTCTTCTTCTTTTGTTAACTAAGTTTGGGAAAAAGAAGACAACTTACAGAGAGAATTTCAGAGAAATAGAGAGAAACAGTGTGAGTTATTATGATATTGTAGAAGAACGTGAAAGTAAGAAAAAATGTTTTAAGGGTAATCTCTTCAACCCAATTGTTTCACTTAAGGCGGAGACATGGATAAAGTAGATCTGCAAGATAGTTGATGTCTTGGGATGCTCAGAGGAGCAAAAGGTTCCCTTTACCACCTTTATGTTGCGAGCAGAGGCGATTCATCGGTGGGAATCAGAAGCGTACTCAACCTCGCCAAGATCAAGATGACTTGGGAGAAGTTCCAAGAATTGTTCAATGACAAGTACTTTCCCGAAAGTATTCGTCACATGAAAGAGGTAGAGTTCATCAAGCTGGAGCAAAACAACATGACCGTGTCGCAGTACGAAGCCAAGTTTGCCGAGTTGTCCCGATTTGCGTCCCATTTGGTTGATAATGAGGAGAGAATGACGCGAATGTTTCTAAGAGGTTTGAAACCTGAGATACCTCAATACCTTATCTCTCATAAATTGTGTTTGTATTTAGATGTTGTGAATAGAGCTCAGTTATTGGAGCGCAATAATGATTCAACCCAACCAAAAGAGAGCAGTCGGCAAAATGATAATACCAGTGATAGCAGTCATCGAAACGGTATCAATAAGCGTGGAGGGAATCAACATGCCAGAAATGGTAATCACTTCGGTGGTAATCATGACCAAAACAATAAGAATGGACATTTCAAGAAGAGGAGATTCAATAATGATGGAAAGACGTCA
The DNA here is from genome assembly GCA_020205605.1 of Panax ginseng. Lineage (NCBI taxonomy): Eukaryota > Viridiplantae > Streptophyta > Magnoliopsida > Apiales > Araliaceae > Panax > Panax ginseng. The sequence continues at coordinate 174,786,578 of CM035132.1, forward strand.
ACATCAACACCCGTTGTTAAGGAAGGAAAACGACCACCTATCATATACTTCAAATGCGGAGGGGAGGGACATATCAGTCCAAACTGCGTGATGCAGTCCAAAGCATGTTACAATTATGGAAAAGAAGGTCACCTAGCCCGATTTTGTCGTGCACCAAAGTCAAGTCCAGCTGGGACGGTGGCACCAAAGGCGGATATGAACAAAACAAAGTCGATGATTTCAGGAAGAGCGTTTTTTGTGACTTCTCAAAAAGCGAGTAACCTGAATGAAGTTAGCACGGGTTAGTTAATTATAAATTCTTACGAAGTCTATACCTTATTAGATACCGGTTCTACCCATTCTTTTATCTCTCTTTCTTGCGCTCAACGTTTAAATTTGACCCTAGAGAAGTTAGACTTTGGCTTATTGGTTGAAACTCAGTTAAGAGAAACCTTCGTTACCTCCACTGTTTATAAATCTTGATGATTCAAACCGACACTTTCACATTACCTGTCGATCTTATCTCTTTGAAAATACTTGCCTTTGATGTGATTTTAGGAATCGATTGGATAACTACTCATCATGCTTTTCGTAAGGTTGTTAGCTTTCATATTCCTAATCAACCTGTTATGCGAATTCAAGCAACCAAACCACTAAAGTAATTCATTGTCATATCAAGCCATAAGTAAAGGGCCCCGATCCTTTCGTTGTTGACCTCCTTGTGTGGAATGCACCGAAGCCAGACTTTTCATAGGGAAGGTCATGAATAACGGTGGCAAGTTGATAGATATCAATGTGACGTGTTATCCAAGTCTTGGATGAGAGTCACAGTTTTTAAATGATATTTCTATCATTAATAAATTTTCTGACGTATTCTTTGAAGACTTCCTAGCCTACCCCAAAGCATGAAATCGAATTTTGTATTGACCCCAGTACAAAACCCATTTCTAAAACCCTTAAATATTTTTCAACCAAAATGAACGTATAATGCGCGAAAGATGTTGGCTCGAGATGTTGAAGATTACGATCGTACCATTCAATACCATCGTGGAAGAGCGAACGTGGTAGCTGACGTGTTGAGTAGAAGATCGTATGCGGTTACGAGTGTGACGTTGTTAACACAAAAACCCATTTCGTATAGCTTAAAAATGATGAAGATAGAGTTAAAGACTCTAGAGACTCACGTGAAAATAGCGAATATACGACTAGAATTGACTTTAATCGATAAAGTTAAAGCCGCTCAAGCTACATACTCAGAGCTGATGAATATGAAGAAGAAGGTTCAAGAAGACGTTATTCTAGAAGCAAGAATCGATGAAGAAGGAATACTTTGAGTCAACTCCAGACTTTGTGTTCCTAACAACCCTGATTTAAAGTATAAAATCATGATGGAGGCGCACAGCACACCATTTGCAATCCATCTTGGGAGTACCAAAATTTATCGTGATCTTCGTCTTACATTTTAGTGGAGCAATATGAAGAGAGAGATAACGCTGTTTATCTCAAGGTGTCTAACTTATCAACGAGTCAAGGCGGATCATCAAGTACCGAAAGGTCCATTGAACAACTTGAAATTCCAGAATGGAAGTGGGAGCACATTACCATGGATTTCGTTACTGGTCTTCCCACGGTTTCTCAAGGCATAGATGCAATTTGGGTCATTGTTGATAGATTGACCAAGTCTGCTCACTTCTTACCTATACGAGAAACTTATACACTTGAACGTCTTGCTCGTATGTACATAAACGAGGTTGTAAGATTGCATGGTATGCCAGTATCCATAGTTTCTGATCGAGACCCAAGATTCACTTCAAGATTTTGGGTTAGTTTGCAAAAAGCTATGGGCACGGATTTATGATTTAGTTTGGCATATCATCCTTAGACGACGGACAATCAGAGATGACTATTCAAACTCTTGAAGATTTATTAAGACTCTGTGTCCTTGACTTCAAGGGAAGTTGGGACAAGTTCTTACCATTGGTGGAGTTTTCCTACAACAACAGCTATCAAACAAGTATTGGCATGGCTCCATTCGAAGAGTTGTATGGAAGAAAGTGTCGTTCTCCAGTATGCTGGGATGAGGTGGGTGAAGTAACGTTATTGGGACCAGAATTGGTTCGTATGACTATGGAAAAGATTCAAACGATCCGACAACGTATAAAAACCTCATAAGATCGACAAAAGAGTTATGCTGATCTTCATCAAAAGGACGTGGAATTCGATATTGGAGATCATGTGTTGTTACATGTTGCTCAATGGAAAGGAGTTACAAGATTTGGAAAGAGAGGAAAGCTTAATCCTCGATTCATTGGCCAATTTTTAGTCCTCGATCGAGTAGGAACTGTGGCCTATAGACTCGCTTTACCGCCAAGTATGTCTCATGTTCATAACGTTTTTCACATATCCATGTTATGTAAATATGTGGAAGATCCGAACCACGTTATTAAATTAGAACTAGACGAGATAACAGAAGATTTAACGTATGAGGAGATACGTGTTAAAATCTTGGATAAGAAGGATCGTATTCAACACTCAAAGGTTATACCTCAAGAGTTAGAATCTGAAATGAAGTCAAGGTATCCTCATCTCTTCGGCATACCAGGTATGTACGTAAATTTCGAGGGCAAAATTTCATAAGGAGGGGAGATTGTGAGACCCCAAATTTTATGAATAAAGATTTAAATTTCTCAAAATATTTTTTTAATATTATGGTGTGGATTTGATATAATGTTATAGTTGTGGGTAATATTTATAAATTTTGCAAAGTAAGCAAGTTGTTATATAATATTCGATTGGTCGGGGAATATTCTTTTTGTTGGGTAATATTCGTACAACGACACAATCATTGGTGGACCCCACAACGGAATTATTGTCAGATTGAGAAAATGACAAAAATATTTTTATGAAAATAACGACGGAAGTTTTACCGTTAACTGTTGAAACACCCGGTGTTAAAAGTACAGTAATACGCGTGGTTGCATAGTAGCACACGGTATTTATTATTGATGCTTACGTGAGAAGTCACTCAGTTTTGTTCAATTATTGCTACACTAATTGTTGCATAATATCTCACGTTATTTGATTCAATTATTGTCGATATTTTATATATTATTAAATCAATAATTAAGATATCAAAGTTATTAATATTATTATTTGAAATATTAACGATGTCTAGAAGTTCTGTCAAGGAGAGGTTCGGTCACCTAATTGGGCGCCAATAGGGAGAAATTCTTATTGAAAGCCCCTCTTTCTTCGGGAAACGAATTCAGTCGATTAATAGTGTGAATTATAATAATGATGATGAATTTTTTTTTATTATTATTATAAATATAATAAAACAGAAAACTTTTTATATAAAACAGAATACTTTTTATAAAGTTTTGTTTTATTTGATTATAAATAGAATATAATATATTTTATTATGCATAGTGTTTGCATAGTGCTCTGCATAGTGTTTTTGCATAGTAAAAAATCTCTTTATAAAAATAGAATACTTTTATAAAGTTATTTATTTTATTAGATTTTAAATAATATATATATATATATATATATATATATTATAAATAGAATATATTATATTTTATTGCATAGTATCCTTTCCATTCTCCTATAAATAGGATGCTTAGTTAGAATTGAAAACACACCAGAAGTTCAGAGAATTCTTCTTTTATAATCTTGAGCGTATTTCTTTAGAGTTTAAGAAAGCTTTGAGTGTAGAAAATAGTGCAAGTTTTCTTCAAGAATATCCTCGCCCTACCAGTCGGAATACTCTTCTTTCTAAGGTAAGGGATATTATTCTTTCGTATTCATGAAGAAAATTATTTTCTTTCAATACTCGTAAGAGCTGTTATTCCATTCTTTATTATTATGTTGGAATAACCTGTCTATGCGAAGTACTGCATACATGGTGAAATTCTGTTGTTATTCCATTCTTTAATATTCTGTTGGAATAACCTGTTTGTGCGGTCTATCTCATGCCTGGTGAATTCTGTTGTTATTCCATTCTTTATTATTCTGTTAGAACATCCATGCATGCGGATTACGCATGACACAGTTCCATTTTTATTATTCTGTTGGAACATCACATGCATGCGGTTTCTACGCATGACTTGGTTCCATTCTTTATTATTCATTGAATAACTTTGTTTGTGCGGATTCGCTTTTGGTGAATTCTTCTATTATTCCATTCTTTATTATTCTGCTGGAACATCTTGTCTATGTGAATTACGCATGACCGATTCCATTCTTTATTATTCATTGGGAATAACTCATGCATGCGATGCATCGCATGCACGTGAATTCTTCTCATTATTCCATTCTTTATTATTCTCATTGGAATATCCTGCATGCATGCGGATTACGCATGACCGGTTCCATTCTTTATTATTCTATTGGGAATAACTCATGCATGCGGTCTATCGCATGCACGGTGAATTCTTTCATTTATTCCATTCTTTATTATTCCGCTTGGAATAACCTCATGCATCTTGGTCTATCTCATGCCTAGTGAATTACATTGTTATTCCATTCTTTAGTATTCTATTAGAACATCCATGCATGCGGATTACGCATGACCTCGGTTCCATTTTTATTATTACATTTGGAATCATCATGCATGCGGTTTACGCATGACCTAGTTCCATTCTTTATTATTCTGTTGGAATAACCTGTTTGTGCGGATTACGCACGCCTGGTGAATTCTTCTATTATTCCATTCTTTATTATTTTGTTGGAACATCTTGTCTGTGCGGATTACGCATGACCTAATTCCATTCTTTATTATTCTGTTGGGAATAACCTGTCTGTGCGGTCTATCGCATGCCTTGTGAATTCTTCTGTTATTCCATTCTTTATTATTCTATTGGAATATCTTGTCTGTGCGGATTACGCATGACCTGGTTCCATTCTTTATTATTCTATTGGGAATAACCTTTATGCATGCGATCTATCGCATGCCTCGTGAATTCTTCTCATTATTCCATTCTTTATTATTCCGCTGAATAACCTCGTGCTGTCTTGATTTATCTCATGCCTAGTGAATTACATTGTTATTCCATTCTTTATTATTCTATTAGAACATCACATGCATGCGGATTACGCGTGACTGATTCCATTTTTATTATTACATTTGGAACATCCATCTGCATGCGGTTTACGCACGACACGGTTCCATTCTTTATTATTCTCGCTGAATAACTCCGTTTTGTCTTGGATTACGCATGCCTCGTGAATTCTTCTATTATTCCATTCTTTATTATTTTGTTGGAACATCTTGTGCATGCGGATTACGCATGACCTAATTCCATTCTTTATTATTACATTGGGAATAACACATGCAAGCGATTATCACATGCCTTGTGAATTCTTCTCATTATTCCATTCTTTATTATTACATTTGGAATATCTTATGCATGCAAGGATTATGCATGACCTGGTTCCATTCTTTATTATTCTATTGGGAATAACTTTCTGCATGCGGCTCTATCGCATGCCTGGTGAATTCTTCTGTTATTCCATTCTTTATTATTCTGTTGGAATAACCTATCTATGTGGATTACCACATGCATGGTGAATGATCCTTCGTATTCATTCCTTATTAAATTGTGGAAATGATCTGTCTACGTGGATTACCGTATGGCGGGCAAAAATCCATTTGCGGTTTCATATATTCTATTATACTCAGTTGGTTAAAGTTTTGGCTTCTACACTCCATGAAATTAGTGGAATATCCTTGATATTTGCGCTTCATCCAATATATTTTCATGGAAATATTCTTCTGAGCATTCTTGAATTTTACTCCACAAAGAAGTATCATGTTGACAATTTGGACATTATTGATTTCTGGATAAACTAAAATTTTAAATCTTTAAAATTTATCCTAGAATTTGTTATATTGAATTATTATGTCATTGTCATCATCCTCATGCTTATATTGTGATGAAAGTCATCTTTGGCTTACGTGCATAGATGGACTTGGTATGATTATGTCCAAGAATTATTCAAGATAATCATGACCACAATGTTATAAATGATGTGGTAAAAGTCCTTAGTGGCACGTAGTGCATTGATGGGCGCTTTTGGTTTGATTATGACCGAGGATTATTCGGTATAGTCATGACCATTGATGATTTAATGAATATCCTTGGCCAGTAGTGCGAGGATGACTTCGATGATGTGGTTTATTTATTAAAATTTGAGTCTCGTGATAAAATTGATGAAAATATTTTAAATCATAGAAGATAGTAGATATCATGCTCTACTTGACTCTTCTAATGGATTGCTTATTCCGCTGCAGTTAAACTTGATGTCTATTGTATTTTATCAGTTTAACATTGTTGAAGGCTAATGATAATTTATCCTGCATTATCTTAGTCATAATATTTCTTACTGGACTAGTTGAGCTCACCTTTTTGCTTTCATTGTTCTCTTCAGGAAATGAGAACGTAGCCAAGACTAGCCGGGGAACGGAGTGATGGTCCAAGATGGTGTTATAGTAGTCCTCACTATTCTATAAAATAGTGTGACAATAAATGTAATAAGGACTCTATTTGAGAGTGGATATTGTCTAGAAGGCAATATTCCTGTTTAAACTCTCAGCTATGTTTTGTCGTATATTACACGACGTTTGTATAATTAAGTTTGTATTTGTATTATGTACCATGTATTTGGCGACTCAAGATGGGTGATGTATACCTATTTTTGGGGCATCATAATTTCTCCTTATTGGCGCACAATTAGGTGACCAAACCTCTCCTTGACAGAACTTCTAGACATTGTCAATATTGCAAATAATAATATGAAAAACTTTGTCGTCTCAATTATTGATTTAATAATATATAACATATTATGCAGATGATACTGTGACAAAAATTGAATCAATAATATGAGAGATATGATGCGTTACAATTATTGTAGCAATAATTGAGTATAATCGAAAGTGACTTCTCACATAAGCATCAATAATCAATACAGTATGTGCTACTATGCAACCACACGTATTCATCGTACTTTCTTCGCTAATATGAGAGATAGGATCTTTGTCTTGATTTAAGCGGTGTGGTATCGTATCATTCTGTGGCGCCCCCAAAACGGTATACATCACCCATCTTGAGTCGCCAAATACATGGTACAAAATTCAAATACAACTTAATTATACAACTGTCGTGTAAAATACGACAAAACATAAATTGAGAGTTTTAATAAGAATATTATCATCTAGACAATATCCACACTTAATGGAGTCCTCATTACATTTATTGTCACACTATTTAGCAGTAATAGTGAGGACTACTTAATGCTATCATCCGGATTGTCACTCCATTCCCGATTAGTCCCGCAGTTACGTTCTCATTTCCCTGAAGAATAAAGTGAAAGAAAGGTGAACTCCACTAGCCCAAGGTCTGAAATATTATGACTAAGATCTTTGCGAGAATAAATTATCATTAGCCTTCAACAATGTTAAACCGATAAAATATAATAGACAAACTTTAATGGCAACAAGCAATCCATTAAAGAGTAAAGTAGAGCATAAAATCTACTATATGATTTAAAAAGTTTTCATCAACATTTATCATTGAACTCGACTTAATAAATAAAATTGAATCATCCCCCGCGAAATATTTATGTAATCATCAATGGTTATGACTATACTCATAATCCCTAATCATAATCACACCAACAAGCTGTTCATCAAATGAACTACAAGTCAATGAGGACTTTTAACACATCATTAACATTACTACCATGATTATACCGAATAATCCCTGGTCATAATCATACCAAAATCCATCTATGCACGTAAGCCAAGATGACTTTCATCACAATATAAGCATGAGGATGATGACAATGACATAATAATTCAATAAAACAAGTTCAAGGATAAATTTTAAAAATTTATAATTTTAATTTTTCCAGAAATCAATAACGTCTAAATTGTCAACATGATACTTCTTTGTGGAGAAAAATTCAAGAATGCTTCGGAAGAATATTTCCATGAAAATATATTGGATGAAGCGAATATCAAGGATATTCCACTAATTTCATGGAGTAGTAAGCCAAAACTTTAATTTGAGTATAATAGAATATGTGAAACCGCAAATGGATTTTTTGCCGCTACCATCATAATATTTCCTGATTTAATAAGGAATGAATCTTCACCATGCATACGGTAATCCACATAGGAAGTTATTCGAAGAATAATAAAAATAGAATAACAATAATTCTTTGGTCGATAAGTAATCCGCCGCAACGGAGTTATTCCAATGAAATAATAAATTATAGAACTAAGTATAATAACCCTTGCGGGATATTCCAACGGATGGATATTCCAACAGACATGATATTAGAGGGATGGAACAACAATAGAATTCACGTAATTGCGATGGGCAGCGACATTATTCCAGCAGAATAATAAAGAATGGAATAACAATAGAATTCACCGGGCATGCGATAGACCGTACCATGTTATGTGATGCATACAATATTCCAACAGTAATAATAAAATGAATGGAATAACTTACAATTCACTACTAGGCATGCGAAGACATTGCATAAAGATTCCATGGAATAATAAAGAATGAATCCCACCAAGCATGCGATAATAGATAGGTTATTCTAATGAATAATAAAGAATGGAATAACAACAGAATCCACGGGCATGCGAGTAGACCGCAACGAGACAAAGTTATTCTCAACATAATAATAAAGAATGGAATACAACCTCATACGAGTATTGAAAAAATAACTCTCTTCAGAATAAAAGAATAATACCCCTACCTTAGGAAAAACTAGATAATGGAATAGTGAGGTAGTAGACTTCTTTCTTCTTTCTTCTCTATAATAATTGCTCTACCATAAGCTTTAGTGAATTGGTGAGAATGAAGGAAGAATGAAGCTTCTATTATAGGAAAATATAGTTTTGATAATTGCCGCGTTTTGGGGCTCAAAATATTACAAATTATAATACCTTCCTCTTTTCTTTATTTTGAATTTAGTCCTACAAGTATTATTAAACTTGCACCACCTCCTAATAGTAAATAATGTGAATTAATAGTTCCGATCATGTGAATCCAATAGTTATAATCACTGAAAATATGAATTACAATTATAGTACCTCCATCTCATGCAATTTTAACTTAGTCATGAGTATTATCAATCTTGCACCAACTCCCCTAATAGTACATGTGAATCAATAGTACACACATGTGAACAAATAGTTATAATCATGTGAATTAATAGCAATTAATTGCTCATTTATCCTCACCCAATATTTATAACTTCCGGACATCAATTAATATCAAAATAAATCGATTTCCACTAACACTAATAATTCCAACACAATGGAACTTCAATTTCATCTTTATTAATATTATTCATCATTAATATTATAACTCACAATATTTTTAACAACCGTGTCGTTCCTGAGGAAGAGGGCTTTTCAGATAAGGATTTCTCCTTATTAGCGCAATTAGATGACCAAACCTCTCCTTGATGTAACTTCTAGACATTGTAAATATTGTAATTTAATAATATGAATAACTTTGTCGTCTCAATTATTGATTTAATAATATAACATATTATGCAGATGATATTGTGACAATAATTGAATCAATAATATGAGAGATATGATGCAGCAATTACTGTGGCAATAATTGAGTATAACTGAGTGACTTCTCATGTAAGCATCAATAATCAATACCGTGTGCTACTATGTAACCACGTGTATTACTGTACTTTTACTACCAGGTAGTTCAACAGTTTTAACGGTAACACTTTCGCCGTTATTTTTATAAAATGATAATTCTATCATTTTCTAACTACGACAATACTTCCCTTGTGGGGTCCGCCAATGATTGTGCCATCGTACGAGTATTCTCTGTTAAACCGAATATTCCCCGACCAATCGAATATTATATAACCACTTGCTTACTTTGTAAAATTTGTAAATATTACCCAAAACTATAAAATTATATCAAATCCACACCATAATATTCAAAAATATATTTCAAGAAAATTATTCTTTATTCATAAAAGTTGGGGTTTTACAACCTCACCTTCTTATAAATTTCGTCCTCAAAATTAGGGTACGTACCTGGTATATCGAAGAGGTGAGGATATCTTGACTTCATCTCAGATTCTAACTCCCAGGTAATTTCTTCCACATCGTGGTTTCTCCATAAAACTTTTACCTGAGGTATAACCTTGGAGCATAGAATATGATCCTTCTAATCTAAGATTTTAACAGGCAACTCTTCATACGTTAAATCTTCCTCTATCTCGTCTGGTTCTAGTTCAATTAAATGGTTTGGGTCTTTCATATATTTACGTAACATAGATATGTGAAAAATGTTACGAACACCAGACATACTTGGCGGTAAGGCGAGTGTATAGGCCATCTTTCCTACTCGATCAAGGATTAAAAATGGGCCAATGAATCGAGGATTGAGCTTTCCTCTCTTTCGAAATCTCGTAACTACTTTCCATGGAGCAACACGTAACAACACATGGTCTCCAATATTGAATTCCACGTCCTTTCGATGACGATCAACATAACTCTTTTGTCGATCTTGTGAGGTTTTTATACGTTGTCAGATCGTTTGAATCTTTTCCGTAGTCATACATACCAAATTTGGTCCCAACAACATTGCTTCACCCACCTCATCCCCGTATACTAGAGAACGACGATTTCTTCCATACAACGCCTCAAATGGAGCCATGCCAATACTTGCTTGATAACTATTGTTGTAGAAAAACTCCACCAATGGTAAGAACTTGTCCCAACTTCCCTTGAAGTCAAGGACATAGAGTCTTAATAAATCATCAAGAGTTTGAATAGTCCTTTCCGATTGCCCATCCGTTTGAGGATGATATGCCAAACTAAATCGTAAATTCGTGCCCATAGCTTTTTGCAAACTAACCCAAAATCTTGAAGTAAATCTTGGGTCTCGATCAGAAACTATGGATACTGGCATACCATGCAATCTTACAATCTCATTTATATACATACTAACAAGACGTTCAAGTGTATAAGTTTCTCGTATCGGTAAGAAATGAGCAGACTTGGTCAATCTATCAACAATGACCCAAATCACATCTATGCCTTGAGAAACCTTGGGAAGACTAGTAACAAAATCCATGGTAATGTGCTCCCACTTCCAATCTGGAATTTCAAGTGGTTGCAATGGACCTTTTGGCACTTGATGGTCTGCCTTGACTTGTTGACAAGTTAGACACCTTGAGATAAACCTCACTATCTCTCTCTTCATATTACTCCACCAAAATGTATGTTGAAGATCACGATACATTTTGGTACTCCCAGGATGGATTGCAAACGGTGTGTTGTGCGCCTCCATCATGATTTTATACTTCAAGTCAGAATCGTTAGGAACACAAAGTCTGGAGTTGACTCGGAAGTATTCCTTCTTCATCGATTCTTGCTTCCGGAATAGCACCTTCGTGTACTTTCATCCTCATACGTATCAGCTCCAAGTCTATAGCTTGAGTAACTTTAACTTTATCAATTAAAGTCGGTTCTACTCGTATATTCGCCATCATCATATGGGTCCTTGGAGTCTTTAACTCTATCTCCATCCTTTGTAAGTCAAACAAAATGGGCCTTTGCGTTGACAATATCACACTCGTACCCGCATATGATCTTCTACTCAATGAGTCGGCTACCACATTCATTTTTCCAGGATGGTATTGGACGGTATGATCATAATCTTTCAATAGTTCAAGCCATCATGGTTGCCGCATGTTGAGTTCCTTTTGAGTGAAGAAATATTTGAGGCTTTTATGATCCGTATAAATCTCCACCTTCTCTCCATACAGGTAATGCCTCCAAATCTTAAGCGCCAAAAAGCGACTACGCTGAACTCTAGATCATGAGTAGGATAATTCCTCTCATATTCTTTGAGTTGTCGTGAGGCATAGGCTATGACTTTCCCATGTTGCATGAGAACACATCCTAACCCTTTGCTTGAAGTATCACTGTAGATGATAAATCCCTCCGAGCCAGATGGTATTGTCAGAACAGGTGCTGAAATGAGTCTTCTCTTGAGTTCTTAAAAACTCTTCTCACATTCCTCGCTCCAACCGAACTTTGTATCTTTTCGAGTCAGCTGAGTTAATGGAGTAGCGATTCGAGAAAATCCTTCCACGAATCTCCGATAATAACCAGCTAAGCCGAGAAAGCTACGTACTTCGGTCACTGACTTTGGTTGCTCCCAAATTTGAATTACTTTAATTTTTGCTGGGTTAACAGATATTCCATGATTTGATATCACGTGCCCAAGGAATGCAACTTCCTCAAGCCAGAACTCACATTTCTTCAACTTGGCATAAAGCTTGTTTTCACGAAGCTTTTGAAGTATCAGCCTCAAGTGTTATTCATGGTCTTCACTGGTTTTGGAGTATATGAAGATGTCATCAATAAAGACTATCACAAAGTGATCCAAATATTCCTTAAATACTCGGTTCATCATGTCCATGAAGGCGGCGGGAGCATTAGTCAATCAAAAGACATGACTAGGAATTCATAATGCCGTCATGCAAAGTTACGAAAGCGATCTTTGGAATGTCATCGGTTTTAATCTTCAATGATGATATCTAGAAACGAAGATCAATCTTTGAAAAGAATTTGGCTCCTTGCAAGCTGGTCAAAACAGGTCATTAATGCGAGGCAACGAATACCTATTTTGATGGTGACATGATTCAACTCCAGATAATCAATACAAAATCGCATACTTCCATCTTTCTTCTTCACGAATAGAGCAGGGAGCACCCCAAGGATACGTCTTGGGGACGAATGAAACCGATGTCTAACAATTCTTGTAGTTGGGTTTTAACTCCACGAAGTTCAATAGGAGCCATTCGATATGGGGCTTTGAAATGGGTTTTATACTAGAATTCAAGGTCAATACAAAATTCAATTTCACGCTCTTGAGGGGTAGACCGGGAAGTTCTTGAGAATCGTCGGAAATTTATTAACAATAGAAATATCATTCAAATCAAGGCGTATTTTATTTAAATCTGTAACATGGGCTAAGAAAGCTTGACATCCATTTTTCAATAAACGAATAGCTTTATGACTTGATATGAAAGTGATTAATTTTAGTGGTTTGGTTGCTTGAATTCGCATAATAGGTTGGTTAGGAATATGAAAGCTAACAACCTTACAAAAATAATCGATTTTAGCATGATGAGTAGTTAACTAATCAATCCCTAAAATCACATCAAATGCAAGTATTTTCAAGGAAATAAGATCGACAGGTAACGTGCGGTTACCAATTTGAATCAAACAAGACTTATAAACAGTGGATGTAATGAAGGTTTCTCCCAACGGAGTTTAAACAGATAAGTCAAAGTCAAATTTCTCCTGAGTCAAATTTAAACTTTGAGTGCAAATAGGAGAAATGAAAGAATGGGTAGAACCGGTATCAAATAAAGTATAAACTTCACTAGTGTTTATGATTAGCTTACCCGTGATCACGTCATTCGGATTCCTCGCTTTTGGGAGGTTACGACAAACGCTCTCCCTTGAACTACAGGTTTTGTCTTATCTGAGACACCCTTTGATGCCTCCATCCCAGCTGGACTTGACTTTGGTGCATGACAAATTTAGGCTAGGTGACCTTCTTTTCCACAATTGTAACACACTTTGGATTTGCATCGTGCGAGTTGGATGATGTGTCCTTCCCTCGCATTTATAAACATACTGACGTCGATCATTCGTTCTCCTTCCTTAACAACAGTCTTTGGTCTTGTGGCGTCTTTCCATCATTATTGAATCTCCTCTTCTTGAAATGTCCACTCTTATTGTCATGGCCATGATTACCACCGAAGTGATTACCATTTCGGCATGTTTATTCCTCTCACGTTTGTTGTCATTGGCTTGATGATCGCTACTGCATTGGTGTTATCGACTTGTCGATTGCTCTCTCTTGGTTGGGTTGACTCATTATCGCGCTCCAATAACTGAGCCATATTCACAACATCTGAATACAAACACAGTTTATGAGAAATTAGGTATTGACGTATCTCGGGTTTCAAACCTCTTAGAAACATCCGCGTCATTCTCTCCTCATTATCAACCAAGTGGGACGCAAACCGAGACAACTTAGCAAACTTAGCTTCGTACTGTGCCACAGTCATATTGTTTTGCTCAAGCTTGATGAACTCTACCTCCTTTATGTGACGAATACTTTCAGGAAAGTACTTGTCGCTGAACAACTCTTAGAACTTCTCCCAAGACATTTTGAGTGCGGTAGGTTGAGTACGCTTTACAGATTCCCACTAGTAATCTGCCTCTGCTCGCAACATGAAGGTGGAAAAGGGAACCTTTTGATTCTCAGAGCATCCCAAGACATTAAATATCTTTTTGATCTAGTTTATCCACGTCTCCGCCTTAAGTAGTTTTGGCTCTCCAAAAAACTCCGGTGGTCCCATCTCCTTGAATCGCTTGGCGGTGATCGTCAGGAAGTTGTCGGTGTTTCCACCGCATTTTTGGATGAGGCCCTACTTTGATGTTACATGAATTGCATAAAACCTCTAAACATCCCATCGTTCATCATTTGATCGTTGTTGTTTACCTGAGGATTATTGTCTTCCTTTTGCACATTATCCTGGGTATTAATCCGTGGTGACTCAACGGTCTTATGTGCTTCATTGCTTATCTCAACATTTTCGGATGCCATTTTCAAATACTGCCACAAAACAAGGGTTAATTAACATATCACATATTATCCCTATACTCTGACCGACCAATTAAATACCAAATAAACTTAGGTAGGTCATACTAGCGAAGGAATTCTCCGTCTCTCCCTCCTAGTTCTTGTCTCACATCTCGGCCGGGATCATATCCTAAAGCTTTGATACTAACCGTGGCGCCCCCAAACAGTATACATCACCCATCTTGAGTCGCCAAATACATGGTACAAAATTCAAATACAACTTAATTATACAACTGTCGTGTAAAATACGACAAAACATAAATTGAGAGTTTTAATAAGAATATTGTCATCTAGACAATATCCACACTTAATGGAGTCCTCATTACATTTATTGTCACACTATTTAACAGAATAGTGAGGACTACTAATGCTATCATCTGGATTGTCACTCCATTCCCCGACTAGTCCCGGCTACGTTCTCATTTCCTGAAGAGAACAGTGAAAGAAAGGGTGAACTCCACTAGCCCAGTACGAAATATTATGACTAAGATACTGCAGAATAAATTATCATTAGCCTTCAACAATGTTAAACTGATAAAATATAATAGACAACAAGTTTAACTGTAGCGGAACAAGCAATCCATTAGAAGAGTAAAGTAGAGCATAAAATCTACTATCTTCTATGATTTAAAAAGTTTTTCATCAACTTTATCGCTGAGACTCAGCTTAATAAATAAAATTGAATCATCCCTGCATAACGACCAAGGATATTTATGTAATCATCAATGGTTATGACTATACCGAATAATCCCTAGTCATAATCACACCAACAACTGTCCATCAATGAACTACAGGTCAATGAGGACTTTTAACACATCATTCGTCACATTACGGTCATGATTATACCGAATAATCCCTGGTCATAATCATACCAAATCCATCTATACACGTAAGCCAAAGATGACTTTCATCACAATATAAGCATGAGGATGATGACAATGACATAATAATTCAATAAAACAAGTTCAAGGATAAATTTTAAAAATTTATAATTTTAATTTTTCCAGAAATCAATAACGTCTAAATTGTCAACATGATACTTCTTTGTGGAGTAAAATTCAAGAATGCTCAGAAGAATATTTCCATGAAAATATATTGGATGAAGCGTAAATATCAAGGATATTCCACTAATTTCATGGAGTGTAGAAGCCAAAACTTTAACCAACTGAGTATAATAGAATATATGAAACCGCCATACGGTAATCCACGTAGACAGATCATTTCCATAATTTAATAAGGAATGAATACGAAGGATCATTCACCATGCATGCGGTAATCTACATGTAGGCGAGTTATTCCAACGAGAATAATAAAGAATAGAACCACGTCGTATCTAACACTTACAGACGAGATATTCCAACAAAATAATAAAGAATGGAACCAGGTCATGCGTAATCCGCTTGAAGATAGGATATTCCAACGGAATAATAAAGAATGGAATAACAACGAGAATTCACCGAGCATCGATAGAAGCGCGAGACATGTTATTCTAACAGAATAATAAAGAATGGAATAACAATAGAATTCAACAGGCATGCGATAGACCACACAGACATGTTATTCCAACAGAATAATAAAGAATGGAATAACAACAGAATCCACTGTGCATGCGGTGAGGCCTTGCAGACGGAGTTATTCGAATAGAATAATAAAGAATGGAATAATAGAAGAATTTCCCCATGTATGCGGTATTGGCGTAGGCAGAGTTATTCAACATAATAATAAAGAATGGAATAACAACCCTTACGAGTATTGAAAGAAAATAACTCTATTCATGAATACGAAAGAATAATACCCCTTACCTTAGGAAAAAACTAGATAATGGAATAGTGAGGTAGTAGACTTCTCTTCTTCTTTCTCTCTATAATTTCTCTCAATAATAATTGCTCTATAGCTTTAGTGAATTGGTGAGAATGAGCTTCTATTTATAGGATAATATAGTTTCGATAATTGCACATTTTAGGGCTAAAAATATTACAGTATAATACCTTCCTTTTTTTCTTTATTTTTAATTTAGTCCTACAAGTATTATCAAACTTGCACCACCTCCCCTAATAGTAAATAATGTGAATCAATAGTTTAATCATGTGAATCAATAGTTATAATCATGTGAAAATATGAATTACAGTATAGTACCTCCATCTATACCTCCATTTTTAACTTAGTCATGCAAGTATTATCAATCTTGCACCAACTCCCCTAATAGTACAAGAATGTGAATCAATAGTACACGCATATGAACAAATAGTTATAATCATGTGAATTAATAGCAATTAATTGCTCATTTATCCGATTAATTACCCAACTGGTCAATATAACTTCCACACATCAATTAATATCGAAATAAATATCAATTTCCACTAACACTAATAATTCCAACACAATGGAACAATCAATTTCATCTTTAATCAGCACGAACTTATTCATCATTAATATTATAACTCATAATATTTAACAACCAGTCGTTCCAGGAAAGAGGGGCTTTAGATAAGGATTTCTCCTTATTGGCGCGCAATTAGATGACCAAACCTCTCCTTGTAACTTCTAGACATTGTAAATATTATAATTTAATAATATGAATAACTTTGTCGTCTCAATTATTGATTTAATAATATAACATATTATACGATGATGATCTTTGTGACAATAATTGAATCAATAATATGAGAGATATGATGCAACAATTATTGTAGCAATAATTGAGTATAAGCTGAGTGACTTGTCACGTAAGCATCAATAATCAATACAGTGTCTTTCTTTACGCATTCAGCGTATTCATTGTACTTTTACTACCGGGGTAGTTCAACAGTTTTAACGGTAATACTTTCGTCGTTATTTTTATAAAATGATAATTCTGTCATTTTCTAACTTCAACAATACTTTCGTTGTAGGGTCCACTTAATGATTCTTGGCCGTCGTCTTTAATATTCCCCTGTTAAAGCGAATATTCCCAAAGCCAATCGAATATTATATAACCACTTGCTTACTTTGCAAAATTTGTAAATATGACCCACAACTATAACATTATATCAAATCCACACCATAATATTCAAAAATATATTTCGAGAAAATTATTCTTTATTCATAAAAGTTGGGGTCTTACAATTCCGATCAATAAAGTTAATGCTTATGTATTATTTGATTCGGGTGCTACTTGTTCATTTATATCCGATCACTTTGCTAAGAGCTTAGAATTGCCTAAGGATGAGTTTGAATACCCCATGAACATAGAAATTGCGAATAGAGAAGTGATCCTTGTTAAATACGTACACAAGAACTGTAGGGTGGATATTAAGGGTACCATTATGAACGTAGATCTTATCCCTATTCGACTTAGAGAATTCAATGTTATCTTGGGTATGGACTGGTTATCCAATTATGGGGCGGTAATTGATTGCCAAAAGAAGCGTATTAACCTTATGACTCCATCAAAGGTTGTGTTTTATGGTAGCAAGTCGCCAAGACAAGCGAGTTGTCTGACGATGATGCAGGCCAGGAAGTTGTTAAGACAAGGCTGTGTATGATATCTAGCCTACATAGTCGACAACCGTAAAGAGAATTCGAAAATAGAGGAGATACCAGTAGTAAGGGATTTCACAGACGTATTTCAAGACGATTTGCCAGGACTTCCACCAGATAGAGCAGTTAAATTCGTGATCGATTTGGCTCCAGGAGCGGCTCCAATATTGAAGGCACCGTACCGAATGGCACCGATAGAGATGAAAGAACTGATGGTTCAACTACAAGAATTACTGGACAAAAGTATATCCAACCGAGCGTATCATCATGGGGAGTGTCAGTTTTATTCGTGAAGAAGAAGGATGGGACAATGCGGCTCTGCATCGACTATAGAGAACTGAATAAGGTCACGATTAAGAATAGATATCCATTACCAAGAATCGACGACCTGTTCGATCAGTTAAAGGGAGTGAGATACTTTTCAAAGATAGACTTGAGGAGTGGTTATCATCAACTGAAGGTGAGACCAGAGGATGTACCAAAGACAGCGTTCAGAACACGATATGGTCACTACGAATTTTTGGTAATGTCATTTGGTCTAACGAATGCTCCTGCAGCATTTATGGGCTTAATGAATGGAATGTTCAAGCTGTTTTTAGACAAATTCGTAGTGGTATTTATAGATGATATTTTGGTATATTCGAAAACCAAGGAAGAACATGAAGAGCACTTGAGGGTGACATTAGAGACATTGAGAAGGGAGAAGTTATATGCTAAGTTTTTGAAATATGAATTCTGGATTGAAAGAGTGCAATTTCTTGGACATGTGATCGATAAGGATGGAATTTTGGTGGATCCCTCCAAGGTCGAAGCTATGATTAACTGGGATCAGCCGAAGACGCCGTCGGAAGTAAGAAGTTTTCTTAGATTGGCAGTTTATTACAGAAGATTCATTCAGGACTTTTCCAAGATCGCGACTCCGTTGACAAATTTGACTAGGAAATCGGTGAAATTTGTTTGGACGTAGAAGTGTGAGGAAAGCTTTCAAGAATTAAAGAAAAGGTTGAGTACAACACCTGTGTTATCTCTTCCGGATGATATAGGTAATTTTGTTGTTTATAGTGATGCATCACATAAAGGACTTGGCTGTGTGCTTATGCAGAACGACAGAGTCATTGCGAATGTGTCACAACAATTGAAGGATTGTTAGAAGGGGTATCCGACCCACGACTTGGAGTTAGCTGTAGTGGTTTTTTCTTTGAAAATCTGGAGGCACTATCTCTATGGGGAGAAGTGTGAAATATATACAGACCACAAGAGTCTGAAATATATTTTTACATAGAAGGACTTGAACATGAGCCATAGAAGGTGGTTGGAGTTAATTAAGGACTACGATTGTGAGATTCTATACCATCCGGGTAAGGCAAATGTGGTTCTTAAGCGCCTTAAGTAGAAAGGGCTCTGGAGAAATCGATGATGTTGACCGCTCAGGAGGAGCTAATTTCAGCAATGGAAAAGCTGGAATTGGAAGTGAAGTATCCTATGGAAATTAATGAGAAGCTATTTCAGATGCAATCTGGTACAACTCTACTAGATAAAGTTAAGGAGGCTCAACTTCAGGATGACGAATGTAAAACAGTGAAAAAGAAGATATCCGAAGGAATCGAATCAAGATTCAAGATGGATAAGGAAGGAATACTGAGATTTGAGAGTAGAATTTAGGTACCGCCAGTACCAGAGATTAAAGAAGAAATTTTGAGCGAGGCTCATAACTCACGATATTCAATTCACCCTGGTAGTACCAAGATGGCCGAATTTGAAACGAGAGGTTGCAGAATGTGTTGCTAAGTGTCTGACATGTCAGAAAGTGAAAGCAAAACATCAGAGGCCGAGTGGGTTACTACAACCTTTAGAGATTCCAGAATGGAAATGGGAACATATTACGATGGATTTCGTGGTTGGCCTACCGACAACTCAGAAAGGCTACGACGCAGTATGGGTTATTGTTGACCGATTGACAAAATCCGCACACTTCTTTCTGATCAAAATCAGATTCAACTTAGATCAGTTGGCAAGGTTATATGTGAAAGAGATTATTTTGAGGCATGGAGTTTCGGTGTCAATTGTTTTCGATAGGGATTCGTGCTTTACATCGAACTTCTGGAAACGTCTACAGGAATGCATGGGTACACAGTTGCGAATGAATACGGCATATCACCCTCAGACAGATGGATAGAGTGAAAGAACAATTCAGACATTAGAAGACATGTTAAGAGCTTGTATAATGGACTTTAAAGGAAATTGGGATGATCATCTACCGCTCGTAGAGTTCGGCTACAACAACGATTACCACTCTAGTATTGACATATAGCCTTATGAAGCGTTATCTGACGAGAAAGTGCGAAACTCATTATCTTTGGGATGAAGTTGGCGAAAGATAATTACTAGGCCCGAATTTGGTACAGCAGACATCAGAAATAGTCAAAGTAATCCGAACAAGACTGATAGCAGCTCAAGATAGACAGAAGAAATACGCTGATCTACACCGTAAAAATATTAAGTTTGATTCGGGTAGTTATGTGTTCTTAAAGGTCTCTCCCTGGAAGGGAAAGATCAGGTTCGAAAAGAAAGGGAAATTAAGCCCAAGATTCATTGGACCCTTTGAGGTACTGCAAATGATTGGAGAGGTTGCGTATGAGGTAGCCTTATCTCCAGCTCTAGAGAATGTCCACAACGTTATCCATGTTTCAGTTCTACGACCCTACAAACCCGATTATAATCACGTGATTGAATATGAACCCCTACATTTTGAAAAAGACTTATCTTACGAAGAAATTCATGTTCAGATTGTTGACCGAAAAGAGCAAGTTCTAAGAAATAAAGTAATATCTTCTGTTAAGGTAATTTGGAGGAACCACAACGCTGAAGAAGCTACATGGGAACTCGAAGAGAATATGATGAAGAATTATCCTCATTTATTTACTTAGATTATTATAAGCGATTCTGGGGACAAAATCTTTGTAAGGGGGGAGAATGTAACGGGACGAATTGTTTGAGTCCCGATTTTGGGGACGTAATCTTTATAAGGGGGGAGAATGTAACAGAGACGAATTGTTTGAGTCGTGATTACGAGGACAAAATCCTTTTAAGGGGAAAGATGTGACAACCAAGAGATTTTGTAATTTAATTTTAATATTTATTAGATTAAATAAATATTTTTCGATGATTTAATTATTAGATTAAATAATAATTGATGAAGTTGTGGTAGAATAATTTAATTTTATGTGTTATATTTATTAAATTAATGTGGAGAATTGATTTATGTAAATATGTGAGCTTATTGAATTAAAAGAAATATTTAATAAGCCTAATATTATTTTAATTAATTAAATAATTAATTAGAGAATTAATAAATTGGACATAATTAATAAACGAGAAATTTAATTGTGTGACCATATGAATTAAATGAGAAATTATTATATTTTATTCAAATTAAATTAAATAAGATATTTGATTTATTGTGCAATAAGGTGTGACATGATTTAATTATTGCCAGCCAAATGAGGCCCTAAGAGAAGTTAGTAGCAGTTAACCCATGATGGGTTAATTGACCTCCACAACGCGTCAGTTCTTAAACCTTCATACGTCTTCTTTTTTTATTAATTAAGTCTGGGAAAAAGAAGACAACTTACAGAGAGAATTTCAGAGAAATAGAGAGAAACAGTGTGAGTTATTGTGATATTGTAGAAGAACATGAAAGTCAGAAAAATTGTTTTAAGGGTAATCTCTTCAACCCAATTGTTATTTACATTATTAAAGTTTTCATGAATATGGCTTTCAAGTTTCTGTAAGATCTCTGTAGTTGGAAAAAGTAATAATTATGTGTTTATATATGTGATAAGATGTTTTTATAATGTGTTGTGATATATATTATGGTTCCATAACATCAGTTTCATAAAATATGTCGTATATTGTTGATACAAAATTACAGAGTATAGAAATATGGCCATGTGGCCCGTACACGTAAATTTAATATGTCAAACATATATTGTCTCATAAGTTTTACACCTTTATATAATTATGCATGTTAGAACGAAGAAAACAAACTTCGAATGGACAGATTTGGTGTTATAACGAACCCGTGATGTTAATTTTTATGTTATGTGTTCAAAACCTTCAAGAACAATGAAATTACATGTTTTGATTCTGTATTATGTGTTTTAATTTGTTAAAATCACTCTATAAAGGTTGGGTAATGAATATGTACGAATTCTAGTATGTGGGTATGTTTAATTTAATGTATTTAATGACCATGTAATGATAATTTCACAAGAATTCGTGTTTTTTCATGAATCGGAATTCAAAATCGGAGTTCGCTGCCATGACGTCAACTCCATGCCTTAAGTCCCAAATAATAGCTTACCACCATGTCATGAGCCACAAAGATCAAGTCGCAGCGCCATCGCGTCACTTGTGTAGAGATTAAGCTCGATGGTGGCCATAAGCATGACTTAGCGATTGTCGAAAATGATTTTTTTTTTAAGTGTTCAAGTCCAGAAATGTGATAGTAACCAAATATAAGGAGCATAAAATTATGTTAGACGTATAATGAGACGTTAAGATAAATTCTTAACATATTAATAACACAATTATGTGCGAATTGAATTATTGAACACATAGTTAGCTTATTGTTCATAAAGTGTAAATTATGTGTCAATGAATGTACTAATTTGACTAAGTATGGTCATAATAAAAGTTAGACAAAGAGAATGAACTTGTGATGACTAGTTACGTTATAATTAACTGGTATTGTGAATGTAAATGGTATGTATGATTAAATCAAGGAACGTGTATAGATTAACGTGTAATCTACATACAAGGCAAGTTTCCTAACCCTACTTGTTATCATTATATAAGTTTATAAGTTTATCTCTTTACATCGAGCAAATTCTCGTTATTATTGATCAAGTCCATTTTGTTATATTAAAGTATATTAATCATTCAAAGTATGATTCTGTTATACAATACTTATTCTATTGTATATCTCTTGATTCGATTTAAATATCAGTTACTGTTAAACCTTCTTAGACTAGCGATCCCTTAATGATTCGACTAGTCCATAGTTGATGAGCGTTCTAAATTTCAGAACCCTTGTTAAATTATCCAAACCAAACTTCCTTTGCTGCGGACTCTAATGTCAAACTAAGATGAACAACCCTGTATAGGGGATTACTTATGCGTTAGCGTTAAGATATTGTGCACAGTATGGTACTAAGGGTTGATCTCCCTAAGAACGAGAAGAAGAGTCCATAGTATTATGACTGTTAAAGGTTTCAAGTATAAACACTTGACAACCTAGGACATAGTTCAAGGTCTTATGACCCTCAGAAGTTCTTTTGATTCTTGTTATTCATTCTTGATTCAAAAGCCGAGTTTTCCTATTTCAGAAGCCTTTGATTCATTCGCATGTTATTATTTTATTGTTGTATTGTTATACTTGTGGGAAATTTTGCTCACTCTTGCGTAATAATAACATTGCAGTTAAGAATGAAAGATCCGACGAGCCTTCCACTAGTAAAGGCAAGGGCAAGATTAACAAATGAAGAAGACTTGTTGTTAATATGTATTTATGTTACAGACTTGATGTTGTTTAAGACTTGTTATTTGTTTATGATTCCGCACAGATGTTTAAGGTTAGTTTAACCTGGGATTGTATTGGTTATTATTCAGATGTTGTAACCCCATAAGGGGAAGATTTATTTCTATCTATTGCATGGTTTGCATTTATTATGGGTAGATAGATAGATGATATTTATACAGTGAACACCAAATCCCGCGAAAATGGAAGTACCCGGATTTGGGGGTGTCATAGTGTCTTCCATTTGAAGGACCTTTCCTAAAATCACCGGTGTCTGGATCTCATTTGAGATGGGTGTTTTTAAGGTCTTTGTTGGTCGTATCCAACTGAGGTTCCGAATTTGTTTTATCCAAACCTTGAGTTCCTCCTTGTGTGGAGGATTCTGTATGTGTGGGCATTTTTGAGCCCTGAGTAGATTGATGCAATTCTTTAAGCAGAACATCCAAATTTGTAATTTGTTTACAATATCCATCAAATTCTTCTCGAGAAACGACATTAGACTGGTCAGAAGAAGACATGATTGGATGTAGGCTCGTGGCCTTTTTGGATTTTGAGCGGGTAACAAGCCCAATTGTTTCCCTACACAAAACTTTTGTAGTTTAGTTTCAGGGAATGTAAATGTTTACATGCTATGTGATGTATCCGTGTTAGGAATATTATCCTGCAAAATGGATGTTAGCTGTTTTGTAATACAGGATAGCATGCTAATTTTAAATATGCATGTGCACATATTTCTTCATATTTTCCTTTACATAAAGATGAACATAGAATAAAATTACAGGTAAATGCTTTTACAAGTAATAGAAAATGGAAAGTATGAAGAGACTTTCCTTCGCGTTTGGTTTATCAGAGGCTGACCTATCTAAGGTTTACTCTCACGGCTTTTTGACATGAAGGTCCCCAGATCATCGAAATCTACTTGACGAAAAGTTAATCCGGTTTTTCAACTGGAGAGAATCTGGGTGGTGCCTTTTTTGACCCTCGTTGGAATTAGTCTCCCTACGAGTCCAGTAATCAAACATCGATAGGATAGCCTCCTGGTAGAGGAACCACACAACATACATTCACATACAACGTGTCTCACCGTTTATGAAAACGATGACATGTGTGAAATACTAATATTATAGATAGATATATTGCAGTGCAATAATTAAAATGCATTCGTACACATTCATCATAAATGTAAATGAAACATTCACACACAAGTATATAACAGTTTTGAAAAGCTTGTAGTAGCGGCTTAAACCCTCTTACTGGTGTCCCCAGCAGAGTCGCCACCTGTCGATGTCGAGATTTGTATTTGTCCCTTTTCGTTTCTTATTTTTTGGTGTTCTCATGTTATGTGAGATTTGTTTGAAAAAACAAGTGAAAAAGGTCCGATATGTATTATGTCGACGATTTGATTGTAAGAGTCGCCAGTTGGTGTTTTTAACTTGTTGCACCAACGCAACTGAGAAAAGGTTTGCACATTGACCTAGTGATGTGACACTGCTGAACGGGTCTGTGAAACCAAAATTCATTTGGGTTCGGGGGTTTGATTATGCGGAGGGAAGGTGTTAGGCACCCCCCGACATCCGTGTTACCACGGTGATCGCCACTTTTCAAGAAACTATTATATGAATGTGTGCGTGTGTGTGTGGATTAATGTGAAATTTATTTGGAAGTGGTGCGAGGCCTCATTCGCACCTATATACAAAGGGTTTGAATTTGTATGAAAAATTCAATTTTAAACATGATATAGCAATGAAGTTTTGTAAAAGAGTTTTTTCAAACCCTGTGCTCAATAGTAATTGAGACCTTTTCATACTTCCATTTTATTATTAAATGTTCGGCTTGTTTGCTTTTATTTTCTAAATGTGAAGCATCTTCGAGAAAATAATATATAGTAGTGCCGAACTCCTCATGGGCATGACAACCATCTAAGGAAATTCAAACACTATAAATAATGTACAAGCTACTTACAGCTAAAAATGTCCATCACGGGAACCGAATCTAGATTCAGTATACTGAATCTGTGATCACATGATTCCTAGGCTCACATGATGCCGCAGTTTATATGAAAAGTAGTAAGCAGTTATATATATAAAAGCTGTAAATATATATATAAAGACATGATCAACCACCACGAAGCACCTCCACGGGGGATCGAAAATGTAAATATATAAAAGTGGTAAATATATATATATAGAGACATGATCAACCACCACGAAGCACCTCCGTGGGGGATCAGAAAAGTAAATAAAGCTATAAAAGACGATCAAGCACCATGAAGTAAACTCCAGGCGGGACTAAATGTAAAGAAAGCAGTAAAGACGATCAACCACCACGAAGTAAACTCCAGGCGGGACTAAATGTAAATAAAGCAATAAAAGGCCTCGAAGTAAACTCCAGGTCTGACAGAAATGTGTATATATATATATATAAGTGGTAAATGCACATGATGTTTCTCAATCCCGGCTCGGTTTATCATTTCAGCGATTTGTCGCTATATATATATAAAAGCAGTAAACGCACCAGATATAAAATCCAGGCTCATTGAACAGAGTTCGACAACAGTTCATATATATAAGTATATATATATATATATATATATATATATATATATATATAAAAGCAGTAAGCGCTTCGGATGTAAAATCCAGGCTCATCGGATAGAATCCGACAACAGTTCATATATATATATATATATAAACAAGTAAACGCTCCAGACATAAGTCTAGGCTCAATCGAGGCATAACTCGATAATGTTAGTCCATATATAAAAATATATACATATATAAGTATATATATACAGACAGAAATAAAAATCACGGGCCGAAGTCCAGGCATACACACACAACACGACTCTCAATGTGAAGAATAGTGTGTGAAAAGATGAAGAGAAAGACTTTATAGAGTGTGAGAAGGCTTATAGTGGGCTGCCATAGCAGGCTTTTATGACTCAAAGCATCTATGAGCATTTATTTGATTTAAGTAATTAATCCTCACCTTGTGACTTAATCTGGTAATTGTCCTTTTGACTTGTACTCCAAAATATGCATCCCTTCACATTATTTTTATAATATTCGCATAAAAATATGTGATTAAGCTTTTCAACGTCATATAAGTCACTAATCAACCTACTCTAGTCGATTAAACTGCTTCAATGATTCTCGACTCGTTAGTTTATAATTATTTTCATTTCGATGAAAGCCTAATACCCTCATTAAGCCTTCTTAACCATTTTATCATTCATTTTAAACTCTTGTCTAATATTATTAATCATTTAATAATATTTTATTCCTTTACTAATATTATTAATCATTTAATAATATCTTATTTCTTCTTAATATTATTAATCATTTAATAATATTTTATTCATTTAGAAACTTATAAATAATTTTAAGTTAATTATTTATCTCTTACTATTTAATTCATTTAACAAACATATCAAACCATTCATATAATATTTTATCAAAATTGACCAAAATACCCTTATATGGTCTTAATATAACATATTAATGATTATTAGTCAATAAAATCATATTAACAAATTTTAAGACTTATTATAATCTAATTTTCTCAAATATTCTTAAATTAATCAAAACCATGAAAAATACAAAATCATCTTATTATTTTTTTTATCTTTATGCCACACATATATACATACATTCCATACACAAAAATAATTTTTCTGGAAATTTTCAATTTCCTTTAGTATTTTTCAAAAGTCTATTTTTAGTTCATAACTTAGGAAAATTAGTTATATCATGCTCAACTCCAAAAATTTCCAACTCTAGGCAGAATCTTGGCATAAAAGTTCATTTATTAGATATTCACCTTAAAAATCTATTACAACGTAATCTGATTTCTCGGGTCGTCACATAGAAACTCCTAAAGAAACAGTTTTATTAATTTAATTAGCAATCATATTTATTTGCTTATATCTAAATTTTGGAATAGTATTTCTTGAGTATATCTCTATATTATTTGTAAATGAAATAAGTTTAGATCCTTTGGATGTGATTAATCTATGCCATATTGATAAATTATTTTATGTAACATGATTTATTTAATATTAATAAACAATATAAAGTCAATTGCATTTAGTTATTGAATATCAATCCTACAACTGAGAATGTGTGACACCCCCAAATTTAGGTACTTCATTCCCACAAAATTTGGTGTTCATTGTCTAAACATTCATTTCTAACTACCCGAATATAATAAAATTTAAACAATAAACTTCCCATTAAAGGGTTACATTGTGACGCCCCCAAAATAAGTATACATCACCCATTTCGAGTCGCCAAATACATGGTACAGAATACAAATACAAACTTAAATATACAACATGAGCTATGAGTTTTAATACAAATATTGTCTTCTAGACAGTATTCAAACTCAAAATAAGTCCTCAATACATTTATTATCACAATATTTCACAGAATAGTGAGGACTACTAATACAAACATCTGGACCGTCAATCCATTCCCCGACTAGTCCCAGTTATATTCTCATTTCCTGAAGAGAACAGTGAAAGAAAGGCTGAGCTCAACTAGCCCAGTAAGAAATATTATGACTAAGATAATGCAAAATAAATTATCCTTAGCCTTCAATAGTATAACAACTGATATAATATAATAGACAACACGTTTTAGATCAACAACTGCAGCGAAATAAGCAATCCATTAGAAGAGTCAAGTAGAGCATAAAATCTACTATCTTTTATGATTTAAAAAGGTTTTTCATCAACTTTATCGCTGAGACTCAGCTTAATAAAAAAAAGCCACATCATCGAATCATCCCTGCACTACGGGCCAAGGATATTCTTTAGTATCACGACCACAAATTATCCATGCACTACGGGCCAAAGATAATCATGTTTTCATCAACATTAATGATCATGCCATAAAATAATTCATCTTTGCACCCTTGGCCGAAGAGAATCCACGGCCATAATCATACCAAAAACTGTCCATCAATGCACTACGGGCCAATAAGGACTTTTACCACATCATTTGTAACATTACGGTTATGATTATACCGAATAATTCCTGATCGTAATCATACCAAGTCCATCTATGCACTACGGGCCAAAGATGACTTTCATAACAATATAAGCACGAGGATGATGACAATGACATAATAATTCAATAAAACAAGTTCAAGGATAAATTTTAAATACTTTAACAATTTAATTTATCTAGAATTCAATAACGTTCAAATTGTCAACATGATATTGCTTTGTGGAGTAAAATTCAAGAATAATATTGTACCAAAAATGATTTGGACCGAAAACGAATCAATTTTTATCGTGAATAGTACCCCGGGTGAATAGTACTCGAGTGAATAGTACCCCGTGAATAGTAACCCGTGAATAGTACTCCGGCATGAAAAAGTTAAAACTTATCAAGAATGCTCAGAATAATATTTCCATGAAAAGATACTAGATGAAGCACAAATATCAAGGATATTCTACTAATTTCATGGAGTATAAAAGCCAAAACTTTAACCAAACGAGTATCGAATTCGAAATTTGAAACAAAATAATATTACTTATATACTATAGAGTATGGAAGAAAATATTATTTCAAGCGAATATTGAACAAAAATAACATCCCTTACGAATATTAAATGAAAATAATATTCATTTTGAATATTGAACGAATATAATATTTCCTACGAATATTAAATGAAAATAGTATTTCTTGCGAATATTGAACGAAATAATATTCATACGAATACAGAAAATAATATCTCTTCAGAATATGAAATAAATAATACTCCTTACCTCAAAAAGAAGAGTATTTCAACTGGTATAGCAGATATATTCTTGAAGAAAACTTTCACTATTTTCTACACTCAAAGCTTTCTAAAACTCGAAAGAAATACGCTCAATGTTATAGAAGAAGAATTCTCTGATTCTGGTGTGATTTTTAATTCTAAATAAACATCTTATTTATAGGAGAATGAAAATAATACTATTTGAGCGCACAGTGAAGGGAAAGTCACGGGCGAATTCTTCGACTGATTTCGTTGAAAAATTTGATTTTACTATGCAGCACTATGCAATAAAATATTCTAATAAAACAAAAACTTTTAAATAAGATATATTATATATATTGAATATATATATATATATATATATATATATATATATATATATATATATATATATATATATATATATGTATGTCGATAAAATTCACGGGATATACTCCGTGATCGCTTTTTTTCCTCCTTCCCATTTTGTCAACTAAGTTATATATATATATATATATATATATATATATATATTACAATCCCTCTCGTGACTAAATTCTTCCCCCTCCCACATTTCATTTTCCTTCCACGTGGGCCCCACGTGTTCCCCTCCCATCAACATCTCATAATCGCATGTGGGTACCATTATATTTATACTAAATAACTTCCTACTGATTATTTTAAAAATGGGGATCCAAATAATAAGCAAATTTACAACAATTACTTCATAAAAATCCTCTCAATATTTTTAACAACATTTATCATCATTATTATAATACGCAATATTTAACAACCAGGTCGTTCTCAGGAAAGAGGGGGCTTTCCAATAAGGATTTCTCCCTATTGGTGCGCAATTAGATGACCAAACCTCTCCTCGACAGAACATCTAGACATTGTTAATTATGTAAATAATAATATGAATAACTTTCATCTCAATTATTAATTTAATAATATATAAAATATTGACAATAATTGAATCAAATAACGTGAGATACTTATCGTGATTCTTCAGTAGCAATAATTAAACAAAATTGAGTGACTTCTCATGTAAGCATAAATAATCAATACTGTAGTGTTATTACTATGCAACCACGCCAGATATTCAGACTTTTACTACTGGGTAGTTCAACAGTTTTAACGGTAAAACTTCTGCCGTTATTTTCACAAAAAGATATTTCTGTAGTTTTCTCATTCTGACAATAATTCCATTGTGGGGTCCACCAATGATTGTGCCGTCATACGAATATTCTCCGACACAAAGAATATTCCCCGACCAATCGAATATAATATAACAACTTGCATACTTTGCAAAATTTATAAATATTAACCACAACTATAACATTATATCAAATCCACATCATAATACTTAAAAAAAATATTTTGAGAAAATTAATCTTTATTCACAAAATTTGGGGTCTCACAATCTCCCCTCCTTATGAAATTTCGCCCTCAAAATTTACGTCCGTACCTATTATGCCGAACAGATGAGGACACTTCGTCAGATTCTAACTCTTGAGGTATAACCTTTGAGCGTAGAATATATTCCTTCTTATCCAAGATTTTAACATGTACCTCTTTATACGTTTAATCTTCTGCTATCTCGTCCGGTTATAAATCAATAATGTGGTTAGGGTCGTCCACATATTTACGTAACATCGATACGTGAAAAATGTTATGAACACGTGACATACTTGGCTGTAAAGCGAGTCTATAGACCACAGTTCCTACTCGATCGAGGATTTCAAATGGGCCAATTAAATCAAGGGTTGGGATTTCCTCTCCTCATCGACTCTTGCTTCTAGAATAATGCCCTCTTGAACCTTCTTTTTCGTGTTTATCAGCTCTGGGTCTGTAGCTTGAGCGGCTTTAACATTATCAATTAAAGTCGGTTCTAATCGTATATTCGCTATCTTTATGTAGGTTCGTATATTCGCACTCGTAAACTTATACGATCTTCTACTCAATGCGTCAACTACCACGTTCGCTTTTCTAAGATGGTATTAAATGGTATAATCGTAATCTTCAACAGATCGAGCCAACATCTTTGGCGCATAATACGTTCGTTCGGGGTGGAAAAATATTTAAGGGTTTTAGAAATGGGTTTTATACTGGGGTCAATAAAAAATTCGATTTCACGCTCTGGGGTAGGCCAAGAAGTCTTCAGGAATACGTCAAGAAATTCATTAACGATAGAAATATCATTCAAAACTGTTGTAAGACCCCAACTTTTATGAATAAAGATTAATTTCTCTCAAAATATATTTTTTGAATATTATGGTGTGGATATAATATAATGTTATAGTTGTGGGTAATATTTACAAATTTTGCAAAGTAAGCAAGTGGTTATATAATATTCGATCGATTGTGGAATATTCGCTTTTAATAGGAATATTCAATGCGATAACACAATCATTGGTGGACCCCACAACGGAAGTATTATCGTAGTTAGAAAATGATAGAATTATCTTATTATAAAAATAACGGCGGAAGTTTTACCGTTAAACTGTTGAACTACCCGGTAGTAAAAGTATAGTAATGCGCGTGATTGCATAGTAGAACACGGTATTGATTATTGATGCTTACGTAAGAAGTCACTCAGTTATACTCAATTATTGCTACAGTAATTATTGAATCATATCTCTCATATTATTGATTCAATTATTGTCACAGTATCATCTGCATAATATGATATATTATTAAATCAATAATTGAGATGACAAAGTTATTCATATTATTAAATTTCAATATTTACAATGTCTAGAAGTTCATCGAGGAGAGGTTCGGTCATCTAATCAAGCTACCAATAAGGAGAAATCCTTATCTGAAAGCCCTTCTTTCTCGGAAACGATTCGTTGTTAAATATTGTGAATTATAATATTAATGATGAATAAGTTCGTGTTGATTAAAGATGAAATTGATAGTTCCATTGTGTTGGAATTATTAGTGTTAGTGAAAATCGACATTTATTTTATAATTGATGTCTGGAGGTTATATTGACCAATCGGGTATTTAGTCGGATAAATGAGGAATTAATTGCTATTAATTCACATGATTATAACTATTTGTTCACATGTGTGTATTATTGATTCACATTCTTGTACTATTAGGGGAGGTGGTGTAAGATTGATAATACTTGAATGACTAAGTTAAAAATGGAGGTATAGATGAAGGTACTATACTGTAATTAGTTTTTTCACATGAATATACTATTGAGTCACATGAATGAACTATTAATTCACATGATTTACTATTAGGGAAGGTGGTGCAAGTTTGATAATACTTGCAGGACTAAATTAAAATTGAAGAAAAAGATGGAGGTATTATACTGTAATATTTTGAGCCCCAAAACGTACAATTATTAAAACTATATTTTCCTATAAATAGAAGCTCATTCTTCCTTCATTTCTCACTAATTCACTAAAGCTATAGAGCAATTATTATAGAGAGAAATTATAGAGAGAAAGGAGAAGAGAAGTCTGCTACCTCACTATTCCAGTATCCAATTTTTTCTTAGGTAAGGGGTATTATTCTTTTGTAATCATGAAGAGAGTTATTTTCTTTCAATACTCGTAAGGGTTGTTATTCCATTCTTTATTAATATGTTGGAATAACATGTCTATGCAATACCGCATACATGGTGAAATTCTTCCATTATTCCATTCTTTATTATTCTCGCTGGAATAACTTTATGCATGCGATCTATCGCATGCCTAGTGAATTCTATTGTTATTCCATTCTTTATTATTCATTGGAACATTACATGCATGTGGATTACGCATGACCGGTTTCATCCTTTATTATTCAGTTGGAACATCCTGTCTGTGCAGATTACGCATAACCTGGTTCTATTCTTTATTATTCTATTGGAATATCCTGTCTGTGCGGATTACGCATGACCTGGTTCCATTCTTTATTATTTTGATGGGAATAACCTGTCTGTGCGGTCTATCGCATGCCTGGTGAATTCTTCTGTTATTCCATTCTTTATTATTCTGTTGGAATAACCTGTCTATGTGGATTACCGCATGCATGGTGAATGATCCTTCGTATTCATTCCTTACTAAATTGTGGAAATGATCTGTCCACGTGGATTACCGCATGGCGAGCGAAAATCCATTTGCAGTTTTATATATTTTATTATACTTAGTTGGTTAAAGTTTTGACTTCTATACTCCATGAAATTAGTAGCATATCCTGGATATTTGCGCTTCATCCAGTATCTTTTCATGAAAACATTCTTCTAAGCATTCTTGAATTTTACTCCACAAAGAAGTATTATTTTGACAATTTGGACGTTATTGATTTCTGGATAAATTAAAATTATAAATCTTTAAAATTTATCCTTGAACTTGTTTTATTGATTTATTATGTCATTGTCATCATCCTCATGCTTATATTGTGATGAAAGTCATCTTTGGCTTATGTGCATAGATGGACTTGGTATGATTATGACCAGGGATTATTCGTTATAATCATGATTGTAATGTGACGAATGATGTGGTAAAAGTCCTCATTGGCCTGTAGTTCTTTGATGGACAGTTGTTGGTGTGATTATTGTCGACGTCGGGATTTTTTAGTGTCCCTTTTCATTACTTGTTCTTTGGTGTTCTCATGTTAATGTGAGATTTGTTTGAAAAAACAAGTGAAAAAGGTCCGACATGTATAATGTCGACGATTTGACTTTAAGAGTCGTCAGTTGGTGTATTTAACTAGTTGCACCAACATTAAATCGAAAAAGTTTGCACATTGACCCGATGTGATGTGACACCTAAACTAAATCGTCTGAAACCCGAGATTCATTTGGGTCCGGGGATTGATTATGCGGAGGGAAGGTGTTAGGCACCCCAGACATTCGTGTTACCACGGTGGACCGCCACTTTTCAAAGAAACTGTTATATGAATGTGTATGTGTATGTGTGTGTGTGGATCAATGTGCAATTATTTGGAAGTAGTGTTGTACCTCGTTCGCACCTATATACATAGGGTTTGAATTTATAGAAAAATTCAGTTTTAAACAAGATATAGCAATGACGTTTTGTAAAAGAGGTTTTTCAAACCCTGTGCTCAATAGTAATTGAGGCCTTTGATACTTCCATTTTATTATTAAATGTTCTGCTTGTTTGTTTTTATTTTTGAGATGCGAATCATTCTCGAGAAAATAATATACAGCAGTGCCGAACACCTCATGAGCATGACAGCCATCTAAGGAAATTCAGACATTGTAAAAATAATGTATAAGTCGCCATACAATTTGAAAAATGTCCATCATGAGAACCGAATCTAGATTCAGTAGACTGAATCTGTGATCACATGATTCCTAGGCTCACATGATACTGCAGTTTGTATGAAAAGTAGTAAGCAGTTATATATAAAAGCTGTAAATATATATATAAAGACATGATCAACCACCATGAAGCAACTCCATGGGGATCGAAAATGTATATATATAAAAGCAATAAATATATATATATATATATATGGACATGATCAACCACCACGAAAGTAAACTCTGTGGGACGAAATGTAAATAAAGTCAGAAAAGCGATCAACCGCCACTTAAGAAAACTCCATGCACATAATGTAAATAAAAATAAAGTCAAAAAAGTGATCAATCATCACAAGTAAACTCCATATAAGGACGAAATGTAAATAAAGTTGTAAAAGCGATCAATCGCCACGAAGTAAACTTTAGGCGTGATTGATATAAATGTAAATAAAGTAGTAAAGGTCACAAGTAAACTCTGTGCCTAATGAAAATGTATATATATATATATATATATATATATATATATATATAGGAGCCCTTCCATAGAAATTGGTTCTTTATAGTCTTTGTCAACACCCCTTTTTGGATCGTTGATAAATTGAATTGATGGTCGATTAACTTTTCTATTTGATAAGTTCTAAGCACAAAGTTGTTGTGCCTAATTATTTACCTCACAGAAACTTCTATTTTAATAAGTGAGGCCCATTAAAAATTATATTGTCAAGATAGTTATAAAAAGTGAATATTTATTATTAAAATAATTGATCTAGGAAGAGCTTCTACC
Organism: Panax ginseng; assembly: GCA_020205605.1. Classification (NCBI taxonomy): domain Eukaryota; kingdom Viridiplantae; phylum Streptophyta; class Magnoliopsida; order Apiales; family Araliaceae; genus Panax; species Panax ginseng. Next base: position 174,822,178 of record CM035132.1, read on the forward strand.
CGCTACACATTTTTTTTTTTTATTTTTTTTATTTCTCCCACCGGTGCAAATGATACTACTTTAGGCATTAAAATAATAAAATAATCCTACTTAAGAGCTTCTACCGAACACACATTTTTTTAATTTTTTTTTATTTCTCCCTACGTAGACAAAATGATACTACCGTAGCATTAAAATAATAAAATAATCCAGTGCAGATGCAATTTGATACTACCGGTATTAAAAATTGAAAAAATAACCACTTAAGTCTGACATATCATGTATAGGTATTAAAAATTAAAAAATAACCGATTTAAGTCATGGCTTTATCACTACCGGTATTAAAAAATTGAAAAAAAATGATTTTATTCAAGCAATTACCGCTAAATGATTCAACTCGCAACCTCAAACTCCAAACACTCGTCATATATGACCACCCGAGCACCACGCTTGCCTAGTCATTAATTTCAACCAAGGATATATCTTTATATTAAAACTTCACCATCCCCAAAAATCTATATTCTTGCATTATTATTATATTACGATTTATTATTATTAATAAGTCTATATAATACATATGAGGGTTTTCTATTTAGAAATAAGTTAATATCTATATTTATTAAACAATGATTATTAGTAATGATTTTATATATTAAGCAATGATTTTATTATTAAGAAATGATTTTATTATTAATAAAACTAGTGAAGTATAATAATAATTTGATTATCGAATTTATAAAAGTAGTGAAGTATTATTATAATAATAATAATGTGATTATCAATATTAGAAGTACGATTATACCAATACTAGTATCGCATAACATTAAGAGGAATAAGTACATATTATATGTTCATTTTCATAAAATAAAAAAATATAAATGATTAATACAACCGACGCCCTATTTTTTTGGCTCGTGAATCCCTAGCACTTTCGATAGTGATTTCGCTTATCGTGGTCGGTTTCAAAACCACAAATTGCACATTTTCGATGAGTCTTAGAAGGAATGATTTTCTCGAGTGCACTTTTTGAATCTAGATTGTTTTTGCGGCCCTTTGTTTGAGAAATATTAGGCGGCAAGAAAACTCTTCTTCTTCTTCCACCTCTGCATCTTAATCGTCATTATCGTATCCCATATCATGATTTGGATCTCCAACCGTGCAATCAATGTCGTATCCGCCAGATTCGATAATATTCTCATCCCGATCGCCTTTGGTCAACCAACTCTTTTCCTCGTGCATTCGGTTTAAAACAGTTTTGTAACCTCGAATCGAAAGCAAGCCGCTTTGCTTCGCTAACTCCCCGTAATCACCCATCAAATGATTATAAGCGCATTACTTGATTTTGTTCAAGTCGCCAGATGTGGAGTTAAAGAGTAAGTCTTCACCATTGCTTTTGTTCGCGTCTTTGTCCACCGATGAAGGATCATGTCGGTCGATATTTGTGAAATACTCTTTGCTATGAAATATCTCAAGATGTGCCTGCATAATTCACCATAGTGAGAAAACATTTGGCAGTTACATGTTACCGATCCCAGTTGTCGATTGTTGACAACTTCTTTATATCTTCCTCCACTTTCGGGCCAGATCAGATTATACACCGTGCATAAACCTTAGTATCGGTGACACACAACTCACTAAGTTTATGAACATTGTATTTCATGGAATCGACGAATTGACGTTGGAAATGTCTAAACATCTCTTTTGTGTACACTTGTGCAGCATGAACTTCTAAAGATAAACCGAGTACCATAATCCTTTTACGATGTTTTGTTATGTAGTCGGCCTTCCTCTCCCTGATAAACTGTCTTTCTATAGCCTTTTGACTCTGCAGTACAAAACATAGCATACCTATTGATTCATTAACATACTCATCAAAAAAGGCATTCATGCTCTCGCTTCTTCCAGTGGTAGTCATTCATGACAAAATATCTCTTTTGTATATCTTTGAATCCATTTCATCATACATCATACAAACTTCTAAGCCATTCATTAGTATACAATTCATAGGAACTTATCGTAATATGCCAATGCTATTCAAATTCCTCGATGGACAATGAGTTATACACACAAGTTGTTAAAATTATTTTTTGACGATGGGTGCTCGTAATAAACATGATGCAATTTTTAGGAAATTTATTGCTAATATGCCAAGAACACAATAAATGATAACTAGTTGGAAGTACAGTAGCAATAGGATTACTCATGGCTCTGTCTTGATCGGTGATGATGGTTGTAGGTGCCTTTGTAGTCCATGGCTTCAAGCCATGTCCGTGTAATACCCAAACGAAAGGGTCCTCTCTCGTCTCATCTCTCGTAATAAAGGCAAATCCAAACAATATAGATCGATAATGGTGGTTGACCCCACAAATGGAACAAACGGGCATGCCATACTTATTTTTCCTGTATGTACTATCAAATGTCACAACGTCTCCGAACCGTTGATATATAAACCTTGATTGGGCGTCAACCCATAAAATACAAGCTATGCGGTTGTTTTCACCGGATTTCACTCAGAAAAAAAATTTGCTGGCACTTCCGGATGCAAGTTTGTTCAAATGATTGACATCATCTTGTGTATCATTTTCATCTGCAGAATCACGCCTTAAATCTCGCACCACATTCTTAACATTGGCAGTAGAGAAAGGAACATTTTGCAAACCACCTCCCATTGTGCTCAAAACATTCATCATCTTACTAGGACCAATACCGGACTTATTTAAAGTGTCAATTAAATTTCTTGCAACAGGAGTAATATTTCTGTGTGTCTCTATCAAATCTACTTTGGTGGGGGTCACTAAGTGATGATTGTGCTCTAATTCAACAAAGAGAAATCACGCCAATTGTCTTCTTTCTTATTGTGGACAACATATATTCTAGCTTTACACATTGTTCGTCCTATCGAGTCTCTCTGTCTAGTTATTTTATTACTACTATCTTCATCATCAGGTAAACTCTTGCCAACAATTGGTGTACCGGCTTTCTTACATACATACTGCCTAGATCTGATATCATTCGTATTAGCATGTTTATGACTAGTTGCAATTCTAATCTCAAATCCATTTTTGTGAGCGTATGATCTATAAAAATATTCAACCTCTTCCAATGTACAAAATAATTGACCAACGTGTTTTAAACAATATCGAGTTATTACTTTCAACTTCACTGACAAATTCAGATGCATTATATGACATTTTGAAAAACTTACTTGTGAATAATAGTGATGAATTTTGCTCGATCAGGACTTCAACTTGATTTTCTGAAGTGAAAGTGGGCAACCAGATGAAACAAATTATGAGTAGAGGTGAAAAGAGAAAATAATATCAGAGAACAAATTCGGGTTCATGGAGAAGAAGATAACTTGAGAAAATAGCAGCTTCCTAGACAATATTTAAAGGTAAAAAGACCAGCCGATACAGCTTTATAATAATAATAATAATGGTAATAAACTAATAAAAAAGTACAAAAGCCGGTACAATATGGAACGACATTATACTCAATTCGTAATAATAATATAATAATTATAATAATCGAATAATTATAATAAAATATTGAGAAATTTAATTTGGGGGGAAATGGACTGTTTTAAGATATATACAAATCCAAGGTAAATTAAAATGTTATTAGGCTGTGGTGCTCTGGGTGGTCATATAGGCGATGAGGGATTGGTGCTTGAGGTCGCGATTTCGAATCTGTTTAGCAGCGAATAGTTTGGGATACCGATTTTTTTTTTTATTCTAGTCATCACCGACAAAATGTATCTTACCGGGTCTTGTTTACATAAGTTGTTCTGATGAAGTTCAGATTACCACGGATGCTCTTTTTTATTTATTTTTAATTTTAATTTCTTTGAGTCATCATTATACAATGGAGAAAAGAAGATAAAAAAAAATTAAAAAAGCTAAGCTTCTGCTTTAAAATTCAGCACTTACCGGAAAAAAAAAAACTTTTTAAAAGATAAAGCATGCATTGATAAGTACTTTTCTCGCCATGTTGACTACTTTTTTCGCCACATCGCCTCGGAAAGAACACCGCAAGCTCTCAGGTAAACTAAAAAGTCATGACCCATAACAAGATTAATGCTTGAATTTGGTCCTAAAATAATTCATGTACTGGACTTGCATGAGCTTATTTAAATCTCTATTGAGAACACATGTTGTTCAAACTAAAGTTCACTTGCCAAGCTAGATCAAACTAAAAATAACAGAGAGTATAGAGGGAGTATTTCGGAAGATTTTAATGCATGAAAACTTCAACAAGTTGAACCAGCTGGATTCCATTTATTATATTCTGAAGATACCGAAGATTTTAATCTAAGATATTGTTATAGCTGTTATTGTTATTTATTGTAAGATATTCCATTTGTTCATTTTTTTAATAGTTTCTTTTGTTGTTATTATTTTCGTATAATAACAACAAAATAATGCAAGATTTATAATGATCACTTTATATTTTATTAAAGAATGATATTTTTTTTAATACATTTCTTTGACTAATTGGACATATTTTTACAAAAATAAGAAAAAATATTAAAGGGGATAATAATAAATATAGATATTAACTTATTTCTATTTTAACAAATCCAATTAATAGATTTTGGGGGATGGTGAAGTTTTACTATAAAGATATATCCTTGGTAGAAATTAGCAGCTAGGCCCGTGGTGCTCGGGTGGTCATATGACGAGGGATTGGTGCTTGAGGTCGCGATTTCGAATCTGTTTAGCAGCGAATAGTTTGGGATACCGATTTTTTTTTATTCCAAATTGTCGGTAAGACAAAATTTGTCTACGTCAGTCTTGTTTCTTATTTTTTAAGTTAATTTTACTTATGAAAGTCATGATTCATTACGGATGCTTTTTTATTTATTTTTTTATTTTAATTTTTTGAGACATCATTATACAATGGAGAAAAGAAGATAAAAAAAATTAAAAAAGCTAAGCCGGTTGCTTAAAGTTATCTTACTATTAAAAAAAAAAGAAAGAAAACTTTTGCAGCATAGCATGCATTGATAAGTATTTATTTTATTATTATTTTTCATTTATTGTTTTTATTTTATTCCAGTGTACTCAATTGTTCACTTATTGTTTTAATTTATTTTTCTTCTTATTGTTTTTGTTTTTAATAGTTTCTGTTTTTATTAGTTTTTAATGCATGTTAATATTATTACATTATATACATGCATGTTATTATTACATGCATGTTGTTCAGTTTTTAATGCATGTTAGTGTGTATTGTTATTACTGTCATTTTGCAGCATGTTACTTTTAACTTCATTTTGTCATGCATTTTAATACTAATATGGAATTGATGTATTTTTTTAGGTAAAAGATGGATAGTTGGGAATATGGGCCAATTGATCCAAGTGTTCTGCATGATCAACAAGATCATGTATCAGATGACATATATCATGGGAGAGATAGGGGAAAACTAGGCTCCGATCGATATCTTGATCGTAAATATAACTCAGTGGGCTTTGACAAAAGAACAAAAAATCCTTTTAGATAAATGTGGATTTGGAGTATTTAGTTTTCAAGGTGTTGTACACCAAACTGATCTTGGTCTGATATCTGCCTTAGTCGAGAGATGGCGCCCGGAGACCAATACTTTTTATTTAAACTGTGGAGAAATAACAATCACGTTAGAGGATGTTCACTTTATTTTTGGGTTACTGGTGGGTGGAAAGCCCTTAATTGGGTCCCTTCACGCCACCAATTTGAATTATTTTAGGGATTGTTTTGGAGATAAATTAGTTTGGTGAATATTTTAGTTCAAAAAAAATTGCAAAGGTAATTTCATTAGTGTGGTTGCACGAACATTTTAATAAATGTCCCGAGAATGCAAGTAAAGATGTTATAGGGCGACACACGAAGGCATACATGTTGTGGTTGTGTGGGGCAATATTATTCCCTAATAGGAATAGAAATAGTGTGCACCCACGATATATGTCTTTTATTGCCAACGCTGAAGATTGTGTAACTTACTCTTGGGGCGCGGCAGTGTTCACATATTTGTACAGATCTTTATATATACTGCTACTAGGAAAGGAGTTAAATACATTAACGGTTGTGTTACATTGTTACAAATTTGGGCTTATGAGCGTGTAAGTATTGGAAAGTCAAACCCTTGGCCAAAATCATCCTTATGGTTACCTAGGGCTTTAGCATGGTCCTATTTTGGAGCCCACAGTTACCCTGGTAGACGTGAGAATCCCCATCACCATTTGTCATTTTACCGAGGGGAGTTAGATATTAAGTCTATGTGGGATGTGGTTTGGCGGCCTTACATAATGTGGGATGATGATATCAGTGGATTTAATTTTGAATGCAGGTTGTTGGGATCTGGTGGAGTCCCCTTGATCCACTTTGATATTGTGGAATTTCAGATGCCGGACCGTGTGATGAGACAGTTTGGGTTCATGCAAGGCATACCATCAACATCCAAAAACCACGGTGACCTTAGGAAGGAGAAAAAGTTTAAATTTATTGATGTCGAGGATTGCATGGCCTTGAGAGGGGAATATATTTCGATGTGGGAGGTATACATGGATCATCTTGAAGGACAAAAAACTGAAATTTCTGATTATGTCCCAATAGATGATTACATGGTCTGGTATAGGAAAATTACACGTTGGAAAATCCACCGACCTCGACAGGCAAGCGACCACGACAGTTGTTATGAGCCTCGGGCCATTTACAACCAACAACACCTTATTCAAATGGTATAAAATTATATTCTTCTTTAATAAATCATGTATTGGAGTAAATACTTAATACATTTATTCATATTTATTGTTAATAATATTTGTTTGTGTTTATCTTACATGACAGGTTGAGAGTGCAAAGTCGTTACTTGATAAATTTTCAGTACTTACTCAGCTGCCTCCCGAGTTGGTTCTGCAAAAAAATAATTGGGATTTCCAATACGCCCTATACGACTTCGAAGCAAGAGGTAAACAAATACCTCGACAAGGGGTCCCACAAATTTTGGACCACAGTCCCAATACACACAACTCAATGAAGGGCTTGGGAAACAAACTGATTATGTTGTACAAGAGAGCTACATACCCACCCCACAAGTAATCGAGGAGAGCTCCATTCCCACCACCCAAGCCTACGAGGAGTGTTACATTCCAACCTTCCAAACCTATGAGGAGTGTTACATTCCAACCAACTCTTTATTTGCGGGACTTTCTGACGCCAAGGGATCTAGTTCACAAAAGGTATATATAGTTATGTTAATAGTGAGGGTTTTAATTATTATTGCTATATAATAATAATGTACATTTGGGTCTCAATCAGGTACAAGATGCGGGAGACCACATCTCTTATGGACCAAAAGGGTCTTTATCCAAAAGACTTAAAGATTGGAATTGAGACATTTGTAAATAAACATATGTTTGGAAACGTGGTGGCACCAGAAGGGGATTTATATCCTTTATCATATCCGCGCCAGTTATATGAATTAGAACACAATGCAGTGCAATCCTTAGGGCTTGGGAGTTGGATATTCGAGCATGTCATCGACGCTTATATGTTGTTGCTACGAGACGTAGAGAATACTACAGTCGTCGGGGGAATACAAAGGTGGTCCCAATTTGGTTTCATGAATTCATTCTTCATGCATCTTAGGCGAGGGCTATGCGCCCGCACTAACGTGAATATCTTGCATGGAGTTTTTTTGCGATCCGTATGTTAACCAAGATGTTGGTCCACCTTTACGAAATGCAAATACATATTCATGCTTGGTGTGTAGTACCAATCAACGCCATTTTGTCTTGTTCCTATTCGCAGATTGAAGATTGGATGGTTACCATAATTGACCCACACTACAATGACACTAAGTATATTAAGTTACATGAAATGTACTTTAATTCGTTAAAGTTGTGGTATGTTTAGTTTTAAAATATTTTAATTTTATAATGTCCTTTAATATTAAAAAATTATTAACCAACTACTTTGTACATGCAGGTACATTTGATACCATTTTGTTTGCGAAATGGTAATCCGAATCAAGTGAGTGGCCCAAATGTAGTAATCTCACTGTGCGTACCTTAAAGATTCGATAAAAACAACACAATAACTCGATCGTGGCATTTTGTATGCAAGTATGTTGACTGTTTCGTTAGGGCCAATGGTAATATTTCTGAAGAGAAGTGGTCCTTGGAAGATGTCACAGTCTTTCGTTACCACGTCGCATGGGAGCTCTACAAGAAATCCATAAAGATTACTTGGCCTCGAGATATAGAACTTATCCAACGTTATCTAATGTACATATTAATTAATAATAATAATGTCTATTTGGTTGAACTTTATGGGATTTTCAAATTCATAACTTAGTAATATAGTATTATTGAATCACATAAAACCACTTCATATTATTAATAATGAAAAAAATTATCTATTTTGTTGAATCAGATGGATATTTTTATTCTGGACTAATATTAATAATCACATTATTTATATTAATATTAAAAATCATTATTAATATTATTTTTAATAATTGTAATACATGAATATAATAATAATAGTAATACATGAATATAAAATCATTATTTATATTTTATTAAAGAATGATATTTTTTTTAATATATTAATAATCCTTTTATTGATATTATTACAAAAATAAGAAAAAATATTAAAGGGGATAATAATAAATATAGATATTAACTTATTTCTAAATAGAAAACCCCCATATGTATTATATAGACTTATTAATAATAACAAATTGTAATATAATAATAATGCAAGAATATAGATTTTGGGGGATGGTGAAGTTTTAATATAAAGATATATCCTTGGTTGAAATTAACAGCTAGGCCCGTGGTGCTCGGGTGGTCATATGACGAGTGTTTGGAGTTTGAGGTTGCGAGTTCGAATCTGTTTAGCAGCGAATTGCTTGAATAAAATCATTTTTTTTAATTTTTTAATACCAGCCGTGACAAAAAGTTGTCTTAAGTAGGTTATTTTTTTCAATTTTTAATACCAAATAGTGACAAGTATCTTGCACTGGTTATTATTTTTCAATTTTTAATACCGGTAGTATCATTTTGTCTGGTAGTGGATTATTTTATTATTTTAATGCCACCAGATATCACCTGTCTTGGTCGGGAGAAAAAAAAAAAAAAAAAAATGTGTGGCCAGGTAGAAGCTCTTCCTATTTGATTATTTTTTATTATTTTAATGTCATCACTGTCAATAAATTTTTACTTAAAAAAATGTGAAATAAAAAAAATTAAAAAAAATGTATTCACTTTTATAACTAAAGTATATATATATATATATATAAGCGAGTAAATGCAACTGGATATAAAAAAGTCCGTGCTCCATCGGATATATCAGGGAAAATAATTATATATATAAGCATATATATATATATATATATATATATATATATATATATATATATATATATATATATATAAAATGCTCCGCATCAAGTTCAGGCTCAATCGAGGCATAACTCGATAATGTTAGTCTAAATATGAAATATATACATATATAAGTATATATATATAGAAAAATGAAAACCACTGAGATAGAAGTCCGCAAACGCACACAAACACGACTCTCAATGTGTATAACAAAGTGTGTTCTAATATGAGAAGAAGGCTTTATATAATGTGAGAAGGCTTACAATGGGTCACATAATGTAGACTTCTATGACTTTAAATGGATAAACACTCACTCCACGGGATAAAAGATAGCTATATATGAGCTAACAAGTGTTTAAAGATGAGAAAACACTCAAAAGATGTGTATACAGAGTAAAATGGACAGGGCTTCCTCGCCTTTCCTCTCCTTCTTCCTTTCAAATGGTGACCCCAAAGGCTCATATTTATAGACGGATGGTCGCAGTACACTATGCAGCACCCAGCATGATATACTATCTGCGGCTGGTCGTGGTGCATTCGAGACTCGCGGGTCCCGTCGTCTCGAAGTACGTGCACTCATGTATTGTAATGTCCACTCGAACTTGTAGAACTTCAATCTGAGCATTCGAACGAGGTATATCTGACCTTCTTCGGATCGCTTGTGTCAAGAGTTACGCAATGACATGGATTAGAGGTTGTACGAAGTCAGGAAGAGGGGTCTATGCCCATGGTCTTCAAGCTTCAAATTCTATCCAAAGTACTGCCACGCGTAATAGTCACTCGGGATTGTTATTCCTCGGTTCTTATGGGACATTGTTGGATGTATGTATGTATGAAGTGTTGAGACGACGCGCAAGTGTTGAAGAGACAAGATGACATTTGACTCTTCGCCGGGGTTATCGCCGGTTTAAGTTGAAAGTAGACATTGCTTAGGGTTACATCTGAGATTGGGCTACTTGTTGGTATGCTATGATATCATATTGTGAGAGAAAACGTTGAGGCGGTAAGACGACATTTTGACTCCTCACCGGGGTTATCGCCGGTTTGAGCAAAAAGCAGACGTTGCTCAGGGTTACATCTGAGATTGGACTGCTTATTTGTATGCCTCACTGTCATCTGTGGGTGTGCTTGTCTGCCCGTTGTTAGCTCTGGGTCTGAGGTATGAGTGCCTCGGCAGGAGGTCTGAGCTTGAAGCTAATCGCATGTGTTTGAAACAAACAATTCCAGAGTTATCGCCGGAACTGTAAAAGCATCCCTTGGGGCTATCACCAAGGATGGAGTTGCTACTCCCAGTGTTGTTTGTGGGACTGGAACTGAGTGTCGCAGTGTTATCGCTGAGACAGAACTGTCCTCTCCGGTGTTGTTGCCGGTCTTTTGATCTGCATACCTCGGAATTATCTCTGAGATTGGAAATGACACTCCCGATTTGTGTTCTGGGTTGGAACTGATGTTCCTGGTTTGTGTTTCGGGTTGGAACTGAACTTCCGATAGTATCCGAAATGGATGTCAATTTTGGTTCGTGGTTATCTCGGAAAGATGAATCGCCTCCTACAATGTCGAAGATCGAATCTACCTCGTATGATAAAATTTAAAATGAAAGCAATGTCTACAGATGCCCCTCTTTATCATATTCATGCAATGCAAGGCATAGATAGGATAAAGAATCCTAGACACTTAAAATGAAAGCAAGATAAACATGATGCTATATGTAGCAACATGATGCAAATGTATGATGTATGATTGTTAAGTAATCCTGTTGGGATGACAATCAGTGATGGCTTGGACATGCGATCCAAGTCTCTAAGGATGTTGATGTTGGGGCTATCACCAAAGTCTTGAATCCTAGACAGTGGCTTATATTCCATAGAGGTACCACTTGTGTGTAAGAGATCTGTGGGGATAAAGCTTTGTCTATTTGAGGATGTGTATAACATATTTCCTCATTCTGTCGGAGTTACTGCAAACTGTTTGTTGTCGTCAGGGTTGTCTGACCTTCGTTGATGTGTGTATCACCGGATAGATTCCTATTGGGTGCATTGTCAAGGTTGCTTGACCATCATTGATGTATGTGTCAATGGTAGCATTACGTTATAACCCCCGCCGGGGATACGTAAATGAGTTGCTTCGATGGGTTTACTTGCCATCGGCTGACATGACGTCAAGGTTGCTTGACCTTCATTGATGTGTGTATCAATGGTTGCATTGCGTTGTAACCCCCGCTGGGGATACGTAGATGCTTGAAAGATGTACGTTGTGACCTCCGCCAGGGATACGCAATCATTTGATAACTCCGGCGTTGTAACCCCCGCTCAGGAGGTTTTTGATATATTTCGTGGTTTTATATGTTGTAACCCAGTAGTGGAGTTTAGGGTTGTGACCCTGCAAATGACGACATCAGACCTTTGTGGGGTATTGCCGAGTATGATTTGTGAAAGCTGAGCTCATTGGTATAGTATACACTACTTTCCAGCGAATACCATTGAGACGACGGGAGTTTAACTCTGACCGACAAGAAACCAGGATTTCAGGCTATTTCGCTCAATCGCGTAGCATTTTTATTCCTGATTTGGCCTTTTCAGCTTGTGAGACCTCTTTTGCAACTCTAATTGGAGCGAGCCGAAGGTGTGGGACCCATGTAGAAGTGATACAGGTACACCTACAAGAGCCATAGGTGAGCCTGTGGCCAACCTTGCCTATGTATAGGCCAATGGTTGCTTTCATAAGTCATTTTCAAGTTGCGCAGCGAAGGAAATCTGAGAGCTCTTCTTCAGACCTGCTGAGTTCGGGTAACTTTCTGCATATCCTGCCACCGTACAAGCATTCTTCACATATCACAGTAGCGTATGGATGTATTTTTTCCGGTTTCTATCCATTGAAAATGACTTATCACATGAAATGCATTTAGATACAAAGTAATGAATATGCATCTTGATATGACTTGATAAAAAATATTCAACATGGCAAATGTTAGTATTAAACCATGCTGAACATAAATGATGTGAAAAAATTTGACTTTCAAAACAGTCAAATTGGCACCTTTTACTGTCATTTCTTATCCTATCTGAGGATAAATGAGTAAAGGCATAAAAGTAAAATAATCCTGGTAATTAGACTACACTTACGGATTTTTTTACTGTGATGTGATAATGCATGTAGGATGTATATGACTATGTATAGGTGTACTACTGAATGACCACCTAGTCATGCCTATGTGCATGTGGATAGTCCCATTTACAAAGGGGGCTATGGTAAAATTTTCCAAAAATGTAGGTATTGGGTAGTCATGCATTTTTAACTCTACTGTAGACGTATGTTAAAACAATGCATTTGGAAAAGCTCCAGGTAAGAAATTACCACACCCTTTTTGAAGTGATTTGGAGACTTATTGTCCAGATATTATGGATCCGAATCAGCTGAGTAGTTCCCACAGGACCACTTCTGGTGTACGGAGGAGAGCTTCTGAAGAGCCTAAACGCCGTTTTGACAGACAACCTCGTCGTTTAGTGGAGGCGGTGATACGTCCTATTCGGGCTAAAGTGCCGAATGTTGAGGACGACGAGGAGGATGTACCGATCGAGGTTCCTGCTCCTGCTGTACGTGTTCCCCGTAGGGAATTTCCAGGTATTCAAGTGGCAAACCCAGATCTTCTGGGTGACTTGAGTAGGCATCCTTCAGTATACCTGCATGCAAACGAGGTATGAAGTTAGATCTTTAATTTTCCTTATTTCCTATTGATGAGGAGTCAAAGATTCTGATGTTGATCTGCATTTGATGTAGGTTCCCGGCTTCACACAACCTCGAGGGAACTGGTTTAGCATCCACTCTATATATCAGGCTTTTCATGATGACTACAGAGTGATCATCCATGGATGGGGATTTGGAATGTTCTTCTCCATTCTACCCCGTCGCTGTCCCTGGGGATACCTCAGGGCATTATCTGAGCGATGGTTTCACCAGACTCTGTCACTCCATTTGTTGGACTGTGAGGTGATGATGACACCGATGGATTGGCGGTTTATCACAGGTATGGAGTTTGGAGGGGATCTAGTGCCTTGCACGGCGGATATCACCCCTACTGCCGTCAGATCTTTGTTGGGAGTTCCGGCGGAGGCGTTCAATGGCAGGACTGTTCGTATGGGTCCTTTGAGCATAAATGCTATGAGCGGGCTATTGAGTGAGCCCATACCCGATGATATGAGAGTCAGGGATCACATTCTTCGGCGATTGTTCCTGATAATCATTAGGGGCTACTTCAAAGCAGATAACTCCTCTACGGTGTCCTTCACTTTGATCAGCGCCACTCGACACATGGACCGTATAGGAGAGTATGATTGGGGTTCCTACACCTTTGCCTATTTCCTTAGGGGAATGGGCATGCGATCGCAGGGCTTGACCAAGGCGTGGTTATGATTCTACTCATTTCTGCTGGTGAGTGTTTCTCTTATCTTTTCCCATGTATAGGTTAAGAGTGTTGACTGACAGCAGATGTTTGCCTTTGTGTTGGCAGTTTTGGGCCTGTGAGAGGCTTCCCTGTTTGCGTCCTGTGAGCGTGTTAGGTTTAGATACCTATCCACAAGGATGGAGATGGCATAATTCCATACTGGCAGAGGTCCATGTTGTTGAGGGTTTCACTCATTGTCGCTTACAGTTGGAGTTGTTGATAGCCGATGTCATCACATGGATTCCCTACTCTAGAGAGCATTTGGGAGTTGGTTTTGAGGATGGGTACCTGACTGGAGTAGAGTACGTCATTTCCACTCGCAAGATTCCTCTCTTCACAGATGGAGGATGGGAGCTCTATTTAGGAGAGCGTGCTATTAAGAGCACTACAAAAGAGATCCGTATGTCGATCTTGCCTCTGCCCATTGCCAGAGTTATTGGGGATCTGTTTAGCAGCCTCGTTACTCGAGATGTTTCAAAGATTGGTGGATCCCTCGTACTATTGGAGCTCAGACCCGCGCCACACAATTTATGGGGGATATAGTTCCAGGATCTGTGATGATGACGGATTGGATAGCCTATGTCAAAGATCCGACCCATGTGACACAGATTGACAGATTGACCCGACAGGTGGACCGGACACATCTTTTTATTCGGTATTTGGGTAGAGATCCTTCAGAGGTAGATACTTTTGATCCTTCCATCTCTAGCGGTGGCCCTTCAGGTGACCCATATGGCTTTGCTGGTGCAGATCCTCCTTTGTATCGGCCTGACATCCTTGTAGATCCAGAAGATCCAAAGGACTACATCAGAGGAGTTACATCGATGATGTGATGATATCAATGATGTAGACATCGACATTATTGACTTTTTCTGATGTATTTCTCGTTATCTCGACCTCTGTTGGCTGCTGGGTAGCTTCGCCCCATTTCCCTGTATTTTAGCTGTACATAGATGTATTAGATGATGATATACTTAGGAATGTATGTATAGTTTTCCATTCCCTATATCATATTGCCATCTATTGTATCATGCATGTTATTATGTTATGCATATATATGTATGTCTAGAGATATTCAGCATTAACCCCTGGATGGTCTTATGACACGACCCATACAGATGTCTTCTTCTACAGTTAGCCGTATTGATCATACCCCACCATTTTTGGTGGTATCTGGTATGCGCTCATGGTATGATAGTATATCACCATTAGATATGGTGATCGTAGATGATTTGCTGTAGCATACTATGACCCTGTTGATGTTTTAGGTTCCCACAGGATTTGTAGAGGGTATGCTAGAGCACTGGGTATCGGAGAGGCATGTTTTCTGATTTGGGACCCAGGAGTTGACTCCTACTTTGGAGGATTATGCACGGTTGACGATGCTACCGCTGGATGCACCTTACATGCATATACGGGTATCGGAGACATGAATGGCGATTCATGACCATCACCGGATTGAGAGCGTAGAGTGGTCGAGACAAGATTACATCCGCCCACGTGATATCCCAAATAGTTTCGTTTGAATAGGTTTGGCTCTGAGGATAGCTATACACGACATTCCGGGGATTTCACCACACCGGAGGACCATTGGCGTTCAGGCAGAGTAGATGTACTACTTCTATGCGTATTATCATACGTCTTCATGCTGCGGTACATGGATGAGCTGGATATCAGCGTCATTATGGCAATGAGAGCTCTTAGGGAGGGTCATACCATTGTATCGATGATCATTGTAGAGACTCCGAGGTCAGCTATATACTGCTGCACTTATCCGGTGGGAGTGTTTACAGGTAGCTCAGTTATGCTGTACGTGTGGTTTATGTCACACTTGAGACCGATTGGCACATTTAGATGGTAGGGGTTTTATTTCACCCATGATATATAGCCATATCATACTCCTTTCAGCCTGCGGAGTGTACAGATGCTGCATCATGGTCAACTTTTCTGGCAGGGATTAAGGATCCGTTTGCCATATTACTATGTTCAGGGCTTAGCTCACCCTACAAATTCATTACTCATGCTCTGGGCATGGATTATCTCCCTCTAGCTGGATTGAGGGGCATGATTACTTACCACCCACTGGCCGTGATGTGTCAGTTTGACGGTTCCAGATTTTCATCCTTATGAGGGCAGCAGTCGTCGCTTCACTTCACAATCGTTTATCGGCGGAGGATGATCCGGGTTGTATACCCTCTCGGGATTAGTGAGGGTCACCGAGTTTTCTCGTCAATCATCCGGTTGTTCTGCAGAGTATTCCGCATGGATGGAGATAGAGATCGCATCGGTAGTGGCGATATCCACAAGTCACGGGATTGATTCTGACGATGAGGAGCCTATAGAGGAGGCTATTATTCCCATCGATGATTTAACTGCTAGGCTGCCAACATTTGTGATGGATTCTCCCACCCTTAGTGCCACTGTTACTCAGTATTCAGCACAACATTTGGAGCAGAGCTTACATCTGATGACCTATGATAGAGATCAGGCTAGGGCTGCGATGTTGACAGCTCTTGATGATAGAGACGCCGCTCTATTAGAGAGGGATGAGGCTATATCAGCCAGGAATGCATTGATTGGGGAGCGGGATGCCACCTTATCTGCTAGGGATGTGGCCATTGCAAATTTTGCTAACATGAGTGCTTACATTGATGAACAATATGCCACCATACAGTTAGCCTCTGATCTGCTAGCTCGTGTATATACCCTTAGGCAGGAGCTTGCAGCGCTACCTCCGTCTTCAGAGAGGGATGCTATGTTAGATCTGATAGTCCGCATACATACAGATCTGTAGATAGCTTTGTATTTTCCTTCACAAACTAGCTTAGCCATTTTGTCATGTACAACACATATGTATATATCAAATAGTTTTATGTATGGCAGGGAAATATATTTTGATTCACTTCCCTTTTAGTTATGCCTTGATACTTGCTTGATATTTGCCTGTTTCTTCAGGGCCTTGTGATTTTGATGCATTCTGAACTTATCCTTGATAGATGGACATTGAGACATCGCAAGATCTCTTAGAATGGATCATTGATTTACAAAAATCCTACCATTTTTGGTGTCTTGGGACTTGGTATCTCAGATGGAAAAGTGGAGAGGAGGGTAGTTTCTTCCTCTCTGAGATTGACCGCACCACAGATGGTCGCCAGTACTTCTTTTTGTGAGAAGCCTAGTTAATTCCATCTCTTATGGGTTGCTATTGCTCTTTGAGGCACGATCACAGCTTTTGATGGTCACAAAATCTTCTATTTGTGAGAAGAGGTTGGGTAATTCCACCCCTTTGATCTGAAACCGATGAAATGTGGCGAATTGAAGGTGATCCCAGATCAGTGTGACAAGAATTTTTGTTCGTAGGGTTTAGGCGAACCATAAATGGTCGCCTATGTACTCCTATTGAAGAGGAGATCAAGTCTGCGTAGTTCGAACATGGTGTAAGAGGTTCAATGCTGAGTGTGAAAGGCAGATGGGTGTAGAAATGTTTTTGTTGTTTTTGTATAGAAAGGGCAGAAATGTTTTTGTTATTTTTTTTATTGCGACTAGGCCATATAGAATATGGTTGCCTACGTACCCCTAGGTATCAGGGAGATCAGGTCGACGTAGTTCACCCCTCAAGATGAATCGCAGCTGAAGAAAAAGTGTGAATCCCATGTGCAGGCTATACTGTGGGGAGAAGAAAGTTTGATCCCATAATGGGGATAAACTGCAAGTGTGGAAAAAGTTTGATCCCGTCCTCAGGACAAACTGCAAGCGTAGAAAAGTTTAATCCCGTCTTCAGGATAAACTGCAGGCGTAGAAAAGTTTAATCCTGTCTTCAAGATAAACTGCAAGTGTGAAAGGTTCAATCCCGTCTTCAGGATAACCAAAATTATGAAAGGTTAAATCCCGTCTTTAGGATAACCAAAATTGTATGGAAGGTTTGAAATGAAGTGATACCAGGTTTCAAGTTTGAAGTTTATGTTTCCCTGAGGGGCAGAAGAGTATGCAAAAAGAGAGGGTTCAAAACCAGAATGACTGGTGATTTGATGATCAAAACTAGGATGTTTGTTTGATGGTAACTTCAGACATAGTACCGTTTCACGGTGTCCGAGTTGATAAGCTGTGGAAATTCATCGCCATCCATTTCCTGCAATCTAAGAGCACCTCCTCTCAATACCTCCTTGACAACAAATGGGCCTTCCCAGTTAGGAGCAAATTTTCCCTTAGATTGATCTTGGTTGTCAATGATTTTCTTCAAAACCAAGTCATGTTGTTTGAATTGCCTTAGTCGGAATTTTCTGTTGTAGGATCGTGCGATCCTTTGCTGATATAACTGACCATGAAAGATAACCGCGGATCGCCTTTCGTCTATTAGAGACAATTGGTTATACCTGTCTTGTACCCATTGGTCTTCACCCAACTGAGCATCCATCAATACTCTGAGGGATTCCATTTCCACCTCTATGGGGAGCACTGCTTCCGTCCCATAGACTAATGAGTAGGGGGTTGCCCCAGTGGAAGCACGCATGGAAGTTCGGTAGGCTAATAAAGTCAGAGGCAAGAGGTCAGGCCATTCTTTGTGATTGGCGTATATTTTCTGCATGATCTTTTTGATGTTTTTATTAGCCGCTTCAACAGCACCATTCATCTTTGGACGGTAGATGACGGAGTTGAGGTGTTTGATGTGGAATTTTCTGCATAACTCCTCTATCATTTTGTTATTGAGGTTCTTAGCATTGTCTGACACAATGACCTCTGGTTGTCCATATCGACAAACAACATTGTTTCTGATGAACGCAATGATGACTTCTTTAGTAACCCTAGGGAAGGAGGCTTCTTCTACCCATTTTGTGAAGTAGTCGATCATGGTGAATATAAATTGATGTCCATTACTGGATTTGGGCTTGATGGGCCCGATAATGTCCATTCCCCACATTGAGAAGGGCCATGGCAAACTCATATTGTGGAGTTCCCTTGGAGGGGACGTGGATAGCATTCCCATGAATCTGGCATTGATAGCACCTCTTAACGTGATCATCACAGTCAGCTTTGAATGTAAGCCAATAATGCACCGTTCTGAGGATCTTCTTGACAAGTAAGGGTCCGCTCATGTGAGGGCCACATACTCCACCATGGATCTCATCCATGAGTCTCTAAGCTTTATCTTTATCTAGACATCTGAGGAGACCTATTCCAACATCTCTTTTATAGAGTGCATCTCTGCTCAGGTAGAATTTCATAACAAGTTGATGAATCCGCCTCTTCTCAGTTAGGCTCGCCTCAGCGGGTGTAGATCCATCTCGTAGATACTCCTTGATGCATTGATACCAAGGGTTATGGATGGGAGGTAGTTCATTCGATACTTCTCCAATGTAATTCGCATATACTGGGGCTTTTTGCAGAGTAAACGTGATGCTTGGCATGTTTTCCTTGTCAAGTATGTAAACCAAGGAGGCCAACGATGCTAATGCATCTGAAAAGAGATTTCTTCGAACTCCAAAGCCATCTATAGAATTTGCCGATGGTAAGGCAGCAAATGTAATTCTTTAGTTTGATAGATTCCTGTGGATTGTCTGATCACCAATTCAGAATCCCCAAAGACATTTAACCGCCTGGTGCCTATTGAACGGACAAGTTTTAGCCCCATAATACAGCCTTCATACTCAGCTGTGTTGTTGGTGCTGACAAACTACAATTTAACAAATGACGGATATCTTTGCTCCCCGTCATCAATATTAGAACTGCTCTGCTCCGAGCCTTCTTTGTTAATGACTCCATCAAAATACATTCTCCACGTTTACATGTATCGTCATCGATGTTGTAGCCGAATCTGGCCATTATCCCTTCATCGGGAAAGTATGTTTCCAAGGGTTTGCAGTCCCCTGTAGGTGCGGCGACCAGTTCATCCGCAATTCCTTGACCGTGGACTGACTTTTGTATCATGTAGATGATGTCAAATTGTTGTAGGATCAACTGCCATCTGGACAGTCAACAATTCAGTATGGGCTTACTGAACACATACTTGAGAGGATCCATTCGGGATATGAGATGGGTTATGTGGCCATGGAGGTAATGCTGTAACCTCATGGAAGCCCATGCTAAAGCACAACATATCTTCTCAATCAGAGTGTACTTCTGTTCACTGATGCTGAATCTTTTGTTGAGGTAATAGATAGCTCGTTCTTGGCCTCTATTGTCTTTTTGCCCTAGCATACAACCAATGGCATTGTCATTTATGGACAGGTACATGAACAGGGGAACATCATCCCTGGGAGGTACCAAAACAGGAGCATTAATCAGTTACTCTTTGATTATGAGGAAGGCTTTCTGACACTCATCATTCCATTTCTTGGAGGAGTTCTTCCTTAACAACTTGAAGGTTGGCTCACAGGTTGCTGTGAGTTGAGAAATGAATCTGCTAATGAAGTTGATCCTTCCCAAAAATCCCCGTATTTCCTTCTCTGTCTGAGGAATGGGCATTTCCTTGATGGCCTAGATTTTGGTAGGATCTAGTTCAATACCTTTGTGGTTGACTAGGAAACCTAGCAACTTGCCTGACTTAACACCAGAGGCGCACTTGGCGGGATTCAACTTCAAGTTGTACTTACGCAACCTGTTGAAAAGTTTTCTGAGATGGTCTAAGTGGTCTTCCTCCTTTCTGGATTTGACAATGATGTCATCCACGTAGATCTCTATCTCTTTATGCATTAAATCGTGTAAAGAGCCATTAATGCTCGCTGATAGGTTGCCCCAGCATTGATGAGGCCGAATGACAACCGTCTGTAGCAAAAAGTTCCCTAAGGCGTGATGAAAGCAGTTTTCTCACGATCTTCCTCATCGAACATAATTATATGGTACCCCGCAAAGCAATCAGCAAAGGAGTACATGCCGTATTGAGCACTATTGTCAGTAAGAATGTGGATAAAGGGCACGAGAAAGCTATCTTTAAGGCAAGCTTTGTTCAAATTCTGATAATCCACGCAGACTCGCACCTTTCCTCCTAGTTTAGGCACGAGAAAAATGTTGGATATCCACTCCGGATATGTAGACACCATGATAATGCCAGCTTGAAATTGTTTCACAATTTCTTCTTTAACCTTCAAACTCCACTCAGGTTTCAATCACTTGAGCTTTTGCCTAACTTGTTTGAATCCTTCTTTAATGGGAAGGCGATGAAGAACAATGTCAGTGGACAAACCCACCATGTCTTCATCAGACCATGCAAACACATCCTGGAATTGGGTTAATAGTGCAACCATGTCATTCCGCTGATTTGTGGTAAGGTCTGAACCAATTTGGATTAGCTAAGGGTTGTCTAAGGTTCCAATATTGAAAGAAGTGGTTTGATCAAGATTGGGTTTGGGTTTGTCTGTGACCCATTCCTTAATCTCTTGAGGTGTTTCAATGTCCTCTTGTATGTCCATCAAGTCTGAGTCCAACTTTGCATCAAAGTTACAGCCCTTGTGGAGAGAAGGCACCTGCTTTCACTTAATATATGCAACTGTTCGATCATACAAAAGTGTTAGCATGTACTTGTTAAAATAACTGCTAGTACTGTAAAGGAAAGCAAGTAATCAATGTTATCTACAGGGCAGAGGGATTTTTCTACCCATTTTACCCTCGTTGACCAATGCATGGAGTGATGCTCCAATTGTCGAGGGCAAAGTCTTGAAGGACTGCAGTGATGGAAGGATCATCATTGTCCTCCTTTTCCCGAATGATAACCATGACATTTGGGCAATCATCGTCTGGGGTGTATCTGTTTGTATGTTCATCATGGACAATGACGCATATGCCTGCCATCATAAGGGCAAGGTCATGTTTACGTTTTCGTTCCTTTTCTTCTGCCTCGGGTTCAGGAATCAGCACCTCTTTTGCTTTGATTGGCACTGGTTTCGGAAACAAAATAGCCACAACATGGGTTAGAACCTTTACTGGAGATTGCATCAACTCATAAGGTAAAGGTATTAAAAATCGCCGTGCGGCGGAAGCTTGAGGAATCTGTTTGTGCTTATGAGGATTCCTGTGTCTGGAACTGGCAGAATATCCTAGCCCGGCTGTTCCAATTTGACTGGACATTTGGATAGGGTGCTTAATACCCTGCTTATCTTTACCAAGCCCTTGTCCAGGTTGATGACCCAATAACATCATTTCTTGAGTGGCCGACATAACCTCGTCAGAAATCTTGGGTACGGGAAGTGGCTCTCCAATAGAATGGTATTGCGTGTTACTTACTTCCAGAGTATGGAAACTGGCCGGTTCAACTTCTGAATTGAAGCTAATAATTGGTAGAGTTCCTTGTTCAGGACATTCTGGCTCAGCGTTGACAGTGACTAGACTGTTGTTGATAATGTATTTAAGTTGTTGATGTAGCGTGGAGGGAACGGCTCCAGCCATGTGTATCCATGGTCTCCCCAATAGTAGGTTGTATCCTGAGTCTATCTTGAGGACGTGGAAAGATACATTGAATGTATTTGGACCAATCTCAATTGGCAATTCAATCTTTCCAACGGAATTTCGTCGGTATCCATCAAAAGCTCTGATGACCGTATGGCTGCTTTGGATCTGCTTGAGATTGATATCCATCTTCACCAAGGTGGCATAAGGACAAATATTTAGAGATGAGCCTCCATCTATCAAAACTTTAGCTAGCATGTACCCAGAAGATAAAACTACAATATGCAGAGGCTTGCAATGACCGGTCCCTTCTAGAGGTATGTCGTCATCAGTGAAGGATATCACATTGTTGTTGAAAATGTAATCAACCAAATGTTGAAATTTTTCCACATCCACTGATTTTGGCAAGTAGGCTTCTTCCAAAACCTTCAGTAAGATCTTTCGATGATCCTCAGAAGAGAAAACTAAGTCCAGTATTGAAATCTGGTGTGGAGCTTCTCGCAAGCTTAAAACCACTTTGGCTTCATTGTGTCCCATAGTGCGGAGGAATTTTTCAATCTTCTCCATGGGAAACTTCCCCTTTGCTTCGCAAGTAGGTTTAATAACCCGTTGAGGAAGATACAGTGGATTTTCCTTCGACATTATAGCAATAGTATGAGACTTGGATCCTTCAGCTTCTCCATAATTCCATGGAACTTTGTGTAAGCTGACAACAGGATATTGTGGTCTGAAAGATAAATAAATTGGCTCTGGTGCAGCCACTTTCAAAGGATTGTCAGCTCCTTTGAGTTGAATTGGTTGTATGGGAAATACTTTGACAGTCTCATCATCCACTTTGCAGGACATCGTTATCAATAAGATTATGAATGAGATGGTGGAGTGCCTAGCATTCTTCTGTCCTGTGACCGCGAGAATGTGAATGATATTGACATACTTCATCAGAATTAAATCGTCCTGAATGGGGATTGATTGGAGGGAGAAGGAAGTTAATTCTTCCTTCGTTGATCAACATCTGTAGTATCTCCTCCATAGATTGGCCCAAATAGGTGAATTCCCTCTGATTGGAAAAATTCCGACGGGCTTTAGCATTTGCTCTCTTCGCAACCTTATCCTCCATAGCTTCGCTTTCTGAAGGTGGTGAGGAAGCATTCATAACAAAAGGAAGGAGATAGGCATGCTCCTGCCTGATTAATTGGCATGTGACTTGATGATGGTGGGTCACCAATTCTGCCAATTGCTTAATTTGTTTGCAAAGATCTTTCATCTTTCGTTCCATGGTAAATTGGAACTTTGCATAATCCCATCTGTCAACACCGTCTTTGATGGGTTGGGATGATTCGCCATTAGAATTGGAACCTTGTCTAGTGCTCCAACTGATCATGTTGACCTTTTCTTCTTTGTGTTGAGGAAGAGGGTTGTCTTGCATATGAGGTTGATCTGGTTTGGTGACCACGATCTCACAGTTGTCTATTAGATCTTGAATCTTGTGTTTCAAGGCCCAACAATCTTGAGTATCATGTCCAGTGCTCCTAAAGATGATAAGCACACTTCTGAGTAGCATTAAAACCCCTCCCATTAGGGTTGGCTGGTGGAAGAAGATGTGTAATTTTCTTCTGAGCAGTCAGAAGAGCAAGAATATTCTTGAGCGAATCCCCTAAGGGTGTGAACATTTGAGGTCGCTTTACTTCTCCACTTTTAGGCAATGGAGGGTTTGAAGATTGTGCTGGAAAAAGGGAGTAGTTTTTCCTCTACATAGGCATGCTTTGATTACCTTTTTGTCCTTGTAGTATCAAGGAAACATCCTCCTCTTTCTTTTTATAGACCCTCCTAGGGTTGTTTCCATAAGATCCTTACTGGATGTGCTTAGCAACAGCTTTAAGAGCGGCTAGATCTTGAATTTTATCGGAATTCAATCCCATTTCAGCCATTTCTCCGTGCTCGATCATTTCAGAGAATGGTTTGCCAATACCAGCTAGAACTCTTTCATAGAAAGGAGCTTCCTGTATATTTATGAAAGTTATGACCATTTCTGATTCTGTCATGGAAGGAATAACTTGAGCAGCAAGGCGCCTCCACCTTTGAGCGTACTCTCTAAATGACTCATTAGGCTATTTCTTGACCTTGGTGATTTGATACCTACAGAGCCATCTTAGATTAAAAAGCAGATCGAGTAAGGAAGGCGTGAGCCGACTCTTTAACTATGGATCTTTGAGTTGTCTAACTGGTATACCATGAACGGGATTCTCCAAATGACTTTTTACAAAACAATTTGCATTACGAGCTTTTCATTTTCCGCATAAGATCCGAGTTCTCCAATGAACACCTTTAAATGTGTATAAGGATCCCCTAATCTGTCATATTTCTCAAAATTAGGGGTCTTGAATTTCTTTGGATAATGAACACCTGGAAATATGCAAAGGTCTGCATATGAAACACTGCCATATGTTTCAATCCCTTTGAGATCACGAATAGTTTCCTCCATTTGAAGGACCATCTTCCTGATTTCACCGGTGTCTGGATCTCCTTTGAGATGGGTGTTTTCAGGGTCTTTGTTGGTCGTATCCAATTAAGGTTTTGGAATTGTCTTTTCCAGACCTTGAACTCCTCCTTGTGTAGAGGATTCTGCATGTGGAGGGATCTTCGTACCCTGAGTGGACTGGTGCAATTCTTTTAGTAGAACAGCCAAGTCTGTAATTTGTTTACTCAATCCGTCAAATTCTTCTCGGGAAATAGCATTAGACTGGCCAGAAGAAGACATGAGTGGCTGTAGGCCTGTGGCCTTTTTGGACTTTGAGTTGGTAACATGCCCAATTGCTTCCCTACAAAAGACTTACGTAGTTTAGTCTTAGGGTAATGTAAATGTTATCATAACATGTCCGTTTTAGTAATCTTTGTCCTACAAAACAGTTGTTAATTGATAACATGCATGCATGCACAGATATTCTTCATTTTTCCATTACATATGGATGAACATGGAATAAAATTACAAGTAAATGCTTTTACAAGTAATTGAAAATGGAAAGTATGAAGAGACTTTCCTCCGCGTTTGGTTTATCAGAGGTTGACCTATCTTAGGGTTATTCTCGAGACTTTTTGGCATGTAGGTTCCCAGATCATCGCAATTTACTTGACGGGAAGTTAATTCAGTCTTTCAACTGGAGCGAATCTGGGTGGTGCCTTTCCTGAGCCTCGCTGGAATTATTCTTCCTGCGAGTCCAGTAATCAAACACCGATAGGATAGCCTCCTGATGGAGGAACCACACAACATACATTCATATACAATGTGTCTCACCGTTTATGCAAAATGATGACATGTGCGAAACACTAATATCACAGATAGATATTTAGCAGTGCAGTAAATAAAAATGCATTCGTACACATTCATCAGAAATGTAAATGCAACATTCACAAACAAGCATATAACAATTTTGAAAAGCTTATAATAGCGGCTTAAGCCCTCTTACTGGACAGCCCCAGCAGAGTTGCCACCTGTCGACGTCGAGATTTTTTAGTGTCCCTTTTCGTTACTTGTTCTTTGGTGTTCTCATGTTAATGTGAGATTTGTTTGAAAAAACAAGTGAAAAAGGTCCAACATGTATAATGTCGACGATTTGACTTTAAGAGTCGCCAGTTGGTGTATTTAACTGGTTGCACTAATGTCTGAACCGAAAAGGTTTGCACATTGACCCAAAGATGTGACAATCGCTAAACGATCTGTGAAACCGAGATTCATTTAGGGTCAGGGGCTTGATTATGCAAAGGGAAGGTGTTAGGCACCCCCCGACATCTGTGTTGCCACGGTGACTGCCACTTTTCAAAGAAACTATTATATGAATGTGTGTGTGTGTGTGAATCAATGTGCAATTATTTGGAAGTAGTGTTGTACCTCGTTCGCACCTATATACATAGGGTTTGAATTTATAGAAAAAATCAGTTTTAAACAAGATATAGCAATGACGTTTTGTAAAAGAGGTTTTTCAAACCCTGTGCTCAATAGTAATTGAGGCCTTTGATACTTCCATTTTATTATTAAATGTTCGGCTTGATTACTTTTATTTTCGAGATGCAAAGCATTCTCGAGAAAATAATATACAACAGTGCCGAACTCCTCATGGGCATGACAACCATCCAAGGAAATTCAGACACTGTAAAATAATGTACAAGTCACTATACAACAGAAAATGTCCATCATGGGAACCGAATCTAGATTCAATAGACCAATCTGTGATCACATGATTCCTAGGCTCACATGATATCGCAGCTTTGTATGGAAAGCGATAGCGATTATATATAAAAGTCAGAAATATATATATACGCACATGATCAATCACCACGAAGCAACTCCATGGGGGATCAGAAATGTAAATATATAAAAGCGGTAAATATATATATGGACATGATCAACCACCACGAAGTAAACTCCAGGTGGGATGAAATGTAAATAAAGCTGTAAAAGCGATCAACTACCACGAAGTAAACTCCAGGCAGGACGAAATGTAAATAAAGTTGTAAAAGTGATCAACTGCCACGAAGTAAACTCCAGGCAGGACAAAATGTAAATAAATCTGTAAAAGCGATCAACTGCCACGAAGTAAACTCTAGGCAGGACGAAATATAAATAATGTTGTAAAAGGCCACGAAGTAAACTCTAGGCCTGACAGAAATGTAAATATATATATATATGTACAAATATATATATATATATATATATATATATATATATATATATATATAGTAAATGCACCGGATATAAAATCCAGGCTCATCAGATATGTCCAACAATAATTATATATATAAGCATATATATATATATATATATATATAAGCGAATAAATGCTCCGGATGTAAAATCCAGGCTCATCAGATATGTCTGACAGTAATTATATATATAAGTGTATATATATAAAAGCAATAAACGCTCCAGACTGAAGTCTAGGCTCAATCGAGGCATAACTCGATAATGTTAGTCCATATATGAAATATATACATATATAAGTATATATATACAGAGAGAAATGAAAACCACGGACCGAAATCCGGGCAAATACACACAACACGACTCAATGTGTATAACAGTGTGTGCTAATATGAGAAGAAGGCTTTATATAATGTAAGAAGGCTTACAGTGGGCTGCCAATGTAGACTTCTATGACTTTAAATGGATAAACACTCAGCTCCCGCCGGATAAAAGATAGCTATATGTGAGCTAACGAGTGTTTAAAGATGAGGAAACACTCAAAAGATGTGTATACAAAGTAAAATGGACAAGGCTTCCTCGCCTTTCCTCTCCTTCTCTCCTTCAAATGGCTGACCCCAAGGTTCATATTTATAGACGGATGGCCGCAGGTACACCTGCGACAGCCGCGGTTGTACCTGCGGCTGGTCGTGGTGCATCCGAGCCTTGCGGGTCCCGTTATCTCGAAGTACGTGCACTCATGCACTGTAATATTCGCTCAAACTTGCAGAACTTCAATCCGAGCATCCGAACAAGGTATATCTGACCTTCTTCGGACCGCTTGTGTCGAGAGTTACGCAATGACATGGATTAGAGGTTGTACGAAGTCAGTAAGAGGGATCTATGCCCATGGTCTTCAAGCTTCAAATTCTATCCAAAGTACTTCCACGCGTAATAGTCACTCGGGATTGTTACTCCTCGGTTCTTGTGGGACATTATTGGATGTATGTATGTACGAAGTGTTGAGACAACGCGCAAGTGTTGAAGAGACAAGATGACGTTTGACTCTTCGTCGGGGTTATCGCCGGTTTGAGTTGAAAGTAGACGTTGCTCAGGTTTACATTTGAGATTGGACTACTTGTTGGTATGCTGTGATATCATCTTGTGAGAGAAAACGTTGAGGCAGTAAGACGATGTTTTGACTCCTCACCGGGGTTATCGTCAGTTTGAGTGGAAAGCTGACGTTGCTCAAGGTTACATCTGAGATTGGACTACTTGTTTGTATGCCTTACTATTATCTATGGGTGTGCCTGTCTGCCCATTATTAGTTCTGGATCTGAGGTATGAGTGCCTCGGCAGGAGGTCTGAGCTTGAAGCTGATCTTATGTGTTTGAAACAAACAATTCCGGAGTTATCTCCAGAACTGTAAAAGCATCCCTTGGGGCTATCACCAAGGATGGAGTCGCTACTCCCAGTATTGTTTCTGGGACTAGAACTGAGCATCGTGGGGTTATCACCGAGACAGAGCTGTCCTCTCCGGTGTTGTTGTCGGTCTTTTGATATGCATACCTCGGGGTTATCTCCGAGATTGGAAATGACACTCCCGGTTTGTGTTCCAGGTTTGAACTGATGTTCCTGGTTTGTGTTCCGGGTTGGAACTGAACTTCTGGTAGTATCCGGAATGGATGTCAGCTGTCTTCTAGGGTTATCTCTGAAAGATGAATCTGCCCTCCTGCAATGTCAATAACAAGCGTGCAGAAAATTTTAAGTGTCTACAATTATGACCAGGGATTATTCGGTATAGTCATGACCATTGATGATTACATGAATATCCTTGGTCGTGATGTAGGGATGATTTTATTTTGTTTATTAAGCTGAGTCTCAGCGATAAAGTTGATGAAAAACTTTTTAAATCATAGAAGATAGTAGATTTTATGCTCTACTTGACTCTCCTAATGGATTGCTTGTTCCGCTGCAGTTAAACTTGTTGTCTATTATATTCTATCAGTTTAACATTATTGAAGGCTAATGATAATTTATTCTGCATTATCTTAGTCATAATATTTCTTACTGGGCTAGTTGAGCTCACCCTTTCTTTCACTATTCTCTTCAGGAAATGAGAACATAGCAGGGACTAGTCGGGGGACGGAGTGACGGTCCAGATGATAGCATTATTAGTCCTCACTATTCTGTTAAATAGTGTGACAATAAATGTAATGAGAACTCCATTGAGTGTGGATATTGTCTAGATGACAATATTCTTATTAAAACTCTTAGATTATGTTTTGTCATATTTTACACGACTACTGTATAATTAAGTTGTATTTGAATTTTGTACCATGTATTTGGCGACTTAAGATGGGTGATGTATAGCTGTTTTGGGGGCGTCCAAGACTTGGATAACACGTCACATTGATACCTATCAACTTGCCACCATTATTCACGGCGTCCCCTACGAATAGTCTGGCTTCGGTGCATTCCACACAAGGAAGTCACCATATAAAGGCTCAGGGCTCTTTACTTATGGTTTGATATGACAATGATTGACTTTAGTGGTTTGGTTGCTTGAATTCGAATAACAGGTTGGGTAGGAATGTGAAAGCTAACAACCTTACGAAAAAAAAATCAATTTTAGTATGATGAATAGTTAACCCATCGATTCCTAAAATCACATCAAAGACAAGTATTTTCAAAGAGATAAGATCGACAGGTAACGTGGAAGTGTCAATTTAAATCAAACAAGATTTATAAACAATGGATGTAATGAAGGTTTCTCCTAACGGAGTTCCAACTGATAAGTAAAACTCTAA
Organism: Panax ginseng; assembly: GCA_020205605.1. Taxonomy (NCBI): domain Eukaryota; kingdom Viridiplantae; phylum Streptophyta; class Magnoliopsida; order Apiales; family Araliaceae; genus Panax; species Panax ginseng. The sequence continues at coordinate 174,851,829 of CM035132.1, forward strand.
TTTCTCTGGAGTCAAATTTAAACATTGAGCGCAAGTAGGAGAATTAAAAGAATAGGTAGAACCGGTATCGAATAAGGTATAGACTTCGCAAGAGTTTATGATTAACTTACCCGTGATAACTTCGTTCGGGTTCCTCGACAAACTCTCTCACTTAAACTACCGTCTTTGACTTGTCTGGCACATCCTTTGGTATCACCATCCCAGCTGGTCTTGACTTCACTACACGACAAAATCAAGCTAGGTGACCTTCTCTTCCACAATTGAAACACGCTTTGGGTTTTTAAGATGATTTGACTTCCGATGTGTCCTCCCGCGCATTTGAAACATACGACCGTGGGTCGTTCTTCTTCCTTAGAAACTGTGTCGGTATCATCTGTCTTTCCATCATTATTGAACCTTCTCTTCTTGAAATTTCCACTTCTATTATCTTGGCCATGATTACCACCGAACTGGTTACCATTCTTGGCATGATAATTTCCTCCACGATGGTTATCATTATTCCGATGGTCGTTGCCACCAGTATGATTATTATCGTGTTGTTGGTCATTACCTTTTGGTTATGCTGACTCATTATCGCGCTCCACTAACTGAGCCTTATTCACAACATTTGAATATAAACAAAGTTTGTGAGAAATGAGGTATTAACGTATTTCGGGTTTCAAACCTCACAGAAACATTCGCGTCATTCGCTCCTCATTATCGACCAAATGGGATGTAAATCGGGATAACTCTGCAAACTTAGCCTCGTACTGAGATACGGTCATATTATTTTGCTCCAGCTCGATGAATTCCACCTCCTTCATGTGACGAATACTTTCGGGAAAGTACTTGTCATTGAATAGTTCTTGGAACTTCTCCCAAGACATCTTGAGTGCTATAGGCTGGGTACATTTTACAGATTCCCACCAATGATCTGCTTCTTCACGCAACATAAAGGTGGCGAATGGAACCTTTTGCTCTTCTGAGCATTCCAAGACATCAATTATCTTGGTGATCTACTTTATCCACGTCTCTGCCTTAAGTGGTTCTGGCTTTCCCAAAAACTCCGGTGGTCCCAACTCCTTGAACTGCTTAGCGGTGACCAACCGTGGGTTGCCATTGTTTTCACCTGCATTATGAACAGGAGTCTCTCTCGTTTGGTGTTGCATGAATTCTAAAAAGCTCCTAAACGTACCGTCATTCATCATTTGGTCGGTGTCGTTGTTTACAGGAGTATTATTGCATTCTTGATGCACATTATCCTGGTTATTGATCTATGGTGACTCAACGGTCTCATGTGCTTCATTGCTATTCTGATCAACATTCTCAGATGTCTTTTTCAAATACTGTCACAAAATAAGGGTTAATTGACATGCAATATATTATCCCTATATTCTGATCGACCAATTAAATAACAAATAAACTTAGGTAGGTCATACTAGCGAAGGAATTCCCCGTCTCTCCCCTCCTAATTCTTGTCTCACATCTCAACCATGGATCATATCCCTAAGCTTTGATACCAACTGTGACGCCCCCAGAATAGGTATACATCACCCATTCTGAGTCGCCAAATACATGGTATAGAATACAAATACAAACTTAAATATACAACATGAACTATGAGTTTTAATACAAATATTATCTTCTAGACCGTATTCAAACTCAAAATAAGTCCTCAATATATTTATTATCACACTATTTCACAGAATAGTGAGGACTACTAATGCAAACATCTGGACCTTTAATCCATTCCCCGGTTAGTCCCAGCTATATTCTCATTTCCTGTAGAGAACAGTGAAAGAAAGGGTGAGCTCAACTAGCCTAATAAGAAATATTATGACTAAGATAATGCAGAATAAATTATCCATAGCCTTCAACAGTATAACAACTAATAGAATATAATAGACAACAAGTTTTAGATCAACAACTGCAGCGGAATAAGCAATCCATTAGAAGTCAAGATTTCATCTTTAATATCTGGTATTGTTGGAACCCAAATTCTTCCTTCAAACCTTAGTAGTCCTTCGACATCGATCTTGAACTTCATCTCACTACCTTCGGACATTCTTTCTTTGATTTTCTCACATTCCTCATCTTGTAGTTGAGCTTTCTTTACCTTGTCCACCAAAGTTGGACTAGTTTCCATCTGGAACAATCTTTCATCGGATTCTTTCGAAAGTTTTATTTCCAACTCTAGCCTTGCCATTGTTGAAATATGCTCCTCCTTAGCAATTAAATACATTAACTTCTCTCGACCCTATCTACTCATGGCATCAGAAACCACATTTTCTTTACTCAGATGATAAAAGGTCTCATAATCATAATCTTTTATCAGTTCTAACCATCTCCTTTGACGCATGTTTAGATCCTTCAGTGTGAAAATATATTTAAGACTTTTATGGTCTATGTATATCGCACATTTCTCTCCATAGAGATAGTGTCTCCATATCTTCAGAGCAAATACTACCACAGCCAACTCTAAATCATGAGTAAGGTATCTTTTCTCATTGTCCTCCAGTCTCCTTGACGCATATGCAATGACTTTTTCGTTTTGCATAAGCACACAGCCTAGTTCTTTATGTGATGCATCACTATACACCTCAAAGTTTCCTGTATTATCCGGTAATGATAACACAGGTGCCATGCTAAGCTTCTTCTTCAAGTCTTGAAAACTTTCTTCACACTTTTCCGTCCAAACAAATTTTACATATTTCCTTATCAAATTCATTAACGGAGTGGCAATCTTAGAAAAGTCCTAGATAAACTGTCTGTAGTAACCTGCCAGTCCCAAGAAAATCCTCACCTCTGATGGTGTCCACGGTTGTTCCCAATTTATTATAGCTTCGACCTTTGATGGATCCACTAAAATCCCATCTTTGTCTATCACATTCCCAAGAAATTGTACACGTTCTAGCCAGAATTAACACTTAGAGAATTTTGCATACAACTTTTCCTTTCTCAGCGTCTCTAACGTCAAATGTAAATGTTCCACGTGTTCTTCTTGAGATTTGGAGTACACCATAATATCATCAATGAATACCACCACAAACTTATCTAAAAATGGTTTAAACACCCTCTTCATCAAATCCATGAATGTTGCAGGGGCATTAGTTAAACCAAAAGACATTACCAGAAACTCATAGTGTCCATACCGAGTTCTGAATGTCGTCTTAGGTACATCCTCTATGACGACCCAAAATAGGTATACATCACTCATTATGAGTCGCCAAATACATGGTAAAGAAAACAACTACAACTTCATTATTATAATTGTCGTGCAAAATACGACAACACATATACTGTGAGTTTAAATACAAATATTGTCTTCAAGAAAATATTCAAACTCAAATAAGTCCTCATTACAATTATTGATACACTATTTTACAAAATAGTAAGGACTACTAAAACAACCGACTTGAAACATCACTCCACACCCCGACTAGTTCCCGCTATATTTGTGATGCCCCCAACACAGGTATACATCACCCATCTTGAGTCACCAAATACATGGTACAAAATACAAATAAAAACTTAATTATACAACTGTCGTGTAAAATATGATAAAACATATGCTATGAGTATTAATACAAATATTGTCATCAAGACAATATCCACACTCAATGGAGTCCTCATTACATTTATTATCACACTATTTAATAGAATAGTGAGGACTACTAATGCTATAATCTGACCGACACTCACTCCTCGACCCCAGGCACGCCATTATATTCTCATTTCCTGAAGGGAGTAGTGAAAGAAAGGGTGAGCTCAACTAGCCCAGTAAGAAATATTATGACCAAGATAATGCAGAATAAATTATCATTAGTCTTCAACAATGTTAAACTGATAAAATACAATAGACCTCAAGTTTAACTACAACGGAATCCATTAGAAGAGTCAAGTAGAGCATGATATCTACCATCTTTTTTGATTTAAAATGTTTTCATCAATTTTTTTATCGCTGAGACTCAGCTTAATAAATAAACCACATCATCGAATCATCCCTGTACTACGGGCCAAGGATATTCATTAAATCATCAATGATCATGACTATACCGAATAAACCCTGGTCATAATCATACCAAGTCCATCTATGCACGTAAGCCAAAGATGACTTTCATCATAATATAAGCATAAGGAAGATGACAATGATATAAGCAATAATCAATCGAAATCAAGGATAAATATTAAAGACTTTAAATTTATCCAAATATTATCAATCACTTAATAAACTCATAATCTAATATTATTAATATTATAATAATATTTTAATCACTTCTTAAACTTATAAATAATTTATTTCAATTGTTTACACTTTATCAATTAATGCATTTTAATCACTCAAAAATGCCATACTCATAAGTTTCATCACCAATGATCAAATCCCTCATCAAAAATCTGCATATACCCTATATGGGATTCCCAAGTTATAAAATCCTATTTTCTAATTTTGTTACTTCACATAACATATTTAATTCATTTACTCATAACTAGTTCATTTTCATGAAAAATACCAAATCAGTCCCAAAAATATTTCTTTTCTGGGATTTAGCAGAATATAGTCCCATATTGAACATATATTTTTCTCGAAATTTTTAAAATTTATTTACTATTTTTCATATGGGCAAAACTGCCGAATATTTAGACATTTATCATAAATTGTACTTTTGTCCAAATATTCTGAAATTTACAGGGTATACTTCTGTTATATACATGTACTCCCAATAAATATTTTACCAATTTTGGAGTTAACAACAAGGAGTTATAAGAGTTTACTTTTAAAATAGTCTTTTCCCATAAAATCCATAACTCTTAATCTATACATCCAAAAATCAAATTCTTTGGACACAATATAGAAAACTCATCAAATTATCATTTCAAAATGGAACTATCAAATTCATCTTTAATCAACATGAACTTATTCATCATTAATATTATAACTCACAATATTTAACAACCGGTCGTTCCCAAGAAAGAGGGGGCTTTCCGATAAGGATTTCTCCTTATTGGTGCGCAATTAGATGACCAAACCTCTCCTTGACAGAACTTCTAGACATTGTAAATATTGTAATTTAATAATATAAATAACTTTGTCATCTCAATTATTGATTTAATAATATATCATATAATGCAGATGATACTATGACAATAATTGAATCAATAATATGAGAGATATGATGCAGCAATTACTGTAGCAATAATTGAGTATAACTGAGTGACTTCTCACGTAAGCATCAATAATCAATATCTTGTGCTACTATGCAACCACGCGTATTACTGTACTTTTAATACCGGGTAGTTCAACAGTTTTAACGGTAACACTTTCGCCGTTATTTTTATAAAATGATAATTATTTCATTTTCTAACTATGACAATACTTTCGTTGGGGGGGTCCACCAATGATTGTGCCATCGTACGAATATTTCCTGTTAAAACGAATATTCTCCGACGAATTGAATATTATATAACCACTTGCTTACTTTGCAAAATTTGTAAATATTACCCACAACTATAACATTATATCAAATCCACATCATAATATTCAAAAAAAATATTTCGAGAAATTTAAATCTTTATTCATAAAATCTGGGGTCTCACAATCTCCCCTCCTTATGAAATTTCGCCCTCGAAATTTATTTACGTACCTGGTATGCCGAAGAGGTGAGGATACCTTGAATACTTTTATCGTTGAAAACATTACACGTTGCATACGTGCATGCCTGATGTCCTCCGATTGCCTCTTAATGCACATCATTCCCTAAAATAGCCATTTTAGGCCTTGATACTGACCTCAAATCTCAAAATATAAAGAATGAAAGTTTTAGGTCTACTCGTTATCTTTCCGAATCATCCTGAATCACCTCAATCAGAGTTTGTATGATAAAGTTATGCCCAATTTACTAAATGACGTCCGGACAGATTTTGGCTTAACACTTGACCAGCGCCTAGGCGCCCAAATTTGGCCTTGGGCAAGTGCCTAGGCACCCAAGAACAGATTCTAAGCGCCGAGCCTAGTGCCTAGGTGCTCAACCTTTGGCACTTAACTCCAATTTTCCAGATTTTGCAACTTTTGACACACATACTTCAAATATTCATAACTTCTTCATTCGTTATCGGAATTAGTCCGTTCTCGAGGCTATGAAAAGCTTGTAACATGCTCTATAAAACCCCCATGATTTCATAATTTTTCAGATTCATTAATTATTCCAAAATTTGGCTCCAAATTCCCCCAAGACTAAGTTTTTACTAACAACGGTATGTGAAAAACGTTATGAACACGCGACATACTTGGCGGTAACACGAGTCTATAGGCCACAATTCCTACTCGATCGAGGATTTCAAATGGGCCAATTAAATTGAGGGTTGAGATAACACCTTCTTGTACCTTCTTCTTCACATTCATCAGATTCGGGTGTGTAGCTTGAGCGACTTTAACTTTATCGATTAAATTCAATTCTACTCGTATATTCATTATCTTCACGTGGGTGCCTAGTCTTTAACTCTATCTTCATAATTTGTAAGTTATATGAAATGGGTTTTTGTGTTAACAATATCGCACTCGTAAACGCATACGATCTTCTACTCAACGCGTCAGCTACCACGTTCTCTCTTCCATAATGATATTGAATGGTATGATCGTAATCTTCAACAGCTCGAGCCAACGTCTTTGGCACATTATACGATCATTTTTGGTAAAGAAATATTTGAGGGTTTTAGAAATGGGTTTTGTACTAGGGTCAATACAAAATTCGATTTCACGCTCTAGGGTTAAGCTAAGAAATCTTCAAGAATACGCCAGGAAATTTATTAACAATAGAAATATCATTCAAAACTGTGACCCCCATCCAAGACTTGGATAACACGTCACATTGATACCTATCAACTTGCCATCGTCATTCACACAGTCGCCTATGGAAAAGTTTGGCTTCAGTGCATTCCACACAAGGAAGTCAACAACGAAAGGATCGGGGATCTTTACTTATGGCTTGATATAACAGTTATTAACTTTAGTGGTTTGGTTACTTGAATTCGAATAACAGGTTGGTTAGGAATATGAAAGCTAACAACCTTACGAAAAGCATGATGAGTAGTTAACCAATCGATTCCTAAAATTACATAAATGGCAAGTATTTTCAAAGAAATAAGATCGACAGGTAACATGCGATTACCGATTTAAATTAAACAAGACTTATAAACCGTGGATGTAATGAAGGTTTCTCCCAACGAAGTTTCAACATATAAGTCAAAGTCTAATTTCTCCGGAGTCAAATTTAAACGTTGAGCGCAAGCAAGAGAGATAAAAGAATGGGTAAAATCGATATCTAATAAGGTATAGACTTTGCAAGAATTTATAATTAACTAACCCGTGCTAACTTCGTTCGGATTCCTCGCTTTTTGGGAGGTTACGACAAACGCTCTCCCTTGAACTACCAGTTTTATCTTGTCTGGGACACCCTTTGATGCCTCCATCCCAACTAGACTTGACTTTGGTGCACAACAAAATCGGGCTAGGTGACCTTCTTTTCCACAATTGTAACATGCTTTGGACTGCATCGTGCAGTTTGGACTTATGTGTCCTTCCCCTCCACATTTGTAACATACGACCAGTGGTCATTCTCTTTCCTTAACAACAAGTGTTGGTGCTGACGTCTTTCCATCATTATTGAATCTCCTCTTCTTGAAATGTCCACTCTTATTGTCATGGCTATGATTACCACCGAAGTGATTACCATTACTGGCATGTTGATTCCCTCCACGTTTGTTGTCCACGCTTCGATGACTGCTACCACTGGTATTATCGACTTGTCGGCTGCTCTCTCTTGGTTGGGTTGACTCATTATCATGCTCCAATAACTGAGCCCTATTCACAACATCTGAATACAAACACAGTTTGTGAGAGATAAGGTATTGACGTATCTTGGGTTTCAAACCTCTTAGAAACATCCGCGTCATTCTCTCCTCATTATCAACCAAGTGGGACGCAAACCGAGACAACTCGGCAAACTTAGCTTTGTACTTTCATACGGTCATATTGTTTTACTCAAAGCTTGATGAACTCTACCTCCTTCATGTATGACGAATACTTCCGGAAAGTACTTGTCGTTGAACAATTCTTGGAACTTCTCCCAAGACATCTTGATCTTTGCGAGTTGAGTCGCTTTCTGAGATACCCACCAGCATCCTCTGCTCATAACATGAAGGTGGCAAGGGAACCTTTTGCTCCTCGGAGCATCCCAAGACATCAAATATCTTGTTGTTCTGCTTTATCCACGTCTCTGCCTTAAGTGGTTTTGGCTCTCCAAAAAACTCCAGTGGTCCCAGCTCCTTGAGCTGCTTAGCGGTGAGCGTTAGAGAGTTGTCAATGTTTCCACCTGTATTTTGGACAGGAGCCGCCTTCATCGGCTGTTGCTTGAATTGCATAAAACCTCTGAACATCCCATCATTCATCATTTGATCGTTGTTGTTTTACGAGGGATTATTATCTTCACATGCACATTATCACAGGTATTAATCTGTGGTGACTCAACGGTCTCATGTGCTTCATTGCTTATCTCAACATTTTTGGATGCCATTTTAAAACACTGCCACAAAACAAGGGTTAATTAACATATCACATATTATTCCTATACTCTGACCGACCAATTAAATACCAAATAAACTTAGGTAGGTCATACTAGCGAAGGAATTTCCCATCTCTCCCCTCCTAGTTCTTGTCTCACATCTTAGCCAGGGATCATATCCCTAAGCTTTGATACCAACTGTGACACCCCCAAAACAGGTATACATCACTCATCTTGAGTCGCCAAATACATGGTATAAAATACAAATAAAAACTTAATTATACAACTGTCGTGTAAAATACGACAAAACATATGCTATGAGTTTTAATACAAATATTGTCATCTAGACAATATCCACACTCAATGGAGTCCTCATTACATTTATTATCACACTATTTAACAGAATAGTGAGGACTACTAATGCTATAATTTGGACCGTCACTCCATTCCCCGACTTGTCCTAGCTATATTGTCATTTCCTGAAGAGAATAGTGAAAGAAAGGGTGAGCTCAACTAGCCCAATAAGAAATATTATGACCAAGATAATGCAGACTAAATCATCATTAGTCTTGAACAATGTTAAACTGATAAAATACAATAGACATCAAGTTTAACTGCAGCGGAATAAACAATCCATTAGAAGAGTCAAGTATTATATCGGTTTAACATTGTTAAAGGCTAACGATAATTTTTCATGCATTATCTTAGTCATAATATTTCTTACTGGGCTAGTTGAGCTCACCCTTTTCTTTCATTGTTCTCTTCAGGAAATGAGAACGTAGCCGGGACTAGTCGGGGAACAGAGTGATGGTCCGAGATGGTGTTATAGTAGTCCTCACTATTCTATAAAATAGTGTGATAATAAATGTAATGAGGACTCTATTTGAGTTTGATATTGTCTGAAGACAATATTCGTAAAAACTCTCACTTTCATGTTGTATAATTAAGTTTGTATTTGTGTTCAAGACTATGTATTTGGTGACCCAAGATGGGTGATGTATATCTATTTTGGGGGCGCCACAAATGGTATCAAAGCTAGGGATATGATCCCCACCGAGATGTGAGACAAGAACTAGAGGGGAGATATAGGAATTCTTCGCTAAGTATGACCTACCTAAGTTTATTTGGTATTTAATTGGCTCACGAGTATAGGATAATATGTGATATGTCAATTAAACCTTATTTTGTGGGTCAGGTTTGAAAATGGCATATGAAAATGTCGAGATAAGCAATGAAGCACATGAGACCGTTGAGTCACCAACGATTAATACCCAGGATAATGTGCATTAGGAAGACAATAATCCTCAGGTAAACAACAACATTGATCAGATGATGAACGATGGGATGTTCAGAGGCTTTATGCAACATCAGGCGAGAGAGACTCCTATTCAAAATGCAGGTGGAAACACTAGAAACTCTCGGATGGTCACTACAAAGAAGTTCAAAGAGCTAGGACCACCAGAGTTTTTAGGAGGCCAGAACCACTTAAAGAGGAGACGTGGATAAAGCAGATCACCAAGATATTTGTTGTCTTGGGATTCTCCGAGGAGCCAAAGGTTCCCTTTGCCACCTTCATGTTGTGAGGAGAGGTAGATTACTGGTGGGAATCAGTAAAACGTACTCAGCCTGCCACACTCAAAATGTCTTGGGAGAAGTTCCAAGAGCTGTTCAACGACAAGTACTTTCCTGAAAGTATTCGTCACATGAAGGAGGTGGAGTTTATCAAGTTGGAGCAAAACAATATGACTGTGTCGCAGTACGAGGCTAAGTTTACCGAGTTATCCCGATTCGCATCCTATTTGGTTGATAATGAGGAGAGAATGACGCGAATATTTTTGCGAGGTTTGAGACTCCAAATACGTCAATACCTCATTTCTCACAAATTGTGTTTGTATTCAGATGTAGTGAATAGGGTTCAGTTATTAGAGCGTGATAATGAGCCAGCCCAACCAAAGGATAACGAGCAAAAACACGATAATAATCGTACCGGTGGCAATGGTCATCGGAACAATGATAACCATCGTGGAGGAAATTATCATGCCAGAAATGGTAACCACTTCGGTGGTAATCATGGCCAAGATAATAGAAGAAATGATTCAAGTGAAAAATTCAAGAAGAGAAGATTTAACGTTGATGGGAAGACATCGGCAGCAACACCAACACCAGAAATAAATTCTAGGGGAGGAGAACAACCGCCAGTTAGATGCTACAGATGCGAAGAGGAGGGACACATAAGTCCAAACTGTTCACAACCTTTCAAGGTATGTTTTAGTTGTGGAAAAGATGGTCACATAGCTCAATTTTGTCCTCAGTGAAAATCAAGTCCACCGGGACGATGGCACCAAAGGCGGATACTGGACAAAAAAAAAGCTCTTGGTTTCAGGAAGAGCATTTTTCGTGACTTCTCAAAAAGTGAGTAACCCAAACGAAGTTAGCACGGGTTAGTTAATTATAAATTCTTGCGAAGTCTATACCTTATTAGATACTAGTTCTACCCAATCTTTTATTTCTTCTACTTGCGCTCAACTTTTAAATTTGACTCTGGAGAAATTAGACTTTGACTTATCGGTTGAAACTCTGTTAGGAGAAACCTTCGTTACACCCACTATTTATAAATCTTGTTTGATTCAAATCGGCACCCTCACGTTGGCTATCGATCTTATCTCTTTGAAAATACTTGCATTTGATGTGATTTTAGGAATCGACTGGTTAACTACTCATCATGCAAAAATTGATTATTTTCGTAAGGTTGTTAGCTTTCATATTCCTAACTAACCTATTATGCGAATCCAAGCAACCAAACCACTAAAGTCAATCATTGTCATATCAAGCCATAAGTAAAAGAGCCCCAGCCCTTCACCGGTGACTTCCTTATGTGGAATGCTACCGAAGCCAGACTTTCCAGAAAGGCGGCCCGTGAATGACGATGACAAGTTGATAGGTATCAATGTGACGTGCTATCCAAGTCTTGGATGAGAGTCACAGTTTTGAATAATATTTCTATTGTTAATAAATTTCTGGACATATTCTTGAAGACTTCTTAGCCTCCTAGAGCGTGAAGTCAAATTTTGTATTGACCCTAGTACAAAACCCATTTCTAAAACCCTTAAATATTTTTCTTCACCCAAAACGAACGTATTATATGCCTAAGACGTTGGCTCGAACTATTGAAGATTACGATAATACCATTCAATACTATCGTGGAAAAAGAGAACATGGTAACTGACGCGTTGAGTAGAAGATCATATGCGTTTATGAGTGCGACGTTGTTAACACAAAGACCCATTTTGTATAACTTGCAAATGATGAAGATAGAGTTAAATACTCTAGGGACCCACGTGGTGATATCAAATATACGAGTAGAATCGACTTTAATCGATAAAGTTAAAGGCCGTCCATGCTACAAACCCGGAGCTGATAAATACGAAGAAGAAGGTTCAAGAGGGCGTTATTCTAGAAGCAAGAGTCGATGAAGAGAGGAAATCTCAACCCTCGATTTAATTGGCCCATTTAAAATCCTCGATCAAGTAGGAACTGTGGCCTATAGACTCGCTTTACCACCAAGTATGTCGTGTGTTCATAACGTTTTTCATGTATCGATGTTACGTAAATATGTGGACGACCCAAACCATAGTATTGAATTAGAACCGGACGAGATAGAGGAAGATTTAACGCATGAAGAGGTACCTGTTAAAATTTTGGATAAGAAGGATATATTCTACATTCAAAGGTTATACCTCAAGAGTTAGAATCTGACGAGGTATCCTCACCTCTTCGGCATACAAGGTACGTACGTAAATTTTGAGGGAAAAATTTCCTAAGGAGGGGAGATTGTAAGACCCCGAATTTTATGAAATGAAAGTATTCAATTTTCCTATAATTATTATTCTATTTAGTAAATGGTTAAATTGATAAAAGGTTAAAGTTGAGGGTGATATTTGAAAATTTTGCAAAGAAAGCAAGTTGATATAAAATATTCGTTGTGTCAGGGAATATTCGTACGACGTCACAATCATTGGTGGACCCCATAATGGAAGTATTGTCGTATTTAGAAAACGACAGAATTATCTTTTTATAAAAATAACGACGAAAGTTTTACCATTAAACTATTTGAACTACCCCTAGTAGTAAAAGTACAAAGAATACTGCGTGGTTGCATAAGTAGCCCACCTGTCTCGATTATTGATGCTTACGTAAAAGTCACTCAGTTATACTCAATTATTGCTACAAGAATTGTTGCATCATACCTCTCATATTATTGATTCAATTATTGTCACAGTATCATCTACATAATATTTTATATTATTAAATCAATAATTGAGACGACAAAGTTATTCATATTATTATTTGCAATATTGACGATGTCTAGAAGTTCTGTCAAGGAGAGATTTGGTCACCTAATTGCGCGCCAATAAGGAGAAATCCTTATCAGAAAGGCCCCACTTTCCTGGGAACGACCTGGTTGTTAAATATTGTGAATTATAATATTAATGATGAATAAGTTCGTGTTGATTAAAGATGAAATTGATAGTTCCATTGTGTTGGGATTATTAGTGATAGTGGAAATCAACATTTATTTTGATAATAATTGATGTCTGGAAGTTATATTGACCAATCGGGTAATTAATCGGATAAATAAGCAATTGATTGCTATTAATTCACATGCTTATAACTATGTGTTCACATGTGTGTACTACTGATTCATATGTATGTACTATTAGGGAAGGTGGTGCAAGATTGATAATACTTGCATGACTAAATTAAAAATGGAGGTATAGATGAAGGTACTATACTGTAATTATTTTTTTCACATGTATAGAACTATTGATTCACATGAATGTACTATTAATTCACATGATATACTATTAAGGGAGGTGGTGCAAGTTTGATAATACTTGCAGGATTAAATTAAAAATAAAGGAAAAGATGAAGGTATTGTACTGTAATATTTCGAGCCCCAAAACGTGCAATTATCGAAACTATATTTTCTTATAAATAGAAGCTGATTCTTCTTTCATTCTCACCAATTCACTAAGTCTCACAAGAGCAATTATAGAGAGAGAAACTATAGAGAGAGAAGCTATAGAGAGAAAGAAGAAGTGAAGTCTGTTACTTCACTATTCCAGTATCCAGTCTTCTTCTGAGGTGAGGGGTATTATTTATTTCATATTCTGAAGAGATATTATTTTTCGTATTCGTATAAATATTATTTTCATTCAATATTCATAAAGAATATTATCTTCATTCAATATTCGTAGGAATATTATCTTCGTTAAATATTCATTGGAATATTATTTTCGTTCTACAGTTGTAAGGGATATTATTTTTGTTTAGTATTCATAAGGAATAATATTTTCTTCCATACTCTGTAGTATGTAAGTAATATTATTTCGTCTCGTATTCCTCATTATACCCTCATTCTGTTAAAGTATTGTTTCTATACTCCGTGAAATTAGTAGAATATCCTTGAAATTTGCGCTTTAACTAGTATCGTTTCACAAGGATATTTTCTGCATATTCTTGTTAAATTTTATATTTTTCATGCCGGAGTACTGTCCATGAGTACTATTCATTTATACGGTACTATTCACAAAAGTACTATTCACGGGTACTATTCATAAAGTACTATTTATAAAGTACTATTCATGAAGAACTATTCCCGAGTACTATTCACAAAGTACTATTCACAGGGTACTATTCACCCACAGTACTATTCATGACAAAAATTAATTTCTTTTCGGTCGAAATCATTTTTGATACAGTATCATTCTTGAATTTTACTCCACAAAGCATTATCATGTTGAGAATTTGGATATTTTTAAACTCTGGATAAATTTAAAGTCTTTAATATTTATCCTTGATTTCGTTTGATTAATGTTTATATCATTGTCATCATCTTCATGCTTATATTGTGATGAAAGTCATCTTTGGCTTACGTGCATAGATGAACTATTAATTGGTATGATTATTGTGACGCCCCCAAAATAGGTCCACACGACCCATTCTGAGTCGCCATATATCATACTATAAAAATCAAATACAAACTTCATTTATACAACTGTTGAACTGTCGTGCAAAATACGACCACAGTTAAACTGTGAGTTTTAATACAAATGTATGTAACTCTCATGGTGCCTTGACCACAACCTTACAATGGTACCTTACATAAAAGTACAGTCCATACCTGTTTTAGAAATTAAAATCTTTGGGAAGTGCTTAAGGAAACCTTCGTACATGGGAGGCCAAGCGTCTAGGTTATGATAGATATCATATGTCCACAGAATTATCCTTGGTTGACCCAATAGTCCCCAAAGAAAAATAAGAAAATTGCTATCATCTTCTTTCCAATGGTGAGTCTTCTCTTGACATATAATTATCTCTGTTGTCTCCAAGTGAGTATTATATTTCAAATAAACTCCAAGATTATATAGGTAGTGCTCGTAGATATACTCAGCAAGTGGATGTGCACAACCCTGTCTTATGATAACACGAAGTTGTATGTCATTAGACATCTTGTATGATAGTGGCAAAATACCCTTCCAAAGTTGGGTTCACCCCACCCTATTTAGTTCACCAAAATTAAATATCAAATGACGTATACAATATGACACACTTATCTAATGTTCTCAATAAAATTATTTCCATACTATTTAAGGAGAACCTCAACAGCTATAGACTACCGTTTTATTCTCCTCATTACCTTCGCTTTCAATTCCAATTACACTCTTATTACACGAAAGGAATTGTGAAGCAAAAAGGGTGAGCACAACTAGCCCAAAGAAAGAATATCATGACTAAAGATAATTTACATCATCAATAGCCTTCATCAGTAATAAATCAAAGATTTAGAACATATGGTAGATGATAAAACTTTTCAACCATAGTTGCAGCGAAACGAGCAATCCATTAGAAGAGTCAAATAGACCATCAGATCTATTATCTTCTCCATGTTAAAAGTCCATCAATAATGTTTTATCCCTGTAACATCAATCAGCAATTCCTGTCCACAATTATATGAATAACTCATAATTATAATTGTGATTCTAAATTCCTCTTCGCATCCAGGACGAAGATAATTTTCATCACCTATCTTCACCTGAAACATCAAAAATCATGGTTATACCAAATCACAATTCCTGCTCATAATCATACTAATAAATTCATCTTTGCACTACGACCAAAGATATTCATTAACAATTCATCTTTGCACTACAGGCCAAAGACATACAACTGTATTATAAAAGAGTCAAGTAGAGCATGATATCTACTATCTTCTACGAATTAAAAGTGTATTATCAATATGTTATCGCTGAGACTCAGCTTAATAAATAATCCACCTCATTGAATCATCCCTGCACTACAACCAAGGATATTCACCAGTATTACGACCACGAATTATCTATGCATTACGGGCCAAGGATATTCGTGTTTTCAACAATGGTCATGATTATACCGAATAATCCCTGGTTATAATCATACCAACAACTATCCATCAATGCACGTAAGCCAAAGATATACAGTTGTAAAATCAATAATCAACAGTCCATCTTTGCACGTAAGCCAAAGATATACAACTATAAAACCAATAATCAACAGTCCATCTTGCACGTATGCCAAAGAAACACAATTGTAAAATCAATATTCAACAGTCCATCTTTGCACGTAAGCCAAATATATACAATTGTAAAATCAATAATCAACAGTCCATCTTTGTACGTAAGCCAAAGATGACTTTCATCACAATATAAGCATGAGGATGATGACAATGATATAAGCATTAATCAAATGAAAACAATGATAAATATTAAAGACTTTAAATTTATCCAAATATTATCAATCACTTAATAAACTCATAATATAATATTATTAATATTATAACAATATTTTAATCACTTCTTAAACTTATAAACAATTTATTTTAATTGTTTACACTTTACCAAATAATGCATTTAATCATTCAAAAATGCCATACTCATAAGATTTCATCACCAATGATCAAATCCCTCATCAAAAATCTGCATATACCTTATATAGGATTCCCAAGCCATAAAATCCTATTTTCCAATTTTGTTATTTCACATAACATATTTAATTCATTTACTCATAACTAGTTCATTTTCATGAAAAATACCAAATCAAATCCCAAAAATATTTTTTTTCCGGGATTCAAATGTAATATAGTCCCATATTGAACATATATTTTTCTCGAAATTTTTAAAATTCATTTACTATTTTTCATATGGCCAAAACTACCGAATATTTAGACATTTATCATAAATTGTACTTTTGTCCAAAAATTCTAAAATTTACAGGGTATACTCCTGTTATATACATGTACTCCCAATAACAATTTCACCAATTGTAGAGTTAAACACAAAGAGTTATAAGGGTTTACTTTTAAAATAGTCTTTCACATAAAATTCATAACTCCTAATCTATATATCCAAAAATCGCCATTTTTGGACACAATCTAGAAAACTCAACAAATTATCATTTCAAATTTTTCCAGAATTTTTGAGGGTCAAAAAAATTACGAAACTGCAAATGGATTTTCGCTCGCCATGCGGTAATCTACGTAGACAGATAATTTCCACAATTTAATAAGGAATGAATACAAGGGATCATTCACTATGCATGCGGTAATCCACATAGACAGGTTATTCCAACGGAATAATAAATAATGGAATAACAGAAGAATTTACCATGCATGCGATAGATCACACGCATGTGTTATTCCCAATGAATAAATAAAGAATGGAACCAGTCATGCGTAATCCGCATGCATGTGATATTCCAACACAATAATAAATAATGGAATAACAAAAGAATTCACCAGGCATGCGATAGACCGCACAAACGGGTTATTCCAATAGAATAATAAAGAATGGAACCAGGTCATGCGTAATCCGCATGCATGTGATATTCCAATGTATAATAAAGAATGGAACCAGTCATGCATAATATGCACAAACAGGATGTTCCAACGAGAATAATAAAGAATGGAATAACAACAGAATTCACCAGGCATGCGATAGACCTCACAGACGAAGTTATTCCAATGTAATAATAAAGAATGGAATAATAGAAGAATTTCACCATGTATGCGGTATCAGATGACAAAGTTATTCCAACATAATAATAAAGAATGGAATAACAACCCTTATGAGTATTGAAAGAAAATAACTCTTTTCATGAATACGAAAGAATAATACCCCTTACCTTAGAAGAAAGCTGGATATTGGAATAGTGAGGTAGCGAGACTTCTCTTCTTTCTCTCTATATAATTTTCTCTATAATAATTGCTCTAAAGCTTTAGTGAATTTGTGAGAAATGAAGAAAGAATGAACTTCTATTTATAGGAAAATATAGTTTTGATAATTGTATGTTTTGGGGCTCGAAATATTACAGTACAATACCTTCAACTTTTCTTTCATTTTTAATTTAGTCCTGCAAATATTATCAAACTTGCACCACCTCCCCTAATAGTAAATAATGTGAATCAATAGTTCAATCATATGAATCAATAGTTATAATCATGTGAAAATACAAATTATAGTATAGTACCTCCATCTATACCTCCATTTTTAACTTAGTCATGCAAGTATTATCAATCTTGCACCAACTCCCCTAATAGTACAAGAATGTGAATCAATAGTACACACATGTGAACAAATAGTTATAATCATGTGAATTAATAGCAATTAATTGCTCATTTACCCGATTAATTACCCGGTTGGTCAATATAACTCCCAGACATCAATTATTATTGAAATAAATGTCGATTTCTACTAACACTAATAATCCCAACACAATGGAAATATTTTTCTCAACAATTTCATTTTTGAAATTTTGAAGTTTGACTTTTTCTGAAAAAGTCAACTGTTGACTTTTTTGACCAAAAAGTCAACCCCGACAAATTTTGTGTTTATAGTCTATTTATACTAATTTCATCGTTTCGGACTCAAATATCACGTCTGCGTCTCCAAACTCAACTCCGAACTCAAATTTAATTTTTAATAACATTCATTATTAATATTATAACTCACAATAGTTGAGCTCACTCTTTTCTTTCATTGTTTTCTTCAGGAAATGAGAACGTAGTTAGGACTAGTCAGGGAACGGAGTGATGGTCGGAGATGGTGTTATAATAGTCCTCACTATTCTATAAAATAGTGTGACAATAAATGTAATGAGGACTCTATTTGAGTTTGGATATTTTCTAGAAGACAATATTCGTGTAAAAACTCTCAGCTCATGTTGTATAATTAAGTTTGTATTTGTATTCAGTACCATGTATTTGGCAACCCAAGATGGGTGATATATACCAATTTTGGGGGCGTCACACATACACTCCATTGTTGACATTTTCAGATGCCATTCTCAAATACTGCCATAAAACAAGGGTTAATTAAAGAAAATGACATACCACATAGTTCCCCTATATTCTGACCGACCAACAAATAAGCTTAGGTAGGACACACTAGCGAATGATTTATTCATCTCTCCCCTCCTAGTTCTATTCCTCGATCTCCGCCAGAGACCATATCCCTAGGCTCTAATACCAACTGTGACGCCCCCAAAATAGGTATACATCACCCATTCTGAGTCACCAAATACATGGTACAGAAAATAACTACAACTTCATTATTACAATTGTCGTGCAAAATACGACAACACATATACTGTGAGTTTAAATATAAATATTGTCTTCTAGATAATAACCAAACTCAAATAAATCCTCATTACAATTATTGATACACTATTTTACAAAATAGTGAGGACTGCTAAAACAACTGACTTGAAACATCACTCCACACCCCACTAGTTCCCGCTTATATTCTCGCCTCAGGAGAAGAAAATGGAACAAAAAGGAAAAGGTGAGCTCAACTAGCCCAAGAAAGAATATTATGACTAAGATAATATATAACAAATTATCTTCATCTTCAACAGAAAAAATCGATAGAAATATAATAGAAAACAAGTTTTAGATCAACAATCACGAATCTAAATAACAATTCATTAGAAGAGTTAAGTAGAGAATGAAATCTACTATCGTCTATGAATTTAAAAGTCCATCATGAATATTTTTTCCGTGTAACATCAATCAATATACATCTTGAATCAAATATTCATCTTTTCACTATGACTAAAGATATTCATTTGTATCACCAGTTGCTCATGTTCATCTCAACACATGTCCATTTTTACAATATGGGCCAAATATATTCATCAGGTAATCATTCATATTTGCACTACATGCCAAAGATATTCATCAAGTATCACCATTTAGGACTGAGGATGATGAAAAATATTTTTAAAAAACGAATCCAGTGAGATAAAAGAACAAAGATTAGGAATTCGTACTTTAGATAATTCAAGTTCAAAAATACTCTATAATAAACTATAGTGGAGTAAAATTCAAGAATAATGATCAAAACATGGATACAATCAAAGATAGTAACCATAATAGACATCTTGGACAAAGAAAAGAAAATTTCATTTTTCTGCGAATAGTGTTGTATTCGTGAATAGTGTCATATACGTGAATAGTAACTTCGACACAAAAAGTAAAAATTCCACAAGAAAAAACATACTTTGTGAATAGTACTGTATTCATGAATAGTGTCATATACGTGAATAGTACTCGTATATGTGAATAGTATCCTCGACATGAAAAGGTAAAAATTTCATAATAAAATTCATACCAATATTTTGGTATAATGATATTGAGAGAATAACATCATTTGCGAAGAAAATAACATCCCTAACCTCAAAAGAACAGTACTTCTGGGCGGAAATATTGGATATGATGCTGAAAACTTGCACTGAATAGCAACTCTCAAAGTATCTAAATACTCACAAAAATACGCTCGATAATATAGAGAGAGAAAACTTATGATTCTGGTGTGATTTTTAATTCTAACTAAGAACCCTATTTATAGGAAAATGTTAGAACGCCAAAGCAAACTAAATTAATAAAATAATAATTTAAAATTTTCAAGCACGCCACTTTTGAAACCAATTTTAGCACACCTTAAATGGGGCCCACCAAAATTAGCCAATTCCACACCAACCAAAAGTGGGGCCCACCATGTTTTTAATAAAAACATTTATGTCTTAAACTTCAATAATTCATAATAAATAGCCTGTTTATCAGAAAAATTCGAGTCTCATGTCTATTCCATAGGAAATTTAATTCTTTACAACTTTGTAGAAGAAAGGTTTTCCAAATTCCAAACAGAAAATACCCGAAATCCATATACGGACAATTTTTAATAACTTCATTCCAACAAAATACTGATAAAGCACCTCAGCATTAATTACTTCATTTATATCCGCACAAAATAAATATTTTCCTATCCATCATTTATATCCACATAAAAATAAATATTTCTTTATCATATAAATTAATAATTAATTATTCACAAATAATATTAAAGAATCACAATTATGACAACTAGATCATTCCCAGGAAAGAAGGGGGCTTTCCGATAAGGATTTCTCCTTACTAGCTCGCAATTAGGTGACCAAACCCCTTTCCTAGACAAAACTTCCTTAGACATTGCCAATAATGTTATCTAATAATATTATTCAAATAATATGAATGATTGATCTAATAATGGGAAATATTATGCAATGACAATTATTGAAACAACAATAATATAAAATATCAACCTAGCAATTATTGAATCAATAAAATAAAATATTAAACAGTAATTACTGTAACAATTATTGAGTAGTTCCTTCTTACGTAAGAATCAATAATTCAAAAATACTGTGCAATACCGTGTGCTACTGTGCAACCACACGTATTACAATATTTTAATCACCAGGTATTCCGACAGTGTTAACGGTTATAATTATGCAGTTAAACGCAAACTTGTCATTTTTTTCATCCGACCATTTTTCGTTATGGGGCCCATTAAAATGGTCGTAATAAATGCGTCTTTAATATTCCCAACAACAAGAATATTCCACGACCAAACGAATATTCCCCGACAACAATGAATATTTTATAACCACTTGCCTATTTTGCAAAATTTGCACATTTCATCAATAACCAAAGCATTATATCAAATTAACACCTTATTATTCAAAATAATAATTAGAGAAAATTCAATTTTATTTATAAAAAGTTGGGGTCTTACATCCTCCTTCCTTACTTTTAATTGATGATACCTGCTTCTCAAATCTATCTTCGAGAAGTACTTGGCTCCTTTCAATTGATCAAACAAGTCATCTATTCTTGGCAACAGATACCTATTCTTAATAGTGACCTTGTTTAATTACCTATAATCAATACAAAGACGCATTGACCCATCCTTCTTCTTCACGAACAATACCGGTGCTCCCCACGGTGACACACTCGGCTGAATGTATTTCTTATCTAGCAGCTCTTGCAATTGTACCATCAGTTTCTTCATCTCTACCGGAGCCATCCTGTATGGGGCCTTCGATATTGGAGCAGTACCTGGCGCTAAATCAATAACGAACTCAATCTCTCTGTCAGGCGGAAGTCCTAACAAATCCTCCGGAAATACATCCGCAAAATCCCTAACAACTGGTATCTCCTCTAGTTTCACACCGTTCTTCTGAGTATCGACTATTTAAGCTAAATACCCTACACAACCTTGACTCAATAACTTCTTGGTCTACATAATCGTCAAACATCTCGTTTGTCATAAGGTTTACACTTTTCTTTTAACATTCAATTATCGCTCCATAATTGAATAGTCAATCCATTCCCAATATAACATCAAACTCTCCAAGTTTTATCGGGATTAAATCTACTATCATAACATTTCCCTTAATATTCACCCTACAATTCTTGTATACGAACTTAATAGGAATCACCTCCCCATTCACAATTTCTATGTTTAAAGGGAAATTCAACTCTTCACTAGGAAATTTGTGACGCCCCCAAAATAGGTATACATCACTCATTCTGAGTCGCCAAAGACATGGTACAGAATTCAAATACAAACTTAATTAATATAATATGACAAACGTAAGCTGAGAATTTTAACACAAATATTATCTCGCGGACAATATCCAAACTCAAATAGAGTCCTCATTACAATTATTATCACACTATTTTATAAAATAGTGAGGACTACTATAGCCACAATCTCGGACCATCACTCCGTTCCCCGACTAGTCCCAGCTATATTCTCATTTCCTGAAGAGAACAATGAAAGTAAAGGGTGAGCTCAACTAGCCCAGTAAGAAATATTATGACTAAGATAATGCAGAATAAATTATCGTTAGCCTTCAACAGTGTTAAACTAATAGAATACAATAGACAACAAGTTTAACTACAACAGCATAAACAATCTATTAGAAGAGTCAAGTAGAGCATGATATCTACTATCTTCTATGATTTAAAAGTTTTTCATCAATTTTATCGTTGAGACTCAGCTCAATAAATAATCCACATCACTGAATTATCCATGCACTAAGGGCCAAGGATATTCATTTTTATCACATTCACAAATTATCCATGCACTACGGGTCAAGGATATTCGTATTATCACCAATGGTCATGATCATGTCAACAACTGTCCATCAATGCACTACGGGCCAATGAGGACTTTTACCACATCATTTGTAATATTATAGGTCATGATTATACCGATACATAGTCATAATCATACCAATCAACAGTGTATCTATGCACTACGGGCCAAAGATGACTTTTATCACGATATAAGCATGAGAATACTGACAATGATATAAGAATTCAATTAAATGAAAGTAAAGGATAAATTTTAAAGATTTATAATTCAATTTATCCAGAATTCATTAATGTCCAAATTGTCAATATGATACTGATTTGTGGAGTAAAATATAAGAATAATATCGTATCAAAAATGATTTGGACAGAAAAGAAATTAATTTTTATCATGAATAGTACCCCGGGTGAATAGTACCGAGGTGAATAGTACCCCATGAATAGTAATTTAGGAATAGTACCCCGTGAATAGTACCCCGACATAAAAAGATCAAAATTTATCAAGAATGTCCAGAAAAATATTTCAGTGGAACGATACTAGATGAAACACAAATTTCAAGGATATTCCACTATTTTCAAGGAGTATAGAAGCAAAACTTTAACAAAATGAGTGTAGAAATAAGAATCTGAAATGAAATAATATTACCTACATACTACCGAGTATGAAAGAAAATATTATTTTTTACGAATTTTGAACAAAAATAATATCTCTTACCTTAAAAGGAGAGTATTTATGACTGGTAGGGTGGGGATATTCTTAAAGAAAACTTATACTATTTTCTACGCTCAAAGCTTCCTTAAACTCAAAAGAAATATGCTCAATATTATAGAAGAAGAGTTCTATGATTCTAGTGTGATTTTTAATTCTAAACTAAGCATCCTATCACTACAAGAAACTGGGTCATAGGCGACGGTGGTAATGGCGACGACGATAGTCCCGTCGAGAATGACCTCATTAGCGATGACCTAACCATCGTCAATGAGTCCCGTCGATAATAACCTTTCACGATCTTAAATTTGGTGGACTTTTTTTCGCGGGAGAGGGAAAGTTATAGGCAACGACTTAAAATTCTAAAGGCGACGACAGTTGTGACACCCCCAAATCTGGGTACTTCAATTTCCGCGAGATTTGGTGTTCACTGTACAACTATCATCTAACTATCTAACCATATTAAATGCAAACCATGCAATAAATAGAAATAAATCCTCCCCTTATGGGATTACAACATCTAAATAATAATAAATACAATCCCAGGTTAAACTAACCTTAAACATCTGTGCGGAAACATAAACAAATAATAAGTCTTAAACAACATCAAGTCTGAAATAAATTTTATCAACTAACAACAAATCCTCATTACTTGCTAACTTTGCCTTTGCCCTTGCTAGTGGAAGGCTCGTCGGATCTTTCGTTCTTAACTGCAATGTTATTATTACGCAAGAGTGAGCACGATTGCCCAAAAGTATAACAATATAACAATAAAATAATAACATGCGAATGAATCAAGACTTCTGAAATAAGAAAACTCAGCTTTTGAATCAAGAATGAATAACAAGAATCAAAAGAACTTCTGAGGGTCATAAGACCTTGAACTATGTCCTAGGTTATCAAGGGTTACACTTGAAATCTTTAACAGTCATAAGACTATGGACTCTTCTCCTCGTACCTAGGGGGATCAGCCCTCAGTACCATACTGTGCATAATATCTTAACGTTAAAGCATAAATAATCCCCTATAACAAGGTTGTTCATCTCAGTTTGACATTAGAGTCCGCAGCAAAGGAAGTTTAGTTTGGATAATTCAACAAGGTTTCTGAAATTTAGAACGTTCATCAACTATGGACTAGTCGAATCAAAAAGGGTTCGCTAGTCTAACAAAGTTCAACAATAACTGATATTTAAATTGAACAACAATCTCAAGAGGTATACAATAGAATACGTATTGTATAATAGAATCATACCTTGAAAAGATTAATTAACTTTAATATAACAAAATGGACTTGATCAATAATAACAAGAATTTTCTCGATGTAAGGCGGTAAATTTATAAACTTATATAATCATAACGAGTAGGGTTAGGAAACTTGCCTCGTGCGTAGATTACACGTTGATTTATACAGGTTCCTTGATTTAATCCTACATACCATTTATATTCACAATACCCGTCAATTATCATATAACTAGTCGTTATACGCTCGTTCTTTTTTTGTTGTTGTTTAAACTCGGATTATGACTATACTTAGTCAAATTATCATACTTGTTTTCACATAATATTACACTATACTTAACAACAAGCTAACTATCGTTCAACAATTCAATCAACATGTAAATGCCTTATTGACATGTTAAGAAAGTCGTGCAAAATTATCAAATTAAATATATTAAATTAAACATACCCATATTAGAATTAATACATAATCATTACTCAACCTTTTCTAGCAGTGATTTTAACAATTTAAACACATAATTTTCTTGAATCAAAACATATAATTTCATGTTCTTGATGTTCTTGAAAGTTTTTGAAAACAAAACATGAAAATTGGCACTACGAGTTCGTTATAACACTAAATCAGTCCATTCAAAGTTTGTTTTCTTCGTTTTAACATGCATAATTATGTACAAGTATAAAATTTATGAGACAATATATGATTGATGTATTAAATTTGTGAGTAAGGGCCATATGGCCATATTTCTATACTCTGTAATTTTGAAGCAGCAATATATGACATATTTTTATGAAACTGATGTTATGGAATCATACAATATATAGTAAAACATGTTATGATGACATATTATCACATATATATCCACATAATCACTACCATATCCAATTACAGAGATTTTAACAGAACTTGAAAGCCATTTTCATGAAACTTTAAATGACATAAATAAAAACTGGGTTGAAGAGATTACCCAAAGCATAGTAGAGAAAACCTTTCTTAGATGCTTCTTCAATCACTCACTCACAATTTCCCTCAAAAGTTCTCAATTTCTCTCTGACTCACAAGTTAACTCTTAATTATAAATACGTAAAATGGAGAAACTAACAAGGCGCACATATAACTCCAGTAACGTTGAGGTCAGTTAACCCATACGTGGTTAACTGCTCTCAACTTCCCTTAAAGCTCTGTTTGGTTATTCTTAAAGACTTAATCCCATTTAATTTAATTAATCGTTTATAATTTAGTTTAATCGTGTCACACCCAATTATATAATAGATCAAATATCTTATTTAATTTAATTTAAATAAAATATAATAACTTCCCATTAATTCAAATAGTTACATAATTAATTTTCTCATTTATTAATTATGTCAAATTATTAATTTTCTAATTAATTATTACATTAATTAAAATAACATTATGCTTATTAAATGTTTCATTTAATTCAATAAGCTCACATAAATACATACTTTGAATAATAAAATTCTCCACATTAATTTAATAAATATAACACATATAATTAAATTAATCTACCACAACTTCATCAATTAATTATTTAATCTAATAATTAAATCATTAAAAAATATTTATTTATTCCAATAAATATTAAAATTAAATTATAAAATCTCGTTTGTCACATCTTTCCCCCCTTAAAAGGATTCTGTCCTCAGAATCACGGCTCAATCAATTCGTCCCGTTACATTTTCTCCCCCCCCTCCTTACAAAGATTTTGTCCCCAAAATCGCTTACAATAGATTAATTAAATAAATGAGGGTAATTCTTCATCATATGCTCTTCGAGTTCCCACGTAGCTTCTTCAGCGTTGTGGTTCCTCCAAATTACCTTAACAGAAGGTATTACTTTATTTCTGAAAACTTGTTCTTTCCGATCAATAATTTGAACAGGAATTTCTTCATAAGATAAATCTTTCTCAAAATGTATGGGTTCGTATTCAATCACGTGCTTGTAATCGGGCTTGTAGGGTCGTAAAACTGAAACATGGAAAACGTTGTGGACATTCTCGAGTGCTGGAGGTAAGGCTACTTCATAAGCAACCTCTCTGATCCTTCGCAGTACCTCAAAGGGTCCAATGAATCTTGGGCTTAATTTCCCTTTTTCCGAATCTGATCTTTCCCTTCCAGGGAGAGACCTTTAAGAACACATAACTACCCGATTCAAACTCAACATTTTTACGGTGTGGATCAGCGTATTTCTTCTGCCTATCTTGAGTTGCTACCAGTTTTGTTCGGATCACTTTGACTATTTCTGTTGTCTGCTGTACCAATTCTGGGCCTAGTAATTGTCTCTCGCCAACTTCATCCCAGTATAGCGGAGTTCTGCACTTTCTGCCGTATAACGCTTCATAAGGCGGCATGCCAATACTAGCGTGGTAACTGTTGTTGTAGCCGAACTCTATGAGCGGTAGGTGATCATCCCAATTTCCTTTAAAGTTCATTATACAAGATCTTAACATATCTTCTAATGTCTGAATCATTCTTTCACTATGTCCATCTATTTGAGGGTGATATGCCGTACTCATTCTCAACTGCGTACCCATGCATTCCTGTAGTCGTTTCCAGAAGTTCGATGTAAAACGCGGATCCCTATCGGAAACAATTAACACCGGAACTCCGTGTCTCAAAACAATCTCTTTTACATATAATTTTGCCAACTTGTCTAAGTTAAATTTGATTCTGATCAGAAGGAAGTGTGCGGATTTTGTCAGTCGGTCAACAATAACCCATACTGTGTCGTAGCCTTTCTGAGTTATCGGAAGGCCAACCACAAAATCCATCATAATGTGTTCCCATTTCCATTCTAGAATCTCCAATGGTTGTAGCAACCCACTCGGCCTCTGATGTTCTACTTTCACTTTCTGATATGTCAAACATTTGGCAACACACTCTTGCAACATCTCTCGTTTCAAGTTTGGCCACCAAAAATGTTGTCAAGATCTTGGAACATCTTGGTACTACCAGGGGTGAATTGAATATCGTGAGCTATGAGCCTCGCTCAAAATGTCTTCCTTAATCTCTCGCATCAAGCGGTACCCAAATTCTTCTCTCAAATCTTAATATTCCTTCCTTGTCCATCTTGAATCTCGATTCGGTTCCTTCTTGATATCTTCTTTTTCACCTTTTTACATTCTTCATCCTGAAGTTGAGCCTCCTTAACTTTATCCAGTAAAGTTGTACCAGCTTGCATCTGAAACATCTTCTGTCAAATTCCATAGGATACTTCACTTCCAATTCTAGCTTTTCCATTGCTGAAATTAGCTCCTCCTGAGCGGTCAACATCATCAATTCCTCCCGACCCTTTTTACTTAAGGGGTCGACAACCACATTTGCCTTACCCAGATGATATAGAATCTCACAATCATAGTCCTTAATTAACTCCAACAACCTTCTTTGGCGCATATTCAAGTCCTTCTGTGTAAAAATATATTTCAGACTCTTGTGGTCTGTATATATTTCATACTTCTCCCCATAGAGATAGTGTCTCCAGATCTTCAAAGCGAATACCACCGCAGCTAACTCCAAGTCGTGGGTCGGATACCCCTTCTCATAATCCTTCAATTGTCGTGACGCATACGCAATGACTCTACCGTTTTGCATAAGAACACAGCCAAGTCCTTTATGCGATGCATCACTATAAACTACAAAATTTCCTGTATCATCCGGAAGAGATAAAACAGGTGTTCTACTCAACCTTTTCTTCAATTCTTGAAAGCTTTCCTCATAATTCTCCGTCCAAATGAATTTCACCGCTTTTCATGTCAAATTCGTTAACGGAGTTGCGATCTTGGAAAAATCTTGAATGAATCTTCTATAATATCCTGCCAATCCAAGAAAACTTTGTACTTCTGATGGCGTTCTCTGCTGATCCTAGTTTATCACGGCCCTTCGACTTTGGATGGATCTACCAAAATTCCGTCTTTATCAATCACATGTCCTAGAAATTGTACTCGCTCGATCCAAAATTTACATTTCAAAAACTTGGCATACAACTTCTCCCTTCTCAATGTCTCTAACGTCACTCTCAAATGCTCTTCATGTTCTTCTTTGGTTTTTGAATATACCAAAATATCATCTATAAATACCACTACGAATTTGTCCAAAAATGGCTTGAACACACCATTCATTAAGCCCATAAATGCTACAGGAGCATTTGTTAGACCAAATGACATTACCAAAAATTCGTAGTGACCATATATATATGTTCGAATTGTCTCTTGGTACATCCTCTGGTTTCACCTTCACTTGATGATAACCACTCCTCAAGTCTATCTTTAAAAAGTATCTTTCTCCCTTCAATTGATCGAATAGGTCATCGATCCTCGGTAATGGATATCTATTCTTAATTGTGACGTTATTCAATTCTCTATAGTCGATGAAAAGCCGCATCGTCCCATCCTTCTTCTTCACAAACAATACCGGCGCTCCCCGTGGCAATACGCTTGGTTGAATGTACTTCTTGTCTAGTAATTCTTGTAGTTGTACCATCAATTCTTTCATCTATACCGGTGCCATACGGTATGGTGCCTTCGATATTGTAGTCGTTCCTAGAGCCAAATCGATCACAAATTCAACCTCTATCTGGTGGAAGTCCTGGCAAATCGTCCAAAAATACGTCTCGCAAAATCCTCACTACCACCGGTATCTCCTCTACTTTTGGATTCTCTTTACGACTGTCGACTATGTAAGCTAAATATCCTACACAGCCTTGTCTTAATAACTTCCTGGCCTGCATCATCGTTAGACAACTCGCTTGTCTAGGCGATTTGCTACCATAAAACACAACCTTTGACGGAGTCATAAGGTTAATACGCTTCTTTTGGCAATCAATTACAGCCCCGTAATTGAATAGCCAATCCATTCCCAAGATAACGTCAAATTCCCCAAGTTTGATAGGGATAAGGTCTACATTCATAATGTTACCCTTAATATCCACCCTACAGTTCTTGTGTACGTATTTAACAGGGATCACTTCTCTATTCGCAATTTTAATGTTCATGGGGTATTCTAACTCATCCTTAGGCAATTCTAAATTCTTAGCAAAGTCATCGGATATAAATGAACAAGTAGCACCCGAATCAAATAATACATAAGCATTAACTTTATTGATCGGAATGATACCTGACACCACATCACGAGATCGCATCGCATCCTGCCTTTATCATGTTGAATGTTCTCGGTCGATCGGTTGGTTGGTTGTAGCATAGTCCCTGTGATAGTTAAAGTGCTTCCACCATTGCTTCCTTTATTCCTCCTCGATCTTCCTCCGAGATCCTTTCTTAGGACGATTCTCTTGCCGATGATCCTTTGAGCCACAAGTGAAACAGGCACCCTTCTTTGGATTAGGGCAAGTTAGGTGCTATGTGGCCTTCTTACCACAATTGTAGCATACTCATTTTCCCTTCATGCAAACTCCCGGATGAGCTTTCCAGCGTGTCGCACGCTTGATCCTCTCTTCTTCCCTCCTTGTTGATTTCCGAGTTGACACGTTTGTCGACCACTTTCTCTTCTGATTATTACTACCTCCCGTGTTACTTCCACTAGTCTTGTTAATTCCTTCATTTTCACTCTTCTTCTTCTTCTGATCCTGATTATATTTAGTTACCGTATCGCTTCCACCTTCAGCGAGTATGGCTTTCTCCAGTACCCCAGCGAACGTCTTCAACTGAAACATCGACACCTTACTATACAACCAAGGCTTCAGTCCTTGTTCAAACCTTCTTGCTTTTCTCTCATCTGTGTGCACTTGATATGTGGCAAACCTAGCCAACTCATTGAATCTTGCGGCATAGTCTGCTACGGACATATTCCCCTGTTTCAACTCCAGAAATTGGACCTCCATTTGGTTCTGCGAGCTGGTCGAAAAATACATCTCGAAGAACATCTCCTTGAATCTATCCCAAGTAATCACACCTTCTCCTCCCCGTACCTTGTTTGCCTCGCCACCAATAATCGGCTTTTATTTCAAAGATAAATGTTACGTGTGTGGTTTTCTCGTCCTCTCGACCTCGCGACGTCAAACACTTTCTCCATCTCCATAACCCAGGTTTGAGCTTCGATCGGGTTCATGGAGCCCTTAAACTCTGGCGGTCCCACCGCCTTGAAATCCTTGAACAATGTATTCGGTGGAGCTTGAGGTTGATAATTAATTGCTCCAGCTAATAGGTTCACCAATTGCTAAACAGGGTTAGCATTGACATCGTTGTTGTTGTTGTCATTCGTTAACCCTTCTTGGGCTGGTCGAAGATTTGGTCGTCTTCTTGGCGTCATATTTCTGTTAAGAATATATGTTTATTAGGTCTTTATTCAATCCCTTAAACATTTAAGGCTTAACTAAAACATTTAATCATAATTACTTAACACATTATCTCTCTATAAACTCGATATTTTATTCAAATCAAAAGTTTTAACATCATACGATAGCATCACTACTATTTACATCAACTATCCCGAGATAAAGAATCTATAGGATTTAAAACATTAAAATATTCCATTGTTTATAAACACATCAGAATTTACATTTTTAACTACCAGATAGGTTTTCACTTAATTAAACTAATCCTATCATCGCTGTTAAAGTATCCGAATAACTTTTCCCACGCCTCCTCTTCCATGATGCGGGACATCATCCTACGATCTAGCATATACGATGGTAGTCCTTCAAACTGGATTGGGTATCTCATAACTCGATCATAGGCCTCATCCATTGCATTTTGAAGTATAGAGTACGTCTCCCCAAGCTTAGCCTCTTTGCACAAGCTTACGCCATTCCCTTACCCACGCTTCCTCTGCTATGGTTAACCTTTCAGAACTCTCTTTCAGTTCATTCTTCAATTTCTCTATTTCTTCGGACTTCTCCTCAGTTTGACCCTTCTCGTGAACCAAATCCCATTCCACGTTTCCCAGACGTGTGTGAAGAGTCACGATCTCCCCATCTCTCTGCTCGATGGTAAGTTGTTGAATAATTATCCGTTCCTTCAGCTCCTGAACAGTGTCTCATAACTCTATGTTATGATCATAAAGTGCGTCGTACATCTCGGCACTAATAGAGTTCGGTGGGAACTCATCTTCTTCCTCTTCTTCTTCAGGATCCTCCTCTGGATCAGTCTCAGGCTCATGCTCCTGACCAACAATAGTGATCAACGGAGATGACTTTCTCTGTACTAACTGCTCCCTGACAACATGAATGTCTCGGGGCTCCTCCTTCGTAGGTACTTGGGGTTCCTCCTCCCTAGCTCAACTAGATCCTCCCACATCTGACATCCTAACAATATAGTTTTCAGTTTTAGTTACTAATCGATACTCGTGAGCACATAAGATTATCACATAAGCACATAAAGTCTTTTATTATCTTCAATGAATTAAGGAATTCATTTCTTAGAACTCGATAAGAGTTTACCACCACTATGTTCTCGATCTCCTATAAGGCTACTACCTAAGGTTGTTCCCTCACCTAAGGTTCATAACCTACACCTTTGATACCAACCCGTGACACCCCCAAATCCGGGTACTTCAATTTCTGCAGGATTTGGTGTTCACTGTACAAATATCATCTAACTATCTACCCATATTAAATGCAAACCATGCAATAGATAGAATAAATCCTCCCTTAAGGGGTTACAACATCGAATAATAATTTACAATCCCGTGTCTAACTAACCTTAAACATCCGTGTGTGGAAACATAAACAAATAATAAGTCTTAAATAACATTAACATAAGTCCGAAACATGATTTTATCAATCACATAAACAACAAGTCTTCATCATTTGCTAATTTGCCTTTCCTTTTGCTAGTGGAAGGCTCGTCAGATCTTTCGTTCTTAACTACAATGTTATTATTACGCAAGAGTGATCACGATTGCCCACAAGTATAACAATATAACAATAAAATAATAACATGCGAATGAACCAAGACTTCTAAAATAAGAAAACTCGGCTTTTGAATCAAGAATGAATAACAAGAATCAAAAGAACTTCTGAGGGTCACAAGACCTTGAACTATGTCCTAGGTTATCAAGGGTTACACTTGAAACCT
This sequence comes from Panax ginseng, assembly GCA_020205605.1. Lineage (NCBI taxonomy): Eukaryota > Viridiplantae > Streptophyta > Magnoliopsida > Apiales > Araliaceae > Panax > Panax ginseng. Next base: position 174,884,874 of record CM035132.1, read on the forward strand.
TTAACAGTCATAAGACTATGGACTCTTTTACTCGTACCTAGGGGGATCAGCCCTCAGTACCATACTGTGCATAATATCTTAATGCTAAAGCGTAAATAATCCCATATAACAGGGTTGTTCATCTCAGTTTGACATTAGAGTCTGCACCAAAGGAAGTTTGGTTTGGATAATTCAACAAGGTTTCTGAAATTTAGAACGTTCATCAACTATGGACTAGTCGAATAAAAAAGGGTTCGCTAGTCTAACAAAGTTCAACAATAACTGATATTTAAATCGAACAACAATCTCAAGAGGTATACAATAGAATAAGTATTGTATAACAGAAATATACTTTGAAAAGATTAATAAACTTTAATATAACAAAATGGACTTGATCAATAATAATGAGAATTTGCTCGATATAAGGAGGTAAATTTATAAACTTATATAATCATAACGAGTATGGTTAGAAAACTTGCCTCGTGCATAGCTTATGCGTTAATTTATACACGCTCCTTGATTTAATCCTACATACCATTTACATTCACAATACCACCAATTATAACATAACTAGTCATCACAATTCATTCTTTTTTTTAAACTTAAACTGGATTATGACTATACTTAGTCAAATTACCACACTTATTTTCACATAATATTACACTATACGAACAACAAGCTAACTATGTGTTCAATAATTTAATCAACATGTAAATGCCTTTATTAACATGTTAAGAACCTATTTTAACATCTCATTATATGTCTAACATATTTTTATGTTCATTAGATTAGGTTACTAATACATTCATGGACATGAATAATTAAAATGCTTCATTTATGGACAATCAGAGCAGAGTGGCGGCAATAGCTGCTTTTGTTCTCAAGCGCCAAGGTGTTTGTTCTTGGCCGTATGGCTTAAGGCATGGAGTCAAATCCAGATTTTGAATTTCCAATTCATGAAGAAATTGCAAAAATCGTAACATGCCTATTATCATTAATTTGTCATTAAATATATTAAATTAAACATACCCACATACTAGAATTATACACATAATCATTACTCAACCTTTATAGAGTGATTTTAACAAATTTAAACACATAATTACTTGAATCAAATTATATAATTTCACTTTCTTGATGTTTTGAAAGTTTTGAAAATAAAACATGAAAATTGGTACTACCAAGTTCATTATAACACTAAATCACCCATTCCAAGTTTGTTTTCTTCGTTTTAACATGCATAATTATGTACAAGTGTAAAATTTATGAGATAATATATGATTGACGTATTAAATTTGTGAGTAAGGGCCATGTGGCCATATTTCTATACTCTGTAATTTTGAAGCAGCCATATACGACATATTTTTATGAAACTGATGTTATGGAATCATACAATATATAGTAAAACATGCTATGATGACATATTATCACATATATATCCACATAATCACTACCATATCCAATTACAAAGATTTTAACAGAACTTGAAAGCCATTTTCATGAAACTTTAAATGACGTAAATAAAAACTTGGTTGAAGATATTACCCAAAGTGTAGTAGAGAAAACCTTTCTTAGATGCTTCTTCAATCACTCACTCACAATTTCCCTCAAAAGTTCTCAATTTCTCTCTGACTCACAAGTTAACTCTTAATTATAAATACGTAAAATGGAGAAACTAACAAAGAGGCACATATAACTCCAATAGATCGTTGAGGTCGAGGCTTAACCCATACATGGTTAATCGCTTCTCTCAACTTCCCTTAAGCTCTGTTTGGTTATTCTTAAAGACTCAATCCATTTAATTTAATTAATCGTTTATAATATAGTTTAATAATGTCACACCCATACCAATTATAACAATAGATCAAATATTTATTTAATTTAATTTAAATAAAATATAATACTTTCTCATTAATTCACATAGTTACATAATTAATTTTCTCATTTATTAATTATGTCAAATTATTAATTTTCTAATTAATTATTACATTAATTAAAATAAAATTATGCTTATTAAATGTTTCATTTAATTCAATAAGCTCACATAAATACATACTTTGAATAATAAAAATTCTCCATATTAATTTAATAAATATAACACATATAATTAAATTAATCTACCACAACTTCATCAATTAATTATTTAATCTAATAATTAAATCATTAAAAAATATTTATTTAATCTAATAAATATTAAAATTAAATTACAAAATCTCGTTTGTCACATAATGGACCATTTTTTTTGGTTATTTTTAATTTTTATGCCAATGTATGAAATTAGGCTTTTCCATTCTGAATTCAAAATCTGGTTTGTTTATTGGGTTATTGAAGAGATGCGCTTAAAGGCGGTGTTTTTCACTGTAATTTTTTCATCTATTTCAATCTAATCGTTTGTTTATTTTGAACCCATTTTCTATTTTTGCGTGTATGCCTGTGTTTGAGGTAATAATTGGGTATTGCTCAATTTGGTGAATATATTGATTATAATCTCGTTTGAAGAACTTTGTCTTTTTTTCTTTAGTAATTAATTACTATGATCTAATGCGTACGTGTATATATACGGGGGAGATTTGGGGGAAAGTAAAGGGTCCTTTGAAATTTGGATAGCCTTTTTGAATCTAGCAATGCATCGACATTATATTTCTTATAATCAGAATAGTTTTTCAAACTTACACTTCCACCAAATTCGGTAGTGATCTAGAGTGGTCTGGGCTTAAGTCCATAGTTTTTCAAGCAATTCTCTTCAAAGTCCTTATAACTGAAGGAGAATGGAAGAAAAATACTCTCCATGGAACTAGTCATGGGCATGACCATCTCTGTACATGCCTAGAAATGGTTCCGGACAATGCAGTCTATTAGTAAGCTAAAATTGCAAAATGAATGTCTGAAAATGCTTTCATTGTAACAAGTTATTGCTAAAGCCTGACTCTCATTTTAAGAATTTTATAATTAAACAAAATAGTACATATTTACACGTGTATTTACTTTGATTAGATCATCATTGTCTTTAAATTTATAATCTATATTTATATTGTCAACCCTCTTCACTGTAAGCTAAATAATTTAGAACATGCTTTGACCCAGATTTAATGTAATCATTTTGGATTTTACCTAAAAATTTATCTTGGTTAGGATCCTCAAATTGTATAGGATCTTCTAATTCTTAATTTATTTATTTTTTTCCTATTTGAGGGTGGGTTAAAGAAATTTACCAACTCATTATACTTTCACATGTGCATATTTCCATATGGTTTAGGAAGCTTAGAAACCCGTTTGAGATTCACTTAGTAGGAGTGAATCTCAAATACTCCCCATTTTGGGACTGTTCTTGTATATTTCGATCTCACTTAGGTCGGTGTTAACGACTTGAGCACGTCTTTATATTTTTTGAATTTTCGGTCAGTATATATCTCTTGATGTTATTCGGGTGCATATTTAGACTACGATGTGTTAGTCTATTTCGTGTACTTGAAGACCATGGGGAGGTGCTGTCAAAATTTTTGAAAAATTTAAAGATGTGTTCAAGTTGTTGGCATCAGTGAGGCGATACATCCGGGAATGGGATAGAAGCCTGACCCGTTAGAGTGGGAGATGAAGTTAGGAATCTTATAAGCTTGCATATACATTAACTTGGAGACTTGATTGTGTTTGTCTAACTTTCCATATATATAGCAGACAGTTGTCCGAGATGTCTGTTGATTGAAGTAGGATGGAACGTAGGGTAGCCACTGATAGGAGTGGGCTTAGCTCTGAGTATCGTAGTGGGGTTGAACAGTTTCTCAACTTTGCGTTTGAGCAAGTCAGCAACGATGAGATCAGATGTCCTTGTAAGAGGTGTGTGAATGAAGTGTGGAAGGAAAGGAGTATTGTCATGTGTGAATAATTTGCGTATAGGTTCAAGCAGGGTTATACGACATGGATCTATCATGGGGAAACCTGGTTGGATGAACATGAATCAGAACCGGAATCCAGAGGTGACGAAACCTTTGGATATACTAACATGATAGTCGGCTATTTGGTTCATACTTCCAAAGGAATATGAGACGTGGATGGCGATGGCGTCGAGCAAGAGCCAAATGATGGGGCTAAGGGTTTCTATAAGTTATTGCATGAAGAAAAGACGCCACTGTATGACGGGCACGAAAAGCACACCATCTTATCTGCCGTGACTGAGTGAGAGATGTTTTAATGAACTGTTAAGCATTGTGAAGGAGTGCTTACCTGTAGGCAATAAGTTACCGGAGTCGTACTATAATGTGAAAAAAATGGTTAAAAGGCTCAATCTAGGGTATGAGGAGATTGATGCTTGTGAGAATGACTGTATGTTGTATTATGGTGATGTCAATAAAGATAAGAGGTCATGTGATATTTGTGGTACAAGTAGATACTGTGAACAGTGCAAGAAAAAGGGAAAAGACGTGCCGAGAAAAATCTTACGTTACTATCCCACTACCCCGAGGCTTCAGCGGTTGTTCATGTCAACACATACCGCCGAGGATATGAGGTGGCACTCTATACGGGACATAGTCAAAGGTCAACTGACGCACCCGGTAGATGGGCTTGAGTGGAAAAATTTTGATAACAAGCACCCCTCGTTTACTGAAGAGGTTCGCAATGTTAGGCTTGGACTTGCTACGGATGGGTTTAATCCGTTTAACAGGCCCTTACACAAAGCCCTACTCAACTTGGCCGGTGATTATTGTGGTGTATAACCTCCCACCTTCGATGTGCATGAAAGATCCCTACATGTTCATGCCTTTACTGATTTTGGGTGATAAGAGTCTACGTAAAGATAACAATGTATACCTCAGGCCGTTAGTTGATGAGTTGAAGATGTTATGGGAAAAAGGGGTTCAAACTTATGATATATCTCTTAAGCAGAACTTTGACATGAGGGCAGCTTTACTATGGACAATAAATAACTTCCTGGTGTTAGGAATGATCAGTGGATGGTCGACTCACGGGGGCTTGTCATGTCCCGTGTGCATGGGGTTAGTTAAAGCTATGCGGCTCAAACATGGGGGGAAAATGAGTTTCTTTGCAACATCTAGACAATTTTTGCTGATTGAACATCGTTATCGACTGATGAGTAGACAATTAAATTAAAAAATAGAGAAACGTCAAGTACCTGACTGTCTTTCTGGGTTAGAAGTGTTGAGTTGAATTAATCATTTGAAGTTTCCACCTCCACAGAAGAATCACAGATTGGAGCGAACTTATGGTTACGACAAGGTTCACAACTGGACACACATATCCATGTTCTTTGACCTGCATTATTGGGCTACACTTTGTATCCGTCATTGTTTAGATCCGATGCATACTGAGAAGAACGTATTTGATAACATTTTTTATACAGTCCTAGATGTCAGTGGTAGAACAAAGGACAACAACAAGTCGAGACTTGATTTGGTAGAAATGAACATTAGGGAAGATATGTGGTCATATCGTAGAGGTAGTAGTAAGACTGAGAACGCCTAAAAAGTTGAATATACTTTGACCAGGGAACAGTTGATATAAATATATAATTGGATCAGTGGACTGAAGTTCCTAGATGGATATTCTTCGAATATAGCAAGGTGTTGTAAAGTCGAAGAGCTGAAGTTTCGGGGTCTCAAAAGTCATGATTGTCACGTATTCATGCAGAAGTTGATCCCTGTGGCATTTATCGACTTGTTACCGAAATGTGTGGTTGAAGCACTGACAGAGCTTTCTAATTTCTTTAGAGATCAATGCTTGACGGAGCTCCAGCTCAAAGACATAGATAAAATGGAGAGGCAGATAGTGGAAATAATGTTCAAGTTAGAAATGACCTTCCCTCCATCGTTTTTTGATTCAATGGAGCATTTGCCTATTCACGTGCCATATGAAGCTAAGTTTGGCGGTCCCGTGCAATATCGATGGATGTATCCATTCGAGAGGTAATGACATTAATGTTTTTAATACGGTAAACTTAGAATTCTTGTTTGCTAACCTATATATCACATAGGTATATGTGACATCTAAAGCAAAAGGTAAAGAATAGAGCCCGTGCTGAAAGTTATGTTATGGAGGAATTTGTTAATTTCTGCTCATTGTACTTTGAGTCGAATGTTCAGACGAAGCACAATCGTTTACTTACGAAATGAGGTCATTTGCATTTGAGGAAAATGGAGAATTAAATGCTTTTAGTCATCCTCAGACACCCATTCTACAGTAAAAAGGCGATTCTTGACCGATAGTGAGTATGCAGCTGCCACATTGTATGCACTTGTCAACATGAATGAAGTAACGCCATACATTAAGTAAGTAGTCATAACTATATATGTTTGGTATAATTGGGAGAGGTTCCTTTACAAACACATTAAGTATATAACTGTGTTGCAGTCAATATGATGTTGAAGTACGTGAAGTGAATTCGAGTATATCGGACTGGGATTTGCAAAATTTGAGAAATGGACAATTTGTGATGGTTTAAAGATCATGTAAGTCTAACCTTTATAATTTCAATGAATCTACCATCATAGATTTATTCTTATGGTGTAATTAACTTTAGAATATGTTGTGTTAATGTACATTAGGTCCTCTCGCATGAGTTAGTCGACAATCGGCTAAAAGCTTATAGTAAACGTACCGAAAGATCTGTAGATACTTATACATGTTGCATTGCCAATGGTTACATATTTAAGTGTTGTGATATTGGGGAAGTCGCTTCTGCTGATTCTGGTGTTGTGGTGAAAGGTAGCTGCTACGATTACATTTGGGATGACTGGTATGGACGGTTGCTAAAAGTTGTCGTTCTCAAATATTGGGGTCATAAAGAATTAGTTTGCTTCAATTGTCATTGGTTTGATGTTGAGAATGGAGTTAAAGTAGATAAAAAAATCGTGATTCGGTGACTATTAACGTTAAGTCAAAACTAAGACTGATGACTGGTATGGACGAGCCTTTTATTTTAGTAAGTCAAGCAACACCGGTGTACTATGCGTGGAGTTTTAAGACTTCTTCAAGCCCATGACATGTTGTTATAACCACCAAAGCCCGTGGTTTTCAAGGCACAACTCCTCGTCCAGACGATGAACCTTTACAAGTCAAGTCTACTAGTGTCACACCTGCTGATGTGACAATTATTAGTGAGTCTAATGAAGAAGAGGATGATGTTGTCGCTGTCGAAAGTGAAGACAATGTTGTTGAGGAGGTAGATATAATTGAAGAAATCGTTGAGGATGATGAAGATGGTGATGACAACGATAGTGAAGATCTACTGCTCGAAGATGACGATTCTGATATTGATGGCTTTGATGATATAAATGATTAGGAGTATGTACTCTTTATGTCTAGACCAAGATGTATTCAAATGTAATAGTTGTCTCCTTTTAGTTATATCTGCATGTTGTATCTTTTTAGTTGTATTCAAATGTCATAGTTGTTTCTTTTTAGTTAGGCTTAAATATAAATTAGTACCCTAAACTATAGGCCATATTACACTTTGGTGATTCACCTTTCAATCTTGTCAATTAGATGATTGAACTGTCGAATTATTTTCTTGATCTCCCTCTTCTTCTTCTAAACTGTGAAGAGGAGGAGTTCATCAAAGAATTACTTGATCTCCCTTTTTTCTCACAGTTCTTAGATTTTGATATCTCCTCTCTATCCCTCTTCATCTTTTCACAAAGCCGTGCTCTTGTTCTTTTAGCTACACAAGACTTAAAATCCATCGGGATATATATATATATATATATATATATATATATATATATATATATATATATATATATCAGTTGTAAGGTGAAGAAAAAAGCTGATTTTTTTATATTTAAGCCTATCAAAAACAATAAATAAATAAAATAAAAATAAAATGAAAGAACATTTTATATGTGCTCTTTAGTTATATCAGCATATTGTATCCTTTTAGTTGTATGTGCATGACGATTCTGATATTTGTGTTTGTATCCTTTTAGTTGTATCCGCATATTATCTTCTAGATGATGATTTGATAGTATACATACAGATATGACGCGTACACCACACGGCGATTGTGGTGGGTGTGCTGGTAGTTCAGGTCGTGGAGGTAGTGCTGGTGATGATCAGGCGAGATCATCAGGTATAATTACATGTTTTGTTGTTATACATCTTATTGTTTTTAATTTTATATAATATTGACATTATATTTGTTTATATAAATATTGTTGTATTTCACTACATAGGTGATCGACGTAGGCCTCCGCATGAGGACTAAAGACGTGGATTGCTAGGGAATCCCCCCAGGCGCCGCTTATATGTCGTGTCGGGACTACTAGGTAATTTCATATTTAACATTATGTTTGTATTAATTATTTAGTTCTTATATATTCTTTGTAATTTGGAAATTTAATAATTTCAATTTTAGTATCCTTGACGCGACGCCAAGGAACACGTTGCTTGGGATCATCCGCAATCGATTCTCCAGCTCGTAGATGAGGTGGGCGGATGTAGATGACCGTACACGTGGGCTGGTTATTGCTAAGTTTAGGGTAAGAAGTCATTCATTCATATGTTAGTTTTAATTTATGTTATTTCATATTTATTTACCACTTTTCTTTATGTTGTCTACTAAGTAACTGCTGATATTCATATGTTGTAATGTAGAGATATTATCGCTTCAAGGACGGGCATGAAGACCACGACTGCACTGTTCTCGGGAAGTATCTCAAGATGAATTGGCACAAGTGGGTCTATGACTAGAAGAAGAAGGCCCAGACCAAGATGGCTGATGGACAAACACTTTGAGATGTCCAGCCATATTTCATTGGTGCTGCGGTGTGGGAGCAGATGTGTGATATTTGGGAGGGCGAGGCGTTCAAGAAAATGTCGGACTGGCGATATAGTACCTGACAACAGAGTCGTCTCCCCACATCAAGCCTTTGAGTCATCGTCGACCTCTACAAGGAGAGACTCGAGGTGAGTCTAAAGCACGGACCTTCTCACCTCGAGTTTTTGTGGCACGTTCACCAGAAGAAAGGTGACGGTGGTTATATCTCACCTGAGGCAAAGTGCATTGTGGTAAGTTATTTAATTATTTCATTTAGTATGTATTTGATGGCTTTGAAATTTTTTTGTATTTTTTTGTGTAATACTTGCTTTTCAACTATTTCTGTGTTTTTTCAGACTGGTTTGAGGACCTTTCTATGGTTCGGAGCAGCTAGAGAGGTGACACTCCAGTGGCTGATGCTGAGCGTGAGGACGAGGAGATGGAGGACTGGCTGCAAGCTACAGGGGGGCCGAAGAAGGGTAGAGTTGTGGGCATTCCCCGTGTCCCAGCCTACACTATAGTCCCTACTACTAGATCTCAACGTCGCCCACCCACCGGAGGTAGTGGTGCGAGTGGATCAAGCGTCGACCCTTCATTATCTGACGACTTCTTTAGGCGGATCATATAGGGGTGCATGGCGAGCAGTGTCATGCAGTCAAGCGCACCATCATGTGAGCGGATCTACCAGCTTGCTCAGGAGGTTGTCCACGACTCCATAGATCCTGCAGCTGTCGCTGACGACCTCATGGGTGTAGTCCGGGAGGAGGCCATCCGTGTATGTGTAGTTGTCTTGGCCAACATCTTTTCTCCACATATTTGACAGGTAAGACTTATTATTGATGTATTTCCTTATTTGTAATTATATTGCTTATATAAACTGTCAAATAAATAATTAACAAAACTTAGACAAATAGTCAAAAAGAGACCAAAACACGCCCCGGTCATCCAAACTACACGCAAACACAAACAATAGCACTGCATAAGCAATAGACACGCGTTACAACTGACAAGACTCGATTCTGTCCGTCTAACTTGAAAAAACTTAGACAAATAGTCAAAAAAAAGACCAAAACCCGCCCTGGTCATCCAAACGACACGTAAATACATGCAATAGCTGTAAGACTCCAACTTTTATGAATAAAGAATAATTTTCTCGAAATATATTTTTGAATATTATGGTGTGGATTTGATATAATGTTATAGTTGTGGGTAATATTTAAAAATTTTGCAAAGTAAGCAAGTGGTTATATATTATTCGATTGGTCGGGGAATATTCGTTTTAATAGAGAATATTCATACGACGACACAATCATTAGTGGACCCCACAACGGAAGAATTGTCGTAGTTAGAAAACGACATAGTTATCTTTTTGTAAAAATAACGGTGGAAGTGTTACTGTTAAAACTGTTGAACTACCCAAAGAGTAAAAGTAATACGATGTCTGGCGCTGTGGTTGCATAGTAGCACACAAGATTGGTTATTGATGCTTACGTGAGAAGTCACTCAGTTATACTCAATTATTGCTACAATAATTTTTGCATCATATCTCTCATATTATTGATTCAATTATTGTCACAGTATTATCTGCCTAATATGTTATATTATTAAATTAATAATTGAGATGACAAAGTTATTTATATTATTAAATTACAATATTTATAATGTCTAGAAGTTCTGTCAAGGAGAGGTTTGGTCATCTAATTACGCGCCAATAAGGAGAAATCCTTATCGGAAAGCCCCCTCTTTCCTAGGAACGACCTGGTTGTTAAATATTGTGAGTTATAATATTAATGATGAATAAGTTCGTGTTGATTAAAGATGAAATTGATAGTTCCATTGGGTTTGAATTATTAGTGTTAGTGGAAATCGACATTTATTTCGATATTAATTGATGTCTGGAAGTTATACTGACCAGTCGGGTAATTAATCGGATAAATAAGCAATTAATTGCTATTAATTAAAATGATTATAACTATTTGTTCACATGTGTGTACTATTGATTCACATTCTTGTACTATTAGGGGAGTTGGTGCAAGATTGATAATACTTGCATGACTAAGTTAAAAATGAAGGTATAGATGGAGGTACTATACTGTAATTCGTATTTTCACATGATTATAACTATTGATTCACATGATTGAACTATTGATTCACATTATTTACTATTAGGGGAGGTGGTGCAAGTTTGATAATACTTGCAGGACTAAATTAAAAATGAAAGAAAAGTTGAAGGTATTGTACTGTAATATTTCGAGCTCCAAAACGTGCAATTATCGAAACTATATTTTCCTATAAATAAAATATTTTAAAGAAAATGAATCCAAAGAAACAAAAGAACAAATATTAAGGATTAAATACTTTTAAACAATCCGAGTTCAAAAATACTTCATAAATAATCATAGTGAAGTAAAATTCAAGAATGATCAAAACATGGATACAATCAAAGCTAGTATCCATAATAGATATTTTGGACAAAAACAAAAAGTGAGACCCCAAATTTTACTTAATAAAGATTTAATTTTCTCAAAATATTTTTTGAATATTATGGTGTGAATTTGAGATAAAGTTATAGTTGTGGGTAGTATTTATAAATTTTGCAAAGTATGCAAGTTGTTATATTATATTCGATTGGTCTGGGAATATTCTTTATGTCGGGAATATTCGATAACGGCACAATCATTGGTGGACCCCACAATGGAATTATTATTTTGATCGAGAAAACGACAAAAATATTTTATAAATAACTATGGAGGTGTTATTGTTAAAACCGCTGAACTACCCTAGTAGTAAAAGTACAATAATACGCTGCGTGGTTGCATAGTAGCACACCAGTATTGATTATTGATGCTTACGTGAAAAAGTCACTCGCTTTATACTCAATTATTGCTACAAAGATTTACGCATCATATCTCTCATATTATTGATTCGATTATTATCACAAAGATCATCCGCATTATATGTTATATTATTAAATCAATAATTGAGACGACAAAGTTATTCATATTATTAAATTACAATATTTACAATGTCTAGAAGTTCTGTCAAGGAGAGGTTTGGTCACCTAATTGCGCGCCAATAGGGAGAAATCCTTATTGGAAATCCTCTCTTTCTTGGGAACAACCTGGTTGCTAAATATTGTGAGTTATAATATTAATGATGAATAAGTTCGTGTTGATTAAAGATGAATTTAATAGTTTCATTATGTTGGGATTATTTGTGTTAGTAGAAATCAACATCTATTCTGATGATAATTGATGTCTGGAGGTTATATTGTTCAATCGGGTATTCGGGAAACTTTTTGTGTCGAAGTTACTATTCACGAGTTACTATTCACGAGTTACTATTCATGAGTTACTATTCATGAGTTACTATTTATGAGTTACTATTCATGAGTTACTATTCATAAGTTACTATTTATGAGTTACTATTTACGAGTTACTATTCATGAGTTACTATTCACGAGTTTTAATAGTAACTTGTCCTTTCGGTTTTCCAAGAGTTATTTGACCCTTCAGCTTTCCAAGAGTTATTTACCTCTTCAGTGTTCCAAGAGTTAATTGCCCCTTCGCAAATAGTAGTTGTCTCTTCAATATTATCAAGAGTCATTTTAACCCTTCGTTAAAACCAAGAGCCACTCTCGCTTTTCTATAAATAAAGCTCATTCCTTCATTATTTCTTACTTAATTCACCAAACTCTAGAGAGAGAGAAATTATAGAGAGAAAGAAGAAGAGTTTTCTACTACTTCACTACTTCGATATCCAGCTTTTTGTTATTCTTTCTTATAAGGAAGAGAACTGTTATTCTTTTTATTATTCATGAAGAGAACTTATACTCATTATTCCATTCTTTATTATTCTCGTTGAATAACTCAGATATGTGGCATACCCTATACATAAACTCAGATACGCTGGACATACCCTATACTTGGTGAAATCCTTATGTTATTCCATTCTTTATTATTCTGTTGAATAACTCAGATACGCTTGATTCCCTATACAAATTACCTATATACTGGTGAAATTCTTTATATTATTCCATTCTTTATTATTCTATTGGAATATCCTGCTCTTGCATGTGTTTTTCACCGACCCCGGTTCCATTATTTATTATTATGTTGGAATATCCTGTTTGTGTGTTTTACACCGACCGGTTCCATTATTTATTTATTATTCTATTTAATATTCTCGCTTAATATCCTCAAGTACCGCATGCATGGTGATTTCTTTTCTGTTATAACCATTCTTTATTATACTCATGTGATTTCTTAAAGTTTTCTTTATTATACTCAAATCTTTTCGATTCTACTCCATGAAATTAGTGGAATATCCTTGATATTTGTGCTTCATCCAATATCTTTTCATGGAAATATTCTTCTAAGCATTCTTGAATTTTACTCTACAAAGAAGTATCATGTTAACAATTTGGACGTTATTAGTTTCTGGATAATTTAATTCGTGAACTTGTTTTATTGAATTCTTATATCATTATCATCATCCTCATGTTTATATTTTTTTGAAAGTCATCTCGTGGCTCTGTAGTGCATGATGGACTTGGTATGATTATGACTGTGGATTATTCTATATAATCATGACCGTAATGTTACAAATGATGTGGTAAAAGTCCTCATTGGCCCGTAGTGCATCGATGGACAGCTTGTTGGCATGATCATAACCATTGATGAATACACAAATATTCTCGGCCCGTAGTGCATGGATAATTGTGGTCGTGATACTAAAGAATATCCTCGGGTCAGAAAAGTGTAAGGGGTGATTCGATGATGTGGTTTATTTATTGTCGAGTCTCAAAGAATAAAAGTGATGAAAAACCTTTTAAATCATAAAAGATAGTAGATTTTATTCTCTACTTGACTCTTTTAATGGATTGCTTATTCCACCGCAGCTAAACTTGTTGTCTATTGTATTTTATCGCTTAACATTGTTGAAGGCTAATGATAATTTATTTTGCATTATCTTAGTCATAATATTTCTTACTGGGCTAGTTGAGCTCACCCTTTCTTTCACTGTTCTCTTCAGGAAATAAGAACGTAGCAGGGACTAGTCGGGGGATGGAGTGATGGTCCAGATGATAGCATTAGTAGTCCTCACTATTCTATGAAATAGTGTGATAATAATTGTAATGAGGACTTATTCTGAGAGTGGATATTGTCTAGAAGACAATATTTGTATTAAAACTCACAACTTTGTTGTTATATTTAAGATTGTATTTGTATTCTGTACCATGTATCCGCGACCCAAGATGGGTGATGTATACCTATTTTGGGGGCGCATAGTTGGTATCAAAGCTTAGGGATATGATCCCCGCTAAGATGTGAGATAAGAACTAGGAGGGAGAGACGGAGAATTCCTTCGCTAGTATGACCTACCTAAGTTTATTTGGTATTTAATTGGTCTCACCGTAGTATAGGATAATATGTGATATGTTAATTAACCCTTGTTTTGTGGCGATTTGAAAATGGCATCCGAGAATGTTGAGAACATCAATGGAGCACAGTGAGACCGCTGAGTCTCCACAGATCAATAACCGTGACAATGTGCATCGTGAAGGCGACAATCCTTCATGCAAATAACAACACCGACTAAATGATGAACGATTTTAATGTTCCGAGGCTTCATGCAATTCATGCAACATCAAAGCAAGAGCGGCTCTCGTCCAAAATGCAGTGAAAACACTGGCAACTCTTTGACCACGGCCACCGCCAAATGCAGCTCAAGGAGCTGGGACCACCGGAGTTTTTTGGAGAGCCAAAACCACTTAAGGTGTAGACGTGGATAAAGCAAATCAACAAGATATTTGATGTCTTGGGTTGCTCCGAGGAGCAAAAGGTTCCCTTTGCCACCTTCATGTTATGCAAGCGAGGCGACATCGGTGGGAATCAGAAAGCGTACTCAACTCCGCCGCACTAAAGATGACTTGGGAGAAGTTCCAAGAACTGTTCAATGACAAGTACTTTCCGGAAAGTATTCGTCACATGAAAGAGGTAGAGTTCACTAAACTAGAGCAAAACAACATGACTGTGTCACTGTACGAAGCCAAGTTTGCCGAGCTGTCCCGATTTGTGTCTCATTTAGTTGATAATGAGGAGAGAATGATGCGGATGTTTCTAAGAGGTTTGAAACCCGAGATACGTCAATACCTCATTTTTTATAAACTTTGTTTATATTCAGATATTGTCAATAGGGCTCAGTTATTGGAGCACGATAATGAGTCAACCCAACCAAAAGAGAGTAAATTTAAGCAAAATGATAATACCAATGATATAGCAGCCATCGAAGCTTGATAATAAGCGTGAAGGGAATCAACATGCCGTAAATGGTAATCACTTCGGTAGGTAATCATGGCCAAAACAATAAGAATGGACATTTTAAGAAGAGGAAATTCGACAATGATGGAAAGACGCCAAAGACCAAAGACCAAGTTGTTAAGGAAGGAGAACGACCACCTATCATATGTTTCAAATGCGAGGGGGGACATATATCACCAAATCGCATGATGTCATCCAAAGCATGTTATAATTGTGGAAGAGAAGGTCACCTAGCCCGATTTTGTTGCTCACCAAGACAAGTTCAATTAGGATGGAGGCACCAAAGGTCATTCCCAAAAAGTCAAAATCCAGAAGTGCAAGGGAGAGCGTTTTTCGTGACTTCTCAAAAGTGAGTAACCCGAACGGTTAGCACAGTTAGTTAATTATAAATTCTTGCAAAGTCTATACCTTATAAGATACCGGTTCTACCCATTATTTTATCTCTCTTGCTTGCTTCAACGCTTAAATTTGACTCGAGAAGTTAGATTTTGACTTATCGGTTGAAACTTCGTTAGAGAAACCTTTGTTACCTCCACTCGCTTATAAATCTTGTTGATTCAAATCGACACTTTCACGTTACCTATCGATCTTATCTCTTTGAAAATACTTGCCTTTGATGTAATTTTAGAAATCGATTGGTTAACTACTCATCATGTTTTTCGTAAGGTTATTAGCTTTCATATTCCTAACTAACCTATTATGTGAATTCAAGCAACCAAACCACTAAAGTCGATCATTTTCATATCAAGCCATAAGTAAAGAGCCCCGATCCTTTCGTTGTTGACTTCCTTGTGTGGAATGCACCGAAGCCAAAACTTTATGTAGGCGACATCGTGAATGACGATGGCAAGTTAATAGGTATCAATGTGACGTACTATCCAAGTCATGGATGAGAGTCACAGTTTTGAATGATATTTCTATTGTTAATAAAATTTCCTGACGTATTCTTGAAGACTTCTTGGCCTACCCCAGAGCGTGAAATCGAATTTTGTACTGACCCTAGTACAAAACCCCATTTCTAAAACCCTTAAATATTTCTTCAACTAAAACGAGCATAACATGCACCAAAGACGTTAGCTCGAGCTGTTGAAGATTACGATCGTACCATTCAATATCATCATGGAAAAACAAATGTGGTAGCTGACGTGTTGAGTAGAAGATCATATGAATTTACAAGTGTGACATTGTTAACACAAAACCCATTTCGTATAACTTACAAATGATGAAGATAGAGTTAAAGACTCTAAGGACCCACATGGTGATATCAAATATACGAGTAGAATCGACTTTAATCGATAAAGTTAAAGCCGCAAAGCTACATACTCGTGAAATGATGAATGTGAAGAAGAAGGTTCAAGAGGGCGTTATTCTAGAAACAAGAATCGATGAAGAGAGGAAATCTCAACCCTCGATTTTATCGCCCATTTGAAATCCTCGATCGAGTAGAACTGTGGCTTATAGACTCGCTTTTACCGCCAAATATGTTGCGGTTCATAACGTTTGTCACGTATCGATGTTACGTAAATATGTGGATGACCCAACCACATTATTGATTTAAAACCATACGAGATAATGGATAATTCAACGTATGAAGATGTACTGTTAAAAAATCTCGGAATATATTCTACGCTTAAAGGTTATACCTCAAGAGATAGGATCCATCAAAGTGTCCTCATCTGCTTGGCATACTAGTATCGCACGTAAATTTCGAGGGCGTAAATTTCATAAGGAGGGGAGATCAGTGAGACCCCAAATTTTACTTAATAAAGATTTAATTTTCTCAAATATTTTTTTTGATATTATGGTGTGAATTTGAGATAAAGTTATAGTTGTGGGTAGTATTTATAAATTTTACAAAGTATGCAAGTTGTTATATTATATTCGATTGGTATGAGAATATTCTTTATGTCGGGGAATATTCGTACAATAAAAAAAATCATTGGTGGACCCCATTAATGGAATTATTATTTGATTGAGAAAACGACAAAAATATTTTATAAATAACTCACGGAGGTGTTATTGTTAAAACTGTTGAACTACCCTAGTAGTAAAAGTACAATAATACGCGTGGTTGCATAAGAAGCACACTGCAGATTGATTATTGATGCTTACGTGAGAAGTCACTCGCTTATACTCAATTATTGCTATAGTAATTGTTGCATCATATCTCTCATATTATTGATTCGATTATTATCACAAAGATCATCCGCATTATATGTTATATTATTAAATCAATAATTGAGACAACAAAGTTATTCATATTATTAAATTGCAATATTTACAATGTCTAGAAGTTCACGTAAAGGAGAGGTTTGGTCACCTAATCATACGCCAATAGGAGAAATCCTTATTGAAAGCCCTCTTTCTTGGGAACAACCTCGTTGCTAAATATTGTGAGTTATAATATTAATGATGATGAATAAGTTAAAGATGAATTTGATAGTTTCATTATGTTGGGATTATTTGTGTTAGTAGAAATCAACATCTATTCTCGATGATAATTGATGTCCGGAGGTTATATTGTTCAATCTCCAGTATTCGGAAACTTTTTGTGTTACTATTCGAAGTTACTATTCACGAGTTACTATTCACGATTCATTCACGAGTTACTATTCATGAGTTACTATTCACGAGTTACTATTCATGAGTTACTATTCACGAGTTACTATTCATGAGTTACTATTTACGAGTTACTATTCATGAGTTTTAATAGTAACTTGTCCTTTCGGTTTTCCAAGAGTTATTTGACCCTTCAGCTTTCCAAGAGTTATTTGCCTCTTCGGTGTTCCAAGAGTTAATTGTCCCTTCGCAAATAGTAGTTCTCTCTTCAATATTACCAAGAGTCATTTTAACCCTTCGTTAAAACCAAGAGCCACTCTCAGTTCTTCTATAAATAAAAGCTCATTCCTTCATTATTTCTTATGAATTCACTAAAACTCTAGAGAGAGAAATTATAGAGAGAAAACAAAAGAGTTTTCTACTACTTCACTACTTCGATATCCAGTTTCTTTACGGTAAGGGGTGTTATTCTTTCTTATTCATGAAGAGAACTTCTGTTATTCCATTCTTTATTATTCTCGTGAATAACTAACATGTATATACTTGTGGCATACCCTATACATAACTTCGATACGCATGATACCCTATACTTGGTGAAATCCTTATGTTATTCCATTCTTTATTATTCTCATTGAATAACTCATGATACGACATACCTATACATACCTCAGATACGCCAGATACCCTATACTTGGTGAAATCCTTATGTTATTCCATTCTTTATTATTCGTTGAATATCCTATGCATGAATATCCTTTTCTATTATTCATGTTATTTTTACCTGGGACTCCGGGTTTCCGTTCTTTTTATTATTATGTTGGAATATCCCATTCATTTTATTATTCTGTTTTATCCTCTACTTACGGCTTTCCGTTCCATATTTATTATTCTCGTTGAATAACTCGCTGTGCTATCTAATCACATGCATGGTGATTTCTTTTGTTATTCCATTCTTTATTATACTCAATTGGTTAAAGTTTTGACTTTCTATACTCCATGAAATTAGTGGAATATCCTCGATATTTGCGCTTCATCCAAAGATCTTTTCATGGAAATATTCTTCTAAGCATTCTTGAATTTTACTCTACAAAGAAGTATCATGTCGACAATTTGGACGTTATTAGTTTCCTCGGATAATTTAATTCGTGAACTTGTTTTATTGAATTCTTATATCATTGTCATCATCCTCATGTTTATATTTTTTTTGAAAGTCATCTGTGGCAGTGTAGTGCATAGATGGACTTGGTATGATTATAACCAGTGATTATTCAAAGATAATCATGACCGTAATGTTACAAATGATGTGGTAAAAGTCCTCATTGGCCCGTAGTGCATTGATGGACAGTTGTTGGCATGATCATGACCATTGATGAATACACAAATATTCCTGACCCGTAGTGCATGGATAATTATGGTCGTGATACTAAAGAATATCCTTGACTGTAGTGCAGGGGTGATTCGATGATGTAGTTTATTTATTAAGCTGAGTCTCAGCAATAAAAGTGATGAAAAACATTTTAAATCATAAAATATAGTAGATTTTATTCGCTACTTTACTCTTTTAATGGATTGCTTATTCCGCTGCAGTTAAACTTGTTGTCTATTATATTTTATCAGTTTAACATTGTTGGAGGCTAATGATAATTTATTCTGCATTATCTTAGTCATAATATTTCTTACTGGGCTAGTTGAGCTCACCCTTTCTTTCACTGTTCTCTCGTGAAAATGAGAACGTAGCAGGACTAGTCTGGGGACTCTGAGAGTGATGGTCCGATGATAGCATTAGTAGTCCTCACTATTCTATGAAATAAATAGTGTTAATAATCGTAATGAGGACTTATTCTCGAGAGTGGATATTGTCCAAAGACAATATTTGTATTAAAACTCACAACTTTTTATTGTATATTTAAGATTGTATTTGTATTCGTACCATGTATCCAAGCACCCAAGATGGGTGATGTATATCTATTTTGGGGGCGCCACAGAATACGATCGATAATATAGAGAGAAAATTTCAGTTTCTGGTGTGATTTTCAATTCTACCCTAAGCACCCTATTTATAGGAAAATGCTTAGAACACCAAATCAGAAAATTTAATAAAAGAATAATATAATTAACAAATTTCTTACGCCCACTTTCTTTGATCTGAATTCAGCAATTTACATCACATGCAAGACCCACAATTAATGACAAAAACATTTTTTATATTAAAAATAATTAAAACTTCCAAAAATCAATTATTTCAGAACTTCAATAATTCATAATAAATAGCCCTTTTGTCAGAAAAATTCGAACCTTATGTCTTTTTCATAGGAAATTTCATTCTCTACAACTTTGCAGAAGAAAGTTTTTCCAAATTCCAAACAGAAACTGACCGAAATCCACAATCGGCTGATTTTACAGGCTATAATCAAATTTCAGTCAAGAAATGGGCCCACAGACATGTTTAACATGTTTTAAACAATGCAATAAAAATACTCTTCCTCCTCATATATTCATATATCCCACATTCATTATAAAAATATCTCCATTATTATATTATTAAAATATAATAATATATTTAAATGAATTATTTTATCAAAAAAGATAAAATATCAATTTTCAACAATTGTCACATTAAAAATTTTCTCCATCTATATCCACATAAAATAAATATTTTTCTTATCATATAAATCAATAATTAATTATTCATAAATAATATTACGTAATCACAATCATCGGCAACCAAAGCTATTCCTGTGAAAGAGGGGCTTTTCAATAAGGATTTCTCCTTACTGGCGCGCAATTAGGTGACCAAACCTCTCCTTAGACAGAACTTTCTAGACACTACCAATAATGTTATCTAATAATATTATTCAAATAATATGAATTATTGATCTAATAATGAAAATACTGTGTTGTGATAATTATTGAAACAACAATAATATAAAATATCAATGTAGCAATTATTGAATCAATAAAATAAAATATTGAACAGTAACTACTGTAACAATTATTAAGTAGTGCCTTCTTACGTAAGAATCAATAGTTGGTGCAATATTGTGTGCTACTGTGTTTTAACCACCGGGTATTCCAACAAAGATAATACTTGAATAACTACGCCTGCTATTTATAAACAACTTATACTTGTCGCTTTCTTCATCCAATCGCTTTTTCAGTTATGGGCCACACAAAATCAAGCTGGCAAATCATTTAATATTCCCGACGGTAAATATTCCACGACCAAACGAATATTCCCTAACAATAATGAATATTTTATAACCACTTGCTTATTTAAAATATTTATGCATTTTACCCATAACTAACCACATTAATCAAATCAACACTTAATATTTCAAAATAATAAATAGAGGAAATTTAATTTCATTTATAATAAACTGGGGTCTTACAACCTCCCCTCCTTATGAAATTTCATCCTCGAAATTGACGTGACGCACAGTGTTTCAAAAGGTGAGGATACCTCGCTTTCATTTCCGTTTCCAACTCCCAGGTCATTTCCTCAATAGCATGGTTCCTCCACAAAACTTTAACTTGTGGTATGACCTTTGTGCGTAGGACATGCTCCTTCCTATCCAAGATCTTGACAGGTACCTCTTCGTACGTTAAGTCTTCAGCTATCTCATCCGGTTCTAACTCAATAACGTGGTTCGGGTCTTTCACATATTTATGAAGCATAGATATATGAAAAACATTATGAACACGAGACATACTTGGAGGTAACGCGAGTCTATAGGCTACATTTCCTACTCGGTCAAGAATTTGAAATGGACCAATAAATCATGGATTGAGCTTTTCTCTTTTCCAAAATCTTGTAACTCCTTTCCATGGAGCGACACGCAACAATAAATGATCCCCAATATTAAATTTCACGTCCTTCGGATGAAGATCCGCATAACTCTTTTGTCGATCTTGTGCCATTTGTATACGTTATCGAATCATTTGGATCTTTTCCGTAGTCATACGTACCAACTCTGGTCCCAACAATGTTGCTTCCCCAACCTCATCCCAACATACTGGAGAGCGACACTTTCGTCCATACAATGCTTTAAATGGGGCCACACCTATACTTGCCTGATAACTGTTGTTGTAGGAGAATTCCACCAATGGTAAATACTTATCCAAACTCCCTTTGAAGTCTAGGACATAGAGTCTTAATAGATCTTCAAGAGTTTGAATAGTCCTCTCTGATTGTCCGTCCGTTTGAGGATGGTATGCCGAACTGAATCGTAAATCCGTGCCCATAGCTTTTTTGCAAGCTAACTCAAAATTGTGAAGTGAATCTTGGGTCACGATCCGAAACTATGGATACTGGTATGCCATGCAATCTCACAATCTCATTTACGTAAATATGAGCAAGACGTTCAAGGGAATAAGTCTCCCGTATCGACAAGAAATGAGCAGACTTGGTTAATCTATCAACAATAACCCAAATAGCATTTATGCCTTGAGAAACCGTGGGAAGACCCGTAACGAAATCCATGGTAATGTGTTCCCACTTCCATTTCGGAATCTCAAGTGGTTGCAATGGACCCTTAGGCACTTGATAATGTTGATCAACATAGGAAATCCAAAAATGGGAAATTTTGTTTGCGCAAAATAGCGGCAACAATATTTTGGTCAAAACAAGGCATAAACAGGCTGATCACCTATATGTTCGTAAGATATATCGGTTTGCGGGTGGATTTCTGTTGAAAAGTTTTAAGAAATAAAGTTTATGGTCTTTATAACCCTTCTCATGATACAGAAAGCTCTCCTAAGTGAATCTTTTCAATTCTTGTTATTCATATCTCTTCACAATTATTGAACAATTGTGGAAGATTTCTAATTCGGAAGTTGGGTGTAGATAGAATGAAATTTCTTAAGAGGAAGTTGGTCGTGGAATACGACAATGGTACGTAAATCCTTAAAGAAGGAAAAAGGTAGAGTTATGAGAAATAAAGATTTTCGCATAACAAAGTAGACATTGGTGATATGTTATAAAAAAGATAGACACTGGTGATGTGTCATAACAGAATAGGCATTGGTGATGTGTCATAGTAAAGTAAACACTGATGATGTGTCATAAGATGCTAGACACTCATAACAAAACAAAACAAAACACAGATGGTGTTATGATAATAAGAACAAGCATAGGGGATGTTGAAATTAAGATATAGTTGTTGTCAAAGATGAATAGACATTCATAGTGATAAAAGAAAATAGACTCTCGAGAGGGTCAAAGGTGAAATATTAAGTCCGAAAATTGTAGGACCTTTCACAGTAACAAATGATTACATATAAAATAGCGGAAGCTAGTAAATATTTGGAGATACATGTTTATATGTGATGTGTTATGATATGTGAAAAATATTATATTTCACTATTACATAATAAGGCTGCTAAGAGGGAATTAACATAATCAAGGAAGAATAAACATGAAACCGAGTAAAAGAGGTTCGGTATTGTGATTCCAAGGACGAAATCCTTATAAGGGGGAAGAATGTGACGATTCAGATTGTTGGGAAATATTAAAATAAGAATTTAAAATAAATAAAATTCTTATTGTGAGACGAATTAGGTTTGAATAAATATATATGCGTAAATGTGGAGTTATTAATAGTATAAAATTATTGGAATTATTCGAGAATATTGTACGGTGCAAGTTTGTAATAAGAAGAATGTGAGATCCAGAAATATTGTATGATGTATATTTGTGAATAAAATAATATTTTATTACAATTATATGCTTTATGATTTTTTTATAATTAAATATAATTATTGTCGACGTCGGGAAATTTTTTCTCTTTTCTGGAATTCCTCTTTTTACCCTTTATGTTCTTTATGTGTTGAGTTTTATTTTGAAAATATGAGTTTGAAAAGAGTCCGACACAAAATGTTGACGATTGAAAAATTCAGAGTCGCCAGTTGGTAGTTTTGATATGGTTGTACCAACTCAATCGAATTTGAAAAGGTTTACACAAAGGCCCAATGGTTGGACTTTGGTTAACAGGCCTTAGAAACCGAGATTCACAAAGTTCGGGGCCTTGATTAAGCGGGGGGAAGGTGTTAAACGCCCCTCAACTACCGTGCAAACACTGTTACCACGACTTTTTAATTCCCTAATTTATCTGAAGTGGTTGTGTGTGTGTGTGTGTGTGTGTGTGTGTTTATTGGGCCTAAGTGCAGTTATTTGGAAGTAGTGTTATGTCTCGTTTACACCTATATACAAAAGGTTTGATTTGTATAAAAGTTCAATTTTAAGCAAGATATAGCAGTGATGTTTTGAAAACAGGTTTTCAAACCCTTATGCTCAATAGTAAATGATGCCTTTGATACTTCCATTTTATTTCGTATTCGACTTGATTTGATTTTGTTTTTGAGATGCGAAGCATCTTTGACAAACTAATATACATAGAAATTTCTGGCTCTTTATGGGCATGAAAGCGATTGAAGGATGTCCAAACACCATAAATAATTTACAAGCAGACTGTACAGCTGAAAAGGGTCTATTGTGGGAACCAGATCTAGACCCGTTAACTGGATCTTAGATCTCGTGGCTCCTAGGCTCACATGATTATTTAATATTTACAAAAACTAGAAAGAAAACTAGATTTAAATAAATCTTAGCCATTCTAGCTCAACGGTTCCAGTTTTACAACTTTTGAACTGGTTAAAAGTTAGATATGGCTAGATTTAGATAAATCTAGTCCACAAATTGGAATATTAAGGATTTACATTGAATGAGCTGTTAAAATGGATATTTAAATGCGATACATAGTTAATATATATATATATATATATATATATATATATATATATATAAATGAAATCGATAAAAGGCCACAAATTTATAATCCAGGTCAGACAGATAAATATAAATATAAATATATAATATGTATAAGAAAGCGAATAAAATTCACGGATAGTCGATGCAGGCTCAACTATTCGATTGAAGTCTATATATATATATATATATATATATATATATATATATATATATATTGAAGAGAGAAAAAAGTGATGATCCTACATAACTAATCGACAAGAATCTATATATATATATATATATATATATATATATATATATATATATATATATATTAAAGTAGTAGAAAGTTTCAAATTTGAAAAAATCTTACAGTCTTGTTGCAAAAGAAGACTTCGAATAGCTTTTGGAGCTTGAAAACTTGATTTTCACCGGTAAAAATTTGATATGTTGTAGAATATATGTCTACAAGTGTTTAAAAAGAAGAATATCAAAGTCTGAAACACTCTAGAAGAGGTTAATAATAATAATAATAATAATAATAGTAATACTATAACAACAACAACAACAATAACAGATAACAGTAATAATAATAATAGTAGTACTACTAATAATAATAATAATAATAATAATAATAATAATAATAATAATAATAAGCCCGCATAATTGCCTTCGTTATTATAAAACACCGTTGGCTTTTCTATAATGTCTGGTGTAAGATGAATGGTTCCACCATTATAGAATTCCTTGGTTTTTAAGGCTTCAATTTTCCGATGTTAAGTCATATTTGAGTTGCAATTTATTTAGAATTTTAATTGTGTTTAACTTAACTGGTTTATCCAAACGTATGTTATGATAATAATAATAATAATAATAATAATAATAATAATAATAATAATAATAATAATAATAATAATAATAATAATAATAATAATAATAATAATAATAATAATAATAATAATAATGTTGATGCACACCTCCAGTTTGGAATATAGATCCAATGACCACCCAAACACATGGGCCTAGTTGCTATTATTTTGCAAAGATTAGTATTTATAATTGAACAAATTATTTCCCCCAAATTAAAATAGATCCCCTTTCCTTCGATCTGTTACGTACATACATAAATGTACATAACTAATTGCGTGATAATAATAATATACTATTATTATTATTATTATTATTATTATTATTATTATTATTATTATTATTATTATTATTATTATTATTATTATTATTATTATTATTATTATTATTATTATTATTATTATTATTACTGTTATTGTTATTATAATTATTAATAGTACTATTATTATTATTATTATTATTATTATCATCTTAATTTAAGGCAACATTTTAATAGTCGTTGCAAAAAGTTGTATAAAATATGCAACATCTTATAAAGTCGTTGCCTGAAAAATCGTTGCTAAAGCCCCATTTTTAGTAACAAAAAAGCTTTCGTTGCCCACGATGATGGGAAATCAAGTGACCAAAAATTTTGCAACGAATTTCTAATGAATTGTTTTCCCGCCAATGAATTAGCAATGAAATTTTGTAACGACTTATGAATTTCGTTGAAAAAAATGAAAGTCTGACACAATCTGCAACGAAGGACAAATTTCGTTGCTAAACATATACTTTTAGCAACGACTTATAAAGTCGTTGCCCGAAAAATCGTTGCTAAAGGCCCATTTTTTTGTAGTGCCATTATATAGCCTTTGTACTCAGATGTGTTGTTTGTGTTGAAAAACTATAATTTGATAGCCACGAGATACTGCTCCCCCAAAATAGATACTAGAACTGGCCCTGCTCCAACACCTTCCATGTTTACGGCTCCATCAAAATATAATTTTCAAGATCGGACTGTATTTTTCTTATGGAATTGTTGAATTGTCATTATTCCTTCATCTGGGAAATACCTTTCCAAGGGTTTGAAATTCCCTGATGGCAATTGATCTGTAATTCCTTGACCTCTGATGGACTTTTGAGTCATGTAGATGATAATGAATTGTTGGAGGATAACTGCCATTTGGACAGTCGACAATTCAACATAGGTTTGTTAAATACATATTTCAGAGGATCCTTGCGGGATATGAGATAGCTAATATGACCTTGGAGATAATGTTGTAACCTCATGGCGGCCCATGCTAATGCACAACAAGTCTTTTCAATCAAAGTATACTTTTGCTCAGTGCTACTGAATCTTTTTTTGAGGTAATAGATAGCTCTTTCTTTACCTCTATTGTCTTTTTGTCCCAGCATGCAACCCATAACATTGTCATTGACTGACAGGTGCATAAATATGGGAACATTTTTCCTTGGAGGTACCAAGATGGGAGCTTTGACCAGTTACTTTATGATGGAAAGGAAGGCTTTTTGACACTCTTCATTCCACTTCGTGGAGGAGTTTTTCCTTAACAACTTAAAGATGGGCTCACACATTTTTGTGAGTTGAGAGATAAATCTGCTGATGAAATTGATTCTCCCCAAAAATTCCTATATTTCCCTTTTTGTTCGGGGCACGAGCATCTCAATGATGGCTTTAATTCTAGTGGGATCTAGTTCAATGCCTCTATGGCATACTAGAAATCCCAGCAACTTGCCTTACTTGACACCGAAGGCACACTTAGCTGGATTCAGCTTCAAGTTGTATTTGCGCAATCGGTTGAAAAGCATTTTGAGATGGTCTATATGGTCATCTTCCTTCTGGGATTTGATGATGATGTCATCCACATAGACCTCTATTTCTTTGTGCATCAAATCATGGAAAAGAGCCATCATGGCTCGCTGATAGGTGGCACCAGCATTGATAAGGTCGAATGATAAACGTCTATAACAAAAGGTTCCCCAGGGAGTGATGAAGGCTTTTTTCTCCTGGTCCTCTTCAGTAACCATGATATGATGGTACCCAGCAAAGAAGTCAACAAAAGAATACATGCCATACTGAGTCATGTTATCTATTAGTATGTGGATAAAAGGTACCGGGAAATTATCTTTGAGACAAGCTTTTTTTAAATCCCCGTAATCCATGCATACTCGTACCTTCCCTCCGGGCTTAGGCATAGGAACTATATCGGATAGTCACTCAGGGTAGATTGATACCATGATGATGATAACTTTGAATTGTTTAACAATTTCTTCCTTGACTTTCAGACTCCACTTAGGTTTTAATCGTTTGAGCTTTTGTTTGACTGGCTTGAATCCTTCCTTAATGGACAGGCGATGAATAACAATATTAGTAGATAAATAGATCATGTCCTCATGTGACCATGCAAACATATCTTAGAACTGGCTTAGTATATCAATCAACTCTTTTCTTTGGCTTGGGGTAAGGTCCATGCCAATCTAGATTTCTTTAGGGTTTTCTGAGGTTCCGATATTAACAGAGGTGGTTTGATCAAGGTTTGGTTTGGGTTTATCTTTGACCCATTCTTTGATCTCCTCAGGCACCTCATAGTCCTCTATCTCTTCTTGCTTAATCCCCATCAAGTCAAAGTCTAACTCTACATCAAAGTTGTAGTCATTGTGGAGATTTGGCATTCCATCAGCAAGGCTAGACAAATCTAATTTTGGAGTTTCTTTTCGATAGATGCAAGGAGTGCTGCTCCAATTGCCTAGGGTCAAGTCCTTGTGGATAGCTATTATGAAGGGATAATTGATGTCCTCTTCCTCTTTGATGATGACCATGGCTAAATTCATATCAGGGTCAGTATTTTCCTTTGACCAGTTTTCCTTAGCCCTATTTATGCGAGGGGTCAAGATTTGATCTTCTAAGTAGTCATCATCTGGGATATCATCGTTCATACCCTCAGTATGCACTAAAAAGTACATATTTGATAACCGATTTTTCACTTCTTGTTTGAATCTCTAATTCCTTTCTTCTTTTTCTGGGTCCAGAATTAGGACTTCTTTTCCACTAGTTGGCTTGGCCTAGGAATCAGCATACCCACCACGGAAACATGAATTTTCCTCATAGGCTTTACAAATCCTGCTTCTATAAGATATGGTAGTAAAATTATAGAGGAAGAAATCGATGGATGTTTGTGCGGGCTTTGATGATTTAATCCAGAAGAATAGCCTAATCTAGCCTTCCTTGCTTGGCTAGGAATTTGGTCTAGACTACTGATTCCTTGCTGAGTTTTCCTTAACCCTTGTCCAGGCTGGAAACCCAAGGATATCATTTCCTGACTAGCTAACATTACTTCAGTGGAAATTCTGGGCTTTAAAGTCAGGGCCCTGATAGGTTGATATTGAGTATTGCTCACCTTAAGGGCTTGAAAACTGATAGGCTCAACTCCTTCATTGAGACTGCTTAAATGCATATCATTGTATATGAACGGGATATTCTGGTTCAGCATTGACAGTGACCAGATTACCGTTGATGATGTATTTGACCTATTGATGAAGGGTAGATGGAACTTCTCCTGCCATATGGATCCATGGCCTTCCCAACAGCAAATTATATCATGTGGTGGTGTTTAGCACTTGAAACTATATGTAAAAGGTATGTGGGCTGATCTCCACTGACAGTTCAATTTCTCCTACAACATTTCGTCGAGATCCATCGAAGGCTCTTATGACTATGTGGCTGTTTTAGATTCAATTGGGATTGATCCTCATTCTTTCCAACGTGGCATAGGGACAGATGTTCAAGGAAGATCCTTTATCTATCAACACACCTCCGACCACATATCCTAAAGACATTACTACTATATGGAATGGCTTACAATGGCCTGTCCCTTTGGGTTGTATGTCATCATCAGTAAAAGATATCACATTGTTGTTGAAAATGTGATCTACCAAATGATGAAAATTTTCAATGTCCACCGTCTTTGGCAGGTGAGCTTCTTCTAGTACCTTCATTAAGACCTTGCGATGATCTTTAGAGGAGAATACCAAGTCCAGAATGGATATCTGTTGAGGTGATTCTTTCAATCTTTGCACCACTTTGGCTTCATTATGCCCCATCTTGCGAAGGAATTCTTCAATTTTCTCTTCGGGCACTTTCCCTTTGGATTTGATGACTGGCTTCATTACTCACTAAGGTAGATACAATAGGTTTTCCTTTGATATAGCAACATTTTGATTTGAAGTTGATCCCTCAACCTCCCCATAGTTTTATGGGACTCTTTTCAGGATGATAATGGGATACTGTGACTTGAATGGCAATACCAATGGTTCTGGTGCAACCACTTTCAAAGGGTTTTGCACTCCTTTGACCTTCATTCCTTGGATTGCAAGAGGTGTTGCAGACAAGTCTTCTTCATAGGATATGAATGCTATAACTTCCCTCCATATTTGTGTTCCTGGAGGAAATATATTCTCTTCCTCAGGAAATAAAGTATCATTATCTGCAATTTGCAGGTCACCGCTATCAATCATATTCTGGATGAGATGACGAAGTGCCCAGTAGCTTTCATTGCTATGATCTCGAGTATTGGAGTGGTATTGACAAACCCCGATATCATCAAATCTTTTGGAACGTGGATTGGTTTAGGGTAACAGTGCTGTGATCTTCCCTTCATTGATCAACATCTTCAGGATTTCTTCCATTGGTTGACCTAAAGGGATGAACTTTCTTTGGTATGCATAGTCCCGACGAACCTAGGATCTTACTTTCCTTGAAAGTTTTTCCTCCAAGGTTTCATTATCTTGGACTTGTTGTCGATTCATTGTGATAAGGAAAAGGAGACTTGTATGCCCCTAACTGATTAGTTGCCTAGTTACTTGGTGCTGATGTATCACCAGTTGATCAACCCATTCATTGATAGACTTCATTTCTCACTCTATCATAAACCGGAATTCTGAATAATCCCACTTATCAGAATTATATTTTTTGGTTTGGGGAGAATTAACTATATACTTGAGGTAATTAGAACTTTCTCCACTCCCTCTGTTGATCATGTTGACATTCTCTTCCTTGTGTTGGGGGAGAGGGTTATCGTGTACATGTGGTTGTTCTGGTTTTGTTACCATGATCTCATCACTGTCTATCAGATCCTGGATTTTATGTTTGAGAGACCAGCAATCTTGGGTGGCATGCCCCGACGCTCCAGAATGATAAGCACATTTCTTGCTTGTATCAAAGTTCCTTCCACTTGGATTGGCTGGAAGGAGGAGCTGGATAATTTTCTTCTGTGTTGTCAGAAGCTTGAGTATATTTTCCAATGAGTCTCCTAAGAGTGTGAAGACTCTTTGACTTCTGACCTCTATAACTTTTCGCAATGGAGGATTTGAGGATTGTGCAGATGTTTGAAAAGGAGAATAGTTTTTCCTTTGAATGGGCAAGTTTTGATTTCCTCTCTGAGTTTGTCTTTGTAACACCAAGGAGATATGTTATTCTTTCTTTTTGTGAACCCTCCGAGGGTTATTCACATAATTTCCAGCTTGAATGTGCTCAGCCACGACTTCTAAAGTAGTGAGGTCTTTAATCTTCCCAGACTTTAACCCCATTTCAGCCATTTCTCCGTGTTTAATTATTTTTGAGAATTTTTTTCCTATGCCTGCTAGGACTCTCTCATAAAATGGAGCTCCTTGTATATCAATGAAGGTCATTACCATTTCAGTTTCTGTCATTGATAGGATTACTTGACAAGCCAGACGCCTCCATCTTTGGGCATATTCTCTGAATGACTCAGT
Organism: Panax ginseng; assembly: GCA_020205605.1. Classification (NCBI taxonomy): domain Eukaryota; kingdom Viridiplantae; phylum Streptophyta; class Magnoliopsida; order Apiales; family Araliaceae; genus Panax; species Panax ginseng. The sequence continues at coordinate 174,915,886 of CM035132.1, forward strand.
ATTCTATTTTTTGACTTTGGTAATTTGATATCTATTTGGAGCCATTTGTGATTGGAAACTGTATTGGTTCAGAAAAGTATGGGCTAGTTCTTCCTAGCTATGGATTTTCGAATTGTCCAATCTGGCATACCATGCTTTGGCATCTCCAGTTAGGATCTTTTGAAATAACTACATTCTCAGTTTTTCATCCTCATCATAGGATCCGATTTCTCCAATGAAAACTTTTAGATGAGTATAAGGATCTCATATTCCATCTTATTTTTCAAAATAAGGAGTTTTGAACTTATCTCGATAATGAACCCCAGGAAAGATGCAAAAGTCTGAGTAAATTACGCTTCCATATGTTCCAGTCCCTTTGATTGACCGGATGGTTTCTTCCATTTGTTGGACTTTCTTTCGAATATCACCAATTTCTTGATCTTCTTTAAGATTGGTGATTTCAGGGGTTTTGTTGGATTTTTCAGTTTGAGGCTAAGGTATCTGTTGTGACAACCCAAAAAATCGGATTGTCCAAAATTTAAGTTTAAATAATTAGTTATTAATAAAATGAATTTTTATTAATAATATTATGTGCTATGTGTTTATTAATCGTTCTAGAACCTAGGATGATTATAAAACGGGAGGATTCTGGCTACGAGCTAGACTGAACGAGTAAGAATTTTCAAGATGAAAATAAAAATTTTCCGGGAACAAAAATATTTTGGAGGAAAAAAGACGAAATAGGCACTATTCACCTGACAAAATCCTAAGGGTTAGGGTTTGAATAACCTAAGCCTTTTCGAGGGTTCAGTATGTCGAAATGACATTCCGTCGAAAGATTTGACGATAAAATATCGTGAAAAGTTAAGTTAACCGATAAAAGTTTTTCTCAAAAAACGTGCAAAAATCAGACGAAATAAAAACGACGAAAAGTATTGTTATGTACTTTTCATTTGTTTATCTACGTTAGGGGAAAATGTGAAGGAAAACGCTTAACGTCAAAAAATGTTTCATTTTTCGGAGATCCGAAGAATGAGTAAAAGTTAATCTGTAGAGGAAAGACGAAATATTCAAAAATATTTGGATTTCGAGAATCGCAGTTTTTGAACTTTCGAACGAATTATACAAGACGGAAGCATGAAGCTTCCAAGAGAAGCTTCGTGAATAGTAAGGAGGTGGGAATAGTTACTTTGGGGGTGAAATGACTATTTTTCCCTAGATTAGAAAATATATAAAAAAGAAGTGTTAGTTGATTTCTTTGAAATCAACCAACACTTTGAGAGAGAGAGAGAAAGCTCTTGAGCTTGGAGAAGAAGAAGAAGAAGGAAGAAAAAGAGCATGGATGCTCGGATCGAAGTTGATCGTGAAATAGAAAAGCTAGCAAATCGCCGGCTTTGTCTAGAGGAAGAAGAATAAAGAAGAAAGGTATTCAAAACCAAGTCTAAGTTAAATTTTCTTTAAGTTTTATATGTTAAAAACATAGCTTAATGAGAATAGAAGTAAAAGATGTTAAGAATGATTTTCATATGGTTGAAATCATGAGAAAAAGAAGAAATAAGAATTAGAAGTTTAGTTTATAAATTTCTTAAGGAAGTATAAGTTTCGTAATGAATTTGAATGATCCGAATGAATTATATGAACGATTCAGTGAAATTAGTATGGAATGATATTTTATAACATCAAATTCCAAGAAAAAGTGAAATCATAATCAAAATATCGATTAAAAATGAAGAACGAACGAAGAACGCGAAGAACACGAAGAACGTTGTTGATGGAAAAATTTAAAACCATCGTAGTATAATTTGTTGTTGATGGACAAGTTTAAAACCATAGTGTATAAGTTAGTTACTTATTTCTTGGTTAGGAATGGTAGAAACGTTCATGAAGAACGGATTAAACTTAGCTATAACGAAGTTATGGCAAAAATTTTGTTAAAGACAAATGAGAATTAGAAAGTTAGTAAATGAACCCAAATGTGTAGGGTTTCATAAGAATGTAAGAGAATGTAGAAAACGTGAGTCGTGGACTCAAGAACGAACAAGTTCCGAGTTCGGATGACCGAATTACGGACGAACGAACGAAGAACGTTAATAATGTAAAATGAACTAGTGATGAAGATTAAGCCAATTGAATGCAAATTTAACGGATTCAAAATGAATTTCTATCTGAGGTTAATTGAAGTACGTAAGAAAAGGAAGAGAATGGCTTTGGAATGACCTCGTTCCGAGTTATAACGAATAAGTTATGAGATTATGAAGTAAGCGTCTCAAACATGTTCAACACTTAGAAATTTTTTTCCAAGTTTGATGTTTGGCGCCGCAATGCCAACCCGAGAAACCCATGCTGCATAGTCGTGCTACAGCGCGAGGAAGAGAGAAGGAACTGGCGCCACAACGCCGTTGCAGGGCAAGGCACAGTGAGGAGTTTTTAATTGCTCAACTCCTAGGAGAAAGTGAAATAATAGATGAAGAACATATATTTCACCTAAAGTAACTCTTAATCAAGTGACTTAAACCTTTAGTAAAGGTTGAGCAGAAAGATTGAACAGGATTAAAAGACAAAGAATATAAATGCAACGTAGTTGTGATGAACAATCGGTCTTAGCATACAACGAATCGTATGGCTTCGACATTAAGAAAGAGTAATGAACGTGGGGTTCATGTAAAGGATAACGAAAGTGGTAAGTAAGATATTAATTATCAAGAAAGCCGTAACGAACGGTAATAAGATTAATTGAAGCCGAATGTGAGTCGGATGGAGAATGTTAGAATGAAATGTAAGCGTTGAACACTTTAACCGACATGAAGGTTGAGTGTACGCAAATATTAAACGGGCGGAACCTACACCCCGTGTATGGTTTGACCATATGGTAATGAAGAGCAATGATTAAACCTGTGAATGGTGAAGAACTGAATTAAAGACAAGTACGCAAAACGTAAAGAAGCCGAGTTAATAATCATAACTTAAATGACGTTCCGAATCGAATGAATCGGACGTTGTAAAATATGAATAAGGTAATGTAAAATGATTAACGCTATGAATGCATAGTAGTGACATTGAATAGTCATGCTGAGTATACAAAAGATTGTATGACTTAGACGATAAGGAATAAATTCTGAGGTATGACATTTAGTTGCCAGAAAGCCATAAGGAATGAGAAATTGACTTAACGAACATTATAGTTTTAATGGTTCGGATAAGTTAAGATATGTTTATGTTGTGGTACAATCGTAATCTTTGATGGTTGACATATGGGAGCTGGGCTAAACAATTCCTTCAGAGAGCGGAGGTATATATGAAACTGGTAACCGATCTAACTCACTATGAAAGACAGTGTAGATGATATGGAAACTTGTTTGGTTGTTATTTGTGGGAAATCACTTAGAGTACCATATGGACTACTAGCAGAGACACGATGTGTGCTGAGTCCTATAAGAGTATAAAAAGAAGATAAGAATGCAAATCATCAAAGATGATGAACGTATGAGTAAGACATCTCCGTATGTAATGAATCCGTAAATCGGTAAAGAAAGTTGGTCGCGTAAACTTAGATTGTAAGAACGTGAATCCTAAGAAGTAAAATTAAGTTTAAATCAATGCGTAAGTCAAGTATATGACTAATTGGTGTATGTGTTATTTCCTTGTGTGCTATATAGGAATTGGAATGAGCAGTTCAGTGTAAACTCTAAGTTGTAGTTGTGCGTAAGGCAAGTTTCCTAACTTCATTCATATTTGAAATGAATGCTAGTTTCTTAAACTTCTCAGATGTCGAACATGATAAGTTTATCTATGTGTGAATTTGTGATATTTGTACAAGGTGGTAGAACGTATGAGGCCTTGTGCCACAATTTAAACACTTTAGTGTTTCTATGATAAGAACTGTTCTGTGGTTGAACTGTTCAATATGAAAATGTTCTATTTATACATGAACCATTATTGTTAAGTCTGTGCTAATAATTCTAGCCAGACAGGATGTGTATGAAAAAGGTAGAAGAATGAAAGTATTTCAAAGTGAATGTGATTAATGCTTTAAAATGATAGGAATCAGAATTACTCCTATTATTCAAGCTGCTTCATAACCTTTGTTCGGTTATCAAAGTTCTAAAGGAATGTTTAAATTCATGAAGTTGTTTATTCAACTGCTATGACTTGCTGAGCAATTGAATGCTCACACTTTATTTAAATGAAAAACATTTTCAGCGAACGGTGTTAGAAGAACTTAAAGATCCCGTAAAGATCTAGCTGATTGGTATCTAGAAGAAATGCCATTCAGTATATAAATGAGCGTGAAGATTAAGTGAAGATTTGTAATGAAGAATAGTTTAATTAAACTATTGATTAGTTTAATGAAATGTTATGTATCCTTAGTGGCGGATGAAAGTCACTCTTGTAAGATGTAAAGAATAATGTAATTATCATTATTTGTAATGAACAAGGTTATAAGGTATTAGAACCTGAGATTTGAGAATGTATGTTTTTATATTTAACCATATAATGATGTATGTTTGGGAAGGAGATGTACTTGTGACACACGAAATTCGGGTGTCAAGATAGACCAAATTTTGGGGCGTGACAAGTTGGTATCAAAGATGATAGGTTATAAACCTTAAGTATGAGTACCTAAGGCTATAATCGTAGAGAGAAGGATAAGAAGATCGTTGAGTTAAATGATTAAGGAAGAAGATCACAACGTGATCATATTGAATCATAATAACAGATGTTCTGTTAAACGATGGATGATTTATAGCTAATGCTATAAATGAATGGTACTATGAAGTAGTACGGGAAGAAGAACTCAGATTGAGTTGTAAAGGATAGCATACGATTAAAGAAAATTTGTATTAAGTAAAGAGAAAAATTAGAAGTTGTAAAATTTTAATTGAGGACTCATATGATAGCTGAGTTGTATGAACCTCTGTTATGGACCGGAGGTTTGTTCTTTGGTATTAACAACTGCTTAGCTTATTAAAGTGATAATCATTGGAATATGCCGCGCTATCAATATGTATATGATGAGAAGATAATTCTTTTCTCATATATATGCTTGATAGGTAGAAAATGATAAGTTAGGTGCGAGTTCTTGAAACTCATACTTATGAAAAGTTTGTGACTCATAGTTATATGCTATGTTTCTGAGCCCTGAGCGTATGGATAGTCCTTGATTTGTTCTTAGATTACATATTGCGAAGATAAGTTCTTAAATAGATATGGTTGCGAAAAGTTCCTAAACACATAAAGTGTGGTAAGTTGATGGACTATACTAAGGTATAGGGATGTTTAGACTGAAAGAAAGTATTTTCAGTATACTTAGCATTAAAGGTGCCAGAGAAAATTTAAGTATTTTCTCAAGTAAGACAATGAAGGAAGATGGAGAAATAGGATATTCCAAGTCATCTAGCTATGCTAGATTTCGAAGTTTATTAAAATCGTGCTTATATGCGTTTTAAAAAGGAAAGAATTGGTTCAATTTTTTGGAACCAATGGATTTTAAAAGAATTATTCTTTATATGTCTATGTTAATTGTTTTGGCTAGACAGAAATTGATTTGAAATATCAAAATGAATTTTATATCATCAGTGCATTTGATGCAAAGATGCTAAAAGGATGGAGTTATTAATACAATTGAACCTAGTGTTGGATGTGATCTTATGATCAACAACCCGTTATGGTATGATGTATAATGATGAAGTCATAAACTGATGAAGTCCTCAATGTACTGTTAAAAGTACGGTATCATGACGTCATAAAATGTTTTGATGTATTGCGAAAGAATTTAAATAAGTAGTCGATGTCAATTGATTTGACTAGATGAATGTTTCAAATTGATATTCAATTTATTGGTATGGTCTAAGCTATTTGATTCGGCTAAGACAAATGGTATATCATGTTATAAGAAAATTGAGCTTTCTTTGAGAAGTTGTGCCAAACCAAATTATTTTGGTGCGGAATCTGTAATGATCGAGAAATTTGTAATTTAATGTAAATATTATTGAATTAAATAAATATTTTAAAAAATTTATTTATTGAGGAAAATAAATAATTGATGAATTATGGTGAATTAATTTAGTAACTAAATTGATTAATTAAATTGAGTAATGATAATTTTATTTGATGGATTTAATTTAAGGAAATAATTAAATTAAATCAATTGCTTAATATTTAAGAAGATAATTAAATTAAATTAATTGTTTAATTTAAAGGAAATAAATAAATTAAATAAAGTGACATTTCTAGTCTATTAATTAAATTAGATATATAATTATTTAATTATTTATTATAAGCATAATTATAATAAGAATATAATTATTATAATTATAAATTATAAGCTATTAAAATGGTTACATGTGTGAAAAGTGTAACTATATAATATAAATATTATTTAAATAATCTAGTATGGGGAATTAGTGTGTAACCAAACGTAGCCTTATGACTTTTGGGTTATTTTAACTGACGCAAACCTTTGGCTTATTCAACTGACGTACGTGGGATTGTGGCCAGTCTATAATTCCTACGCGTCTATTTCCTAAGGCTAGCACTCAGTTAAGTTATCTCTTATTTCACGTATTTGCCTAAGGCTTAAGAGCAGAGGGTTAGAGAGAGCTTGGGAGAGAAGAGGGAATCATAGAGAATTTGGAGAAGAAAGTTGTTCTGAGATTGTCAAGAGAAAGAGAAGGGTTGCTAATTGTTCTTGCTAATCAAGGTATAACCTACTTTAATTTTAACTATTAAGTTTTGATATTGTTGTTGGAAGTATGTGGGATTGTTGTTGAAAATGGATTTATATGTATTGTTTTTGTAGAATCTGTTATTATATATATATATATATATATATATATATACGTAATTGTTGATTATCATACACGTGAAATTGGGTTCGAGGAAGGAATTGAAATAACAGTGTTTGTGTTCATATAATATGGCTTAAAAAGTACCAAATTTCATGCCTTATATGTGTTGTAATCTATATTTTGTTATTGTATTATGTTAGTATGTTAAGAAATGAAAGCAGCGTAGTTTAAATCATGGCAATTGATGGAGAAATGAATTCGTGGTGATTGAATTCGTTAATAGTGCAATTGATGGATTTGAATGAGTCAATAGATGAAATTGTAATCTCAGGTCTTCATTATCTAGTCTCACTCTAGGAATAGTAAGGTTTATTTTTTTTTTTCATAGTTTACATAAAAAATATAGTATCATTCGTTTAAATAAGACTGAAATGGTTATGGGCTAATGCTTGTTGAAATTTATTAGTTAATTCTCCGTGGGAACGATACTTTACTTACTCTTTATTACTTGTTGATCGTGTATACTTGCACACATAAATTGATCGGTAAAACGACCAACAAGTTTTTGGCGCCGTTGCCGGGGAATTAGCTTAATAAATTTTTGCCAACATTAATTTCAATCAAATTGGTCTTAATTTAAACATTTTTTGTTTTAATTATCTTCTTATATTTCTCTCTTTTCAGGTACTATGGGTGACTTTTCTTATCACTGGCCTTTTGCAAATAGGACTCAACCAAGGGACATAAGCACTGAGGGACTCAATGTATTTTCTACATTGTCAGCACAAATTGAAAAACTTTCGGAGAGGTTGGATGTTCTTGCAGACCAACCTACTCGAGGGATAGCAGTTACATGTGAATATTGTACTGGCGATCATCCCAGTTATCAGTGCAACATCAGTTTTGGACAAGTAAAGTATGGGGGTGATTACTCCAACAACTATGCTAATCCTAATTATCATCAAGGTTGGAGGTATCACCCAGATTATGAATGGAGTTATAACTATCAAGACCAATACTGCACCCCAAGTCCAACATATCCATCAGATTTCTCATATCCGCCTCCAATGCAACAAGAAGAAAATTCAAGGTTGAAGGAATTTATGTCAAAAAGCATAGCAGACCATGAAGAGATGATGATGAGTCAGGAGTTATCAAGCCAAAATCTTAACAGACAGATGGAATAACTCATTAACTCCTCAGTGAATGGTCCTCAATACATGGATTTCAAAACTGAGAAAGATAATTCAAGATTAGAGGATTTGTGGTTCAAATTTGTAGCATCAACTGAGAAAAAGATGATTGAGCAAGAGAGGCCAATTTAAAATCTTCAGAATCATATGGATCTAATGTTCGAAGCCTTGAACAATCGCCCTCCAAACAATTGGTGCTATGACATGGACGATGAAACTGATGGAGAGCCAGAAGTGTACATGCCACGGAATGAACTGAAAGGAGTGGACATAGAGGAGACAACTGGGGGTATGAAAAATGAAGAACATGGGCTAACTTGTATAATACCCCAAGTGCCTTCTCAATTAGAGTTAAAAAATTCAGTGAACTTTGCACACCCATGTCCCCTTGGTAGTCACATCCAAAGAAAAAATTTCTGCGGTTATGAGGCCTCTTATAAACCATGGTGGGCTGAATAAGAGATAATAGAAGAAGAAAATCTCTTTGTATCTTTCATGCCTCAATGCAAAAATCTATTCACAGATACAATGGGAGGAGCACCTGGCATTGCAATGGAACTAGGGACATCATGTACAAGAAATATGCTAGGTGGCTTCAATTCACAGACTCTCTTGATGGGGAACCTATCGACACACATTGCAATTCTAATGGATGGAGGGTTCCTAGCTTATCGTAGAGGAATTGGATAGCGGTGTCAAGAAAAGAGTCCAGCTAACGGATTATAAACCGAGCGCTCGATGGGAGGCACCCCATCCAATCTTTCTCCCTCCTTGTTTAATTCTTATTTACATTTCCATATTTAGTAGATGTTAGATAGTGGTAAGTCTTAATAATAATTTTATTGTTTCTCCTCTCAGGTTCAGTCCAATTGCTATAAGCATTCAAGATCAAAACAAAGTCATAAATTTGAAGCTGCCAGAGTATAGGGTCACGCAATGCATACTCTACAAGCCAAACATCACACAAGCCGCACCATAGCTCGATCCACGTAAAAAAAATTGCTAAATTTTTAGAATTTATGACTCAAGCATTTGGACAGTTAGAAGCCCACACTCAGTCTCCAACTATAGAATATCTCAAACTTAGCCATTGCCTGATATACCATCGGATCATGAGGAGGCGAACGGAGATGACATTGCCACTTAGGGGAGTATTCTTTCACTTTTAATTACAATGAGGGCATTGTTTATTTTAAGTTTGGGGGTATTGGGTTGTAGTGAGTAGTTGTTGCATATAGTTAGTTGCATATAGTTTGATTGCATGTTTAAGTTGCATAGTAGGGGTATTTTTGTATGAATTATTTATTTATTTATTTATTTATTTTAGTTTTCTTTTGTCTTGTTTACTTAGTATGTGTTTAGTTGCATAACATTGCATATTCCCAGGTTTTTATTTAGTTGAATTCTAATTTGGCCAATGATGACATAGAAATTTGATAGATTTTTGAACTTGGTTGATATCTTGAGCTTAGTTATAATTTTATACATGATATAATTCATGCCTGCTGTTTAAATGTTACCGGGTAGCACGACAATGTTCCTATTTGCTTGTTGGTTAAGATTAGCATGCTTGTCTGCTGAGAGGAAAATGTTGTTTTTAATGATAGAATTGTGTAGGAAGTGAGTAATGACTATGAAGACACTGAAACTCAAATTTTGGGAATGCATGGGTATGCTTGCTATATATAAAAAAAAAGAGAAAAAGAAAAAGATAAGAAAAATAGAAAAAAATTGAATAAACACGTGGCTAGTCTTGTTTCGAGGCCTTTATTACTTGAGTAAGTACACCCGAGGGGATTGTCTCTACACCTAGTGCCCTAAGGTCTTAATGGTCAAGGAGTCGTTGGTTGAAAGCTCGCTAAGGGGTAGCACTTTTAGCCTAATGGAATGAGACATTGCACAGTCATGGGAAATATATTAAAAAAAAATCAATAAACACCACAGGAAAGTGCAAAAATCGCCCTCGTGAGTAAAAACAAAGCAGAATAAACCCATTGTTGAACCTTAATTTGTATTGATGTGTTGGAGTAGTTGATGTCTCATTAGTATATGTAGTTCTTGATTTAAACTTCAATTTTCTGTCTTCAGCAATAAAGCATGTGGTATCTTCACCTTTGTCAAGCTTATCTGTGAACACATCACACACACAACATCTTTATAGCAGGTTAGGATTATCTGCTTGTATGTCATTAAGCCTTTAGCTTAGTTTGATGCTTTGTTCTTGGATCTTGATATTTCTTTGAGGCATATCTTATTGGAATTTTTAACATGGCTGGAAATCTTGGGATTCATTGTCATAGTAGCGTAGCTTGCATAGCATGTAGATTGCATTATGTTGTGTTGCTTGAGGACAAGCAACGGTTTAAGTTTGGGGGTATTTTATAAGTGGATTTTATGTCCACTTATTCTGTATCTTTTACTTGAATTAGTTGCTTATATTCATGTGTCTTAGTTACTCTTCATGCATTTTATGTTTATTTTGTAGATCTTATGCTTGGGAACGATGTGAACGATTATTGGTATGAAAACGCAAGGAAAAGCAAGGAAAATGCAAAGAAAAGCAATTCGGACATCATTTGGGCTTTCGTGTTTACTTCATGTTCTTGGTTTGGAACTTAGCTTACATTGTAGAGCATTTTTGTATCTTTTCGGAACATCTTGAATCGTTCTAATCAGAGTTCGGATGCAAGAGTTATGATCTTTGTACCAACGGACGTCAAAATTCATTGTTCTGGTTAGCCATTTTCATAGCAGTCCCTTCCAGCCCAATTTCAGCCTTGATTCGTCCAGAATTTCTCAATCCTCAAATAATGAAAGTTGTAGATCTCGTCGATATCTTCGATTTGATAGGTAGAAGGCCCCGTAACTCTTCTCGGATCAAAAGTTATGGCCATTTTATCAGAGGACACTGCAACAGAAAATGAACCGCGCGGGCGCACGAATTTGTGCGCGGTCGCGCGCGACCCTGGAACAAAAAACGCGATTTTCTACAAGTCACGCGCCCGCGCGACCCTTCAAGCCAATTCCTGCGCGGCCGCACGACTTCGGGCGATGACTAAAGCTGACTTTTCATTAAACAGTGCAATTGAAGCGTAATTAAGTGGGGGGATTCAATTAGGGCTTATATATTAGACGTATTTTCATTATGTAAGAGATATTCCACCCTTTGGGGGAAGAGATAGCTATTGTCATCTTCTCTCTTTAATTTCAATAATAGAATATAGTAGATTAGTGTAGGTATTTTCTAGAGTTGATTGGATTGGAGACTTGAAGCAATTGGAAATCATTAGAGATTCAACATTGGCTCAAGAGAACAGATTTGCACTACAATTCTCTACCCTTATTCTCTCTTTGATTGCTTATTGTATCTCATGATGCGTCTTCAATATGTGGATAATAGCATTAATTCAATTACGATTTAAATTCTATTATGAGATTGCAATGGATTCTATGGATTAGTTTAATCTGATATATTTCATTGTTAGCTTTATTGATTTCTATGGGTTTGTCTATTAAGATTCATGCTTAATTGGTTAGTTGATTGGCCATCAATTACTGTGATAACCCATATGGACTTGAGAAATAAAGTATGGGTTTAGATCTGATCTTAATAGCTTATGATTGTATATTCTACATTGTGTTGGGATGTATGATTTGTGCTTAGGATAGATATATACCGAAGTGTCATTCGTAGTCAATTGAGAACTTGGAACTAAACCCTAATTATTTGTAAATCACATAGACATATAGTGATTTAGATAATGTGGGCGTTCATGTGTATTCTATAAATTGTGGATTATATGTGATATGGGTATGGTACATTAAAAGATGGCTATACTTTACTTTAGTGTTCTCGACTAACAAACCGGTATAATTCATTTAGCTTAACATGAAGTGTATGGATTTGAATGAGTCAATAGATGAAATTGTAATCTCAGGTCTTCATTATCTAGTCTCACTCTAGGAATAGTTAGGTTTATTTTATTTCATAGATTACATAAAAAAATATAGTATCATTCGTTTAAATAAGACTGAAATGGTTATGGGCTAATGCTTGGTGAAATTTATTAGTTAATTCTCCGTGGGAACTATACTTTACTTACTCTTTATTACTTGTTGACCGTGTATACTTGCACGCATATATTAATCGGTAAAATGACCAACAGTTGTCACACGGTCTTCTGATCCTCGTTAATTCTAGCAACGTTGAATACCTTCTACATTTTCATGATCCAGGTTTGGTCTTCCACTAGATTCATAGACCCTTGAAACTCTGGCGGTCCAACCGTTTTGAATTCCTTAAAGGTCGTGACTTGAGTTTGTGGTTGATTCACAAGTGCACCCGTCAACAGAGCTACCAACTGCTGAACCGGATTAGCGTTGGTCTCGTTGTTATTGTTGGTAGACCACTCAGGAGGTGCTTGCTGACGTGGTTGTCTTCTTCTAGGAGGCATTTTCTGTTAAAATATACGCTTATTAGTTCCTTACTCAACTTCTTCGGTATTTGAAGTTTAACTTAAATATTCTAAGATTAAAGCTTTAACACATAACATTTCAAATAAACCTTGATATTTTATTCATTCATAATGTTTTAAAACATACTGAAGATAGCATAACCGCTATAAACATTCACGTTCCTGAACTAGACAAGTTTTAGGATTACATACTCATACTATCCCTTTATTCATCTCAAAATAAGGGATTCACAGTTTATTTATTCACATAATTAACCACACATTATTATTATTATTATTATTATTATTATTATTATTATTATTATTATTATTATTATTATTATTATTATTATTATTATTATTATTATTATTATTATTATTATTATCTCTATATAGACATATTAAGACGTCGTAAGGCTTCCCGACGCTCTTCCTCCATAATACAATACGCCGTTCTACGATCCATCACGAACCACGATGAATTCTCAAACTGAGGTGGATAATAAAATACTCGATCATCGGCCCTATCAATCGCCGAATTAAAAGCTTAATCCATCTCCTTCATCTTGGCTTTCTTCACTTGGACCTTAGCCTCAACACGGTCTGCACGTTGAGTCGCCTTCATCCAAGCATCCTCTACTCTTGCACGCTTAGCCGATTCCTCTTTGAAATCATCTTTCAATTTTTCCATGTCAGTCTTCATCTTTTCGTTTACTACCAACAGGTCTTCATGCTGACCCTTGGTATGAACTAGGTCCCACTTCGTGTTTCCAAGGCGTGAGTCGAGTTCCTGAATCTTCGCATCCTTCTCCTCTATCGCAGCATGATGCATCTCAACCAACTCCTTCAGCCCCTCAACCCTGTCCTGTAATTCAACGTTACGGTCGTACAGAGCGTTATACATCTCTGCTGATATGGAGTTTGGTGGAAACTCCACAGGATCCTCTTCCTCATCATCCTCTTCTATCTCCTCAGAACTATCCTCCTCGGGATCGATCACAGCCTCATCCTCCTGGATCAATTGCTCCCGCACTACATGAATATCCCGGGGTTCATCGTCTATAGGTATATGAGGTATCGCTTCCCTAGCTGGACTGGATCCTCCTTCGTTAGACATCCTGACAACAAAATATTTTAAGTTTAATTTAATATTTTCGATACTCGCGAGCACATAAGTTATTAACACATAGCACATAATGTCTATTATTATTTAACTGCAATGGATACTTTAATCCATTCCTTAAAACTCGATAAGAGTTGGACACCTCTATATTTTCTGTTTCCTTAAAGGTTACTTCCTAAGGTTTCCCCACCTAAGGTTCATAACCTAAGGCTTTGATACCAACCTGTGACACCCCCAAATCCAGGTACTCCATTCCCACAGGATTTGGTGCTCACTATCCAAAACCATTACATCTAACTACCCATCACAAAGGATAAAGACATAATTTAAATAACTTAAACAATAATCTTTCCCATTAAAAGGTTACATCATAATCTCAAAATAAATCCCAAGTAATCTAACCTTAAAATTATTACATAAGTTTGCGGAATACATCACATATTAAAACAAGTCTCGTAAAGTAAAACATTTAACTACATTCAATAAATTTTTAGCACTTGGACATCTTGCCCTTTCCTTTGCTAGTAGACAGCTCATCAACTTTCTCAACTTTAGCTGCAGTGTTAAATGCAAGAGTGAGCAAACAATTGCTCACTGATATAGAAAGTAGCAACGATAACAACATGAGAATGAACAATGAATGCTAAACAATAATGAACTTGTTCTATGAATCAAAATAAAAAAACAAGTTCAAAATCAATATCTGAGGGTCTTAAGACCATGAACTATGTCTCTGGTATTTAGGTATTATTACCTCAACCTTAACAGTCTTTTAGACTATACAGACCCTTCTTAACGTACTTAGGGAGATCAGCCCTTTGTACCATGTATTATGCACAAACATCTAAACGTTACACGTACAAAATCCCCTATGTTAGGGTTGTTCATCTCAGCTTGAATTTAGAATTTCCGCACTAACGAAAGTTTAGCTCGGAACTAACTTATCAGTGGTTCTAGAATTTTAGAACACTATTCCTTAGCAAACTAATTCAATCAATAAGGGTTTAATATAATCAATATAGAATTGAACAAGATTATCAAGATCAAGGATCGAATAACAATAATATATAATTGAATAAACATGATATACATGCAAAGTGCTATATTCAAAAGAGTTAGAACAATCTTCTATGAATCAATGTATTAGAACAATATATGCTTTGAATGATAATAAGGAAAGTAAAGCTCGCTCGATGTAACGAATTAGATTATAAGAGCTTGTACAATCATACACTAGATAGAATCAATAGGCTTTCACAAATCATACATCCCAACACAATGTAGAATATACAATCATAAGCTATTAAGATCAGATCTAAACCCATACTTTGTTTTTCAAGTCCATATGGGTTATCACAGTAATTGATGGCCAATCAACTAAGCAATTAAGCATGAATCTTAATAGACAAACCCATAGAAATCAATAAAGCTAACAATGAAATATATCAGATTAAACTAATCCATAGAATCCATTGCAATCTCATAATAGAATTTAAATCGTAATTGAATTAATGCTATTATCCACATATTGAAGACGCGTCATGAGATATAATAAGCAATCAAAGAGAGAATAAGGGTAGAGAATTGTAGTGCAAATCTGTTCTCTTGAGCCAATGTTGAATCTCTAATGATTTCCAATTGCTTCAAGTCTCCAATCCAATCAACTCTAGAAAATACCTACACTAATCTACTCTATTCTATTATTGAAATTAAAGAGAGAAGATGACAATAGCCATCTCTTCCCCCAAAGGGTGGAATATCTCTTACATAATGAAAATACGTCTAATATATAAGCCCTAATTGAATCCCCCCACTTAATTACGCTTCAATTGCACTGTTTAATGAAAAGTCAGCTTTGGTCATCGCCCGAAGTCGCGCGGCCACGCAGGAATTGGCCTGAAGGGTCGCGTGGGTGTGCAACTTGCAGAAAATCGCGTTTTTGCTCCGGTCATTCGCATGTGTCACAGTACAAATTCCCTGCGCCCACGCGGTCCATTTTCTGCTACAGTGTCCTCTGGTAAAATGACCATAACCTTTGATCCGAGAAGAGTTACGGGGTCTTCTACCTATCAAATCGAAGATATCGACGAGATCTACAACTTTCACTCTTTGAGGATTGAGAAATTATGGACGAAACAAGGTTGAAATTGGGCTGGAAGGGACTGCTATGAAAATGACTAACCAAAACAGCGAAGTTTGACGTCTGTTGGTACAAAGATAATAACTCTTGCATCCGAACTCCGATTAGAACGATTCAAGATGTTCTGAAAAGCTACGAAGACGCTCTACAATGTAAGCTAAGTTCCAATCCAAGAACATGAAGTAAACATGAAAGGCCAAATGATGTCCGGATTGCTTTTCTTTGCATTTTCCTTGTTTTTCCTTGCGTTTTCATACCAATAATCGCTCACATCGTTCCCAAGCATAAGATCTACAAAATAAACACAAAATGAATGAAAAGTAACTAAGACACATGAATATAAGCAACTAATTCAAGTAAAAGATACCGAATAAGTGGACATAAAATCCACTTATCAACAACCCGAATTTTTATAAGTTATTAAAATAGGAATTTAATAATTAAAATTCTTATTATGAGATGTTTTGAGTAATTAAATGAATTTAGTAATTAATTTTAAATATTTATTGAATTAAATAAATATTTTAAATTTATTTATTTATTGAGATAAATAAATGGTTGATAAAATTATGGTGAATTAATTTAGTAACTAAATTGATTAATGTAAATTAAATTGAGTAATGATAATTTTATCTCAAGGATTTAGTTTAAGAAAATAATTAAATTAAATCAATTGCTTAGTATTTAAGAAAATAATTAAATTAAATGAATTGTTTAATTTATTTGAAAATAAATAAATTAAATAAAGTGATGTTTCTAATTTATTAATTAAATTAGATATATAATTATTTATTAATTATAAGTATAATGATAATAAGATTTTTATTTTTATTATTATAATTTATTTAAATTAACTAAAGTATGACAAGTGGAAACTATATAATATAATATTATTAAAATAATCTAATTTGGAGGATAAAGTGGTAGCCAAACAAGGCCTTGTGGCCTTTGGTTTATTTAACTGACGCCTTTTGTTTTTTTAACTGAAAGAGAGCGTGGGAGGATAGCCATATCAGTTTTATTTTCTACGCGTCTAAGTTTTTAAGGCTAAGTTCAGAGAGGGTTTGGTGAGAAGAAGGATACACAGAGAGTTTGGAGAGAGAGCAAGAGAGGAAACATGGTGATTTGGATTCTCTGTGATTGTCAAGGAGAGGAATTCTAAACCTAGTCATCATCTCTTGCTAGCAAACAATTAAAGAAATAAGGTATAACCCTAATGTTAACTTTATTTTTGGATTTTTAATTGATAATTATGTTGGATTAATATATATATATATATATATACATGTATGAAGGGTTTATACTTGTTAATCATCATATGTGAGTGTTGTTTGAGTATCAAATTCATGAATTTTGGGTTTGTAGGGAGAAAAGTTAATAACAATGTATGTTTATGAAAAATGGCTTAAGAAAGTACGAAATTTTATGTCTAATATGTGTTATAATCTGTAAATTGGTATTGGATTATGTTATTATGTGAAGAAACGAAAAACGCCGTAGTTTAAATCGTGTTAATTAGTTCAGAAACGAAGCCGTGGCGATCGAATTCGCTAAATGTGTTTAAAACATGAAAATATAGCATGAACATTGAATTGGAACCCTTAAATTGATTTGTTAAAGTTTTTAAAATGTTAAAATTATTCTGTAGATGGGTATTTCAGTGTTTCATGAGTTTATAGAATCGAAAACCAACTAATTCCGACTTAAAATGAAGAAGTTATGAAGGTTTGAAGTAAAAACATTACAAAATCTGTAATCTTGGCGTAGCCATCTTGCGGCGCCATTTGGTATTGCCAAGTCAAGCAGAGCGTCTTGGTATTTGTGAGCGAATTGGTAGCGCCATAGCCCTAGTGTGCAAGGTGTGACTATTTTGACCTAGTTAGGTAAAACGACCATAACATTTTCATACGATCTCTGATTGAGGTGATTCAAGATGATTCGGAACGAGGAAGAATACCTACAACTTTTATACTTTATTTTCTTCAATTTGAGGTCGGGAACAAGGGTCAAAACGGTCATTTTTAGGACTGTTGTGTTTTTCAGAGGCAATCGGAGGGCGTCGGGCATGCACGTATGCAAGTGTAGTGCTGTTGACGATAAAAAATGTTGTTTTAAGTTATAAAACAAGAATATTATGAAATATAATGATGTTTAACATTAATAAATAATGTTTTAGATAAGTTGTGTATGCATACTAAGCACACACAAGAGAGTCAAGTTGGGCGTGTGACGAATAAACGTCGAAACACTGTGACAAGTGTTAATGAATGTAAAAAGTATTTTAAGTCAAATAAAATGAACATTATAAGGTATGAAATGGGTTTAATGTAAAACCAGTAATGATTCCTAGCAAGACTTAAACACTTGAATGAACTTCAAATATGAAATACAGTGAGATATAAGTTGAAAGTTAACACAACCAAATTGAACATTGTGTATTTATGATAGGAAGGGTTATGAGACATAAAGTAAAGTTTACATTAAAACTACTATGTGTTGCTATGTGAATGATTATATAATTGTGTAGGGCATGTGAAGTGCAAATATCTGTAAGCCGTTAAACTGTTATTGGTAAACAACAATCAAGGCAAGTCTTTCAGTTCCTATTTGCTATGTGAATTAGTGATTAACTGTTTTAAATCTTTATTGCAAAGAGCATGATCTGCTATATATATGTTGAGTGTATGAAATGTTAAAGTCAACTTATGACTACGTTGATTGAGTAAAGCATGATGATTAAGTAAGGAACTCAATCTTTATACTTGATTATATGAACTGTAACATGTATGTTATGTTAGTCTAATGTTTATGAGATATATGTTGAGCATGTTATTATATGCTTTCGTGATGCATGAAAAGCTGTTAGATTTTTTGAAATTTGTCGAGCTCAACTTTGCAAATAACCATTTTTTCAGGTTAAGGATTGAAGGTACCACTATGTGCTACTTGAATGATGTAGATCAAAAATAATACACGAAGATTAATATTTTAGCTAAAGTTGTTATCTCTTTATACCATGATTAAAATTCATGAGATGTATTAAATGATTTATGATGTATAGCTTTATGTTGAGTTGTAAAGCTAAAGTTAGAGTTATCTGATATGTAAAGGTTATCGGATTGAAATGTAAATTTTTTTATAACAAAAGTGATAAAGTGAATCATAAAATAAGATTGATTCAAAAACATATAGATGATAAAGGTTTTGATTCAGGGAATTAAAGTAAAAAGACATAAAAGTTTAAATTATTCCACATTTTATAAAGTTTAACATCGAATAATGATGTAAAATCGGAAAGGTAGGCGTGTTGTTATTAACGACTAGAAGAGAATTAAATTGTATTAATTTTGGGGAATTAGCATGAGAGGATAATGAAATTTATAAATTTCTTCTTTGAATCCTCTCACTTGTGTTTTAATCCTTCTTTATAAATTTCTTAAATTTCTTCTTATTATACAAACTCTATACGAGTTTATTCTTTCATTATCCTCTCAACATTTAATTCCCGACTTTTAATTCATAACTTCTAACTTACGATTTTCATCATCATTGATAAAACTTTATAAAATGAAAATAATTTAAACTCAATCTACTTGCTTTATGATTCATTTAACGTGTCTTTAATCGATTTATTTTTATGATTCATTTTGCCTATTGTTATATAAAATTTACATTTAATACCTTTAACGTATCAAATAACTCTAACATTAGCTACTGTTCAACATAAAATACTTGACATAAAACATTTAAAACATCTCATGATCTTAATCATTTAGAAATAACAACTTTAGCTAAAATATTAATCTTGTGATCACGTCGTTCAATTAGCTTTAATGTACAATTCGATCCTTAACACTGCAAAAATGGTTTAGTTAGCTCAATTATAATATCATCATGCACATCGAACTATTAGTCATGTGGACTAACATAACATTAATATAGTTATGTAATGTAAAGTTTAATTCACCTAATTCAACCGCTACTCATCACTTCAATCACGATATTGAATTTAATATGTTACCTTTAACATATATAACACATATGCTTTCTTTGCATTAAAGTTCAAAGCAATCAAATTTAAGGGTCTTGAGGCTAGAAAGACTTATCATTATTGGTTTATATTAAGCCGACATTTCATATCTTATACACGATATATTCATTTCATTAGACTTAATGTAAACTTTTTTACGCCTCATTATCTTCACATCATAGATACGCAATGTTGATTTGATTTTACGCTTTGACGTTATATTAGAAGTTCATTCGCAGCGCCCAATTGGAATCTTATTGTGCTTATATTAAGCAACTTTTCATATATCTTATTATATTCATTCCGTTAGACATAAAACATATTCGTTATTTATGTTTATCCTTAGAACAACATCTTTATCTGCCAATTTGGATCTCTTGTGTGTCTTTAGGTATCTGTCTACAACTTCTCCAATATATACTTTATTAATGTTAATCACCATTATATTCGTAATATTCACAAACTGACCATCTTTGCCGTCGATACACTACTGCTTGCGATCATGCTATTGCCATTAGATCTCAAATTGAAACCTCGAAAGAATAAAAGTTGTAGGTCTGGTAAATCCGTTAAAAAGTTGGCTCATCTTGAATCACCTCAATCGGAGTTAATATGAAAAGTTATGCTTAATTTACTACTGATAGAGTGGGAAGCGGTGCACGGAACAACGATGTCGGTAGCCGACTCACGCCTAAATGGCCTTGGGGGCGTGGCATTGTGCCCAAGTCATGAAACGAGCCCTCGGGGCTCTGTTCTTACGTGATTACAGACCAAACTCCTTCCAATGAACATAACATGAGTTATACTCATCCAAATCAGTCCATTTTCGATTCTATGGGCTCGCAACTCATAAAGCTACAACATACCAATTACCCATCAACTAACATAAACATTAACTAACCCAAATATGGATTTACAACTCATGTTCATACTAATTGTTCATGTTTGACAAATTTAGGGAATTCATTCACTACGAATTCGTTTCTCAACCAAATTGGTTCGTTTAACTTCCGTTGTTTTCTTTTCTTGATATACTAACACAATATATAACCAATTAATAGATTCTAGCAAGGATTGAACATCAAATTTTGGACTTACTAAGCCATTTTCATAAACAAAAAATTGTTATTTGAAATCTTTTACTACAACCCAATTCTCACGAATTTGATCATCGAATATCACTCACAAACGATGATTAACAGATTATAAACCCTATATACAAGTATTTATATCAATCCAACATAATTATCAATAGAAATTCCATAAAAATAAAGTTAAAATTAGGGTTATACCTTATTCCTTTGATTGTTTGCTAGCAAGAGATGATGTGAAGGCTTAGAAATTCCTCTCCTACCTCTGCAAACAATCTCAAAATTCTCTCTTTCACTTGTGTTTTTCTCTTGCTTTCTCAACACTCTCTCATACTCTGCTCTTAAGCCTTAGAAAAATAAGGCGCCGTGAAAACATAAAGCGATATGGCCTCACCTCCCACGTACTTGATTAAAAAAACAAAAAAGGCTTGATTAGAAACAAGCCAAAGGCCACAAGGCCTTGTTTGGCTAACCACATAATTCCCATACTAATTTATTTTATATTATTATATTATATAGTTTTCATGTCACACCATTAATTTAGTTAATTAAATAACTTTAGCTTTAGCTAATTTAAATAACTTACAATAATAATAAAATTCTTATTATCATTATACCTTATAATTAACAAATAATTATATATCTAGTTTAATTAATAAATTAGACATATCACTTTGTTTAATTTATTTATTTCCTTTAAATTAAACAATTCCCTAAATTAAATCCATCGGATAAAATTATCGATTTTTCAATTTAATTAACATTAATCAATTTAGTTACTAAATTAATTCACCACAACTCATCCATTATTTATTTTCCTCGATAAATAAATTATTTAAAATATTTATTTAATTCAATAAATATTTAAAATAATTACCAAATTCAATTAATTTCTTGATAGTTAACTTAACTATTAAACCTCACTTTCCCCATATATGAATATATATTTCTCTTCACACCGGATCACACATTTCAAAATATATAGCACGTATCTATATCATTACTCAAACTCAAAATATCTCATAATAAAATTTTAATTATTAAATTCCTATTTTAATAACTTATAAAAATTGGGTTGTCACATCTTTCTCCCCTTATAAAGGATTAGTCCTCGGAATCAATGAAACCTCCACTTACTCGATTTTCACGAAATCTCTTTTCAAAATTTATCATTGAATAACTTCAACACATTACCTTAATATAGGTTTCATATTTCCTACTCCCACCATTATTCATAATAAATTCTTGTAAGTTTTATTTCATAACCTTTACTTAGACTCAATTATATTTGAGTATTATATATTCTTTAACCCATTCATTTCCTTTTACAAGGATTGTTATCATAAACACTCGGGATATTACATTCACCCATTCTTACTAGAATTTAGTCCTCGAAATTTTATTTATTAATCTTCATTCATTCAATCTATCAAAATAGATTTTATGTCAATATTTTATTCATTCATTGGGTTCTAAACCCACTTTTCCCTGAAACATCTTTCTACTGATTATTAAACTTTTCTATTAAAAGTTTTACATTATTCTTTGATAACTCATCTCCTTCTCATTTAAAAATTTCTTTTCTCACTATTCAACATATCCATCGTGCGGTGTAGCATTCTCGACTTACTTCTTTCTAAGCAATATCATCCTTACCACATTCGCCTTTTAGAATAATAAGAATCTTCCACAATTGCTCAATAATTGGGAAGCAGTATGAATAACTCAGGAATTTTAAAAGATTCCAAATAGTGCTGAGAGGTCATAAGACCTTGAACTATGTCCCTAGGTTATCAAGTATCTTAACTTGAACCTTTAACAGTCATAAGACTATAAGGACCTTGAACTCTTCTCCAGGTTTAACAGTGCATCACCACCATAAACCATCTTTAGCAGAATGTTTAGCAATCATCTGATTTGAAAACTTTCTGCAAGTACTCTAGGTGATCGACCTATCGTACCCTACTACGCCGTGCACAATATTACATCTTAACATCGTGTCTGACTATATACGTTACTTCTGGAACCATTGTCTCCGATAACATGTCCCCTTACGGGGTTGTTCACTTTTTTCAACATCTGAATCATTGACTAAAAACAATTTGGTTTGGCATAACTTCTCAAAATGCTTGAATTTCATGAATATCTTTCAATATTCATCTAACGAACCAAATAACATAGACTACTACAACAATCCGATATCAATGAAATATACATATATATATATATATATTCTTATATCTTAAAGAAATCTCAAAAAATAATTTTATGACGTCATGATACTCACTTACTATATTTACAATCCATTTGAGGATTCCGCGTTTGGTGATTTTATCATACTACATCATACCATAGTAATGTCGATCTTTAGATCACATCCAACACTAAGTAGTCTTGCATTGATGACTCCATCGTTTCTATTATCTCTTTTGAGTTCCATAATGCATTGATGATATAAAAAAATACATTTGATATATTTTAAATTATTTTTGTTATCTATCGAAGCAATTAGCATAGACATACAATTCACGATATTGTTTATAAAACTCATTGGTTTCATCATTTAATCTAATGTTTTCAAGAAAAGCAGTAGTGCAAACATCAAGATATTACAAGTCGATAAATTTCAAAAGTCTAAGCGTGGCTAGTAGATTTAGAATATCCGGTATCCATCAACTTCAATCATTACTCCATTACTTCATTACTTAACCATTCTATCAATCTTTAACTTCATCATACTCTCTATACTATAATCGTTTTCTACCCAATATAGTTCATAAAACTTATGTTGGAAATCAGGAACTTGCCACAATAATATGAGTTTAAGAACTTGTCTGGTCGGACCATATGTGTCCATTCATTTGAGGATTCAAAACATACCATATTATTGTGAGTCAACTTAACTTACTTATATGCATTAGTTTTAAGAACCGCACTTTAATCCTAATAATATCGACTAATCTTAATAGTTTCTAACTATCAAATATACACATGAAAAAAGCATCACCTTTTAGACACATATACGTTGATAAGGCGACACCAACATTCCAATGATTATCAATGTGATAAACGGAGTGCAACACAAACCCTCGCCCCTTACAAGATTTGTACAACTTAGCCATCATCCTCAATTGAAATCTCACCTAACTAGCTTACTCTTAACTTGCTATAATTCCTTTGTATCACATCATCTATAACTCCTCGTGAGTTATCTACTATTTCATAGTACATCATCTTCATAGCATCCTTAATTATTCAAACATTACGGACCATCTTCTCCTTTATAACTTAAACATAACATCGTGATCTTATTCTATAATCATCTCCTTAAAAGTCTTTTCTTAACTCGTGATCGTTTTGTTTTACGATCCCCTTTCTTTCCTTTTTCATCATTACAACATTCTTTGTTATCTTAAGTATTGGAGTTAGGCAACTACCATTTTTTTTATCACTTCAAGATTCTTCTTTGAATTTTCTTGTTTATGAAACAAATCTTGTGACAACCCGAGAAATTAGAAAATTATTAAAATCTTAAATGATTGGTTTAAGGTCAAATAATAGACCTGGAAGATGTAAAATAAGTGAATGTGTTTGATGTTTTCGAAAAGGAATTTTGAGCATTTAAAATTTCTTTTAGTGAATTATTCGAGATTAAGGGTATATGTGTATATGTTTCAAGATTACGGTATCATGTGTACGTAAT
The DNA here is from genome assembly GCA_020205605.1 of Panax ginseng. NCBI lineage: Eukaryota > Viridiplantae > Streptophyta > Magnoliopsida > Apiales > Araliaceae > Panax > Panax ginseng. Next base: position 174,940,387 of record CM035132.1, read on the forward strand.
GTGGTTAAGGGTCAAGTGTTGACCAGATAAATTATATCGGTGTCAAACCCTAATAGTATATATTAAGAACGTCCACGTTCAGTTATAAAATTATTACGTTTTATAAGAAACCCTAGAAATCGGTTACGAAACCCCTAATTTCGATTCCGGAATCCAAACCCTAATTCGGTATTTGAAAACCCTAATCCGAGAAATTATCGGATAAGTATAATGCTTAAGTGCTATTAATTATAATATTAATTAGGGTAAAAGCTTAATTAATTAGCAAACCCTAATTTCGAATTTTTGAACCCTAATTGTTCTCATTAGAACCCTAATGTACAGATTATGGAATTAATTGCTAAACTAGCAATATTAATTAGGAAATATTAATCCTAATCGATTAAAGTCATAATGTAATTGAGAAATTATATTATAATTTGAGTATGTTATGTTATATTTTATATAATTTATATATCAAATATGGGTTATATAAATTATAGGATTCCAAGAGGGTAAAATAAATTAAGGAGATTTATGTAGTAACTTATTTGATTAAATTAAGTTACTAAGATTGAGTAATTAAATAACTTAAAAAAAATATGGAAGTGAATTATAAAAGTTAAGGGGAATTATGCGAGTTAAGAAAACCTTAGGGTTAAAAAGTTAATATTTGAAACTTAAGAAAATATCTTAAGGAATATGCTTTGAGGAATAAAGAATATTACGAGAATATCTTTAAGAATATGCCAGAGGTGATTTGCAAGCTTTTAAAAGACTAGGGGAAGACTAGAAAAATTTAAGTTGGGTGACTAACTTATAAAAATTGAAAGTAACTTCTATATAAGCAAAATCAAAATTTACTTATATTCATTTTAGCCAAATTGGCTAAGTTTAGAGAGAGAGAGAGAGACAAGAGAGAGAAGATGAGCTAGGATTATCATGTAGCAAGCCAAGAACAACACTCCAAGATCCATGTCATATCTTTGAAGAAGAAAGAAAATCAAAGCAAGGTATAAGAATTCTTAAACACAAAACTCTAATTAGTTTATGTGTTTGATTTTTGTCAAAATAATGAGTTTTGATCTTCAAAACTCTAGATCTACATGATTTAGAGTGTTTTATGTGTGGATCTATCTATTTTATGTTTCAAAAGATAGATCAAAAGCAAGAAAAGTGAAGCTAGGTTTTTAAGGTGTAGGAAATCTTATTTTTCTTACTCTTGAATGTGTTTAATCTTGTATTTGATTTTTGGTTATTTTGAACCATGAAGTTTATGATCCTGAACATGAGAACTATAGATCTACATGATATATGATGTTTTATGGTTAGATCATGCCATTTTTTAGGGTTGATAGGCTTGAAGAAAGAAGAATAACCAAAACAGTTTTTTTTGTTTTAAATGAGTTAGTGGACTGCTGCCCTAAAACAGAAAATTTCGGATTTGTTAGAGTGCTCTAAAAATTCTGGACTTGTGATATGTTATAGTACACTCAATAAGCTTTCCATAGACTCCAAAACGGACTAAATCCGACATCGGAGGAGGGAGTTATGGGATTTCTCCCAAACTACACAAAGTTAAGAAAACTGTTAGAAGGACAGTTTTGAACAGCCACTTCCGGGCTAAATTCCGGGAGCTAAACATATCCAAATATGGATTGTGATATATGAAAACTGTAGTTCGGAAAGATACTAATCCAACAAAATTGACGGATCATTAATCGGAGTTACAGATTTCGTTTTATTTAAGTTTTGGTGAAGGACTCCAAAACTGCATATGTGCAAAAGTAAACTGCCAAAAATTTTCCGGAGGCTGTTTCGGTAATTTATTTTGTGAGAAAAATTCCGGGCTTTCGGGAAATGCAAATATGTGGTATTATGTAGCTCGTGTCCAAAAATGAGCTAATTCCGAGTTCAAACGGCCAAGTTATGACTATTCTATTTTTTGTGATTTTCCGACGGAAATTGCTATAACCAGAGTTCTACAACTCCGATTGCCACGAAATTTAAAATGGAGCATCACGTTAACATATATTAGGTTATGTCAAAAGATGGGCATCTCTGGAGTTAAGCACGAGGTAGCTAATTTTCTTAAGTCACACACTATTTATGATTTTTGAAAAATAGTAAAAGAAATTGAAAAATTATGGAAAAATATTTTTTATGTATGAAATACATGTATATATGTTTGACCAAAGGATAAAAAAATAATAAGTTGATTTGGTATTTTTCGTGAAAAGAATAGTGATTTCGGATCTTTGAAATAAAATCCGTCTTACTGAAATGGTATTTCGGTTTACTAAGATGTTATCTAATTTACTAGGATAACATATAAAAATGAATAACTTATAAGTATAAGTTATGATGTGATTATAAGAATATCAAGGTATAATAATAATATTAAGACTTAAAACTAATGTCTAATACTTAACTATATGTTATGACTAACCGAAAGATCTATTATAGGTTTTATATGCTGTATAGACTGATAGGATTATGTGTTTAAGTTATTTTATAACGGTGATGATATTATTCTAATATTGGAGATCTATATTATTAATATTAGGTCTTCAAGAGAAGCGTATTATATTAACATTACGGTAATCAAATCGGTTCGAAATGAGTTTTTCAAGTTCTTTTACTTAAACTCTTTTAAGAGTGGTTTCGCAGACAGATATGCTTATGAATTGTACTCTGTACATATTGCATGTATTCATCGTTATGAAAGGCTGATCACCTTCATTACCATTCAGTTCAGATATAATTGTTATGTTCATTTTCAATGTTCATTCAGCTTTGAAATTTTGTTCATGCTAATTCACAACTACATTGTGAAGGATAGCCAACTTATTATTCAAACTCTTTCAATCATGATATATCTTTACCTTGTTTTTTTTAAACTTGTTGGGCAACTTTCATGCTCACCCTTGCTATATCATGATAAAACATTGCAGATAAGGCGAATACGGCCAGATAGAAAAAGGATAATGCCAAGTTCACTTAGTGAATGTGAAGTTTGTTGTAAAGTATGTTGAAGAATAGTATTGTCATGTGCTAGATAGTTCATGATTGTGTATAAGTGAAGGTTACTCGATTCTGGGGAAATGTGTGTAAAGTTTAATGTATAAACAATCTATGTTTATATCTTCCGCAAACAGTTGTAGAATGATTGAACCGGATCCGCGGCGATTCGGGACCCGGATCTGGGGACGCTACAAATCTTCCTTTAAGAACTTCTAACTTCATTTACATTGCTCCACCTTTCATTCAAGTTCTACATTTTTATCATACATATCCATTTTCTATACTTGGTACACATCCAGTCTCTAACAGTTTCAATATGGTACGCTGAGTGGTTTCCCACAAACAACCAACAAACTAGGTTTCGAGTTGCTAGTTCGTATATACCTTCGCTCTATGAAGGAATCATTTAGCCCAGATACCATACATCAACTACTAAAGAGTACAATTGTACCATACTTAAATATAACTTTTTGATTCTTAACTTCTTTATCATTCTCTTCTTATAGACATTGTCTATTTAGTATCACATCACATTCTTATTATTGGAGTTCGGTAACCCCACATTCATATTCCTTATAACTCAGTGAGATTCTTCTTTGAATCCTCTCACACATGTTTTAATCCTTTCTTTATAAATTTCTTAAATTACTTCTTATTGTTCAAACTCTATTTGAGCTTATTTTTTCATTATCTTCACCTACCTTCTCTAAGGTTATAGCCTACAGTACTCCTACCTAAGGTTTATAACCTACAGCTTTGATACCAACTGTAATGACCCCAAAATTCATACAATTTAATTCCCAACTTTGGTCATTAATAACACATCTACCTTCTGATTTTTCATCATCATTCGATGTTAAACTTTATAAAATGCGAAATAATTTAAACTTTTATGTCTTCTTACTTTAATTCCCTGAATCAAAACCTTTACCATGTACATGTCTTTGAATCAATCTTATTTTTATGATTCACTTTACCACTATTATTATATAAAAGGTTCGTGGAGGACAAGGAGTGATATCGTGGGATAGATTTAAGGAGATGTTTTTCGAAATGTACTTTCTAGCTAGTTCTCGGAATCAGTTGGAAGTGTAATTTCTGGAGTTAAAGTAAGGAACTATGACGGTGCCAGAATATGATGCAAAGTTTAACGAATTGGCAAGGTTTGCCCCATATCAAGTCAATACCGACGAGCGTAAAGCAAAAAGATTCGAACAAGGATTGAAGCCTGCTTTTACAAAGAAGGTTTCAATGTTCCAAATTGAACACATTTCATAACAGACCGGAGAAGGCAATTATCGCGGAAGGTGGAAACGATGCTTTGACCAAGTACAACTAAGAACAGAAGAAAAGGAAGAATGAGAATGAGAATAAGGCTGATGGTAGTAACGTTGGAAGTAATAATCAAAAGAGGAAATGGAGCGAGAATTCGACTACGGGAGGACAACAAGGAAATCAGCAGAAGAAAAAGTTTAAAGGTTGTGCAACGTGCGGAAAGAACCATACTGGGGTATGTTTGAAGGGAAAGAGGGTGTGTTTCAACTGTGGTCAGGAGGGACACATTACACTGAACTATTTTTGTCTGAAGAAAGGAGCATGCTTTACCTGCGGTTCAAAGGATCACATGGCTCGTGATTGCCCTAAAAAGCCAACAGGAAGTACAAATGGTGGAAAAGGAAACAACAACAACAGTGGTGGTGCATTGACTATCATTTGGACCAAAGACAAATCGAAGTCGACCTCTGCGAGGACTTTTAATATGACCGCAGAGGATCTTTATCTGATCTAAGGATGTGGTGTAAGGTATCATTCCGATTAATGGTATTAATGCTTATGTACTATTTGATTCGGGTGCTACTTGTTCATTTATATCCGATGAATTTGCTCAGAACTTAGAATTGCCTCAGGAAGAATTAGAATTTCCCTTAAGTATAAAGATTGCGAATATGGAAGTGATTCCTGTCAGATACATATATAGGAATTATAAGGTGGTTATAAAAGGGCACGAGAGATGGTAGATTTGATACCAATTAGACTTGGTCAATTCGATGTTATACTGGGAATGGATTGGTTATTCAATTACGGAGCAGTAATTGATTGCCAAAGGAAATGTGTTAACCTTATGACTCCATCAAAGGTTGTATTCTTTGGCAGCAAGTCACATCAACAAGAAATTTGTCTGATGGTGATGCAAGAAAAGAAGTTGTTGAGACTAGGATGTGTAGGATACTTAGCCTACATAGTCGATACGCAGAAGAAAAGTGCGAAGCTAGAAGAGATACCGATCATAAGAGATTTTGCAGACGTATTTCCAAACGTTTTGCCGGGTTTTCCGCCGTATCGAAAAATCGAGTTCATGATTGATTTACTACCAGGAACGGCCCCGATATCTAAGGAACCATATAAAATGGCCCCGGTAGAGATGAAAGAGTTGATGGTGCAATTGCAAGAGTTGTTCGACAAGAAGTATATTCAGCCGAGTGTTTCGCCATGGGGAGTACCGGTCTTATTTGTGAAGAAGAAAGATGGATCGATGCGGCTTTACATTGATTACAGAGAATTGAATAAGGTCACGATTAAAAATAAGTATCCATTACCAAGAATCGATGACCTGTTCGATCAGTTAAAGGGGGCGAGGTATTTCTCTAAGATAGACTTGAGAAGTGGTTATCGTCAGTTGAAGGTGAGGCCGGAGGATGTACCAAAAATAGCGTTCAGAACTTGGTATGGTCATTACGAGTTTCTGTTTATGTCTTTTGGTTTAACCAACGCACCTGCAGCGTTCATGGACTTGATGAACAGGGTGTTTAAACCATTTTTGGACAAATTTGTGGTGGTGTTTATTGATGATATATTAGTATATTCCAAAACCAAGGAGGAACATGTGGAACACTTGAGATTGACGTTGGAGACGTTGAGAAAAGAGAAGTTGTATGCTAAGTTCTCAAAATGTGAGTTTTGGTTGGAACGTGTGCAGTTTCTCGGGCACGTTATTGATAAGGATGGAATTTTGGTAGATCCATCAAAAGTGGAAGCTGTAATAAACTGGGATCAGCCGAAGACACCATCAAAAGTAAGGAGTTTCTTAGGATTGGCAGGATACTACAGGCGTTTTATTCAGGACTTTTCCAAGATTGCGACTCCGTTGACAAATTTAACTAGGAAGGTGGTTAAGTTTGTTTGGACAAAGAAGTGTGAGGAAAGTTCTCAGGAATTGAAAAAGAGGTTGAGTTCAGCACCTGTGTTGTCGTTGCTTAATGATACAGGGAATTTTGTGGTGTATAGTGACGCATCGCATAAAGGACTAGGTTGTGTGCTTATGCAGAACGACAGAGTTATTGCGTATGCATCACGTCAATTAAAATATTAAGAGAAGGGGTATCCAATCCATGACTTAGAATTGGCAGCAGTGGTGTTTGCCCTGAAAATTTGGAGACATTATCTTTATGGAGAGAGGTGTGAGATATATACCGACCATAAAAGTCTGAAGTATATCTTTACACAAAAAGATTTTAATATGAGGTAGAGAAGATGGTTGGAGTTGATTAAAGACTATGACTGTGAGATTTTCTATCATCCCGGAAAGGCGAATGTTGTTGCTGTTGCTTTAAGTAGGAAGGTACGGGAGAAGTTAATGATGTTAACTGCTCAGGAGAAGCTAGTGTCGGAAATGGCTAAGATGGAGTTAGAAATTAAATATCCGACAGAAGCCGAGGAAAAGTTGTTCCAGTTGGGCAATAGTTCAATGTTGGTGGATAAGGTGAGAAATGCACAACTTCAAGATGAAGACTGGGAAAAGATAAAACAGAAAATATCTGAAGGTGAGGAAAACAAATTCAAAATCGATTCGGAAGGGTTATTTCGATTCGAAGGGAGGATTTGTATTCCGCAAGTACCAGAAGTTAAAGAAGAAATTCTGAGATAAGCTCATAATTCAAGATATTCGATTCACCCTGGGAGTACAAAGATGTACCAGGATCTTAGACATCAGTTTTGGTGGCCGAATATGAAGAGGGATGTGGCTGAATGCGTGGCAAAATGTTTAACATGTTAGAAAGTCAAAGCTGAACATCAAAGGCCAAATGGATTGTTACAACCGTTGGAGATACCAGAATGGAAATGGGAGTATATCACAATGGATTTTGTGGTAGGTCTTCTGTGACAACCGTCATTTTGTAATTTAATTTTAATATTTATTGGATTGAATAAATATTTTTCGATGAATTAATTATTAGATTAAATAATTAATTGACGCAATTGTGGTAGATTAATTTAATTATATGTGTTACATTTATTAAATTAATGTAGAGAGTTTTTATTATCAAAGTATGTGATTATGTGAGCTTATTGTATTAAAAGAAATATTTAATAAGCATATTGGTATTTTAATTAATTTAATTATTAATAAGAGAATTAATAATTTGACATTATTAATTAATGAGAAAATTAAATATATGACTATGTGAATTTATTTAGAAGTTATTATATTTTATTTATATTAAATAAGATATATGAATTATTATAAAAGTGGGTGTGACATGAATTAAACTATATGATAAAAGCTTTATTAAATTAAATAATTTTTGAAATCTATTAATCTAGCCAAACAAGGCCCTATGGGGAGTTGGATGCGCTTACTCACTACTAGAGTAATCGGCCCATTATGCGCGCTCTGTTGAATTCTTATAATACGTATTCTTCTTTTTTCATTCTTCATTATTGCCTAAGTCTAGTCTAAAACAAGCCGAGAGAGAATATAAAACTTACAGAGAGAAAATTGAAAAGCTTGAGAGAAATTTGTAAGTGTGTAATCAACAGGTTGTTGTGAAAGGATCATCATTGATCACCTCTTCTAAATTATACTCAGGGTAATCTCCTCCTTCCCAATTTCTACTTCACGTCTTTTAGTTTTCATGAAAATAGCTTTTAAAGTTTTGGTTTAACCTCTGTAATTGGGTTAGGAGTAATGATTAAGGGTTGTATATATGCTATGACATATCAAATCGTGTTTAATTATATATATTATGTAAACAATATCATCAAATTCATGAAAACATGTCGTATATGATTTCTACAAAATTACAGAGTATGGGTTTTGGCCTTATGGCCTTATACGTGATATTTTATGTATTGATCGTATATTATCCCTAAATTTTACACTTGTATATTGTTATGCATGTTGATACGAAGAGACCACAGTTTAAATAAACGGATTCGGTGTTATAACGAATCCGTAGTGACAATTTTTATTTTTTTTTATTTTCAAAACCTTCAAGAACAGTGGAAGTAAATGTGTTGATTTTGCAAATTATGTGTTGTAACTTGTTAAAAATCATGCTAGATGGGTTAAGTAATGATTATATATGTATTACAATGATTGGGTAAGTCTAAATTCGTGTAAAAATAACTAATTGGAAGTTATGGCCATATTCATGTATAATTTTACACGTAGATTGATTTTTGGCCTAATTTGGCCTTGTTATGTTCATGAACCTGCGAACAAATGTAAACCGCAGAAAAAATGAGCACAGGTAACCCACTTCCGTGCTATGTTACCAAACTACATTACCCCACCCCGGCGATCAAAAATAAATAAATAAATAAATAAGTAAATAAAAAATAAAAAATAAATATTCGATGAAAATTATTATTAAAATATTTATAAAATAAATTAAATATTTTAATTGAGATATTTATGGAATAAAATAAATATTCGATGAAAATTATTATTAAAATATTTATAAAATAAATTAAATATTTTAATTGAGATATTTATAGAATAAAATAAATATTCGATAAAAATTATTATTAAAATATTTACAAAATAAAATAAATATTTTAATTGAGATATTGATGGAGTAAAATTAATATTCGATAAAAATTATTATTAAAATATTTATAAAATAAAATAAATATTTTAATTGAGATATTGATGGAGTAAAATAAATATTCGATGAAGATTATTATTAAAATATTTATAAAATAAAATAAATATTTTAATTGAGATATTGATGGAGTAAAATAAATATTCGATGGAAATTATTATGAAATAAATTATTCGAGTGTAATAATAGTAAGGAAATTAAAATATTCTAATTACTTAATTAAATTAGAAGGGTAATGATTTGTTAAATAAAGTGGAGTTTATATTAAATAATAAAGAGAAAATGTAACTAATGAATTTCGTGAATATATATGGTATGTGTGTAGGACTTGTGGTGAACGGAAGTAGTAATCGTTTAGCCTACACACGAGGCAAGTTCCTAAACCTTAATTCTTTACATAAAGCAAGTTCATTATTCTATCTTGTTTATTATTGTTCAAGTCAAGATTTCATTTTAGATCTTATCATTCTTTAAAAGCATAATTCCTATTATACAATACTTATTCGATTGTATACATCTTGAATTTTATTATTCAAATTGAATATCAATTATTGTTGAACCTTGTAAGACTAGTGAACCCTTATTGATTCAAATAGTCCATAGTTGATAAGCGTTATAAATTCTAGAACTTTTATTGAGCTTACCCAATCCAAACTTCCTTTGGTGCGGACTCCGATGTCAAACTGAGATGAACAACCCTTTAATAGGGGATTATTTATGCTTTAGCGTTAAGATATTGTGCACAGTATGGTACTAAGGGTTGATCCCCCTAAGTACGAGAAGAAGAGTCCATAGTCTTATGACTGTTAAAGGTTTCAAGAATAAACACTTGACAACCTAGGACATAGTTCAAGGTCTTGTGACCCTCAGAATTTCTTTTGATTCTTGTTATTCATTCTTGATTCAAAAGTTGAGCTTTTATATTCCAAGTTATTAATTCATTCGCATGTTATTATTATTCATTTATTATATTGTTATACTTGTGGGCAATCGTGCTCACTCTTGCGTAATAATAACATTGCAGTTAAGAACGAGAGAACAGACGAGCCTTCCACTAGTAAAGGCAAGGGCAAGATTAGCAAGTAATGAAGACTATTTGTTTATGGGGTTGTGTAATCACATTTAGAATTGATGTTACTTAAGACTTAATTGTTATGTTTCCGCACAGATATTTTAAGGTTAGATCAACCTGGGATTTATTTAGTTATGCAGTTGATGTAACCCCATAAGGGGAGAGAGTTATTATTTATTTTATCTATTGTATGGTTGTATTTTATTCATGGGTAGATAGATAGATGATGTTTGTACAGTGAACACCAAATCCTATGGAAATGGAAGTACCGGATTTGGGGGTGTCACAGGTTAGTATCAAAGCTGTAAGGTTATGAACCTTAGGTGGGGGGAACAACCTTAGGTAGTAGCCTTGTAGGAGATCGAGAACATAGTAGTGGTAAACTCTTATCGAGTTCTAAGAAATGAATTTCTAAATTCATTAAAGATAATAAAAGACTTTATGTGCTTATGTGTTAATCTATGTGTTCACTAGCACGGATTAGTAACTAAAACTTAAAATTTTGTTGTCAGGATGTTGGATATTGGAGGAGCTAGTCGAGCTGGGGAGGAGGAACCCCGATTACCAATAGAGGAGGAGCCCCGAGACATTCATGTCGTCAGGGAACAGCTTGTACAGAGAGAGTCATCTCCGATGATCACTGTCGTTGGTCAGGAGCATGAGCCGGAGACTGATCCAGAGGAAGATCCTAAGGAAGAGGAAGATGTTTTGGAATTCACTTCTCTAAGAACTGCAAAAAAGATTGGATCTTGTCGGCTATGCGTCAGGTCTCTCTCTCCCGCAAGGCAACTTTTTTTCTTTCTATCTATCTTTCATAAATTCATATTATGGGTCTCAGAAATGGGTTTGAGAGGAAGAAGAGGTGTTCCCACCGAACTCCATTGATGCAGAGATGTATGACGCACTCTATGATTGTAACGTAGAGTTGTAGGATACTGTTCGGGATTTGATCGAGCAGTGGTTAGTCGCCAGATTACATTGATTGGAAAGGATATGAGAGATTGTGACTCTTCACACACGTTTAGGAAACGTGGAGTGGGATCTGATTCACGAGAAGGGTCAGACCGAGGATAAGTCCGCAGAAATAGAGAAGTTAAAGAAGGATATGAAGGAGACCTCAGAGAGGCTTGCCATAGCAGAGGAGGGCTGGGTATGAGAGTCACGCCATGCTGATCGTGCAGAAGATGATCGCCATGCGAAGAAGGCTAAACTTGAGGAGACATACTCTACACTACAAAATGCAATGAATGTGGTCCAAGATTGAGTTAGGAAGTATCCAATCCAGTTTGAGGATCTACCATCATATATGCTAGATCGTAGAGAACGATGTGCCGCATCATGGAGGAGGAACGAGCAATGCTATCCAAATACTTTTGATGACGGTGATAGAATTTGTTTAATTATGTGAAAAGACTTAATTAGTTTTTATATGTAAATTCCGACGTGTTTATGAACGAAAAGAATATTTGAATGTTTTAAATCTCGTGGATTCTTTATTCCGGGATAGTTGATGTAAATAGCGAAGCTTATGCTATAGTTTAATGTTAAAACTTTGATTTGAATACAAATATATCAAGTTGTTTGAGATGATGTGTAAGTAAGTGATATGTTAAATTATTGAGTAATGCCTTAACTATTTAGAGAAATAAATAAAGTTCTAATAAAGCGTTTATTTAATAGAAAAATGCCGCCAAGAAGACGATCAAATCGTCGACCCAAATTTCGTGAAGGGTCAATGATGAATAACAACAACAACACCAATGTGTCAACCCGCTCAAAGAGTTGGTGAATTCTATCGTTGGAGCAATTAACAATCAACCACAAGCCCCACCAAACACCACGTTCAAGGATTTTAAGGCGGTGGGACCGCCAGAGTTTAAAGGTTCTATGAACCCAATCGAAGCTCAAACATGGGTTATGGAGATGGAGAAGGTGTTTGACGTCGCCAGAGTAAGGGAAGACCAGAAGACCGCATATACAACATTCATGCTGAAGTCTGAAGCCAACTATTGGTGGCAGGCAAACAAAGTACGGGGAGGAGAAGATGTAATAACCTGGGAGAGATTTAAGGAGATGTTTTTCGAGATGTATTTTCCGACTAGTTCGCAAAACCAAATGGAAGTTCAGTTTTTGGAGTTGAAACAGGGGAATATGTCCTTAGCAGATTATGCGGCAAGGTTCAACGAATTGGCTAGGTTCGCCATATATCAAGTGCATACTGACGAGAGAAAGGCAAGACGTTTCGAGCAGGGACTGAAGCCCTGGTTGTATAGCAAGGTGTCAATGTTCCAATTGAACACTTTTACTGGAGTGTTAGAGAAGGCCATACTCGCTGAAGGTGGAAGCAATGCGGTATCTAAATATAATCAGGATCAGAAGAAGAAAAAGAGTAAAAATAAAGGAATTAACAAGACTGGTGGAAGTAGCACGGGAGGTAATAATAATCAGAAGAGAAAGTGGTCCGATAACTCGTCAGCTGGAAGTCAACAAGGAGGGCAAAAGAAGAAGATTGAAGCGTGCTCAACCTGTGGAAAAGCTCATCTGGGAGTTTGCATAAAGGGAAAACGAGTATGCTACAATTGTGGTCAGGAAGGCCACATAGCACCTAACTGTTCTAAACCAAAGAAGGGTGCCTGTTTCACTTGTGGCTCAAAGGATCATCTTGCAAGGGATTGTCCTAAGAAGGGATCTGGAGGTACAGGATCAGGAGGGAATAGAGGAAACAACGGTGGAAGCACTCTGACTATCACAGGATCAACTGCAACCAATCGACCGACCGCCAGAACATTCAACATGACAGTTCAGGATGCAGTGCAGTCTCACGATGTGGTGTCAGGTATCATTCCGATCAATAAAGTTAATGCTTATGTATTATTTGATTCGGGTGCTACTTGTTTATTTATATCCGATGACTTTGCCAAGAACTTAGAATTGCCTAAGGATGAGTTAGAATACCCCATGAACATAGAAATTGCGAATAGAGAAATTATTCCTGTTAAGTACGTGCACAAGAACTATAGAGTGGATATTAAGGGTAACATTATGAACGTAGATCTTATCCCTATTCAACTTGGAGAATTCGATATTATTTTGGGTATGGATTAGTTATCCAATTATGGGGCGATAATTGATTGCCGAAGAAAGCGTATAACCTTATGACTTCGCCAAAGGTTGTGTTTTATGGTAGTAAATCGCCTGACAAGCGAGTTGTCATCGATGATGCGAGCCGAAAGTTGTTAAGACAAGGCGTGTAGGATATCTAGCTTACATAGTCGATATTCGTAAAGAAAATCCGAAAATAGAGGAGATACCAAAGAGTGAGGATTTCGCACACGATTTCCTGGATGATTTGCCGGACTTCCACCGATAGAAGCGGTTGAATTTGTGATCGATTTGGCTCCAGGAACGGTTCCAATATCGAAGGCACCATACCGAATGGCACCGGTAGAGATGAAAGAGCTGATGGTTCAACTATAAGAAATACTAGACAAGAAGTATATCCAACCAAGAGTATCACCGTGGGGAGCGCCGATTTTATTCGTAAAGAAGAAAGATGGGACAATGTGACTCAAGATCGACTATAGAGAACCGAATAAGGTCACGATCAAGAATAGATATCCATTACCGCTAATCGACGACTTTTGTTCGATCGCTTAAAGGGAGCGAGATACTTTTCAAAGATAGATTTGAGGAGTGGTTATCATCAACTCAAGGTGAGACCGGAAGATGTACCAAGACAAAGATTCGTAACCCGATATAACTCACTACTGAATTTTGGTAATGTCATTTGGTCTAACAAATGCTCTGCAAAGATTTATGGGCTTAATGAATAGAGTGTTCAAGCCGTTTTTGGACAAATTCGTAGTGGTATTTATAGATGACATTTTGGTATATTCGAAAACCAAGGAAGAACATGAAGAACATTTGAGGGTGACATTAGAGACGTTGAGAAGAGAGAAGTTGTACGCTAAATTTTCAAAATGTGAATTCTGGATTGAAAGGGTACAATTTCTTGGACATGTGATTGATAGGGACGGAATTTCGGTGGATCCCTCCAAAGTCGAAGTTGTGATTAACTGGGATCAGCTGAAGACGCCGTCGAAAGTAAGAAGTTTTCTTGGATTGGCAGGTTATTACAGAAGATTCATTCAGGATTTTTCCAAGATCGCAACCCCGTTGACGAATCTGACTAGAAAATCGATGAAATTTGTTTGGACGGAGAAGTGTGAGGAAAGCTTTCAAGAATTAAAGAAGAGGTTAAGTTCAGCCCCTGTGTTATCTCTTCCAGATGACACAGGAAATTTTATGGTATATAGTGATGCGTCGCACAAAGGACTTGGTTGTGTGCTCATGCAAAATGGTAGAGTCATTAAGTCTGGCGTCCACGACAACCCAAGATTATGAGAAGGGTATCCGACCCATGACTTGGAGTTAGCTGCAGTAGTTTTTGCTTTGAAAATCTGGAGGCACTATCTCTATGGGGAGAAGTGTGAAATATATACAAACCACAAGAGTCTGAAATATATTTTTACACAGAAAGACTTGAATATGCGCCAAAGAAGGTGGTTGGAGTTAATTAAGGACTACGATTGTGAGATTCTATACCATCCGGGTAAGGCAAATGTGGTGGCCGACGCCATAAGTAGAAAGGGTCGGGAAAAACTGATGTTGTTACCCGTACAGGAGGAGTTAATTTCAGCAATGGAGAAGCTGGAATTGGAAGTGAAGTATCCTATGGAGATTGATGAGAAAATATTTCAGATGCAATCTGGTATAACCCTACTGGATAAAGTTAAGGAGGCTCAGCTTCAGGACGAAGAATGTAAAAATGTGACAAAGAAGATATCTGAAGGAACCGAACCAAGATTTAAGATGGATAAGGAAGGAATACTAAGATTTGATAATAGAATTTGGGTACCGCCAGTTCAAGAGATTAAGGAAGATATTTTAAGCGAGGCTCATAGTTCACGATATTCGATTCACCCTGGTAGTACCAAGATGTACCAAGATCTTAGACAACATTTCTGGTGGCCGAATTTGAAGCGTGATGTTGCAGAATGTGTTGCCAAGTGTCTGACCTGTCAGAAAGTGAAAGCGGAACATCAGAGACCGAGTGGATTGCTACAACCGTTAGAGATCCCAGAGTGGAAATGGGAACATATTACAATGGACTTCGTGGTTGGCATTCCGACGACTCGTAAAAGGCTACGACGCAAAGATGGGTTATCGTTGATCGATCGATGAAATCGCGCACACTTCCTTCCGATCAAAATAAGATTCAACTTAGATCACTGGCAGCGAGGCTATACGTAAAAGAGATTGTTTTGAGGCACGGAGTTTTGCGGTATCAATTGTTTCAGATAGGGATCCGCGCTTCCCATCAAATTTCTAGAAACGCCTTGAGAATGCATGGGTACGAATTGCGAATGAGTACATCTTACCACCCTCAAATGATGGGACAAAGTGAGAGAACGATTTAGACATTAGAAGATATGCTAAGAGCACGTGTGATGGACTTTAAAGGAAATTGGGATGATCACCTACCATTAGTAGAGTTCGGTTACAACAACAAAGCTTACCACGCTTAGTATTGGAATGCCACCTTATGAAGCGTTATATGGCGGAAAGTGCGAAACTCCACTATATTGGGATGAAGTTGGCGAAAGACAACTACTAGGCCCTAATTGGTACAACAAACAAAGCAGACATAGTCAAGGTGATTCGAGCAAGATTGATGCTGCACTCAAGATGAATGTAAAGAAATACGCCGATCCACACCGTAAGAATGTTGAGTTCGAACCAGGTAGTTATGTGTTCTTAAAGGTCTCTCCTTGGAAAGGAAAGATCAGATTCGGAAAGAAGGGAAAATTGAGCCCAAGATTCATCGGACCCTTTGAAGTTCTGAGAAGGGTCGGAGAAGTTACTTATGAGGTAGCCTTACCTCCATCTCTAGAGAATGTCCACAATGTTTTCCATGTCTCAGTCTTACGACCCTACAAATCCGATTACAAGCATGTGATTGAATATGAACCCCTACATTTCGACAAAGACTTGTCTTACGAAGAAATTTCTATTCAAATTATCGACCGAAAAGAACAAGTTCTGAGAAATAAAGTAATACCTTCTGTTAAGGTAATTTGAAGGAACCACAACGCTGAAGAAGCTACGTGGGAACTTGAAGAGAATATGATGAAGAATTATCCTCATTTATTTACTTAGATTGTTATATGCGATTTTGGGGACAAAATCTTTGTAAGGGGGGGGGGGGGAGAATGTAACGGGACAAATTTTGAGTTGTGATTCTGGGGACAGAATCCTTTTAAGAGGGGAAAGATGTGACAACCGTCATTTTGTAATTTAATTTTAATATTTATTGGATTGAATAAATATTTTTCGATGAATTAATTATTAGATTAAATAATTAATTGACGCAATTGTGGTAGATTAATTTAATTATATGTGTTACATTTATTAAATTAATGTAGAGAGTTTTTATTATCAAAGTATGTGATTATGTGAGCTTATTGTATTAAAAGAAATATTTAATAAGCATATTGGTATTTTAATTAATTTAATTATTAATTAGAGAATTAATAATTTGACATTATTAATTAATGAGAAAATTAATATATATGACTATGTGAATTTATGAGAAGTTATTATATTTTATTTATATTAAATAAGATATATGAATTATTGTGCAAGTGGGTGTGACATGAATTAAACTATATGATAAAGCTTTATTAAATTAAATAATTTTTGAAATCTATTAATCTAGCCAAACAAGGCCCTATGGGGAGTTGGATGCGATTACCTACTCTTTGAGTAATCACCATTAACGCGCATTGAATTCTTATAATACGTATTCTTCTTTTCATTCTTCATTATTTACTTAAGTCTGAAAAAAGCCGTAGAGAATATAAAACTTACAGAGAGAAAATTGAGAAGCTTGAGAGAAATTTGTAAGTGTGTAATCAATCGAGTTGTTGTGAAAGGATCATCATTATCACCTCTTCTAAATTATACTCAGGGTAATCTCCTCCTTCCCAATTTCTACTTCACGTCTTTTAGTTTTCATGAAAATGGCTTTTAAAGTTTTGGTTTAACCTTTGTAATTGGGTTAGGAGTAATGATTATGGGTTGTATATGTGCTATGACATATCAAATCGTGTTTAATTATATATATTATGTAAACCATATCATCAAATTCATGAAAATATGTCGTATATGATTTCTACAAAAATTACAGAGTATGGGTTTTGGCCTTATGGCCTTATACGTGATATTTTATGTATTGATCGTATATTATCCCTAAATTTTACACTTGTATGTTGTTATGCATGTTGATACGAAGAGACCAAAGTTTAAATAAACGGATTCGGTGTTATAACGAATCCGTAGTGACAATTTTCATTTTTTTTATTTTCAAAACCTTCAAGAACATCAAGAATAAAGGGAAGTAAATGTGTTGATTTTGCAAATTATGTGTTGTAACTTGTTAAAAATCATGCTAGATGGGTTAAGTAATGATTATATATGTATTACAATGATTGGGTAAGTCTAAATTGCAAAAAAATAACTAATTGGAAGTTATGGCCATATTCATGTATAATTTTACGTGTGATTGATTTTTGGCCTAATTTGGCCTTGTTATGTTCATGAATCGCAGAATCTGACAGTAAAGAGAAATGAGCATGGGTAACCCGCTTCCATGCTACTAAACTACATTACCATTTCCTACGTGATAAAAATAAAAAAAAATAAAAAATAAATATTCGATGAAAATTATTATTAAAATATTTATAAAATAAATTAAATATTTTAATTGAATATTTATGGAATAAAATAAATATTCGATGAAAATTATTATTAAAATATTTATAAAATAAATTAAATATTTTAATTGAGATATTTATGGAATAAAATAAATATTCGATAAAAATTATTATTAAAATATTTATAAAATAAAATAAATATTTTAATTGAGATATTGATGGAATAAAATAAATATTCGATGAAATTATTATTAAAATATTTATAAAATAAAATAAATATTTTAATTGAGATATTGATGGAGTAAAATAAATATTCGATGGAAATTATTATGAAATAAATTATTCGAGTGTAATAATAGTAAGGAAATTAAAATATTCTAATTACTTAATTAAATTAGAAGGGTAATGATTTGTTAAATAAAGTGGAGTTTATATTAAATAATAAAGAGAAAATGTAACTAATGAATTTAAGTGAATATATATGGTATGTGTGTAGGACTTGTGGTGAACGGAAGTAGTAATCGTTTAGCCTACACACGAGGCAAGTTCCTAAACCTTAATTCTTTACATAAAGCAAGTTCATTATTCTATCTTGTTTATTATTGTTCAAGTCAAGATTTCATTTTAGATCTTATCATTCTTTAAAAGCATAATTCCTATTATACAATACTTATTCGATTGTATACATCTTGAATTTTATTATTCAAATTGAATATCAATTATTGTTGAACCTTGTAAGACTAGTGAACCCTTATTGATTCAAATAGTCCATAGTTGATAAGCGTTATAAATTCTAGAACTTTTATTGAGCTTACCCAATCCAAACTTCCTTTGGTGCGGACTCCGATGTCAAACTGAGATGAACAACCCTTTAATAGGGGATTATTTATGCTTTAGCGTTAAGATATTGTGCACAGTATGGTACTAAGGGCTAATCCCCCTAAGTACGAGAAGAATAGTCCATAGTCTTATGACTGTTAAAGGTTTCAAGAATAAACACTTGACAACCTAGGACATAGTTCAAGGTCTTGTGACCCTCAGAATTTCTTTTGATTCTTGTTATTCATTCTTGATTCAAAAGTTGAGCTTTTATATTCAAAGTTATTAATTCATTCGCATGTTATTATTATTCATTTATTATATTGTTATACTTGTGGGCAATCGTGCTCACTCACTCTTGCGTAATAATAACATTGCGCTTAAGAACGAGAGAATGTATTTGAGCCTTCCACTAGTAAAGGCAAGGGCAAGATTAGCAAGTAATGAAGACTATTTGTTTATGGGGTTGTGTAATCACATTTAGAATTGATGTTACTTAAGACTTAATTGTTATGTTTCATACGAGATATTTTAAGTTAAAATTAACTCGGATTTATTTAGTTATGCAGTTGATGTAACCCCATAAGGGGAGAGAGTTATTATTTATTCTATCTATTGTATGGTTGTATTTTATTCATGGGTAGATAGATAGATGATGTTTGTACAGTGAACACCAAATCCTGTGGAAATGGAAGTACCGGATTTGGGGGTGTCACATCTTTCAACGACCCAACAAGGTTACGATGCCATTAAGGTGATTGTTGATCGACTGACGAAGTCGGCACACTTTTTGCCAATCAAGATTCGATTTACCCTAGATCGGTTAGCAAAACTGTACGTAAAGGAAATCGTTTCAAGACACGGTGTACCTGTGTCCATTGTATCAGACAGAGATCCACGTTTCACATCTAATTTCTGAAAACGACTACAAGAGTGCTTGGGAACACAGCTAAAAATGAGCACAGCGTACCATCCTCAAACTGACGGACAGAGTGAGAGAACCATCCAAACACTGGAGGATATGCTCAAAGCATGTATCATGGATTTCAAGGAAAATTGGGATGACCATCTACCATTGGTGGAATTTGCCTATAATAATAGTTATCATGCGAGTATTGGCATGCCGCCTTACGAAGCGTTATACAGCAGGAAGTGCAGAACTCCGTTATGTTGGGATGAGGTAGGTGAACGTCAGCTATTGGGTCCAGAATTGGTACAACAGACTGTCGAGATCATCAAGGTTATTAGAGCGAGATTAATAGCTGCACAGGATAGACAGAAGAAATATGCCGATCAACATCGACAAAATAGAAAATTCGATGTCGGTAGTTATGTTTTCTTGAAAATGTCTCCCTGGAAGGGGAAAATTCTATTTGGCAAGAAAGGAAAATTGAGCCCTAGATTTATAGGACCTTTTGAAGTGCTTCGACGAGTTGGTGAAGTGGCGTACGAGATAGCTTTACCTCCGGAGTTGGAGCATATTCATAATATTTTCTATGTATCAGTGCTGAGGCCATATAAGCCTGATTATAAGCATGTTATAGAATATGAACCCTTACAGTTTGAGAAAGATTTGTCATATGAAGAAGTCCCTATTCAAATTGTTGACAAAAAAGAGCAAGTACTGAGGAATAAAGTGATACCTTCTGTTAAGGTAATCTGGAGGAACCACAATGCTGAGGAAGCTACGTGGGAACTTGAAAGTGTTATGATGAAGAATTATCCTCAGTTGTTTGCTTGATTTTTGTGTAGCGATTCTGGGGACAGAATGTTGTTAAGGAAGGAAGAATGTAACGAATAAATTTTTTCGAGTTGTAATTCTGGGGACAGAATCCTTTTAAGGAGGGAAGGATGTAACGATCGAGAATTTGTAATTTAATGTAAATATTTATTGAATTAAATAAATATTTTAAAAAATATATTTATTAAGGAAAATAAATAATTGATGAATTATGGTGAATTAATTTAGTAACTAAATTGATTAATTAAATTGAGTAATGATAATTTTATTTGATGGATTTAATTTAAGAAAATAATTAAATTAAATCAATTGCTTAATATTTAAGAAGATAATTAAATTAAATGAATTGTTTAATTTAAAGAAAATAAATAAATTAAATAAAGTGACGTTTAAATTTATTAATTAAATTAGGTATATAATTATTTAATTATTTATTATAAGCATAATTATAATAAGAATATAATTATTATAATTATAAATTATAAGCTATTAAAATGGTTACATGTGTGACAAGTGTAACTATATAATATAAATATTATTTAAATAATCTAATATGGGGAATTAGTGTGCAACCAAACGTAGCCTTATGGATTTTGGGTTATTTTAACTGACGCAAACCTTTGGCTTATTCAACTGACGTACGTGGGATTGTGGCCAGTCTATAATTCCTACGAGTCTATTTCCTAAGGCTAGCGCTCAGTTGGGTTATCTCTTATTTCACGTATTTGCCTAAGGCTTAAGACCAGAGGGTTAGAGAGAGCTTGGGAGAGAAGAGGGAATCATAAAGAATTTGGAGAAGAAAGGAGTTGTTCTGAGATTGTCAAGAGAAAGAGAAGGGTTGCTAATTGTTCTTGCTAATCAAGGTATAACCTACTTTAATTTTAACTATTAAGTTTTGATATTGTTGTTGGAAGTATGTGGGATTGTTGTTGAAAATGGATTTATATGTATTGTTTTTGTAGAATCTGTTATTATCAATATATATATATATATATATATATATATACATAATTGTTGATTGTCATATACGTGAAATTGGGTTTGAGGAAGGAATTGAAATAACAGTGTTTGTGTTCATATAATATGGCTTAAAAAGTACCAAATTTCATTCCTTATATGTGTTGTAATCTATAATTTGTTATTGGATTATGTTAGTATGTTAAGAAATGAAAGTAGCGTAGTTTAAATCATGACAATTGATGGAGAAACGAATTCGTGGTGATCAAATTAGTTAATAATGTAAAAATGATGAAATTTGGGAAAAAAATGGTTTTTGATTCTTCAAATTCGTGTGCATGTGATGTTTTTGTATATAGAATGGTGTATAGCATGCTTAACTAGGATATTCCAAAGTTCTGAATGTTGCAGTGTGGTGAAATTTTGTAGAATTGGGATTTTTGGCCTATAGCAGAGTCTAAGTTCACGCTCAGAAAATTGAATCTGTGCGTCATGCAGCGCTACTGTCTGTCTGTGTGTGGTTGTTACATGGTAGGCCTTACATTTGGGTGCAGAAGACATATTTGCATGCTGTGTGCCATAACAGATGTATATTATCTGGCGCATACCAAGAAGCGATCACAGACAAAGTGAAGTCTGCTACTTCTGCAGACTTTAGTCATTCGTTATAACATGGCTTAATGATTATGTTAACGTGTTAAATGTGTAAAAACAAGGTTAAAGCAGAAGTGTATCATGTGGTTAATAATTCTAAAATGTAAAGTTAGTAAGAGGTGAAAATGATATGTATGATTTAAGGAACTTAGTAAGCAATGAATAAGTGTTGAGAAATGTACACCTGTTGTTCTGAAATATGTATGGTGATGAAAGACTTGTGCTAAAATGATAAGATTAGCTAGAATTTTATATGTTATGGTATGTTAGCATATCTAATAGATATTCTGATTCCACTAAAATGTGTAGGTGAACGTGAGTAGTAATATTATAGCTTACACTTGAGGCAAGTTTCCTAACTCTACCTTGTGATTATTGAGCAAGTTTATTTACCCTGTCCCAATTACAATTCTGCATGTTTCATAGTTATGCTATCTTTAAGTCAAGTAATCTATTTGTTTCTAAATTTTTACATTGAATTTAAGCAAACTTATTGATTCTATCTAGTGTATGATTGTACAAGCTCTTGTAATCTAATTCGTTACATCGAGCGAGCTTTACTTTCCTTATTATCATTCAAAGCATATATTGTTCTAATACATTGATTCATAGAAGATTGTTCTAACTCTTTTGAATATAGCACTTTGCATGTATATCATGTTTATTCAATTATATATTGTTGTTATTCGATCCTTGATCTTGATAATCTTGTTCAATTCTATATTGATTATATTAAACCCTTATCAATTGAATTAGTCTGCTAAGGAATAGTGTTCTAAAATTCTAGAACCACTGATAAGTTAGTTCCGAGCTAAACTTTCGTTAGTGCATAAATTCTAAATTCAAGCTGAGACGAACAACCCTAACATAGGGGATTTTGTGCGATGTAACGCGTTTAGATGTTTGTGCACAATACATGGTACAAAGGGTCGATCCCCAAGTGCGTTAAGAAGGGTCTCAGATAGTCTAAAAGATCATTAAGGTTGAGGTAATAATACCTAAATACCAGAGACATAGTTCGTGGTCTTAAGACCCTCAAATATTGATTTCGAACTTGTTTTCTATTTTGATTCGTAGAACAAGTTCATTATTGTTCAGCATTCGTTGTTCATTCTCATGTTGTTATACGATGGGTTGATCGCCTACATATGAAAGAGGTAGTTTACCTTCTTGGTGATTGTAAACTGACCGTGATAGAAGGGTTTACGGTGAAATGTTGTTAAACCTAGTAAGTTCATGGTCGATTTGACCCCTCAGTAAAAGTATGAAATGTTCTAAAGGAATTTTTATATTCCTATTTATTCCTTCTACTTCATAATTCTTGATAAGTTATAAAGGTTAAGGAATGTTTGAAAGATAAGAACTTCTTCGAAGAGAAGTTAAGAGAATAGTAAGCTAAAATTTCGAGGACAAAATTCTGTGAAGAAGGGGTGAATGTGATGACCCGAGTATAGGTGTGGTTTTAGAAATTCCGAGGATGGATTTTTTATAAGGGAGGAAGAATGTGACAACCCGAAAAACCGGATTGTCCAGAATTTAAGTTTAAACAATTAGTTATTAATAAAATGAATTTTTATTAATAATATTATATGCTATGTGTTTATTAATCATTCTAGAACCTAGGATGATTATAAAACGGGAAGATTCTGGCTACGAGCTAGACTAAACGAGTAAGAATTTTCAAGATGAAAATAAAAAAATTTCGGGAACAAAAATATTTTGGAGGAAAAAAGATGAAGTAGGCATTATTCACCCGACGAAAGCCTAAGGGTTAGGGTTTAAATAACCTAAGCCTTTTCGAGGGTTTGGTATGTCGAAATGGCATTCCATCGAAAGATTTGATGATAAAATATCATGAAAAGTTTAGTTAGCCGAAAAAAGTTTTTCTCGAAAAACGTGCAGAAATCAGACGAAATAAAAACGACAAAAAGTATTGTTACGTGCTTTTCATTAATTTAGCTACGCTATGGGGAAAATGTGAAGGAAAACGCTTAACGTCAAAAAGTGTTTTTCAATTTTTCGGAGATCCGAAGAATGCGTAAAAGTTAATCTGTAGAGGAAAGACGAAATATCCAAAAATATTTGGATTCCGAGAATCGCAGTTTTTGAACTTTCGGACGAATTCCGCAAGACGGAAGCACGAAGCTTCTAAGAGAAGCTTCGTGAATAGTAAGGAGGTTTAGTAAGGAGGTGGGAATAGTACCTTTGGGGGTGAAATAACTTTTTTACCCCTAGCTTAGAAAATCTATAAAAGAGAAGTGTTAGTTGATTTTTTTGAAATCAACCAACACTTTGAGAGAGAGAGAGAGAGAAAGCTCTTGAGCTTGGAGATGAAGAAGAAGGAAGAGAAAGAGCATGGATGCTTGGATCGAAGTTGATCGTGAAATAGAAAAGCTAGAAAATCGCCGACTTTGTCTAGAGGAAGAAGAATAAAGAAGAAAGGTATTCAAAACCTAGTCTAAGTTAAATTTTCTTTAAATTTTATATGTTAAAAATATAGCTTAATGAGAATAGAAGTAACAGATATTAAGAATGATTTTCATATGGTTGAAATCATGAGAAAAAGAAGAAATAAGAATTAGAAGTTTAGTTTATAAATTTCTTAAGGAAGTATAAGTTTTGTAATGAATTTGAACGATTCGAATGAATTATATGAACGATTAGGTGAAATTAGTAAGTAATGGTGTTTTATAACATCAAATTCCAAGAAAAAGTGAAATCGTAATCAAAATATCGATTAAAAATGAAGAACGAACGAAGAATGCGAAGAACACGCAAAGAACGCAAAGAACACGAAGAACGTTGTTGATGGACAAATTTAAAACCATCGTATTATAATTTGTTGTTGATGGACAAGTTTAAAACCATCGTGTATAAGTTAGCTGCGTATTACGTGGTTAGGAATGGTAGAATCGTTCATGAAGAATGGATTAAACTTAGCTATAACGAAGTTATGGCAAAAATTTTGTAAAAGACAAACGAGAATTAGAAAGTTAGTAAATGACCCCAAATGTGTAGGTTTTCATAAAAATATAAGAGAACATAGAAAATGTGAATCGTGGACTCAAAAATGAACAAGTTGCGAGTTCGGATGACCGAATTACGGACGAACGAACGAAGAACGTTAATAACATAAAACGAACTAGTGATGAAGATTAAGCCAATTGAATGGAAAGTTAACGGATTCAGAATGAATTTCTATCCAAGGGTAATTGAAGTATGTAAGAAAAGGAAGAGAATGGCTTTGGAATGACCTCATTCCGAGTTATAACGAATAAGTTATGAGATTGTGAAGTAAGCGTCTCAAACATGTTCAACACTTAGAAAATTTTTTCCAAGTTTGATGCTTGGCGCCGCAGTGCCAGTTAAGCCTTGGGAGGTGGCGCACGCAAATACTTAACTTCCTGCAACCTACATCGCATAGTCGTACCGCAGTGCAAGTGAGGAAGAAGAAAAAAGAATCGGTACATGACACGGCAGTGGTGGCAAGGCACAGTGTGGAGTTTTTAATTGCTTAACTCCTGGGGGAAAGTGAAATAATAGATGAAGAACATATAATTCACCTAAAGTAACACTTAATCAAGTGACTTAAACCTTTAGTAAAGTTTGAGCGGAAAGATTGAACAGGATTAAAAGACAAAGAATATAAATGCAACGCAGTTGCGATGAACAATCGGTCTTAGCATACAACGAATCGTATGGCTTCGACATTAAGAAATAGTAATGAACGTGGGGTTCATGTGATGGATAACGAAAGTAGTAAGTAATATATGAATTATCAAGAAAGCCATAACGAACAGTAATAAGATTAATGGAAGCCGAATGTGAGTCGGATGAAGAATGTTAGAATGAAATGTAAGCGTTAAACACTTTAACCGATGTGAAGGTTGAGTGTACGTAAATATTAAATGGGCAGAACCTACACCCCATGTATGGTTTGACCGTAGGGTAATGAAGACCAATGATTAAACCTGTGAACGGTGAAGAACTGAATTAAAGACAAGTACGCATAACGTAAAGAAGCCGAGTTTAAAATCATAACTTAAATGACGTTCTGAATCGAATGAATCGGACGTTGTAAGATATGAATAAGGTAATGTAAAATGCTTAACACTATGAACGCATAGTAGTGACATTGAATAATCGTGCTGAGTATACAAAAGACTGTATGACTCAGACAATAAGGAGTAAATCTTTAGGTATGGCATTTAGTTGCCAGAAAGCCATAAGGAATGAGAAACTGACTTAACATTATAGTTTTAATGGTTCGGATAAGTTAAGATATGTTTAGGTTGTGGTAAAATCGTAATCTTTGATGGTTGACATATGGGAGCTGGGCTAAATAATTCCTTCAGAGAGCGGAGGTATATACGAAACTGGCAACCGATCTAACTCACTGTGAAAGACAGTGTAGATGAGACGAGAACTTATTTGTTGGTTGTTTGTGGGAAACCACTCAGAGTACCATATAGACTTGTAGCAGAGACACGATGTGTGCTGAGTCCTAGAAGAGTATAAGAAGAAGATAAGCATGCAAATCATCAAAGATGATGAATGTATGAGTAAGACATAACTTAAAATTAGGAATCCTTCATGTCCATAACTTTTATGGAGTCTTGTGGCTTGATTTTGAGGTTACCTTTTCGTAGATATGCAGCCATTTCTAGGACATTACCCCAGCAGGATACTGGAATGTCGGTAAAATCATTATGGACCATACCCTATCCAACAAGGTACAATTTTTCCTTTCAGATACATCAATCAATTATTGCGTATCAGGAGGCATCCATTATGAGAAAACCATTTGAGATGATCTAAAAACTTATTACACGAGTATTTATTCCTTGATCTAATCAAAGAATCTTAATACTTTTGAAATTAGTTTCACTTCTGAATTCTTTGAACCTTTTAAATAATTCACAATTGTATTTCAGTAAATACACACATTCAACTTTTTGAATGATCATCTCCTTTTCTTATACTAGTTTGTTCAATTTGAAAAATAATTTTTCACGTAAGTTAAGTACACAAAATCTATTAAGTAATATTTCAGTTCTATACAAAACATTATTATTATAAATAGAACAACAATTGTTCTTAAATATAATATCAAATATTTCATTGTTTAACAATAAAATGGTAATAATGTTTCCAACGAGAACTAGAATACAATAATAACTTATTGACTTAATAGATTAGCCCATAGGCAGTGCTAAACTATAAGTTCCTATGGCTAATGTAGCAACATTTGCTTCATTTTCCACACATAGGATTACTTATCTTTGTTTAGCTTTCTACTTCTGCTTGGTCCCTTCATAAATCTATATTTATGATAATTTAAGCCGGTATCCAATACCCAAGTAGAACCTTGACTTAAATTTTTTTATTTCAATCATGAACAAAAACTATATTTGTAACCGAAGCTTCACTAAGCTTCTTCTGGTTAGCCTCTACAAGATACTTCTCGCAGTTTCGTTTCCAGTGTCCAGGCTTATTGCAGTGGAAGCAGACTCCTTTACTATCCGTATCAGTTTTGTTCTTATTATCCTTTGTTTTTACCTTTCTATTTACCTTCTTAGAATCGTTCTTCTTTTTAGAAGATCCTTTGGCCCCTACCAGTAAGACTTGGTCTTTCATAGTTGTAAATTGACTCTCAACATTTTTCAACATGTTAAGAAAATCAGCGAAGCTGATATCTTAGTGTAGAGACTCGAAATTTTGCATTTCTGTTACTAACCTGGCAGGAGGGCAAAATCGTCTTCTAGAGATAACCCTGGAGGACAAAACAGTTTCAGTTCTGAAAATCCCACCAAAGAAACCTTTTCAATCTTGGAGACAACCCCGAGATACTCAATCTCAAAAACAACACTGGGAGTTTCAGTCTCAACCTCGGAGATAACCCCGAGGAGTTCAGTTGCAGTTCCGGAGATAACCTCGAAGATGCTCATTTCAACCCTTGCAGTCAACTTCAACCTCGGAGATAACCCCAATGCACTCAGTCCGAACTCAGAGATAACCCCGGGGGGTCAGGCACACCTTAGAGACAACTCTGAGGACATTTAGTACTTGCAACAGCCCAATCTCAGAGATAACTTTGAGCAACGACTACTTTATCAGCCTGAAGTTTACTTTGTGGCAGTTGATTGTTTTTACTGCTTTATTTACATTTTGTCCCGCCTGGAGTTTACTTCATGATGGTTGATCGTATTTACTGTTTTATTTATATTTTCGATCCACCATGGAGGTGCTTCGTGGTGGTTGATCTTGTGTCTCTATATATATTTACCGCTTTTATATATTTACATTATAGTCCCCCATCAAGTTCACTTCGTGGTGGTTGACAGTCTGTATATATATATATATAGATATATTTACAGCTTTTATATATATAACTGCTTACAACTTTCATATATTTGCGCTTCATCCAGTATCTTTTCATGGAAATATTCTTCTGAATATTCTTGAATTTTACTCCACAAAGCAGTATCATGTTGACAATTTGGAGATTATTGAGTTCAGGATAAATTAACTTATAAATCTTTAAAATTTATTCTTGAACTTGTTTTATTGAATTATTATGTTGAAAGTCATATGTGGCCTGTAGTGCATAGATGGACTTGGTATGATTATGACCAGGGATTATTCGGTATAATCATGACCGTAATGTTATAAATGATGAGGTAAAAGTCTTCATTGGCCCATAGTGCATTAATGGACAGTTGTTGGCATGATCATGACCATTGATGAAAACACGAATATCATTGGCCCGTAGTGCATGGATAAATTGTGGTCATGATACTAATGAATATTCTTGGTCGTAGTGCAGGGATGATGTGGATTATTTATTAAGCTGAGTATTAGCGATAAAAGTGATGAAAAACCTTTTTAAATCATAGAAGATAGTAGATTTTATTCTCTACTTGACTCTTCTAATGAATTGCTTGTTCTGCTGCAGTTAAACTTGATGTTTGTTATATTTTATCTGTTTAACACTGTTGAAGACTAATGATAAATTATTCTGCATTATCTTAGTCATAATATTTCTTACTGGGCTAGTTGAGCTCACCCTTTCGCTTTCATTGTTATCTTCAGAAAATGAGAACGTAGCAGGGACTAGTCAGGGAACAGAGTGACGGTCCAGATGATAGCATTAGTAGTCCTCACTATTTTATGAAATAGTGTGATAATAAATGTATTGAGGACTTATTTTGAGTTTGAATACTATCTAGAAGACAATATTTGTATTAAAACTCACAGCTCATGTTGTATATTTAAGGTTGTATTTGTATTCTGTACCATGTATTTGGCAACTCAGAATAGGTGATGTATACATATTTTGGGGGCGTCACAGATTGGTTAACTACTCATCATGCCAAAATTGATTATTTTCGTAAGGTTGTTAGCTTTCATATTCCTAACCAACCTGTTATGCGAATTCAAGCAACCAAACCACTAAAGTCAATCACTGTTATATTAAGCCATAAGTAAAGAGCCATGAGCCTTTCGCTGGTGACTTTTAAGTTGTGACGCCCCCAAAATAGGTATACATCACCCATCTTGAGTCGCCAGATATCACTCTATAAAAATCAAATACAAACTTCATTTATACAACTGTTGAATTGTCATGCAGAGTACGACAATAGATAAGCTGTGAGTTTCAATACAAAATCTATGTAACTCTCATGGTGCCTCGACCACCACACCTTACAAAGGTACTTTACATAAAAGTATAATCAAAATATATTTTAGAAATTAAAATCTTTGGAAAGTGCTCAAGGAAACCTTCATACATGGGAGGCCATGCGTCTAGGTTATGATAGATATCATATGTCCACAGAATTATCCTTGGTTGACCCAATAGACTCCAAAGAAAAACAGGAAGATTACTATCATCTTCTATCCAATGGTGAGTCTTCTCTTGACAGATAACTATTTCCACTGTCTCCAAGTGAAAATTATATTTCAAATAAACTCCAAAATCATATAGATAGTGCTCGTAGATATACTCATCAAGTGGATGTGCACAACCCTGTCTTATGATAACATGAGATTGTATGTCACTAGACATCTTGTATGATAGTGGCAAAACACCCTTCCAAAGTTGGTTTCACCTCACCCTATTCGGTTCACCAAAATTAAATATCAAATGACGTATACAATACGACACCCTTATCTAAAGTTCTCAATAAAATTATTTCCATACTATTTAGGAGAACCTCAACAAATATATAGACCACCGCTCTATTCCCTCGTTATCTCCGCTCCGCCACCAAATTTACACTCTTATTACCCGAAAGGAATTGTGAAGCAAAAGGGTGAGCACAACTAGCCTAAGTAAAGAATATCATAACTAAAGATAATTTAATTATCAATAGCTTTCACAATAATAAATCGTAGATTTAGAACATATGGTAGATGATAAAACTTTTCAACCATAGTTGCAGCGGAACGAGCAATCCATTAAAAGAGTCAAATAGACCATCAGATCTAATATCTTCTCTATGTTAAAAGTCCACCAATAATATTTTATCCCTGTAACATAAATCAAAATTCCTGTCCACAATCATATAAATAACTCATAATCATAATTGTGATTCTGAATTCCTTTTTCGCACCCAGGACGAAGATAATTTTCATCACCTATCTTCACCTGAAACATCAAAAATCATGGTTATACCAAATCACAATTCCTGCTCATAATCGTACTAACAAAGTCATCTTTTCACTACAGCCAAAAGATATACAACTGTATAACCAATAATGCTGAGACTCAGCTTAATAAATAAACCACATCATCGAATCATCCCTGCACTACGGCCAAGGATATTCATTAAATCACATCCATGAATTAATATTTCATTGTTGAGACTCAACTCAATAATTAATCCACATCATCGAATCATCCATGCACTACAGGCCAAGGATATTCGTTAATATCACGACCACGGATTATCTATGCACTACGGGACAAAGATAATCGTGTTTTCATCAACGGTCCTGATCATGCCATAAAATAATTCATCTTTGCACTCTTGGCTGAAGAGAATCCATAGCCATAATCATACCAAAAACTGTCCATCAATGCACTACGGGCCAATGAGGACTTTTTCCATATCATTTGTAACATTACGGTCATGATTATACCAAATAATCCCTGGTCATAATCATACCAAGTCCATCTATGCACTACAGTCCACAGATGACTTTTAACAAAATATAAACATGAGGATGATGACAATGCTATAAGAATTCAATAAAACAAGTTTAAGAATTAGTTTAACCAAGAACTAATAATATCCAAATTGTCAATATGATACTTCTTTGTAAAGTAAAATTCAAGAATGCTCAGAAGAATATTTCCATGAAAAGCTACTGGATGAAGCGCAAATATCAAGGATATTCCACTAATTTCATGGAGTATAGAAGCTAAAACTTTAACCAACTGAGTATATTAGAATATATGAAACTGCAAATGGATTTTCGCCGCCATGCGGTAATCCACTTAGACAGATCATTTCCACAATTTAATAAGGAATGAATACAAAGGATCATTCACTATGCATGTGATAATCCACATATACATGTTATTCCAATGTAATAATAAAAAATGGAATAACAAGAAGAAATCACCATGCATGCGATAGATCACACCGATAAAGTTATTCTCAATGTAATAATAAATAATGGAACCAGTCAGTATGTAATACGCACCGGCTGTGATATTCCAATGTAATAATAAAGAATGGAATAACAATGTAAATCACCACAGTATATGGTAATCAGCGTATAAAGTTATTCCAACGTAATACTAAAGAATGGAATAACAACAGACTTCACTAGGTATACTGGAATCCGCATAAAGTGTTATTCTAATGAAATAATAAAGAATGGAATAACAACAGACTTCACCAGTATACTGAATCACCGTATACAAAGTTATTCCAATGTAATAATAAAGAATGGAATAACAACAGACTTCACCGTATACAAGAATCCACGTATATAGGTTATTCCAATGTAATAATTAATGGAACCAGTCAAAGTAAATTGCAGACCGATGGATATTCCAACGTAATAATAAAGAAACGAAATAATAGAAGAATTTCACTACGTATGCGGCATATTCTTAGATAAAAGCAAAGTTATTCCAACATAATAATAAAGAATGGAATAATGTAAGAATTTCACCAAGTATAGGGTAGTCCATGATATCAAAGTTATTCCAACATAATAATAAAGAATGGAATAACAACAATTTCACCATGTATCACTATGAATTCACAGATACAAAGTTATTCCAACAAAATAATAAAGAATGGAATAATGTAAGGATTTCACCAAGTATAGGGGAGTCCACAGATACAAAGTTATTCCAAGAATAATAAAGAATGGAATAATGTAAGATTTTCACCAAGTATAGGGAGTCCAAGCATTATACAAAGTTATTCCAATAGAATAATAAAGAATGGAATAACAGAAGGATTTCACCAAGTATAGGGGAGTCCGCGTATACATGTTATTCCAACAGAATAATAAAGAATGGAATAACTAAAGTTCTCTTCATGAATACGAAAGAATAACACCCCTTACTATAATAATAATATCCCTTACCGTAAAAAAAACTGGATATAGAAGTAGTGAAGTAGCAGAATACTCTTCTTCTTTCTCTCTATAGCTTTTCTCTATAATTTCTCTCTATAATTTCTCTCTCTAGAGTTTCAGTGAATTCGTAAGAAATAATGAAGGAATGAGCTTTTATTTATAGAAGAATGGATTGAATAGTAACTAATTCCTGAATGGTCCAGATTGATTTTCTTTTAAACGGACGGTCCAGATTAAAACTTAAAGCAACAGTCCATACTGATTCACTATTAAAACTTTAAACTAGCGATCCATACTTATTCACTATTAAAACTTTAAACCAGCGATCCATATTAATTCACTATTAAAACTTCAACCAACGGTCTGAAAAATTAGCACATATCCTCATGGAATAATATTGTACCCAAAATAATTTGGACCGAAAAGAAATATATTGTTCAGGTGAATAGTACCCCGTGAATAGTAACTCGTGAATAGTAACTCATGAATAGTAACTCGTGAATAGTAACTCGTAAATAGTAACTTGTGAATAGTAACTCATGAATAGTAACTCGTGAATAGTAACTCATGAATATTAACTCGTGAATAGTAACTCTAACACAAAAAGTGTCCCGAAAACCCGATTGAACAATATAACCTCCAGACATCAATTATCATTGGAATAGATGTCGATTTTACTAACACAAATAATCCCAACACAATAAAACTATCAAATTCATCTTTAATCAACATGAACTTATTCATCATTAATATTATAACTCACAATATTTAACAACCAGATTGTTCACAGGAAAGAGGGGGCTTTCCAATAAGGATTTCTCCCTATCGGTGCGCAATTAGGTGACCAAACCTCTCCTTGACAGAACTTCTAGACATTATAAATATTGCAATTTAATAATATGAATAACTTTGTCGTCTCAATTATTGATTTAATAAAATAACATATTATGCACATGATATTGTGACAATAATCGAATCAATAATATGAGAGATATGATGCAACAATTACTATAGCAATAATTGAGTATAACTAAGTGACTTCTCACGTAAGCATCAATAATCAATACCGTGTGCTACTATGCAACCACGCGTATTACTGTACTTTTACTACAGGTTATTTTATGACAACTTGCTTACTTTGAAAAATTTTCAAATATGACCCTTAACTTTAAACTTTTATCAATTTAACTATTTACCAAAATAGAAAAATTGAATACTTTTATTTCATATAATTTGGGGTCTCACACAAGTCTTGGAATACACCGAAGCCAGAATATCCGTAGGGGACGTCGTGAATAACGATGGCAAGTTGATAGGTATCAATGTGATGCGCTATCCAAGTCTTGGGATGAGAGTCACAGTTTTGAATGATATTTCTATTGTTAATAAATTTCCTGGCGTATTCTTGAAGACTTCTTAGCCTAATCCTAGAGCGTGAAGTCAAATTTTTTATTGACCCCAGTACAAAACCCATTTCTAAAACCCTTAAATATTTCTTCACCTAGAACAAACGTATTATGCGCCAAAGACGTTGACTCAAGCTGTTGAAGATTACGACTATACCATTCAATACCATCGTGGGAAAGCGAACATGGTAGCTGACGTGTTGAGTAAAAGATCGTATGCAGTTACGAGTGTGACGTTGTTAACACAAAAACCAATTTCATATAACTTACAAATGATGAAGATAGAGTTAAAAGACTCTAGGGACCCACGTGAAGATAACAAATATACTAGTAGAATCGACTTTAATCGATAAAGTTAAAGCCGCTCAAGATACATACTTAGAGCTATTGAATGTGAAGAAGAAGGTTCAAGAGGGCGTTATTCTAGAAGCAAGAATCGATGAAGAGAAGAAATCTCAACCCTCGATTTAATTGGCCCATTTGAAATCCTCGATGGAGTAGGAACTGTGGCCTATAGACTCATTTTATCGCCAAGTATCTCGGGTGTTCATAACATTTTTTTTTGTATCAATGTTACGTAAATATGTGGACGACCCGAACCACATTATTGAATTAGAACTAGACAAAATAGCAAAAGATTTAACGTATGATGAGATATGTGTTAAAATCTTGGATAAGAAGGATCATATTCGACACTCAAAGGTTATACCTCAAGAGTTGGAATATGAAATGAAGTCAAGGTATCCTCACCTCTTCGGCATACCAGGTACGTACATAAATTTTGAGGGCAAAATTTCATATAGAGGGGAGATTGTGAGACCCCAAATTTATGAATAAAGATTTAAATTTCTCGAAATATTTTTTTTTGAATATTATGGTGTGGATTTGATATAATGTTATAGTTGTGGGTAATATTTATAAATTTTGCAAAGTATGCAAGTTAAATAATATTCGATTGGTCAGAGAATATTCCTTTTGTCGGGGAATATTCGTACGACATCACAATCATTGGTGGACCCCACAACGGAAGTATTGTCGTACTTAAAAAATGACAGAATTATCTTTTTATAAAAATAACGGCGGAAGTGTTATCGTTAAAACTGTTGAACTACCCGTAGTAAAAGTGCGATGTCTAATGCGTGGTTTGCATAGTAACACACGGGTATTGATTATTGATGCTTACGTGAGAAGTCACTCGCTTATACTCAATTATTGCTATAGTAATTGTTGCATCATATCTCTCATATTATTGATTCGATTATTGTCACAGTATCATGTGTATAATATGTTATATTATTAAATCAATAATTGAGATGACAAAGTTATTCATATTATTATTTGTAATATTGACAATGTCTAGAAGTTCTGTCAATGATTGGTTGGATAATCTAATTGTGCGCCAATAGGGAGAAATCCTTATCAAAAAGCCCCCTCTTTTCTGGGAATGACCTGGTTATTAAATATTATGAATTATAATATTAATGATGAATAAGTTCGTGTTGATTAAAGATGAAATTGATAGTTCCATTGTGTTAAAATTATTAGTGTTAGTGAAAATCGACATTTATTTCGATAATAATTGATGTCTAGAGATTATATTGACCAATCGGGTAATTCACCGGATAAATGAGCAATTAATTGCTATTAATTCACATGCTTATAACTATGTGTTCACATGTGTGTACTATTGATTCACATGATGTACTATTAGGGGAGTTGGTGCAAGATTGATAATACTTGCATGACTAAGTTAAAAATAGAGGTATAGTTAATTAATTTTTTCACATGTTTAGAACTATTGAGTCACATGATTTACTATTGATTCACATGATTTACTATTAGGGGAGGTGGTGCAAGTTTGATAATACTTGCAGGACTAAATTAAAAATGAAGAAAAAGAGGAAGGTATTATACTGTAATATTTTGAGCCCCAAAATGTGCAATTATTGAAACTATATTTTCCTATAAATAGAAGCTCATTCTTCTTTCATTTCTCACCAATTCACTAAAGCTATAAAGCAATTATTATAGAGAGAAATTATAGAGAGAAAGAAGAAGAGAAGTCTGCTACCTCACTATTCCAAAGATATCCGCTTTCTTCTAAGGTAAGGGTATTATTCTTTCGTATTCATGAAGAGAGATATTTTTTTCAATACTCGTAAGGGTTGTTATTAGTTCTTTATTATTATGTTGGAATAACCTATCTATAATGGCACCGTATACATGGTGAAATTCTTCATTATTCCATTCTTTATTATTCTGTTGAATAACTCAGATACTGCTGACCACTCAGTATACATGGTGAAATTCTTCTGTTATTCTATTCTTTATTATTAGGTTGGAATAACCTGTCTATGCGAAGTACCGCATACATGGTGAACTTCTTCTGTTATTCCATTCTTTATTATTATGTTAGAATAACCTGTCTATGCGAAGTACCGCATACATGGTAAAATTCTTCTATTATTCCATTCTTTATTATTCTGAAGTATCGCATGCTTGGTGAATTCTGTTGTTATTCCATTCTTTATTAATCTGTTTGAATATCCTATCTGTGCGGATTACGCATGACCTGGTTCCGTTTTTTATTATTCTGTTGGAATATCCTATCTGTGCGGATTACGCATGACCTGGTTTCATTCTTTATTATTCTATTTGAATATCCTGTCTGTACGGATTACGCATGACCTGGTTTCGTTCTTTATTATTCTCGCTTGGAATATCCTCACATCTGCGGATTATGCATGACTGGTTCCATTCTTTATTATTCATTGGAATAACTTGTCTATGTGGTTTACCGCATGCATGGTGAATGATCCTTCGTATTCATTCTTTATTAAATTGTGGAAATGATCTGTCTACGTGGATTACCTCATGGCGGGTGAAAATCCATTTGCAGTTTCGTATATTCTATTATACTCATCTGGGATATCATTTCTTTTGTACTCGTCATGAAATATCATTTTCTTTGGTATTTTTCTATTACGAGTTACTATTCATAGGTTACTATTCACTCGATTACTATTCACTCTAGTATTATTCACTCGGGTATTCGGGGCACTTTTTGTGCCGGAGTACTATTCACAAGTTATTATTCATGAGTTACTATTCACCCAATTACTATTCACTCTAGTATTATTCACTCGGGTATTCAGGACACTTTTTGTGTCGGGGTACTATTCACGGCATACTATTCTCGAAGTACTATTCATGGGGTACTATTCACCCGAAAAATATATTTCTTTTCTGTCCAAATTATTTTTGGTACATGAATATTATTCTTGAATTTTACTCCATAAAGCAGTATCATGTTGACAATTTGGACGTTATTAAGTTCTGGGTAAATTAAATTATAAATCTTTAAAATTTATCCTTGAACTTGTTTTATTGAATTATTATGTCATTGTCATCATCCTCATGTTTATATTGTGATTAAAGTCATCTTTGGCTTACGTGCATAGATGGACTTGTTATGATTATGACCAGAGATTATTCGGTATAATCATGATCGTAATGTGACGAATGATGTGGTAAAAGTCCTCATTAGCCTGTAGTTCATTGATGGACAGTTATTGGTATGATTATGACCGGGGATTATTCGGTATAATCATGACCATTGATGATTATATGAATATCCTTGGTCATGGTGCAAGGATGATTTAATTTTATTTATTAAGTTGAGTCTCAGCGATAAAGTTGATGAAAAACTTTTTAAATCATAGAAGATAGTAGATTTTATGCTCTACTTGACTCTTCTAATGGATTGCTTATTCCATTGCGATTTGTTGATCTAAAACTTGTTGTCTATTGTATTCTATTAGTTGTTATCTTTGTTGAAGGCTAAGGATAATTTATTCGCATTATCTTAGTCATAATATTTCTTCTTTGGGCTAGTTGAGCTCACCCCTTCTTTCACCGTTCTTCTTGAAATGAGAATATAGTTTGGGGCGAGTCGAGAAACGGATTGACGGTCCGGATGATAGCATTAGTAGTCCACACTATTCTGCTAAATAGTGTGACAATAAATGTAATGAGGACTCCATTGAGTGTGGATATTGTCTAGATGACACTATTCTTATTAAAACTCTTAGATTATGTTTTGTCGTATTTTACACGACCGTTGTATAATTAAGTTGTATTTGAATTTTGTACCATGTATCTGGCGACTCAAGATGGGTGATGTATACCTATTTTGGGGGCGTCACAACAATGGATCTTTTGGCACTTGATGCTTTGCCTTGACTCGTTGACAAGTTAGACACCTTGAGATAAACCCCGCTATCTCTCTCTTCATATTACTCTACCAAAATGTATGTCGAAGATCACGATATATTTTGGTACTCCCAGGATAGATTGCAAATGGTATGTTGTGCGCCTCCATTATGATCTTATACTTCAAGTCAGAATCGTTAGGAACACAAAGTCTAGAGTTGACTTAAAGTATTCCTTCTTCATCTATTCTTGCTTCCAGAATAGCACCTTCTTGCACTTTCTTCTTCATATGCATTAGCTCCAGGTCTGTAGCTTGAGCAACTTTAACTTTATCGATTAAAGTCGGTTTTACTCGTATATTCGCTATCTTCACGTAGGTTCTTTGAGTCTTTAACTCTATCTCCATCTTTTATAAGTCATACGAAATGGTTCTTTGTGTTAACAACGTCACACTCGTAACCGGATACGATCTTCTACTCAACTCGTCAGCTACCACATTCGCTCTTCCACAATGATATTAAATGGTATGGTCGTAATCTTCAACAGCTCGAGCCAAAGTATTCGGTGCATGTTATGTTCATTTTAGGAGAAGAAATATTTGAGGGTTTTGTATCGGGTTCAAGGTCGATACAAAATTTAATTTTACGCTCTGGGGTAGGTTAGGAAGTTCTTCAGGGAATACGTCAGAAAATTTATTAACAATAGAAATATCATTCAAATCTGACGTATTTTTTTTTAAATCTGTGACATGAGCTAAGAAATCTTGACATCCGTTTTTCAATAAACGAATAACTTTATGACTTGAGATGACAGTAATTGACTTTAATGGTTTGGTTGCTTGAATTCGCATAATAGGTTGGTTAGGAATATGAAAGCTAACAACCTTACGAAAACAATCACTTTTAGTATGACGAGTAGTCAACCAATTAATTCCTAAAATCACATCGAATGCAATTATTTTTAAAGAAATAAGATTGATAGGTAACGTGCGGTTATCGATTTGAACCAAACAAGACTTATAAACAGTGGATGTTATGAAGGTTTCTCCCAACGGAGTTTCAACAGATAAATCAAAGTCTAATTTCTCCGGAGTCAAATTTAAATGTTAAGCACAAGTAGGAGAAATAAAAGAATGGGTAGAACCGGTATCAAATAAGGTATAAACTTCGTAAAAGTTTATGATTATCTTACTCGTGATCACCTCGTTCGGATTCCTTACTTTTTCGGAGGTTACGAAAAACGCTCTCCCTTGAACTGCAGGTTTTGTCTTATCTGGGATGACCTTTGATGCCTCCATCCCAGCTGAACTTGACTTTGGTGCACGACAAAATCGGGCTAGGTGACCTTCTCTTCCACAATTATAACATGCTTTGGACTGGTGCATACAGTTTGGACTGATGTGTCCCTCTCCTCCGCATTTGTAACATACGACCGGTGGTCGTTCTCTTTCTTTAACAACAGGTGTTGGTGCTAACGTCTTTCCATCATTATTGAATCTCCTCTTCTTGAAATTTCCACTTCTATTATTTTGGCCGTGATTACCACCGGAGTGGTTACCATTTCTTGCATATTGATTCCCTCCACGTTTGTTGTCACCGCTTCGATGACTGCTACCACTGGTATTATCGACTTACTGGCTGCTCTCTCTTGGTTGGGTTGACTCATTATCGCGCTCCAATAATTGAGCCATATTTACAACATCTGAATACAAACACAGTTTATGAGAAATGAGGTATTGACGTATTTCGGGTCTCAAACCTCGTAGAAACATTCGTGTCATTCTCTCCTCATTATCAACCAAATTGGATACGAACCGGGACAACTCGGCAAACTTAGCCTCGTACTGCGACACGGTTATATTATTTTTCTCCAAATTTATAAACTCCACCTCCTTCATGTGACCAATACTTTCGGGAAAGTACTTGTCATTGAACAGCTCTTGAAACTTCTCCCAAGACATCTTGAGTGCGGAAGGCTGGGTACGTTTTACAGATTCCCACCAGTAATCTGCTTCTCCTCTCAACATGAAGGTAGCAAAGGGAACCTTTTGCTCCTCGGAGCATCCCAAGACATCAAATATCTTGGTGATCTGCTTTATCCACGTCTCCGCCTTAAGTGGTTTTGGCTCTCCCCAAAACTCTGATGGTCCCAGCTCCTCGAATTGTTTAGCGGTGACCATCAGTGAGTTGTCAGTGTGTCCTCCTGCATTTTGAACAAGAGCCGCTCTCGCCTGATGTTGCATGAATTGAGTGAAGCCTCTAAACATCCCATCGTTCATCATTTGATCGGTGTTGTTGTTTACCTGAGGATTATTGTCTTCCTGTTGCACATTATCCTGGGTATTGATCGTTGGTGACTCAACGGTCTCATGTGCTTCATTGCTTATCTCGACATTTTCAGATGCCATTTTCAAATACTGCCACAAAACAAGGATTAATTGACATGCCACATATTATCCCGATACTATTACCAACCAATTAAATACCAAATAAACTTAGGTAGGTCATACTAGCGAAGGAATTCCCCGTCTCTCCCCTCCTAGTTCTTGTCTCACATCTCAGCCAAGGATCATATCCCTAAGCTTTAATACCAACTATGACGCCCCCAAAATAGGTATACATCACCCATCTTGGGTCGCCAAATACATGGTACTGACAAATACAAACTTAATTATACAACATGAACTGAGAGTTTTTACATATATATTGTCATCTAGACAATATCCAAACTCAAATAGAGTCCTCATTACATTTATTGACACACTATTTTATAGAATAGTGAGGACTACTATAACACCATCTCGGGCCATCACTCTGTTCCCCGACTAGTTCCGGCTACGTTCTCATTTCCTGAAGAGATCAATGGAAGTAAAAGGGTGAGCTCAACTATCCCAGCAAGAAATATTATGACTAAGATAATGCAGAATAAGTTATCATTAGCCTTTAACAATGTTAAACTGATAGAATATAATAGACAACAAGTTTAACTGCAATGGAATAAGCAATCCATTAGAAGAGTCAAGTAGAGCATGATATCTACTATCTTCTATGATTTAAAAAGTTTATCATTAACTTTATTCATTGGACTCAAACAATAAATAGATCACATCATCGAATCATCCCTGCACTATGGGCCAAGGATATTTATTAGTATCACGTCCACAAATTATTCTTGCACTACGGGCCAAGAATTATTCGTGTAATCATCAATGGTCATGACTATACCGAATTATCCCTGGTCATAATCATACCAATCAACAGTTCATCTATGCACGTAAGCCAAATATGACTTTCATCAAATATAAGCATGAGGATGATGACAATAATATAAGAATTCAATTAAAATAAAGTAAAGGATAAATTTTTAAATATTTATAATTTAATTTATCTAGAATTCAAGAATGTCCAAATTTTCAACATGATACTGCTTTGTAGAGTAAAATTTAAGAATAATATTCATATATCAAAAATAATTTGGACAGAAAAGAAATAAATTTTTCGGTGAATAGTACCCCGTGAATTACTCCCTATGAATAGTACTTCGGCAATAGTACCCCGTGAATAGTAACCCAACGTGAAAAGTGTCCCAAAAACCCGAGTGAACAATATTGGAGTGAATAGTAATTGGGTGAATAGTAATCCTGTGAATAGTAACTCATGAATAGTACCCCGGCATGAAAAGTGGCCCGAATACCCGAGTGAATAATATTATAGTGAATAGTAACTGGGTGAATTGTAACCTATGAATAGTAACTCGTGAATAGTACTTCGGGTGAAAAATTGATATTTAATAAAAAAAAGTTCATATCAATATTTCAATAAAATGATACTGGATGAAGCACAAAACTCACTGATATTCCACTAATTTCAAGGATTATAGAAGCAATACTTACCATAGTAAGTTTAGATTTAAGAATATGAAAATAATTAACATACGAAAACTGCAAATGGATTTTCACGTGTCATACGGTATGTAATCCGCGTAGACAGGTTATTCCGACATACTAAAGGATGAATACAAAAAATAGTATTCCTTATGAATACGAAAGAAATAATACCCCTTACCTTAGTAGAAAGGTGGATACTGCAAAAGTGAAGTAGCAGAATACTCTTCTTCTTGCTCTCTATAGTTTTTCTCTCTATAGTGTCTCTTGTGAATCTCAGTGAATTGGTGAGAATGAAAGAAGAATTAAGCTTCTATTTATAGGAGAATGGACTAAATAGTAACTAATTCACGATCGGTCCAGATTGATTCACTATTAGAACGGACGGTCCATATTGATTCCTATTAAAACCACAACCGACGGTCCAGATTGATTTACTTTTAAAACCACCACTGACGGTCCAGATTGATTTACTTTTAAAACCACCACTAACGGTCCAGATTGATTTACTATTAAAACCACCATCAATGGTCCAGATTGATTTACTATTAAAATCACCATCAATGGTCCAGATTGATTTACTATTAAAACCACCATCAATGGTCCAAATTGATTTACTATTAAAACCACCACCAATGGTCTAGATTGATTTAACTTATTACACTTTAGTACCCCTAAAGTGTTCCAAGTTTGCATTATTCCCCTCTAACTTTTGTAATTCACTTATCTTCAATAAACATATTCTTAATACTTCAACAATTATTCATCATTAATATTATAACTCACAATATTTAACAACCAGGTCGTTCCCAGGAAAGAGGGGGCTTTCCGATAAGGATTTCTCCTTATTGGCGCTCAATTAGGTGACCAAACCTCTCCTTGACAGAACTTCTAGACATTTTCAATATTGCAAATAATAATATGAATAACTTTGTTGTCTCAATTATAAAATATAAAATATTACGCAGATGATAACAATAATTGAATCAAATAATATGAGATACTATGCAACAATTACTATAGCAATAATTGAGTATAACTGAGTGACTTCTCACGTAAGCATAAATAATCAATACCGTGTGCTACTATGCAACCATGCGTATTATTGTACTTTTACCACCGGGTAGTTCAGCAGTTTAACGGTAAAACTTCCGCTGTTATTTTTATAAAAAGATATTTCTGTCATTTTCTAACTACGACAATACTTCTATTGTGGGGCCCACCAATGATTGTGTCGTCGTACGAATATTCCCTGCTAAAACGAATATTCCCCGACCAATCGAATATTCACTGACACAATGAATATTTTATATCAACTTGCTTACTTTTCAAAAAATTTCAAATATTACCCACAACTATAACATTATATCATATCCACACCATAATATTCAAAAATATAATTCGAGAAAAATTATTCTTTATTTAAAAAAAGTTGGGGTCTTACACAAAGAATGTTACAATTGTGGAAGAGAAGGTCACCTAGCCCGATTTTGTCGTGCACCAAAGTCAAGTCCAGGTGGGATGGAGGCATCAAAGGCCGTCCCAAATAAGACAAAATCGGTAGTTCAAGGGAAAGCGTTTGTCGTAACCTCCCAAAAAGCAAGGAATCCAAACGAGGTGATCACGGGTAAGCTAATCATAAACTCTAGCGAAGTATATACCTTATATTATACCGGTTATACCCATTCTTTTATTTCTCCTACTTGCGCTCAACGTTTAAATTTGACTCCGGAGAAATTAGACTTTGATTTATCTGTTGAAACTCAGTTGGGAGAAACCTTCATTACATCCACTGTTTATAAGACTTGTTTGATTCAAATCGAGAATCGCATCGTTACCTGGTCGATCTTATTTCTTTAAAAATACTTGCATTCGATGTGATTTTAGGAATTGATTGGTTGACTACTCATCATGCTAAAATTTATTATTTTCGTAAGGTTGTTAGCTTTCATATTTCTAACCAACCTATTATGTGAATTCAAGCAATCAAACCATTAAAGTCAATCACTGTCATCTCAAGCCATAAAGCTATTCATTTATTGAAAAACGAATGTCAAGCTTTCTTAGCTCATGTCACAGATTTAAACAAAAATATGTCATTCTTGAATGATATTGATATTGTTAATAAATTTTCTGACGTATTCCCCGAAGAACTTCCTGGCCTACCCCCAGAGCGTGAAATTGAATTTTGTATCAACCTTGAATCTGGTACAAAACCAATTTCCAAAGCCCCATATCAAATGGCTCCTATTGAACTTCAGGAGTTAAAAACCCAACTACAGGAATTGTTAGACATCGGTTTCATTCATCCTAGTACGTCTCTTTGGGGTGCTCCTGTTCTATTCATGAAGAAGAAAGATGGAAGTATGCGACTTCGTATTGATTATCGGGGAGTTGAATCATGTCACCATCAAAAATAAGTACCCGTTACCTCGTATTGATGACCTATTTGACCAGTTGCAAGGTGCCAAATTCTTTTCAAAGATCGATCTTCGTTCCGGATATCATCAGTTAAAGATTAAAACCGATGAC
Organism: Panax ginseng; assembly: GCA_020205605.1. Classification (NCBI taxonomy): domain Eukaryota; kingdom Viridiplantae; phylum Streptophyta; class Magnoliopsida; order Apiales; family Araliaceae; genus Panax; species Panax ginseng. Next base: position 174,984,928 of record CM035132.1, read on the forward strand.
ATCCCAAAGACTGCTTTCAAAACTCGGTACGGGCATTATGAATTCCTAGACATGTCTTTTGGATTGACTAATGATCCTGCTGCCTTCATGGATATGATGAACCGAGTATTCAAGGAATATTTGGATCATTTTGTAGTCGTCTTTATTGATGACATCCTCATATATTCCAAAAGCCGTGAAGATCATGAGCAACACTTCAGGCTGATACTCCAAAAGCTTCGTGAAAACAAGCTTTATGCTAAGTTGAAAAAGTGCGAGTTTTGGCTTGAGGAAGTAGCATTCCTTGGGCACGTGATATCAAATCATGGAATATCTGTTGACCGAGCAAAGATTGAAATAATTTAAAGCTGGGAGAAACCCAAGTCAGTGACCAAAGTACGTAGCTTTCTAGGCTTAGCTGGTTATTATCGGAGATTCGTGGAAGGATTTTCTCAAATCGCTACTCCATTAACTCAACTGACTCGAAAAGATACAAATTCAGTTAGAGCGAAGAATGTGAGAAGAGTTTTCAAGAACTCAAGAGGAGACTCATTTCAGCACCCGTTCTGACAATACCATCTGGTTTGGAGGGATTTGTCATCTACAGTGATGCTTCAGGTAAAGGTTTAGGATGTGTTCTCATGAAACATGGGAAAGTCATAGACTATGCCTCACGAAAACTCAAAGAATATGAGAGAAATTATCCTACTCATGATCTAGAGTTGGCAGCTGTCGTTTTTGCGCTTAAGATTTGGAGGCATTACTTGTATGGAGAGAAGGTGGAGATTTATACGGATCATAAAAGCCTCAAATATTTCTTCACTCAAAAGGAACTCAACATGCGGCAAAGACGATGGCTTGAGCTGTTGAAAGATTATGATCATACCATTCAATACCATCCTGAAAAAGCGAACGTAGTAGCTGATGCATTGAGTAGAAGGTCGTATCCGGTTACGAGTGTGACGTTGTTAACACAAAGAACCATTTCGTACGACTTATAAAAGATGGAGATAGAGTTAAAGACTAAGAACCTACGTGAAGATAGCGAATATACGAGTAGAACTGACTTTAATCGATAAAGTTAAAGTTGCTCAAGCTACAGACCTGGAGCTAATGCGTATGAAGAAGAAAGTGCAAGAAGGTGCTATTCTGGAAGCAAGATTCGATGAAGAAGGAATACTTTAAGTTAACTCCAGACTTTGTGTTCCTAACGATTCTAACTTGAAGTATAAGATCATGATGGAGGCGCACAACATACCATTTGCAATCCATCCTGGGAGTACCAAAATGTATCGTGATCTTCGACATACATTTTGGTGGAGTAATATGAAGAGAGAGATAGTGGGGTTTATCTCAAGGTGTCTAACTTGTCAACGAGTCAAAGCGGAGCATCAAGTGCCAAAAGGTCCATTGCAACCACTTGAAATTCCAAAATAGAAGTGGGAGCACATTACCATGGATTTCGTTACTGGTCTTCCCAAGGTTTCTCAAGGCATAGATACAATTTGGGTCATTATTGATAGATTGACCAAGTCTGCTCATTTCTTACCGATACGAGAATTTTATACACTTGAACGTCTTGCTCGTATGTACATAAACGAGATTGTATGATTGCATGGTATGCCAGTATCCATAGTTTCTTATCGAGACTCAAGATTCATTTCAAGATTTTGGGTTAGTTTTCAAAAAGCTATGGGCATGAATTTACGATTTAGTTCGGCATATCATCCTCAAACAGACGGACAATCAGAGAGGACTATTCAAACTCTTGAGGATTTATTAAGACTCTATGTCCTTGATTTCAAAGGAAGTTGGGACAAGTTCTTACCATTGGTGGAGTTTTCCTATAACAAGTTATCAAGCAAGTATTGGCATGGCTCTATTTGAGGCGTTGTATGGAAGAAATTGTAATTCTCCAGTATGCTGGGATGAGGTAGGTGAAGCAACGTTGTTGGGACCGGAGTTAGTACGTAAGACTACAGAAAAGATTCAAATGATCCGACAACATATAAAAACCTCACAAGATCGACAGAGTTATGTTGATCTTCATCGCAAGGACGTGGAATTCAATATTGGAGATCATGTGTTGTTATGTGTTGCTCTATGGAAAGGAGTTACGAGATTTGGAAAGAGAGAAAAGCTCAATCCTCGATTCATTGGCCCATTTGTAATCCTTGATCGAATAGGAACTGTGGCCTATAGACTCGCCTTACCGCCAAGTATGTCTCGTGTTCATAACGTTTTTCACATATCTATGTTATGTTACATAAATATGTGAAAGACCCGAACCACATTATTGAATTAGAATCGAACGAAATAGCGGAAGATTTAACGTATGAAGAGGTAGCTGTTAAAATCTTGGATAAGAAGGATCATATTCTACGCTCCATGGTTATACTTCAAGTCAAAGTTTTGTGGATAAAACACGATGTGGAGGAAATGACCTGGGAGTTAGAATCTGAAATGAAATCAAGGTATCCTCACCTCTTCGACATATCAGGTACGTACCCTAATTTCGGGGATGAAATTTCATAAGAAGGGGAGGCTGTAAGACCCCAAATTTTTTGAATAAAGAATAATTTTTCTCGAAATATATTTTTGAATATTATGGTGTGGATATGATATAATGTTATAGTTGTGGGTAATATTTGAAATTTTTTGAAAAGTAAGCAAGTTGATATAAAATATTCATTGTGTCAGTGAATATTCGATTGGTCGGGGAATATTTGTTTTAGCAGGGAATATTCGTACGATGACACAATCATTGGTGGGCCCCACAACAGAAGTATTGTCGTAGTTAGAAAATGACAGAAATATCTTTTTATAAAAATAACAGCGGAAGTTTTACCGTTAAACTGTTGAACTACCCGGTGGTAAAAGTACAATAATACGCATGGTTGCATAGTAGCACACAGTATTGATTATTTATGCTTACGTGAGAAGTCACTTCGCTTATACTCAATTATTATTCTACATGATGGTTATTGATTAGTATCTCACGTTATTTGATTCAATTATTGTCACATTATCATCTGCATAATATTTTATATAATTAAATCAATAATTGAGACAACAAAGTTATTCATATTATTATTTGCAATATTGACAATGTCTAGAAAGTTCATCAAAGAGAGGTTTGGTCACCTAATTGCTTACCATAGGAAGAAATCCTTATTGAAATCCCCTCTTCACAGGAACGACACGGTTGTTAAATATTGTGAGTTATAATATTAATGATGAATAATTGTTGAAGTATTAAGAATGTGTTTATTGAAGATAAGTGAATTACAAAAGTTAGAGGGAATAATGCAAACTTGGAAAACTTTAGGGTACTAAAATCGTAATAAGTTAAATCAATCTGGACCATTGGTGGTGGTTTTAATAGTAAATCAATTTGGACCATTGATGGTGGTTTTAATAGTAAATCAATCTGGACCATTGATGGTGATTTTAATAGTAAATCAATCTGGACCATTGATGGTGGTTTTAATAGTAAATCAATGGGTAAAATCGGTGGTGGTTTTAAAAGTAAATCAATCTGGATCGCTTGCGGTGGTGGTTTTAAAAGTAAATTAATCTGGATAAAATCGATTGTGGTTTTAATAGTAATTAATATGGACCGTCTGCTCTAATAGTGAATCAATCTGGACCGTTCGTGAATTAGTTACTATTTAGTTCATTCTTCTATAAATAGAAGCTTAATTCTTCTTTCATTCTCACCAATTAACTAAGATTCACAAGAGACACTATAGAGAAAGAAACTATAGAGAGCAAGAAGAAGAGTATTCTGCTACTTCACTTTTGCAGTATCCAGCTTTCTACTAAGGTAAGGGGTATTATTTCTTTCGTATTCATAAGGAATACTATTTTCAGTATTCATCCTTTAAGTATGTCTAATAACTTTGTCTCTGCGATTACGTCTTATCAGATGACGGTGAAAATGCATTTGCATTTTTCGTATGTTAATTATTTTCATATTCTTAAATCTAAACTTACTATGGTAACTATTGCTTCTATAATCCTTGAAATTAGTGGAATATCCTTGAGTTTTCGCCTTCATCCAAAGATCATTTTATTGGAATATTGATATGAACTTTTTATTAAATATCAATATTTTCACCAAGTACTATTCACAGGGTACTATTCACGGGTTACTATTCACCCGATTACTATTCACTATAATATTATTCACTCGGGTATTCGGGGCACTTTTCATGACGGGGTACTATTCACGAGTTACTATTCACCCAATTACTATTCACTCAAATATTGTTCACTTGGGTATTCGGGGAACTTTTCATATCGGGGTACTATTCACGAAGTACTATTCATATAGTACTATTCACGGGATACTATTCACCGAAAAATTTATTTCTTTTCTGTCCAAATTATTTTTGATACATGGATATTATTCTTGAAGTTTACTCCACAAAGCAGTATCATGTTGAAAATTTGGACATTATTGAATTCTGGATAAATTAAATTATAAATCTTTAAAAATTTATCCTTTGCTTTCTTTTAATTGAATTCTTATATCATTGTCATCATCCTCATGCTTATATTGTGATGAAGTCATCTTTGGCTTACGTGCATAGATGGACTGTTGATTGGTATGATTATGACCAGGGATAATTCGGTATGATCATGATCATTGATGATTACACGAATAATTCTTGGCCCGTAGTGCAAGAATAATTTGTGGACGTGATACTAATGAATATCATTGGCCCGTAGTGTAGGGATGATTCGATGATGTGATCTATTTATTAAGTTGAGTCCCAGCAATAAAGTTAATGATAAACTTTTTAAATCATAAAAGATAGTAGATATCATGCTCTACTTGACTCTTCTAATGGATTTCTTGTTCCGCTGCAGTTAAACTTGTTGTCTATTATATTCTATCAGTTTAACATTGTTGAAGGCTAATGATAACTTATTCTGCATTATCTAAGTCATAATATTTCTTACTGGGCTAGTTAAGCTCACTCTTTTACTTCCATTGTTCTCTTCAGGAAATGAGAACATAGCTGGAACTAGTCGGGGAACGGAGTGATGGCCCGAGATGGTGTTATAATAGTCCTCACTATTCTATAAAATAGTGTGCCAATAAATATAATGAGGACTCCATTTAAGTTTGGATATTGTCTAGAAGACAATATTCGTGTAAAAACTCTCAACTCATGTTGTATAATTAAGTTTGTATTTGTATTTTGTACCATGTATTTGGCGACCCAAGATGGGTGATGTATACCTATTTTGGGGGTGTCACACTAGTGATACTAATAAACCCATTTTATAGTCATATCTTGCAATGAATCTGTTGCCTTCTCCCTCTCGTCTAGTGCTACTCCTTTTCTTATAACAAAACTAAATATTTTCCCTGTTATGAAAAAATCTTTTATTATATTTCTCTCTATTATCTTTAATCAACCTGGGTGGTGGGAAGGGGACTTGGCATAAATCTTACATACACCTTTTTTGTTTTGTTTGAGTGAACTGGGAGTTTGGTTGGCGTTCAAGGTAATTAATTATGATAATTAAATATCATAATTAATTATGATAGATTTCTATATGCAATATCATTCTGATGGTTGTTCAATTTGATTTAAGGACATAATATTATGGATAAGATGTGGATGGAATTACCAAGATATTATAGAGAATATCTTGCAGGCATAAAGAGATTTCTGGACTTTGGTTTCGAAAAAGTGGGCATGATAATGGGAAGAATTCCTTGTCCATGTAAGAATTATGTAAATGGCCGATACCAGATTCGAGCTACTATTCGTGAACATTTGATTTATGATGGATTTATGTTTGGCTACACGAATTGGGTGCATCAAGGGGAAGATGTGATTGTCAGGGATGTGAGCAATGATGATGTTCACGATGAACCATCACAATTCGAAGATGATCATCGTATGCCTGAGATGGTAAATGATATATTTAGGGATCACGGTGTGGAATTGTCGGCTAAAGCTATAAATACAAAAAGTACATGTCAGAGGCTAATCAACCTTTATATCCTAGATTTGAAATTGAGACTGTCCTTTCATTCATTGTATGGCTTTTAAATCATAAAAATGTTAGCAAATGGACTGATGTGTCGTTTGATGGTTTGTTCCGTAAGTTCAAGTCATCATTTCCAGCATTTGCAAACTTGCCTGATAATTTTTATGAAATGAAGAAAATGGTTAGAAATTTAGGGTTTGGTTATGAGAAGATTGATGCATACGAGAATGGTTGTATGCTCTTTTGGAGGGAGAATGAAAAATTAGAGTCTTGTATAGTTTACAAATCATTGAGATGGAAGAAGACTGAGATGGTTGTACCAGAGAAATGCACAAATAGATATAAATGCTAAGAGGAGAAAAGTAGCTATAAAGCAATTACATTATTTAGCATTAATTCTGAGATTGAAGAGGTTATTTATGCCTGTAGAAATTGTAAAATACATGATGTGGCATCATGTAAAGCGATAGAAACATGGAGTGAATCGTCATCTTGGAAGCATTTGGATACAATGTACCCTACATTCTCTCAAGAACATCAAAATGTAAGACTCGGACTGTCCACTAATGGCATGAGTCCCTTTACCCATGGGTCACCGTATAGTATATGGCCAGTGACAGTTGTTGTTTATAACTTACCACCATAGATGTGTATGAAGCAGGAGTAATTTATCATGCCGTTGTTAATACCTGGTCCAAACTCTCCTTGTAATGATATTGACGTGTATATGCAACCTTTAATTGAAGAGTTGAAGATACTATGTAGTAATGGGGTTGAAACGTATAATGCATCTACCGATACAAAGTTCCGAATGCGTGTTGCACTGTTGTGGACAATTAGTGATTTTCCAGCTCTTGCTTTGTTGTCTGGTTGGAGCACTAAAGGTAAGTTGGCTTGTCCATCATGTCAAATGAACACTCATTCTTGTAGATTGCAAAGTAAGGAATGTTATATCGGGCATCATTATTTTCTGGAGTCGAGTCATAGTTATAGGTTTGATACACAAAGATTTAACAAAGAATGTGACCATAGTGAAGCTCCGGTGGTGCCATCAGGATTTGATATTCTTGAACAAGTTATTGCCATTAATGTCACTTTTGGAAAGACACCCACTAGCACGAAGAGCATTCCCCATGACTCAAAACATAATTAGAGGAAGAAAACTATTTTCTTTGAATTGCCATATTGACGGATACTTTTGTTGCGCCACAATCTAGATGGAATGCACATTGTCAAAAACATTTGTGATAGCCTGATTGGGACATTGTTGAGTGTGCAAGGAAAGACAAAAGATAATTTAAAAGCACGATTGGACTTGATGAAAATGGGTATAAGAAGAGAGTTCCATCCAATACTCGTGCAAGTAAACAATTCAAAGTACCTTTTGCCGGATGCAAGCTACTCAATGTCTAAGAAAGAAAGACATGATTTCTTGCAAGTGTTGAAAAATGTTAAGGTACCTGATAGATATGCTTCAAATATTTCACATTGCATCAATTTGAAGGGGGGCAAGATCTCAAGTCTTAAAAGTCACGACTGCCATATTTTAATGCAACAATTACTTCCAATAGCAATACAATGTACCAACTTGCCTAGACATGTCTGCTCAACTATAATTGAACTTTGTAACGACTTTAGAGAATTATGTTCCAACTATAACACATCAGAAGATTATGAACGGTTGTACAAGAAAATTCCGTTAATACTTTGCAAGCTTGAGATGGTGTTTCCTCCTGCTTTCTTTGATATAATGGTACATTTGTGTGTCCACCTTGCTGAAGAGGCGAAGATAGCTGGAAATGTGAAATATCTACAAATGTGGGCTTTTAAAAGATACATGGGCAAGTTGAAAGGGTATATTCGTAACAGAAGTCATCCAGAAGGGTCAATTGTAGAAGGGTATATTGTTGAAGAATGTGTTACATTTTGCTCAAGATATTTGAGTCAAAACAATGCTGCATGGAAACGAGTTGGAAGAAATGAAGCTGGATACGAACAAGATGAATCAAGTTTCTCTGTATTCAGAAATATAGGTCGATTTCTTAATGTCTCAAAAGTTTGTGCTCTATGTAGCTATGATCTCAAGAGTGCACACCTGTATGTATTATTCAATTGTACAGAGTTTGAGCCATATCTAAGGTGAGTAAATAAAGAATGACATTTATTCTTTGAAATATTAATTACTTTTGTTAGCCAGCTATGACAAAAAAAATATTTTCTTAATTTGTTTGTAGTATTTGGCAAGATTCATATATGTTACAACGTGAAAAGCGTAAGCAAAAACCGATGCCAAGGGAAATTGACAATGCTAAGAAAAAGGAATTTCCTGAATGGCTTAAGAATTATGTAAGTACTACATTATGTGAACGTAATTTTATGCAAAATTTTGTAATGCTTATTAATAATAAATGGATGGAATTTTCTTATATCACTATCATTTTGTAGATAGCAACTATTAATAATGATATTTCAAAAGAAGTTCAAGCTCTTGCATTTGGCCCAAATTTAATAGGCAGGAGAGGAGATGGTTATTTGGTAAATGGGTATCGATTCCATTCTACAAGTTGTGAGAAGTAAGAGAGAGCAACGAGAATAGTGGGGTATATGTGGTAGCAACTACTGTGTGGATATTCCTCTGCTAGAGACCGAAATCCTAGGGAAGATGTAGTTGAATACTTTGGTATTTTGGAAGATGTTGTTGAATTAGATTATTATGGATCTGTCAAGGTTGTTCTTTTCAAGTGTAAGTGGTATAACAGTTTAGCACATGATAGAGAGGTCAAAACTGATGACTATGGCTTCACGCTTGTAAATAATCAAAAGTTTTGTTCAACCGATGAGCCCTTTGTAATGCCTTCTCATGTTCAATAAATATTTTATGTTGATGATCAAAGGGATAACAATTGGCATGTGGTTATACGAACAAAGCCGAGAGATTTATGTGAAGATGTTGAAGTAGATTCTCGTGGTGATGAGTTACCCAATACCAATGAAGAATTCATCGTTCTAGTTGCAGAAGTTGATATTGAAAACATAAATTGGGTTAGGAATGATGTTGATGCTGAATTAGTTGAAAATGGACGAAAAAGACTTAAAAGTAGGTGAAAGACAGGATCTCAAACTGATACATTTCATTTCAAAAGATGAATGATTGAACATATTGTTGATGAAGATGAAGATGAGAATGGAGCTGAAGACAAAGATAAAGAAGAAGACGAAGACGAGGATGAAGAGGAGGGTGATAGTGAGGAAAATGAAGATGAGGAAGAATGAAGAGGATAAACGTCACAATTGATAGATCTGTCTTGTTAAACTTTGTCCATTTTCTCTAAAAGAAAAACATGTTTATCTATATTTTCGATTATCATTTTGCTAAGAAGAATGGGATGATTACCTTGTTTAGCTAAGTGGTTGTTCTTAGAATATGCTTTTGTATTGATTATCATTTTTGGGTAGTTGACTTCTTTAAATTTGTGTGTTTTGGTGATATTTGATTATTTGGCTCATATTGCACTCAGCGAAGGTAGGTTCTTCTTTACAATGACCATTTTCAATTTTCTTTCTACATGTGATGGTCTATTAGTCAATTTTGGTTTTGTTCTGAGTTGAACACAATTAGGTAATTCTAGGTTTCTTTTTTTGGTGCAAGACTATTTCTGTAGCTTTCTCTTTCCCTAATTTTTTGGGCCTTCCAAATTTTACTTATAATTTCTGTGGTTATACAGCTGTTGATTGAAATTAGGTAGCTTTAGGTTACATAGTCTTTGGTGGTAGTTTGGAGGGAGAAATTGTAGATATTTCGAAGAAGTGTGCAGTGTGTTGGAAATGGGTTTGACAAAAGAAATATTAAAGCATTTTGAGGCTTAATTTATTGTAGGACCCACAATCCATAAATGTCGGGTCAATGCACCTATATGTTCTCCTCCGCGAGGAGTATAACGTGGTATACTTATTTGTTCAAATCCATTAGGAATTGAATGAGAAAATAGACTTTAAAGTCACCTACTTGATATGTTGTAAAGTGCATAGTCCCACATAGGATGTGGGAAGGAAATATGAAGAATTTATATATGGGATATTTGCTCAATGGGAAGGGCCCCAAAGGGCACCCCACTTTTGTGAAAGAGAGAGGACCTAGCCAAGGCTTGGTTCAAACCCACACGCACGCCGCCGCCGTCGTCTGGTCAGGCGGGTTGGGTCATGATATATAATTTTTTAGACAAAATCTGTTTAATAAATTATCAGATTTTGTTTAAGGTTATTATCAATACTACGTAGTTTTGACGCCCAACGGTAATAAACTGCCTGATTGATTCTATAAATTAATCAGTATGGGCGCCTGAAAACAGTATGAAAATTTCCCTCCTATTCTACAAAAACTTTTCGTCCAGTTCTGTTCCTTCATTTTTCCAGTTTCTGTCAAAAACAGTCCCGTTCTACACTACCCGTTTTGTTCCTTCCCTTTTCCAGCTTCACAAAAGACAGACCATCCCTTCTAAGTAAATTGTGCGATAAGTTTTCTACCGCTTTTCATGCATCATTAATATTAACATTAAAGTTCGAGTATATAACATAGAATTTGCGTTCACTGAATTCTTAATTTTGTAGTGCTACTAATTAAGAATTGAAATCCGTTTTATCTTGGAAAGCAATTATTCAATTAATCCTTAGCACCAGTGAGGGAATAAATTTGCTTTAAGGAGACTTTGTAAATTCAAAGGAGACTTTGTAAATTCAAAGGACTCGGATTTACATATTATTTTGTTCGTGTTTCTTATTTTGTTTAATATAATTTCGTTATTATATATATATTAAATATTACTAATATTACAGATAACAATCTTAAAGCAAATTTATTAGTTCTGTAATTATAATTTTATTTAATATAATTCTGTAATTTGTTTCTATAGGAAATTTTTTAAAAACCGAAATTACATAAACATTTATACAGTTTTACATGTTAATATAAGCCACAAGGAATATGCACGGTTAATATGCATGGTGCATAGTGCATGCAATATTTAATATGCATGATGCAGTAAGTGCATGGTACAGTAAGTTTAATATGCATGGTGCATGCAATATTTTAATTATGCAAAGAAGTTCTACGATAATGATTGCATGCTAGTATATTATACAAAATGACAGCATGTTAGTATATTATTCCTTTGCAGTTTGATATCAAATTCTTAGAAAATTTGAATTCTTTTAAGAATTGAACTGAAAGTGTCAATCATTGGTTAATCGCCTGCAAGAGTATCATGTAGATGACTTTTATCTATTATCATTTTCTCCTGCAAGAATATCACGTAGACACTTGTTATTAATATTGGGTAACATATTTTCTTGTTTGAAAAATATGTTTCATGCTTTAATGTTCCATTCGGTCAGAATATTTGTTGCATATATCATATGTTCTGAAATTTAGTTACTGTTTAAATTTATAAAGAAGTTGTAAATAGAGTTTGTTAAAATATTCTGCACATTTCTGTTGTTCGATTTTTGTGTATATAGTATTCTATAAAAACAATATCTTAACAGAATATTTGTTGCATATTAATAAATAATATTCTGTTCTTTTATTTAATTTGCATGTGAATATACATTGTTATCTTAAGTTATTATTGTGTAATAATCATTGTGTTGGAATTTAACAAAACCTGTCCAACTAAAGAATGCAAATCTGTTAAACACAAATTTATAAATTGAATTTGTAAACAGAACTTGAATTAGTGCTAACAAATTTGTAAAACAAAATTTGTGAATAAAGTTTCTACAACAGAAATTTTGTAAATAAAATTTGTTGTTTGAATTCTGTTAAATTTTGTACAACAGAAATTTGTTTCTGTTTATTGACGATTGTCTTCTTTGTATAACAGAAATGACAACTATTAGTACCATTCCTGCCGTGAGTATGTCTCATGGAGAAAAGCCTGAAAAGTTCAATGGAACTGATTTCAAGCGTTGGCAACAAAAGATGCTCTTCTATCTCACAACACTAAACTTGGCAAGGTTTCTACAAGAGGACTGTCCTACTCTTGTTGAAGGGGAAACTGACAAGGAAAAAGTGGCTGCTGTTGATGCATGGAAACATGCAGATTTCCTTTGCAGAAATTATATAATGAATGGATTAGACAATACATTGTATAATGTGTATTGTACAATTCAAACTGCAAAGGAACTTTGAGAATCTTTAGACAAGAAATATAAAACTGAAGATGCTGGCATGAAAAAATTTATTATTGGTAGATTTCTTGACTATAAAATGGTAGATTCTAAAGCAGTTATCACTCAGGTTCAAGAATTACAAGTAATTCTACATGACATTCATTCTGAAGGAATGTCATTAAGTGATGCATTCCAAGTTGCAGCAATGATTGAGAAACTTCCACCATCATGGAAAGACTTCAAGAATTATCTGAAACATAAACGCAAAGAGATGAATCTTGAAGAACTGATTGTGCGACTTAGGATTGAAGAGGACAATCGAGGATCTGAGAAGAAGAGTGGGAAGAATTTCATTGAAGTAAAGGCAAATGTTGTAGAACAAAGGTCAAACAACAACAAAAGGAAGCGTGAAGGCAAAGAAGCTTTTAAGGCCAAGAAGAAATTCAAAGGCAAATGCTTCAATTGTGGCATCCAAGGACATAAATCAAGTGAATGTCGAAAGCCAAAGAAGTTCAAGAAAGAACAAAAGCCTCAAGCAAATGTGACAGAACTGGAAAAGTTGTCTGAAAATGTTTCAGACATTAATCTTTCTGCAGTTGTATCTGAATGTAATTTGGTAGGAAACCCTAAAGAATGGTACGTGGACACTGGGGCTACTCACCACATTTGTTCCAAAAAATGGATGTTCTCTACTTACAAACCAGTAGAGAATGATGATCAACTCTTCATGGGAAACTCCTCAAGTTCAAAGGTTGAAGAACGTGAAAAGATTATACTGAAAATGACATCTGGCAAAGAACTGACTTTGAATGAAGTGCTTCATGTGCCAGATATCCGCAAAAATCTAGTTTCTAGGTCACTACTTAGCAAGAATGGCTTCAAGTTGGTGTTTGTGTCTGATAAGTTTGTACTTACTAAGAATGATATGTTTGTAGGAAAGGGCTACATGAATGATGGGCTCTTTAAGATGAATGTTATGATTTGTTGTGTCATCAAGTCTATTGATAATAATAAAATTAATTCTTCTGCTTACTTGTTAGAGTCTTCAAACATATGGCATGCTAGATTAGGACATGTTAATTATAATACTTTGCGTAGATTAATTAATTTAGAATTCTTGCCTAAATTTTTTATTAATCAAAAACATAAATGTGAAATATGTGTGGAATCAAAAATGACAAGATTACCATTTCATTCTGTTGAAAGGAAAACTGAACCTCTAGATTTAATTCACACTGATATATGTGACTTAAAGTTTGTTCAAACTAGAGGTGGGAAAAAATATTTTATTACCTTTATTGATGATTGCACAAGATATTGTTATGTATATTTGCTAAGAAGCAAAGATGAGGCAATAAAAATGTTTCAACTTTATAAAAATGAAGTTGAAAATCAACTTAGCAAAAAGATTAAAGCAATAAGAAGCGATAGAGGTGGTGAATATGAATCACTATTTGAAGAGATATGCTCTATTCATGGTATTATTCACCAAACTACTGCTCCTTATTCACCTCAATCTAATGGTATTGCTGAACGCAAGAACCGAACATTAAAAGAAATATTGAATGCTATGTTAAACAGTTCTGGAGCACCCCAAAATTTGTGGGGGGAAGCTTTGCTTTCTGCCAATTATATTCTTAATAAAGTGCCTCGTAAGAAAACTCACAAAACACCTTATGAATTATGGAAAGGTCATAAACCTTGCTATAAATACTTAAGAGTGTGGGGGTGTCTAGCAAAAGTGATGGTTCCTAAACCTAAAAAGGTTAAGATAGGACCAAAAACAATTGACCGTGTTTTCATTGGTTATGCAAATAACAGCAGTGCTTATCGCTTTCTTGTTCATAAATCTAAAATTAATGATATTCATGTTAATACATTTATTGAATCAAGAGATGCATCATTCTTTGAGAATTATTTTCCATATAATGGAAATAAAGATTCAAATTCAAAAAAAAGACTTTTTGATGCTACTAGTAATAATTCTGAAAATATAGACAAAAATTCTGTATTGGATGAACCTAGACGTAGCAAAAGGGTAAGGACTTTAAAGTCTTTTGGTCCGGATTTTCTAACATTTTTGTTAGAAAACGATCCTCGAACGTACAAGGAAGCAGTATCCTCTCCAGATGCTTCTCATTGGAAAGAAGCAATAAATAGCGAAATTGAGTCCATTATGCAAAATCATACATGGGAGCTGGTGGACCTTCCACCTGATTCCAAACCCTTAGGGTATAAATGGATCTTCAAAAAGAAGATGAAAGCTGATGGCTCAATTGATAAATATAAAGTAAGGCTTGTTGTTAAAGGCTATAGACAAAAGGAAGGATTGGATTATTTCGACACTTATTCACCTGTTACAAGAATTATATTTATTCGAATGCTAATAGCAATAGCATCTTTAAATAGACTTGAAATACATCAAATGGATGTAAAGACTTCATTCTTAAATGGTGAATTAGATGAAGAAATATATATGGAACAACCTGAAGGTTTCATTACTCCTGGACAAGAGAGGAAAGTATGCAAACTTGTTAAATCCTTGTATGGATTAAAACAAGCACCAAAACAATGGCATGAGAAATTTGATAATGTTATGTTATCAAATGGATTTAAAATTAATGAGTGTAACAAATGTGTTTATGTCAAAAGCACTCAAAAGGAATATGTCATTGTTTATCTTTATGTGGATGATATGTTAATTATGAGTAGCAACAATGAAGTTATCAACTCTACCAAACGTATGTTGTCAAATAGGTTTGACATGAAAGACTTGGGGGTTGTTGATATAATATTAGGAATCAAGATTTTTAGAACATCTGATGGAATTATATTATCTCAAACTCATTACATTGAAAAAATACTTGAAAATTTTAACAAGTATAATATAATTCTAAATAAGACCCCAGTTGATATAAATCTTCATTTAGCTAAAAATGAAGGTGATAGCATATCTCAACTAGAATATTCTCGTATAATAGGCGCTTTAATGTATGTCATGAACTCTGATCTTAGACCGTATATAGCTTATTCAGTAAGTAAGCTAAGTAGGTATACGAGTAATCCAGGTAAAGATCATTGGAAAGCAATTTTGAGAGTTTTAGGATATTTAAAACATACTCAAAAATATGGGTTGCATTATACAAGATATCTAGCAGTATTAGAAGGATATAGTGATGCTAATTGGATATCTGACAATAAAGACTCGAAATCCACAAGTGGATATGTCTTTACCCTTGGAGGTGCAGCAGTATCTTGGAAATCCTCAAAACAAACGTATATTGCTAGGTCTACAATGGAATCGGAATTCATTGCGTTAGACAAAGCTGGAGAAGAAGCAGAGTGGCTTCGTAATTTCTTAGAGGATATTCCAAATTGGTCAAGACACGTGCAAATTATATATATATACACCGTGATAGCTAATCAAGAATTGGAAGAGCACATAGTCATTTATATAATTGATAAGTCACGTCATATCTGACGAAGACATAATACCGCTTAGACAATTGCTCTCAAATGGAATTATCTCAATTGACTATGTAAAGTCAAAAGATAATATTATGATCCGCTTACAAAAGGTTTAACAAGAGAGGAAGTGGAAAAATCATCGAAGGGAATGGGTTTAAAGCCTACTGTTTATATAAGAGTCGTCATAGTGGCAACCCAACCTAGCTGACTGGAGATCCCAAGATCTAGGTTCAATGGGCAAACCGAACTATGTAGTACTCAGTAAAGCACTGAGGAGATAATTACTCCTAACCATTCCTATTATGAGACACTGCATATTTGCCGCGAATTAGGATAAGTTACGCTTTTAATGACTTTTATATCTTGAAATATGTTCAAGTGGGGTATTGCAGGATACTCTTGATAGAAGTCACCTACGTGAGTAAGAAGGGGGTCACTTCTGTGAGAATTTTGAATGCTGAATTCTCTAATATACTCACGGAACCAAGAGGTGTTTCATGGACAAAATGAACACAAACGTGAGAACCAACTATGTCTGAAGAGATATTTGTGAATTCTATTGTCTTGGTTTACAATGAAAAAGTCGATGATTCAAAGACATCAAGTTCTCTTGATTAGCCAAGTAAATTGATAGATTTTACTAGGGCAAGTTCAAAGCCACTAGGCTACTTAACCTGATGAAATATCTTTTCTCATGTACTCGAACTAGTGTCTGCATATTCATAACATATTTTGCATATTGTAAAGCCAATTTTACATTTATGTGGGGGATTGTTGGAAATGGGTTTGACAAAATAAATATTAAAGCATTTTGAGGCTTAATTTATTGTAGGACCCACAATCCATAAATGTCGGGTCAATGCACCTATACGTTCTCCTTCGCAAGGAGTATAACGTGGTATACTTATTTGTTCAAATTCATTAGGAATTGAATGAGAAAATTGACTTCAAAGTCACCTACTTGATATGTTGTAAAGTGCATAGTCCCACATAGGATGTGAGAAGAAAATGTGAAGAATTTATATATGGGATGTTTGCTCAATGGGAAGGGCCCCAAGGGGCACCCCACTTTTGTGGAAGGGAGAGGACCTAGCCAAGGCTTGGTTCAAACCCACACGCGCGCGCTGCCTTCCGTCCTGTCGATCGGTCGTGTCGGGTCGTGGTCGTGACGGGCGGGTCGGGTCATGATATATAATTTTTTAGACAAAATCTATTTAATAAATTATTAGATTTTGTTTAAGGTTATTATCAATACTACATAGTTTTTACATCCAACGGTAATAAACTGCCTGATTGATTCTATAAATTAATCAGTATGGGCGCCTGAAAATAGTATGAAACTTTCCATCACGTTCTGTTCATTCCTTTTTCCGCTTTTTTGTCAAAGATGTAATTCGCTCTGCACTACATTACTCGCTCCTTCCCTTTTTCGCTTCACAAAGACAATCCCGTCCCGTTCTGCAGAAATTGTGCAGTAAGTTTTCTACCAATTTCTTCATGCATCATTAATATTAACATTAAAGTTCGAGTATATAACATAGAATTTGCGTTCACTGAATTCTTAATTTTGTAGTGCTACTAATTAATAATTGAAATCCGTTTTATCTTGAGAAGCAATTATTCAATTAATCCTTAGCACCAGTGAAGGAATAAATTTACTTTAAGAAGATTTTGTGAATTCAAAGGACTCGAATTTATATATTATTTTTTTCGTATTTCTTATTCTGTTTAATATAATTTCGTCATTATATATATTAAATATTACTAATATTACAGATAACACAGTGTTGTCCAGATTTGTTACTTGTTTCTGAGCTAGGTTTACTTTTGGCAGCATGAGGTGTATTATGGGTCTCAATTGTGTCTTTTTGTCGACTTTCTGTCAGGAGTTTAGTGTAGGAACTTTAATTATTGGGTTCTTTTTGTCGACTTTCTGTTGGCTTTATCGACTTTCTGTCGATGTTTATTCTGTTTTTTCTCCTGATATTAAATTATGCCTCTAAATCTTAGCATTGAAATAATTTATTCAAAAAAATTATATATAAAGATTGTTATACTTGTATACAAACCTTAATATTTGAAAAAAAGAAGCCAACTAAAGAAATCAGACCCTACTTTATAAACAAAGGGAGTATCATTTAAAGAGTTTCAATGTCATTTGAACCTTATTCTTATATAGTGTTGTGGAGACGCTGCTGACAGCAGATACAGAAATCACATGCTCTCATTTCTGTTTGAGCTATTGCTGAACAATATTTTGCTTCATAAGCTTGATCATTCTATAAATTGAGAAAAATATTGAATGACAGAGAACATCTTGGACCATGCTTTTATTCCAAGTCCTATTATTTACATCAATCTTGCTTGTGTATTTGTCCCCAATAGTATCTAGCAGGGTCCTTATCTTATATCATCAGGCTACTAACACAAGTTTTATTTCTTGAAATTAGTGTAACAGACTGAAATTAAGACAAGGTAAGTACATAATATCAATTTTAAGACCAATTTTAAAATTAGGACATCTTAAGATATAAAGCAGAATCTAAGTTAGGACATCTTGTGTTCCCAGTTTATTGGTTTGTCTATTTCTGCCAACTTCCGAATACACTTGCTTTGCTTCATTATCTTAGATGCTACATCAACATAATTTTCAAATAAATGGTTTTATACCCATTTTTCATGAACACATTCAGTTACAAACTATTTTGATGTTGAGTATTCAGTACTTTTTTGAATATTATTTTTTCCTTTATGATAATTTACGGTTCAAGTTTATATTTTCAGATTTTGCAACGACTAATTACCACGATGGACCGCTGTGCATCACGTACATTTTCTTTGCCTGTTGAGACCGTATTTACCTATGCCATTCCACTGTAGCAGGTTCTCCTTAACTTGCTTGCATAAGTTATTCGTGTTGAGCAGGTAATTATTTGTGTACAATGATTTAGTTTTCTACTACTGTTTTTTACAATATATATGTGGTTCACTGTAATGGTTCATTATGGAAATAGTTTTTGACTGAAATGATTAGGTTAAATAGTTTCTTGTCGTTCATGTTTGTTGCTTCATATGTATGACCTGCAAACTGATGCTGTTGTTGTTGTTGTTGTTGTGATTTAACTATAATATTGATGAAGGAAATAGAAAAATGTGTGTTTAATTAAGTGTTTAAATATCTTGATGAGCTCTTAGATAGCTACATCAACTCATTTTTGTTGTATAACAATGCTATGTATCATATCATATCCCCATCTCCAAAGATCAATTTTAACATCACATGTACTTATATCATCAGGCTACTAACATCAAATTTAACATCAATTAATACTGCTTGTATATTGTTTTATATCTATAAAAGTGAGTCTTTTATATTTGTTTTCTCTTTGATTTGCTGTTTTGGATATCCAGATAAATGACTTATCAAATCTCTCTCTCTCTCTCTCTCTCTCTCTTGCATTTATATAGAGTTCTTCCAAAAGTTGTGAGATGGGTATGAGAGAAAAGAGTTTCCTCATTGAAACTTGCGTTTATTTTGTGTCAAACAGATATCTTGACATTATCATATTAAACTTGCATTTATTTTGTTCTCTCAATTATTTGAAGTATCCAGGTAACATAGCTCTAACTGCACAAATCTTAACTGGTCAGTTGAGTTTTAAGTCCTAAGAAGCTACGTATTCTGAATTGATATTCTTTACTATTCTAAATTCATATTTTTGTTTCTTAGGTTGCTTTAATGGCTTCTAATAGAACGTCTAGATCTTGTGCTAACTGTTCCAATGACCCAGAAATAAATGAAAATGAAGATAATGAGATCCATGCCGATGAACCTCATGCAGAGGAGGAAAGTAATCATGAGAATGCTAAAGTAATCATGAGAATGCTGAAGGTACCATGCATATTTCTACACATATACTTGCATTGTCATGATCAGCCATTCATCATCATGCACTAAGCAATTCTTTGTTCTTAATTCATCTGTACGACTATATAACACCTGGTTTACACTAAACCAGAACCAGGTTTATTAATTAAGTTAGTCTTTTTGTTATATGTTAAAAAGATCGTGATATATCTTGATTCTTTCTCTATTTTAGGTTCTCGACCTAAGAGGAAGCGTGGACCAATGATGTGAGCAAAGTTATGGTCATATATCGATGCACCCAAGCAAGTTATTTATGATGCAAATGGTCAACCTGTTGGGGGAGACGCCAATAAGTTAACAACCTTTCTCGGGTGTCTTGCTCGCAATGGAGAATTTTTTTCAATAAGTACTTCAACATGGTCCAATATGACAGAGGCTAACATGACAAGGGCTTGGAATGAAATTCAGGTTATTAATCATAACATTTTATAGAATTTGACATTAAGCACTTTAAAGGTAATTTAATATATGTGTAAATTTGTTTGTTGTAGAAACGATTTACCACAGATCACCCCAATGCTAAAAGAAAACTGATGGCTATCATGAACAATAGGTGGAGAGTTTGGAAGTCTAACTTAAAGAGTACTAATTTTGTGCCTGGTTACTGTGCCAAATCTATAGCGAATACTATCAACAATGATTGAGTAAATCCTAATCAATGGGCCGCGTTGGTTGATTATTGGCTAACTGATGATGCATAGGTTGTGTTTATTCTAATTTTATGTATTATCAATTCTTAGTTATTGTTATATATTATTATTAATTTATAAATACATGCAATGCAGGAAATAGCAACAAAAAATTGTGAAAATCAAAAAAAATGTTGGTAGGTCATACGTTGGGCACTAAATCAATTCCAAAAAAGAAGCATGAATTGGTAATATTTGATGTTATTTTAATATTTTTTTTCGTTAATCATGTATTAGACTTCTATGAATAGAGTATTTCTTGAATTATGTACTATTTTTTGTTTTATTTGTAGTACCAAATAAATAAAAAAGAGATTGATCGAGTCGAGATGTATATACAGTCCCACACTCAAAGCGATAACTCAATTTTACCGAGAGCATCCTCGGATGTGGTACGTATTTATCAATCCTCAAATGTCTTATTCCTTCACTAAACGCTAAATATTGATGTCTCATTTGAATTGAGCACAAAGTTGATCCCACCAAATCAACCATCCATTGCCCACTATGGGAATGTTCTATATTCTAGCTGCTGGATCCCATTATGGTCCAGTAGTTTTGGTAGCAACCCTTTTGGATGTTAAACTTACAAGATTAAAATTCCACTTGATATTAATAGTTTAACAAAAGAAATTAGGCAGTTTTTAGAACTCAAGCTTCAAACACTAGATTTCAATTGCTGAATTTTGTATGAAGTCCGATCCAAGTGATGCTGCCCATTTCCCAGGATTAACACTAGATTTCTCAGCTGTTTTGAGCCCATAGAACCCTTCTAGTCCAACAGTGAGAGGTGTTTTTGGTCCAAACTTTTGATGAATGCAGCCATCTCTGTTATCCAACCATGTTCAATGATAAAATATGGAAACAATACTCACAAAAACTATATGATACCAGCACCAAAAAGATTAAATAGTATATATATATATTTCATTCTTAGAATATTTAAAGCATCATCAATAGAAATAACATCTTCTAGCTTCTTCCTGCCAAAAAAAAGTCAATCTATAAACAACTCAATCATATTCCAACAGAGCCATCACAACCACCTAAAGAAGAACCAAACAAACCTTCCAATGTAACTTAGAACAAGAAAAGTCCTTCTAAACACAAGTTCGATAAGTATCAACCGCTACACATTCAAGAAGGTGATTTACTCTCAAACTCAAGTTTAATTTATTTTTAACTGGGATTTATTGTTTAATTATGTGTTTATTATGATTTAGTATTCTAAATCCTATCTTTTGGTCGAATTAGTGAAGAAACTGAGCATGTATATTTTGTGGATCTTTGTTAAATTCTTGCCACCCAATTATTCATTGCGAAATACATCAAGTCTCAACTTGAGTATCATTTGTTCTTGATACCAAACAAGTGAAAAATGTGAATTAGAGAGATGCTTAAAGTTAATAAAACTGTTGGGTTTTCCATTTCTATTGAATCATCATCATCCCCTCAACATGTTTCATCTATAATAAAAATCCAAGCTGTATTATATTTAAATACCTGAAGCTGCAGAAATTAAATTTGTTTGGGGTCATATTAATAATGTTTTTGAGCCTAACCTTAACCTGGTACACGAAGAAAAAACTTGACAGACAGCTAACAGGAGGAGGATGGGTGTGTGTCACACTCATTGGACCAGCTTGTATTGTAGTGGTAATTGCTATCATTTGCATTAATGCATATTTTTTTTCTCTTCCGTATTCTAAGTAACTTTTAAGGCCCTCTTGCGAGGCAAAATGCCAACAAACAAATTTAAGCATACATTTGCTCAAAAATTTCTCTGTAAAATGAGCTGTTATACTTGATCAATTTGCTGGCACTAGTCTTTTTCAAACTTTTGTTCATGTTTTCCCCCCTATATATATATATATATATATATATATATATATATATATATATATAGACAACGGATCCAGTCCGGTCCAAAATCCGGACCCCAAATTTATTTTTATTTTTTTTTGTAGAACTAAAAAAAAAAAAAAATTATGGAACTGAAATTTTTCCATAATACAGTGTTTTGGGTATGTTTTTAATACCTACACCAACCAATGTATGTACATTCTGCCCAGACTGTACAGAAATATTTTGGTATAGGCATCCAAATCACTCCCAAAACACTGTATTATGTAAAAATTCTAATTTCATAATTATTATTTTTTTTTAATTGTTTTAAAAAAAAAAGTAAAAAAAAAAAAAAAAAAGAGGTTTGGATTTTAATAGAGTCCGGGATCCCGGACTGGATCCGGACTCTATATATATATATATATGGGTGGTAATATGTAAGTGCCTTTTCCCATCCAAATCTATCTTATTTTCTTTCTTTCATTTTAAATCACCATATGAACATAAATGGCAATGCCACTGTATAATGCATTTCCTTTTAGAACCATGGTGACAAAATAGCATATGTAAAGTCAAAAACAGATGCATTATATATATTCATATTATTTTTAAATGGTTGTTGCTCATGATATTTTCATATTTAAGTTATGTATATTTTGCCTTGTATATTTTCACAAGAAAAATTATTGTGTTAAAGAAGACTCAGGAATTGACTGGTGAAAGCAGTAATACAGGACAGAATGATATACTTGCACAAGTGTTTGGACCGGAGCGACATGGTAGACTTCGACAAGGTGGAGTTGGTGCCACAGTTACAAACACTTGGGGGCGTCGTAACACAAATAATGAGGTACAACGTGATAATCAAGAAGTGATCAAAGCTGAGTTGAAAATGGTACGGGAAAAAGGAGACGACACTACAAGGAAAGTGGATGAAATATTATCAGTCATGACAGAATTTATGAAGAAATCGTCAGTTCTAAATGCTCATTCCAACAATCAGGTGTTGCTCTCTCACTCCACTTATACTTAAAAAATTTTCTTTATCACTCTGTTTGTATGGATTAACAAGTTCACTTGATAATTAATTTGTAGGATCGATTCACAGAAGGAGATAATGTTGATATTAGTGGATCAAATAATCCTATAGAGGACCTGTGACATGTCTCGTCTTTCTTAGAGATATGTTACATGAAATTTCTTTGGAAATATGTTAGATGTCTTCTTGAAAATATGTTAAATGTAAGCATCTTGTTATGTCTTTGCTTAGATACATAGTAATAGTATTTTGGATGATTATGTATATTTAGATGATATTATATATTAATTTGTAATTTTAAATAATAGACTTTATTTGTTTTGTTTTTTAGTTGTAAATGTAATATTCAGATTGGATGGTATGGTTTGAATGTAATTATGCTTGTTAACAGGTAAAATAAATAAGAAATATTGTATAATAACATCATTTTTTTTTTAAATTCTGGAAAAGATATAGCTACGATCAGGCCCGTCGCTATAGATCTCAATCATTGGTGCCAAAACTTCTATAGCGACGGCTAAGACCGTCGCAGTAAACCTTAACATTCCCGCCAATATCTTCTACAGCGACGGTCAGGCCCGTCACAGTATTCCTCAACCATTCGTGCCAAAACATTCTATAGCGACGGTCATGACCATCAATATATCCATTCTCTGACCGTCGGTATAGAGCTCCCATACGCATTTTTGTGTTGTTTGCTAGCGACGGTTTGACCGTCGCTATAGGTTTCAGGTACGGCTTATATGGCGACGGTCTCCGACTGTTGTTATATAATATAGCGACGGCCTTTTGATCTATAGCGACGGACTGTCGCTATAGGTCGATTTTCTAGTAGTGGCTTCAAGTGTTGCTCATGATCTTCACATCTTTTGGAATAGATGAGGATATATGTCATAAAAAAAAACAACTATAAAATGATCTAAATATTCCTTGAATACCCAGTTCATCATATCCATGAAAGAAGTAGAAGCATTAGTCAATCCAAAATACATGACTAGGAATTCGTAATGCCCGTACCGAGTTCTGAAAGCAGTCTTTGGAATGTCATCAGTTTTAATCTTTAACTGATGATAACCGGAACAAAGATCTATCTTTGAGAAGAATTTAGCACCTTGCAACTGGTCAAACAAGTCATCAATACAAGGTAACAGGTACCTATTTTTTATGGTGACATGGTTCAACTCCCGATAGTCAATGCAAAGTCTTATACTCCCATCTTTCTTCTTTACGAATAACACAGGAGTACCCCAAGGAGATGTACTAGGTCAAATGAAACCAATGTCTAACAGTTTCTGTAGTTGAGTTTTTAACTCCTGAAGTTCAATAGGAGCCATTCGATATGAGTTTTTGGAAATGAGTTTTGTATCGAGTTCAAGGTCAATACAAAATTCGATTTCACACTCTGGGGGTAGGCCAGGAAGTTTTTCAGGAAATACGTTAGAAAATTCATTAACAATAGAAATATAATTCAAATCTGACGTATTTTTGTTTAAATCCATGACATGGGATAAGAAAGCTTGACATCCGTTTTTCAATAAACGAATGGCTATATGGCTTGATATGATAGTGATTGACTTTAGTGGTTTCGTGGCTTTCATTCGCATAACAGGTTGGTTAGGAATATGAAAACTAATAACCTTACGAAAGAAATCAATTTTAGCATGATAAGTAGTTAACCAATCAATCCCTAAAATCATATCAAATGCAAGTATTTTCAAAGAGATGAGATCAACAGGTAATGTGATGGTGCCAACTTGAATCAAGCAAGATTTATAAATAGTGGATGTAATGAAGGTTTCTCCTAACGAATTTTTAACAGATAAGTCAAAGTCTAATTTCTCAGGGGTCAAGTTCAAAAGTTGAACATAAGCAGGTGAAATAAAAGAATGGGTAGAATCGATATCTAATAAGGTATAGACTTCGCAAGAGTTTATGATTAGCTTACCCGTGATAACTTCGTTCGGGTTCCACGCCTTTTGGGACATCATGACAAACGCTCTCCCTTGAACCACTGACTTTGTTTTGTCCGTAGTCGCCTTTGGTGCCACCGTCCCAGCTGGACTTGACTTCGCTACAGGACAAAATTGGGTTATGTGACCGTCCTTTCCACAACTGAAACACACCTTAGAAGGTTGTGAACAGTTTTGACTTATGTGTCCATCCTCTCCGCATCTGTAACATCTAACCGGCGGTCTTTCTCCTCCCCTTGAAGCTGTTGTTGTTGTTGGTGCTGCTGCCGATGTCTTTCCGTCATTGTTAAATCTTCTCTTCTTGAAATTTCTATTTGAATCATTTCTTCTATTATCTTGGCCATGATTACCACCGAAGTGGTTACCATTTCTGGCACATTGGGTATCACTGCTTTTGGTTGAGCTGAATCATAATCCCGCTCCAATAATTGAGCTCTATTCACCACATCTGAATATAAACAGAGTTTATGAGAGATGAGATGTTGACGAATTTCGGGTTTCAAACCTCTTCGAAACATTCGTGTCATTCGCTCCTCATTATCTACCAAATGGGATGCAAACTGGGATAACTCCCTAAACTTTGCATCGTATTGCGATACAGTCATATTGTTCTGCTCCAATTTGATGAATTCCCCTCCTTCATGTGACGAATACTTTCTGGAAAGTACTTATCATTGAACAATTCTTGGAACCTCTCCCAAGACATCTTAAGTGCAGACAATGGGTATGTTTTACAGATTTCCACCAGTAATATGCCTCTCCACGCAACATGAAGGTGGCAAAAGGAACCTTTTCCTCTTCAGTGTATCCCAAGACATCAAATATCTTAGTAATATGTTTAATCCATGCCTCTGCCTTAAGTGGCTCTAGCTTTCCCAAAAACTCTGGTGGTCCCAACTCCTTGAATTGCTTGTCAGTGACCAGTCGTGAGTTGCCATTGTTTCCACCTGCATTTTGAACAGGAGTTTCTCTTATTTGGTGTTGCATAAAT
Source organism: Panax ginseng (assembly GCA_020205605.1). Classification (NCBI taxonomy): domain Eukaryota; kingdom Viridiplantae; phylum Streptophyta; class Magnoliopsida; order Apiales; family Araliaceae; genus Panax; species Panax ginseng. Next base: position 175,011,017 of record CM035132.1, read on the forward strand.
TGTAAAAAGCTCATAAACATCCCATCGTTCATCATTTGGTCGGTGTTGCTGTTTACATGAGGATTATTGCCTTCCTGATGCACATTATCTTGGTTATTGATTGGCGGTGTTTCAACGGTCTCATGTGCTCCATTGCTTATCTCAAAATTTTCAAATGTCATTCTCAAACACTACCACAAAACAAGGGTTAATTAAAGAAATTCACATGCCACATATTAACCCTATATTCTGACCGACCAATAACAAATAAGCTTAGGTAGGACATACTAGCGAAGATTTTACTTGTCTCTCCCCTCAATAACAATTTTCATAATTCACCACACTACCACAATAACAATTATTATTATTATTATTATTAATGTGTTTAATGTTGTTTACATTTATATTTATTTTGTTTAATGTGGGTAGGAATATGATATATGGTACATTTTGTTTATGGGAATGGATATGATATGAAAGGCTTAGATGAACCATTTTGTATTTGGTTTATACAGTTGGTATGAATATATGGTATATTTTTGGAACACTGTATTGGGTTTTGATGTGTAAGTTTGTGAACTGAAGAAAATTAATGCAGATGCCTTAAATGGCCATTTCAGCTGTTGCTTATTATGTATTATGGTTGCATGTCTTTGTCTTTGTAGTAATGATTTATTTTGTCTCTTTCACTGTCTTTGCCAAGGCTGCAGCTGCAAGTTAATGTATAAGTTTGTGCTCTGTCTCTGTCTTGATGTCCTGTTTTTGAGTTGCTGCTGTATGTTGTCTCTGTCTTTTTGCAGTAATGTTGATGTTGCAGCTCTGTCTCTGTCTTGATGCCTTGTTTTGGAAATAAGGCCTAACGAACTAGAAAATGTAAATGAGTCTCATATGGCTCCACTAACATAGCACTAACACAAAGCTGTTTTGATGCCTTGTCTTTGTAGTAAGGCCTTATTAAACCTTATTACAATTCATTAAACATAACAAAGTTGCATTAAATTCATTAGAACATTAGAATCCAAACTAATTTTATTCAAAGTCAAAATATAAAACACAGAGTTACCAAAATCAATTCATTACATTCTAATTCCAAAATCAAACCATTACATTCAGCTACCAAAATAACTCCATTTCATAATAATTCCAAAATCAATCCATTACATTTTAATTATAAAATTAAACCATTACATAGCACTACCAAAATAAATCCATTACATAATAATTCTGGATTGTCACCATTACATTCAATTGCATACCAAAATCAATCCATTACATTCATCTAAATCATCCTAATTCACTTCATATACATGATGAGAAAGCATAAAACCCAAGATATGACAAGCAACAAGATTAATTTTTTCTCTCTAGCTTCAACTTTGTTAATTGAAGTCTTCAGTGTCTTAACTTCCCTCTCCAATTCGTTGATTTCCACCTCATGCCCAACTGGAATGTTAAACCTTCTATCAATTTTGTGAAGTTCATTTCTTAATCGATCAATAACCTCCTTTGATCTTGTGGTAAAAGGGGCATCATACCATTTAAAGAATCCACAATAAGCATTCTTATTATGTGAACAAAACAAACATATATATATATATAAGTAATTTAACAAAAAAATTAACTCCACATTAACATTAAGCTAATTATACATTATCCTGTGCACAAAATATATATATACAAGTAATTTAAAAAAAATTAAATTCACATTCACATTAAGCAAATTATACAATTATTAACAATTTATACCTTGTATCTACTGCATCCTACAAACCTCCTACCCGGATGAGATGTTCCAACCTTCCAAGCTTCCCACATCCGTGCGCATATTCCACAGTAACATTGCACCGGAAGATGAGGCCTTTGCCATTGTATTTGATGTGATGAAGATATCTCATATGTGTCATCTCCATGAACAAAAACTCCAGATGAAGAATTCATGAATAATCAATCGCATACACAACAAAGAGCAGCATAATCGATTTTGACTCTTGACAGTAGTGAGGAGGAGAATCAATCGAATCAAACGAGCAGCAGAATCGATTTTGCACAGAGAATCGCTTGAGCCCTAATTTTATTTCCCAAATATGATATAATAAAGTCATTGCAACTCTGTGTAATATTGAGCATGTGCCAAGCACATGATATACACCTGGCAAATAGATTGTACACGCCAGCAAAAATCATTACGTGAGCTGCACACTCATGATTTCCATCTGGTTTTTGGACGAAAATTAAAAATAATGACCATTTTGTAATTTTTAGAGTACAGTTATTCGATTATAACAAAAAAAATTCAGTAACCACAATGAAAATCAAACTCTAGTATAGTGACCAAAAAATATATTATCCCCTATTTTTTCATGCGACAGAGGCCAAAAATACTATCACCCTTGTATTAAAAAGCCGATCACAAAAGTACCACATATCCGCATACTACTCCATCCATCCTGAAAAGGATGAACAAATATACAATTAATTTTGTTCTTAAAATAATAAGATAAAATACATCAAGTAAAAAGTAATTATATAATTTAATGAGATTCATTAATATAAAAAAATAAAATTGCGCATTACTTTAAGAATCATGTAGGACTATTAAGTATAATTAAATTTGAAACTTTATTAATTACTCTCTTCTACTTTTATTTTTTAATACTTATAAAATATATATTTCGCTCATCTTTTTTTAGGGGGGGGGGGCGGGGGGAGTAATATACAAGTTATTATACAATTAATGCACATAAACTTATTTTTAGATCATATCTTCCATTGTACTTATTTTACAACCACTCCTTAATTTCAACTCTTGAAGTCAGTGTCTTTGATACTCAAATTTCTTTTTCAATTATTACGGCTGATAAATTTATGTAGACTAAAATATAAAATTATACTATTAATTTATTAATTTTTAAATATATGATAATTTATAATATAGCAAACTGTTACATCATGATATAATTATGCGTAAAATTGTACTTTTAACGTAAAACAAATACAATCTAAGGTTAGAGATATAACTTTACACTATTAATTATATCACAAGATAATAACTTGTTATATTATATCAAATACCACATGTTTACAAACTATTAAACTCAAGTTGCAGTT